>JAQPPZ010016981.1:41965000-44865040 GCA_028583015.1 Wollemia nobilis | reverse complement strand
GCTTTTGAATGCAAAATCTGCTTGTGGTAATGCTCGATCCCACTATTTTGGCTTTGTACCAACTATGCACCTCAAAATATTACCCAAACTATGATTCACAACCTCCATATGTCCATCAGTATGTGGGTTATACGCACTACTGAAATAGAGATTGGTATCAAGCTTCTTCAATAATGTCCTCCAAAAGTGGCCCAAAAATTTAACATCTTGATCCAAAGTGATAGATCTCAGGATGCCATGCAAACACACACTATCATCAAAAAACAAGACTACAACTCTTGTGGCATCTTCAGTTTTATGGCAGGGGATAAAGTGAGCCATATTAGATAACCTACCAACAAAAATAAATATGGAATCCTTACCTCACTGGGTACGTGGAAGTCCTAACACAAAGTCCATGCTCAAGTCATTCCAAGGTCTTATGGGAATTGGTAAAGGCATATACAACCCGGTATTATAGGCATGGCCTTTAGCCATCTGATAGACCAACGAGATACAACCTTGGTTATGTCTCTTTGTATCTTTGGCCAATAATACTTCTCCACCACAAGAGCAATAGTTTTATCCACCCCAAAGTGTCCAGCTAAACCTCCACTATGCAGCTCTCTCAAGATGTTCTCCCTCATGGAACTAACAAGAATGAATAAATTTTTACCTCTAAATAGGTAACCATATTGCATAACATATTATGCAAAAATATTACTAGACACACCCCCTAATGGATTCTTATACTGTGCCACAACATGTCCAAAGTCAACATCAACCTCATATAAATTCTTGATACTCTCAAATCCTACCACAACATTCTCCATGGTAGTCAGCAACATTACCTTCCTACTTTGGGCATCTACCACCTTATTCAGTTTTCTTGATTTATGCTTCAAAGTAAACTCATACTCTTGTAAATATGATACCCACTTTGCATGTCTACTATTCAAAATTTTCTAGGAATTAACATACCTTAATGCTTCATGGTCTGTGAAGAGTACAAACTCTTTGGATAATAGGTAATGTCTCCAGTATCTTAATGCTTGCACAATAGCATAGAATTCAACATCATAGGTGGAGTAATTTTTTCCTGACCTCATTTAACTTCTCAATAAAGAATTCTACTGGACGCCCTCCTTGGCTCAACACAACTCCAATTGCAATATGTGATGCATCACAATCAACCTCAAATAATTTGCTAAAATTAGGTAACACTAAAATAGGTGTGGTGGTTACATTTTTCTTCAGAAGCTCAAAGCCCTCTCCTGCTACCTTTGTCCATATGAATTCCTTCCCCTTGGTGCATTCTATGAGGGGAGCCATAATACTATTGAAATTCCTAATGAACTTTCTATAAAAAGTTGCCAGGCCATGGAAAATTTTAACCTCTGTTAAATTTCTTGGGATGGGCCATTCAACAATTGTTTTTACCTTTTCCTCATCCATCATGAGGCCTTCCCTTGAAACTACGAACCCCAAAAATACTAAACTC
This sequence comes from Wollemia nobilis, assembly GCA_028583015.1. Lineage (NCBI taxonomy): Eukaryota > Viridiplantae > Streptophyta > Pinopsida > Araucariales > Araucariaceae > Wollemia > Wollemia nobilis. Next base: position 44,863,560 of record JAQPPZ010016981.1, on the reverse strand, counting down.
TCTTGAAAGAAACTACATTTCTTAAAGTTGGCATATAGTATCTCTTTTCTTAATATATCTAGCACCAAACTGAAATGGTGCACATGATCTACTTTAGTCTTACTAAAAACTAAGATATCATAAAAATAAATAACCACAAACTTACCATTATATTCTCGCAAAACTCTATTCATCAATCGCATAAAGGTACTGGGGGCATTAGATAACCCAAATGGCATCACTAACCATTTGTATAATCCATCTCGAGTCTTGAAATTTGTCTTCCACTCATCCCCTTCTCTGATCCTAATATGGTAATAGTCACTTCGTAGGTCAATCTTACTAAAATAATTAGCCCCTATTAAATCATCCATCATATCATCAATCCTTGGCATTGGGAACCTGTATCTTATAGTGATCTTATTTATGGTCCTGCTATCCATGCACATCCATCATGATCCATCTTTATTTGGGATTAAAAGTGTAGGAGTCATGCAAGGCCTCCTACTCTCCCTGACCAATGCCTTGTGTATCGGTTATGTTACTTATTTGCTCAAATCAGTATTCTGAGTTGGATTCAATAGGTAGGCTGCTTGATTTGGAAGAGATGAACCAGGTATTAGGTTGATATGATGTTGGATGTCCCTCTTCAGTGGTAGTCCAAATGGTAATTCATCAGGTATGACATCAACATATTCCTACAACAACCTAGACACCACTGGTGGTATGATATTTTCTTCATCTGTGACATTATTTTTTGTTAAGGCATAACACCAACCAACTTCTTTTTCTTCTATAAAAAAATTGTTTGCAGTAAGCAAAGTTTTGCTCTGTCCATATTCCTTCAGAGGTAACAAAACCACCTTTACCCTCTCCTTCCAAAATGTGTATGTGTTCCGAAATCCATCATGGGATGTCTTCCTATCATATTCCCATGACCTCCCTAGCAAAATATGGCATGCATCCATAGGAATCACATCACACCATACTTCATCCTTATAGGTACTCCCAACTGAGAATTTCACTAGAAACCTCTTATCAATAGTCATATCATTCCCCTTTTTAACCCATGAAAATCGATAGGGGGTTGGGTTCTTCTCACATGGTAGATTCATTTTCTCAACCATAAAATTTGACACCATGTTTTCACAACTTCTAGGATCAGTAATCACTTTACATACCTTTCCTCTTGAGGTGCATATTGTTTGGAAAATGTTTGTACGCAACCATGATTCATCACCATTTTTTGCTCGTATCTTTCCCTTAATTGGAGCAATCAATGTCCTTCGTATCATGAGACTTTCACCCATATCAACAACAACATTTGTTTCATATTCCTCCTCTTCCTCAACCAGATTAACTCTAGCTTGGCCTCCCCGCTCTTCAGCATCATAGTGGGGGCATTCAGATGCTCTATGACCTTCCTCATCACAACTATAGTAGATAAAGGGTCTGTGTGGTCCACTCCCAGTGTGACTTCCCCCATTACCTCTACCTCTCGGGATTCCTCTACCTCCTTGATAGGCATCATGCTCCAGTATAATTTGTTTTGATTTTTCTACATGCATAGAAGATTCACCCTTGGAAAAATTAGATCCACCATGCCCATGATTTGAGGAAGATGTAGAACACCTCTTTTGATTTCTTAGTATTCTCTTTATCTTATCTTTGGATCTCATGGCTAACTCATATGCTGCATCTACTGTAGGAGTGCGATGCATGTGCAACTCATCTTGAATAGCATAGCTTAGACCATTCACATACCTCCTAGCCTTCTGATCTTCTATCTCATTAAGTGCTACCCATATAGATAACTTGTAGAACTCATTGGTGTAGTCCTCCACATTGAGATCCCTTTGTCGAAGGTTCTAAGACCTACGAAATAAATTCTGGGTATAATTGGCAAGTATGAACTTCTCTTGAAGCTTCTTCTTCATCTTATCTTAGGTCCTAATATTCTCTTTTCCATTATTCTATCGCTTCTTCTGCAGATGGTCCCACAAAATCAGTGCATGTCCCTTCAACTTTGTAAATGCAAGCCTCACCCTCTTATCCTTAGTGAAATTATTCCATTAAAAATATTTTTCCATACTATTTACCCAATCAATAAGCTCATCTAGTTTTAACCCACCAGCATATCCAAAAACCTCAATCTTGATACTATCTCAATTACCTCAAATTCTACAGCTTAGTGGGTGGACATCACAAAGAGAAAATATCTTAGGAGAGGCTCTCTACTTGATGATATTCCTACTCCTCATGGTTCAGCTTTTTGGAACTCCATCTACCAGGTCAAACAAATATTATAGAAATGAAGTAGATGGCAGCTCGATGACGAATCTAAAATAAGATTTTGGGAAAATTCATGGTTAAATAATAACCTCTGATTCACGATTGGTCCTTAAGAGGATTCAAAACTATTTTAGAACGGATGTTCAAGAGTAAGGTAAACAACTTCATATCTTCTTTTGAGTCACCCATTACAAGGTGGAAACCCCTACCCCAGAGCGAATGCAATCTGGATCAAATATTTTCTAGCCAATCCATTGCCAATTTACTCCTTCAAATAATTCCAAGTCGCCCAACCCAAGATACATTTTTTTGGAAACTTTGTGAGTCAGGGTTTTTCTCTATCAAATCCACTTATTCCATGTTGGACGATCCCTCTAGTGATTTTTTCCCTAATCATATTTGGTTAAAGTACCTCATCCCCAAAATTGCTTATTTCTTTTGGCTGGCTACCCAAAATAGGGTCCTCACTACTAATAATCTCTTGCCAGGGTGACTAGGAATATGTTATCCACATCTTCATGGATTATCCCTTCTTTATTCGGGTCCTTTCCTCACTATTCTCCTTGGATAACATTGCATGGACCACTCCCAACTTGATCACTGATCTCTCTTTTCCATGGCCCAATCCTTTCCATTTCACCCACCTCAAGTCATGGTGGTCCTTCATTCTTCCTCACTTTCTTTGGTAGGTGTGGCTAGAAAGGAACAACAGAGCCTTTCATGAGACTAGCAGGGATTTATAATTAGTTTTCTATAGGATCATATTTAGAGCTACTAAAAATGCCAATCTGATTCCTTTCGATGATAGATCGAGATCTCAGTTTGAGCTAAAGTTGGCTAAGTTCCTTAACATATCCCTTGATCCACCTAACCAACCCCATCTAGGGGTGGATAGGTCCTTGGTGGTTTTGATTCCTCCCTCTATAGGATGGCTCAAGATCAAATTTTATGGGGTAGCCAAATATAATCTTGGAAGGGCCAATTATGGAGGAATCATCAAATATGAAAACACGAGGATCATCCTTGCATTTGCTAAAAACTTGGGTGTGCATTCAAATAATTTTACAAAAGCCAGAGTTGTCTACAAATGCATCTAGGCCACCAAGGAGCTCAACTAAATCAAAGGTACCTCAAAGCCCCTATGGAATTTTGCTTCATTGATTCATGAGTCTATTCTAAGCCTTTGCAACTTCATGAATATTTCAATCTAGCACGTGTACCATGAAGGCAACAAAGCAACTGACATGATGGATAATTTTGGATTGATGTTAGATTCAATTAGGACTTGGACCGAAGAATTTCCCCAGTGCTTTTTGGACATGTGGCCCTCCAATGATTTATCATCCTTTGTTTAATCCTCATAAGACCTATGGCAGTACTCGTAGTTCACCCCATTTGCCTAGTAGGTTTCACCCTTTCCACCCGAGCTACATGTGTGAGTACCTCGGGATTAATGAGTAAGTGTATCCACCCAAAGACTTTTGGGGTTGTGTTATACATATTATTTTGTGCTGGTTTGATGGAAAAATTAAGCATATTTTATCATCCAAGGTCTGGCGGATTTGTATTTTCCACATGAGAATGGGAGGGTACTTTGGAAAAATTGTTTTTATTTATCCACCCAAGGCCTAGAGAATTTGTGGAAGAGTGTGTGACTTCCATGTAATTCCCACTACAAGTGGTTTCCACTACATTTTCAAATGGACCACTCCTAGTAGTTTGTGCCACTTTAGTAACTCTATTTTCATTGTCAACCATGACTACCATTGTCAACTCCTTATGAATGGTCGACCTTGCTTCTTCCAAACCTGTGGTCAGACAAGTGTCCTCCTCTGGAGTTATTACCACCATGAGAGGTTTTTTTGTTGGTCCACACTCCCAATATTCCTTTGGCATTTTGAAGCTTCCATTTCAAGCTATGCTATTGATTCCAAAAATATTCTTCGATAGATTTTCATTTTCTATATTGTACCTCATTGTTTACCCAATGCTTGGTTGGATGACCCAATCATTCTTGGACAAGGTGAGGCTCGTGTGGTGAGGTTTTCTAGGACTGAGATCTCTCACCAATGGCCTAGATTAAATGCTCAACCCAAAGGTTATGGTATGGCCATCGTCCATTCCATGGTAGCCAGTCCTTTAATTGGGAGTTGTTCTAGTTTCATAAAGGAATCATATAGGTTTAATAAAAATAAGTGGGTTGGGTGGTTTCATTTTAGGATTTGGGATGAGCTGATGCTAGTTTTTATCCTTAAGAAGGAGTTGATGGTACTCATTGATCCTTATTACTTGCATCTTGACCCGATGGTGGAGGAAATAATGGGATCATATGGTCTTCTCAATTTTATAAAGAAATTCTAGGGGCACAACCCTGATTTGTCAAGGGATTTTGTCTAATCGTGGGATAGTGGTACTATGTTTCTTAGGGGTCTCAATTTCATGGTTATAATTGATCTCTTGGATAAAATTATAAAACTACCTAATGATGATAATATCATCCACTGGGATAAACATTCAATGGAAGGTGAATTTATGTTCTTCAAATATAAAGAAAAATTCCTCATCAAAAAGGATAATGTGTTCATTCGGAAGGACCTCCCACCATCATGGAATAGAGCCCTAGTTTTAGTGATGAAATACCTTACAATCGATGAACCATATTCACCACTACAGAGCTTCCACATGGCCTTCCTCAACTACCTGAAGGATGTCAAGCTCATAAACATACCGAAGTAAGGGGAAGTCTACATATCTGAAACACCAGGGGTTGCATATTATTATTTATAATTACATAAACCAAAATCCTGATCAAAGGGTCATTGAAGTAGGAGGCCTCATGGTTAATCTCAATCCCAAGCCCATCCTAGGTTCTCCTTTGGCTATTTTGGATGGCACTTTTGATGGCCAGACCATTAACATCAAGGTGGGCTCCTCTAGCAAGGTGAGTAGATATAGATTGATGTTGGGTTCCTCTACTAGTGAATCAACTCCTAGCAAGTGCTCAACCAATGTGAAGTCCTTAGTTGAGAAAGGTAAAAATATTTTGGTCTCCCATTTTGCAATTGTCTCTCCACTTATATTCTCTTTATCGGCTTGCAAAATACAAAAGACATCAACTGTACCATATCTTGGTGCACTCCCTATTTAGCCCTTGGATGACATCAACATGATGACTGATTTGGATAATATTATCTCCTTGGCCACGTCAATGCTATTGAGGGTAGGTAAACTTATCAATTAGATGAAGATTCATAAGGTGGTCAAATTTGGGGAGGACACCCCCAAGGATGACGATGATGAGGATTATCTCCTTGAGTAATTTTTTTTGTGGATGATCCCTTTGGCTTGTGGGTTTTCCTTTTATTATTTTTTGGCTGTCTCACCTTTTCTCATGGTAGTTTGTGGGTTTTCCTCTTTTATACTGTATTTTTTTCTCTTGTGAGGTTACCATGTTTGGTCCTCCTTTTTAGCATGTAATTTTTTGGGGTTTTTGATTCCATTCGATATCTCCCCAGTCCGGATTGTAACAAGGTTTTGGGTTCCTTTAAAAACTCTTTATCAATAAAAAAAATCTTAGAAAGGATTAAAAGTATATGTCAAGATTTTTATGAATAAGTGTGAGGTATGCCAACGTAACAAAGGGAAAATAGTTAAAACTATTGGATTATTGCAACTCTTGCCTATTCCTAACCACCAATGGATTTCATTGAGGGCCATCCCAAATTAGAGGGAAAAATAGTGATCTATGTGTAGTACATTGCCTTTCTAGGTATGCTTATTTCTGTGTATTACAACATCTTTATTCAACAAGTAAGGTGGCCAAGGTATTTTTTAATTATGCTTTTAAATTACATGGTATGCCCAAAACCATTGTGAGTGATCATGACCCTATATTCACCAATAACTTTTGGAAACAATTGTTAAATATTTGTGATACCAAGTTGAGTATGTCCTCTTCTTATCACCCTTAGTCAGATGGTTCAAATAGATATTGTTAATAAATGTTTGAGTACTTACCTTTGTTTTTTTACTCAAGATAATCAATACTTAGTGAAATGGTGGTGCAATACTTAGCGAAATGGTGGTACAATACTTCTTACCATTCATCCACCAAGATGTCTCCATTTGAATCATTGTATGGTCAAACCTCCATCAATAGCAAACTATGTTCTAGGATCCTCCAAGGTTGTCTAGGTAGATGATTTTTTGGATGAATTACATGGTACTAGGTACTTTACAAAACTAGACTTGTATTCTAGGTTTCATCAAATTAGGGTTAGAGAAGAGGATATTACTAAGACTACTTTTCATATATATGAGGCTCACTATGAGTTCCTAGTCATGCATTTTGGTCTCAGTAATTCTTTGTCATGACCCAAATTTTTCCTCCATTTTTTTTCTATATATATGAGCTCTAGATTGATCCTAAGAAATCCCTTAGCCTGAACCTCTATACCCATATCCAAAAATGATAAATTACATCTACATGATGAGTTAGCTTCATTATCTATCCTATCTCACCGATGGGCTAGTGAACTATCTGTCTCATCAAGTCCATGAGTTGGCTTAGCTATCGGTCTCATCTACCCAATGAGTTAGCCCAAGATCTCAACCACCTTGAGGTAGTAAGTTAGTTTAGCTATCCATATCATCTCTCAAGATGAGCTAGCCATACTATCTATCTCATTATAGGGTGAGTTAGCTTAACTACCAGTCTCATCTCCACGATAAGCTAGCCTAAGCTATTTGTCTCACTTTATTCATGATCTAGATTAGCTATCAGTCTCATATATATAATAAGCTAGCATAAGCTATATGTATCGATGCATTGGTGAGCTAGATTCGCTATCTATCTTATCTTCTCGATGAGCTAGCTCAAGATATCACTCTCACCCAATGACTCTCTAATTTGCACCTAAGTAGAAAGTGTGATCTATCTAGGGATAATATTTAACATTTAAGATTATGCATTTTGTGAATTTTCTTGATCTAAATCCTATTCATTCCTCAGAGGGTATTTTACCACCCTTCCATAATTTATCCATTTACATCACTTGTAAAACATGGAATACAACCCATTTATTCAATGGAATCTTATTAGATTCTTTAGCATATAGCAAAAGATACAATAAATTTCCCATGCTTATATTTTTTCAATGTGACAAGCAATAGTAATTCCAACAATAAACATAAATCAAAGATAAAGACTAAAATACAAGGTACATGATCACATAACATGATATTTACCTTGGGAACCCTCACGGGGAATAAACCCAACCTCAAAATCACTTTCCATTTTAAAAGAACAAGCAACATCCCAAATATTAGTTTTAGACATTATCAACAACATTATATTGGCTTTTTTATGTGACATCTTCCCAAAACATTGATATCAACACCCAGAGACATTAGACATTATTTTAGATAGAGTGAAAACAATTTATAACACCTATCATATGTTTCCCATGCTAATGCTTAACAACATTAAAAGGTATCATAAAAATATTTAAACGACATCGACAATGTATCTTTTTGGGACTACCAACCACATCATATGAAATTTAAAAAAGCTTCAGATAAAATCATCAATGGTATATCCTCCCGGTTAATACTATCATTGTATACGAAATTCATCAAAGCATTTATAAAATAAAGCTACGTTGTATCCACCATAACATTGATAATAACACCCAAAGATATCAATCAATTTATTATATGTAATAACGACAATATATATAACACCTGTAATATGTTTCCCAGGTAAATATTTAACAACATTGTAGGTGTCCATAAAAAAATTTAAACAACATTCACAATGTGTCTTTTCGGGACTACCAAAAACATCCTATGATACCTATCAAGGCTTCAGATAAAAATATCAACAGTATGTCTTCCCAAAGCATTAAATACAACTACGTTATAACTATCAACTACATCATTTTACATGGCATCCATCAAAGTGTTAATAGTAAAGACAACTATGTTATAACTATCAACAACATCATTTTACATGGCATCCATCAAAGTGTTAATAGTAAATACAACTATGTTATAACTATCAACAACATCATTTTATAAAATATCCATCAAAGTGTTAATAGTAAATACAACTATGTTATAACTATCAACAACATCATTTTATAAAACATCTACACTGGGATGTCCGAAGGATGAAAATCAGTAATAGAAGGACATCTATCAAGTAGAACATCATTTTATGCTATTCTTGAGTCACCTCTCCAGCTATTCCGGCCTATCCTATTCGTGATCGAAGACCAGGTGCTCATAGTGTGGGCTTTTCTTTTGTTTTCACAAGCGATAAAAGGGTTGAAGATGCTCCCTCATAATTTCCTCTTGGTTGGATGCTAGTTGGGATATCACATCACAACAAGATAGGTTTTATTTTCTGTGGTCCTTCTATCCATGGTTTTTATGTGGGTAACTTGTGTTACAGTCGTGCTAGGCTGGCAATTTGCAAGGTGACAGTCAACAATGTGATATACACAAATGGATGGGACAGTCAATGAACAATGATATCATATGTTCATCTATTCTTAGCAAGGATATGTGTAAATATGGTAACAAAAATGAGAAAGGCATCACCACTTGAAGATACACATACATTATTTCACAGGGAACTAATTGTAAAGCAATTGTTTAGAGCTAAGATTTTATTACCACTCACCTCAGTCCTGCTCGTCTAATATTTCTCCTCCTTTGATCTCCCTTCTTCATTCATGCTCTCCTTTCTCCTTTTATTTTTCATATTTCCTCTTTTTTCTTCCTCTTTGCTCACCTCTTTTCAATGCCCCTCATACCCCTCGCTTATCGTTTGCCTACTCTACATTGACTACTCATTGTTTTCCAGGGAAGTACCCATATGTTCATCTCCCTCTCATCCTTTGGTAAGAGTCCATTTAATATTTCTTAGTCATGAATGGATGTTCCTCTGAGCCCATCCAACATTTATCTCAATTACAAAGTCTTGAGAGCCTACACATCTATCCAAATTCTTACATGTCTGCTTCATAAATGATGGTCATAATGTGTGAGGGGATGAACATCCATCATTCCCCTAGTTTTAGCACCAATTTTATGCTTGAAGTGTAGATTATAACTATTTCTCTCTTCCTGGTTGGTTTTTCCTTTACAAAATCATAATGAGTGACATTTAATTTTGTAAAGATCGTATTGTACTAATTGATAGGTTTTAAACAAGAGAATTACCAGTATATATTATTCTGATGTCACAAGGTAGGGTTATGCATAAGAGTTTGGACTCAAAATATACTTGTAAAAATATAGTTAATCCTAATCAAAATCAATGGGAATCAAGGTGAATCCTAAGCAAATCAAATCAATCGTCTTCACACCAAAATTTGGGGCATTTGAAGCCCTAAAAAGTAAGGTCAAATTTGGATCAAATTTTGACCTATTAAATCACATTATAACTTCATAAAAATACCACCATTAGATAAATCTTGAAAATATCTTTCCAAAAAGTATAAATATGCCTATGTTTGGATATATATATTGTGGCAAATCGACCCTAAGAAAAAATTGGTCCTAAAAATTTTAGGTGAATGGGCTGACATGGAGGGTCCTCATATTCATAAATTTTCAATTTTGGAAGTCCTAATGTTTTCCCAATTTGTGAATATTCACCATTGTGCATAACCCTATCACAAGGCATGATTCGTCAAACCTCCTTCATAAAGGTAAGATTCATAGGGTACCATCCACGCTATATTTTTTGTTTTGTTTTCAATCTGCTAGTAAGAAATAGTTTGACTTGATACCTGAGGGCATATACAAACATTATTATTGTAATATACCATCAATAAAATTTAAGGTGTTAATAACATTGTCATCAAGGCATCCTATGAGTATTATTCACTTGTAATACATGGTAAATACTGCTAAAATCAATGTATTAGAACCATCATAATCATGAATGTAATCAAACATCACCATTATCCTTACCAAACCAAGTTAATTAAAAGAAGGATACAATATATTCTAGGTAGCATAAGTATTGTTCTAACAATTGCATGTCCAAAATACAACTATGCTAGATATATGAAGGCAATTACATCATCTACATACACACATATACAAAAATTTGAGTAGTTCAAATGGGGTGGGTGTTACATCCTCCCCCCATAGGACTAGACACAATCCTCTGTGTCTTTCTTGTATCATAGTTTTTTTAGAAAAATAAAATAAAAGGAAAATGCTTTCTCATAGTGTCCACTTTCTCCCAAGTGGCACTCCTCTCTGAATATTGGTCCCATTGGACCTTGCACTGCTCTAGGATTGCTTTCCTCATTGCTTTGGATTGAAACTCTAGGATATTTATAGGCCACACCTCAATGGCCTTGGGTTCCACCATCTGCAAATTAGAAAAATCCCACACATGATCAGGATTAGCAATGTATTTCTCAAACAGGGATACATGGAAAGTGTCATGGATCTTACATAGATTGGATGGTAAAGCAAGTTTGTACGCCATTGGACTAATCTTCCTTGTGATTTCAAAGGGTAAAAAAATATGGGAGTCTAGTTTTGTTGACTTAATATCTCTCTTCCTGGGTCTAACTCTTAGGAATACTTTATCCCCTATCGAGAACTACCTTGGAGTCCTCTTTAGATCGACATAGCTTTTTTGATGATCCACGACTTCCTTAAGTCTCTGCCTGATTATCCTTAATTGGTTATCCATTTCTCTAACCATGTCAAGCCCAAGTACAACTTGATCCTCTTGATTATTCCAAGATAAAGGTGTCCTACACCTTCTACCTTACAAGGCTTCAAATGAGGCCATGCCAAGGGATGAATGGTGTCCATTGTTGTAGGTGAATTCTACTAAATGTAGATAGCCCTCCTATTTGAACTTTTGATCCATGCAAACTTGTCAGCATATCTTCCAAAACTTGGTTCACCCTTTCAGTCTATCCATCAGTTTTTGGGTTTTAGGTGGAGCTAATGTTCAGTCTAGTGCCTATGGCACGATGTAGAGCTTACAAAAATTTGAATGTGAACTTAGAGTCCCTGTTTGAAATAATCACCTTGGAATTGCCATGGAGTCTAAATATTTCTTTTGTGAATCTATTAGACACAATTGGGGTATCATCCTTGGTGTTTATTGCTATGAAATGTGCATCCTTAGTTAATTTATCAACTACAACAAGAATTGCATCATGTTGGAGCCTAGTCTTGGGTAAACCTACAATGAAGTCCATTGAAATAACCTACCACTTTTGCATAGGTATGTCATGCGGATACAATAGACCTGTCGGGTGTTTGTGCTTGACCTACACCTTTTGATATTCAAGGCACTGTGTAACAAAATCAATGATATCTCACTTCATTCCCATCTAGTAAAAGGTCTTCTTCATGTTTTCCCTTATCTTTGCTCCCCTTAGGTGAGCAAAATAAGGGGATATATGTACCTCATACATGATCCTCCTCCTTAGGTCATCTATCTTTGGGACCACTACCTATACCTTGAAACATAAAAGACCATCCTTGTAACCGAATTCTTTATTTTCCTTGATATTTTCTCCATTTTAGCCCAAATTTAGTGGTAATACTCATCCTGATATTGCATTTGTCTGACTTGGTCCATCAAGTCTACATGGCTGCAAGTTAAAGTAGTAATGTGCCTCCTTCTACTTAAGGCATCAACCAATTTATTTTTCTTTCCCTTGATGTATTCAATCACAAAATCATACTCTGCAAGGAAATCCATCCACCTCCTCTATCTTGCATTTAGTAAAGGCTGAGTGAATATATATTTTAGACTCTGATGGTCTATCCTCAATTTGAGGGGTTTTCCCACCAAATAGTGCCACCAGATCTTAAGAGTATGCACAACTACTGCTAATTCTAGATCATGCATAACATTGATCTCATGCTTCTTAAGATTTCATGATCCATATGCTACGATCACCTCATCCTAAGAGAGCACACCTCCTAACCCTTCTAAGGAGGCATCAGTACACACAAAAAAATTACCTTAAGGGTCCAAAATATTCAAAATGGATGTCATGGTAAGCTTCTGCTTAAGTAATGCAAAGGCATATGTACACTTGGATTCCTTCTCTTTTCTATGTTGATTAGTTATTGCATGGGCTATCTTGGAATAATCCTTCACATAGCATCTATAGTAGCTAGTCATACCCATAAAGCTTTGTACCTTTGTTACATTGATGGGTGCGAGCCAGTTCAATATAGTCTTGAAATTCTTTGGATCTACTGCAATTCCTCTTTCAGATACTATGTGCCCTAGGTATTGCACTTCCAACACATAGTGTAACAACCCCAATTGTTACTACTCATCCACTTAGATTTTTTTTTGTTCATTTATTTATCTTCCAAAGAGTGAAGGACATAATCATGATCTAAGATGAAGTTATTCCAAATGGATTGTAAGTTACCAAGGCATCAATCATCAAGAGATATTAATACTTGGTTAGAGTCACTCTTGAGTAGAAGTGATCAACTTCTACAAAACCTTCACACTACCACCACAATATGAGTACATGCCTTGAAGATTAGATATCCACTTCCATGGTGGGTCATCAAATATTAAGTACTTCATTACTATCCTCATATCCATGATGAGGTAACTAAGATGATTGTCACTCCACGTGATAAAATTACACAGGCCTTGGACTAACCCTCTTAAGCATAGTTATCTTCCCCTCTCATTCATAAGAATTATTTGATCTTATTATCTATCGAAAACCTTTCTAACCTAAGGAATCCCTTCTATTATATACTTTAAATTCATTAGTTACATTACCATGAGGTATTTTTACATCAAAATGTGAGCCTCTACTCCACATGTACATTCAAGCTGCTACTCATAATGTAAGACTTTGTTTGAGCTACAACTCAAACATAGATTACAATTTTTGGGCTTCAACCCCTTCGAGCTCCAACTCAGATTATACTAAACTATTTACCATTTTACATTTCATTACTATAATATTTTGGTTAAAGCATCCATAAGTGTTCATATATTAATCAATCACAATATAATTCCATTCTTATTTCCATCTTAATGAAAGACCCTGCATCATCATTAAAGCAAAGCACTCTAATTTTCATTAAAACATTATCTCATTGGAAAGTAAATAACATTTAAATACCATCTCATACAACATTCATGATCTATCTAAATAACACCACGTTAGAAAGTAAATGCAACATCCATTTAAACATCAGAGGCAAACCATAAAATAGAGTTACATAATATATATCCTGGGAACCCTCACGGGAAATAAACCCAACCTCAAAAATATGTTTCTCCTCTCATTTCATAAACTTAAGATGTCATAAATACAAATATAGAAAAGAATCCCATGGATCCTTTTTCGAAATCAATTATACAATTAAAGGAAATTAATTTGTTCCTTCTCAAATCATGATGCACATAAGAAAAATTCCACATTTCCTTTCTCTAAGCCATCAATACACTACATAAAAATCTCACAAATTCTTATATCTACATGTTTATGAATGATCATCAGATTCATATTAAGGATATGTCTCATTATTTATCAAAATTGGACCCCATAAATTCCCTCAAAGAATGAGTTCCACACTCATTCTTTCCATAACTATACTCTATCTATAAAAGAGTGTTTCTAAGGTATCGTTAAATATATATACTATATATATATATATATATATATATATATATATATATATATATATATATATATATATATATATACACATACATACATATATATATATATATATATATATATATATATATATATATATATATATATATATATATATATAATATATATATATATCTATATATATATATATATATATATATATATATATATATATATATATATATATATATATATATATATATATATAGTTCACATAATATTTATCTTATAAGATTGATAAAATGTGGACAATAAAATGGTCCATATGTTTGTTCAATTTTCTAGAATTTCATATTTAGATGCCCATCAAATTTTCCCACCTAAAAATTGATCCTATATAATCTTCAAGTTGTAGTTAGTGTTCCTAAAATCCCTTAATTAAACTTTCCAAACATTTTCTTGGACAATCTGTTATTTTAGTAACCAATCCTTTATTTTGCTAACCACTAAATCCTTTAAATCAATATAGCATAGGAGTATACATTTCTCTTTAAAATCCAAAGGAGCTATCTTCAATTTATATACCTGTATATATCTAGGGTCCATATTAAAAGAGGGTTGTATCATTTCGAGGATCAACTTAGAGTGACCAACCGATAACGAGTTAACATGGTTATCATCATTGCTCACAACCAACGATGAATAAGCACAAACCACAAGAAAAATCAACACCACTAACATCACATAATTGACAACAATATAGCTCATTTCCATGATTATCACCATTCCTCACAACAAATAGTGAACAAAGCACAAATCATGAGAATAATCAACATCACTAACATAAGAGTATAGACAATTATTTAGCTCGTATAGAAAACAAAATATATTGTTAGGGTTTCAATAGTAAGAAGAATGTCTTAGAAAAACACGTGTTAGAGTAGGAGAGTGCCAACCACTAGCATGGGGTTCTCATGTCCATCGAGGTATGGACATTGTACTAGGGGAGGCAATTACCTTTTAAACCCTTCTCACTGGTCCCACTAGCCCATGTGGGATAATGGAATGAGGGTTTTGTAGATCCCACCTCCCTGTTCGCATATTATGAGCATGGGTGCACCACTCGAAGGTGATGATGAGGTAGAGACTCTGAATGATTACTTCAGGTATCTAAATTATACCTTAGGCTCATCTTAATATATGGGTTGTGCGAGTATTGGGAGCGATGGTGTTTGTTTCGCTGCACTAGAATTTCACCATATAGAAGGATACCATTCATATCATACTATTTGTTTATTTAATATTTTAGTGATGACTCAATCTACAATGATATCTCTTATAAATCCATAATTAGACTGCCTTGGGCTTGACCATAAACAACAAGAGAAACATCTAATTTAACACGGTTGCTCTGTTAGAAGAAGGGTTTATAAAGGTCACAGGTTTGTTACTAATTAAAGGCTAAAAATGTAATCACAATTATATCCTTACAAATTTTCAATGGAGGTGTAAACCTCAAAATATCTTCTCTATAATCGTCGATCCAAATCTGGAGGTATTGGCTCTACACTATGCATAGGAGGTTTGATTTACAATGGCTAGATGAATTAATGACCAAGGAAATGTATACCCTAATCTACAGATCATGATGCAATCATTTAGGAAATTAATCCATTTTCTAGTAGATGATTTGATCAAGGTTAAACCAGAGGGTTAGTATATTGGTGCTAGCAAACTCTCAAACCTTAAAATTGCTCATTTAGGTTGTTTGATTTCTTTTTAGATGAATCAGAATACTCATAGATAGGGTTGAATCCTGATTTATGTGTCCAAGGGTCATCATACAGTTAAAAACGCATCCATAAAACCGCAAGTTTCTCCCAGAAACAGGGATATATCCCACATGCAATGTGTAGGGGATATAATGCTTAATAAAATTACCCATGCACACTAAGTAGTGTAACCATAATAAAGTAGTTACAGAGGCTATTAGTGTTATTTGAGGTGGTGCTATGTTTGGATTAATTTAATGGGTTTGGTTAGCGATGGTTTGAGTCAATTAAGTTCTTATCCTACCCGATGGCCAACACATATGGCCGATTTATTTTGATACAGGATCACTAATAGATTATTTCGACCATTTCCTAAGCATAGCAGAAGGGGTGTATAAATCAAATGATATAAAATTACAATATGACAGCTATAATATTCTCTAATATTAAAACTATTACAATATGAGAGTGATAATACTTTCTATTAGGAGTGTATAAATAAACTGAAACTGGAATATTAAAATCATTAACAGTATTCACTAAGTGAATCCTAATCTTATGTATCAAAAACATATCAAACCAAAGGATTAATAGTTCCCTACCTAGAAATCCAACATGGCAGAATTCCTTTGCCTTTGACTACTTTTCTCCTTCGACTAACTCCTCCTTCAAAATGCTTCCCCCTAATTCATTTAACCAACTCATGCTATATCCTCCCTTCTCAAGCTAAAGCCTCTTATATAAAAGATTCTTATTTCTTCCCAAGCCCAATAGTGGCTTTATTATTTTAATATTAAAAGATGTATTTATTTAAATAAGACACTTCAGCCCATATGGAGGAAATTCAGAGGGACCAAGTAGAGATAAGGTAGATGATCTTGTTTGTTTTATGTCCCCCTTTATCTCATAACCTTGCAAATTCAGAACTATTAGGGATTAGAAAGGGGAATATTCCCTTTCTTTCCACCAATAAGAATAGGCCATGAATAAGGAATGGATATTCCTAAATAATAAAAAATCTCTATATTATTTAATATTAATAAATTTCTTTTGGTCCAATTAAAATTGGACAACCTTTATGAAGTCCAAATCTTCTAATTGTTTCTGAAATTAGACTAATTAAATCTAATTTGAATCACCTACTTCAAAAGATAATGAATTATTTTCATAAAACCTCACAAAATCCCTTACTTGGAATTTTGTAGAAATATTTAGGGCCAATGACCCCTTTAGTTAGGTATTAATTGATCCCTCAGATCAATTAATATATTTTTAAAAATATCCAATGGGGATAGGCTATGAAATACCCCCCCTTGGACTAAATACAATACTCTATGTTTCTCGTAGTTTCTAGCTTAGTTAATGCATAAGCTAAATAAAATTATTATTCTTCCTTTATAAAATAGTTTGAGCCATCAAAATTTGCCTTAGTTCCAATGTCTCTTTCCTTATGGCAAGCAACATCTTCCATCCACAAGAGTACTTGGTCTTGCAAAAATATAAAACATCAGCAGTACCATGTCCTTGAAGCAATAAAACATCCATAGTGCATAATAAATAAGTATTGAAACATCATCAATACATAAATCTCATCATAAAATTACAACTTTGAAACATCTATCATTGCATAATCAACTGAATTAAAGTACAACAATAATATAATTTTACAAAATGTTTTCATAGAGATGACATGAAATTATGTTTCTATAATAGGTTAGACATAATAAGTCTCATTAGATTTATCAAAACTCCCACAAAGGAGTATCACACTATGGTTTGTTAACCCTTACCATGAGTTAACCTGATAGAAATAGGTGTCATCAAAGACAAAAACATAATCTCATAAATATCACTTTAGGATACTCACATATCCTAAAATTTTCTTTGGCAAACCTATTTTCCAATACCAGTGCATCATCCTTGATGTCTCTTGGTTTACATTTTTAGTCAACCATGGAGGAGTCCCATACCTCCTCCAAGAATGGACTCCACACCCATTATTCTAGATCTAGGAGATATACATTCATATTTTCTAATTAATTAATTTGTGTATCATAAATATAGAATAATTTGTTATCTATTTCTACTCAAAAATATTAGAAACATACAAACAAAAGTATATAATCCAAATGTTTATTGATTATATTTTGCCAAATTCCTTGGCATACATACTATACATCCTTATAGCCTACAAAGTGGTGGCTTTATGCCCCATGCAATAATCTCAAGGTTGTTGCCCCTTAGTCCTTTCACCACTCTGTGTTGTGTCTACATATCCTATTTTAGAGACTGTAAGAAAAACTGCTTGAGCTCTATTTCATGTTGTCACTCGAGTTGTTCTCCCCTATCCATGCTATGCACTAATAACTAGTTGATATGGGACAAGCAAACCATGGCTCACCAATGTATCAAAATAGGATGCCAATAATGCAACTCTATAGTATTCCCTTGTTTGTTGTAGTTGTGTATTCTATGCATGTAGGGCTGCTATTGCTATATCCCTCTAGTTATACATTTATGCTAACTCTAGCTAGAGCCTATCTCACTCTACAATGGTAGCATCTCTATATATCTCCAACCTCAACCTTTATTGTGTCCATTTACCTTATTGATAAAATTGTTGGGTTATTAATAGTTAGATTCATTCTTTCAGAGCTTCCACTTCATGCCCTACTTCCCTCATTGGGTCATCTTCTTCGATGTTTGATGAGCCTACTTCTATTTCTACCCAATTATGTACATTTCTTCTAGGATATTGTTCCTCTACTACCTTCTCAGATGAACACTCCTCTTCTATGCCAATAGCCTCTACTATT
Organism: Wollemia nobilis; assembly: GCA_028583015.1. Lineage (NCBI taxonomy): Eukaryota > Viridiplantae > Streptophyta > Pinopsida > Araucariales > Araucariaceae > Wollemia > Wollemia nobilis. The sequence continues at coordinate 44,845,065 of JAQPPZ010016981.1, read as the reverse complement.
TCTCTACTATCTTTCTCATCCTCTTCTATATCTTCCTCTTGTTGTCATCGTTGTGTGTCCCACCAACTATCATAATCTTGGGTTGTACCAGCATCATTCTCATCTGGTTTTCATATAACATAATCGAGCTCTAAGGTTAATGGTTCCATCGATGGACGTATCACTACTTTTTCCCCTTTTCCTTTTAAATCATGGGTGGGTTCGATATTTGTTATGTAATACCGAACTATCATAATACTTGAGTATATTGAAAATGCTTGTATTGCATGATCACATATCCAATCAACCACCTTGCTTGTCGTACACAAAATTTACACTCCATATTCCACCCATACTAGGTCCTCTCTCCATGGTCTCCAGATCACATATTGGGGTTGCAAATCTTTCCAAATAGAGCAAAATCTCTCTTTATTACCTTCGAGTGGTATGTTACTGGTCCACTCCTTCTCCCTCTACCACTTTAATGCATAGGGTATATCTAGCCCCACAAATTTTTGTGCATCATAGGGTAACCCTCGGGGTCTTGCTACAACTATGTGTTCCCAGGTCCATATTTGTAGTAAGAGATTACAATTCATCCCCATTTTATTCATTGTTCTTAGCTTGAAAAATTCCCTATAGGTCTAAGCCAACAATGCTAGAGCCCATGCAAATACAACTAACCTCTCCACTAGGTCTTGTACTATCCCCAACATATTGTAGGGAAACCGTGCTTTTCTTGATTTGAGAAAAATGACATTTGATATGAGTGTTATTATTATGACATATCTATGTGTCAGTCTACCCAACACATAATGCAGTTCAAATGCTATACTACCCTTATCAGTGTTCACACTTCTCCAGTTAGCTCCAAATACTCTTTCCAAAATATGCCCCATCTCTGCTTCATTGGCAATAACCACTATGCATCCCTCTATTGGTATCTGATATATTCAATATACATCTTCTAAGGTGATGGTCATATCTCCAGTGGGTAACTAGAATGTCCCTCTATTTGGATCCTATCTTTCAATCAAGGCTGACATATAACATATGTCTACATGTACTGAATCTAGATGAGTTGCTCCTTCTAAAATAATATTTCTTAACCATTGCTAGTCATTAGCATCCAATTTGTCCTTGGTATTCTGAAATATTGTTCTTAGTGTGTGTCATGGTCTAATGATCTTTAACGGTATGATTTCTTTTGGCTCTGCATCACCACCATGGTTGGTTCCAACACTGCTAGAAGCCATTCCTCATATTTTATGTACCAATAGATCGACCACCAAAATTAGAAGTATCAAGAGATACACTATAGAGTTTGCTCCACATATCATCAGTATTAATAGGGAAAACCCTAATACAAGTATAATTGTATTCACTGCCATGAGTAATTGATAAGTCAAGTCTTTCTCTAGGTTTGAAATAAAATATCCAAGTTACAACTCTATACCATATTATCAACACTATGTTGTTAGAGTTAATACATTGATTCTATTCAATCAATCATATTTCGAAATCCATTCACTTCCATGGATCATTTCTTAATCATCTCGAACCACCTGATTCCTCTTCAGTTTTTGAGATGATAACATCTTCCAATGCACTTGAAAATTCATTATTGTGATATGCTTATCTCTTCATTATGACTTTTATCTTTACATAGAGTCCCATAATTGATCCTTCGATAACTCCATCAGTCGATTTCAGACATACTTATTTAGGTCTGTTATTTAGGTACCATTTTCAAGCTTGGTCATTATTACTTTGTTGACAATGATCACAATCATGTGTGTCTATCTGTAAGGTATCATATCACAACATGGCACATCAACAATCATCCACTAATGACTCAAATGACACACAATTGAGTTTAGTTATTTATAGTTAGTCTTGTATCATTATGGACTAACTTAGTTTTATCATCGATGTTTGGTTTGACATCGGTTTCTTATATGCATATTTTAATACCACATGCACCATGTAATAGAACTATGTCATATTTAAATAGTGTATAATGCACTATTAAACCTGACCACCACCTGGGTGATCGAGTGGCATACTCCTTTGCAATGATGGTATTGATTTAAGAGGATTTAAGCATGTTTGGTAATATGTTAGGTGACGGTATTTCAACGATGACCATGACTTCAAGTATGGTGGTTTTCCTCTCACCTTGTCTTCCTTCATCATGGTTGAGATGAACTCCTTGCTCTAGCCAATGGCCATATTTGTATTCAGAGACTGCTTAGTCTCTTCAATCAATAAATAATATAAAACATTCTTTTATTGGTTATCTAATCATAATCAGTCCTAATTAGTTGGTTTTTACTTGATATTTTCCAAGTTCTAGGTTATCTCCACCTAAATTTGAGCTTAACATCTATGGAATTTATCCAAAATATATCTCTTAGGGGTTTATTATCAGATCCCATTATCATTTTTACAATATTTAAAGTAAATAAAGAGCTTAGCCGAGAGATAAAAATGCCAAGTAATATCCTCAAAAGAGTCTAAGGTACACCACTTAAGATCCACATACGTGGAGGGTTCACCTAGATCTTTGATGTAGATCCGTATTGATTCTCAAACACACAAGAAAAATCAATGGGAAAACAACAATTCTGCAACTCGAATTTTATTATTTTCTTGGATCTCCATCCCCTTACAATGAAATCACTTTCTACATATAATATCCACCAAAAACCCTAACCTAACACGAACTTACTATTTTTAGTAAGTATCAAGACTTACTATTTTTAGTATGTCTAAACTATCACTCAGATGGATCCGAAAAAAATATCATGCATCCATTATTCCAAAATTAAGGCTTTCCTAAAATATCTCCCTAGACTGACTCATGCAACAAAAGATATTAAATACCAAAAAACTAAAAAAAAATTGGAACAAAAACTTTCAAGCCTATTTTTGGCCACCAGGTGATGTTTCAGGACCCAAAAATATGTTGAAACATCCACTTCAGTGACAACATTGTTGAACATTGAGGTCAAATCAATTTTATGCGTTTAAAAAAAATGGGCTCAAACTGACACCTGAATCAAAAGTTAGGACCCCGAGAAGTTGGAACTTTTATTCGACTAAATCAGGAAAGTGCCATTGGATGTTGCGGGTGCGTCATTCTCATATGGTTGAAAATAACTCAGATCCTGTGAGTTATACTAATGAAACTCCTGAAGCTTATCTTGCACAATATTCTTTAGCTCTCCTTCAGAAATCTAGGTACTTTCAGCTGATGATAATCCTTCCCACTGTACCAAGTACTTGTTGTAGCTGCCATTGTGTGTGGTGATCACCTTCTTATCCAAGACTTGCTCAACACGATCCTTATTCTTTTTGGGAATATGTTGCACCTAATTTATCACTTCTGGCACCTCAACATCCCCTACATATCCATGAAATTTGTATAGATTAGATACATTGAATATCGGTGAGATATCTAGGTCCTCTAGTAGTTCAACCACATAGGCATTGTCATTCCTTTTTTGAAGAATCCTACAGGGCCCAATCTTCTTCATTTTGAGCTTATTGTATGTCCCCTTTGGAAATATTTCTTTACTAAGGTGGACCATTACCAAGTCACCTTCCTAAAACACCTTTGCTCGCCTATGTACATCTATTGTTGCTTTATACTTGGCATTACTCTCTTGCAACCACTATCGAACTTCCTCCTGCAATTTTTGTATATGTTCTGCAAAAGCCTCTACATCATCGCTAATAGTTTCAGTAATTGATAATTCCACTAAATCAAGCACACCATGGGGATTGTGGCCATAAATAATCTAAAATGGGGACTTTCCTATTGATCGATTTACTAAGCTGTTGAATGCAAAATCTGCTTGTGGTAATGCTCGATCCCACTATTTTGGCTTTGTACCAACTATGCACCTCAAAATATTACCCAAACTATGATTCACAACCTCCATATGTCCATCAGTAAGTGGGTGATATGCACTACTGAACTAGAGATTGGTATCAAGCTTCTTCAATAATGTCCTCCAAAAGTGGCCCAAAAATTTAACATCTCGATCCGAAGTGATAGATCTCGGGATGCCATGCAAACACACAATATCATCAAAAAACAAGACTACAACTCCTGTGGCATCTTCAGTTTTATGGCAGGGGATAAAGTGGCCATATTAGAGAACCTGCCAAAAAAAATAAATATGGAATCCTTACCTCGCTGGGTACGTGGAAGTCCTAACACAAAGTCCATGCTCAAGTCATTCCAAGGTCTTATGGGAATTGGTAAAGGCATATACAACCCGATATTTTGGGCATGGCCTTTAGCCATATGATAGACCAATGAGGTACAACTTTGGTTTGTCTCTTCGTATATTTGGCCAATAATACTTCTCCACCACAAGAGCAATAGTTTTATCCACCCCAAAGTGTCCAGCTAAACCTCCACTATGCAGCTCTCTCAGGATGTTCTCCCTCATGGAACCAATAGGAATGCATAAATTTTTACCTCTAAACAGGTAACCATATTGCATAACATATTATGCAAAAATATTACTAGACACACCCCCTACTGGATTCTTATACTGTGCCACAACCTGTCCAAAGTCAGCATCAACCTCATATAAATTCTTGATACTCTCAAATCCTACCACAACATTCTCCATGGTAGTCAGCAACATTACCTTCCTACTTTAGGCATTTGCCACCTTATTCTGTTTTCTTGATTTATGCTTCAAAGTAAACTCATACTCTTGTAAATATGATACCCACTTTGCATGTCTACTATTCAATTTTTTTTGGGAATTAACATACCTTAATGCTTCATGGTCCGTGAAGAGTACAAACTCTTTGGATAATAGGTAATGTCTCTAGTATCTTAATGCTTGCACAATAGCATAGAATTCAACATCATAGGTGGAGTAATTTTTTCCTGACCTCATTTAACTTCTTAGTAAAGAATGCTACTGGACGCCTTCCTTGGCTCAACACAACTCCAATTGCAATATGTGATACATTACAATCAACCTCAAATAATTTTCTAAAATTGGGTAACACTAAAAAAGGTGTGGTGGTTACCTTTTTCTTCAGAAGCTCAAAGCCCTCTCCTGCTACCTTTGTCCATACAAATTCCTTCCCCTTGGTGTATTTTGTGAGGGGAGCCATAATGCTACTAAAATTCCTAATGAACTTTCTATAAAAAGTTGCCAAGCCATGGAAAATTCTAACCTCTGTTACATTTCTTGGGATGGGCCATTCAACAATTGTTTTTACCTTTTCCTCATCCATCCTGAGGCCTTCCCTTGAAACTACGAACTCCAAAAATACTAAACTCTCTTGAAGGAAACTACATTTCTTCAAGTTGGCATATAGTTTCTCTTTTCTTAATAGATCTAGCACCAAACTCAAATGGTGCACATGATCTGCTTTAGTCTTACTAAAAACTAAGATATCATCAAAATAAATAACCACAAACTTACCATTATATTCTCGCAACACTCTGTTCATCAATCTCATAAAGGTACTGGGGGCATTAGATAACCCGAATGGCATCACTAACCATTCATATAATCCATATGAAGTATTGAAAGTTGTCTTCCACTCATCCCCTTATTTGATCCTAATATGGTAATAGTCACTTCGTAGGTCAATCTTACTGAAATAATTAGCCCTTGTTAAATCATCCATCATATCATCAATCCTTGACATTGGGAACCTGTATCTTATAGTGATCTTATTTATGGTCCTGCTATCCATGCACATCCATCATGATCCATATTTCTTTGGGATTAAAAGTGCAAGAGTCACGCAAGGACTCATACTCTCCCTGACCAATGCCTTGTGTATCGGTTCTGTTACTTATTTTCTCAAATTAGTATTCTGTGTTGGATTCAATAGGTAGGCTGCTTGATTTGGAAGAGCTAACCCAGGGATCAGGTCGATATGATGTTGGATGTCCCTCTTCAGTGGTAGCCCAACTGGTAATTCATCAGGTATGACATCAATATATTCCTACAGCAACCTAGACACCACTGGTGGTATGATAGTTTCTTCATCTATGACATTATTTGCAGTTAAGGCATAACACCAACCAACTTCTTTTTCTTCTATAAAAAAATTGTTTGCAGTAAGCAAAGTTTTGCTCTGTCCATATTCCTTCAGAGGTAACAAAACCACCTTTACCCTCTCCTTCCAAAATGTGTATGTGTTCCGAAATCCATCATGGGATGTCTTCCTATCATATTCCCATGACCTCCCCAGAAAAATATGGCATGCATCCATAGGAATCACATCACACCATACTTCATCCTTATAGGTACTCCTAACTAAGAATTTCACTAGAAACCTCTTATCAATAGTCATATCATTCCCCTTTTTAACCCATGAAAATCGATAGGGGTTGGGTGCTTCTCACATGGTAGATTCATTTTCTCAACCATAAAATTTGACACCATGTTCTCACAACTACCAGGATCAGTAATCACTTTACATACCTTTCCTCTTGAGGTGCATATTGTTTGGAAAATGTTTGTGCACAACCATGATTCATCACCATTTTTTGCTCGTATCTTTCCCTTAATTGGAGCAATCAATGTCCTTTGTATCATGAGACTTTCACCCATATCAACAACAACTTATGTTTCATATTCCTCCTCTTCCTCAACTAGATTAACTCTAGCTTGGCCTCTCTGCTCTTTAGCAACATAGTGGGGGCATTCAGATGCTCTATGACCTTCCTCACCACAACTGTAGTAGATAAAGGTCCTATGTGGTCCACTCCCAGTGTGACTTCCCCCATTACCTCTACCTCTCAAGATTCCTCTACCTCCTCGGTAGGCATCATGCTCCAATACAATTTGTTGTGATTTTTCTACATGCATAGAAGATTCACCCTTGGAAAAATTAGATCCACCATGCCCATGACTTGAGGAAGATGTAGATCCCCTCTTTTGATTTCTTAGTCTGCTCTTTATCTTATCTTTGGCTCTCATGGCTAAATCATATGATGCATCTACTGTAGGAGTGCGATGCATGCACAACTCATCTTGAATAGCATAGCTTAGACCATTCACATACCTCCTAGCCTTCTGATCTTCTATCTCATTAAGTGCTACCCATATAGATAACTTGTAGAACTCATTGGTGTAGTCCTCCACACTGAGATCCCTTTATCGGAGGTTCTAAGACCTACGAGATAAATTTTGGGTATAATTGGTAGGTATAAAATTCTCTTGAAGCTTCTTCTTCATCTTATCTCAGGTCCTAATATTCTCTTTTCCATTATTCTATCGCTTCTTCTGTAGATGGTCCCACCAAATCAGTGCATGTCCCTTCAACTTTGTAAATGCAAGCCTCACCCTCTTCTCCTTAGTGAAATTATTCCATTCAAAATATTTTTCCATACTATTTACCCAATCAATAAGCTCCTCTAGTTTTAACCCACCAGCATATTCAAAAACCTCAATCTTGATACTATCTCAATTACCTCGAATTCCATCCAAGGCTAGGAGCAATTTTTCTTCAAAACATGGCTCGTCTCCTGGGTGTTCTAAGCCTGCTTCAGATCTATCATCTTCTACCACGCCCTCATCAGTAGACCCTAGATTTGAACACAAGTTGGGGCATCTCTCCATCATGTGATCAATCACATTGGTTAGTCATGCTACTTCCCCATGCAGATATTCTATTTGCCTATTCATCTAAGCATAGTTAGCTCGGTCTCTCCTAGGTAGCATGATATCTCCACTAGCAAGATCTTACTTGCTCTGATACCAAAATCAATAGGAAAACAACAATTTTGCAACTTGAATTTTATTATTTTCTTATATCTCCATCCCCTTACAATGAAATCACTTCCTACATATAATATCCACCAAAAATCCTAACCTAACATGAACTTACTATTTTTAGTAAATATCAGGAATTACTATTTTTAGCAAGTCTAAACTATCACTCATATGGTTCTGAAAAAAATATCATGCATCCATCATTCCAAAATTAAGGCTTTCATAAAATATCTCCCTAGACTGACTCATGCAACAAAAGAAATTAAATACAAAAAACAAAAAAAAAATTGGAACAAAACTTTTGAGCCCATTTTTGGCCACCAGGTGATGTTTTGGGGACCAAAAATGTATCAAAATGGCCAATTAAATAAATTTTTTGAACACGGTGAGGTCAACTCAATTCTATGCATTTGAAAAAAAAATGGGCTCAAATGAACACCCGGATCAAAAGTTATGACCCCGAGAAGTTGGAACTTTTATTCGGCTAAATTAGGAAAGTGTCACTAGATGTTGCGGGTGCATAAATATTCCACTTGGATACAATAATGGTTCCAATAGTGAGAGGAAATACTTGCACATAAGTAATATCCAAGTGTTTGTTTCTTCCTTACAAAGTGTGTATTGAATTTTCTACTAGTCATCACTTCCACATACAAAGTCTTGTTTACTTTCTAGTTAAATTTTTAGTAGTTAGTTTTCAATTTATATGAACTAACTTATATGGTTATCTTCACACTTGTATCCCCACAAGGTGCTAACCATTCAATTCCCAAATATGATCTCAATCATACTCTTGCCACATCGCAAGATATTATTACAAAATAGTATTTACAAATGGGGTTAATTCCTTATTCCCCATAACTTATCAAATATATTATAATATCAATGTTGCACCAATTCATGCAATGTTCCATTTATAGGTACACTTATAGCCATTTAGTCTAGAATTTTAACAATTAACATGTTGTTAATAATAGTTTAACAACCATAGCTCAAATGAGAAATCAATAGATTTAAACCAACCTATGGTTCTTCTTACTCGTATCTTTTGTTAACCTGGTCCTAACTAGAATCTATTAGTTAGCTTGAGATTTGATACCAACTATAATAAAATCAATTTTTACTACTCATTCACTTATATTTTTTTATTGTTTTTGTTGTTGTTCATACATTTATCTTCCAAATAGTGAAGGACATAATCATGATCTAAGACAAAGTTATTCCAAATGAATTGTAAGTTACCAAGGCATCAATCATCAAGAGATATTAAGACTTGGTCAGAGTCACTCTTGAGTAGAAGTGACCAACTTCTACAAAACCTTCATATCACCACCACGGTATGAGTACATGCCTTGAAGATTAGATATCCACTTCCATGGTGGGTCATAAAATCTGAAGTACTTAGTTACTACTCTCATATCCCTGATGAGGTAACTAATATGATTATCACTCCACGTGATAAACTTACACATGCCTTGGAATAACCCTCTTAAGAATAATTATCTTCTTCTCTCGTTCATAATAATTATTTTATCTTATTATCTATTGAACACCTTTCTAACCCAAGGAAGCTCTTCTATTATATTCTTTAAATTCAATAGTTACATTACCATGAGGTATTTTTACATCAATATGTGAGCCTCTACTCCACATGTACATTTGAGCTACTACTCAGAATGTAAGACTTTGTTTGAGCTACAACTCAAACATAGATTACAATCTTTGGGCTTCAACCCCTTTGAGCTCCAACTCGGATTATACTAAACTAATTACCATTTTACATTTCATTACTATAGTATTTTGGTGAAAGCATCCAGAAGTATTTGTAAATTAATCATCACAATATAATTCTATTCTTATTTCCATATTAATGAAAGACCATGCATAATAATTAAAGCAAAGCACTCTAATGTTCATTAAAACATCATCTCATTGGAAAGTAAATAATATTTAAATACCATCTCATGCAACATTCATGATCTATATAAATAACACGACATTAGAAAGTAAATGCAACATCCATATAAACATCAGAGGCAAACCATAAAATAGAGTTACACAATATATATCCTGGTAACCCTCATAGGGAATAAAAGCAACCTCCAAAATATGTTTCTCCTCTCATTTCATAAACTTAAGATGTCATAAATACAAATATAGAAAGGTATCCTATGGATCCTTTTTCTAAATCAATTATACAATTAAAGGAATCAATTCATTCCTTTTTCAAATCATGATGCAAATAAGGAAAATTCCACATTTCCTTTCTCTAAGCCATCAATACAATACATAAGAATATCACAAATTCTTATATCTACATATTTATGAATGATCATCAGATTCATATTAAGGAGATGTCTCATCATTTATCAAGATTGGACCCCATAAATTCCCTCAAAGAATGAGTTCCACACTCATTATTTCCTTAACTACACTCTTTCTATAAAAGAGTGTTTCTAAGTACCGTTATATATAAATAAATAAATAAATATATATATATATATATATATATATATATATATATATATATATATATATATATATCTAGTTCACATAATATTTATCTTATAATATTGATAAAATATTTGATAAAATGTGGACAGTAAAATGGTCCATATGTTTGTTCAATTTTCTAGAATTTCATATTTAGACGCCCATCAAATTTTCCCACCTAAAAAATGATCCTATATAATATTCAAGTTGTAGTTAGTGTTCCCAAAATCCCTTAATTAAACTTTCCAAACATTTTCCTAGACAATCTGTTATTTTAGTAACCAATCCTTTATTTTTCTAACCACTAAATTCTTTAAATCAACATAGCATAGGAGTAAATACTTCTCTTTAAAATCTAAAGGAGTTATATTTGATGTATATACTTGTATATATCTAGGGTCCATATTAAAAGAGGGTTTTATCATTTTGAGGGTCAACTTAGAGTGACCAACCAACAATGAGTTAATGTAGTTATTATCATCACTCACAACCAAAGATGAACAAGCACAAACCACAAGAACAATCAAGAACACTAAAATAATAGAATAGACAATGATATAGATCATTTATGTGGTTATCACCATCGCTCATAATAGATGGCAAACAAACACAAAACATGAGAACAATCAACATCACTAACATAATAGTATAGACAATAATTTAGCTCATATAAACAATGAAACATATTGTCGAGGTTTCAATAGTAATAATAATGGCTTAGAAAATCATGTGTCAGAGCAGGAGAGTGACAACCACTAGCATAGGGTTATCATATCCACCAATGTGTGGACATTGTACTAGGGGATGAAATGACCTTTTAAACCCCTCACTTCTTCCACTAGCCCATGTGGGATGATGGAATGAGGGTTTGGTAGACCCCTCCTCCCTGTTCGCATCTTACAAGTATGGATGCACCACTTAGAGATGATGATGAGGTAAAGACTCTGAATGATTACTACAAGAATCTAAATTAGAACTTAGACTCATCTTAATATATCCATGGCACATTTTTGGAAGCGATGGTGTTTGTTTCACCATACTAGCATTTTTCCATACAGAAGGATACCATTCTTATTATACTATTTACATATTTAATAGTTTAGCAACATCTTAATTTACAATGATATCTATTATAAAGCCATAGTTGTACTGCCTTGGGCTTGACCATGAAAAACAAGAGAAACATATAATTTAACATGGTTGCTCTGCTAGAAGAAGGGTCTATAAAGGTTGCAGGTCTATTACTAATCAGAGGCTATAAATGTAATCACAATGATATCCTTACAAATTTACAATGGAGGTGTAAACCTCAAAATATCTCCTCTGTAATCATCAATCTGAATCTAGAGGTATTGGATCTAAAAGGTACACAAGAGGTTCAATTTCCAATGGCTAGGTGAATTAGTAACCAAGGAAATGTATACCCTAATCTACAGATCATGATGTAGTCATTGAGGTAAGTAATCTATTTCAAATAGATGATTTGATCAAGGTTATACTAGAGGGTTAGTATATTGGTACTAGCAGGCTCTCAAATCTTAAACTCATTCACTGAGGTTGTTTGATTTATTTTTAAATGAACCTAAAAACTTGTAGTTGGGATCGAATCCTCATTTATAGGTCAAAAAGTCATCATCTAGTTAAAACCACATCCATAAAACTGTAATTTGTTGGCAGACATGGGGATATATTCCACATGCATTGTGTAGGGGATATAATGCTTAATAAAAGTACCCATGAATACTAAGTAGTGTAACCACAATAAAGTGGTTACGAAGGCTATTAATGTTCTTTGAGGTGGTGCTATGTTTGGCTTAATTTGACAAATTTGGTTAGCAATGGTTTGAGTCAATTAAGTCCTTATCGTACCCGATGTCCAACATATATGGTTGATTTATTTTGATAAAGGATCACTAATAGACGAGTTCAACCATTTCCTAAGTATAGCAGAAGGGGTGTATAAATTAAAAGATCTAAAATTACAATATGATAGTAATAATATTCTCTAATATTAAAACTATTACAATATGAGAGTGATAATACTTTCTAGCAAAAGGAGTGTATAAATCAAATGAAACTAGAATATTAAAATCATTAACAGTATTCACTAAGTGAATCCAAATCTTATGTATCAAAAATATATTAAACCAAAGGATTAATAGTTCCCTACCCATACCTCTAGCATGACATAATTCCTTTGCCTCTGACTACTTTTATCCTTCGACTAACTACTCCTTTTAACTGCTTCTCCCTAATTCCTTTTCCCAACTCATGCTAGCCCCCCTTCTCAAGCTAAAGCCTCTTATATAGAAGATTCTTATTTCTTCCCAAGCCCAATAGTGACTTTATTATTTTAATATTAAAACATGCCTTTATTAAAATAAGACACTTCAAACCATGTGGAGGAAATTCAGAGGGACAAAGTAGAGATAAGGTAGATGATCTTGTTTGTTTTATGTCCCCTTTGTATCATAACCTTGCAAATTCAATACTATTAGGGATTAGAAAGGGGAATATTCCATTCATTTCCACCAATAAGAATAGGCCATGAATAAGGAATGGATATTCCTAAATAATAAAATAATCTCTATATTATTTAATATTACTAAAGTTCTTTTGGTCCAATTAAAATTGGACAACTTTTATGAAGTCCAAATCTTCTAATTGTTTATGAAATTAGACTAATTAAATCTAATTTGAATCACCTACTTCAAAAGATAATGAATTATTTTTATAAAACCTCACAAAATCCCTTAGAATTTTGTAGAAATCTATAGGGCCAATGACCCCTTTAGTTAGGTATTAATTTATCCCTTAGATCAATTAATATCCTTTTGAAAAGATCCAATGGGGATGGACTATGACACATATAAGTCACTCTTGGATAGATTACCATACAGTCGTTGCTTCCTGAGCAACTCGAGCATGATTCAAAGGTGTCTATCATGCTCCACCCTATTTTGGGAATATATCAAGATATCATCTAGGAATATGAGGACAAACTGGTCCAATTACCTTTTGAATATGTTATTCATCAAGTTCATGAATGTTGTTGGAGCATTGGTCTATCCAAATGGTAGGACTATGAACTCATAATTACCATACCTAGTTTTGAATGCTATATTATGGGTGTCCTCTTAACGAATTATTAGTTGATGATATCCCAATTTCAAATGAATATTCATGAAAATAGTAGCCTCATTCAACTGGTCAAAGAGTTCTTCTATCTTGGATAAGGGATATTTGTTTTTGATGGTTGCCTTGTTAAGCACTCTATAATATATGCATAATCTTAAGGACCCATCTTTCTTCCTTACAAATAAAATAGGTGCACCCCATAGTTACACGCTTGGTCTGATTAGTCCTTTTTCCAACAGTCCTTGTAGCTGGACTTTAAGCTCCTACATCTCAATGGGATTTATTATATAAGTAGCTCGATGGATGGGATCTGTTCTAGGTTGTAGCTCCATGGTGAAATTGAATTCATGTTTTAGGGGAAGTCCCAGTAGATCCTCAAGAAACACATCCATAAACTCCTATAGTGTAGGATTTTTTTCAAACATTTCCTCCTTTATTTCTTGTTCGATTTCATTGAGATTCATAATGTAGATCGATCTACCTCTTCTAATGGCTTTCTTTAGTTGCATTGTAGAAATAATCAGGGGTTAGAATTTCCCCTATTCGCTATAGACTCGCAACCTTCCTCCCCCATCCTCTAAATTTTCAATCCATCTATCCTAGAAATCAATCATAGCCTTATGATATTACAACCAATCCATTCCCAATATTTACATCGAAGGCATGTAGTGGTGCTAATAAGAGGTACCCTAAGGTCAAGCCACTAGGAAGGGTGATTTCCATCATAGGGTAGCATTGATCCACTGAGTAGGTCTATCCTAAACCATACTCAACTTTCCATCCCTATGCTAAGATTCTAGGTCTTTTTGGTATCTTCTTGATTAAGCTAGATGAAATAAAACTATCAGTATCTCCTCTATCTATTAAAATATTTACATCCAAACCAAAAATCTTACCCTTTATGACTTCCCATTGCTACATAAATCTTATGCATTGATTCCTTCCCTTTATTGCTTAAACTTAATTTTAATGGGCACTAGTTGGCATAATGTGGGCCTCTACAGTTGTAACATTCACCCTTAGGTCCTGGGTGTACCTCCTGCTTTAGTTACTTGGTCTTCTGTGCTGGTGCAATATTGGGCTACTTTAGTGGTGGCATGTGATGATTATTGTTGGGATATGGGCTCTTGTTCTTTCCTTAGAATTTTTCTTAAATTTCCTTTGCCTTCCATCATTTCTTTTATCATGCTTGGGAGGTTCTTTGTTGGCTTGGTCCTATTCTCATTCCCACTTCATGAATCCCACACTATTTCTCTTCCTGAAGGCTTGGAAGGTCTCTTCAAATGTGTTTGGATAATCAAAGATAGTTTTAGATATAATTCTGCCTTTTTGGCCAAGTCATAGGTTTTCTACAGGGTTCTTATTTTGCACATGTCTACTTCATGGCCAATCCTAGGGTCCACCCCTAGGATAAATTTATGAATCTTCATTTTTTCATCATAAGTAGGCACATACCTCAACAACTTAATAAACTTTCGATAGTAGTGATGAGCTACACAATTGCTTATTTTTTGTACTCTTTTCTCCATAATGTGCGGTATATATTCTTGTAGATATAAATATTTTATGGAACTTATATATATAATTAATAGTTTATTCTACATTTTCTCTAATATTTGTCTTTAAGTGTAATTTGAGTAGATTCAGTGGAAATTGTTGTATTTTGGCATGATTTTGTCGAGGTCCCACTCAGACCTAGAACTTACAATTTAATGAAGGAAAAATATCTACAGAATATCGGTAAAGAGGTATGAAGTCAGGTGCCCAAATTTCTTTGAAGTGCTTGAATTTCATTCGATACTTAACTATTAGACGAATGCTTTCTGTTAGATGCTTGCTTTATGTTAGGTGCTTGCTTCCTGTTGTACGATAGAAGGTACCTTCTTCCCATTGTATGGTAGAAGGTGCTTGCTTCCAATTGTACGAAAGAAGGTTCTTGCTTCCCATTGTATGATAGAAGGTACCTACTTCCTGTTATACGATGGAATGTGCCTACTTATCAACTTCTGCATACAAGGTACCTGCTTCCCAACTTCTTCAACCACGATGCCTGATTTCCATTAATGCTAAACTTCAACATGAATCTATGGTTGGAATAATAGAGCAAAATTTTGAAAACCAGCGTGAAGGTATTTCCAACATTAAAACCGAACATCAGATAATGTCAAAGGTGGTTCATCACCCATTTTCCAATTGATACATAAATCATTTTTGTAAGTTAGGCAAATATATATTAGTGTATTCTAGAAATAGAATACGTTGAAATATCATGATATTTTACCCGATTCCTCTAATCAAGCAAACATTTGTAACAATGAATCATTTTATGATTCATCCTAAAAATTGTAATAGGGCTGGCTACATACCTTATAAATATGCAAGCCACCCCTGAAGAAGACCCTCTGGAATTTTATTGTAATTTTCTTCTACTGTAATTGTTAATAAAATCTCTGCATATTTTCTTGTAAAACATCTTCTAAAGCATTCGGTGATAATTTTACCATGGGTAGAACCTATTGGAAGCATGGGCCCACTTACAATATTTTTTTTCCCTATTTCTCCTATTTTATGTATTTATTTTAATAGATTAATTTATTCCTATGCTATTTTCTCTATTTTTTGTAATTTCTAGCAAGGTAGTCATTTAGATTTTAAATGTTTTAAATCCTATTTTCTTAGACTTAGCATGATATTATTGGTTTAAACATAAACTCCAATGAATACCAAATACCCCCCCAAAACATAATCCAAGGGACTCATATTTGAAGGAGAAATTACAAGCATAGATTTTGCACGGCTGCTCACAAGACTACGAGCTACCCCGGGTTGACAATGAAATAGAGGCAATTAATTGAACCATAGAAAAACTAACCAATAATTTGCCCAACATTTTGGCATTGTTACCAAGGAGTAGCCATTGCAATTTCTTGTTCTAAAGGAAGCATAGTTACAGTAGTTTAGAGTGTTTTCTTCAAAAATATTTAGATGAAACTTTGTATGAGTCCACCTAAGAACAGGGGACCAAACGATCATTTTGTCAAAAATAAAGAAGTTGTTTCTCAAAATCCTTCTGCTTCAATAGAACCTCAATATAATACTGAAATCTCACCATATTAATCTCCACCTATGTATTTGTGGGAACACCCACTATTTGCATAGGATCCTTCTGAAATAATCTAGTAGAATCTTAGTGCAGGATAAAAAATAAGTAGATTTTAATCTAAGGAAGATCTACTGAATTTTGAATGTTGGCAAACAGTATTAGATGGAACCATCTCAAATTCTAACTTATCCATCCTTCTAAAGAATAAAAGAAATGAATTAGAAGCATTGACAACTACTTTGAATGAAGTAGGGGTAGAAACACTAGTAATAGGCATAATGGTAAAAAATCCAGAGGAAACATCCACTAGTTTTAGTTTTCCAATAGGAGAGGCAGTGGGAGATCACAATATGAAACACATATCTCCTACCCATCTTCCAACCTTTAGAGGACTACCAACATAATATCTAGACCTATTTCTATTCAAATTTTATGTTTTATATAGATATATGGATTACACCACAGATCCTCATAAACTGAAATTATTCCCTTCCACCCTTGATGATTCAGCTTTGTGTTGGTTCATTAGCTTAGGGGATAAACAAATAACTACTTGGGAATAGTTGAAGAAAATTTTTCTAGATCAGTATCAGGATTTTGGTAGAGCAAGAGATGCAATAGAGGAATTCCTAGACATAACCAAAAAGGAAGGGGAATTTGCAAAAGAATACTGGGATAGGTTTAGCTTCAATTTGCAAAAATCACCCCATTCAAAACTAGGAGATAGGTCCCTAAGAAGCATTTTATAAAAGGACTAACAAATTAATCCTTGGAAGCTTTAAACATGATCTATGGGGGAGATATTTACCAACACCAAATATATGATATTCTACAATAGTGTTGAAATTTCTCAAGAAGAAAGGATAAGTTAACCCCTAGAAATGTTAAGCAATTAGCCATTGTCACTAAAACATAAATAGGCAACATGCTAGAAGACCTTAAGAGTGAGATGTTATCATCTCTGGCTCTTCAAATGGATACTATTCTACTTCAAATAAAGAAGTAGGAGAATGAGGTAGCATTGGCCTACTTCTATCCCAAATGTAGAGGCAAACACCCTAGAAACAAGTACCCAAAAAATAAAGTTTGTGTATGTATTATTTGTAAGGACCATAAAATAAAGTTGTATCCACAATTAATGAAATCTAAAGAGGAACCTAAAGTATCAAAGGTATACTTCATGGATAATAGGAGGAACTGGCAAAAGTCTCCTATGCATAACAATATACAATTAGGAATATCATCCTATGGGGGAAACAATTACCAAAAACAAGGTCAAGCCTAGCCACCCAACATGGGTTGGTATGGTCAACAACCTTGGAATACATTTCCCTAAGGAGAAAATCCTTAAAACCCTTATCCTTGAAACCAATATCAGTAGCCTGGGTAGTAGTGGAGAAATTAGAATTCTTAGAATCAGTATCCACAACATACTGCTCCAGCTCCACTACAACCAAGTCTACCAACTTTACCTTCTCCAATGACTCCTCACTTACCAGCACAACCAACAATAAACCCAAGCAACAAGCAACAACCAACATATCATATGGAAAATGAGATGTACCCTATGTATAATATTAAGGTAGATTATCTAGTTAAGGTTAGGAAAGCAAGTAGGTGTAGAAGTCACTCCTCTTGTAGAAGAAGAGGAACCAATAGAAATAGAGAAATGAGAATCACCCCTTATAGAAGAGGTAGAAGAAGAATCAACACTTTTACATAACAAAGAGGATGTTCCACATTTTCCACAAAGGTTTCATGAATGTAAGAAACCAATAAAAATAGAGTTTGATATCCTCACCAATTTAAAGAAATTAATAGTCAGAATACCTCTCTTTTAGGCCATTAGAGACATACCTATCTATGGGAAGGCCATAAGAGAGTTGTGCCTCAAGAAACCAGGGAGAAAACAAGCTAAATAAATTAGTTTGGTAGGTCAGTTAGCTGACCTTATGTTAGGGAATACCTAAAGCCAGAAGTACTCAGATCTAGGAAGTCCTATGTTGAATGTAAAAATAGAAGGTTGTGTTTTACCCAATACACTAGTATATTTGGGGGCTGCCATCAATGTCATGTCCTAGGACACCATGCAAAAACTGAATTTGACTAATATGAAGCCCACTAAAACTATGTTGTAGTTGGTAGAAAAATCTAGAGTACTTCCTGATGGAATACTAGAAGGTATCACTATTATAGTAGATGCATAGGAGTATCCAACATATTTCTTAGTGTTGTAATCTAAGTATAGTTGATGGATACTATACTTCTAGGTGGATACCCATTAATCTTAGGTAGACCTCGGCTAGCAATAGTTGATGCCTACATAAGTTGTAGATATGGGAAAATGACCATTTTAAATGGTCATAATATAAAGAAACTGATCATACATACACCTACATAGTCTATATATTTTTTGGGAGAACCTGAGAATGAGAATCAAAACATTGATGGTCTATCAATGATCCAACCTGTGATGACATTTAAGGAGTTGGAAGATAAAATTTATGAGGATAATATGATCTCTCACTTTTTTTAGGTAGAACCTTCCTGTACTCCTCCTGAGTTGCCATTAGTAGGAGGAAAAGACCACCATATTCAGCAAATAGAAGTTGCACCTGGTAGAATTTTAAATATGGATAATAAGTTGACAACTGAACAACAAACCAAACTGAAACAAACATTGGAAAAACATGAAGATGCCTTTGCTTGGGAGTATTCTGACATGAGAGGAATAGCTCATGAGATATGTACACATAGGATATATCTGGAATACTAGATTAGACCAGTAAGATAACCACCTAGGAGAATGAACCCAACCATGAAAGAAATTGTCAAAACAAAGTTATAAAAACTCCTCACAGTTGGATTCATTTACCCCATTTCAGATAGTGAGTGGGTATCACCATTAGTGGTGGTTCCCAAGAAGAATGGAAAGTGGAGAATTTTTGTTGATTACAGGTTGCTAAATAAAGCAACTAAGAAGGACCATTTCCATCTACCATTTATAGATCAGGTCCTTGACACCTTAGCATGCAAGAAGTAATTTTATTTCATGGATGGGTTCAATGGATACAATCAGATCCAAATAGGGGAGGAAGATCAAGACAAAACCACCTTCACTTATCCATGGGGGATATTTTCTTATCGAGTTTTACCATTTGGTATATGCAATGCACCTACCACCTTTTAGAGGGTAGTTCTTAGCATTTTTTCAAATATGATTAGAGAGACTGTGGAGGTATACATGGATGATTTCACTGTATATGGTGAAAATTTTGAAACTGCCACAAAAAATCTGGAAAAGACACTTAAACATTGTGAGGAAACTAACCTATCCTTAAGCAATAAGAAATGCTATATGTTGATGTAGGAAGGGATAGTTTTAGGACATCACATTTATACAGAAGGGATCAAAGTATATAGAAAGAAAATTGAAGTCATCCAAACCCTGCTTACTCCCAAAACACAAAAGGATATTTGTAGTTTGCTAGGATCAACCGGTTACTATAGGAGGTTTATATCAAAATTTAGCAAAACTGCTAAACCTATTACCACATTGTTAACTAAAGATGCAGATTTTGTATGGACTGAAGAATGTGAACAAGCATTCAACACCTTAAAGGAAAAACTAATTATTGCTTGAGTGCTGAGAGGTCCAAATTAGACCATACCTTTTCACATATATGCTGATGCATATAACAATGCAATAGGCTCAGTACTAGGAAAGAAAGATGATGATGATTTTTATGCCATCTATTATGCTAGAAAAAACCTCATAGGTGTTGAACTAAATTATATAGTCATAGAGAAAGAGTTTCTTGCAGTAATACATTCTGTTAACAAATTTCATCATTACATTACAGGTTATCAGGTATTTGTACACACTAAACACTCAAAAATTAGATACTTGACAAAAAAATCTAAGATTAGTGGCAGAATTATTAGATGTCAATTTCTCTTACAAGAATTTGATGAGATAATAGTGGACAAGCCAGGAAAATACAATGTGGTAGCTAATTTCCTGTCCAGATTGACACCTCCAGACTATGCAGCTACATAGAAACAATTTCTAGATGAACATTTGTTTGCTTTGAATAATTAGATACCTTGGTACATAGATATGGATAATTATTTAGCCACTGGTAAAGTATCCCTTGCACTTTTACCTCATAAAAAGTAGATTTTAATTGAGAAAAGTGTAGATTTTTCATGGATTGATGGGTGTCTTTTCAAAATAGGACCTGATAAAATTATAAGATGTGTTGTTGGAGATGAAATAATTGAAATACTGAAGGCTTGCCATGATGAACCTTGTGGTGGCCATTTTGTAGGAAAAATACTGCATATGAAGTGTTGACCTTCAAGGCATCAAATAGATCATATTTTGTTTTTGTTTTGAGTTGTCACATGGCTCCGAAGAATGAGAACGAGTAAGGTGTCAATTCTTTTCATGTGACGTGTTTGACGAAATGCCTTCTCAATATAAAAAAAGGGAGTTATATTATTTTAAGCAGTTTCATTAAATAAAGATTTTTTGAGAAAGTGAAAAGTGAAAAGGAATGCAAGTGTGTGCATTTAAGTTAGAAGTGTTTTATTGAAGAGTGTGATTTTATTTTGTGTGGAGAGAAGAGTGTGTGGAGAAAAATAAAGAGTGAAAATCCGTGTTTTTGGGAAAAAAGGTGAAAAATATCACTTTAGTATTTTGGGCATAACTTTCTCATACGATATCAGTTTTGGCTGAAATTTTGGGAGAAGGTCATAGAAAGAGTTCTTCACAATACCTAGAAAGTGTTTAGCAATTGATAGAATGAGCTAATAGAATGGTCAATTTTTTTGTGAGAAGAGAAGATTCATATATGTCATTTTATTATCAATATCAAAATCAAGTGGGTGCTTGGTAGAGGGGTTGGTGCTCCTTTCTGTTGGTGTAGATAAATCAGGGGTTGGTGCTCCTTTCTGTTGGTGTAGATAAATTAGGGGTTGGTGCTCCTTCCAGTGGGTGCTGGTAAATTGATTGTAAAATTGGTGCTTTGCAAAGGCTGGATTTGGATGGGAGTCCAAATAGTCATTTTGAAGATGTAGCCAAATCGGTGAACCTCGGCACATCTTGTGTTGTGTGATGTTCTCTTGTTATACTTGCTTTATTTTGTTTCAATTTTTCATTGTTTTGGCTTTAAGAGTTGAAGATTTAAGTTTTAAAAGAGATACACTGATTCACCCCCCCTCTCAGTGTCATTGTGAGACTAACAAATAACAACCTAGTAAGTGTATTTATGGGTTTGAGCTGAAATATTCTCTTTGTTTTTTTGGTTTGTCTAAACTAGATTGATTTTTATCTTTATTTTTGGTTCCTTAATTGAAGAACTTTTTTTTGAAAAAGATACATGCCATTTTATGTAATCTAACATCACATTGATATTGAATTCTTTACAAGTCTTTTCTAGGATATAAATGCAAAAATAACTTTTTAACCAAGATTCCTTTTGATATATATATATAGTGGAATATGTAACACCATTGGGAGTTTCCACTATAAACCCTAGCCCACTGGGTTAGACTTAGTCAACCGAACCCCCGATCCTCCAGGGCATTGAACTGGGATAGCTAACTGGTAAACACTCGGCCATTACCATCCAAAACATCCTCTTCTGGGTATGTCATGGTTTGAAACCTGGACCTCGCAAAGAGAGGACAAAACCTTAACCACTATGATTTTCTTGTCAGACTTCCTTTTGATTTTTCACTTTACTTTGAAAATTATAGTTTACATTGGTTGTCCATTTCTATAAAATTATGTAGCCTATTTCATATATATGAAATTATGTAAAGTATACTTGTTTTTAATCAATTTTTTTAGTCCAATTTCATTGTAGAGGTTCTAAAGGCCACCTAAGATTTGTTAAATTTGTGCTCATGCAAATAAAAAACCTCCATTTCTCATGAGTGAGTGAGTAGAAGCCTAAAAAGGAGGATCCTTTGGACTAATATTTATGGGTTCTTAGGTTTTAAAGACATATAATAAGTATTTATTTTCTAAGTTTCAACATTAGGTATCAAAAGTTAATTTGATTTTTGCAAGCCTAGTGGTAGTGTTAGGTTATACTCACAAGGTTGAAGTTATACCTTGTCATCTATTTTTCTTTAAAAAACTATAATTAAAAGAGGTAAATTTCAACAAAGCCTTCTCATAACAAAACAAACTTTAAATATTTAATCTTCCAAGGCATCAACATTACTTACAATAGGAGTTAGGTACAAATGCAACCACTAAAATGAAAATCATCAATCCAACATTCTAACACAATGGCATGTGGAAACAACCTCCAACCTTTGTTATATTTATGAAAAATAATTGTCCTTACATCTCCAAGACATGTTCATACATTCTAAGTAAGATCTTTACGTGACCTCTCTAATAACACATATCAAGGAGAGTTTTGTTATAGTTAGGTGAAGCCTTGAGGAAATAGAATCCACCATATTTTATTTTATCTCAAAACTCCCTTGAAAATCCATGTTATTTTTCCATTTCTCCATATCCTAAAGTACTTTAGAAATATCATCAAAAACCACTATTAAAAAATACATATAAAAAAAATTATGAACCATAATAAAACACAAACAAAATTCCAAAAATAATGAGAAATAAAATATAATAAATGCTAACAAAGTTAACCTACTTACTAAGCAAAAAATCTAGAGAATATGAAACATATAGAGGAAAGGTAAAGAGACTTTAGTAAAACATAATAAGTTTAATGGTACCCCCCATATCACCTTTTTTTGAGAGAATTCCTACCTCTACTAGATTCCAATTTAAATTCAAGTCCTTGGAAATATTTGTTAACTTTAAAGTAGATGACTCTTAGGGATCCCTTGAGGTGGATCCCTAAGAAGGCTTTATTAAAGAAAAAATTCTTGATTGATGACTCCCTACCTTGACTTTGAGATATGAAACTACTTATGGAAGGATAAGATTAATCTAAGGATGAAAGAATATTGATTTAAAATTTGATTGATGTTCATATAAATAAGAGGAAGGATTTGTAAAATAATTATAAGGATATGGTATAGGAATATTTGAGTGACAAGGCTAAAACATGGGCACTAGAGAATTTTGGTAGAGGAAATGCTATAAATATTATTAGCCTACTTCTTCTAAATATGTGATGTAATTAAAAATATATTAGATAATAAATTACCTCAGAAGAAACTTTATTTATCTTGATTAACTATTTGGATTCAATTTAGTGAGAGCATGACAAATTATAGGTGCTTACATCAATTGAGGCAAATAATAAATTGATAATAACAAGAATGTGTAAATAATACCAAAGATTTCAAATTTGGAATCAATTTTCTTTTGAGTTGATTTATGTTAGAGTCTATTTCAACATGATCTCTTAAAATGAAGCTATAAAGCATGCCATCATTTGAAAATATGACCCTCTTGTTAAAATGATGCTCTAGTCATTTTTTTTTGGTAAATAAAAGTCTTCATTAATTACCGGGTTTTGTA
This sequence comes from Wollemia nobilis, assembly GCA_028583015.1. Classification (NCBI taxonomy): domain Eukaryota; kingdom Viridiplantae; phylum Streptophyta; class Pinopsida; order Araucariales; family Araucariaceae; genus Wollemia; species Wollemia nobilis. The sequence goes on along the minus strand of JAQPPZ010016981.1, from coordinate 44,821,064 downwards.
GGTTAACCCAAAACCTATTACAATATCCAACCTTCTGTTGAGATTGTAGATCCTAGTCATCCTTGAAAATTTCTTACCATAACTTGTGTTAAATCCCCTACAACACCTTACTAACAAGGCACACCCATACCTAAACATAACTGTAAACATTAGTTACATCGACATGAAATTGAAGTTTGGAACTTTGCACTTGTGAAACCTGTTGCTTGCCCATTTCCTATTCTCTATCGAAATCCTCCAAGGCTTACACCTTGTTACCTTCATTTCCAATTTGGTATGATTTAGAGGGAAACCCCATAGTTATTACTAGCTTCATGGGGAAAGAACACCCATTCATCTTTCTCCTTAACGGGTAGGTTTCTTTTCATGACTAATAATGTTTTCCACTTCACGTGGCACACCTTGTGTCCATGTCACCAAACTACCAACATCAACACCTATGTTGGCTAATTTGTTAGCTAACCTATTGGCCTCATGGTACACATGACGAGCCCTCCTGTTCTGTCTTGCCGCAAAAAGGATCCTCACTTCATGGATGACTCCCTCGATTCTCCATGGAGGTTTTTTGCCATTGGTTAACAGGTTGATGATGTTCATCGAATCACCTTCAATAATAAAGTTACCTTGAGTTGCTTGGGCTACTTGCAACCCTCTCCAAAGGGCTCTAGATTCTACTTCGTTATTAGTTCTGATTCCCAATGGTTTAGCAAAGGCCTTGACCAGATTTCCTTGATGATACCTGATTATTCCTCTAGCTCCAGCTCTTTTTGGGTTCTCCTTGGCTACACCATCAAAATTTAGTTTAAACCAACCCTAGGGGGGTGGCTCCCAAGAAATCCCATTTCTAGGATTGGGCAAAGGAATGGAAGGTTTGTCCTCAATACCTAAGGCCCGAGCTAATTGTTTTTCTTGGGGAGGAATTGAGTGGTTCTCATCCACTAAGGTGCTAAGGTTTTCTTTCCCAAAGACAATAATCTTGTTGAGGATGGTTTTTGGATTATGAACGGTATCCTTAAAGGTTCTATGGTTCCTTTCTAGCCAAATTTGCCAGAGAAAATGATGCCAATAGATTTTCCATAGGTACTTAAGTTTTAGGCTAACAAAGGGTTGAGGCCATTGATGGAACACTTCGGATATAAGAGCAGGCTTAACCCACGATATCCTAAAGGCTTGGAAAAGTTCATCTAGGATGGACTCCACTACCGAACACTCCAGAAACAAGTTTTGGGTTGTCTCCCATCTTGCCTTGCACATGTAGCTACGATTAGCAATAACCATACCTTTGGATAACATATTGTCCATAGTGAGGATTTTTCCTTGGATCACCAGCCATGAAAAAAGGATATTTTAGGAATTAAGCCTTTAATCCAAACCAAACTCGATTGAAATTTTTGACCTTACACATTGAGAAGCAAATTATAGGCAGACTTAACTGTGAAGTCACCACTTTCAGTCTTCGCCCAAATAATGTGATCTTCATCCTCTTTAGAGGGAATAATTTGCTGAGTTAAAATGTTATAAAGCTCTTCAGACTCCTCTTCAAAACCCTGTACTCTGATGTGTTTCCACCTGTTGATATTTATATGCTGCCACATATAATTTGCAACCTTCTTCCCAATATGCTACTCCATATGCTCTTGAATCCTAGCCAAACAAGGATTCTGGGATAACTCCTTAGCTCTCACCCACCGATCCTTCCAAAAGTCTATTGTTTACCCATTTCCTAGAATCCATCTAAGACCTTTCTTGACAAGATCCCTGCTCGTGAGGATTACCTTCCAAAAAGTAGACCCCCTTCTTGCTAAGTTGTCATTAAGGAAGTTCACACCTTGGAGGTATTTCCTCCTATCTATGGCGATCCATTCATTATCGACCTTAGTCAATAACCGCCATGCTTGTTTGGCTAATAGAGTTGTATTGAGATGAGCAACTCTCCTCAATCCTAACCCCCCATCAACTTTAGGTTTGTAAACCTTGTTCCAACCTACTAAATGGATCCTTTTATTATCCTTAGTCCCTGACCAGAGATTTTTTTTTGAAGCTGCTAAATTTTGTGATACACCTTGCTGGGAGCTCTGAACACTGATAGGAAGTAAACGAGTATACTTTGAAGTGAAGCCATAGTTAAAACTGTTTTGTCTGCTTGAGATAATAGATGTCCTTTCCAACCTACTAGATTTTTTTGGATCCTCTCCAGAACTATGTTCCACATTGATCCTTCAGGTTTCCCCGTAAATAGGGGAAGACCTAAATAGGATGTGGGAAGGGATGCAATCTGACATTCCATGATCCTTGCTATGCTATTTTGCCTAGGAATGGGGGTATTGATGAAATAAAGTTTGCTCTTATCAAAATTTACTTTCTGTCCAGCCGCTTCTTCATATATTATAAGAATATTTTTAATTCTTCTTGCCTCAACCACAAAAGCCAAAGTCAGTAGCAATGTATCATCAACAAATTGTTGATGTGTCATCGGGGTAGTTAGTGATGTGGCCTTGATACCTGATATGAGTCCGGCTACTGCTGCTGCCTTAATGGTTCTTCCCAAGGCCTCAGCTACGATGATGAACAACATAGGACTTATGGGATCTCCTTGTCTTAGACCACATTTGTTTAGAAAAAAAACCTGAAGTAGACCCATTAACCAAAAATGAAAAACAAGGCTTAGAAATACACTCTCTTATTAACTTGACCCATTTCATGTTGAAGCCAAATTTTAATAAAACTGCCTCTAGGAATTCTCAATTTATCATGTCATAAGCTTTGTTCATGTCTAACTTTAAAGCCATGACTACTTTTTTGGTCTGAGCGGTTGTATGAAGAGCCTCATGAACAGTAATAACTCCATCTAATATTGATTTTCCTTGTATAGAACTTCCTTGACTTGGATCAATGATAATCGGTAGAACTTTCTTCAAACGGTTGGTTAAAACTTTAGAGATAATGTTATAGGATATATTACACAGGCTAACCGGCCTAAAGTCAGCCATAGTCTTGGGGTTGGGGCCTTTAGGGATAAAAGCAATGAAAGTTGAATTGAAACCCCTTGGAATATGATTTGAACTTTGGAACTCCTTGATTGCAGCAATAACTTCTGCTCCAACAATATCCCAACAAACTTGGAAAAACCATGGTGAAAACCCATCCAGCCCAGGAACTTTGTCAGGATCCATGTTAAACAAAGCCTCCTTGATCTCTTTGTCTGAAAAAACTACTGTAAGAGACTTGTTAATCGTTTCATCAATGAGTTGTGGAATGAATTTAAGGAGAGAGTCCTTTTCTTGGGCATTACAGACCCGTTCTTCACCCAATAATGAACTGAAAAAATTAACAGCCTCGTCCCTGATCTCCTAAATGTTTTGAGTTGAGTATCCATCCACCTTAGTTAAATTTCTAATATTATTTTTGCTTCTATTTCTCAATGTGGTAACATGGAAAAAATTTGAATTAGATTCCCCTTCCTTTAGCCATAATGCCCTTGATTTCTGCCTCCAATACATCTCCTCACAAGCTAAAATATTATAAAACTCACAAAGGGTTTCCTTCTCTTCAGTCCTTGTCGCCTCATCATAGATTCCATTTTGGATTTTTCTTTCTATTATTCTTAGGTTTTCCCCCACTTATCTCTTATTCTCAAAAATATTTCCAAAGACTTCTTTATTCCATATTCTAAGGTTGTTTTTCACCATCTTAAGTTTCTAAGATAGTTTGAAGGAAGCACTTCCCTGGATAGGCTGCTGCCACGATTCCTCTATTCATTTCTTGAAGTCCAGATGTTTAACCCACATTGACAAAAATGTGAATGGCTTTTTAAATGAGTTAGCCTGAAATGCCTCCCATAGAATAATATTATGGTATGAAGCGCATTTAGGAAGGGCTTGTAATGCTGAATCACCAAACATTGTTGTAGCTTCCTTAGATAAAAAAAACCCTGTCCAACCTTTCTTGAATTAGCTGACTTCCTATCCTCTTGTTACTCCATGTAAATTTGGCTCCTTTTAGTATTACATCCATCAATTCATTTGTGTTATTGAATTCATTGAAGTCCTCCATGCTCCTTGAGGGTAACCCAGATCCCCCCTTCTTATCAGATGGGTAAAGGGGGGTATTGAAATCTCCCCCAATCACCCAAGGAATGTCTTTAAAAGCTTGGCTTAAATGCCCCAAAAACTCCCACAGTTCAGATTGCCCTTGGAAAAAGGTGGGGGCATAAACATTTGACATAATCCAATTCTTATTAGTATTAAAATCATGAAATAATACGCTTAAGACTCTTTCATTTGCCTAAATAATACTTCCTTCTATTTTCATAGGATCCCATAAGATCATGAGGCCCCCAGATGCTCCTCTTGCCTGTTGAAAGGCCACTTCCCCTTGCTTCTAAATCTTTCTAGCTATAAATGTTGATTGTGCCGCATCTATTTTGGTTTCTTGAAGAAAAATGATAATAGGATTCCAATCCTTCCTTATAGACTTCACCATCCTTTGTTTTGGTGGGCCGTTTAGGCCTCTCACATTCCATGAGAGAACCTTCATTTAGACTATTTGATATTTTTTCCCCGCATCTTTCCCTGAGCCAAAGGGGGTTTGTCAATTTTACTATTATCCTGGCCAGGAATAGCTTGCTGTAACAATGTTCTTTGCTTTTCGTTTGTAATTTCTTCATTGATTCTCATTCTATAGTGCTATGCTGTAGATATTCTCCCTTTATTTCTTTCACTTCCATAATCTATCGGAGGCTTGGTGGTGCTTCTTTTCTGTTTTGGATTGAAATGAGGGGGCATATATTGTGGTAGTCTAGGGCTTGAACCTTCTTCCTCATTTTGGAGGTTTTCAATTCCCTCTTCATCCTCAACCTTGTTTTGGTTCACCTCTCCTATCTGGTTCCTAAATAGGGGGATTTCATTCAAGGAACCTTTTACCATTGGGCTCGTCTGATAATGGATAATTTGCTCCACTACCGGATTAGGAGCTACATTCCCGCCTCTTGTTTCCACAACTTTGACTCTTGACTCTATTTTTTCCATGTTTAAACTGAAATGACTTGACAATTTTTCTTCATTTTGAGCATAGCTTTTGGGGCTTTTTGTCATAACTATGGATGGTCCCGATTTGGATGGGGAGTCTAGGGTTTCAGGAAACTTGACACTAATGGTATCATCCTTACCGTTTTCTTTTTCAACTTCTAGATTTGCTAGGATATCAAACATGTTCAAGTTGGGATCTTTATTACATACCTTATGATTTTTGACTCCCTCATTATGTTGCTTTCCTTTCTCCTGGATTTTTGCTAGTTATATGTTGGCTTGGTCAGCCTGGTTATTCTTAACTTGTCTGTATCCTTCCAAGTTAAGACGTGGTCCTTGAAAATTTGGGATCCCTCTCCCATTAGCTTTCCCCAGAAAACCTTTGCTCGTGGCTTCCTTGTTTGCAGTTATTGTCAGACATTGTACTTGAATGTGGCCCTAGGTTTTGCACACACTACAAAATACCAGCTTGTTCTCATACTCCACAGGCTGAATCCTTAGAAACTCTCCATATGCTAGTTCCACCCGAGAAGGTAGATCAAAATCCAAGTTTACATTTACTTAGATCCTAGCATGCATCAGTCTAGTCCTTGATCGGGTTGAATGGTCTATTACCACGAGCTCTCCTATTGTCTTTTCTATGCCACTAAGCCAGTACTCATTAACAAACTGGGCTGGGAGGTTTGGTAAGCAGACCCAAATGGGTTTTATATTAATGTTCTGCTTCTCATGGTTGAAATCCTCCCCCCACTTCCTCAGAAAGAGGCTACGCCTTCCTAGAAACCAGGGTCCTATCAATATGCACTCTGCATCATCTTTGATGTTGAGTCTTATCATAAAAAACCTCTTGACATGGCTATGATTTCTAAGCTTCCTAAATTTTTCCACTTTGCCGTGACCCATGAGCGAATAGTCTCAATGTCAGACCTTCCTCCCAAAAAATTTCCAACTAAGGATGATGCCTCCATATCCAAGAATCTTTCCATAATCTCCACTGGCATAGTTAACCTGTTATTGTTTGGTATTAGAGGCGGTAGTTCATTCACTGGCTCCTTTTTCCCTTTCAACATTTCCAAAAATGTTGGGCCCTTGTTGCCAGCTCCCGAACCCAAGTGGGACCCTTTGTCTAAGGGTTTATTTGGAGGATTTGTACCTTTATCCTTTTCGAACTGAGCTGATACGGAATCCTTTTCCTTTCCAGCTACAACATTCTGCCCTACCTCTGGATGTTCTCCTTCCGTTGGTTCAAAATTCCTGCCTGCCATTTTTGCTCCTCCTCCGCTTCCTCCATCGCTCCTCATCTCTGGTATATATTTATATAAAAAAATTTAAATAAATAAGATAACATTTACTTCATTTTTTTATTATAAATGCATAGTTGGAATATGTTTGATCTTTCTTTGAAGGTCATAGGTTTTATAATGGAGAAACTTGATTTTGACCACCTTAGATTTTTTCCAAAATTTGGCCAATTTTTAAAACTATAGGTTTCCATACTTGGGAAATTTTTAGGATGCTTTTAAGGAAATGTATAAATAATATAAACCTATGTTCAAGGATATTGTATGAAAACTATATGATGTTATAAGTATAGAATTAGGGATAGAGGTAACATCCTAATGTAAATCAAAGTTATTGAACACATGGTGAATATTATCCTAGGGTATGGATTAGAAAATGAAAAATAAACCTCAGTGGATTTTAAGCTTTTAAACTTCAAAGTCTAATTTCCACATTTCTCAGAATTCATCAAGAAAGAAAATAAATAATTATACATACAAAATATTTATATTAGTTTCTTTTCCTAGGTATGTTTCCAACACAAGTTAATTCCTTTACCATGAAATGAAGTGAAGATGGGAGACCTTAGGAAAAATAATTTAAACTACATTATTGAATAAATGCATTATCAAATGATAACATTAGGTTATGAATGACACCATGTGCTAATAGCAAATAAATATAATACAAATCCTAAAATTGATGAAATGATTCAAATAGATAGTCATTGAGAGAGAGAGATGATACTCATAGGTTTTAGGATTATTATTTCATGGATGGAGTTACCCATTAACCCTATGCATATGCATGGTGATTTAGGTAGACTACACTCATGCACTCATCTCTAATTTTATACAGTATAATATAATATAACAAATGAAATTATATCATGTAGATGCCTTAAAAAAATGGATAGGCCTCATTACTTTATGTCTTTCTAATTTTGATATTGATATTCCTACTAGTGTTGTCAGTAGTTTATAATTTTTTGAGTTTACCCAAGTAGTGGATAGGAAAATGAATGTATTCATTTCTTTCTATCATGCAACTAGTATCCTTCAAGCTATGGGAGGTGGACACATCATGAGTATGGGCTAGGTCATATGGAGGATAAGCACTTGGTAATGGGAGAAAAATAAAATAGTAGAGAACCATATGAGGGAGGTGACCACATTGAAATAGGAGCTTGCCACCATATGTGGGAAGATATTTGAGCTAGAGTCAGGGTTGGAGAAGCATACGATGGATATATGCGCTTAATATGGGCATGTTTTTATTCTTATGCATCTATTTTTATTAATGGATATACATATAAATTATTATGCATCTCTTTTTCTCAATGCATATAAATATTTTTATCATGATATCGTTCTTCTTAGTGCATGCATATTTCTTTTTCTATGCACATTCTTTTTCTCAATGAATGTATATGGAATTTTTTTATGCATTATATTTTTCCTTGATGCATATACTTTTTCCTCTAAAATTGTGATGAGTTGGGCATTTGAAAACTATAGAATAACATAAGCTTCAAGTAAATGCATTGGCTGGTTTTATATTTCATAAGCAATACATTAAATGAGTGTAACATAAAGCATGCATATAAAGGATACAATGCAATATTTTATAAAAATGGTAAAAATGAAATTAAAGAGATAATATTATGTGTGAAATTACCATCAAGGGACGAAAGCAAATTTTTATGAGTGTAATAAAAGTGCCTAAAAGAAAAATATACTTTTCTTTGAGAATCACAAGTTTGGTCTTTTTTACATGATAATATTTAAAACTTTGTACTTCTTTGAGCATAACAATTATCCATATTTTCTATAATGCAATCCAAGTAATAAATAAAATTCTCAAGTATTATATTCATTTAGGATAAATATGAATGCATTTAAGTTACAAGATCTACAATGGATGCAATTATACCATGAAGAATGAATATATATCACATAAGAATGTATTTGGATGAAGGATCGAGGTCTGGAAGCTAATATTAGTAAGTTGTGGTATTGAAAATTCTCTAGACCATTAATCTTTCAAGTGGTTGAGAAATTAAGGTGGGTAAAATTTAATTTAAAGATCCAAAAAGAGAGACTTTTGATCATGTGAATGTAAAAAAAGAGTCCTTGAAGGTGCAACTTAAAACCTTATAGATTGAGATTGAAACTGGGGAGTTTTCAGAGGAATCTAGATTGAAAGAGAAGACTTTGTTGGCTGACCTGCACAACACTTTGGCGTGTGAGAAACTGCTATGAAAACAAAAATCTAGAGTCGTATGGTTAAAATAAGGGGATGGAAACACAAATTTTCTCCATGTGTCCACTTTGAGGTGTAGGAGCATTAACAAGATTAATGAAATTTTAATAGCAAATGTTAAGAAATTTGTTGATATCCATGAAAGTAGAGTAGAAGCAATTATGTTTTTGATTCATTGTTAGGGTAAGTCAAATGGGGATGAACAGAATGAAAGAAATCTATTATCTATCATTCCACAACTAGTTATAGAAAATATGAACTTGGTTTTGATCAGCTCTTTTGAAGATGAGGAAATTAAAAATGTGGTCTTATCCATGTGAGGTTGAATGCTCTAGGACCGAACATGTTCTCTCCTATATTCTTTCATATATGCTAACATATTACAGGGAGAAATATTGGAAATATTATGAAAGAGGTTTAGAGAATGGAACATATTCCAAAGGATGTAAATTCCATATATTTCATGCTTATTTCTAAGTCTCACAGATCAAGTATTTCAATGATTTTAGACCTATTAGTCTATGCAAAACTATGTATAAATTTTTCTCCAAGGTTTTGGTTAACAAACTAAAAATCTTCGTCCTAGAGATAATTGATCCAGTTTAGGTAGGTTTTATGGCTAGAAGATAGATATTAGATAAGATTTTTGTTGTGCGTGAGATCATTTATTCTATGGATAAAAGTGGAAGAGCAAGTATTTTTTCAAATTATATATGAAAAAATCTTATGATCGTGTCTCTTGGGAATTTTTGATCAAATTTATGCATAAATTTGGGTTCGGTGGGCCAATTTGATCAAAGAATGTATTTCAATATCTTGGTTTTTAGTTTTAGTGAATGGATTAGTAGCCAAGTACTTTAAGAGCCAAAGGAGACTTTGATAAGGTGAACTCCTTTCTTATTTTCTGTTCATACTGCTTGTTGAGGTGCTCGATAGAGCCATAAAAGTTAAGCCAAGTATCAAGGGTATTAATCTAACTTTACACTCTGATCACCTCTCATTACCAATTCATGAATGATACTCTTCTATCCACTATTGTGTTTATTCCCCAAGTCAAAAATGTTAAAGATATTTTAAAATTTTATGAAAAGACAATGGGTTAGATGATTAGTTTCTACAAGAGTAGACTTTTTTTCTTGAATACCCTCCACAATAGGCCAAGGAATATTGTTAAAATTTTGTGATGTGAGATAGCGTCTCTACTATCTTCTTATTTAGGGATGCCTTTGTTTAATGGTAGAATGAAAGAGAACCTTTGGGACTCAATATTAGATAGGATTCAAAAGAAGCTCACTTGATGGAAAGGGTCTCTACTTAGCCAGGATGGAAAGGCATAGTTAGTTAAGGAAACTCTATAGAGCATACCTAGTTAGTTAAGGTCCCAATGAAAGTAGTTCAAAAGATTGAGCAGCTCCAAAATTTTTCTTATGGTCTAGTTTTGAGAAATTTTTTTTTTTATCTTGTCTCTTGGGAATAGGTTTGTACAAAAATCAAAGTTGGGGGCCTAGGTTTTAGAAGGATCAAGTGGATGAATGAATATTTGATGGTCAAGAAGGCATAGAAGTTGTTTAAGAAGGAAAATATCGGTTGGGTGAATATTATTTTGGCAAAAAATGTTTCTACCAGTTTTAATTTTCTTAATGATCCTTCCCCTGCATCAAGATCAACCTTTTGGCTCAGTATTTTGAAAATAAAAAGCATCATCCGTAGAAGGTATAGTTGGATTATGGGTAGTGGAATTATATTGACTTTTGAAAGGATCGTTAGATCCAAGCTCAACTTCTAATCTCCTCCCAATATTTGGTTGTAGTTGAACACATAGCCACTGTGGTGATTGGTTCTAAGATGGCTAATTATATGCAGATTCAAAATGAGGTTATATGTTGGAAATTTCTTAGAATAAGAAATTTGAATATACCGAAATAGAAGAGTTTCAGCCTCATTTAAGATTTATTAAAGATTCAAGTTATAAAGAACATGAAATATGAAGACATAATAATTTGGAAGAATGAAAGTGATGGACTATTTTCAGTTAAGTTAGCCTATAAGATTACTTTTGATGCCTTAGAGGAAAACCCAATTTTTAGGAAAATTTGGGTTAAAGGTCTACACCAAAAGTGAATTTTTTCTTTTGGTTGGCTTCTCAAGATAAAATTATTACAATGGACAATCTACAAAGAAGAGGTACAATAATTACAAATTGGTGTTCGCTTTATAAAAATTCAAATGAATCCCCCAATCACTTGTTTTTCCAATGCCCTTTTTCAAGGGATGTGCTTTCTTTCCTAATGATTTTTTTTTAGTTTAGTGGGTGTCTCTTGGCTCGTTACAAGATGTCATTGAGTAGTGAGCCTCTCCATTTTTCAACCCTATCTTAGGATCCTTTTGGTCCTTTAGCCTCTCACATATCCTTGGGAAGAAGAGTTTTCTAAAGCATGGAGAGAGATGCTAAATCATTTGGCTTAGATATTTAACGACAATTGTTGAAAATATGGGGAATCTAGTTTTTATTCCTAATCATGGAGGGGTAGTATAGATTACTATTTTGAAAAAATTGGGTTTCACAATCAACACTAGAATGAAAAATCTTCTAGATAATATTAGAACCTCTGTTAAATGGAAACCCCTACCTTAGGATTGGATTAAATTTAGTTTTGATGGAGCTTCAAAAGGGAAGGACTGTGGGGGTAGGTGGCCTCTTTATAAATCATAGTAGGGAATTCTCCTTGCCTTTGTAGAAAACCTAGGATCACAAAATTATCATTTTGCTGAAGCAAGGGCATTTTATCAAGGCACTCCAATAATGAAGTCTTTGAATTGTAAAAATAATTATTGAAGGGGACTTCTTACATGTGGTTAAGGCCTTTTTCAGTGATCAAAATCCTAGCTAGAACATCTCCAACCTAATTAAGGAAGTTAAAATTTATGTCAAAATTTGGAGGGAATTCAAGTCAGAAACACCTTTAGAGAAGGTAATACGAGCTGATTATTATCTAATTTAGGGTTAAGCCAAGATAATATCTCTATTTGGAGGAATAATTTTCCCTTTGAATCTGAATAAATTATTTGATGATTCTTTTAGAAAGGTCCATGATTTGTTGGAATTTGAATTCCATTGGTGGCTTTTCACAAATTAATCAGGAAGGGATGAATAACACAAGCTTATATTGAGAGGGGTGGTGAATAGTATAAGACCCCTTTTTACTTTTTCTTTCAATTCAATATTATGCAGTGTATAGATAGCAGTATTAATAGCAGTAACCAAAGTAATGCATAAAACACCATACACAAGAGAGACACCACAATTTACGTGGTTCACCCAATGTGGGATACTCAACAGAGAAACAATTTTACTAAAATTTTCTCAATCAATATCTTTGGGAATCCTTCCCAATTACAATGTTTATGGACCTCTATCCAAATGAGATGTTGATCCCCTAATCTTAAGTTCATGTATCTCTTCCACAGGAGAACTCTTTCCCCTTCTGCTCTAGCTAGTGATCTTCTAGAAGACTCTATATCTTTGCTGCACTGACTGGTGGATCTCTCTCCACTTGAAGAATCCTCACTCATATCTATATTTAGTTGTCTTGGCTGCTGGATCTCTATCCACTGAGACTCTGTCTTCTATACTTTGTCACCTTCAAATATCTGTCTCAATAGGTTCACTCAGAACCTTCTCAAATATGCTCAACAGGTCCTCTCAAAACCTACTCAAATATGCTCAACAAGCTCACTCATAACTTATCCAAATATTCTCAACAAGTCCACATATAACCTGCTCAAATCTTCTCAATAAGTCCTCTCTAGGACTTGTCCAAATCTTCTCAATAATTCCTCTCTAGGACTTGCTCAAATATGCTCAATAAGTCCTCTCTAGGACTTGCCCAAATATTCTCAATAAGTCCTCTCTAGGACTTTCTCAAATCTGCTCAATAAGTCCTCTCTAGGACTTGCTCAAATCTACATAGCAAGCTTCCACAAAAGCTTACTCAAAATCAGTGCACAAACCTTCTCAAATACTTGTCTCAAATCTACTCAACAAGCTCACATAGAACTTGTCCAATATCATAGAATCATAAAGAGAATTTTTAGAGACTCAATATGTTCTATACTTAAATCCCAATCTCAACTCAAATCAATCTCATAGAAGCATAAAGAGAATTTTTAGAGACTCTATATGTTCTATACTCAAATCCCAATATCAAATCAAATCAATATCATAGAAGCATAAAGAGAATTGTTAGAGACTCTATATGTTCTATACTCAAATCTCAATCTCAAATAAAATCAAGAATATAGAATAGTTTTTTTTTATGGAACTTGAACAACCACATGCATCCACTTGACAAGGATCAATCAACTCAACTCAACCAAACACCTCAATGAACAACCCTTTCTCACAAACCCTAGTCTAAGCATGTATCAATCAACTCAAAATGTTTCCAACAATGCTCAACAACAAATCTCACATAACAATGATACTCATGTTATATTTTAAATCAAGTTCAAGTTCTTTCCAAAACCAATGGGCTCCAACAACAATGCTTATAAAACAAGGTTTAATCACAACTCTCAATCTAGAAAACCTTGAATTATTAAACCAATCACTTTCGAAAAGGAAACCACAATCAATCCTTTTCACTCCAAAGATATTTTCAAAAATAAACCACCATAATCAATCAATAGGAGAATGTGCCCATACCTTTAATGAAGATGAAGAAGCCTCTTTGGAAATCTACCACAATCACAATATTCTTTTGCCAATCTTCACAAGGTAGAAGATCATAAAATAATCAACATTACTCCACTTCACAATTATATTCACCAAGGATTTTAATTAGAAACCTTCTTAAGAATTAATGCACAACTTCCTTATCACTCCTAAAACCACTTTTACCATAAAATAAAATAAATCAAAACATTGCATAACCTTGTCACTCCAAAAACCACTTATACCATAAAATAAATCAAATATTTTATATCCTTCCTTTCAACACTTTTGCACTAAAAAATAATCACAAAGCTTTCTTAGGCAATATCCCACATCAACAAATATTAAACCTTATTAAAATATTAAAGCTTGCTCAACCTTATATCTCCCACAAAAAACATAATCAAACATTAGCAAGCAAATATTTTAATTAAAATATTTACCCCTGCAAATATTGGAGTCGGAGTGCATACCTCAAAGGAGCCCTCGAAGGGCTTTGGAGTTTCGAACCTCTGCCCACCGTGCTACCAAGCAGCAGCTAAGCCGTGTGAGCTAAGACTACCCACGTGAGTGCTTTGGGCACTCTCTTCCTTAAAATACGTGTGCTTTCCTCACAAGGTGCCAAAAATTTGACCGTCCACGACTTGACTTCCCACGTCACACTCCATGAAAGTTGATGCACAATCGGATGCAAAAATACTTTGGGTTTTCAAAAATCATGCGACACTCCTTAGGTTTTTAAATGGAAAACCTTTGGCTTATTTATATAGGCCATCCTTCAATGCGAATGTGTCGGCCCTTTTAACATTACTCTCATGATGTCGACGGTGCCAATAAGAAAGGAGGAAAAAACCTTTTATTTAATTTTAAAATTTTAATTTTAAATAAATTAAAATTTAAACTAAACCTTTAAAATAAAATTTCTCCATCACCGGGGAACCTTTTTTCGATGAAACGAAAAGCCAAGTTGGGTTTTAAGAAAAACCCATTTCAAATCTGCCATCATTAGTTTTAAATAAACCTTTCCTTACCTTCCTTGGTTTTCATAAAAACCTTTTGCTAAGCTTCCCTTGAAGCTCCTTTTGGAACCAAATGCCATGCATCCCTTCTAGAACCTTTGATCAAAACCTTTGCTTCTCATGAAGCTCTTTGTGGAGCAAAATCATAGTGCTTACTTACATAGGTACTTTTGACATCAATGATAACTTTTAGCTTAGGGACTCAAAATGTCCAACAAGGGAGTCATAAAATTAAGGGTCAAGGGGAGAATAATCATGTTATCATTTAATTTTGAAATATGTGGGATTTTGGTTGAAAATTAGCTTTTAATCAAAAGTGGAGGTGGCATGGTGGCATTTTAAGCTTTACATGATTGGTAAAAAAAACTTATGAGTCCTTAGAGTGTCACGTTTGGTATTGTCATCATATTTGGAAACACTCCTGGCCCTTGAGAATTGATATTCTCCTTGAATGCGTGATTTATTGGAGAGAAATTGGAGATGTAGGGGAAATTTCTATGAATGGCCCCTTTCCTAAGTTTGTCTTGGGAAATTTTAGTTTTAATTGCTCCTTTCTACAACTTTATGTGTGGATTAATAGGCTTGAATTTCACTTAAACTCTCATCTGGTCTTTGTGGAAGATCCCTGCCATGTCACCTGTGTTGATAGTTGGATGACCTATGGTGATAGTTATTTTATGCTTCTTTTTTGTTCCATATCTTTGTAATGATATTTTTTAGTTTTTTTTTTCAATTGCCTCATTAATGACTTCATTTATGTCATAAAGCCTTCTCATTGCTAGTAGTATCACCTAAAGATCCGCAATCATAAGGTGTCATGGAGATGCAAGGGGTTCTTAAAGTTGTGGAATGTTTCTACAAGATAATATTCCAAGAGTAAGGTGTTTGGGAACAACCTAGATTCATCATAGTTCAATGTAGAGTTCATCATGGGAGGATTAATAATTGAACCTTTAGTTTTGGTTGTGTATGATGAGGTGAAAGGCATTATGAAGGATGGGGGTTTGTTGGATTGCCTTAGAAAATTCCATGGACATGATAGGGCCCTAGCCCAAAAACTTGCTTACTCATTGAAAAAGGAGTGGTTATAGTTGGAAGGATTTCCTATAAAATAACTATCCTGTTCATTGAAGAGGTTACTGGTCTATCGACAAATAAAGTGGTTATTGACAGGGAGAAGCATTCTCTTGATAGAGAAATGATATTTTTTGTAGGATTAAAAAAAAAATTCTTTTAAGGATTCAATTGCACATTTATTAGGAGTTGATTAGATTCCAAATTAATTTCTATCAACTGCCTTTTATCTATTATTGAAAAATAAGACTAAGTCCTACAACATTGATTATAGTGAAATTGCAAAATAACTCCTAAAGATTCTTTTTAGGTTATTCTTGATTAGTTTCAGTAGATTATTAAGTGCATTTCTTTGAGAGTTGATTGGAGTTATAAGGTGTAATAATAATGCATTAAAAAGTTTGTACTATTATACTACTCTAAAAAAGAAAACTAGTTTTATGTTTCTTGAAAGGCACAAAATTTGATTTGTATCAAGTGTTTAAAGACGCTATTGAAGCACAAAAATTTACAACTTGATGTGGCCAATAGAAGCCACCAATAAGGGTTAGAATCCTCTAGATTTGGAGAATAACATAACTAACCAAAAACAAAGATAGAAGCTTATGAAAGTGAGAAGCATTACAAGTGAATGCAAAAAGAAAAGAATGCAGAAAATTTGCATCAATTAAAAGAACTTCTATCTACTATTATTGAAACTTGGAATTGCTATTAAAAGTTTCCAAGTAAAAATGGGAAGGTGTGTCTATTGTCAAAGACAACCTCAAACCCTTATATTGCAAGAAATCTGCCATAAAACCATAATCTAAAATTATGTAAATAGAGTGCAAAATAAGGTGTATTAAAAGCCTTATTACGAAATATAATACATCATCTTGCACTCCTCTAATCTGTTTTGTGATAGCATAGGTACAATTTTGAAAGTGCCATATTCGGGCACGTTTTCCTACAAAAAAATAACAGCCATTAAAGTTCAGATGCCACCACTCCTCCCAATCTAGAAGGATCCATTCAAGAGCTCATACTTGGATGTACGCACTTGCAGAAGCAAAGCCCATTTATGATCATCCATGATCCACAATTACGTAGTCAAGCGAGTGCATATAAAGATGTCAAATTAGCAGCAGTAAAATCAATGCGTTTGGAGGAATAAAAGAAAGGAATAAATGTATTACATTCGTGGCATCAATCTTGGAGAAGACCACTCACAAAAGGAAGTTTCAAGCTATCCTCCAAGCTCCGTAGCACATTTCTCATTCACATGTGGAAAATATAGTTTGCTTGCCGCCCAAGAAAAATTGGAAAAACAAAAGGATATATGGAGTTATAATCTCCATCCTTGAGGGTGTTACAAGAAAGCTTGCTTTCTGCCCAAGCAATGTTAGAAAGATAGAATATTTTGGAGTTATAATCTCCATATTCAAAGGTGTTACAAGAAGGGTCTCCATGCAAAATTGACACTTGGCATTTTAGTCATCATTCCTCTCAATGTTCTAGAGGCTTCTACGAAGGAGTTACAAGCAAATATGTGCCACTTGGTTACCTTTATCGGCTTCACACAAGGGCCTATACATTTTCAATAAGTGTTGGTGAATTCTTCTAGAGTGTTACATTAAGAAGGGAGCGCTCACTCATAAAGGATGTGACACTTGTCACAATGCCTATGATCCATATTTCTTAAAAGGCATCTTCTAGTCCAAGATCAACATGCAAGAGTGAAGCACAGTCAAGACATTCAAAGGATAAATGTAGCACAGTCAAGGGTGTGAGAGAAGAAGCAGAAACGCTCTACAGTGTGGAAGACAAAGGAGAAGAAGCACTAAAGGCTCCCTAGTATCGAAAAGTCAACATTTCAGTACCTATGTACAACATTCACATCAAATCTCCATTAATCCAAGTGCTTAAGGTACACTTAATACACTGTTATATTCAACCATGGAAAGCATCGAACATCAAGGAGATATTGCATATAAGGTAAGATCTAAATCCCATTATTTATTGCTTTTATAAGTTGGAGTTATAAGGATTATAAACTAAGGTTGAAACTTAGGTTTTTGAAATATTAAGGTGTGACTTATCTTATTATTTTAATATTTGCAATTATACTTAGGAGGAATAAGGAATTTAACTTGGATTAAACTATATTGCAAATATTATTATCATTTCTCTAAATTTCCAAACCTTGGGAGTCATAAGGGTTGCTCCATCAAATTTATTTTATTTGGAAATTAGAAATAATCCAAGGGATATAAAAGAGGTTATTAAGGGATTTTATTAAGGTTGGATAAATTTATTTTTTAATTGTCTCAAATCTCTAAAAAGAGGACAAAATATTTCCAACATAAAAACATTCTCAAATCTGAAATAGTGCTTAGTTCAATTAGGAGTGATAAGGTGTTAAAAGTTGATTTTTTATTCTTGCAAAACTTGTACAAAATCAACCAAATTTGAACTATATTTCAAAATGCACTATATTCTTCTTAAGAGTCATTCTTTCTCAACTCTTCAAATTCAACCTTTCCAATGGGTAAAGGAATGTCATACAATGGTTGCAAAACTTGCTCTAACAAGAACCATCTCACAAAGCATAATCACATGTGGTTTATTGACTCAAGATCTAGTCATCATATGATAATAAATATACAATGGTTTGACTATATTGAAATTACCAGAGGTTACAGATTAAAAATTGCAAACAACCAAACATATCTTATGTATGTATATGGATGTGTATCTCCCAACAAATCTTTTCCAAATATTCTACTACAAAAAAGGTTGTATATTCCTGGTTTAACTTTCAATATCATTATGAATCAAGATGGAATGAAAGCAAAAGGGTAAATCCATGAAAATAATTATATCCTAGACTCAATGGAAATACCACAAGATATCATGATGTTACAAAATGCATCCAACTCATTTGCAAAAGAACAGGTTGAAGAAAATGAAGAACTAGTACATCAAAAAGGCAAGTACAGAAGGATAAAAAAGATGAGAGGACAATTGCATCATGCCCTACTTATTCATCAACAATCAGAATCAAATGAAGATACTTGCAAGGAGGACTTCAAAGGTGACTGGATAGAAGATGAATCTAAAAATATTAGAGATTATCCAATGAGAATAGAAGGCCTAGTAGCATCCTACTCTGCATCATATGAAGACGCAAATTTCTTGTTGAACCTAAATACAAAGAATGCAAAAGAAGAAGACGACGAAGACCAAACATAATAAGATGAAGAAAATACATATTGAAGACTAAAGCCTTTAATACCAAAAAAATGTAATATAGGGAAGGGTGTTGGAAATAATATCTATTCCATCATTTGGGTTATATAAATATATCCTCCAAGATACATTCCAAGATTACTTCTTGTGCAAGTTATCTAGTGACTTCATGCATTGTAATAAATGGACAAGTGTCCATGTGCAAGTTGAATATGTGCAAGGTATCCTATGCATAACTAGTTAGAGTGTTGGGCAAGAATCCTATTTTACATATATAAGGATGGCCTCTTAGATAGATAGGATAGGATAGTCAGAAGACATTGTTAGATAGTGTAAGTTAGTGGATTGTGTTCCACACCATTTACTGGTGATGGATATGATGTAGATCTGTAGCTTTGTTAATGGAGTGATCACTTCCTCCATATCTACATTGTAATATTTTATATTTCAACATACTTAAGTCATCTAGCAGATTTACTTTATTGCATATTATTATGCATCTTGCAATTGTTATCTCTCATGGCTCATTCATCAAAAACTAACAACCATTTGGAAATCCATTGGTCCTAGGGGATTTATCCTTCTGCATGCTAAAGACTACACTATATACTTCCTATTTTGTAAAAAGACTACTCAAGACCTGATTCATCTCATTATTCACTACTTGGGGAATGTTGGCTAGCATTTTGTCAACTAAATCAACAAATGCTTCATCTTCAACACTTAATATATTTTGATAAAAAAATACTATTTATTTTTTAATATCTTCCTCTTCTAAAAACTCCCTTCCATTTTTTGATATCATAAGTCTAATTCTATTCACTGCTCTATGTTTGATAGTAGTAAGATGGAAGAACCATGTGTTGCGGTCTCCCTCCTTAAGCCATAAAGCTCTAGACTTTTTCTTCCAATGAATCTCCTCCTAGGCTAAAGTATTATAAATATTACATAATAAGTCCCTCTCCTATCTATCTAGCTCCTCAAAGCAATCCCAATTCTAAATATACCTTTCCACCTCTTCTAAGCTAGAGAAAATCTCACTTTTTCAATCTTTAAGGATCTCAAAAACCTCTATTCTAGATCTTTGTATTTCTATTAATATTCTTCAATTATTGAGAAATTTTGAACATTTTAGACCCCTTGACATCAAAATTCCACCATTCATCAATTTTTGAGCCAAAATAGGATGGGAAACCCACATCAATTCAAATTTGAAAGGTCTACCCTTAAAATTTTGACCCTCATAAATTTCTAACAATAAAAGGGAGTGGTCTAAGGAAACCTTTGGTAAAGCTATAAGAGACATATTGTTGAAATACAACAATCAATCCTGAGAAACAATAACTCTATCAAGCCTAATTTGGATCAGATTACTACCTAACCTCCTATTGGTCCATGTAAAATTTGATCCCTTCAATTCTAAATCCACCAGGTCACACTTAAACAAAAACTCATTAAATTCCTCCATGCTAACTGAATAACCTTGATTACCTCCTTTCTTATCTCTAGGGAATAAAGGGGTATTAAAATCTCCACAAACCAGCCAAGGCCATTGGGATACCTCCCTAAACTTACTAAGAAAATCCCATAGTCCTCTTCTCCCAACCAAAGTGTTGGGAGCATAAATATTGGAAATAATCTAGGAAAATTTTGAAGCTTTGCAAGTAAAAATAATAGAAACACACCTTTCATTTCTATGAATACATTGACCATAAAACTGATATTCTCACAATGACACTGAGAGGGGGGGGTGAATCAGTGTAACTACTTAAAAACTTAAATCTGCAACTTTTAAAACTAATAATGCAGGCTTGAAACTAGATAATGCAAGTATCACACAAGAGCATCACACAACACAAGATTTAACGAGGTTCACCAATGTGGCTACTCCTCAAAAATGACTGTTTGGACTACAATCCAAATCCAGTCTTTGCAAGGATTCAATTTTTACAATCGGTTTACCAGCACCCACTGGAAGGAGCACCAACCCCTGATTTATCTGCTGCAACAGATAGGAGCACCAACTCCTTTTACCAAGCACCCACTTGGATTTCAATTTTGCAAGATAAATGGACATAAAAATGCCTTCTCTTTTGCAAGACCCTTACTGGTCTACAGCACATACAAAAATCTCACAGAAGCATAGAGAGAATTGTTAGAGACTCAATATCTTCTGATCTAATCTAAAACCTTTCTCTTGAATATTCAATAGAATAGCAGGTTTTGATCTAAGGCTATTTTCTTACAGCACCCTTACTAACTGAGACCTTTTAAAATGCACAATGAAAACACAGTCACGAGTAACCTTCTCACTATGCCAATTCGATCCTTTTATTCTTGATTTCTTCGAACGGCTCGATTTCAAACGGTTTAACTTTCCCTCCAACTTTTCATGCATTCTCGGTTGTAATTGACGTGTCAAATCCTTCTCTGACCTGATCCGCCTTTTAGCCGCTTTCTTTCTGACATTCTGACGTTCTGACGACCTTTTTCTCTGCACAATCTGCATATTCGAACAGTCCTTCTCTGCATATACTGACAACCCTTCTGCGCGTTTCGATGCTCTGTTATCTCTACGAAACTGCTCTTTAAAATTCTTTTGCACTTTATTCTAAACGGTGTCAATCCTTCTATTCTACCCGTTACTTTCTTGTGAGTCAAGCACAAGCATCGAGAATACTGTATCACGGCCCTGCAACAGCCGTTCTACATTCAATGCATAGTTCCGTGGCAACTCTTTGTAACTGCCACCTTTGCCATCCATGCTGCAACACGGCCCTGCAACAGCCGTTCTTTTCTTAATTGCAATGCTTCGTAACTTTCCTTTTAACTTTAGTTAACTGCAGCATGAATTTCTCCTATGCATTCTCACCACCTGTCACTTGGAACTGCAGATCTGACTCTAGTTAACTTTTCATAACTGGCGCCTTTTTGACACCTGTCACAATGCATGTATCTTTGACTTTTTCTCGCCAAAACATTACCTGTCGTGATATCGCGACGTTTTCCGCTTTGCTGACGTCATCCTCAACTTTGTCGCGATATCGCGACACTTTCGGCTTCCTGAGGCTTCTCTGGCAACTTGTCGCGATATCGCGACATTTTGGGTTTTCTTGACGTCATCCTCTAAGATGTCATGAAATCGCGACGTTTACGGCTTCATGAGGCTTCTCTGGAAACATGTCATGAAATCGCGACATTTTTTGTCTTGCTGACGTCATCCGCTAAGGTGTCACGAAATCGCGACGCTTCCGGCTTGCAACGGCTTTTCCAGCAACTTGTCGCGATATCGCGACATTTTTAGACTTGCTGACGTCATCTTCAAAGATGTCGTGAAATCGTGACGTTTCGGCTTGCAATGGCTCTTCGTTCACCCTGTCGCGAAATCGTGACACATTTTGGTTTTGCTGACGTCATCTTCATAGATGTCGTGAAATCGCGACGCTTCTGGCCTCCGTACAATTTTTACTCCATGCAGCCGCGAAAAACCTTACATGTAGCGAAATCGCTACATCATTGTTGCCTTAGCATTTTTCTTTTCTGCTTGCTATTGAAACTCCGACGTGTAGCGATATCGCTACACCTTTCCAACATGTGTTTCTAACCTGTAGCGAAATCGCTACACCTTCGCATTATGCACTTTCAACCTGTAGCGAAATCGCTACACCTCTGCACTATGCATTTTCAACCTGTAGCGAAATCGCTACACCTTTTTACCTTGCACTTTCAACTTGTAGCGAAATCGCTACATCTTTCTGCCTTGCACTTTGACCATGTAGCGAAATCGCTACATCTTTCTGCCTTGCACTTTGACCATGTAGCGAAATCGCTACTACTTTTCACCTTGCAACTCGAAGTTGTATCTAAGTCGTTGCACTTTTGTCCTTAGTGTCTCAAGCTTGTAGCGAAATCGCTACGCTTTTCTTACTTGGTGCTTTTTCTTTGCTTATGCTGGCGAAACTCAGACATGTAGCGAAATCGCTACAACTTCTTCATCAACTTTCTCTCTCCTCCGATGTGTCACGAAATCGTGACATTTTTCATCCTTGGTGCCTTTGCTTCAAACTTGTCGTGAAATCGCGACAGTTTCTCGATTTGGCTTCTTTCCTTCCAGCATGTCGCGAAATCGTGACATTTTTCCTTGCACATTCTCTCTCCTCCGATATGTCACGAAATCGTGACATTTTTCAATGCATTTTCTCTCTCCTCAGCCATGTCGCGAAATCGCGACAATCTTACTTGCATCTTCTCTCTCCTCAGACATGTCGTGAAATCGTGACATTTTGGCGTGCTTTTTCTCTCTCCTCGGATATGTCGTGAAATCGCGACATTTTCTTATGGACTTTCTCTCTCCTCCGGTATGTCGCGAAATCGCGACAGGAACCATGTCGCGATATCGCGACAGTTTTCTTCCTTGTCTTTTTCTGCAAATTTTTGGATCTGGGTCCCCTCTGTTTTTCTTGAGATTTTTTGCACTTGATCTGACTGACCTCTGAACTGCTTCAACTGCATCACTCTGTCTGTGTTGACAACAATTACAATCCTTTTGCACTGCTTTTGCTGCACCTTGCTCAACAATCTCCCCCTTTGGAATTGTTGGCAACACTTTGTAGCCTTGCTCAAATTCTTCTCCCCCTTTGCCAATAATGCCAAAGGGCTCGCTACGAACTCCCCCTGAGTCTATGCACAACATTCTCAGGCATAAATAACTTGAATGCTCCCCTGAGAATGTATTTCCCATAGCTAGTCAGTGCTTGGGAAGTGTGACTACTCCCAACTTCTTCCGAAGGTATTCAAATACTTCCTTTGGTAAAGGTTTGGTGAATATGTCTGCTACTTGCTCTGTAGTGGGAACAAACTCCAATCTGACCTCTCCTTCTGCAACCTTATCCTTCAAGAAGTGATACCGGATTGCAATATGTTTGGTGCGGGAATGCATTACCGGATTCTTTGAAATGTTGATTGCACTAGTGTTGTCACATTTGGTCGAAATGGGCTCATTGAAGTGAATTCCTAGATCTTTCAATGTTTGTCTCATCCATAGTATTTGTGTACATCATGTAGTAGCTACAATGTATTCGGCCTCGGTTGTGGATAAAGAGATTGATTCTTGCTTCTTACTGTGCCATGCAACCAATTTGTTTCCAAGAAAGAATGCTCCTCCACTTGTACTTTTTCTATCATCAATGCATCCTGCCCAATCAGCATCAGAGTATGCAAAGAGAGTGAAGTCTTTTCCTTTTGGATACCACAGCCCATACTCCATAGTACCTTTGAGATACCTAAAAATCCTTTTCACTACTGTCACATGAGTCTCTTTTGGGCTAGCCTGAAATCTTGCAACCATGCAAACGACTTGTAAGATATCCGGTCTAGTGGTTGTCCAAATACGGCGAGGCTCCCAATCATTGATCTGTACATTGTTTGATCAACATCCGGAGATTTATCATCCTTGCTCAACTTGCAGCTTGTTGTCATGGGGGTGCTCATCTGGCTTACTATCTTCCATAGTGAACTTTTTCAGCATTTCTTTCACATATTTAATTTGAGAAATAAAGATCCCCTTTTCGGTTTGATTAACTTGTAATCCAAGGAAATATGAAAGTTCACCTATCATAGACATTTCAAACTCTTTCCGCATTTTGTTTGCTATGTCTTTGCATGATTCATCATTGCTACTCCCAAAAATTATATCATCTACATAAACAACTAGAACAATGAAATTGCCATTTTCAGTTTTCACATATAAATTGCTATCCACCATACCTTTCTTGAATCCTTGCTTAGTGAGATAGTTGTCCAACCTTGCATACCAAGCTCTAGGTGCTTGTTTCAAGCCATACAATGCTTTCTTCAGCTTGCAAACAAAGTCAGGATTATCACAAAGTTGAAAACCATCGAGTTGTTCAATATATACTTCTTCTTCAAGATTTCCATTCAGAAATGCTGATTTTACATCCATCTGATAAACCTTGAAGTTCTTATGAACAGCTAAAGCCAAAAACAGTCTTATTGCTTCAAGTCTGGCCACGGGTGCAAAAGTCTCTTCAAAATCAATCCCCTCAACTTGGGCATATCCCTTACAGACTAATCTTGCTTTATTCCTTACCACCTGTCCATCTTCATTCAGTTTGTTTCTAAATATCCATTTAGTACCAATTATGTTTTTATTTTCAGGCCTTGGTACTAATTCCCAGGTTTTGTTTTTCTCAATTTGATCTAGTTCTTCATTTATTGCTTCCATCCAGCTTTCATCCGTGCTTGCTTCAATAATATTCTTGGGCTCAATCTTGGATAACGAGAGAATAGTTATTTACTACTCTTCTTCTTGTCCGAATGCCGATTGTAGGGTCCCCAATAATCTGTTCTTTGGGATGATTTTTCTCGCTAACTGCACTGTTCTGTATTTTCTATTTTCATCTCTTTCTAAGTCCTCTGAATCTGATTTTTGTCTCTCTTCTTTTTCTTGATCTTCATCTTCTTCAATAAATTCTTCATAGGTTGGGTAGTTTTCATTATTGCTGATTTCTTGTTTCCTGCCTTCATCAACCTTCACATCCGCACTCTCCACTATTTTCTTAAGTCTTTTGTTGTAGCATGTATAGGCTTTGCTTTTAGTTGAGTACCCAAGGAATATTCCTTCATCAACTCTGTCTTCAAACTTGCCAAGATTGCTTTCGGTTCTCTTAATGTAACACTTGTCTGCCAAACACTTTGAAGTACTTTGTTGTAGCCTTTTTGCCAAACCACAGTTCATATGGTGTTTTGCTTTCATACAGCCTCAACATACACCTATTCTGAATATAAACTGCAGTATGGACTGCCTCTTTCCGAACACCGTCGGCAATTTTGCTCTCTGTTAACATGGTCCTTGCCATTTCTGTACTGATTCTGTTCTTTCTTTCAACTACTCCATTCTGCTGAGGTGTTCTTGCTGCTTGAGAAGCTGTCTTCTTATTCCATGTTTTTCACAGAATTCAGCAAACTCATTTGAAATAAACTCTCCTCCTCTATCGGATCTCAAACATTTAATTCTTTTTCCAGATTGATTCTCAACCAGATTTTTGAAGGTTTTAAACATCTCAAAGGCTTCTGACTTCTGTTTCAAAAAGAGTACCCATGTCATTCTGGAAAAATCATCAATGCACAACATAAAATATTTGTATCCATTTATGCTTTCTGTCCTCATGGGTCCGCACAAATCAGTGTGAATCAGTTCTAATGGCTTGCTAGTGAAATATTCTTTTGCTTTGAAGGTAGATCTGGTTTGCTTCCCCTTTTGGCATGACTCACAAATGCTTGTTTGATGGTTTTCCAATAGTGGGTATGTCTCTTATTGCTCTTTTCGAGCTGATTTTTACCAGATTATCAAAGCTTATGTGATCGAGTCTTTTATGCCACGGCCAGTTTTCTTCTTCTTGACCAACCAAGTAGGCTCCTTCTGAAGTCTCCGAGAGAGTATACAAATTTCTAGAAGTTCTCAGTCCAGTGGCTATTAACTTTCCATTTGTTGTCTTTCTTACTTCACAACCCTCCTTCTTGAAAATTACTTCATGACCTCTGTCACAAATCTGACTTACACTCAGTAGGTTATGTTTCAGTCCTACCACAAAAAGAACTTCCTTAGAGTTGATTTTACCGTCACTTAACTTAACTGATCCTTTACCCACTATCTTTGCTCCATCATTGTTTCCGAATTTCATAGAACCACCTTCGTATGTCTGCAGCTTATCAAACTTCTGTTTGTCTCCTGTCATGTGGTTGGAGCATCCATCTGTCTAGAATCCAGGGAGCGATTTATTCTGTGCTTTGAGAGCTGTTTGAACGATCGGGGATTCTTTGTCTTTCTTCGGTTGTCCCTTTTCTTTCCACTTGAGTTTTGACAGCGAGATCTGGTTACTTTCTTCACCTTCTCCCTTTCATTTGCTTGTGACAGTTTATTGGGAAATTTTTTGTACTGTTTTGATCCAGTCGATTGATATTTTCTTCCCTGGTATGTATTTCTTGCAAAAGAGCTACGACAATTTCTTGCAATATGTCCGAAGTTATGGCGAGTTATAACATTCTACAGACATAATCTATCAAAGGTGAAAAATTATTTTTGCTAGTGAAATTTCTTTGTTCAATATTATATCTACAACTAGAAATTTTATGACCATATGCATTGCACTTAAAACAATAACCGAGAAAAGGAGCGAGTGTACACGGGAAATGGATGTTGCCATGTGGAGGTAGGAGCCATGGGTCTTCTTCTTCTTTGATGAGAGACTTTGGTGAATCCATCATTTGCCGCACTCCTTTCGAGCTTGAATTTGTTGTTTTCTTTTGCATGATACGGTTTATCTTGATCAACTCTAATCTTGTCTTTATTATTTACTTGATCTATTGTTACTGACCTTTGAGTCCTTTGAGGTTTCTCCTTCATCAAAGCCCAAGCCAAATTTGATACCTGTGGGCCTTTGATTATTCAACATTTTGTTCAGTTTCTCAAAACTGTCTTCAAATTTTTGATGACAGCTCAGTTTCTGATTCATTTCTTCTAGTTGCAGCCTTAATCCAACTATTTCCTCTTCCAGTTTATTGCTCTCATTTATTTTCACGGTCAGCTGAGCTTCAACATCTTCAGACCTTTTCTTGTATTCTTCAGTTTGTACTTTCAAACTTATTATTACATTGCTTGGCCTCCTCAAATTTTCTTGTAATCTTTTTATTTCTTTTCCTTTCTGCACTTAACTCTTCAAGAGCGAGCAACTAACTCACCTTCCGGATCTATCTCGGCCTCATCTTCTAATTTTTCTTCACACTCCTGTGTTTCCTCAGTTGTTTGTTCTTCAAAAGCCATGAATAGGGCTTCACCAGTTTCTTCTTCTGATTCCTCACTGGAACTGTCTTCAGAAGAATCGATATTATGGGAAATGAAACTCTTCTTCTTGAAGTTTCTTTTTCTAAACTGCGGTTTCTTTTTCCAGACATTTCTTTCTGGATATGTTCCTTCATCATTTTTATTTTTCTCCTTCATTGGGCATTTTGCTGCAAAGTGCCCGATGCCTCCACAGTTAAAACATTTGAACGGCAACTTACCTCTGTACTTTCCTTTTCCCTTTACTAATTTCCTAACAAAGTTTGCTTCATTTTCATCTGCAGATTCTTCTTCCTCTGACTCTTGTTTAGATTTTACATTTTTCTGTGCTTGGAAGTCTGCTTCTCTGTCAGAGGGCTTAGTTTGTCCAATCCTCATTTCATAAGTTGTTAGAGAACCATGCATTTCATCCATACTGAAGAAGTTTAAATCTTTTGCTTCTTCTATGGCAGAAACCTTTGCATCAAACCTTTTGTTGAGAGTTCTCAGTACCTTCTTCACAACAACTGCATCTTCCATTTCTTCCCCCGAGTCCTCTTATTGCATTGATGATTCCGTTTACTCTCGGCATGTAAGCTTCTATGTTTTCATCATCGGTCATCTTTAATGCTTCGAACTCGGGCACGATGTGTTTGCGGCTTAGCTTCCTTGATTTTGTTGTCTCCTTCATGAATGCTTTGCGGTTTGTCCCATATGTCTTTAGCAGTTGCGAGTTCATGATGCGTATCAACTCACTGTCGACCAATCCACACATAATCGCATTCTTGGCTTTCGAGTTGTTCTCAAACTTTTTCTTTTCAGCCGCATCTGTTGGAGGAGCAAGTGGGAGTGGTGTATCCATTTTCAACAGATTCCCAAATGTCATAACCCAATGCACGAGAGATAGGTCCGCATTACGAGCCTCAGAAAGAATAGTTTGTTCCATCGAACAGAGGAGCTTTGTTAGAAGAGAAACCTTCACCACCGGCCATTGTATATCTCCCAAGAACACCTTAGCTGATTAAGCTTGTGCAGGTGCCCTGCTCTGATACCAATTGATATTCTCACAATGACACTGAGAGGGGGGGTGAATCAGTGTAACTACTTAAAAACTTAAATCTGCAACTTTTAAAACTAATAATGCAGGCTTGAAACTAGATAATGCAAGTATCACACAAGAGCATCACACAACACAGGATTTAACGAGGTTCACCAATGTGGCTACTCCTCAAAAATGACTGTTTGGACTACAATCCAAATCCAGTCTTTGCAAGGATTCAATTTTTACAATCGGTTTACCAGCACCCACTGGAAGGAGCACCAACCCCTGATTTATCTGTTGCAACAGATAGGAGCACCAACTCCTTTTACCAAGCACCCACTTGGATTTCAATTTTGCAAGATAAATGGACATAAAAATGCCTTCTCTTTTGCAAGACCCTTACTGGTCTACAGCACATACAAAAATCTCACAGAAGCATAGAGAGAATTGTTAGAGACTCAATATCTTCTGATCTAATCTAAAACCTTTCTCTTGAATATTCAATAGAATAGCAGGTTTTGATCTAAGGTTGTTTTCTTACAGCACCCTTACTAACTGAGACCTTTTAAAATGCACAATGAAAACACAGTCACAGTAACCTTCTCACTATGCCAATTCGATCCTTTTATTCTTGATTTCTTCGAACGGCTCGATTTCAAACGGTTTAACTTTCCCTCCAACATTTCATGCATTCTCGGCTGTAATTGACGTGTCAAATCCTTCTCTGACCTGATCCGCCTTTTAGCCGCTTTCTTTACGACATTCGACGTTCTGACAACCTTTTTCTCTGCACAGTCTGCATATTCTGACAGTCCTTCTCTGCATATACTGACAACCCTTCTGCGCGTTTCGATGCTCTGTTATCTCTATGAAACTGCTCTTTAAAATTCTTTTGCACTTTATTCTAAACGGTGTCAATCCTTCTATTCTACCTGTTACTTTCTTGTGAGTCAAGCACAAGCATCGAGAATACTGTATCACGGCCCTGCAAGTACCGTTCTACATTCAATGCATAGTTCAGTGGCAACTCTTTGTAATCGCCACCTTTGCCGACCATCTTTGCAACATGGCCCTACAATGATCGTTCTTTTCTTAATTGCAATGCTTCGTAACTTTCCTTTTAACTTCGATTAAGCTGCAGCATGAATTTCTCCTATGCAATCTCACCACCTGTCACTTGGAACTGTTGACCTTACTCTAGTTAACTTTTCGTAACTGGCACCTTTTTGACACTTGTCACAATGCATGTATCTTTGACTTTTTCCCGCCAAAACATTACCTATCGTGATATCGTGACGTTTTCCGCTTTGTTGACGTCATCCTCAACTTTGTCGCGATATCGCGACACTGTCGGCTTCCTGAGGCTTCTCTGGCAACTTGTCGCGATATCGCGACATTTTGGGTTTTGCTGACGTCATCCTCTAAGATGTCGCGAAATCGTGACGTTTACGGCTTCATGAGGCTTCTCTGGAAACATGTCGCGAAATCGTGACATTTTCTGTCTTGTTGACGTCAGGTGTCGCGAAATCGCGACGCTTCCGACTTGCAACGGCTTTTCCAGCAACTTGTCGCGATATCGCGACATTTTTAGACTTGCTGACGTCATCTTCAAAGATGTCATGAAATCGTGACGTTTTCGGCTTGCAATGGCTCTTCGTTCACCCTGTCGCGAAATCGCGACACATTTTGGTTTTGCTGACGTCATCTTCATAGATGTCGTGAAATCGCGACGCTTCTGGCCTCCGTACAATTTTTACTCCATGCAGCCACGAAAAACCTTACATGTAGCGAAATCGCTACACCATTGTTGCCTTAGCATTTTTCTTTTCTGCTTGCTATTGAAACTCCGACGTGTAGCGATATCGCTACACCTTTCCAACATGTGTTTCTAACCTGTAGCGAAATCGCTACACCTTCGCATTATGCACTTTCAACTTGTAGCGAAATCGCTACACCTCTGCACTATGCATTTTCAACCTTGTAGCGAAATCGCTACACCTTTTTACCTTGCACTTTCAACTTGTAGCGAAATCGCTACATCTTTCTGCCTTGCACTTTGACCATGTAGCGAAATCGCTACATCTTTCTGCCTTGCACTTTGACCATGTAGCGAAATCGCTACTACTTTTCACCTTGCAACTCGAAGCTGTATCTAAGTCGCTGCACTTTTGTCCTTAGTGTCTCAAGCTTGTAGCGAAATCGCTACGCTTTTCTCACTTGGTGCTTTTTCTTTGCTTATGCTGGTGAAACTCAGACATGTAGCGAAATCGCTACAACTTCTTCATCAACTTTCTCTCTCCTCCGATGTGTCGCGAAATCGTGACATTTTTCATCCTTGGTGCCTTTGCTTCAAACTTGTCGCGAAATCGCGACAGTTTCTCGATTTGGCTTCTTTCCTTCCAGCATGTCGCGAAATCGTGACATTTTTCCTTGCACATTCTCTCTCCTCCGATATGTCGCGAAATCACGACATTTTTCAATGCACTTTCTCTCTCCTCAGCCATGTCGCGAAATCGCGACAATCTTACTTGCATCTTCTCTCTCCTCAGACATGTCGCGAAATCGTGACATTTTGGCGTGCTTTTTCTCTCTCCTCGGATATGTCATGAAATCGTGACATTTTCTTATGGACTTTCTCTCTCCTCCGGTATGTCACGAAATCGCGACAGGAACCATGTCGCGATATCGCGACAGAAAACATGTCGCGATATCGCGACAGTTTTCTTCCTTGTCTTTTTCTGCAAATTTCTGGATCTGGGTCCCCTCTGTTTTTCTTGAGATTTTCTGCACTTGATCTGACTGACCTCTGAACTGCTTCAACTGCATCACTCTGTCTGTGTTGACAACAATTACAATCCTTTTGCACTACTTTTG
This sequence comes from Wollemia nobilis, assembly GCA_028583015.1. Classification (NCBI taxonomy): domain Eukaryota; kingdom Viridiplantae; phylum Streptophyta; class Pinopsida; order Araucariales; family Araucariaceae; genus Wollemia; species Wollemia nobilis. Next base: position 44,789,704 of record JAQPPZ010016981.1, on the reverse strand, counting down.
CTGCACCTTGCTCAACAAAAACTTTGTAGGATCCCAAAGCATCCAAATTCCATCGAAAAATCCTAAAGTTGAACTGCCAATAAATTTTGCTTCCTTCCAAATAACATTCTTAACTAACTGAAAATTTGGTTCATCAATCTTGGTTTCTTGAATTAAAAAAATACCTGGTTTATGCACTTTCCTCATTTCTCTAATCATCCTTTGCCTTGTTGGGGATACCCCTAATGTTCCAAGAAAGCAAATTTATTTTTTGATTTTGGTGGGTTTTTACCCCCACTTAAGTATAAAGTCTCTTGAGAACTAACAACCACTTGATTGGTTGTCTCTCTAGATCTTACATCTCTTGTTTTTATTCCCCTTGGAGCTGTCCCAATATTAGCTTTCTTCTTAAAATGTCTAGTTAGGATTGAATTCCTTAGAAGTTCCTTTGATTTATCTACATTCGAAACATCTGAATAATCTCATTCCTCAACATTGTCAGGGTTATGCATAAGGGGTTGGACTCAAAATGAACTTGTAAAAAAATGGTGAATCCTAATTAAAATCAAGGTGAATCATGGAGAATCCTAAGCAAATAAAATCTAGCATCTTCACACCAAAAATTGGGGTATTTGAAGACCTAAAATGTAAGGTCATATTTGGGGCTACTTTTGACCTATTAAATAATCTTATAACTTCCTAAAAACACCACCATTATATCGAGCATGAAAAGCTCTTTCCAACGAGTACATATATACCTATGTTTGGATATATATTGTGGCGAATTGACCTTAAGAAACAATTGGTCCTGAAAATTTTAGGCGAATGGGCTGACGTCGAGGGGCCTCATATTCACCAATTTCCAATTCTGAAAATCCTAATATTTGCCCATTTGGTGAATATTCGCCACTATGCATAATCCCAAACACTGTCCTCTTTCTCTAGCTTCAATTTATCCCTTGATTGTTGATTCTCCATTTGAACCCTCACACCTATCATTTATTGTTGATTCTCATCCTTAAATTGTTGTGTTCTTCTTTCTATTTGTTGCACATCTCCTACACTTTGTTGCAATTTTTGGAGCATCTACTTCGATGGTTGTTGTGGTATTTTTTATTGAAGTTGTATCTCTTCCTAAGACTGTTGTAGTTTCTGTAATGACATTTCAGTATCTATATCCATATGTTACAAAGTTTTTTTAGGTCCCTCAATTTATATTTTTTCTACTAAAGGTAACAAACCATCAGCTTCTAGATTCATCCTTTATCATCTGTGGAGTTTTTTCTAGCCAACTTCCTAATTCCTTTTTCACCAATGAAACCTAGATAGGCATTCTCTACAATTTTTGCTTCAATCTTGGCAATCCCTTCGAAGGCAAGGCATTGGGTTTTAGGCATAAATTCCTCTTCCTATTATTCCAAAATTTGAAACTTATTGTTATTTTTAAAATTATTATCTACATTTACTTCTTTTCATAACCTCTTATCTTCTTTTCCCAATTTCCTCCAAACCTTAGTAATGTGTTTGCCTACCTCAACATCTCATTCCTTTTGAGGGTAATATTTAGCAAAAGTTCTAGCTTGATTACATACCCTACAAAGAGCAAGAGAATTTTTATATTCCACCTTTTGAACCCATTCTCGATAATCTGACATGATTTTCACTAATTGAGGTAAGAATTTACTTAGGTCTAAATTAACACATATTCTAGTTGCTAGAAGCCTTAACTTCACTTTAGTTGAATGATCAAAAGCTAGGAGAGTTCCAATAGAGCTTGCAATTCCTACTAAAATGTCTTCATGCCAAAAATTCATTGGCAAACCTAGCAAACTCACCCAAATAGAAGCAACTTCCATATTATTTGTTAATGGATTGAAACCTAAAAACCATTTATTTAAACATAATCCCCTCCTACCAAAAAACCATGGTCCTCCCATCAAGACCCTAACCAAATATTTATTGCAAGTAAATATAAAAAGGATAAAACCATGAGGAAGAGTTACAACTTGCAAAGAACCCTTTAGATTCCATCTAAAAAGCATCCACTTTCAAATACAATTCATATATAGATGAAAATTTCTAGAAAATTTACCTATCAATGAATTATTCATCTCAACAATAATCTTATTGCTAAGGCTTTCAGTTTTCAAACCACAAAGTTATCATTCTCTAAAAATGCTGAAATATAAAACTTTCCAAAGAAATCAAGATTTTTCCTCAATAATCTTCTTCTAGGAAGTTTTCCCTGGAGGACCTTGAACAATTATTATTAGAAGCTTTTCCATTTATTTATGTAGAATTTTCCATTTTCCATCTATTTACATTAATGTCTATGTGACAATAATACAATAACATTTTTGTAATTATGCATATATTGCTTGCTAAGATTTGAATTCACATCTCCACATTAAGGGTCTACATTTTTTACCATATGAAGTCATGTCATTTCATTTGCTACATAGTTGTGCTTGAATATATATTTTTGAAAGTAATATGAAGTACAATGGGTGGCGCAACTAGGGCCACACTCCTAGGGGTCATAACAACAAGGGGCCTCCTTCCCCATGATTTGAACTTAGACTATCAAGATAAAACGCCAACGACATATCGTTGGAATGTCTTATAGGGACTTTGTGGTTGAATATTAACTTGCATTCTTTTTTTTTTTACTTTCACTTTTTTTTAATGAGTTATAAAAAAATCAGTTAAAATTTTTTTAATTCAAAGTTACATTCTTTTTTACTTTTTTATGTGTTTATATATATATATAGTTTTTGAAGGTAAAATTTTAAGTTTTTTCTTAAAGAAAAGGTTACAATACTTCTTTAAGGTTGAAGGGTAAAAATAGAAAGTGAGTTTGATGAAAAGTAAGGTGTTCTTCCTGAATACTCCTCTTGACAGGCAGAGAAAAATTGCTAAGATCTTGGGTTGTGAGATTGAATCCCTTCCGTCAGTTTATCTGGGACTACCAATGTTCAAAGGGGGGATTAAGACTTCTCTATGGGAACCAGTTGTAGAAAGAGTTCAAATAAAATTGACGGGATGGAAAGGGGTGCTTTTGAGCCAAGCAGGTAAAATTATGCTAGTTAAATCTACTCTGTAGAGCATACTAGTGTACTCCCTTTCTCTCTTTTGAATTTCAGGAAAGATTTTTCGAAAATTTGAAAAAATTCAGCGATCCTTTCTTTGGTCTAGTTCTGAGGAGAAGAAGAAGTTCTCGCTTGTGGCATGGGATCATGTGTGCAGTAGGAAAGAGTTGGGAGGTCTGGGATTAAGAAGAATGAAAACGTTAAACAAAGCACTAATAGCTAAACAGGGCTGAAGATTGGTTCAAAATGATCATGTTAATTAGGTTAAAATATTGGGAACCAAATATTTAGGTAACACTGGTAATTTTATCACAGATCCAATTCTTGCCCTTGGCTCAACATTTTGGCGTAGCATTGTTAACAATTGCTTGATATCATAAAGGGTGGAATATGGGTATTAGGTAATGGGTAAAGCATTGATTTTTGGAAAGACACATGGGCAATTGATAGACCATTAGAATCATATCCTCACCTAAGTCTGGTGGAATTAATCACAAGCCAAGCTTTCGAGTTGAAGGTATGTGACTTCAGTGTCTCTGTTAATGATAGAAAATATTAGAAATCGTTTGTTTTTTTGGGAATTTTGTAGGAAGAAGAAATTGTATTAAAAGATCTAATGGACATCCTAAAGTGGATGGTTATTCCTAACTAGGATAGGCTAGATAGATTGGTGTGGGGGGCTAAGAAGGGTGGTTGCTTTTATGTTAATTCAATCTACCTAATGTTAGTTGTCCCCTTTGATCCCTGGTTTCCTGTTAGTAATATTTGGTTGAAGGGTCTTACCCCCAAAGTTAATATTTTCTTTTGGTTGGCGGCTCAAGGGAAGTTCCTCACATTGGATAATTTGCAAAAAAGAGGATTGGTTATCTCGAACAGATGCTACATGTGTGGTAGTGTTGAAGAATCACCTATGTAGTTCTTGTCTAATTGTCCCTTCTCTTAGTCTGTCTTCTCTCAATTCTTGAGGACCTTTAGTGTGGTTTGGATTTTCCCAAAGTTGTTTGACTTGATTGTTCAATGGAGGTCTCCCTTTTTATCTTTGCATCTTTGGGATTTTTAGTCCTTTAGTTTACCTCATATTTGGTGGTGTATTTGGAAGGAGAGGAATTTTAGAGCCTTTAAAAATATCTCCCATCCGATTGAGTTCGTGGTACTTCGTGTTGTTGTTACCATTGTTGAGAATGTGGATGCAATTTCTTTAGATAAGGTCACTTCCGTTGGGGAGTTGGTGATGGAGTCAATTCTTGGATTTAGAGATTATTCTCCCGAACATTACCCTGAAGCTCCTGATAGACATACTACTATTTAGGAACCTCCTTCTCTTGGCTGGTGGAAGCTAAATTTCAATGGAGCTTCTAAATGGAATCCAAGACCAGCTAGTGCAAGGGGATTGGTTAGAGACTTTTATGGAAGGATTTTGTTGACTTTCGTTGAAAATTTATATCATCAAACCAGTCATTTTGCGGAAGCACGAGTTCTCTTTCAAGGGGTTTGTCAACTAGAAATTTTGAATGGTAGGAAGGTAATTATTGAAGGGGATTCCCTCAATATCATTAATATGCTTAGAGGTGTTTAGGTCCCTTCTTGGACAATCACAAACAAACTTGCTGAAACCCAAAGATAATTTTTAACCCTCGAAGCGGTTGAGATTAAGCATGTTTACAGGGAGGAAATAGATTGGTAGATTTTGTAGCAAACTTGGGACTTTTGCAGGAAAGATGCACAATGTGGCAAGAGGATTTCCCAGATAGATTAAATCAAATAGATAATGAAATCTTGAGAAAATAATGTGTTTTCAAATGGCTCTGATCTATGACAATAAGGATCCCATGGGAAAATTTGTTGTTTATCATACTCGGCTATTATGTAGCTTTGTTGTTTGTTTGTTTTATGAATCCTTCTTGATTGACTATGTTGATATATTTATTCATTGTTTCCAGCTAATTGATTGATCCACTCTTGTAAAAGGTTTGGGGCACCTTTCAAAACTCCTTCATCCATCGTATGAAAAAATAATAATAAATTCAATATTTTAATAGAAAATAACTTTTATTTTAATTAAAAAAAAAACATTTTAAACATTGTAAATATTATAATTTTGATCATTGAAATAATAACTTTATAAAGCTTTTATCATTACATTTTGATAAAAGTTCAATATAATTTTGTTCAACATGTAAATATAATAATTTTAATTAAATCTACAAGATCAAAACAATTTATAAGAACCAAAACCTTCAACTACAACCTTATTCTTTTTAAATTAAAACCTTAAGCCTCTTATTTTTTAAAATTAAAACCTTAAACCTCTTATTCTTTTTAAATTAAAACCTTAAACGTTTAAAGAAGTTAAAGAAAAAAATTCAAAAAATAAAGAAGATGCCTGCATTTGCAAGAAGAAAAGTTATACATTAAATGTTGGATTGACTTTGCAACGGGAAGGGTCAAATCACGCTTACAAGTTGCAAGGATACTTATGGCTGTAGCAGGTTTACTTGTCTCTCTTTCCGAGCAAGTCGAAGGAAGATTATAAATGTTGTGAAGCCTTCCTTCATTAAACGATCTCGCTTCCAAGAATTGGAGATGGCATGCCTTGAATTAGAGATGTTTGATTTTCTAAAAAAATTGCGCAATTGTCTCGATTTTGGGACTACAGCGCAGAATGACGCCGCCTCTTACAGACATGCCTATGGCGCTCGCGCTTACTATCTTGTGGTTGTGCATAGCTCTATTTGCTCTTACAACAACAAGGGAAGTTGTGGCCTGTAGCATCCCACCTCCTCCAATCCAATGCAATGCTGTGGGATGCACCATCTCCAGAAGACCACTCCCCTTGCACAGCCGCCTATTCTATTTATCCCACAACTGAACAACAACTGCTGGTTGCCGTGGCAGAGGCAGTAGAAAAGAAGCAAAAGATCAATGTAATCAGCGCCTGGTCTCACAGCAAAGCGTCGCCAAGTGTAAGTAGATTTCTGAAAAATCGTTGTGTTTTTTCATATTAGTACTCAGTGGTTGCGTATTGACGGGTTGGTCTTTTTCTTTTGGGCGTTGCTTGGGCATGTAGATAACAACATTGAAGCCGAAGAGGATGAGGATGGACTGTGCAGCATGACAGAGCAATCCATGAACAACAGAGTGGCCAAAGGCAGCGGGTTTCTGAACGACGGGAACAATTTCATTCGTTATCCTGTGGTGGGATCCAATGATCGAATGCAAGTCACGGGGGATGCCAAGACTACCACCAGAAGCGCGAAAATGATTCTGCTTGCACAGCCTCCCAAATTTTAGATAAAAATTAGTTCATCTGTTCGTGGGATCGGCGAGCGCACAATAGACTGAAAGAAGGGGTTTTGAAAGGATCCTTGAACCTTATTACAAAAGGAACAACTAACACCCTATTAGGGAGAGGGATGTTAGCAAGCTAAACAAAGACCAACATCCAAAACCCATATAGGGGAAACCAACACAACCACCACTAGGGCGGACAAAAAAAATAGACAAACAGAAGGAAGACCAAATGGTCTACAACCAGCCCCCATAACCCATACAAATCAACCCATGCAGGGGCACCCATGCACAGATAACAACCGAAACAAAAAAAAAAAAACTTAGAAAGACCCATCAAAAAATAGGCCCTTGGCCATTATTGTTCGTTGATGTCTGGGTTGTCCTTATTGGGGCCCTCCAAAAGATGACTCTACTGTCCCCAGCTCAGTGGAGATACCTTCTTGGCAGAAAATCCTCTCTCCAAATAGTTAGACCATCCTGGCTCAACCCCAAATTTTCCAGGAAATCAATCGATTTATTACCTTCCCTGTACACATGCTTGACAACCACATCCTCAAAGGCCTGAAGGATTCTTTTTGCCTCAAAAATCATATTAGCGACAAAAGGACTAGGAGTTTGAGAACCTTTCACTAGATTGATGATATTAAGGGAATCACCCTCAATGATGACCTTACTCTGCTCAAAGCCACTCAATAGAGAAATCCCTTGGAAGAGAGCACGAGCTTCAACAAAATGACTCGATTGAGGTCCCAACTTCTCAGCAAAGGCGAGGAGTTTGTCATTGTTGTTTCAAATTAAACCACCTGCACCTGCCTCTCCTCGGTTACCCTTGGAGGTCCCATCGAAATTGAGTTTAATCCAACCTGTAGGGGTTGGTTCCCAGAAAATATATCTTCTCCCACTCGAATCCAAATGGGTAGTAGACCTCGAAATTTTTTTAAATCCCAGAGCATGCTCTAGAGCTAATTCCCCAATAGAGGAACTTGAGTCCAAAGAGATGGTAGAGACGTTCTCCACTATTGCTGCAATGCTCTTGGCACAGATAGAGAGGGTTGAATTGGCTTCATTTTTAAAAGCCCTCAAATTCCTTTCCTTCTAGATACACCACATGATGTGAGCCAAGCTAAATCTCTAGAATAGATGAAGTCGAGGAGAAAATAAGGGAGGGTCCCACTGGTATAAAAGATCAAACATTTGAAAGGGGCATACCCAATAGACACCAACCAAATTGAAAAAGGAGGAGAAAACATCCTTAGAGAATGGGCACAAAATAAAGACATGTTGTACCAACTCAACATCCAAGCCACAAAGGTAACATCGGTTTGGAATAATCATACCTCAGGATTGCAGATTATCTATGGTCAAGATTTTATTCTATATAGCAAGCCATAGAAAAATATTTACCTTAGGGGTTAATCCCTTCCGCCAAACTAGTCTGCTCGGGAACCAAGGGGGGCTAGGGTCCTCCAGGAGGAAATATATTGATTTCATAGAAAATACTCTTAAACTTTTTGCCTTCCAAAAATGATTATCAGCTTCATCAATAGATTTGATGACTTGGAACTTTAGGAGGTCCGAGATCTTCTTAAGGGCCATTTTCTCGGCCAGAGATAAGTTAGGACTGAATAAAACTCTCCATCTCTTCCTATGATTTGTAGTTTCAATATAATATTCAACCTTAGAACCAAAGGTACATCTGCAGAAGTCTTCAGCCACTACCAATTCTAGGAGCGAAGCCAACAATTGGTCCATCAGCTAGGGATCTAACCAAAAATCAATTAGATGGCCATTACCCACATTCCATATTCCTCCCTTTCTAATGTTGCTCCTGGAATTACGTAGACTAAGCCAAAAGGCTGACCTAGAGTTTGGGACATCATCCGATAGGAAGTCCTCCCCATTATTTAGATATTTTGCTTTTATAATATTAACCCAATCAACCTGTTCATTCTGGGTTAGGTGCCAACCTTGTTTAGCAACTAGGGCCTTATTCATTTGGTCCATCCTTCTCAGGCCCAGGCCTCCAAACTCCCTTCTGCTACAGATTTGATCCCATGCTACTAAGTGGAATCTCTTCTTCTCCTCCGACCCAGACCACAAGGACTTTTGAACTTGCTCGATCTTCTACACTATTTTACCTGGCATCTTGAACAAGGACATAAAGTAAACTGGTATACTCTAAAGTGTAGATTTCACCAAAATAACCTTACCTACCTAGCTTAACAGAGCTCCTTTCCAGTTGGCAAGTTTGTATTGCACCCTTTCCACCACCGACTCCCATAAAGATTCCTTGCACCTCCCTTTAAAAAGAGGAAGCCCAAGGTAAGTCGATGGAAACTTCTCTATCTCACAGCCTAGCTCTTCCACTATTCTTCTTTGCTTGAGAATCGAGGAATTCAAGAAGAATATTTTACTCTTCAAAAAGTTAACCTTCTACCTCGTTGCCTCTTCATACCAAATGAGGATTTCTTTGATTGCTCAGGCTTAAGGAATTGAGGCAAGGAATGAGAGAAGAGTATCATCTACGAATTGATGATGGGAGATTGGTTCCATGCTTAGGGCCGGTTTGATACCAACCAGAGAGGAGGAGGCCTTAAGGGACCTACCCAATGCTTCTACCATGAGAATAAATAGATAAGGGGAGAGTGGGTCTCCCTGATGAATACCATGACAACTACGAAAGTACCCAACAGGGGAGCCATTGACAAGCACTAAAAATTTGGTCGATGAAATGTAAGTTTTGATAATAAAGATCCATCTCCTATCAAAGCTAAACTTTTGGAGGACCTTAAGGAGAAAGTCCCATGAGACCCTATCATAGGCCTTATTCATGTCCAATTTTAGAAAATCTCCTACTCGACCACTTTTATCCATTGAATGTATGAGTTCATGAACCAAAATAACTCCATCCAGGATCTGATGACCCGAAATAAAGCCACTTTGAGCAAGATCAATCAGATGAGACAAGAGAGGTTTAACCCTGTTAGCCAAAGCTTTAGTGAAAATTTTGAAGATAGTATTGTAGAGGCTAATGGGGTGGAAGTCTTTGAACTCAATGGCACCTATTGATTTTGGAATTAGAGCCAAGAAAGTGGTATTTAAAGCCCTAGGGAAAACTCTAGTGGATTGAACTTCATGTAGAGCTTCACCGATCTCCCTGCCAAAGATATGCCAGAACCTCTGGAAAAATATTAGGGGAAGCCATCCGAGCCAAGGGCCTTCAGTCCTTCCATGGAAAAGAGTGCTTTCTTAATTTCATCATCATTAAGAAAATTATTGAGATTATCATTCATTTCTTCCATCACTAGGTGAGGAATGTTCTGAAGGAGTTTTTCTTTCACAAAAGCACTTCTTGCACTCATCTCATAGAGGAGAGATTGGAAGAAGGAGACAACCTCCACCCTAATTTCTTAGATATCCCCTATTTTAGAACCATCCACTTTACGAATCTCCCTGATCTGGTTATGGCTTCTATGGCGAAGAGTTGAGGAATGAAAATTTTTGTGTTTCTATCTCCATATTTGAGCCAAAGAGCTCTAGACTTTTATCACCAAAAAACCTCCTCACTACTCAGGACATTATGAAGCTCAACCAAGATTCTTCTCTCCTCCAATCTATTATTCTATGAGAGGACATCCACTTCCAATGAATATTGAATAGCCTGTAACTGGGATTTGAGATCCTTTTTCTTAATCTGGATGTCCCCAAAGATCGATTTGTTCCAATATTTTAGATTTTTTTATCAGTCTCAACTTAGCAACCACCTGATTAATATGTGGGCCAAAGAATTTGGTGTTCCACCATTTCCTAATACTTACCTCTAGCTCTAGATGAGAGAGCCACATGGCTTCAAATCTGAAGGGTCTCAGGAAGAAAGGAGTATTAGAATCATTATCAAAGAGAAGGGGGTTATGATCAGACGCAATCTTGGGCAAAGAGTTGAGAGAAGAGTCCCCAAATAGAGGAATGACCTCTTTGGAAATAAAAACTCTATCCAATATAATTTGTATGTGATGGGCCCCCATGCATCTATTACTCCATGTATATTTGGAACCTTTCAATTCTAAGTCCATGAGCTCTTGATTATTGACAAAAGTAGCAAATTCTTCCATACTTCTTAAGATTGTTGTATCCCCCCTTCTTGTCTGATGGGTACAAAGGAGAGTTGAAGTCTCCTACTAGAATCCAAGCCTCATTCTTAAAAGCTTCTCTCATTGAACTAAGCATGGACCAAAGATAGTTTTTGTTTGTTCTGGAGTTAGGGGCGTAAATATTGGTCAAAATCCATTTTTGACCCAAAGACTTGCAACAAAATAACATGTTAATAATTCTATCTGTTACCAAAAGGGTCGAGCCAGTGACTTTATTGGGGTTCCATAGACACAGGAGACCCCCCGAGGCTCCTTGTGCCAAACTGGCCACAAAGTTGACCTCCTTCCAAACCACCTTTCTTACCTCATCTACCTTGCTTCTATCCATATTTGTCTCTTGTAGAAGAATTATATCTGGACAAACCTCCTTTCTCAAAGAAGACAAAACCCTTTGTTTTGAGGTCCCATTCAGACCTCTAATGTTCCATGATAGGAACCTCATTTACGAATTTTGTGAAATTTTTTACCCCCATTGCCCTGGGAGTTATGATAAAATATTTCAATCTTGAGTTGTTTTCCCTTGTTTCTTTGACATTATCAAATTTAATAGGGTCTGAGATCCATCCGCCACATCTATCTCTCTCTCTTTGGATCGACATGCTTTGTTGGAAGGTCGACCCCCCTTGCACTCCACTCCAACATCAATCCCTTTTTTGTAGCTTCTAGTATTTGGAGGGGACCCGAGAGTCAAATACTGGGCTAATTCCTCAACCAAGGAAAGAGGTTGAGGAATTTGTTCTTCCAAGGTTACATCTTCTGGTAAGCTAGAGTCATATCCCAAGCAGTCATACAAATTTTTTAGCATAATAGTCGGACTAGAAGGTCCTAAAATGGGTCTAGAAAAACTAACCTAAAGATGTTCATTGGCCTCCAAATTCTGAGAAGAGCTTCCACCCATTGCCATAATATCCCTCAAGGTGGGTTCTCCTTGGGTCGAACCTATTGTTTCTATGTCCTTTAGCGAAAGAATTTTAGTATTTGGAGTTTTAAACACCACTTCTTTACTAGGCATCATCTGAATCTAGGGTTTTGAGGAGTCGTGCACCACCTCCTTAAGGCCCAAACCTTCAGGCTCAGTCCGCTCAAGCCAACCTTCAACAACTTTCTCCCACCAAACTTTATCCTTCTTGTTAAGGATCTTAGAGCACTGTGAAGATAAATGGCCAGGTTTACCGCAATCGAAACATCAAATGGGTCTATTTTTGTATTCAATAGGCTAAGTTCCATGTGCCTACCTTTGAAATAAGCTTAATATAAGATGGAAGATCAGCCTTCGGATCCGCCATAATGCACAACCTTGCAAAGACCATCCTGGATTTCGCTCTAGTCGTTGGGTCGATTTGAATGAGTTCACCAATACTTTTAGCTATCCCTCTCAAGATGTCTTCCTACCAGTGGTGGAAGGGAAGACCTAAAAGCCTCACCCAAAGAGGAACCATATTCACCTTTTGGGTGTCCGGGTTGAAATCATGACCCCATTTGTGAAGAAACAAACCTCTTTTCCCATAGAACCAAGGGCTCCTACCCAAGATTTGTTTTGAGTCCTCTTCGTAGTTCAACTTGATGATGAAAAAACCTTTTGGTACAACCACTATCTCCAAGGACCCCAATGGCTTCCATTTTGCCAAAGCCCAACATCTAATGGAATCTAGATCGAGTCTGCTTCCTTGGAATTTGCCTACCAGATTCCAAGAACCCTCTTCCATAGCAATATTTGTGAGCTCATTAGGAATATGAATCTCATCACCTTCAAGGGTGAGATTAAATAATATTTTCATCCTTCTAGGTTTAAAACATTTTGTAGTCACCTTAGCAAAATATTCTCTTGGGTCAAAAGGATATCCCATCCAATGAGACCCACTTGATTTACCACCCAACTCGAGTACCATTGAGGGGACTGCATCACTAGCACTTGTTTCAATTCCATGTGAGTATGCAACACCCAAAAATGTCATAGAATCCACCTCGTGACTCTCTACTCTCTGAGCTTGAACAACGCCCTGCACCAGAATGCCCTCTAGAACCTGAATTTGATCCCTTGACTACTCCTTCCCAATCACCTACTCCTTCTCTCTTGTTAGCTCCTTCTCGCTCACCTACAACTTCCCATCCACTAGCTCCTTCCCACCAGAGCTCATTTTCAACTTTGATGCCACTGCTCAGATCCCTCTCCTCCTCTAACACCACTCCATAATAGCAACCATGCACCATAATTTTTTTTTTAATTTCATAAAACCCTCTTATGCCACTGCTCAAATTGTTTTTCCACAAAAACTCTTTGATGACATTGCTCATATTATTTTTGTAGAAACCCTCTGACGTTGCTGCTCAAATTTTTTTTCGTAAAACCCTCTTTGATGCTGCTGCTCGAATTTTTTTGCAAAACACTCTAACATCGCTGCTAAGATTTTTTTCGTAAAACCCTCTTCGATGCTACTGCTCGATTTTTTTTTTCGCAAAACACTCTGACACTGTTGCTCAGATTTTTTCCCTAGAAACCCTCTCATGTTGTTGCTAAGATTTTTTTCTACATAAACCCTTTGAAGTTGTTGCTTAGATGTTTTTCCACAAAACCCTCTGATGTTGCTACTTAGATTTTTTTCACAAAACCCTTTGATGCCGCTACCCAGAATTTTTTCCTTAGAAACCCTCTGATGTCGTTGTTCATATTTTTTGCATAAAAACCCTTTGATGCCATTGCTCAATTTTTTTCCACAAAAACCCTTTAACCCCGTAAACTAAAACTCTCTTTGATGCCTCACTGCTCAGATTTTTTTTGCAAAACCCTCGGATACCGCTGCTCATATTTATTTCGTAGAAACCCTTTGATGCCATTGCTTAGATGTTTTCCACAAAACCCTTCAATGCCTTTACTCAAAATTTTTTTTCACAAAAACCTTTGATGCCGCTACCTAGATTTCATAAATAACTTGTTTTAAGCTTCAAATATTTCCTCCAATTCTTACACTGAGTTACTTCTCAAAGTTTCAGAAGTGTCTTTGGCATAAGAGGCAAAGAGGAGATTCTTATTCAACTTCGTTCCTTAAAAAAATGATAATCAAGCAAAGCATGTGATTAGGGCCATATGTAGAGATTAGGCCCATCTTGCAAGCTGTGATGGTCCAATGGTCCTATCAAAAGTAGAATCCCTATGTGTCCTTATAATAGTAGTAGTGATAAAAGAGTTTCCTTTTTGTTGGAGTGAATATGGAGAGTCAAAGTATGGCCACTTAGTTGAACATTCAAACCTTATATTGTGTAGTTAGGTATCGATTGGTGTGCAATGTGCAAACTTGAACATTGATGTTTTAAAACTTTTTTTAATTAAAAAAATGAAAATGTAGTTATCAGACCAAGATGATACACTTTGGGACATATGAAGACAATAAAATAGAGAAGCCTACTTCCTCTAGAATCTAATTGGCTATGCAGACTACGATCAGATTTGAACAATCTTATTCAAAATAAAATTTGCTTTTCTAGAAGGTAAAAGGCTAGCCAATGTAACACTAAGCACCCAAATGTTATATTTTAATCAAGTGCATTATATTTTTTCAAGGAAAATAAATTTGTATTATAGGTGGGACGAATAATTACAAAATATGTATAGACATCCACATTAGACAGGATCAAGGATCGAATAACCAATTATCCTAGATCATGTTTTTCTTGACTTTGATAGGGTCTTCTACCTTCTTTTTCTAAAGTTCCATATTTTGTATGTTTTGTTTGATCCACATTTGCTATATGCACTAATTGTTCTACTTGTATTACATGTGGCTCTATATGTTCTATTAGTGTTGCATGTTTGTATGTCATTGCATGTCTGATCAATGCTTTATAATCCATTGCCCATTTTCATATAGCATCTAGTTTAGGTCTTACCCCAAGGAACTTATCAACCATACATTGGTCACCTAAAGCCACAACCTAGCTCATCAGGAATTACCAATATGATGTAAATAAAGCTGCAAGAGGTCAGAAAAAATACCTCCTATCACATAAAAACTACAATAAATAAAAAATAAATCGATAAAACCCCCATTCTCATAAAAACTGTAATACATGGAAATAAACCGATAAATGCTTTATTTTCTCATTCTTGGATTCACCACCATAATGCAATACAAGGGGAATATATATATATATCCCAACAGAAACCCTAAAGCTTAAAGCCCTAAAGATTAAAATTACTATTTTCAACCAAAAATAAATTGTCAAAAATTGTCATTTTTAGTAATTACCATTTTCGATAAATTATTTTTTTCTCAAAAATTGCCATTTTCAGTTATTACTATTTTTAACAAATTATTTTTTCATCAAAAATTACCATTTTTAGTAATTCATAAAAAAACTTGGATTGACATGCAAATTAACACACAACTTCGTAACACCCATATTAGGTGTCCTAGAAAATCTCGACACCTAATCATGCATAAATAAAAATTATTTAAAACTTCTAAAAAAAAACCTCTAAAAGATAGGCTCCTGCATCATTCTTCTTTGGTTGAAAATAACTTTGCTCCTGCAAGTTCCTCTGATAAAACTCCTACAAATTTTTACTATCAATCTTTTTTCCAACCCTTCGAATCCTGGATTAAAGCAATATGATGTTGAATAGGGTAGTCCCATCTGGTAACTCCTCTCGTATGACATGCATACTCTTTTAGCAACTCTGCTCCTGTAGGTGGTATAGCAACATCTTAAGTATCCACCATTTGTGCTATCAACACATAACAAAAATCAACTTCATTCATCCCTATGACAAATTATTTAGTTGTTAATAGTTTTTACTCTGCCCTTCTTCCTTATGTTAAGTATTTCTTCCTCCATCATGGGTAACCTTGTCATATTGCTAAGGCCTCCCCAACAATAAGTGATATGCATCCATTGGAATTACATCACACCATACTTCATCCTTGTAGATATTCCCAATTGAAAACTTAACCAGACACCTCTTATCTATAGTTACCTCATTCCCTTTCTTGAACCACAATATGCGGTAAGGATACATATTCTTCTCATACTTCAAGTTAAGTTTCTCAACCATTTCATTTGAAACCTGTAGACACCAAATCCTAGCCACTTGTCCACCATCACCTTTTTCTGCCATTCAATTATCCAGTCCATGCCTTTCCCGCCATCTAATGGCCCACTTTAGCATTTTCCTGCCATTTTTCGACCCCTATTTGACTTATTTATATTTATTTTATAATATTTATATTTAAATATAATATTTTATATTATATTTTAATATATTTATTATAAAATATATATTTATAAGCCAAATTAACCTCAACCGTCCGATTTGATCTAATCTCAGTCGTCCATATTCCTTAATTTGTGTCACACCTAAAGTCTAATATCAGCCTTTGGATCCACTTTAATATTAGCCACACGATCAAAAGTGTTAAGCTAAAACCCTAGGCTTGATAATAAATAGGAGCATTCTCAATGCTCAATCCCTGGAACTTTTGCTAACTGGTTCAAACTAGCTTTGATTGGAGCTCTTGCTAACCAACCTTCGTGAGCTTAATTTCTGAGTGAATTTGACCTACATTGCCTTAGTTGTGTCCTAGTATAGCCTTCCCCAAAAACCCTAGTTTGCCCTAGGATTTCCTGATTCCATCCATCTTTGCAGCCTGCTCCCACCGTTGCCATCATCTTCCATCCGTCGAACCCTTCGTAATCCTCTAGTATGCTTATGTAGATCTAACCCTAATATGCAGGTGTTGTCGAACACCTGCCTCATTGCACAGGCACTACAGAGCACCTATTACATTTTATAAGCGCATCACAAAGTCTGCTTTCTCCACAACCACATATCAGAGTCTACCGTGTAAGATCATCAGGTACCGTCGGGGCACCCTGCCATTAATTTGCAATGGAGCAACAGAACAACAAAGTAAGTATTTTATGCATTTTTATTTGATGTTATTTAGATTTGCATGTTTTGTTTATTCAGATATAGGGTTTTTAATTTGCATTTATGAGGGTTCACACTATGGAAACCTCATTTTATTTTCTAATGACTCTATTTTTGTCGTGTGTGCAGGATCAAGTAGCATTCATCAAGGATTATTGAGTAGTTGTTGAAGCTAGAGTGGCCCAATTATGGATAACCAGGAGCCCACTCATC
Organism: Wollemia nobilis; assembly: GCA_028583015.1. Lineage (NCBI taxonomy): Eukaryota > Viridiplantae > Streptophyta > Pinopsida > Araucariales > Araucariaceae > Wollemia > Wollemia nobilis. Next base: position 44,773,055 of record JAQPPZ010016981.1, on the reverse strand, counting down.
CTGTTGGAAGTAAGATACAATGGAGACACTACTTGTTTTGTAGTTAAGGTTTCAGAGAACCCTAGCACCTGTATTTATTGTATCAAAATAAGTTATTTTGAACAAATAGATTATAACAAAGGAGTTTCTTAGCTCCCCCACCATTTATTGAATAAAATCATCTTTTGTGTAGTCTCTTGTTCATTGAAATTATTTTACTTTCATATTTATTTTAGTGTCTCATTTTTACTTCACAAATGGTGATCACGGTGGGACCCCACAAGGGTTCTAGTTTATGATTTACTTTGTTGTACTAATTTCATTATGTTGTGCCATTTTACAAGGTTTTCTAAAGTGAAAAATCAGTTGAAATTGTCGGTTAGGGTTTCTAGAAGGTCCTATGACAATTTACAGAAGGTGCGCAGGCGCTCTATGGCACCTGCTGATTCCTACAAGCACCCTGCTACGCCTACACAGGTGCCTTTTTGTGCCTACAAAGGTGCCCCACTATGCCTGGCAATAATTTGGAGCAAAGCTTAGGATTTTGGGTAAGCCTTGCAACCATTCTATTTTAAATTCTTATTTTTACGTATTTCATTATTTCATTGTCTATTTTTAGATTTTACACTTAAAACGAACACACATTAAGAAATATAAAAAAAGATATATTTTTAGACTGCATCTAAGGCATCCGTGCATTCATTCATCACATATTTTGAGTTTTCTATTTCGAAAAGAATTGCAAATTCAAATAATTCTTGCATATTTCTGTTTGCATTTGAAAGTAAAAAACATCAATTAGAATTTGCATCTTAGGAGTTAAGGGTTTCTTATTTTACTTATGTAAGTAGGAAAAATACTTAAGTGCAAAAAGTATTCATACCCTTGGATGAATCCTTTGGCAAAGAGGTGGACGAACCCTTTGATCGCTATCTAGACAGGGGGTTTTAAGCAGTGTCCTTCACACTCTTTAGAAGAAATTTGTATTTATGTGTTGGATTCTAATTTAAATTTATTGTTACCTTTAACATTGATTGTACACAATAGAAGAACATAAAAGTTTAAAATTAATCACACACAACATGTTGCACTTTAAACAATAGTGGTTGGATTTCATCACCAGCCATTGCTTGAGATTTGGTGACGGTGGCAGTCATTTCCATCCACCAATATTTGCCCTTATACACCTTAGGACAACCCTCGAGAAAACTTGTTGTCTTTCATCACCAACAAGAATCTTGTTGCCCCATCCAACCATAGTTTTTTTCACCTTTATTTTTCATTAAGCAATATTAGGATACATCAAACACAAAAAACTGTCATTTCTAAAAGAAATTTACATTAAAAAGAGATAATCAATGAATAGGGTAATCTATACAAGGTGAAACTTAGGATTGATTGTTTTATTTGTTTCTAAATTCTTTAGCTTTATTTTCAATTTTGGAGATTTAAGTTGACAATCCTAAAATTGCATTTTGATTTAATTATTTTATGGTTCTAACTCGAAATAACAAAGATATTAAATCAAAATAATTTAATGGAAAATATAACAAACACACCCACTAATTCAGTAGCCAACCCTTCCAATTCTATCCAACCTAGTCCATATAGGCCCATTCACCCATATCTCCCACAAGAGGGATCTATTCCTCAAAATATTGAGAAACCATCCACCAAAATTGACATGGACAAGGTAGAAGCCATCTACAGGTCTTCTAACTATATCCTAGAACCCATTAGCCAAGACTATGTTGAACAACTAGAATTGACTACATCCTACCCATCAAACCCCACTCAAGGATATCCTAATTCTGCTTATGAATATGGTATACCTTCTTCTCCTAGTCCAGCCCAACAAAATCCAAGTGTTTTCAACACTCATCCTCCATCTAGCTATACCCAAACCTATTCCAATCCTTTGTATGAGGAGTATGTTAATGTTGCTTCACAGGTACCAACCTCTCAGGTTGCCACATGAAGTGCAACTTGCTCCATACCCATTTTCTCCAATCCATCCACATCCATACCTTCATCTTCTAATATATCTACAACCTTGTCAATTTCTTCTATGTCCGAACAAGAACTTCAGGACATATCAGGTCTCGTGAACAAATTACTTCTACAACATCAAAACACTAGACAACAAGTTCATGTAAATTCTATGTTTCTTGTAGTTTCAATCCAACCAACCATGGCCAACCAAAATTCCATTTGGGTACCCCAATATTTGGTAGTATCCATCCCAATACACCTCCAATTCAAAAGCCAACCTCTCCAATCACAATTTCTTCTGGCCAACCCAACCAATTCTTCCAAAGTTTTCCTCCTCATCAATCTTCTCCTTCTTTCAACCATCAATATTCCCCCCATCAATTTCAAACCAATCAATTCCATCAAAACCATCTAATCACTCCCCAACATTTTTCTTCTAGTCCATCTCCAAATCATTAGGTTATCCAAGGCTTCCACATTCCTGGGGAAGATCTTAGGATTCAGGCCATGCAAAAATAAATAGATCAGTTGATGCAAAACACTCTTGGCATGTCAAGCCAAAAATCAACTTTAAGCCAACTGATCCATCAACTAATCCATCCTTCGGTACCATCACCACCATATTTGGCATACTTTACAATACCGAATTTTGAAAAATTTGGGGGAATCGAGGACCCTAAGGAGCATGTTAGCTCATTTTTTCACGCATGCTTTCGGATTCAAACCGACAATGCTCTCATGCTCTAAATATTTTCTCAAACATTAGGAGGAGACACCATAGAGTGGTTTAATCAACTACCAACTCATAGTATTTATACCTTTGAACAATTGATTGACCTATTCTTTAAGCGTTTTGTCCTAAAAATAAAAAAGAAGGTTTCATTATTATATGTATACGCCTTAAGACAATGGGATGATGAACCTATCTATGACTTTGGAAACCGTTGGAGGGCAATCATTACCAAATTGCCATTCTCTCTCCCAATGGCTGAAATCATCAAATTATGTACCAAGAGTTGTTTAAAACACATCTCTTGGATGCTTTAGCTTCAAACCTATAGTTTATTTGAAGAGGCCTTAGCACAAGCTAGCGTCATTGAGGAGATAAAAGTCCAAGAGGGCGTAATTAAGTCTAAAAATAAAGAATGGCAAAACAAAGACCAAATTAGAAGCAATCAATCAGGCCAAAATAAGTCATCACAAGCCTCTTCAGCTAGTCCATCTAATAAAGTAAATCAAGTGGTGATGAGCCAGCCTGTAATGGCTCAACAACCCATGCAACAACCATAATAGATTGCTTATCATGTGGTCGCCTCAGTAACTCAAGCACTCACGATACAAAACACAATTCCAACTATGGAAAACCCCTCCCATCGACCCCAATGCCAATACACTCCTTTAACAGAGTCATATTATTCCATGTTGTTGGCAATTTTGGGTACCTTGGGTGCATTGTCTTTGCTCAAGTGTTTAAGTTGTCATTGATGTCAAGAATCTTTTGAAAGAATTTGATTTTATGTAAAATAATCTATTTTGATGAAGGGTTCGGCATGACAGGTTCGAAAGAAAGCTTTTAAGAAAAGTGTCGCGATATCGTGACATGTCGCATTTTCGTGACTTGAGCAGGTGAGAGAAAGCTTTTTAGAAAAGTGTCACGATATCGCGACATGTCACAGTTTCGTGACTCAAAGAGGAGAGAGAATGTTCGAGTCAGAAATGTCGTGATTTCACGACATATTGCAAGGAAGGTTGGTCAGACGAAAAAGTGTTGCGATTTCGTGACATAATGCAGGAGAGAGAGTCTAGGAGAAAAAGTGTCGTGATATCACGACATGTCGGGTTTTCACGACCCGAAGAAAAGAAAAGCGCTAAGGAGAAAAACTATCGCAATTTCACGACATGCTGCAAAACTCGAAGTAAGAACTGTCACGATTTCACGACATGCAGCAAAGGGAAGAATCTGAAATGAGAACTGTCACGATTTCGTGACAGGTTGCAAAGAAGACGTACGAAAGCTGAAAGCGTCACGATTTCACGACAGGCTGAAAAGAAGTCGTATGGATGTAGAAAGTGTCACGATTTTGTGACAAGTTGAAGAGAAAGCTTATGGATGCAGAAAGTGTCATGATTTTGTGACAGAGACAGTAAGCAAGTCTTCAACAGAAGAAGCGTCGTGATTTGGCGATGAATTCAAGAAGGAAGAGCTTGAAGGTGAAATCATCACGATTTTGCGACATGTTCCAATTTCACGGGCGTAAGGCAGAGAAAAACACAAGGCAGGGAAAGTGTCACAATTTAGTGACATGTTTCATTTTTGCTAGTGCAAGCAGACAAGAGTGCAAGGAAGAGAAAGTGTCGCGATTTCACGATAGATTGAGATGGCAGCGTTCGATTGGAGAAAGTGTCGCAATTTTGTGATAGAAACACAAAGCAAGTCTTCAACAGGAGAAGTGTCACGATTTCGCGACAGAAGCCAAGTTGTGAACTATGAAGACAGAAGTGTCAAGATTTCACGATAGAAGTGAAGATGACGTCAGTAGAGGCAGAAGTGTCATGATTTCGCAACAAACGACAAAAGAAAGTGTTCAGTTGCAAAGGTGTCACGATATCACGACATATTGTAGTTTCACGACAGAAGCTACAGAAGAGTTACAGAGGCAGTGAGGCTGACAAAGTTAAATTTGGGCCGACGAAGATTAGGGTTTGCAACCGACGTAGTTTAGGGTTGTGCAGTCGACTAAGATCAAGGTTTTGATCTTGAAAGTATTAGTATAAAAGGAGGGCTATTCGAAGAGTTAAAGTATCGATTTTGTGTGTGCGTTCGAAGTGCGACATTCACAGATAGAGTGTAGGGGAGAAGTCCGATCGCTAAGAGCAGAGTGTGAAATTTGATAGTAGTGTACAGAGTGCATTTTGTCGAATCGTCTAAGTGAGAGAGATCGCAAGGAATCAGAGTGCACAAAGACGGTGCTGCTGTGTTTGCACATAGAGAGCATAAAATCACAAAGCTATGGGGTGCATCGTTTTTGCGACATTCGGTGATAGTGTGTAGGCTTTGATGGTTTTGGACAAGTCATTGAGAGGGATTGTTGCACAAATTTGAGCAAGTTTTTCTTGAGCTTGTGGAGATGTTTGGGTAGGTTCTAGTAAGAACTTGCAAAGCAGATCTGAGATAAGTCTTGGTGAAGACTTGGGTGAAGATCAAGCAAGCTTTAGTAAAAGCTTGTGAACCACTTTTGTGAACCAGATTTGAGGACCAGTTGAGGATAGAGATTGGTGTAGATTCGAGGACATTTGTGCCAGACCGAAGGACTGTGTTTGGTGCAGATCAGAGAAAGATAACGAGGACATTTGTGCTAAACCGAAGGACTATGTTTAGTGCAAATTCAAGGACCAGCTTTGGAGGTGATAGAGTTGAGGGTAGAGGTCTCCAGCCAGAGCAGGGAGGACAGGTGTCTTCTATGGATAGAGTTCCATTTGCTAATGGCAGCGGAGGCAGAGGTCTTCTAGAGGATCACCAGTCAGAGCAGAGCTAGGGGATTTGTGTCTCCTTTGGGTTGGTGCCCATAAAATTTGTAATTAGGAAAGGTATTCCCAAAATTTTATTTGATAAAATTTAGTGAAATATTTTATCCGTGGAGTAGCCCACATTGGGTGAACCATGTAAATTTTTGTGTCTCTATTGTGGATGGTGTTTTGTGCATTGCTTTGATTACGGCTATTGATACTGCTATCTATACACTGCATAATATTGAATTGAAGTATAAAGGAAAAAGTAAAAAGAGGTCTTATACTGTTCACCCCCCCTCTCAGTATAAGCTTGTGTTCTTCAATTGGTATTAGAGCGGGTGCCTTCAAAAAGTTTAAACAACTTGAAGGAAAAGCTAGTTAAGAACACAATGGATTATTCTAGCGGCAATGCAGCACCTATTCTTGATGGGTCAAATTTTGGTCTTTGGAGTGCAAGGATGAAGGTTCATCTAATGGCACTTGGTAATGAGGTATGGGAAGTAATTGAAGATGAGTACACTATTCCTATACATGGTCCAAATGCTAAAGAAGAAAGGCTCCTACATCACAGCAATTCAAAAGCAATGAATGCAATCTTGAAAGGCTTACAGAAAGTAGATCTCACCAAAGTGATTCACTGCAAGAAAGTGAGTGAAATGTGGAAACAATTGTAGGTGGTTCATACGGGTGATACAAATGTCAGAAAGGCCAAGTTGAGACACTTCAAAGGTATGTTTGAACAACTCAAGATGAATGATGATGAAAAGATTAGTGACTACATGCTTCGTATGGATGAGGTTGTTAACTCCATGAAAGACTTAGGTCTTGAGCTTGCTGAAAATGATGTTTGTGATAAGATTTTAAGATATCTTCCTAATAGATTTAGTGAAAAGATTTCTGCTATTGAGGAAGCTAAAGATTTGGATAAGTTCAAAAAGGATGAGCTCCATAGTATACTTGCAGCATTTGAGTTGAGAACTCAAGTGAAGGTTGACGTCAAGAAAGAGGCAACTTTCAAGGCTACCAAGAAATCCAAGGGTAAACAACTTCAAGAGAGTGATGAGTCTTCTAGTGATGAAGAGGCATATTACAACAAGAAAGGCAAGTTCTCTAGAAAGCACAAAAGCATGAAAAATATAAGATGTTTTAATTGTGGAAATTTTGGTCATTATGCTACCGACTGTACTGTTCTCAAGAATGAAAGTGATGAAGATAAACATGATTCTAAAAGCAAGGATTCTAAAAATTACAAGCATCACAAGAAGAACAAAGATGAGCACAACAATCAAGGAAAGAGGTATTCTCACAAGCACAAGAAGAGTTTCTACCTAGACAAGGCAAGTAAGTGTTCTAGTAGTGATAGTGAAAGTTCTTCAAGTGATTATGAAAATGAGATGTTGTTCATATCAGAAAAAGAGGAAGAACCGAAACATAGATTCATTATCATGAAATGTCTTAGATGTGGAAATTTTGGTCACCTTGAGGATGATTGCACAAACAATGATTTGGTTTCTAGTATGTATGAGGATGCTTCAGAAAACTATAAGGAAGATGCGTGTATGGTTTTTGAAAAAGGTAGCACCTCTAGTGATAAGAAATCTGAAAAAGGCTTCGATGATTCAGACAACAAACAAATAAAGGATCTTGAAAGTGAACTTACTAACGCTCTTAGTGTTTTGAAAAAGGAAAGAAAGAAGAATGCTAGACTCAAGGATAAGTTAGATGAATGTTGTATGGAGAGATATGATCTTATAGAAAGTCTTGACCTCTCTATGGCTAAGACACAAGAACTCAAGGATGAGTTAGAGTCTAAGGTTCTTGAGTATAGTGAGTTAGAACGAAAAATGGCTTCTTTGAAAGAGGAAACTAGAGAGTACAAGGATAAGCTTTACAGGTTTCAAGACAACTCCAAAAATGTTAAGTCACTCATCAAAGGTCAAAGAAAGACAACGGATAAAACAGGCCTTGGTTTTGTCAAGGAACAAGCTGGAGAGTCTAGTAAGAGACTCCAAAAGGAAGAGAGTTCTGATGAGGAAAGTATTTCATATTATGAGTCCTTGGATGATAGATGCGCATAAATAGAAAATGAAATTTAGAATGAGAAGAAGAAATTTTCAGGACCCAAGAGGTCGAATAAAGGAAAATTTCATGGTAGATGTTTTGCGTGTCACAGGTTTGGTCACATGGTTGCACATTGCATGGCTCAAGTGAAGAAGGTAAACGGAAATTTTAAAAGCGCTAGTTTCTTTCAAGGGTATTGCTACTCTTGTCAACATTTTGGGCACAAGGCAGTCTATTGCAAGGTTAATTACAGGAACAGGTTTGATCAAAACAGGTTCGGCCAGAACAGGTTTAGTCAGAACAGCAGATTCAAAGAACAGGTATGCCTAAAAGAAATAACATTGTTACTTGTTATAAGTGTAACAATGAAGGTCACATAGCTAGATAGTGTAGAGCTAAACTTCCAAGGTATAGGAATAGAAACAGTGGTATGAACAGGTCCAAGGATCAAGGCATGGATAAGAATAGGAATGATAACAGGAACAAGAACAGTGACAAGAACAAGAATACGGGCAAAGAGTTCAAGAGAAGGCCCGAAAAGGAAGTGATAGATGCTGATGATGATCAGTGCCTAATGGGAGTTTTACTCCCACCTCAAAATTAATCACCTCATCAGGAAGTGGGGGAGGTACTAAGCTAAGAGGCTCATTCTTAGTCCCAAGCCCCAAAGGTGACCCTTTGCCATTGATGATAAAGGGGGAGAAATATGAGTAAGGGGGAGAGCTTCAAGTGAAGAGGAAAGCTTCAAGTCAGGGGGAGCAAAACCTCAAAGGTAGTTTCTTAGTTGTTAGCATAGTTGGTTTCAGTTTTGGCTCCTACGACGTGTTTTTAGTAAAGGTTTGCCATCAATGACAAAGGGGGAGATTGTTGGCAATTTTGGGTACCTTGGGTGCATTGTTTTTGCTCAAGTGTTTAAGTTGTCATTGATGTCAAGAAGCTTTTGAAGGAATTTGATTTTATGTAAAATAATCTGTTTTGATGAAGGGTTCGGCATGACAGGTTCAAAAGAAAGCTTTTTAAAAAAGTGTCGCGATATCGCGACATGTTGCATTTTCGCGACTTGAGCAGGCGAGAGAAAGCTTTTTAGAAAAGTGTCGCGATATCGCGACATGTCGCAGTTTCGTGATTCAAAGATGAGAGAGAATGTTCGAGTCAGAAATGTCACGATTTCATGACATATTGCAAGGAAGGTTGGTCGGATGAAAAAGTGTCGCGATTTCACGACATGTTGCAGGAGAGAGAGTCCAAAAGAAAAAGTGTCACGATTTCGCAACATAATGCAAGAGAGAGAGTCCAGGAGAAAAAGTGTCGCGATATCGTGACATGTCGGGTTTTTGTGACCCAAAGAAAATAAAAGCGCTAAGGAGAAAAACTGTCACAATTTCATGACATGTTGCAGAACTCGAAGTAAGAACTATCGTGATTTCGCGACATGCAACAAAGGGAAGAGTTTGAAATGAGAACTATCACGATTTTGAGATAGGTTGCAAAGAAGACGTACGGAAGCTGAAAGCGTCACAATTTCACGATAGGCAGAAAAGAAGTCATACGGATGTAGAAAGTGTCGTGATTTTGTGACAGGTTGAAGAGAAAGCTTATGGATGCAGAAAGTGTTGCTATTTCGTGACAGAGATAGTAAGCAAGTCTTCAATAGAAGAAGCATCACAATTTCATGATGAATTCAAGAAGGAAGAGCTCAAATGTGAAAGCATCATGATTTCGTGACATGTTCCAGTTTCGCGAGCGTAAGGCAGAGAAAAACACAAGGCAGCGAAAGTGTCACAATTTTGCAACATGTTCCATTTTTGCTAGTGCAAGCAGACAAGAGTGCAAGGAAGAGAAAGTGTCATGATTTCGTGATAGATTGAGATGGCAGCGTTTGGTTGGAGAAAGTGTCATGATTTCATGATAGAAACACAAAGCAGGTCTTCAACAAGAGAAGTGTTGTGATTTCATGACAGAAGCCAAGTTGTGAACTATGAAGACAGAAGTGTCACGATTTCGTGACAGAAGTGAAGATGACGTCAGCAGAGGCAAAAGTGTCATGATTTTGTGACAAATGCCAAAATAAAGTGTTCGGTTGCAAAGGTGTCACGATATCATGACATGTTGTAGTTTCACGACAGAAGCTATAAAAGAGTTGCAGAGGCAGTGAGGCCAACAAAGTTAAATTTGGGCCGACGAAGATTAGGGTTTGTAGCCGACGTAGTTTAGGGTTGTGCAACCGACTAAGATCAAGGTTTTGATCTTGAAAGTATTAGTATAAAAGGAGGGCAATTTGAAGAGTTAAAGTATTGATTTTGTGTGTGTCTTCAAAGTGCGACATTCACAGATAAAGTGCGGGGGAGAAGTCTGATCGCTGAGAGAAGAGTGTGAAATTTGATAGTATTGTACATAGTGCATTTTGTTGAATCGTCTAAGTGAGAGAGATCGCAAGGAATCAGAGTGCACGAAGATGGTGCTACTGTGTTTGCGCACAGAGAGAAAAAAGCGCAAAGCTGTGGGGTGCATCATTTTTGTGACGTTCGATGATAGTGCACAGGCTTTGATGGTTTTGGACAAGTCATTAAGAGGGATTGTTGCACAGATTTGAGCAAGTTTTTCTTGAGCTTGTGAAGCTGTTTGGGCAGGTTCTAGTAAGAACTTGCAAAGCAAATCTGAGATAAGTCTTGGTGAAGACTTGGGTGAAGATCAAGCAAGCTTTAGTGAAAGCTTGTGAACCACTTTTGTGAACCAAATTTGAGGACCAGTTGAGGACAGAGATTGGTGTAGATTCGAGGACATTTGTGCCAGACCGAAGGACTGTGTTTGGTGTAGATCAGAGAAAGATAACGAGGACATTTGTGCTAAATCGAAGGACTGTGTTTAGTGCAAATTCGAGGACCAGCTTTGGAGGTGATAGAGTTGAGGGCAGAGGTCTCCAGCTAGATCAGGGAGGATAGGTGTCTTCTGTGGATAGATTTCCATTTGCTAAGTGTAGCGAAGGCAGAGGTCTTCTAGAGGATCACCAGTTAAAGCAGAGCTAAGGGATTTGTGTCTCCTTTGGGTTGGTGCCCATAAACTTTGTAATCAAGAAAGGTATTCCCAGAATTTGATTTGATAAAATTTAGTGAAAGATTTTATCCATGGAGTAGCCCACATTGGGTGAACCACATAAATTGTTGTGTCTCTATTGTGGATGGTGTTTTGTGCATTGCTTTGATTACGACTATTGATACTGCTATCTATACATTGCATAATATTGAATTGAAGTATAAAGTAAAAATTAAAAAGAGGTCTTATACTGTTCACCCCCCCCTCTCAGTATAAGCTTGTGTTCTTCACATCTTTCGAAGGTTGTATGAAACAAACAAGTTGGCTTTGCCAAAAATTAAGCCTGATGACCCTACCAAACATAGAAAAAGTTATAAGGAACATCTATTTTACCCATACCATAGGCAAAATGGTCATGATATCAACACTTACAATGTTTTTAAGAACATCGTTCAAGACCTCATAGACTTGGGGGCCATTAAGGCAGATAACCCCCTAGCTCCACAAAATTAGAATTTGGAAATTTTTCAAACACCTCTCCCAAACCATGAAGAGGCCCAAATTAATGTAGGAGGTAACAATCAACACACACCTCCTAACCAAGTTAATCATGTCCAACATTACCAAAATTTTATAGGAGCAGTCCATGTGGTCACAAGAGGTCAAAGGAAAAATAAAAAAAATTCCCAACAACAAAATGTGTCACAACCTTCAAATCCACCACCCATTCAAACCTCTCCAAATCCATCCCCACAAATTCATCTTTCTAGTCCACCCAATCAACCCATCCATCGTCCTCTAAGGCCAACGGTATCCCTAAGCAGCCGATTAACTACAAGTTTGAAAATAGCTTCAGCCAAATTGTCCATATATGAGCTCATCCAACAATCCCCTAGGCATAGAGAAGCCTTAATGGAAATTCTTAAATCCACTAATTTTGAAGCTCAAGATTCTAATGACTTCAACAACTTTATAGGGAGCATTAGAACATAAATGGAGCCATCCATCACCTTCTATGACTTTGAAATAAATTCAATGACCTCAGACTCCATAGATCCTCTATTGCATATCATGGCCCTGATAGACAAAAATCCATTTAAGGGAGTCCTAATTAATACCGGCTCATCCATCAATATTATCACTACTACTGCCCTTAGCAACCTCAAAGCATTTAATGATGTTTTATGTACCACAATTGATACTGTTGTTTTACCCATTGAAGTAGGGGTCAGAACGTTGCATACTATGTTCCACATCTTGGAAGGGGCCATGACGTACAATGTACTCCTTGGTAGACCTTGTATGAGGGAGATGAACTATGTTCCATCAATTCTCCACCAATGCTTGAAATACGTTCATGATGGTCAAGTCCATTGCATCCCAACGGATGTAGAACCTTTCAAGTATTGCAATTTCATTTCAAACCCCTATGAATCCATGTTACCTTCCACCCACCTATTATTATCCCCATCATATTAAAATCCATCCACTTCATCTTCGAATCCATCCACATCTTCTTCCAAAGCTCCTATTTTTGAGGAGTTACCCATCACCAAACCCCCTCAACTATCCATTTATTCTTGTACATGTGATCAAATTCAATACACTTTCACCACATCATCCACCTCAACCACTCCTTCTACAACCATTTCTTCTTCATCATCATTACCCCATCCACCTTCTTCTAATTCTAAGCCATCACCCAATATTTCTCCATCAATCGATGTGTCACAAGTTGAACTTTTGGATTATGACATATTCAACTCCCCACCACCTTCCACGGCCCCCTCCAATCCTGAACCATCCATTTCCACATCATCCACCACCTCATCCCAATTCAAGGTCCACATCACTAGTCCTGGTATTGGTGAATACGTGGTCCAAGATATTATCATTACCCCTCTTACCATTCTCATATCCAAGGATTTCAGTCACCCACGTGACCCTCCTTTAACCATAGGTACTGTCTACGATATGAGTTTCACTCCTAATAGTATTAATTTTGTCTATGGAGGGATTGCTTCCTTAATTGAGGTAAATCCTCTCGAAGAACCAAAAGAGCCAAGACGTGCCAACATACAAAACATGATGATATTTCCATCTCGTTACTTCCATATAGTCAATTGGCAAGGTCAAGGTCTAGGTTCCCATGAACAAGGGATACATGACATAATTGATTTCCCATATCGAGGAGCACATGATCGTTCAGGATTAGGATATACCCCACTTTCCACAACCGCTTCCCTTGAGCAAGCCTTCCAAAGGCTTAGCCTCAATGAAGAAGACAAAGTCCCCCTTCCATTATCCTCAACCACTTCTCTTGAACAAGCTCTTCAAGAGGTTAGCATTAATGAAGAAGAAGATTCACTACAGTTTTCCTACCCACTTCCAAATTTTGATGATGAAAGTTATAAAGAGTATGAACTTATGTCCAACGCTTCTAACGATTTTGAAGAGGAATTTCAGCCCATTGTTCCCCTTACCCAACATGATGAGTTTTACCTTAGACTATTTCCCATCCATCAACCCATCTTTCGCTTGCTTCTTCCACAAGAACAAGCTGACACACCTGGTGAACCACCCCCACCTGGGTTCCATTGAGCCATTCATCCAAGCTTAAATTTGTAACATATGTATATAAACAAAAAATAAAAATTCAAAAAAAAAATCAAAAACATTCAAAAAAAAAAAAAAATCTTTCTTTGCATGTACATAGTATTTAATTTCATGTTTTTTTGTTGCTATCCAAGGTTAACAAGACTCAACATCGGTTGTAATCCAATCATCCCACCCACCCATTCTTCCAAACCATATTCTTCTACTAAGTAAGTATGAATATTATTGACTTATTCATCTCACTCCACAATCCATACAATATGGCTAAACCAATTCCAATTGACATAAGCCTTGTTGACATGGACCAGATTTCTTCCCCACCCTCATTTTCAAAGTTTATCCTATTCGAGGAATTGTTAAGGGCTTCTACCAACTACATTCCTCCTTCCCCTCCACCTTCACCTCCATCTTCTACCAATAATCCCAATGTCTTTCAGGAAGAGTTAGATGATGATAAACATGAAGAATTGGATGACATCTTAGACAACATTCATCTGATCCCAACACCACATCAACTTGAGGAAGGTTCATATAATGTTATCCATTTGAAGGTATTTTATTCTTAATATGATGTTTATATGTATATATATACATGGATAAAAAAACAAAACAAAACAAAACAAAAAACAAATCATTCACATAGGCATGTTCCCATTGCATACATCTTGCATATACATATAGGTATATTTACACGTATTTTTCACATTGCATTCATATGTACTACATAAAAAAAAGAGTTTACACATATGCATTCATTCTACATGCATTCCACTACATTTTACATATCATATGCATTTCACTACATTCCTTTATTTTGCAAATTGCATTCATCCCATCCCACGTTCAATGATCTTTTATAGTAGTGATGATATGGCCAAAATAAAAAAGTCAAGTTTCCCCAATTGGGGGTACCTATTTTTTGGAATTTATGCAATTTTACCCAATACCATAAGCCAACAATCCCATTTGTCAAAAATCATAAACCCCATATTTTTAGTCACTTAGCCACTACTAGTGTGTCTAGCAACCTCCAAAAAGATGTCCAATTTTCTTTAGGACAAAAAAAAAGCACTTCTTCACATTAAGAAAATCTTGAGTCTTGTCAACTGATTCCAAAATAATTTTCCACCAACCACACTTCTTCACATCTTAAAAACATTTTGAGTCAAAGAGAGATAACACCATACTTGGGTGGCACCTTGAAGTGAAAAGGGTATTCCTCGCTTGTCCTATCATGCAACATAGTCCAAAATAAAAAATAGTGGTTCTCACTACTATCACAGTTGCTCTCCAAATATACACAAAATATATAGTAATGATAGGGTCACATTCTCATCACACTTCGATTGAGAATCCGATTCCCAAAGCTCTATCCAAAATTAACAAATTCTATGCACACACCATAAATCCCTAAAGCTGTAAGGATTGTACTACATTTCCATCATAAATTTATGTAGTCATCCCCAAGGCCTAAATATTATATCATTGGACTATGGAGTGAGTCTCCACCGGGGCTATAGACGCTTGACTAGCAGTGGAGTAAGCTCATGCAGGGCGACATGTCTTTCTTCCAAAAAGAGAGACCTTTGACCGCACATACGGACAAGCTAGCTTCTTGGTCCTCTCCATAACTGGTCATGCATAATTTACTCATAATGGGTTAATGAACTTCACGTGCACACACATTGGTTCTTGATTGCCTAGGGTTATTGTCATACTCAATATTTGGTACATGAACTTCACTTGCACACACATTGGTCCTAAAGAAATTTAGACAACATTTAGTGAGTTTGATTGATAACACTAGTATGTTTGATTCTGTGAAAATACTTTAGTATTCCATATCAACATCCATATCTTCTTCCATATCTTCTTCCATATCAACACCCATATCTCCTTCCATATCAACATCTATGTCTTCATCATGGATCAACCCGCATAAAGCCACCAAGTTTGGTGCCCCCGATTGAAAAACAATGAACAAAAATGGCCAACAAAATTCTGAACTTTAAATGATCATTCGAACATCATGCATTCCTCTCATATAGTTTAAATTCATTATTCATATACATGCCATTGCACTTGCATTAATCATCCATAAGACATTCATAAAACATGCATTGCATACACACAAAACATTCACACAAAAGATAACACAAACATAAAAGCATATATATATATATATATATATATATATATATATATATATATATATATATATATATATATATATATATAATATCGCATGTACAATGAATGCCAAAAAGGCTATAATGGAGCACTAAGGCTCATATACAAAAGTGCATCTAAGCACTAAGCTAATGTCTATGAGAGGACCCCTAAGACCTAGTAGGAGCCCTAGACCTAGAACTCTGCCTAGATGTTGTATGCCTTGATGACTTAGTCCTAGAAAATGACAAAGGAATGTGATAAGCCATGCACAACTCCTCCAAAGAGTGTGCATAGGTCTCACTATCCTGTAGTCATTGTAAGTTAATCTGATGACAACGCTCTCTCGCAAAATTCTCTTCCTAGATACTCGTGACCATCTCCTGATCACCCGCATCAGCCCTATCTGCCGAGCCACTCCCTCCAAACTAATCTCATTTAAAAGGTCCCAATCCTCCTCCGTAATATTCTTCCTCATATAGGGAATGGTAGGATAGAACCGATGTCGAGGCTCTATCTCCCTCAACTACAACAACAAACATTTTACATTAGTATTAATTTCAAAAAAAAAAATTCAAAATTTTTGCACAAAAGAACAAAGTGTTTTTCAACATTACTAGGGCAAATTGTGCCTCAGCTCCACCAGTAGCATTCACGCCCTCCGTCGCCATAGCTTCTGCGTAGATATCCACTATCCTCACTTTCCTCACCTATCCACTCCTCTCTCCAGGTGCAGCTTCATAATCTCTCAAGTGCACAAATGAGCCTCCAAATTCACCCTGCAAGCTAGTTATAGCTACACCAAGTGAACTCAGGCGTAGGGTTGCACCTACGCTCTATAGGTGCACCCAGGTGTAGCCGGGTGCTTGCAGGATACCACAGGTGCAACGAGGCTCCTGACACCAAAATGACATGAAGACAAAAGTGATAAAAATATTAGCTTGCCCCCTCAAAATATCATCAAATTTCATCCACACATCATACACATCATAAAATCAAAATTTGTGAAAACATAAATTATTTTGCACGCATATTTTTTAAGCATGATAAAAATTTGTAAAATACACAAATCAAGTTACAAAACACATCATACAAATACAAATTTTCACAAAACCAACACTCGACTCCTCCACTTCATATTCTTCATCATCCCACAATTTTTTGTAAAAATTGGAGTTGATTTGACCATTGAATCAATTGTTTTCGTCCGAAAAAAGTGCAAAATCAACCATTCTTTGGTGACATCATCACATTTCTCATATCACATTCTTCCATTATCATAATCCACAATCATTCTTCCAACATGTGTCAAAAATACAAGTGAATTTCGTATATAGTGGTTTATTCTATATACTTGGCGATTGCAGTGATAAGCATCCATGCAATTTGGTAAGAACACTTGGTCATCATCATCATCAATTATCTCCTTTATCGGGATCACATTCACATTTGGTACTTCACATTTTGAATTAAACATTACCAAGAACGATTTGCACAAAAGCAGTCATTCATGTACTTTTTTGTGGGGCAAGAAAATATGGATAATTAATATCACAATCCCTCATTCATTTGACCATAGTCACAAGACAGGTAATCCTGATAGGTTGATTGGTTCCATGATGGAATTATACGAAGAGTTTTCCACAGTAATTACCCGACTCCTACATTGACTTTGTCATCCTACATCTTCATAACCTACACACTCAATGACACCAATAAGGCATTTTCTTCAACAACAATGAATCACCCCAAATTTGGGGCAACCACGTTTGATTTTTTATCCTCCCACGATAGGATACATATTACATGATCATGACATCTACATTTGATACAACCCCTCTCCCACTATTGGGGCAAAAATGGTATCATATTTTACATCATTCATATTGTCCACATCACATCACATTTGCATAAAACCCTTCATCTGTTAGGGCAAAAACAGACACATCATATCACATTTTACACCAATCCCCTTTGTACCGTTGGGACAAAAACGGTATCACATCATTCATCATTTGTACAAATTTTTCAATTGGATCATGAGATTCATCTGTAATCTCATTCACCAATTGAGGGGGCAAGCTACACAAAAACTCCAAAATTATTTATTCTTTTGTCTTCAAAATTATTACTCAAAATCCAACAAGAGAGAGAAGTTGCTTCTACGCCCAAAGCCCAACCAGGTGTCTCATGTTTTTGCACCATATTTTTTTTCACACAACATAGTATAGAAAGGGGTATCTGTAGACACCAAATCCTAGCCACTTGTCCACCATCACCCTTTCTCGCCATTCAATTGGCCATTCCATGCCTTTCCCGCCATCCAATGACCCACTTTAAACTTTTCCTACCATTTTAGACCCCTATTTGACTTATTTATATTTATTTTATATTATATATTTAAATATAATATTTTATATTATATTTTAATATATTTATTATAAAATATATATTTATAAGCCAAATTAACCTCAACCGTCCAATCCGATCTAATCTCAACCATCCATATTCCTTAATTCGTGTCACACCTAAAGTTTAATATCAACCTTTGGATCTACTTTAATATTAGCCACACAATCAAAAGTGTTAAGCTAAAACCCTAAGAAAACCCTAGGCTTGATAATAAATAGGAGCATTCTCAATGCTCAATCCCTAGAACTTTTGCTAACTGGTTCAAACTAGCTTTGATTGGAGCTCTTGCTAACCAACCTTCGTGAGCTTACTTTCTGAGTGAATTTGACCTACATTACCTTAGTTGTGCCCTAGTATAGCCTTCTCCAAAAACCCTAGTCTGCCCTAGGATTTCTTGATTCCAGCCATCTTTGCAGCCTACTCCTACCGCCACCATATAAAAAATATATATATAAGCTAAATTAACCTCAATCGTCTGATCCAATCTAATCTCAGTTGTCCATCTTCCTTAATCCGTGTCACACCTAAAGTCTAATATCAGCCTTTGGATCCGCTTTAATATTAGCCACATGATCAAAAGTGTTAAGCTAAAACCCTAAGAAAACCCTAGGCTTGATAATAAATAGGAGCATTCTCAATGCTCAATCCCTAGAACTTTTGCTAACTGGTTCGAACTAGCTTTGATTGGAGCTCTTGCTAACCAACCTTCATGAGCTTACTTTCTGAGTGAATTTGACCTACATTACCTTAGTTATGCCCTAGTATAGCCTTCTCTAAAAACCCTAGTCTACCTTAATATTTCCTGGTTCCAGCCATCTTCGTAGCCTATTCCCATCGCCGCCATCATCTTCCATCCATCGAACCCTTTGTAATCCTCTAGATCTAACCCTAATCTGCAAGCATTATCGAATTCCTGCCTCATCCCACAGGCGTTGCAGAGCGCCTGCTGCATTCTATAGGTGTAGCATAGAGCTTGCTATCCCACGGCCACATACCAGAGCCTATCGTGTAAGATCATCAGGTACCACACCCTGCCATAAATATGCAACGGAGCAACAAAACAACAAAGTAAGTATTTTATGCATTTTTATTTGATGTTATTTAGATTCTACATGTTTTTTATTCAGATCTAAGGTTTTTATTTTGCATTTATGAGGGTTCACACTATGGAACCCTCATTTTGTTTGCTAACGAATCTATGTTTGTTGTGTGTGTAGGAACAGGTAGAATTCATCAAGGATTGTTGAGTAGCTGCTGAAGCTAGAGTGGCCCAATAACAAATAACTAGAAGCCCACTCATCCTATTGGAAGCAAGATACATTAGAGACACTACTTATTTTGTAGCTAGAATTTCAGAGAACCCTAGCACCTGTATTTATTGTATCAAAATAATTTTTGTTGAATAAATAGATTGTAACAAAGGAGTTTCTTAGATCCCCCCAATTTATTGAATAAAATCATATTTTGTGTAGTCTCTTGTTCATTGATATTATTTTACTTTCATATTTGTTTTAGTGTCGGATTTTCGCTTCACATATGGCGATCACGATGGGAAAGGCATGGAATGGCCAATTGAATGATGAGAAAGAGTGATGGTGGACAAGTGGCTAGGATTTGGTATCTACAGGTTTGTAACACCTAGTACATCATTTTTAAATTTTTTGTTACATGATGTAATGTATGTTCCTGGATTAACATCAAATCTTATTTCAGTTGCCAAGATGGTAGAGAGCAAAAGGATGGTTGATTTTAGATATATAAATGGAGTCAATATGTGTCTCATCATAACTCAAAATGATATAAAAGCTACATGATCAATCCACAAACATATATATGCTCATCAATTACGATTTCACAAGATATTATTGTATTTCAAAACAACACTAATGCATTTTTTGAGGAACAAATTGTAGAAAATGGAAAATCTATATATCATAAACGTCAATGGAAAATTAGAATATTTAGAACAAGAAATATGAGAGGACAACAAAAATATGGACTACTTGATAATATACAAATTAAAGAAGAAGAAGAACCTGATCAAGCTAAAGAATATTTGAAAGATGAATATCCATATTGAAGACTAAAGTCTTCAATACCCAAATAATATAATACAGGGGGTGTTGGAATATATTACATTATTTGGTACATGCTAATGTACCATCATGGGTACATTTTTAGATTAGGATTTTATCTTAAATTAGGATTTAAGTATTTACTTTATGCAATGGAATAAATGCACAAGTATTATTAGAATATGCAATGATGTAAATGTGCATGTAGTCCACATGTACACGAGTACCTGAGAATAGGAAGATGAGTCATAGGAATATGGAATACCAAGAAACATGTCTCATTATATATAGGTCTTCTTAGGTGATAACATTAAGAGAGGATATTTTGGAGTGCACAAGGTAGAATAGTAGTAGATACAATGTAGAGCATATAAGCAATATGGAGTGTTTAAGATCTCCATTTTATAAGAATGTACTATTTTCGTGAGCTTTCATTAATGGCTGATTTATGAGTATTTTCTCAAGTTTCTCATCATATTATCATGCTTAGTATATTGCCATTTTCATATAGTTAATATTGCATGCTCTTTTTATGCCTTGTAGTAGTTATTTCATTAAATATATAGCATCAAAGCTAACATAACCCTGACATGGTGGATGATTCAATGATTTGGAAGGTGCATAAAGGGAGACTTTACACTATTAAATCAACCTACTATATTATTTATTGATATGGCTAGGGGTGGTTACTTGTCTCCAAAGTATGGCTCAAGAATATAACTCCTACAATCAATTTATTTTACTGGTTTACAATACTAAACAAGGTCCTCACCATGGATAATCTTCTCAAGATAGGAATGGTGATTCCAAATATATGCTACTTATGTGAAGATAAATGGGAGAATATCCACCACCTATTTATTGAATTTCTTTTTTTGGGAGGTCTTCAATATAATCCTAAGAAAATTTGGTGTTTTATGGGTTCCTCTGAATAGTCTCATTGACATATGCATCCAATGGGAATCACCCTTTCAAAGTAAAAGTCTTAAAACACTATGGATTTTTAGTTTTCCCCATTTCATTTAGGGGATATAGAAGGAAAGTAATAATCGGACCTTCAAATATCATACAAGAGATCCTAAATTGGTTGAGGTTAGAGTTAGTAATATAGCAAAAAAAATATTCAAGTGATAAATTTCAAGGAGTCCTGGGAAAATGATAGTGATAGAGTAGTTGTTTCTCAATGGGGATTAGCAAGAGTGACATAATCGTCAGGATGTCTTGCAAAACTCACTCAATATCAAAATAAATGGAAGGCTTATCCATAGGGCTAAGTAAAATTAAATTTTTATGGGGTTGCAAAAGGTAACCCAGGGAAGGCTAGAGTCATGGGGGGTGATCAAGGATGATAAAGGTGACATCTTACTTGCTTATGCTAAAAATTTACGAGTTCAAACCAACTACTTTGTGGAGGCAAAGGCCCTATATAAAGGTATCCTTCTTGATAGGCTGAACATAAAAATGTAATCATAGAAAAGGACTCACTAAATATCATCAATTGCACTAAAGGCATCCTTGAGGTAAGCTGGAACATTGAAGAGATGATTAGAGTGGCAAAGAAAAAAAATTAGCTCTTGGATAATTCATACGTGAATCACATCTATAGGGAGGGGAACCAAGTGATGGACCTAATGGCTAATATGGGTGTCAACCTGGAAGAATTAAGAATCTAGGATAGGGATTTCCCCCATGAATTGTTTAGCATTGCAAATGAGGAGAAATAGAAGGCAACTAGGGAAGATACCAATACGTAAGACTATGGTTGGAAGAGAACATATTTTCTAGGGCCCATGTTGGAAGAATCATCATCAATGGTAATTTGGGCCAATCATGCATCAATTCATTCTATTTGAATATGCCTTAAGGAATAGTCAAAAACTTCCTTTCTTAGAATATTCTTTCCCTTTTATGTTTTTAATACTATATTTTTGTTAGATTTAATATTGTCATCCAAAAAATATCAAGGAGTATGTTGACTAATCACACGCCTACTAGTTCCAAGGATATCTCATTCGCATGCCTACCACCTCACCAATCTTGTGCAGAGAGAACCAAATCTTAGTGAGGAATGATAAGCTTTTCTCATTCTTGGTGGAAAATTATAGGGGGGATCTTATGAAAATATATTTTTGGCCTTTCAAAGGTTACTTGTTCAATGTGTTTACTAAATAATGATGTCTGTGCAAGGCTACATGTTTTGTATCTAAATTAGTAGCCTTAGTTTTTTATTTAGTTGGACTAGTCTTAGGAGCTTAATGTTAGAATTTTATTTCAGTTTGTAAAAGGGTTGGGCCCTTTGAAAAACCCTTTCACAACCTACATAAAAAAATAATAATGATACTCACTTCATATGTAAATTAGAAATAATTAATAACATTTTGAAATTGAAATTATACTTTGTCAAAATGATCTCAAATGGCTAAAACAAGTCATCTTCTCTTGTGCTTTGGCATCCAAATAAGTTGTTGAATTTATTGACTAAAGGCCTAGTATGTATAAGTGATGGGTGATGAGTGCTTGACCCATTATTAAATTATCCTAGAATTTTAAAATGACATGTTAGTTTTATTTTGATTTGTCATAGTAAGGATAAATCATTTTCCAACCCTTCACTATTGAATGATAATATAAATATATACTACATTTCAAATAAAAATAAGAGGATCTCTTAGACATGTAAATTACTTATAAATTTTCATACATCATATCATTTTTTCAATGCATCAAAAGGGGTTGAAATGGGCTCCATTCAAGTTCATGTTAACTTTTTCTAATTTTAACTTGGAAATTAACTATTTTTTTGGGTAGGAGTAGAAGTGGGAGTTTGGGGAGGAGTAGGATCAAGATATCCTACAAGCACTAATCCAAAAATAGGTCAAAATGTGGGGAAATAATATGGGATGGTCTTGAGGAACATCATAGGGCCTTACAAAGGATACAGTTTCAAGGATTGGATGGATGGGAGTGTAGGCTCGTCAAGGAGTAGAAGGGCAAAACTAAACCCTTGTTTGCAGTTTCTCTTAAAGGAAAAGCTAAGGTCTTAGGCTAGCCTCATCCTTAGGCTATGGAATTTTATAAAAAATATAATAATACCTTTTTAGTGGAGGATGGGTTCCCCTCCATTCCAGTTAGTCATACCATTACTAGAGCTAACATATTGAAATTACAAAGTATCATAGTTTGAACATTTATAAGAGTGTGGCTAGGTTTGACAACTTTGAAGAGTTGGATCAAAAGTAAATGGGATTTGAAAGGGGAAGCTTAAGTCACTTTGATGCCAAGGGATTTTTCCTTGGTAACCTTCACCCAAGAGGTAGACTCCAACCAAGTCTATATGGGAGGTCCTTGGTTTTTGGGCAATGCTAGTCTATACATGTGTTGTTGGTCGTCAAGGTTGAACCCTAAAACATGAAGTTGTTACAAAATTCCTAGTGTGGATACATGTATTACCTCAAAACTAACTTTACTAAAATTTACATATTTTTTAAGGCATAAATAATAGTAGAAGGCTAGATGGCAGGAGATTTTCCAAAATACAAATTATACTCATTTTTGGTAAATTTACAATTTTCTTACAAAACCTATTAGTTGGCTTAAAGGAGTGATTCACTCAACAAATGTGTTGATTTTCTTAGTGAGTAATTCACTTAACTTGCTAATGCAAGTTAAGTGCTTAAAAAAGCAACCAAATCACTCAACATAATGAGTGAATCACTCAATCAAGGCACAAAAGTGAAATTTCACATGAATTTTGAGAAAAGTCTCCCCAAAACTAGCATTTTGTGGTACACTAAGCATTTTTAGGGGCTTCTAAGCATATTAGAGGCATGTAACATTTTGAGGTGCATCATGTTGCTAAATTTTCCCCTAAATATTTAATTTTACTAGGAGCAATTTATTTTCATCCCTGGTAACTTAGGGGAAAATATTATTATAAATAGGGACCTAGGGCCCTCATTGTAATCATCTTTGAGCCATGAAAATTTAAATCTACACTCTATGAAACCCATATTATGCTTTGTAATCATCAGGTTATAAGAAATTTGTAAGTCCTTATGCATCCCATTAGAGGTATCATCTCATGGTTTGTTAAGAGCATGGCATTGTACCCTTCTAGCCCAACTTCTCATTCACTTATCAATTTCATAATCAAACAAATGGATGAACATTGATGATATTTAAATTTTTGTGTGTTGATTGATCACATGCTATCCTTTCTACAATGTAAAAATTGTATTTGGTTTCATATCTTGCACTCTAAATTTCTTGAATTTACTTTTCACACTTTACACTTTACACTCTAAACTTCATGCAAATTAGTTAGCTTAAATTAGAGATCCAAATGAAGAAATCAGAGAGTTGGCCTAAATCCATAGGTCGAGAGAAGCTTATTGAAAACGTATCTAACCTTGTTGAAACTTGAATTTGGGGGCACAATAATTAAAATAGAAGCTAGTCCAATTTCTTGAATCAACATTGTTTCTAACACGTCCAATGGGACAAACCCCATTTTCATACCATTTTATCAAATTTTGTACCAAAAAATTCATCCATCATAGATGAAGTGATTGTCTAAAAATCGAGCAATTTTTTCATTAAGTCTAACTTAGCAAGTGATTTACTAGAAAAATTGAGCAATTTTATTGATTTAGTGGTCAAATCACACATTTTTACCTATGCTTTCAAAAGGTAAAAACTTGAGTGATTCACTTAATTTTTTAGATTTGAACCTAGTTTTGCTTAAAATTTTACCCTTTTTTCAATTTTTGTTTTTATATCTTAAGGTACTTTCCAAATGGTAACTCCAACTCAAACTTCAAAAAACTATTTTTTTTTTACAAATACTAAATTGAACATCCAAACAAACTCGAATTTGGCTTGGTATGTGCATTTGCCATAGGTAGAGACACTTAAGGTAGATTTTTGAGTTAATTTTGTGTAAGTCTAATATAGAAAATAAATCACTTGACCAAGCAAGTGATTCACTTGAAAAAGAAATGAAAATAGTCAACTTAAAGAGATCTGCCATGACAATTTTATTTCTTTACATATTTTTTCTAAGTCTAGTAAGAAGAAAGCAAGTGATCTGTTTAACTTTATGAGCGAGTCATTAATTTTTTTTGGCTTATCAAAACTACAAAAATAGTGATCAAATTACTCAAATTTGTGAGTGAATCAATTGAATTTTTAGTTTATGAAAAACTGCATTTTGAAATTCAATTATCTATAATTGCAGGCAAATTGCTCAAAATAGCAAATTTTGGAAAATATTAATTTTTTTAGATTTTGATCCTAATTTTTTGTTAGAAATTATTACATCATAGTAGGTATTTATAAGTTGAGTAACCACTCAATACATGGTTTGTATGGTCTACTATAGGAAAAAGGTATAACTACCATCATAGTCCATGTGATAGGGCATGTGATCTAACCACCATTCACAAGGTCCATGCATGAGGTATAGGATAAATGTAATTGCAAGTTTGTAATACCTAAGTAAATCATCTTATGTAATTTAAATACCTATCATTGTATAATTCAAAGCATTCGAATATTAATCTCTAACTTGTGGTATCAAAGGATGAAGAAGGAAAAAAGAAATTTCCTTATGATCCTCCTCTAGCTTCAACATAGAGAAAAACAAGGTGCAGTTTAAGAAATTTTTAAAGATTGAGAAAATAAATTTCAAGGATAAAAGTACCTTGTGTTAAATCATCATCATGAAGAGAAATTCCATGATTGAATTGAAAAATTTTAAGGCGGAAAACCCTTTCCAAAATCGTATTTACGCAAGTTAAAGCAAGCTATTAAAAGCTCCATAAATAATTGAAGGAAGCTATTGAAGGATCCATAAAGGATTAAAGGAATGTATTGAAGGATACATAAATTATTGAAGGAATCTATTGAAGTCTCCATAAAATATTGAAGGAAGCTATTGAAATCTCCATAAAATATTGAAAGAAGCCATTTGAAGCTCTTTTTGAAATTTACAAAGAAGTTTGAAGAAAAGTTGAAATAACCTATTGAAAAGGCATTGAAAGAAATTTGAAAAATATTTAAAATTAAAGGCTCATAGAGCCAATTGAAAATTTGAAAATATAGTTGAAAACAAGATTGAAGATACAACCCATTTGAAAGGAATTCAAGAAAAAGTTTGAAGAGATTTTGAAAAGGCTAAAATTTAGCCCATTGAAGTCAATTGAAAAGAAAATTGAAATGGTTTATAGAAACCAATTGAAAGGAATTGAAAGGAAGCTAGGTGAAACTTTTAAAAGGTATTTTTTAAGAAATTTTAATAGCCCTTATGTAAAATGAATTGAAAGCATTTTTTAGAGAAAGAAGACTAAAGATTCTTAGACTAGAAATAAAAAACAAAGAAGAGAATCTCTAGTATATTTAAAATTATTGAAGTCTTGATTCGACAAAAGTGTAAATGTTCCAAGGGAACAACATCCTAAAAATATATTGAAGTCCTATCAAAATAAAATGTGTAAATATTCCAAGGGAATATGGTAAAAGCATCTTGTAAATTTAATTGTACAAAGGTTTAAATCAGAAGGCAAAAGCAAAAGAGTAAGAAGCAGATTCAAAAATATTTCATTTTCTAGAATAGAAGGATAACATGGAGAAGGTATCAGGTTAATGTGCCATAAGAAGACATTCAACTTGACATTAGTAAAAATCCTAGGTTCATTTCAACAAGGAATTGTGGAGTTCTCATGAAATAGACGATTATCATCCAACCTCAAAACAAGAAGGACCATTGTCAAAATTTAGCAAGCTGTTTTTTAAACAAGAAGATTGTGAAGTTATTCAATCCAAAGGAAAGGAATTGATAAAGTTAAAATTGTAGTATAAATATATCTACATTGGCAAGAGAGATTTAAATTTTCTTAGTGGTACATCAATAGAGCAACGAGAAGAAATAATTCTAGTAAGACAACTTAGACTACAACCTAGACGATAACTAGGATAACAACCTAGATGGCAACTCGAACGATACTTTGATGTAGTGTTGACATAGAAAGTGACAACACCCAAGAAAATTGAGCATGAAATCAAGTATACCATGTGACTAGATAAGAATATTATGACTCCAATGGCTGTAAAATTCTACCATCATGTCAACTTGAGTGGAAAATCCAATAGGATTAAAAGTGTAAAATATTAGCAGCAAAAAGAATCCTGCAAACGTATCATAATAGCAAAACAAATGAATATTGCCAAAAATTGGAAAATAAATGTGACAAATTTTCAAGCAAAACTAAATAAAGGATAAGGTGTTGATCAAAGATTTAAAAAGGGCACAAGAATAAAGCTAACATATCCTTCAAAGTGCAAAATAATTTATTTGAGTTATTTTGATATTGAAGTACCATATTATTATGAAATAGAAATAAGAGAAGGAAAGCATTTTTGATTGAAAGAGGCATGATTACCCTTTTTAAAATATTTGAAAGATAATATTTAAAAAGAAAAAATGGAAGGAAATATTCAAAGGAATATTCCATAAGAGGAAGTAACATTCCCTTTATTTATCGAGGCAATTATTTCTCATGTTTTGAAAACATCAATTGAAATATGGGTATAGGTATATATACTCATCAAAAAGAGATTCTCAAAGCAGATATAGTAAGAGAAGAAAATTCAAATTTTGTAAAATTTTACCATGGCTAGTGGTGCACCAAAGTTCTTATTACCTTATTTTTAATTTTAGAGGGAAAACAACTATGTTTTCGTGAAAACCAAAATCATGACACAACTTGAGTTTGAAGAAGTTTGAGATGGATTAATTACTCATCCCACTATAGAAGGATAAGATAGAGAAAATTTTGACAAGGCAAACAAAGGAAATACTCATCATAATGTTCAGAGTAGCAGATGAAGTCAAAGCATACATCAGAGATATAGACACAACCAAGGATGCATTGAAGAAATTAAAGAAAATATTTGATGCCAAGAATAAAAATTATATTCTATTCCTCCAAAGATAGCTCCAGCTCCATTATATAAAGATGAAGAATGGAGAAAGGATTCATGAGGAGAGTAGAGCATCTTTGCACATATTAAGAACTTAGGTATCCAATAAAATGATAGTTCCTATTATTTTGAGATCACTTCCATGCAAGTATAATTTTTTTGTCTATACTCAATGTTATTGAGCAAACATAAAGCTTTAAGAAGCTGGTGAACCTACTTTCAAAAGTAGAGGCCTCACATAATACAAAAAAGAAAAATAGTTCCTAGTTACAAGTCAAATATGGAAGCAACCATTCAAAAGAGACATAAGACTTCCAAAATGATTTCAACAAAGAAATAATTTCTAGATATTTTAGAATCAAAGGAATGATTCTCAAATAAGTACTTTCTACGTGTAAAAGACTTGTGATTGTTGTGGAAGAAATGGACACATCATTAAGGATTCTTGGCATATTATATTTAGAAATGGATCTTCTTCATAAGAGATGAACCAATAGCAAAATAGATCATATTTTAAACAAAAAAAATAAATTTGGATAAAGGCAAATCAAAGTAACACAACTAAATAGAATTGAGTCAAATAACAACAAGAAATAATCAATAAAATAAAGAAGAAGAACATGGGTTTGTTGCACAAGAAGAGATAAGACAATACAACAATGTTTGGTATGATTTAAAATATATGATAAATCAATAAACTTGGATGCACTCAAATAATCCAAATTATTATTGGTACAATGCAATAAAAACATCAAAGATCAAGGACCCAAGAGTAAATAAGTACACTCAAAACATGATTCTTCACCATCAACGAAATTTTTTGAAGATAAAAAGAGAATGAGGAATCAATGCAACAAATATTGAAGATTCAAACATCAATAACACACTAAAGAAAGAGAGATTACATTGCACACAATAGATAACATTTTCTACATATGAAAATTGCAAAGAATAAGCTAAAAAATATTGATCTAGCTCCATCAAGTGACAATCAAAATTTGAAATTAAATTAGTTCAAACAAATGATATGACAACACATGAGAAATATTGGAAACTAGTTAATTATGTGATAGATATAGATTGTATGCTAATACATCACATTAACTATCAAAAGAAGTAGGAGTATCACAACCAAAATATAAATCAAATAAGTGAAGCAATAAAAAAGAGAAAATAAGTAATTGATCTCACCTCCATAGAAGATATTGATCAAGACAAGATTTGGGAACAAGTCTATACAACTAGAGAATAATTGATCTCGTCAACACTTGAAATGTTTAATGAAGACCCTCCATATTGAGAAAACACACTCCAAGCATTGAAGTAGTTGAATAAATTATTTTATAATAAATATATTTGGAGTGCATTAACAATAGATTCTAACACTCCTAATTATCATAGTAATAAGTCTACATTAATGGTGTGTGTGTTTAAGGTTGTGTGTTTGGCCCATATTAATAATATTAGCTTCCACCCTTATCAAAGGTCATGGTTGGGATGGGGATGCCCAGCTGTGAGCATTAGTCATAGGGGTTTCTCACACTAACATAAATAATAATAATAAAAGGTCTACATTAAGGGGGGAATTTCTCTCTAGAATTCCTACATCACCTATGAAAAGTTGATCAAGTCAGAAGATCTAAATAGATCTTTGAATATGATGTAATAAGGGAGTAATTCTAGGAATTATTATATCATAGTAGGTATTTATAAGTTGAGTAACCACTCAACACATGGTTTGTGTGGTGTACTATAGGAAAAAATTATAACCACCATCATAATCCATGTGATAGGGCATGTGATCTAACCCTCCTTCACAAGGTCCATGCATGAGGTATATGAAAGAAGTAGTTGCAAGAGTTTTATGCCTAAATAATACATCCTATGTACTCTAAATACCTATCATTGTATAATGCAAAGCATTTAAATGTTTTTAGATTTTGACTCCAAGATTATGTTTCTACAGGTATAAGCATATGAAATGTAATCTAAAGCTCAAAAATCTAGAAAAGAACATCAATCAATAGATATAGTCACTTTTCATTGAAAGAACATAAAAGGAAAGATGAAATAACAAACTATTATGTTGGTGCATCAAGAGGGTGACTATGAGGAAATTCCAACATCGAAATAAAAGAGCCCCATGGCTAATAAATGATTCACACCTCCTCAATTGATTAACCTAATGTTAGATTTTGATGAGACGGTAGTATAGAAAATTTAGCCACAAGATGAAATATAACTAATCTAGGATAACTATAAACTAATGCCACAATAATATCTAGGAAAGTAATAATATAAACATATGCAAATAACTCAGAATTATGCCATTAATGAAAGTGATAAAAATAGTACAATGCTATATAATGGAGGACATGAACACTCCATGAACAAATATGAAATGATTACATTATACCATACTGCTGAACTATACCACATGCTCTCTATATTGACTATTATATCTATAACACTCACTATAAGGCCTTTATATAGGAATATATATTCTTTGGCCCTTACTCTACCTAGCTACCTGATGTACAAGTGGACTCTTTGTCCATTTATAACTTGCACATTGGCACTTGTGCATTTATTATAATACTTGAAGTAACTAACTAAATTTACTCTAAATTAAACTCCTACTCTAGTTATGTACCAAATGTGGTACATTTACATGTACATAAATAATGTAATATACTCTCTATCATCCCCTTGTATTACATTATTTGGGTATTGAAGACTTTAGTATTCAATATGGATATTCAATATGGTATTGGAGTTTGAGTTCTCCTTCTCTGTTGTCTATGTCATGTTCAAGCAAGTAGTTAGTGTTTTCAAAAAATGCTATCTTTAGTGTGAGAGCTTTGGCTTTATGATCACCTGTAGGATCTTCTAGTTCTTCAATTTCTTGAATCCTTTGTGCTAAGTATCCTTTCTGATTTCCTTATCAATATTCCAATTGGGGATAATTGCATGGTTGTTGAACTGTTGCTGATGATGATTATTTTGATCTTGATATTTCCTTGGTCAGAATGCCCTATTTAGTTGGCTTCCATAGTTTATCTGATTTCCTTGATCTAGATTTTAGGATTGAATCTAGAGTAATTAGTGCTATGACCTTTTCTCCTACATACATGATAATATTTGTTATTCCATGGTCTTTGTCCTTTTGAGGATGAGGTAACATTTTCCTATGGAGTATCATTTGAAACCAATGCATTGTTAGTCAATTCATCTTTCACTCTATTTTCCACCTCATATTCTTGAAGAATGTTAACTAGCTCATCAAATGATATATCTTTACTTAGAACTTGTAAAGATGTAACTAGATATTTGTAGTTGTCTGGAAGAGATATCATCGTTACTTGAACAAGAAATTTATCTTTAACCTCTAATACTAAGGTTAATAATTTTCTTTTAATATCTGCTACCTTCCGTAGGAATAGTTCTACACTTTCACCACTATTAATTTCATGGAATGTAATTGAGTTTGAAGATTTAGGATAGTGGGTTTATTTTTCCCTTCAAATATTTTTTATAGGGTTTTCCAAGCTTCTGTAGATGTTCCTGTTGAACTGATGTAAGGTTGTATTTCATTTGTGATGGCAAAATTTATTATCATTAATGATTTTTCATCAATATCTTCAAAATTTTGAATCTCTATATCACCTGAATTAGGTTTAGTAGTTATTCCTTTGAAAATTTCCCAAAGCTTCTCAAATATTAATATTGCCCTCACTTTTTTTTCCATGAGGAGTAATTTGGACCTTTAAGTAGTTGATATTCTATAAGGATGAATTTATTTTTTGTCATGATGATCCTTGTTGGCTACCTTATATCTCCCTAATTTAGTTTGATAAGAAATTTCCAAAACCTAGTTTTTGTAGGACTCCTTATGTCTCCCTAGTGATTGGAATGTGCTATAAGTTTGATAAAGTGCTTAGCAAGTAATAGTTCACCTTTTGGGTCGATTTTGAAATAGTTTTGTAAATAAAAATAATCAACTTCTATTTCACCTTATCTCTCCTAATAAACCATGTACTTATTAATTTGAAGATCTCTATGGTTGGATTTCTTTTGTCCCTTTAGTATGATTATGATACAAGTATAAGTAAATGATGAACTTATTTTATAGCCCTTAATATCCAATAGTTTAATATTTTTAAATTCCAATAATCTATGTTTGATGTAGTATACCTTATATCTCCCTAATTTGGAATGTTAGAAAATAATGATAATAATATTTGCAAATTGATATTCTAATTTACCAAGGTTGACAACCTTATATCTCCTACTTGGTGATTTGCAAATATCTCACTGTTTGAATATCAAGCAATTTTATAATGTCTTCTACCTTTGTTAAAATTGCTTTCTAAGGTTGATATTTCAATGAAATAATAATCAACTTTCAACCTTATACTTATCACCTTATAACTCCTAATTAGAGGAAAGTAAATAATTAGATTATATACCTATTTAACTCCCTTCAACGTATAACGAAAGAGTTTATTGGATGACGGTGAGTGTTCTAAATTAGGGTGTTGATATTAAATGTGTAATATGAGCATTCAATGCTCTCTTTGAATGGTGATGGTATTAACCTCACAACCCAAGCATTCAATGCTCTTTCTCCTTTTGGATTTCATTTGTCTATGATAGGTTCTCACTGTACTTTGACTTTGAACAAGATGCTTTTACTGTGCGCTTTCACTGATCTCTAACTTTGCTATTACCTCACTCTTCACTGTATTCTCCAGCTTGGTTGGGCACTTAAGTAGCTTCGATGCACCATGGAATTGCACCCACGTGGTGTTATATTCTTGAATAATGCTTGTTAAGATGCTTTCAATGCTCCTACCTTATTTGAATTATAAGCTATGATGAATATGCTTTCTAACCTTAAAATTATGATTTCTAAATCTCAAGGAGTAGACGTTACTCTGAGCATTTCCTTTCTATGTAGATGTTATGGAATATAGGGTACTCTATCAATTTTTCCAAGTGGCAACCCTTTTGTTTGCATGTAAATATTTCTCTAATGTCTATTAAATAGTATAACCTCTTCTTACCAATGGATGCATTGTTGTATCTTGTCCTCAACGCTTCCCTTAGGTGAAAAATGATGCTATTATTTTTGTAAGAGGTTGACTCCAGTTGATGGTGATTGTAGGGCGCTTCAAATATGGTTCTATGGTGCTCTGTTGGTGACTATAGGTGCTACTCTTAGCTGGTAGTTTATCCATGATATAACCTAGTATTGCACCTTTCATTTTTTTTGTAATGAATTATCCTTAGCGTTATCGATATGTAATGATAATAGCTCCCTTGTGTTGTAGGTATGCTTTTGTGGATGCTCAATTTAATGGCTGATGGGTGCATCTTTGGATACCTTAATCTGATTTGGATTCTAAGCCTTAGGATGACTCTTCGCTCAAGCACCAACTGTGGATATCAAGCCCTTCGATTGGCTTATTTATTAAGTACTCTAACTTAGTTCTTACTCTTCACAAACGGTGGATGTTTGTAGATAGGATCGAGATCTACATAGAGTTTCCTTATGACACTTAATCTTTCCCTTTAATTTAATAGTAGGAGATAAGTTTGGTGCTTGAATAAAAACCTATAATAATCCTTATTTGCACCTAAAATTTGAGACTATTCTAGTCTCATTTTGTAGCTCCTTTTACTAAGTTTAATGGTTGCTTTCTTCTTTACTCCTTGGACGAATATCAACCTATAAAGTGGCTTCTCTAGACCATAATAAGTTGCTAGTTTTGTGCACCGAATAGTATCTCTAGACACTTTGATATATGTAGATTTTGTGCCCTTTGGTTTTCACATTAAGTTAACAACCAATGCACATAATAATATTTAATAGTAATAAGTTGAATAAATAGAATAGTGCAATAGTAATCTCACCTTATTGCTCCTTCAATGCACTAATAGTAACTCTTAAAGAACTCTCAAATGCACTAATAATCTCTGCAACTTTCAACTATGAATAATGTAATACGAATATGATATTTTTATTTTTGTTAAAATATATCCAACTCCTATTTAATGTGTAGGTAATAACCTTTAATAGAACCTCTCTTCTACACTTGTTTGAAGATTTTAAAATGAATCCACTCCTTGCAAATTTTAAACCGATACGATGTTTAAAAAATCTTAATAATCTAAAAAACTGAAGTTCAACTAATGAACCTTTTGCATCCAAGTTGCTTACCTATAAGATATTTGAATATGGTGGATGTCTTGGTGATTTGATTCACAAAATTGCTGCCCTTTAACTAGATGAACTTACAACTATTCTTGGCTATCCTAAAAAACTCTTTAACTCACCTTTTTATAGCTCTAAAAACCCTCTAACTTGCTACCCTTTAACTGTAGTAGGTGACTTTGATTCTCCTTTATAATTCTCTCTATAAATCTAAAGTTTTGTAGCTAGTAATGATGTCCCAATTGTTGCCTTCTAGAAATCAATTTCTACACTAAAATGCTATCCTTGAAACTCAAAATTTTGGTAGGAAACTCCTCCAAATTGTAGGTGAGTTTTTCTCTAAAAACTCCTTCAAGTTTCTATTGTAAAAACAAAAATATCTCCTTTATTTGAATGAGCTTTCTAGCCTTCAAAGGTAATCTTCAAACCTTTCAGGTTTGGTAGTAATGTTTGGCTCCTTTCTCCTTCAACCTCCTTGTCAAATTATGACTTCAATATAGACCTTCTTATCAAGAATCTAAAAGTCTTGAGGTATTTTGAAGTTTGGCTAATTCCTTTCCATATCTCTCTCTTGGGCTTGTCGTCGAATGACGATAATTGTCCTAATTTATTCACTATCAAGAACTTCTCCAAATTTTTAAATAAGTCTCTCCAAGCCTTCTCCTTGTTTCTCCTTGAGACCTCACCAAGGTCTTCAATCTCATAGCTCTTATGGTCTTCCAAATGAGACCTTTCCTTCAACCTTCTACTATGGAAGCATTGGTAATGAGATCTTCCTCTCGGATATCTATAGTCTACTTCTTATGGAATCTAAAACATAATCTTGCTATTCCTTATTATACAATATGTAGGCTTCAATGGAGATCACCAACCTTCAATCTTCTAAAATAGGAGCTCTTTAATGAGATCTCTCATAGGTCTTCTTAAGTTTCTTTGGTTGATTTCTTCAATATATAATAGAGAACACAAATCTCCTATATTTTTCTAGAATCTCCTTTGGAGTCTCTTGAATTAGCAGTAAGGCTACTATGGAATTTTCTTCTTCTACACTATATAGGTCTACAATCTCTAGTAATGGGACCTTTTCCTTAGGCCTCCAAATATATAATCTTCCACTTGTTGATTCTGGTGTTGGATTGATTCTAAAGAAGATATTATTTCTAGCTCTATGTAGGAAGCTTCCCAAATCACTTTAAATCACCTTTTCCTACAACAAAATATTAGGACTATAATGGAAGAAACTATAAATCTAAAGATGATCAATATTCACTAGTTGATTTATCAATATAGTGGAATCTTTGTTGAGTCATAGTATTCATGAGTTTTTTGGCAACCCTATGGAAATACTCTAACCAAATTTAATCTCAAAAATTCTATAAATGAGATTTTTGGATTTCTTTCAATCTCTCTTGTGGCTCTCACTATATTCTAACTAGTCTATTGTGGCTATGATACCACTGTTAGATTTTTATGAGATGTTAGTATAGGAAATTCAATAACAAGATGAAAGATAACTATTTTGAGATGAACATATGTAAATAACTCAAAAAATTACCATTAATGAAAGTGATAAAAATAGTACAATGTTATATAATGGAGGACATGAACACTCCATGAACAGATATGAAAGGACTACGTTGTACCATACAACTAAATTATACCACACACACTTTATATTTACTACTCTCTCTCTATAAAACTCACTATGGGGTTTTTATATAGGAAGATAGATTCCTTGGCCCTTACTCTACCTATCTACCTGATGTACAAGTGGACTTCTTGTACATTTACAACTTGCACATTGACACTTGTGCATTTATTACAATACTTGAAGTAACTAACTAACTTTACTCTAAAGTAAACTCCTACTATAGTTATGTACCAAAGGTGGTAAATTTACATGTACCTAAATAATGTAATACACTCTCTAACACCTGAGCAAAAAAATGAGTTACTCAACTACCCTAGTCAATCCAACATGGTCTAACCAAGATCCTATGATAACTCACACTGACCCATTGTACTATATACCCATTGATCTGGATAACTTCATGAATAAACTATTTTTTCACAACTCTATAACATACCTTCAAACACAAAACATGTACTTCTATGAA
This sequence comes from Wollemia nobilis, assembly GCA_028583015.1. Classification (NCBI taxonomy): domain Eukaryota; kingdom Viridiplantae; phylum Streptophyta; class Pinopsida; order Araucariales; family Araucariaceae; genus Wollemia; species Wollemia nobilis. Next base: position 44,736,894 of record JAQPPZ010016981.1, on the reverse strand, counting down.
TACTCCTTCTACATAGAGGCCACCTGGATCTAGTACTTCAAATATTCCTCTAGTCTAGTTCATGGACAATATAGGATCAATAGATTTAAACACGAGTCTTGTCTAAAACATACAATAAATGGTTGGAAAAATGGGGTCATAGGTATCCCTTGGAAAAACCTAGGGATTACTACTACCTCCAACTAACTAAGTACATCAAAATATACAAGGACCATATCCTGAAAACCTAGATTCAAAAATAAGGGCTGAAATAAATACCTCATCAATAAAACTTATAGTTGCTCACTAATCAATAGTGGGTCTATCCAAATTTACCTCATCAATATCCACCACATTACCCTCCATATCTATATCCTTCCTTCTACATGTATAATATCCAGGCTATGAAAAGTACCCTCCTCATAAATAGTATGGCTAGACTTCCCCATGATAAAACAATCTTGATGTAGTCTAGTCCATGGAACTAATAGGATCAATAGATTTAAACATGAGGCTTGTCTAAAACATACAAGTAATGGTTGGAAAAATGGGATCACAAGTATTCCATGGAAATGCCTAGGGATTAACATTGCCTTCAACTAGCCAAGCACATCAAAATATGTAAGAACTACCTCATCAAACTAATAGATCCAAAAATAAGGGTTGAACTATATCCCTCTCCATAAAAACTTATAGTTTCTCCCTAGTCAATAATGTGTCTATCTAAATCTACCTCATCAATATCCACCATATTATCCTCCATATTTATATCCTTTCTTCTACATGTACCAACATCCAGGCTATACAATGTACCCTCCTCCTAAATAGTATGGATAGCCTCCCCCGTGACAAAACAATCTTAGTGCACTTGTTAGAGCTCCAAACCAAATTCTTGATTAGGCCCATCAAGATCCCTTGAACCTATTGGTATACTTTGCTAGCCTCCTATGAAATATTTACCCACCTTTGATAGGAACAAAAATAGTATTACATTGGATTACATTAGTGGGATTTTTACATTCAAGTCTATCCATTGTATTCAAGAGGAAGATATTATGGTATGTTTACTAAAATATGCTCTTCATGATGAGGTTGCACTATGGTATATGGGACTACTAGATAATTTGGTAATTTATTGGACACCAATAGTTGAACCTTTTATGCATAGGTTTGGATGTATGGGAAATGGGTATTTAGTTCTATTTCAATTAAGTACCATAAAAATAGCCCCTCAAGAATATATATATGATTTACATAGCATATTCTTGAGAACCTTAAATTTAATTCTATACCATGTTAAGTCAAATGAAGAACAAATGTTACCATCCTTTATCAAGGGTTTGCACACTAATTTAGTGTTAATGGTTTGTAATGCTAAGCACCATACACTAGCTACTATATTTGAAAAAATGACAAGAGGTGAAGATATTCTCATTATATTAGGGAAGATAACCCTACCCCACCAATGACCTATGTAGTCCAAATTTAATAAAACACTCTTATACTTGGTACAATGCCCAATGTACCAATGCCCAATTTATCTCCCATTCTAACAACTCCATCAAATGCCTCCATCCATCCTTATTAGTCACCATACATTATTACTCATATAGGCTAGAATGCTTCAACCATGTTAGCCTTCCAACCTTTTCTACTAGCCCTCCTTCCTCCATCTAATTTGAGTGGTAAGACCAACAATAACTTTGTAATGAATGCAATATTGAAGGTAATCAAGAGTTTGGTGAATCAAAACAATGCCACAAAACATCAATGGTAGCAACCATGGAAGATGGCTAGTTTGATAAAAGACTCAATATTTGATAGAAGATTAGGTTCTCTATCAAGGTGCTAACCAGTTTTAAAACCATATGGTCAATGCAATGTATATGTGGAACCTATGTGGTTTCTCTCTTGCAATGATAGGTGTGATCATACTAAAAGCATGAGTGTCATCAGATATTCCTAGAATGTATAATACACCAAGCAATGATAAGTTCAACAAGTTGTTATCACTATCTAGGTTATTCCTATAGTAAATATTGTTATGTATGAACAAAATTATATGGCCTAATTAGTACCTACATTGCCTAACCCAAATAATGTAGTAATAATAATTTTGAGTACCATTGAAATAGATGAAGGGTTTCCTTTCGAGGATGATGCTATATTTTCTAATCAATACGGAGTAGAAACTAGAGAAAAGAGAAAAATGACCATAGAGCAATCAATTGTCTAGCAAGACAATATTGATAAGGGGACAATGGTCCTTATAAGGGGAAGTCCTCCTTTACATTTGAAGGACAAAGGACCCATAACAACTCAATAAGAGAGGTTAGAAAAATACTATAAAAGGAGCTCTATGAGACATCAAATGAAAAACCAAAAGGTTAAAAATGGTAAAGAACTAACAATGACCAATGGAGGTAGGGAAAAACTAGAAAAATGACTAAAATAAAAGAAAATAATGGAAGATTTCCATTGAAAGAGAGGCTACAATGGGGTTGAAATATCCCTCATGCATGAAGGGTACCAAATGACCTCTAGGAAACCCAAAATTTTTACCATAAGAAAAGAGAACCCATTTACCATATAGAAGAAATAAAAAAGACCTTATATAAATTCAACATGCTAGAAGCCTTGTCCCTACCTAGATAATGATACCTACTTTAAGAGGCTATAAAAGAACAAGAGTAGAGTTACACCAAAAGTAAACAGTCAGAGTGCTCTTTAGCCCAAGTAGTTGAGCAATAGAGTTTTATCATAGAGTAGCCATCAGATATCAAATTTAGTGTTTCTGATATACAAAATTCTTTAGAACCTATACTTAAATTTTCTTAATTCTACATAACACTCAAAATCAATTATTGCATCCTAAAAAGTTGCATTATTGATTCAAGAACAACAATCATGGTAATACCCAAGGTTGTGTGTGAAGAGATGGGTCTTCCTTATACAAAGATAACTAGGAACCCAATATAAATGGATGGAATATGAGTCAATGTAGTAGGTGTCCTCAAGGATTTTGTCATGACTATTTCTTGATACTTAGAGTTCATGGTAGTGCAATAAGTGATAGTCATAGATTTTTCCTCATATTTTGGAATGCTATTATATAGGGAATGGTCAAGGAATTTGCTAAGAAATGGCTATTTATAAATGGACTATATGCATATGAAGGTTCACAAATATGGAAAAATATTTAGGATAGAGAATGATCTACCTTGCAATTATCTCTTACACACAAAAAAAAAATGATGATGTAGTAAACTAGAATAAACTTGCAAAATACAATGATGAAAGTAAGTATCGAGAATATGTCCTAGAAAGGAAATGATAATTGGTATGTTATAAGATGATAAAAATACCAAATGAGAGTATGAAGAAATAGAATTGGAAAAATAACTTTTAGTAGAAACTCCTTCTAAAATCCTTTTCTTAACAAGTCATGTTACTAAAAATACATGGACAATATGCTTTGATGACATAAGAACCAAAAAAGAAAAAGGCACTATAATTTAGTTCATCGATCCTCAAGGAGAACAAACACATTATGCCTATAGGCTACTACTCAGTTACACAAACAACATAGCTAAATAGGAAGCACATTGCACTAGTCCAAGGTAAAAAACATGGAAATGAAAGACCTATAAATACATGACAACTCATAATTCATAGTGAATCAGGTTTATTCCTAGTGTGCCACCAAGAATAAATATCCAAATTCCTACAAACACTAGGTTTGGGATCTGATTGAAATATTTGAATCCTATGAAATACAATAAACATACGATAAGCTAAATACGAAAGTAGATGAGTTAGAAGGAATGACAACACAATTTGATCCTACAAATAACATGTGTGATAAACCAAAAGAACTTGAAGTTATCTTTAGAAGCACAAGCTCAAATAATTAAGATCATTGGTAGGTATTCAATAATAATGATAAAATCATGGAGTTCTTGATCAAAGAGGCTCAATATACTAAAGAAAATAATGAATATAGGGATGACATCAAATATGGAATCATAAAATTGAATTCAAATGTCATGACCCTCCTTGATAGACTTTTTGACACAAAGAAACAATGTATTAATTAATGATGCTTTAATACCTAGTTTGAGCAATCGAACCAACTAATGTGATGTTTAGTTGATTTGTAAGAGCATGGTATTGCTAATATATTTCCCAATATGCAGGATAAGGTACGCTCATAGGTGGAATAAGTAAAATCATCCACCAAAAATTGGGGTACTTGAGGTTGGGGAAATTATGATTACGACAACTCGAGGGTAACATGGATAGATACCTTCATATAGGTATGCATTCGATATGGGATAATCATCAATAACTAGCCACCTTGAGCCTCAAGTTGATAGCTTGGTAGCTATCATAAATCCTCGGGCTGAGATAGGTGATTGAGTTGATGAAAAGAATCCCTTTTTTGTCTATTGCATACGTTTGATTTATCTTTTACTTCATCACTATCTGCATTGGTGGTTTGGGAAATAAAAGTATGCATAATTTGATTACCTTTGAAAAATTCTTATTTTGCTTAAAATATCTTACTCTCTATTTTACGAATAATAGAAGTTTTATTTTAAATGATAAAGGATTTTCATTTATAAATAAATAGTTGTTTTATTTTTAAATGATAAAGGAATTTCATTTATAAATAAATAGTTGTTTTATTTTAAATGATAAAAGAATTTCATTTATAAATAAATAGTTGCTTTATTTTTATAAAATGATAATAGAGCTTCATTTTTATAATAGTTGGTTTATTTCAAATAATAATAGATTTTCATTAGTGGGAACTTTATTTAATAGAACTTCTATTTATAAGACTTTGGAGAAACCTCATTCTAAGCAATAAAAGAAATTTGTTTCAAATAAATGATTCGAAGCTATTATCTATATATGTATATAGATAACTTGGATTTATTTTATGTAATAATATTTTTATATAAAATAAATAAGGTTCTAAGAAGATAACCTTCTCGCTATCATCTCCATTCTGGTAAAATTTTGGTAAATGGAAATAATACTTTTAAAACCCAAAAAAATTGAATTTCCACCATGGAGTGGATGAGAGAGTAATGGTAGTAAAAAATGTGGTCGATAGAGGAGACATGAGCAAGAAGAGCTCGATCTCCGAGCTTGAGGGGATAAGGTAAAATTCAATGTTGGTAGCTAGAAAATTTATGGAAGATAATATCGAAGACGTAGGAAGGAAGTCGCTTGCAGTTTAAGGGAGAGGCGAAGTGAGGGAAGAGGGTTAATCACTCATGCACACCTTTGTGAGCAGAGGAGGAAAGACAAAGAACACAAAGGAAAACTCAGAACTAGCAAGCTATATTGGCGAAGGTAACATATGAAAGCAAGAAGAAATTCAACAAAGGACTTACAGGTTGGTTCTACGTTTCTTTAGTTAATATTTATTGCTATAGTTGTGAGACATTCACCCTTGGTTGAAAGGGAGTAAAAATTTTGTTGTTTTCCTTGCATAATGCTTCCTTTACTCAAGAGCACCATAGTGAATCATATTTTTAGGATACTTATTTGAGTCTTAAAGGGGTTACCCTTGTATAGTAAATTTGGGATCCTTTCCCTTGGTCAGCCTAGCATTGCGCTCATGGTGGTATAGTTGTGGTCTACACCCAAATTGGCATGCATTGATGCTGGTTGTGACTGTGGAAACACCTAAAGGGCATTGTATGAATTCTTAGAGACTGAAATCCAATATTCTTTGTTGTTTTCCCATCTTTAAGTATCTAGAGTAGTGTTGGCTTGTTTAGCCAGCCATCAGTCATCGTGATAAGGGGATTGTGTTGTTCACATCAGTATGACAACGAGGATGGTAGAATTCCCCCTACTATCTTCCCTATGAGTCATTGTTACCCTATGTAGGGAGACCATAGGCTTGACTATTATAGTGAACCGTTGTTACGAATCCGCAAGCACCACTTGGGAAATGGTGGATTCGACATCACTCACCCTTGTTGTCATGGTCGCGTTAGGACCTCTGTTTAGCTAGAAATCCTACCTCAGTTCATTGAACACTGGGTTGGTATCCGTGAGTCTTTTGAAGGTCTTTGTAGGAGTTTGCCCTAGGGTTTGGTTACCTTATATGAAGACCTAATTATTTCTTGTTGGGTGAATGATTATTTTACGTACGATAAAATAGTCGACAATCGTTTGGTTACCTTATATGAAGACAAATATTTCTTTTTGGGTGAATGATTATTTTACGTACGACAAAATAGTCGAAAATCGTTTGACTTAGTGTGTGATTAAAGTTTACTCCATTATTTATGTAAGGGAAGATTTGTTTTATTTTATTAATTAGAAGGTAGGGAACTTTAATTAATAAAATGAAATGAAAGAATTTTAATTTATTTTTATTAATTAAAGATATGGGACTTTAATTAGTGAAAGTAAATGGATTTGATTTATTTTTATTAATTAAAGATATGGGACTTTAATTAGTGAAAGTAAATGAATTTTGGTTTATTTTTATTAATTAAAGATATGGGACTTTAATTAGTGAAAGTAAAAGGATTTGGGTTTATTTTTATTAATTAAAGGTATGGGACTTTAATTAGTGAAAGTAAAAGGATTTTGGTTTATTTTTATTAATTAGAGGTATGGGACTTTAATTAGTGAAAGTAAAAGGATTATGGTTTATTTTTGTTAATTAAAGATATGGGCTTTAATTAGTGAAAGTAAAGGAACCTAACTATTTGGGAATTAAAGGTATGGGACTTTAATTTGTCGAATAAGGGTTGGAAAGGAATTGATTAAAGTTAGACCTATGATCTAGTTGCATTTGTTGAAAGACTCTCATGGGATAATGAGAGGGGAAATAAAAATGGTGGTTTTTATAATATCAACTATGCATTAGATGGTTAGATACTTTGATTTGATTTGTATAGTTGCAATTTGGTAATAAGCATAGTAGATGCATTTAGAAGCATGTCTATCATGGAACCATGAGTGCCTTGATCCCCTACTATCCTCAAATGATTGATGGAAGTTGAGGAGGACAAAGGAGGTAGTTGGAACCAATGTGTTAGTTTGACTCTACTTAAAATGATTTACTTATGCTTAAATAGATTATTTGTGGGGAGATTTCCCTGATGAAATTGATGTAATATATTATTCTTTAAGAGTATGGAGGATTTACCATACTTGCTTATATGTAATAATTGTTTAATTGTTGGGAGATGTACCTTTAAATTATTGCTTGAATTATCTATGTTTTGTATTTAAATTCCTTTCAATTAATGTTTACTTTCTTTAAATGTTGCTTCCTTTCTAGTATCTTTTGTATGCTTTATGAATTATGTTTTTGTTAGATTTAGTATCTAGATTTATTCTTGTTTTCCTTGCTAAAAAAAAAAACCTAAGTATGGAGTTCTAGGGTGAACTTAGAGGATGACCTAAGGGAATTAAGACCCCCTTAGGGTGAACATAGGTGACCTAAGGGAATTGAGACCCCTTAGGGAGAATGATAACTAAGTTGTGGAAAGACTACATCTGAGTTAAGATAGCTCATTATGTAGATGAGATGGATAGCTTAACTCGTAGTATGCATAGCATACCTACATAGATTGACTTGTGTATGGTATGGAGATGGGTGTATACCTTCGATTGATTGAAGGTGATAAGTTTAGCTCATCAAGGATGATGAGAGGGATAAAATTATTTGTGGTAACACATAATACGCCTACATAGATGGATTTGTGTGAGGGTATTTAGTGAGATGTAGCTCTTCAGAAAACTTAGGGGATTTAAACAATAGGTTAATTAAAGGTTGGTTAGGGGTTTATGAATCCCTCTCCTTAGTAAAAAAAAATATTTTTTTTGTGTGTTTTCTTGTAGCTAATTTTGGGTCATTACATTTGGTATCAAAGCTCTAGGTATGATGGTATAGAGCTTCTTGTGTGCTAAGAGGATTTGGATATCTCCAATGAAGGCTTGCTTAAAGTATAAGTTAAATTTGGGATGACCTAGAATCTCCCTGCTTGCTAGTAGGGTAGGGTGAATGAATTTTATCTTAGTATGGGATTTGGTATTAATGTTACATCATAACCTTGGAATATCATCCTAATTAGATTATTGATGCTTTTAGCAAAAGAACTCTATATTGTGGCTTGGATTAAGTGATACAGTTAAAGGTGAAGTTGTAGCCTAATATTCTTCTTGGTTGTAACCAGGTTAAAGATGCCACCTAAGGCTAGAAAAGAGAGGCCTACACCTAGATAAATTCAAAAAATAATGTCGAAGAAGAGATCCAAGAGGAGGATCCAAAAAATTCTAATAGAGAGGTAGAAGACCTCACTACTATGGTTGCTACTATGCAGGATCATATGAGACAAATGTTGGAAACTATTACAAATCAGAACTCACAAGCTAGAGGCTTAGAGGTTGGCCAAGTTGATGGGCTAACTAAAGAACAGTTGCAAGCTAGAGCCCTTCTAGAAAAGGAAATGACTAGGGATCTAAAAAATATTTGTATCTCCAAGTTTGATGGAGAAGGTGAAGGGGATGCAATTAAAGCTTGACTAAGAGAATTAGAAGTTTATTTTATAGTAAAAGGCTATTCCCCAGGAACCTAAATAGTTTGGGCCATAATCAACTTAGAAGGGGCTACTTTAGATTGGTGGGGAACCTACTATGAGAAGAATAAGGTTGAACCTATTGATATTAAATGGAAATATTTTGTTGAAATCTTCAAAAAGAGGTTTCTCACAGAACACTTCTATACCTTAAAGTTTGAAGAATTTTCCAGCCTTTGACAAGGGACTAAAATAGTGGAGATATACTATAAGAAGTTGGTTCAGTTACTTAAGTATGTACCTACTTATGATGAGAAGATGAGGGTTCACAAGTTTATTCATGGGTTAGAATCTAGAGTGAAGCATGATGTAAACATGCATGAGCCTAAATCACTACAAAAGGTATATGACTTAGCAAAGAAAGTAGAGTCTCACCTACAATTCAACTATGCTACCCTATCTGAGCAAGATCGGTAAGCACTGAGGAAGAGGAATAGTCAAGGATTCTTGAAATGGGAAGAGGAAGAGGATCGAAAGACCAAGAACCCTCAAAATTTTGAGAAGAAGAATAATGGAAAATAAGGAAAGTTCAAGAAAAACTTCCAAAAGAAAACCAACAATAATCCCAACAATGCAAAGCCTCACCCTCAAAAACCATAAACTTTAGCTCCAATAATTAAGGTGGAGGAGAAAAAATGAAAAAGAAGCAAGGACCCAAGGATGGGTGTTACCATTGTAGGGGCCCACACTATGCTAAGTAGTGTCCATATCAACTAGGGCCAAGTTCATCCAATGCTAAAGGAAAGGAACCTGAGCATCGGATCTACACCACAACCAAGAAACATAAGTTAGATGGGCAAGCTACCCCATTGCTTGTGAAAGGTAATATTTTTAATAAGCAAGTAAAAATTTTAATTGATAGTGGGGCCACATATAGCTTTATTTCTTCTAGTTTAGCAAGGGATATGCTGGAAAGGCTAGGATATTTGGCCCATGGATGGAAGGTAGAGTATGGTTCTGGGTAAACCTACTCAGTAAACTAGTGTTATCCAATGGTAGAAATTACTTTAGCTAGTGGTACCACCAAAGGTTGTTTGTATGTAGCTCCACTTCATGCCTTTGATGTGATCCTAGGGATGGATTGGTTATAGGCCCATAAAGCCTTGATCAATTTCCAAGATAGATGGATCGAATATTCAGAGAAAGGTAAGGGAAGACTAAGAATTCATAGCGAGCAGGGGGTATTCAAACCCCAGATGCTATCGACTATGCAATTGAAGAAAGCCCTCAAGAAAGGAGGGATAGTGTATGTTGTAAAACTTAATGAAGTAGGAGATGATCAGAAGAGAGAGGTGCTAGGGAAGCACCCAATTTTATAATATTTTAAGGATGTGTTCCTAGAGGATTTACCTAGACTCCCTCTTGTATGAGAATTTGATTTCACAATTGATCTTATGCTAGGAGCAGAACCTATTCATAGATCTCCATATAGGATGAATCCTATCGAGATGCAGGAACTAAAGGTTCAACTACAAGGGCTATTAGAAAAGGGATTGATAAAACCAAGTGTGTCACCTTGGGGTGCACTAATTTTATTTATGAAAAATAAAGATGGTTCTTTAAGATTATGTATTGACTACAGGATGCTAAATAAAGCTACAATCAAGAATCGATATCCCCTACCTAGAATCAAATATTTGTTTGATCAATTAAGAGATGCCACAGTATTCACTAAGATTGACCTAAGATCAGGGTATCATCAATTAAGAATACGTGAGGAGGATACTCACAAAATGACATTTAAGACTAGGTACGGGTATTATGAGTTTACAGTTCTACCCTTTGGACTGACTAATACCCTAACTACATTCATGAATCTAATGAATAGTGTGTTTAGAAGGTACCTAGACTAGTTTGTCCTTGTATTTCTAGATGATATCTTAATATACTCTTAGAACAAAGAAGAGCATGATAAACATCTCAAGATCATGTTAGAGTTGTTAAGGGAAAATCAACTCTATGGGAATCTAGCTAAGAGTGATTTCTATGTTTTAGAGGTATGATATCTTGGACATATCATATCAGTAGAAGGAATTATTGTGGATCTAGAGAAAATTGAGGCCATCTTGAATTGGCCACCCCCTACTAATGTGATTGAAGTGTGAAGCTTCATGGGGTTAATGGGCTACTATAGACGTTACATAAAGGATTACTCCAAGATTGTTGTGGTAATAACTAACCTTCAGAAGAAGGGAAAGGAATTCAAGTGGTCGAAGAAGTGTGAAGCTACCTTCACTTTGCTGAAACATAAACTCACTACCACACCAATACTAAAGATTCTTGACCCTCAAGGGGACTTTTTAGTATGCATGGATGCATCATTGGAAGGGTTAGGAGGAGTACTCTCTCAAGAAGAGTCAGTAGTAGCATATACTTCAAGGAAGCTCAAGAAGCATGAAGTTAATTATGCTACACATGATTTAGAGCTAGTTGTAGTGGTGCATGCTCTAAAGGCTTGGTACCACTACTTGGTGGGAAGGCCCTTTGAATTAAAGATTGACCATCAAATTTTGAGGTATATATTTACCCAACCTATACTCAATGCGAGATAGAGAAGATGGGTCGAGTTTCTCATTGAGTATGACTTTGAAATTGAGTACATAAAAGGGAAAGAGAATAAGGTTGTTGATGCTTTGAGTAGAAGGAAACACATAGCAGCCATAACTAGAAGTCACATGGATCTGATGGATCAAGTGAGATAGGAGCAATCTCAGGATGAGTATTGCTAGGAAATTTGAGCTAGGATGAATAGAGACCTTGAGGGTAATAAGGAATTTGGTATGAAAGATGACCTTTTGTGCTACAAAGGTAGAGTCATCATACCAAAAATGGGTGATTTAAGGAAATTAATAATGCAAGAAGCCCATAGATCTCCTTATTCTTCTCATCTTGGAGGGGCCAAAATGTAGGAAAACATGAAAAGAACCTTCTTCTAGGTAGGAATGAAGAAGGATATCACCAATTTTATCGCTCGATGCCTCGAATGTCAGAAAGTTAAGGCAGAATGCAAGCATCTTGTAGGACAATTGTATCCACATGATGTACCTACATAGAAATGGTAGGTCATATCTATGGATTTTATAGTAGGGTTACCCAAGACTAGGTATCAACATGATGCAATCCTTGTAGTAGTCGATAGATTGACTAAGGTTGCACATTTCATACTAGGGAACATCAAGGATGATGCTCAGGTGGTGGCTAATAGATTTTCCAAAGAGGTATTCTAATTACATGGATTTCCTGAGGTGATCATTTTAGATAGGGATTCCAAGTTCACTTCTAAATTTTGGAAATCCCTACATCATGCAGTAGGCACAAAACTGAATATGAGCTCAGCATACCACCCTGAGATAGATGGTCAAATTAAATGGGTAAACCAAGTACTAGAGGATATGCTTCACATGTACTACATGGATCATAAGTCTCATTGGGAAGACTACCTACATCTTGTAGAGTTCACCTACAATAATGGACATCACTCCTCTCTAGGAATGGCTCCTTTCGATGCCTTGTATGGGTGAAAGTGTAGAACACCATTGTCTTGGGATAACCTAGAAGATCGAGTTGTGATTGGGCTAGATATGGTTAAAGAAATGGAAGATCAGTTAAAGGTAATTAGGCAAAGACTTAAAGAAGTTATCGATAGGTAGAAAAGTTATGTTGATCTGAAGAGGACTCCAAGAGAGTACTCAGTTGGGGATAAAGTGTTTTTAAGGGTTAAACCGATGAAGAGTGCTATCAAATCCATAAATTTGGATCCTTAGTTTGTGGGACCCTTTGAGATCACTAAAAATATTAGTTTAGTTGCATACCGACTTGCCTTACCACCTAACCTATCAAAGATTCATGACACCTTCCACATATCCTTGCTTAGGAAATATGTTGCTGACCCTGAACATGTGTGGGATGTTTCTAAATTGTAGATGGTAAATCTAGAGGCTATTGAAGTGATGTCGATGAATATTCTTGAGTTTCGTTCTAAGTCTATGTAGAATTAGAATCTTGAGCAATGTAAGGTCTAGTGGGACCAGTTTTCTGAAAGAAATACCACTTGGGAGAAAGTGGATGATATGCAAAAATATTTTCCCTTCTTGTTTGAAAATATATAATGTAATAATTTCTATTTTTTGTAAAACTAGAAACACCCAGGATGGTGTTTAGTCCTAGGGGGTAGGATGTCATGACCCTCCCTGGTAGGCTTTTTGGCACAAAGAAATAATGTATTAATTTATGATGCTTTAATACCTAGTTTGAGCAATTGAACCAACTATGTGATGTTTAGTTGATTTGGAAGAGCATGGTACTATTGACATATTGCCAAATGTGCAGGATCAGGTACACTCGTAGGTGGAAGAAGTAGAATCATCCACCAAAAATGGGGGTACTTGAGGTTGGGGAAATGATGATTAAGGCAACTCGAGGGTAACATTGATAGATACCTTCATATAGGCATGCATTATGGTATGGGATAATCATCAATAGCTAGCCACCTTGAGCCTCAAGTTGATAGCCTAGTAGCTATCATAAATTCTCTAGCTGAGACAGGTGACTGAGTTGATGGAAAGACTCCCTCTTTGTCTATTGCATATGTTTGATTTATCTTTTACTTCATCACTATCTGCATTGGTGGTTTGGGAAATAAAAGCATGCATAATTTGGTTGCCTTTGAAAACTCCTTGTTTTGCTTAAAATCTCTTACTCTCTATTTTATAAATAATAGAAGTTTTATTTTAAATGATAAAGGAATTTCATTTATAAATAAATAGTTGTTTTATTTTAAATGATAAAGGAATTTCATTTATAAATAAATAGTTGTTTTATTTTTATAAAATGATAATAGAGTTTCATTTTTAAATAAATAGTTGTTTTATTTTAAATGATAATAGATTTTCATTAGTGGGAACTTGAACCTCTATTTATAAGACTTTGGAGAAACCTCATTCTAAGCAATAAAAGAAATTTGTTTCGAATAAATGATTCGAAGCTATTCTCTATATATGTATATAGATAACTTGGATTTATTTTATGTAATAATGTTTTTATATAAAATAAATAAGGTTCTGAGAAGATAACCTTCTCGTCATCAACTCCATTATGGCAAAATTTTGGTAAATGGGAAGAATACTTTTAAAACCCAAAAAGATCAATTTTCTACCATGGAGTGGATGAGAGAGTAATGGCAGTCAGAAAGGTGGTTGATAGAGGAGACGTGAGCTAGAAGAGATCTTGATCATCGAGCTTGAAGGGAAGGTAAAGATTCAATGTTGGCAGCTAGAACATTGATGGAAGACAAGATCGAAGACGTAGGAAGGAAGTCTCTTGCAGTTTTAAGGGAAAGGGAAGCAAAGGAAAGGGGTTAATCACTCTTGCACACTTTTGTGGGAAGCGAGGAGAGACTAAGAATACAAAGGAAAACTCAGAACCAACAAGCCATATTGGTGAAGGCGATGTTCGAAAGCAAGGAGGAATTCAACGAAGGACTCGTAGGTTGGTTCTATGCTCCTTTAGTCAATATTTGTTGCTAAGTAGTAAGACGTTCACCCTTGGTTGGAAGGGAATAGAACTTTTGTTGTTTTTCTTATGTAATGCTCCCTTTGCTCAAGAGCACCATTGTGCATCATCTTCTTAGGTTACTTCTTTGAGTCTTAAAGGGGTCACCCCTATCTAGTAGAGTCGGGACCCTTTCCCCTAGTCAGCCTAGCACTGCGTTCATGGTGGTATAGTTGTGGTCTATGCCCAGGTTGGCGTGCATTGATACGGGTTGTGATTATGGCAACACCTTGAGGACGTTGTATGAGACTTAGAGACTAAAACCCAATCTTTGATAATGTTTTCCTCTTTAAGTATTTGGAGTAGTGTGTGCTTGTGTAGTTGGCCCTCGCTCATCGCAAGGAGGGGATTGTGTTGTTCGTATCAGTATGACAGTCGAGATGATAGACTTTCCCTTGCTATCTTCCCTTTGCATCAGCGTTGCCTTGTAGGGAGACCGAAGGATCAACTGTTATAGTGATCCGTTGTTGTGAATCCATGAGCACCACTTGGGTAGTGGTGGCTCCGACATCACTCACCCTTGTTGTTGTGGTCACGTCAAGACCTTTGTTTAGCTAGAAATCCTACCTCGATTCGTTGACCGTTGGGTTGGTATCCATGAGTTTCTTGCAGCTTCGTAGGAGTTTTCCTAAGGTTTGGTTACCTTTGTGAAGACCTAAATCATCCTTGTTGAGTGAACGATTATTTTACATGCGATAAAATAGTCGATAATCGTTTGACTATGTATGTTGCTAGCAACAACTTAGGTTGTGATTAAAGTTACTCCATTATTTATTTAAGGGAAGTTTTGTTTTATTTTATTAATTAGAAGGTAGGGATCTTTAATTAATAAAATGAAAGTAAAGGATTTTGGATTTATTTTTGTTAATTAAAGATATGGGGCTTTAATTAGTGAAAGTAAATGGATTTTGGTTTATTTTTGTTAATTAAAGATATGGGGCTTTAATTAGTGAAAGTAAAAGGATTTTGGTTTATTTTTGTTAATTAAAGATATGGGGCTTTAATTAGTGAAAGTAAATGGATTTTGGTTTATTTTTTTTAATTAAATATATGGGGCTTTAATTAGTGAAAGTAAAGGAACCTAACTATTTATGAATTAAAGGTATGGGAATTTAATTTACCGAATAAGGGTTGAAAAATAATTGATTAAGGTTAGACCTGTGAGCTAGTTGCTTTTGTTGAAAGAATCTTATGGGATATTGAGAGGGGAAATAAAAACGGTGGTTTTTACAATGTCAACTAGTTGAATATACTTAAATGATTTACTTATGCTCAAATAGATTTTTTGTGGGGAGATTTCCCTAATGAAATTAATGTAATATATTATTATTTAAGAGTATGGAGGATTTACCATACTTTCTTATATGTAATAATTGTTTAACTGGTGGGTGATGTACCTTTAAATTACTACTTGAATTATCTATGTTTTTGCATTTAAATTTCTTTCAATTAATTTTTACTCTCCTTAAATGTTGCTTCCTTTCTAGTATATTTTGCATGTTTAATGATTATGTTTTGGTAGATTTAGTATCTAGATTTATTCTTGTTGCCTTTCTAAACAAAAAAACCTAAGTATGGAGTTCTAGGGTGAACTTAGAGGTGACCTAAGGGAATTAAGACCCCCTTAGGGTGAACATAGGTGACCTAAGGGAATTGAGACCCCCTTAGGGAGATTGGTAACTAAGTTGTGGAAAGACTATATCTAAGTTAAGATAGCTCATCATGTAGATGGTATGGATAACTTAAATTTTTATCATATCTACACAGACTAACTTGTGTATGATATGGAGATGAGTGTATACCTTCAATGGAATAAAGGTGATAAGTTTAGCTCATCGAGGATGATGAGAGGGATAAAATTATTTGCGATAACACATAATACACCTACATAGATGGATTTGTGTTAGGGTATTTTATGATATGTAGCTCTTCAGGAAACTTAGGGGACTAACAAAACCAATTAAAGGTCGGTTGAGGGGTTTATGAATCCCTCGCCTTAGTAAAAAAAAAATCTTTTCTTTTATGTGTGTTTTCTTGTAGCTTATTTTGGGGCATTACATCAAGTTAGTTACCTAATGGTATAATCACATTGGAAAGCTTGTTTATTCTAGATGATATTTCATGAAAAATAACCTTGCATATTACCTTATCGAGGTAGCTAAAAGGAAAAATTTCCTTCTCTAGAAGTATTCTACTTAGGAAGAATAGGATATTTTCAAAGAACTTTGCATCAAATATGGAGATATAATTTCTTGGTCACATGAATATCTAAAAGCATACATATATAATATGATAGATCACACCACCTAATTGGATCCAAATGCCATATATTTTCACTAACGATAGAGACTAGTCAATCCAAAATCACAAGTTATGATGAAGAAAGAGTTGTTAAAATGAATATAGAGCTATATCATAATACTTATCAATAATTCTTCGTGGGTCTCCAACCTTGTCCCAGTTTATAATAAAAATAGAGATATTAGTATATGCATTGATTTGAGGAACTTGAAAAAAACATCTTTTCAAATATTATCACCTATTGCCCACCATTGATCATATATTATATAAGGTGGTTAGTTTATAGTTGTTATCACTTCTAGATAATTTATTTGGATACAAACAAATCTATATCAAGGATGAAGACCAACACAATACAAGTTTCACCACCAAATGGGGTACTTTTTCCTATCAATGAATTCCTTTTAGTCTATTTAATGCTTGGTAAAATTTCAAGAGGGTAAAAGATATAGATTTCTCAGGGCTAGTGGATGAGATCATTCTAGATGGTATTTTCCAAAGATAGAATTAAGAACATTGAGCATCTATAGTTAATATTTAAATGTGCAAAGAATTTACTCTCTGTAAACCCTAATAAATCTATGTTCATGGTTTAGAAAGAAAAATTACTAGGTCATGTGGTGTCCAAAAAGGGCCTCGCCATAGATCCTAAAAGAATCAAAGTTATTCAAGACTTACCATTACCTTCATTAGTTAATGGGATTAGATAATTGTTAGTACATATTCAATTTGTAGCTGAGTTCATTATCAACTTTTTATAGATGTTCAAACCTATAAATAAGATGTTTAATAAAGAAATCTCCTAAGATTGTACCGAATAAGGGATAGTCAAGGGAAGCCTCCTCTTATATTTATTATGTATCCCTTGACCTTGTAAGTATAAATATATCCTTCATTCTCCAAGTAAAGGAATATACACTTTTCTTTTTCTTCCTTTTGAACAACTCTTGGATAATCAGGGAGGACATCCTATGACATTTCCAGATCAACACACAACATTTTTTTAAATTATGCGTATATTTGGATGTCATATGGTGCCAATTATAGGTTATCTATAAGTTTTTTGGGACTCTTCTTCTTCATATTCGTATAAATCATCATCTTCACATATATCTTATTTTTCTTATTGCACCTTTCTTGATCATCTCCCAAAAACTATCACAATTACCTATGACTTTATTGATTGAGGTATTGACCATACAATCAATAGAATGAATAGGCACATTATGATAGCACATAGTTGAATGATACCTCTTCCCCTTTGCCTCCCTCATTTATATTTTAGTTATCGATGGATGCTCATAGGATAGGCTAGATATCGTATGAATATCATTCTATGGTATTTATACGACCATTGACTATTTTGCAAGCACCCCTTGGCTATCAAAATGATAACAAGGATAACTTCTTCTTGTTTGTATTCTTATGCTAACAAGATCATGGGGACAAGATATGCTTATTTATTTGATATTTTCCTTACATTGTGTAATTTTCGGATAGAGGCTATCTTGCCTCCATCTCTTGTTTACCCTTTTGCATATATCACCTCTTTTGCTTCAATTCATTTTTATTTTTAATGAGGTAATGAGGGTATGATATACTAAATTTCTAGCATTATACCTCTACATCTTAATGCTAGGTCATTGGTTATCCTACCAGCATCTCTTGTTTACCCATTGCATGATTTTTCTCACTCCCTTTGCATCTTGTCCTTCACCTATTTTACATACTTATACATGTTTTCATACTTGCACATATCTTGTATATACTTGTACATATCTTGTATATAGCACATGCACACACATGTACCTTAATTGGTCAACTACAAATGTACCTTAACTGGTCAACTACAAATGTACCTTAACTAGTCAACTACAAATGTACCTTAATTGGTCAACTACAAATGTACCTTAACTGGTCAACTGCACATGTAACTTAACTAGTCAACTGGAAATGTACCTTAATTGGTCAACTGCAAATGTACCTTAACTGGTTGTTGACCATATTAAGCCTTAACTAGCCATGGACCATTATACATAGCTATATGTAGGCTTTATGACAAATATATATATATATATATATATATATATATATATATATATATATATATATATCGGGTCATATTTTGACCCCCAATCCATTGCTTAGGCTCAAGTCATTCTTGGTCACATTGATATTCATTGATCTAAATTGATCCTGGTGATATTACCTAAGCGTATCTTTCTTTTATTGACCTATTTTGTAGCCTCTTATTCCTTTTTCTTCTTCATATTCCTTGATTCTTATTGTTTCCATCATTTTTCTTACTTATATCTAATGATTTAACAATCATAGAAAAATCATAAAGCAAATCATTAGACCTCATTCATACGTATTTTTCAACATAATAAATAGCATTAAGATATCATTAGTTTTAAAAATAAGTACATCCAATCTGATGTGTGGGTGTGCCATAATAAAAAATTGGCACCCTCAACCATCCTATAGTATCTACTTGTGGGAAGCATGCCACACTATTGGCATGTCATTCCATTCTCCCTAAGCCTACGAGCTTGACTTGCCCACTCTCCTACTGGTGGTGGTCTCAACGATGGAATATTCATGGACTGTGAGATAGTACATGTTCATGACTATGTCCTACTCTAGGAATGTCGTGACAATGAAGGAGAAGCCATCCTTTCTATGAGGATGACTGGGTAGTAAAACATTTGATAGTATGTATCCCTCTATAGATATGCTTATAAATCCTCCCTCACTTGTTGAAGCTCCTTTTGTATTAGCTTGATGCCCTAATCTGATGGGCCACCTATGATCATGGCCATGCCCTCTAGTCATGCCTACTACCTCTCTTATTCCAATTGGATCATTTCTCCTCTCAATAAATCTACCTTGGCTCTCATCGTATCCCTATCCACCCTTAATTAATTATTCTCCACAATGATCTCATCCATCACTTCCCTCGATCTCGTTAGCCTTCAAGCCATGTATTCATAGAGCAAGTCCATCTCCCTCTATAGTTAGGTAATATTTTCTTGTATACCCTCCCTCTTTATCCCTGGGTCATCTTGACCTGCTATCTCGTTGTAGCCCAAAAATTCTCGCACTCCTTTCCTCAAGGCTGATGGATCCGTGCCTTAGAGGGGAATGGGAGAATGGATGGTCTACACCTCAAAAGAGAGGTACTTAATCATACCTTCTAAAATGGTGATTTTTTGATGAATTGTTTTGGGTTCACCAGGAAACATTTATGGTTGTTTCCATGCCTAGGTTTTGGGATTTGTTTTGATGTGTTCCTTTTATTCAAATTGCACATATACCTAGTTTTGGCCAATATGCAACTACACTAACCTATATGCAATTTTGATTCAAATGCAAACAACAAATAGCAGAAAATAGAATTCAGAGAGACAATGCAATGCTTAAAAAGTGATTTCAAATCCTTACCTATATCCGAAAGTCTGATGAAGTTTTTGATTTTTGAGTGCAGTCCAGATCGTACGCAATAGGTCAATATCGTACTATGATTCACAAGATCGTATTATGATCTGCAAGATCATATTACGATCAGAGACCAACTATTTTGATTTTGCTAGAAACCTACAGATTCATGGGTAGAGGGTAGAAAATAGAAAATAGAACATACTACAAAATTTATTGAGTAGATATTAACTCCTAAAATACTTATTGAATGTAGTATTAATAAGAATTAACATGTATATGATCTAAAACTATGAAAATTATGCAATTAGATATGAATTTGGTGAACTCCAAGGATGATGATGTGCAAATACTGATCTAAATGAAGTAACAAATGATAAATGTAAGGTAAAATACAAATTGAGAGCTAGAAAGATGTAAACCAGAGCTTGGGGTTACCCCCAAGCACACTATAGTCAAGATCATAGTACCTAGGGCGAGATCGTATGCAAATGAGCAAGATCATATCAAAAATAGTAATATCATATTAAAATAACAATATCGTATCAAAAACAACAATATCGTATTAAAAACAACAATATCGTATCCTCCTATATCGTTGATCGTATCCTCCGATCCTGCAAGAAAATAATAAAATAACCAGAACTAAAATGCAAAATTATATCAATGCGTTAGGAATTCTAGGAGGAATTTGAGGGGAAGGATGTCTGATTAAATAGGCTAAGCAAGCTGATGAAATTGGGCTAGAAAACAAAGTGGGTTGCAACCTCCTCCAAGTTGAGACTGATCGGGGATCCGATCCCGTAATCTTCAGTATAGTTGCACAGGTAAGGACAAAGAACGTTACACTAATTTTGTCACTTTTCTAAGTTTGATTTTTTGTTTCTAGGAAATATCATATTACGATCGTCAATATCGTACTCAATATCGTATTACGATCTCGGAGATCGTATTATGATCTCGTATTACGATCTCGTTAGACATGTACTTAGTTTTTTGGTAGTTTGAGGGGTCAAATGGTGTCAAAATTGGACATATAATATACCGTTGGAAAGCTATTTTTGAGCCCTATCCAATGGTATAAAATTTGAGAAGAATTGAGATGATTTGATAGGGTAAAAATTCTCTTGAATATGACCTTATTTTTCTAGGAGGAAAACTAAGGAAAATGGGTCAATTTTTCATGTCTACATTTTGCCCCCTCTTTGGCGTATTTATGAACAATAAATGCGTCAAATAAAAGTGTAGACACTTGAGTAGAAATGATTATGATTTGACATGGGAAAAAATGGAGTAGATGGTTTAGAATGAATAGTTCATGTGAAATTGATGTTTTAGAAAAATAATTACTAATTTACTGACTAGGATGCCCCCTCGAGTTTTTACACCAAATTCTATGTTTGGTGGAAAACTCAAAATTTATATATATATATATATATTGATCTTCTTTGTTTTATGTGACTTTGTATGATTTATTGGATGATTTATTACATTTTCTTATGATGGTTGTGTTACATAATTTCTTGTAGTCATGCTTTGATTTTTGAACATTTTGATCATGCTTAACATAAAAGGAAAATGATTTTGTAAAGTGTGTTTTGAGAAAGATGTTTTTGTGTGATGATAGATTTGAGGGATTAGCAATGAACCTCGAAGGATGTTGTGTTGTTATATGACCGTTGGTGGAGATCGATGCTTGCTAGGTCATGAAGCGGATCCTGTTGTGAGGAAGTTTTGTATTGCTAATACCAAAATATTGTGTGCTTAAGAATAATCTTAAGGCTTTATGATGAGAAAGAAATGTTTGATGTTGTTTTGGGACAAGATGTTTGATAGATGTTGTGAAAATGTATGAATTTAAGCATGAAAAATTTGAAAGATGATTTGCGCTAAGCATAGAATTCCTAAGTGTGAAATTATATGAAATAATTACTTAGGAATTATACCATCATCGCGAAAATCAAAATGAAATGCATGATGATATGAAATTATTTGTTCTTTTTAAAATGCAAAGTAATGTAAGATAAATCATTGTGTCACATGTTCCAAAAATATTATGTAATTTTTATGAAAATATATGGACTAATTTTGGGCATGAAAAATTAGAAAGATGACTTGCGCTAGGCATAAAATTCCTAAGTGTGAAATTTGAAGAGAAATAGTTACTTAGGAACTATACCATCATCGCGAAAATCAAAATGAAATGCATGATGATTATGTTTGATTTTGCAATATTATTTGAGATAAATTATTGTGCTATGATGATAAAATAATTTGTAGGAACTAATGCAAAGGATTGATATTAATTATCTAACAAAATTCCAAAGAAATATTTTAACTTATTTCAAAGACAAATTCAAATTTATCTAGAACCAGTGTGTGAAAAGTGAATTCATTATCTATTTTGATTGTCATGATGATACAAAATCTCTCAAGTAACAAATGTGTGTGCTTTGTGAGGTTAATTTACCAATTTTGAGTAAGGTAATGATAAAGCAAACTTTGAATGAACCAATGTGTGTGCAAGTGAAATGTTCATTTGACCATGATTTTGTGCATGCATTGGTACTGAACTACTATGTAAATCAAATTACCAAAAGCTAGCTAATCCAAATGCGGACATTGGTCTGTACAAAAGAGAAATTACTAATGTGATAGACATATCACCATGTGAAAGGAATTACCCAAGGTCAAGCAAGTTGGGCACAAATCACCTGTTATGGGGTTTACCTCATGGTTTTCGAATAACTGAGAAATTCCAGGGATTCAAGTTCAATACTCCCTTATTTTCTTCACATTTATAGGGTAGGGATTTCTTGTCCATTTCTGAACAAGGGGATTTTATTGCTTTGTAATGGAACATTTTTCTTGATTTTTCTCTTTTTTTTCTTTTCTTTCTTTCTTTTTTTCTTTTCTTTTTCTTTTCTTTTTCGGGATACTTGCTCAGATTAGACGTAGAGCAAGGGATTTTATTCGGGTAGGGAGGAGCTTGTCCTTTTGCCAATTTCTTAGTATTCTAGACCACGCACATGATAGGATAGCAAGGGAAACTTTTTCACTTAAGGTATTAAGACTTACTATGTAGTATCACTTTTCGAATTTGCAACAAATCATTTTAAGATGTAAAAATGTGTTCTTGGTTCAAGAAGTAGCAAGATCATTCTCAAAACTCAAAATTATTTAATGAAGTAATAGTGTTCTTTGGTACAAGAGAGATTTATAATCAAAATAACAAAATCAAAATTTATTAAATATGTGAATTTTAGTGCATGGTTCAAGATAACTTTTGAATTTATCTAAAATAAGATAAAATATAACTCAAAATTTTTGAAAGATAACAACAAATAACAATGCAGAATAATTTGAAATATTTTTGGAAAATTTTGATGCTTTTTTATTTTTTTGGTTGTTTTTTATGTTTTAATGATGGAATTGGTGATCTATATACACTATACAAGGTGATTTTGATTATAGCATGTCTAAGGTGGCTTCAAAATCAAAGGAGGTTTTGAAGAATCACTTGGTTGTGGTGAAGGTGATTGAAGTTGATTTGTTGATAGTTGAGATTGTTGTGATGAAGGATGATGATCAGATATAGATGAAGAAAGGTGATGAACAAAAAGTGATGAAGAGGAAAAGAATAGAGAACTTGATGTGATAATGATAAAGAAAGAGAGAATGAAGAACAAAAGGTGATGAACAAAAGGTGTCAATGATGATAAAGAGGAAGAGAGTAAAGAGTTTGATGCAACGATGATAAAGAAAGAGATAATAGAGAATACAAATTCCCTATGAATGGGAGAGGTTTGCAAAATTTCAAAGAGGGATATCTTAGTTGGGGGATTAGCCCACTGTTGTTGAATATTGAAGGAGACTTTAGGTTGAGACTTCAACACTAAAGATGGGTTTTCTATGCTTGTATCCTCATTTGGATTATTCTTCAAAACTAAGAGAGGTTTTGAAGGTTGGTTGGATGAAGAATTTATTTCTTGTTTATCAAATTGAGTTGATTGAACTTGAGGTTGCTCACTTGTAGTTTTTGTTACATTATTAGTGATATCATTGTGATGGGGCACATTAGGATGTAATATTTGATTAGTTTCCTGTTGTTGATGCTTGATTAGTTCTCTTAGGAGTTTATCAATAAATGGTTCATTATCTCTTTCTTCTTGATTGTGAGTAGAATGATGATGAATAGATTGTGAAGTATGATGTGATTGCATGGTAGGATTAGAAGAAGTATTTCCTTGTTGAGATGAATGTGTTGTGTTGAAAGAAGAAGGTTGAAATGGTTGTGATTGCAATGATGATAAAGAAGAATTACATGTGGATTGAATAGTTTGACATGAATGTTTAATGGGAATAATACCACTATTATGAAGAGGTTGAGGTGAATAAATATTTTGTAGAGAAGAATATGGTGGTGATTTTTTATTCATTATTTGAGTTTGAATTTGAGAATTTTGATTTTGAGTTTGTTGTTTAGTGATGGTTCCAATAGTACCCACAATATTATTATTATGCAAATAACTAAAATGTGGCCTAGCATTTACTACTTGTTCATTTGAAAGCACTTGTTGAGATGATGGTCGAGTAGTCACTCTTCTAGGGAATGGTTCTTCAGGCACCATTAAATCTGTGATGGGAGTAATTGGATCTGATTCATCTTCAAAACTATTTGAATTATTTGAGGTAATGTCAACCTCACTCTCTGTTTCACTTTCTTCATCACTTTCTAAATATGTAATTTGACAACTTCTTAGAGGTCTAATAGTAACTTGAGATTCAGTAGTTACACATGGTTTTTGCAAATCTTGATGAGGTAGAAAGCTGCTAATAGTTCCCACATATCGAGTTGGATGAGGAACATTATGATGTTCCACTTGATTTACAACTTCTTTACCATGCTTTGGTAAAGGGTGTTGAAAAATATCCAAATTTTGATTTGCATTTTGATTTTTAGTTTTTTAGTATTATTTTGGGTATTATTATTTGTAGGAAATTGTTGAACTTCCATCTTACCTTGGTCAATCAAATCTTGTATCATGTGCTTTAACCTTTTACAAGAATTTGTAGAATGTCCATCTACTTGGTGGAAATTACAATGTAAATCAGCCCTAAATCCAGCTGCATTGGTATCAAGTTGTCTTATTTCAGGCAACCGTATCAAGCCTTGTTCCAATAGTTGAGGTAAAATCATAGTTAAAGGTTGATTTAATCTTGTAAATTCTCTTGGTGGTTTATCAGGAACTTTTAATACAAACTTCTTCACAACTTCAGCAAGGTTAACATTTGAGTTGTTTCTACTATCAGTAACTCCATCACCCACTACTTGTTTGTTCTTATATTGATTCTTAGAAGTTTTATCTTCATCCTTCTTCTTAAATTGACCTCTTCTAATAAGGGCATCTTCTACCCTCCTTGCTAAATCAATGGCTTGATCAAAGGATGTTATTGTAGCAGTAGAAAGTTCATAAGATAGTTGTTCTTGCAAATTACCTATGAATATGTCCAACATTTCATGATGAGGTAATGCAAAGTGTAATTTTCCCAAAAGTTGTCTCCACTTAGCCAAGAATTCAGCAAAACTTTCATCTTTTCCTTGTTTCAAGTTGTATAAATCCTTAATGGTCACATGCCTCTCTATATAGGCACTAAATTGATGGACAAACATTTTTGTTGTCTCCTCAAAATTTCTTAAAGAATTAGTGGGTAACTGATAATACCACTCTAGAGCCATGCCTCCCAGACTTTTAGGGAACATCTTTAGTAACAACAAGTCATCATGAGAAACATCATGACATGCTGTCCTAAACATGCGAAGATGCTCAATAGGATCTTCAGTTCCTTTATATATCGAGAGGACAGGCATAGGGAAATGCTTAGGATAAGGTTGAGCTACCACAATAGGATCCAAAGGTTGACTACACATCTCTCGATAACTATATGAGGGATGGTAGGGATCTATCTGGTCTAGACGAGAAGCTAACTGTTTAACCATGGCTTCAAGTCCTTATTGTTGTCCACCAAACTGATTTTGTTGCACCATATTATTGTATCTTTGATAATAAGTTGGTGTTGTTGTATAAGGATTTCCAACTGAAACACTATTATGTAAAGTGTTTGTAGGAATATTATTATGAAGTTGATAGAAAATTTTGTTTTGTTGAACATTTTGCTGATTTTGACTAATTTTGTGCATCTTCTTAATTCTTTGTGCTACCTTTTGTGAAGCAGAATATGGTTGCTTTTGTTTAGCATTTGAATTGGTTACTGGTGGCGATTGAGCTATATTATGATTCAAATTTTGACTTACATTTTGAGATGGTCCAGCTTGATTTTTATTTTTGTTCATGTATGTTAATGGATTTCCATTCAATCGAAGATCAACCTCTATGGAAGCCTCCGTTGAATAATCCCCAATAGGGAGTTGAGCTTCTGTTTGTATGACATGGTTAATGACATCTATATTGTCTTTTATAAACTCAGTGAAATGTTGTGTGGAGGTAAATTTAAGATTTCCTTCTTCATCTACTTGAGGCCTATGATAGAAAACCTCTTCTTCTTTATCATGATTTTCTTCATCTGATTCTGATGATACATAATCTTCGATTTGAACTTCATCCTCAGGGTTTTCTGGGTCTTGTTCTCCTATATGCTCATGTTCTACTTGTTTTCCACTTCTTAATTTAGGCATTTTGCTTTAACACCTATGCTTACAACTCTTCCTATGTTGAAATTTAATATCTATGAAAATGTGCAAATTTAAATTAATGATCTTTTTGGTTTTGTTTTTTTTTTTTGTAATTTTTATGATTTTTTTGTATTTTATAAATCAAAAATATGCCTAATGTTTTTCACGTCGGGTTCACCAAAGAATGTAGCCCAAAAATTCTCGCACTCCTTTCCTCAAGGCTGATGGATCCACGCCTTAGAGGGGAATGGGAGAATGGATGGTCTACACCTCAAAAGAGAGGTACTTAATCGTACCTTCTAAATGGTGATTTTTTGATGAATTGTTTTGGGTTCACCAGGAAACATTTATGGTTGTTTCCATGCCTAGGTTTTGGGATTTGTTTTGATGTGTTCCTTTTATTCAAATCACACATATACCTAGGTTTGGCCAATATGCAACTATACTAACCTATATGCAATTTTGATTCAAATGCAGACAACAAATAATAGAAAATAGAATTTAGAGAGACAATGCAATGCTTTAAAAGTGATTTCAAATCCTTACCTATATCCGGATGTCTGATGAAGTTTCTGATTTTTGAGTGCAGTCCAGATCGTATGCAACAGGTCAATATCGTACTACGATTCGTAGGATCGTATTACGATCTGCAAGATCGTACTACGATCAGAGACCAACTGTTCTGATTTTTCCAAAAACCTACAGATTCATGGGTAGAGGGCAGAAAATAGAAAATAAAACATGCTATAGACTTTATTGAATAGATATTGGCTCCTATAAGATTTATTGAATGCAGTATTAATGGGAATTAACATGTATATGATCTGAAACTATGCAAATTATGCAATTAGATATGAATTTGGTGAACTCCAAGGATGATGATGTGCAAATACTGATCTAAATGAAGTAACAAATGATAAATGTAAGGTAAAATACAAATTGAGAGCTAGAAAGATGCAAACCAGAGCTTGGGGTTGCCCCCAAGCGACACTACAATCAAGATCGTAGCACCCAGGTGAGATCGTATGCGAATGAGCAATATCGTATCAAAAACAACAATATCATATTAAAACAGCAATATCATATCAAAAACAACAATATCATATCAAAAATAGCAATATTGTATCCTCCTATATCACTGATCGTATCCTCCGATCCTGCAAGAAAATAACAAAATAACTAGAACTAAAATGCGAAATTATATCAATACATTAGGAATTCTAGGAGGAATTCGAGGGGAAGGGTGTCTAATTAAATAGGATAAGCAAGTTGATGAAATTGGGCTAGAAAAAAAATGGGTTGCAACCTCCTCCAAGTTGGGCTGATCGGCGGATCTGATCCCGTAATTGTCATACAATTGCACAGGTAAGGACAAAGAACGTTACAACTGATTTTGTCGCTTTTCTAAGTTTGATTTTTTGTTTCTAGGCAAGATCGTATTATGATCACCAATATCATATTACGATCGCCAAGATCGTACACAAGATCGTAATACGATCTCGGAGATCGTATTACGATCTCGTTAGACATGTACTTAGTTTTTTGGTAGTTTGAGGGGTCAAACGGTGTTGAAATTGGACATATAATATACCATTGGAAAGATATTTTTGAGCCCTATCCAATGGTATAAAATTTGAGAATAATTGAGATGATTTTATAGGGTAAAAATTCTCTTGAATATGACCTTAGTTTTATAGGAGGAAAACTGAGGAAAAAGGATCAATTTTTCATGTCTACACTCGCTCGGACTTGCCTCTATATCTCTAAAGTCAACTCCTATTGTACCATATCCCCTCGCCACCATGTTAGTAATTGTAAATTCTGCTCTGATAGCCATGATGGGAACTATCCTGACCTCCACTTACCTTTACCTAGGCTATCCATCCCCCTCTATCAAATCTCCATCATTCTTCAAGTGGTCTGTTGGAATACTAGTTGCATTCCCTACTCCATCACCTAACACTTTTGGATTGGCACCATTTGTAAGATCCTAGTCAATATGATGCTCTTATATCGTTTTCAATATCCTATAACTACCCTAATATCATTTACCCCTAGATCGATGTATATCATATCATCAATGTCCTACTCTGCAAAACTAGTGGGGTTAGGTCATCCACCTACTCCTACTAGGTCCCTTACCACCCTCTAATACTAGTAATCACACCTCTCTAGTATATGTTTGGATTAGTCTAAACTACCTCTACACAATCAAAATAGTGCAGCTCTTGTTCATATTGATCTATCAAAACCCAATGGATCCATCAAACCTATGCCAGCTCAACTCCATCCTTCGCCCACCTTGGGTGTAGACATCATGGTTTCTATATTCTTGTCTCGTAGCTCATCTATCACCCTCATACCTAGTGTTAGTGATCCAAAAAAGTCTATTGCACCCTCTCAAAATGGTGCATCCATTGATATGTTGTTAGTCTCTTCAAACTCGTTAGTGGCCCTAATAATCCCTATGGTCATCATACCACAATATGCCCCTAGCACCAAACCTAAAGGAGGGTCACACAAGTAAAACCATGACCTCTTTTATACATGATATTGTACATCTTATACAGTCCCACAAAATCTAGAGGGTCCCATGCAAATTGCACCTATTGATCCCTCATGTCTACTACTATCCCTACTCATGGCATGTACCTCCTCCTAGTGTGGCACACTAGCAACCCTTCCAACACCTTGTAGAGCATGCAGGTGAGATCAAAGATGTCAACCACTATATCATCTCATATATGTGTAACCTATTATTTAGGACCTCATAATATGTGTCCTTTGGTAGTCTTTGTAATCTCTTCCATTTCCTCGAAGCCCTGTATACCTATTGATATCTAATTGGGATCCTCAAAATATGCCACATATCCTCTAGAGTTTTGCTAGCCTGAATGTTAAGGACTCAAGGTACCATATCTCCATCAATGTTGTTAATAGTACCCTGTTGCATTCTACTCAAGGTATCTTTGCTACAATTAGCAAGCCCACTATCCTCAAAACTCCTCTGTCCATCATTGTCAACTCTCTCAAGGACATATCCAATGTTCATGGCCTCCAATCCCTAGACTCCAAGACATCTAGCTACAAAAACACAAACACACAATTCTCATTAGTCATACATTTCATCAAAAATAAAATACAACACAAAACTAATAACATTCATAATTCACCATCTTCTAAAAATCATCATTACCCTATCTATTTTCCTCATTTTTCCCTTATTTTGTTCCTCTATGTTTCCTTCTTTCTTTCTTCTTCTATGATTTTACACCTTGCCTTTTCCAAGCACAAAATCGTGAATTTGCACCCTATATTTTTGGGCCACAAATTTTCTCACCATAGCCTACACAATTTTGTGAACCCACCTCAATTTCGTGAAATCTCGATGATTTCATGGGAGGACCTGCAAATTCATGCCAAGCTTCACAAATTTTTCTAAAAAACTCATAAAATTAAAAAATTAAATTAAATCTACTCTATTTCTACCTCCTAATCCTAGTCTATCGAGAAAGATTCAAACTTACCTGAGCCTGCTCATCTAGTGTTCTTGTCTCACCTTTGGAAATCATCGAGCAGTGTGCAAGAAGTGTCATCTCCTCTCTAGAGCCCCTTTCCTATTTTTTGAACGATGAAAATTATTTTCTTTTCACCCTCCCCTCCTATTTACCCCTCTCATTCTCTTTTTCTTTTTTCTTCTTCCTTCTTTTCTCCTTTTCAACCTTCTTTCTTTGTAATTTTGAGTTTCTTTAGTAATCTTGTCTCCCATTTGAAACTCAAGGGGGCACCCTATCCTTGGGGGCATTGATGTCATTATTGCCTTGTAAATCATGCAAAATGTTCAAAGAGTTTGAATCACACTATTTTTGCACCATCCCTCTGCCTAAACTTTCTACCCCTTTTAGTACCCTCCTTTCCAAGTTTGAAGGTATCTACAACTTTCTTTGATGCATTTATTGTACCATAAATGCATCAAAGAGGGGGTAAAATGTAGACACCAAAAATTAACCCAACCAAATAAGTCAATTTTCTCTTAGAAGCCTAAGTAGCCCTTCAAAGTTCAAAAATGTAATTTTTGTGTCCTTCAACCCTTAATTTTGAGATCTTTCTCATTTTTAAGAAATTTGCAATCCTCAACGAATTCACACTCCACCTTGACAAATTATAAAATTGTGTTTCAATCACTTCCTACCTAGCTATAAAAGAGCCACCTAGCACTATTTATTGTCACCCAATGTGACCTTCAACAATAATATCTACAAATTTATGATCGACCATTACCAACCATAAAATACCTTTTCCAATACAAGGACTCTAAGTCTCTGATTCTCTTTCCACATTGGGATTTTGTGCCATTTATGGCACCATCCTTGGGTTTCTTCACCCTGCTACTAGTTCCCTAGGTGCCTCCCATTTTTCCTTAGTGAAATTCAAATTCAACCACCTCCTCATTTTTACAATGAATGCTTTTTTCTCTCTCCCTCGATGCCCCAGAATTCTATAAATAGAGGTATTGGGTTTCCATTTCTATAACACTTTCTCATGGTAACAAAAATCTTACAAAATTGTAGCTCAAAATGTCAAAGTGTAGTTGTCATTTTGGAGAACCTTTGGAGTTACTACTTTGCCAAGTCTTAGAGGATTACTCCTATATTCGGTTGTAGCTTTCCATTTTCTTTGTTCTATTTTTTAATATACTTTTTAGCATAAGATTTGTAATACATATCTTTCCTCTCTTATATTTAGAACTAATATTTTACTCTAATCTTGTGTTTTAGCCATTTTGTAGTTTTAGACCAGGCATACCTCGGTCTCTCCTCATTGCTTCAACCTTGAAGGCTCCTTGTTTGATAGGTTTCAACCTTGATCCTTCACACAAGATGATTTCATGGCTACTCAATATTGGTTGCAAATTCATCACAAGACCAAGAGAGATCAAATTCCACCCTTTTGTCTACTCCTTCCAACCTTCCTTACTTTCCCTCCTACTAGTTCTACCTCATAGGTGGATTATAACCCCATTTCACATCCTTCCTTGCTATTTATATTTTGAGAAAGAAAATTCATGGTCTGCCCTTATGGGGCACAAATTCATCCTAAACCAAAGTAGGGAAAACTCTATTAAACCTTGTAGTCCCCTTTGATTCATCCTCTGATTCTTGAGCCCCTATCCATCCATCTAAACTATTTTGACATCACATTATACCTGCTACTTTATCTTCCAAGCTATAACAAAGTGATTTTGTGGTTGGGACTTATCGAGCATAAATTAATGTAAGTAGGTTTGGGGAAAATTTTACTTTGTTTCTATGAGCTTCATCCCTTTTCCCACCTTTTTTTATCATCTGCTCTGGTGCTACCTACTTTTAATCTATTTTTTATTCTATTAGAATTCTCTGTACATAATTTAAATTTAAATAGAATGGATTCACGGTTCACCTATATTGACTATGAAATCATATTCACATCTGATATGTCCCCCTGAAGTATACATTTTGCTCTTTTCTTCCTTTGTCTTCAATGATTTTATGTTCTATCCTTCCTAAGCATGAACTCGTCCTTGCAATTAAGGATATTTGTTTGACTCAACTAAAAGGAACAAGGGGGTCTAACTACCCATTATATAAGCTTTGATTCCTCTACATCCAAAGCACACTCCCAAACACTAAGCATCATATTTCAAGTTCACGATTTTATAGGTTCTACAAATTCATGGTCACTGTTTCCAAGGTATAATATCATAATTGCGATCGATAATTCTAGGACATGAAATCAAGGCAACCACCAATTACGTAAGAGTTCTTGTTAGTATTGTAGGAACTTCCTTTATTCTTTGTTTTTTGTTTGTTTTAGACTGCACATAAATTAAAAATGGGATAAAAGGAATACTAGCTTATTTCAAAGTTTTCCAGTTATAAAATAAATAATAATCAAAGAATCTAATTCCTTTTTTATTTATTTATCTCTTTTCTCCTTATCCAAGCATTTAAAGTTTGAATTGCATATAGTTGTGCATTAGGCTAATTTTATATGTGTAATTTCTTGTCCCCTTGCTAAAAAGGAAGAGATTTACTTTTTGTACCCTAGGACTAGTTTCATTCAAATAAAAGAAACATTCTAGGTTATTTTTTGTCTTATTTCATATCTTGTATTATTCCATCTTAGTTAAATAACATTTTCAATTAAAATAATATAGTTCTAAAAAACCAAACTTAGGCATTTCTCAATATACACATCAAACCCATAAAAATACTGGGAGTGAATCTTAAAATATACTCCTGGTGAACCCGTCAAACCCAAAACACATGAATTGAGGCTAGGACAACCCCATGGGAATTTTAGACCTTTCAGATCTGCTAGGATTTTTGTGGGACCTCCTCATAGTTTCTTTCCTTTACCTAGTTTGTATGACATTATTTTAACCCTTCGATATCTCTAGATTTGGAATCATAAAATTTGATTCTTTGGATGCCTAGCTACTAATAACATTCTCAACTACCACCCTACGGATCCTAAAATAGGAATACAAGAACCCATTATAGTCAATGTTGTCATATTTGGAGATGTTATTATTGTAGTTGTCAGGTTTCTATCTTTAATAGGCCAATCACTTTCCTTATAGTGTTGAATCCAAGTGATTCCAATAGGTTGTATTATCTCCTTTTAATTTTCTCATTGGTCCAATTCACCTATATTTTTAGGAGTTTGAGCATCAACTATAAAGTATTGGGGCTCACTAATCATGTAATATAATCCTCCTTTATGTTGCTTTGCCATGCTAGACTATTCTTCTTTGTTGTCCACTTTTGCATTCTATATTATTTTCTCCCTAGAGTATTTTGTCTTCTCCACAACTCTCTTACTTCTTGAAACAATGCAAACCAATTGATCTTCAATTGAAGGGTTCTCAAATATTTTCTTGCCTTCTTGTGTTGGGATTTTACAAACTTCCATGGCTTGGTTGAAACTTTATAAAAACATTAGTGAGAATATTTTGCCAGACACTTTTGGATGGTATACCTTTTTAAGAATATTTTACTTCATCCATCCTCAAAAGCTCTTGCAACTTGTGACCTGACCCTCAAAACTTTTCTTCATTTTCCTTCTTTGGAATATTAACAACGTTTTATCTTTGGAAGTTTTTCTCCTTTTATTCCCTTTAGAATTTTTTGACTTCTAATATTTGGAATTTTTGCTTCTCTTGCACCCTTCAAAACTTTTGTTGCCTCCCAAATTTTGGAACTATATGATGCTTCGTGGTCCATGGTAACTTTTGTTTTTTTTTATTTCGGTTGGAAATTTTGTAAAGTGATGCTATCTTTTGGTCAAAATATTTTTATCCATATCTATCCAACACCTCTTTCTATGTCTTCCACATGTTTTTCCTTTGATTCAATATTCTTAAGTAAAAATCTCCTAAGTATAGTGAAAGCTCACTAAAAAACCTATAGAAAGGAGGTTGATCCAAAATTGGTACAATAAATTGAGATGGCTAAGAATATATGAGACCAAATCAAGGAGGAGATATAGAATTTCTTTGAATACTTAAAGATAATACTCTACAAGATAAAGCTTAAAAATACTAGAGAATATTGTAAAATCAGTAGAAGAGTAGCATTCTATAAGAGTGTAGACACCTAAAACATGTCATGTCAAAGGTGACTACTCATATGGACATGCTAGAAGACCATATGGAAGATCTTGGATAGACTCCAAGATAGAGCAGTGGTTTTAACCACTCAATTGGGCTCCTTGGCCTAATCAGTCTGAACCATAGCCCAGACCTATGGTCTACAGGCTGAACCATGGTTGACACCTATGGTTTATAGTCTAGACCATAGCTGTGACCTGTGGTCTTAACTAAAGTTTAGTTGGCCTTCATCCAAGCCAAATCGGTTTGAATGGCCATAAGTTCTAGAAGAGGGTGGTTAAAGGATGAAAGCTTCCAATCCAACTATCCTAACCACCCCTTCTTGATCTTGGCTTCTCCATGAAGCCACCCCTAGCCCTAGGGACATGCTATAAATACCCCCTTCAAATGGGGAGAAGATATAGATGATTTGTATAGCGAAGCACTGATGAATTATCAAGAGAGAGTAAATTGATCAAGTGAGCAATGAAGCCCTATCGAATTGCATACTGAGTTCATGCATTTGAAGGCCACTTTGCTATTCACCTAAATATTGATTTGCTATGGATGCCCTAGGAGCCTAGGAGAGCCAAGAAGTGCATATTCGGGCAAATGAAGGCCCCTCACAGTGAATCAACCACCAAACCTATCAGAAGGACATTGAAGGCGACCCTTGAACATCAATTTGGACAAGGAGGTCAAGCCCACTGCCCTTGAAATTGAGGGTAAACCTATCAGATTGCTAACCATGGCTTTCAGCCATGGTTTACAGTGCAGACCACTCATCAGAGCTATGGTTTGCAGTAGAGGTATCACCACCTTACCTTTTTCACTTCTGTCCAGCTAATTAGCTTAGTTTAGCTATTTTCATGGTTCAATTGTAGTTTAGAAGATTTTTGACCGATAGAATTAGGTTTAGAATAGTTTCATTGCATTTGCATTAAATAGGACATTAATGGATTCTTTATGCACTTTCATGCTTTATTTTACATAATTGATCCATGCATAGTGTAGTTGTTGTCTTCCTTCATGCAATTCTATGAATCTTGATGCAATTAATATAGTTTAGAAGTGCTTTTCATGCTTTCTTGATTATACATGCTTAATGGTATCTTTATGCAATTTTCCTAAAAGGGCCTCATCATGAGAGGTTGCCTATCATTTTGACACTTTTATGTTGTTTCTTGACCGTAGGGAATAGATTCAAAGGAGACTCAACCATCAAGTTCCTTCCTCAATGCGAAGAAGAGGGCAACTCCACCCTAGAGCAGTTTGTGACTAGTTGAAAAGCAACATTAGTGCACCTACCCTTTTGAGGGCTTTGGCATTGTATTAATTGTATCATCATTTGAGTGACCCTAAGAGGGGCATGATTGTAATTAAGATTCTTTGCAAATATTAATACAAGAAACGCTATTTTTGTTGAATCTATGCAATTTTGTCATTATTTGATGCTTAAATGAATGAATATGATATAATACAGTAGATGGGTGCACGCTTTTTGGTTAAGTCAGAAGGCGATCATGGCGGAACTCCACAATTCTAGCATCTGACTATGTTTTTTGGTTTTTGTGACTTGCAGGTATAGACCATAGCTACCAATTGTGGGCCAACAATTGAACCACAGGTTCAACCCATGGGCCATAGTCAGAACCATAGCCTAGACCTACGGTTTCCAACAGACATAGCAGACAATAGAGGGATAAAGCTCAATCGAATGTGGACCTGAGGTAGGCCCTATTTCTCACTCTCTATGACTTCTTCTATCTCTATGTTTTTCTAGAAAGCCAAATTTTGAATGCAATTAAGAAATTAAGAAAGAAAAGGGAATGAATTAGGTCTTAGTTGCATTTATCTTTCATGTCATTAGAAAGGTGCTGCTAGGAATAGTGGATCTCTAATTTTAATCCACCCTAGAATCCAACGTGCTTGATAGAATTTGTGTGATTGGTTTGCATGTGTGAGGCCCAATTAGTGGCCAATTATCATCGTAATGTGCATGGTCTCAAAGAGCATCTAGAATAGCTTGCATTTTCTGAATTTGAAATGTTCTTTCATTTGCATAGCATTTAGAAAATGAGCATGAATGCTATATGATGCATTTATTTTATGTACATTAAAAGGAACCACACACACCACTTGGCACTTAAACGCTAGTGAGTTGGGCTTGACATCCAACCACTAGTAGGGTTCAATGACGGTGGGCGTCATTTCCATCCATTGGCCCAAATCCTACGAACCCTTGATATATAGACCAATACCAGATCCAAGAACCTTTTGTAGCCTAGAAAATTTGCATGTATTCCTCTTCGGAGGGTATAACGTTGATTGGGGGAAAATGGGTGAGGATCTAGGAGGACTTGTGCTCCTTGACCGTGTGTGGGCTTCATTACCACACATTATAGGTTGGATTTACATGACTTGGAGTTCATAGCCAAGTTGGGGCACGAGGTATAGGTGAAAGCCATTAAACTAAGAATAAAATCCAAAATTTTGCAAAACATGATAAGAGTTTCTATACTGATACAACAAATCTTGAAAACACATCAAACAGTTTAGGACTCACTTTCAAAATTTAAAATGAGATAATCATTATTGTATACCTTGTTTGCTTAATAATAAAAGATACATCTAGATGCTAGGTACACAATGGTGGATACATGGGGTGGTCGACAAAGGTCTAAACCTGATGCCAATGACCAACCCCTAACCAATTCACAGTAGCATGTGTCGATTCCTCACCCACATGAGCGAACCGAATGTCGTTCGACTAGCATTAGAGGAGATAACTCGACATGAGGGGATCCCATAGAGCATACCCCTACTAGAGGAGCTTTAGTACACTCCTCTAGGCATAGGTTAGAGTAGGGAGCCTCTCAGCATGAGGGTGCTCCACTCGAAAGCCATTATCGAGACCGTAGTGCATGCGCATCCATGGGATCGATGGAAGAGTTTGTTGTGCAGGGGACCAGGTTGGTGCCCCTACATACTAAGTCCATAGGAGGATCCATGCCTCCACCTTCTAAGTATAGAAGGACTAGAGATCCACCCATTCAGGGGTAGGCAGATAGGCTCATTTTTGAGCATAGGTCTACCCATACTCCCATGCGTGGTCCACCATGCAAGATCACCATTGATATATCAAAGGTGGGAGATAATGGCACCCCTTCGCATGAGCGATGGTGGTCTAGATAGCTAGAGGGTCTAGGTAGTGTCTTAGAGTAGCTAGGCTACAAGCCTTCGACTCCACCCACTCGTGCCCCGAGTGAGCATAGCGTGAGTATCATCAGGACTACTAGAGAGCATGGAGAGGCTTCTAAGCACCCTCATGTCACACATCCACTATCTACGCATGGTGGTTCATAGTATAGGGTACAACAAGATGCCAATGTCATCTTCATAGATAGAGGCAAAGGCACAACATATCAGTTCGATGGGTGTAGAACCCATAAGGTCGCTCATATAGAGCAAGGATACTAGAGGCCTCCCATGGTCGACCAGATCGATAGATCACATCGACTGGCATTAGAGCAGAAATGCCAACTCCTCCAAGATCAATTGGAGGATGCTCGCCTAGAGAGGTAGCACATTGAAGATGAAAATATTCAAGCATAGAGGCTCCTTAGATAGTGGTTATATGAGCAGCGCATGCGCGAAGAGTGTATCCTTACCCAGAAGGAGCACGTGGAGTAGGAGGATCGGTTAGCTAGGGCTGGCCTATATCCTCATGATGAGCATAGAGAGCATATGCATAGGAAGGCTTTTTCACAAGCTGATATGCATCGAGAGTGTAGAGACGCTCATACTCATGCTAGTGCCAAATAGAGGGAGCGACCACCCCCACTCAATGATCAGAGGCAGAGACAACATGAAGAAGAAGAGGGAGATGGATACGACCAAGAATATCCTGAGAGCT
The DNA here is from genome assembly GCA_028583015.1 of Wollemia nobilis. Taxonomy (NCBI): domain Eukaryota; kingdom Viridiplantae; phylum Streptophyta; class Pinopsida; order Araucariales; family Araucariaceae; genus Wollemia; species Wollemia nobilis. The sequence continues at coordinate 44,698,768 of JAQPPZ010016981.1, read as the reverse complement.
CCCGAGCTGAGGAGGAGGAAGAGCCACACCCTCCACCTCGTACGAGGAAGACAGTACCTCCTAGACCACCTCCACATCAACTTAGGGAGGAGGAATTTCTATCTTCAGAGGCCTATAAGGCCTTAGCCGAGAAGGTCAAAGCCATCGAAAGACAAGGCACAACTATTCAAAATCTGACTTTAAGGAAAATCCATAATGAGCCTTTGGATCCTTTGGTACCTACTCCGGCTTACCCTGAGCATTTTGATATGCCCAGGTTGGATAAGTTTAAGGGTGATGAAGATGCACAGGAGCATATCATGAGCTTTCTGGATGCTTGTTTTCAGATAGCAAGCAATGATGCATTGTTGCTCCATAATTTCATCATGACACTTTATGGTCCAGCCTGGGAGTGGTTCAATCAGCTAAAGAAACATAGCATAACTAGTTTTGAACAATTAGTTGATGCCTTTCTTGAATGCTATTCCTTTGGCATAAAGAAATAGGCCAATATTTTTGATCTGGCTGTGCTAGCTCAATGCGATGATGAGCTGATTGAGCAATACGAGAAGATATGGAGGAGACTGATGGTAAAGTTGCCATTCCCTATTCCTACCATAGAGTTAACTTAAATGTTTATGAAGAGTTGTGCCAAGCACATCTCGTTACTATTGTAGCTACAGTAGTATCCTACATTCGAGGAAGCTTTGGCGCAAGCCAAAGTGATCGAGGACATCAAGTTGCAGGAAGGCAACTTGAAGCTCAAGAACAGGAGAGAAGGACAAAAGAAGAGTGCCACGAAGCAATAGGGCAAGCAGGCCCATGTGAATCAGGTGGTACTGAATCTCCAAAGGGGAGACAAGGGGCAATAGAAATAGAATTATCAAGCCCAACCTCCTCCTACGCAATATGACAAGTGCAACAACAATTTTAAGGGCAAGAACAAAGATCAACGCCCACCTCGCCAGTTCACACCATTGATGGAATCGTTGATGATGATTTTCCATCAACTGTGCGAGGCCAAGGCAATTAGATTACCCGAGGTCAAGATGGTAGACCCCAATCAACCCAAACCTAAGGGGTACCAAGAGGATCTATTTTGCATTTATCATCGAGCGAAAGGCCATGACATTGAGGTATGTTGGTATTTCAAACACTTGGTGCAAAATATGATTGACAGAGGTGAGCTTGTAGTGCCACATAACCCATAGGCACTAGATAATCAGAATATAGGGATTTATAAAAACCCCTTGTCGAATCATGAGGCACCTCGCAACAACGTTGGCCAGGTCAACCAGGTGCGAGTCGAACCACCTACCCAGGGGTTCATAGGCATGGTGAACATTGTCACCAGACATGGGAGGTATGAACAACTGAATCAACCTCGTGCTCCCATTCAAATATAAGCCATGCCAAATCAACGACCGACATAGAATATCCCAGGCCCACCAACAAGACCGATGGTGACCATAAGGAGCAGGTTGGTCCAAAACTTGTAGATGACTCCTACAAAGTTGTCGATATATGAGCTAATACAGTAGTCCCCTAGGCATAGGGAGACTCTTATGGATATTTTGAGGTCCATTGAGGTACAGTCCCAGGATGCACAGGCATTTACAAATTTTGTGGGACATGTACAATAGTGTCAGGAACCGATGATTCAATTTTATGATCATGAGATAAAGATGGTTTCTACAACCATGGCTGACCCATCATTGCACATAATCGCATGCATTAATCACATGCCATTTAAAAGGGTCTTGATCGATACTGGCTCATCGATCAACATAATAATGACCAAGGCACTGAGTCATTTGAAGCTCCCCAAATCGCATATCATGCCCACTACATTTACATTGAGAGTGTTTAACGATGCACTATGTTCAACTATTGGCATGATTATCCTACCCATGCAGGTAGGCTTGAAGACCATCTTCATGATGTGTCATGTGATAGAAGGGGCCATGCAGTACAACATACTACTCGATAGGCCTTGGATTCATGAAATGCATTGTGTTCCCTCGATACTACATCAGTGCATGAAATATATTCATGAGGGACGGGTTCACGTAGTGTCATCGAATGAAGAACCTTTCAAGTTCATGAACCTAGCAGATTTGCCTAGGGGTTTTATGCTCCCATCAATGCACCTGGATGTTCGACCATCATCACCAATAAAGAAACTAGGAGGTAAACCAGTAGTACATGCCCAACCAATGCCATCTGTGTCACACAGATCGGAGCACACCATTGCTACTTCTAGGAAATCATCGACATCAGTCATGCAACGGGATGAAAGGAGGTTAAAGGTAAAAATGGGTGAGAAAGAGAAAGAGCATGAGCCCAAGCCAATCATCGAGGAGGTTCCCACTCCTATGGAAGTTGAGGAACCCCAAGACAAAGCTAAGGAGGTACCTCAACCTACCTCACCTGCATCTTTAGTAGGGTCATCTACATCATGGGTGACTGTTCATCTCACCAATATAGGGTTGGGTGAGTATATTATGCATAATGTGACCTTCGAGCCTATTTTGGAAACTACATAGGAGATGGGTCGACCGCACACTCATCGATATCCAGTTGGATCAGTCATACCATTGGGTGAGCCACCCAATCAGACTAACTTCATCTATGCGGGGCTAGATCAGCTTCCCATGCATACACCCATGGATGAAGATGACAATGAACCATTCATAGTAAATGTTCGTTATCTATCCAACCTAGAGTATGCCATGCATATTTTTGAGCTATATCATTGGAATGGATACGACCTTGGTCTCTTCGAACAAGGATGTAGGACTCCATTGGAACCGGGTTATCAGTTAGTCACTGATAGGTTCGGCTTAGGGTTATAGATACAAGGGCAGGATGATCTACTAGCAGCATCCTTGGATCGGTTGTACCTTAGTCTGGTAGATGATGTGGATTTTAATCCATATCATCTTGATCCTTCTAATTTTTGGAGGAATCACCCTATGATATCTTTCATCACCATTGAGCCACTCAAAGATCATCGTGAAGGGCTCCTTGAGCATATTGAGATAGAATTGAACCCTAGAGATAACCTAGGACACCAAACCCATGATGTAGTCGATGACATAGACATGTAGGGGCATAACCCCATTACTGTAGATGATCTCGAGCTAGGAGATCTTTGTAATGAATATGGAGAGGAGTCCACCTCCGATATGAGTGGACTAGGCTATGATGCAGATGAGGAATCCTCAAACGATGATGAATCCGAGGATGAAGTCGAAGGTGCTTATGTAAGGCCTTTATATGCGCATCACCTGATGCCTATAGAGTCGGTACATGTTATCAAAGAGATTCTTCCCAATATCGATCATTTAGAGGAAGATATCAAGCCAGTTTTCTTGGCAATGTCATACATAAGGTATAATTATCTAGTTTTTTTGGATAGCGATGATAACATTCAAGAAGTAAGATTCATGGGGCCTCATTTGGAGGAGCATCCCATGGGAGTAGGAGTGAATGAAGGGCTCTAGTTCTCAGATAGTGATGAAGAAGATGAGCTAGAGAGGGCCTACCTTGGTCCTCCATATTTGCATTATCATCACCAATGCATAGACATAGATGAAGTCTATCATCAGTTACGTATAGGTCCATGTCTGAGAGCAAGATGATTAACCCTAGATCAGATTCATCGGATGGTTAATCCTCCTCTATCGACTTACATGGAGCTCTTAGAGCCAAATGATCCTATTCTATAGTTAGTGCATAGGGAGGATCTGATTGTCCATAGTCCTCATAGAGAAGACCCCTTTGTACCTATGCCATTGGAGCTAGACCTTGGGAGTGAATATTACATCAGTTATGTAGAGGATTGTCCATGTGGTTCTGGAGGCCAATACCATTCCATAAATATGGTCTCCATTGACTTAACCACTCCACTTCGTAATCCAGCAAATCTATCTAAATCGTTGTATCTTAATGTAGATGTTATCGACTGGGATCGTGCTGATTCACTGGTAGAGCCTGAAGATTTCTTCCCCAATGAAGAAATGTTGCAACCTTTCCATTTTGTGCTAGGTTATGCTTACGATGTATATCATACTGAGAATGCTTCTAATGTAGAACATATAAATCTAGCTGATGACATCCATCTGATCCCTACACCTCACCAGCTTGAGGAGGGGTCACATATGTCAGTAGAGGAAACCTTTGAAGTGGATATCAACAATGATCCCACCAATCCAAAGAAGGTTAAACTTGGAGAGAGTCTCACTCCAGATGAGTGGGCCACCCTCATCCCTCTACTGAAAGAGAGACCAGATTTGTTTGCTTGGATGTACAAGGATATGCCAGGTCTAGACCCAAAATTGGTTACTCATAACCTTTCGCTAGATTTGATGAAGAAGTCGATCAAGAAAAATCTTAGAAAGATGCACCCAATAGTAGCCTTAATGGTGAAATATGAGCTACAAAAGTTGTTGGATGTAGAATTTGTAATTTCCATCGACTATCTAGAATGGGTTTCCAATATGGTACCCATAGGAAAACCTGATGGAAGAATCCGTATTTGCATGGATTTTAGAGACCTCAATAAGGCAACACCCAAAGATTCATTTTCATTGCCTAATATCGATGCTCTTGTGGATGCAACTATAGGTCATGAAATGCTCTCCTTAATGGATGATTTTTTTGGTTACAATCAAATTCGGATTAAACCCGAAGACCAACATAAAACCATGTTTATAACGCCATGGGGAACATTTTGCTACAAAGTTATGCCATTCGGCCTCAAAAATGTTGGTGCGACGTACCAACGGGCCATGACATACATTTTTCATGACTATATGCACAAAATCCTAGAATATTACATGGATGACTTGCTAGCCAAGTCATTACTATGTGTAGAGCATGCGGAGGTCTTAAGGAAGGTCTTCGATCACCTAATAGATTATAATGTTAGGTTGAATCCTAAGAAGTGCGTATTTGGCGTAACTTCTGGTAAATTGTTAGGATTCATCATCTCAAAGAGAGGCATCGAAGTTGACCCAGTGAAGGTCAAGGCTATTTTAGAAATGTGTCCTCCCTCCAACATTAAAGAGTTGAGAAGCCTTCAGGGTAGAGTAGCTTCGATCAAGTGATTCATCGCTCAGTTATCGGATAAGAGTCGACCCATGAATCGACTGCTACACAAGGGGGTCCCATTCAATTGGGATGAGGATTGTCAAGCAGCTTTCACTAAAATAAAGAAATACCTAGCGACATCACCAGTGCTAGCTCCACCAAGGCCAGATGTGCCTTTTCTGCTATATATATCGGTGACTGACTTTGCATTAGGGACCATGTTAGCCCAAAAGAATGTGCAAGGTAAAGAACAAGCCATATATTACATTAGTCGAACCTTGGTGAGTTATGAGCTAGGGTATGCATATGTGGAGAAATTATGTTTAGCAGTAGTGTTCACTACAAAGAAATTGTGGCACTATATGTTGAGTCATACAACATATGTTATATCAAAACAAAACCCTTTACAGTACATGATGAGTAAGACGTATCACAATACGCGTACTGTGAAGTGGATCATGCTATTGACAGAATTTGATCTGGAATTCATAAGCCAGAAGTCCATTAAGGGATAGGTCATAGCTGATCAATTAGCTGAGGCACCACTATCAAACAATAGGCCTCTAACCATAGAGCTTCCGGACGATGCAGTCTTCATCATGTCTGAAGCTCCCAAACCCGAAGAACCAGAGAACAATGCTGATATGACTCTGTTCTTTGATGGTTCAAAATGCGAGCAAGGAGGTGGTGCTAGAATAGTATTTTTCACACCGCAAGGAGCTCCCATGCCCTTGTCATTCAAGTTGGATTTTTCATGCACCAACAACAACGCTGAGTATGAAGCCCTACTACTGGGCCTCCACACAGCTGTCACCATGAATATTAAGAGATTGAACATCTTTGGTGACTCATTGCTCATAGTAAATCAAGTCAAGGGGCTCTTTCAGTGTCGATGTCCCATACTGAAAGCCTATAAAGATCTAGTTGCCACTTATTTGGCTAAATTTGAATGGTATGACATCGAGGCAATCCCTCGGTCATCAAATAGGTTTGCAGACACCATGGCATCTTTGGGATCTTTAATCCCTCAGAATCCATCTACAGATTTTACTACCATCCATGTCAAGATGCTCTCGCATCCGACAGTAGAGCGTGCAGCTTATGATAACAAAGAGTCGATCAATATGATTAGTGTAGAACCAAAAGCTGAGTGGTTCTGCAAAGCTGAAGACTTTCTTAAGAAGGCACCCTAGGGGTCATTAACCTCTCAGAGTCCGACGAGGAGTGGTACTACCATTCACCATAGGGTTGTTTTTGAGTCTGCATTTGCAAAAGTAAATACGTAGGGGGAGCAAGTCGTCTTAGCAGTCAAAGCTGAGATTTATCAAAATTGGATGTCACAAATTAGAGACTTCCTAAAGCTTAGTATAATCCTAGAGGGATTGTCGCATGCTGCAAGATGCACATTTAAATAGAAAGTGATAAAATATGTCTTAATAGGAGACATTTTGTATCGTAGAAGCTACGATGGAGTTCTCCTTCATTGTCTAGAGCCCCAAGAGTCATCTTGGGTGATCTCACAAGCTCATGATGGTACATGCGATGGCCATTTTAGTGGCATGGCCATCATCAAGTGCATCCTTCGCATGGGCTACTTTTGGCCCACTCTAGAGAAGGATTGCAATGCGTATGTCAAGAAATGCATCAAATGTCAACATCATGCTAATCTTACGCACTTGCCATCATAGGCCTTACAGCCCATCCAAGCGGCTTGGCCATTTTCTCAGTGGGGACTAGATCTTATAGGCAAGATCTCTCCCCCATCATCGGGCCGACATACATTTATAATCATGGCTACTGAGTATTTTACAAAGTGGGTGGAAGCAATACCCTTAACAATGACAACCAGAGCTCGTATAGCAAAGTTTATACTAGAGCATATCATAAGTCATTTTGGGATTCCATCCAAAATAATATCGGATAATGGAACATCATTTCAAGAACAAAACTGTGAGAGCTTTGACATCTAAATATAGAATCAAACATAGTTTTGTGACTCCATACTATCCACAAGCAAACGAGCAAGCTGAAGCTTCAAATAAGATAGTGGTGGCCATCTTGAAAAATATGGTCCAAGAAAACCACAAATACTGGCATATCTAGCTGCCCCTTGCGTTATGGGCTTACAAGACTAGTATTCAGATGCCCATAGGGGTAACCCCATTCTCACTAGTATATGGCATTGAGGCCATTATGCCCTTGGAATTAGAAATTCCAACATTGTGCATCACATTGAAAGAGTTCATCGATGATGACACTACATGACAAGCTCGATTGGATCAATTGACGCTGCTTGATGAACATCACATGAATGCCCTGGAGCATCTCCATGTTTATCAGGAGTGACTAAAATGAGCTTACAATGTCAAAGTCCACTAGAGAGACTTTGAAGTTGGGGATCTTGTCTTGAAAGAGAACCAATAGAACTCTAATTTGCCACCCGATCTAAGGGATAAATTTATGACTAATTGGCTAGGGCCCTATATCATATCTAAAAATATTGGTCTGGGTACTTATCACCTAACATCGCTAGGGGGTGTTGAAGAGCCTGAACCTCTCAACATCATCCATATTAAGGTATTCTATGCTTGAGAGCATAGTAAAAGGCTCCAAGGGTTCTCAAAACCACTTGGTCATGTCAATCAAAGGCTTCAAGGGTTGTTGAATACCGCTTGGTCATCCTAAAAGGCTCCAAGCTCTTTCATGAGTAGTTTGGTCAATTAAAATCTCCAAAGGCATCTATAAGCCCTTTGGTCATCCTCAAAAGCTCTGAGGGTTGTTGAATACCGCTCGATCATCCTAAAAGGCTCCAAGCTCGTCTATGAGTAGCTTGGTCAATCAAAAGGCACCAAGAGTTTCTGAAAAATTGCTTGGTCAACCCAAAGGCTCCAAGGATTCTCAAAATCGCTTGGTCATCCCAAAAATCCCCAAAGGTGCTCATAATCCCTTTGGTCAATCCTAAAAGCTCCAAGGGTTCCTAAGAATCGCTTGGTCAATCTAAAGGCTCCGAAGGCATGTACTCACCGTTTGGTCAAGATATGAGGCTCAAAAACTCATAAAAATTATAAAATCAATAAAATCCAAAAAAAATTGGTAAAGCATAAAAATCCAAAAACATTTGCATTTTGCATTATGCATTTTCATTCATGCATTCATTCCATTGCATTGCAAATAGGCATACGTCATCCATTGCATTCCGTAATAGAAGGCATTGTGTTTGTCAGTCTTACAAGTGATGCCACATTTGTGTTTTAATCATGCACCTCTGCATTTATCATAATCCATCATTCATGTGAGTAATTGTGTTTTTCAACACAACCCATAATGTTGCTATGAAGATATACTCAGGTTTTTCGGTCACTCAACCATACCTAGAGGTCTTATCAAGAGTTGATAGAAAGCTTGCTTTAATTTTGTAGTTAAGGTCCAGTTAGTATAGCCCTTAGCATATCAGAGTTCTATCACTAATCAAAAAATTAAGCAATCCTAATAAGGACTAGGGGAAGATGAAAGCTATGAAGCAGGACCGGGTATCCTGAAGCGAAAATAGTTATTCTTGCTTATCCCCCTGTGTGGACAGTACAGGAAATGTTGGCAGTTGGCAAAAGGACAAGTGTATTTCCTACTCAAAATCCCTTGCTTACGATAAAATGAGCAATATCCTAGAGTGATATCCCACATCAATCCCCAATATTGATACCCTAGATCGATATCATAGATCGACATCCCAGATTGATATCCTATATTGATATCATAGATCGATACACTCAATCGATATTACAAAAATAGTTTCCCCCAAAGTAAAATCCCCCAAAGGAAAGTTTTTGAAGAGAATTATCAAATGTAAATTCCAAAAAGTGAAGATCGAATGAAGATCAAAAATCAAAGCTCAAGTGAAGATCGAATGAAGATCATAAATAAAAGTTCACATCAAGATCGAATGAAGATCATAAATCAAAGTTCAAATCTAGATCAAATGAAGATCAAAAAATAGATTCCAATGAAGATCAAATGAAGATCCAAAGAAATTCAAATTCAAAATGGAATCGACTCCCTTGCTTCACTACATATGAGCAAGTATCCCAAAAATTGAAAAAGAATGAGTGGGAGCAAACTTGAATCCTTAGAATTGCCAACACTATTGTACCTTATGCATGATGATATGTCTGATGCATTAGCACCTCACTTATGAACAAGACCAATGTTTGAATGTGGAAGAGCTAGCTTCAGGTGTCCTGTATCGCCTAGTGGTCTAGTCCAACTAAAATCTAAACCTAAGATTGGATAAGCACTTGCGGATCCCCTATCTTAGCAATGGGCTGAAAGAATCCTGCCTGACATTGGGGTATGCTTGTGCCTTATCTCAAAATATTCATGTGCACACACAGGGATAATGAATAGTTAGGGCCTATCCTAGCAAAAGCCTTATATCTCAGAAGTCTAGTATGGTCAGTATACAACTTTTGATAAGACAAGTTAGGGTGCTTGAGTCTCATGGAAAACCTCAAAATCTCTCTAAAAAGCAACAAATGCTAAAAGCATAAACCATCAAATGGTAAAAGTCATTGCAAATTATCAAATTGCAAAGTATCCAAGAAGCGATAGATCATTACATAAAGCACAATCAACATATAGGATAGATACCGGATGAATATCAACAACGATGTTTAGATGACCACTGACTATATCATGCATATCATTCAAAGTGCGAAAGAAAATAGAATGACATATCATATCATTTGCATCATACAACTTCGTACCATTGCATTTCATATATGGGTGATTAATTGATTAAATTCTTGTTACAAGGATTCTCAATTACAAATCATGATTTTTTTACACATCCTGTGGCGTCATCCATTAGATTGTCAAACATATGTTGCATTCATTCCTTATGTTTTAAGTGATTAAAGCATACAGGTTCATTTACATTAGAATATTACCATGTAAATAAAGCATCTCAACAAAGTAATGCATACAATAAAGCAATATCAAATATGCGTTAAGAAAAAGCATTCGCATCCATTTGCATCTATCATCAAAAGCACATCTAAGCATCTAGATCACTGCATACCATCATCATAAATTAAATAGTTGTCTAGTGCATGACATCATACATCACATCATATAGCATCAACATAACATAAGCATTGCATCCATGTGCATCACATAAACATAAAATAAAAAATAAATGAGTACACAATAATGAGCCATAAAATGATCAGTCATATCATATATAAATATGTGTCTCAAGAGTACATCGGGAGTACAAAAATACCCGTAGGCTACAACTGTGTAGGTCCTCGACCTTACACTCAAAAATGGTACAATATATACATCAAAAAATGTGTACTAAGGAGGGCCTACGCCCTAGCCTACGAATCACCCCCGTCATCCCTGTGGCTCCTATGAGAGCTAGCTCCATGTGTGCTAGAAGACCGATGAGTCCTCTCGGTCCTATGAGTCTGGTGGCTGGAACTCATCGAAGACTACCCTGTAGTCCTGGTCCTGGTCCTCTATGACCCCACAGCCTACCTGTCCTCTAGAACCTGTAAACCCCTCAGCTCGATGAAGCCCTCTAGCTAAGAGATGTGAGCTACCCTCACATCCAATCGATCATTTCTCTCCTCTACGAGAGAAGTGAGCCACCTGATCTCTACCATAGGATCCACACCTATGACTAGTGGAGCGGCTGGAGGTCCCATGACAACTTGAGAGGATGGAGGGTCTCCCCTCTGTAGCCTGAGTAGGTCCCTCTCTACAATAGCCTCACCTCGTTGTGCCACTGCTACATCATGGGCACTAGTGAGCTCCCGGACCTGAGTCTCTACCATTGTAGCTCACTCTGTGAGACTAGTGATCTCCTCCTACGCCTTAGCTAGCTGCCTATCTCGATCAGCTAGCTTCACCTCTAGAGTGGTGATAGTGGTGTCTCACTCCCATTGCTAAGTCTGATATCTACCAAGCTGACTCTACAAGTCAACAACCTGAGCTAAGAGCAACCCCTCTACACTGTCAGGAGGAACCTCACCCTCCTCTAGAGCCTCATCATCTGGGTCATCCTTAGGAGCCTCCTCGATGGTGGCCTCTATGCCCCATCCATCGTCTATCTACTGGTGCACCCTACGCCCATCAGGATCCACCTCTGCCTCTACCTGGTCATCAACTCTACCTAGAGGCCCTGATCCATGCCACCATAGCATCGACCACCATCCATCGTATGTTAGAGTGGTAGCAGCCCTATCAACTCTAGTCTCCTAGAAATCATCTAGCTCATCCCCTAGAGCTAGAGGCTAGATCCATGGTAGATGTGTCTCTAAATCCAAGCACCTATAGACAAATGGGATCTCTAGAATATCCTGCACCAGGTCGAACTACCATAGGATGCGAGAATAAAATTGATACTCTCTAATCTCGGCCTTTCGACCGAGTAGCCATCTATCCCGATGAGCCTATCGAAGCCACTCGTCGGCCTTAGTCTAGTCAGGGCACTCCATGTATGACCACCACTCAATATCATCCAGGTCGAGTCCTGCAAACTATGTGATGTAATTTTGGGTGTCACCAACATGGGTCCTACTCTTGAACCCCTCCTCCTCGCGAGGCCAATAGGTGACATAACACTGATGGGCATCATCAATCTCATGAATGTGCAATGGTAGCTCTCTAGGATGCTCTATCCTGATGTGCTGCCAACCCCAAATCTGAAGAAGTAAGCTGCAGCTGATGCCCCGGTGGCTCCGATCAGTGATCTGGTATAACTCTCTGTACAACTGGTAGAGCAGGGTGCTCCCCCAGGCCAGTCATAGTGGCTGAGTCACTGAGCTCTGAACCACTCTACGGATAGTGGCTAGGAGGTTCTAGGGAATCCTCATGCTCGAGGAGTCTGGAAGGACAACTTGCACCACCAGGTGCATAAAGATGGCCTCACGAATAGAGAAGACATTCTTCCCCTGCCAGTAGCCGATATGGACTCCTCCATGATCAATACTACGCTGAGCCTCCTCACTTCGGGCATCGAAGATGGCATAAAGACACACACCTAATCTAATATTGTACCAAGGTGGTACATTTGCATGTACCAAAGAATGTAATATTCTCCAACACTTGGGTCTCTTAAATGAAAATCCAAATACATACCACTATGGTATCTCTCACAGGACCAACATACTTTCTGTCTTTAATTAAGCACTATTTTTAATATTTTTCCTCTTAATGCTTAATGTTGTAATTTCTAATTATGATTGAAATGAAATATTTTTTCTTTTGAAAGTGATTTTATTAAAGTATCTACTAGTTGATTCTTTGTCTTGGAAAAATTATTGTTTTAATACTCCTTCCTTAATCATATCTTCAATGGAGTGATGAAAAATATCTATGTGATTGGATTTTGTATGAAAGAAGTGATTTTTATCATTTGAATGGTGTTATTATTATCACAATATATAGTAGTAAGGGAACTAATATTTTGCTATATAACAACTTACTAATGTAGCTATTATATATCCAACCTCTATTATAGAAATGAAAATTGTTTGCTACTGTTTTGAACTCCATGCGGTCTTGTATCAAATTTTTAATAATTATAAACCAATTTTAAATTTCCCTTTACATGATAGTATACCTTCATATAAAATACTCTCAACAAACTTGTCATACTATGCCATTAGAGGACATCCATCCAACCATAAATTATGTGTATTTTATTCCCAAATCTATCATTACCAACAATTTTTGTTGATATTATTTTTCAAACCACAAACATTACAAAGGTGCAAATCCCAACATTTTATCTCTACATAATCTAATCACCAACAATGATTGCAACTATATTCTTCCTATGTATACAAATTTTGTATATTAGATCTATAAGTATAATAGATACCTAAGAATTTGAATTTTTATTTCTATTTATAATTCTCCTTTGACAATTTTCATTGTTTCACTTGATTTTCCAGCATAAGCAAGGCCTTTATTCCTTAACCGCATACATATCTCCATTGGATTTTAATTCCTTGACCACTTTTACCTAAAACTTTTTATTTATATCCCATTTTTCTCAACATAGAACTAATTCCTTTGGTGTGCTTTTCAAAATATCACATACTACCATCATTGATCTAAGTTGATTTTTTAATATGAGTGAAATTCAAAGCATAATTATTTTTTAACATCGATAATCTTATGAACATCATCAACACCACATGAACCATATCTTCTATTTCATAAGAAGAGATTGTCATCTTTAGATCAACTTGTTGTGTACAACCATTATACCTTTTCCAAGATCTTTAATTATTTTTTCATCTTTAAGATTCACTTTATTCATCATAGATTTATCAATTTTCATAAATATATATTTGTTATTTTTCATATGATCAAGAGACCATATTTTATCTTTAGACTTTTATGCCATATGACAAGCAAAAAAATGTTAGATATAAATTCCTCTCCTTCATCTTTGATAAATTTTCTCTTTTATCTTGCATGTGAATCTGATCACTTTAAAAGTGGCCAGATATTTTACAAGAATAACATTGAGTATTTTCTCTACATTCATTCTCAAAATGACAAAATATTTTGAAATGATGGCATTGGATATTTCTCTTATCTACAGTACCATGTACATGATCATTTCATTTATGAAGACCTTTTCCTTGACTTATTGAAAAATTTGTTAACTCCCCTTTTATTCCTTGACTCACTATAAATAATGCTTTCTGAAAAATTTACCTACTAGATGTTGCTTTCTCCATCAACTTTTGCTTTCGTTGTAAAAGCTTGCTCTGAAATTTCTAGATATTTTTTTATTTCATGGGATAAAAATGAACACATAATTTGGTCTAACTATAATTTTGTTAAATATTTGCTTCTATTGTAATCACAACTAAATTCTATTTCATTGGTAAGCCCCTAAATGCCTTTTTACAAATCATCTATTCTATGATGCTCTCTTTATTTTTCAACAATAAATTTACTATGTCTTACACTTGAACATAAAAATAAATTATCTTCTCATTATCCTTCTTTTGAAGATTCTCTAATTCCGTTAATAAATTTTGCAGCCAAACTATCTTAACTATATCTAAGCTTTGATAAGTAGACTCCAACATCTCTCAAGCTTCTTTTGCATTATTAGCTCTAAAAATTATAGGAAAGATGCTCACATGTAGACCATTCTAGAATAGAAACATGGCCAAAGCATTCTTCTTCATTATCTCTTTCATATTATTTTTGTGTAATGCCAAAAATGCACTCCAATCATAGGACTTAACATATTATGTTTGAACTGTCTCCTATACGCATTTTTAAATCTTTAAGGTTGCATCTTAATTTTTTGTATTTATAGTGATAACCATTGAATGAATAAGTTACCATTTGTAAATTTACTATTTTCGTTGAGAAGATCTCTCAAAGTTCTTAAAATTGGACCTAATACAAGATGATAAAAATGCATTTCAAGTTCCTATTGAAATTGGGCAAGTGTGTGAGGGGGTGGGTGTGTGTGTGGTGGCTTTGTGTTAAATTCCTAATTTCCTATATTTATAGTGATAACCATTGAATGAATAAGTTACCATTTATAAATTTACTATTTCCGTTGAGAAGATCTCTCAAAGTTATTAAATTGGACCTAATACAAGATGATAAAAATGCATTTCAATTTCCTTCTTAAAATTGGACCTAATACAAGATGATAAAAATGCATTTCAATTTCCTATTGAAATTGGGCAAGTGTGTGAGGGAGTGGGTGTGTGTGGTGGCTTTGTATTAAATTCCTAATTTCCTATATTTATAGTGATAACCATTGAATGAATAAGTTACCATTTGTAAATTTACTATTTCCATTGAGAAGATCTCTCAAAGTTCTTAAAAATGGACCTAATACAAGATGATAAAAATGTATTTCAATTTCCTACTGAAATTGGGCAAGTGTGTGAGGCGGTGGGTGTGTGTGTGGTGGCTTTGTGTTAAATTCACTATTAATAAGTATAGCTCTTAGCTAGCTATACGAGGGGTCATGGTTGGGAGGATACTGGTCAACCGTATATGTTTATAGGGGTTGCTCACAATAACCATACATACATACATACATACATATATATATATATATATATATATATATATATATATATATATATATATATATATATATATATATATATATATATATATATATATATATTTTATTGAGCATTTGTTATTTTAAAAAGAAAATTTTCCTTTTAAATATTAATTATTAAAAATATTAATATATATAAAATTTAAATTAGAAACGTCACTCATATGAGATTTTCACAATAACCAAATCACAAAATAAAAATAAAAAAATAGTTTTAAATATATATATATATATATATATATATATATATATATATATATATATATATATTTATATTTATATTTATGGGCCATCCGTTGTTTTAAAAAGATAAAATTTATTGAGCATTTGTTATTTTAAAAAGAAAATTTTCCTTTTAAATATTAATATATATAAAATTTAAATTAGAAACGTCACTCATATGATATTTTCACATTAACCAAATCACAAAATAAAAATAAAAAAATAGTTTTAAAAAAAAAAATATATATATATATATATATATATATATATATATATATATATGGGCCATCCGTTGTTTTAAAAAGATAAAATTTATTGAGCATTTGTTATTTTAAAAAGAAAATTTTCCTTTTAAATATTAATTATTAAAAATATTAATATATATAAAATTTAAATTAGAAACGTCACTCATATGAGATTTTCACAATAACCAAATCACAAAATAAAAATAAAAAAATAGTTTTAAATATATATATATATATATATGGGCCATCTCGTTGTTTTAAAAAGATAAAATTTATTGAGCATTTGTTATTTTAAAAAGAAAATTTTCCTTTTAAATATTAATTATTAAAAATATTAATAAATATATAAAATTAAAATTAGAAACGCCACTCATATGAGATTTTCACAATAACCAAATCACAAAATAAAAATAAAAAAATAGTTTTAAATATATATATATATATATTTATGGGCCATCCGTTGTTTTAAAAAGATAAAATTTATTGAGCATTTGTTATTTTAAAAAGAAAATTTTCCTTTTAAATATTAATTATTAAAAATATTAATATATATAAAATTTAAATTAGAAACGCCACTCATATGAGATTTTCACAATAACCAAATCACAAAATAAAAATAAAAAAATAGTTTTAAATATATATATATATATATATATATATATATATATATATATATGGGCCATCTGTTGTTTTAAAAAGATAAAATTCCTCTCAAATATTAATTATTAAAAATATTAATATATATAAAATTTAAATCCGTCTAATAATAACTTTAAACTTCCAAATAAGTTTAAAATATTAATATATATAAAATTTAAATCCGTCTAATAATAACTTTAAACTTCCAAATAAGTTCATGTATCTCCCTTTATTCATGCAATTCCCAGCGATCTCTGTTGAAGCAGCCAATTAGAGTATATTTCGAAGATTGGAATGATCGTTTATTTATTCGGGGTTCATGGTATTAATTAATTCATGTATAATTACGCGTAACTGTATAATTACATGTGCTCTTACCAAAAAATTGGATCGAACCCTCGAAAACCTGTGTTTAATTTTTTTTGACCCCACAAACTCCAAAAGACATGGGAGGTAAAAAATCGTTAAAACAAATCAGCAAAAGACTAAATAAAACGTACGATCTCATATTCAAATTTGGTGTTGTGCGGTTGCACGATGCGCTGCGCTGGCTCAACTGATCACCGTGACCCAAATTCTAAATGAAATTTAAAAACAGCCGGTCTAAAAGATACGCTCGTCGAATTATAACTTGGCTGAAGAGACGTGACGTTATATATATATATATATACATTTCTATGTCTTGGTAAGGCAGAATGTCGCCAACGATGAGGCTAATTATCTTCTTCTCCAGCATTCTCTTTCTTTTCACAGGAGTTGTTTTGTCATGCAGCATTCCACCTCCTCCAATCGAATGCAACGGCTCCGGATGCACCATCTTCAACTATCAAGGCTTGTGGGAAGATCGCTCCTCTTGCAAAGCTGCTAAATCTGTTTATCCCGCAACCGAAAAAGAGCTCGTGGCAGCCGTGGCAGAGGCGGTGAAAAACAAACAGAAGATCAATGTCATCAGCGGATCGGCTCACAGCACCCCAAAGCTCGCTTGCGTGGGAGATGGCGGTCTCATCATCAGCACCAGAGACCTCACCTCCACCATAAGCGTTAATACCGCCGCCAAAACTATAACCGTCGACGCCGGCGTTATTATGCGAGATATGTTCGATGCAGCCGCTAAGGCCTCCCTCGCGTTTCCCGCCTCCACATCGTGGGACGGACTCTCCGCCGCCGGTTCCGTCAGTACCGGCGCCCACGGCAGCAGCCTCGTCGGCAAAGGCTCTGCCATCAACGAATACGTTGTCTCCATGAGATTGGTAGTTCCTGCCTCGGCTTCTGAGGGGTATGCTAAGATTATCGAGTTAAGAGAGGGCAACCAGGACTTGAATGCTGCAAGATTTTCTCTGGGAACGTTGGGAGCCATTTCCAAAATCACATTTGCTCTGCAGCCCATGTTCAAGCGTTCCGTCTCCTTGGCTTTGGAAGATGACAAGGGCTTGGAGGATCGCCTCGAGACCTTTCTCAAGAAATCGGAGTTTGCAAATATATATTGGTATGTCGCCCATGGTAAGGCCCTCATGGGAAATATTGATAGGGTTTCTGTCGATGTGCCTGGGGATGGTCGAGTCAGTGGCTACAACCCCACTACGGTGCTTAAAGCAGAGAAAAGCGCTGCCGAATGTAAGTGCATTCATGTATAGACTCTATATTCAGCGATGGGTTGTGGTTTTTTTTTTTATTTAATGTGGAATGTAATGCAGACGACTCCATTGAAGCCAAAGAGGATGCGGAGGGACAGTGCAACAAGACGGGGAAGTCTATGAACGAGAGAGCGCCCAAAGGCGGGGGGTTTTTCAACGATGGGAACAATTTCACTGGGTATCCCGTTGTGGGATTCAACCACCGAATGCAAGCCAGTGGATCATGCCAGGACTACCACCAGAAAGTCGAAAACGTTTCTTCCTGCATGTCCACAGGAATTGTAGACAAAAATCAGTCCATCTGTTCGTGGGATCGGCGAGTGCAGAGTAGATTGAAGTTCGATTTAGAAATAAGGGTTCCCCTGTCACGGGCGCGGGATGCCATGTTGGACGTGAAAAGGATCAGAGATCTCAACCCCAATGCCTTGTGTGCTGTGGAAGGGTCGGGTATCATTATGCGAACTATCAAAAAATCTGAAGCGTATCTGGGCCCTGCCGAAGACATGGTCACCTTTGAGATAAATTACCATCGATCGCGCCAGGAATTTGTTCCGAAATGGGACATGGACGTCCTCCAGGAGATTGAGCAAATGCTGATTGAGAAATATGGAGGGAATCTTCACTGGGGCAAGTCTGGCGGTCATTTGTTTGAGGGGTTAGCAAATAGGACAGTGAGCTTGCACAAGTTTTTGATGGTGAAGAGTAGATTCGATCCAGACGGACTGTTTTCCAATGAGTGGACAGATGGATTGCTGGGAATAGGGGGGAAAAGGGTAGAGGTATTGAAGAAGGGATGCGCGTTGGAGAAGCTG
This sequence comes from Wollemia nobilis, assembly GCA_028583015.1. Classification (NCBI taxonomy): domain Eukaryota; kingdom Viridiplantae; phylum Streptophyta; class Pinopsida; order Araucariales; family Araucariaceae; genus Wollemia; species Wollemia nobilis. The sequence continues at coordinate 44,680,023 of JAQPPZ010016981.1, read as the reverse complement.
TGCAAATGTAGAGAGGACATCCACTGTGCTCCGGACAAAGGCTACTTCTGCAGACCAGGGAATGTGTGGAAAAACGCTCGCGTCTGCAGGAAGGACAATTAGTAATAGCCACCGATAGCCTTTGTTCCTCCAAATAAACAATTAATTAATAAGATCAAATCACCAGTTTCTTTTTATATTTTAGTATAGAAAACATTTAATTTTTTTTTTTATATACTCCTGACGATCATTTGAATGTAGATTTCCCAAAAAAAAAATTCAAAGCCCTGGATGTCCTATCAGTCATATAAAATACTACAAGTACACACCCACACCATTGTACAAATTGTTTTTATTTTTTAAATATATATGTTTTGAAATTTGTGTGAGCTAATACATGAAATGTCCCTTAATATAAAACTCGAGAATTTGAGATAGTGAGGATCTAAGAGGTTGATATGTTTAAATATCAATATGATAAAAAGGAAAGTATACTTAGGTATACAATTGAACTTTAAGGATCCAAGAGGTTGGTATATTCAAATATCACAAGTTTTTTAATATCCATTGTCATTACAAACATGTGTATTTTGATTTTCTCCATTAGTTTTATAATCTATCTCTTTCAAACCACTAATATTCTTTGAATCCTTGTATTTTTGGGATTGTCTTCTACTCCTTTGTGTAGAATTGAGATCAAACAAATTATAAAATTCAATACGATAGAGTCATAATTTCAATAAAGTCTACATTGTATTTCTTTTTCAAACACAGACCATAATTTGTTTAAAATAAGCATGCTCAATACTTCTATTATGGTTTCCTTCTAATAGTTGTAATCAAATATAGATGTATTTGTGACTCAATCTTAGTTTGATTTTAATATAACTAAAATTTGATTAACTACATACCAAAAAATTATAAGGACTAATCTTCCTACCTATATAACTAGATAATTGTCAAAAATTCCAACCTTTTCTACTTTTGGGGTGTAATTTTTTTACGTTCATTATCATCCTCAGGGTAAATATGATTCCTAGCTTTTCTTTATCATCCTCTTATGCTTATGCTTACTAAAGTTGAATGCTACCATACTTAAGATATCCTTAGAATTATATTTGAATAGGGTCCATTGAATAGGAAGGCTTGACATGGTGCCCAGTTGTCTCTCTCTAGGGATTTCTAGATTTAGAGCCTTCAAGAGCTCCATATATCACTTATAGATTTGGTTAGCAATGAAGGGATCAAACTTCATCCCCTAGGGAACCATCAACATGTCTTATATGGATTTTGGTGAAATCATAATTTGAAAGCATCCATCATCCCCATGCACTATCATTTTCCATGTATTAAATATTGTAACACATGCTTCTACAAGTTCTAAATATTGGTAGACTTGAAGCACCATATATTGAGCCAAGTAAGATGTCCAAATTTTGGCAAAACATGACCTAGCCTCCACATCTTGGTACCTTTGGAAGGTGGCTTCCCTTAGACCCTTTGTGTTCATGGATTTCTTAGAGTCTGCTATCTTTTCAATTGTATCTGTCAAGATGATTACCATTTCATTTACTTTAGCATTCCTAGAAAATCCTTTCTTAGTGTTATACCTGGTGGCACAAGCAAGGGTAACCTTCTTTTTTGTCTCCATGGTGCTTGAGAATACTTTCTAGATCTTCCTTTTGGTGGCTCTACTAAGCTCCTGGCTACTTCATACCTTCTTGTTTCTTCATGTATAATTGTGGAGGGAAAAAAATAAGGGTTTTATTAGATCCTATAGTCACTATCTTTTTTTTGTGTGCACTCCTTCCTCACATGCAATTGACTATATTGTGGAGGTATACTTCCTTTTACTATCAAAGCCTTCTTGATTTGTGTTCCACCTGGGTTTGAAATTGGTCGATTTTAAATTTTCCACTAGAGTGAATTAGGCCTTAGTGGTGATGACTACCACATCGACATTTATTTTACTATCCCAACTGTTAAGGTTCAATTAGATAGTTTTTCCTCCATCTCCTTTAATTAATACTTTTATTTTTAAGGGCATGTAGGGAAAGATGTTTGTTTTAAAATATTGCATCGATAGGGCTTGTGGAATTATGATTTTTCATGGTCTTGCCTTTTTAATTACTACATTTTACAATATTCTCCTCTAATTTAAACTTCACATTACCTCCACATTTTTTTTCCTTTTATGGGAAATATTTTTTTAGGTAGATCCTATTAACCAAAATCAAGAGTGGTTGCCCTTATGATTTTCCCATATCCATGGCATTTTCTACTTTTAGTCTGATGATCACATAGGCTCCACTCCAGATGGTATCAAATTTAGTATATCAACCTAATTTATTGTGATCCTCGTCCCATTTGAGCACCAGGTTGCCTATCTAAAATTATTGAACAGTGGCCTTTTTGTCAAACCATATTTTTACTTCTTCTTGATGTTTCTAGATGAGTTCTTGCATTTTCTCTTTATTTTTCTAGTTTCAATAACTCTCATATTCTTAATGATATGGAATCATATTCTAGAGATTCATTTGATGTAGTAACTAAAGGGTCAATAATTTAATAGAGATATATGCTTGTTGTGGTGTAGTGGTAAATGCCCTGGGTGTTGGTAGAGGCCGACCCAGGTTCCATTCCCCTTGTCTCCATCCTGCAGATATATGGTATAGTTAGGAATGTCCTATGTCTTGGTAGAGGTTGACAAGGCTCCATTCCTCCTATGCCCAACCTGTTGAAAGTGGCACCTCGAAAGGGGTGTTTTCCACTATAAATTAGTTTTTACCCAGGTTTTGTAGGTGAGTTGGAGAGGAGAGGGAAATCCTCCAAGGGAGGTCCTAGGTTCAAATCTCCACCCTACCAAAAATCTAAATTGGGTATCCAAAATCCAATTGATAATGTTGGTGTGGACAGGGTTGGGTGCGACTCCCGGGAGACTTTGACGGTGTAGAACCCCCTGTTCATGGTCTCTTAGACCAAGGCAGCCCCGCAAGGGATTTTTTGCTTAAAAAAATAATAATAATTTAATAGAGATAGGTAATTAGGATTTTTAGCAAGTTTTTATTTGAATGCTCTACTATGTTGTTCCCTTAGGGGTAATAGTTAGAGGAGGCCTTCATGTGAATACCATGTTTAAGGCAAAATTGGCTTACCTATGCTCCGTTAAATGCTAGCACATTGTCAATTATAATAGTATGTGGTACCCCAAACCGGCTGATAATCTCCTCTAAAAAATCATGATGAGCTTTCTGATAGCCTTCTTGAGTGGGAATGCCTCTATCTATCTTGTGAAGTAATCAATGATAATAAAGATACATCAATTTCCCTCACTTTATAATGGACTAATTGCTCCTATGAATTTGAGTCCCCATTGTGATAAAGTTTCATCAGTTGCAATAGGCTCAAGAGATAGGGAATCATTTTAAATTCTTTTGAAGAATAATTTACATTTAGCACATCCTCTTACCCATTGATGTGCATCATTAAACATGGTGTACCATTAATACCTAGCTCTAATTATCTTTACTATTGTGGTATTTGCTAAGTAGTGCCCTTGAAGAACCCTTGGTGAAAATCCTACAACAACAAGTTTTTTCATCTAGTTTCTATGCACCTTAGAAGGACACCATTGAAATTCCTACAAAACAACCTCTCCAATGAGGGTATAGTGTGCATTATGTATCCTTTACACCCTTATTTATTTTTAGCTTAAACTTATCAAGTATCGATGGTATCACATGTAGTTGATATGGTATTGGACCTAGTCTTCATTCTAGTAACAAATTATCAAACATTCATTCTTGTATTCCTTTGATTCTTCAACATTTTGGGCTAATATTTAGCATAACACTATACCTTTAATTAGCTTAGTTTCCTTCATCTCAATATCATATTTAAGAATACGGGTGATCCATTTAGCTTTCTTTTCACTAATTTTCCCAATCATGATATAGTCTTTAATGCTTGAGTGGATAACATTAACTATCACTTTGCTGCCTAAAATTAGATGCCTAAAATATTTTAAGCTTCATATCAAGGAATATACATGTTTTCGATAAATCCATAGTGCTCCTCATAATTTTTCAAAGTTTGGATAAAGAATGCAATGGGATACTCATCACTCTCATCATTTTTTAAGGACCATAGCCATGTAGCATAGGGGTGCAGTATTCTCGATGGGGAGGTGATTCTTAGAGGCTTGGAGTAGTTAATTTATTGTTCTTGTTCAAATATCCAAATTGTACAATCGTATAATCTTCCCAACAATTGATATGCAACTAAAAAATAGCTTGTACGGACTCAAATTGTACAACTATACTATCCAAAATTATACAGTGTCAATGCTTGTACGATTTGACACTCAGTAAATCCTTCAAGTTTTGTTTTGTAAGCTGACATACACAGTTGTGTAACTAATTTGTTCAATTTACCAAACTTGCCAAATCGGGTAAGTCTTCTTCAATCATCTAGCTGCTAAATCGGGTAAAGTTCTCTTGTATAATTTTTAACACATCTAGTGTATGATTTTTATGAATCAAAAGTTCAAAAAGGTATCAAATTGGATAATTTTATTTACCAATATCTCTCATACAAGTTTTGGGAAGTTATGGAATGTCACTCGTCCCATATTTACCAATATGCAAGTTCTATCTTTAGGATTTGAGAAAGTTCTTCACAATGGAAATCTCCAAAAATCATACAATAGCTCCCAAGATGTATTTTCCTAATGTAATATTCCTCACAGATCACTTCCAAGGCTCACACTAGTGGTGGTTCAATTCCATTAGTCATACTAGTGCATTAACATCATCCATAGACATAGAAAAGTAACATGCAACAATCAGGTACTACAAAACACTAATCCATAATTCTAGAATCGTACAATGACATGAGATAATGCTATGCAATATGGTTTCTCATTAATTAATATTCAATGGTACATTACAATCACTAACAGATTCCACAAGGATACACAATGAACCAGCAATCCCACACAATGATCAGATATATGCATTCAATAACAAGACCTTCGAAATTGAAAGGGGAGCCTTATATAACATCTTCCCAAGATATTCAAAGTAGTTCCTAATGTAATTCATTATATACAACTGTCCGCATATAAAGGAAATCTTAATTACACCCTTTACTAAGTCTAATTACATTTATTATCAAATTCATTCACAAATACAACTCAAATTACATTTCATCTGAATTTTGTTGCATTGCATTATACCTTGAACAATTTAGCTTCCAATTTGTATGTTTTGCTTCTACTTTGTACATTTTTCTTCCTCCTTGTAAGTTTTACCAAAACTATCAAAATTGTCAAAATTGTCAATACTAGGCAAATCCTCTTTGTCACTTCATATTCTTGTGGGAGGTGGATTTGCTACCTACATCTGCCCTCCCCTTTACTTTGGTCGGTGTCCTCATCGACTCATCTTTCTATTTCAGTTGGGCCTCATATTCTTTGACCAAGGCTTTACTGTATTCCATCTGGGTGAGAATAATTATGCGTTGGTTCTGCAACTTGGTTGTGTAGTTGCCCATTTCTATTGCTTTCAAACCATGTTGGTTGGCTATCTCCTCAACAGTATTTAGGAGTTCCCTTAATTCTTGTTCATGCTCAGTAGCACTCCTCTTAAGCCTCTCTTGTAAATGTGCTTCTATTCGAGTTGCTACTGCTAACTCTTCATTATTTTCTATAATGGTCTTCAGATGATGATTAATATCAGCCTCCAAAGCATGAAAAGTCTCCTTATTAACCTTCAATTGTGTTTGCTTCTCCATGATCATATCATTATATCGCTTGTTATATTTTGTAAGCTCTTTTATATTTTTATCCTTCTTTTCCAATTGCTCATATTTCACAACCAACTATATTTTCAGTTGTTCATCCTTCGCCTGCAATTGTTCTTCTTTTGTTGCTAATTGAGCTTCCAACTCCTTGATCCTTTATTCTATTTTTTGTGAGACTTGTCACTTATCCTCTTCTAGCGAACTAATTTTGGCCTTAAAACCAGCCCTGTTATTCAGTAGTTCTTCTTCCAATTTCTTTAACTTTTCTTTGTCATAGCCTTGCTCTTATTCAATTCTTCCTCCATTGCAACCATTTCCTTGTGAGTGGCCTATGTATTTTATTTTTGAGCTTCTTTGAGCTGATAGATTTACTCCAATACTATGCTCAACCACTCTATCTAGTGTGTTAGAAAGTTCAACTTCCTTAGAGTGATAGCCAATCCTGAGTTTACCCTCTTATGTTCCAACTCTGAAGTATTCAAAGGATAAGTTAGATAATTGGTTTTATCCAGGTACAACCTTGGATGTTGCCTATAGTTGGTTCTCACTCCTTCTAGTAAGTCATATCTTCCCAACATCATTGTTACCTCTCCCATGGGTAACCTTCATGGGTGTTGCACATGGATATCAACAATTATCCTTGTACGATCCTCAATACACACCCATTCTGTTATCTTTTTCAATTTGATAAACATTTGTTCCTCCCATAGCTTAAAATCTCCCATGCATCCAATATAAAACTATAGTTTAGCACTGGCCATGGCATTACCCATATAATATAATAAATGGTCCACCTAATCCTCTTCCATTTTTGCATCCTCTTCTATTTTAATCCTTGAAAACTACAGTATTTCCAGGAGGTAGCTTTTCTACATACTCTACAATTCTTCCTGTTTAGGAGTTTGTTCTTCCTTCTCTTCCAAGTAGTGACCATATATTTGTCCAAGCTCCATTAGTGCTTTCTTCGTGTTTATATTTTCTTGCGGTGGAGTCTGTACCACAAGTCTCTCAACCTCCTCATCATCTTTAATATCAACAACCTCAGGATGAGATTGTTGTTTCTCTGCTAGTTCCTGGACTTCATTTTTTGAGAGGTTTGTAATGGTTTGACGAAGTCCAATCCCCATATTTAAAATAGTTCCTAGGGTTTTGATGGATGCAATGACATAAATTCTCTTTGTACTGGCTTCCTTGTCCTTTGATAATTATCTCATGCTTTTACGTATTCTTTTGCATCATTATATAGTGTGGGCCACCATAATCCTGCTAGTAATATTTTTCTAGCAGTGGAATCTGGTCCCATGTACCCTGTTGTTAAGCCTTCATGAGCTTCTTTCAATACCACTTTAACTTCTTCCTCCATAACGCATCTTCGTAAGATACCATCAATTCCCATCTTATACAACAATCTTGCTATTAACTAGAAGGCTGTTGACTTCATAATTACATTCTTCGTCTTGGTTGTCATCATCTCTTGTGGAAACTCTCCTATGGATAGATATTGGTCAATCAACTTGTACCACGATGGAACAACATTTATGGTGAATAACTATGCATCAAGGAATTCATCCAAAATCCATGTTCCTGTAGGCTCTCTTCATTGTATCTAAGAGTTGGTATGCAATTAAATGCTTCTTACCAGGTCTCACTACGACTCATAATACGAACTCGTGTAGGGTGATGAGCCACCTAATGACCCATCCTTATATCATCGATTTGTTTATCAAGTACAATAGAGCTTGGTGATCTACATAAAAAGTTAAGGGATTCACCAGTAGGTAATGCCTAAAATTTTAAACTGCATATACCATTTCCAAGGCTTCTCTTTCTATTGTACTATAGTTTCTTTTCGCCCTTGACAATAGATGACTAGCAAAGAAAATAGGTTGATCTAGCCTAAACTATCCTTCTTATGCTAAAGCACATCCATTTGCAAAATTTGAAGTGTCAATGTGGACATGGAATTCCTTATTCCAATTTGGAAACACCAAAATTAGGCTACTGACAAGCTTGGCCTTCAACTCCTCAAAGGCTCCTTGGTGCTGCTCTGTCCATCTTAAAGGAATATTTTTCTTTGTCAACGAATCCAATGGATAAGACACATGTGCATAATTCTTGATAAACCTTTGATAATACCCCATCGATCCAAGGAAGGTTTTAAGTTAACTTACATAATATGGTTCTTCCATGTGCAATATCACATGGATCTTATCATGATCTATTTTTAATCCCTCACTACACACTATGTGCCCTAACAACTTTCCATATGATACCATCAGGTAACACTTTCCAAGGTTTAATGAGATCTGTATATTTATGCACCTACTTATACATTCGTTGAGGGTAGGAAAATACTCCTTGATATTCCCATAAATGGATCAGTTGTCCAAAAATGCTTTGAAATTCCCTATCACCAACTAATCAAATATATATATTATAATGCATTAAAACGTAATTGGGGCATTACAAATCCTGGATGGCATTCGATTATATGTATAGATGTCATTATCCACAATAAATGTGGTCTTTAGCTTATCTTCCTTGGCTATGCTTATTTTATTGTAACCCAAAAATCCATCCAGAAATGAATAGATCTCATGTCCTACAACTTCCTCCAAAATGGAATCCGTGAAGGGAATAGGGAAGGTATACTTAATGGTTACTGCATTTAGTCTCCTAAATTCCACACATATTTTGATTTTATCCAATTTCTTCTTCAAATTAACCACTATAGGTGATACCCATTCACTAGTTGTAACCTTGAATATGATTCATGCATCCAACATCTTCTTTATCTCTGCATTCACTAATGCAGCATATTTTGGGTTCATCCTATACGGTCTTCTCCTTACTAGTTGTGCTCTAGGAATAAGCATGATCTTATGGACACATAACTTAGGTGGTATTGCCTTCAAGTCCTTGTATGTCCATACAAAGACATCATTATATTCTAAGAATATCTTAAAGGCTATTGCTTTCAATATAGGGTTCCAATCATCACCACATTGAATCATCCTAGGTTCATCCTCCATCCCTAGATTGATGTCCACTATCTGGGGTCCTTCGTATTTGATATTTTTTGGCTCACTTGCTACTTTCTCCACATTCTTTGGGTGTGCCGGTCTTGCATAAATTTTTGCATATCCTACTATATATTATATAAAAAAATTGGAAACATCCATTTCTCTTTCGCTTCCTTTTTAGGTTCCTGGCTGACTTTGATTTTATTTTATTTTTCCTTGATCTCCTCTAAGTTAATACAGAGGTATTTTCCAATGAAGAATCCCGTTACCAGATCTAGATTCATCTTCACTACATTCATCAAGGTATAACATTCCTTCTTCATCAGGTTCGTATCCTTCATATCTTGAAGAGTTTTTTGATTCGTCGATCATGGCTACATCCTCATGGACCCTTTGATTATTCAAATTAATCATATACTTATGATGACCCCTTTTAAAAGTGATCTGATTTTTTCCCTAGTTGTGATTAACTTTGGCTACACGTAGTCATCCTCTTCCCAATAGAGCATCATATGTAGGCTTCTGCATAGTAATCACAACAAAATCCAAGATGAACTCTTGGTCAGCTATCACCACCCGTTGTGTTGTTAAGACTTCCTTTATCTCGATACCATACTGATCAGCACCATATAGTTAGAATCTCGATTCCCATAGATATGGAGCACTAAGTTCTAGCCAAGTACTTTTAGATAGCACATTGATACTAGATCCTTTGTCTACGATAACTTGCATCAATTTGTGCCCTAAAATCTCCACATGAACTAATGTGAGTCTATTTTCTACATCAATCATTAATATGGTTGGGTCCATGAATTGGTCTTTTTGTTTCTTCTCTTGAATCGATTGAATTTGAACTTCCATCACCTTGTGGGGTTGTATCTCCTCCACCATAACTTTTTGTAATGATGGGATGGCTTCCAACAAGTTAGCCATTTTGATTTCTACTATGGTGTTCAAAATCTATGCTGCCAGATTCTACACAAAGCCATTTTGATTTCTACTATGGTGTTCAAAATCTATGCTGCCAGATTCTACACAAATGCCTTCTCTTCTGATGGTTTCTTTAGTTCCTTTTCTTACATTGGTTTCTTTAGTTCCTTCTCTTATGCTAACCTTACTTGATTAGATTTTTGTGCTTCATCTTCTAGTACTTTATTTGCTACTTTCCAACATTGCTTTTCTTTACCTGGCTCAGGATACTTATCCTTTTTAGCCTAATTTCTTGTCACGACTAAAACTTCTTGAGTTTCCTCTTTAACTTGAGGAACCTCAATATCCAAATAATTTATATTTTATGGGTTACTTGAACTCGTCTATTTTGGGTAATTTACTTCCTTGTGGTTACCCAAACTACACCACCTACACATGCGTGTAGTGTTTGCTTGTTGCATTTCATGTCTCTGAGGTGAAGGATAATCTTTTGCAAAATACCCCCACTCCTGGAAATTGTAACATTGTATTATTAGCCTCCATTTTGAGTCATACTGCAAACGAATCTTTCCTCCTTATTGATTTCCCTGGTTCTACCTTCCATTTCATTGGCTATTTCTATAACCTCCACTTTTTGCTTGTTGCCCACTTTCTAGGGCCTTTGGTTTCACTTCCTGCTCCTAGATTTTCAGGACCTGTGGACGCACTCTAGCATTATATGAACATAGCATCACCTCATGTCTTAGCATATTACAGATATGATAGTAATCATTCTATGGATACTTTACATTTGTATGGCCCTCAGTTTTATATTTTTGCACCAAATATCATTCCTATTAGGCTTACTTCTTTGTTCTTTTATGATCTTGTCAAATTCTTGATGGAATGATGCTATTTTCCTTTGTATAGTGTTGTCTTATCCACTATCTAAATTATTGGACTTGGGATGAGATAATATTCTTGTATATGTCTGCTTCGAGTCACTTTCAAAATTCTTTGCATGCTTTAAGCTTCATCATAAATTTTTGATGGTATTACCTTCATATTTTTCTTATATTTTGGTAGAAATCCATCTATGAACCACCGCTTTACCAATACATCTTCCAAAGGCATCTGCATATTTTCTATTAACTACTTTAATTTGTGTTTATATGATTTTACATCTTCATCAAGATTTTGGTTAGTCATATAAATTTTAGTGACAATGTCTCCATCGTCCTTCAAGGGATGAAATTCTTCAATGAATTTCTCATTCACTTGATTCCAATTCTGGAAATCTAATGCATTTTCCCTTTTTAGATACCAATTCATCACCAATTCTCTCAAGGTAGCAGGAAATAAAGTCAACCAGTCATCTGGCTGATCTACACCATTTTCCCTCCAAATGGTTATGCATGTTCGGATATACCTTGTGGGGTCTTCCTTACCCTCACTTGTAAAGGGTAGACATCTTTGCTTGGCTACCATATTAGCCATATTTGGTGAATCATTATCATTACTTGAGTGTCTTGTGGAATCTATGTCTGATTCCTCCTTGGGGGTGTTTCGCTACGTTTGTCATCAGAAGTTTCTATCCGAGGTATCTTGTACCCTCCCACCATTCATTGACCAAAATCATATGCGTATTCACTTTGCAATCTCCTTTGCTGATGTGAGGAAAATGGTCTTGGTATTTCTTCCTAAGACCCTGTGCTCTATTTCCCTAGTGCCTGACTCCCATCATCTGCACTCCTTTACAACCATTCTATCACTTTCTCAGGTGTCACCATCCACTCTCCTTCCTCATGCACCATTTCTATGTCAACTTGTTCCTCTATGTTAGGTGGTTTTGGTACCTCCTCTTCTATCTCTATCAATAGCACCTTAAAATCTCCTTCAGATGTCCATATTTTTTGTTCATGTGTACTATGGTCAGAATTACTTACATTTCATCTTTGATAAATTCTCATTCTAATTCTAATTGGAATATCCTCTTGTACTTCCTGTCTCCTACATCTTTGTGCATTGGTGTCTGTCATTCACCTCCAAATTTGTAATACTCTTAGTTTGTCAGTTTGACCTATTTTAAAAAATGTCAAGTTTGATAAGGCAATGGTACCAAATGTAGCACAAGGGTGTAGTATTCCTAGTGGGAAGGTGATTCTCAAAGGATTGGAATGATCAATTTATTATTCTTTTTTAAATACCCAAATCGTACAATCGTACAGTCTTCCCAACAATTGATATGCAACTGCAAAATAGCTTGTATGGACTCAAATTGTACAACTTTGCAATCCCAAATCATACAATTGTACGATCCCAAATCATACAATGTTAGTGCTTGTATGATTTTACACTAAATCAATCCTTCAGGTTTGGTTTTGTAAGCTAACGTACACAATTTTGCAACTAGTTTGTTCAATTTACCAAACTTGCCAAATCGGGTAAGTCTTCTTCAATCGCCTAACTACCAAATCAAGAAAAGTTCTCTTGTACGATTTGTACATGTATGGTGTATGATTTGTACGAACCAAAAGTTTAGCAAGATGCAAAATTGGATACTTTTCTTTGCCAATCCCTCTCATACAAGTTTTAGGAAGTTCTAGAATGTCAGTCACTCCATCTTTACCAACATTCAAGTTCTATCTTTAGGATTTGAGAAAGTTCTTCACAATGGAAATCTCCAAAAATCATACAACAGCTCCCAAGACATCTTTTCTTTATGTAATCTTCCTCATAGATCACTTCCAAAGCTCACACCAGTGGTGGTTCAATTCTATTATTCATACTAATGCATTAACATCATTCATAGAAATAGAAAAGTAACATGCAAAAATCAGGTACTGCAAAACACTAATTCATTATTCTAGAATTGTACAATGATATGAGAGAATTCTATGTAATACAATTTATCATTCATTAATCTTCAATGGTACATTACAATCACTAAAAGCTTCCACAAGGATACACAATGATCAGATATATACATTCAATAACCAGACCTACAAAATTGAAAGGGGAGCCTTATATAACATCTACCTAGGCCATTCCAAGCAATTCCTAAGGCAATTTATTATTTACAATTGCCCACGTATAACGGAAATCTTAACTATACCCTTTACTAAGTCTAATTACATTTATTATCAAATTCATTCACAAATACAACTCAAATTACATTTCATCTACATTTCATTGCATTAAATTATACCTTGTACATTTTAACTTCCAGTTTGTATGTTTTGCTCCTACTTTGTATGTTTTGCTTCCTCCTTGTGCATTTTACCAAAACTATCAAAATTGTCAAAACTAGGCAAATCCTCTTTGTCACTTCTTATTCTGGGAGGTGGATTTTTTGCCTATAAGCTATACTGGACTCCCCTCCATAGGCATAGAGGATAAAATCCTTGCCAAATTCTAGGTTAGCTAGTACTAGTACTTCTATGATAGCTTGCTTGATTTTTCAAAAGACCTGCTTCCCTTCTTCAATCCATCTAAACAATTGCCCCTTCTTTAAAATTCTAGTGATAGGTCTAACAATAGAGAAAAATTCAAGTATAAATCTCTGGATAAATTTGATTTATCCTAGGAAATATTGGATGGCCTTTTCACACTAAGGTAATGATATATTAAGAATAGATTTTATGCTATCGCAATCAATAGCTATCCCTTAATTAGATACCACATGTCCCAAGAGTTTACCTTACAAGATATAGAAAATGCATTTCTTTGGCTTCAATAAAATCCTAAATTCTTGATAGTGCTTGAACACCTTCTTCAAATTTTCTATATGGTCTTCTTTTCTTTTAGAGAACACTATGAGGTCATCAAGGTAGACAATGACGATTTTGTTTAGTATGTCATTGAAGGAAATATCCATAACCCTTTAAAATATTACCCCAATGTTAAATAAACCAAAATGCATGCACTAATAGGAAAAGGTGCCCCATTTTATGGTGAATTTCATTTTATGTTGGTCCTCATACTTTACCCAATCCTGATTATAACCAGAGATTCTATCTAGGAGCGAGAACCTTTATGATCCAACCACCATTTGTAAAATTTGGTCCATGGAGGACAATGGACAATGATTCTTAAGCAAGGCTCAATTGAGAACCCTAAAGTCAATGCATAGCTGAATTTCTCCATTATTTTTTCTATTTGGGACTAGGTTAGAAGCCTAAGTGGTATGCTTGAGTGGGTATATGATTTTACCTCTATAAGCTTGATAAGTTCTTGTTTCATAAGGGGATCTATCTTTGGATTTATGAGCCTTTGTTTTTCCTTACAAGCTTAGCATTTGGGCCCAACTCTATGATATGTTGGATAATATCCTTATCATACCCTTTTAGATCCTTGTAGCTCTAGGCCATCAATCCTATGTAGTTCTATTAGAGGTCAATAAGGCTTTTTCTTTCATCCTAGGTAGTGATTTTTTCTATTCATAGGATATTTATGGTCTCAATCTCTATCTCTTGGTAGTCTCTTTTATCTATGGTGACACCTTTCTTACCCCTAAATCATTATTAGGATTGAACAAGGAGTTAAGGGTTACAAGCCCCTTGGGTAACTTATTGACACTAAGCTGAATAATCTGGTCCTTCTAGGCTTGTATTATTAGTGCCTATTTTTCTACAAATTTGGCCTCTTATTACATGAAATGAATGAGTGTTCTTTATTATCAAAAATATTCCATGAGATGTTGTTATTTGGGATGGCTGATAGGGTTATGACGTTTATATGTTGGTGGTTTCTCAATAGATCTATAAGCTTTAACTAGGTTTCTCTGAAAACCAAGTGATCGATGTCTAAATTTAAATTGTGAGGAATCATTGTTATATTGACTACATTGTAGGCCTCCAATAGATCTCAAACTCAATTTTAATATGACTTCATTAGTTAATTCTTAGTTTCACATAGAGACCTTACCTATTCAACGATGAGTTTAGTGTTACCATATATTTATGGCTCCTTAACTCCTCTTTTAGAAGCTAATAAGAGGCCATGTACCAATATTTTCTATTCATCTATATTGTTTGAGCATTTGAATTGTAACCAAAAATATTGCAATGTCTTTCTTCCCTTGGGTGATATAAGACATATGTTTTCCCCTACTCCAAACCTTTTCCAGAGCCTAGTTGCTTCTTCTTTTGTAGTGATGATTTTTGGTAGAATAGTTTTCCTTCTTGTATAAGATAGGTGCCTATCCCCATTGGAATTATGTGGTAATATTGGCCTAAGTATCATAGTTTAGTGGTCCATATGTTCATCTAATTTCCTAATCCTCCAAAAAAAAATTCCATTCTTTCTATTATAGGTCTTGATAGTTCTTCCTTGACTTCGAGGGCATATTTTGTGGTAGCCTCATTTGAGAATGTTCTACAGGAGGTGGTCCAACTATTTCAGGTTTGTTAGAGGAGGGACCAAAATTGCATGGGGATGTCAATTCTTTTGATTTCCTAGTGTTATTATGCTTCTCTAGTGCTTCTTCTAGTTGTTCCATCTACTTTGATAGGGTGAGGATATCCTAGAGTGGCATGGGCATAGTGGACCTTTTTAGATGTTCAATCATGTTGAAAGACTCTAGTGGTTGGGCCATTGGTAGATTGCTTGGAATCCATTGGGGCTTGGGTCACTTGATGTTAGGATTGGGTGCCCTAATTGGTTATGGTAGGAATTTTCTTGATGCTAATTACTTTGATACCGATTACTTTGACTCCTCTTAGTTCTTCTCTTGTGTTTAATTGTTTTTTTATTTGCTCACTTTTGATGTTGGGATATATTTCCTTTGAGCCTCTTCAATTGATGTCCTCTTTCCCCTTGTGAGAACACCATACTACATCTAGTTTTGGTTGTCTAGTAGAGCCCTTGTTCATCTAGGGATGGCATAGATTTTTCCTTTGTCCCATGTCACAAAAGTTTGTTTTGGTGCTTTTATTTTAGGGATTGAGAGAATTTTTTATCGTAAGTACTAAATAGTTGACCTCAATACCTATATTAGTGATATAGATTATAGTACATGTTTTAATCATTTGTTAGCTATGGATAAGCATTATTTAATACTTTCTTATCCGTTGTCATGTTTTGTAATACCTATTTATAAGTACCTGTTCTTATGCTAATGCAACTAAGTTTGGATTATCTTCTTATTCCTTGTTTCTATGTAACTGATCCCACAACATTGGTATCAGCACAGGTTATAGGTTACAGGCTAGTATCCTCTTCCCCAAGGCCAATATTGGTTCAAATGGGGATTGAGAATGCCTCCGTAGATCTGTCTATGGAGTAGTTACTTCTATTACAGATATTTTATTTGTAGTCTTTTCATACGCGGTTTTGTCTCACCTTTGCCTTGCATTTTTTACCATTTCCAAACTTCGTTCGTGACCATCATTCATAATTTTGAGTCTCACAAATATTTATGCCAACCTTATAAATATTTTTGTAAATATTTATCAATATCAAGATGTTATCGTCGTCATCATTCGGTATTACAAGCTAACATCATCGTTGTTGTTGATGAAGAACCATATGTCAAAGATCTCATTCATAATGATGTAGATCTCAGTGAAGAAGATCAAGATTTTTCCCATGATCCATAACTTGAAGACTTTGTAGCCACACCTAAATTTGAACCAGGATCTATGGGTGATATACCCAATGTCTTTCCACTAGATGATATGGCTTTTATTGTAGATCCAAGATCATTTGAAGCTTTTGATGTAGATCCAAGTTCATTTGAAGATCATGATGCTGAGCTAGAAGATGTTTCACCATCTACCATGGTTGTTGTGATTCTTGTATCTTTGCAACTTGGGAGTTCCAATATCCTATTTTTGATCATTGATCCACTACACATGGCCTTTGAACCATCTTCCTTGGCAATTTTTAAGCATTTTTTATGACCTCCTGCTAGTGCTCACCACCACTAGTTCACATTTATTTTTATTGGTTTGCATGATATCGGCCACCACCTACTGTTCATTGATCTTGATCGACCGCTCTTTACACGGCCCCTATTGCACTCGCTTGTCTTTGCCATGTCCTTCCCTAGTCATTGTGCCAATTTTTATCATACCCTACTGATCGTTGTTCACTGCCTTCATGGATAATAGCACCCACTTCTTCATCATCACCAATTTGATGATCATCGCTCGTCCATTGTATGTTTTTGGTATTTCACTGCCACACTTCGTCTATGGTCATCTCCTTCTCTAGTGCACACTTGTGGACACTTGCAGACACTACTTCATTTTTGGTGGCTGCTATTTCAATCCATGACATGCTTCTAAGAATTTGATAAACAATAGTTACTAATTTTGACTTGTTTTCTGACTTCCACTATCTTTCTAGGTGTCAACCAACCTTTTTGGTGCTTGCTTCAATTTTTCCATGCACTTTCGAGCCTTGATTCTACTTTATTCGATGATAATGATAGATCCACCTTCCTTTCAATGGGCTAATTCCATTTTTAATGCTATTTCACACATTTTAGGCATCTATCTTACATATTTTGGTGATGTACACTCCCTTCCAGAGTTTTAATGTTTGATTCCCCACCTTTCGGTGCCTTCATATTTGGTTCCTCAACTATATCGCATTGTTCGACGCATCTTTTCGCTCACCAAATTATATTTTTAGTGACTTATGTGACTTTCGGTGGCCACATACATCTTCGATAAGGAATAATTAAAACCTTTCCTAAGGTTTCCACCAAAATTAAAGTTTTTGTCGACAATGTTTTTATTTTTTGGTGATGATTGTTTCATTTCGATTGGCTATGCTCGATTGAGTTTCAAAATGTTAGTGGGTATTATCCCATAGTTCTATGGTTATGGGTTTGTAAATTTTTATTATGGGTGCATCCACCCTTATTAGATAGCTAGCTTGTGCTGGCTATGTCCCTCTACCCTTGACTCTTTTCTATCTCACCTTCGACGTGTCTTCCATCAGTCACAACCCGTTGTCTACCATGTTCTCCCATGGCTTTCCCTATTCATATCCATGCTTGCCTCATCACTATCCTCATCAACCGTCATCCATGTCATCATCTATGTCCCAGTTTTCGAGTCCCAGCTATTGACTTACCCTATCAAGTCCAACGTGGTCTATGTCGTGTCGTTGTCATGGTTCTTTGTATCTAAAATCTTGTATCCATCCCTAGAATTCAATGTGATGATTGTGTATGTCCTGATATGTCACCCAATAACTTTTATGGCATTCATATCTATCTAGTATTATCATCAAAATTAGTCCATCCAGATATGCCCATATCTATCCATTATTTTTGTCAATTCCAATCCATCCTCTAGTGTTGTGATGGTCCTTTGTATTAGTTTCCTCAATATCAACCGTGTCCGGTCTGATCTGCATCCCTTATCATGTCAATATTATCAAGTCCTTTTTTTTGACCACATTAGTACCACATGTTTTCATCTATCGAGTCATGTTCATTTGATCGTTGTCCTAGTCCCCCAATAATTTAATAATACGTATTCAAAATTCAATTAAAATATTTGCGCACCCCTAATGTAATGCAAGCGGTTAAATTAAATTAAATTGTTTTTAATTTAATTTAATATTTTCCCATATCTATTAATGCATGACTCAGCCAATTAAATGCATGCCCGCTTGTCTTAAATATCGTAAAAATCAAATTTTTTGTTTGGCACGTGGTTTGAGGCATCTTTTGTTGTATCTTATCCCTAGCTGTAGAGTTTATATAGCAACTCATAGAGTAGTGATCCTCATTGCCCAAATATATGATAGTAATTGGTAAATTTAATGGACCCTAGTCAAGGGCTTTGACTCTAAAAAAATTGATTGATAAGAGATGGAAGTCTCTAGGTGTGATTCTATCCTTGATTTCTATTTTTTTCTTAGAATTATGAAATAGGGTCCTTGGTATATGGGAAGAGTAGGACTCTTCCTTACCCATTGGTATGAAGGCTTTGCACCTAAAAATGTAAACCTATCCCTAGTACATTATGGGTCAAGATGTATGAGTTGATCATTGAATTCTAGGAAATAGATACCTTCAAAGCAATAGATAACACTTTGGAAGAATTCCTTGAGATTTCAAAAACTATAAATGATGGAGTCTTGGCTATTTATACCTGGATATTGGTCATGATTGATATTATTAAACATTTACCAAAATTAATCATTATTAAGTATGGGGTAAGTTGTGGACCCAAACCATAGATTATGAAAATATATATTTTAGACGTATAATATGTCATGAGGTGGGGTATATTGGGATATCATGCACTAAGAAGAGTCCAAGAGAAATATATGTAGAAAACCTCAATATAAACTTACAAATGGATATGGATAATGATGGTTTCAACTTCCAAAAAATAAGTCTATACAAATGAAAGTAAATAAATAATGGAGACCAATAAGTAAGGATATTGGAAGAAATAACAATTCTTTTTAGGCTTTAGCCTATGAAGAAAAAGTAGATTAGAGCTTAGAGGACATGGTACAACAAGATTAGAATATTAACAAGGAATCGTTTACTTAGTATGATCTTGATTTAGGGATGAACATTCCTACTAAACCTAAATAATGTACCTCATTATACTCTAAAGACTCTCTTGAAGTACCATGCACCAATCAAGAGAAGGACAGTGGTAGTGAAAATGTGGTGTTAGATGTTAATACCTCTACCATTAATAATAAAATACCAGAAAATGAGTAGGATAAGTCCAAAGCTTCCTTAGTAAAGCTAGGAGAGGATAAATCTAATGAAAACTAAAGTAGTAAAATAATATTGAGGAATAGAATAATAAGACCTACCCCAGTATTAGCAAGGTAAAAAGAGAAAAATTTTCAAATTATCAACTGATAGCCAAGGAGGCAAGAGCAAACAGAGAGAAAGAAACACAATCTAAGTTGGTTAAACTTCTCTTTACCAAATAGCAAAATGATATTGGTAATTCATAAGAACGGCCAGCAACCCCTAATGAGATATGATTACCATATCATGAAATGTAAGGGGTGCGAATTACCCCTCAAATTAGAGGTGTATCAGGGACCTCTATTCAAATAATAAATCTAATATTATTTATATCTAGGAAACTAAAATGACAAAGAATTTTTTTTTCAAAACTATGAAAGCGGTATGGGCAATATATGAATGGGATGTTGTAGATTCAGAAGGAGGATCAAAGGGAGTTCTAATATGTTGGAATATAGTTAGAACCTCCTATGAAACCATTCATAAAACTATGCATTGGATAGCCTCATTAATCACATGGTACTTTGTAGATATATTTGATCCTTGTCAATGTCTATGGACCTACAACTTAGGCAAATAAAAAGTATTGAGTTGAATTGAATCCTTTATGAGGAGTAAAGACCAAGAAACCCGATTCATGATCATAGGATATTTTAATGCCATAACTAAGTTGGATAAAATTTTGGGGGGAATTAGAAAAATAACCAAAAGTATGAGATATTTTTTTAGCTTTTGTTCAATGGGAGGTAAAGTTTGAAGAGGACAACTATGCATGGACCAACAACATGGTAGACCAAAACCTAATGGTAAAAAAATTAAACAAATAGATACTCTTATATAATTAGCTGGATGAAGGGACTTGTGCTAAAATTAATAAATTTATAAGGATTGGTTCAGATCACTGGCCAAGAAGAGTTAAAATGATGGTAAGTGAATTCAAAAAATATCATATTTTAAATATGAGCAGATGTGGAATGACCATCCTAAATTTTTTGATATGAGACATGGAATTCTTTAAGAAATGATGGCCTATATATATAGGCAACAAATCTATCATGACCCTCCCTAGAAGGATTTTTGGCACATAGAAACAATGTATTAATTTATGGTGCTTTAATACATAATTTGAGCAATTGAACCAACTATGTGATGTTTAGTTGATTTGGAAGAGCATGATACTGCTAACATATTACCAAATGTGTAGGATTAGGTACACTCATGGTGGAAGAAATAGAATCCTCCACCAGAAGTGGGGTACTTGAGGTTGGGGAAATGATGACTAAGGCAATTCGAGGGTAATATTGATGCATACCTTCATATAGGCATGCATTATTGATTTGGGATAATTGTCAATAACTAGTCATCTTGAGCCTCAAGTTAATATTTTGGTAGCTATCATAATTTCTAAGGCTGAGACCGGTGACTGAGTTGATGGAAATACTCCCTCCTTGTCTATTGTATCTTATCGATTTATCTTTTACTTCATCACTTGCTGCATCAATGGGTTAAAAAGAAGCATGAATAGGTTGACTATATTTGAAACTTGTTCTATCGCTTAAACATGTCTAGCATGTTGTTAGTATAGAATATTTTTGTGTGACATATATATTATATTTTTTTTATTTTAAATGATAAAGAAAATTTCATTTCAAAATTATATTTGCTTATTTTAAATGATAAATAAAATTTCAATTCAAAATAATATTTGTTTTAAGTGTTAGGGTTTTTTCCTGAAAATATCTCATCTTTTAGGAGCCATATCTTTGTAAAAAGTTATCCGACTCAGCTAATTATTGGACCAACTTGTGCAGAATTTGAATATATTTAAAATGAGTGGTCATATGCAAAAATCCAAGAAATATTAAGGGAGATATGACATTGTGAATTCAACCATTCGAAACAAGGGCAGCAACGATTTTTCAAATTGCGAAAAACTAAATTGCAAAGTGCGAAGGATTAGGATTTTTTTCTGAAAAATGTCTCATCTTTTAGGAGCCATATCTTCATGAAGAGTTATCCGATTCAACTGATTCTTGGACCAACTTTTAAAAAAAATGAATAGCTTTAAAATGAGTGGTCATCAAAAATCTGATCAATATTAAGGGAGATACAACCTTGTAAATTCAACCATTTGGAACAAGGGTAGTGACAATTTTTCAAGTCATGAAAAATAAAATTGCAATTATTTGCCAACTAGGGTTCGAACGATGGGAAGAGCAATGAAGGGCTAGGACTTTAGTGAGGTAAGACATTCTATCTAGAAAAATAATTTTTCACCTAAGTTCTTTTTTCCTTTCTTTATCTTAGAAATTGTGCATGAAAATTTTATAAATTTTTTATCAAATATTATATTTGTTATAGAAATTTTAGATAAATTTCATTAGATTTTGAATTTTAGTTTCGTTTTCATGGATCAATTTATAGTTAAATTCTTAGTATCATCCTTAGTGGTAGAGGTTAGTGAGCGCACCTCAGAAAGATCCTCATTGCTACAATATAGGGTAATTTTTGGTAAATTTAATGGGTATTGGTCAGGGGCTTTAGCCTTGATAAAATAGATTTATAGGAGTTGGAATTCTCCAAGAGTGATTCTATAATTTCTTTCCAAAGGTTTATTCCTAGCCATTTTTTGTTCTAGGGAAGAAATATAAAGAATCCTAAAAGGGGGTCCTTGGTTTATGGGAAGAGCAGGGCTCTTCCTTACCTGCTAGTATGAAGGCTTTTCACTTGAAAATGTAAATCTATTCCTAGTACCAGTCCGGGTTAGGATTTTTGGATTTCCCATTGAATTTTTGAAAATAGATACCTTCAAGGCAATAGACAACACTCTAGGATAATTCCTTGAGATTTTAGATAGAACAAAAGATGGATTTTTGGCTATTTATGCTTGAATATTGGTCATGATTGATATAAGTAAAGCTTTACCAGAATCAATCATTCTTAAGTATGGGGATAATATGTGGGTGTGTGGTGGTTTTGTGTTAAATTCCTAATTTCCTATATTTATAGTGATAACCATTGAATGAATAAGTTACCATTTGTAAATTTACTATTTCCGTTGAGAAGATCTCTTAAAGTTCTTAAAATTGGACCTAATACAAGATCACAAAAATGCATTTCAAGTTCCTATTGAAATTGGGCAAGTGTGTGAGGGGGTGGGTGTGTGTGGTGGCTTTGTGTTAAATTCCTAATTTCCTATATTTATAATGATAACCATTGAATGAATAAGTTACCATTTGTAAATTTACTATTTCCGTTGAGAAGATCTCTCAAAGTTCTTAAAAATGGACCTAATACAAGATGATAAAAATGTATTTCAATTTCCTACTTAAATTGGACAAGTGTGTGAGAGGGTGGGTGTGTGTGGTGGCTTTGTGTTAAATTCACTATTAATAAGTATAGCTCTTAGCTAGCTATACCAAGGGTCATGGTTGAGAGGAGACTGGTCAACCCTATATATTTATAGGGTTGCTCACAATAACCAAATATATATATATATATATATATATATATATATATATATATATATATATATATATATATATATATATTTACCATTTGTTATTTTAAAAATAAAATTTTCTTTTTAAATATTAATTATTAAAAAAATTAATATATATATATAATTTAAATTAGAACTTCACTCATATGAAATTTTCACAATAACCAAATCAAAAAATAAAAATAAAAAAATAATTTTAAATATATATGTATATATATATATGGGCCATCTGTTGTTTTAAAAAGATAAATTTCCTCTCAAATATTAATTATTAAAAATATTAGTATATATAAAATTTAAATCCGTCTAATGATAACTTTAAACTTCCAAATAAGTTTAAAATATTAATATATATAAAATTTAAATCCGTCTAATAATAACTTTAAACTTCCAAATAAGTTCATGTATCTCCCTTTATTCATGCAATTCCCAGCGATCTCTGTTGAAGCAGCCAATTAGAGTATATTTCGAAGATTGGAATGATCGTTTATTTTTTCGGGGTTCATGGTATTAATTAATTCATGTATAATTACGCGTAACTGTATAATTACATGTGCTCTTACCAAAAAATTGGATCGAACCCTCGAAAACCTGTGTTTAATTTTTTTTGACCCTACAAACTCCAAAAGACATGGAAGGTAAAAACTGTTAAAACAAATCAGCAAAAGACTAAATAAAACGTACGATCTCATATTGGAGGATCGCCTCGAGACCTTTCTCAGGAAATCGGAGTTTGCAAATATATATTGGTATGTCGCCCATGGTAAGGTCCTCATGGGAAATATTGATAGGGTTTCTGTCGATGTGCCTGGGGATGGTCGAGTCAGTGGCTACAACCCCACTACGGTGCTTAAAGCAGAGAAAAGCGCTGCCGAATGTAAGTGCATTCATGTATAGACTCTATATTCAGCGATGGGTTGTGGTTTTTTTTTTTATTTAATGTGGAATGTAATGCAGACGACTCCATTGAAGCCAAAGAGGATGCGGAGGGACAGTGCAACAAGACGGGGAAGTCTATGAACGAGAGAGCGCCCAAAGGCGGGGGGTTTTTCAACGATGGGAACAATTTCACTGGGTATCCCGTTGTGGGATTCAACCACCGAATGCAAGCCAGTGGATCATGCCAGGACTACCACCAGAAAGTCGAAAACGTTTCTTCCTGCATGTCCACAGGAATTGTAGACAAAAATCAGTCCATCTGTTCGTGGGATCGGCGAGTGCAGAGTAGATTGAAGTTCGATTTAGAAATAAGGGTTCCCCTGTCACGGGCGCGGGATGCCATGTTGGACGTGAAAAGGATCAGAGATCTCAAGCCCAATGCCTTGTGTGCTGTGGAAGGGTCGGGTATCATTATGCGAACTATCAAAAAATCTGAAGCGTATCTGGGCCCTGCCGAAGACATGGTCACATTTGAGATAAATTACCATCGATCACGCCAGGAATTTGTTCCGAAATGGGACATGGACGTCCTCCAGGAGATTGAGCAAATGCTGATTGAGAAATATGGAGGGAATCTTCACTGGGGCAAGTCTGGCGGTCATTTGTTTGAGGGGTTAGCAAATAGGACAGTGAGCTTGCACAAGTTTTTGATGGTGAAGAGTAGATTTGATCCAGACGGACTGTTTTCCAATGAGTGGACAGATGGATTGCTGGGAATAGGGGGGAAAAGGGTAGAGGTATTGAAGAAGGGATGCGCGTTGGAGAAGCTGTGCAAATGTAGAGAGGACATCCACTGTGCTCCGGACAAAGGTTACTTCTGCAGACCAGGGAATGTGTGGAAAAACGCTCGCGTCTGCAGGAAGGACAATTAGTAATAGCCACCGATAGCCCTTGTTCCTCCAAATAAACAATTAATTAATAAGATCAAATCACCAGTTTCTTTTTATATTTTAGTATAGAAAACATTTAAAAATAATAATTTATACTCATGACGATTATTTGAATGTAGATTTCCCAAAAAAAAGTCAAAGCCCCTATCAGTCATATAAAATACTACAATACTACAAGTACACACCCACACCACACCATGTACAATTTTTTTTATTTTTTAAATATATATGTTTTGAAATTTGTGTGAGCTAATACATGAAATGTCCCTTAATATGAGATAGTGAGGATCTAAGAGGTTGATATGTTTAAATATCAATATGATAAAAAGGAAAGTATACGTAGGTATACAATTTTTTTTACTTTTTAGATATATATGTTTTCAATTTTGTGTGACCTAATTTTTATGAATGCTCTTAGAAATTGGATTTCTATATAACTTAGGAGGATTTGAGAGATCTGAACTTTAAGGATCCAAGAGGTTGATATATTTAAATATTACAAGCTTTTTAATATCCATTGTTATTATAAACATGTGCATTTTGATTTTCTCCATTAGTTCTATAATCTCTCTTTCAAACCACTAATATTCTTTGAATCCTCGTATTCTTGGGATTGCCTTCTACTCCTTTGTGTAGAATTGAGATGAAACAAATTATAAAATTCAATATGATAGAGTCATAATTTCAATAGAGTCTACATTGTATTTCTTTTTCAAACACAGACCATAATTTGTTTAAAATAAGCATGCTCAATACTTCTATTATGGTTTCCTTCTAATAGTTGTAATCAAATATAGATGTATTTGTGACTCAATATTAGTTTGATTTTAATATAACTAAAATTTGATTAACTACATACCAAAAAATTATAAGGACTACTCTTCCTACCTATATAACTAGATAATTGTCAAAAATTCCAACCTTTTCTACTTTTGGGGTGTAATTGTTTTTACGTTCATTATCATCCTCAGGGTAAATATGATTCCTAGCTTTTCTTTATCATCCTCTTATGCTTATGCTTACTAAAGTTGAATGCTACCATACTTAAGATATCCTTAGAATTATATTTGAATAGGGTCCATTGAATAGGAAGGCTTGACATGGTGCCCAGTTGTCTCTCTCTAGGGATTTCTAGATTTAGAGCCTTCAAGAGCTCCATATATCACTTATAGATTTGGTTAGCAATGAAGGGATCAAACTTCATCCCCTAGGGAACCATCAACATGTCTTATATGGATTTTGGTGAAATCATAATTTGAAAGCATCCATCATCCCCATGCACTATCATTTTCCATGTATTAAATATTGCAACACATGCTTCTACAAGTTCTAAATATTGGTAGACTTGAAGCACCATATATTGAGCCAAGTAAGATGTCCAAATTTTGGCAAAACATGACCTGGCCTCCACATCTTGGTACCTTTGGAAGGTGGCTTCCCTTAGACCCTTTGTGTTCATGGATTTCTTAGAGTCTGTTATCTTTTCTATTGTATCTGTCAAGATGATTACCATTTCATTTGCTTTAGCATTCCTAGAAAACCCCTTCTTAGTGTTATACCTTGTGGCAAGAGCAGGGGCAACCTTCTTTGTTGTATCCATGGTGCTTGAGAATACTTTCTAGATATTCCTTTTGGTGGCTCTACTAAGCTCCTGCTACTTCATATCTTCTTGTTTCTTCATGTATAATGGTGCAGGGAAAAAAATAGGGGTTTTATTAGATCCTATAGTCATTATATTTTTTGTGTGTGCACTCCTTCCTCACATGCAATTGACTATATTGTGGAGGTAGACTTCCTTTTACTACCAAAGCCTTCTTGATTTGTGTTCCACCTGGGTTCGAAATTGGTCGATTTTAAATTTTCCACCAGAGTGAATTAGGCCTTAGTGGTGATGACTACCACATTGACATTTGTTTTATTATCCCAACTGTTAAGGTTCAATTAGATAGTTGTCCTCCACCTCATTTATTTAATACTTTTGTTTGTAAGGACATGTAGGGAAAGATGTTTGTTTTAAAATCTTGCATCGATAGGGCTTGTGGAATTATGATTTTTCATGGTCTTGAATTTTTAATCACTACATTTTACAATATTCTCCTCTACTTTAAACTTCACATTGCCTCCACATTTTTTTTCCTTTTATGGGAAATATTTTTTTAGGTAGATCCTATTAACCAAAATCAAGAGTGGTTGCCCAAATATTCAAATATCCAAATCGTACAATTGTACAATCTTCCCAACAATTGATATGCAACTGAAAAATATCTTGTACGGACTCAAATCGTACAATTGTACGATCCAAAATTGTACAGTGTCAATGCTTGTATGATTTGACACTCAGTAAATCCTTCAGGTTTTGTTTTGTAAGCTGACGTACACAGTTGTGTAACTAATTTGTTCAATTTACCAAACTTGCCAAATCGGGTAAAGTTCTCTTTTATAATTTGTAACACATCTAGTGTATGATTTTTATGAGTCGAAAGTTCAAAAAGGTATCAAATTGGATACTTTTCTTTACCAATCTCTCTCATACAAGTTTTGGGAAGTTCTAGAATGTCACTCGTCCCATATTTACCAATATGCAAGTTCTATATTTAGGATTTGAGAAAGTTCTTCACAATGGAAATCTCCAAAAATCATACAATAGCTCCCAAGATGTATTTTCCTAATGTAATAATCCTCACATATCACTTCCAAGGCTCACACCAGTGGTGGTTCAATTCCATTATTCATACTAGTGCATTAACATCATCCATAGACATAGAAAAGTAACATGCAACAATCAGGTACTACAAAACACTAATCCATCATTCTAGAATCGTAAAATGACATGAGATAATGCTATGCAATATGGTTTCTCATTCATTAATCTTCAATGGTACATTACAATCACTAACAGATTCCACAAGGATACACAATGAACCAGCAATCCCACATAATGATCAAATATATGCATTTAATAACAAGATCTACAAAATTGAAAGGGGAGCCCTATATAACATCTTCCCAAGCTATTCCAAGTAGTTCTTGAGGTAATTCGTTATTTACAACTGCTCGCATATAAAGGAAATCTTAATTACACCCTTTACTAAGTCTAATTACATTTATTATCAAATTCATTCACAAATACAACTCAAATTACATTTCATCTGAATTTCGTTGCATTACATTATACCTTGTACAATTTAGCTTCCAATTTATATGTTTTGCTTCTAGTTTGTACATTTTGCTTCCTCCTTGTAAGTTTTACCAAAACTATCAAAATTGTCAAAATTGTCAATACTAGGCAAATCCTCTTTGTCACTTCTTCTTCTTTTGGGAGGTGGATTTGCTACCTACATCTGCCCTCCCATTTACTTTGGTCAGTGTCCTCATCGACTCATATTTCTATTTCAGCTGGGCCTCATATTCTTTGACCAAGGCTTTATTGTATTCCATCTGGGTGAGAATAATTACGCATTGGTTCTGCAGCTTGGCTATGTAGTTGCCCATTTCTATTGCTTTCAAACCATGTTGGTTGGCTATCGCCTCATCAATCTTTAGGAGTTCCCTTAATTCTTGTTCATGCTCAGTAGCACTCCTCTTAAGCTTCTCTTGTAAATGTGCTTCTATTCGAGTTGCTACTGCTAACTCTTCATTATTTTCTATAATGGTCTTTCGATGATGATTAATATCAGCCTCTAAAGCATGAAAAGTCTCCTTCTTAACCTTCAATTGTGTTTGCTTCTCCAGGATCATATCATTATATCGCTTATTATCTTTTGTAAGCTCTTCTATATTTTTATCCTTCTTTGTCAATTGCTCATATTTCACAACCAATTGTGTTTTTAGTTGTTCATACTTCGCCTGTAATTGTTCTTCTTTTGTTGCTAATTGAGATTCCAACTCCTTGATCCTTTATTCTATAATTTGTGAGACCTGTCACTTCTCCTCTTCTAGCAAACTAATTTTGGCCTTAAAACCAGCCCTGTTATTCAGTAGTTCTTCTTCCAATTTCTTTAACTTTTCTTCTGTCATAGCCTTGCTCTTATTCAATTCTTCCTCCATTGCAACCATTTCCTTCTGAGTGGCCTATGTCTTTTATTTCTAAGCTTCTTTGATATGATATATTTACTCCAATACTATGCTCAACCACTCTATCTATTGTGTTAGAAGGTTCAACTTCCTTAGAGTGATAGCCAAACTTGAGTTTACCCTCTTATGTTCCAACTCTAATGTATTCAAAGGATAAGTCAGATAATTGGTTTTATCTAGGTACAACCTTGGATGCTGCCTGTAGTTGGTTCTCACTCCTTCTGGTAAGTCATATCTTCCCAACATCATTGTTACCTCTCCCATGGGTAACCTTCATGGGTGTTGTACATGGATATCAACAATTATCCTTGTACGATCCTTAATACACACCCATTTTGTTATCTTTTTTAATTTGATAAACACTTGTTACTCCCATAGCTTAACTCTCCCATGCATCCAATATAAAACTATAGTTTGGCACTGGCCATGGCATTACCCATATAAGAGAATAAATGGTCCACCTAATCCTCTTCCATTTTTGCATCCTCTTCTATTTTAATCCTTGAAAACTATAGCATTTCTAGGAGGTAGCTTTTCTACATACTCTACAATTCTTCCTGTATAGGAGTTTGTTCTTCCTCCTCTTCCAAGTAGTGATCATATATTCATCCAAGCTTCATTAGTGCTTTCTCTGTGTTTATATTTTCTTGTGGTAGAGTTTGTACCACAAGTCTCTCAACCTCCTCATCATCTTCAATATCAACAACCTCAGGATGAGATTGTTGTTTCTCTACTAGTTCCTAGACTTCATTTTTTGAGAGGTTTTTAATGGTTCGACGAAGTCCAATCCCCATATTTAAAATAGTTCCTAGGGTTGTGATGGATGCAATGGCATAAATTCTCTCTTTATTGGCTTCCCTGTCCTTTGACAATTATTGCATGCTTTTAAGTATTCTTTTGCATCATTATATAGTGTGGGCCACCATAATCTTGTTAGTAATATTTTCCTAGCAATGGAATATGGTCCCATGTACTCTCCTGCTAAACCTTCATGAGCTTCTTTCAATACCACTTTAACTTCTTCCTCCACAATGCATCTTCGTAAGATACCATCAATTCCCATCTTATACAAGAATCCTGCTATCAACTAGAAGGGTGTTGACTTCATAATTACTTTATTCTTCTCGGTTGTCATCTTGTGGAAACTCTCCTGTGGATAGATATTGGTCAATCAACTTGTACCATGACGGAACAATATTGATGGTGAATAACTATGCATCAAGGAATTCATCCAAAATCCTTGTTCCTATAGGCTCTCTTGATTGTATCTGAGATAGTTGGTATGCAATTACATGCTTCTTACCAGGTCTCACTACCACTCAGAATACAAACTCGTGTAGGGTGATGAGCCACCTACTGAACCATACTTATATCACCGGTTTTTTTATCAAATACAATAGAGCTTGGTGATCTACATAAAAAGTTAAGGGATTCACCAATAGGTAATGCCTAAAATTTTAAACTGCATATACCATTTCCAAGGCTTCTCTTTCTATTGTACTATAGTTTCTTTCCACCCTTGACAATATATGACTAGCAAAGAAAATAGGTTGATCCAGCCTAAACTATCCTTCTTATGCTAAATCACATCCAATTACAAAATTTGAAGCGTCAATGTGGACATGGAATTCCTTATTCCAATTTGGAAACACCAAAATTGGGCTACTGACAATCTTGGCCTTCAACTCCTCAAAGGCTCCTTGGTGCTCCTCTATCCATCTAAAAGGAATATTTTTCTTTGTCAATGAATCCAATGGATAAGACACATGTGCATAATTCTTGATAAACCTTTGATAATACCCCGTCGATCCAAGGAAGGTTTTAAGTGAACTTACATCATATGGTTCTTCCATGCACAATATCACATGGATCTTATCAGGATCTATTTTTAATCCCTCACTACACACTATGTGCCCTAACAAATTTCCATACGATACCATCAGGTAACACTTTCCAAGGTTTAATGAGATTTGTATATTTATGCACCTACTTATACATTCATTGAGGGTAGGAAGATACTCCTTGATATTCCTATAAATGGACTAGTTGTCCAAAAATGCTTTGAAATTCCCTATCACCAACTAATCAAATATATACAGTATAATGCACTAAAATGTAGTTGGGGGATTACAGAGCCTGAATGGCATTCAATTATATGTATAGATGTCATTCTCCACAATAAATGGGGTCTTTAGCTTATCTTCCTTTGCTATGATTATTTTATTGTAACCCAAAAATCCATCCAGAAATGAATAGATCTCATGTCCTACAACTTCCTCCAAAATGGAATCCGTGAAGCGAATAGGGAAGGGATACTTAATGGTTACTGCATTTAGACTCCTAAATTCCACACATATTTTGATTTTATCCATTTTCTTCTTCAAATTAACCACTATAGGTGATACCCATTCACTAGTTGTAACCTTGAATATGATTCCTGCATCCAACATCTTCTCTATCTCTGCATTCACTAATGCAGCATATTTTGGGTTCATCCTATACGACCTTCTCCTTACTAGTTGTGCTCTAGGAATAAGCGTGATATTATGGACACATAACTTAGGTGGTATTCCCTTCAAGTCTTTGTATGTCCATGCAAAGACATCATTATATTCTAAGAATATCGTAAAGGCTATTGCTTTCAATATAGGGTTCCAATCATCACCACAGTGAATCATCCTAGGTTCATCCTCCATCACTAGATTGATGTCCACTATCTGGGGTCCTTCGTATTTGATATTTTTTGGCTCACTTGCTACTTTATCCACATTCTCCAGGTGTGTCGTTCTTGCATAAATTTTCACATATCCTACTATATATTATATAAAAAAAATTGGAAACGTCCATTTCTCTTTTGCTTCCTTTTTAGGTTCCTGGCTGACTTTGATTTTATCTTGTTTTTCCTTGATCTCCTCTAAGTTAATACAAATGCATTTTCCAATGAAGAATCCCGCTATTAGATCTAGATTCATCTTCACTACATTCATCAAGGTACAACATTTCTTCTTCATCAGGTCTGTATCCTTCATATCTTGAAGAGTTTTTTGATTCGTCGATCGTGGCTACATCCTCATGGACCCTTTGATTATTCAAATTAATCATATACTTATGATGACCCCTTTTAAAAGTGATCTGATTCTTTCCCTAGTTGTGATTAACTTTGGCTACATGTAGTCATCCTATTCCCAATAGAGCATCATATATAAGCTTTTGCATAGTAATCACAACAAAATCCAAGATGAACTCTTGGTCAGCTATCACCACTCATTGTGTTGTAAGACTTACTTTATCTTGATACCATACTGATTAGCACGATATAGTCAGAAGCTCGATTCCCATAGAGATGGAGCACCAAGTTCTAGCCAAGTACTTTTAGATAGCACATTGACACTAGATCCTCTATCTATGATAACTGGCATCAATTTGTGCCCTAAAATCTCCACATGAACTAATGCGAGTCTCTTTCCTACATCAATAATTAATATGGTTTTGTCCATGAATTGGTATTTTTGTTTCTTCTCTTGAATCGATTGACTTTGAACTTCCATCACCTTGTGGGGTTGTATCTCCTCCACCATAACTTTTTGTAATGATGGGATAGCTTCCAACAAGTTAGCCATTTTGATTTCTACTGTGGTGTTCAAAACCTATGCTGCAAAATTCTGCACAAATACCTTCTCTTCTGATGGTTTCTTCAGTTCCTTTTCTTACATTGGTTTCTTTAGTTCCTTCTCTTATGCTAACCTTACTTGATTAGATTTGTGTGCTTCATATTCTAGTACTTTCTTTGCTACTTGCCAACATTGCTTTTCTTTTACTGGCTCAGGATACTTATCCTTTTTAGCCTAATTTCTTGTCACAGCTAAAACTTCTTGAGTTTCCTCTTTAATTTGAGGAACTTCAATATCCAAATAATTTATATTTTATGGGTTACTTGAACTTGCATTTTTTGGGTAATTTACTTCCTTGTGGTTACCCAAAACACACCAACTACACATGTGTGTAGTGTTTACTTGTTGCATTTCATGTCTTTGAGGTGAAGGATAATCTTTTGCAAAATACCCCCACTCCTGGAAATTGTAATATTGTATTATTAGTCTCCATTTTGAGTCATACTGCAAATGAATCTTTCCTCATTGTTGATTGCCCTGGTTTTGCCTTCCATTTCATTGGCTATTTCTATAACCTCCACTTGTTGCTTGCTGCCCACTTCCTAGGGCCTTTGGTTTCACTTCCTGCTCCTGGATTTTCAGGACCTGTGGACGCACTCGTGCATTATATGAACATAGCATCACCTCATGTCTTAGCATATTATAGAATGATAATAATCATTCTATGGACACTTTACATTTGTATGGCCCTCATTTTTATATTTTTGCACCAAATATCATCCCTATCAAGCTTACTTTGTTATTTTATGATCTTGTCAAATTCTTGATGGAATTATGCTACTGTCCTTTGTATAGTGTTGTCTTCTCCACTATCTAAATTATTGGACTTGGGATGAGATGATATTCTTATAAATATCTGCTTCGATTCACTTTCAAAATTCTTTGCATGCTTTAAGCTTCATCATAAATTTTTTATGGTATTGCCTTCATATTTTTCTTATATTTTTGTAGAAATCCATCTACGAACCACCGCTTTACCAATACATCTTCCAAAGGCATCTGCATCTTGTCTACTAACTACTTTAATTTGTGGTTATATGATTTTACATCTTCATAAAGATTTTGCTTAGTCATATAAATTTTAGTGACAATGTCTCCATCATCCTTCAAGGGATGAAATTATTCAATGAATTTCTCATTCACTTGATTACAAGTCTGGAAATCTAATATATTTTCCCTTTTTAGATACCAATACATCACCAATTCTCTCAAGGTAGTAGGAAATAAAGTCAACCAATCATCTGGATGATCTACACCATTTTCCCTCCAAATGGTTATGCAGGTTCTGATATACCTTGTGGGGTCTTCCTTACCCTCACTTGTAAAGGGTGGACATCTTTGCTTGGCTACCTTATTAGCCATATTTGGTGAATCATTCTCATTACTTGAGTGTCTCGTGGAATCTATGTTTGATTCCTCCTTGGGGTTGTTTCACTACGTTTGTCATCAGAAGTTTCTATTCGAGGTATCTTGTACTCTCCCACCATTCATTGACCAAAATCACATGCGTATTCACTTTACAATCTCCTTTGCTGATGTGAGGGAAATGGTCTTGGTATTTCTTCTTGAGACCCCATGCTTTGTTGCCCTGGTGCCTGACTCCCATTATCTGCACTCCTTTGCAACCCTTCTATCACTTTCTCAGGTGTCACCATCCACTCTCCTTCCTCGTGCACCATTTCTATGTCAACTTGTTCCTCTATGTTAGGTGGTTTTGGTACCTCCTCTTCTATCTCTATCAATAGCACCTTAAAATCTCCTTCGTCATATGTCCAAACATGCTCTATTTTTTGTTCATGTGTACTATTATCATAATTACTTACATTTCATCTTTGAGAAATTCTCATGCTCATTCTCATTGGAATATCCTCTTGTACTTCTCGTCTCCTACATATTTGTGCACTAGTGTCTGTCATTCACCTCCAATTTTGTAATACTCTTACTTTTTCAGTTTGACCCGTTTTTAAAAAATGCCAAGTTTGATAATGCAATGGTACCAAATATAGCACGAGGGTGTAGTATTCCTGGTGGGAAGGTGATTCTCAAAGGCTTGGAATGATCAATTTATTGTTCTTTTTTAAATACCCAAATCGTACAATCGTACAGTCTTCCCAACAATTGATATGCAACTGCAAAATAGTTTGTACGGACTCAAATCATACAACTTTGCCATCCCAAATCATACAGTTTTAGTGCTTGTATGATTTAACACTAAATCAATCCTTCATGTTTGGTTTTGTAAGATAACGTACACAATTTTACAACTAGTTTGTTCAATTTACCAAACTTGCCAAATCGGGTAAGTCTTCTTCAATCGCCTAACTACAAAATCAGGAAAAGTTCTCTTGTACGATTTGTACATTTCTGGTGTATGATTTGTACGAACCAAAAGTTTAGCAAGGTGCCAAATTGGATACTTTTCTTTACCAATCCCTCTCATACAAGTTTTAGGAAGTTCTAGAATGTCAGTCACTCCATCTTTACCAACATTTAAGTTCTATATTTAGGATTTGAGAAAGTTCTTCACAATGGAAATCTCCAAAAATCATACAACAGCTCCCAAGACATATTTTCTTTATGTAATCTTCCTCATAGATCACTTCCAAGGTTCACACCAGTGGTGGTTCAATTCTATTATTCATACTAATGTATTAACATCATTCATAGACATAGAAAAGTAACATGCAAAAATTAGGTACTGCAAAACACTAATTCATCATTCTAGAATTGTACAATGATATGAGAGAATTCTATGTAATACAATTTCTCATTCATTAATCTTCAATGGTACATTACAATCACTAACAACTTCCACAAGGATACACAATGATTAGATATATACATTCAATAACTAGACCTACAAAATTGAAATGGGAGCCTTATATAACATCTTCCTAGGCCATTCCAAGCGATTCTTGAGGCAATTTATTATTTACAATTGCCCACGTATAACGGAAATCTTAATTACACCCTTTACTAAGTCTAATTACATTTATTATCAAATTCATTCACAAATACAACTCAAATTACATTTCATCTACATTTCATTGCATTAAATTATACCTTGTACATTTTAGCTTCCAGTTTGTATGTTTTGCTCCTACTTTGTATGTTTTGCTTCCTCCTTGTAAATTTTACCAAAACTATCAAAATTGTCAAAACTAGGCAAATCCTCTTTGTCGCTTCTTATTCTGGGAGGTGGATTTGTTGCCTACAAGCTATACTGGACTCCCCTCCATAGGCATAGAGGATAAAATCCTTGCCAAATTCTAGGTTAGCCAATACTGGTACTTCTATGATAGCTTGCTTGATTTTTCGAAAGACCTGCTTCCCTTCTTCAATCCATCTAAAAAATTGCCCCTTCTTTAAAATTCTAGTGATAGGTCTGAAAATAGAGAAAAAATCAAGTATAAATCTCTGGATAAAGTTGATTTATCCTAGGAAATATTGGATGGCCTTTTCACACTAAGGTAATGATATATTAAGAATAGATTTTATGCTATCGGTATCAATAGCCATCCCTTCATTAGATACCACATGTCCCAATATTTTACCTTACAAGGTATAGAAAATGCATTTCTTTGGCTTCAAGCAAATCCTAAATTCTTGATAGTGCTTGAACACCTTCTTCAAATTCTCTATATGGTCTTCCTTTATTTTAGAGAACACTATGAGGTCATCGAGGTAGACAATGATGATTTTGTTTAGTAGGTCATTGAAGGAAATATCCATAACCCTTTAAAATATTACCCCAATGTTAAATAAACCAAAAGGCATGCACTAATAGGAAAAGGTGCCCCATTTTATGGTGAATTTCATTTTATGTTAGTCCTCATACTTTACCCAATTCTGATTATAACCAGAGATTCCATCTAGGAGCGAGAACCTTTATGATCCAACCACCATTTGTAAAATTTTGTCCATGGAGGACAATGGACAATGATTCTTAAGCAAGGCTCAATTGAGAACCCTAAAGTCAATGCATAGCTAAATTTCTCCATTATTTTTTCTATTTGGGACTGGGTTAGAAGCCTAAGTGGTATGCTTGAGTGGGTATATGATTTTACCTCTATAAGCTTGATAAGTTCTTGTTTCATAAGGGGATCTATCTTTGGATTTATGAGCCTTTGTTTTTCCTTAAAATCTTAGCATTTGGGCCCAACTCTATGATATGTTGGATAATATCCTTATCATACCCTTTTAGATCCTTGTAGCTCTAGGCCATCACTCCTATGTAGTTCTATTAGAGGTCAATAAGGCTTTTTCTTTCATCCCAGGTAATGATTTTTTCTATTCATAGGATATTTATGGTCTCAATATCTATCTCTTGGTAGTCTCTTTTATCTATGGTGACACCTTTCTTACCCCTAAAATCATTATTAGGATTGAATAGGGAGTTATGGGTTACAAGCCCCTTGGGTAACTTATTGAAACTAAGCTGAATAATCTGGTCCTTCTAGGCTTGTATTATTAGTGCCTATTTTTCTACAAATTTGGCCTCTTATTACATGAAATGAATGAGTGTTCTTCATTATCAAAAATATTCCATGAGATGTTGTTATTTGGGATGATCGATAGGGTTATGACCTTTATATTTTGGTGCTTTCTCCATAGTTCTATAAGCTTAAACTAGGCTCCTATGACAACCAAGTGATCGATGTCTAAATTTAAATTGTGATGAATCATTGTTATATTGACTACATTGTAGGCCTCCAATAGATCTCAAACTCAATTTTAATATGTCTTCATTAGTTAATTCTTAGTTGCACATAGAGACCTTACCTATTCGACGATGAGTTTAGTGTTCCCATATATTTATGGCTCCTTAACTCCTCTTTTAGAAGCTAATGAGAGGCCATGTACCAATATTTTCTATTCATCTATATTTTTTGAGCATTTGAATTGTAACCAAAAATCTTGCAATGTCTTTCTTCCCTTGGGTGATATAAGACATATGTTTTCCCCTGCTCAAAACCTTTTCTAGAGCCTAGTTGGTTCTTCTTTTGTAGTGATGATTTTTGGTAGAATAGTTTTCCTTCTTGTATAAGATAGGTGCCTATCCCCATTGGAATTATGTGGTAATATTGGCCTAAGTCCCATAGTTTAGTGGTCCATTTGTTCATCTAATTTCCTAATCCTCCAAAAAAAAATTCCATTCTTTCTATTACAGGTCTTGATAGTTCTTCCTTGACTTCGAGGGCATATTTTGTGGTAGCCTCATTTGAGAACATTCTATAGGAGGTGGTCCATATATTTCAGGTTTGTTAGACGAGAAACCAAAATTGCATGGGGATGTCAATTCTTTTGATTTCCTAGTGTTATTATGCTTCTCTAGTGCTTCTTCTAGTTGTTCCATTTACTTTGATAGGGTGAGGATATCCTAGAGTGGCATGGGCATAGTGGACCTTTTTAGATGTTCAACCATGTTGAAAGACTCTAGTGGTTGGGCCATTGGTATATTGCTTGGAATCCATTGGGGCTTGGGTCACTTGATGTTAGGATTGGGTGCCCTAATTGGTTATGGTAGGAATTTTTTGTATGCTAATTACTTTGATACTGATTGCTTTGGCTCCTCTTAGTTCTTCTCTTGTGTTTAATTGTTTTTTTATTTGCTCACTTTTTATGTTGGGCTATATTTCCTTTGAGCCTCTTCAATTGATGTCCTCTTACCCCTTGTGAGAACACCATACTACATCTAGTTTTGGTTGTCTAGTAGAGCCCTTGTTCATCTAGGGATGGCATAGATTTTTCCTTTGTCCCATTTCACCAAAGTTTGTTTTGGTGCTTTTATTTTAGGGATTGAGAGAATTTTTGATGGTAAGTACTAAATAGTTGGCCTCAATACCTATATTAGTGATATAGATTATAGTACATGTTTTAATAATTTGTTAGTTATGGATAAGCATTATTTAATACGTTCTTATCCGTTGTCATGTCTTGTAATACCTATTTATAGGCACCTATTCTTATGCTAATGCAACTAAGTTTGGATTATCTTCTTATTCCTTGTGTCTATGTAACTGATCCCACAACATTGGTATCAAAGTAGGTTATGGGTTACAGACTAGTATCCTCTTCCCCAAGGCCAATATTGGTTCAAATGGGGAATGAGAATACCTCCGTAGATCTGTCTATGGAGTAGTTACTTCTATTACAGATATTTTGTTTGTAGGCTTTTCGTACGTGGTTTTGTCTCACCTTTGCCTTGCATTTTTTACCATTTTCAAACTCCGTTCGTGACCATAATTCATAATGTCGAGTCTCACAAATATTTATGCCAACCTTATCAATATTTTTGCAAATATTTAGCAATATCAAGATGCTATCATCATTAGTATTCAGTAGTACAAAGCTAACATCATCGTTGTTGTTGATGAAGAACCATATGTCGAAGATCTCATTCATAATGATGTAGATCTCAGTGAAGAAGATCAAGATTTTGCCCCTGATCCAGAACTTGAAAACTTTGTAGCCACACCTAGATTTGAACCAGGATCTATGGGTGATATACAATATGTCTTTCCACTAGATGATGTGGCTTCTATTGTAGATCCAAGATCATTTGAAGCTTCTAATGTAGATCTAAGTTCATTTGAAGATCCCGATGCTGAGCCAGAATATGTTTCACCATCTACCATGGTTGTTGTGATTCTTGTATCTTTGTAGCTTGGGATTTCTAATATCCTATTTTCAATCATTGATCCGCTGCACATGGCCTTTGAACCATCTTCCTTGGCAATTTTTAAGCATTTTTTATGACCTCCTGCTAGTGCTCACCACCACTAGTTCACATTTATTTTGATTGGTTTGCATGATATCGGCCACCACCTACCGTTCATCGATCTTGATCAACCTCTCTTTACACGGCCCCTGTTGCACTAGCTTGTCTCTACCATGGCCTTCCCTAGTTGTTGTGCCAATTTTTATCAGACCCCTACTGATCATTATTCCCTGCCATCATGGATAATAGTACCCACTTCTTCATCATCACCAAGTTGATGATCAACTCTCGTCCATTGTACGTTTTTGGTAGTTCACCACCACACTTCCTCTGTGGTCATCTCCTTCTCTAGTGTACACTTGTGGACACTTGCAGACACTACTTCATTTTTGGTGGCTACTATTCTGATCCATGACATGCTCCTAAGAATATGATAAACAATAGTTACTACTTTTGACTTGTTTTCTGACTTCCACTATCTTTCTAGGTTTCAACCAACCTTTTTGGTGCTTGCTTCAATTTTTCCATGCACTTTTGAGCCTTGATTCTATTTTATTCGATGATAATGATAGATCCACCTTCCTTTCAATGGGCTACTTCCATTTTTGATGTCATTTCACACATTTTAGGCATCTATCTTACATATTTCGGTGATGCACACTCCCTTCCAGAGTTCTAATGTTTGATTCCCCACATTTCGGTGCCTTCATCTTTGGTTTCTCAACCATATTGTATTGTCTGACGCATCTTTTCGCTCATCAAATTATATTTTCGGTGACTTCTATGATTTTCGGTGGCCACATACATCTTCGATAAGGAATAATTAAAACCTTTCCTAAGGTTTCAACCAAAATTAAAGTTTTTTTTGACATTGTTTTATTTTTTGGTGATGATTGTTTCATTTCGTCTAGCTATGCTCGATTGAGTTTCAAAATGTTAGTGGGTATTATCCCATAGTTCAATGGTTATGGGTTTGTAAAATTTTATTATGGTTGCATCCATCCTTATTAGATAGCTAGTCTGCACTGGCTATCTCCCTCTACCCTTGACCCTTTGCTATCTCACCTTCGACATGTCTTCCATCAGTCACAACATGTTGTCTGCCACATTCTCCCATGGCTTCCCCTATTCATATCCATGCTTGCCTCATCACTATCCTCATCAACCATCATTCATGTCATCATCTATGTCCCATCTATTGAGTCCCAGCTATTGACTTACCCTATCAAGTCCAACGTGGTCTGTGTCACGTCGTTGTCGTGGTTCTTTGTATCTAAAATCTTACATCCATCCCTAGAATTTAATGTGATGATTATGTATGTCCTGATGTGTCACCCAATAAATTTTTTGGCATTCTTGTCTATCTAGTATTATCATTAAAATTAGTCCATCCAGATATGCCCCTGTCTATCTATTATTGTCATCAATTCCAATCCATCCTCTAGTGTTGTGATGGTCCTTTGTATTAGTTTCCTCGATGTCAGTTGTGTTCGGTTTGATCTACATCCCTTATCATGTCAATATTATCTAGTCCTTTTCATTGACCACATCAGTACCACGTGTTTTCGTCTATCGAGTCATGTTCATTTGATCATTATCCTAGTCCCCCAATAATTTAATAATACGCATTCAAAATTCAATTAAAATATTTGTGCACCACTAATGTAATGCAAGTGGTTAAATTAAATTAAATTATTTTTAATTTAATTTAATATTTTCCCATCTCCATTAATGCATGACTCAGCCAATTCAATGCATGCCCGCTTGTCTTAAATACCGTAAAAATTAAATTTTTTGTTTGGCACATGGTTTGAGGCATCTTCTGCTGCATCTTATCATTTCCCAAATATATGATAGTAATTGGTAAATTTAATGGATCATGGTCAAGGGCTTTGACTCTATGAAAATTGATTGATAAGAGATGGAAGTCTCTAGGTGTGATTCTATCCTTGATTTCTATTTTTTTCTTAGA
Organism: Wollemia nobilis; assembly: GCA_028583015.1. Classification (NCBI taxonomy): domain Eukaryota; kingdom Viridiplantae; phylum Streptophyta; class Pinopsida; order Araucariales; family Araucariaceae; genus Wollemia; species Wollemia nobilis. The sequence continues at coordinate 44,638,802 of JAQPPZ010016981.1, read as the reverse complement.
ATTATGAAATAGGGTCCTTGGTATATGGGAAGAGTAGGACTCTTCCTTACCCATTGGTATGAAGGCTTTGCACCTAAAAATGTAAATCTATCCCTAGTACATTATGGGTCAAGATGTATGAGTTGACCATTGAATTCTAGGAAATAGATACCTTCAAAGCAATAGATAACACTCTGGAAGAATTCCTTGAGATTTCAAAAACTATAAATGATGGAGTATTGGCTATTTATACCTGGATATTGGTCATGATTGATATTAGTAAACCTTTACCAAAATTAATCATTCTTAAGTATGGGGTAAGTTGTGGACCCAAACCATAGATTATGAAAATATATCTTTTAGATGTAGAATATGTCATGAGGTGGGGTATATTGAGATATCATGCACTAAGAAGAGTCCAAGAGAAATATATGTAGAAAACATCAATATAAACTTACAAATGGATATGGATAATGATGGTTTCAACTTCCAAAAAATAAGTCTATACAAATGAATGTAAATAAATAATGGAGACCAGTAAGTAAGGATATTGGAAGAAATACCAATTCTTTTTAGGCTTTAGCCTATGAAGAAAAAGTAGATTAGAGCTTAGAGGACATGGTACAACAAGATTAGAATATTAACAAGGAATCGTTTACTTAGTATGATCTTGATTTAGGGATGAACATTCCTACTAAACCTAAATAATGTACCTCATTATACTCTAAAGACTCTCTTGAAGTACCATGCACCATTCAAGAGAAGGATAGTGGTAGTGAAAATGTGGTGTTAGATGTTAATACATCTACCATTAATAATAAAATACCATAAAATGAGTAGGATAAGTCAAAAGCTTCCTTAGTAAAGCTAGGAGAGGATAAATCTAATGAAAAATAAAGTTGTAAAATAATATTGAGGAATAGAATAATAAGACCTACCCTAATATTAGCAAGGCAAAAAGAGAAAAACCTTCAAATTATCAAGTGATAGCCAAGGAAGCAAGAGCAAACATAGAGAAAGGAACACAATCTAAGTTGGTTGAACTTCTCTTTACCAAATAGCAAAATGATATTGGTAATTCATAAGAACGGTCAGCAGTCCCTAATGAGATATGATTACCATATCATGAAATGTAAGGGGTGCTAATTCCCCTTCAAATTAGAGGTGTATCAAGGACCTCTATTCAAATAATAAATCTAATATTATTTAAATCTAGGAAACTAAAATGACAAAGAAAACAAAATTCAAAACTATGAAAGCGGTATGGGCAATATATGAATGGGATGTTGTAGATTTAGAAGGAGGATCAAAGGGAGTTATAATGTGTTGGAATATAGTTAGAACCTCCTATGAAACCATTCATAAAACTATGCATTGGATAGCCTCATTAATCACATGGTACTTTGTAGATATATTTGATCCTTGTCAATGTCTATGGACCTACAACTTAGGCAAATAAAAAGTATTGAGTTGAATTGAATCCTTTATGAGGAGTAAAGACCAAGAAACCGGATTCATGATCATAGGATATTTTAATGCCATAACTAAGTTGGATAAAATTTTGGGGGGAATTATAAAAATAACAAAAATATGAGAGATTTTTTTAGCTTTTGTTCAATGGGAGGTAAAGTTTGAAGAGGAAAACTATACATGGACCAACAACATGGTAGACAAAAATCTAATGGTAAAAAAATTAAACAAATATATACTCTTATATAATTAGCTAGATGAAGGGACTTGTGCTAAAATTAATATCTTTATAAGGATTGGTTCAGATCACTAGCCAATAAGAGTTAAAATTATGGTAAGTGAATTCAAAAAATATCATATTTTAAATATGAGCAGATGTGGAATGACCATCCTCAATTTTTTGATATGATAATGTAGACATGGAATTATTTAAGAAATGATGGCCTATATATGTAGGCAACAAATCTATCATGACCCTCCCTCGAAGAATTTTTGGCACAAAGAAACAATGTATTAATTTATGATGCTTTAATACCTAATTTGAGCAATTGAACCAACTATGCGATGTTTAGTTGATTTGGAAGAGCATGATACTATTGATATATTACCAAATGTGTAGGATCAGGTACACTCATGGTGGAAGAAATAGAATCCTCCACCAGAAGTGGGGTACTTGAGGTTGGGGAAATGATGACTAAGGTAATTCGAGGGTAACATTGATGCATACCTTCATATAGGCATGCATTATCGATTTGGGATAATTTTCAATAACTAGTCATCTTGAGCCACAAGTTAATATTTTGGTAGCTATCATAATTTCTCAGGCGGATACTGGTGACTTAGGTGATGGAAAGACTCCCTCCTTGTTTATTGTATCTTATTGATTTATCTTTTACTTCATCACTTGCTGCATCAATGGGTTGAAAAGAAGCATGCATAGGTTGACTATATTTGAAACTTGTTCTATCGCTTAAACATGTCTAGCATGTTGTTAGTATTAGATTTAAGAATATTTTTGTGTGACATATATATATTATATATTTTTTATTTTAAATGATAAATAAAATTTCATTTCAAATTATATTTGCTTATTTTAAATGATAAATAAAATTTCAATTCAAAATAATATTTGTTTTAAGTGTTAGGGTTTTTTCCTAAAAAATATCGCAGCTTTTAGGAGCCATATCTTTGTAAAAAGTTATCCAACTCAGCTAATTCTTGGACCAACTTGTGCAGAATTTGAATATATTTAAAATGAGTGGTCATATACAAAAATCCAAGTACTATTAAGGGATATACGACATTGTGAATTCAACCATTCGAAACAAGGGCAGTGACGATTTTTCAAATCGTGAAAAACTAAATTGCAAAGTGTGAAGGATTAGGGTTTTTTCCTGAAAAATGTCTCATCTTTTAGGAGCCATATCTTCACGAAGAGTTATCTGATTCAACTGATTCTTGGACCAACTTTTGAAAAATTTGAATAGCTTTAAAATGAGTGGTCATCAAAAATCTGATCAATATTGAGGGAGATACAACCTTGTAAAGTCAACCATTTGGGACAAGGGTAGTGACAATTTTTCAAGTCATGAAAAATAAAATTGAAATTATTTGCCAACTAGGGTTCGAACGATGGGAAGAGCAATGAAGGGCTAGGACTTTAGTGAGGTAAGACATTCTATCTAGACAAATAATTTTTCAGCTAAGTTCTTTTTTCCCTTTCTTTATCTTAGAAATTGTGCATGAAAATTTTATAAAGTTTTTATCAAATATTATATTTGTTATAGAAATTTTAGATAAATTTCATTAGATTTTGAGTTTTAGTTTCCTTTCCATGGATCAATTTATAGTTAAATTCTTAGAATCATCCTTAGTGGTAGAGGTTAGTGAGCGCACCTCAGAAATATCCTCAATACTACAATATAGGGTAATTTTTCATAAATTTAATGGGTATTGGTCAGGGGCTTTAGCCTTGATAAAATGGATTTATAGGAGTTGGAAGTCTCCAAGAGTGATTCTACAATTTCTTTCCAAAGGTTTATTCCTAGCCATTTTTTTTTCTAGGGAAGAAAGATAAAGAATCCTAAAAAGGGGTACTTGGTTTATGGGAAGAGCAGGACTCTTCCTTACCTGCTAGTATGAAGGCTTTTCACTTGAAAATGTAAATCTATTTCTAGTACCAGTCTGGGTTAGGATTTTTGGATTTCCCATTGAATTTTTGAAAATAGATACCTTCAAGGCAATAGACAACACTCTAGGATAGATTTCAGATACAACAAAAGATGTATTTTTGGCTATTTGTGCTTGAATACTGGTCATGATTGATATAAGTAAAGCTTTACTAGAATCAATCATTCTTAAGTATGGGGATAAGATGTGGACCCAAACTATAGATTATGAAAACATATCTTTTATATGTAGAAGATGTCATGAGGTGGGGTATATTGAGATATCATGCCCTAAGAAGAGCCCAACATAATCATTTTAGAAAATCGTAAGAGAAATTTACAAATGGTTATGGACAAAGATGGTTTTCAACTTCCAAAAAATAGATCTAAAAAAATAAATTAAAATGAACAGTGGAGACAAATAAGAAAGGATACTGGAAGAAATTCTAATTATTTTGAGGCTTTAGCCTATGAAGAAAAAGTAGATCAAAACGTAGAGGACACAAACCAACAATTTCAACATATTAGCAAGGAACCGTCTCTTCAATATGATCCTAATTTAAGGAAGAACATTCTTGATGAACCCAAGGAATATGTTTCATCATATTTTAGAGACTCTCTTAAAGTACCATACACCATTCATGAGGAAATAATTGGTAAAGCAAATGCAGTTTTAGAAGGTAATACCTCCTACGATTAATAAGGAAATACCAAAAAATGAGCAGGATAAGTCAAAAGCTTCTATAATAGATCCAAGAGAGGATAAATATGTTGAAAAACAAAATGGTGAAAGAATATTAAGGAATAGAATAATAAGACCTACTCTTGATATAGGTAATGTAAAAAGTGGAAAACCCTCAAATTATCAAGCAAGATCCAAGGAAGCAAGAGCTAACATAAAGAAAGGAACACAAACTAAATTGGTTGAAATTCTCTTTACCAAACAACAAAATGATATTAGCAATACGCAAGAGGGGATAAAATCCCCTAATGAGACATGATTATCATCTCATGGAATTTAAGGGGTGCTAATTCCCCCTCAAAGCATAGGTGTATTAGGGACCTATGTTTAAGTAATAAACCTAATATTATCTGTATTCAAGAAACTAAAATGGTGAAAGAAGTTTCAAAAATTATGAAAGCATTTTGGACAAGATGTGAATGGGATGCTATGTATTCTGAAGGAGTAGCAGGGGGAATTCTAACTTGTTGGAATCATTCTATAACATATTATATACCCATTCATAAAACTAGGCATTGGATAGCCTCTTTAGTCACTTGCTACTTTGTTGATATTCGCTTCATCCTTATCAATGTGTATGGTCCTACAATTCAATCAGGTAAATTAGAAGTTTGGAGTGGGATTGAGGCCTTTATGAGAAGTAAAGACCAAGAAACTCATTTCATGATAATTGGATATTTTAATGCCATTACCAAGCTGAATGAAAAATTTGGGGGAATTAGGAAATTGACCCAAAGTATGAAATATTTCTTAGCTTTTATTCAAAACAATAATCTATGGGAAGTTGAGTTTGAAGAAGACAACTATACTTGGACCAACACAGGAGAGACAAAACCTAATAGTAAAAAAATTAGATAGATGCATTCTCTCATATAATTGGCTATATGAAGGAACTTGTGCTAAAATTAATACCTTAACAAGGACTGGTTCAGATCACTGGCCAATAAGAGTTAAAATGATGGTTAGTAAATTTTAAAAATATCATATTTTAAATATGAGCAGATGTGGGAATACCATCCTCAATTTATTGATATGATAGCTCAAACATGGAATTATTTAGGTAATGTTCCAAACCAAATTAAATCTATGACATCTAGATTAAAATAATGGAACAAGAACACCTTTGAAAACATTTTTGATAAGAAAGAAGAACTAAAAGATAAACTTTCAAATTTTCAAAAAGGTGATGAAAATAATACAAGCTCGGAGGAAAGGGATTTGCTTAGTGAATATCATAATATTTTGATTAAGGAAGAGAAATTATGAATATTAAAATCAAGACAAACTTGGTTAAAATAAGGAGATAAAAATATAAAGTTTTTCATAGGATGGCTATAGTACACAGATCTTCTTCTAGAATTCGTAGAATTAAATCAATAAAAGGGTTTTGGATTGAAGATCAGAGTGAAATTATAAAAGAGGCTAAGTCATTTTATCAAAATATTCTAGGTTCAGAGGAGACCGAAGTTCTTAATGATAAGCTTCTTCAATATGTTCCTTCAATTATAACAAATGAATACAATAGGAAACTAATGGAGCCAATTATTCTAGAAGAAGTTCATTTAGCTCTTTTCTCTTTTAATAAGGACAAATGCATTGGTCCATATGGGCTCTCTATAGCTTTTTACCAACATAACTGGGATATAGTGAAGGATTCTTTATTGGTAGCAGTGGAACAGTCTAGGGTAAATTAATACATTCTTTATAAAATAAATGCAACTTATCTTACCTTAATTCCAAATAAGAAGGATGCTGAATTGTTTGATTCTTTTAGATCCATAAGCCTATGTAATATGGCTTATAAGATTATTTCCAAAGTGATGGTGAATATATTAAGGTCATTGTTAGAAAAAATCATTTTAAAAGAGCAAGGAGGTTTTGTGAAAGGGAGACAAATTTTGGATGGTATCATAGTATCTCATGAATTTATACATTCAGTAGCTTCAAGAAAAGAGAAATCTATGATATTAAAACTTTATATGAGTAAAACCTATGATAGGGTTAAATGGAATTTTCTCTTTGCAATTTAGATAAGTTTGATTTTGGGAAGAAATGGGTTAGATGAATTAAATCTTGTGTCTCTACAGTTTCTTATTCAGTGTTGGTCAATGGGTTAGTGACAAGTTCTTTTAAATCCAAGAGAGGCCTTAGATAAAGAGATCATGTATCTCCTTATTTATTCATTATTATGGCAAACATTTTGAGTAGGAACTTAAAAAAGGCTCACAAATATGGGTTTACAAGTGGACTTAAGGTTAGTAATAACATCGATAACATCACCAATAAATAGTTTTTAGATGATACAACCCTTTTTGGAAGGGCAAGGATAAATGAGGCCAGAGCTTTGAATAACTTTTTAAAAGAATACGAAAGAGCTTAAGGACAAAAAATTAATATGACTAAATCCAAATTTTATTTTCTTAAAACTCCTAATATCAAAGCAAAAATTTGTAGGTTGCTTCAAATGGAGGAGGTAAATTTACCAACAACTTATCTAGGGATACCTTTATTTGAGGGAAGAATGAGGATAGATTTATGGAATCCAGTTATTAGTAAAGTTTAAAATAAACTTCTAGCTTGGAAAGGTAGATGGTTATGATTAGCAGGAAGAGTGCAGTTAATTAATTCAGTCTTACAAATCATTCCAATAAATTATGTCTTTGTAGTCTATGCCAAAATCAGTTGAAAAAAGTTTAATATTTATTATGCGATCCTTTTTATGGTCAGGTTTACATGATAAAATGAAATTTTCTTTGGTGAAATGGAGCAAGTTGTGTGATGACAAAACTAGGGGAGGTCTTGGTTTAAGAGCTCTTATAGATGCAAACTTAGCTCTTAGGGAAAAATTTATCTAGATATTGTACAAAAAGAGTCAAAGACAATGGGAAATAATTCTTTTAAGTATGTTGATCTCAATGACCCAAGTTTAATATTTACTGCATTCTCTCTTCCAAATGTTTCTACGCTTTGGAATGGTTTAAAAAATCTATTGATATTATGATTAAAGATTTAATATGGGTTGTGGGAACTAGAAAAAAATATTCTATTTGGATGGATACTTGGTGTGATAAAAAACCACTCAATTTAGATCCAGTTTTGAAACCTTGGATGAGATTGCATCAAGACAAATATGGTGATAGGGTTTCAAACATTTTGTACAAGGATAAAGAAGGAAGATACAAATGGAAAGAAGATTTTTTACAAGTATACAAGATATTGATGCTATGAGGCAATTGAGTAGAAAGATAACAACTATAATTATTCTGAGGGGTGCCAAGGATAAATTGATTTGGGAGTTGAATAGCTCAGAAGAATACACAACATTGCAAGAAGTGGATATAATGTTCAACACAAACATAATAATAATATCACTAGAATTTGGAGAGATATTTGGGATAGCCCAAGCATTTCTAAAGTCAAAATATTTGTTTGGCTAGTAGGTCATGGAAGAATTTTATCTTGAGATAACCTTATGAAAAGAGGTTTTCATGGCCCCTCTAAATGTGTTTTCTGTAATAAGGAGGAGGAGAGTATTGACCATCTCTTAGGACATTGCTCATTTGTCTAGAATATATGGCAATGGATTCTTAATATATTTTGTAAATACATGCTTATGAATAGCAAAATTGAAGATTGGTTAAAGCAATGGCAGACCACTTATAAAAGTGAGGCTTTACAGATAATATGGGATATATCAAAAGATACAATACTTTGGACTATATTGCTAGAAAGGAATAGAAGAATATTTAAAGTAAATGAAAGCAGTTTAGAGGTAATGAAAAAGAAGATATGTTTAGCCATAGAGGAGTCTAAACCAACCCTATCAACTCACCCAATCTCTAATTTGGAAGCAGAGAGTCTTGATAGATGGAGTCAAGTCATTAAATGGAATTATGATATTGGGTACAAGAGAAGAAAAAATAAGGTAAAGAATATAAAGTGGAAACCACCATATGTGGAGTGGGTTAAGTTGAATTTTTATGGAGCATCTAAATAAAACCCAGGACCAACAAGAGGAGGAGGAATAATTAGAAATAATAGAGGAGATATTTTGTCTCATTATGCTTTAATTTTTAGATTTAAGACAAATAATGAAGTTGAAGCTTGGGCGGCTTTAGAAGGGTTAAAAATATGTAAACAAATAAAATGGAATAGATTTTGTATGGAAGGTGATTCTCTCATAGTAATAAATGGAATTTTAAGGAAAGCAAAGGCTCCATGGAACATACAAGATATAATTATTGAAATTCGATATCTTGATAAAGAGTTTGAAGAAATTAGGTTTACACATATATTAAGGGAAGGAAACAAATGTGCAGATAAGCTAGCCAATAGATGAGTTTTGGTTGAGGATCGTGATGTTAACATCTCCTTTCCATGTTTAGAGGAAGTAGAAAGTTTAGTTGAAGCTGACAAAAATTGTTGATTGCCTAAATCAATTAATGATTAAGATTTACTTTAATGTTTCCATTGATAATATCTATTTTATTTTGTAAAAATAATGTGTGTTCATTTAGACTATTTATTATAATTTTTGTTATTGCACTTGTGTTTCAGGAAGGAAACTAGTAAGACATATTTGGTAAAGTGGACTATGTTAGTGCGATGTTTTGGAAATATTACTCTACTAAGATGCAAGGCATAGATAGTAGAGTTGAATTTTTGGCATTGTGAAGGCTACTATAGGAAAAAGTCAAGAAAGATGCTAAATTTTGGAGTAATTGTATTCATACATATATTTGAAAAGACCAGAAAATGAAAATCAAGAATTCAAATATTTTATATAAAATTATGTAGGTTTCTAACTATAGCATCTCAATTGAGGTGAGAAGTGTATCTATTTGTAAACTCTAAAGCTCTCAAGAGGAGAAATGTAATTTATTAAGTGTGGGGGACCCGAGTACAACCCCTTTTTATCAAGCAAAAAAAAAATTATTTTATTTAAATGATTAAAGGAAATTTCATTTAAAAATAATATCTGATTTATTTATAAATAATAGATGCTTTATTTTAAATAATAATGAAGTGCCATTTATTATAAGATATTCTATTAAATGAAATTGGAGCTTTGTTTAAATAATCCTAAAACTTCATAAAGGAGAACCTACGAGATTTGACTAGAAGATTGCCCTTTCAAAGAAATTTGATCGAGCTGGTGAAAGAAAACATCCCACCAACATTGGGAGAAGGGCTCCATTATGGCTAAGCTTATCATTTGAATTAAAATATAATTTATGATGCAAATTTCAAGGTTGGATGGCTAAAGAGATAAGGGATGTGTTAAGGACCTTCTTTAACTAGTGCTAGGTGTAAGGTTAAGATACGTCAACATCTGTGTGGTCATTACAATCTTTAGGGTTAGTTGTCTTGCCCTGTTAGTCATCACCTACAAGTTTTAGTTGCTTAAAAGGTAAGTACTGTCCATTGTGATCTCCTTCCTTGAGCCAATTCCAATTAACCTTGCACCCTTGGTCTTCTTTGGGTTAATTCTCCCCTCCTAACTCTTAGTTTTCTTAGTAAAGGGTAGGGCAGATAAAATATGTTAGGAGTCAGATTTCTCCTCTTGGGGAAATCTTATTCCTATGTTTCCATAGGGTTTGTCTTTGGTTGATTAATTTATCGGTTTTTTATTAAATCATTAGTCAATTTTAAGAGAACTTTATTTGATTAATATATATGGCTTTGGTTGTTAATTGATCTAAATAAATAAAAGAACCCATAGTTGAGATAATGGAAATATTAGTTTATTTATTAAATTGAAGCATTAGGTATTTGATTTATTAAGTAAAGGAAAGAATAATTTATTTATTAAATTGAAGAGATAGAACTTTGATTTATTAAGTAAAGGAAAGAATAATCTATTTATTAAATTGAAGGTATGGGAATTTGATTTATTAAGTAAAGGAAAGAATAGTTTATTTATTAAATTGAAGTTATGGCATTTTGATTTATTAGGTAAAGGATATAATAGTTTATCTATTGAATTGAAGCATCAGATCTTTGATTTATTAAGTAAAGGAAAGAATAGTTTATTTAATAAATTGAAGTGATGGAACTTTGATTTATTAAGTAAAGGGAAGAATAGTATATTTATTAAATTTAAGGTATGGGTCTTTGATTTATTAAGTAAAGGAAATAATAGTTTATTTATTTAAGATTAAATGTATGGGACTTTAATTTATTAAATAAATGTTGGAAAGGAATTGATTAAAGTAGGACCTATGATCTAGTTGCATTTTGTTGAAAGACTCTCATGGGATAATGAGAGGGGAAATAAAAATGGTGTTTTTTATGATATCAACTATGCAATAGATGGATAGATACTTCAATTTGATTTGTATACTTACAATTTGGTAATGAACATAGTAAATGCATTTAGAAACATGCCTAATATAAACCATGAGTGCCCTGATCCCCTACTATCCTCATATGATCAATAGAAAGAGATGGAGGACCAAATATGGCAGCTAGATCACATGCATCGGTTTGACTTACTTTTGTAATGATTTACTATGCTCAAATAGACTAGAATTGTGGGAAGATTTCCTTGATGAAATTAATGTAATATATTTTTTTTGGTAAGTTAGATATTTTACATTAAAAAATGGGGTATTTGAAAGGCACCCCAATGCCTTATACATCAGAGAAGCTGGAGGTACTAAAAAAAGGAAACTTCAAGAAAGACTAAAAAGGATGTTGAAAAGGAACAAAATGCATCCACGCTGAAACAACTAGAAAACAGACCCAAGGAAGGATCATAACACAATGCAAAACCAGTGTAAAGCTAGCTGAGAGACAAAACAAGCAAGTGCATTAGTTTGGTGCATCAGTCTGCATAGGAGAGGCCACCACGATCTCCTGGTCAGCATCCTTGGCAATTTCCTTGAGTGCATCCTTAGGGGCATCCTTGGAGATTTCCTTCATGATCTTAATGACTTCGTCATCCTTGATGTTAGATATACTAGTGGCAGTAGAAAAGATAGGGTCCTCTTCATACATGTCGTAAAAGAAGAGCAGTATGAGAGAATGATGCTGCTCTTTGAGCTAGGTAACTCCTTTCCCAAGCACAACATAGGCGGTTTCTAAAAGGTCGATGGTCGATGGTTTCTATAATGTAATATATTATTCTTTAAGAGTATGTAGGATTTACCATACTTGCTTGTATGTTATAATTGTTTGATTTTTGGAAGATGTACCTTTAAAAAACTGTTTTGAATTAACTATATTTTGTATTTAAATTCCTTTCAATTAATGTTTGCTCTCTTTAAATGTTGCTTCCTTTCTAGTATCCTTTGCATGCTTAATGATTTATACCTTTTGTTAGATTTAGTATCTAGAACTATTCTTTTTTTCCTTGCTAAAATAACAAAAACTTAAGTATTGAGTTCTAGGGTGAACTTAAAGGGTGACTAAAGGTATTGAAACTCCTTAGGGTGAACGTTGTGGACCTAAGGGATTAATACCCCTTAGGAATAATGATAATTGAGTTTAGGGAAATACTATAACTAAGTTAAGATAGTTTTTCATGGAGACGATATGGATAGCTTAACTTGTAATATGCATAGCATACCTACATAGATTGACTTGTGTATTGTATGATGATGGGAGTATACCTTCGATTGACTGAAGGTGATAAGTTTAGCTCATCAAGAGTGATGAGAGGGATAAACTTATTTGTGTTAACACATAATACACCTACATAGATGGATTTTTGTTATGGTATCTAGTTATATGTAGCTCTTCGAGAAACTTAGGGGATTTAAGCAATAGATTTATTAGAATTTGGTTAGAGGGTTATGAATCCCTCTCCTTAGTAAAAAAATTATTTTCTTTTTTGTATGTTTTCTTGTAGCTAAATTTTGGGTCATTACATTTGGTATCAGAGCTCTAGGTACGAGGGTATAGAGCTTCTTGTGTGCTAAAATGATTTGGATATTTCCAAAGAAGGCTTGCTTAAAGTATAAGCTAAATTTGGGATGACCTAGAATGTCCTACTTGCTAGAATCTAATGGGAACTAATCCCAAGGGTGAATGAATGTTATGATACCTTACATACAATGAGTATGGGCTTTGGTATTAATGTTACATCATAACCTTGGAATACCACCCTAGTTAGATTATTGATGCTTTTAGCAAGAGAACTCTATATTATGGCTTGAATTAGTGATACAATTCGTGAAGTTGTAGCCTAGTCCTTTTCTTGGTTGTAACTAGGTTAAAAAAAATGTCATAGAAGACCAAAAAGAGAGGCCTACACCTAGACAAACTTGAAAAAATAATTTCAAAGAAGAGATTCAATATGAGGATCCAATAAATTCCAATAGAGAGGTAGAATACCTCACTACTATAGTTGCTACCATGCAGGATCATATGAGACAAATATTGGAAACAATTGTGAATAAAACTCACAAGCTATAGGCTCAAAGGTTAGCCAAGCCAATGGGCTAACTGTAGAACAGTTGCAAGCTAGATCCCTTCTAGAAAAGGAAACGGTTAGGGATCTAAAAAACATTTGTATATCCAAGTTTGATGGAGAAGGTGAAGGGGATGCAACTAAAGCATGGTTGAGAGAATTAAAGTTTATTGTATAGTAAAAGGCTAATCCCTAGGAACCCGAATAGTTTGGACCACAATCAACTTAGAAGGGACTACTTTAGATTGGTGGGGAACCTACTATGAGAAGAATAAGGTTGAAACTGTTGATATTAAATGGAAATATTTTTTTGAAATATTCAAAAAGAGGTTTCTCACATAACACTTCTATGCCTTAAAGTTTAAAGAATTTTCTAGCTTTTGGCAAGGAACTAAAATAGTGGAGATATTATATAAGAAGTTGGTTCGGTTACTTAAGTATGTACCTACTTATGATGAGAAGATGAGGGTTCACAAGTTTATTCATGGGTTAGAATCTAGTAAAGCATGATGTAAACATGCATGAACCTAAATCATTGTATAAGGCGTATGACTTGGCAAAGAAAGCAGAGTCTCACCTACAATTCAACTATGTTACCCTATATGAGCAAGAGTGGTAAGCACTGAGGAAGAGGAATAGCCAAGAATTCTTGAAATGGGAAGAGGAAGAGGATCGAAAGACCAAAAACCTTCAAAATTTTGAGAAGAGGAATAATAAGAAATAGGGAAAATTTAAGAAAAACTTCCAAAAGAAAACCAACAATAATCCAAAAAATGCAAAGCCTCAACCTCAAAAATCACAAACTTCAACTCCAATAAGTAATATGGGAACATAAACAAAAAAAAAAGCAAGGACAGGTGTTGTCATTACAGAGGCCCACATTATGCTAATCAGTGTCTACATCAACCAAGGTTGAGTACATCCAATGCCAAGGGAAAGGAACCTAAGCATCGGATCTACGCCACAACCAAGATGCAAAAGTTGAAGGGGAAATTCACCCCAATGCTTGTGAAAGGTAAGATTTTTAATAAGCAAGTAAAAATTTAAATTTATAGTGGAGCCACAGATAGCTTTATTTCTTCTAGTTTAGAAGGGGATATGCCAAAAAGGCCAAGATATTTGGTCCATGGATGGAAGGTAGAGTATGGTTCTGGGTAAACCTACTCAGTAAACCAGTGTTATCCAATGGCAAAAATTACTTTAGCTACTGGTACCATCAAAGGTTGTTTATACGTAGCTCCACTTCATGCCTTTGATGTGATCCTAGGAATGGATTGGTTACAGGCCCATAAATCCTTGATTAATTTCCAAGATAGATGGATAGAATATTTAGATAAGGGCAAAGAAAGACTAAGAATTCATAGTGAACAAGGTGTATTCAGACCCTAGATGTTATCAGCTATGCATTTGAAGAAAGCCCTCAAGAAAGGAGGGATAGTGTATATTGTAAAACTCAATATAGTAGAAGATGATCATAAGAGATAGGTGTTAGGTAAGCACCTAATTTTGTAGGATTTTTTTTTTTTTTTGAATTTACATGGTGGAATTGGTAGCCGCCATGAATCCGATCATGCTGTCCAGCTTTTATGGCCGCCATAGTATTTTGCATTGTCCACCCCAGAAGCTACCACACAGATATTTGCATAGTCCGCCCCTATAACCACCATGCCACAATCATTTTAAACCTTTTACATCGTTGAAAGCACCAAGAAAGGGACAAGTGTTCAGTCCGATGAGGCCCGATATTTGAACCTTGGACCTCCACCCCCCTTATAGGGTTTGGATGAACCAATTGGTCTACACCTCGAACCTAATTTTATAGGATTTTAAGGATGTGTTCCCAAAATATTTACCTAGACTCCCTCCTGTGCAATAATTTGGTTTCACAATAGATCTTATGCCAAGAGTGGAACCTATTCATAGGTATTCATATAGGATGAACCATATTGAGATGCAAGAACTAATGGTACAAATATAGGGTCTATTAGAGAAGGAGGGTTAGTAAAACCAAGTGTGTCACCTTAGGGTGCACCAATTTTATTTGTGAAAAATAAAGATGGTTCTTTAAGATTGTGTATTGATTATAGGATTCTAAATCAGGCTACAATCAAGAATCGATATCCTTTACCTAGGATCAAAGATTTTTTTAGTAAATTTAGAAATGCCACAGTATTCACAAAGATTGATCTAATATCAAGGTACCATAAATTGAGAATACATGAGGATACTCATAAAATGATATTTAAAACTAGGTATGGGCATTATGAGTTTACAGTTCTACCCTTTGGACTAACTAATACCCTAGTTGCATTCATAAATCTATTAAATAGTGTTTTCAGAAGATACCTAGACCAATTTTCCTTGTATTTCTATATGATATCTTAATATACTCTTGGAACAAGGAAGAGCATGATAAACATCTCAAGATCATGTTAGAGTTGTTGAGGGAGAACCAACTCTATGGAAATCTAGCCAAAAGTGATTTCTATGTTCCAGAGGTACACTATCTTGGGCATATCATATCAACAAAAGGAATTATGATCCAAAGAAGATTGAGGCTATCCTAAACTAGCCACCCCCTACTAATGTGACTGAAGTGTGAAGCTTCATGGGTTAATGGGCTACTATAGATGTTATATAAAGGATTACTCCAATATTGTTGTGGCAATAACTAACCTTCTGAATAAGGGAAAGGATTTCAAGTGGTCTGAAAAGTGTGAAGTGCCTTCACATTTTTGAAACATAAACTCACTATCGCACCAATACTGAAGATTCCTGACCCTCAAGGGGATTTTTTAGTATGTACGAATGCATCATTGGAATGGTTAGGAGGATTACTCTCTCAAGAAGAGTTAGTAGTAGCATATACTTCAAGGAATCTCAAGAAGTGTAAACTTAATTATGCTACACATGATTTAGAGCTAGCTATAGTGGTGCGTGCTCTATAAGCCTAGTGCCACAACTTGGTGGGAAGGCCCTTTGAATTAAAAACCAACCATTAAAATCTAAGGTATCTATTTACCCAACCTATACTCAATGCAATACAGAGAAGATGGGTTGAGTTTCTCATTGAGCATGACTTTGAAATTGAGTACATAAAAGGAAAAGAGAATAATGTCGTTGATGCTTTAAGTAGAAGGAAACACATAGCAACCATAACTAGCAGTCACATGGATCTGATGGATCAAGTGAGGTAGGAGCAATCTCAGGATAAATATTGCTAGGAAATTTGAACTAGAATGGGTAGAGACCTCGAGGGTAATAAGGAATTTTGCATGAAATATGACCTTTTGTGCTACAAAGGTAGAGTCATCATACCCAAAATGGGTGATTTAAGGAAATTAATAATGAAAGAAACCATAAATATCATTATTCTTCTTATCTTGGAAGGACAAAAAATATGGAAAAACATGAAAAGAACCTTCTTCTAGGTAGGATGAAGAAGGATATCACATATTTATCGCTTGATGCCTTGAATGTTAGAAAGTCAAGGTAGAACGCAAGCATCCTATAGGACAATTGTATCCACATGATGTACCTACGTAGAAATGGTAGGTCATATCTATGGATTTTTTAGTAGGATTACCTAAGACTAGGCATCAACATGATGCAAACCTTGTGATAGTCGACAGGTTGACTAAGGTTGCACATTTTATATCCAAAAATATCAAGGATGATGCTCAAGTAGTGGCTAATAGATTTTCCAAATAGGTATTCTAATTACATGAATTTCTTGAGGTGATCATTTCATATAGGGATTCCATGTTCACTTCTAAATTCTAGAAATCCCTACATAGTTATTCTCAAATAAAATTGAATATGATCTTAGCATACCACCCTGAGATATATGGTCAAACTAAATGGGTAAACCAAGTACTAGAAGACATGCTTTGCATGTATGTACATGGATCACAAGTCTCATTGGGAAGACTACATGCATCTTGTAGAGTTCACCTACAATAATGGACATCACTCCTCTCTAGGAATTGCTCCTTTCGATGCTTTGTATGGAAAAAAGTGTATAACACCATTATCTTGGGATAACCTAGAAGATCAAGTTGTGATTGGGTCAAATATGGTCAAAGAGATGGAGGATCATCTGAAGGTAATCAGGCAAAGACTTAAAGAAGTTATTGATAGGTAAATTAGTTATTATGATCTCAAGAGAACTCCAAGAGAGTACTAAATTGGAGATAAAGTGTTTTTAAGGGTTAAACCGATGAAGAGTGATATCAAATCCATAAAGTTGGATTCACAGTTTGTGGGACCCTTTGAAATCATTGAAAAGATCAATCTAGTTGCATATCAACTTTATGGATTTGATATCACTCCAGATGGAACAAGGAAGAGCATGATAAACATCTCAAGATCATGTTAGAGTTGTTGAGGGAGAACCAACTCTATGGAAATCTAGCCAAAAGTGATTTCTATGTTCCAGAGGTACACTATCTTGGGCATATCATATCAACAAAAGGAATTATGATCCAAAGAAGATTGAGGCTATCCTAAACTAGCCACCCCCTACTAATGTGACTGAAGTGTGAAGCTTCATGGGTTAATGGGCTACTATAGATGTTATATAAAGGATTACTCCAATATTGTTGTGGCAATAACTAACCTTCTGAATAAGGGAAAGGATTTCAAGTGGTCTGAAAAGTGTGAAGTGCCTTCACATTTTTGAAACATAAACTCACTATCGCACCAATACTGAAGATTCCTGACCCTCAAGGGGATTTTTTAGTATGTACGAATGCATCATTGGAATGGTTAGGAGGATTACTCTCTCAAGAAGAGTTAGTAGTAGCATATACTTCAAGGAATCTCAAGAAGTGTAAACTTAATTATGCTACACATGATTTAGAGCTAGCTATAGTGGTGCGTGCTCTATAAGCCTAGTGCCACAACTTGGTGGGAAGGCCCTTTGAATTAAAAACCAACCATTAAAATCTAAGGTATCTATTTACCCAACCTATACTCAATGCAATACAGAGAAGATGGGTTGAGTTTCTCATTGAGCATGACTTTGAAATTGAGTACATAAAAGGAAAAGAGAATAATGTCGTTGATGCTTTAAGTAGAAGGAAACACATAGCAACCATAACTAGCAGTCACATGGATCTGATGGATCAAGTGAGGTAGGAGCAATCTCAGGATAAATATTGCTAGGAAATTTGAACTAGAATGGGTAGAGACCTCGAGGGTAATAAGGAATTTTGCATGAAATATGACCTTTTGTGCTACAAAGGTAGAGTCATCATACCCAAAATGGGTGATTTAAGGAAATTAATAATGAAAGAAACCATAAATATCATTATTCTTCTTATCTTGGAAGGACAAAAAATATGGAAAAACATGAAAAGAACCTTCTTCTAGGTAGGATGAAGAAGGATATCACATATTTATCGCTTGATGCCTTGAATGTTAGAAAGTCAAGGTAGAACGCAAGCATCCTATAGGACAATTGTATCCACATGATGTACCTACGTAGAAATGGTAGGTCATATCTATGGATTTTTTAGTAGGATTACCTAAGACTAGGCATCAACATGATGCAAACCTTGTGATAGTCGACAGGTTGACTAAGGTTGCACATTTTATATCCAAAAATATCAAGGATGATGCTCAAGTAGTGGCTAATAGATTTTCCAAATAGGTATTCTAATTACATGAATTTCTTGAGGTGATCATTTCATATAGGGATTCCATGTTCACTTCTAAATTCTAGAAATCCCTACATAGTTATTCTCAAATAAAATTGAATATGATCTTAGCATACCACCCTGAGATATATGGTCAAACTAAATGGGTAAACCAAGTACTAGAAGACATGCTTTGCATGTATGTACATGGATCACAAGTCTCATTGGGAAGACTACATGCATCTTGTAGAGTTCACCTACAATAATGGACATCACTCCTCTCTAGGAATTGCTCCTTTCGATGCTTTGTATGGAAAAAAGTGTATAACACCATTATCTTGGGATAACCTAGAAGATCAAGTTGTGATTGGGTCAAATATGGTCAAAGAGATGGAGGATCATCTGAAGGTAATCAGGCAAAGACTTAAAGAAGTTATTGATAGGTAAATTAGTTATTATGATCTCAAGAGAACTCCAAGAGAGTACTAAATTGGAGATAAAGTGTTTTTAAGGGTTAAACCGATGAAGAGTGCTATCAAATCCATAAAGTTGGATCCACGGTTTGTGGGACCCTTTGAAATCATTGAAAAGATCAATCTAGTTGCATATCAACTTGCCTTACCACCTAACCTATCCAAGATCCATGACACCTTCCACATATCCTTGCTTAGAAAATATGTTGCTAACCTTGAACATGTGTGGGATGTTTCTAAATTGTAGATGGAAAATCCAAAGGCTATTGAAGAAGCCAGTGAAGATTCTTGAGTTTCATTCTAAGTCTAGTGGGACCGGTTTTCTGAAAGAAATGCCACTTGGGAGAAAGTGGATGATATGCAAAAACATTTTCCTTTTTGTTTGAAAATATATAATGTAATAATTTTTATTTTTGTAAAAACTAGAAACACTTAGGATGGTGTTTAGTCTTAGGGGATAGAATTTCATGACCCTACTTGGTAGGATTTTTAGTATAGAGAAACAATGTATTGATTTATGATGCTTTAATACCTAATTTGAGCAATTAAACCAAATATGTGATGTTTAGTTGATATGGAAGAGCATATTACTGCTAACATATTACCAAATATGCAGGATCAGGTACACTCATGGGTGGAAGAAGTATAATCCTCTACTAGAAGTGGGGTACTTGAGGTTGAGTAAATGCTAACTAAGGCAAGTCGGGGGTAACATTGATGGATACCTTCATGTAGGCATGTGTTATCAATTTGAAATAATCGTCAATAACTAGTCACCTTGATCTTCAATTTGATATCCTGGTAGCTATCGTAATTTCTCAGGCTAAGATAGGCAACTGAGTTGATGGAAAGACTCCCTCCTTGTCTGTTGCATCTTATTGATTTATCTTTTACTTCATCACTTGTTGCATCAATGGGTTGAAAAGAAGCATGCATAGGTTGACTGCCTTTGAAACTTCTTGTATCGCTTAAACATGTCTAGCATGATGTTAGTATTAGATAAAAGAATATTTTTGTGTGATAATTGTGTATATATATATATATATATATATATATATATATATATATATATATATATATATATATATATATAATTTATTTTAAATGATAAAGAAAATTTCATTTCAAAATAATATTTGTTTTATTTTAAATGATAAAGGAAATTTCATTTCAAAATAATATTTGTTTTATTTTAAATGATAAAGGAAATTTCATTTCAAAATAATATTTGTTTTATTTAAATGATTTAAGGAAATTTCATTTAAAAATAATATCTGATTTATTTATAAATAATAGATGCTTTATTTTAAATAATAATGGAGTGCCATTTATTATAAGATATTCTATTTAAATGAAACTGGAGCTTTGTTTAAATAATCCTAAAACTTCATAAAGGAGAACCTGCAAGATTTTATTGGAATATTTTTCTTTCAAAGAGATCTAATCGACCTGGTGAAATAAAATGTCCCACCAGCATTGGGAGGAGGGCTTCATTATGGTGAAGCTTCGTATTTGAATTAAAATATAATTTATGATGGAAAGGTTGGGGTTGGATGGTTGAAGGGATAAGGGAGACGTTAAGACCAATAGGTGGGAATTAATTACAAGAGGTCTGAGAGGCTTTAGAAGAAGAAAATAAAAAGACTCCTTAAGAAGAGGAATGAGGAAGGAGATAGAAGATCATAGGAGAAAATGGGTCACCCAATGAGAATAGCATGAGGAAGCAAATCAAGGCCATATCCAAGGAGTTACAGGTTTGTGTAACCAAAATTATCTCTATTAATCTTAGAAAATGATTTAAGTATTTAGTTTTCTCTAATTATAGCTGGTATGCTTAGACAGTTGAGTTGTTATCCATCTCTAATGGCATCGTCTTGTTTGGATAGCATGTTTCCCTATGCCAAAACTATGGATGGGATTGTTGTCGACTTCCTCTTGTTAGGTTTATTTTAGCATAATGTATTTGTTGGTTCTTATCCCAGGGAGGTCCTAACCTTGGTAATTAGTGACTTTTAGTTATTGCTTGGGTAGTTTGATATCGTTGCTCATCATCTAGGCAGTGGTGATAGTCCAAAGCCATTATGTTGGCTATACCATGGCAATAATGCTCGGTTGGATGTGCTTCTTGTTGAACACTGACTTATTTGGGTTGTGGCTTGTTGGAAACCCCTCTTTTGAGATCAACTCTATCTATGCTTGGAGGTAGACACCCAATTTTAAGCTAAGAGTCTCCTTTTTCTATCAACATTGGTAAGTGATTTCGTTGAGTTGAAGTAAGTTATCCCTAGGTTTGGCTCCTCTGAAGTTGTTTGTTACTATCATAATTCTTCAATATCGAGGACCTTTAACTAGTGCTAGGTGTGATGTTGGGGTACATTATCATTCGTGTGGTCATTGTGACCTTTAGGGTTAGCTATCTTGTCTTGTTAGTCATCGTCTACAAGTTTTAGCTGCTTTGAAGATGAGGACTATGTATTGTGATCTCCCTCCTCGGGTTGATTCCAATTAACCTTGCACCCTTGGTCTTCTTTGGTTTGATTATCCCCTCCTAACTCTTATTTTACTTAGTTGAGGGTAGGGCAGATGAAATCTTTTAGGATGTAGATTTCTCTTCTTAGGGAAAGTTTGTTCCTATGTTTCCATAGGATTTGTCTTTGGTTGGTTAATTTATTGATTTTTGATTAAAGCATTAGTCAATGTTAAGAGAAATTTAGTTGATTAATATAGATGGCTTTGGTTGTTAATTGATCTAAATAAAGAAAAGAACCCATAGTTGAGATAATGGAAATATTAGTTTATTTATTAAATTGAAGCATTAGGTCTTTGATTTATTAAGTAAAGGAAATAATAATTTATTTATTAAATTGAAGAGATGGAACTTTGATTTATTAAGTAAAGGAAAGAATAATTTATTTATTAAATTGAAGGTATGGGACTTTGATTTATTAAGTAAAGGAAAGAATAGTTTATTTATTAAATTGAAGGTATGGGACTTTGATTTATTAAGTAAAGGAAAGAATAGTTTATTTATTGAATTGAAGCATTAGGTCTTTGATTTATTAAGTAAAGGAAAGAATAGTTTATTTATTAAATTGAAGAGATGGAACTTTGATTTATTAAGTAAAGGGAAGAATAGTTTATTTATTAAATTGAAGGTATGGGTCTTTGATTTATTAAGTAAAGGAAAGAATAGTTTATTTATTTAAGATTAAAGGTATGAGACTTTAATTTGTTAAATAAAGTTTGGAAAGGAATTGATTAAAGTAAGACCTATGATCTAGTTGCATTTTGTTGAGAGGGAAAATATAAAAGGTGGTTTTTATGATATCAACTATGCAATAGATGGTTAGATACTTTGATTTGATTTGTATAGTTGCAATTTGGCAATGAACATAGTAAATGCATTTAGAAACATGCCTAATCTAAACCATGAGTGCCCCGATCCCCTACTATCCTCAAATGATCGATGGAAAGATATAGAGGACCAAATATGGCAGATGGGTCGCATGCATTGATTTGACTTAATTTTACAATGATTTACTATGCTCAAATAGACTAGAATTGTGGGAAGATTTCCTTGATGAAATTAATGTAATATATTATTCTTTAAGAGTATGGAGGATTTACCATACTTGCTTGTATGTAATAATTGTATGATTGTTGGAAGATGTACCTTTAAATTATTGTTTTGAATTAACTATATTTTGTATTTAAATTCCTTTCAATTAATGTTTGCTCTCTTTAAATTTTGCTTCCTTTCTAGTATCCTTTGCATGCTTAATGAATTATACCTTTTGTTAGATTTAGTATCTAGAACTATTCTTGTTTTCCTTGCTAAAACAACAGAAACTTAAGTATTGAGTTCTAGGGTGAACTTAAAGGGTGACCTAAGGGATTGAGACCCCTTAGGGTGAACATAGTGGACCTAAGGGATTAAGACCCCTTAGGGATAATGATAACTAAGTTTAAGGAAATACTACATATGAATTAAGATAGCTTGTTGTGGAGACAATATGGTAGCTTAACTCGTAATATGCATAGCATACCTACATAGATTGACTTGTGTATGGTATAGTTATGGGTGTATACCTTCGATTGACTGAAGGTGATAATTTTAGTTCATTAAGAGTGATGGGAGGGATAAACTTATTTATAAAAACACATAATATGCCTACACATATGAATTTGTGTTAGGGTATCTAGTGAGATGTAGCTCTTCAAAAAACTTAGGATATTTAAGCAATACATCAATTAGAAGTTGATTAGGGGTTTATAAATCCCTCTCCTTAGTAAAAAAATATATTTTCTTTTATGTGTGTTTTCTTGTAGCTAAATTTTGGGTCATTACAAAATCCACCTCCCAGAAGAAGAAGAAATAATATGGATTTGCACAATTTTGTCAATTTTATCAAATGTTCAATTTTTGTCTAATTGTACAATGTAGGGTTGTAACTGTACAATTGTGTAATTGTACAATTGGTCATAAACATACAATTAGATGTGAAATGAAATTAATTGAAATGTGCATTTAAGGTAATTTGATAAAAATTAAATTAGACTTAGGGAAACCTTAATGCATTAATTGTTTTGCGGGAAGGTAGTTGTAAATAATGGTTGTCTCAGGAACCACCTTGGGTCAGCCTGGGAAAGCATTATAAAGCCCTCCATTCAAATTTTAATGGTTTTTCATTGCTATGGTTCATATATATTCATTTTTTTCGATGTTATTCATTAATGTGGAGATTTTTCCAATATTGTTGTCCATTGATGTTCATTTGTACTCTGGTTTAGGATTGATCTTGTATCTCTTATAGAGCCATATTAATATTAAAGCAACATTATGGATTGTGTGTCATTGTGAATTATTTATGTACATATTTTTGGTGACATTAGATTGTACATTCTGAGCAAGTATGGCCATAGTCATGTGGCAAATGGATGAGATTATCAGGGAATTACAATATTGATGATTCCACAACCTGGTGTGATGGGAAGAATTGACTTTATGCATTATTATTGTTGTGCTTACATATTTGTAGGTTATTGTACAATTTCTACAAATGATAATTGATGCCATTACTCAGATACAGTAAATTATGGATTGCATGTTGGAATACTGGGTTGGCAATTGCACCATAAAGATAGATAAATCTTGCCTTGTGAAGATTATGTATGTAAGTTGGAAAATCTATAAGTGAAGAATGCAAGAAGATTTTATGTAAATATTACAGTTAGCCCAAAAAATAATATTGTACGATCCTAGGAAGCAATACAACTAATCTACTTGTAGCATAATATCAAGCGTGAAACCATGAAAGCATAAAGACAAAGAATTAACAAAAACACAAGATCTCTTTTATTAATTCATGGTGCAATCTGGTTACAGATAGGTCCCTCTTAGGGATACCAAACATTTGATACAATGATTACAAGTAGAAATGGGCCCCTGAAAGGGGATGGTGCACTCCGTAGGCCTCTTGGAGTCGACACAAATTTGCTCAAGGGCTTACTGATGCCTTCTTCTCCTTCACTTGCTTGGAGGGATCTGATGCCTAAAATGCTTTGACTTGGTCCAGGAACCTGTGATCTATGCATAAGAAACAACATAGAATGATCAGTAGCATATGTGGCCTCTCATGATGAGGCTTTCTTTGAAGATCTACAAGAAATGACATAAAAGCATGATAAAAGCATAATGATGCAAAGATAAGCAAAAATGCATAAATAACTTGGAAATAACCATGCAAATGCAATGAAAAATATAGATCTATGCTAATATAATCTGATAAAGCCAAAATCAATGAGAAATCTAAGCTAAAACTCAAGAAATAATGCCTCAAACCCTAGCCATTGTTGCTCAGGGTGGTCGTAACTATAGGCCATTGTCGAAGACAGTGACCGCTAACTGTGATCTTTTGCCTCGAAAACCAGGGGCTGCGACACTCAATCCTTCATCTGAATTGATGTTCAAGGGTCACCTTCGTGTCCAGATACTGATTGGCGGTGAAAAACATGTTGATATGAATGCTTGGATGGTGCGTTGTCATTGCTCAATCGGACAACACTTCGTTACTCCTCAAGGGGGTGTAGAATCGCTCTCCAATTTGCTAGGGCTTCGTTGCATAAAAACTCAGATTTTCAGGATCCTTTATTTTTCTTGGGAGGATGCATATGTAGACCTCCTAGATCCATATCTTGGCTTCTTGGAGAAGCCAAGATCCAGATCTGCATGTAACTAGCCATTAGAGGGGAAGGCTCAGTCATAGATTTGCATGGAAGGGGCAGTCAGGAGGAGCTCTGGGAGATCCATGCCAAAAACTACTTGAATCTAATGCAAGTGCATTCATTATCCATGATTCAGGCCCTCATTCATAGCTATTTTGTATTTTAGTGCTTGTCGATAGCTAGAGCAGTGGCTAGTCATGGTTGCTCTAAGCTTCAATGACCTATGTTGGCGGTCGCTCTGGTCGATAGCGATCATGCCTGAATGGGCCAGAACTACCCCTTGTGAGTGGTTAGGACCACTTCTAGCTCTTGGAAAGGTCCAAGATCAGTCATATGGTCTTTGGATGTGCCCATATGAGTAGTCTCCTAAACATGACGTATTTTAGGTGTCTATAGATACCCCTTTTTGTGATGCATTGTGGGAAAAATAGCACTGAGAAAAAATAGACCACCTAGGGCCATATTGTAGGGTGTATGATGATCATTGATCTGATCAACATTAGATGCCCCAATCATGAGAAAGGTGCACATCTTAGAATCATTGCTTCCAATAGGATGGAAGGCTTAAATTTGCAAAAGCTTTTGCTGCAAGTCTCAAGGCGATCGGGTAGCCTTGGTGCTACGATTGGTCCGAAAGGAGAAGAGCATCAAGCTTAACTATCATATTTGCTTTTTTCCCCAACAAAGGGTAAGCTTATGATAGTTGTTGGCAATGATTCATAAGACGAACACAATTTGACATGATCGAGTGATCCTTTGTTGATTTTGATTATGATTGTTGATATTATGACTACCCCCTCAAGCGACGAGTCGATGAGGGAAGGACAATGAATAAAGCGATGAGTCGCTTGACCAAGATGATTGATTTGGATCCTTTAAGAGGGTTGCTTTGTTGTTATATGGCAAGTCCCATTACAGGTGTGATTTCAACCATTAATAGTAATTGTACATCTCTATCCCATGGAGCAGTCTAGCCACAATGGCCTTCTTAGGGAATCAAGATGATAGCAATTCCATTTAAGCTTGTGTTGAATCACTATGTTTGATGATTTACTAAAAGTATCATAGAAGAAATGAAATGAATACCTCATTCCCATGGGGCAGTCCAGCCGCCATGGCCTTCTTCGGGATTGAAGTGAAGCATCTCAATTCAAAAATGACTAATTTACCCCAAATGGCCTTATGGTAATTTACTCATCTTGCCGGATTGCATGGAGCGCCAGTCATTGCAACCGCCAAGTGTATAGAGTAAATAACTGGATATGAGGCGCATTTGAGATTTTGTATTATTTGATTTTTTTGTTATTTTGAAATTTATATTGTTTTTGATTTTGATTTATGTGATTTTTTTTGGTATTTTGCAATTTTTGATGATTCTGGACCGTTAGATATGCTTAATTGTCCATTTTGAGATTCCTCATGGTGAGAAATTTAGTGCATTTATTATTGTTTGCTAGCCGTTGTCAGCAACAGTGGCCAATTCCTAGCCGCTGTCAGGTCTAGCGACCCACACTTTCTAGCTGCTCTGAGCATCAGCAACCGTAGTAAAACTAAAAAATATAAAAGAAAATTAGGGTTTTGACTTTCATTATTTCTAGTTATCAATTTGTCATTTGAGCTCTAAGGGAGAAATAGAGAAAGTGACCCAATATACTGTTGTAACTTCCCATCATGGTGGAGCAAGGTGAGGCATCCACGAGCGAAGGAGC
This sequence comes from Wollemia nobilis, assembly GCA_028583015.1. Lineage (NCBI taxonomy): Eukaryota > Viridiplantae > Streptophyta > Pinopsida > Araucariales > Araucariaceae > Wollemia > Wollemia nobilis. Next base: position 44,611,984 of record JAQPPZ010016981.1, on the reverse strand, counting down.
CGGTGACTCATGGGTATTTCTCCAAACCCTAACTTGTTTATTAATTGGTAAAATGAACCTAATTAAGTAATTTGGTAAATGAACCACATTAAACCCATTGGTAATGAACCACATCCATAGATAGGCTTAGAATAGGGTTAATTTAGGTGGGTTTCATTTATTTTTGCATTTTGTCAATTATTTTTGGAATTTGGGTGAGGGCGAACATCGTTGGCATGCCACCTCATGGACATTGTCACCCAAGGCGGCCCCTAATTGGCAAAGAGGGGCTACTATTGTTGAAAGTGGCTAGTTTGAATTCCAATGATCAAATTTTTGACCATTGGTGGTTGGCCGCTATCGACGTGAGCGATCGTGAAACTTTAGAAAAATTATTGAATTTATTTGATTTTTTTTTTATTGGTTTTAATTGATTTTTTTGAAATTTTTAAGTGTAGATTTTGATTTTTTTGCATGTTATGGTGTATTTTATCATTTTGTTTGTACCCTTAGGTGATTTTAGGTTACTTTAACACTATTTTGCATTTTATTGACTTTTTAGCTTAAGTGCATTTAATTTAGGTATTTATTTTGCACTTTAGATCTTGTCTGCATGGGCTCGAGAGCCTAGCTTACTGGTAGCATTGCTGCCCAACATGACAATAGCATACTGGGTATGGTTTGATGCTTGAGGGTTGATGTACATTGTTAGGTTATCAACTATTATGTCGAACTAGGCGTATCTTACAACGTTGGCCCATATATGGGACTATCGGACCAACACCTTTCATCTCCCTATCGGTGAGATGACTATTACTCCGAAGGATGTCTACAGGATCTTTAGGATCCCATTTGATGGATGGGCCATCATTTCCACTCTGACTATACAGAGACCAGTAGTTTTTTATAGAGTATTTGGTGGCCAGGCATGGGTAGCATTGGGGGACATTCATCATGGAGGAGTCCCTATGGCTCGTTGGTATCATGAAGTTTTCTCATGGTGCTAGGTTGTGTTGATGCATGTTATCTATAATGTGCTTCTTCTTGATACTTTAGGAGTGAGGTTCCCTTGGAACCTCTTAGCTATGGTGTAAGATCTCCTAGATAGCGATGAGGCTATCATTATGGCTTGGGGGAGTGCCTTACTTGCACAAATCTATGATGAGTTGTATCGGATTCAATAGTGGTACCGAGTTGGAGTTGCTTGTAGTTTGCTCCTATAGATTTGGGGATGGGAGCATATCCGGATAGATCACCCTGTAGGGTTACCCTAAGACATCACCATGATAACGTCCAGGGCATAATGTTATGGTTCTAGATGGTTGCAATAGCAGAGGAGTGACAAAGTCACCATCATGCAAGAGATTATGGACACTACTCAGCCTCCTTGACTGGTTTGTAGGTATGGGATATCATTTGGAGGCCTTATGTGGATTGCCTTGCATGGCCTGAGGTAGATAGGTTCATGGCATGGATATGGTATGATTGATGGGTCATCGATCACAAGGTAGTTTTGAGGGAGTTCTTCCACTTCTTCTGGGTGACCAGATAGTTTGGGATCCAATAGGATATCCCATTGGCTCTAGTTCTCTATAGGAGGATTCAGGTAGAGAGGGATCTCCTAGTGCCTTAAGTTATAGTAGTGTCTAAGGAGGTTGATCCTCCTATAGTTGATATTGGTATAGCTTATGTCAAGATTACTAAGGTGTATACCCAATGGTGGGTTACATGGATATGGTAGGGTGATGGTAGCCTAGGGTGAGCTAAGGATGAGGTAGCTCTTGAGGAGGATCTTGATGCACGTTGGGTGTGACCTAGGATTGAGGAGTGGGGCTAGGTAGTAGAGGAGCAGGTACTCTAAAGGAGGAGGAGTTAGCTCTAGAGGAGTAGGAGTCTCCCCTCTAGGCTTAGCTACATAGTGTTGAGGCTGAGCTTTAGATAGCTCAATGATAGATCATGGAGTGGGATACCTCCATCGCTATGCTCTAGTCTCAGGTTAAGATTTTTGAGGAGAGGACTACCCTCCAGGCACAGTTGGCTTCAGTGTAGCTTAGGATAGAGTATCTTACTATAGAGAGAGATGTTGCATGATCATAGGTTGCTCCACTTATGCCGGTATCTTAGAGACCGATCGGGGTAGATGTAGATGTAGAGATCAGACATTTATATGGACTCCTATCAGATGACTTGGCTTAGTATACATAATACAATGCTTACATCCTTGTATTAGAGCATGAGGTTAGGCTATGAGGAGGTTGTCTACCATCTAGGTCTTCAGTAGGGGGGTCACAGAGGAGTCAGAGTGAGTCCAGACATTCCTTAGTTTGATCGAGCCATAGGATAGGGGCCCTCTTAGAGAGATCTATAGGGACTAGCTCTAGACATACTTGTAGAGATGGAGCTAAGGGTGGAGGTGAGCCTGGGGGTGTAGGCCCCGTATGATAGCCATGTTGGATTTGTATCATTTTTTAGTGTAAGGTTTGAGGACCTACACTATTGTAGCCTATGGGAATTTTTGTACCTCTATGTACTTATTTGACACATACATATATATATGATATTCTAATTTGATTATGGTTCATTATGTGTATCATTTTATTGTTTTATGTTTATGTGATGCAAAATGGATGCAATGTTTATGGGATGTTTTACTTATGCTATATGATGTGATGTATAGATGACATGCACTAGCTAGATGATGGATGTATGATTAGATGTTGTGATCTAGATGTGTAGATGGACTACTTATGATGTATGCATATATGGATGCAATGTTTATTGTTAAATGCATGTTTAATTTTGATTTAATTGTATGCATCTAACTTATGTTGTTATGATATGGTAAATGCAATGTATGTAATGCATTATGTGATGATGATCTAATGTAAATGAACCTGTATGCTTTAATCACTTAAAACATAAGGAATGAATGTGATATGTGTTTAACAATCTAATGGATGACACCACAGAATGTATAAAAATCATGAATGTAAATAATAACTCTTAGCATAAGAATTAATCATTTAAGCATCCATATGTGAGATGAGATGATGTGATATGTATGTGCTTTCTTTATAAGCTTCTGTAAATTAAAATATATGCACAAAATAGTCAGTGGCCATCTAAATATCATTGTTGATATTTATCCGGTATCTATCCTATTTCATGAACACCCTTTAATGAACAAAACCTCATAAAGAAAGTTGATGATTTGATTGATGGCATGATTTGTTGCTATTTAGGAATCTTTGAGGTTTTCCATGAGACTCAAACACCCTAGTTACTTCATCAAAAGTTGTATACTGACCATACAGGACTCTTGAAAGATAAGGTTTTGTTATGAAGACCTAGATATTCATTATCCCTGTGTGTGCAAATGAATATATTAGATGAGACATAAGCCTACCCCAATGCCAGGCAAGATTCATTCAGCCCATTGTTGTATTGGGGATCCTCAAATGTTCATCATGATCCTAAGTTGGACTCAGTTGGATTAGACCATTAGGTGATATAGGACACCTAAAGCTAGCTCTTTTTACAAATTGCTTAGAACTACCCTAATGCTAGGCGGGATTCATTCAGCCCATTGTTGTATTAGGGATCACTCAATGGTTTGTGGATATTGACCATTCTAGGGATTCAAGCTCTTCACCCCCTTCTTTTCTTCACATTTATTTGGGATACTTGCTCATGCTTAGTGATGAAAATCACTCTTTATTTTGAATTTTGTTTTCTTTTGAGCAAGGGATTTTTGTAGTGATGATAATCACTGTTTATTTTGCTTTTGAATTTTGCTTTGTTTTGGGATTTTTGCTTGTTTTTATGAAAGCAAGGGATTTCTTTGGGTAGGGGGAACTTGTCCTTTTGCCAATGATCAACATCCTAGACCATGCACATCACAAAATGAGCAAGTGAAGACCTTTCACTTAGGATGCCTAGTACCACTTTGTAGTGTTCATATTTCCCTTGTTCCAACTAGGATTTTAGTGTTTTTATTAGTGATAGGATTTTGATATATGCTAGGTACTATCAAAACTAGACCTCATCTTCTGCTAGTGAAGATAGCTTTCTACAAAATCTGATAAAATCACTAGGTATGGTTGAGTGACTAAAAAACCCTAGTATATCCCTTATAGCAATAGGAAGGGGTTGTGTTGAAAAACATAGTTACACACATGGGTTATGGATGATGATGGATGCATGGATGCATGATTGAGATACAAACATGGTGTCATTTGTAGGATTGCTAACACAATCTATCTAATGCAAGTGCAATGGATGGTCATGCCTAAATGCAATGCAATTACATGAATGCAAAATGCAAATGTTTTTGTATTTTTGCAAATGTTTTTGAATTTTATTGCTTTTTTATTTTTGGTATTTTCCATTATTTTTGGAATTTTGATTATTTTAAATGTTTTTGAACTTTTTGATTTTAAATTTTTTTTTGTGCTTTTGTGTTTTACTTTTGACCAAAGGGCTTAATGTGCCTTTTGGACTTTTTGTGAAGTGACCAAAGGGCTTTAAGATGCCTTTGGGGCTTTTTGTGAAGTGACCAAAGGGCTTTAAGATGCCTTTGGGGCCTTTTGTGAAGTGACCAAAGGGCTTTAAGATGCCTTTGGGGCTTTTTGTGAAGTGACCAAAGGGCTTTAAGATGCCTTTGGGGCTTTTTGTGAAGTGACCAAAGGGCTTTAAGATGCCTTTGGGGATTTTTGTGAAGTGACCAAAGGGCTTTAAGATGCCTTTGGAGCCTTTTTGGTTTTGATGTTTTCTGATTTGTTTGGATTTTTATGTTTTCTATTGTTTTTGAAATTTTGAATTTTTTGAATGTTTTTGATATTTTTGTTTTTTAATGTTTTTGGTTTTGTTGTTTTTATGTGTAAAACACCTTTAGATGAAGAATGTTGAGAGGCTCAGGCTCTTCAACACCTTCTAATGATGTTAGGCGATATGTCCCAGGTCCAATATTCTCTAAGATGATATAAGGACCTATCCAATTGGCCATAAATTTGTCTCGCAGGTGCGGTGGTAGGTTTGAATTCTGTTGGTTCTCTTTGAGCATGAGATCCCCAACCTTAAAGTCTCTCAAGTGGACTTTATTGTTATAAGCTCATGTTAGATGATCTTGGTAAACATGGAGATGCTCAAGAGCATTGATGCGACGTTCATCAAGAAGGGTCAATTGATCAAGGTGAGCTTGTCACGCAGTGTCATCATCAATGAATATTGGAATTTCCAACTCCAAGGGCATAATGGCCTCAGCGCCATATACAAGCGAAAATGGTGTTGCCCTAGTGGGTGTTCGCACGCTAGTCCTGTAAGCCCATAATGCAAGAGGTAATTGCAGATGCCAATCCTTATGATTTTCTTTTACCATCTTCTTTAAGATGGCTACAATTATTTTGTTTGAGGCTTCTACTTGCCCATTTTCTTGCGGATAATATGGTGTCACAAAACTATGTTGAATGTTATATTTGGATGTTAAAGCCCATACATTTTTATTCTTGAATGAAGGACCATTATCCAAAATTATCTTGGATGGGACCCCAAAGCGATAGATGATATTGTGAAGTATGAACTCCACAATTCGTGGTCCTATCATCGATGTTAAGGGGACCACTTCCACCCATTTGGTGAAGTACTCAGTGGTCATTAAGATAAATGTGTGTTGGCCTAAATATGGGGGAGAGATATTTCCAATTAGATCGAGACCCCACTAAGAAAATGGCCAAGCCACCTGAATGGGCTGTAAGGCCTGTGATGGCAAGTGCATCAGATTTGCATGATGTTGACACTTAATGCACTTCCTGACATACTCACAACAATCCTTCTCCATGGTGGGCCAATAATAACCCATTCGAAGGATGCACTTGATGATGGCCATGCCACTAAAATGGCCATCACATGTACCATCATGAGCTTGTGAAATCACCCAAGCTGATTCTTGGGGCTCAAGACAATGGAGGAGGACTCCATCATAGTTTCTATGATACAATATATCTCCTAGCAAGACATATCTTATCACTTTTTGTTTGAATGCTCATTTTGTAGCCTACGATAATCCCTGTGGGATGATTCCAAGCTTAAGGAAATCTTGTAATTGGGATAGCCAATCTTGATAAGCTACAACCTCAATAGATAAGATGACTTGTTCTCCCTATGATTCGATGTGCACAAATGCAGATTGAGAAATAACCTTGTGGTGAATGGTGGTACCATTCCTCGTAGGACCTTGCAAGATCAAAGACCCCCAAGGCACCTTCTTTAGAAAGTCTCTGGCTTTATAGAACCACTCATGGTCTGGTTCTATATGAATCATGTTGACTAATTCTTTGTTGTCAAAAGCCTCATATTGCATCACTGATTGTGAGAGTCTTTTCACATGAATGGTAGTGAAATCAGTAGATGGATTCTGAGGGATCAAGGATCCCAAAGATGCCATAGTGTCTACAAATCTTTTTGACATGTGAGGGATTGCCTCGATGTCGTACCATTTTAGTTGGGCTAGATAAGTGTCAACAAGCTCTTTGTAAGCTTTCAGGATTGGATCCCTGCATTGAAATAGTCCCTTAACTTGGTTGACTATGAGAAGGGAGTCACCAAAGATATTTAGCCTTTTGATCTTCATAGTGATGGTTGTTTGGAGACCCAAGATTAGGGCCTCGTATTCGGCATTGTTATTCATGCAAGGGAAGTCTAGCTTAAATGACAAGGGCATTGGAGCACCTTGCAGCATGAAAAACACAATCCCTGCACCACCCCCTTGCTCACACTTCGAACCATCAAAGAACAAAGTCATGTCAGCTTTATTTTTAGGTTCTTCGAGTTTGGGTGCTTCTGATAATGCAAATACTGCATCATCGAGAAGTTCTATGGTGAGAGGCCTACTATTCTGAAGAGGCACCTCTACCAGTTGATCAGCTATGACTTATCCCTTGATGGAATTTTGGCTTATGAATTCCAAGTCAAATTCTATCAATAGCATGATCCACTTTGTAGTACATGTATTATGATATGTCTTGCTCATCATATACTACAAAGGATTTTGTTTTGATATCACATACGTTGTATGGCTCAACATGTAGTGGCATAATTTCTTGGTCACAAAGACTACTGCTAAGCACAACTTCTCTATGTATGCGTACCCTATCTCGTAGCTCACCAAGGTGTGATTGATGTAATATATCACTTGTTCTTTGTCTTGCACGTTCTTTTGAGCTAACATGGTGCCCAAAGAAAAATTGGTAGTGGATATATAAAGCAAAAATGGCACGTCTGGCCTTGGTGGAGCTAGTACTGGTGATATTTCTAGGTATTTCTTGATCTCAGCAAAGGCTTGCTGACATTCTTCATCCTAGTGGAATGGGACCCCCTTGTGTAGTAGTCAATTCATGGGTCGACATTTATCCGATAGTTGTGCGATGAAATACTTTATGGATGCTACTTTGCCCTATAGGCTTCTCAACTCTTTGATGTTAGTGGGTGGGGCCATTTCTAGGATAGCCTTTACCTTTGTTGGGTCGACTTTGATCCCTCATTTAGAAATGATGAATCCCAAGAGTTTTCTTGAAGTTACACCAAAGATGCATTTCTTGGGATTCAACCTGACATTGTGCTCTATCAGGTGGTCGAAGACTTTTCTTAGGATCTCGACATGCTCTTCACGTAACAATGACTTGGCCAGTAAGTCATCGATATAATATTCTAGGATCTTATGCATGTAGTCATGGAAAATGTATGTCATGGCCCATTGATATGTGGCACCAACATTTTTAAGACCAAATGGCATTACTTTGTAATAAAATGTCCCCCATGGAGTGGTGAATGTGGTTTTGTGTTGGTCTTCAAGTTTAATCTAAATTTGATTGTAACCAAAAAAACTATCCATGAGGGAGAGCATCTCATGACCTATAGTTATGCATCTACAAGAGCATCTATGTTGGGCAATGGGAATGAATCCTTCGGTGTTGCCTTATTGAGATCTCTAAAATCCATGCAAATATAGATTCTTCCATCAGGTTTTCCTATAGGCACCATGTTTGATACCCATTCTGGATAGTCGATGGGTATAATAAAGACTACATCCAATAGCTTCTACAGCTCATTCTTTACCATCAAGGTGATGGTTGGATGCATCTTCCTGAGCTTCTTCTTGACCAGTTTCTTTGTGGGATCTAGTGAAAGGTTATGGACAACCAATTTTGGATCTAGACCCGACATATCCTTGTAGGTCCAAGCAAAGAGATTAGGTCTCTCTTTCAATAGAGGTATGATGATGGCCTGTTCTTCTAGAGATAAGATTTCCCTAAACTTGAATTTCTTTGGATTAGAAGGATCATCATTGATGTCCACTTTGAAAGTCTCCTCTATTGCCATATGTGACCCCTCCTCAAGCTGGTGAGGAGTGGGGATCAAGTGGATGTCATCTACTGGGTTTAAAGGTTCAACTAAATCATGGTCAAAACCAACGTGATAAACATCATGTGCACAGCCTAGTGCAAAATGAAATGGTTGTAGCATTTCTTCATTGGGGAAGAAATATTCAGGCTCCAAGGGTGAATCAACATGATCCCAATCAATAGCATCTAAGTTAAGACACAATGGTTTAGAAGGATCGGCTGGGTTGTGAAGTGGAGTGGTCAAATCAATGGAGATCATGTTGATGGATGGGATGAAATCTCTAGGACCATGTGGGTGCAACTCTGCATTGTTGATTTACCTTCCATACCCAATATGAGGCTCTAGGGGTATGGGGATCTTAGGATCTGGTCTATGGATAGATGAGAATATGGGATCATTTGGCTGAAGTAACTCTCTAAATGTAGGTGGATCGAGGAAGACTATGTGATAGATCGTATCTAAATTGGGTGGTCTTCCCCTGAGGTGAGGGCTAGGATATACTCTATGATATATCTCATCTATGTCAACAAGCTCATTGAGATGATGTAAGTGTTGAGGCCCAAGATAGGCCATTTTAGTCTCATCTTCGTAATATCTATCATCTATGAATAATACCTCATTCCTACCCCCTATAACTGGGTGGTGACCTAGATGCTGAGGTCTAAGGTAGGCTAATTCAATCTCATCCTCATAGTCACTATCATCTATGAAGTATCCACCCTCTGTATTAATTGACCAGGTGAGGTGATGTAAATACTGAGGCCCATGATAGGCCAATCCAACTTCATCCTTAGATTCACTTGTGACATACTCATTCTCTTCTTGCTCATAACCATAGCTTGGCTCATCCTCCCATAGGATGATTCTTGATGGGCTTGCTTCGAGAGAGAAATCTGGATGATACTCATCGGGTGGTTCTATATTGACCATAGCCACCCATCTATCACTCAAGTAGCTTATGTTTGGTTGATAGGGATTCCATTCAATGTCTTCCCCAAACCCTAAGCTCAACCTATCTAGAGATGCTACCAATGAATCATCATAGCTTTGGATGTGATATCCTAGGCTAGACCTATCAGTAGGTAACTGATATCATGGTTCCAGTGGGTTTCATCGCCCTTGCTCATATAGACCCAAACCATAGCCATGCCAATGGTTGCATTCAAAGTATCTTAGAGCAAACTCAGGATTGGACAAGTAATGAACATTCATGGTGAATGGCTCATCCTCATCCTCTTCAATATCAGAAGCATCATGGGCATAGTCCAAACCATCATATATGAAATTGGTTTGGTTAGGGGGATCCCCAATGGAACCACTATCCCTATTGGTAAGTTTGGGACTCTTGGCCATCCCATGTCTTGTGCAGACTCGATAATGGGTGTGAAAGTCACATTCTACACAAGATATTCACCTAACCCTGTGTTAGCTAGGTGAACTATCACCTACGGTGTAGATGATGTTGATGATGATGTAGGCGAGGTAGGTTGAGGTACCTCCTCGACTATGTCTTGGGAATATTCCTCCTCCATGGGATTTGGAATTTCTGTTATTGCTATGGTTGGAAGTTCCTTAGGTCTTTCCTCCACCAAGGGTGCTTTTAGCTTTTGAGAGTCTTTTGCTTTAGACATTGTTGGTTTCTCAGAAGTGCTAGTAGCTTTGGAAGTTGGAGGTGGTGCCGATGTGGATGGGTCACCTCGCACTGATTTGGACTTGCTTCCTGGTTGTGTGGTCGGGGATGATGGCCTAATGTATAGGTGCATGGATGGAAGGACAAAATCCCCTGATAATTCAACCTGATGCACATATTTGAATGGCTCTTCATCCGATGGAACCACATGTACTTGTCCCTCATGCACATACTTGATGCATTGGTGCAAGATCAAGGGAACACACTGCATGTCCCTTATCTAGGGATGCCCTAGGAGGATATTGTACTGCATGGCCCCCTCCAATACATGACACATCATAGGGATGGTCTTATGCCCTACCTTTATAGGTAGGATGATTGTACCCACTATGGAGCATAGTGCATCATTGAAAGCTCTCAATGTGTAGGAGGTTGGGATGATGTTTGACCTAGGGATTTTCAAGTGCCCTATAGCTTTTGTTGTGATAATGTTAATCGATGAGCCTGTGTCGATTAGAACCCACTTGAAGGGTATGTCATTGATAGACGTGATGATGTGCAGAGGTGGGTCTGCTATGGTAGTAGGGACTACCTTTATTTTGTGATCGTAAAAATGAATCACAAGCTCTTGACACTGTTGCACTTGCCCCACAAAGTTTGTAAATGCATCAAGATTCTGGGGTTGTAGCTCAATTGATCTTAAGATTTCCATTAGAGTCTCCCTATGTCTGGGAGACTATTGAATGAGCTCATATATTGATAACTTGGTCGGTGTCATTTGGAGATTTTGCACAAGTCTACTCCGAATAGTTATCATAGGTCACGCTGGTGGACCTGGAGGATTATTCTGCACCTACCTCTATCGAGGTGCATCTAGGATATGAATAGGAGCCATTGGAGGCTCTGGTTGGTTGTATCATCGACTTCTTGTCGCCACATTGACTATTTCAACCATTCCAATGAATCCCTGAGTGGGAGGTTCAACTTGGACTTGGTTTACTTGAGCACCCTAATTTCTAGGGGCTTCATGGTTTGGCAATGGGTTTTTGAATATGCCCATGTCTCTATTGTCGGGTGCTAATGGATTATCAACTTGTAGTTCACCCTTCTCGATCATGTTTTGTACAACATTCTTGAAACTGATGCATGCTTCGATATCATGCCCTTGTTGTCTATGGTATGGGTAATAATGATCTTCCCTATATCCCTTGGGCTTGGGATGGTTAGGGTCAAGAAGTTGTACCTCAGGTAACCTGAGTCTTTGTGCCTCACTTAGTTGATTGAATATCGATTGCATCGATTCTAACAAAGGCATGTAGTAGCGAGGTGGTCGACGTTGCTTATTTTGACCTTGATTATTATTTGGGTTGTAATTGGTTAGTGGGGGTTGAGCCTGATAGTTCTATGGTTGTTGGCTATTTCCTCCCTTTGGCATGTTTAATACAACCTGATTGACTTGAGTAGGCTTGGCCTACTTTTGTTGATTCTTGTTATTATGGTTTTTGTTGTTCTAGTCCTTTTTGTTTCGAAGCTTAAGATCTCCTTCTTCAACCTTGATGTCTTCTATTAGCTTGGCTTGAGCCAAGGCTTCCTCGAATGTTTCATACTATTGTAGTTGCAAGAGCAATGAGATGTGCTTTGCACAACTCTTAGTAAACATTCGGGTGAGCTCTATAGTGGGAACATAAAATGGTAGTTTTACCATTATTTTCCTCCATCTGTTCCCATAGTCCATGATTGGCTCATCATCATATTGCTTTAGGTTTTCCAAGTCGGACAAGTTTACTTTCTTCTTGATGCCAAAATAAAAGTATTCAAGAAATGCATTCACCAGCTGCTCAAAATTGATGATGTTGTGCTTAGGTAGTTGATTGAACCATTCAGTTGTTGCACTTGATAATGTCATGATGAACGTTCTTAGCATTAGGGCATCATTATGTTCAAGTTGGAAGCATGCATTCATGAAATTTGTGACATGTTCTTGTGTATCTTCCTCTCCTTTGAATTTGTCTAACCTAGGCATCTCAAAGTGCCTAGGATATACAGGACTCGGTACCAAAGGGCACAAAGGTTGATTATGTATCTTACTCAAGGTTGGATTTTACCCAATCATATCCTATTTCTTGAGAGATTTGACTCTCTCAATGAGTATCTTGTATGCCTTTAAAGAAATGATCTCTTGTTCTTGAAGGTTTACTCATGGTGGTCGGGGAGGTAATCCTGTATCTACTCGGTTTGGGCATCTATATTCATCTCCCATGACTATGGATGAAGGTTCAAGATATGTCTACTCTTGATCCTCCATCTCTACCTATACTTGATTATGTTGTGCCTATTCTAGATCTAGGTATTGTTGATGCTTTGAAGCATGATGTGATGTGTGGTGAGTGTGCTCATCTCCTTGTCTAGTGTATCTCTCATGCTGAGAATTGACATGTCTATCCATATGTAAGTTGGCTCAAGCCAACCTATTTTCTTGTTCTTCATGCTCTATTTGTTCCTCTCTCAAGCACTGCTCATTTAGGCACAAATACCTCTTTCTCCATGTTTCCTCTTGCTTGAGGATTTCTAAGCACTCTTGTTCTACATGTAGTGTTTCCTCTAACCTATGTACATGGTCATATTGATCTACCATTGAAGGTCCATGACTCTGTAACTTTGTATGAGGAGTCCTAATGGAGAGCCCCCTTGGAGAGGCTCTTGCTATGCTTTTGCCCTTGTCTATCAGGGTGACCTGGTCTATGTAGAGTGACCTATGTTTTGTACCCCCATGATCGGAGGTAGTGTGCATGCTATGAGGGGTGCTTTGAAGCTTCCCCTGACTCAATAGTGTACCTAGTTGTTTGATGGCTATGTGAACTTCCCAAAATGGAATGTGCCTTCTTTGAGTTGGTCTCGAGAGAACCTGATCCAACTCATCAAGTTGTCTGGATTCCCATGACCGATCTCATGGGGTTCCATTGACACCAATGAGATTATGATCTATGACTATCCTCCCATATTTAGGGAGGCTAGGAGTTGTTGCGGGTCTGTGATTAGATGCAACCCTTGTGTCTTGCCCCTCAGTGTGCTGATCTGACCTAAGTTTATCATGTGAATATTGGGGCCTTGAAGCCCCCTCATGTCTATGTGAGTATTGGGGCCTTGAAGCCTCCTCATGTCTATGTGAATATTGGGGCCTTGAAGCCCCCTCATGCCTACCATGAGAAGAACCTGGATATGGTTCTCTAGCTAGGGTTTCTTGAGGAGTACCCCCATGGGTTGAGTTATCACCCCTAAGGCTCATTGAACTTCATTCAGTGACATTGTGTGTGGGTGGCTCAACATCATTGTGATTGTGATTGTGATTGTGTGGAGCATCAGTTTCTACCTCGATGTTGGACCGAGGGTGGTTGCTCCATGTGAAGACCATGATAATTATGAATTATCTCTTATGTAGATTTTAGAACACACAAACAAAGTAAACAAGTGTTTATCTCTTTTAAATCTTCTTGGTGTTCCTAAAACTGGTCTTGTGTGTTTATATTTATTGATAACTTAAACTACTCTCATCATGTTTTGACATTTTTTGATGTAATGCTTAAATTGTTTAAGTGGATTTCACTTGTATGCTCATAGCTCGACAATCAATAGAGAAATTTCGATCATGTAAACCCACCAAAGTGTGGAGATGAAACCCACACCCGATCAGGGAGCACATGTTCTGCCAGATCCTCACCCAGTCTCACTTGGTCAATGTCATACCCTCTGAAGAGAAGTACATGCAAATTTTCTAGGCTACGTCAGTTCTTGGATCTGATATTGGCCAATATAAAGGGTTCATGGGATTTGAGCCAATGGGTGGAGATGAAAGCCACCATCGTTGGACTCTACTAGTGGATGGTGATGAAGTCCACCTCACTAGCATTTAGATGAATTATGGTGTGTGAGTGTTCCTTTTAAATTGTTGCACAAAGAAAAATATGCATCATGAAGCACTCATGCTCTTTCCTATATGCCTAAAAAGAAATGTTTCATTTTCAAAAAAATGCATATCTAAATGATTCCATGACTTTCAGAGAATGCATTGTTATTTTATGAAACAATGGCCTCTAGTTGGGCCCCATGCAAGCAATCTCTACAAACAAGCCTAGACCACTAGAGACTAGGGCAGATTTGAAATTAGAAGTCCATTGTTCCTAGCAGTGGCTAGAAGAAAACTTAAGAAAACTATGCATTTTTCCTTTTAATTTTTTCTATATTTTTCTAATTAAATGATATTTCTCCTACTATATTCTAGAAATAAAACATAGATAGAGAAAGGAAAAATTGTAGAGAGTTCCCCCAACCTAAAATCCACATCTGATGAAGCATAGGCTGCCCTCTGTTGCTAATTTTCTATCGTTTATTGTCACTCATGACAACTGCTTCTGGCTATTATCTTCAAAAGTGACCTCTATCTGCTAGTCATTGTCAATTAGAGTGGCTAGACCTGCACATAGAAAACACATAAAATATCAACAAATCAGCTAAAAATAGAAAATCGAGTGGGGGTCCCATCGTGATCACCATCTGTACGATCCTAAGAAGCAATACACCTAATCTACTTGCAGCATAATATCAAGCGTGAAACCATGAAAGCATAAATAACAAGGAATTAACAAAAATATAAGATCTCTTTTATTAATTCATGGTGCAATCTAGTTATAGATAGGTCCCTCTTAGGGATACCAAACATTTGATACAATGATTACAAGTAGAGATGGGCCCCTTGAAAGGGGATGGTGCACTCCATAGGCCTCTTGGAGTTGACACAAATTTTCTCAAGGGCTTATTGATGCCTTCTTCTCCTTTGCTTGCTTGGAGGGATATGATACCTAAAATGCTTTGAATTGGTCTAGGAACCTATGATCTATGATCAAAAAAACAACATAGAATGATCAGTAGCATATGCGGCCTCTCATGATGAGGCTCTTTTTGAAGATCTACATGAAATGACATAAAAGCATAATAAAAGCATAATGATGCAAAGATAGGTAGAAATACATAAATAACTTGGAAATAATCATGCAAATGCAATGAAAAATATAGATCTATGCTAATATAATATGATAAAGCCAAAAACAATGAGAAATCTATGCTAAAACTCAAGAAATAATACCTCAAACCCTAGTCGTTGTTGCTCAAGGTGGTCATGATTGTAGGCCACTATCGAAGATAGTGGCCACTAATTGTGATCTTTTGCCTTGAAAACTAGGGGTTGTGACACTCAATCCTTCATCCGAATTGATGTTCAAGGGTCACCTTCGTGTCCAGAGATTGATTGGTGGTGAAAAACATGTTGATCTGAATGCTTGGATGGTGCGTTGTCATTTCTCAATCAGACAACACTTCGTTACTCCTCAAGGGGGTGTAGAATCACTCTCCAATTTGCTAGGGCTTTGCTACATAAAAACTCGGATTTTTGGGATTCTTTCTTTTTCTTGGGAGGATGCATATGTAGACCTCCCATCCAGATCTAGATCTTGGCTTCCTAGAGAAGCCAAGATCTAGATCTGCATGTAACTGATCGTTAGAGGGGAAGGCTCAGTCATAGATTTGCATGGAAGGGGCAGTTAGGAGGAGCTCTGGGAGATCCACACCAAAAACTGCTCAAATCCAATGCAAGTGTAGTCACTGTCCATGATTTGGGCCCTCATTCATGACCAGTTTGTGTTTCAGTGCTAGCCGCTATCCAGAGCAGTGGCTAGCCATGGCCGCTCTGAGCTTCAGTGGCCTATGTTGGTGGCCACTCTGGTCGATAGCGATCATGCCTGAATGGGCCAGAACTACCCCTTGTGAGTGGTTAGGACCACTGCTAGCTCTTGGAAAGGTCCAAGATCAGTCATATGGTCTTTGGATGTGCCCATATGAGTAGTCTCCTAAACATGACGTGTTTTAGGTGTCTACACGTACAATTGATCAATTACCTAGTTTTGTGTGCATAATTGCATAGTTGACTTGGTCAAAGTGGAGAAACAAGGGTTTGGAAGTGAACGATTATAAAACTATCAAGTTTTACCTATAAATTTAAGTTTTGGAAAATTATACAAGTGGTAAATCATACAATTTAGGATGTTTTATGGTTATAACCATACAATTGTATGATTTGGAATCGTACAATCAATTTTTGGGAGTTTTGTAAATCGTACAATGGCAAATCATACAGTTGTATGATTTGGACCAAAGTGATTACAAAACTCAAGCATTCATTCCAAAACCTCCCAATTCACCTCCCCCTTTAGGAATACTCCCCCCTGTGCTATACTATACACTTCTAAAACAATTTAAATCAATGACAGCTAGATTAAAAGAATGGAACAAGAGAACTTTAAAAAACATTTTTGAGAAGAAAGAACTAAAAGAGAAACTTTCAAATTTCAAAAAAGGTGAATACAATAATACAAGATCAAAATAAAGGGAGTTGCTTAGTGAATATCATAATATTTTGAGTAGGGAAGAGAAATTTTAAATATTAAAATCAAGGTAGACTTGGTTAAAAGAAGGATATAAAAACACAAAGTATCATAGGATGGCAATAATATTAAGGTTAGCATAAGGAATTAGTAGAAATAAATCAATATAAGGTGTTTGGATTGAAGACCAAAGCGAAATAAGAAAGGAGACAAGAAAATTTTACCAAAATATTATAGGATTGGAGGATATTGAAGTTCTTAATGATAAACTACTCCAACAAATTCTACAAACATTGGTAAAACTAGGGTTACAAGTTTAAGTTGTGTGAATTTTTTGGCTTGGTCAATAACATGACATGAAGTGAAGTGGGGTTGTATATATAAATGAGGATGGTATTAAGGTAAAATTTTATTTTCCAATAGATCATGTGTCCAATATACAATATTAGAACATTTGTTTTCCTACATTGGGAAACATAAAGAGTCCTTAATATTAGTTTGCATTGGTTTGTGGATTTATAAATTATACATAATTTTAACTTCTAATAGATAAATAATATTTATGTTTCTTTGGTTTCAAAGGTTCATTGGATGTGTCTAGCTAGACTAGCGATCCTAGGGTGCTCTGCATTCCATGTCTCCAGATAAATTCCTAACTTGCATTCTAGAGGACAACATGTCACTATTGTGGTTATATAAAATACATTTTAAACCTATATATCCAATCATTTTATGCCATGTTTCAAATAGTTATTCATCAATTTCACTATAGTTGGTAGAAACACCTAGTCAAACTATTGATGTCAACACATTCTAGTTAACACTTTCTAGATGAGACACATGATAGTTTCAAATTATCACATTTTCTCTCTAAGGTCTAAAATTTAACTTTTCCATAACTTTTTACAAGTATACAAGATATTGATGCTAGGGGATAGTTGAGTAGAAATATAACAACAATTATTATTCCAAGGATATCCAAGGATAAGTTGATTTGGGAGTTGAATAGCTCAAGATAATACACAACAAGAAATGAATGTAGTGTAAAGCACCAACAAAATAGGAATAACACAAGAATATGGAGAGATATTTGGGATAGGCCAAGCATTCCTAAAGTTAAAATGTTTGTTTGGACAATAGGTCATAAAATAATTTTATCTTGGGATAACCTTATGAAAAGGGGTTTTCATAGCCCCTCACAATGTGTTCTTTGTAATAAGGAGGAGGAGAGTATAGACCATCTCTTAGGACACTACACGATAGTCTGGAAACATTGGAAATGGATTCTAATATTTGGTAAATTCATGGTGATGAATGGTAAAATTAAAGAATGGTTAGAGCAATGGTATAGCACTTTTAAAAGTGAGGCTTTATAGACAATCTAGGATATATCAAAAGATACAATACTTTAGACTATATGACTGGAAAGGAATAGAAATATATTTAAAGGAAAGGAAATCAATTTAGAGGTAATAAAAAAAGTACCCAAGTGTTGTAGGTGAGTTGGAGAGGAGAGGTCAATCCTCCAAGGGAGGTCCCAAGTTTGAATCTCCACCCTACCAAAAAATTTTAATTGGGTACCCAAAATCTCATTGATAATGTTGGTTCAGTCAGGGTCGGGCGCGACTCTCGAGTGACTTTGACGGTGTAGAACCCCCTAGTCATGGTCTCTCAGACTAAGGCAACCCCGCAAGGGGTTTTTTGCTTTAAAAAAAAGAGGCAATAAAAAAGAAGATTTTTTAGCCATAGAGGAGTCTAAACCAACATTATCAACTCACCCAGTTCCTAATATGGAAGCAAATAGCCTTGATAGATGAATTCAAGTCATCAAAATTATGATGTTGGGTATAGGAGAAACAAAAAGAAGGTAAAGAATATAAAGTGGAAACCACTAGATATGGATTTTGGTCAAATTAAATTTTGATAGAGCATCTAAAGGAAATCTAGGGCTAGTAGGAGGAAGAGGAATAATTAGAAATAATAAAGAAAATATTGTGTCTCATTATGCTTTCAATAGTGGATTTAAGACAAGTAATGAAGCTAACGATTGGGAGGCTTTGAAAGGATTAAAAATATTTAAACAAATGAAATGGAATAGAGTATGCAGGGAAGGTAATTCACTCATAGTAATAAATATAGTTTTGAGGAAAGCAAAGGCTCCATGGAACATACAAGAGATAATTAGTGAAATACAAGACCTTGTTATAGAGTTTGAAGAAATTAGGTCTACACATACATTAAGGAAAGGAAACAAATATGTAGATAGGCTAGCCAATAGAGGGATTTCAATTGAAAAAAGTGAAGTTAAATTCTCTTTACCATGGTTAAAGGAAGTAATAAGTTTAGCTAAAGTTGAGAAGAAAATATTGACTCGTGAGCAGAAATTCATGTCCCGAAAAACATTCATTTCTCTTCCATAAATTATCAATCGGTAAGTTCGTAAACTTATGAGTGTCACGCACAGTATATGCCTGCAGTGTTTGGGAACAAATCTGGTTGTACCTTATTTAGTTTGGTGGGGAGGTTTGTGTAATTGGATTCCAGCCAAACCAAATAAACTAAGTGCAAGAAATGAAATAAATAAATTATTAAACAAAAAGTAAAGTGCTGGAAATAAAATGCGAGGAAATAAACACACACAACTGAAATTAAATAAAGCAGTAAAGTAATCTACAGAAAGCAAATGCACAAATAAAATAGGGGAGGACTACTGCAGGGAGTGGGCCCAAGCTCCCGTAGATAGTCCGTCCGGCTAGCTACGTAGAGCTTGCTTGAATAAGAGGAGTTGCACTCTTAATTAATTAAACAATAAAATAAAATAAGTTCTGTGTAAAATTAATCATTGATCTCTGATCCCCCTTTTGTTCATCTGGTCGACATCTTTATATAAAGCGTAGCCAGATCTCATTACAATAACAAATCAGTCTATTTTAATCACATGATGTGATTTAGTTACAATTTATTCTACACATATTTTATTCTTTTATTTGAAACTATGTTCGTTCACCAGAAGGATAAATATAAACATCCTTAGGTGTATGTCACAACAAATCCTAAACTAATGCATCCTAAAAATAATAATATCCTTTGAGATATTTACAAGGTCAACCGGCCAATCGGTTGATAATAATAACAAACACTTTATTCTATTTAATAAATGCATGATTAAAATAGATCTCCTTTGTCTTCACATGCAACCTCCTCCATAGTCCTTGGTCAACCAGTCAAAGTTGACTTGGTAAATCTTGCAAAGTATGAAGGCATGGAGGTGCCTTTCGGTTGTAGGGAGGCGCTCTTCTTCCGTTGGTGCCTTCCTGTTGCAGGGAGGCGCTTGTCTTTCGTTGGCACATTTCGGTTGTAGGGAGGCGCTCATCTTCTGTGGGTGCCTTCCGGTTGTAGGGAGGCGCTCATTTTCTATCGGTGCCTTCTGGTTGTAGGGAGGCGCTCTTCTTTCGTTGGCGCCTTTCGGTTGCAGGGAGGCGCTCGTCTTCCGTTGGTGCCTTTCGATTGTAGGGAGGTGCTCGTCTTTCATGGATGCCTTCCGGTTGTAGGAAGGTGCCTACTTCTGTTGGGCGCCTTCCTTGAAGAGGAAGGTGCCTACTCTCTTGCCTTAGCCTCTGTAAGCAGAAGTATGTCGGGTCCAAGTGGATGTAGACTGGAAAACACCATATTAGTACCAATACCTGCATTTATACACATTTCCCACTAAAAACACCAATCAAGCATAATACCAGATTTTCTATCAATTATATGCATAAGTTATATAAAAATACATTTCATATGCTAATTGAACCAGTGATAATTCTCCTTAACCGTGTATATAAAATGAGCATTTTTGGTGCTCATCATTGACTATCTGAATCAAATAATGATTAAGATTTACTTTAATGTATTCCATTGGTAATATATGCTTTATTGTATAACATTGATGTTTTTTCATATAAACTAATTATTATAATTTTTGTGGTTGCACTTGTGCTTCATGAAGGAAACTAATAATCTAGATATGACCAAATGGACTATGAGAGTGCGATGTTTTGGAAATATTACTCTACTAAGATGCAATGCATGGACAATAGAGGTAGATTTTTGGTATTGTGAGGGACATTGTAGGAAAATATCAAGAAGGATGCTAAATTCTAGAATATTTGTATTCACACAAAATTTTGAAAAAGATCCAAAAAATATAAATCAATAATTTGGACATTTTATGTAAAATGATGTAGATTTCTAGCCATAAACTAAATTGAGATGAGAATTGAATTTGTTTGTAAACTCTCAATCTCTAAAGAAGAAAGTTGTGATTTGTCAAGGGTGGGGGACCCAAGTACAACCTTTTGTTCTCTAGCAAAAAAACTATTGCACCCAAATCACTAACATAGGGAGATTTGTAAATAAATAGTGCACATAAAAGTGATTATAGAGATGTGTTTAAATCAGACTTAAAATTTAATCTTGAATAAATGAATGATGATGAAAATAGTAAGTTTTTAAAGAAAAATAAATAAATGCATATGTAGTGGAGCTTGCATGGAGACGCTTAAAAAATTGTCTCTTCATAGATTTTAGAAACTTATTAAGAATTATTTTGATAAATTTGATGTACATGATAGGATGCCCTCTCTAAACTAGTTGTAAGATATCAATGGTGACACCAACATAGGCATCCATTTCTATATCATCAATACCAATCTAATCAAAAACAGAGTGATGCATTCTTGTTTGCCCATTTTCACAATCATATCCTTCATGCTCTTGTATTTTCACCTTTATTGCATCCATACATGTCCATATGCTTCTATTCTCATTATTATCACATTTGCTTGGTTAGGTTATGTCAATACCTCCAACTATCAATCTCACTATATTTTTTATAAAATGAAGGTTTCTAGGTTTTATACCATGCTATATAATCTTTTCTTAGAAAACAGTCTTGAGAGATCCAAATTTGGTAATGAGAAGCTCTAGCTAGGCCAAGGTGGAGAAGGGGACTAAGTTCTAGATAGATCTTATGCTTTACAATGATTCATTTGACATAAATATATTTTATTTTATTTGTATTTGGCTGTTCTTTGGAAGGTTTAAGGTTCAAACTACGATGTGTTTATTATTCCCTTGTTGATAAGCCTAACTGTTGGTCTTACAGGGGGGTTATGGCTAAGATGAAAATGCTCAACCCTAAGCGTTGGTGGTAGGGGTTTCTCACTTTATCCAAATCCAAAAAAATAAAAAATAAACATAAAAACAATCATAAAAGAACTTATATCCAACAAAAATTAATATCATTAAATATATGATTTAAGTTATTTATTTAGGTTTTAGTTGGTTATGTGATTTTGAAAAGAACCTTAGTATATTGACAATCATACATATTATACTATATATAACAAGATTTGAATAATAGCTTTGTCTTGAAAGCCCAAGTATTTAACCACACAAGTCCATGTCATTTAATATTTAGAATTTGATTTTACTCCTTATTTAACATGAATAACAAATAAAATAACTTTTAATCTTATAAAATATTACAAAACATTAACAATATTACCATATAAATGTTTAATTTTATATTTTTATGATACATTAAATAATTAATAAAAATAAAAATTTAATAAAAACTAAATGCTCAACCTAAATGTGAATCCTAAAAAATTTAGCTACTAGGGCAACTGCAGACAGACAGTTGCTCTAATGGCTAAAGATGATAGTTGTTTCTTAAATAATTTTGTGTTCAAACCTCTTGAAGGTGGTTGTTGATGTAATTTGTAAACGTTTTCTATTTAAAAATAAAAATAAAAAATGAATCCTAAAAAATTTTCAAAGGTTAATTTTAAGGGAAGAGCCGTGTTTCGTCATATTCACACTTTTTTTTTCTTATTCTTTGTTTGATTTTCCTAACGTATTCGTTCTTTCTTTTTCCTTATTTCCCTTTGATCTGTCTTTGTTTAATTTTCCAGTCTTATTCTTTGTTTGAATTTCCTAGCATATTCGTTCTTTCTTTTTCTTTTATCTTTATTCCCCTTTGATTTTTCTTTGTTTAATTTTCCATGCCCAGCGTATTCCATTTCACTGTCTTTATCATTATATAATCCCTTTTCCATTTCCCATGCCTAAAATCCAACACCATATTTGCATTCCCTTTATCTTTAACCTTATTTAATTTTTTTATTTTAAAATAACATCTACTTTTGTGAAATTTTCATATCTAATACCATTGTAAAGCTTGTCTACTTTCTAAAGGTATTTGTTCCATTTGTTCCAACATAATAACATACTCATTCTCTGTAAAAACAAGTACTGTAGCTGTGTAGCATCCTCGAATTTTGTTTTTATTTTATTATTTAAATTAAAAAATATATAATAATTAGTAATTATTTTTTTTTTATATATAATTTTAATTTTAAATATTTTTTTGATATATGGGAATTGACAACTGCTTTTCTTTTTTGAACAACTGGTCACAGTTTTTTTTAGTGATACATAGGGGAATTGACAATTGCTTTTCCTTTTTGAATAACTAATCACAGAGTTAAATCACATTGCGTCCCGTCGTAGTGTCATGGAGCTACCACTATAACCCTTACTTGACCTCGGTAAACACAGCACAAAGTGAGGAAATCTCCGATGGCTCTGAATCCCCGATGGCTCTGGTACCGCGTCATCAAGCTGGCACACATTGAACGGATTCTAGTCAGACTACTACCATTGCCTTAGAGTGGGCATGCATGCTAGGTTTGAGCCTAGGTCTCGTAAACATCACATTTAGTGTTGATAGAATTTGATCTCTTCCCAATAAACTTAAAAAGATTAAGAAAATATCAAATAATAATGAAACTCCAATACTTAACATTTTTATAATATATAAGACATCAAATATTAATAAAACTTCAATACTTGACCTCTTCACAATAAACAATTCTTCAATACTTAGGTCTTCACAATAAACAATTCTTCACTCACCATTCTTCTATAATATTGTAATTATAATTCATAATAATAAAACTCCACTATTTAACTTTTTATAATAAATAAGACATCAAATAATAATAAAATTTCAATACTGAACTCTTCATAATAAACAATCCCTCTCTCACCATTCTTCTATAATCTCGTAATTATAATTCATTATTTCCAATATTTCAATTTATTTACTTAATTTATCATTATAGTAGTTTAAAACTGTTTATTTTAATTCAGTTGATATGTACTTTGTAAAAAATATTTACATTTATATAATTATAATATATTTAAATATTCATCTTAAGATATAAAAAATATAATATATTAAATTAAAACACAGTAATCTTTAAAAAATATATATCGTATGCTAAATAAAATCCTTATAGTCCACAATGTATATTAAAAAATTATTATAAATTGTACAAAGAGAGTGAGTATCAACGGCAAATGAGATTCAAGTGTATAAATATAATCTTTGGTTCAAATGACCTCATTTAATGTTTAATTATAGATATATTCTCCGGATTTATTTAATCTTAATTGTGGTTGAAGTTTCGATAAACCGTCGTTGATAATAAACAGATTTCTCAAAGGATAACTAAGTAGTAGACATCAGAAAGAGACTAGACATTATGATATCTAGGCTTATGTTATTTTGACAAGGAAATTCCAGCCAGAGTCATCGTGGCGAATGGCATAGGCATTTTTATTTTCCTGTACTTAATTTTATTTAGGAAAAACCTTAGCCACACATGACAATGGAGAAGGCTCTCACTCTTGGAATCAAACGGTTCTTAGAGACGAGTAGCATGAGCGAACTGGCACTTAGCACGTTTCAGTCGTAATTTTAATATTAGAAGTAAGTTTCTAAAAAATCGTATGGTTGTAATCAATTTTCCTCGGTCGCCGAGATATAACGTCAAGGACACAGCATTCATTGAGAAATCTAGAGAAAAGTAAGCATTTCATCAGTTTCCTTTTCTGCAAACGCGTGCGTTCATCCACACTCGACCTTGTCTGCAAAAGTAGCCTTTCTCTGGAGCACAGTGGCTGTCCTCTCTACATTTGCACAACTTCTCCAAAGCGCAACCCTCCTTCAATACCTCTACGCTTTTCCCCCCTATCCCAAACAGTCCGTCCGTCCAGTCATTAGAAAAAAGCCCGTCTGGATCAAATCTCTTCTTCACCGACAAAAACTGCTCCAAATCGACAACCCTGATGGCCAATCCTTCAAAAAGATGACCACCGGACTTCCCCCAGTGCAGCTGCCCTCCATGCTTTTCTATCAGCATTTGCTCCATCTCCTGGTACACGTCCATGTTCCATTTGGGAACGTACGCGTTACTCGATCGGTAATAAATAATCTCAAACGTTACCATATCTTCGGCAGGGCCTAGATACGCTTCCGACTTCTTAATAGTTCGCATGACAATTCCAGAACCTTCCAAAGCACACAAGGCCTGACGGTTGAGATCTCTAATCTTTTTCAAGTCCATGATGGCGTATCGAGCGCGTGAGATGGGAACTCTGATCTCTAGATCGAACGTCAATCTAGCGCTCGCTCGACGATCCCACGCACAGATGGACTGATTTTTGTCGGTGATTTTTGATGGCGTACACGAACTATTTTTGTCCACCGTCTGGTGATAGTCCTGGCATCCTCCCGCCGCTTGCATACGGTGGTTAAATCCCACAACGGGATATCCCGTAAAACTGACCCCGTCGTTCAGAAATCCGCCGCCTTTGGTCACTCTATTGATCATGGATTGTCCCGACATGTTGCACAGTCCATTCGCATCTTCGTTGGCTTCGATCTTGTCGTCTGGAATGAATAAAAATCATGTGTATTCGTAAACTGAAACACTCTATATGGCTAACTATTTAACGTAAAGAAGAAGCAACAAACTTACACTTGGTAGAAGTTTCCTCAACTTTGGACACCGTGGTGGGCTGGTAGGCTGCCTTGTTGACACCATCGCCTGCTACATCCACGGAAACTCTGTTAATTTTTCCCGTGAAAGACTTGCCATGGCCAACATACCAGTAAATATTTGCAAACTCGGATGCCTTGAGGAAGCTCTCAAACCGATCCTCCAAACCGGCGTCATCTTCCAAACTCAAGGAAACGGAACGCTTGAACATGGGCTGCAGGGCGAAGGTGATCTGGGAGATGGCTCCCAACGTTCCCAGCGAAAATCTAGCCGCTTTTAGATCTTGGTCAGTCTCAGACAATTGGATAACCTTAGCGTAGCCCTCGGAAGCAGAGGCCGGGACTACCAACCTCATTCCGACTACGTATTCATTGATTGCGGAGCCTTTTCCAACGAGGCCGCTGCCGTGAGCACCGGTGCTGATGGATCCCGCCGCTGACACTCCGTCCCACGACGTGGACGTCGGGAACGCCAGGCCGGCCTTTGCCGCTGCGTCCAACAGATCTCGCAAAATAACGCCGGCGTCGACGGTAATAGTTTTGGCAGCCTTATTAACGCTTAAGGTGGATGCCAAGTCTCTGGTGCTGATGAGCAGCCCACCGGCCCCCACACACACAAGCCGTGTGTGGCTGTGAGCCCATCCGCTGATCACATTGATCTTCTGCTTCTTTTTCACGCCCGCTGCCACGGCTGCCACCAGCTCTTTCTCCGTTTTGGGATAGACAGCACTGGCGGCTTTGCAAGGGGAATGGTCTTCCCATAAGCCTTGGTTATTATAGATGGTGCATCCGGAGCCACTGCACTCCACAGTGGGAGGGGGAATGCTGCAGGCGAGCCCTTGTAGATTTTGTGTTAGGGGAAAAACTACAACGCACAACAGAGCGATAGCCCTGCTCAACTGCTTTCCCCACAGAGGCAACATTGTTACTTCCCGTCTCTCCTTAGCCTTTCTCTCTTATATAAATCACACGCCGGCGTTATAAACAAACATTTACCGGGTTTACCGTAATCAACGGATGGGCATGTGATGCCACTGGTACGGATTTTTCGAATTATCGTTACTTATAAATTAAACAAATTTCAAATATTTAGAACGAACACTTAGCCAAAAAATCTGGCCTAGCAGACTGTTCCATGTTATGCAAGTTGCAAGTCAGTTTCCGTGTGACTCCATAATATTCTTGGGTGATTAGTCCGCGTGGGACACCGCTTCCCTGCCCCAGTATGGTTCTCTATTTTATTCTTGACTAAAGAAGATTAACGAGGTCACACGCATCTCAAATATCGCGATGATATTGCCATAAAGGAAGTGGCCGAACTTTCTAAGCTCTGACCATGACCAAACAGAGTGGTTAAATTTCTCTGACCATGACCAGACTGAGTGTATTTTATGCTAATCCCTCCTCCCCGATTGTTTAGTAAATGAAACATGGGGAGTAGCCAACCTGGTTTGACGTAGCATACAAACAGTTAACCGTAAGAAGTGGTCCTGATGTAATCCCATAGATAGGGGACAAATCACTGCCGTTGTCCGTGGACCACCATGCTCAATCGTCTATCTTACGTCACCGTATCTTTAACGTAGTTTATCGTTTTTCTTCTTGAAAGATATTTACGCATTTAAGAGAATAGTCAAAGTCTAGATCTCAGCCGAATTAAAAGCTTATAATATTCCATATAATGAATTTGATATATATGATTTTAAAAAATATAACCTTTTTAAAAGAATTATCTTATCCATGTGTATATGGTTTATCTATGAGGACGTCATTTAAATACATTATCGACTCGGATTCAATTGATTAATAAAATATATCTTAAACAGCTTACAAACTTAACCCGAAAATAATATATTATAATCAAAATGAATTATTAGATAACATTATCTAAAAATTAAATTACATATAACTGAGTCAACGAAGTGATATTAAACGCAGCCTAGACATATTGCAAGCTTAGCCCAGCATTGATTTAATTTTTTTTTTCTCGGAGCCCAGCCTTGATTTATTATAATTACATTCAATGATTAATTCACGAGTAAAAATGTTATTTAGAAGCCCGATTACAGATCCTTTAAGATATTAGTGTGCAAATATTTTAATAAATAAATGCATAATCTTCAAATCTTAGATAACGTTCTTTGTAAATGGGTATTTAGTGGTCTTAAGTTTTTTTTTACATTTTTAAAATTTTTTTTAATAAAAAATCAATCTATTAAAAAATAATTATTTATAACCTGCATTTTTAACATCTAATATTCTGCACACTTCGCATCCCCACATTGTACCCTAATTTCGATATACCCACCTCCCAAAACCTATATAATCTTAATATTATCTCAATATCTCATTAAAAGTTTACAAAGGACTACTTAAGTGGTTCAAAGCATTAAAAATATCGTTTAATTTTATTAAAATAAAAGTTATATCATTCTAAAGATATGGTGACTTCCTATCCAACGAACATGGACTAACTGTCTGCCACTATTTCAGTGGGAAACTACAACGCACAAAGTAGACGTCTACTTAATATGGTTTACTTTGAAAATTTTCAATAAATTAGCGTGATAGCCTCAGGTGAATTCGATTTTATTTAGTAGTTATATAATTATAAAATATTTAATTAAACTTAAAAATACGTGCCACAAACAAGTTGCCCAATCAAGGACAAAAACCACAAAACGCGGTCCTTAGTCGCAAGAAGATTGGATGTTTCCTTCCGTTTGTATTCCGCGTTTATAAGAGGTCAACTACTTTCTCCGAGCTCCGATATTTTGTTAAAATTAACTTCTGAATGATCGATAAGCATGGTTGAAAAAGACTTCTATCCACTAAAATTTAGAGTTTAATAAAAGAAGGTTAACATTGTTTTTTTTAATGGCTTTTTACTGTAATATAGCGGTTTGAATTTGTATTATTTTTAATGAAAACTCAAAGATATTAATTTTGTACTCGGACAAGGACCATTAGGTTATCAAACTATGGGTTACAATTTTACCTTCCATTGGCTTCGAACCTTAAATTTTCTATTTGGAGTTTCGAATTCTTCCTATTAGACTCATTTAAGTTGTATATATTTTTCTAATATGTTTTTTTTTATTAACAAATACTTAAAACAATTATCTATCAATGAGAATTGAACATAGAACCTCTTGTATACGAGCATGTGTATTAACCTGTATGTTTGTCACAATTTCACAAATCTCAAACTTCAAAAAAAACTACATCACCTCTCAACTAGACTTGAGATCTACAATTAGTAGGTAATTGTCAAGTTCCATTTCCTTGGTATAGAAGTCATTACATGTTAAAAAACATACATGCCTACAAGCTCTAGAAGGTCATGGATGAAAGCTTCACTCACATGTCACCAAACACCTTTGACTACCTACTTCATATGCTTCTTATTATCCAATGACCCACCATTAAAATGCATGATGGTCAATAATTTATTTGGATACTATTTCTAATCCTCACTTCCATTAGGAATTTATGAACAAACATGTCATTAGACCCTTCAATATAATGGATGACAATGACCTCGCCCTTGTCCCCATTATCTCCCTTTCTATGTTTCTTCAAGTGCAAATAACAACCACCAATTCTAAGGGCTCACCTTTTTTGACAAGAACACAATGAATCCAAAGTC
Source organism: Wollemia nobilis (assembly GCA_028583015.1). NCBI lineage: Eukaryota > Viridiplantae > Streptophyta > Pinopsida > Araucariales > Araucariaceae > Wollemia > Wollemia nobilis. The sequence goes on along the minus strand of JAQPPZ010016981.1, from coordinate 44,583,002 downwards.
CTACCATATGAGACACCACCATAACAAATTGATGGTCACTCCAAACTCTTCTCATAGTCATTGTTATGATTATATTTCCATTCATAATGCTCTGTATGATAGAGGTAATTCTTATTGGGAGAACAAAAGAAGAGGGATAAATAAATTGAGCTAGTTCTCTCTCCATGGATACTATAAGTGGTGATCTCTTCTACTAATATCAGTTATTTTTCTATTCAATTATATGGGATTGAAATAGACCCCACGAGTATTACATCATGACCACATATTGGTATTATAATAGCTTGGAAACTATAAATGGTGATCTCTTCTACTAATATCAGTTATATGGGATTGAAATAGGCCCCACCAATATTACATCATGACCACATATTGGTATTATAATAGCTTGGCAACTATGGGTGTATCATTTGGCAAGATTCGAACCTAGGTATCCTCCTTGAAAGTTGAGGGATTTAATTGGTTGAGATAATACCATTTGATACTCCTAATTATTTTGATTGTAAATTATTTTTAACTCTCTCTTTGTCTCTTATTGAATACTTGTATGCATTAGAGGATGTAATTAATCATCTATCACTTAAAACTAGATGTACAACCATTTTATGCTTTCCACCTTACATTCAACTATCACCTTTGGCACCACAATTGTCCATATAACCCTCTCATACATGCTATCCTTTACTCTTCTCTACTGGTTCCATCTACATTTGTGTTATTGTTGTGATACCATATATAAAATAATTATTGAAAATAACTTCAATTCTCCTTAGATCTCTTATTGTTGATCTCATTGTTTCTATGTTGCCAACTTAAGGATAGAGAGTATACGATCAATTCATGTGTTAAAGGCATCCTCCTTGTGAATAAATTTAAAAGAACACCCTTGTTATTTCTAGCCAAGAAGAAGGAAAATATAGCCAATAAAATTCAGAATTATAAATGCTTCATAAAGTACTAATTCATTAATGAAATTGTAGCTAAGGTTTACATAACATTGCAACAATACATACAACAAAAATATGTCATATATTCTTCAAATTTAGGTATAAAAAAAACACTATAGTTCCTTTTTTTAAATGCTACAATAGCAATAAAAATAAACGCAAAAAACTAAAACCAGGAAAAATATACCAACATGAAAATATCTATTTTTCTTATCATTATGATTATATTTTTTAGCATTTCTCGTAGATCAAAACTTCTATAAATGCTTCCCTTGTTGATAGTCTAGAATTGTAGTAATACATCTAGTTTATGTTTTCCAAACAATGGGAAAGAAGGTGGTACATGAAAGGCTAAAATACATGCCCCTTATTCAACTTATTCTCTAACAACCTTTTAGTTTTTCATTTATCTTTAAATCTAAAATTTACCTCCTTTTTTATATATTTTTATTGCTTTTATGCTCAACCCAATATGGTAATTGAATTGGCAACAAGAAATCTTGGTCAATAAAATCCATTTGGCAGCTAAAGCAATTAGCATCAAATACCAACATTCTCCTCTTTGATTTTTAGTAGATGAACAATATTGTCTCTAAGCTTTGGGAAGTAAAATTTTTCTACCCCTTTAGTAAAAATATCAACCAACTATTCATGAGTATTCACATACCTCAAATTTCTTTCTTCTAAATGATGTCTCTAATAAAGTGATACTTCAAGTCAAAAAGTTTAATTTTTTATAGTGAATTGGATTCTTTGCCAATTTGATAGTTGCTCATATTATCACAAAAGATTATTGTTGGTTGCCATTATTTCTTCCCAATTTCTTCTAAAAATTTATTTAGTCATAGTACTTGTGCACTAGTTGAAGTGATGATAATGTATTCTGCTTTTATAGAAGAGAGTGCAATTGATCCTTGCTTCTTTGAACTTCAAGTGATAGGCCCTAAACCTAGTGTGAGATAATTATCGAATGTTGACTTATAATCATCCAAACTACCATCCTAATCAACATCACTATAACAAGCCAATTCGATATATTTAGATGCATGATCATGTATGTCAAAATCAATTATACCCTTCACATATTTTAATAACCTCTTGGTTTCCTTCAAATGTATCTTTGATGGCTCACTCATATACCTAGAAATAAGGGAGACACAACATATGCAATGTCTGGTCTAGTATAAGAAACAAATATCAAGCTTCCAACTATGTTTCTATAGGCTCTCATGTCCACTTTATTAGCTTCATCATCTTTGCATAAACTACTCTATAAGCAATTGGAGTCAGGATTAGTTTGCATTATTCCATGTTAAACTTTTTCAACATATCCTTGGCATGGTTGGCTTGAAAAACAAAAATCTATATTTCACTTTGATGTACTTTCATTCCTAGGAAATTTTGTATCAACTCTAAGTTCATCTCAATCTCTTTCATAATAGTACTCTTTAACTCATATTTCATCTTAATACAACTACCCAGGTATATCAAATAATCAACATATAAATAAACAAGGAGAGTGACATTACCTTACCTTTTGTAGTAGAGAGTGGGTTCACTCTTACTTCTCATGAAGCCTCTTTCCTAAAAATGGCCATCAATTTGGACATACCATGTCCTTGGAGCTTGCTTGAGACCATACAAGGTCTTGTCTTCTTCAACTTGTAGACTTGATCTTCGTTACCTTGGAATTAAAATCCTTGTGGTTGTTCCACATAAAATTCCTCCTCTAAGTACCCATTTAAGAAAGCACTCTACACATCCAAATGATGTATGCTTTATCACTTTTGACCTACTAATAAAATCACCATTCTAATAGTCTCTTGTCTTGCCACCAATGCAAATATTTTTTCATAATATATGTCATATCTTTAAGTGAATCCTTTTGCAACTTGCCTTACCTTGTGTCTTTCAACACTATCATCACTCTTGTACTTAGTCTTGTAGACTCATTTAGTACCAATATATTTCTTATCATTTATAAGTTGTAAAGGTTCTCAAGTGTCATTGAATTTAATTTATTTGTTCTTCCATTGCTTGCACCCAAACATTAGTAGTACAAGCATCCTCAAAACATGATGTTTTAAAATCATCTTGTGATAACAAATCATATTTTATCACCTTACCTTTTGGATCTTCTTCATCATCACCATAAGTTTACAACCTTTGCAATCTTGAGGTCTCATGATCAACTTCATGTTTAGCTTATTGTAAGTCTTATTTTAAATTTATATCCAACATTTGGCTAGGAGGATAATATGTAAGAATCATCTTACTCTTCTTGCTTGTAGAATTTGATGAGGGATCATTTGGCTAATTTGCATGAGGATTTGACTCACAAGTGGGATGCCCAATAGTTATACCATCATTAACAACCCTTTTGGACTTATCAACATGGTCATTTTGCTGATCAAAAAGTACCCCTTCATAAAAACTGATATCTCTTGAATAGTAACTTTGTTAGTGACGGGATTGTAAAGTCTATAGCCTTTTTTGTCCTCACTATAACCAACAAATATGCTTACCTCACTCTTTGCATATAATTTCTTTATATGTTAGTTAGCAATATGTACATAAGCTAAACAACCAAAAAAATTGAAATGATTGACATTGGGATTTCTATTATACCCAAGCTTAATATGGAGTCATCTTATTAAGTGCACTAATGGGACTCATATTGAGAATATACACTGTTATAGCAATTGCATTAGCATAAAAAATGTTACTTAATCTCTTTATTTGTAACATGCTCCTTACCATTTTAATAATGGTGTAATTCTTCCTTTTTGCTACCTTGTTTTGTTGAGGTGTATAGGTTATAGTAAGTTGCCTTTTAATGCCAAACTTGTATAAAAAAAACATAGACTAATTTGACCAAAATTCTCCTCCACCCCTTAAATGCATAAAATAATTCATCTTAATGGTTCAACAAATAAAACCCAATATTTCCTTGAGAAATTATAAATAAAGTGATAATATATGATGACTTACCCAAGCTCTTTGTTTGCATTAGACCACATATATAAAAGTAAATTATCTGAAGTGGATAATGGGCCCTCCATGCTCTACCTTCCAAAAATTTCTCTCTTGCATGTTTTCCTTTAGCATAAATGTCACAAACCTCCTTGTACTCTTCAACTTTTGGTAAACCATAAACTAATTCTTGTGAGTTTAATAATTTTATGCTTTTAAAATTCAAGTGGTTATATCATAGATGCCATAACCAGCTCTTGTCTTCAAATGCTACATTTTTGAGGTTGTTGATATTACCTCCAAACTTCAATGATAACATCCTATTCTTTGACATTTGTACAATTGTAACAACTCTATTGCCCAAATTTTTGTTATAAATAATACATTATTATCAAATACAACCTTATAATTTTTCTCAAAGAGCTACCTTAAATTTGGAGTGTAATAGATATTATTGACATGTTTCTTACCTTCTTTTGTGTTAACCTCCACAACTCCTTTTGCAGCAACATCCAAAGCTTTTTTTTCACCAAGTTTGATCTTGATCTTGAAGATTTTAATCCATTATAGAGAACAAGTCATTCTTGTTGAACATATGGTTGAAGCAACCAAAATTTAAGTACCAAACTTCTTGAGAATTAATTTTAGCTTTGTCATATGATAAGTGGCTTGGTGGGGCATCCTCATTCTCAGTAGCATCATTAGATCATCTACCTTCATTGACAACTATAATTCTACCTTCTTTCTCAAAATACCTATACCTCTTACCATGATAACAGTGGATATATCTGTTATCAAACCTGCCTCTTCCTCTTGTAGTTGAACCTCCTAATCTACCTCCTATTACTTTTGGAGAATCTTAATTTTGGTCTCTTCCTTATCCCTAACAATGACCTTGACTACTAGTGTTGACACCTTCGCTTTTGAAAATTCTCAACTTTGATGCAAGAGCTTTCTCTTCACTTTCTCTAAATGTATCTCTTAGTCTCTCCACATAAGACATAAGAGAACCAACCAAATGATAAAATTCAAGTGTAGCCAAATATTTGCTTTCTTCAATTATTATTGCTACATGATTCCACCTTGGTGTTAGTGTTCTTAACACCTTATTCACCACAATATCTTCTTCAATAGTTTCACCAAGTGTGGCTATTTTTTTTACCACATATTTCACTTTGACACAATAATCACTTACTCCTTATTCTTCATGTATTTTTAGATTTTCAAATTCTATTCTAAGGGTTTGCAATTTCACAACTTAAACCTTGTCACTTTCTTGGTGAGCCTCCTATATGGCCTTCCAAGCATCTCTTGTTGACTTTGCATATACTATTCTATGGAATAGGCTCTTATTTAGAGAAAACTAGATATGGTACATAGTGAGTAAGTTATTCTTGGCATATTTATTAGCTTATATTTCATTATATGGCACAATGGCCCAATATTCTAGCTCTTCATAATCAACTTAAACTACTTCTTATAATTACTTTCCTGTCAACAAAATTATCATTTTATACTTCAGTAATCATAATTCTATCCATTTAATTTTGGAATTAGAAGTGAATTTATGTTGGCCATGATCAATTGTAAGAGAGATCTATAACAAAAACTTATTTCAACCCAGATACTAATAAATCTTACGCTCTAATACCAAATGAAGAAATTTTAAAGAACACCCTTGTTCTTTCTAGACAAGAAGTAAAATACATCCAATACAATTCAGAATTATAAATATTTTTATAAAGTACTAATTCATTGTTATAACCGCAATTGAAGTATATATAAAATCATAGCAATATATACAACCAAAAAATGTCATAAATTCTCCAAATTTGGCTATATAACAACATTGTAGTCCTCTTTTTTAAATGCTACAAATAGCAGCAAAAATAAACACAAAAAAACTAAAACCAACAAAAAAATACCAATATGAAGACGTATGTTTTTCTGATCATTATAGCAATATTTTTAGCATCTCTCATAACTCAGAACTTCAATTAATGCTTCCCTTGTCGATAGTCTAGAATTGTAGCAATAAATCTAAATTATTCTTTTCCAACAATGAGAAACAAGGTGGGACATGAAAATCTAAAATTTATGTCCCTTCAACTTATTCTCCAACAACCTTTTTGTTTTCCATATCTCTTCAAATCTAAAATCCCCTCTCCCCACTCTTTTTATATGTTTATTGTTTTTATGCTCAACCTAGTTTGGTAGCTAAATTGACAGTAAGAAATCTTGGTCAACAAAATCCATTTTGTAGCTAGAGAGATCAGCATTAAATACCAACACAATGAAATTGTCTTGACCCACTTTATCAAGCAATTATGTTTGCATATTTTCTAGTTATCATTCTTAGTTATTTCTCATGTGAAGCCACTTTGGCCTCCTCTCCATGTTAGAAAACCACCATTTTATTTCTATTTTATATAATTTCCAATTGTATTATCCTTTTTGGTGGAAATAAATGCACCTTATTAATTAAGCATTTGGACATTATTTAGACCCGTTTGTTGGATGTAGCATTTATATCTCATCAAATGAACTTGCATTTGATATTAGTCAAACCTTGTTGATATATAGATTTTATACATTTGGGATATGATTTCAATTCATACTATTATTTTAGCCTTTTAAATTGTACATGTTTTGATAATAAAAACCTCAAATGATTTCATTATGTTTGCAAGGTAAATCATTAAAGGAGGACATTATTAATGTGATGTATCTCGTACATTTAAATGTGAATATAAGGGGTAATACATATTATGTTAGCAATTTATGCATATTAGTCATATTTCAATAAATTTGTCATAGCGATAACTTACTTAAAAATGAAAATTTAAAATTTCTTAATTCCCTTTCCCCTCATGAAGAGATTTTCAAAGGGATACATTTTGGTTCCCTATTGGAGGACTCTCTTTTCTAGCTATCATTCTCCTTATTTATTTCCTATGTGGAAGTCACTTTGGACTCCACATATCCCTTGCCTCCTCTTGATGTTAGAAAAAACACCATTTTCTTTCCATTTTATGCTATGGCTTGTTGTGTTATCCTTTTTAAATGCAATGGATGCACCTTTTTTATTATTCATTAGAACATTATTTATGATGGTATGATCATGAAATAGAATGGAATTGGGATTGATTGATAAAAAATTATCAAAGCATGTACATGGATTTATACAATGTGATGTCTCTTAAGATCCAAGAGACTTTTAGTATTCCTTCTTCTAACAGAGATCAAATGTGACACTCCATATCATGTCTCGTCTATTTTTCCTAAATAATGTAATAATCATTATCTAACATTCCCCTCATTACATAATTTGGTATACAAAAATAATTTATAAAAAATTAAAATATGATTTTCCCAAGTGCCTTTGTGAAAATATCTATAGGTTGATCTCTGGTGGGAATGTACTTGAGTTGTATTTGGTGATTCTTGAACTTTATCTATAAAAAAATGACATTGAGCTTCAATTTTATTTGTCTTTTCATGAAATATTGGATTCTTGATCAATTTCAAAACACCTGGATTATCATAATTCAACAAGGTTGGTCGTCTTTTCTGAACCCCATATTTTATAATATGCTTTGTAACCAAATTTCTTCACATGCAGTTCCTCATGTAGCACACTATTCTACCTCTATGGATGATAATGCAACTACATGTTATGTTTTTATATGCCATGAGATAGTGTAGCACCCTAAAATTGGCACGGTTAAAAACCTTAGTAAAAGATAAAAGATAAAAATTTGAATTTTAACCCCAAAACCGCTCCAAAACTGCCTGTTACCCGTTTCCTCATTTTCCATGCCATTTTTAGGATTTGTTTTGACCGTTGGACGATATCGTCGCAGATTAGACGAGATCGTCCCAGATCTGACGAAATCATCATGGACAGAACGTCCAGACGATTTTGTCCCAAAACCAAATTTTCATAATTAGCTTCTGTTTCAATAGCCTCTCCAACTTGGGCAGAAGCGTGTCTGCGCAGTTGGAGATTGCCCTGTTGGAGATCTCCCAGATTGGGATGATCCCCAACCTCTTAAACCTCTTCCTAAGCCTATATAAACTAGGATTTTCTAGTTTACCCCCCTGACCCTACCTGACCCCCTTGATTCTGATTTCCCTGAACCCCTTAGCTGATAGATTTAACTCCTTATTCCCTCGTACTACTGTCTGTGTTCTATATTTTGCATTTTCTTGCAGGAACTCTACTATTTTTCAGTCGAAGATAGCTCGGATCGGTGCAAACGATCTCGGATGATTACGGATGATCTCGTACGATTGGAGGCGATCCTGACTGTAGTCCAGATTGGGGGCAATCCGAGTCCAGAGTTTGCATTCCCTTAGCTTTCTCTACATTTTTCATATTGTATTTCTGCACTGTCTTGAATTATTATGTTTTTTGCATCTTGGAGTTCACCTCATTTAGCATAATCGCATGGTAAGGTTAAAATCAATCATTAAATCTACTGCATTTCCTTATTTGTTATTGGAATCCATTATTTAGGCATGTTTGTTGTTATTTCTACCATTGTCCTTTGCTTCTGCACTTGCATATTTGGTATTTCGCATCTATTTTTGTGATTGCAGGTTTTTGACGAATTCGTCAGATATCAGATGATCCTGTCTGATCTCAGATGATTACGTATGAACTGAGGCGATCTGGACTGCTACAAAACTCAGAATCTTCATCAAACATCCGAAATTAGGTATGACACATTCTAATTAGCATATTCTCTATTATTAGCACTCATTCCTATTTTTTGTATCCATTTAAATCATTATTGGTAGATAGAATAGTTTAGATTCATCTTGGCCAAACCTAGGAGTTGAATGATTGAGTATAAAAATGAACACATCAAACCCACTATCAACCTAGGCATGGAAACTGCCACTCAAAAGTTTCTTGGTGAACCCACCATCCATCAAAAATTCACCCTTATACTCCTCCCCGAGAGGCGGGACCTTCAAAGGGCCTCTCAGTCTGAGGTATTGTCCCATCCTTCTCGCATCCCCCTTCCGGGCGCGGATCCTATAGCTTGAGGGTAAGGATGCAAAAAATTTGGAGCGATACATTTTGGTGAACCCGACGTGAAAACTAAAAACCTTTTGAAAACAATCCAAAAAAAAAAAAACCCTAAACATAAATGCATTTAGAATCAAAGATTGCATGTCATATTTAGATGGTAGATTATAACAAAAGACGAGCTGTCACCATTAATGTTGAAAACCAATTAGCAGCTATAGAGATTAATTCTGTGCTTAGCGTACCTCAAACAAATAGGGTTCAACCTTTGTGGGACGAGCTTAATAGGAGATTGAATCTCATTTCATCTAGAGCAACCGAACTTAGGCAAATCAAGAGGTTTGTCCTAGATAGAATCCTGGATCCCGATCAAGTGATTTTGTATCATGAACTTCAGAGAGCTTGCCATAGGTGGTTAGCAGATAAAAGAGCCCTTGTGTCTTCTGAGTTGTATACCTTTGAGGAATACCTCGATAATGCGAGTTGTAGTACATAAATTTCTGTCTCGTATAGAGGACCAAGAGGTCGTTCTTACGGATAGACAAATATGGAATAGAGTCCCCAGAGCTGTGTTATATCGAGAGTATTGCCATGAGATTTATTTTTACAAGACAAAATCTAAAACAGATAATATCACTATAGCACACTTTATCAAGTTCCTGAAAAACCATTTCCAATTTGAAGAAGAGCATTTTATGACTCCTGATGAACTTGATCCTATCAATGATATTCATAAACTCTTTTTAGAAAACTAAGCTATTATTTTATTATTGTTATTTCTTGTATTTAGTGTGCTATTTGTTGTCTTTATAAGCATAAAATAAAAATAAAACAAAAACAAAAAAACAAAATCATAACAAAAAAATCAAAACATTTTATTTTTAAGCATCATAGTAGGTATATAATTAAAATATATACCTCCCAAATCTGTTGCAAATATATCAATATATATTTGCTAAAATCTAAATTTAGACATAATGACTAAACTCAGGAATGGAAAACAAATTGAAGTAGAAGAAGATTGGTTAAGGAAAATAGAAAACAACCCAGATGTCCTTCCTGAAGACCCAATTCAGGAAGAAGAAACTCTAGACCAACAAGAAGAAGACTATGTTGATGCAAATGAACAAAGAGAAAATGTTAGGGAGGAAGAATCCTCATCTCCTAAAATATCTCCAGAAGGAGCCATTACTTTTGAGAACATGGAACATTTCTGGAAGTTCCTCCATGATAATATGGGCACCCTTAATAGAGCGAGTTCATATGGACAAAGATCAAATTAGTGACACTCAAGCAACCCTAGAAGACATATATCACACACGCACTAATCCTTTGTCCTTCGTTGATCAAGAGAGTGATCAAGCTGGACCGTCCAATTTGGACATGGCTACTATAATCCAAAACACGCGACAACAACGAGGTTACCCAACTACCTAGAGTGCCTGTTACTAAGCCAAGGGTTATTCCCACACAAAAGAAACCTTCATTCACTGCTCTATTTCGCCAAGCTATTGATCAATATACCTCAAATCAACAAAAGCCTAAAACAAAACCAAATGTTAATTTCCAACAATCTGGGATACAACATAATGCTACAACAAATCTTCTACATAATACTCTTCCTACCAACCATTTGCATAACAACAATATAGCATCTAATCCTTATGTCCCGCCTTCCTACGCTCACAAATCCCATGCTCATGTACCACCAAACCAATATGGTGGACAAACTGGTAATCTGGAAGCCATGGTGAAATAGTTAACCTCCCGTATGGACCAAATAGATCCCTACCGTCCCTCGTACAATTATCGAGAGATGTGTAGTCAACCTCTAGATCCTATAGTTGTAGCACAACCATATCCTAAACACTTTCCCATGCCTGTCCTACCTATATACAAAGGAACCGAAGATCCCATAGAGCATCTTCGTATGTTTAGGATAGCATGTCATGATATATCATATGATGACTTGCTATTACTAAAAATGTTCCCGAAAAGCTTAGGAGGGATGGCACTGGAGTGGTATTATCAATTGCCCACTCACTCTTTGAGAAATTTCGAAGAGACCGTCGAGTCTTTTGTGCACCAATTTAGTGCCTATATTGAAAGGCATGTAACTATTAAGGATTTGTACAACCTAAAACAAGACAAAGATGAGTGTTTTGCTGACTTCTTAGCTCGATGGAGGCGAGTTGATAGGAAAATTACACTTTGTGTTACCTTATCGGGAAATGTTGGATATTTTTATCAATAATTTACAAGAACAACTATCCTATGAATTATCAACTGCTACCTTGACCACCTTCGATCAAGCTATAGACTTAGCCCGAAGAGTGGAAGACGCTCTCATTAGAAGAGGTCAGCTCAAAAAGAAAGATGATGAGAAAACATCCAGAAATCAATATAAAAATAAACAAGTTGTGGGTGATGGAGTCACTGATAGCAGAAACATTGCCAATGTTAATACTACGAAAACAATAGAGAAGTTCATATTGAAACCTCTTGATAAACCACCTCGAGAATTTACTAGGTTAAATCAACCTTTATCAACCATTCTCCCACAATTACTAGCACGAGGATTGATCCAATTACCAACTATCCGGGAACCTGATCCAACCATACCCGGATATAGAGCTGATTTACATTGTGATTTCCATAGAGGACCTGGACATGCTACCAACTCTTGTAAAATATTAAAACATAAAATACAAGATTTAATTGATAACAATGAGATGGAGGTGCAAGCCTTTCAACCTAAACAAAATCCTACTAGTAATGTTCAAAAGAACACCCTTCAAAGTCAGAATCAGAATGCCAATCAATCATTGGACATATTTCAACATCCTTTACCAAAACATGGCAAAGAGGTGGCTAATCAAATTGAACATCATAATGTTCCCCCTCCTACCCGATATGTAGGGACTATTAGTGGACAATTACCTGTTCCTGATCCTCAAATATTTGACACAACTTTATCCATGGTTACGTCCAGACCCCTATATAATACTCAAACACCTGATTTTAGTGATGTAGAATCTGATACTGAAAGTGACATGGAAATCACCTCCAATCAATCGAATAGTTCTGAAAATGAATCAGATCCTATTCAACCCATCACAAATTCTATGGTTTCGAAAGAACCATTTCCTAGAAGAGTTACTACTCGACCCTCTTCTCATCAGTTCCTTTCTAATGAACAAGCCATAAATGCTAGACCGAGACCAATTCATCATCCTCAAAATAATATTGTAGGTACCATCGGAGTCGTTACTCGACAACGAGGCTCAAAACTCTCAACAGGATCAAACTCAGAATGATGGATCAGCTCCATTTGTTTTGAAAAATCCCAATAAAGGGAATCATATGCCTAATGTTCAACCTAAGCCTCCGTATAATATTAATGAACAATTATCCAATACTACAGCTAGAATTTCCCTTTTGGACCTTTTGAGATCTTCTCCTATCCATAGGGATGAATTAATGCTCACATTAAGCCAAATGATGGTACCACAAAATATTCAGCCTGAAGCCATGACCAATACTATCATAACTCGAGAAGTTGATTGTATTGACTTTCGAGATAGAGATATACCACAACATAGTTTACATAAGGATAACCCTTTATATATTACTGCCCTAATTGGGGATGTAGCCGTTAAACGCGTCTTGATTGATAATGGTTCATCTTTAAACATATGCACTTTTGACTTCTACCAAAGATTTGGCTTTAGAAGTGACGAAATGAAAAGAACTGATATGATTATAAAAGCCTTCAATGACGAGACACAAGAAACGTGTGGAGTCATTACTATACCCTTGCAAGTTGGTCCTAGAACCCTAGATACAACCGTGTTTATTGTACATTGCCCAACATCGTACAATATACTTTTGGGTCACCCTTGGATCAACGCGATGCGAGCGGTTCCATCCACTTTACATCAGTGTGTTAAATTCAAATTTAAAAACCAGTTGGTTACCATTCATGGTGATCCTAGACCCTTTGATATGTGTGCTTTGGCGAGAACCGGTTGGAGTTCAATTTTGCCCTCGCCTGTCATCCACACATCCTAATTCTCATCATCCGCCCAAACGTGTGAAACACACACCCATAACCTCATCTACTCTTTCAACTACACCTATACATATAGCTCAACCATCTTTTGAACAAACCACATTAGGACCTCGAAAAGATCCCAAAATTACAACCAATGCTTCTTGTTTTACCCCTATAACTTCCACATCGATAGACTCATCCATCGATATCCCTATAACATCTACATCCACTACAGGCATTCTTTCCACATCAAAAGATCAAGGAAATGTTCCTTCTACCTCTTATGCTCTCACTGATGAGCTCTTACCCGATTTATCTAAAATTCTTATATCAGAAGAAACCAACACTGCTATGCAAACTTCCCTCCTTTTAAATAAACTCCCACCCTCTCCTCGTACCTTGGGCCTCCCACAACCTATGGGAAGTATCTACCAAGTCGGGAGTTGTGCTTTTATTTATAAAGGATATGATTGGGGAAGAATACCCAGAAACATCAAGACACATTGTGATGGATATGCTCGATGCTATTTTGCTAATGAATATATTAAAGCTAAACCCATAATGCTTAAATTGGGCTATAAAGGGAAAGGTTTGGGACCTTCCCAAAATGGTATGAAGGAACCTATTGAGGTAGAACCATGGCCTGCCCGATGCGGTGTGGGCCTATTTCCTAGTAAAGGTCAGCCCTTCCCATTTGAGGAGGATGACCATCTTACATGTTATCAAGATTATCTCGATAAACAAAATTCTTTGCTTTTAAAAAATAATCCCTTTACCTGTCATATGCTATCTCTCGCCTACCCTGAGATGATTGCCGAATCCGATGATGAGTTGGAAGGGGATATCTTCCATGATGTCTCCGTTGAGGACTTGTTCCATAACGAATTTTATTTTGATGGCTCTATACCTAGTATAGCCCAGCTTGAGGCCTCGACTCCTCAAGATGAATTATCCAAGCTAACCTTGGAAGAATTACAAGAATTGGGTGTTTCACCCACCCCACCTAATTTTGAGAGAGATTTACATATGGAAGTTGAAAACGGTATAAAAATTAACATTGGAACCGAACATAACCCTCACATAATCAATATTGGATCAGAATTAAGTCAAGAAAAACAAGCTCAATACATTTCATTTCTTAAAGACTATGAAGATGTCTTTGCTTGGACATATGAAGACATGCCAGGTCTGGACCCTTCTGTAGTCATGCATCATCTAGTAGTCCATCCAGATGCTAAACCTGTTAAACAGAAACTTAGAAAAATGCATCCTAAAGTGGCCTTACTAGTCAAAGCAGAACTAGAAAAACTGTTGAAGGTCATTTTTATACAAGCCATTGATTATGCTTGAATGGATCTCAAATGTAGTTCCAAGTAACTAAGAAAGAAGCCACTAAAGTTAGGGTTTGTACAGACTTCAGAGACATTAATGTTGCCTGCCCTAAGGATGATTTTCCTCTTCCTAACATGGATCAAATCATTGATTTTACTGCTTGGAAGTGGAATGATATCCCTAATGGATGGATTTTCTGGTTATAATCAGATCAGGATAGCTCCTGAAGATCAGGCTAAAACAACCTTTATTACCCCTTGGGGAACCTTTTGTTGGAAAGTGATGCCATTTGGTTTAAAGAACGCAGGCGCAACCTATCAACGAGCCATGACTTATATCTTTCACGATATGATGCATGATATTCTACATGATTATGTAGATGATATTATAGCTCGTTCCATCAAAGAAGATGATCATTTAAATGACTTGAGAAAAGTATTTGATCGGTTAAGGGAGTATCTTATCCGATTGAATCCAGCCAAATGTATATTCGGAGTTAAGTCCGATAAATTATTGGGGGTTATCGTTTCTTTACGTGGCATTGAAATTGACCCTCTCAAGATCGCGGCTATCACCGATATGCCCGCACCCACCAATATATCAGAATTACGAAGTTTACAAGGTAAGCTTCAAGCTATTCGCCGCTTTATTGATAAGTTGGCAGATAAAACTGGACCCTTTCTTAAACTTCTTAAGAAAGATGTCTCTTTCCATTGGGACAAAGAATGCCAAGAAGCATTTGAACTCCTTAAGCAATATCTCCTCCAACCACCGGTGCTTTCCCCACCTAGATCTGATCATCCATTTATTTTGTACATTTTTGCTTTCGATTTTGCCTTAGGAGCTATGTTAGCTCAGCTTGACGATGAGAAGAAAGAACGTGCTAATTATTACATCAGCAGAACCTTAATCAGTTATGAAACTCGCTATACCATATTAGAGAAGTTATGTCTTGCAGTCGTATTTTCTACATAGAAACTACGACATTATATGCTCAGTCAAAAAACGTATGTTATTGCCAAATTCGACCCTTTGCGATATCTTATGAGTCGACCGTATTTATCTGGTCGCACAGCCAAGTGGGTTCTTGCGCTAAGCGAGTTTGAACTCACGTTTATAGGATAGAAGTCTGTTAAAGGTCAAATCATAGCAGATCAATTAGCTGCTGCACCCTTAGAGTCTACCCATCCCCTCATCATTGAGCTTCCCGATGAATGCCTTAAATTAGAGGCAGACCATCCTAAACAATGGTCCCTATACTTTGATGGAGCCCGATGTATGAGTGGGGCTGGTGCGGGTATTATTTTAATATCTCCACAAAAACATCTTATACCTCTGTCCTTTAAATTAACGTTTGCTTGCACTAATAATACTGCTGAATATGAGGCTCTAATCCTTGGATTACGAGCAGCTTTGGCATTGAAAATTAAAAATTTGTTAGTTTTTGGTGATTCCCAACTTGTCATAAATCAAATCAATGATGTTTATCAGACTAGAGATGATAAATTACGCCCATATAAAACATATGTTTTGCAATTATTATCCTTATTTGATCAAGTTACCTTGGAAGCTATTCCTCGAACTAGCAATCGTGCGGTTGACGCTATGGCTACAGTTGCATCTCTTTTGCCCTTGGAGTTAGATGATGAATATGCTACCATCATTATTCGTCGACTCCAGGAACCCGCTTCAAGCAAATCATGCTTAGAACCTTTGGATGTGTTTCTAATCAACGAAACTACTCCCGAACCATGGTACACTGATATATTTAATTTTTTGCAAAATGGAACCTTCCCCGATGGTTATACTAGCAACCAACACCGATTATTACGTAGACGAGCAAGTCGCTTCGTAATTATTGGTAATACCTTGTATAGGAGATCTTTTGAAGGCATATTATTAAGATGTTTGAATCTAGAAGAATCTAGATCAGCTTTGAGTGAAGCCCACGATGGATCTTGTGGAGGACACTTTAGTGGTAACGCCATTGCTAAGAAGCTCCTTCGGATAGGATATTTTTGGCCTACCATGGAGAATGATGCACATGATTATGTGCGCCATTGCGACAAGTGCCAGAAACATGCTGACCTTGTCCATGCGCCTGCACAAGAACTGCAGGCTATTTCATCTCCTTGGCCCTTTTCAAAATGGGGCTTAGATATCATTGGGAAAATCAACCCTGTGTCATCTGATGGACATAAATTTATCATAACCGCTACTGAGTATTTCACAAAATGGGTTGAAGCTATGCCTTTAGCTTCTTGTACTGGAACGCAAGTTTCCAAATTTATTTTTAATCAAATTATTTGTAGGTTTGGAATTCCTGCCAATCTCATCTCAGATAATGGAACTTGTTTCAAAAATAAAGATGTCAAAAAATTATGTCAAAAATATAAAATTCAACATCGTTGGTCCACTCCCTATTATCCTCAGGGTAATGGCCAAGCAGAAGCATCTAATAAAACATTAATCAAAATTCTCAAAAGACTGGTCAATAAATCTGGTCGAGATTGGCATATCCAATTATATCTTGCTTTGTGGGCCTATCGAACTAGTGTTCGCACCCCCACTGGAACTTCACCTTTCGTTTTGGTTTATGGCGCTGAAGCTGTTTTTCCATTTGAATTAGAAGTTCCTTCTTTGGCTCTACTACTTCAAGATATTGAAGTAGGGGATGAATATCGTGCTGGCAGATTTAGTCAGCTAGAACTTTTAGATGAAAAATGCATCAATGCTTTGGAGCATCTTCGTGCCTACCAAAACAAGCTTAAGAGAGCATATCTCAAGAAAGTTCATCCTCGATCCTTTGAGATCGGCGACCTTGTCTTAAAAGAAAATCAAAAAAATACTAATGCTACTAAAGACCTTAAAGGTAAATTCGAGCCCAACTGGCTTGGACCGTATATCATCACTGCTAAATTTGGATCGGGAGCATACAAATTATCTACCTTAGATGGTAAAGAACTTAAAGAACCTATGAACATTATGCATCTCAAACGCTACTATGCATAAAACATTGGGTCATTTCATCATTTGTATATACTGTATTTTGCATATTGTTTCATTTTTAGCCATTTCTATCAAAATATTTTTCAAAGAACAGTAATAGTATTTCTTCTTGCAAATCATCAATTAAAATCAAATACAAAAACATCAAAATTGTCAAAATCTTCAAAAACATCTTTTTTATACTTGTCAATTCTTGGAGTTTGCAGTTATATTTTCAATTATTTTGGATAAATGAGCATTTATTTGGAATCCCACACTTTCACACTCACATGAATAAATATCTTGATTTTATTTGGTATGATTATTAATCTCTCTTATATCAAAGTCCACATTGGCATTAAATAAAGTTTTGAGCATAGAGAACTGATCTTGTTATTTACTTGAACCAAGTATATCTTTTCACATTAAAATGATTTCATTGCAAATTCAATATGATGCTACATAGTAGACGTGGTTTCTTGAGCGAAAAGTTTCCCCTGCTATCCTATCATGCACATGGTCTAGAATCTTTGAGAATTGACAAAAGGACAAGCTCACCCCTACCCAGAATAAAAATCCCTTGCTCTACAACTAATCCGAGCAAGTATCCCTAGCATAGGAAGAAAAAGAAAAATGCAAGAAAAAAGAGAAAAAGAAAAATGTTATTTTGTATCATCACAACAATATTTCAGCATTATCTCAAAAATCAAGCAAAAATACAAAAAAGAAAGAAAAAAAAAAAGAGCAAAAGAGAAAAGCAAAAGCAAAATGCAATAAAATCCTTTCCCTACCCCTTGAAAAGAAAAGAAGGGTGAATGAGCTTGAATCCCTGGAATTCTCAATTATTCGAAAAGCTGTGAGGTAAGCCCCATAACAGGTGGTTTGTGCCCAACCCTCTTGGCCTTGGGTAATTCCTAGCGTGGTGATATGTCCTGTCACATTAGCGACCTTCTTTTGTATAGACCTATGTCGGCTTATGGATTAGCTAGCTCTTGATAACCTAACTTGCACAATAGTCTGGTACGGTTATATGCATATAAATCATGGTTAACGAACATTCATTTGGTTAAGGCAAATTGCTTGTATCAAATTATCTTGCTCAAAATTGGTGAATGAACAATACAATTGCACACACATTTGTATTTGAGAGATTTTGTATCATTATGATAAATCAAGATCGGTAATGAACTCACATTTGCACATGAGGATCCCTTATAAACCTACATTTGTTTTTGAGATAATTTAAAATATTTCTGTAATTCTTTTCAGAACAATTTTATCCTCTTATTTCAAGAATTTTGTTTTGTATAAAAACAATTATATACATTATGTCACAAAATTGCAAAACGATTGCAAACAACATGTTCATCATATTATTATTATTTGTTTATCAAAAATCAAAAATCAAAAATCAATCATGCAATAAAACTAAAATATTTATTTTATCTTTGGATTTCGCGATGATGGTATAAGTCTATACCTATAAATTCTATGCCTAGCGCAAACCATTGTTCTAATTTTATTTTCCCATCCATTTTAAAAACACATATGGCTTACATCATTATGTTACACAATTGTGCTTCAAAATGAACGAACACTTATTCTATTTCATGTCATTATGTCAAAACATTCCATCTTGCAACCATGGTATAATTTCTAAGGAATTATTCAAAAATCTATCACACTTAGGAATTTATGCCTAGCAAAAATCACCTTTTAAAATATATTTCATGCATAATTTTGTGAAAAATCTGAAAACAAATCATCACCATCATCATTTTCATCATCACAACACAAAGTCTTAAGACAGTCTCTTAAGCACTCTTTTACTTTTAGCAATATTTCTATACTGGGATTAGCTTGACGACCTAGCGAGCGGCGACTCCATGAAACGGTCTATAACAGCGACAATGTCCTTTGAAATTATTGTTAGAAGTCCCTTTTATTTTTCATCAAATCACACCAAAAACAACCAATTTATGCATATCAGATTATTTCATTTACAATTTTATGGCATGACATAACATTATAATTTATTGCCAAACGACATAATTACATGAATCAACAAATTCAAAACTCAAAGCATCATAATACAACATATACACAAGTCATATCATCAAAAATGCAATCTATATATATCATCAATCAACTATGTACATCATCTGGATTGGTATGCCACAATCAAAACTCTGGCATACTCAATCCCCTCAAAAGTAATAATAATATAAATCTGCACTCTATAGTAGCTAGCCTCGAGAAGCCCTCGAGCTCTCAGCCTCATCTCCTCCCCCACCCTAACGTGGAGGAGGTGGTCCCATAGAGGTCCGGTCGTATCTCGGGTCCTCATCATCGATCGTGAGGATGTCCTCGATGATCCCATCATGACCGGCTCTGCAATGGGGGCTGGCAATGATATCCTCTGTCCCTCTGGGACCGCTTGATAGTACAACCCCTGGTAGAATGTGGTCTGAGCAATAGACCATGCCAGATCTCGAGTGCTCGCTCCTCCGCCCTGAGCTCTGAGCCATGTAGCCTCATCTTGCAGTGTCTGCACCTGAGCTCGAAGGTGGGCAACCTCAGCTCGGAGAGCCATCGTCTCGCTGCTCTCCCCTACATCTACACCCTTGCCCTTACCAGGCGATGGTGGTCTCTCCCCCTACTATGAAGGGAGTCTCTCCTCCCTTTGCCTTATCTCTCATGGCCTCTATGGAGCTCGTGCCATCCTATGGCATCTCTCCTATGGGGACCATCATTGCTCTCTCCCCTCATGACCCCGTGCTGCCTCAATAGCAGCCTGGCATCGCCTCCCCATCTGGCGCACCATGACATGCACTGGACCCTACGCCCTCGTCATCCGAGGAGGGTGGATGCCTATGTACCAGGCATCATAACCCGTTGCAACCCTAGCATCGTCACCATCCACTGGCTGGATGGGGGCATCATCCATGTCTTGACTCTAGAATCATTGCATGTCTGGAGCCCCGCTCAGCGTAGTACTATCTCGAATAGTCTAGGAGTACTCGTAATCCTTGAGAGAAGGGATCCCCTACTGTAGACCGAACTATCATAGTACCCGATCATAGCGGTGGAGCTCTACCTCTCCCCGCTCCATCCTCAGCCAATAGACTCACTTGATGCGAGCCAGCTCCTGCCCATCCTCTGCCCACTCGGGGTGCTCTCGCCATGGCCTCCAGGTGATCTGGTCTGGGATGAGGTCGTCCAGCAACCTCCGAGACATCGACAGATCTATCCACCACTGTGACCCTCTCTGTAGCCACCAATAGTAAACCCGGGGCCTCTCTCGGTCAACCCCTATCAATGGGAGCCCTACCGGCCTCCGCACCGCAATGTGCTCCCAACACCAAACTTGTAGCAGCGATGTCAAAACCAGACATCGACCTCCCTTGTATACGACCCCGTGAAGGATCCTATACAAGCGACAGAGTACAAAGCTGCCCCATGCAAATCTATACCCGTGGTCTCTCATGTCATAGACTATATCTGAGAGGAGCCACGGTAGTCTGCATCCGCTCTGGTGGCACAATAGTAAGCCACCTACCACCCCTGCCAAAACTTGAGTCAGCCTAGATGCCCCAGGCATCTACCGTAGAGACTCGATGTTCACCCCGCCCTTCTCCAGGGTGAAGCTCGGGTCTCCAGTCAGCCTCATCATCGCCTGGCCTTGATTGGCCGTAGGCATCATCAACCGTCCCTGTATGGGGATCCTCATGATCCTCCATACGTCCTCTAGTGTGGGAGCCATCTCCCCTGTCGGTAACCAAAAATAGGACGACCCCGGATACCATCTCTCTGCTAGGGCTGTCAGTAGCCCCATGTCAGTCGGTACTTGTGGCATCTCTGCCACATGTTGTAGCCCGACCTGTCCTAGTCGGTCGCGCTCTGCCTGGTCAAGCGTGGCTATGTCATCTCTTAGTCCATCGTATTTCCATTCTCGGCTCTTTAGTAATCCCCTCTGCAAAACAAACAATAACAACAAAATTTATTAATAACCAATCATTAAAATCAAATCAAACACATTTTTAAAATCAAGTTAAAGATGTTATCATCCACCATCGGATGATATCGTCCTAAATTTGGCAAAATCATCCTTTATAGGATGAATTCGTCTCCGATTTCGCAAACTTGGGGATCGCCCCTTGTTGAACGGGATCGCCCCTAGTTCGCTGATTTCGCCCTCTGACGAAATCGACGATCTAGGGACGATTTCGACGAAATAGGGACGATTTCGTCCGGACGTCGTCGACGGCCTAAAAATGGTCGCGATGCCCCAAATAATCCAAATTTAAATCTACCAATTGCACAAAGCAAAATCAAAACTAATCTACTAGGCTTAGATCCTTACCCGTAGCCCGCGCCGGACCTCTGTCGCTCTGTGCGCTGTCTCCACCATTTTTTCTCTCTGCAGAGCTCTGGAACAATAAAGATGAACAGTAAAAATGAATTAGGGTTTTACCCTATTTTCTTAATTTTATTTAAAAATCATCAACATTTAAATTTTTTGCCTTTTCGCGTTTTTACCTCAAACGTTCGATTTGGGTAAAAACACGGAGGGGGCACCATAGTCAGCATTCGTACGATTCGACCAAGAATCGTCGTCTAAAAAATTGAGTACATTTTTGCTTTCTCGTAAAACGGGAAAAACTCGTCTTTAACGCATTTTCTTCAGAAAATTCGCTAAAGAGGGGGCAAAATGTAGCACCCTAAAATTGGCACGGTTAAAAACCTTAGTAAAAGATAAAATATAAAAGATAAAAATTTGAATTTTAACCCCAAAACCGCTCCAAAACCGCTTGTTACCCGTTTCCTCATTTTTCGTGCCATTTTTAGGATTTGTTTTGACCGTTGGACGATATCGTCGCAGATTAGACGAGATCATCCCAGATCTGACGAAATCGTCATGGACAGAACGTCCAGACGATTTTGTCCCAAAACCAAATTTTCATAATTAGCTTCTGTTTCAACAACCTCTCCAACTTGGGCAGAAGCGTGTCTGCGAGTGGAGATTGCCCTTTGGAGATCTCCCAGATTGGGATGATCCCCAACCTCTTAAACCTCTTCCTAAGCCTATATAAACTAGGATTTTCTAGTTTACCCCCCTGACCCTACCTGACCCCCTTGATTCTGATTTCCCTGAACCCCTTAGCTGACAGATTTAATTCCTTATTCCCTCGTACTACTGTCTGTGTTCTATATTTTGCATTTTCTTGCAGGAACTCTACTATTTTTTAGTCGAAGATAGCTCGGATCGGTGCAAACGATCTCGGACGATTACGGACGATCTCGTACGATTGGAGGCGATCCTGACTGTAGTCCAGATTGGGGGCAATCCGAGTCCAGAGTTTGCATTCCCTTAGCTTTCTCTGCATTTTTCATATTGTATTTCTGCACTGTCTTGAATTATTATGTTTTTTGCATCTTGGAGTTCACCTCATTTAGCATAATCGCATGGTAAGGTTAAAATCAATCATTAAATCTACTGCATTTTCTTATTTGTTATTGGAATCCATTATTTAGGCATGTTTGTTGTTATTTCTACCATTGTCCTTTGCTTCTGCACTTGCATATTTGGTATTTCGCATCTATTTCTGTGATTGCAGGTTTTTGACGAATTCGTCTGACGAATTCATCAGATATCAGACGATCTTGTCTGATCTCAGATGATTACGTATGAACTGAGGCGATCTGGACTGCTACAAAACTCAGAATCTTCATCAAACATCCGGAATTAGGTATGACACATTCTAATTAGCATATTCTCTGTTATTAGCACTCATTCCTATTTTTTGTATCCATTTAAATCATTATTGGTAGATAGAATAGTTTAGATTCATCTTGGCCAAACCTAGGAGTTGAATGATTGAGTATAAAAATGAACACATCAAACCCACTATCAACCTAGGCGTGGAAACTGCCACTCAAAAGTTTCCTGGTGAACCCACCATCCGTCGAAAATTCACCCTTATACTCCTCCCCCGAGAGGCGGGACCTTCAAAGGGCCTCTCAGTCCGAGGTATTGTCCCATCCTTCTCGCATCCCCCTTCCGGGCGCGGATCCTATAGCCTGAGGGTAAGGATGCAAAAAAATTGGAGCGATACAGATAGGTTCAAATCCAACATAGTTTGAGTCTATGTATCCCTATAGAAAAAATTAACATTCTTCTTATATTCCAATCTATATTCTACTCTACCATAGACATAATGTAGTATCCTCTTTACAACTATCCAATAATTCTCT
Source organism: Wollemia nobilis (assembly GCA_028583015.1). NCBI lineage: Eukaryota > Viridiplantae > Streptophyta > Pinopsida > Araucariales > Araucariaceae > Wollemia > Wollemia nobilis. The sequence continues at coordinate 44,559,415 of JAQPPZ010016981.1, read as the reverse complement.
TTAGGGTCCTACATAAATATTGAAAGATAACTTACAACAAAACTAATTCTAGGCCTAGTGTTCGTTGGGTATATGAAACTCTCAATCAACTAATGATAAAGAGTAGCAGATACCTTAGGTGATTTATCATATCTAAATGATCGTAACCCTTGCTCCATTGGTGTCGTCATAGGTTTAAATATATCATCCTATATTTTTCTAGTAGTGTCTTGGAATATTTTTTTGTGTGACCTGAATGTGGTTCTTTCTCTACCAAAATTCCAAGCCAAGATAGTAGTGTAGAAGCCCCAAACTGATCATGTCAAATAATATTTTCAATTCATATTTCACATCATTCATCAATTTGTTTGAATTTTCAATGATGATAAAATTATAAACATAGAGCACAAGAATAAAAATATCATTTCTAATTTTCTTAACATAGATATTTGCACTGGAGGAATTTCTAGTGAATCCTTGCTAGAGTAGGTGATCATTAATTTTGATATACTAGGCTCTGGGAACTTGTTTCAACCTATAGAGTGACTTTTTAGTTTGTATACTTTTTGGCATTGTCCATTGTCAAAAAATCCTTCAAGTTGTTTTATGTACACTTATTCTTCAATATCACCATTGAGGAAGGCACTTTTGATATCCATTTGATGAATTTTCCAACTAAACTACTTTGTCATTGCAAATTTTGCATAAATGATGGTTATATTTGTTGTTGGTGCAAATGTCTCTTCATAATCTATTCCATACTTTTATGCATAGCCCTTCACAATGAGCCATACCTTATATTTTTCAATATATTTATCTACCATATACTTGATTTGGAAAACCCACTTATAGCCTATGGGTTTTTCTTTTGTCAATCAACGAGATCCCATGTTTAATTCTTCATCAAAGATGTGTATTCTACTTCTGTGGCTTCCTTCCATTATGGAAAACTTAGTGCTTCCTTTACTAAGGTTAGTTCTACATTCTCCATTATAGAAGTTATAGCGTAAATTTACCTTCAATCATGTACTATTGTGAGTATGTGGTTGCTTGGAGGTTACATCAGGTGGTGCATCAAGATTAACATATTTGATAGTTTTTTTTTACCATTTTGGAGTATTTATTTATTATGGTTGAATAGCCACTACCAATTTTATTTCTTGTTTATCAACCACTTTAGACTTTGAATCATCTTCTAGAACTTCTTTACAAACTTCCTCAATTGGCTTAATGCTTACAATAGGATATTTGGACTCCTTACGATATTCAACATTTTTCTTATTTTTAAATTCTTCATCAAATACCACATCTCTACCTATATGTATATTCTTGGTAACTAGATTGATTAGTCTATAATGTTTTGATGCCTCATCATACCCAAGAAATATGCAAGACAAAGTTTTTACATCCAAATTGGTCCTCTTTTATTTTAGAACATGCATGTATGTCTTACTTCCAAAAAATTTGAGATGAGCAACTGATGGCTTCCTCCCAGACCAAGCTTCTTCAAGTGTAATCCATTGAAGTATATTTAGTGGTGCTCTATTTTGAATATACATCGCACTAGATATAGCTTCAACCCAATACTATTGCTTTATACTAGGTCATGTGAGCATGCAATGAACCATTTTCATGATGGAACAATTTCTTCTCTCAACAACTCTATTTTATTGTAGAGTGTAGGAGGTAGTAACTTATCGCTTGATTCCATTTTGTGTAAGGAATTTAGAAAGATTATTAGATATATATTCCCCTCTTGATATAAGAAAAAGTCTCAAATATGATGCCTAGTTTCTAACAAGTTTTTTCAAACATTGGAAATTCATGAAGGCATTTGATTTGAGTGGCACAAAAAATACCCACATATTCTATGAGTAATCATCAACAAATAACTAAAATTACCTATGTCCATTGTAATTGACTAGAATTATTCTTCATAGATTAGTATGCATGACATCCAATAGTCCTTTAGCTCTAGAGTGCTAAGCTTACAAGATATTCAATGTTGTTTTCTTGCTAAACAATTTGAGTAAACCAACAATGTAGGTAAAAGTTTGGGTAGACCTATCACCATATGATGATTATTTGGATAGATAGGTATCTAAAACTTAGATGTCCATATCTCCTTTTCCATAGTGAGGTAGCATCTATCATAGCAGTAGACAATGCAATATTAGAAGATGATATGGCATCAAGGGAAAACATACCATTCTTATACCAACCAGTTGAAACAAACTTACCATTTTTATGATGAAACACTTATTCTTGCCATTACCAACCTTGAATATATAGCATTTCTTTGCTAATATTGATATGTATATCACATTCTTAATTGTGCATTTGCCATCAGTCAAATTGACAAGAACATTTCCCACTCCTTTAACATGATAGGTCTTATCATTAGTAATAGTGATTGGTTTCCCATATTTTGCTTGTAGGGATTCAAACCACATTCTATCTCCAATCATATGCTTTCTAGAACCTAAATCAATATACCAAATTTCATCTTTTTTTTTTGTCACTGCCTTGGTCAGTAGTACCTTGTGTGCTAGTTTAGAGTCCTATTCATAATTAAATTTTGGTTCTTCATGTGAAATATGCCCTTGTTGTTGCTTGGAATATGGTTTGAATTGTCTTCTTCTAAGGAGTCTTGTGGCCTTGACCCCCTCAAGTCATAGAATTGCATCTAAATAATTTTGTATCATTTCCTTTCTCACAAATACAACATTACCTCCTTTGTCTTTGAGGTTGTTTTTGTCATGTTTATGAAGACAAGGAAGTACTCTTTGGACTTTGTGGAAATGAATGCATTAATTTTCAATTGGTCCCTTAATTGATTATTTTCTTCCTCATATTGAAGCATGTTCAACAAATCATCAAAGGATATTGTTCTATTTGATACTTGCAAAGAATTAATTAGCACTTCAAATGAATCTAGTAAGGTTGTAAGTAAAATGGGTATGAATAGCCTATATTCTACATTTTCCCCTATGGTATTCAATATTGCTTTCAAATTACCAACTTTATGAAGAAATTCTTCAATGCTTTATCCATATTAAACTCTTAGGGTGTGGATTTGATATTGAAGGTGAAGGATTATGGCTTCATTTATCCTTTCAATGATGGTAGAAAGTGTTTTTCAAGCCTCCTTGGATGTTTATGCTTCATCAATATGTAGCAGAATAGTATTTTTTATAGTAGGGATGATGATCATTAGCACCTTGGCATAAACCTCATAAAACTATTTTTGAGCCTCTCCATCCTCTTCTAGCTAAGTGATCATTTTAATGAGAATTCCCTAGAGTTTTACAACCACTAGGATGGTCTTGATCTTGTTCTTCCATGGTCCAAAGTTTAGACCTTTGATAAGTTGTGATTTTGTAAGAAAATTGATGTCACCATGGTGAGGGTTCCTTATGTCTCCCAAATGGTACCCCTTTCAATATACCACCAATGCGATATACCAAATATTTATATATACCCTCCCTCTCTATATGTCCATTGATACATGGAAGAAGCTAGTCCTCTCTATATATGTGATTGTACATGAGAGAGACCTTAAGGTACATCAAAGAGAATGATATGAGGTACCAATGTAGTATGGAAAGGGATTCATCCTACCTATGACATATACTTAAAGAGATCCTTGTAAGTGGGCGTAACTTCCCTATATATTTAGAAATTCTTAATTTCAAGATTTATGTCTAGTGATAGTGATGAATAGGATAAAAAATAGATAAAATAATCATACAAATGATTTTATTATTCCTGTCTAATGAGGGTTGATTCCTATATGTCATTATGGAAACTATGTTAGGCTATAGACACAATAGCTTAATATGATATCTTTACTTATAAATGCAAGTTGAAGGTGTTGTTTGTATATAATGTTATGAATGTGCTTAAGCATGTGTTTTACATAATATGCAAATTTTGAAGCAAATAGCTTAAAAATAAATTTTTGAAGGTGTCAATCACCATGAAAATGCTTCTTTTACATAAAATTCTACCTTCCCTCTTCCAAATTTTGCAAAAGCATTTATTATACTCTATTTCTTAAATTTTTTAAATAATTATAGCAAATTGCAAAATCTTAATAACTTTTATTTCTAGGAAAATCATTTGTGTTCTAAAAATAAAATAAAAGAGGAGCAACTCTTAGTCATTGATTGGTCAAATCTAACTAGAAGAATGGAGGTTAAAAGACTATGTCTCTGATTGAAGATGACATAGTAATGTCATCTAAGGAGAGAAAAATATATTATAAAAATGTGCTTATAGGATCACTCAATTCAATTCGTAAAGCAATGAAGTTGCATTTATAGAAAAGAAGAAAACAAGTTAGGTTCTGTATTGGTGCCCAATAATGGAGAAGATAAGGTTTCATTTAATGGCAATGGAATGACTTCTATTCTAGACATAGGTAAGTAATAATGGAGATATCCAAAGAATAACTTTTATTAGGGTTAAAAAAGGTCAAAAATGTTTGAATAAACACTTTCTCTCTCACAAAATCTTCACACAATGCTCAAATCCTTTGTATCATCCATATTAGCTCATTTATTTTACCTTTAAATAACCCTCTAGTTTCACGATAGAAGACAAAACTCACAATAACCTACAAATAAAAATGGTTAGTGGTTTTGAATTCAAAACTACTAATTCAAAACTAAGGAAACCTTTCTCTAATACTAATTATGGTATGAACATGAAATAGAATGGAATTGAAATTGATTGATAAAAAATTATCAAAGTGTGAATTGCCAAAAGACTCTAAACATCTATAACATTGAAATAATGAAATCAATTTGAATGAAATAATCTATGTAAACATTATAACAAGAATTTGAATAAAGAGACGGGCTATTTTCATTAATTTTCAAAAGACATTGTACATCGGGTTACAATACGTCCCTCTTAGGGATACCAAATTGTTATGATATTACAAAATATTTTAAAAATAGATGTCTTCCAAGTAGACTCTTCTAAAATTCCTCAAATCTAATTATAGAAGGGTTTCCTTCGCAACCTCTGCGTGATGACATCAAGGAATGCGGTCTTGATTAAGCCTAGCTCCTGCAAAAGACCTATCACCTACACACAAAGAAATTAAAAATAGATTAATAGCATTGAAAGCCTCTCAATATGAGGCTAGTTTCTTGATAGGTGCAATGAAGAAATCAAATGCATAAAGACATGTAAAAATACATGAAATACTAAAATAAAGGCATAAATATTGAATGTAAAGCAATTAATCTAGGTTAGAAATCCAATGAAAAAGTATCTATGACTAATTCTAATGGCTAAAAGAAAGGAAAAAATACATCATCTCGATGTCACTGATGATCAAGTCGACGGGCTCTATTAGCCAATGTCAACATCGACGACGATGCCTATGGGTCATTGTTGAAAATAGTGGCTACAAAAAAAAGACTTTGTTCTCTATGTTCTAGGACTGATGACGATCAATTATTCTACTAAATTGATGTGCAAGGGTTGGTCGTATCTCAATACATAGTTGATTGTGAAATTAGGCTTAAATTAATAGTGAATCGATGAAGAATAGCAGTGTAGATTGATTTCAAACTCTCCAAAGCTCCATGGATGCAAAGTGTAGCTTCATAGCACAATTTCGATAGCATCGTGATGCTTGTGAGGGTTTGCACTCTTAGATCATAGTTCAGTAGCACTTCGTTATGCTAATTGCTCATGAATTCCCCTGAATTGAATCTTAGCTTCTCTAGGAAGCCAAGATCAAGTATTGGTTAGGCTAGAGCAAATGGAAGGATGCTTCTGGAAGCTTCACAGGTGCAACCACTCAAGAATCCATTACTGGTAATAGATTTTTCTTAGCTCAGGTAGCCCGAGTTTATTACAGACTCAACCACCTTTGATAGGTATGACTCAAACTATGATCGCTATCGATAGGCATGACCAGCTTGTGGTCGCTCTCAATATCAGTGATGGTAGTGGCCACTACTAATTTCATCAGCGATCAAGGCTAAATAGGACTAGCTTGCCCTTACCTCCAATAGAATGGTGGCTTAAATTAAATTAAAACTTTTATGGATTCTGAAGGTAATTAAATCACTTTGTTTGCAATTACAGGGATCGATGGATAGACTAACAAAGATTTAGTTCAGTATTATTGCTTTTTCTCTAGTAAATGGGTAAGCTTATGGTAGTTGTTAGTAATGATTCATTGGATGAACATGATTAAAATTATTAGGTGTTTAATTATTGATTTTTATTATGAATGTTATGATTATGACTACCCCCTCAAGCAACGAGTTGATGAGGAAAATGGTAAGTGATGAGTTGCTTAACCAAGATGATTTATTTTGATAGTTCAAGATAATAATTTTTGTGTAGGGAAAGTCCTATTGCAACTGTGATTTCAACCATTAAGAGTAATTTTACATCTCTATTCGATGGAGCAGTCCAGCTGCAATGGCCTTCATAGGAAATCAATATGATAGCAATTCAATTTTATCATGTGATGAATCACTATTTTCTATGATATGATGAAAATTTCAAAGAAGAAAATAAATGAACGCCTCATTCCTGTGGAGTAGTCGGCCTCAATGGCCTTCTTGGTATTGAAGTTTAGATATTTCAAGTTGTCGATGAATGATTTGGTTCAAATGGCCTTATTGTAATTTACTTATCTTACCAGAATGCATGGAGTGTAAGTCGCTACAACCACCTGTAGAACACAAGCTTATACTGAGAGGGGGCGAACAGTATAAGACCACTTTTTTCTTTTCTTTCCAATCAATATTATGCAATGTATAGATAGCAATATCAACAACAGTAATCAAAGCAATGCACAAATCACCACACATAATAGAGACACCAATTTAATGTAGTTCATCCAATGTGGGCTACTCCACGAAGAAAATATTTCACTAAAATTTTCTCAATCAATCTCTTGGGAATCCTTTCCCTATTATAAGATTTATGGATATTTTTCCAAAGGAGACACCAATCCCCTAATAAATTTCATGTATCTCTATCCATAGGAGAACTCTTTCTCCTTAGCTATGGCTGGTGATCTTCTAGAAGAACTACTGCCTCCACTGCACTAGCTAATGGATCTCTATCCACTGAAGACTCCTATCCCCACTTAGAGGACATATCCTCACTACCTTGGCTAATGGATCTCTATCCACTGGAGACTGTCATCCTCTATACTCTGTCACCTCCAAATCTTACTCTTGGCTCTATCTCAAAATTGTACTAAACACAGTCCTTTGGTCTAGCACAAATCTGCTCAATCTCTATCTCTGGTCTGGAAAAAACCTATCCTCAAATATGCACCAAACTCTATCCTAAAATCTACATTAAACATAGTCCTTCGGTCTAGGACAAATCTATCCTCAATATCTATCCTTTGATCTGCACTAAATGCAGTCGTTCATTCTAGCATAAATCTATCCTCAATCTTTGTCCTCAAGCCTTAATACAAAGCTTGACTCAATCACAAATTAATTCTACTAGATCTGCTCCAAACCTTAACCCAAGGTTTGAACAAATTAATCAATCAACTCTGCTCACAATTCTTCTCAAAGGCTTGTCTCAAATCCGTCTTGTAAGCTTCAACAAAAGCTCACACTAATCTATCCACAAGTCCTCTCTAGAACTTATCCAATCTTCTTAACAAGTCTTCACCAAGACTTACCTCAAATCTGCTCAACAAGTCCTTACTATAACTTGTCCAATCTGCTCTCAATCTCTTTTGTTTGATGTAGAATACCCTTAAAATTTTGTCTCAATAACAATTTTCTTCTTTGCCAATTTCAATGGTTAGATGACAAAATTTCACACTAACACTCTTTCAAAATATTTCTCAATTTACACAAATAATCAATCTCAAATACACCTTATTACTCCTTGAAATTAGCAATCATCAAATCACACATAAAAATAATCACTCAAGTTGCTCCTTATAATCTCCAATTTTAATAAATCAATCTTCAAAAATTAACCTTTCAACAATAATATTTGCCTACCCTTTTATCTCCCTCAAAACACTTAATAACCAAATTAATTCAGGAAAAAATTAAACCTCATAAACCATCAAAACATTTTTAATTTTTAACCTTAGGCACATAAAAATATTTTTATTTTCTTTCAACCTTAGCACATCTAAAATTAAGCGACCAACACAAATGACATCAGCGCATACCTTTGTCACAACCAAAAAGGCCTCGATGTGTTTCGAACATGAAACCTCTCCGCCAAGCACCTTATCAAGGTGCTATCCCACCACATGGACTAAGCGCTCCCATGAGGAAGGGAAGGTGCAAGCCTCCCTTTAACCCCTTGTTCAATGCTTGCTCAAAATATGTGCCCTCTCTGCTTTGCCAAAATGAACCCGAAGGGATTCGAACCTGCACGCCTTGCTTGCCACACACCCTAGCACTTCCATCGATGCCAACTGCGCTACCAGCGCCTTTGGTGCTAAGTATTTGTACTCCCTTTTATTTATTCCTTCACCATCGGAGACTCTTGAAAAATGTGGAAAATATTTTTCCCTTTTTGCACACGAATTCGATGGAGCATAGGAGATTCGATCAATAGCATTGGGAGATAAGGCAAAGGTCTTTGCCATTATTTATACACGATGCCTCTTGTGCCATAAACTTCGAAAGTTGAATCGAATATGAAATTAGATTTTCATTTTAACCCTATAGCCCTCTTTAGGGTTATTTAAATTAATATAAAATAATTTTTAATTAAATTAAAAATTAAATTATAATTAACTTAAGTAACTTTTGAAAGTTAATTAAATTAATTAATTAATTAATTTATAATAAAATTATATTAATTAATTTAAATTTCCTTTTTAATATTATAATAAAATATTATAATATTATTTTCTTGGGCCTCTTCTTTGCACTTTAGACCACATCTGACTACCTCGAATCGGATCTAACCAACTGAATGTGGATTCTTATTTTTGCACTAACTGCGAAACTGCTTCCCTTTGCACTGCTCACTGAAATTAACATCAATGACCATTCACTCTTGATATCAATGACAACATATCTACTCAAAATTTCCAACAATCTCCCCCTTTGTCATTGATGGCAACCCAATTATCTTTTCAAATTTCCTTAACCTTTGTCTGTCCTGCTCCCCCTGGGAAACTGCTCTCCCTGACTCAATGCTCTCTTCTTAAATCAAATATCTCACCTGTACTCAAATCTCTCCCCTTTGACATCAATGGCAAAGGGTCACCTTTGGGGCTTAGGGCTAAGAATGAGTCTCTTAACTTAGCCCCTACCCCACCTTCTCTTGAGGTGGTTAATTTTGGGGTGGGAGTATTTCTACTCCCAACATGCACCAATCTTTTCCTTTATCCTATTTCCTTCTCATCTGATCCTTATGATCCCTTTTGGTGTTCCTGTTCCTGTTCATGTCCATGTTCCTATTCCTGTTCCTGTTCATATCCATATTCCTATTTCTGTTATTGTTGTTCTTATTCATGCTTGGTTCTGGATTGTCTACCCTACACCACTTTGTTGTATGTCCATCATTATTGCACTTATACCACTTAATATTGTTATTCCTTTAAGGTGTAAATGTCTTGGGGTTTCTTATGGTGAAGCCATATCTATCATGAACCTTGCAATTCATTGCCTTGTGACCAAATTGATTACATGAGTAGCAATACCCTTGAAAAAGCTGCCTATTTTTGAAGTTCCCATATTCATGTCTTTCATGTGTCCTGCATTGTGAAGCCTTGTGCCCAAATCTGTGACATGAGAAACATCATCCATTGAAATTTCCTTACCCTTACCTCATTGGTCTCTTAGTCTCTTTTACCCTGTGCTAGTTCCTATTCCATCGGTTTCTCCTTTGTGCATTTTTTCTTTCCTTGTTGAACTTTCTATTGTTCAACTCATCCTTAGAAGTTTCACTTTCTCTCACACTGTCTTCTTTTGAATTTTCTTCTTCTTCCGAACTTGAGGTTGACTCTTCTTGTTTCTTTTGAGCTTATTTAAAATCAAGACCTTTTTTGTTTGTTGATCATATTTATACCTTGATCATCTTATCTATGATATTTGAGCTCTTTCCAAACTTGTGTAACTTATCCTTATATTTTTCTACTTCTTCCCTTAGTAGACCTACTTCTTGTTCTAATCTCTCACATTCTAATACCTTTGCTTCTAACTTATCCTTGAACTTCTTTGTCTTAGCTATTGACTTATTTATATCCTCTATAAACTTTCCTCTTTCTTCATCACATTCCTGAAACTAAAGCTTAAGTTGGGAGTTTTTCTTTATTACCTTCTCCAATGTGTTAAGAGCATAAATAAGCTCTCCCTCAAGATCAACTTCTTATTTTTTTTATTCTTCCTCTATTTGTTTGATTTTGAAAACATCTTCATTCTCTTCTGACTTGTCTTCTATAGGATAACCTCCTTCTTCTTCTAGTGCCATTAGAATATTCTCTTCCGGTCCTTCAAGTGTATCTTCATATTCATCATCACTAAAACTGAAACCATTATTTGTACAACTATCTTCAAGATATCCAAAATTACCACATCTAAAACACTTGAGAATTATTGGTGACCTTTTCTTAACTTCATCATTTTCTTCTATCAGAAATAGAACTTCATATTTATCATTATCTAAGAAACTATTATCACTATCACTTGAGTACTTACTTGCTTTTTCTGCATAGTAGCTCCTCTTTTGTCTTTGAAATAACTTCTTTCCTTGTTTGCTTTGTCCATCCTTGCCTTTCTTTTGGTACCTGTATTTTTTTGATTCCCTGTTCTTATGATCCTGTTTTTCTTCATTATTGTTATTTTTGGCTTCCTGAAAATCAGTTGCATAGTGACCATACTTTCCACAATTAAAACATCTAACAGATTTTGCATCTTTAAATCTTCTTGAATCCTTATTATTTTTGCCATAATTTGCTTCTTCATCACTGGATGACTCATTGCTTGAATTTGACTTCTTGTCCTTTGTCTTCTTAGTAGCTTTGAAGGTTGCTTCCTTCTAGATATTAGGTTCCTCTTTTGTTATTATCTCAAAAGTTGTAAGAATACCAAGTAACATATCTCTTGTCAAAGAATCACCATTTTTTTGATTCCTCTATAGCAGAAATATTTTCACTAAATATTTTTGGGAGAGATCTTAAGATATTATCACAAACATCTGATTCTTCAATCTCAAGTCCAAGTCCTTGCATGGATTTAACAACCTCGTCTACATGAAGTAGATAAGCACTAATTTTTTCTTCATCCTTCATTCTTAATTCTTCAAATTGTCCTTTGATATTTTGTATCTTTACCTTTTTATATTTATCTCCATATATGCTTTGCAACTTATCCTAAATTCCTTTTGCATCTTTGCAATGCATAACTTTTATGAACTTTTTTCTATGCAAACCTCTCAAAATTGCATTCATTAATTTTGAATTGTAATTATGTAGAAGCTTACCATATTTATCTATAGGTGGAGTAGCTGGTGGTATGTATCCATTTTCAACTGCTTCCCAAATTTCATTGCCAAGTGCCATCAGGTGGATCTTCATTATCATACTCCAAAATACATAATCACTTCCATCAAATACTGGAGTTGAATTATTTGAGGACCCATTCTTAGAATCCATTATGTTCTTGTAAGCTTTTCCTTCAAGTTGTTAAACTCTTCCGAAGGAACTTGCTCTAATACCAATTGAAGAACATAAGCTTATACTAAGAGGGGGGTGAACAGTATAAGACCACTTTTTACTTTTCTTTCCAATAAATATTATACAATGTATAGATATCAATATCAATAGCAGTAATCAAAGCAATGCAAAAACCCCACACACAATAGAGACACCAATTTAATGTGGTTCACCCAATGTGGGCTACTCCACGGAGAAAATATTTCACTAAAATTTTCTCAATCAATCTCTTGGAAAATCCTTTCCCTATTACAATGTTTATGGACCTTTTTCCAAATGAGACACCAATCCCCTAATCAATTTCATGGATCTCTATCCACAAGAGAACTCTTTATCCTTAGCTCTATTTGGTGATCTTCTAGAAGAACTATTGCTTCCACTACACTGGCTAATGGATCTCTATCCACTAAAGACTCCTATCCCCACTCAGAATACCTGTCCTCACTGCCCTGGCTAATGGATATCTATCCACTAGAGACTATCATCCTCTATACTCTATCACCTCCAAATATTACTCTCTACTGTCTCAAATTTGTACTAAACATAGTCCTTCAATCTAGCACAAATCTTCTCAATTTTTGTCTCTAGTCTGGCATAAACTTGTCCTCAAATATACACTAAACATAGTCCTTCGGTCTAGCACAAATCTATCCTCAATATTTGTCCTCTGATCAGCACTAAACACAGTCCTTCGGTCTAGCACAAATCTATCCTAAATATTTGTCCTCAAGACTTAACACAAAGCTTGACTGAATCACGAATCAATTCTGCTAGATCTACTCCAAACGTTAACCTAAGGTTTGAACAAATCAATCAATAAACTCTGCTCACAAGTCTTCTCAAAGGCTTGTCTCAAATCTACCTTTCAAGCTTCCATAAAAGCTCACACTAATCTATCCATAAGCCCTCTATAGAACTTGTCCAATATTCTCAACAAGTCTTCACCAAGACTTACCTCAAATCTGCTCAACAAGTCCTTACTAGAACTTGTCCAATCTGCTCTTAATATATTTTGTTTGATGTAGAAATGCCCTTAAAAACCTGTCTCAATCATAATTTTCTTCTTTGCCAATTTCAATGGTTAGATGACAATATTTCACACTAACACTCTTTCAAAATATTTTTCAATTTACACAAATAATCAATCTCAAAAACACCTTATTACTCCTTGAAATTAGAAATCATCAAATCACACATAAAAATAATCACTCAAGTTTCTCCTTATAATCTCCAATTTTAATAAATCAATCTTCAAAAATTAACCTTTCAACAATAATATTTGCCTACCCTTTTATCTCCCTCAAAACACTTAATAACCAAATTAATTCAGGCAAAAATTAAACCTCATAAACCATCAAAACATTTTTATTTTTCAACCTTAGGCACATAAAAATATTTTTATTTTCTTTCAACCTTAACACATCCGAAATTAAGCGACCAACACAAATGATATCAGTGCATACCTTTGTCACAACCAAAAAGGCCTCGGTGGGTTTCAAACACGAAACCTCTTTGTTGAGCACCTTATAAAGGTGCCAGACCACCACATGGGCTAAGCACTCCCATGGGGAAGGGAAGGTGCAAGCCTTCCTTTAACCTCTTGTTCGATGCTTTCTCAAAAGATGTGCCCTTTTTGCTTTGTCAAAACAAACCTGAAGGGATTCGATCCTGCACTCCTTGCTTGCCACACACCCTAGCGCTTTCGTCGATGCCAACTGTGCTACCAGTGCCTTTGGTGCTAAGTATTTACGCTCCCTTTGATTTATTCCTTCACCGCCAAAGACTCTTGAAAAACATGGAAAATATTTTTCCCTTTTTGTGCACGAATTCGATGGAGCATAGGAGATTCAATCAATACCATTGGGAGATAAGGCAAAGGTCCTTGCCATTATTTATACACGATGTATCTTCTGTCATAAACATCGGTGCTTGAATCGAATATGAAATTCGATTTTCATTTTAACCCTATAGACCTCTTTAGGGTTATTTAAATTAATATAAATTAATTTTTAATTAAATTATAATTACTTAAGTAGCTTTTGAAAGTTAATTTAATTAATTAATTCATTCATTCATAATAAAATTGTATTAATTAAGTTTTATTAAATTTAAATTTCCTTTTTAATATTATAATAAAATATCATAATATTATTTTCTTGGGCCTCTTCTTTGCACTTTAGACCACATCTGACTACCTGGAACCGGATCTAACCAACTGAAGGTGGATTCTTCTTTTTGCACTGACTACGAAACTGCTTCCCTTGGCACTGCTCACTGAAACTGACATCAATGACCATTCACTCTTGACATAAATGACAACACATCTACTCAAAATGTCCAACACCGCCAAGTGTATGGAGTAAATAACTAGATACGAGGCACACTTGAAATTTTGTTTTATTTTATTTTTTTGTGAATTTTGGTAATTTATGATGATTATGGACTGGTAGATATGCACTAATGTCTAATATGAAACTCCTGATGAGAAAATGATGTAATTTATTATTTTTTCTTGAATGCCATCAAAGACAGCAACAAATATCTACAAATCTGGTGGTTGCTATCGACATCGACGATCAGGAGACTAAAACCGTTCTAAATATGGGCGGTGACCAAATTTACAAAATATAAAAGGGATTTTTGGTATTTTCCATTTTCATTATTTCCAAATGGTATTTTAGAATAGTGAGCTCTAAGGTAGGAGAGAGATAATATAACATGAAATGTTGCTAAAATCTAGAGCATCCTACCATGGCAGAACAACCTAAAGCATCAACGAGCGATGGAGTTAGAGCTCCTAAGGTACCTCTCCTTCTCATTCTCATGATTTGTGCATTTTAAAATGAAATTCACTAATTAATGGGTTAAGAAACCACATTAAATACAGGTAATAAATTTCACCCCTTAGTGTAGGATTTAGCTTAAGTTAGCTTAAGGGTAGCTAGGATTTTCAATTTTTGCATTTATGGGCAAGAAATGACTCTACACAGGGGGGTCACTTCAGGGCCATCTTCGGTGAGAGTGGTGCCAAATTAGCCAAATGAGGGTTATCATTGCTGCTGGTGATGAGGTTCAAATCCCAAAAATAAAAAATTTAACCATTGGTGGTGCTCGTCGACGACATCAACAGCGGTCGTGGTGACCGTCAACGCTGTGAGTGACTGAGAACCTTAGAGTTATTTTTTTATTTTTAGTAGATTTTTTATTTTTACTTTTTTTTATGATGAATTGTAATGAATGAATGATTGCTTTCTTTGGATTGCACTCTGCTTCATGTCAGACTTTGACAGCTCGAGGTAGGGAACCCAACATTTTCTTGGAGGTACGACCATTGTTAGATGATGCATATTGGAAGTGGCTTAAGGTGATTGGCCTTAAGAAGGTTGTACTCTTATCGATAGTTATGTCTGACTAGTCTTATCTCATGACCCTGGCTCATCGTTGGGATAGCAGGACCAACACCATCCATATACTAACTGGGGATATGATGGTGATGTTGGAGGACATCTACCATATATTCCAGATTTCTATATATGGTGTGGCTATCACTTCTTCTCTAACTAAGGAGAAGGAGGTAGTGATGGGGAAGGTTTTTGGTGGTCGAAGGGATCAAGCATTGGAAAATTTGGAGCATGGCAGGCCCAACAATGCTCATCCAACTTCACTCAACCATTCACTCAATGAAACACAACTTGCTTTCAAACCCTAACCAAGTGTTTCACTATACTTCCAACAACTCACACTATGGAACTCAAACCTTGACTCAAGATGATTCTAATTTCACATAACAATGATACTCATGTTCTTTCACAAACCCTAGTTCAAGATAGTTCTCAACTTCACATAACAATGATACTCATGATCTTTCACAAACCCTAGTTCAATATAGTTCTCAACTTCACATAACAATGATACTCATGATATTTCACAAATCCTAGTTCAAGATAGTTCTCAACTTCACATAACAATGATACTCATGATCTTTCAACATCCACAAATCATGCACATGAAAACCTACTCAAACATTTCCAACAATCCTTTTCACTCCACCTTTGCATTTCACAACATTCAATCCAACAATATTTCACTCACAAGGAAGATGTGCCCATACCTTTTGTTTTGATGGAGATATGTCTTCAAAACCTATCTTAATCACAATCAAATTCTCTTTTCCAATTTCAAGGTTAGAAAACAACAACCTATCTCAAAATCTCCACAAAATTATTCTCCCCAATAATTAATTCACCATACAAAAATATTAGCTCTCAAGTACACCTTATAATCTCCAAACTTCACAAAAATAATATTCAATTCATAAACAATCAAAACTCCTTTGATAACACTTTAAACTCCAATCTTCACACAATAATATTCAACACAATTAATTTCCTTTCAAACACCTTATATCTCCAATCTTTATTTTTAATGCTAATTAAAAAATAAAATATTAAACACCCTTATGACTCCCTATCTTTCACCTTAGCAAAAATTAATCAAAGCACCTTCACAACTATCACGTGGCCCCCTAGCGCTATTCACACCTTGGAAAAAATAAATCAAGCGCTTACCTTATACGATGGCCCACGTTAAAATTAGTACCCTCAAATACTACGCTCGACTCGAACCCGCGACCAACCATCATCGCGGTGCCTAAGCCCTAAGGCTTGGCTGTCGTTGGGCCACATGCCCAAGATAAAACCAAAGGTGCACGATGCACCTTTTACTCCTTGCTCTCGGCGCCTTTCAAAATAAAAAACATTTGCCACGCTCAAAATGAAGGGGACGCGAATCGAACCCCTGACCTACCTTGCACAAACACCTTAACCAGCCGTCGATCACCGCTTGCGCTACCAAGTGCTTGGTGAATTATTTGATGCTCCACTTGGTCTTATCACAAGGTCTGCCCTTTTAATCTTAACACATGCAAATCCTCTTTCTTCTCTTAATGCAATGCACAAATTTCTTTTTCTCTCTTGGGCATTCGAATTGCATGGATAATTTGAAATAAAAAATATTGCCCCCTTTTATACCTTTTGCTATGCACTCCAACACGTCGGTGCTTCCAATTTGAATTTTAATTCAAATTTTAAACTTAGACTTATGGCACCTTTAATATTTATTTAAATTAAAATTTTAACCTATGGTTAAAATATTTTAATTTAAATAAATTAAATAATAACCTTTACAATCTGCCAAATGGGTCTTTTGAGGATTTATATTTTAAAGACTCCTTGGACCTCATTTTTCTTCACTTCAACCTTTAGCCCAAAATATTATAATATTATTATTTCCTTTTAAACCTGCTTCTCCTTCCTTGGGATTTCTTTTTAAACCTTCTTCTTCTTCCTTGGGTCTTCAATCTTTTAGGCCGCTTTAGGCATATAATATTAAAATAAATATTATATCCTATTTCTTTTAACCTCTTCCTTGCCTTTTGGAAAAACCACCTGATGACATTAATGATGATGAAACTTGAACATCAATCTCTTGACATCAATGACAACAAAACTAGCTCAAATTTCCAACAATCTCCCCCTTTGTCATTGATGGCAACCCTTTTTCCTTTTACCATTTCTTTTTCTTTTTCAGTTCTGCTCCCCTGAGAAACTGCTCCCCCTGACTGAATGCTCTCCCCTAACTCAAATCTCTCCCCCTTTGACATCAATGGCAAAGGGTCACCTTTGGGGCTTGGGGCTAAAGATAAGACTCTTAGCTTAGCCCCTCCCCCACCTCCTCTCTTTGAGGTGGTTAATTTTGGGGTGGGAGTATCTCTACTCCCAACATACACTGCTCTTTACCTTTGTCCACCTTCTTTCTCAACTGATCCTTCTGATTTTTCTGAATGTTCTTGTTCTTGCTTGTCTCTAGAAATTTTGCTCTACACCACTTAGCCATATGCCCAACATTATTGCACTTATAACACTTAATGTTGTGGTTCCTTGAAGGTGCAAATATCTTGAAGTTCCTCCTGGTGAAGCCATATCCATTTCCTATCATGAACCCTGCAATTAACTTCCTTATGACCAAACTGATTACAAGAGTAGCAATACCCTTGAAAGAGATACCCATTTCTAAAATTTCTATTGTTGAAACCATATCCCTATATTTCATGTGTCCTGCACTGTGTAGCCTTGTGACCAAACCTGTGACATGAGAAGCATCATCCATTGAAGAAACCTTGCCTTGACCCCATTGGTCTCTTAGTCTCTTCTTCCCTATGATGTTTCCTGTTCCATCTGTTCCTTATTTGTGCATTGTTCCTTTCCTTGTTGAACTTTCTATTTTCCAACTTATCCTCAGAAGTCTCACTTTCTCTTTCACTCTCTTCTTCTGAAGCTTCTTCTTATTTGGAGCTTGAGATTGACTCCTCTCCTCGTCCTCTATATTCTTCTTCAAAACCAAGTCCTATCTTGTTTGATGAAGATCTTTGTACCTTGATAATCTTATCCAAGTTCTTTGAGCTTCTCCCAAACTTGTGTAGCTTGTCTTTAGACTCTTTTACTTCCTTCCTTAGTGAAGCTACTTCATGCTCTAATCTTTCACATTCTAAAACCTTTGCCTCTAACTTCTCTTTAAATCTCCTTGTCTTAGCTATTGAGTTGGTTAGATCTTCTATAAGCTTTCCTTTCTCTTCATCACATTCTTGAAATTGAAGCTTGAGTTTTGAGTTCTACTTTCTTACCTTCCTTAATTCCTTAAGAGCATAAATAAGCTCACCCTCAAGATCAACTTCTCCTTCCTTTGATTTTGATTCTTTGTCTTTTAGATCATCCTCATTATTTTCTTATTCATCTTCAATAGGAGCACTTCCTTCTTCTTCTATTGCCATAAGAAGACTTTCTTCTTCTGGTCCTTCAAGAGCATCTTCATATTCATCTTCACTGAAACTGAATCCATTCCTTGTGCACTGATCTTCAAGATGACCAAAGTTACCACACCTAAAACACTTGAGAATTATTGGTGCCCTTTTTCTAACATCTTCTTTTTCTACTATCAGAAATAGAATTTCTTCTTCTTCATTATCTGAGGACCTTTCATCACTATCACTTGAACTCTTGCCTACCTTATCTGCATAAAAACTCTTCTTATGCCTTTGGAAAAACTTATTTCCTTGCTTGCCTTGTCCATCCCTACTTTTCTTTTGATACCTGTATTTTCCTGCTTCCCTGTTCTTATGATCTTGTTTCTCATCACCACTGCTATTTCCAGCTTCTGGACAATCAGATGCATAGTGACCATATTTACCACATTTGAAACACTTAACTGATTTTGTACCTTTATACTTTCTTGTGTCCTTGTTCCTTCTACCATAGTTTGCTTCTTCATCACTGGATAACTCATTACTTGAATCTGACTTCTTATCCTTTGTCTTCTTTGTAACTTTGAAGGTTGCTTCTTTCTGGGGAATAGTATCCTCTTTTATTCTCATCTCAAAAGTTGTGAGAGTTCCATGTAACTCATCCCTTGTCAAAGTTTCAATATCTTTTGACTCTTCTATGGCTGAAACCTTTTCACTATACCTCTTAGGGAGTGACCTTAAAACCTTTTGACAAACATCTGTTTCTTCAAATTTAAACCCAAGTCCTTGCATGGAGTTAACAACCTCATCCACACGAAGTAAGTATGTAGAGATGTCTTCCTCATCCTTCATCTTTAGGTCTTCAAATGTTTTCTTGTGATTTTGCAATTTTGCCATCTTGACCTTTTTGTCTCCCTCATATATTTTTTGTAACTTTTCCCAAATATCTTTTGTTGATGTGCAATGCATAACTTTTACAAACTCTGATTCACGTAAACCATTTAAGATTCCATTCATTGCCTTTGAATTATTTAGTTGTAGGAGCTTACCATATTTATCTGTAGGTGGAGTAGTTGGTGGTGTGTACCCATCCTCAACTGCTTGCCATATATCATTTCCTTGTGCCATTAGATAAATCTTCATTCTCACACTCCAGAATGCATAATTGTTCCCATCAAACAATGGTGCCTTATTTCCTGAAGATCCACTCTGAGAATCCATCTATGTTCCTGTAATATTTTCCTTCAAGTTGTTAAACTCTTTCGAAGGAACCCGCTCTGATACCAATTGAAGAACACAAGCTTATACTGAGAGGGGGTGAACAGTATAAGACCACTTTTTACTTTTCTTTCCCAAACAATATTATCCAATATAATCAATGGCAATATCAATAATAGTAATCAAAGCAATGCATAAATCATCACACATAATAGAGACACCAATTTAACGTGGTTCACCCAATGTGGGCTACTCCACGGAGAAAATATTTCACTAAAATTTTCTCAACAAATCTCTTGGGAATCCTTCCCTATTACAATGTTTATGGACCTCTATCCAAAGGAGACACCAATCCCCTAATCAATTTCATGGATCTCTATCCATAGGAGAACTCCTTCCCTTTGCTGGTTCATGGATCTCTATCCATAGGAGAACTCCTTCTCCTCTACTCTGGCTAGTGATCCTCTAGAAGACTACTACCTCCATTACATTGGCTTGTGGATCTCTCTCCACTGAAGACCTCTATCCTCACTCAGAAGACCTCTATCCTCACTACCTTGGCTAATGGATCTCTATCCACTAGAGACTATTATCCTCTACTCTATCACCTCCAAAGATTACTCTCAACTCTACTCAATCTCTATCTCAAATCTACACTAAACACTATCCTTCGATCTAGCACAAATATGCTCACAATTCTATCTCTGGTCTGGCATAAATCTACCCTCAAATATATACCAAAATCTATCCTCAAGCCTTAACACAAATCTTGATCCAATCATAAATCAACTCTGTTATATCTTCTCCAAGCCTTAACTCAAAGCTTGAATAAATCAATTAATCAACTCTGCTCTCAAGTCTTCTCAAAGACTTACCTCAAATCTATCCACAAGTCCTCTCAAGAACTTGCTCAATCTACTCTACAAGTCTTCACTAAGACTTACCTCAAATCTCTCAACAAGTTCTCTCTAGAACTTGTCCAATCTGCTCAACAAGTCTTCACCAAGACTTACCTCAAATCTTCTCAACAAGTTCTCTCTAGTACTTGTCCAATCTACTCAACAAGTCTTCACCTAGAAAATATGCTTACAAAATTACAAGATTACAAGATTTCACAAAAGCTTACTCAACTTTGTCCTTAAGTCCCCTCTAGGACTTACTCAATTATGCTCACTAGCTTTCACAAAAGCTTATTCAAATCAATTACAAAACTTGCATACAAAACTCAACTTAATCTCTTTCAGAAAACCTCTTCAATCACACAAACAAGTTTCACTCAGAATCTTGTTTAACCATAGAAACATATAGAGAATGGTAAGAGACTCAATATGTTTCACACTCATAAATCACTCTATCACTTTCAAACTCTCTTTCAAATCAATTTAGAAATAAAGAATAATTTGTTTCACAAAACTTGAACTATCACTCCAATACTTTCAATCAATAATGCTCATCCAACTTCACTCAACCATTCACTCAATGAAACACAACTTGCTTACAAACCCTAACCAAGTGTTTCACTATACTTCCAATAACTCACACTATGGAACTCAAACCTTGACTCAAGATGATTCCAATTTCACATAATAATGATACTCATGTTCTTTCACAAACCCTAGTTCAAGATAGTTCTCAATTTCACATAACAATGATACTCATGATCTTTCACAAACCCTAGTTCAATATAGTTCTCAACTTCACATAACAATGATACTCATGATCTTTCACAAATCCTAGTTCAAGATAGTTTTCAACTTCACATAACAATGATACTCATGATCTTTCAACATCCATAAATCATGCACATGAAAACCTACTCAAACATTTCCAACAATGCTTATCAAACAATCCTTTTCACTCCACCTTTGCATTTCACAACATTCAATCCAACAATATTTCACTCACAAGGAAGATGTGCCCATACCTTTTGTTTTTATGGAGATATGTCTTCAAAACCTGTCTTAATCACAATCAAATTCTCTTTGCCAATTTCAAGGTTAGAAAACAACAACCTATCTCAAAATCTCCACAAAATTATTCTCCCCAATAATTAATTCACCATACAAAAATATTAGCTCTCAAGTACACCTTATAATCTCCAAACTTCACAAAAATAATATTCAATTCATAAACAATCAAAACTCCTTTGATAACACTTTACCCTTCCTTTAACTCCAATCTTCACACAATAATATTCAACACAATTAATTTCCTTTCAAACACCTTATATCTCCAATCTTTATTTTTAATGCTAATTAAAAATTAAAATATTAAACACCCTTATGACTCCCTATCTTTCACCTTAGCAAAAATTAATCAAAGCACCTTCACAACTATCACGTGGCCCCCTAGCGCTATTCACACCTTGGCAAAAATAAATCAAGCGCTTACCTTATACGATGGCCCACGTTAAAATTAGCGCCCTCAAAGACTGTGCTCGACTCGAACCCATGACCAACCATCACCGCGGTGCCTAAGCCCTAAGGCTTGGCTACCGTTGGGCCACACGCCCAAGACAAAACCAAAGGCACACGATGCACCTTTTACTCCTTGCTCTCAGCGCCTAAACGAAAAACCTTTGCTACACTCAAAATGAAGGGGACGCGAATCGAACCCCTGACCTGCCTTGCACAAACACCTTAACCAGTCGTCGATCGCCGCTTGCGCTACCAAGCGCTTGGTGAATTATTTGATGCTCCACTTGGTCTTATCACAAGGTCTGCCCTTTTAATCTTAACACATGCAAATCCTCTTTCTTCTCTTAATGCAATGCACAAATTTCTTTTTCTCTTGGGCATTCGAATTGCATGGATAATTTGAAATAAAAATATTGCCCCCTTTTATACCTTTTGCTATGCACTCCAACACGTCGGCGCTTCCAATTCAAATTTTAATTCAAATTTTAAACTTAGACTTATGGCGCCTTTAATATTTATTTAAATTAAAATTTTAACCTATGGTTAAAATATTTAATTTAAATAAATTAAATAATAACCTTTTAATAATCTGCCAAATGGGTCTTTTAAGGATTTATATTTTAAAGACTCCTTGGACCTCATTTTTCTTCACCTCAACCTTTAGCCTGGAATATTATAATATTATTATTTCCTTTTAAACCTGCTTCTCCTTCCTTGGGATTTCTTTTTAAACCTTCTTCTTCTTCCTTGGGTCTTCAATATTTTAGGCCGCTTTAGGCATATAATATTAAAATAAATATTATATCCTATTTCTTTTAACCTCTTCCTTGCCTTTTGGAAAAACCACCTGATGACATTAATGATGACAAAACTTGAACATCAATCTCTTGACATCAATGACAACAAAACTAGCTCAAATTTCCAATAACTAGGACTATAGAGATAGATGTGCTATAGGTACAGCTAGCATTTGCCACTGTAGGTTAGGTTGCATCTCCTACTCCAGCCACTCAGGGACTAGTAGCATTGGGTGGAGATACAGAGATCATGATATTATAATGACTCCTAGACAAGAGCATAGCTCAGTGTGGTGAACATGCATCATACATTATCGCTCTAGAGACTCATATTAGGATATGTGGTGGAACTCTACAAGAGCAGTCTATAGTAGGGGAATCTTGGTGAAGCAAGTGGAGTGAGTTTGGGTAGTCATCAATGCAGCCCAATCACAGGTTAGGTGCGTGATCTGAGATATTGGTGGGTACTAGCTTGAGGTATCCTTGTAGAGATGGAGCTGAGGGTAGAGGTGATTCAAGGGGTGCAGAACCCGTTTGATATATCATGCTAAATCTATCATTTTGAGTGTAAGGTCTGAGGACCTTCACAGTTATAGCCTACGAGTATTTTTTTACCTCTATGTACTTTGACACACATATATATGATACTATTTTATGGCTCATTATGTGTATTATGTCTTTGCTTTTATGTTCATGGATGCATTTATGGATGCAATACCTAGATGATTATGTGATTATGCTATATGTATGTGATGTACTAATGACATGCACTAGCTAGATGATAGATGTATGGTTAGATGCTATGATCTAGATGTGTAGATGATCTACTATATATGCTTATATGGATGCAATGATAAATGTTAAATGCATGTTTAAATTTGTTTCAATTGTTTATGCATTTAATTTATGTTTATATGATATGGTGAATGCAATGCATTAATTTTATGTGGATGGTCTAATGCAAATGAACCTGTATGCTTTAATCACGTAAAACATAAGGAATGAATCTAATATGTGTAACAAACTAATGGAAGACACCACATAATGTATGTAAATCATGAATGAAATTGTTAATCCTTATCATAATAATTAATCATTTAAGACATCCATATGTGAGATGAAATGATGTGAGATGTATGGGTTTTTCCCTATAAGCTTCTACAAACTAAAATATATGCATAAAATAGTCAGTGGCCGTCTAAATATCATTGTTGATATCCATCCGGTATCTATCCTATTCTATGAACACCCCTTAATAAATAAAAGTTCATAAGGAAAATTGTGCATGATCTAATGATATGATTTGTTGCTATAAGGGGATTTTTGAGGTTTTCCATGAGACTCAAACACCCTAGTTGATTAATCAAAAGTTGTATAATGACTACACAAGACTCCTAAAAGATACAAGCCTGTTAAGAAGACCAAGATATTCACTATCCCTATGTGTGCAAAGTGAATATATTAGATGAGGCATAAGACTACCTCATTGTCAAGCAGGTTTCATTCAACCCATTGTTGTAATGAGGATCACCATATGATCATCATGATCCTAAGTTTGGATGTAGTTGGACTAGACTACTAGGCAATACAAGCCACCTAAAGCTAGCTCATCCATAAGCTGACATTGGTCTGTACAAAATAAGGTCGCTAATGTGATAGACATATCACCATGCGTAAGGATACTCCATTGCCAAGTGGGTTTCATTCAACCCATTGCTGTAATGGAGATCACCCCATGGCGTTTGAATACTGAAGATTCCAGGGATTCAAGCTCGTTACCCCCTTCTTTTCTTTTGATTTCTTGGGATACTTGCTCATGCTTAGTGATGAAAATCACTGTTTATTTTACATTTTGTTTTCTTTTGGAGCAAGGGATTTGCTTAGTGATGAAAATCACTATTTATTTTGCTTTGCTTTGGGAATTTTTCTCATTTTGTGTAAAAGCAAGGGATTTCTTTGGGTAGGGGGGAGCTTGTCCTTTTGCCAATGATCAACATTCTAAACCATGCACATAATAATATGAGCAAGGAAAACCTTTCGCTTAAGGTGACTAGGACCACTTTGTAGTGTCATCCTTCCTTGTTCAAACTAGGATTGTTAATGTTTAAAATTGTGATGGGATTTTGAGATATACAAGGTACTATCAAAACTAGACCTCATCTTTGAAAGCCAATATAGCTTTCTATAAAATCTGAAAAGATAACTAGGTATGGTTGAATGACTAGAAAACCCTAGTATACACCTTATAGCAACTCATAAGTTGTGTTGAAAAACACATTTACTCACAAGGAATATGAATGATGATGATTTTGAGGATGCATGATTGGCATACAAACATGGTGTCATCCATAAGAATGTAAACACGACCTATCCTAATGCAAGTGCAATGGATGGAAATGCCTAATGCAATGCAATTAATGGATGCATATAATTAAAATGCATAATGTAAATGCAAATTTTTTTGTTTTTTGGATGTTTTAAATTGTTTTTGGATTTAATTATTTTTCTGATTTTTTTGGATTTTTGATGATTTTATTGTTTTTGTGATTTTATGTATAAAATACCCTTAAGTGAAGAATGTTGAGAGGTTCAGGCTCTTCAACACCTTCTAGTGATGTTAGGTGATAAGTTCCAGGTCCTATCTTCTCTGATATGATGAAGGGACCTAACCAATTAGCCATAAATTTGTCTCGCAGATGAGGCGACAGGTTTGAGTTTTGTTGGTTCTATTTTAGCACAAGATCCCCAACCTTAAAGTCTCTCAGATGGAATTTATTATTGTAAGCTCATTTAAGATGATCTTGGTAAACGTAGAGATGCTCAAGAGCATTCACTCAACATTCATCAAGAAGGGTCAATTGATCTAGGTGAGCTTGTCGTGCAGTGTCATCATCGATGAACTCTTTCAATGAGATATGCAATAATGGAATTTCCAATTCCAAGGGCATAATGGCCTCAGTGCCATATACTAACGAAAATGGGGTTGCCCTAGTGGGTGTTCGTATGCTATTTTGATAAGCCCATAAAGCAAGAGGTAATTGAAGGTGCCAATCCTTATGATTTTCTTTAACTGTTTTCTTTAGTATGGTAACTATTATCTTGTTAGAGGCCTTTGCTTGCCCATTAGCCTATGGATAATAAGGTGTTGCAAAGTTGTGCTGAATATTGTATTTGGATGTTAAAGCCCACACATATTTGTTCTTAAATGAAGTGCCATTATCCAAAATGATCTTGGATGGGATCCCAAAATGATATATGATATTATGGAGTATAAACTTTGCAATATGGGCTCCAATCATAGAGGTTAAAGGGATCACTTCCACCCACTTGGTGAAATACTCAGTGGCCATTATGATAAATATGTGTCAACCCAAATATAGGAGAGAGATCTTACCAATTAGATCAAAATCCCACTGATAAAATGGCCAAGCCGCTTGGATCGATTGTAAGGCCTACGATGGTAGGTGCGTAAGATTAGCATGGTGCTAGCATTTAATGCATTTCCTGACATACATGCAATAATCCTTCTCCATGGTGGGCCAATAATAACCCATTCGAAGGATGCACTTAATGATGGCCATGCCATTGAAATGGCCATCGCATGTACCATCGTGAGCTTGCGAAATTGCCCAAGTTGATTCTTGGAGCTCGAGACAATGAAGGAGAATTCCATCGTAGCTCCATCGATACAAGATATCTCCTAACAAGACATATCTGGTCACTTTTTGTTTGAATGCTCTTTTTATGATATGCAACAATCCCTATGGGATGATACCAAGCTTTAGGTAATCTTGTAATTGGGTGAGCCAATCTTGATAAGCAATAGCATCGACTAACTGAATGACTTGTTCTCGTTGTGATTTGAGTTGCACAAATGCATATTGGAAAATAACCTTATGGTGAATGGTAGTACCATTCTCCAAAGGACCCTACGAGATCAAGGACCCCTAGGATACCTTTGTCAAAAAATCTCTAGCTTTATAGAACCACTCATGGTTTGGTTCTATATGAATCATGTGGACTGATTCATGATTATTTTGAGCCTCATGCAACATCATGGATTGCGAGAGCATCTTGACCTGGATGGTAGTGAAGTCAATGAATAGATTTTGAGGGATTAAGGATCCCAAAGATGCCATAGTATCCATAAATAGATTTGACGTACGAGGGACTGCCTCGATGTCATACCACTCTAGCTGGGCTAGATAAGTGTCCACAAGTTCCTTGTATACTTTTAGAATAGGACACCTACATTGATAGATTCCTTTGACTTGGTTGACTATGAGTAGGGAGTCACCAAAGATGTTTAGCTTTTTGATCTTCATGGTGATAGTTGTTTGGAGACCCAATATTAGGGCCTCATATTCAGCATTGTTATTGGTGCAAGGAAAATTGATTTTAAATGACAAGGGAATTGGAGCACCTTATGGCATGAAAAACACGATCCCTATACCACCCCCTTGCTCGCATTTTGAACCATCGAAGAACAAATTCATGTCAGATTTATTATCCAATTCTTCAGGTTTGAGTGACTCTAATAATGCAAATACTGCATCATCGAGAAGTTCTATGATGATAGGTCTATCATCCTGAAGAGGTGCCTCTTCCAATTGATCTGCTATTACCTGACCTTTGATTGACTTTTGGCTTATGAATTCAAGATCAAATTCTATCAGTAGCATGATCCACTTTGTAGTATGTGTATTATGATATGTTCTACTCATCATATACTGCAAAGGATTTTGTTTTGATATGACATACGTAGTATGACTTAGCATATAGTGGTGCAACTTCTTAGTTGCAAAAACCACTGCTAAACAGAGCTTCTTGATGTATGCATACTTTAGCTCATAGCTAACCAGGGTTCGACTGATGTAATATATCACTTGTTCTTTGTCTTGCTTGTTCTTCTAGGCTAACATGGTTCCCAGTGCAAAGTTTGTGGTGGATATATAGAGCATAAAAGGTACATCTGGTCTAGGTGGAGCTAGTACTAGCGGTGATGCTAGGTATTGCTTGATCTCAGAAAAATCTTTCTGACACTCTTCATCCCAATTGAATGGGACCCCCTTGTGTAGCAGTCGATTCATGGGTCAATATTTATCCGATAGTTGCGCGATGAAGCGCTTTATGGATGCTACTTTACCCTGTAGGCTTCTAAGTTCTTTGATATTTGTGGGGGGAAGCATTTCTAATATGGCTTTGACTTTTTCTGGATCGACTTCGATCCCTCATTTTGAAATGATGAATCCCAAGAGTTTTCCTGATGTAACACCAAAAATGCATTTCTTGGGGTTCAACCTAACATTGTGCTCAATCAAGTGATCGAAGACCTTTCTTAGGACCTCTGCATGCTCTTCACACAATAATGACTTGGCTAGCAAGTCATCAATGTAATCCTCTAGGATTTTGTGCATGTAGTCATGGAAAATATATGTCATAGCCCATTGGTATGTGGCACCAACATTTTTAAGGCCAAATGGCATAACCTTATAACAAAATATTCCCCATGGAGTGGTAAAGGTTATTTTGTGTTGATCTTTGGGTTTGACCCGAATCTAATTATAGCCAAAAAATCCATCCATGAGTGATAACATCTCATGACCAGCTGTGGCGTCTACAAGAGCATCGATGTTGGGCAACAAAAATGCATCCTTGGGTGTTGCCTTGTTGAGGTCTCAAAAATCTGTACAAATATGGATTCTTCCATCAGGTTTTCCTATGGGTACCATGTTTGATACCCATTCTGGATAGTCGATGGGAATGATGAATTCTACATCCAAAAGTTTTTGCAATTTATCCTTGACCATCAAATGGTTGGATTGGTGCATCTTCCTAAGTTTCTACTTGATCGATTTCTTGGTAGGGTCCAATGAAAGGTTATGAGTAACCAATTTTGGATCCAGATCTAACATATCTTTATACATCCAAGCAAAGAGATTAGGTCTCTCTTTCAATAGAGGTATGAGGATGGCTCATTCCTCAAGAGATAAGCTTTCTCCAAACTTGACTTTCTTAGGATTCATGGGATCTGTATTGATATCCACTTTGAAAGTCTCCTCTATTGACATATGTGACCCCTCCTCAAGCTAGTGAGGTGTAGGGATCATATGGATGTCATCTATTGGGTTCAAAGGATCTACAATATAAGGATCAACCTCGGAGTTATAAACATCATGAGCACATCCTATGGAAAAATGGAATGGTTGTAACATTTCTTTGTTAGGGAAGAAATCCTCAGGTGAAAGGGGTGAATTGGTGTGATCAAAATCAATGGCCTCAAGATT
Organism: Wollemia nobilis; assembly: GCA_028583015.1. Classification (NCBI taxonomy): domain Eukaryota; kingdom Viridiplantae; phylum Streptophyta; class Pinopsida; order Araucariales; family Araucariaceae; genus Wollemia; species Wollemia nobilis. The sequence goes on along the minus strand of JAQPPZ010016981.1, from coordinate 44,530,226 downwards.
GAGGTGCAATGGTTTTGAAGGGTCGAATGGATTATGGAGTGGAGTGGTCAAATCAATGGAGATCATGTTTACAGATGGAAAGTAATCTCCATGGCCATGTGGGTAGGACTCATCAACTGCTTTTTGATCTAAATACTCCCAGTCTGGACTAGGAGGCTTTGGTATTTTAGGATCTACCTCAAGAGGAGGTAGGACAATTGGGTCCTCTGGTGGAAGTAACTACGCTAGAATAGGCAATTGAGGGAATACCCCATGAATATCATCTACGTTGGCAAGGGGTCTTTCTAGCTCTATGACCTCTACAATATTATCTAGGGGATGAAGGTTCCTAGGCCCTAGGATACTCTATATATGGCTAATAATTCATCCTGCCTAGATATAGAGTATCCTAGACCAAACTTATTGATAGGCAACTGATAGTAAGGTTCATAAGGTGTCATGTGACCTTGTTCATACAATCCCAAGCCTTGATCATGCCAATGGCAATGATCAAAGTATCAGAGCACAAACTTAGCGTTTGACAAATAATATACGTTCCCTATGAAGGGTTCATCATCTTCTTGATCAATAGGTGAATGGTCAGTGACTTGGTCAAAGCTCCCATAAATGAATTTTGTTTGATTTGGTGGTATAACAAGAGGTACCACTATCCAAATAGACAATGGGGAACATAAGGTCTCCCCATGTCTTGTGCAAATTCTATGATTAGTGTGAATGTGATATTTTACACCAAATACTTTGCTAGCTTGAGATTCACTAAATGCACTATCACCTATGGTGCAGATGACATAGTGGATGATGTTGGTGAAGCGAGTTGAGTTATATCATTCTCTATATCATGTGAATAATCCTTCTCCATGGAAGTAAGAATATTTGTGGTGGCCACATTAGGTATGACTCTAGGCTCTTCCTCTATCATGGGTGCCTTAATTTTTTGTTTATCCTTTGATTTGGATGATGTTAAAGGCTTATCAAAAATGATAGTTGACCTAAGATATTATGGTAATGCTGATGTGGATGGATCAGCCTGCATTGACTTGGTTTTGTGATCTAGATGTATGATAGGAGATATTGGTCATATATCTAGATGTGTTGATGGGAGAACAAACTCCCCCGGCATATCAACCTGATTGACATATTTAAATGGCTCTTCGTCTGAGGGGACTACATGGACATGTCCCTCATAGACATATTTGATACATTGGTGTAGAATTGAGGGAACACATATCATATCTCGGATCCATGGATGCTCGAGTAAGATGTTGTATTGCATGGCACCTTCTAGCACATGACACATAACTAAAATGGTCTTGAGTCCTACTTGAATAGGTAGAACTATTGTACCAATAGTGGAGCATAATACATCATTAAATGCTCATAAAGTAAACGTTGAGGCAACTATGTGTGACTCAGGAATGCTTAGGTATCCAAGGGCCTTTGTTGTTATGATGTTGATTGAAGAGCCTGTGTCAATCAACACTCACTTGAAAGGTATTCTGATTAATGCAAGTGATAATGTGTAGTGGAGGATCCACTACATTGGTCAAAATAGTTTTGATTTCATGATCATAGAATGTGATCACTAGCTCTTTACACTTTTGAATATGCCCCATGAAATTGGTAAATGCATTCGGGTTTTGGGGCTGGAGCTCAATGGACTTCAAGATTTCCATGAGGGTTTCCCTATGCTTAGGGGACTGTTCTATGAGCTCATAAATAGACAACTTAGTCGAGGCCATCTATAGACTTTGAGTGAGTCTAGATCGTATAGTGATCATCGATCTTGTCGATGGGCCTGGCAATTGATTCTGAGTTGGCCTTTGCTGAGGTGTAGTTGGAATATGGATAGGAGCCATAGGTGGCTTAGGTTGGTTGTATATTTTATTATGGGTGACAATATTTATCATGCCAATAAATCCTTGAGTAGGAGGATCTATATGTATCTCGTTGACATGACCTATCTAATTTCCCTTAGCCTCATGATGGGGCAAGGGTTCTTTAAAAATACCCAAGTTTTGGTTATCAATCGCCAAAGGATTATCAATTTGTAGTTCATCCTTGTCTAACATGTTTTGTACTCAATTCTTGAAACCATAGCAATTTTCAATGTCATGACATTTTTGTCTATGATAAGGACAATATTGGTCTTCTCTATACCCCTTTGGCTTTGGGATGGTTAGGATCCAACAAATGTACTTCGGGTAAGGTAAGTGCCTTAGCCTCGCATAGTCTATTAAATAATGATGCCAAGGACTCAGGCAATGGTGTGTATTGGTGAGGTGGATGACGTTGTCTATCCTTACCCTGGTTTCTATTACATTGATTGTAATGCATGGGGGAGGTTGAGCCTGATAATTTGGCTATTGTTGGCTCTTTTCCACTTTAGGAATGTTTATCACAACTTTATTCATAGGCACAGGTTTGGCCTAATGATGTTGGTTGCATGTGTTCTTATTCCACTCTTTTTTATGGAGTTTCAACTCTCCCTCTTGGACCTTAATGTCCTCTATAACTTTGGCTTGTGCCAAAGCCTCCTCAAATGTTGGATACTATTGCAACTAAAGTAGCAATGATATGTGTTTAGCACAACTCTTTGTGAACATCCAAGTTAGTTCAGATACAAGAATGACAAATGGAAGTTTTGACATGACTTTTCACCATCTATTCCCATAATCCATAATCGGCTCATCATCATATTGATGTAAGTTTGATAAGTTGGAAAGGTTAGCTTTCTTCTTGATGCCAAAATAAAAGTGTTCAAGGAAAGCATTTTCTAGCTGTTCAAAGCTAGTTATACTGTGCCTCGGGAGCTGATTGTACCACTCAAGGGCAGCACTCAAGAGTGTGATCATGAAAGTTCACAGCAATAAGGCATCATTGTTTTGCAACTAGAAACACAAGTTCATAAAACTCGTAACATGTTCCTGTGCATCCTCATCCCCCTTGAATTTTTCCAACTTAGGCATTTCAAAGTGTTTAGGATATGCTAGACTAGGTACCGATGGACTAAGGGGTTGATTATAAATTTTTCTCAAAGTGGGCTTCTGATAAGTCACACCTTGTTTTTCAAGGGATTGAATCCACTCGGTGAGCACTTTGTATGCTTGAGATGATATGATCTCATCCTCCTGAAGAGGTCTTTGGGGAGCAAGCTATGGAATGTTTCTATGTGATCGAGTTGGTCAATTGTAATCATCAGCCAAGTCCACTAAGGATGGTTCAGGATACATCTAATCATGTTCATCTTACTCTATCTCCTCATATTGGTCATAGTCCAATCGACTTGGCATTGGACACTGTTGTTGTCAAGAAGCATGTAGTGAAGTGTGATGAGGACGAGTGTTTATTTTCCTACCAAGTAGCTCTTGGTGAAACATATTACATCTCTCATTATGTTGCTACCTATAAGCACTAGGTGAGGGTAATTCTTCTTGAGTGAACCTATTTGATCATTCTTCATGTTCCTTTTGCTCAAGAATCCTTTGTTCTTACAAACAGTGATCATACAGACACTGGTGATGTAGCCTCTATGTTTCTTCATGCTCATGTTCTAGGCGCTCACGCTCATTATGCAAATCCTCCAATTGGGCTTGGAGTAATTGCTCTCTTTGGTTGGCATCAGGACCTAGGCAACCGATCTTATTCGATCTATTATGTATGGTCATTGGCTTCGTAGCTCTATGCAAGGAGATTTGGTAATTTTGGTTCTAGTTGCAGGTATAGCAACCCTCTTACCTCTGTCTTTCAAGGTGACATTAACACCATGTTCAACCCTATGTTCAGTGCCTTCATGTGTAGACAGTGCAGGTGTATGGGGTGCTCATCTAGAACACTCACCGTGGGCATACATATGACACTCTATCCCTTCACTACGCACACTCTCTAAACAAGAATGGGTAGACAAAGTGGCCCTATGGGTTGACTCTCCACCATACTTGTCTAAATGATCAAGTTGATGGGTTCTCCAAGGTTGGTTAAGAGGCATACCTCTTTCACCAATGCTATGAAATGATATGAGATCCTCTCCACGCTCGAAGGGATTTGAAGCTCTAGTGGGTATGTGAATGGGTGCAACCCCTCTAGTTTACCCCTCATTGGGTATATTTTGTCTATCAACATGATGAGATGACTAAGGTCTAGAAGGAATCTCCTCATAGCCATGACGAGATTTAATAGAAGTCCTCCTAGGTGGGGTTTCTCGATGAGATCCCCCACGAGTGGAATTGTCTCCACGGAGACTACCTGAACGTCGTTCAGGTATGGCTTGGATAATTGGACTGACTCTAGGGTAGTTTGCACCCTCTTGTGCATTGGATACCACCTCAGTTGTCAATTGAGTGTGGTCTTGTATGGTGACCATTCATTTTTGAATTATCTCATATGTGATTTTAAGAAACAAACAATGTATACAGATGATTATCTCTTTTAAAGTTTGATTGTGTTTCCTAAAAAAAAAAAATTGGCTTGTGTGTTTTGATTTGTTGTATATCATACCACTTTCTTGTACAAGTTTGAATATAGTTGATGTAACTCTCAATTTATTAAAAGGATTTCACCTGTATGCCCACACACACATATCAAATGATGAAGTCTAGATTGTGAATCCCATCAGGCTATGGAGATGAAACCCATAATAGGGGGGGGGCTCCCGCCCCCCCCCTATACACCGTGGGTAGCATACACTCTCAAAATATAAATGTGTGTTATATTCCACAGCTTCTATGGATCTTGGAGCTGGTCTTGGCCACAATCAGGTCAAAATAATTCACAATATCCAAGCCAAACAGGTGGTGATGAAGGCCACCGTTGGTCTTGATCAATTGGTTGGATGTGAGAGCCCAACTCAACTAATGTTTAACTTTAAAGCGTGATGTGTGTGTGGTTCATTTTACTTTAAACAAAAGCAAATATGCATAATACAACATGCCATGATTTTTCAACTACATGCATGAAAATAACATTTAAGATTCAGAAATGATGCATGTAAATAATATTTTACTTTCAAAAAATGTAGTGCAAAGCTAAAATGAAATAGCCTTTAAGCAGGCTCCAAGCATGCAAAGCTTACACTCAATCTAACAGAGGTCATCTCTATGAAAAATGGTGCACAACAGTGGTCGTCAAACACAGAGGCAGTCAAAAATCTGACCGTTGTATTCTAAGGCGACGAGTAGCAGAGGACGTTGTTACCAGCAACAGTGGCAAGTAAACAATAGAGAACTAAAATTTTCCTTTTTTCTTTGTGTTCTAATTATTGCTTCTACTCTATAAATTTCATACAAATATAGAAAAATATGGATTAGGACCACTTACAGGGGTAGCATTAGTTTGAAGAAGTTGTTGTCATGTTGTTTCTTTGTATTTTTCTCGAGGCTAATATTGATCAGAACGACGATAGTGTTAGCTGCCATAGTCAATGGTGGTGGTGACTTTTAGTCACGGTTGCTCAAAGCGACAGTACTTGAAATGAAAAAATAGCTAGAAAACTTTGTTAGCAGCCAAAATTGGAAGGGTCCCACACATGATCGCCAGTTGTGAATTGCCAAAAGACTCTAAACATCTATGACATTGCAATAATGAAATCAATTTGAACAAAAGAAATCTATGTAACCATGATAACAAGAATTTGAATAGAGACGGGCCATTTTCATTAATTTTCAAAAGACATTGTACATCGGGTTACAATACGTCCCTCTTAGGGATACCAAATTGATACGATATTACAAAATATTTCAAGAATAGATGTCTTCCAAGTAGACTCTTCTGAAATTCCTCAAATCTAATTATAGGAGGGTTTCCTTTGCAACCTCCGCATGATGATGTCAAGGAAGATGGTCTTGATGATGCTTAGCTCTTGCAAAATACTTGTCACCTACACACAAAGAAACTAAAAATAGATTAATAGCATTGAAAGCCTCTCAAGATGAGGCTAGTTTCTTGATAGGTGCAATAAAGAAAGCAAATGCATAAAGAAATGTAAAAATGCATGAAATACTAAAATAAAGGTATAAATATTGAATGTAAAGTAATTAATCTAGGTTATAAATCCAATTAAAAACATCTACGACTAATTCTAATGGCTAAAAAAAAGGAAAATATACATCATCCTAGGGTTGTTGATGATCAGGTCAACGGGCTCTGTTAGCTACTGTTAACGTCAGTGGTGGCGCCTGTAGGTAACTATTGAAAACAATGGTCATAGGATAGAGCCTCTTTTCTCTATGTTCTGGGCTTGATGATGATCAATTCTTCTACTGAATTGATGTGCAAGGATTGGTCGTGTCTCAAGACACAGTTGATTGTGAAATTAGGCTCAAAATGGCGTTGAATCGATGAAGAATAGTGGTGTAGATTGATTTCAAACTCTCCAAAGCTCCATGGATGTAAATGATAGCTTCATAGCACAATTTTGGTAGCACTGTGATGCTTGTGAGGGTTTGCACTCTTTGATCACAGTTCGGTAGCACTTCATTATGCTAATTGCTCATGAATTCCCTCAACTTTTCTCTTGCTTTCGAATACCTTAAATAGACTTTCAAAATATTAATCCTAGCTTCTCCAAGAAGCTAAGATCAAGAATTGGTTAGGCTAGAGAAGTTGGAAGGATGCTTCTGAAAGCTTTGCAAATGCAACTGCTCAAGAAACCATTGTTGGTAACAGATTTTTCTTGGCTCGGGTAGCCCAATTTTGTTACAGACTTGACTACCTTTGATAGGTATGGCTCAAATTATGGTTGCTATCGACAGGAACGACTAGCTTGTGGCCACTCTCAACATCAACAACGACGATGGTTGCCATTGATTTCATCAGCAGTCAAGGCTGAATAGGACTAGCTTGCCCTGATTGAGTGTTAGAACCACTGTTGGGTCTTGGAAAGGTCCAAGGTGCATCACATGGCTTGAAAAGGTGTCTACATGAGTAGCCTCCTCAAACATGATGTGTTTTAGGTGTCCACACAAAAAATGTACATGAATTTATATAATGTGATGTCTCTTAGGATCCAAGAGACTCTTGGTGTTCCTTCTTTTAATAGAGATCAAATGTGATGCTCTATATCATACCTCTTCTATTTTTTCTAAATAGTGTAATAATCAATATCTAACAATTTAAAACCTTTTATTGCATGTAATATTTATATTTCATCAATTTAATTTGTATTAAACATTAACCAAACATGATTCATATATATATTTTCTATGGTTGGAGTATGGTTTCGAGTTGTAAATTATTACTTTTGACCTTTTAATTATACATATTATGGTAAGAAAAATATCAAATAATTTCATTATTTTTGCAAGTTAAAATAGTAAAATAGGACCTTATCAATGTGTTATATTTTCTACATTTAAATGTGAATACGTATAATTAAAATCTTAGAAGTATAATAATACTATAAGCATAGAATCTTTGCATTTCTCATCAACCATAGGCATCAGCCAAAAATTTGGGCATCTACATTTTTTACTCTTTCATTACACAATAAACGCATCAAAAAGGGGCAAAATGTAGGCACCCAATTTGGCACACTTCACCAACCTTTAATTCTACTAAAATTCATCAATTAACCCTCATTCACAAGTTTATTTTGTGGTAAATAATAAGTTTTGTGATTGTAGATTGTATTGAAAGTAGATAATCTTCTTTGTTCATACCAAGTTGTAACATGAAGCCTTTGAAACTAATATATAAGTTGAAAGTTAGATCTTCTATCATTTATATTATTGTTTAAGTAAGATTTTTTAAACTATTGGTAGGATTGATTGTAGATTCAATGATGCTTGCTATTAGCATGGATGGCATTGGATAGTGAAACATACATTTTTGTTTTTTGTTCTTACAACACAATAACAAATGGTGATGTATTCAAACATCTATAATATGTCTATACTAGAAGCTTATAAGCATCAGTTATACGTTGATAAAGTTTCCATAACAATAACTTATTTAAAATTAAAATTTTAAAATTATTAAAATGAATTAATTATAAACAAAATTATTTTCTCTTCCCCCTCATGAAGAGAGATACAAAAGGACACATGTTAGGTCCCTATTGGAGGAATCTCTTTTACTTGTAATAGAATTGTTTCTAAGCTAAAACAAAGCCAATGAGAGGGCATTCTTTTCCATTCATGTAAGAAAAATATATCTATAAAAAGGAGTAAAGGGAGCCTATTATTCTAGGAAAGTGTTAATATAGGTCAAAGGTGATAGGAAAAGTTACATTCATTTTCACTTATCAAGAGCTTATTTAAATACAAATTACTTTACCCAATACAAAGCAATGACCCTAACAATGTGATTTCCATAACTGGTGTAAATCACAATTAACTAAAAACTCACACATGACTTTTGGATGAGTGGTTCTAATCACTCCATTTTTACCTTGTTATAATTTATCATACCACATGATGTAATCAATCCCAATATTATTCCTCTTATTACATCATGACCCAAACATGGGTAAGGATACAACAATATGAATAACCATATGATGAACTATGGTACATTCAATAGTTCATCAAGTACACTTAGAGTACGAATAGTGATGCACTCAACTATTCACACTAAATAATAGTAGGAGCGACCTTACTATACTTCTTTAGTTGGAATGGCCTCATTCAACTCTTAACCAAGGATAGGGACAAATTTAGCTATCGAAGGTTGCACTAAATATCCCCTTGTGAATAAGGGGACACACAACTATTCACAAGTATCAATCTTGAATCAATTCAATAAATATATTCTTCCTCACTATCCTTGTGGGGAGGGTATTTATCATGTGTTGCAATACTGTATTCTTCATCATCATCTTCATTTGCAGCCATTGTCTTGTTTGTTTTTAGTTTTTTATTTATCAGGTCCTTAGCTTGTTGGATACAGGTCATTATTATATGACCTTGTTATTTGTAGTAGAAGCATACAAATCAATCCTTAGATGAAGAAGACTTACTGTTTTGCTTCTTATTTACAAACAATACCTTTTCTTTGTTAATTATGTTATTTTTCTTAATTATATTTGCTTTGTCAATCAAAGACAAAATTACATCTTCCAAAGTGGGAATAATTTTGTTCAATATGAACACAATATTAGCATAACTAGAAGGCATGCTATTTAACAAAATAGCTTTGGCATCATCACTTTCTACCTTGGTATTAATTCCATATAGTTGATTCATCAAAGAGTAAAACTTACTTATGTGTTAGATGATATCATCACCTTCCATCATCTTTAATCCAAAAAGCTTTTGCTTAAGTGCCATGTTTGCACTTGATGTTTGTGAACCAAACAACGTATTAAGTGAATCTCAAACTTTTTTTGTTGTGTTTGAGATATTTATGTGATGTAATTATACATCTAAAAGCCTAATACCAATCATAGTTATTACTCTTTGATATTTTATAGTCCACTTGATTGCCTCTTTAGGGTTTTGTGACTCTAGTTTGGTTTCATTTAGGACATTCTAAAGATCTTTTATAATTAAAAGCAATTAAATCTTGATTTACCATGTATTAAAATCTCGTCCATCAAACTTCTCAATCACCATTGTCTTGTCTATGACTATTGAGAGAATATAGGATTATCCTCTCTTAATAAAAACAATCTATAAAGGTGTTGGGTACCATCAACAATACACCTTTATTTCAATTCTAACTCTAATGGAATGACTTGACTCAATAAAAAACAAGACTACAAAGCAAATATCTTTAACACAATGACACTTCTAACTATAGATAACAAAACTAAACAAAGACTAACTCTCAAACAATACCTACACCAATTTTTTTTAAAACTTAATAATGATGGACATACAACTCATTTTCTAATAAAGACACGCCCAATTTTAACTAAGAAGACACATATTTTAACATACCCAAAATTATGTTAAGTAATATTTCAAAAACAATCCACTACACTTATCTATTTAAACAATTCATTCTAATCTGCTTGTTGTGGTGCAGTGGTAAATGCCCTGGGTGTTGGTAGAGGCCGACCCAGGTTCCATTCCTCTTGTCTCCGTCCTGTAGATATATGGTATAGTTAGGAATGTCCTATGTGCTGGTAGAGGCCGACAAGGCTCCATTCCTCCTATGCCCAACCTGTTGAAAGTGGCACCTCGAAAGGGGTGTTTTCCACTATAAATTAGTTTACCCAGGTGTTTTAGGTGAGTTGGAGAGGAGAGGGCAATCCTCCAAGGGAGGTCCCAGGTTCAAATCTCCACCCTACCAAAAAGTTGAATTGGGTATCTAAAATCCAATTGATAATGTTGGTGCGGGCAGGGTCGGATGCGACCCCGGTGACTTTGACGGTGTAGAACCCCTTGTTCGTGGTCTCTCAGACCAAGGTGGCTCCGCAAGGGGTTTTTCGCTTAAAATAAAACAAGTCATTCCACGTCATTTATGAACACGTCGTGTTGCATCAACATTCTATTAGCATCTAGTTTCTCTCTAATTCCATGATCCTATGGCCCACCATCTCATGAATCATGATGTATTATTTTTGTTTTAACCTACGATGCTAAATAGGTGAGATTGTACTTTGTAACTAGTACCAAACACACCCCAAAAAAATTGGAATACCTACATGGTATAAGCAATAAATATCCATTACTTCCTCTAGAAATAAATTATCAGGTAGATGTCAAGATGTTATTGTTCTTTCTGACTAGTTGAAAATATATGTAAAAACCTTAACCATAGGCTTACCCTCTCCTAACGCTAAATAGACAAGCATGATCTTATCTTAGTTTATGATGGAGTTGAATGTGCCAAGATTTAGTATAGCAAATGCAATGTTATATGGGGTAAATATCAAGAGCCCCTCGCTAGAGCAATTCACCTAGATTTGAAATTGGTTTCCCACATGTGTGCTCTTTAGCAGACTCATGAATGTGTTGAATTGTCTGGTCTTTTCCATAATAATTATAAACAAGAATTAAGGTTCACTTCAAAAGTTTAATATTTATGTTTTTGCATCAACAATGAGTCTTCACTTCATAATAGGGAAGTTCAATGAATTATTTCTATCGAGGATTATTTCTAAGTCATCAGTAATCATCGCTTTCTTAATTGGTGATATTATACAAGTGAATTCCCTAAGGCGAGAAAGACATTTAATTACTTCAATAGATGTGTCTTTCCAATGTGTTCTTTGTCTATGAGAGTTGACGACCAAACTATTTGAATAATAGCACTCATATCAAAGACTTGTCATTGCCATTCTATGCATAATATTTTTACATGAGGACCGTCATTATTAAAAACCACTCTTAATCCCTCTCAACCTGCTCTAATACCATTGATAGAAAATTTTGCATTGATTTTTTATCAAGAGTTTCTTTAAATATAAATTATGTTACCCAATATAGAGCAATGATATTGGTGTCCTCTCTGATCATCCCAAGCATCGGATGTGGTGTGGACTAGGTGGTCAGGGCTATCATACTTGGTGCAAAGTGATATAGCAGGGCCAATTCCAATAGCACAAGGTTTGGCGCAGTCGAGGATCTCTAGGATTTTGATAAATATTATATCCTTTATAGGATGTGATCTTAGGTGCATGGTTCCTAATCTATCATCTTGGGGAGAAAAGAGTTAGAGAAAAAAAAACAAATACAATGGAAAGGAAAAAACCTAATCTAACAAGAGGTGATGCATCAAAGATCAAATAAGATCCCCCCGTATAATAGATTTTATTGTAATGCACTAGCGTGAAAATTTCCTCTCCTTGACATATATAAGCACATATTGAAATGCAAGCATACATACACATAATGATTTCAACATTCACCAAGAATTTGCAACAAAAACATAATTATATAATCCAAAGAGCAAATTTAGTAAATTATAAATAGATTTAGCTCTAGATCTCAAAATTAAATCTAAGCCACTTAGAGAAGATAAAATATCTTAGCCACTAAGAAAGGGTGAAGTCTTTTATGTGCGCCAAGACATATGATCCAACTACAACTTATCTTTTTTAATTTATACACCATCAAAATAGTAAACCTTAACCCTAGTGTTCAAGGGCTTAATCATCCTAACCTAAAGGTTTTGAGCTAAACAAATAAAGGGTCTAAGATTTAAGAAGGGTTTTCTCAAAAGTATAGTTGGGTGATATGAATCTACCTAGCCAATTAAATCATTCCAAAAACATGTTATTAAGTAGAAATAGTATATGATCAATTCATGTGTTAAAGGCATCCTCCTTGTGAAGAAATTTAAAAGAACACCCTTGTTCTTTCTAGTCAATAAGAAGTAAAATATAGACAATACAATTCAGAATTATAAATGCCTCATAAAGCACTAATTTATTAATAAAATTGTAGCAAAGGTCTACATAAAATTGCAACAATACATACAACAAAAATATGTCATAGATTCTTCAAATTTAGCTATAAAACAAAATTGCAGTCTCTTATTTTAAATGCTACAACAACAACAAAAATAAACATAAAAAACTAAAACCAACAACAATATACCAACATGAAAATGTTCATTACGATATATTTTTTAGCATCTCTCATAAATCAAAACTTCTATAAATGCTTCCCTGGTTGATAGTCTAGAATTGTAGTAAAACATCCAGTTTATGTTTTCCAAACAATGGGAAAGAAGGTGGTACGTGGAAGAGCCATGCCCCTTATTCAACTTAATCTCCAACAACCTTTTAGTTTTCCATTTCTCTTTATATCTAAAATTTACCTCCTTTTGTATATATGTTTATTTTTTTTATGCTCAACCCAATCTGGCAACTCAATTGGCAACAAGAAATCTTGGTCAATAAAATCCATTTGGCAGATAAAGCAATTAGCATCAACTACCAACATTCTCTTTTTTTATTTTGAGCAAATGAACAATCTTTTCTCTAAGCTTCAGGAAGTAAAATTTTACTACATCTTTAGTAAAAATATCAACCAGCTATTCATTAGTATTCACATACCTCAGATTTCTTTCTTCTAAATTATGTCTCTAATAAAATTATACTTCACTTCAAAATATTTTAATTTTACATGGTGAACTGGATTCTTTACCAATTTGATAGTTGCTCATATTATCACAAAATATTATTGTTGGTTTTCATTGCTTCTTCCCAATTTCTTCTAAAATTTTCTTGAACCATAGTGTGTGTGCACCAGTTGAAGTGATGATAATGTATTTTGTTTTTGTAGAAGAGAGTGCAACTGATCCTTGCTTCTTTGAACTTCAAGTGATCGGTCCTGGACCTAGTGTGAAACAATTATCGAATGTTGACTTTTAATCATTCAAACTATCATCCTAATCAACATCACTATAACTAGCCAATTCAATATTATTATATGCATGATCATGTATATCCAAATCAATTGTACCCTTCACATACTTTAATATCCTCTTGGTTTCCTTCAAATTTATCTCGTATGGCTCACTCATATACCTAGAAATAAGGGACACAACATATACAATGTCTGGTCTAGTATGAGTAACAAACATCAAGCTTCCAACTATGTTTCTATAGGCTCTCATGTCCACTTTATTAGCTCCATCATCTTTTTATAAAACTACTTCATAAGCAATTGGAGTCATATTTAGTTTGCATTCTTCCATGTTAAAAATTTTCAACACATCCTTAGCATAGTTGGCTTGACAAACAAAAATCTAATTTTCACTTTAATGTACTTCCATTCCTAGGAAATACTGCATCGGCCCTAATTCCATCTCAAGCTCTTTATTGTAGTACTCTAACTAATACTTCATCTTAGAACAACTACTCATGTATATAAAATTATCAATATATAAACAAACAAGAAGAATGGCATTATCTTACCTTTTGTAGTAGAGATTGGCTTCACTCTTACTTCTCATGAAAATATATTTCCTAAAAATGGCCATCAATTTGGGTATACCGTATCCTTGGAGACCTTGCCTTCTTCAACTTGTAGACTTGGTCTTCTTTACCTTGGAATTCAAATCCTTACTTCCTCCTCTAAGTACCCATTTAAGAAAGCACTCTTCACATCCAAATGATGTATGCTCCATCTCCTTTGGGATTCTAATAAAATCACCATTCTAATGGTCTCTTGTCTTGCCACCAATGCAAATATTTCTTCATAATCCATGTCATATCTTTGAGCGAAGCCTTTTGCAACTTGCCTTGCCTTGTGTCTTTCAACACTACCATCACTCTTGTACTTAGAAGTTGTGCATGTTCTCAAGTGTCATTCTTATGAATTTAATTCATTTGTTCTTGCATTGCTTGCACCCAAACATCATTACTACAAGAATCCTCAAAATGTGATGGATCAAAATCAACTTGTGATAACAAAGCATAGTTTATCGCCTCACCTTTTGGGTCTTCTTCATCATCATCACAATTTTACAATCTTTGCAATCTTGAGGTCTCATGATCAGCTTCATGTGCTTGGCTTCTTGTAAGTCTTCTTTTAAAATTTATATCCAACATTTGATTTGGAGGATGATATGTAAGAATCCTCTTACCTTGCTTGCTTGTAGAATTTGATGAGGGTTCATTTGGCTGATTTGCATGAGGAATTGACTCACAAGTGGGATGTTCACTAGTTATACCATCATTAACAACCTTTTTGGACTTATCAACATGGTCATTTTGTTGATCAAAAACTCCCCCTTCATCAAAAATGACATCTCTTGAAACAATAACTTTGTTAGTGATGGGATTGTAAATTCTAGTCTTTGCTTTCTTCACTATAACCAACAAATATGCTTGCCTCACCCTTTGCATCTAATTTCTTTCTATGTTGATCAGCATGTACATAAGCTAAACAACCAAAAACTTTGAAATGATTGACATCAGGATTTCTATCATACCATGCTTCATATGGAGTCATCTTCTTAAGTGCACTAAGATCCTCCCTTGGTAAACTCATGCATATGATGAATCTATGAACTAATAGGTTAACTTGTTGTGGGAATGACCGACTATCTCAAGTTTAGTTGTTGCAAAACATATATTTTTATGGAAAAATATGATATTGCTAATGGATTTGTAATTTTTGCAGATGCAGACTTTATCGTGGGTGGAAGAAAGAATTAGCTGCCAAGAACAAAATACCTTAGAAAAAATATATAACGAAAAAAATCATATTTTATTTCATCATGGTCGCTTTAAATAAGGAAATATTAATTATGCACTACTTGTTTCATTATTGATCGAAGTGTTGCATTAATATCTTTGGTGAAGACTCCAAGATATATTTGTTGCTTATCAAAATAATGATGGAGGATAGATATTGGTAAATTATGCTCCTTCATGTTCGAATGATGTGGGTGAACGTGTGGATACTGGATGGAATTGACATTACGTTAGCTATGGATTGCTCCCGTGTCTTCTTGTCATTCTTTTCTTTAAGATCATGTATCCGGTGAAGTAATGGAAAACTTCATTAAAAGTTTAAAAAGGCTTTAATTTAATTTATTTTCAAATGCTATTCGAGCTTCAAATATGTTTCAACTAGGATTTGCTTGTTTTAAATGAAGTTCTTGTTGATGAGTGGAATGGTCCTCCAAAAAGAATGGTGGGGATTCAAAATATTGGTTAGTTACCTTGATTGTGGACATCATGGGGGGAAAAATCGGTGAAGAGTGGCCTCATGAATGCATTGCGATGGTCGGACGTGAGGAAGGGATAGCCAATAGCCAAGAAGGAAGTTTTATTTGGGTGAGTGGTCTTTACAGAGTGGAGATGAAGGCGTGACTGGATAGAGAAACGGAAGCTTCACTTGGTTGGAAGGAATTCGTAAGGCAAGTTCAGGTAGACTTGTTTGATTTTGGGATATGCAAGTGTTTATGTGTATCTCTTGGTTTATTGAAAAGAGTATGCTTGTATGTTTATTTTGATTGATCTGAATGATTCAATTCAAGAGCAATGAATGTTTTATTTTTGGGAATTGTTGTTTTGGAATTTATTGGAATGGAATCAAAAGTCAAAGATTAACCAAATATTGAATCGAGCCCTCTATCAGTATTGCACTAGTGTGTGAGTTAGGTATCTCCCTAAGAGAAGAGTGGGGTTGGGTTAAAATGTGTGCCCAAAAATGTATCTTGATGTTGTAAGTTGCGAGTCTTGAGTCGTACATCAATATTGTTCCTACGGTAGATGGGTCTCTTATAGATTTAAAGTTTGATTGAATTTTTTGAATGGTTGATAGCCAAAGTTGTTATGGACCAAGTGAGATCATTTTTAGATCTACTAGATAGTGCATCAGGTTTCTCTTACTGTAGATAAATTAACCTGAGACAAAGATAGACGATTAGTGCTTTGAACCCAACTCAGTTGGCCTTACCTAAAAACCTACTCGTTGGTTGATCTGTAAGCAATGTTCGGAGAGAGACAATACAAATGCTCCCAAAATGTAATACGTCTTTGAACGTACGCATTGGCAAAAGATAGCTCAATGTCAAGGATTGAAAATAGGTGTTATGTTTTGGTATACTCATGTTGAGGTGTATGGTTGCTTTAATATTGATCTTGTGAATTCTATTTGGGATTAATGAATTGATTTAGAAATTGAAACATTGTGCTTCTTGAAGGTAGTTTATATATTTCTTGCTATGAAATTCTATTTATTCTTTTATAGAAGTAGTGAAGACCTTCTTTTAATATATTGTGCTTCTTTTAGAGGAAAATGAGAGTCTAAGTAATGGCTCCTTTGAAATGTTTCAATTTGACTTGACTGGCTTAGTTGATGTTGAAACCAGCTTTGGAAATTAAAAAGGATTTATTGTTGTTGTGAAAAATGTAATCAATTTGTAGGATGAATAGATGTTGTTTTGTAATCCATGTGTATGAAATAATGGACCTTTAATAGTTCATATTTTGGAGTCTTAATGGTCTATCTATGATTGAAAAGTTATATGGCTTGTTTGTGATTAGTGATGGGAAGATATAAATATGATTTTATTTTAGGGGATGATTATTTTAGATGGCATTATGTGGAACCTTTGGTTTAATATGTTGAACCAAATTTTGCATTAATGAGTTAAAGGACTATTTCATTTGCATTGAGATAGGAAATAGGAAAAGGTATGTGTTTGTGGATGGATAGATTAAATGAATAGTCCATGTGTTTTCTAAATGAATAGATTGGACAAACAAGTATTGTTTGGAAAATAATAGATTAAAGGAATAATCTATGTTTGGATAGGATGATTTGATTGATGAATCTATGTGTTTTGGAAGAACAAGGTAAATGAATAACCTATGTTTTTGGAAGAATAGATCAAGGGATGCATCTATACTTTGAGAGAGATAGATTTAATGAGTTGTTTTATGTTTGGATAAGGGATAGATTAATTGACTCATCTATGTTTGGATAAAGAATAAGGAAAGATGTGATATCCTCATCTGGTAGAGGCTAGAGTAAGAACATATCTATGCTAGAATGGGTTGAGGAATAAGCATTACTGGTATACCTTCTTTGATTAGATGGAATGTAATATGGTAAATGTTTGCTTGGAATAATCCATTAGTAGGAGAATATATCTCTTGGAAACAAAAATGTATCAATGGATAGTATACTACATTGGGTTCTATTATTGATTGATAGCATATATTATGCTAGCATGTAATTGGGATTGAATATTACTTGCTTAAGAGGGAGAGAGTTCTCTCCTATATAGTATGCTTGTACTGGTAATTCATTGGAAGAATTGTGGGGTTCTCTTGAATGGGTTATCTTGTGCATTGCTACAATGAAGTATGACTATTTTAGATTTAAGGGGATGATGTTGCCTTTGAACTTGGACCGAAGGAAGAAGACATCCTTCGAAGGATGACATAGAGTTCATCCAATAAATTTATGAGGTTTTTCTCATGACTACATCACATGAATTAATGGACCTATTCATGTATGTGAGAACATAGGAATCAGGAGTTCTTGTGCATGTATGATTACAAATGTATCATAAGGGATTATGGATTCCCTTTATACAATTGTACTTGAGGCAATTAAAGATAATGAAAGAAAAATGACACTTTTGGAGATTGGGTTTATTCCCCATGAGGGTTCTAAGTATATATCTTGTGTCTCATGTGTGATGACTATTGTGCAATCATGGTTTATATTTATAGTTTAGAGTTAGTTTTTCCATGGATGTATTGCTCTAATATTGTGAAGGATAAATATAGTTTTTAATTCATTATGGTATGGTTATTTGTTGTACTTCTTAATGGCTATGCACATGGGTTTAATAAAAAAAATGAGAAAGAGATTTGGCTTAACTGTAGTACACTTATCCTACGTAGATGGACTTACGTATGGAGAGAATAAGTGAATTTCATTTATTAAAAAAACTCTCTCAAGTGTGGTGTGAAATTTTGGGGTTGTTACATTTGGTATTAGAGCGTGGTTCATAGGGATGCAGGCTTCCTTGCGTAGGCTCGAAGATGCTCTAGAAATGATCCTAGGAGGAATAGCTTACTTTGAGATGACACCTTGCGCAGAGCAAGTTTGATCATCATCGTCAAGAGGGTATTAATGAGTAAGCTTGCCTAGGAATAGGATTTTACACGAAACAAGAATGACTATAACCATTATCAAATGAATGATAAGGAAATCAGTAAGTTGAGAGGGTAAAGGAACTAACTCGAAGTAATTAGATTCAACCCCTGGGTAGGAAAGAAAAATGGTACCTTGCGGCAAGGCAAGCGTGACCTACATTGTCACTAGAAAGTAATAATGGGTTGCAACCAAGAAGACATCTTGAGGGATTACAAGGTGGTGAAAATCCTTAGTGACGAAGATTAACTCTAGGAAGATATAACTGCACTTTGGAAAGAAAAATAAAAAAAAACATGAAGTTGAGATAGATGGTCTAGGCTAACTCATCATGAAGATGAGACAGATAGCTTAGGTTGGCTCAACATTGAGGATGAGATGGATAATTTGAGTTAGTTTATCTTGAAGATGAGAGGTTCATATGCCTAAGTACTAGCTCGAAGGACTGAGTTGAGTAAAAGAATAGGTGTCCCATCATCTCGATTGACTGAGACAAAATTAATTTCTCAAAGGATTGAGCTTAGTAAAGAAATGGGTGTTCCATTGTGTCGATTGACTGAGATAATATTAGTAACCTATTGTCTCAATTGACTGAGATAAGGTCAATTCTAGCAAACTACGAGAGATTGATCACTCTTGTCCACTCGAGGGATGTCTGCAGCATCCGAAACTCGAAATGTGGTGGAACCTCTATAATATTACCGGGTGTATCTTCATGAACCATGACTTTGCAAAAGAAAGCAATTTCATTTTTTCTCATAGAATGGCTAAATTTGGCCTGTTACTTTAAATCCAACTCCTTTGAGTAGGTTTCAAAGGGACGACACCCAAGGTAATAAGGTGGAGTAGGGGATTGTTATAAGATCTAGGATTGACTAAGAAGGGCAAGGGTGTTTGGCAAACGAAATCAGAGAACATCGTGGATTTGAGTAGGAAAATAGAGGATCTAAGCAGGGACTTAAAAAAAAAAAATATTGATCTCGTGCCTCAAGACATCTAGTCATAGAGCAGATTCTCTAGCAAGAAATGGTATTAAATGAGCAATCATTAAAATTAATATTGATTAAGTTCCCTAAAATGGAAGCTTGGAGTAAGGACAGGGAAAATATCCTGTGGCAGTAGATCAAGAGAGCAAGGCTTGAATATTTGTAGAGCTAATAAAAGACCTGAAGAATATTAAAGTATTCAAATTGGTAATTTTTAGTCAAGGCATAGTTGTATGGGATTGGAAAAAAATCTTGTCCTTGCGGAAATAATAGAAATGGAATTCTATTTATAGATAGGGGCAAATCTTAGTGAAAAAAATGGATGAGGAATCTATTCCTAAGAGAAATATGGAATCATCTCTATGAATGAACTGAAACTTGTACTGAATTAAATAGGTGAGTCTTGTATTCTACGCTTAGTACTTCAATGCTAAAGGAATTGTGTAGAGAGTAGAGTTGACATGGCCTTAAAAGCCCTTACATTAAAGGATTTAGTACTTAAGAGAGTTTTTTTTTAATAAATGGAATTCACTTATTCTCTCCATACGTAAGTCCATCTACGTAGGATAAGTGTACTATAGATAAGCCAAATATCTTTCTCATTCAAAATTTAGTTCATCAAATTGAATTTTGATATCGTTTCCAAAGAAATTGCCGAAACAATTAGCAAAGGAGATGTTTTTTGGGGGATTATCATGACAAAATCATCATCACCTACTTAGAAACATATAGAACTTCAACAAACAACTATGCAAAGGCTAGCACACTTCTTACAAGATCAAGATGGTCATGAAAAAAGTTTGGGAACATGTTTTAGTTGAAGGGAATTTACATATTATTATCATTATTACTACTATTGACACATAAAATGATGCAAGGAATAAATCAATAATAGCTTTATTTTAGATGTCCAACTATTTGTGGAAGCAAGATCATAGAAATGAAATCCTCGACATATCAATATAGAAAGAAAAACATTGGAAGATATTTTAGACAAATTCAGAATTTATCTTCGCCTAGGTAAAATTCAAATTTTAGAAGGCAAGTGGCCAAGAAAAATTCTATCTTTATATTAAAAATTATATCAATGAGATGAGGAGCTTATCTTCATCTTAGCAAAATTCAGATTTTAGAAAGCAACTAGTCAAGAAAAATAATATGCTTTAATATAAATTATGTTGCAAATTTGATAGAGGAAAATTAACAATCTGAAAGATATGAAAAGTTTTTTTAGTTAAAAGATAAGCTAAATATAAGCTGAATACGATCTAATTGACCTACTAACAATCTAACAAGTTTTGATCAAAGTAACCCTAATAAAAGTCATTTACATATAAAATATTCATCAAACTTAACATATTCGTATTGATCAAAGTAAAAATATATTTATTTAGATACCCCTGCCTCCTTGGGTCTTACCCGAAAGTGGCATCCCTTTTTGGGATGTTTTCCACAAATAAAATATATATATATATATATATATATATATATATATATATATATATATATATTATTTATTTATTTATTTATTTATTTATTTATTTATTTATTTATTTATTTAATTAAATATCTTTATCCAATAAGCTGTACTTCATGCTTAAAATTATTATACATTAAAAACCTTATTTTTCATTTAGGACTAGATAATCTTATTAACATATTTTTTATTTTGATAAGCCTAATTATTTTGGATTCCTTCTATAACGAGTGTTGAATAACCGTAATTTGTTTGCTTGGGTCCCACTCTATTGACAAAAATGATTTTTTGGATGTTGGCATTAACCACGCGGCTTATTTGTAAAAATATATTTTATTCTTTAATATAATATTTTTTACATATTATATATATATATATATATATATATATATATATATATATATATATAAGTCCTTATTAAGGAATATTCAGATACTATACGGTTTGGATAGAGCACATTTACTAAGTTACATGCATAAAATGAACCACTCAAATTTTGGATATTTTCCTTTAAATGGCGTTCTAAAATCTTTAAAACCCATTTAGACCTTGTTTAAAGACAATTATTTTTGCAACACATTTCTTTAAAACATTTTAATTGTTATTGCAAGTTTGCAAATTAATCCAGTAAGGATTAAGCCACTACACAACACTTATTTAAAGTAGACAACAGACGCACCTCACCATTAGTTTTAAACATTTGATTCATAAATGACAATAACCTAAGATCGAAAAGGGATAAACAACTTACATCATTCAATGAAAAACATAGAGGGAAAACGAGACAAAACACTTCATTTTAATTGGCATGAACTCTATTGTTGTTGATTACTTTTTCAATCTTTTTGCTGCTACTCTCCTTGACTCAGCTTCACAATATAATGTTCTTCAAGCAATCCCTTCTCTTATCACTTCTGAGGAGAACTCTATTTTGACTGCTCCTGTTACTATCAATGAGCTTCAACAAGTTTTTAAAATGCAAAAAGGGAAAACCCCAGGTCCTAATGGTTTTCCTATTGAGTTCTACCAAGAGTTATGGGATATCCTTCATGTTGATTTATTAGAGGTGGTGGAAGAAGCCAAGAAAGCCAAAGAAATTTTGAAGGTTATCAATAAAACTTATATTACTCTTGTTCCAAAAGCTCAAGAGGTTGATCATATCTCAGCTTTTAGACCTATTGCTTTATGTAATGTTCTTCTCAAAATCATTACTAAAATCATGGCAGAAAGGTTGAAGCCTCTTTTGCATAAGATTATTTCCCCATAGCAAGGGGGTTATGTGGAAGGACGTCAAATAGTAGATGAGATAGTTCTTGCTCAGGAAGCCATCCATTCCATGGATATGCAAAATTCTCCTTCCATGTTCATTCGGTTAGACTTATCCAAAGCTTATGACAGAGTGGATTGGCACTTCCTTATCAAAGTTTTGAGGCAATTTGGTTTCTCTAAGGATTGGATGGATTGGATTATGGGATGTATCTCTTCAGTTTCCTACTTAGTTCTTATCAATGGCAGGCCTTCTCAGTCTTTCCCAGCTTCCAGAGGTATTAGGCAAGGTGACCCGCTATCCCCTTATTTATTCATCATTATTGTTGAATGCTTGGGTAGGACTATAACCAAGAAGAGGGAAAACAAAACCCTTGAGGGAGTTACCATTGCTCATGGAGCTAGACCTATCTCTCATCTTCAATTTGTGGATGACTCTACTATTTTAGGTAAAGCTACAATTAAGGAAGCTTCTAATATTAAGCAAATCATTAGCTGTTTTTCTAAGGCTATTGGGCAGTTGATCAATGAAGACAAATCTAAAGTTATTTTCTTTCATTGCTATGCTAGACAGGAATCCATGGTCTTGGATAAGCTAAGATATAAGAAGACCTCTCTTCCAATCACTTATTTAGGTATTCCCATAAATATTCAAAGGCAGAAAAATAAAGATTGGAATTGGTTGTTGGACAAAGTCAAGAAGAAAATTGGAAAATGGACCAACAAGTGGCTTTCTTATGGGGGTAGAATCACCTTGGTAAAATCAGTCCTTCAAGCTATTCCTATTTATGTTTCTTCCGTTTTGAATATTCCAAAGGTTGTTCTTCGAGAATTGGATCAAATCAGTCATCGTTTCCTTTGGAGTGGTACTAAGGAGAAAATAAAATGGGCCTTGGTGAAATGGGATACTTTGTCTTCCTAAGAGTGAAGGGGGGTTAGGTTTACGGTCTTCAATTAATAACAACAAAGCTTTAGCTGCTAAATTATATTGGAGGATGTTGCATAACCTCAATGCTCTTTGGGCCAATAATCTCCGTGCTAAATATGCTGAGAACAAAAGTCTTGAAGACCTTGTTCGCTATCAACTTCCTACCAAAGGTTCTCCCATTTTAGCAGTTCTTAAGACTCGGTGAGGATTTGATAAAGAAAAAATTATTTTGGATCATTCATAATGGTCAACATGCAAATTTTTGGATAGATTCTTGGGATGGTCACAAGCCATTAATAACTCAGTTTCCCGATTGGAGGCCTTGGATGGAGGAGCTTCACCAAGCTAATTGGATAAAGGTGGCTAATTACTATCGGTACCATACTGGTAATTCAAAGGTTGGTAGATATTGGATCCCTATTGAGGACCGGCCTATTCAAATCCCGGAAAGGCAAAGACAAGATATCCAAGGCATCCTTCATATGAGATCCCTCTCTTGGTCCCATGAAAAAGATTGTTTTGGATGGAACAACACTACTAAGGGTGAGTATTCAGTTGCTCAAGGTTATTTGACCTTATGCCATAATAATCCCAACCATTCTTCCGACATCTTTTCTCAATTGTGGGCTCAAAAGCTCTGGCCTAAGGTGAGGTTCTTTAATTGGCTTTTATTGCATCGTAGGGTGCTTACCGGTGAGCAACTTATGAAGCGTGGTTTTCATGGCCCTTTTAGATGTGAAATGTGTGAAGAGAATGTAGAAAATATCAACCATCTTTTTATTGAGTGTACTTTAGCCTCTGAGTCGTGGAGGAGAATGGCCACTTTACTTGGCTTACAAGTGGTCCAATTTTTTTACTTTTGAACAACTTTGGAGGGATTGGCCTAATCAAGAGGGTGTTGATCATTTTATTAGGCAATTAGTTTGGATGGGTTCTACCATTCTTCTTTGGAATATTTGGAATGAAAGGAACGACCGAATTTTTAATCAAGATAGGAAGGATATTCACTATATTTGGCAAAAGACCATAGCCAACTTAGTTGAATCAGTCCATCATCTTCTTAATCACCTCCAAAACTCCCACCAAATATGGGATCAAGTGATGCAAAGATTGAAGATTAAACCTTCTAAGGGCAACCATCTTAAAGGGAATGTGAGTATTAGTAAATTGGATAGGAATAGAAATTGGCAACCTCCTCCTAAGGATTTTGGAAAAGTCAATACTGATGAAGCCTCTAGAGGGAACCCTGGAAAAGCCAGTGTGGGAGGAATTGGTAGACTTTTAGATGGCTCCCTGGTTTTTACTTTTGCTGAGAATTTGGGTATTCTTTCCAATAACCTTGTTGAGGGGTATGGTATCCTCGAGAGGTCTTCAGGAGGCTACTAAGGTTGGATGGGAAAAGGTGTTAGTTGAGTCTCGACTCTCAACTTATGATTAATCTCTTGAAGAATCCTTCTAAGAATCATAAGGTGGATTGGAGAATAAAAAGAATTATTGAGAAGATTCAGTTAATCCGGATGGGATTTTTGAAAGTTGATTACAATCATGTGGTCAGAGATCAAAACAAGAGTGTTGATGCTTTAGCTAATTGGGCTTTGAACAAAGGTGATCTTACTTGTTATGGCCACCCTCCGATATGGTGGGCTTCTCAAATTAGGGAAGCTCTTCTTTCTATCATTTCTTTGGATGGCTCCAGTTCTGAAGGTACCTAGTTTCTTCTTGTTTTTTTTTTTTGCTTCTCTTTGGTTCATTCAGTTTTTTTTAGTTCCCTAGCTCATTCTATTATTTATTTTGTTTCCTCTGTTGATTCTTGCCTTAATAGTCTTCTGGTCTAGATAGGTCTTTGTTTTGTTCATTTTTTATTTTATTTTTCCTTTTTGTTTTTTTGTTTAGTTTTTTAAGGTGGGTGGGTTTTTTTATTTTGTTTTGTTTTTGTGTTCTTTGTGTTGTTTTTTGTTGTTCTTGTGTTTTTGTTGTTTTGTTTTTTTTTTTTATGTTTTTTGTTATTATTCTTGTGTTTTTTTTCGTTCTTGTTCTTGGGTTTCTCTTTGTTTGTGTTATTTCATGTTTTTATTGGTGAGTGTTTTCTATATTTTTTGTTTTTTTTTTTTATTGTCTGTTGTTGGTTGTTTTTTATTTTTATTTTTTAATTTTTTAGGTTTTGGTTGTGTTTATTTTTCTTGTTTTTTTTTTGGGTTATGTCTTTGTAGTGTTCTGTTGTTTTTGTCTTGTTTGTGTTTTGTTATGTGTTTCTTGTGTTTTTCTATGTGGTTTGTGTTGTGGTTTCTTTTATCTTATTGTGCATGTTTGGTTGTGCTTTTGTTTTTGACACACTCAAGGAGCATGTTTTTTATTTTATTTTATTATTTTTGTTGTTATTTGCTTATTTTTAATTGGGTTTGTGTTTGTTTGCTCCTTGAGTGTGTCAAAGGTGGTAGGCCAGGTCCGAGTCCTGGGCGTTTTTTGGCGGAATGGATACCCCTGCCTCCTTGGGTCTTACCCGAAAGTGGCATCCCTTTTGGGATGTTTTCCACAAATAAAAAAAAAAGAAATATATATATATATATATATATATATTTCAGTTGACCTTTATCTTCCTTTCCGATTGCTTTTTCCCTTCTGAAATGTTCCCTTAATCCATCAGAGATTACTTAAAACATCATCTTTGTTATGGATGGTAAGCAATTTGTATCCTTACATTTTACATTTTACTTTTCCTGTGCTCACATCAGGGGATTTACACAATAGGCCTGTTTAATTTGCTTTAACTTGAAAAAAGGCTGCTTCTTTTTTTTTTCGTAAATACTTCTTATAAACATCCACCGTAGGGATTGAACCTGAGTCACATCACCGATAATGCAAGTGGTGTCCTTGCCGGTAGACCACACTCAAATCTAATCAATTATAAATCGGTGTCTATTCTCTAAAATATGGAAACCGATTAAAATAGACCCTTTCAAACAACCTTGAATATTATTACTCAAATTTTGGCCCTCTTAACATACTGCTTTTTAAATGAAAGCCAAACAATTCAACTCAAAAGTTACAGTCCTACTTAACCTTTAAACATAGTGAAGTATAATGGCAGCAAGCTACAGATTAAGAACATAAAAGCCAAATCATTGCATTAATTAAGCTTTACGATGCAATCTGTAATATATCTTGTAATTGCCATGGTGTATCAATGTCAGAAATATTTTTAAGCTCCAAGAGTTCACTACCTACCTATTGGATCCATCTAGTAGCATACAGGTGAATCTTCAGGGTCCACGTTGCTTATAAAATGTTTAAATATACTCTCAATCAAAATTTGAAGTTTACAATATTTTTAATTTAAGCGTTATTAATGTTATGTTCATAACTTTATTTGTCTGGAAGATTATTCAAGTCCATACAGTATCTTATTGACAGCTAAGTTAAAATCTTTTCCCAGTCAGACTTGAAAAAACTCGAATACAGAACTCTTAGGTTCATCCCAGGTGTATGTATCCCAGTCATGCTATTGTAAATCACCATGAGCTGCTTATTGTATTTTAACCCAAAAAAAGGCAAAAACAAATAACATAGTATCAAAGCAAGTCATGATTCAGGTTAAATTGTGACTAATGTTTTATAGCCAAACATATCATACAAAGTCAACACCTCACCACCCACTAGACCTGGCCTTCATATGTTATGTACACCAATAACCACAATGTAAAATGGACTGCTTTTGCAGTAATTGTACAGCCTCTACAAGGCCAGCAGTTCCTGCAAAATTAACTAATACAGGAAATTTTATAAAAGCACACTCGTACAAAACAAATTGTAATTCCATACATGGCAAAAAGCTTCATGCGGTCGCATCGACCTCTTTTCCTTGGGGAATGAGTACTTCTTGTTGCAATAAACAATGGAATACACTTCTTTGCAACCTAACCGACAGAGGAATACTTTTCTAACACTGCCAGCATTTACCACTGCCAATTAGATAAACCCCTCTTAATATGCTCAAAGCATAGATCATTACTTTCTTATCAAATGAATCTTCAAAACTAACAAAACTTTGGCCACCTTCTAAGTTATTTCTAACATAGATTATTCTTCACATGGACAATGCCGAAGATCCCGGATATCTGCCCTTTTTATCACATTACCTCCAAAAAAAAAACCTTCTTGCTGATGAAGAAATGACCTTAGTACTGAAAGGATACAGTAGAGGCAACACCGAACAGCAAGTTTTCAACCTTAAATCCGAAGACAGCAGAGCTTAAACAGCCCTACACAGGTATAGCATCCACCTTTGACGTGTCTTCACATTTTACAGCAAGTCCTTCTAAGCTAGCAGGTAGAAGGAACTTTCCCCATTGGCATCCAGTGGATACTGGTTCTGGAGGAGGAACAATCATGAGGACATTATCATTTCTTTGAACAACACCCATGACACTCACGGTACTTCCTTCTTTGATGTAACTGTGGACAAGACAAATTTGCATTACTTCTCATACAAGCTCTACATACTAACAAGCGCTGTGATGGACATCATAAGCAAAAACTAACTAGAATTGGGTTCCATACTAGTAACAGTATTATTAAATGTCATAAAATTTACTAGCTACTTATTTTGTTTAAAAGATGGCAGGACCTAATCAGCAATATTAAATAAACTTGAATGCTAGCTTTACAATATTAGTTGGCAAGCCTATTTTCAATCGTAGCTCTACAATGGTGCCTAACCATGAATTTCTTCAAGAACAACTGACACTTCAAAACAAATCCAAGCCTAAAAAGCAAGAAAGATTTTCCACATGGAAAGAAGAATTTGTTTAAGGTATGCCCATTCAGATTATCCCATCAATAGGGTAAAAGTAATTCCCAAGAGCAGTAAAACAAACATTAGCTAGAGGACCAACAGAAATAAGCCAGATTAAAATATTCAAGTCAAATTGTGTTCTTGCATTTAGACAATGCCACGACTCAATTTAAAAAATGATAATTCAAATTTTCACCATATTATATTTTTTTTCTGGCTTTTCTTCCATGATCGTCCTACAAGAATTCTTTCAAAAGAATTCATCCAGGAACAACTCACTCTCAAACAAATCCTAGCCAAAAGAGAACCCAAGAATTTTCACCAGGAGAGTGAACATTTTGGTTATACCATGCATATTCGACTTATTCCATCGATGGGGCTAAAAGTACTAACCAATACCAGTCAAACAACCTTTTAAGAAAGCATGAACTGTGATAAAACAGAGAGAAATTATGAAGGATGAATTTCCTTACCCTTCCTTCAGGCGCATTACTCGGTCATCACTGGAGAGATTTCTCTCACCAAGCCATCGTATAAAGTTTGAGGGTAGATCCCTGGTATTTTTAGTGATGTCAACGACAGTACTCTCATCCACATATGGTGTTACTCTTGCACCATATCCAGCTTTTACCAATGCTCTTAAGCCAGACTGGAAGTCCGATATATAGAAGTCGACAACATGCCTCTGCCACAAGTCAAATATAATTCAACCTATAATAACCAAGATATGAAAACATTCAAGCAGAATTTTCTTATCATAAAGAATGCAATATCACTAGTAAGAAACAGTACAACTACAAAAGCTAATACAGCTACAAGGGATCTGATATACAGTACAAACAGGAAGGCTAGCATCATAACTGAACAAACAAGAAATTGAGAATATTTGCAGCAACATAACAGCCAATCATTATTGATTTCATATGCAAATTCATCAAAAGCACAGTGTCAAACAACTTTAGTCCTTTCCAATACCTAACACAAGCATCACAACAATCTTGGAGGGACAGACATACACGCCACATTGAAAAATAATCCACTAATGTTCAAAACTACAGTGAATGAGCACGGAAAACTCCAGGAATATAAACCTCCAATAGAAAAACAAAGATGCTAATAGCATCAGCAAGTCACCATTCAAAATAAGGAAAAATCTTACGGCAATCT
Organism: Wollemia nobilis; assembly: GCA_028583015.1. Lineage (NCBI taxonomy): Eukaryota > Viridiplantae > Streptophyta > Pinopsida > Araucariales > Araucariaceae > Wollemia > Wollemia nobilis. The sequence continues at coordinate 44,501,098 of JAQPPZ010016981.1, read as the reverse complement.
GCTAAACAGCATTCAGAGAACTTGAAAGCCAATCTGATTTCTGCATGAAAGCATTATATGAACTAAAATGCTTGAGAACCAAAGAGATTCTGTGGACACAACCAGTTCCTAAATATTCCATGGAAATAATCATAAAGCTTGTTATAAAGGTCATCACCATTATTCTTCTTTATGGTAGGAAACAAATCGATTAGCTAGATTATATATTAGGCTTCCTATGGTAGACTTATCCCTCATGATACTATTTTTAATGCAAATAACATATCACATTTCTGTAAAGGCTTTCTTTGAGTTGTACTTGCCGGTCCCTCTGCATTGAATGACCAAAAAATTGTTATTATGAAGTTTCTCATGCTTCATTGTGAGGATGGACTACTTCTCTTTCTGTAGCATGAGCATAAAAATCAGTTAAATTTTATTTCTTGCCCCTTTAAGAAAAAAGTTGGTTTATCAATACAATATGGGCCTGCACTAACATGTTGCAATTGACTTTGAGCTAGTAAGACTTAGGATGCAAATGCTATCCCACCTGGGGATCACATCTAATCAAAGAGGGGCTCACCCCTTCCAACATATGGCAAAAGCCCAATAGTCTCATCTCCGTGTGCCAATGAAAAGTTTGGATCAACCCATTCAGGCATCAACGCAATTGCAATTCAACATCCTGGCTAGGCTTCTTGGATCCAAGGGCAACTGTAATGCCTCCATTTGCCCTTGCCCATTCCAAAGAGCTCAAAGGTAAGGACAACACCAACATGAGGTTCATCATAGTTCAAAAGCTGGTAATTCTCTTTCACTATGAGAGGTCACCAAGCCTATTGGCAAGAAGCCATTTGCAAAACACCTCAACGAGAAGTACCACAAAAACACCTTCCTCATCTAGTCATACCTAATCAATGAACTGAAGCTCCCAAATAAGCTTGTCGAAATCAGCTCTTCTCTGAAAATCACTGGGACAAAGACAATAAAGAATGAAATGAGAAAAGAAGTGTTTTCCACCCTTCTAACAAAAATGGCACCTATCCCCATAGAATCTAGATGGATCAGTCAACCCTAGCATACATGCATGGCCAACATGGACACAACCTCCAACACATACCAGCATTTACCAACCTGCGGGTGGCCTCTACACAAGTTGGCTCATATACTTGGGCATTAATGAAAAACTCTTAATCTCATGAGCATGAAATCCTTATGAAACTTGTAAGCTGCTGAAAAGGAAAACTTGCTGTTCCACTTATCCCAAAACTCTGTTCTAACAAAATTTTCCTTTGCTATGCCATCAGAACTGTAGTTCAATTTCCTTCATTGCTTTGTTGATCCACATCCATCTTTCCCCCATTCTGCAATGGTCATCATTGTGATTAACAAAACCTGAAATTCAGGTTTGTAAACTTTACACTAAGATAGGCTCTTACCCCTTGTCTTCTATTAGAAACTAAACTGGGCAAATGCTGAGCTTGGATGCAACCAATTAGGATGTCAACGGCTTCCCAAAAATTTAATTCACCCTCAGGCGACCATCATCAGCAAATGGTTCTGGATAGCAACATAATGAATGCTGACAGCTTCTGCACCAAAGGTGAGCAAAGGAAAAATCCTATGTTACATGTTTTTGGATGGGAACGGCGGGACAGCTTTTGGGAAGTGCTTTTGGGATGGCAGGACATCTTTTCAAGACATTAGGATGCGTCTCCGAGACAGCCCCAAATCCCAAGGCAAATCCCCATGGAACATAGGAAATATATATTCCTTGGATGCCTCATTGTACAAATCACTGTCATAATACTTTTCCCCATTGTTACATGGACACATGGATGAGAAGATTGTTGAAAGTTTTATAACCTGGCTTTATTGGCCAAGGCCGATATTGTATGATGTAATCATAGTTAAGCCTACATGCAATCATTATGTAATGTAACTGTTAATTATTTATGTATAGACTATAGGCCCACGGTTAACCTTGTCATGGTTAAACTCTAACTTGTAATTAACCTTAAGCCTTTACGTTACATCAACTTCGGTTGATGTGATTATGTAATTATTATTGCTGGGGTTTAAATATTGGTATAAATACCCTCAGCCACCCAATCCATGGCATTGACATGTTATCTACAGAAATTATAGTGATCTTTGGTGCTCAAGGACACCCGTCCAATTGTGTCTATCGCTCTTTTATTTTCGCTCTTCCTTCTTGTATAAGAATTGAGCAAATTGATTTCTTATGTTCGTTTCCAAAAACTAGTATGAAATCTGACATGGTATTAGAATGAGTATGGAGCATCATTACTTGGTCATGAAGAAGGATTTTTCAAAGCCTCCATTTTTTCTTCCAATCACCTAGGCAAATTACTTCTTGGAGCTTCATAAGCGTTTTTAGATAAGAGACAAAGGTAAGATTTTACTCCATTTTATCATCAGTTATTCAAAATATTATGGAGACATGTTTTGCCTGCTCCATAGTTTGTTCCTGTGTCATCGGGAAACATCTGACCCATTTTGTGCAAAATCGTATAACCTAGGGCAAAGGCAAAGTTGTTTTATCCTTTGTAAAAGATTGTTTGGTGTTCTCCAAGCAAAGTCGTACATTCTTCTCTCACATAGAAGCCTTGGTGTTTTAACTAAAAGGTTGGACGAAAGGCATCATCTTGCACATAATGCCAATTTAAGTTGATAGCGCCCTTTTTCTTGGCTACCAGGTGTAACGCTCTTCTTCAAGGAGAAGGTGCATATCTCCACCCAATTGAAGGTGGCACTCTATTGGTTAGATGGGCATGGCACGGGGTTTGCGTATCTTTTTGGTCGTCAATTCGAGTCTAGGTCTATTCATTCTTTCACTCACAAAACGCGGAGCACATCATGGGATAAGTAGCCTATTGCCCTACTCTGTCTCAGCCTTGACGATGGCACTCTAGTCAAAGGAGCATGTTGTTGGCTGTTACGAGGGAGGGTCCCGTGTTCAAAACTCACACCCTCCCATTTTGTTGGCTCATGACCATTCTCTTGGAGTTGGATGGCGTTTTCTACAATAGCATTGGCAGTTCCTTCAGCATAGCACCTATGGCTTATATAGTTATGTAGCATGTGTGAAGATTTTGGACGGTAGGTGGTCTCGAGTTTGAAACCTGCGTCCTCTATGGCACAAACCTTTTCAAATGCATTTGCTTGAAAGCTCAATGTGGCCCTTGTTTGCATCTTTGTGGGGGTCATTTAGAGTCTTCAACAAGCACGCTGGCCAAGCTAGCCCAAGGTGGCTTATGCACAGGAGACCTGGTTTAAAATCTCATGGCCTTTTCTTTTGACTTACTCGGAATGACTTGGTGCATGTTTAGTTGATGTGGCAATCAACTTGGTGTCCTATGGTGATATCCAATCAACCAATTTTTTCATATATATACACTTCATTGACAAATCAGATCAAAACAAGAGGATTTTTCCTATTTACTTTTGGCGTCCAATGGCGAATAGGTGGCTGAAAATCAATGGTAGTTGTCTATGAATAATTGCATGCCAAAGTGGTGATTTTTGGTTGGTTGCAATGTTATAAGGTTTGAGGAGCTAATATCTTTTATTGTCTTGACTCTTGAGGATTATAGGGCAAACCTTTCGGAGGCCATAACTTCTGCATGCGGAAGCATATTGAGCCTTTTTTCAAATTGCACGGTTTTTTGTGCTCAAGGCTCTTGGCTTGTTCTCCAATTTGACTGAACCAGATTTACCTCTCCACATCAAATACAAAAGTGATCCTACAAAGGTATGGACAAAATTGCATGATCTATTTGGGAAGGTAAATACTAAAGAGGTCAGTCACTTGGAATTGGAGCTTGCTTCTCTCAAAATGGCTGATTTTGATAATGTTGAGGACTACATTGCTATATTTAAAGCATTGAAAGCAAATATTGCATCTTCGGGAGGCAACAAGAAAGAGTTTGCAAAATGTGCTAAGATTTTCCTTTTTAATCTCTCTCCTTCCTTTCAAATGCTTGGACTAATGGTTCATCTGGTTCCCATTTTCTTGGAAACACAGAAAACTCTTGATCAAATGTTCTCTCCCTAATTCACTTCCAAGTAGCCATGAGGAGTTAAGATGGCCCTTCTCATAAACAAGTTCATGCAAAGTCTCTTTCATCTATGATATCTATGATCAGGTGGCCCAAGGACAAGTCGAAGCATCCAAAGAAGGAGAAGTGTTTTGTAAAAGGGAAGGTCAGATTTATAAGTCTTGCCTTATGTGACTATAGAAGATCAAAGCAGTTTCCAAGACGGAGTATCTTCAGCTTGTCTTCTTCATATGGGAGTACATCGGGGCGATAGAGCTTCCATTATTGGGTGGGGGTGAAGTGTTATTGTCACTAATGTCTTCTCTCCTTGACCCCTCGGTTCAAATTAGGGGGGGGGGGTGTTGAAAGTTGTGTAATTTGACTGTGTTGACCAAAGCCGACATTATATGATATAATCATGTGTAAGCCTATGGGCAATCATAATTATTAATTATTTATGTATAGCCTACATGCCTATGGTTAGCCTTGTCATGGTTAAACTCTAACTTGTAATTAACCTTAAGCCTTTATGTTATGTCAGCTTAGGTTAATGTGATTATGTAATTATTATTGTTGGGGTTTAGGTATTGGTATAAATACCCCCCAGCCACCCAATCCATGGAATAGATGTGTTATTCTTATCTTCGGATATTATAGTGATCTTTGGTGCTCAAGGGCACCCATCCACTTGTGTCTGTCACTCTTTTCTTTTCAGTCTTCCTTCTTGTATAAAATGCAAGTAATTTGATTACTTTTGTTCGTTTCTGGAAACTAGTGTGAAATCTGACAAAGGTCATACAAAGGGTGCAGGTAAAGAGAACAGACTCCCAAAACTTGAGTACGTTGGTGCAAAGGTGGAGAAGTGAGTTATAAACAGAACAACTAAAAAATACATCTTATATGTCACATATCCTTGCATTATAAAAAGATAAATATTATAAGATCATTAATTAAAACATTAGAAAATGATCAATAATCCACAAGCTATAGGACCAGCACATTAATGGAAGCAATAGATAGGAACAATAATATGCAGATATGTAAGCATTAGATTGAGCAATAATATGCATCCATGTTGGCAATTGATTATAGGAAATAATATCCAAGCTGTCGCAATAGCATATTTTCTAACATTACAGAGTAATTAAACTCACTAACGGATGTGTCAATGCAGTATCAACACTAAAAAGCCTCCACTCTAATTTGTTCTACATTTTGACATTGATATTCAACAACTTTTTCTCCAAAAAGGAAATAGATTTAGTAGTATCTTCAGCACACTTGGTGTGTAGGAAATGCAATCTAAAATTGTCCAAAAGCACCCAACATCCCCCTGATGCACTCTGTCTGTTCGAGTGTGTAAGCATAACATGTACAGGATGAACCCACACCAACATACGAGGTGCACATGCATCTCAAATATGGGCCAAAAAAAGTTAGGTACATCCCACTGAATTAGTGAACAAGTAACTCCACTAGTCAAGAAAAAAGAAGAGACTTACCCAAAACTGAAAACTTTTAATTTAATATATTTTACTGTAACAAGCTTAAAATATTTTGATAATCTTCTACATTTTAAATAAAGTTTACATCCCATCAAATTTCACTAGTGAACAAGTAACTCCACTAGTCAAGAAAACAGGAGAGACTTTCCCAAAACGGAAAACTCTTGATTTAATATATTTTGCTGTAATGAGCTTAAATTAATTACATAATCTTTTACTTTTTTAATAAAGTTTACAAAAATATTTCTAATTTATTACTATTTTCATGAATCAATTATGTAAAGTATTATGACTCTAAACAAGAAAAGAGGAGAGTCAATTCACTTGATCAACTCCTGGGTCAAACACAACTTTCCCTAAACTGAAAAACTCTGGATATTGTAGTAGAGTTTAATTACTTTGACAATACTAATAAAGTTTACAAAAATATTTCTAATGTATTACTATTTTCATGAATCAATTATGTAAGTGATTATGACTCTAACTCCACTCATCAAGAAAAGATAAGAGTCAATTCACTTGACCAACACTGGGTCAACCACAATGACTCTAACTCCACTCATCAAGAAAAGATAAGAGTCAATTCACTTGACCAACACTGGGTCAACCACAGTGACTTCCCCGAAACTGAAAACTCTGGATATAATATATCTTATTGTAATGGGTTTAATTATTTTGACAATACTATATATATATATATATATATATATATATATATATCTTTTTTTTAAATAAAGTTTTTAAAAAAATTCTAATGTATTACTATTTTCATGAATCAATTATGTAAGTGATTATGACTCTAACTCCACTCATCAAGAAAAGAGGAGAGTCAATGCACTTGATCAACTCTGGGTCAAACACAGTAACTTTCCCAAAACTGAAAACTCTGGATTTAATGTTTTTCATTGTAATGGGCTTTAAATATTTTGACAATATTATATTTTTAATAAAGCTTATATATTTATATGATAATTTTTACCTTTCTAATAAAGTCGACAAAAATATTTCTAATGTATTACTATTTTCATGAATCAATTATGTAAATTATGTAAACTATGACTTTAACTTCACTCATCAAGAAAAGAGAGTCAATTCACTCGATCAACTCTAGGTCAAATACAACTACTTTTCCGAAACTTTAAACTCTAGATGTTATATATATATATATATGGGATTGAAACGATCGCACCTATACCATATTATGACCACATAATGGTGTTACAACAGCTTGGTAATTATGCATATATCACTTGGCAAGATTTGAATCTGGGTCTCCTCGAGAGTTGAGAAATCTAACAGGTTCAGCTAATGCCATTTGATCTGGATGTAACATATTTTATTATTATGGGTTTAATTATTTTAACAGTGGTATACTTTTATTAAAGTGTTATATATATATATATATATACTGAATCAATGATGTAAACTATTATAAAAATTTTAATTACGAGTAATGTAATATTATTAGTATGGCAGACTATTTACAGCTTTGTGAGTCTTTCATTTAAATGCATGACACTAACTAATCTTCACTGATATATGAACAAATTGTCTATATACAAGAGTTAATTTTAGTGAGGGTTGTCTACAAAATATAACATTAGAAAATCGTAGAACATTAGGAGATCCTACAAAATAGTGGCTCAGAAAATGAACTCTTAGAGGACTAAATGAACTCTTAAGAGGACTATATTCCTAAGCATCTTGACAGGGATAATAAATGTAACATGTTTATATTTATAATTTTAGTATTTAGACCTAACCCCATATCATTTTTCCCCAAAAAAAAATAACAAAGTACTGATACCCATAGCGATACTTGTACTAATAATATCCAGTGACCATGGAAAAAACACTCGGTGAGTTTTTCTGGACTCGTCAAGTTATTTTTTAACTTGCAAGTTTTTTGGATTCACAAGTTTTTATTATACTTGCAAGTCCGAGAAAAAAACTTGGCTGCAGCCGCAAAAATACAGAAAAACAGCATCAATTTTTTTTTTCTAAAATGGCCTCATTTTTTATGTTTCCACTTGTAGAGAAAGCAGAGAGACAGTGAAAATTGACCCAAAAACACTCATTTGCATCCTAAACCTAAATTTTTCGTAGTATTCAAGAATCTAACAGCTACCCAGCAGTTATATATGAGGTAAACAAAACAAGAACCAAAAGGAAGGCTAATGCCACAAGGCCCACCTGATTACGAAGAACCACAGCTAAAAGAAAAAGAAAAATTAGTCAGCAGAGTACAGGGATAAGGTCAAAGAAGATCAACAATGGAAGTTGAGACCAAATGAGTAGACAACATTAAGAGGAATCTAAACCAATATTGTATGCAGTTCCATGGCAATATGTCCCACCCCATGCAAAGTGTAACACCTTCAATAATCAAGAGCAAAATTTCTTTGCACTTCCCTGTAATATACATTCTCTAGAACATTCATCTAACCACTGGGCCTAGGAACAAACAAATGCTTCCAAAATCCTAACCAACACAGGAAACATTCACCATGTTTGAGGCAACTCAAAGGCGTCAAGAATTAGACACAAAAGATTGGAACAGTACAGTGCTTGGGCCCTCTCAAAATCCCAGTGAGATTTATAAGACGCACATAAAAGAGCAAGAGGCCATTTGAAGAATCACAAAATGTCCTTGAGGTTTTTTCTAAGGAAGACAAGATGACTAATAATTGTGATATCTAGTTATACCCTTTGAAGGATAATATACTACCCATACCCTGCCAAAGATTAGCATCAACAATATTCAGTGTTGGTTTGAGCATTGCACCTGTGTACAGACACAAAACCAGAATGGGAGATAACATGACTTGAAGGATTATCTAACAGTAGCCCCTAGCCCATATATAACCATTCATCTACAGGAGGCATCCCCTAGTACAGCCACAATCTGAGAACCATGGAAATTAGAAGGGTATACCAGCCTTAGCTACTCTCTCTGGACTGTGACTCTATATGAAATATTAGCAAACACTACATATTCATCAGGAAGAAATAATTACAAATAAACAGCACGTTAAATGCCAACAAAAAGACTTGCAGATGCTCCAAGACTGAATCTAATAGCCACCCAGCAGTTACATTGTTGTGTGTCTTGTCACTTTCACGTGTAGTTTAAGGTTCTATCACTTACAGTATAAATTTTGGATTTGTATAATGTCAATTAATTGTGATATGCATGAAAAAGAATATTTTTCCAATGAAAATTTACATTTTCTTTGGGTTTTTCTTTTTGCCAAATTTTTTTGCCAAGTCCGAGTCTGAGTCAAAAATTGGCCATGCCAAGTCTGCACCAAGTCCAAGTCTGAGTTAAAAATTAGGCTTGCCAAGTCCAAGTTTCTCTACCATGCATATAACCAATTAAATTAAAAAACAACAGAGCTTAATTGGAAAATTAGCTATAAATAGGCTCTTAAGCATTAAGAATAGAACAAATGTTTTGGGAAAGTGGTTCCATACACAGGTCTATGGAAATTGTTCTTGGCCAAATACAGCAACTATACTGCACTTAAATACTTTCTTGGCCTTCGTTGGCACCCATATCTTCTCAAGAAATTTCTCTTTTCTACTTTTTACTGCCTGCACTAATAACGAATAATAATGTGGTTCCATTTTCATTTTTTCCACTTTATGGATTTTCTGTTATAAACACAAAAAGGAAAGAAGCCTATTATTAACGAACATTCTGAATTTCACATCTCAAATTTTCAGTTGAGATTTAGTTTTTAAATATCTAACATTAATGCTAATAAAATTATAACATGCTTTAGATTACAAGTTTAACTATTCATTTTTGAATAGGGAATCACATGTGCCCCTTCACATTATACTTTTTTCGCATTTATATTAATATAATTGATAAAATATAGGTATCCATCTCTTCATTACTTAATATTAAATATTTTATCCTCATGAATGTAACCTAATGCTGCTATAGGCAGGCATCTCATGGTATCAGATCCAATTTGGCTCCCTGCCTAAATCTTCAACTATGTTTCAATTGTGTTGCCTGTAGCTGTTAACTCACCTTCCTTTGATCTGTGGCCATTCTTTTCTCCCTTTCTCTATGGACATTCTTTTCTCCCTTGGCCTGTACCCATTGAATTGAAAAAGAGAAGAATCACCACCGTAAAAAAAAAAAAGAGTGAGGTCAGGTTCATATTGATAGGTGCCTTTATACACTTCAAAGACAAAGTCTATCAAGCAGGGAAAACAAGTAGTACCTTACATTACCCTGTTATTAATTATTATTGTACAGGGATGTGTCCATTCACATGCCTCCTCATTATCTCTTCATTCATATTTGCACCTATATAATAGATAGATCTAGATATTTATTTCTTTGCTATTCAATAATTAATATCTTATCATCATAAATAAAACTAATTCTACCACAACCAGTTATAGCAGTCGTGTTAATAGCAAATTCATTATCAAATGGCATTAGCTCAACCGGTTATATTCCTCAACTTTCAAGGAGGAGACTTAGGTTCGAATCTTGCCAAGTGAAACATGCATAATTGGTACTGTTATAATACCACTATGTGGTCATGATGTAATACGGATGGGGCCCATTTCAATCCCACATAACCAATTTTTAAAAAAAAAAACAGCAATTTCATTATAGTCTTGATGTCCATCCATGCTGCCAAGGCAAGAATCTTTAGCATTTCAATCAATTTGTTCATCTTGATCAATTGAATTAATAATATATGTGATCCATCACCTAACAGAAACCTATTATATCTTGCTCTAATTGTTTAATCCATTTAGTTTTTGCTTCACACTCAATTTCGACTGAAACCCCTTCTCTCCATAATTTATTTAACACAATCTTCTTGATTATGCTTGCCTGCATTGGTGACTCTTGCCTACGATCCAGTTCTCACCATCAGCTTTGCCATTTAAAGATAATCTTCTTCAGATTGGCAAACTGGCATTAATACCAAAATTGGTCTGGCAAAAGAATAACCATGTGCAAGAAAAGAAAAAGTGAAAAAAAATTGACACCAATTAAACTTGCTTTAGCACTCGAAGTTACAGGTTGGCACTTTGTCAAAGTTGTTCTAACCCTAAGCCTGCATGACTCCTAAGAGTCTCTGGTAGGGCATTTGTCAATTTCAAAAGCAAGCAGTAGCAGAACAAAAACAAGTGCAATTGAAAGCATAATAAACAGAATGCAAGAAAGCAAACATGGAATTAAATTAAGTATAAATACTGTGAAATTGACCAATCCAACAGAATTGCAATTTAGAGGAAGACAATAGATGATCCCTTTTCCTCATTATTGAGATGCAGATAACATAGATATTAGGGCTTCTCTTCTACCATATTGCTCCCACACAATTCTAGGTGAGATAGGCAAAATCATCTCCGCTACAAGAAATGTTCAATTACAAGACAAGATATTGTACTTTGGGCTCCTAATGCACTATCATTGGCCAGGTAAATAATGCTAATACAACCATCCTTTTCCATATCATTTCAATAATCAGTTTTAACAAGTTGTACGTACTGAACCTCCCCACAAAATTGTTAAAGTTCTATAATCTTTTCATTTTCTTGAACAATAATCATGGTGCTCATCACATGATTCCCCTATTAATTTGTTCCCATTAAACTCACAAATATTGGTTAACACAATGGAAAATTGTCATCATCACAAGATGTCCTCATCACACTCAATTTTTTCTGCCATTATCTCCATGCAATCCATGGAGTATGAAGCCCATTGTCACCATTATGTACACTAAACAATAGTCCTAACATCCCTAGTGCAAACATTTTTGTGACAACTTCTCTTAGCACATATTAATTTATCCCTGATTAATTTGGTGCTGAAGACTTATGAACTACATGCAATTGCAAAATTGGGTCCTTTCGTTTATCACCATAAGGTGAGTGCAATGCATCTTTTGTAAAATACTTCATGAAGAAGTTTATTCTTCATTATATAGATTAGCCAAAGAGAAATAGCTCATAAAGAATAATACTTTCTGAGAGAAGAACTGTGAGAGAGACTAGGCATATGTAGTGAATGCTTATTAAATCACGACTTAATAAAAAATTATTTCTCAATCACTCCTCAATAAAGAATGTAGTTCTCAATCACTCCCCTTAGTGAGACTTGCCTACAAATTGAAATAGCATATAGATCTTTGATCCCACAATCTGTTGGATAATTTCCTTACAAACTGAATGCATGAGATATACCATAGATAGTATATAGACACATATGTTCAATATTCTCAACTGGAAATGTGTTGTTCAGGGCTTTTTGTATCAACCAGTTGATATCAAGACTTTATTAGAATTGGATTTCATAACGACCTAAGGGCATACCAACCGACTGACTATGGATCATCCACAAGTCATGGATGACCATTGGCCAATATTTCCCTAAAATTTAGCTTACGTAAACAATTAGTACTGTTATCAGATTAAGTTAAGTGAATTTTAAGGTCTACGAGCATTATGCATATCAGACCACCCCATACTCTTTTGGGTCCACCATACATGGAAGGAGGCACCTGTGTTGTGCTATTCGTCTATGGGGCGTACATACCCTACCCCTTTTGGATTCGAACCTTGGACTTCCTCTTTGAAGTACCCAAGCCTTCACCATTAGGCCCACTCAAGCTGTACCTTGCAGGAGCACTATATCATGGACATTGAATAGCCAAAAGAGTCAATACACCAGAGACAGTTCTTTACTTAAAAGTTATCAACCTACTTCTGAATCAACCAAAAATAATGTGAATTTGGCCAGCAACAGATAATTTTGTTGATAATAATATGTTAATAATAGTTAGAATAAGTAGGATTTATTGTCCCTTAATATTAAAGATGGATAATTTAGTGGGTGAATCCTAAGTTAAGGTTCATGACGTTTGATTTTATAAACTAGGGCACCCCTTAACCAATGGAGGAAGCATAATGAAATCAGTTCATGTATAAACATTGTACCTGCATTTCAAGAGGATATATTAAGTACACTCAAAAAAGACAGTGTTTCGTACTTGTCCACAGATTTATTTGGCAATTGAAGATCTGACAGGAATGGCTACATTCAAATTCTCCTTATTTAAGGCACTGATAAGTCTATTCTGCTTTTGGCAGTTGAATTGATCTATTCAAAATCAATTTCTCGTAACTTACTTTCAATCATTGACAGTTTCCAGCCTTGACTATGTTCCAAGCATTAATCTAGGAGGCATTATCAGCATTATGTTTTCTTTTTATCTTTACAATAATACCCATCTCCATAAATGTGCTTGAAAATTGTGCCATATAGTCACCACCAAAGTGGAGATTGGCATACATCCCTTATCTAAGAATTCATGAATTATTCTTCTATTTAGCACAAAGGCAGTGTTAAAGTAGTCATGATGCCAACCATAAGTGCAGTTGATTTGGGCTGAGTCCCTCTATAAATTAACTAATACAGCCAAAAAAATAATCACTGCACTTTCTTTTCCTTTCTGTTATTTCAATTACTTGAAGACCTAAATGCAAACTTAGCGTCAACCAGACGAGTCTGTAATGCTTGTTAAACTTGATCTACTCATGAAATATTAGATAAATCTACAGTAAAACTAAACTGCAAGTATATCAAGTCCTCAGTAAGGTAAGCGCTATTTAAAGTGGGAAGAACATTGCAAATGTAGCAAACTATGTTTAAGCAGACGGAAAAGATTAAGCATACAGACCTCTAAATATCTGAGTCCCCAAGTGAAATGTCGATGTTTAGCATTTGCAGGCTTTGAATCCCATCCTCTGTACTCATAGAGGCCCGTAGATGTGTACACGCATCTAGAAACTTTATGATATGAAGACTCCAGAGGAACACTTCCACAAGTGACAACCTGAAAGCAAAATGAAAGCCAGTTTAGGAGGGTAGCTACATTTATTTTGTTTCGACTGAAGAAAAGTTGTATGTTAGCATAAGATACAAAATATATACGGAAGTGAGTGGGACTTCTTTCCTAATTAAATTCTCTATCAAATTTCACACTTCAGAGGGGCAAAAATGACCAGTTGGCCTAATTCGTTTAAAAGCACCTAAAAAAACAGCTTGGGAATGCCATTCACAACAATACTTACCCCAGAAACCTTGACATACTGCCCATCTTTTGCAGTCCTGAGTTCTGCATCTGGATATCCTGATATAAAACCTGTAACTGCCCTCCTTCCCCACCAGCGGTTCCATATCAGAAGCATTGCCACAGAGCAAAATAGAACAACAACAACAATGAGTAAAATGGCATTCTGAACAGCTGCAAGAATGAACCCCCCAGCTATGAAGCCCATAAAAAAGAGTGGAATAACAGTCCAAAGGATCACTTTAGGGAAGTTTCTCTTGAAGGAGTACACTTCATCGTGGCTCAGATTGGTGACGAAATGATTGGTTCCCATGGATACACTGTGGAGCTTACCGGATGCAGTAGATAAACTGTGTAGCTTACCGGATGCGGTAGACACACCATGGAGCTTACCGGAAGCACTACTCTCCAATGGCCCAGATACTTTTCTTGATGCCCCAGATGAATTTAGGGGGGCCGAAGAAATTGGGCCAGAAGTAATAAGGCCTGTTGCAGGGATTGATGGGGCAAGCGGTCCTGATGTTTGACGAACTAGTGGAGTAACACCACCAGAAAGGGGACCAGATGTTTTCCTAACAGATTCCCCATTTCTATTAAGCGGGCCTGAGTTAGATTTCTGCCTAGCTGAACCCGTTCCTGAACCAGACCCTGGAACGCCTGATGATGTTAGGGGTCCGGATGTGTTGGATTTCTGCCTTGCTGCTGCATTTGATGGGAGTGGCCCAGAATATGACGCAACTCCACCAAATGATCCACTTCTCATTGGGGCATTACCGAGAGGTCCAGATCTCTTCAATTTTGAATGATCAACAGGAATATCAAACATTTTTCCAAGCTCCCCAGACTTCTTAATGTCGCCTCCAGTGTAAGGCATGGCTGTGGAAGTCATGGTTGGTTGTCTCTCCTTGTATTGCTCAGGTCGCCCTGAAACATACAGCCCATTGCTGAGCTGGTGTGAAGGGAACCTCGACCCCATCGAACTCCAACTTACTACCACAAATGCTAGCAAGGGTAGACAAATTCTGAAGCAAAATGCCTTTCACGCGCCCTCAAAATCTGAAAAAGTTGTCAACCTCTCTTAATGCAATGGAATCACAAAGAACAACTTTCGAGTGCTCATTTTACCTTTTTACAGAAAGATCTGATAAATACCACAGACAGATTGCACCTAACATTCAATTCGAAATGTACAATGATACACAAAACCAAAAAAAACGAAAAAAAAACGTTGTCATATAAATCTGCTCAATTCGTCATGAAAAAGGCATCTCTCTGAAAGGAATATCTCAAATATTGCCCGAAATATTTACTGGATCAGCTTAGTTAAAAGACTAGAAGCACCCATCACAAGTAATAGACTCAGGCAACAATATCTCAGAATGCAGAGTTCAGTCTTTTCGTTGAGCTCATGAATAAATATAGACATGTGAATGCAAATATCCAAATTATTATAAGCGCACAGTAAATAGACGCGTAAATTCACCAATCTCTAGATGCATCCCATCGTATTGAACATAACGCCTTCTGAGTTTCCAACCTCCAATGAACCCAAACATATCCACCACAAACTTGCCTAAGAATTGTAATTGAATACACAAAAATGGGACAACAGATTCGGTTCCGCGTTGCAATGCCCCCGCGTTCAAAAGAAAGCTGTCAGGTTAATTAGAAGCCAACGGCTTTTTTCTTGTTTTTTGTTTTGTTTTTTTCGTCCAATGAAATCCTATTCCTTAAATATGTGCAGTCCCCAGAGATACCCAATGCAAGCACCCCCCCCCACCAATCGTCCCAAAGCATTCTATGGGGCATTGGCTACATCATCACATCTCATACCTGCAATCCCATTGGATGAATACCCAAACCGAAACTCACCCACATGCATCCCCAGCTCTAAAATCCGTACCCACATCGATACCCAAATCATCAAATTCACAACCTTATTTGCCAACGCTGTGATCAAGTGAAAAGCAAGTGGGCAGAGAGAAAAACGTACCTGTAGAGCTGCTGCTACCCTGACAATGAGACAGACAGAGTGAAAGAGTTCCCAGGGTGCTGAAATACAAAGCAGGAAAGGCAGGGAGAGCAGATATGATTGAGGGGAAGAGGGTGCACCAAATCATCCGATCCACGCCTCGATCGATAGGACTGAAGCCGGCCCATTCAATCATCCTCTCATATCATATCTTATGATGTCCTTCTTTCTCGCTTCCTTTGTATCTAATTTTATTCGGTAAGCAATCTCAATCCCCTCACCCGGGCAGGAGCACCACCAACAAGCACTAGCACTATGACTAGCACTAACAATATCACTATCACTAGGTAGCTCGATAATCCATTAATTGCATTTGCGAAAGATTTACTCAACTTGAAGCCAAGCGGATTGGAGAGAGAGGGAGAAGGAGAAGGAGATGGAGATGGAGATATGGCAACAGCTCTCCGGCCACCGGGCCCGATCCACACCGGCTGCGTCCGGTGGCGCTACTCCCTTGTCCTGTCCCCTTCTGTCTGCCCCAATGTGAGGTGAGGTGTGCTTTGTTTGTTTGTCACACCCACCCCCATCCGCCACGGACACTGAAATCCTAACTCATCTTGTTCGTTTAAGGGCAGGAGAGGGGTTCAATTTTTTGAATAAACAAGCCACACATTTGTTATTTGTTTAACAAGCTCATTTACAGTAGATTACAAAAAAAGAAAGATAAAGATAAGGTAACGGATGCATGTGATAATTGTTGTACATTTAAAATGGAACAAGTTAATTGTTGTACATTTAAAATGGAACAAGTTAACGAAGGGACAGAAGAAGGTCCGGTGGGTCCAATAGTAAGTGTTTGAAGCACGACAGAGCGCCCAATAGAAGGTGAGGTGTCCAATACAAATAGAGGTCAGTGGGTGGTTTTAAGGATGTAATGTAAAGGCCAAGTAGGTTCAATTCTTAATGGCCATGTTAGTTCGATTACGAACATCAATGGATTATAAAAAGTTTTATCAGTTACACGTACCTACATCCCTTGGAATTTGTATTCTAATCATATTTAGGAGTTAGCTTGAGGCTAAAGATTTGAATTTTTTTTAGAAGTATAGGGTGGTGAAGTAATTGGGGTTACATAAATACTTTATCTTTTGGAATTTGCATTCTAACATAGGAAGTAGTCTGATTCAAATCTTCTGAATGTGACGGTACAAACTTTATGTTACTGGTGATCTCCATTTCACGCCGGGTCAACAATAACAAGATGAATAAGCTAGTTGGAAGCATCCTCCGTGGTTTGAACCCTGCACTAACAATTACTAAAAAATAATGGTTGTAACCAACTCTCCTCCCTACCAAAATATATATATATATATATATATATAAAAAGTTAGCTTGATGTTAAAGATTTGAATTTTTTTTTAAGAAGTATAAGGGCGGTGGTATAACTAGAGCTACACATCTTGAGGATTAATCGGGACAAAGATTTGACATTTAAATTAAATTAATCGGAAGGACAAAGATTTGACATTTAAATTTACGAAGGAAAACGAAAGTTTTTTTTTAATTATTATTATTAATTTAATTATAGTTATTAGTTTGATGGTAAAGATTTGATACTTAAAAGAAAGATTTTTTTATTATTAATAACTTTATTATAATTTATATATGATTTTTATTGGGTATTATTTTTATTAAAATAATAAAATATTATATTGTTATTAAGTTGATTGGAGAAGACTTGGGGGAAATTTGAGCTCTGGCGATTTGGCGAGAAATTCTCTGCACAGGCGACAGGCGATGTTCTAGGGTTTGTGGAGCGAAGGATAATCCAGGACATCAGGTGGTTTCCCGTTTTGTTTTGTTTTTGCGGATCTGAAGGATCGCTTGCAGCTTCAGGAGGGCCCAATGGGGTCTCCTCCAGACCCTCTCTCTGGGAGAAAGAGCTCTTACGCTGAAATGCTCAAAGACAATCCTTCGTCTTCTAACGGCGAAGCTCAGAGAAATACTCTGAATATGATGCTCAAGAACGCTGGCAAGAGTTCCGCAGCGCATCGTGTCAACGGATGTCTCCCACAATCCGCTTCAAGACCTAAGATTGTAATCGAACCAAAGCTGGTCGAAGACACAATCCTATACAAAGCCAATCATGATTTGATTTGCAAATTCATGGGTATCCGACCTACCCTGAATTTCTTGCACACTTGGGTCAGACAGAACTGGGAGCCCCATGGTGAGTACTCCCTGTGGTTTATTAGCAACGGGTATTTCATCGTTAGCTTTTCTTCTTTAGCTGATAGAAACAGAGCGTTTGAGTCAGAGAAGAGAAACCACGGCCCGACAAGGTTATTTGTTCAACCCTGGAGAGTGGGATTCGATCCTCGCATCGAACCCACGGCTGTCCCGGTCTGGATCCGGCTGTACGCTCTTCCAATGGAGTTTTGGGGGGAGCAGGTCCTGGAAATGATCGGTAACTCCCTGGGTAGACACCTGGGCGTCTCCAAGGACACCATAGAAGGTAACTCTGGTGTCTATGCTAGAATCTGCGTGGAGATGGATATTAGCCAACCTCTACCTGCAGAGGTGGAACTGGAACTGGCAGGGAGTATCCTGGATCCAACAGTTAGACTATGAGGCTCTGCCTTTCAGATGCAGAGTCTGCCATAAACATGGGCATTTGGCCCGATTTTGTCCAAATCTTCTGAACACCAAAACGGAAGCCCAGCATGGTATGCCAAATCGCCCCAGAGAGGGTAAGTCTATTTCTGCCAAAGAAACATCCAATACTCCTCAGGGTAATGAGGGTCAGAAAGATGGCTTTGAACAGGCCAAAAGAAGGAGAAAGCAGAAGAAAAATGGTAAGGAGCAATTACAATCCAAGCCAACCAACAGATATGAAATTTTTAAGACATTAGTGGATCAGGAGGACCAGGATATGGAAGGTGTGGATGGGAATATTGAGGCCCATAACATCCACACTCATGTTTCTCCTTCATCTCCTCCTGTCTTAGAACAGGTGCTTGAGCCCACTGAGGTATTGCCGCCAGAAAATGCAGGGGCACTGATAGTGCACTCCCAAGCGCCGCCAGTAATTAAGGATGTCAGCATGGGAATTGCAGAAAAAAATAGAGAAAGGCCAGCCCTGGGTATATCTCAGGTAGAAAAGAGATCCAAAAATAGCAACACTCAAGGAGCGGGCAGAAAGTCAAATAAGGACCTGATTGCAGCTCAAGGAGATAAGCTGATCAATGGAGGATCGGTGAGGACAATTGATTCTTACTGCTCTCAAGGTTTTCAATGATTATTCAATCTTGGAATGTTAGGGGTTTAAACAGTAGAACCCATCAATCTGTTGTTCAAAGACTCTTAGGAAAATGTAAAACAGACTTTTTGCTTATTCAGGAGACAAAAATGTCTTTAGATCTTATGAGTAAAACAGTTAATAGAATCTGGCGGGGCGCTGGTCATATGGATGTGGCTGCCCAAGGTGCTTCAGGGGGGATTGTTACTCTCTGGAACCCTCTGGATTGGACTGCTTTAGAACATATAGCTTGGAGGGGTGTTCTCACATCTCATTTTAGGAATAATTTCACAGCAAAACATGTCTTAATCACTAATTTTTATGGGGCCCAAGACCTTGATGGCCAGAGGCTCCAATGGAAAGTTGTTCACAACATGAGGTCCTCCAGGGAATACTTAGACTGGATTATTGCAGGGGATTTTAATGCAAAATTATCTGCTCGTGATCAGGAAGGTGGCACCCCAATTTTGGATCCAGGGGATCGGCTTCTGATTGCCCAAGTCCAGGCCTTTCAATTAGTGGATGTTCAAGGCCCTGGAACCTACTTTACTTGGACTAACAAGAGGAAGGAGCCACACAGCAGGAAGGTCAAGTTAGATCATTTTCTGGTCTCGGAGGAGGCTTTTGTAAAGTGGAATTCTAAGTTCCAGATTTTGGAGGGCCCTGTTTCAGATCACTTTCCCATTTTGCTGGAGGGAGGGACTATGATAGGACAGCATCACAGGCCTTTTAAATTTGAGAATTTTTGGTTACAAAAGGAGGACCTTCGACAGAAAATTCCACAATGGTGGGAAGAAGGCCGTCCACCTTTTGGGACAACAATGTTCAAATTTCATAAACAACTTCATTTTGTCAAACTTCAACTGAAACAATGGAGGAAAGAAAATAAGTCAGATTTCCAGTTCCAAAGGGCCCCCTTGGTGGCCAGATGGGAGGAGGTTCAGAAACTCTTTAGGGAAGGAACAATTACTGAGCAACTCAAATCCGAGGATGATGCCTTGCGCAAAGCGGTTGAGGCCATTGATAACCAAGAGGAGATATACTGGAAACAGAGGGCAAGAAATACTTGGTTATTAGAAGGGGACAGAAATACCAAATTTTTTCATCGGTCAGCTTGTGCTAGGAGACAGATGAATAACATGGAAGCCCTTAAAGATGAGAATGGACATTCCTTCGATACTCTTCCTGGTATGCACTACCACTCAATCGATTACTTTTCTAAACTTTTTAAGGAAAGTATGGAGCAAGATGCTGAGGCTCAGAACGAAGTTCTTAATGTCATACCTTCTATTATCTCTGAAGAAGAAAATCGAGGCCCTGCTTAGACCCATTGATAGAGATGAATTGAAAAATGTGGTCTTTGGAATGAGTACTGGCAAATCTCCTGGTCCAGATGGCTTTCCTATTGAGTTTTTCGAGGCCTTTTGGGATACTTTGGAGGAGGATGTTTTGGCTATCACAGAGGAATCCAGAACTAATAAAAGAATGCTCAGGGCAATTAATCACACCTTCATCTCTTTAATTCCAAAAGGGGAGGAGGGGACTCATATCTCTGATTTCAGACCTATTGCTTTATGCAACGTGATTTATAAAATAATCACTAAGATAATGGCTGAGCGGCTCAAACCTCTCCTTCATAACATCATTTCTTCAGAACAAGGGGGTTTCGTTGAGGGAAGACAAATCTTGGATGGGGTGGTTCTTGCTCAGGAGGCTATCCATACAATGCAAAAATCGGGTAATAAAGGAATGTTCATTAAACTGGATATGTCCAAGGCTTATGACCGGGTGGAGTGGAGCTTCTTGTCTAAAATGATGGCAGCCTTTGGCTTCTCCCAAGACTGGATTGATTGGGTCATGAGCTGTGTTTCTACGCCCTCTTATTCTGTTCTTATCAAGGGTCTTCCCTCGCATCCTTTTGGAGCCACTCGTGGTCTTCGCCAAGGAGACCCTTGCTCTCCCTATCTTTTCCTCATTTTGGCTGAAGGATTAGGCAGACTTTTCTTGAGGAGAAGGCAACAAGGCCTGCTAACAGGTATCAAGGTAGGGGAGGAAACTTTGACTCACTTGCAGTTTGTGGACGATACTGGATTGGTTGGTGTGGCCAGTCTCAGGGAAGCTAGAGGAATCAGAGATACTCTTAATGTCTACCTTAGGGCTTCAAACCAGGCCCTCAATGACAGGAAGTCCAAAGTGGTCTTTTTCAATCTTGACCAAAGGCTGCAGGATAGAGTTATTGAGATCCTGGGATTCACAAGGACTTCTCTTCCAATAGTTTACTTGGGAGTTCCCCTGCATTTCAAAAAATTAAAAATAGATATCTGGAAGGATCTATTGGAAGGTATCAAAGATAGAATGAATCACTGGTCCCATAAATGGTTAAGCTATGGGGGTAGATTAACCTTCTTGCAGTCAGTTATTCAGGCTATGCCAATCTATAAATTCTCTATCCTGGCTACCCCTCATTCCATTTGGAAAGGGCTGGACAAAATGGCAAGAAGATTTTTATGGGAAGGTGCAAAAGGGGAGAAAAAATGGGCTTTGGTTGGGTGGGATAAAGTTACCCAGCCTAAGGATAAAGGAGGGCTGGGCCTGAGAAGCTCCAAGCTTAATAACAAAGCCTTGGCTGGAAAACTGTATTGGAGGTGGATTTCCCAGCCAACCTCCCTATTCAGCAGAATCCTATCCAGTAAATATTTGGGTCATGTCCACCCCAATGAGGTGGGCCGCTTCCCCCTGGATGGTACTGGATCCTTAGTGTGGCAGACTCTCAAGCTTGGATCTCAGGTTATCAAAGACCAATTATTTTGGAAAGTGGGGAGAGGGGATAAGGCACGTTTTTGGACTGATTCTTGGGACCAGTATCCACCCATCATTGCTACGTTTCCCGAATTACAACCAATCAAGTCCGCCATAGAAGCCCAGGGCTGGATTCAAATTGAAAGCTATTTTAACACCAGCCAATTGGGGGAGTATAAGTTTAAAAAGTTTAAGAGGTGGGAGGAGTGGCCAATTACAATCCCTCCGGAGCTGGCGCCCATCTTGAACAAAATCTTGTCAGAAAGGTTCCTCACAGGGAGGGATGAGGAGGACGAATTAGCTTGGGGCTATGGGAGCCTTGGGGTTTATTCAGTAAAGGACGGTTACGAAAAGATCCTCCTTGAGCCTCCCCCGCACTCTTTTCTGGTTCAGGATTGGAGAAGGATTTGGCATTCCAAGGGCTGGCCGAAAGTAAATTTCTTTGCCTGGCAGCTTATGCACAATGGAATTCTCACCTTTGACAATCTCAGAAGTAGAGGAATCATCGGTCCTTCTCAATGTGCTTTATGCCACAAGCATGAGGAAACAGCTGATCACCTGATGTTCGAGTGCCCTTTTACGCATCAGATTTGGAAGCGTTGGTTCTCTCACTATAAACTCCAGGCTAATGGTGATCTAAATCGAGCCAATATTTGGGAAAAATGGAAAAGGGGCAGATTTAAATCTATAGCTCTCCGTATTGGTTGGGAGCTTGGCTTCCTTTTCATTTGGTGGCAAGTATGGCTGGAGAGAAATGCCCGGATTTTTAGAGAAACTTTCTCCTCGATAGACGGCGTTTGGCAGGTCATCTGGAGCAAAGTCACAGAAACTGTTGCCATCTATGCTGAAGAGGAAAATCAGGTTGGTCTTGGGCATCTAGAAGAGGGGGTTGAGGGGCAAGAGAGACAAGACAGAGTTAGCTGGAAACCTCCCCCAGAAGGTTGGATCAAAATCAATACTGATGGAGCTGCAAAAGGCAATCTGGGCAGTGCGGGTATTGGTGTAGTTTGTCGGGATCATGCTGGTTCAGTGCTTTACTAGGAACTGCAAGGCTTGGGCAGAGCCACAAACAATGAAGCCGAAGCCATTGCTATCAAATCTGCTTCTATCTGGGCTGTTAAGCAGGGTCACAGGAGGATAATTCTCGAATCCGATTCTCAAGTCCTGGTTGGCGCTCTTGATTGCATGCGGAACTTCTCTTCGAAAGCTTGGAGGCTGCGGATTCTGATCTCCCAAATCAAGGATTTATGGAGGGAGTTAGATGACGTGATCCCTGTCTATGTGAGTCAAAATTTGAACAAGGTGGCCGACTTCCTTGCGAAGATGGGTGCTGAGAAAGAGGTAGGGGTGCAGCTGCACAGTGACATGCCTCTGATAGATGAAGTGATTAGGCAAGGTCTGGAACGATCCCTGCGACAATGAGTAAAAAAATAGCTAAGGGTGGTTTTTGTCGCGATTTCGTGACCTGTTGCGCCGTCGCGGCCTTTGCTGAAAAGCTGTCGCGATTTCGTGACATGTTGCGCTGTCGCGGCCTTTGGAGAGAAGTTGTAGCGATTTCGCTACTTGCTGCGTCGTCGCGGCCTTTGATGAGAAGGTGTAGCGATTTCGCTACCTGTTGCGCCGTCGCGGCCTTTGCTGGAAAGCTGTCGCGATTTCGCGACATGTTGCGCCGTCGCGGCCTTTGCTGGAAAGCTGTCGCGATTTCGCTACCTGTTTCGCTGTCGCGGCCTTTGGAGGGAAGCTGTCGCGATTTCGCGACCTGTTGCGCCGTCGCGGCCTTTGGTGGGAAGTTGTCGCGATTTCGCGACCTGTTTCGCCGTCGCAGCCGTTGGTTGGAAGCTGTCGCGATATCGCGACACTTTTGGAAAAAGTGCGCTAAGGGGGAAAATCGTCGCGATATCGCGACATTTTTGGTGAATAGCGGCCCAAGGGAAAAATCGTCGCGATTTCGCGACACTTCTGAAGAATGGGCACCCAGGGGGAAAACCGTCGCGATATCGCGACATTTTTGCAGCAATGGCACCAAGGGGAAAAGTCGTCGCGATATCGCGACACTTTTGAAGATCGGGCACCAAGGAGAAAACTCGTCGCGATTTCGCGACATTTTTGAGGAAAGGGTGCTAAGGGGAAAACTCGTCGCGATTTCGCGACAGTTTTGGAGAACAAGCTTCATGGGGGAAAATCGTCGCGATATCGCGACACGTTTGAGGAAAGGGCGCCAAGGGGAAAACACGTCGCGATTTCGCGACACTTTTGCTGAAGGGCCGCCCAGGGGAAAACTCGTCGCGAAATCGTGACACTTTTGGACAACTGGAGCTATGGGGAAAAGACGTCGCGATATCGCGACACTTTTGCAGTTTTGGCGCCAAGGGGAGAACTCGTCGCGATATCGCGACACTTCTGGAGAACAGGCGCCTTCTGGCTTTCTCGTCGCGATTTCGCGACGCTTTTGGTGACTGGGTGCTTTGGTGTTGTGCCGTCGCGATTTCGTGACACTTTTTGTGCTTTGCGGCCTCGGCGTCTGTCTGCCGCGATTTCGCGACATGTCGCGATTTCGCGACTTGTTGCCGTGGCGCGGCCGTGGTTAGGTTTGGTGTCGCGATTTCGCGACATGTCGCGTTTTCGCGCCCTGTTGTTTTCTGGCTTCTATGCTTTCGGCTGGGATGTTTTTTCTCCCACTTGTAACTGTTATTTGTTTTAATACAAGTTTTTTCAATTTTTTCAAAAAAAATATTGTTATTAAGTTAATTAAATAATATTTAATTTTTTGTCAAAGATATTTTTTATTTGTTTTTTATTAAAGATATTTATTATTTTCTTCAAGTTATTATGTTTAGCAATTAACTCTTTGATATATTATCCGAGCAATAAGTACTAACAAATAAAGCATTATCGAAACAAGTACTCAATTATTTCTCCTCTACTCCTCTATATGCAACTTCAATGTGTGCCATAACTTGACTGAATTTTTTTTATTGAGAATTATATATATATATATATATATATATATTGCATATTTTACTTTAATAAGTTTTTTTAAGTTGTGTATGGATCTATTTTCTTGGAATTAGAAGTTTAAAATGTTGTTCACTTTGTTACAAGACACTACATATATATTGTATGCACAAAATGCATACAAACATTCTTTAATGTATCATTGGACCATACAATCCTAGGTCACATAATTGCAATTTGTATCTGAAGTTTCTTTAATGATTTGT
Source organism: Wollemia nobilis (assembly GCA_028583015.1). NCBI lineage: Eukaryota > Viridiplantae > Streptophyta > Pinopsida > Araucariales > Araucariaceae > Wollemia > Wollemia nobilis. The sequence continues at coordinate 44,476,146 of JAQPPZ010016981.1, read as the reverse complement.
TTATTGCATGAAACATTTGCATAGAGAGAGCATTATTGTTCTTCAAAGTTAATTGTCTTACTTTAGATAACTTCAAAACAATAAATCCTTTAAAGGGTACCACTAAATGTCTTATTATTTGTAAATGAGAGCTAGCTACTTTCTTTGCTAATAGAGCTTATGAAACTCTAAGTTAGTCATGTAATTTTCATTTTCATGTTAGTTCATATTCAAATTAAGAATTTGTTTCTTAATGATGTCATGTGTGTCAGCTAGTATTTAACAAAATGGTCTTGTTCTCATTACTAGTGACAAAATTGCTAACCTCCTAAAATCTTTTGAGTAAAAATTTTGTTAGTCAAACTTATACACATTAAGTATATTATTATATGTCATGAATTACACATGCAGTTTGAAGCATAATAATTGCATGACCTTTGGAAATATTAGAAAAAAAAAGTAGTTCAAAACATTTATCTACATTTGGTCCTTGAATCGTAATTACCACATTGCCATGACTTTACCAATTAAGGATGTATTTAGCCCCCAAGTGCTAGATGGATTGGTAATTGTCTATTTGGCCAAGCATTTACTAAGAAGAGACCTAGGTTCAAACCTCGAGGGCATACATGTTGCAAAGGTAGTAGTCTGATCTGAATCCTTTGAGTGCGCATTAAATCGACGATGATGGTATGAATCTTGAGTGATCGGTGGTCCCTCTCACGTCAGGTTAACAATAACGAGGTGGTATAGGCTTGTTGGGAGTAACCCTTGGTTTGAAACCTGCACTTGATAGTTACTAAAAATAGTGTGGATGCAACCAACTCTTCTATGTATCCAAAAATAAATTAAGGACGTATTTATTTCTTTTAATTGGTTATATGGGATTAAAATTTACCCCAATCGTATAACATCATCACCACATAGTGGTATTACAATAATTTGTATGTATGTCACTTTGCAAGATTCAAACCTGGGTCTCCTACTTGAAAGTTGAAGAAAAAAATTAAGGACGTATTAATTTCTTTTAATTGGTTATATGGGATTAAAATTTGCCCCAATCGTATAACATCATCACCACATAGTGGTATTACAATAATTTGTATGTATGTCACTTTGCAAGATTCAAACTTGGGTCTCCTACTTGAAAGTTGAGGAATTAAATCAAGTTACTAAAAATAGTGTGGATGCAACCCCCTATGTATCAACAGAAAAAAAATAATAATAATAATAATTAAGGATGTATTTATTTCTTTTAATTGGTTATATGGATTGACATTTGCTCCAACCTTATTGCATCATCACCACATAGTGGTATTACAATAATGTGTATGTATATCACTTTGCAAGATTCAAACCTAGGTCTCCTACTTGAAACTTGAGGAATTAAATCAGTTGACCTAAGTCATTTGATAACTAACAACAAATTTGTTAGTTAGAGTTAGCAATTACTAATAATGCAATAGCCAGGATACAAATTTAATGAATTTTGTTGTTAACACACACAAACACCATCATGCCAGAATGAGTAATTCTCCATGATGTACACGAGAACCTCAACCCACATGGAATTGCACAAATACACACGCTATGGTTTGAACCTTGGACCTCCCAAAGAGAGGCCAAAGCCCTAACCGTTGTGCTCTCCCCAGTGTAACTTTACTACAATATTAAGTGAATCTATATCAAATTTTCAATGGATATTTTGGAGTTAGCATAAGACCTAACCTATTTTGCTAGATTTGCTTATCCTCAATTTTCACAACTTGTGAATAAGAAAATCTCTATGAATCCAAAATGAACATACCTCACTTAGTTGTCTCTTTAACTTGAATTTAATATGCAAAATCTAGTTTTCTTGAATTGAATGAAATAGTGTGTGAGGGGGTGGGTGTGTGGTGGTTGTGTGTTAAATTCCCTATTGAGAAGAATAGCTCTCGGCTTTACGAGGGGTCATGGTTGGGAGGAGACTACTTAGCCCTATGCGTTGGTCCTAGGGGTTTCTCACACTATGTTAGGAATCAATAACTACCTTTCCTTTTTAAATATTGGTTACAAGGTCAAGTTACATTGCCTTCGATCGTAGCATCGTGGTACCACTATAACCCTTATCTCACCTTGGTAAACATGACCCGAAGTGAGAGAGACCTCGATGGCTTAGGGTTGGTATCATCATCATCAAGTTGGTGCACACTCAATAGACTCAGGTCAGACTACTATCTTTTCCCCGATTGGACATACCCCTAAGGTTTGAACCTAGGTCTCTTCTTAGTAAGTGCCCAACGGCTTACCAAACCACCTAGCCCTTATATGAAAATGTTTTCGTCCTTTCTATTTTGTTTAAACCATTAATAGCTAGGATTTAACCATATACAATTAGCATCTTAAAAATTATTAAAATTATGAAGCAAAAATAATTATATAAAATAAGTATTCATTTGTTTATGAAAAATATGATAAAAAATTATAATTGTCAATAAATTTAAAATATAAAAATGATGTAAATTTATGATTATTAATAAAAAATAATTGGATGAAAACACAAGAACTTACCACTATGGTATAGTTTTGTGTTTTCATCCAATTATTGGAGGCTTGGCTATTCTTTCAGACAGTATGGAGGAGTTTGTGAGTTCTTGACCTCTATGGGACTAGTATATATTGATTTGCAAGGTTCTAAATTCAATTGGTCCAACAAAAGAAGGGGAGGGGGTCTAATTCAATCTAGGATTGATAGGGCCCTTGCTTCAATAAGTTGGATTATCATGGTTCAAGATTGCTCTTTGAGGACTTTACCGATAATTTCTTCTAACCACAACCCATTACTATTATAATTCATGGAGGAGAAACACTCAAAAGGTTATCCTTTCAGGTTTGAGACAATGTGGTTTTCTCATCCAGATCTTGAAGGCTTGATTAAGGCTTGGTGGAATATGGATGTCTATGGCACTAAGATGTTCCAAGTTGTCAAGAAGCTGAAAATCATAAAAGCTAACTTGAAGAGGTGGAATCAAGAGGTTTTTGGGAACCTCTTCCATAGGAAGCAAAAAATATTTCAAGAATTATAGGAAATTGAGGAAAAAGACCAAAGTGAAGGTTGGTCAGAGGTGTTAGGATTAAATAATAAAATGTGAAAAATAAGTAAATGCAAAAATAAAACATAAAAGAATAAAGCAATGCACAAGATGCAGATTTACGTGGTTCACCCAATGTGGGCTATGTCCACGAAGAAAATAACCAGGTCTTTTATTTTGTCCAAAAAATTATGAAGGGATACAGCCTACAATAGATTCATTGTAACTTCCTCTTCACTCTATCATCATATCTTACAATGCGCACACACACGCACTATAATACATTCAACCGCCATACATTATCCATATATAAAAAAATGCATTACAATTTTAGGGCAAAAAAGCCCACCTAAAATTTGTCGTTTGATTTGTGACCTAATAATAAATGGTCCAAATTTACATAGAGAAAAAACATCTATTTTTGGTTTCGGGGGGGGAGGGGGCGGTGACACAAGTACGGGGGTTTTGGCCCCCCTACACCCCTCCTTCATGGAGTGGGTCCAAATGCGGATGAAAACAAGTTCTCCGAATTAGAGAGAAAATTAGGCTCCACAACCAACAAGGGGAGTTGACCAATAAAGAACAAATTACTCTTGTATAATTCCATAATATTCTTACCAACGAGGAGTCTTTTTGGAGGCAAAAATCTTAAGCTATGTGGCTTAAGGAGGGGGATAGGAATACCAAGTTTTTCCACATCTCAACCTTGAAACATAGGAGTGCTAACAAAATCAGAGAAATTGCATTAGACTATGGTGAATGCCTTAAATATAATTAAGAAATTACTATTGGCATGATATCCTTCTTTCAATATTTATTTTCTAGAGATAGGGAGGAAGATGGGGATTCTTCAAAGGAACTTCTCAGGAACATTTCCCAAGTAGTGACAACTGATATGAATAATGCTTTGAATATCCCCTTTTCTAATGATGGGATCAGGACCAACCTATTTAATATGAATAAGGACAAAGCACCTGGATCAAATGGGTTCCCTACTGGTTTTTTCAGAGGTTTTGGCACCTTCTTGGTTTGGATATTTCGAAAGCCTTAAGAGAATTCCAATCTTCTTCCCTTTGCTATAGGAATGGAATACTACCTTTATTGTTTTGATTTTGAAGAAACATGGTGCCTCTTCTCTAAGGGATTTTAGACCTATCAGCTTATTCAATACCCTATATAAGTTGCTTACTAAGACAATTGCTAATATGTTGAAGAGGCTTATCCTCATCTTGATTTCTCCTTTTCAAGGTGTTTTTGTTCACGGTAGGCAGATTATGGATGGGATCATTATAGTTCATGAGACTTTATATTTTATGTCCAAAAGTAGGTTGGCTAGAATTGTTCTTAAACTTGATATGCAAAAGGTTTATGAAAATGTCTCTTGGAAGTTCCTTAACAAGGTATTGCAGGAATTTGGCTTTAGGGATCTATGGAGGAAGTGGATAAGAGTTTGTATTTCCTCTACAAAATTTTCTATCATCATCAATGGGATTTCAAGTGGTTTTTTTGGGGGTTAAAGAGGTATTAAGCAAGGTGATCCCTTGTATCCATATCTTTTTAATTTTTATGGGTGAAGCTTTAGGAAGATCGATTATTGTTGCTACCTTGTCCTCTAAGATTAAGAGCATTAGGTCTGCTAGTATTGTAGAGGTAGTTTCTTATCAATATTTTTTAGATGACATTGTACTTCTTGGGGAGGCTACTCTGATAGAGGCTAAGGAATTCTTTAATATATTGTAGTTGTATGAGAAAGCTTCCAACCAAAAAATAAATTTCCATAAACTTAAATTTTTTTGTGAATACTAGGGGACAACTTCAACATAGAATTGCAAGGATTTTTTGTTGTGGCATTGCTAACCTTACTTCTTTATATCTAGGTATGCCATTGCTTATTGGAAGGATGAAACAGGAGTTGTTCTCTCCTATTTTAGATAGGATTCAATGTAATTTAGCTGGGTGGAAAGGTAATCTCCTGAGCCAAGCAAGTAAGTTGCAATTGCTTCAAGATACCCTCCAAAGCATTCTCATCTATTATATGTCTCTTTTTATAATACCCTTCAAAGTTAGGAGGAGGATTGACCAGATCTTTAGGAGATTTTTGTGGGCTGGGGTGGAGGATAAACAAAGGGTGTCCCTTGTCTCTTGGGATAGGGTTTTCTCTTCTAGGAAAGAAGGTGGTCTTGGGATTAAAAATTTGTTGTTGTTCAATAAGGCGTTGATTGCAAAAACATCTTGAAGATTATGTGTTGAGAAGGACCATATGTGGAAAGATATTATGAGAGGTAAGTATCTAGAAAATCACATTCCTTTTTTTAGAAGTGTTGCTCCTCCTAATGGCTTTATGATTTGGAATGGTTTACTGGGGGTCAAAATTTTGGTTACGGAGGGTATGCGGTGGCAGATTGGGAATGGTAAGGATGTGTTATTTTGGGAGGATACTTGGATTCTTTCTGAACCCCTTTTTCTTAGTCCCGCATTTTATGAGTTGAAGACTCCTTTATCATTGAAATATAAAGAAAAGTAATTGATTACATAATCATCACTAATGGCAAGAGAATTTGGAAGCATCTGACTTTACATACAACTGATCTTCGGATCCTTCAGAGTTTGGTAAATTTGAACATGTTGTTGCAACAATACTTTCTTCCTCAATAGAATGATAGGGACTTCCTTCTATGGACTCATTCTCCTAAAGGTATTTTTTTTGTCAAGATTGCATATGAGGCTCAATCATTGTCCAGGGGAGGATCTTTTTTGATAGAAAGGGTTTGGTATCCTCATTTGATCCCTAAGATTACATTTTTTTGTAGCTGTGTTTGCAAAAAAAAAAATGATTGTTGATAATTTATGTAAGAAAGGATTTCGTCTTCCAATATTTGTCTCTTGTGTTCTAAGGATGTTGAATTTGTGGATCATCTTATCATCCATTGTGATTTCTCAAATAAGGTGCTCAATGTTTTACAGGATTCTTTTTCTATCAAATGGACGTTACCTCCAACTTTTGAGGAACTTTTCACTCAGTTCAAATCTCTTTTCATCAATCATAGCCTCACTAAGGTGTGGGATTTGGTTCTTCCTTATTTTTTATGGGGTATCTGGTGGGAGAGGAACAAAATAATTTTCAAGGATATTTCTAGGGATGAATCCTTTGTCTTTAGAAGGATTAAAGATGCTATTGAGAATAACGTTGTTGTATTTGCTATTGGAAATGGTAGGGAGGAAGCTGTGGAGAAAGAGGTTGTTTTTAGTTGGAATTTGAATCTAGGGAATTATGCTTTTGTATCCACTGTTCAAAAAATATTGGCTACTAGATGGCATAAACTAGCTAAAGGGTGGGTCATTCTGAACTTTTATGGGGCTGCCAAAGGTAACCTCGAGAGGGCTGGTGGAGGGGGTGTTGTCAAAAATGATAATGGTGAGGTCATTTGGGCTTACGCTAAAGATTATGGTATTCAAACCAACCATCTAGCTGAAGTTAAGGTGCTTTTATTATGTGTTCATCAGGTTTTTGAGAGGGGCTTCATAAGACTTCTCATTCAAGGTAACTCCTTAAACATAATTCGAGATCTACAAGTTGGAAAGATTGATGATTGTTTCATATTGAATATTATTAAGGACACCTCAAAGATATTGGAAGGTATGTTAGAAGATAAAATTGAGCATATTTATAGGGAAGGTAACCAAGTTGCTGATGTTATGGCCAATTTGGGAGTGGATAGTAGCCAATTCAAATTTTGGGAAGATAATTTCCCTTTGGTTAATGATAATTGTTGCTTTGGAAGCATTGGGCCTACTTATCCAGTAGGCCATTTGATTATATTTTTGCTTGGATGAGATCCCAATTGTGTTGTAGTGATCCTCTCTTTGGGGGGTCTTTTTTAGGGGGTTGTCCCTTTTTCTCCCTGGTGGTTACCATTCTCAAGGAATATGCTTGGTGTTTTGCCTTCACCCTTGCTCTCTAAGTTGGGGTTTTGTTATCTACTTCTTTATTTATTTACTGCCCTTCCAGTCTTATGCAAAAATAGAGCAGGATCATTGGTGTCTCTAAAAGAAAGGTGAAAAAATTCTCCTTTATGCCCTGTCGGGTGGTGGGTTGGGCTTTGTTTTTGGATGGTTGTTTTGGTTTAATTTTTGTTTCTTTTGACCTTGGAGGCTAGCCTATGCTTAATTGGCCTTATCTTTCTCTACCTCCTCTAATGTAAAAGGTTATGGGACCTTTCAAAACCTTATTTTTTCACTATTAATAAAAAATAATAATAATAATTAAATGAAAGCTATAATGATTAACATACATCAAAACAAATAAATAAATACATATAATTAAAAATCTAAATATAATTTAAATTATTATTATGATCCAAATCATCTTTAACAATATAAATTTCAAAGCAAGCAGGAAAGAATAAATCAAATTCTAGAACCAATATAAAGACCATATTGAAGACTAAATTAGGGTTTTGACGATGCGAAAGGGTTTTTTCGGAGGTGGAGGGATGACGGTGGGCGGGAAGGCTAGTTTGGGAGAGCACGGGAGCGCCAGCAGGTCGAACCAGGGGCACGACAGGGTGGAGGGAGGGCAAGCAGAGTCTGGGGATGTCGAGGATCCACCAGACAAACGGGGAGATGGACCTCGAAAGTCGTATGCTCTGGCAGCGACTTCTGAAACCCTAAGTGGGCTCTCCACCAAGGAGCTATTTTCGTCCGAGAATGAGTTGGACATCCCGACGAAAATTCTCTCAAGCTTTGTGGAATTCAAAAAATTTACCCTCATCGATAAGTTTATTGGTGGTCGTCCCGACATGGAGACCATCCGCAAGTGGGCGTCTAGAAAATGGCGGACCTCTGGTCACTTGGAGCTGGCTGCCCTAACCCGGGGCTTTTTCGTGATTAGACTGAGCAACAGGGAGGACTACTATAAAATCTTGGCTGGAGGGCCTTGGTTCTTGGGCCGTAGGAGTCTCTTTCTAAGGAAGTGGGGTTTGGACTTTAACCTCGATACCTAGAATATCAACATTGCTCCAATATGGGTTAGGCTCTCGAGTCTCCCCCTTTTCAGCTGGCATGAAAATGTAATCAGAGGAATTGCTCGATCCATCGGGGAGTTGGTCATTATAGACCCTCCCACCAGGGCTCGAACAAGATTTGTCCAAGCTCGGTTCTGTGTTTTGGCGGACTTGGAGACGGACCTCCCTTCCTCCATTACTCTGCGGTCTGAGGGTTCTTTTCTACACAAGCAAGCTATTGTTTATGAGAACAGACCAGCTTTCTGCCCCCAGTGTAGTTCTCAAGGGCATCTTCAGTCCAATTGTCCTCTTCAAAAGCCGAGGAAGAAGAAGCGGGATCCCTGCAACCCTCTGGAGCATGGTGAAGGTCAGACGAAGCACCCTGTTGCGAAAGACCATGAATCTCCAGGTCCATCCAGAGACCATCTCGAATCCTCCTTACCAGATGAGGAAATCACCATTCAATCGGACTTCGAGCTGTGTGGTGGATGCTCCCAACTAGGACCATAGGGGGAAAAGGAACATGCCCCCCCCTTATCACCACACTGGTAGATTCGCCCAAAATTTTTGATCGGCACTCTCCCGAGGCACAAAAGATATTGGAAGATTACCTGCTGGGAAGAAGAGGTTACCAGCCTGGTAATATTAGCCCTTGAATTATGAGGAGTCGAACGCAAGGGGTGGATTTTGGTGGTAATAGGAAGCAGGGTCGTCCCCCCAACAAGGAAAAGAGAGACAAGGAAACTACGGTTGATGTCACAAATGGCACCCAACGGTTGCTGTTTCAGGATGACTCCGATTCTTTGATGGGTGATGCGCTTATCCCAAAACCTCCCCTCCAGCAGGGAAAGGGAGGTAGGAAGAACCTCAAACCGTACAGATGAAAGTCATCTTGGATGTGAGAACCTGCGATGGGAACGATGAGCGGGCTCATGGTTCTTTGGGACCCAAAGAGTGTTGAGGGCAGCTTCTTTTCATCTTCCAGCAGGACTTTCAACTTTTTGTTTCAGTCCCAAGCCATCATTTTTCTTGGATCCTATTCATCATGTTTGCTTCGAATTCTGCCTCGGAGAAAGCAGAAATGTGGAAAGTTATTTCCATGATAAGGGAGATTTTTTGTAGTTTTCTTGGCTGTCTTTTTTTGCTTTCCAATGGTCCAGTTTTTATATTGGCCATAGTTTCCAGGATAATCAGGCAAAAATGCCTCCTTGTAGCCCTCGGGCAATTAGCAGCTTTTTGTTTTTTTTGCATACAGGTTTATTCATCCAGGCACGAAGCACCATTTAGCAAGGCTGATTTTGTATATAAGGTTTTGGGATCCTCTTTAAAAACCCACTGTTAATCTATTATAATAATTACCAAAAAAAAACAATATAAATTTAGATCTTCAATTATCTTATTTTACTTTAATAACTAATTTTATTTTCACTTATTTATAACAATGCAATATGTAAAAATATAAAACAAAATAAATAAATAAAAGAATTCCCAAATATGTGATAAACATATCCCATATATATATAGTTTCTTACTGGTCATTAACTTAAACTTTAACTTTTCCCAATAGATATTTTTCTTGCTATTCCTTTAAAATTTTCAAGAACGTCTCTTTGGAACTTGATAAGTAAAGACATATTTATATCTTTTAGTTAACTTATGGTTTTAATCATATTTTTGTTATTTATTATTTTTTATGATTTAACTAAAAGAAATGAAATTACACTCTGATGGATAGCCAAAAACATTAGATCAAGAATATATATAACAACAAAATCTTTATATACTTTTTTGTAATTATATAATGTTTTTATAATCTATCACATTTTAAATATTTTAATAATTTTCTTATTTAAAATATTAAAAATAAAATTAATGTTAAATAGATGTAGAAGAGTATTAAACTAAATCATGTGGTCAACATGATACCAAAATGTATGGTATAATAGTAATAATTAAAAATAATTAGGATGTGCCTCATACAATATATTTTTTAATAATTTGGTTGCATCTTCCATGTAAAGAGACTTAATCATCTATCACCATTGACAAAAATAATGCAATCACTACCTAAGTTGCTAACTTTCAACGGACTATGCCTATGCTTATCCCTCCCTTACAATCGTACACCTCCACTTATGGGGTTTTGCGTTTGGATTAAGTTGGTGATGACATAATGTGATTCAATATTTTCAACTTTTGTTGTTGTTACATCTCCCATGGAAATACCGCTTTTATATGACTCAATGAAGGTCATAGGACAAGATCAAGAATGATAATAGATTTAACCATGAAAGCATGGGGCCATGACAAAGTGGTACAAAGAGATTTGGGAAACAAGTTGGATGGTAGAGGAAGAGAGGTTGTAGTTGTGCTTTCATGGCCCTTGGTGGGACTTGTATGACAACCAAATGGGAAGTTTATTTTTGCTTTGAAAACCCTTAAATATCATACAATATATTCATATGCAAGGGTCACTTCCATTTTTAAATTGAATACACAACATTTATTTTTGTGTTTTTGATATCCACTTCAATTATCCTACATGGCCTCATTCTCATGCCTTTATAATGAGGGCCTTTAGTAGATTCAAGGGACTCCTAGACTTTTGGAGAGGCATGGATAGAGCCATAGTTATTGTTGTTATAGATAGTTATAAGAAAATAAAGAGGATAATGAAAAATTTGAGGATGAGAACTATAGGAGTTGAAGATCTATAAGGGAAGGATTTCATTCTTTCATAAAGATGAAAAATAAGAGAAATATTTAAGGTAGATAGGTGATTCTAACAACATAACACTAGTGGATGGAATACTATAGACACCTAATTTTGATCAATAAAACTACAATACAACTAAAGTAATCTTAAACTCATCAAAATCATTAAAAGTCATAACTAAAAGATCAAACTAAATTGATCATAATGAGCTCAATTAGCCCAATTTAGAAGTATTTTCTTAGATGCATTAGCACAATAACACTTTTATCATATAGGCCAACACTGTTATTCAAATTTTGAATATGAACGTTTGTTGTCATGTCATCCCACTAGCCTATTGAAGTTATATTTCTAACATTAGTGCTAGGATATTTATAGCACCATAGAAGTTTTTCTTTCAACACTATTATCAAAAAAGAAATAAGAGAAAAAGCAAACAACTAGCTAATGCTAACTGCCTACTAATAGATCTCCAATACCTTCATCTGATATGCTAATATTGCCATCCTTGTTATGAAATAAAAACCCTATCAACTCTATCCTTGCAACTTGCCAAAATAGAAAACTTACTATGTTTTTTACTTATAAAGCAAATTTCATGGAAATAATTTTTTTAAAGCTTTTAATAATAAATGTCTTCATCCCTCCTTCATCCATCAATCTATAAATTATCCTTGTAGGGGCACCCAAAATATTTGCAGTCTCATAGTAGTGCCAAGATATCTATAGCACCAGAACATTTTTGCTTTCAACATTACCATTGAAATGGAAACTGAGGAAAAATAGGCAACTAACTAATGTTGACTGCCTACCAACAAATATGTAGTGTCTTCCTCTAATTTTCCAACTATACCAATCTTGTTTTGAATTAGAAATTCTATCAACTCTATCCTTGCAACTTGCAAAAACAAGAAACTTGTCCTACTATTTACTTACAAAGCAGATTTCATAGCAAGGAAAATATTTTAAGCTTTCAAGTTTGCACACCTTCACCTCTCCTGCATCCATTAGTCTATAGATCATCCCTATAGGGGCACCCAAAATATATGCATTGTCATAGCAGTGAAGCTTTCTCAAATTACCTTTGGAATTTGAGCACAAAATCTAACAATGAAGTCCTATCAAATTGTCATATCAGCTTGCATCAACTCCATCAAGCTTACACTGTATCAAATAATTTATATTGGCTTGGGTAAGTGCTTGAGTTTTCTCTTTATTCACACATTTATATTATACTCTAACTTATTGCATTTGTTAGTAGCTTATTTCTAAATAATATATTAATTATTTCTAATTGCATGATAATCTTGGCTTCTCAATATTAGCACTAACATTATTTATAGTCATCTTAACCAATTTTATTATAAGATTTTGTCTTAAAATCAAAGTTTGAAAGTATCATAGTCAAAAGGATAAGACTTTAGGAGTTGCAAATGCACTAATATTAGTGTGATAGTGCTAACAAAAGTGTTGCATCACAATAATGTCTATGTATAAAGTGTAGAATAACTAACCCTATCTTGTTGATCGTAACACCAAACCCTTAGACAGTTAGGTAGAACAAGTTTATCTTAACCTTGGGAGCTCTTTAAATTAACTATGTTATTCTTCTTTATGAATCAAACATAATCTAACCATATTTCCTTTTGATATAAAATATTTTTTTTGCTCAAGAGTAAAGAATAATTAATTCTATCCGTTTAGGGTAATGGAAACTATATCCTTTAATCTAGTTTAGAAATTAGGATCCTATATATTTTATATTTTTTGGTTATTTTAAACAACCAGTCAACAACACTACATATAGATAGTGCTAAAAACACAAGAGCACTTTTGGTAGCACTATCTATGGAATGATGCTCATACCTATAAAAATTAAAAATTCTAAAACTAACATGTGACCTTCCTATCCAAAGGCATACTCAAGTATTTAAAAAAAGAGGTTTGAATATGATAAGCCCCTAATGGCTGATGCATTTCAAGTTTAGTGTATGCAAGGATACTTCAAAGATAGACAAGCAAAGGAATCGAGGAAGCTACTCCAAGCATCTACCTAGTGCTATCATCAACTTAAAAACATATAATAGGTATTCTTGAGAGATTCTTGATTGTACCTTTGTTTTATTTATTTTGTATTATCTCTATTATTTATTTTATCTAATTACTTTTAAATTAATTTTTTATTCTATTCAAAAGTATATCTTATTCCAATGCCTTTAAAAGTGTTATAGTGTTTTCTATTGCACTCTTGTCTACACTATAATTATGCAATACTTCTATCAAAAGATAGAAATTTACAGTTTAACTTAGATAAGCAATTGGTTAGCTTAATCAATAAGGTATTTACAATGAATTTGTACACTTGTAATTGCATTGCAAGAATTCAAAAAAACATATAGGTTTTATCTACATGTTTGCATCTTCCTTCCCTTTTTTGCTTAAAAGGAAGAAAAAGTAAATAAAAAAAGAATTAGTCTAAATTGCACATAGTCTAGACATAGTATTCATGTATTCTCTTAAAATAATTAGTCAAGTTTCTTGAGTTTTCTTATTTTACATTTTACTAAAAAGGTTAAGGATGATAGATTCTAATAAGGACCTAGCTTAGCGTTTAATAGAATAAATATACATATCGAACATATATTCTCCGTGAATTAAAAAAATATAAATATTGAGATTAAATGTGTTATTTATAAAAGGAAATTATGTTCCAATGGGCCTATCAATTTTTTTATAAAAAGGCCACACACCTTTTTGGTGAACGCAATATGAACACCATGTGGGTCCCATAAGATTTTACCAAACTTACCTTAAACTTAAGAAAATAAATGATATTTTAGAATATATTGCATTAAACACGATAACTAAGAACATAACCAAGTGTTAGTTCTACTAGGGATATTTTAGATCCCTTGAGCAACCATTGTGCAATCCTTTTGGCTATATTGTGAGCTCAAGTCGCCATCCACCCACATAGGATCATGCACATACTCACGCCAACTAGGGAGTATGGTGAACAAGTGGGAGTCATAAGGAAGATCTTGATAGCTCTTATGTATTGGTTTATACCATATGCCCAAATTCTACTTCTATGTATCACTAATATTCCATGTATCAATTCTACTTTTGCATGTAGACATGTATATTGAGAGGTTTTAGGTATATAGGGAGTTAGTGGTATATTGGGAGGTTGTTGAGGTATATAAGTGGGACTAATATATTGAGGGAAGAGGTAATAAGGTTTTCAAAACATCTTCTTCTTCTTTCAAGTAACTCTCAAAACAAAGTAAAAGTTTATTAAAAATAAAATTACACTTATTTCCTTACAAACTCTAAAAGCTATGGTTGAAAGGCACCATACAAAACCAAGTGTAGCTTAACAACAAGATAATTAACCTAATTCTCCCATAACTAACTTTGAGAGGCATTATCTCAATGCTATAATTATAGGAACCCTACCTACGATTTGGCTAAGGAGTCTAGCCCTTCCAACATTTTTTCCAAACCCATGATGAAGCATGAGGGGTGACTTTTGAGTCATTTACTAGTATGCTTATTTTATTTAGATATATTAAGGATCCATAGAGACGTTTTAGAAAGAGTGTGAAGAATCCCTTGAGGCCTCCCAAAGGGGTGCCCCAAATACTCACTTCAAACTATTCACTTTCTAGCCAATAAGAACAATCATATGCCTTTGTGAATGTTACCTTATACTTTTGTTTTTTGTTGGATAATAAGGGGTTGTACTCGGGTCCCCCACCCTTGATAAATTACAAATATCTTCTTTAGAGCTTTATAGTTTATAAATAGATACACTTTTCATCTCAATTGAGATGCTATAGCTAGAAACATACATCATTTTACATAAAATGTCTAAATTTTTTATTTTCATTTTCTAGATCTTTTCAATTTTTTGTATGAATACAAATATTCCAGAATTCAACATCATTCTTGATATTTTTCTATAGCAACCTTCATAATACCAAAACTTCACCTCTACTATCTATGCATTGCATCTTAGTAGAGTAATATTTCCAAAACATCGCACTATCATAGTCTGCTTTACCAAATCTAGATTGCTAGTTTCCTTCTTGAAACACAAGTGCAACCACAAAAAGTATAACAAATAGTTTATATGAAAACACAATATTTTTATAAAATAAAGCAGATATTACCAATGGAAAATATTAAAGTAAATCTTAATCATTATTTGATTCAGGCAGTCAACTTTTTCTTGTCAACTTTAGCTAAACTTACTACTTCCTCTGACCATGGAAAGGAAAATTTAACTTCACGATCCTCAATCAAAACCCCTTTATTGGCTAGCCTATCTACACATTTGTTTCCTTCCCTTAATGTATGTGTAAACCTAATTTCTTCAAACTCTTTAACAAGATCTTGAATTTCCACAATTATCTATTGTATGTTCCATGGAGCATTTGCTTTCCTCAAAATTGCATTTATTACTATAAGAGAATCACCTTTCATCCATACTCTATTCCATTTCATTTGTTTGCATATTTTTAACCCTTCTAAAGTTGCCCAAGCTTTAGCTCCATTACTTGTCCTAAATCCACTATTGAAAGAGTAATGAGGCAAAATATCTCCTCTATTATTTCTAATTATTCCTCCTCTTATTGGTCTTGGATTTCCTTTAGATGCCTCATCAAAATTTAATTTAACTAACTTCATATCTGGTGGTTTCCACTTTATATTATTTTCCTTCTTTTTGCTTCTATTGTACCCAACATCATAATTCCATTTGATGACTTGACTCCATCTATCAAGGCTTTTGCTTCTAGATTAGGGATTGGGTGAGTTGATAGTGTTGGTTTAGACTCCTCTATGGCTAAAAAAATCCTCCTTTTCATTACCTCTAAATTGCTTTCCTTTCCTTTAAATATTATTCTATTCCTTTCTAGCCATACATTCCAAAGTATTGTATCTTTTGATATATCCCATATCGTCTATAAAGCCTCCATTTTTTTAAGTGCTTTGCCATTGCTTTAACCATTATTAAATTCTTCTATTCATCGTCATGCATTTACCAAACATTTTAAGAATTTGTTGCCATAGTTTCCAGACTATTGAGCAATGTATCAAGATATGGTCTATACTCTCCTCGTCCTTTTTACAAAAAACCCATTAAGAGGGGCCATGAAAACCCCTTTTCATAAAGTTATCCCAAGATAAAATTATTTTATGACCTACTAGCCAAAAAAACATTTTGACTTTAGGAATGCTTAGGCTATCCCAAATATCTCTCCATATTCTAGTGATATTACTATTATGTTGGTGCTTTACAGTATATCCACTTCTTATTGTGTATTCTCCTAAGTTATTCAAGTCCCAAATAAATTTATCCTTGGCTCCCCTTGGAAATATCGTAGTTGTTATCTTTCTACTCAATTGCCTCCTAGCATCAATGTCTTGTATACTTGTAAAAAAATATTCTTTCCATTTGTATCTTCCTTCTTGATCCTTGTACAAATGTTTGAAACCCTATCACCATATTTGTCTTGAAGCAATATCATCCAAGGTTTCAAAATTGGATCTAAATTGAGTGATTTTTTATCACACCAATTATCCATCCAAATAGAAATTTTTTCTCCAGTTTCCACCACCCATCTTAGACCTTTAATCATTATATCAATAGATTTTTTTAAACCTTTCCAAAGAGCAAAACCATTTGGTAGAGAGAATGCAGTCAATATTAAACTTGGGTTATTGGGCTCAACATACTTAGAAGAATTCTTGCCCATTGTCTTTGACTTTATTTGTACAATCTCCAGATTATTTTTCCTATAAGAGCTAAGTTTTCATCTATAAGAGATCTTAAACCAAGATCTCCCCTACTTTTATCATCACACACCTTGCTCCATTTCACCAAATAAATTTTCCTTTTATCATATAAACCTGACCATAAAAAGTGGGCACAATATAGATTAAACTTGTTTCAACTGATTTGGCATAGTATACAATGACACATGATATGTTAGAATAGTCTGTAAGACTGACTTAATCAACTGCACTCTTCCTACTAACGATAACTATCTACCTTTCCAAATTGTAGTTTATTATGAAATTTACTAATAATTGGATTCCATAATTCTGTCATCATTCTAACCTTAAATAAAGGCATCCCTAGATAAGTTACTGATAATTTTACCTCCATTTGAAGTAACCTATAAATCCTTGATTTGATATTAGCTTGAGTTTTAAGGAAGTAAATTTTAGATTTTGTCCAATTAACTTTTTACCCAGATGCTCTTTTGTATACCTTTAAAAAGTTATTCAAAGCTCTAGCCTCATTTATCCTTGCCCTTCCAAAAAGGGTTGTATCATCTATAAATTGTTGATGGGTGATGTTGTTGATGTTATTACTAACCTTAAGTCCACTTATAAGCCCATCTTTGTAAGTCTTATTTAAGTTGCTACTCAAAACCTCTACCATAATAATGAACAAATAAGGAGATAGAGGATCTCCTTGTCTAAAGCCTCTTTTGGATTTAAAATATTTTGTTACTAACCCATTAACCAACACTGAATAAGAAATTGTAGAGACATAATATTTAATCCATCTAACCTATTTCTTTCCAAATTCAAACTTTTCTAAAACTGCAAAAAAAACATCCCATTTAACCCTATCATAGGCTTTACTCATATCAAGTTTTAAGATCATTGCTTTCTCTTTTCTTGAAGCTACTGAATGTATAACTTCATGAGCTACTATGATTCTATCCAGAATTTGTCTCCCTTTCAAAAATCCTCCTTGCTCTTTTGAAATAATTTTGTCTAATAATGGCCTTAATCAATTTACCATCAATTTGAAGATAATATTATATGCTACATTACATAGGCTTATTGTTCTAAAAGAATCAAACAATTTAACATCCTTATTTTTGGAATCAAGGATATGTTACATTTATTTTATAAGGTATGTATTGTTTTACCCTAGACTGTTCCATTGCCACCAATAAAGAATCCTTCACTATATCCCAATTATGTTGGTAAAAATTTGTAGAGAGCCCATATGGACCTTGGGATTTATCCTTATTAAAAGAGAAAAGAGCTAAATGAACTTCTACTAGAGTAATAGGATCCATAAATTTCAAATTGTCTTCATTTGTTATAACTAAAGGTACATCTTGAAGAATTTTATCATTAAGAACTTCAGTCTCCTCCGATCCTAGAATATTCTGGTAAAAAGACTTTACCTCTTTTATAATTTCACTCTGATATTCAATCTAAACCCCTTCTATTGATTTAGTTTTACTAATTCTGGATGTTGATCTTTGTATTAAAGACATCCTATGAAAA
This sequence comes from Wollemia nobilis, assembly GCA_028583015.1. Lineage (NCBI taxonomy): Eukaryota > Viridiplantae > Streptophyta > Pinopsida > Araucariales > Araucariaceae > Wollemia > Wollemia nobilis. Next base: position 44,458,054 of record JAQPPZ010016981.1, on the reverse strand, counting down.
AAATTTATATTTTTATCTCCTTCTTTTAACCAAGCCTATCTCCGTTACTCAAAATATGATGATATTCACTAAGCAACTCCCTTTCCTCTAAGCTTAGATTATTATGATCACATTTTTGAAATTTTGAAAGTTTATCTTTTAGTTCTTCTTTCTTATCAATTTTTTGTTCCAAAAGTGTTCTTGTTCCATTCTTTTAATACATATGTCATAGATTTAATTTGTTTTTGAAGAGCATACAACCCGTATTTCCTAAAGAATTCAACCATTTGAGGATGGTCTTCCCACATATGATCATATTTAAAAAATGATTTTTTTAAATTCACTTACCAGCATTTTAACTCTTATTGGCCAATGATTTGAACCAATCCTTGTTAAGGCATTAATTTTAGCACAAGTTCCTTCATCTAGCAGTTATATGAGAGTATGCAGTTGTGTATTGTATTTGCTATTAGGTTTTGGCCTCTCCTATTATTGGTCCATGTATAGTTATCTTCTTCAAAATCAACCTCCCATAGATTATTGTTTTGAATAAAAGCTGAGAAATCTCTCATACTTTGGGTTAATTTTCTAATTACCCCAAAATTTTCATCTAGTTTGGTTATGGTATTAAAATATCTTATGATTATGAATTGGGTTTCTTGGTATTTACTTCTCATATAGGATTTAATCCCACTCTAAACTTATAATTTACCTGATTGAGTTGTAGGTCCATAGACATTGATAAGGATGAAATAAATATCTGCAAAGTAGCAAGTGACTAAAGAGGCTATCTAATGCCTAGTTTTGTAAATGGTTATATAGGAGGTTCTAGAAGGATTCCAACAAGTTAGAATTACCCCTGTCGCTCTTTAAAAATCCATAGCATACCATTCACATATTTCCCATACTGCTTTCATAGTTTTTGAAACTTCTTCTTTTGTCATTTTAGTTTCCTGGATACAAAGAATATCAGGCTTATTGCTTAAACACAGATCCCTAATACACCTCTACTTTGAGGGGGCATTAGCACCCTTTATATTACATGAGATGATAGTCATGTCTCATTAAGGGCTATTGGCTTTGCCTGCATATTACCAATATCTTTTTGTTGTTTGGTAAAGAGAAGTTCAACCAACTTAGTTTGTGTTCCTTCTCTATGTTTGTTCTTGCTTCCTTGGATCTTGCTTGATAATTTAAGGGTTTTCCTATTTTTGCCTTGCCTATATTAGGAGTAGGCCTTATTATTCTATTCTTCAATATCATTTCACAAAACAAATTCATCATATTTATCCTATCCTGGCTTTACTACATAAGCTTTTGACTTGTCCTGCTCATTTTATGGTATTTCCTTATTAATGGCAAAGGTATAAACTTCTAAACTACATTTTCTTTACCAAATTTTTTCTCCTGAATGGTGCATGGTACTTCAAGAGAGTCTTCAAAATCTAATGAGAGACATTCCTTAGGTTCATCGAGAATGTTCTTCCCTAAATCAAGATAATACTAAATAGATGGTTCCTTGTTAATATATTGAACAAGTTGTATTGTGTCTTCTAAGTTTTAATCTACTTTTTATTCATAGGCTAAAGCCTCAAAAGATTTGGTATTTCTTCCAATATCCTTTCTTACTGGTCTCCACTATTTATTTTATTTCATTTTCTAGATCTATTTTTTGGAATTTGAAAACTATATTCATCCATATCCATTTGTAAGTTTATCTTGGAGTTTCCTACATTTGATTTTGTTGGGCTCTTTTTAGGGCATGATCTCTCAATATGCCCCACCTCATGATATCTTCTACATATAAATGATATATTTCCATAATCTATAGTTTGGATCCACATCTTATTCCCATACTTAAGAATGATTGATTTTGGTAAAGCTTTACTTATATCAATCATGACCAATATCCGAGCATAAATAGCCAAGAATCCATATTTTGTAGTATCTAAAATCTCAAGGAATTATCCTAGAGTGTTGCATATTGCCTTGAAGGTATATATTTCCCAAAATTCAATGGGTAATCCAAACATCCTAACCCAAAATGGTACTAGGAATAAATTTACATTTTCAGGTAAAAAGCCTTCATACTAGCGGGTAAGAAATAGTCATCTTCCCATAAACCAAGGACCCCTTTTTAGATTTTTTCTCTTTATTCCCTAGAACAAAAAATGGCTAGAAAGAAACCTTTGGGAAGAAAATATAGAATCACTCCTGGAGACTTCCAACTCCTATCAATCCATTTTCTCAAGGCTAAAGCCCCTAGCCAATAGCCATTAAATCAAAAACTGCCCTATCTTAGAGTAGTGGGGATATTTGAGGTGCACTCACTAACCTCTACCATTAGAGACGATTCTAAGGATTTAACTATAAATTGGCCCATGGAAAGGAAACTAAAACTCAAAATCTATTAAAATTTATCAGAATATCCTTCGTTGTAAAAATAATTACCTTATCAAACTTAAATCTATCACTACCTAACCATACAACCTCATTTCGACCTTTGAATATAACAATATTAGAAAGCATAAATTAATCTATAATAATCTAATATGTTACAATTCAAGATTCACCAAGGGCTATAATGGTTTCACAACTCACTATATTTATTTTATGAGAACTTCTAAAGGTTATAAGTAACCAAAGTTACCCAACCACTCAAAATGTTAGGTCAACTTTTCAAAATCCAAGTCCAAAAATATTGCTTAATTTGATATCCAATATCATCCAATTAGATAAATCCTAATCCAAATTATAATATAATGATTAATACTAACCATAATTAAATGATTAATCCCTTTATTAATCCCATACCATTAGCATCATGAAAATTTCCTAGTCTAGTTAATTTCTTAATGACAAGAATATTAGGGATATTTAAGTTCACATCAACTTTGGTATTATTTTGTTAGGATACCTATTCATAAGCATAGACTTATTAGTATTAAATTTACTGATCACAATCAACCTCACAACAAGTTTTCTAGCTTCCATTACAAAATATCCTATTAGTTTATTCAATATACCTATAAAATCCTAATCCTATTTCTCTCGATCTTTAGGCTCTAACCACTTTCTCTTGATATTCAATCTTTAACCTCCCAAATAAAACAATTGAAACAACAAATGGCCATTATTCAAACACCATCTCGATAAAGGTACTCTTATGAGGACCTTTGTAATCAACATTTAGATCCTTTTGTGGTCAATAGAGTCTTCCCTCTAAATTTTGAAGCACAAAAGTTTCAAATTGTACAAAGGGAAGAGGACATAATTAATCACATTAGGTTGTTTATGATGGCCTATAGTGCCATCTCATATGATGAAACACTACTTTTAAAAATATTTATTAAAAGTCTAAGTCATATAGCTTTATAATACTACCAAATACCTAGACACTATAATTGTACCAACTTCTATAATCCAAAGAATAAATCTTAGCTAATGCTTAAGTAGGTAGAGAGACCTAGTTAAAAGGCTATAATATGTACCTATATTAAAAATATTTGCTAGACATTTGTGTTGCAAATCTATAAGAACAACTAGCATTTTATCTAGAAACCTCTAACGTGTCTTTTTTTAAGGATAAAATGAGAAAACTAGAGACCATCCTTATAAAGTGAGGGTAGTTGAAAATAAAATAAGCAAAGAGGATGATAAACCATACTCTTTCTCAAACCATATAAAAGGATTATATAAGAATAAACATGTTATTAGTGAGGAGGTTACATACTCTCATTTAAGCCAAATAATTTAAATATATAGAAAAATTATAGAAGATTATCCTTAGTAAGTCTACCTAATAGAAATCTTCTCAATCAAGAAGAAAATTTACTCATATAGATGAACCTATAAAGACCATCCTTGAACAACTCCTAAATACTAAGATGGTGGAGTTATCAACCATTAAGATTCTAGAACAAGGAAGGAAAAATGCTACTTGGTTTAGTCCAAATAAGTAGCATGCATTCCATAGGGCGAATGATTACCACACTAATAGGTGTATGGGCCTTAAAAATGTTGTACATGAATTTATTTATAATGGTTAGATTGTTGTTAATAGCTTTGAATCAACATAATCACCTGACCAAGATTTATGTAGTTTCAAAATCCTTAACCTAACCATAATGATCAAAATTATAAAAATACACCAACAATATTAGTTACAATAATGTGCCTCCTCCTATTATTTGGTTTGTTACAAGATAACAAAAAAGGAATGCTCTAACTAATCAACCATCAAATAGACAACTAGTTAGGCCTCCTTTGGTTTTTCAATCACAACCAAGGATTAGATCCAAAGGTATTTATGATTTGTTACATCTCAAGAACACCTCAGCTAATTCTCAATTTTATATCTTATGAAAATCTCTATCACCTATTGAGATATATTAATCAAAGTCTTGAGAGAATGCACTATCCCTCACAACATTAACCCTAATGAATTTGCTTTTATCATTGAATCAATAGGGTAAGATCACACTAATATACCATTTTACGAGGATGCTATATCATAAACCTATCTAATAAGGGATCCTCTATACATCATAACCCCAATCAATGATAAATTCATTCAAAAAAAAATTAGTCAATAATAGCTCTAGGTTAAATGTTTATAACCCAAAATTTATTAGTCATTTTTGTTTAACCAAAAATGATCTTGAAAAATTTGTTTTAATTGTTTGGGCCTTTGACAATAGGTAACATGAGGCTAGTGTCATGATAATATTACCCCTTAAAGTAGGTTCCTACCCTTTAAATACTTAATTCTATTTCATACGTTGTGATTTATCATATAATATTCTTTTGTGACATCCCTATATTCATGGGATAAGGTTAGTCCTAGCCACTTTGCATTAATGTTAGATATATAAATATAGAGAACAAGCTTAAAACATATTCTTTGATCCAAAAACCTTTAAATACTATGAAATGACATTTAAAAAACCAAAAATTCAACCTTTATCTACACCTCATAGAGGCTATAATTACCATTACTCCCTTAAAATCTGGTCCAAACTATCTTTTAAATTCACCTCATAAGCCTCCAATTATTGAAGCCTTAAATTCACTTCACATTTCTAAAAATCATGAAATAAATAGTCAATAAATAACTATAAATAATAAACACAACTCTCAACAAGTGGACCTAGACAATCTTCCTCCTCCCAGGTCACTAGGATTACCTCCTTGTAACAAAGAAAAATTAGTGCAATTACAAATTTGCTCCTTTATTTATGTTAGCATTGCTAACAAGGAAAATTCAATAGCAATAATCACTACCTAATCCAATAACAATATGATTTGTGTTATTTATCTAATGCTTATCCTATTCTTAAATAAATCTTATCCAATATGGATTGCCAAGGCAAAGGGTTACGCTTGCATGAACAAGGCATCAAAGAGCCTAGCCAAGATGCTTTAGGATAGGTTTTAATATCAATTATACTAAATCTTACCTTGATTTATTTTTGGAAAATTAAGAAGTACTTGATCATGATGATCATTATGATCAATGCTTCTATAGCCAATACTATTTGTAAGAATAAACTTGATTAGAATGATAATAATTTTGATAGCCCAAATCTTATTTTTGTACCTATGATGATTATTATACCCATGACCTTAGGGTACATTTCCTAACCTTGTATTATCATTAATAAATCACTAACTAAGCACCTATTGAGAAATGTAGCTCGAACATGAACTTCTTGCACAGGCTTCAGTATGAACGTGCTAGAAGTGGTTCGAGATATTTCAAATTCTATTTTGTAATTCACTTAAGTGATTCTATTTTGAAATTCACTTAAGTGATTTTCTATTTTGAAATTCACTTAAGTGATTTTCTATTTTGAAATTCACTTAAGTGATTTTCTATTTTGAAATTCACTTAAGTGATTCTATTTTGTAATTCACTTAAGTGATTTTCTATTTTTAACCATACATCTCAAGATGAAATGAGATCTAATCTTCGAGTTAGAGAGATTAGGGTTATCTTTTCAAGGATAAAAGGAGAAGGTCAAGAGTGTTTTACACACAAAAAGAAAATAAGGTGAACAAATTGCAAAAGGAGAACTACAAGGCTATTGTACAGAGGTGAAGAGTGATTTACTAGCCATAAATGTAGCAAGAGAGTAGGTTGTCCTACTGTAACTGTAAACTCCTTCATTATATAAAATATGTAGGTTCTATAGTATATTTTTTGCTATTCATTTTGTTTATTTTTCCAACTATATGTGTGATTGTTGTATGTTTAAAATAAATTCATCTCAGATCTAATTTTATTTAGAAATATAGGGCAACAATTATCTAGGGTTAGGAAAATTTACATGGTATCAGAGCTAGGTTCTATGATTGATATCCTTAGGGTTTACAGTAGTAGATCACTGTTGGATATTAAAAAAACCAGTAGTTAGAGGGTTTCATATTTTCTTGCTTGAAGGACTAAGATTATTTGTAGGACAATTTTTTGAGTCATTCATATCAGATCTGAAATTTTGTGCATTAGATCTCAGAGATGGTAGCATCTAACCTCATATTTGAGGATATATTGGAAGGTGCCTCCAATTTCTTGGCTTGGAAAGTCAGGGTAATGTTCTTATTGGAAGAGAATTATCTTTGGGATATTATCAAGGATGTTGTAACTTTACCTACAGATCCACAATAATTGGTAGCTCACAAAAATAAAGTTAAGTAGATGATCTTGGATGCAGTGAAGGATCACCTGATTCCTCACATATTTGAGAATACTACGACAAAGGAGATGTTCAATGCCCTATTTAGCCTCTACTAGAGTGAGAACATAAATAAAAAGATGATATTACGAAGCAAACTTAGATATATAGAGCTGACCAAATATGACATTGTTACCTGTTACCTTATGAAGATCATATAAATTTATTATCAACTGGCAGTAGTTGGGGAGAAGGTTGCAGATACAAAGTTGGTGAACACGACATTGAATGGTTTCTCAGCTTCATGGGAACCATTTGTCAAAGGCATCTATGCTCGTGAGCACCTTCCTACCTTTGAGAAACTATGGGATGAGTTCATCCAAGAGAAGACTCAAATGGAGTCAAATATCAGAAAGAAGGGTGGTGATGATAACCTAGCCCTCTTTGGGTAAACCAAGAAGAATATAGGTAAAGGACCTAGCAAGGGTAAGGTAAAGAGTGAGGAGTCAACCTCACATTAAAGGAAGAAGAACTTGAGCAAGATCAAGTGCTTCATTTATCATAAGCATGACCATTATGCATCATAATGTCCAAATAAGAAGGACAAAGGGAAGTAGCAGTAGATGCAGGTAGCAACCTCTACAAAAAATTAGATGAGCGAGTTTGCTACCAAATTTGAGAAGGATTTATTGTTGGTATCTTGCATTTATACCAGAATAGTTTTGAGGGATGCTTAGTATGTGGGCAGTGGGACATCTCGGCACATGACATCAACCCGATAATGCTTTATTAGTCTACAAGAGTGGGACTTAGGGGTTTAGATTGAGCTTGGTGATGATGCCAAGTATCTAATTGAAGGAATTGGTACCATTACTTTTTGACTCCAATTAGGAAACTCTTTAGACTTTGATGATGTTTTATTTATTCCAGGTCTTAAGAAAAATTTGCTTTCAATTTTGGTTGTGGAGGATAAGGGTTATATAGTGGAGTTAAAGAACCAACATGTCCTTATTAGACCAAAAGAATCTAGCACAAAAATAGCACAAGTGATAGGGGTTAGATAAGGTAGTCTATATAGGTTGTAGGGTGAACATGTTTGAGCCCAACTTATGTGAGTTGTAGCATAAGAGGATGGGGCACCTGCATCATAGAGTGTTGCCTATTCTAAGAGAGATAGTCATAGGTCTTCTAGAGTTCAACATTGATCAACAAGGAGTATGCAGAGGGTGCACGCTTGGCAAGCATACCAAGGCTATTTTCCAAAAAAATGAGCATAGGTCTAAGAAGATACCATATCTAGTATATTTATATGTTTATGGACCAATATCAGTAGCATCAATTTCAGGTAGCATGTACTATGTTTTATTTATTGATGATTTCTCTTGCAAGACATGGATCTATTTCTTAAAGACCAAGGATGAAGTATTTAGTAGGTTTCAAGAGTTCAAAGCTCTAGTTGAGAACAAGATAGAGAAGAAGATCAAGGTCTTAAGATCAGACAATGGCGGTGAATATACCTCCAATGAGTTCGATGGTTTCTGCAAGCAGACATGAATCAAGAAGGAGTTGACTATTCCATACAACCCATAGTAGAATGGGGTTGCAGAGAAATAATCGATCCATTATAGGGTTTTCTAGGGCCATTATTCATGACTAGGGTTTGTCGATGTTTCTTTGAGCAAAAACATACAACACAATAATCTACATCCATAACAGGTGTTCTCACAAGATCTTGGAGGAAAATACACCAGAGGAGGCATTCACTGGTGTGAAATTAGAGGTGATTCATTTTCACATCTTTGGATGTCCAGTTTATATCCATGTTTCAGTAGATAAGAGGACCAAGTTGGAGCCCTCTAGTAGAAAGGGTTTATTTGTAGGTTACAATGAGACTTCAAAAGCTTATAGGTTTTATATTCCAAAGAAGAGGAAGACAGTAGTGAGCAAGGATGTAAAGTTTGAGGAGGATGTTGCATCTAGGAAGTCCCATGAGCCTATTCCAATAATAGAGAATGAGGAGTAGGAAGCTCCGAAGGTTGATCCAGGGTCACCAAAGAAACTAGTGATTTCTAGTTTAGGACAACAACCTTCAGGTGATAAGGAGGAGACATTAGCCCCTTCTAGTTCTTTCAAGAGATATCGATGGCTTACAAAACCATTGAGGGATGCTCAAGAGTATGTTGAGGCTCCTAGAAATATGATTAGGAATATTAGACCTCCAAGGAAGTTTTCAAACTACATGACATTGATGAGTAACATCATAAATTCAGAGCCTTCTAGTTTTCAGGAGGTAACAAACTGGTAGGTTTGGTGGGATGCTATGGTGGAGGAGTACACCTCCATCATGAAGAATAATATTTGGGACACAGTGTCAAGACTAGAAGGGAAGTTAGTTGTGAGTTACAGGTGGCTCTACAAAATTAAGCATGCTGCAAATGGCAGCATCGAGAAGTTCATGGTAAGGTTTGTGGTGAGAGGGTTCACCTAGAAAGAGGGAGTAGACTATGAGGAGACTTTTACTCTAATTGTCAGATACACTTCTATTAGAGCAGTTATATCTTTAGCTTCATCTATGGGATGGCACATTTATCAAATGGATGTGAAGATAGATTTCCTTAATGGGATCATTAAGAAATAAGTGTACATAGAGTAGCCTCAGTGCTTTGAGATAAATGGGAAGGAGTCCCATGTTTGTAGGCTAAAGAAAGCCTTATATGGACTCAAATAGACATCGAGAGTATGGTATTCCAAGATAGATAGATACTTGTAGAGTGTAGGCTTTGCCAAAAGTGATGCAGATCCTAATCTATATTACATATTTGTTGGGACTAATCTACTCATTTTGGTGCTATATGTAGATGAATTATTTCTTAATTGTGTAAAGAAGCTCATTGCAGGGTGTAAAGTAAATATGAAAACTGAGTTTGAGATGAAGGATATTGGCATGATGCATTACTTATTGGGTTTGGAGGTTTTACAGAGACCAAGGGAGATATTTCTTGGGTAGGTTAAGTATGTAGTTGAGATACTAAAGAGGTTTCATATGGAGGACTGCAAACCTATGGCCATGCCCATGATCACTAATCTGAAGAATGTGACAACTTCAAATTTACAATTAGTGAAACCTAAATTGTATAGGAAGCTAATAGAATCCTTGATGTAATTGGTCAACACTAGACCAAATATATATTTTGTAGTGAACACCTTGAGTCAGTTCATGGTGGAGCCAAGGAAAGAGCATTGGGTAGCAGTAAAACATGTGCTCAAATACTTGAGGAGCATGGTGGAGTATGGTCTGAGATATATTGGAGATGGTAAAGTGAGGTTGCAGGGGTATATAGAATCATATTGGGTAGGTAGTATAGCATACAGGAAGAGCACCTCAGGGTGCTACTTTAGCTTGGGATCAGGCATGATATCCTAGTTCATCCAAAAGCAAACTTCTATGGCACTTAGCTTAACAGAGACTGAATACATGGTAGCCAATATTGCTAGTTATGAGGCCATATGGATTCACAAGTTATGAGGCCATATGGCTTCACAAGTTTCTTACACTATTGATTAATCAGGATTTGGATCCTACAGTGATATACTATGATAATCAAAGTTATATCAAACTCTTTGAGAATCCAGTATTTCATGACAAGCCCAAACACATAGATATCAAATATCACTTCATACGAGATAGGATTTATAAGGGAGTCGTAAAGCTCCAGTATATTCCCATAGATCAGTAGGAAGTTGATTTTTTGACCAAGCCCTTAGTGAAAGGGAAGTTTGAAGCATTCAGTGATAAAATTGGGTTGGTACTGAATTCCTTCCTCGCTAATAGGGAGTGTTGAGAAATGTAGCTCAGATAGGAACTTCTTGCACATGCTTCAGTATGAACATGCTAGAAGTGCTTCAAGAAATTTTGAATTATATTTTGTAATTCACTTAAATGATTCTATTTTTTTTTACATGGTGGAATCGGTAGCCGCCATGAATCCGAGCAGGTTGTCTAGCTTTTATGGCTGCCACAGTATTCTGCATTGTCCACCCCAGAAGCTGCCACATAGATCTTCGTGTAGTCTACCCCTATAACCACCATGCCACAATCATTTTAAACCTTTTACATTGTTGAAAGCACCAGGAAAGGGACAAGCGTTCAGTCTGACGAGACCCGAGATTGAACCTTGGACCTTCGCCCCCCTTTGGGGTTTGGATGAACCAATTGGTCTACACCTCGGACTTAAATTATTCTATTTTTAAATTCACTTAAGTGATTCTATTTTGAAATTCACTTAAGTGATTTTATATTTTGAAATTCACTTAAGTGATTTTCTGTTTTAAACTCCACTTAAGTGATTCTATTTTATAATTCACTTAAGAAATTTTCTATTTTTAACCCTACACCTCAAGATGAGATGAGATCTATTATTAGGGTTAGAGAGATCATGGTTACCTTTTCAAGGATAAAAGGAGAAGGTCGAGAGTGTTTTACACACATAAATAAAAGAAGATGAACAAATTACAGAAGAACTGCAAGGCTATTGTGTAGAGGTGAAGACTGATTTGCTGGCCAGAAAGGTAGCAAGAGAGTAGGATATCTTGGTGTAATTGTAACCTCCTCCATTATATAAAATATGTAGGTTTTGTATTATAGTTTTTGTTGTTCATTCTATTTATTTTTCCAACCATCTATGTGACTGTTGTATGTTTAATATAAATTCATATCAGATTTGATTTTATTTAGAAATATAGGGTAGTAGTTATCTAGGATTAGGAAAATTTACAACATCTTGTGATTGGGAAGAAAAAAATATTGACTCTTACCTAATAAATTAATTAAAACATCCATGACTACCTTATCCAAAACCAATTCTACTTTGAAGGATAATTCCCTCAAATAGCTAATATAGTAATATTAGAAGATTCAAGTAGTGATCCCTAACTTATAGATCTAAATCAATTAGACCTAAAAAGTTTAGGTGTCTTACTAGCTCCTCCTCAACTAGAGGATAAATCATAAATCTTGATATAAGAAACTATAAATATCAACATTAGGGCTCCCAATAAGTCCCAAACTCTTAAATTGGGCAAGGTTTTAACCATATAATAATGAGATCAATACATGAAGCTATTTAATGAGTTTATCAATATTTTTTTATGGTCATATGCTAATATGGCAGGTTTAGATTGAACCCAAGTTATCCATAATTTAATTATTACCCTTGATGCAAGACTTGTAAGATATAAACTATGGAAGATGCATCCAAAAGTTCCTCTTCTTGTCAAGGAGGAACTTCAAAAAGCTTCTTGATGTCAATTTCATCAAAGTCATTTATTATGTGGATATTCAACATCATCTTAGTTACTAATAAAACTGAGAGCATAAAAATATTCATAAACTTTCAAGATATTAACAAACCTTGTCCCAAATATGACTTTCCATTCCAAATATCGAAATGATTGTTGATTCTAAAGTTGGCTATGGAATGCTTTCCCTAATAGATAATATTTTCGAGATAAAACTGAATCAAAATTGATATTAAATACCAATATAAAATGATCTTTATAACCTTATGGGGAACATTTTAATACCAAGCAATTCCCTTTGAGCTAAATAATGTAGGAGCAACCTTCCAATGAACAATGACCTATATATCTAGTAATTTGAAGCATGATATCATGAAAGACCATGTTATAATATCCTTGGTCATTCGCTTAAGTGTGAAGATCATGTTTGAGGTCTCAGGCACATATTTTAATGGTAAAGGGCATATAATATCCTTCTAAAATCTTAGAAGTGCATCTTTAAAGAGATGTCGAGAAAATAGCTAAAATGTATTGTGTCTCATGAAGGCATAGAAGTTGATCCAAAGAAAATAGAAACTATTATTGACATGCTGACCCCTCAAACATTAACCCAACTTTGTAGTCTTCATAGAAAAATCTAAGTCATTTAAAAAATTATCTCACAACTTGTTGATAAGTGTCAACCATTTATGAGGATTTGATAAAAAAATTATCTTTGAATTGGGATGAACAATGTAAAAAAATATTAATGCTATTAAATCCTATCTTATGACACCTTAATTCTTGTCCCACCCAGTACTAGAAAACCCTTGTTTTTTATATAACTATGAAAAATTATACCCCAGGTGATATGTTAGCTTAGTATGATTAGCAACATCAAGAAAGGGAATGTTGGGGATTTTTCCTACATCCTTGAGATAAGTTGTCATGCTACAAGAAAACCTACTGCAAATGAGTAATTACAGGCTCTGGTCAACCTACCTCTTTAACCTAGGAATAGAGTTCTTCAATATTTTCTAAACAAACTAGGTATGGTAAGGATACCCTTGAGGTGAACTTAAAGTTTTTAACATTTTATATTCATGCTCTTCTAGATTTATGGTGATTAATAAAAAGATTTTATAAATTTTGACCAAGCTAAAACAATAACAGTTCAATTATACCTTATGTATGACCGATGCCTTAATCCTTTGCGCTATTGTAGCAAGATTTAATTACAATTCAATAAAAATAGAAAGAATGGGGAAAGAGATAATCGATGCAATTACATTCATTCAAATATCGTTATAAAGGTAACAATTGACCAATGAAAGAAATGTTCACTATGCGTTCAAATAATGTAACTCATAATGAAGAAACACACAAAACTAAACACAAATACGTAATAGGAAAGAAGCCTAGAATTATATTAATGTTTAAAAAATATTACATGAAGAGTTGGCTTGAATCTACCATTGAACTCTTGAAAGATTAATACAATAAAGATCCTCATTCGAATGTCGTAACAAGAACCTTTCACTCTCTTGTTTGAATATCGCAATAGTAGAGTCTCTAGACCTCTGGCTCAATAGTATAGAAATAACCTCAGCTTCTCGAGCACTTTCCTATCAAAAAATGCACAACAATGGGAAGAACAAGGGGTGGAAAGAAAGAAAGAAGATGAAGGGAATACAACAACAAAGAACGAGCACTCGAGTATACCTCTTAGCAAAAATATGCTATGTCAAAAGATTGATCTTCTTTCTAGCTATAGATGTCCTTATAACTGCGATGAATCTGTAACTGCCAAAACTTCTTTCATATGAACTGTCCATTTGGTGTCATCTCCTGCCTTGTTACTGGATGGGTGCTATATAGCTTATTAGTAGATTTCAAAAATAATATTTATTTTCAAAATTTGTTGAAGTCCTGTCTAGTTGTCATCCATCTTATCTTTCCCTTTCTCTCCTGTTGTGGGTCCTATGCTACTCGTTGACTCAGATGTCCTTTGAATTCTCTTGATTGCATCCTTATCACCTTGACTTGCACCAATGAAATCAGCTATAAGTATCCAGATTTCTTTGTCGATTGCACTGAGTGTGCGAATCCTGTCCAACACTCTTATTCCTTTGGTCTTGTTTTCTTTGAGGATTATCTATCTGATCTAGAAAAAAATTACTATATCCAGGGTGGTTGTTGACAAATAGATGAGTTGATTAGATAGTTTATCCTCATCAATTTCCATGCAGGGGAACTCTCTAATATCTTTGATGGCTAACTGATTGAACCCTTCAATGCTGAGTAATTTGTGGAGACTGACATTTAGATGTTTCAACCTGTTAATTGTATCACTTTCCACATTCTCTAGTTCTTTAACTGTGTTATTCCATCGGGGTCTATCTACCTTAAAACTTGTGACTTTCTCATACTCTACTTGGCAGCTATGACTTTTACCATCACTGGTGACCACCTGTTTGGACCTGATCTGTTTGTACTTAGTTTTGCATTTCTCATACACTGGGGAAATAGCTGCCAAATTTTTATCTATTTTCTCTATAAGAGGTTTTATTTCTTTATTTATTTCTATTATTGTACTAAAATCTTTGCAACAACTCTCAATCATTTTTGCTTATTTTTCTATGATTTTGACCATATTTTCCTTATACTTGGTTGTAAGCACTGAAGCTTGTAATGGTTTACTCCCTGGAGGCACTTGTCCCTGATTCTTATTGATTTTAACTTTCAACTTTTCATTCTCTGCCTGTAATAGTTCTGCTTTAGATTTCCAGGCTATCACTTCTTTCTCAATGGCCAATGCAGTCTGTGCATGTACTTGTAATTCATGTTTTAATAAGGTGACTGTGTCTCCTCCTATTTTGACATCACCTGTGCTAAGATCTATATGAAGTGAATATACTCCTTGAGTGGGAATGGTGATGGTAGTCTTGGAGGTAGGTTCTAAAATTGATGAAGGTGAACTTTGAATGTTGCTCCTTGTCTAAGCTTCTATCACCCTACCTTCCATTATCACTTGAATATGCTCTTCCTCCTCAGGATTGAATTATGTGAAATCCTCTCTTCTGACTAGAGTGAGGCTCATAGGCTTACCAATACCCATTTCGATCCTGGCTCTCTTATGGGGGGAGAGTTCGAGGCGTTAGGAATTATCACTTGGTAATCTCTAAAAATATCACCAAATCCCCCAACTTTTTGTATTCTTTCCCATGCTATGGTAGATATTATGAGCTCCTTGTTGTTTACCATGAAAACCATTGGTATTTCTTGGGGAGAGCCTATGGCCATATGCTATAAATAATGTGAGGCCATAAAAGTTACTACCAAGCTTTCGATTGTGAAGTGGCTCGATGCAGTAGAAGTGGGAACAATCTCTTTTCCTTTGCTCACACTAGGAGACTGAGAAGTGGATGAAGCACCAACTATATTTTCTATTATTTGAGTTGTCACCTCGACCACGATATTGATTTGTTCAGCTTCTAAACTCATGATTTATACGATGGGATCTGTGAAATCTTCTGGGGAATGATGACTACTGGTGGTATAATTTTGTCCACCATGTCTTTTATTACCATCCTGAGGTCTACAGAGTAGTTTCCTACCATTTTTGTATGGGTATGTGCCCTCGTCAGGTTTTGATTGTTCCATATTTCTTCTAGATTCACTCTGTTGTTCTGTGCCCACAAAAGACTTTTCTCAAATTCATATTCTTTATGTATCATCGATTTAGGCTCAATGATAACGTATTTATAATGATCCTCAGAATCATACGACCTACAGGTGATCACTACGAAATTATAGGAATCCATTGTTGGTAAGGCCTTCATCATTCCAGGATATTCTCCATAAATATACTACCCTATTTTTCCTGGTGCAGTGACCCAAGAAATCCTTGTCCATTTCCTCTTCCATCTCAATATGGCTTCTTCTGCATATTTCCTCACTATCTCTAAGGTAGCCAATGATTTTGGATAGAAAGTGGGTAAATATTTGGGTGGTAATTTACCCTCGTATGTTCTGATGAAACTATGGTGTTTAGTGAGAAAGAAATCTCCAACTTTCTTGTCTTCAAGATATTTGATTATACTAGGGGTTCATTCTAGGGAGTTCTTTTTCAATGAGTACATGATACATGGATGCCATGAATCTTCCACATAATTTTGAATAAGTGGAGGTGCCATCATAAATGCAAGGTAGTCTATCCTAGATAATTTAACCCAGCACACCTCCTAACTGAGTAATCACACTGTCTTTGAACTGTTCGATGATCAAATGGATGAGGAATGAATAGTGTGAGAAGTGGGGTATGACTTCTTTGTCCTCCTTAATTACCTTTTGTAATTATTTGAATTCTCTATCCATTATCCCACACATTATATCTTGCCATTTATACATTGGCATTTTCCAGGTTTTGTTGCACTGCACTATCAGGTACATAACTTCGATGCTGATCCAGTTAAGGTCCTCGACCCTCATAACTACATGGATCATTTCAACATAATATCTAGCCCATTTGTGAAGCCACAACTTATGAATTGGAAAATATATTGACACCAATTTTTTGTAGTCGAACAAATTTCTATAGAAGGTGGTGCCAATCATATGTTGGATGTGTGCTGAGACTATTGCAGTGTTGTAAACTTGTTTAGTTATTTCTAGCCTAAACAATTGTTCAATATTCTCTGGCGTGATCCTATAGATAGGCTTGTTTTAGCCATTAACTATGGCTCTAATTCTTGGATCATATGAAATGTCCAACCACGATAGTAGCTCAGGAGAGAAATACACTCTCAAGCATAAAAGCTTTGCCAAATTGGTCCTCCACTTGTTATTGCAGGGACTGCTATTGTCTTTGTCTGCATACAAATTCTTAAAGATATTTTTTAGTAGATAGTGCGGGTGTTGACACTCTTCTGTGCTGGACTGGAAATAGAACTTGGTGAGTTCTTCTTCACCCCAGACCTGTTCTCCAATTTTTCTAGTGTTCATCTTCTTGAACGACACCTTTTCATCTAATGTCTCGGCTCTTGTCATGGGGGTAAATTTGTTGGAGGAGACCATTGTTTGAGTTTCTGTTACTAGGCTCTTCAAATTTAAATAGTTCAAGGATATTATAAGCACTTTGAGTTACTTGTTACTGCTATCATGTATTTAAGTTGGTTTGTGCATGAAGCATAATTAATATCGTACCAACCATTGTAGTATTGTTGCTATACTTAGCTCGCCACCTCATTTCTCACAAGATCAACTGATCATGGATCATCATATTTTGGTTGATTTGCATAACTAGTCGCTATATCATATGCACATAAGATACTAGATCATTCTATCAGCACACGTAGTATTAAAGCTCATGCCCAAATAGATCTAAGGCTAAGATCTATAGTTGGCTTGTGTACCTGTAACTTTCAAATTGGTTCTCGGTCATGTCAGTAAAATCATCATTGATTTGAGTATCTTATCAACTTTCTCGGGTGAGGGTCCCCAAGATTTTGCTTTAGTGAAACGTCGCTCCAATGGTATAGTATATCGACTAATATTTGTTACGGATTTTGAGGTACTCATACTTTGGCTATCATTGGTGGTTGATCAACTGATCATACTTTAATTTAGCTAAGGCTTTCTAGATTACTAATTGGATGCTCAGTCGATTAACCATCGACCTCTATCAGATTTTAACCGGTGGCCCTCTTTGATTTTGCATGAATGGTGATTTTGATCGCTTACCATTATTACTCGATCGAGTGGTTTAGATTACGCTTGCATGTGCTGCATAAAAATCTTGTGCTAACTTTTATCGAGGAGGTCAGTATATAAATCACAATGCATGAAAAATTAAATGTCAATGTACCTTGATTTTTGCTGAATTTACCTTTATTTGGCTCGATCGATCTCCACTATTGGTTTCATTCAGCTAGTAATATTTTGATGGCTATGATCTATTCAATCGATGATATTTAGTATTCATATATTTTTAGCTAAAAATATTTCAATGGCTCTGCTTAAACCAGGTCATCACTTCGGTTGGTCGATCCTTGTAACTCTTCGGCTAACCAATGTTACTCTTCGACTGAATGATTTTGATTATTGCTTTGCTAGCTCGAGTTCAGCTAAAGGGTTTCATATTTGATGAGTCAATTGTCTTTGATCGAATGGTCTGACTGGGTTTTTGGTCGAGTGATTTGTTGATCGTCGATATTTATCGGGCTTCGACCGATTGACCTTTTGACCATTGATGAACTTTTCGACTGATGACCTTTAGATCATGTGTTTGGTTGGTTGCTTCTTCCTTTCGGTCAAGCATATTTTTAATATGACTTTGACTTTTGAAATTTCAACTAATTTATTACTTGCTTCGACCAAATGATAGCATATGCAAAATTTTTACCAAATGAGTTGACTATTTTCGATCGCTACCATTTTTGGCTGGTTTGTTTCTATGCTTGATCGAGGGACTTTAGCACTATGGATATGTTTTTTATAGATTAATTTTATCTTTTATTTTTAGTTCGATCGGGTGATTTAGTCGGTCGGCCGATGTTTTCTTACCATCGATCGATCGGTTTTGCTTCCCTTTTAGTCGATTGAATGATAATTTTTATTGTGCTGAATCCTGTCGGCATTATTTTTGTCGACCAAATGCTTATTTATCTTGAAAATTAATCATTAGTATACCGATCATTCCTTATCATCGGCTAAAATATCTTTTCATTTATTTCTTAGCACTTTTTGCTTTTGACAATGATTTTTTGTTAGTAGGCTGGTAGATGACTTGCTTAGTTTTTACTGCTCGACCGATCGGATCGGTAAATATCAATATTTTTGAAAAAGTAGGTGGGGAACCCCTTAAGTTTTAATAAAAGGAAATTTTTAAAGCTTCTTAAGGGTGTGAGATGGTTATGACATTCTTTATAAATTTGTCCACTTAATGAAGAATGATCAATTTTGATGCTAACAACGTTATTTTGGAAATGAATGACTTAAGCATTTGAAGTTGTTTGTTAAAAAAAATCAATCCATGAGATTGTTTTGAGAAAATTAATCACTTAAAATTTGAATCACTCATCAACATATCATAAAATGTGGGCCTCTTTTAAAACCTTCAAAATTTTAAAATTATGGGTACATTCATGTTATATCAATTTTGGCTACAATAGGAAAATTCTCTATATTAGTCAAACATTAGTCAATTATGAGACTACTTATATGGTCTTAGAAAAAATGTGCCTTTCTATAGTTTTTGCTTCTTAAAAGCTTAGACACTCTATGTTAATCCACAAAACTTTCATTATTGCAAGAGTAGATACATTACACTATCTTATGAAAAATCATATCTTTCAAGGAGAAATACTAAATGGGTCATGTTGCTTAGTGAATTTGATCTTGAATTTATTAATTAAAAATTTGTAAAATATCAGGTAATTGTTAATCAATTAGCATATGCACCTGTAGAAGCTACATATAAATGGGGAAAATAACCCTCGTGGACAATTCTCTATGGATCTATTGGGAGCTGAGTTAACTGTGAGGTTATTGTTTCTCTACACTCGGAGCTTGGGGATCAAGGGCTTAGTAAGAATGGTTTAAGGACTCACTCCAAGTATGAGATGGAAGGTTTGATGTGTTTATTGAGAAAGCACCTAAGTTTGGTCTTTGACTATGAACTAAACTATAAATAATTGAAGAACAATGTAGGGCAAACAATGATGCAAGAAAACAAAATGCTATTCCTAAAATGATTCTTTATTTAAATGAAGATTATCCCTAAATTGCAAGAAATAAACTTTTTTTTCTAATCAAGGGTCTAAGAGAATGCACAAACAAGACTAGCGTAAATGTAAACTATATGCTCCTCTTATTTGATGCCTAGAAGTGAAACACTTTCTTTTCTTATGGCCTAAAACTAGAATCTAATGTCTTTGATTAATCTCTATCATATGTGTTTAAATTTTAAAATCCATTTTACTCTTTTAGCTATAGAAAATAGAAATAAGACAATACATACAACAAATAACCTAAAAGATCTATCAAAACACTTACTTGATCTGGCAGTTGATCCTTACCAAATTTGCACTCCATAATCTATGATCGTGAATTTGAGTAGACCTGAAAAATAATGATAGAAGCATAGAAAAATGATGGTTAGTGTTTGAGGGCCTACTTAGGCCACTATGAGACTGAGTTTGGAGGTGCAGTAGTCAAGCCCCTTTGGTACTTTTAGCTGATTGTTCAAATTGAAAAGCAATTTTTTGATCTTTAGAAACAATCAAATAGAATACAGTAGAATAGAATGTAAATAGAAGTGTTAACAAAAAATCAAATATGCAATGGGTGTAACAAGGGTGTTGGGAGTAGAAAATGATCCCCAAATCCTTATAACTCAATTTGTGCCTATAAAGGGTGACCACAAATTCAAAAATAGAAGAAAATCGATGAAACCAAGGGTCTCACTAAATTTGCACCTCATGTAGATGGAGCGTGAATTTGCAATAAAGCTTTAAATTTATTCTATGAATGCAAAAATACAATGAAAATCCTAACTACCAGGAATAAATGATCTAAATGAAACTAATTGATGCAATAGAACCTGATTAATTTATGGTGAAAACAAAGGAACAATGAGAAAGAGTAAAAGCTATTGATCAATTATTAATGGAAATAACGTAACACAAAATAATATGAGAGCTTATCTTCGTTGTCATCTAGTCTTTACTTTTATGCATGATAATTAGAATTTAAATTGGCTGAAATGAGATCTAAGTAAAAGAGTAGGGTCTAAGCAACATTTGAGTGGGATTTGTATTGTGAGATGAAGATTTAATTTTTTGCAAAGACTATCAATGGAGGGAGAGGGGGTGGCCCCCTAGGGCCACCCAATTTTGAACTTTAAGGGAGTGGTTGTGGGTTATTTAGTGTTTAGCCTTGATAGAGTTGGGAAAGTGTACGATTCTCTAAAGAAGGCTTGGACTGGTGCAACAAGTTCAATGTTAGTGGGCAGTGTCAAAAAGGTGAATGGCTACCTTTGTTACAAGGAGGAGTGACCACAGATTCAAGTGCAGTCTAAAGTGGTGGAAAATGAGGTAATTTTATTATAAACCAAGGCTCTTATTTAAAGATTCATTGGAGTTAGGGCAGATCTAAGAAGAATTGAAGGATGGACAATGTGATACTGGAAAATTGAAAGCAAATATGAATTGTTATTTTTGCAAATGGGTCTTTTTTAGTTATTTTTGATGAGGAGGATCGAAATAAATTTTTTGTGGGCAACCCTTATTTCATGGGCCAAGCAGGGCTATACACAAAACTATGGCAAGTAGGGTTCAATATGATGGAGGAACTGTCTTCAATTGTCCCAGTGTGGACCAAACTTCATTGTTTACCATTAGAGCTTTGGAAGGAGAAGATTTTTGGAGATATTAGCAAAGGCCATAGGGACCTTTGTTTTAATATTTGATCTTATGAAGAGAAAGAAATTTAATACTTATGCTAGGATTTGTGTAGAGTTGGATATATCTAGTCCTATCCTAGATTCTATTAACATCCAAATTAGGGAGGTGGTACGGGTTCAAGCTCTTGACTATGAGGCAATCCCCTTCAGGTGTAGATGATGTAATATTTATGGTTACTTGGCAAGGGATTGCCCCAAGAATACTGAGATGAAGCAGAAAGAGGAGGAGCCCCATTAAGGTAAAAGTGTGGAAGTGGAGGAGGAGGATGGTTTTTGTGTGCCTATAAATAGGAAACGATCGAAGGTTGGTGGATGAAAGGATAAGGAGCATTTGAAAGTTCCTTTAAAAAATTAGTTTGATATCTTGGGATTTGGGTCTAGTGAGGTGGATGTGGATGTTGTGGAGGGAGGATTATCCATCTCATGAGTAGGTTTTTCAAGATGATTTGGTGTTGTTCCCTTGTAGCGGGGGTGAGGCTCTAGTAGAGATGTATAATCCAAAAATTTTTATAACTCAGAAGGGGATGGCTAGGCCCTTGGAGGAGTCAATTATAGTGAAGTTTAGGGTTGCATATGAGGATATACAAAGAGGGAGGAAAGAGCTATTGAGGTTGAGAAGGATGAGAGGAGAGGAATAAGAAGTAATCCCTTAGAGATTACATAAAGTGCATCAATGAAGCATCAAGGAGGGAAACAACATGCAGTTGGAAGAAAAATAGAAAATGACAAGTGAGATAACGAAGGGGAACATTTTGTGGAAACGAGGATTATGAGAACTATTGATTCACATTTCAACTCTTTCTCCAAATGAATATTATTTCATGGAATGTGAGGGGATTGGGGGTGAAACCCAAGCAAAATATTGTAAAGTGTTTGATTAGACAATATACAAGGAAAATACACCAATGGTTTATCTTATTGCAATTCTGAGGAGTCCTCCTCTAATATGTCATTCAGTGTTTAGGTGCAACAATGCTCTTTTATGCAATTTTTGTTTATGCTCTAATTGGGAATTTAGCCTCCATGGGATTATAGGTATGTATATTTGGAGGCACTTCTAGGTTGTGGCCCATGTATGGAAGGCCTTGCAACTATGTAGTCTGGTTTTTGTTTAATAAATTGTAATCTTTTTTCATCGAAAAAATAAGAAAGAGTAAAAGCAACAACCAAAATGATGGGTCTCTCCTCCTTCTCTAGAAGATAATTCTTGCACACGATCTATCATCAAGGCTCATCCACTTGATCACCTAGAGTAGCCAAGACAAGAAGCACAAAAGCAAAGCAACAATAAAGCATTCCAAAATCATTGAGAGTATTCATTGATTGTTGATTGGTTATTTGTGATTATTGTTAAAAAGAGGAATTCAACCCTTCTATTTATAGGAGGTTTGAAATGTAGGAAAACAAAAATGTGAACTTAGTTAAGGGATAGGATTGCAAAAGTAGGCTCTAAACTAGGGTTTTGAGAGTGAAAACCCAAAAATACCAAATTTGTGCCCCATCTTGGACGATCGTGAATTCAACTAGGCTAGGGGAAAAAACAAAACTTAAGGGGGAAAGGGAGCTCAAATTTTTCACTTAGAAATTTTGAGTGGTTTCTAAGGAATCGAAGGGAAAAATGACTCATTTGGATGGGTCAATTTTTTGTGTCTAAATTTTAACCCCTCTTTGATTCATTTATGGCCTAATAAATACATCAAAGAAAGCTGTAGACACCTACAAAAAAAATTATGAACACTAAAAGGGGTAGTTGATTTAGGCAGAGGGATAATACAAAATGGTGTTATTTTAAACACTTTGAAATTTTGCACACTTTATGGGGTATTGATGACATCGAGGTCCCCAAGGCTGGGGTGCCTCCTTGAGTTTCATAAGGAATGCAAATTCCTAAAGAAACTTGAAATGAAAAACGTAGAAGAATGAAGAAGTAGACAAAAGAAAAAGAGGAGAGAGAAAAGGAAGGATAAAATAGGAGGAGAGGGTGAAAATGAATTCATTTTTATCGTGCAAAGAGGAGAAAAGAGCTTTGGAGAAAACAGAGATATGACACTACCGACGCGCTATGCGGCCATTGTGAGGGATGAAGCTGACACTACAATAGACCAAGCATGGGTACATATCTAAATCAAACTTCTAGACTATGCTATATTAGATTTTAAGCATTTTTTAATTGTTATTTTTTTTAGAGAAATTATCGTGCAAACCTCGATGTAAATTTAGGGGTCAACTGCAAATTCAATCAAGAATTTGATAGAACAAATTCGTACCCTAAAATTATAGGGTGTAAATTCATGGTTTCATACCTTGTGAGAATAGGACATGAAGTCATAGGAGAGAAAAGAGAGGAGAGAGAAGAAGAAAAAGAGAGAGAAAAGAGAAGAAAAATCTTGTTTAATGTGTATGTTTATTTATTATTATTATTTATTTTATGATAATGGAACTATTTAATTTTATTAATGTTGTTGTTTCAACAAAATGTACTCAAGAGCAGAGAGTGGTAGCCAAACACTCTAGAGGGTGTTGTGAGGCAGGTCACAATGATAGACCAGGATGTCCTATGGGTGGTGAGGCTACTACGTCTGGCAGAGATGCCTTAGGTGAAAGTTGATAGAGTTCTATTAACAATGTTGAGTGAGATGGTATTTGGAGTCATACACATTTTAGATACTGATGGGGGATATGACCATCACACTAGAGGACATGTGGCATATCCAGAGGATCCCCATTAGGGGTAGGATGATTTATAGAGCACAAGTGTCTCAAGCAACATTATAGTTGTCATGGGATCCGACACATGGGATTCACCAAAGTAGGCTTCATGTTGATGAGATGTCACAGTGGCATAAGGTTGGGAAACTAATGACTATACTTTATGGGGTGGTGGTGGGGCTCTTGGTATGCCACACGAGCAGGTGATACTTGCCATGGATATTGGTAGGGGTCATAGTAGACATGAGAGACCTACATGTGAGGTTTGCATCAACCCATATGTACCAAATCAATTGTATATGACATTGTATAATGTCATGTAGAAGTGAAATATAGGGATCGTCTTGCACTACCAGGCCTATTTCCCAACCCAAAGTGGCCAACAATATTTAGATGGGACTAAAACTTGGAGTATGTGTATAGGACATATGCTGGTATCCTACCATTAGGGAGGCAAGTGATAGACAAGCTATGAGAGTATATGATCATTTGGTGATCATAGTGTCAGTGCCCTAGATGGGAAAAGGATGGGTTGGAGTTGGCTTTGGTGTGATGGGTCAAATGGATGACGATGGAGAGGGGTGAGTTGGAGCTCTACAGATTCGATTGAGTTCAATAATAGTTTGGTATATTGCAAGAGGTGCTGATCTTACTAGAATTTTGGTATAGATAGGTGTGGAGGGACCCATTAGGGGTCAAAGGGTATCCTGATGTGGTGAGGTTCTTAGAGGAGGACCTAGACAATCCTCTGTATGTCAACCTAGGGGTAGACAATGTCAGGATGACTACTCGGTATAGGAGATGGTACAGGAGTATCATACCCCTAAGAATATCTCCATTGATGTCAATATAGAGATGCCAGATCATGGACTGGAGCATGAAGTTGGCACTAAAAGAGACCACCTAATAAACTATTGAGTGACAATAGAGGGTGACAAACCAACCCAAATAGATATGGATCTAGGTTAGGGTAGAGATGGTGATGTTCAACAAGACTGCCATTACTATCTCGAGGATGATAGGGGGATAATAGAAGTTACCGCATGGTGGCATAGGTTGGGTCAAGTGGGACAACAAAAATTGCCCCTTCAATAGCAGAGGTGGGACCTAGTAGGATTGTAAGTTAGGATGACCTAACTAGAGAGATGAAGGAGAAGTAGGACAAGATGACTCATATGCATTGGGAGATGGACTTGCTCTAAGAGGACAAGCCCAAAAGTCTATAAGGGATATGAGGCATTCTAGATACCATTATAATAGAGCATGATCAAGGGAGAGTAGAGCAAGGCACAATGGTATGAAGATGGATGTAATGAGGGTTGAGATGGCACATCTTATGGGGGAGAAGGGTTGATTGGAGAGGGAGCGATAATAAGCCTGAGCAGAGGAGATGGTCGCCATTACTAGTGACCAATAGGACTAGGGGATCCATCTACTATAGGATGAGCTATAGAGTGCAAGGGAGGATCTATAGGAATCGACATGGAGGGAGACCTTCTAGTAAACACTATACTTCCAAGCGATTCTAGCAAACTAGAGGGTGCCTCTATCGTCCTCCCTACAATCATGGAGTCAATCACAATCATAGACACAATTTATTTCATGATCCATGAACATGCCTCCACAAGGACCACCTTCAATAGGTTAAGTAGAGGAGACAAAATCATAGAGCTAGGGAAGGGATCAATATGATATGCCAATTTTAAGTGTGGCATGCATCCCTAGGGATGATTGAGTATGCTAGGCTTATATTGTGGCACATAAATCTAGCTGACATGTACTCCTATCTTTGGAGTAATAGATATCTTGTTGCTTTGTTGTTTAATGTGTGTAAATTATGTGTTTGTTACTTTTATTATGCATGATTAGATGGATAAATAAAAATGATGGATGAAATGCATGAAGAATGAACTTGATTAATAAATGCATAATGAACTAATGATTAAAGTACGAGATGACTAGATGTAGGCAAGAAGATGGTGGTGGAAGAAAAAATAAAAATAGGAGAGAAAAACAACTCTTTGGATAAATTCATGCCCTATAAAGCGTGACTACGAATTCATTACAGAGTGGATTCATGACCTATATAGACAAACCATGAATTTGTAACAAGAGGAAAAATAAGAAAAAAGAGGAAGAAAAGGAGAAAGTCACCAAAAGGTTAAATAAAGCAAAGAGGTGCTTAGATTATTTCATTTGGATCAATGTAGATCAAGATAGATCAGTGTGATCAAACAAACATAATCTAAGCAAAAAATAAGAGAAACAGATGGAGCAAAACCTTGTGAGGATGTATATTTACAAATGGATGAGATGGAGTAAAACTCACTATGGGTGTGGTGCTCATGAATGGCCATGAAGCTATCCTATGATGATGTAATGCAAACTAATGAGAACAAGTGTGGTGGAGCATCACCCTTTATCGGTGTGTGCTCGCTAGTGATCAAAAGGTGGAACAAAACCTCCTATGGGTGTGTGCTCACTAGTGGTTATATGTGGAGCAATACCCGCTAGGATGTGTGCTTTCAAATGGCTTAATATGGAGTCTATGCTTGTTGGAGGCCATGAAGCTATCCTGCATGGGGTGTAGTACTCTCTGAGCTACAAGGAGTGTAACCCGATAGGGGTGTAGTGCATGCTAATGGTCAAAAGAGAGTGTAACCCGATAGGGGTGTTAGCTCACTAAATAGGATAAAATGATTGATCAAAGCAAAGCAAGAGGGTGTTGTGTGTGCACGTGCAATATAGAAGACAAACAATTGAAAAGAACAAAGTGATCAAAAGTAGTGTGTGTGTGTGTGTGTGCCTTTGTTGAAATTTCAATAGTTAAGATATGTGCGTAGAATAGTCAGTGGTCATATGAACACCATAAATAATATTCATGTAGTATCTATCCTATCCCATGAGGACCCCTTAATAATCAAAAGATCAAGCAAGAAGTGTGATCAAAACAAGATGTGTAGATAGAAGAAGTATATATCCTTTGTCTTGGAGAGAAGAAAAATGATTGAAAACTTGCAAAGGACAAAGGATATACAAGAGATGAAAAACTATATCCCTTAACTTGGAGAAATTGTGATGATTATTGAAATTTTCAAAGTCAAGGAGCAAATAAGAATAGACAAGAAGAAAGAGAACAT
The DNA here is from genome assembly GCA_028583015.1 of Wollemia nobilis. Taxonomy (NCBI): domain Eukaryota; kingdom Viridiplantae; phylum Streptophyta; class Pinopsida; order Araucariales; family Araucariaceae; genus Wollemia; species Wollemia nobilis. The sequence continues at coordinate 44,430,812 of JAQPPZ010016981.1, read as the reverse complement.
ATATCCCTTGAGTTAGATAATTTAGATGATTTTTAAAATTTTCAAGGTCAAGGAACATATGAGATAGAAAATAAGTATGATTGGTGCCAACAAATGTAATAATGTAAGAAATGCATAAAAACAAATTTCTCATAGGCAAAAAAATACCTCATTTATGTATAGGACAAGTAGACATAATCTTTAGCATCTTAGTGAGAGAGAGTAAGATGTGCCCTAGGTTGGGGATTTGCTAAGCATCAATGACCTAGTATGAGTGCAATGTGAAGGACAAAAATTTGCACCATAAAAATAGAATGAAACACAATGTTGAATCAATGAATTTTATATGCTTGTATTGATATCTCAATGTGTTACAAAAGAATCCCCTTTGAGAGGATTTCACCAATGATACAATATTACAAATAAGGGTGTGATTCCCATTTTCTTTCTCAACCAAAATAGGTGCAATATTGATCTTCTTGTGCCAACAAGTTGCTTGGAGAGCGGGTTTTTCTATGATTGCCATGTAAGATGAGATTTAAAGCCTCTCGCTATCCTTTAATCCTATAACTTGCACACAGAGAAATTGATAGTGAATCAATAGCATATGCGGCCCCCCACAGAAGTGGAACTCGTGTCAAATTAAGCTATGCTTAAATAAAATGAAACAAGAAAAATGATGCATGGAATGTAAAGAGGGATTTAGAATGTAACAAACATGCAATATCTAGGCTATAATGTGATTAGAACTTAAATAAAAAAATTGTCACCAACTGTGATCATCTCAGGTCAAGATGGTTTTGCCTATGGATCATCTCGGGGTAAGACGGCCACTTTTGTAGGTCTACATTTTCATGCAACTAGGTCTCGAAGGTGTTTGGGGGTAATGCATTATGTTTTTCAATGGTAGGTTTGTGAGTGTGAAGGTGAGTGAGCAAGTGCAAGAGATCAATAGACAAACACAAGCGATCAAGTAAGGGAGAAGAGTGCAACTTCAAATCTTGAGTGACGATCTAGCAACATCGATTTTTACAACAAGAGGGCTTGATAGATTAATTTTGGTAGCAGTTCATTGTGAATAGTTTTGAAATTTATAGATACTAAATGCAGAGAGGGAGTGCCATTTTATGGCCTCCTAGCAAGAGATAAATGAGGGAGGTGGCAATCAGGGGCAGCCTAATTAGCTACCAGTAGATGATTGCAGGTGGCAGGTGAAATTGCTAACTGCAAGTTGATTGGCACTGATGCGAAGTCAAGCATGATGCTGATAGATAGTTTGACTACCCATTATTTATTTATTTTTTAGTTTTTCATGACCATCTCAGGTTGAGACGGTTACAAACATGAGATCATCTTGGGTCGAGATGGTTAAGCTTTCCATGCAGAAAGTTTCCTGCTATTGGAGAAAACCATGGAATTAGCCTTGAGTCTACCCAAGGTGGATTGTGTGGGTTAGAAAGGAGGATTTTTGGGAATCTCCTCAAGATGACGTATTTTAGGTGTCTAAAAATGCCCCTTTTTGGAATGCTTTGTGCGTGAGCACAATGCAGAGCAAAAAGGGGCATTTTTAGACACCTAAAATACGTCATCTTGAGGAGATTCCCAAAAAGCCTCCTAAATAGATGATCTAAAATGGTTAACTCGATGATGAGTGATGTTAATTGATGAAAATGACCTTGAAGGGGAGTGATGTAGGATGGTCTAAAATAAAATTCAACATGGGATGCCCCAATCATGGAAAGGATGCACGTCGTTGAATCATTGCTTCCAAAAAATTGATGGATTTGATTTGATCTTGGTAAACCTTTTAGCCATAGGTAGACATTGTTAGTCTATAGGCTTCAAATATACCAAGTGTTTGTTTGATTGAGATTTTTACTTTTACCCCAACAAAGAGGGTGTATGATAGTTTTTAGCAATGATTCTTAAATTAACATAATTTCCACTTTCAAGTGTTTTGATTATTGACTTGATTTGAGATGAAAATTTGCATGTGTTATCTACCGCCTTAAGTAATAAGTTGGTGCAGGAGATGTAAAATGATGAAAGCAATGCAACACTTGATTAAAGGTGGGATGACCATCAAGTTAGTGAGAAAATATTAAGAACATTTGTGGAACTATCTCAACCTGAGACGATTCCTTAATTTTTTTTGCATGTGTGTGTTTTTTATTTATGTTCAATGGCGGTCATATCGACTTGACACATGATCGCACAGGAACATATCGGGTTGGGATGATTCTGATTTTGAGATCGTCTCTTGCTAATATGATTTTGATTGTGATTATCTCTAGTCAAGACAACTTTTATTGATTGATTTATTATTATTATTATTTTTTGATTATTTGCTTGATGGCAACTTGTGAGAGCCCAACATCGATTGATGTGTATGTTCAAGATGGTGCGTGACACCTTATCAAAGGATGATTGAGGATAGCTTAAGGCCCTTGGGCTACAACACATGACTTGATTAGAGTCGGTGCATGTAGATTAGGCCTACTTGATGGCCTTGATAGACATGTGGGATAGTCAAATGAACACCTTTAACCTTTCAATTGGTGAGATCACTATCATGCTAGAGGATGTATACCGTATTTTGTGAGTCCTGGTAGAGGCAGAACTGATAGTGACTGTGAAAATTGGTGAGTGAGAGGCCATACTACAGAGAGTCTATCGAGAGCACTAAAATAAAAATAGTCACAAATCAAAATCTAAACAATTTTATCATGGGAATACACTAAAATGGAATCCAAGCGAGGATATATATAGAATGGACAAACATGCAAGAAGTGAATGATGAGCAATGAGAAGCTACAAGGGAACGACAAGAATTTCAAGAGACTCAAACACCCTAGTTGATCTTTCAAAATTTGAATACTAACCATGCAAGCATCTGAAAGATAAAAATATGCTAGGAAGACCAAGCTATTCAATATCCATGTGTGTGCATAGTGAAGTTTATTTCCATATTTTATACGCGGTTGGGCTTAACTACTCTGTATACAAGACATAAAAAGATATCTCAACCATAAGTTGACATTGATATGTATAGAATAAGGTCGCTAATATGATAGACATGTCACCCCACATAAGACTACACTATTAGTCAGGCGTATATAGACCCAATGGAGATCACCCCATGGTTGTCAAAAAATGAGAATTCCAAAGACTCAAGCTCTTTTTTTGTGAGGGGGGGATTTTTTCTCATTTTATAGAGGAGCAAAGGGATGTTTTTGTTGGGGGGAGCTTGTCCTTTTGTTAATTCTTAACATTTTAGACCATGTGCATGATAGGAGGAGCAAGGCAAACTATTTTCTTAAGAGGCAAGACTTACTTTGTAGTGCCATATTTCCTTGTTTAAAATCATAATTAAGATTGTGAGAATGTGTTGGATTTTTGAGATAAACAAAGTACGACCAAAGCGAGATCCTATTTCTAGATATCAAGATGGTGTACAACAAAATTTGAAAGAAAAAATAGGAATGGTTGAATGATCGAAAGACCACATTAGACACCTTACAACAACTACTTAGGAGTGAGCAAGAGGTGGGTAAACAACATGGAAATGTGAATGTGTATGAACAATTAAATGGGGTGTATGCCCAAGATAAAAGAGATTACATCAAGAAAAGTGACCCTCACACATTCCACATGAAATGTTGAACGAAATATGAGATGAATGCAACTATGGCAAACAAAATGCCTAATGCAATGCAACAAAGCATGCAACTAGTTGAGTTCATGAATAAACGAAGATGATCAAATACAAAGTGTAATACATTGTGATATGCAATGCATGAATGGTGTATAATGAAAAATGTAGTGTATGTCGGTATGAAATTCTGTGTTAGGTTTTTATATTTTTGTAATTTTTCTGTTATTGTTTTTTTTTATGCACAAAATACCCGTAGGTGGAGAATATTAAGTGGTTCGGGTTCCTCGGTACCCTCAAGTGTAGCTAACCAATAAGTTCTTGATCCTATATTGTGTATGAGGATGAATAGGCCTATCCAATTTGCTATGAATTTGTCATGCAAATAGGTAGACAAGTTAGAATTTTGTTGGTTCTCCTTTAACACTAGATCACCTTCTTGAAATTCTTTAAGATGTACCTTTGCATCATAGGTTCACTTAATGCAATATTGATAAACATTAAGATGTTCAAGAGCATTAATGTATCATTTATCAAGAAGAGTGAGTTGATCAAGGTGAGCGTGTTGCACGATATCATCATCGATGAACTCTTGTAATGAGATGTACAATGAGGAAATTTCAAGCTCCAAGGGCATGATGGCTTGAGCGCCATAGACTAATGACAATGGGTTTACCCCTATAGGTGTTTGAATGTTTGTTTTGTAAGCCTACAATGCTAGAGGCAATTGAAGATGCCAATCCTTATGATGATCACTTGTTGTTTTATTAAGGATGGTGATAATCATCTTGTTCAAGGCCTTAGCCTACCCTTTACTCTACAGATAGTAAGGAGTCAAAAAGCTATGCTTGATATGATACTTTTGTACACAAATCTCAAATATCCTTATTTTTAAAAGGTGGCCCATTATCCAAAATTATCTTAGAGAGAATACCAAAATGATAGATAATGTTGTGAAGTAGAAAATTCATGATGCGTGATCCTATCATAGTGGTAAGGGGAATAGTCTTAACCCATTTTGTGAAGTATTCAGTTGCCATGATGATGAATGTGTATCAGCCTAAATATGGAGGTAAAATTTTACCAATTAAATGAAATCCCCATTATGAGAAAGGCCACAATGAATGGATTGGTTGTAAAGACCATGAAGGTACATGTGATAGATTAGCATGATATTGATATTTGATGCATCTTTTGATGTAAGCACAACAATATTATTCTATGGTAGGCTAGTAGTAGCCCATTCGGAGGATGCACTTCATGATAGCCATGTCATTGAAGTGGCCATTGCAAGTACCATCATAAGCTTGAGAAATGACCTAACAGATTATTAGGGTTCTAAGTAATGAATAATACCATCATGGCTGTGATGGTACAATATGTATCCTATAAAAAAATATCGAGTTGATTTTTTCTTAAATGTGTGTTTGGTGGTATGAGATAATCCAAAAGGGAGATTACCAAGTTTTAAGAAATCTCGTATTTAAGAGAACCAATCTTGATATGGTTCTGCTTATACTAGGTGGACATCTTGCTCTCCTGTAAAAATATCTCTCAAATTATGGATTGATTGAGAGTTTTAGCATAGATGATTGACATTATTGAAATGGAAATACAAAATTAGGGATCCTAAGGAAGCCATTGTATTTGCAAAATGGTTTGAGAAATGAGGAATAGCCTTTTTGTCATACCATTAAAATTTTGTGAGTGATTTATCCACAAGGGTCTTGTATTTATTTAAGATTGGGCACTTGCATTGATAAATCCATTTGAATTGGTTGATGATGAGCTCAAAACCACAAAAATGTTAAGTCACTTGATACCCATGGTGAGAGTTTTTTGGAGATCCAAAAGGAGGGCTTTGTACTCTGTGTTGTTGTTGGTACATGAGAATCAAGCTTAAATGAAAGGGGGATAGGAGTCCCTTACAGTGTGAAGAACACAATTTTGGCACCAACCCCTTGTTCACACTTAGAACCATAAAAGAATAGTGTGAGATTAAATTTATTTTCTAGATCATCTTATTCTTCCTAGTCTGATAATGCAAAGGCTACATCATCCGATAGTTTGATAGTAAGAGGCTTATTATTAAGAAGGGAAGCCTATACCAATTGGTTAGTGATGACCTAAACCTTAATAGATTTTTGTCTAATGAATTCAAGGTTAAACTTTATTAAAAGCATGATCTACTTTGTGGTGTGACTATTATGATATGTATGACTCATCATATATTACAAGGGGTTATCTTTGGATATAACATTAGTTTTTTGATTGATCATGTAATGACAAAGTTTCTTAGTGGTAAAAACCACTACTAAGTAAAGCTTCTCAACGTAAGCATACTTGAATTTATAACTAACTAAGGTATGAATAATGTAGTAGACGACCTGCTCCTTATTAGCCTCGTTCTTTTAGGTCAACATAGTCTCTAAGGCAAAGCCAGTAGCCAAGATATACAATAGGAAAGGCACACTAGGTCGAAGAGGAGATAATACTAGTGTAGAAACCAAGTATTGCTTTATATCCTTGAAGACCTTTTGATAATCTTGATCCCAATGGAAAGTTACCCCTTTTTGTAGAAGATGATTAAATGACTAGAATTTATCTAATAGTTGCATAATGAAATGTCAGTTGACCTGTATATTACCTTATAAGTTGCAAATCTACCTAATATTGGTGGGAGAGGTATGTTTGAGATTGCTTTGACCTTATTTGGGTCAACTTCGATGCCTAATTTAGAAATGATGAAGCCTATACATTTTCTAGATGTTACATTGAAAACACACTTCTTAGAATTCAACCAAATGTTATGCTCCAAGAGGTGATCAAAGACCTTACGCAGAACATCGATATTGTCACGATGAAATAAAGACTTTGCCAGTAGATCATTGACATGGTCTTTGTTAATCTTATGCATGTAGTTATACAAAATGTATGTCATTACCCGCTGATAAGTAGCACCAACATTTTTGAGATCAAATGGTATGACTTTGTAGCAAAAGGTCCCCCATGATGTGGTAAAAGTCATTTTAGGTGATAGTCAAGATTGAATTAAATTTGATTATAGCTCGTGAAACCATCCATGAGATAAAGCATTTCATGACCTACAACTGCATTTACGAGTGTATCAATGCCAGGGAGTGGAAATTCATCCTTAGGGCTTGGTTTGTTAATATTCCTAAAATCTGTGCATATGCGAACCCCCCCATTTAGATTCCCAATAGGTACCATGTTGGAAACCCATTCAGGATGGTTGATGGGTTGGATGAAGCCTATGTCCAACAATTTTTGTAATTCATCTTTAATGAGTAGAGCTATCATTGGATGTAGTTTTCAAAATTTTTGCTTAATAGACTTAATTGCTAGATTTAGCATCAAATTGTGGACCACTAAGTTTAGATCCAGACCAAGCATACCTTTGTATGACCAAGAAAAAACTTGCTTGTACTCTATTAGAAGAGTGGTGAATGCAACACATTATGTATCTGAGAGATATTTCCCAAATTTAAGAATCTAAGGATGTTTAGGATCTGTGCTGATGTTAATATTGATGGTCTCTTCAATTAGCATGTGAGATACCTATTCTAATTGAAAGGGAGTGGGGATCAGGTGAATATCATCAGCTAGATTAAAGGATTCAAATGTGTCATTCGACTCTATCTCAGCTTAGAGAACAACTAAGGAGGATTGTGATAAAAAATTATATGATTGTAGCATGTTCTCGAAGTGAATTAACTCAAAGGGTGACGATGAGAGAGCAACCCAATCAAAATTGATAACCTTAATATCGAGGGGTAAATATTATGAAGGGTTGCCTCAATAGAAATGTGAAGTGGTGATATCAATAGAGATCATGTTGATGGATGATGAATGATATTCATTCTTAGGTGGAAGGAGATGGTTAATGCTATGGTGGTAAAAATACATAAGAGGTGGCTGAGGTGGAATTAGGGAGACAGGGTGTAATCAAGGTGGAATGAGGATGATAGGATCCTCTAGTGGAATAAGTTGTCATGAAATGGTGAGCTACCTAGGGAATAGGTGAAGATAAAACTCATCTATATTTGTGATAGGAACAATGGGGAGGAATCCTCCTTTGAGCTATCAAAATATATGAATAATACATCAAAATTATCTTCGCACTCCTCATCAGATGAGTCAAAAGTATCCATTGATAATGTAGTGATTTAAATATGATCACTAAGAAAATGAGTGTGGCCAAGATAACTATACTCATTGCTGTCTATGTCCTCCTCAAGGCCTAGATTAAGGCACTAAAGTGAATATGCAAGAAGTTCGTTAGACATATATATGGAGTATCCTAATTCTGACTTATTTATTGATAATTGATAACATGGTTCTAGAGGGGTTTGAGGACCCTACTCATAGAAACCTAGGCTATTTTTGTGCTAATGGTAGCAATAAAAGTAAGGGTACAGACCTTGGGGAACCCTTCTCCATTTTTGACTAAATTTGATGTTGAAATATGTTATATCTTCTTGTGGGTGCCTTTGAATCACAATAAATTATGTTAGTAGAGAGAAGGGATCTGCTTGTTCATTGAATTATTCAATCAAATTATTGGTCAATTCATTCCATGAAGTTATAGTTAAATCCAACAAGGTCCTATACCAGTATGACATTTTTCCCTTCAATGATATTACCAACAACCTTATCATGACATCCTCATCTTGAATATTATGTATGGTGGCTAACAATGCTACATCTTGACAATGCTCATATGTAGTCTTGTTGATGCCATCATATGTTGGTAATGATTTTAGAGCTGCTTAGGGAATAGGATTTTGGATAGGTAAATTCAAAGGTCCCATATGATTCTAGGTTAGGTAGTTTTGAGCATTTTGATTTTGATTTGTAGCCATTGTTATTTGTGCAAGAGGAGGGATTATCGAAGTTGAATTGGTAATAATGGGATCAGCTACACTTGTTAGATCTTCAATAAGTATTGAAGAGGTAATTAAAATAGATGGGAAGATCGAACGTATCCTAAAGTTGCCAAACTGCAATTCTAGAAACTTAATAGGTTCCTCTGATTCTCTAGTTGCTTATCTTGTGATTATATATCTGAAAATATTAGCAAGGTAGCTTAACAAAAAGGTGGATATGCAGATATTTTTTGGATATCATTATATGACGTTGCTACGTGATTAAAATGGAGGTTTATAATGAGTAGAGAATCAACATGTCTCTGTTCTTATCAAAATAGTGGGATTGCATCCCATTGGGTGTGCCAAAAATTATTGGTCTAGAATTTTGTCTAGTGGAAAGGTTGTGCACCCACAGACCTTGATCAACATTGAATGACTAGAAGGTTATGGGGCTTTGGTGGTCAATCTACGAAGGAGACCAGTTTTGTTGAAGTTCAAACTAACTATTCCTAAATGGTGGGGGGAAAAGGGTGCTTAAAGAAACAAAATGAGCTGAAGCTAGAACTTATGTTGGTGCAGATTAAACAACATCAAGACATGCGTAATAGAAGACTATGCAAGTAAACAATGAATTACCTAACAAACCAACCAAATTTACTATCAATCATAGAACACTTAGTTTCAATATAATGTAGCTTATTAAACTAAAAATTCCAGAACAAATGAATGAACACAAGTATAAATTAAGAATTCAAAGTAAATACTATGAGCATTCAATAGGTTAAAATTAGAAATAAGTAGTCATCCATACATACATATTCTACAAATGAATTGAACCAAAGGCCAAACAACAATTCTTTTGTATTAAGATGCAAATCTTCTATTCTTACATATGAATTGTAAAAGCCTAAGAGCCAACCATTTTTCCTTTTACATATTAGTATTTATATACTTTGTACAATGCTACAATTGTCAAAACATCATTGCATTAGAAACAAATTGTTGTTATGTTAGAGAGTGTTCTAGTTTATTCACCAGCTAAAATGTATGGTTGCTTCAACTACCTAATCATGGGCTACTGATCTAGCCAAGATATGTGTCTTCTTGAGTCATGTTGACCCTATTTTTTGCATCTAGTTCATTGCTTTTTATTGACCTCTTTCAGTTGAGTCACCCTATCACTCGCATGATGGTCTTGAGCATAACCATATTATTGAGATTATTTTTATAGATGATATTATCCAATAGGTTTAATGAGATTATGGTCATCTTCATGTAGGCAGGTTGGTGTTGGATTCTAATTGAGCCTACTGTCAAACATATACACTATGACCTCATAGTGCTAGATATTTGGGATCTTGGTGGACTCTGACCAGGTATAGGACTTCCAAAATATTTTACACTTTGCCACATTCTTCATCTTAAAATCTCAATATTAGGAAAAAAACCTGGTGCCCTATCAGTTTTTGATCAGGTATGAATCTTTTGGTGCTCTTCATTTTCTTCATTTTTCTCCTGTTAGCTTCTAACATCTGGATGGAGATTTGGTACCCTGTCATGCTCTAGCAAGGTACAAATATTCTGGTGCCTTCTAAACTTAGCCATTTTGTTGTCTTATAGATCAAGAATTTGGGTTATGCGAGGCTTCAGGTGAGTATGGATATTTCTGTCTTCTATACTTAGCTAAAATTGAACCTCCAACAAGACGAATATTTGGTACCCCTTCGGGCTCCGACTAGGAGCAAATATGGGGTTCTTTGGACTTAACCATTTTTTTTTTTGCTCCTGTCAACTTCTGACCTCTGGATGGAGAATTGGCATCCTAAAAAACTTTGATTAGGTGCAAAACCTCCAACGGTATTAGCACTTGGCCAAATTTGTAATCAGGTGACCTTCATTAGTGGGCCAAAGATTTGGTACCCCACTAGGCTTCGATCGGGTACAAATCTTTTGGCTCTCTCCAAAATTAGCTATTTTTTTCCATTTAATTTTTGCATGTGCTAGAGATTTGGAACTCCATCGGGTTGCAACCAGGTACAAATGTTTTGGCACCTTGGACACTCACCCAATTTTTTGCTTTTGAGAATGTTAGACTTTTGGTACTCTATCGGGCTTTGATCGGGTGCTAATGTTCAAGTTTCCTTTATATTTAGCAATTTCCTTTATCTTCTATTATCAACCTTTAGATTTTAGATAGAGATTTTGTCCCTCATCGAGTTTCAGCTAGTTACAAATCTTTCGACACTCTTTACACTTAGCCATATCGCTGAGGTTGTAACATTTTGCTCCATAATATGCGGTCCTTTTTTCTAATATTGTTGTATTGTCCATTTTTACACTTATTTTCTAAAGTGCGTGTGGGTGGTAACTTGAAAATACCCATAATACAAAGTCACATACCACAGTCTTTGTGGATGACATACTTCTAATAGGTAATAGTGAACACATCATCAACACAATGAAAAAGGACCTTGCAAAGACTTTTGATATATCTGATCTGAGATTGATGAAATTCTATTTGGACATAGAAGTAACTCAAGAAAATGGTAAAATATTCTTGACCCAAGAGAAATACATCAACAATATTTTGGAGAAGTTTCAACTCAAATATGCATGCCATGTGACAACACCAATGGAATCAAATATGAAACTCACCATGGATGATGACACAACAGAGGTAGATGCAATGCTATATAGACGGTTGGTTGGTAGTCTCATCTATGTTACTAACACAAGACCTAAAATCACTTATGTAGTGGGGATTTTGGCAAGGTACATGACCAAGCCAAAGGAGAGTCACTAGCAAGCAGTAACAAGAGTGTTGAGGTACCTAAAGACAACCCATAATTATGGCCTGTTGTATGAAAATAATGAAGATTTCAAACTCATCGCATACACAGACTCAAAATTTGCAAGAGATAAAGATATTGGGAGATCTACATTTGGGTACTTGACATTTCTTGGCTCAACACCAATTTTATGGAGATCAAAGAGATAAAATATTGTAGCAGATTCTTTAGTAGAAGCTAAATATATTGTTGCAACTAAGACAAGAAAAGAAGTGGTATGGTTGAGAAAGTTGTTACACACTCTCTATATCACTCAAAAATATTCTACAAGACTTCATGTGGATAATCAATCAACAATCCACATGGCAAAGAACTTTGTGTTTCATTATAAAACCAGCCACATCAGTACAAAAGCCCATAGGATCCGAGAACTTATTCAAGATGGCACAATATAAATGCACTACTATCCAAAAATAGATTAGATTGCCAACATCTTCACCAAGCCACTCTAGAGGGTGAAGTTTGAATAGTTTAGATAGCATATAGGCTTGAGAGCCTCCATCTCCCCTAACAATGGAGATGCAATAGGACCAGCAAGGCTAATGCTTATTCATAAAACCACCTTCGTATGGGCAAAAAGTATTGGTTGATCTCTACTCTATCCCATTCATGAAAACCCCTTGTGGGTGCAAAAGGATAAGGGTTATACTAGTTTTGGAAAATCAAAACCTATGAAAATCTAAAAGGGCATGGGGGATGACCAAATGGTATATGGAGATCCAATGGATTGGAGTCACATTTCATGGATAATTGGCTAATCGACTACACAAAGAGCCACTTGAGCCACTCATATACTAAAATAAAATGACCTTCTACCATTAAGGAGGGGATTGAAGACATGTTAATGCTACAAGGTCATGTTTATTAGTTAGCTTTCTAATAATTTTTTACGAGGCTTTAATAAGACCTCATTAGAATCAATTATTTTAATGTGTAACATCATTTTATGTTCATTTGAATTTCATGTAATATGGATTTGGGAACCCTAACCCTCATCTCATTTTTATCAATATATAATTCCATAACACAAAGGTAGAGTTATGATTTTTTATTCTCTCCATTGTTGAAAATTTTCTCCTCCTTTTTTTTCTTGTTTCATTTGGTTGAGCTTGGGCACATAGCATCGATCCTTGCTACAATGGCATGCAAGTTAGAGTGCAAGTGTAGATTGAGAGAATGTGTATAAGTGTCATGTATATAAGAGTGCAAATATGTAATGTGAGTATGTACAAAAGTGTCTTATATTAGGAGTGCATGTAGAAGTTTTAAGAGTCAAATAAATGTGTACAAGTTTCCATGTAAGAAGTGAGTGAAGAGTCTAGTATACAAGTGGCAATATGATAAGCCAAGGATCACTAGACTTGTCATATGGAGAGCAATAGTCAATTACTTGAAGAGACATTACTATGGCTATATTATGAAGATAATGCTCCATAAGAAGGCGATGGAATGAAATCAAAATATCAGATTACAGAGTTGTAAGAGGAAGTAAAGGAATAAAGCTTGTATACACATTTTGAGCAATTAATATTGTAAGTTTTCTTTATACATAGTTCATGTTCAACCCCATGCCTCCATATTTTGTAAGTTTAAAGTGAGAACATGTGCATCCTAAATTGGAAACTTGCCTCTCTACACACATTAGATGTTATGGTTTACGGGTGAGCACATGGTACTTTGCATGATGGAGATTCTAATTTGAGTCTCGCTAAGGGCATCCAATTTTGCTCAAAAGGTAAAATTTTGATCAAATCCTTGGATGACATGGCCATTTTTTGTGCAATGAAAATATTTATTTGTATTGAAATGTATTTCTCTATTAAAAAATAATCATGTATCATAGTCATAGTGGTTCAAGAGGGCTAAGGCAATGAAAATTAATGGATGACTTTAGCAAATCATGAATTTCTAAGTGGCAGTAGATGGTTGGTTCATTTTTTCTATGGTTTGGAGATTTAATTTATAATATTTTTGGGGCCCATTACAAAAATTTTGAAGGCCATAAATTTTACATATGGAAGCATTGTGATCCCATTTATTTTTTCAAATCACATGATTTTTTAAATTCTATGCATTGGTGGTATCAATTCATAGACTTGTTATAGTGTTAAGGGTTATATTATGTAATATTGACCACAAATCTCTAGTTATTTGCCTTAGTAGGTGAAACTATAGTGCTTGGTCAACTCATATGATTGGCCTCCTACAAAATAAGAACCTATGGGCATATTTTAGGAGGATAAACCAATTTATCTTGATGATGAAACTCGACATAAAAAAGCAAAAGAGGTTCTAGGTTCGTTTTCCTTGCTAATTAAATTAGAATCACTTTTACACATCAAACAGGAGAGTGACCCTATAAAGGTATGGTAAAAATTATATGAACCTTTTAAAATGGTTAATACTATTGAATTAAGTCACTTGGAATTGGATATTTCTTCTCTTAAGCTAGTTGAAATTTATATTTTTGAGGACTATGTTGTGAGACTTAAGGCTTTGAGAGTAGTTATTGCATATTCTAGAGGAAAAAAGAAATATGATGCAAAATGTGTTAATATTTTTCTTGTTATTTTCTCCCCCTCATTTTAGATGTTGAACCTAGTGATTCATATTATTTCTATATTCTTGACATATCAAAAGACTCTTACTATTAACCAGTTGTTTTCTCTTCTAGTTTACTTTTAGGTTGTAATACAAAATTATGGTGGAACTCCTCAAATATAGGCTCATACAAAGAAATTTAAATCTAAGGAGTCTAAGACCTAGGGGCCCAAGGGCTAGGCTAAGTATTCAAATAAAATAAAGGCCACTTGTATATACTATAAGAGGGAGGGACATCTAATGAAGAAATGCTTGTTAAATTTGCAAAGGATTGAAGCTAAGTTTTTGAAGTTAGGTGGATGTATTCCAAATGATGAGGAGATTCACTAGATCTAATTCAACTATAAAGACCCACTAGAACATCCATTATGGGGAAAAAATATTATTTTCACTAATTTTTTCTCTCCTTGGCCCCTTAATACAAATTATGGAGGGTATTGAAATTATAATCTAATTCATGGCTAAGAGTTTATATTGTGTGATGTATTGGATATGCCTAAGGGAATTTTATTGTATAATTTATTTACTATTTCAGAATATTTTGTTATGTAATACCAATGGGTCATGGTTAATCTTGTTATGGTTAAACCCTATTTATTCATTGTAATTAACATAAATCCCACTTGTTATATCGACTTAGGTTAAAGTTTATGATGTAATTAGATTTTGATATTGCTATAAATACCCCCTTATAGTTATCATTTATCATCAAAGTGTTTTGTAATATTATCTAGATATAGTGACAGTGATGCCCATAAAATTATTATATTTTCCTTCTTTTTCTTTCTATGTATAATATTTGAGTGCATGGTTTGCTTCAATTTGTTTTTTAAAAATATTGTGAATTCCAACACAAACATATGTAGGATATTATCCAAAACATGATGAATAACCTTACTCATATATGAGTGTCAATAGGTCCCTTATAGAAAAAATTATTATCTCTCCTTCAATCTTAAACCCTAATGCTCCTCCTTCTCTGCCTCCCTTAGAAATTTGTGTGGTGACCATATCTGTTTATATTAACCCTACATTGAGAGATTATGATGGAACAAATAAAGGCTAAATTTTTATTGCCCCTTTTGGTCATATCCATAAATTATTTTATGATGGAACAAATGAAGCCCAAATGTTTATTGATAAGTTTGCTACATATTATAGGCACTGGTTTTATAATAAAAAGGATTTTTTAAAATTATTGACTAGGGCCTTGGTAGGAAATTCTCTTAACTAGTATCAATATTTTCCTAAATGCTCTATTGACTTCCTAGATAATTTTATTAGGAAATTAAAACAAGACATGATGATATGACTATTATGGAAGTGATGGATGTGTTTACAAATATCATATAAATTCCTAGTGAATCTATAACTAAATTCCATAAAATATTGGAAAGACTTAAATTCCATTTTAATATAACCCTGACTCAAGAGGCATCCATAAAAATATTTGTAAACAAGCTTAGACAAAATTTCCAAGCTAAGTGTTAATAAATTTTGAGCCTTCTGCTATAATTTATTAACAATTGCACAAATTGCAAAAATCCGGTGGTACGTGGTGGACAAGTTCGTGTTTGCAACTGGCAGGGAGTTGGTTGATACACACAACAAACATCTATATCCCAAATTTTTATGCCTATCTTCTATTTTCAAGTGGTTGGAGGCGCTTATATTCTAGTCTCAAGTGTTTGTCTTCCAGTCTCAAATGCCTATCTTCTAGTTTTAGGCACATATATCCAATTGACTAGTTTGACTGCACATACCCAATTTGACTGCATGAAGACTTTTTGACTGAAGACCTTCATAGTTTTCAATGGCAAAGATATTTTAATATATATTATTTTTAAAAATTTCCCACAACCTTTATTTAAATTATTGTAAGTCTTCTCTTTTTGTGAGTTGTCTAGATTTTCGTACATGGAAAATCCTATGGATCTGGATAGATGGTCAAGAAGATCTATGGAATCTAGCAAGTAAGTAAAAAAAATTTAAAAAATCTTGCTGTGTTTTTTAAATTTGTGTGGAAAATATTTAAGACCTGGGTGACAGAGAAAGTTCTAGCAGCATGGTAGTATCAACAAGTTGGTGCAATACCAACTGTCTTAAAGGGATTTGAAGTGTAAAATGCAGTGCTGGTTGTACAAAGACTTTAAGACTATTGGTATTAAGAAAAAAATGTGCAGTTTGCATGGCTGGATGGTCAGAGACTAGCAAAGCCTGTAGATAGTTTTAAATGCTGCCATATGCCACTTTTAAAATTAAAATTGTAAGTTGTGTGCTCTATATAATAGCACCACATGCACATTAAAAAACTGGCTTTTGGTCTTCGAGCTTTTTGGCTTAGGCTTTTGGCCCTGGTGGGCTGGTTCATGCCATTTTGTGCAAGCTTTGTAACATCATAAATTTAATAAAAAATGGTTGTATTATGTGCATATTCAGTTTGGGTTAATGTCATGAGTTCAAACCAACCTTACATCCTACAGTTGTTGTGGCATCAGTGTCCTTTTCATGTGTGTTACACTACGTGGGCAAATTTAATGTAGAGACGGTTGCATCTGTGTATATTTAGCTTGGGAGGGATTTTCATGGATTCCGACCAACCTTACCTCCTACAGTTTGTTGTGGCATCTATGTTACGTTATCCATCTTGTTCCTCATGCGGTTGTGGTGAATCACTCACCATTTTTAATTTTGGTGCAATCACCTCTTTTTATTTTTATTTTTGTGTTTGTTTGCCATTGTATTTTTTATTTTTTATTTTTTTCCCTTTCCCCTTTTCCTCGGTGAGTTTAATAGTTTGGTTTAATAGTTTTTTTTAGGTTGTTCGTGAGTTTCTATTTTTTTTTAGATTAGTTTTTATTTTTGTGTAAGTTTTTAAATGTTTTTAATTTTGTTTTTTATTATAGTTTAGTAGTTTAATAGTTTTTGTTTTTTTAGCAGGTTTAGTTTGATAGTTTTTATTTGTGTTCAGTTTAAGTGTTTTTTTCGGCAAGTAAGTTTAATAGTTTTTATTTTATTTTTAGTTGCAGTTTTTATTTCCCAGTGAAGTCATTATTTTTATTTTCTGACAAGTAACCATAGTTTTTATTTTACAGTTTTAGTTTTTAATTTTAATTTTTTTATTTGTAGTTTGTTTTCCCCATAAGTAAGTTTTTAATTTTAATTTTTAGTTTTCGAGAGCCAGCTCTTTCTAGAGGTTTTTCCCTCTTAGGCAATCCCACACGAGAGGGAAATTCCCATATTTATATTGTGTGCGGGTGCAAGTGTAGATGCACATTTTCAACCATCAACACTAAGATCCATGAATATAACCCATTTGGTTTGCACACCCTATACATGATCATAAAATTTGTTAAGGTTGTTAAATATAAAAAAAATAAGGATGGTCAAAAATCCTTATAACCTAAAAAGCCTAATAAGAATATTATAGGGAATGGAATTTATAATACAGTTGTCCAATATATCTTTTGTGATATAGATATAGCTATAACCCTATGCATATGTTGACAAAACTTGAAGGTGGTCCAAGACCTTAGAATATGATACTATAGTAGACTTATGAGGATATTCTCAAAATTTTCCCATGACCTAATATTAGAAATTACCATTATAATAAAATATTTGAAGTACCTAAGTGGCATGATCTAATTTTTTTTTGCTTTTGGCATGGGACTTATGAACATATTAATACTACCTACATAAAATATCATAATTTTTTCTATAAGCAAACCTTTAGTCCTAATTTCAATACTTATAAAGTCAAAAATGATAGGATTAACTTATTTAGTAAAAAAATTAAGTGTATCCAAAATAAGTATAATCATCCTCACAACTAGAGGTTAGATATTTATAAAATCCCATTCCTCAACCATGAACAACAAGAAGTGAATCAAAATCAACTTCAAAGGTTCAATCAAGGGAGCCATCATGACTCTTAAAATAAAGGATAAAATAATGGAAACCAAGGGTATAACCAAGGATGGGGATAGAATAACCAACATGAAAATGGTACTTATTCCCAAAATCAAAACCCTAGACCTATTACTTACTAAAATTCCTCTCGAGTTAAATAAGACTTCGCCCAACCTATCCCAAATGATGAATATATTTTTAGTCATCCAAATATGACTCATCATGCCAATATTTTAAAGGTGTAAATAGAACCATTGCATCTTTGCAATAGTAAATTGCTACTATTACTTAAAATGCATACCAATACAAAAAGAAGAAACCTTCTAAAGATGAGAATGAGAAGTAGGATAATAATAAAGAATCTATCCAAGCAAAATTTAATATAGCCATAATTAATAAAATTCCAAAACCTCTTTTGGTCATCCAGGAACCTACCGAAAATATAGAAATATTTGACAACATAGGAAATGTTCCTCGAAAGACCTCAACCAAACCTATGGATCTCGTCATTGTTGGAAATGTTCCAATATTGTAATTACCACTTAAAGTGGTGATATTAGATACCATTATAGAAAGTGTTAGGACCCTACCTATCCCAAAGAATCATTGCTTAAAATAGTCATGAGAAAAACAAAAGTATGTGATATAGTGTAAGAGTTGCGTACAACCCCTTGTAAGGTCCCATACTTGGAATCACTTAGGATATCTTCCTATAAATAATATCAATTAAGACAATTACTATATGAGATGGATATTCCCAAACTAAGGGTTTACAAAATTATGCCCATCATTCTAAGGTATTATGAAGTCTCAGTCACATAAATAAAAATGTATTGATGCACATACTAGCCTTGATTTGACCATAAATTTACCTTTAAAAAATATGATTATTTATGATTACTTGGCAAGGTTTGATGATCTTCCATTGATGCTCATAGTAGTTTATGATAATATGGTTCTTCATAGGTATTTGGTTGATGAAGAAAGTGGAACATGTGTTATATCATTTTCCTTCATACATAAGCTAAAGATCCCTAGAGAGAATATCATGTCCACTAGAAATTCTTGCTATGCTTACAATAAAAAACCATAAGATCCTATGGGTTGCATTTGGATGCTTATTTTAGCTAGTCATAAAGAGGTGAGAGTGAATTTTATGGTGTTTGAATTCAAAGCCAACTAAAACATACTATTAGATATACCTTGAACTAGTAAGATGAGATCCATAGCCTCTTATACTTGTCAATTGGTTAAGCATTCCTATGATGAAAAATATTCACTATAGAAGAAGATTTAGATCATTTAGAACTACATCCTCCAAACCATGAAAGTTTTTACATTACTTATATGGATGAAATATATAAATTTTTTATTTATGAACATGAGCCACAATGGACTTCTAGAAGTTGTACAAGGGGCATCCTGATTTTTTTACAATACCCCCAATATAGGTATGAATTATAATATGATCAACATGATATGAATATTACCACTCCTCTTCTTCAAGTGGTAATTGATAAATTACTATTATTATTGAAACCTAAGAAAAAAGAGATGTTATCTTATTTTATCAATGGTTGGAAAAATTACACAAAGCCAAGAGGATGTTGCCAAATTAAAATAATTAAATGTTTGTGTTGATAATGATAGCATGGGGGAAGAGACTGATAGTGATGTTAATAATGACTATAGTCAATATTTCAGTATGAAAACTAGGAATGCTTCCACTAACACATTATTTTGAGGTGGGGGTTGGGTAATGTTAAGTAGGTACAATGAAAGTTCTTATTTTAATTGATGATTTTTGTACTAATGCAAATATTTGTAAAAAAAATTATAGACATAGTAGTAATTTATTTACTTATTGTATGCTTAGAAATGAATGAGTGTACTCTATACAAAAATAAGCTACATAGGCATAGAAAATATTATACTTATCTTATCTATACAAAAAACCTTCAAATAGTTCAAATTAAATGGAAATTATTTCTTTGCCTAGATATTTAACAAAGGCTAAAGTTTACAACTTACAAAACTACTATGAAGATAGAACCATTGGTTTTTCTATCTTATAGAATGTTAATTCCTATAGTTTCTTTAGTTGTCTTGAACTTGAATCCACTTTTAGATTTTCCACTATAGAAGTTTGTCCAAAGAATCGAGATCACCACTTAATGTGGCAATCCTAGTCAAACCTAATTTTTTATATTTTTTGAACCTAATCCTATTCAATTAGTAGTCCTTGCTAACTATTTGACCTATAGGATTTTTATTGTGCCAAAACTATCTATAATTTATATAATTTTTTTGTGCAATCATGATCACCTCTTAATGTGATAATCCTAATTTCCTCTATTTTATAGGAGATAGTGAATTTTAATGCATTCACTTTTATCCTTGATAGCTTATTTCTAGTCCTAGAAAAAATTTCTTATTAATACAAGTTGTCATATAAATGGTTTGACAACTTAATTGATCCTACACCCTCTTGTCTAGTGATACATTTAACTAAAGAATATTTCTCTCATAAGCTAATATCCATGGTTATTATTACTACCTTGGTGAAATTTTATAAGAAATTATAGAAAATCCCTATTTCCCATGTCCCTATTTTCTCAATTTTAAGTTACATAATCAAATCCTTTATCAATTTAATGGCAAGGGGTACGATGTTGAATCAATCTTGAAAATCCCAAATAATATATTATTTCTTCCTATTCTACCTTATGATGAATCCATCCTTGAATTATTATATGCCATAGAGGAAGGAATCTAATAATAGTACAATAAGAGAAGGTTTTCCAAATATCCTAATCCTAACTAGAGGAGGTACAAGTGGATTGATTATGTTTTCTATATCGACATTAATTTTAAAGTAGAAAACCTTCCTCCTACTCCAAATCACTTTAAACAAGGTAATATAATGAATGTGAACCTACTATAGACATTAATTAATTCTCCCTTGAGAAACCCACATATTTTAAATAATAAATAGCCTAACTAAGGAAGAATAGGTCATATTTATGGTTTTACTTAAAGAGTACAAATATGTGTTTTCGTAGGAGTCTTATAACACACATGGAATGGTTGAGTATTTGATTATCCACAATATTGTTACTTATGAGGACATCACTCCTATTTGACAAAAGCAAATGAGATTTTCTTCTCACATTCAAGACTTGTGTAAAATTAAAATCTAGTTGTTATAAGCAAACTTTATCCAATCTATTGACTATTCTAAATATGTGTCTAACATTATCACTATGAAATAAAATAAAATAATGGTATCTATACTTTTGGTTTTAGAAACATCAATGTTGCTTGTCCCAAAGATAACTTCCCTTTCTCGTCTATTGATGCTATTGTATATTCTACCTTAGGGTTTGAAACTTTATCCCTTATGGATGTCTATTCAAGGTATAACTAAATATGGATTACCCCTAAAGGTTAAACTAAAATAACTTTTACAACACCATGGTGCATATTCTTCTATGTTGTCATGCCATTTGAAGTACCACCCAACTGACCTTTGTGTCATCTTTAAGCAATTATAGCACTATAAGGTTAGACTTAACCCCAAATTTTTGTTTGGTGTTACAAGTGGTAATGTTTTAGTCTTCATGGTGTCTCATAGGTGCATATATGTGGATTATGACAAGATAAAGACCATTGATGATATGCCTCCCCCTCAGGCTATGAAAAATATCAAATATTTCTTGGGGAAGCCTAGAGCTATTAGGTGATTTATACCTAAGTTATTATTTAAAGCTTGTCTACTGAATCATTGACTCAAGAAAGATGTAGATTTCAATTGGGAAAAAAATTATAATAAGACCTTAATTAAATTTAATAATTTTTTGTTATGACCTCCAACTCTTCACCCACCCAACCCAGATAAGTCATTTGTTAAAAACACAACGACAACTCAAGTCTCCTTGGAAGTGGTCATTACCCAACAAGATAATAATAATGAGTATACCATAATAAATGCTATTGGTAGAAAATAGATACCCTCCCATGGAGAAGAACTACTTAGTTATTTATTTTATCTGTGAAAATTTAGGCATTACATTTTGTTTCAAACTACCTATATGGTCATTAAAACTAATCCCTTGAGACACCTATTAAAAAAACCTACATCCCTAGTGAAACCTAATACAAAAAGTGGATCACTATAATAAAATAATTTAACCTTCATATCATAGCCCAAAAAGTTATGAAATCTTATGTGATTATTGATCAATTGGTGGTTGTTTCTAATCCATCCAAGGAACTCATAAAGAAGGCATTGTGTGATAAGAACATAATGATTATGTCTTGTGCTCCTCATCATTTTGTAATTTCTATTTCCTCTATTTCCTCTTGATTAATTTAGTATTTTGGTCCTTATAACCTTACTAAGCAAGAAAAGACTCTTTTAGAGTCTCATGAGGCTATAAAGATACATTATGAATCTAATCCTAAGGATAAGACTGATACACCTTCTATTATTATAGAGTCTAATAAATACCTTCATCTTGATACTTGGACCCTTCACTTTGATGGTGCAAAGAATAAAATTGGGATAAGAGATGGTGTCTTGGACCTTTCCTATGGCCTTCTACTTAAAATTTTCTAGCATTACAAACAATGTTATGGAATATTAAGATTTAACTTTAGGGATCGTAAATACCCAACATATGAATGTAAAAACATTATAGTATTAAGGTATTCCAAAATTGTGGTATAATGGATATATAGTAAGTATGTTATAAAATCCTGATGTATGATCCCTTATGATCAAGTGACTATAAATGTAATCAATGCTTTTCAGTCCTTTTCCACTAGGCATTCTCCAAGAGGGGGAATGCTGAGGTCAACTTTGTGGACACTTTAACTAGTAAATTTATACCACATAGTAATTATATAAAAGTAAATTTTGTGATAAAATTTAATAATGAACTTTTTATTGTTGTCACTAAAGGCCCAAAGGATGTGCATACCTTTGAGGTTAGTACTATTGATTGCCTAGTTCCTATAGATGATTGTTGGTATGGCGATATTTTATACTTCCTCAATAATCAAACATATCCACCAATATCTAATGATAAGAAATGGACTCATATTTGTAAGAGAGCATTCTAATATGTAATTTTTGATAAATTATTGTACTACCATAACCCCAATGGTATTTTCCTATGATGCCTTAAAGATACCAAAGTGCTAACAACCCTCTTTGATATTCATAGTTGTGACTAGAGGGGGCACTTTAATAGGCATTCCATAGCTTACAAATTGTTAAGAATGGGGGTAATTTTAGCCAATAATGAAAGTTGATACCAATAATTATATAAAACCAGGTGGTAAGTGTCATTTTATATTAGGTACCTAGGGATATGAATACGGGGATATCATATTAAATTGTGTATGGGTATTATGGATAGAAGGCAAGGGCCACACATAACCCAAGGTTGGTTATAATAGTATTATATTATAATAATGGGTGGTAAGGGTTTAGGAAAATGGGTATATAAATAAGGGATATTGTCATTGTAATCAATCAATCATATCAAGTATTTTCTTGTAATATTCTTGGCTTGTGGAGAAGATCTAAAGTAATTGCTCTGATACCACTATTATGAACCTTTATTCTCATTAGTATAAATCATTCACCATATACTAAAATAACAAAATATCCATCCACAAATTATTATTCACAATAAAAATCCATACAATGAGACAAATATAGATAATACCCTTAAGGTAAGGTAACACCAATAATACTCCTTAAGAAATGAGTTACTCCATATCTATTCCATGAGCCAAGACTATTACAAGAGAATACTTAATATGATTGCTTGACTACAATGACAATATCCCTTATTAATATACATATTGTCATAAACCCTTCCCACTCATTATTATAATATAATATTATAATATAACCAACCATAGGTTATGAGTGGCCCATTACATCTATGCATAATACCTATACATAATATTATATTATATCTCCATACTCCTATCCCTAGGTACCTAATAGTTTCATAAAAATAAAATTAATGCCTCTACCTAGGATTTTCATCCAATTAAGTCTCCTTGGTCTTTTTCCACTTGGGGTCTTGACCTAGTAGGTCATATTTTCCTATTGTCCTCTAATGGGCAAAGCCATAAAATATTTTTAAAAGTGGATGGAAGCTATACAACTTAGGAATTAGATAGCCTTCATTGTGTCTGAATTTATCTTTAATCAGATTATTTATCTCTTTGTCATCCTTCCTACTCTCATTTTAGAAAATGATACCCCTTTAATATATATATATGTGTGTGTGTGTGTGTGTGTGTGTGTGTGTGTGTGTAGGAATTGACTTCATAACTATGGATTCAAAATACTTTTTCCATATATATAGGGGAATAGTTAAGCTAAGTCCAACAATAAAATTTTGTTAAATATTTTGAAGAAGATTGTTAAAGATTTAAATAAATATTGACACTTAAACTTACATCTCAATTTATGGGTGTATTACACCAGTGACCAAATGCCCATAAGGGAAACCCATTTTTCTTTGGTTTATGGTACTAAAGTTGTTTTACCACTTGAGATTGAATTACCTTCCTTGTGTGTTTCATTGAAAAATTTGTTGATTTGTGATGAGTATAATTCAGAGTACTGGGAATCCCATATTTTCAAAGTCACTATTCTTGATGAAAGGTTCCTATGTGCTCTCAAGCATAATAGATATATAACCAATATATTGCCAAGCATTATAATAAAAAAAATTATTATTATTTCAAAGTTTGGGGCCTTGCTCTCAAGGTTGATGATGTGCATAAAAAGTGCAAGTATAAGTTTATATAGAAATGACTTGGTTCTTATTATCAAAGATTATTTTTGGGTTTGAGGTAATAAAACTATAAATAAAGGATAGATTTGAGTTTGAGAAATACACTAATTACATGCATGTAAAATAATTTTACTCATAACCCCTTTTGAATCACTTGTACACTTTATGTTTTTCTAGTTTGTCTTTTGACTTTGATACATTGTTTTTTACTTTTACTTTTTTGATTGCCTATTTGTGAGTCCCTATGAATGTCACTCCTATATATCCTTCAATTTTAGTAGAGTTAGATGTGTTTTGTGATGCTTTACTCTCTTTATTGAGATCATAAATTTAAGTATCAATCCCAATTATTCAAAAAAAAAAAATTATTTCTTCTTTGCTTTTATCAAATTTTTATTGTTCTTTATTTTTATGTGCTTTTCATTTCATTTTGGTCAATGCTTGGGTTTGTCAGCTATTTTTATTGGAATTTATTATTGTCAATTCTCTTTACACTTTATTTTATCTCCTATATCATGGTGTGGGTATTGCTAGTAAGGTGCACCCTAATGTCTTCAAGGTCTTCCCTATTATTTCATGTTAGTATCCTACTTTAAGTACCATAAAGAAACCACCTTAGTTCAATCCATGATATCTTCCATATAGTATATGGTCAAAATACTAAGACAAAACTTTTTATTTTTATGAAATAAAAAATTATATATATTTTTTTATTGGTAAGAGGGGTTTTGAAAGGATCCCGTAACCTTTTACAGAAAAATTCTAGTTAGGAAAAATGCTCCCAACCATATGAAACAAAAAGGAAGCACCTTCTTCAAAACAACCAAGAAGAAAGATAAAAATAGATAGAGAAACCCTCATAGGGGCAAAAGAGGAAGCCTCAATGGGCTCACGTAGAGCCTGCTCACGTGTCTGGGTAAAACAATAGATGGCTCCATTTTATCATCCATCACGCAACAAAAACCTGTAGGAGGTGTTCATTGAAGATGGTGCGGTACAATATCTCCACGTATGGCTCACAAAGACATTCTCCATGTTGAGCCACAAGCTCCACGTGCCCCGAACATTCATTTTGTCAAGGTGAAGCCACACATGAAAGTGTATGTTGAAAATAGATCCTGTGAACTTAGAAAAATTCCATGGATCGATGAAACCTCCAATGATGTGTCCTAAAAATGCTATCCAATCTGAGGAGGATTCCCATAACATGGAGAAGATGTGGCTACCCAAGAAACCCAAATCTTGGGAAAACTCACAAAAGAGATACAGGCATGGGATTGCCATCGACCAGGGGGAGGAGAAATTTCATTCCAAATGGTGAGGTTAGGCAAAGAAACCCCCAGGTTAGCTAGAAATTCAGTGGCTTGGTTTCCTTCCCTAAAGACATGTTGGATAGTGACATTAGGGGAAGAGCTCAAAAAAACTTTGCCTCAGAGATTAAACTGGAGATGTTCCAGGATGTTGATTGGGTGCCTACAATGCTTCTAATAATGTTCATAGAGTCACCTTCGACAATAAGGTTAGGGTAATTTATTCTGGATAGGAGAGATAGACCTTGGAAGAGGGCTCGAGCTTCAACAAAATGGTTGGTTTGGATGCCAATATTTTCTACAAAGGCCAACAATATCTTCCTTGTATGATCTCGAAAGATACCTCCTGCTCCAGCCGACCTCGGGTTGCCCTTGGTAGCACCATCAAAATTATACTTGATCCATCCCAAAGGTGGAGGAGACCACTTGATAATCGAGCGATCAACCACAGAAGAGGGAGAGGAAATATTACAGGAAGGGAGTTGGAGGGACTTGGCTAACCGAGCTTCACTTGGGGACTCCGACCACCCAGTGCCCTGAATAATAGAGATATTTTTAGCTATCGCATGGATAACTCTGGAAAGAACATAGTTGGAATCATGGATGGAGTTATTGAAGGCTCTAGAATTTCATTCATGCCAAACTTCCCATAGGAAATGGGGGAGACAGAAGGTCCAAAAGGTTTTGACATGAAAACTTTTAAAGGGATTAGGCCACTATAAATAGAGGTCATTCAGAGAAAAGGGAGGAACCCAGGAAATACCCACAGAGGAAAATAAGGAGCAAAGAACTTTGAGGGAGAAAGGATAGGAGAGGAAAATATGTTGGGTGGATTCACACTCCTACTTGCAAAGGTAACAACAGTTAGGAATGGGGAGCCCTCGAATCTGGAGATTTGGAATGGAGAGGATTTTGTCCTAAACAACAAGCCAAAAGAAGAAATAAACTTTGGGAATGAGGTGCTTCTTCCAAATGATCTTAGAAGGGAACCATGGCTGACCAGGGTTTTCATTAAGGAAATAGGTAGTTTTGATAGAGAAAAGCCCATTTTCACTAGGTGCCCACAAGAGCTTATCTTCAATGGAATAACTGGGAATAACATAGAGATGCAACATGTTAGACAAAACAAGATTAGCTCTTTTTTGGTCTTCATTCAGATTACCATGAGGAATGGTTTTCTAGCGCTTCCTACTAGCATCAATGAAATTGCACACCTATGTACCAAACAACATGTCAGTCATAGGTTTGAGGTAGATCAGATCAAGATGGTTCTGAAGAGGGTTGTTACCCAACCACTTGTCCTCCCAAAAGCGTATCTTCTAGCCATCACCAAGTTTCCAATGGATTCCTTTGTTGATGATCTCCCTCATACACAAGATGGAATTCTAAGTGGTAGAACCTTGAATAGGTGAAGGATCATCCAAAAAATTTGGTTGATGCTAGAGGTATTTAGCCTTGATGATATCAACCCACAATGACTTTTCATTTTGAAGGATCTACCATCCTTGCTTGGCAATGAGGGCTAGGTTCATCTGTCTGACCTTCCTAAGCCCGATACCACCATATTATTTCTTGGAGTAGACCTGGTCCCACACAACCAAATGGAATCTCTGTTTGTGTTCTAAGCCTGACCATAGAAAATTCCTCTAGAGTTATTCAATCTTGTTACAAACTTCAACCGAAATGTGGAATATGGATAAAAAGAAAACAAGGATGCTCTGGAGAGTGGCTTTGACTAAGGTGGCTTTTCCCACCTGACTAAGGAGCCCTCCTTTCCATCCTACCATTTTTTTGTGAATTCTCTCAATGAGTGGAAACCAAAGAGATTTTTTGGTAGAACCAACAAAAAGTGGAAAACCTAGGTAGGTAGCAGGAAGGTCAACAATGGTACAACCAAGGATATTAGCTATGTTGGTTTACCATCTAGGGGGTGTATTGAGAAAATATAGTTTACTTTTGGAGAAGTTGACTTTTTGGCCAACAATAGACTCAAAGGAAATAAGAATGGACTTGATGATTTTGGCTTGGGGAACAGAGGTATGAGTGGCCAGAATAGTGTCATCCACAAACTATTGGTGGGATATGGGCATGAGAGATGAGGTAGGTTTAATACCAAAAATTTCTCCTTTGGAATAGGAAGACCATAGAGTTCTCCCTAGGGCTTCCACCACAATGATAAATAGAAAAGGGGACAAAGGGTCACCCTATCTCAGACCTTTGGCACTTTGGAAATAACCAACAATGGAGCCATTGACTAAGATAGAGAAGTTGGCTCCTGAGATGCATGCCTTGACTAGGTTGATCCAATCAGGATGGAAACCAAATCTAGACAAGATAGAGAAGAGGAAACTCCAAGACACTCTATCAAAAGCCTTGTTCATGTCCAATTTGAGGAAAAGGTCAGATTTACCACTTTTAGAAATAGAATGTATAAGCTCATGGATTGTAATTATGTTGTCAGTAATTAGCCTCCCTAGAATAGAACTACCTTGATAGGAATCGATGATGAAAGGGAGAATAGGTTTCAATCTCATGGCAATCACTTTGGTGAGGATTTTATAAAAAATATTGCATAGACTGATTGGGTGGAAATCAGATAAGGATTTGGCATTATTGGACTTAGGGATGAGGGCCAGAAAGGTGGAGTTTACATCTTTAGGAATGTTCTTAGTCTGTTGCATTTGTTGGATGGTTGAAATGATGTCAAGCCCCACAATGTCCCAATATTTTTGAAAGAAAATTGGGGGAAAACCATTCAGGCCTGGAGCCTTCCCACCTTGCATTGAAAAAATTGCATTACAAATTTCCTCAGCAGAAAATGGTTTAAGCAAACAATTGTTATGCTCCTGGGATACCAACCTAGGGATATTGTTTAGGAGGGTCTCTGACATTTACGTATTGCACTCTAGACTGGGTCCAAGTAGATCTTCAAAGAAAGCCACTACCTCATCTCTGATATCTATAATTTCTGAAATAATGGTCCCATCAGCTCTGGTGAGTTCCCTGATCTTGTTAGAGCCCTTGTGCCTCATCGTGGTGGCATGGAAAAATTTAGTATTAGAGTCTCCCTCTTTCAACTAGGTAACTCTGGACTTCTGCTTCCAAAAAACTTCTTCACTTTTAAGAATATTGTGGTATTCAGACAAAAGCTTCCTTTCAGCCTCAAGAATATTTGTGTCCAATTCTCCCTGTTGGGCAAGAAGCTCAATGTTTGTGAGTTGGGATTGGATATTCTATTTTCTAGAAAAAATATTACCAAAAATATCTCTGTTCCACTTCTTGAGTTGTGCTTTCACAAAATGGAGCTTATTGCTGACCTGAGAGGCTAGGGACCCAAAAAAACTATAAGACCACCAATGTGCAATGAATGCCTTGAGATCCAAATCCTGAAGCCACATAGCCTCAAATATGAAAGGGGATTTGAATGGGGAGACCTAGAATGAACAATCAAGGAGAAGGGGGTTGTGATCAGAACCTATTCGGGGTAGAGAATGAAGGACAACATCTCCAAAGGGGTAGATGTCGTTAATGGATATTAGGAATCTATCAAGCCTTATTTGAATAAGCTGGTCACCCTTTCTACGATTGCTCCAGGTGAATTTTGGACCTTTGAGTTGGATATCCATGAGTTCATTCTCATCCACAAATGAAGCAAAATATTCATAGGAATTAATTGTTATTTCAGAGCCTCCTTTCTTATCAGTGGGGAATAAGGGAGAATTAAAATCTCCAGCCAACATCCAAACCTCATTGGAAAAAACCTCTCTCATCTGACTAAGATTGTTCCAGAGATGAAATCTCCCAGATGGGGAGTTTGGAGCATAAATATTTGATAAAACCCATCTGCAATGATAGTCCTTACTGAAGAACAGGATGTTCATGTAGTTTTCTACCATAGACAGGAGTCTACCTTCAACAAAATTTGGATCCCACAAACATAACAACCCTCCAGAGGCTCCATTGGTAGGGCTTATGAGGAATTCATAGTTTTTCCATATGTATTTGGAAATGCGTGAAGCATTTTGGGTATCCAGTTTGGATTCTTGCAAGAGGAAAATGGTTGGTTTAAGGTCTTTCCTCATGGACTTAACCAAACATTGTTTGTTGTGTCCATTGAGGCCTCTCACATTCCATGAGAGGATCTTCATTTGGAGATTCTGGAAGAAGACCTTTTCCCTCTTCCTTGTGAAGAGGGGAATTTGGATCGGGTATCATTTTCAAGTGGATCTGAAAGAAGGTTTTGCTTGGAGGAGAGACTCAAAGTGAGTTGAGTTCCATTGGCAATATCCTCAAAATATTCTCTATTTTTGATGAGCTGAGAGGAAGGACGACCTCATTTCTTCTCTGAACCGACATCAACATGGAGCCTTTTTTTATTTCTGGTGAAAGGGGGGCTCAGGGAAAAAAATATTTCAAATCAATCAATCAATCAAATTTATCCTCCACTATAGTGGTGAGAATGCTTGTTGATACACCATGCTTTTATGTATGTTGTAGTGTGTAATCTTATACCATTGTAGTAGGGGTATGGGGTTCTCCTAATATGATATATTTTCTCTAGGCATGTTGCAATTAGTATCTAGTCCTTTTTGTTTTCTTTTATTATCCCTTTATCATGGTGAGCATACCTTGTTTGGCACATCATACTCATTAGATATGGTAGGGTATGAGTTGAACCAAGGGATAGATAATCGTATGGCTTTGTCTAGGTGGAATGAGTTTGATATTTTGGTCCATCCTACAATAATGGGTAGACATGCTTATTAAAATATTATGTGCATATAATACTATCTTATGGTTTCTCTTTGTTGCTACAATGGTCGGTATGCTTGTTGACACATCATGTCAATAAGATACTATAGTGCATTATATTCATCTATAGTAGTGAGTATGTGTGTTTAACACATCATGTTGGTCATATACTATAGAGTATTTTAGGGTTGAGGGAAAGATATTTTGTTTCATTTATGGAATGAGTCAATTTCTCTTAGTTCATGCCTACTATAGTGATGACTATGCTTTTTCGATACATTACACTTATTGGATACTATACATGGATTATTCTACCTAATATGGTGGAATACATGTTTGTTGATTCATCATTTATGTTGGATACTATAGGAAGGTAGTTGTTGGTGTGTGGGACCCTCAACCCTATTTTATAGACTTTTACCTTCACAAGATGCACCCTTACCACAAGTTTGAGATTTTAGCATAGTCGTATTACTATGTCATGCCAATATAATGGCATACTCTATGGTATGAGGTTCAATTCCCATCATTAAAATTTACTCTCCTTGAGTTTTGACCATGTCCATTGTATATAGTAGTCAGACTTCTTAGTTTGAGGGGCTAAATTATTGGTGTATGAGACCCTCAACCCTATTTATTGGACTTTGACCTTCATGAGATGTGCCCTCACCATAAGTTTGAGCTTTGGTATAGAAGTAGTGCTATGTCATGTCAACAATAGTCTTGATTGAGGTATAGATCATCTATAAATTCCTACTAGTGGTATCATCTTAATGGCTCATTATTATTTTTTGCTACTTCTCTTGTATTCCATTATTTTATGTTTCAAGATACATATCATCATCAATGGTATGTTATATGAAATATTATTATATTTCTCAAAGTATCATAAGTATAGTTATTGAAAATTAAATGTTGTTTCATGCATACATCTAACTAATGCTAAAATTAAAAGGAAAAAAACATGTCAAATGTAAAAACATTATATCATAAAGGATAATATAGAGAAGTAAAAAATTTATGATCCAAATAATATTATATTAGATATATAAAAATATAGTATGGTACATATGGTGCAATACGATACAATAGGAACAAAGTGTCATCATCATAAGCTACCTTGTATCTTGAGTACATAGACCCATCACCCAAATAATCCTATATACATACTATTGGATGCTATAGAAATTGTAAAGAATGATATAATACATATAAGTTTCAAGGTCTATGACTATAAAATCATCCCTTGTGCACCTCTAATTGTATATCAAGTACCTATATCATGGTGTGGTATATACATGAGTGAGGCCATTATGCCACAAATTTTCTAATCCCTACTAGATCCCTCTATACCCATGCTATATCCAATTGTACATATATTAGTTGTTTCTACAAAGCATACTCCCTCTCAAGGGCCTCTTATTTTAGTCATAACTCCTACTCCTTATCATGAAGCTAGCATGTTGTATGATCCCATATTGGCACTTGGGTCAAAGTGGTGTTGAGATGGCAAGCCTAATTATTGAGGTTGACCATCTACTCTGATGAACCGACCATGGATAGTGATTCTAGTAGTAGGGTTATTGAGGTCAACTAGCTACTCTAATAAATTGACCAAGAATGGAAATGCCAATAGTAGCATTTTAAATCTAAGACACCATCTAGAGTAACTGCTAGAAATAAATTATATTACATCATTTGGGTCATGTAAATGTACCTACCAAGTTACATACTTAGGACATTAGATTACTTTAGGAGGAATTTACCTAGTTACTTCATGCAATGTAATAAATGCACAAGTTTCAATGTGCAAGTTGTCCCTTGCACAACTAGATAGAGTGTTGGACAAGGAACCTATATTTCTATATAATGGCCTCATTGTAATAACATAGATAATCATTATCATTGATCATCATCGTATAAGAGCATAGCATAACATAGCATAGATATAGTCACCCATATTGGATATGGGTGTAATGTAGTCCAATAGAATTATTCATGGAGTGTTCATTTCCTCCATAGCTACATTGTATTCATTTTCATCATTTCTATTTATAGCATATTTCAATCATCTCACAAATTTACTTTCTTTCATACTATTTTTATATCTTGTGATTATTGTCTCCCATTGCATACTACATCAAAATATAATAGTGGTATCAGAGCTATGGTAGATCTAGCCATAGGAAAACCACCATTATCATTGACCCTAAGTTTTTTGTCAACTTAATGCATCATTGGACCAGTCACTATCAAAAACTCTCAGAAGAGTCTAGGTGGTAGAATTAGGGAGAGCCACAAGTGAGGACTAAAATAAATCTCAATTTTAGAAATATTGATATTGCATATGGCTAGAGTCTTTCCATAGAGTTGCAAAAAAATTCATGAAGACTAGGACTCAACATTCAATCCACTAGATTGACAAATCAACTAGTGAAGATAATTTAGGATATCTAGAATTTCTTAACTATTGCCCAAAGTTTATTTTGTTGTAGAAAACTAATTCTCAGAATATTGGGACTCCTACAATAGAAATCTAGGAGACTTCAACTTCGTTGTCCGAAGGTCGACATGCCTTCATAGTGCAGAGATTAGTTCCTTGTCCAAGAAAAGAATACTATAGAAGAAGACTTCTAGAAAAGAGTTGTGGTGAAGTTAGGAGACTGGAGATCTCCATTACTAAATTAAGAACTTCACATAAGAATAAAATGCCATAGTAGCCTTGATCAAGAAGAAAAGTCCATAGTAGCCTTGATCCAGAAGAAAAGGCCATAGAAGCCTAAATCCAGAAGAAAAAGGCCATAGCAGCCTTGATCCTGAAAAAGGCCATAGAAGCCTTGATATTGAAGAAAAGGCCACATAAGCCTTGATATTGAAAAAAGCCATAGAAGCCTTGATACTAAAAAAATACCACAAAAGCCTTGATCTCGAAGAAGACTCCAAAAGTGAGTATTTGATTCATAAGAAGATTAAGATTTTAGTACTAATACTTTGTTGCATGGAAAGGAAATTCAGTGAGTCAAGAAAATTCCTACAAGAAATTTAGGAAGAGTATCTTCTTCAGAATAAATCTAGCACCTAAATCAAATGTGAAGAGATGAGGAGGATATCTCATTGAAGAACTTCTAGTCTTGGAAGAAGGACTAGGAGAGTCCTGCTCGAATCTAGAAGTAGCAAAATCAAAGATCCAGAGGAAGATATCACCACCAACACTTCCAAGAGAAGAAGGTTGAAGAAAAGGTCTCAAGGAAGACCAAAATAAGCTACAAGATCAAATACCTTAGGGAGGTCTCAATGAGCATCCAGTAAAAGGCTTGGAGAGCCTTACTGAAGAAATCATCAAAGAAGAACTCATTGGAGAAATCCACTACCAAGGAGAAGCCCCTGATAGTGAAGGACTTGGGATAATTATCACCATCCGATAAAAATCCCAAGAGAAGAAGAATTTGGCAAGGAGTTCCAAATCCCAGAAGAAGAATCCAGTGAAGACCTCAAGACATTCAAAATCTTGAGAAGAAGATCCTGCTTGAAGTTAGAATTTGACAAGAAGACTTGAATATAGGAGAAGCCCACAAGATCCAAGAGATTTGAAGATTACCTCTCATAGCAAGAAGGCACCATTTCAGAGACAAAGACTTCTTCAAATATATAGCAAAAGGAGGAGACTACAAAAGGAGAACAAGCCACCAAATCCCAGGCTCATGAAGGAAAGTTTGAGACCATATTTTGGTGAAGAAGAAGTTGTTTAGGACAGTCTATAGAAAGCAACAAAATCTACATCCTCCACAAAAGTGGTAGAAGAGCTACAAAATCTTTCAAAAAAGGTATGCAACTATTGGTGCAAGTAGATTCATTAATTGGATTACTTATCAGATTTATTAAAGCACCTTAATTTGGATCAAAGTTGCAATAAGAAACATTAGATTACAGTATTCAAAAGTGCAAAAAGATAACAATTCCTTTTAAGGTTCATTTGCACATTAGGATTTGATTAGATTTATGCATTACAACTATCTATCAACTACCTATCATCTACTTTGGAAAGCAAAAGAAGACTAGTCCCTACAACTTTGTTTGTAAGGAAATTGCAGAATAATTATTGAAGGTTCATTTCAAATTATTCTTGATTAGTTGCAATAAATTGATTAAGTGCATTATCTTGAGAGTTTATTGGAGTGATAAGGTGTAATTATTAGTGCATTAAAAGTGAAATATTATTAGATTCATTTGCACTATTATACTACTCTCAAAATAAATTAGTTTTGTGTTTTTGAGAAGGGCACAAAATCTGATTTGAATCAAGTGTCTAAAGACACTATTAAAGCATAGAAATATGCAACACATTGTGGCCAAGTGAAGCCACCAAAACATGTTAGAATCCTCAAAAACTTGGAGAAGAACACAACTAACCAAAAACAGAAATAGAAGCTTCAAATATTGAGACTTGGTGAGTCTCAAATCCAAAGCATTACAAGGTTAGATGCAAGAAAAGAAAGTGCAGAAAATTGCATCAATTAAAGAGCTTATATCTACTATTATCTAAGCTTGGATTTGTTATCAAAGTGTCCAAGAAAAAATGGGAAGGTGTCTACTCATAAAATACAACCTCAAAACCCTTATATTGCAAGAAAAAAATCTGCCACAAAACCAGAATTTCAGATCTGAAAAAAGAGTGCAAAAGAAGGTGCATTAAAGGAGTTTTATGGTACATTTTATTGCACTATTCTAATCTGGTTTTTACAGCAAAATAGAAGATTTGAAAGTGCCTCAAAAGGCACAATATCTACAAGGTAAATCATCCAAGGAAATTTGAACGTCAGCACTCTTCTTCCCAAGCAAAAGGAGCCACTCAAAGGGCTCATATTGGATGGATAAACCTACAAAATCAAAGCCCACATAAGGCTATCATAAAGCTGCATTTACATAGACAAAAAGAGTGCACATATACAAAGAGAAGGCATCAAAATATACACAGGAATCAGCACATTGGAGGCATAGAAGACAAGGAGCAAAGGTGCTACATTCAAGGTCTTAAACTTGGAGAAGATCATCCACCAAAGGAAGCACCAAAATTACCATTCAAAGCTCCATAGCACCTCATCAATCCACCTGCAAAATAAAATATTGCTTGCTTCCCAAGAAATGTAGCAAAGCAAAGGAATGGCATATGAAAGGACTTAAGGAGTTATAATATTCTCCTTGGAAGGCGTTACAACAAAGGACTTCATGTAGAGAGCTTGAATGCCACTTGGCATAAACTTTCTAAGGCACCATTTCATCTCTCAATGCTCAAGAAACCTCATGGAGGAGTTACAAGGAATATCAAGGAAGTGGTGACACTTGTTATCCTCCACAAGCTTCACACAAGTGCCCACATG
The DNA here is from genome assembly GCA_028583015.1 of Wollemia nobilis. Taxonomy (NCBI): domain Eukaryota; kingdom Viridiplantae; phylum Streptophyta; class Pinopsida; order Araucariales; family Araucariaceae; genus Wollemia; species Wollemia nobilis. The sequence goes on along the minus strand of JAQPPZ010016981.1, from coordinate 44,394,666 downwards.
AGTGCCCATACATTACAGAATGACCAAGAAGTATTGAACAAGGAATTGGTACGTTAAAGAAAAGGAGTGCTCATATGTAATGGGTGTGACACTTGTCACAAAGCTCAAGATTATTCCTCCATAAAAGGTTCCCAAAGTCCAAAGTTCAAAGGAACAAAAAAGTGCAGTCAAAGACATCCAAGTGCAGCATGGAAGGAAGGAAGAAGGAGCATTAAAGGCTCTTGGTCTTGAAGGTCAAACCTTCCTATTTTTGCAGTGCCTATGTTCCAAAATTGAAGACAAGGAATTCCAAAGCATCTCCATTGATTCTAGTGCCAAAGGTAACCTTAATATTGTTGTTATATCCAACCGAAAAAAGTGTCAAACAGTGAGGAGATTTAGCATCCAAAGGTAAGGTTTAATCCCATTTTATTATTGCTTTCATTTTTGGAGATATAAGGGTTATAAGCTAAGGTTAAAATCTTAGATTTTGAAAGCAAAATCCATAAGGGATAACTTATCAAATTGAAATAATATTTGCAATTTAACCTAGGAGAAATAAGGAATTCTACTTGGATTAAATTCTTTAATATTTTGCAAATATTATTAATTTTCTAATTTTCCAAATTTGGGAGCCATAAGGGTTACTACATCAAATTAATTTATTGGAAATTAGAAAAATTAAAATCAAATTTCAAGGAATATCATAAGGGGTTTATTAAAGCTTTTCAAAGGTTGGAATTTAGCAATTTACTTGTCTCAAAATTTTCACAAAAAGGGACAAAAGAGATCCAACATTAAACCTCCTTAAAATTTGGGAAAAGTGCTTAGTTCAATAGGAGCAATAAGGGATAATAAAAGTTGATTTTTGATATTTACAAAACTTTACAAAATCAACAAAAAATTGAACTATACTTTACAAAAGCACTATATCATACTCCAAAATCATTATGGAGTTATAAGGTATTCTACAAAACTTGAAAATAATAATATCTATCAAATATTATCAAGTTGGGAAGATATAAGATTTTTTCAAAACCTTAAATTAGGTGTTCATACTCTCATTACTAGGGAGACATAAGGAAGCCTACAAACCTAAGGATTTATAAAGGTTTTATCAAATCAAGCTTATATACTTCAAATTTGAAAGGTAGACTGCTAAGATTCTTCAATCCTAAGAAATAGCAAGAATCACTATCTCAAAGATCTATTATGGATGAAATTATGAGAAAAGCTTTCAATAATGAATAACTATTCCATGAAGTAGAATTCTACTCTCAAAACTTAATAGATACTATAAAAGGATGTGGATATATATTTGCTAATGATCAAGAGAAATTCTCCTTGTTTCTTAAATAATCCAAAGAAGGTAACTTTATAGTATTGATTAACTATCTTCATGAAATCCTCTTCACAACATGGTGGAACTCACAAAGATTGGTTATATTTACATCGAAAGAGTGTCTAATGATTTCTATAATTAATTGTATTTGTACTTACACAACACAAGAAACAAGTTAGCAAGAAGGAACAATATTATTGTGATGATAGACTAACTTGTCATGAAGCAGAAATCCCACCAACACCAATGCATAATCACTTCTGAAGAAGGAAAAAGAAGAAAATACATTCTAGAAAGAAACATGAAATCATGAAGACTAAACTAGTAGAATACATACATAAGCCATAAGATCCTGCATCGATAGCCACAACTTGCTTTGCATCACATGAAGACACATATTACCTGTTGAACCTGAAAACAATAAGCAAGGAAGGAGAATACATATTCTACTATCCATTGGAAGGAGATCCACAAGGAAGACTAAAGTATTGAATACCCAAATAATGTAATACAAGGGGATGTTAGAAATAGATTATATTACATCATTTGGGTAATGTAAATGTACCTACCAAGGTACATACTTAGGACATTATATTACTTTAGGGGAAAGTTACCTAGTTACTTCATGCAATGTAATAAATGCACAAGTGTCAATGTGCAAGTTGTATATGTGCAAGTTGTCCCTTGCACAGCTAGATAGAGTGTTGGCCAAGGAACTTATCTTCCTATATAATAGCCTCATTGTAATAGCATAGATAATCATTAGCATTGATCATCATCATAGAAGAGCATAGCATAGCATAGCATATATAAATTCACCCATATTGGATATGGGTGCAATGTAGTTTGGTAGCATTATTCATGGAGTGTTCATTTCCTCCATAGCTATATTGTATTCATTTATGTCATTTCTATTTATAGCATATTTTAGTCATCTCGTAGATTTACTTTCTTTCATACTATTTTTGCATCTTGTGATTGTTGTTTCCCATTGCATACTGCATCAAAAGCTAACAGTGACTCATTTTAATCTACCAATAAGCTTACACCACTTCTAGGTCATCCTTGTAATTATATGAGAAAGAAAATATCTCAAAAACACATAGTTAAATCATATACACTATGCATCATAAAATACTAACTATATATAAAATAAAAAATACAAATTTTAAGCTAACTAAGGGGATGGTTTACTTGGGTCACCAAGTTGTGTAGTCTAGTCATCCTCCTTTAAGGAATAAACATTTAGGTTAGTAGTGTCCAGTACAACCTCACAAATATAGACCTCCTCAACATCAATATCCTTTTTAGATCCCTCATCCTCCTTGGTATAGTCTCACTGATTGTTCCATTCCTTGTTGTCACCTCCTTTATTGTCTCTTCCTCCTTTGGATACTCGTCGTTGTTGCTTTAGGTTTGTGCTACTCCTAATGGCTTATCCTTATTTCATATAGGTGCTTGATGGTGAGTCCATCTCCATGGATGTCCTCCTATATGGGACACTACATAGTAGGCTAGTAACAATAGCCTCTAGATCCTTTATATATATACACTATGGGGACCTCCTCACCACCTATCCTCTTCCTATGGTGGCCCTATACTAGTGGAAAACTACTTTTCCTATTTGTTGTCTACTCTATTTGATATCTACACCATATTTTTTGGACCAAGAGCATCCCATGTGGATGAAATTACATGAGATTTTTTAGGGCATACTCTACCCTATGAGGCATTGCCACCTTTGATTGATAATCACCTACTATGATTAATTGTTTCACCCTTATGAGATGTTGCATGTATCAGTGGTCAATGCAAGGTTATGCATAAGGGGTTGGACTCAAAATGTACTTGTAAAATAATGGTGAATCCTAATAAAAATCAAGGTGAATCATGGAGAATCCTAATCGAGCATCTTCACACCAAAATTTGGGGTATTTGAAGCCCTAAAATGTAAGGTCATATTTGGAGCTACTTTTGACCTATTAAATCATCTTATAACTTCATAAAAACACCACCATTAGATCAGGATTGAAAAGAGCTTTTCAATGAGTACAAATATGCCTATGTTTGGATATATATTGTGGTGAATTGATCCTAAGAAAAAATTGATCCTAAAAATTTTAGGTGAATGGGCCGAATTCAAGGGTCCTCATATTCACCAATTTCCAATTTTAGAAATCCTAATATTCACCCAATTTGTGAATATTTGCCACTATGCATTACCCTGGGTCAATGTGTGAGAGGTGGTGATAGGGAATTGGATGATCTCTCCTTGTGGGATCCATGTCAAAGGTGGAACTTGTGGTCATGATACTCTTGCTATCTGATTTGGACATCTTACCCATATCTCATTAGGTATAATATATTGGGGTAATCCCTTGGGATAGTACATCATAAAATGCTTATAAATTTAAGCATATAAAATTTAAATGGAGTTGATATTGTATGCTTAGTGGTCCTAGATACTATAGAGGTAATATAAAAAGTCTAATAATTCTCAACCTCAAGAAAACCCCCTCTTTGGATCTATGTAGACCTCCTTCATAGCTAGGTGTAGTGGTTAAATAAGTAACACTAGATCCTATTCAAGCCCTTTTGATAGAATACTTAGGCAATAAAAGGAGAATCCTAGCACATCACATAAATGGAATATGTATGGCCTAGGAGACTTACTCCAATAAGAGGATTTATTGCTTATCTAACCTCCTCTTCCCAATCATCTACTCTACCAGCATGTGTCATATGTCTTGTGTGATGGTGATCTTGGGTGTTTTATTGATGATTAATAACCTTGTGATAAAATAGACATCCTCTAGGGTAATCACCATCTCTACTACATCATCTAGTGTCAATATCAATGTGTTGGTCATTGTTTCCAAAATAGCATGAACTCATAACATAATAACCAATGGGGCTAAATGTAAAGCATATTAGATATCTAGTCTAACTAACCTAGCATAGCTTCCATCTCACTTGAGGGTTCAAGTGCTACTACAACCACTTATACATCCAAGAGGGATCCCTATGCCACCATAAGAAATCATCCTTAGTATTGCTCCTACCTACCTTAGTTGTACCTTTGGTGCTTATGTCAAAGTCATGTCAATCATGAGAACCTTATTGGACCTAGAATTTGTCTTGTTTGGTGTCCCTCTATCAGTCATTCCCAAGGGAATCTTACCATCAATACATTACATCTTTCATGATGATGGCAATTGCTAATTTTTCTAAAATTATTAGTCATTGTTTGTCAAGGTTAAGATTGCCCCTACTTTAGTAGAACTATAATTGCCTCTTTTTGTATATGACCAAGATTATAACTTTTGTCTATGATCTACTCTTTTAGTAGGATCATCACATTTTCTAAATTTAGTCATGATTATTAGTTTTAACCATGATCACCACTTTTTTAAAAGTGGTGATCTTAGTTGCCCTCAATATGTGGACCTTCTAAGGAAAATTTGGGATGTCATCAACCTGGGAAAATCCAACCACCTATGTGACATGGCAAACGTGATGTAGCTTTCCATATTGCCCTAATTATTTCCTAGCAAGACTAACAGGTGATTATTCATTTAAATTATTTTATTTTTATTTATTTTAGTTTAAAATTTGACAAAAATACAAAGTGCAAGTTGGTGAACCTACCACTCTAGCAATTCCCTCACATCCACTCGCCATAAACTATATTTGCACTCAAATTGGATGCTGTGTGATGGAATAGTTCTCATTAGAGGGATTAGAGTGAACACAAAAATAAAATTAAAAATTCAAATTTTTACTCCTTATATATATTTATAATATTCTATTACAAAAAAAATTGCATAATATTTTGATTTTTGCATGGATATCATAGGGATAGTGCCTCTAGTGGTTTTATCTCATTTCAAACTTATATGGACACTTTGTTTTTGCTCATTTTGCACCCTACTAGCATTGTTTAGCAATTTGGGTATTTTGCAAGTAAATTCCTTCAAAGCCACATGGAGCAAGCAAAATTATTCTTAGCTAGCTAAAATTTCAAAGTTTCATGTATGTGTTACTCTATTTTTACATTTTTTTATCTTTTTGTTTCATTTAATTTTTTTTTTTTTTACACAAACAATAAAATTAAACCTTTAAAAATTTATTTTTTTGCACTATAGCATAGATTTTCATTTATGTTGCTTAAGCTATTATATCTTTTTTCCCTAAGGAATACTGATTGGCTATCTCTTGTGGTATCACTCATAGTTCTTAGGGATGGGCAATCATAGATTTTTATTTATGTTGCTTAAGCTATTATCTTTTTTTTCCGTAAGGAATCCTGATTGGCTATCTCTTGTGGTGTCACTTATAGTTCTTAGGGATGGGCAATGTATATCTATAAAAAGAGCACTAACAACTAAATTTTTAGGTGTTGGAGAGTCTCATCCTCATACATATGGAATAGGGGTGGACTAACTATGTTAGTCCTTAGGTAGAAAGACGATGAGTGATTTGAGCCAGTATTTTTTTCCCTTTTTTCATTCAGTTGTCACCTTTCTACCATCTTTTATCATTTTTGCTTGCTGCATTTCCTAAAACTCTAAAATAAAAATAGATTAATGAATAAGGGATATGTTTACATGTATCCCATAAAGTTTCCAAAATAGAAATCAAATGGTTCTAATATTTCTTTTAAATGTCAATCATGGTCATTAATTGAATTTTCGGGTTTTCAATGTATGATCGTGCTCCTAGTAATTTTTTATACTTAGGGTTAATACAATGTATTTTTTAGATAATGGTTTAATTTTTATAGCTTTGATGAAAGTTTAATCTAATCGCCAACCTTAAAAGGGGAGGCTATCTCATTCATATGCTACAAATACCCATTTCATCTCCCCATACAACCACCATATATTCGCTTATAAATCATTATTATTGCTAACATTACTTTTATCTTAAATTTTACTCTCTGCTACTACCATTGTTAGAATATTATAATGTGCACTATGCCTTCTTTTGACACTTGTCATGTTCCTTGAAACTTGCCATGTTTTTTTATATAGGCTTATGCCTATATATTGTACTATTTTCATGTGTAATATATCTCATCTTTTCTCATTCCCAACATTTGGTATCAGAGCTCATGCACTCTCTTACCCTATGTAAAACCTTGAGGGGGGATTTTCCTCATGGAAATCCCCCCCTTGTTTTTTCCTCCATTTTTTTTTTCAAGCCGAGGGAGTATGCTCTCCATTTTTTAATGGATCAAAAGCCAAAAAACTTGAGAAAATTCATGGCTTCCCCTAAAGCTTCATTGCTTGGAGCCATGAGATGTTGAGGAATAGAGTGAAATTTTTTTAACGATTTTTTCTTCTATTTTTTTCTTTTTCTGTAGGTTGTGCATACAAAGCCAGCTATTATTTTTGGTGTTGGTTTATTTTATGACTTGGTTTATTTTATAACTTACTAGATACCTGTGGATTTTTTTGCTATCAAAGGTTACATGTAGATCTGGAGATTCAATGCAGTGTGTGGGTAGTGAGCACACTGTTGTGATGATGAAGGATTTTAGCTGAAACTATGTTCAAATCTAAACATCGATACCATTAACGAGCTAGGCACTTCACCCACAACTGCATATTTGAAAGAAGCTATAGTGCACCTCCATAGTGCTCACAATAATGCAAAAATAGTGCATATCTATACTGATACGATGTCAGATCAAATCCATACTGCACAACAAATAGACTCAAAATTGCCATGGGTGTTTTTGAAAATTGCATAGTAGCAAACTTTCCAGAATAACCAACCATGAGCAGATGGCCAATTCTTTATCAAGGTGAATAAACACGGTGTCGACATAAAATTGGTGGAGATGGTACTATGCAAGCAAGTTGTAGATAATGATTTGGTAGTTGACGGAGCTCTCGTCACATCCGGGAGCACCATGGTAGATCTGAACCGATCAATTTTTTTTAATAGTTGGAGCACTTTGGGCTCAAAAAGTATGGAGATGGCAATGATTATATTGTTTTTAGTTCATGCACTGTATTTAAACAAGACAAGCATGTTGTTGTTCAAAGCGATGTGGAGAAAAGCCTGATATGCCATGAATTTGAGAGGTTTACTACATACTTGATGGACTTGAAGGTGGTTGTATTCTATGGAGGTGTTAATATTAAAGTCCATAAAGCATTGTTTCTACCAAAATCAGTGACTATGCCCTTACCCTTTATGTAGGATGTAACCACAATTTTTGGTTCGAGACATACTACAATGCCTCTTAAAATATTCTAAGACAAGTTTGAGCAAAGATCATGTTCATTTTTTGCTCGTGCCATATGGTGCTTTTTTTTTGGGGAGTTATGCTATGATCCACTACTTTTAGTGAGGATTTCGGTGATGAAATCACCGACAATATGGCTGCCCTAGAGGCCTTTTGAGGTTTAGCGAGATTTTTATTTTCTCGCATGGAGGCGCCAACGCGGTGGGAACCCGCACACACTCCAGTTTGCTTTTTGTCTTCTACGATAAAAAAATGGAAATAATGCTAATTTTGGTTTTTGTGGTGGAGTATTCTTGATGGTACCAGTTCTATTTATTTGGAGGAATTGCAAAAGGTGTGGGAAGCTGATCCCCAGAGCATCGATAAATCATGGGATAAATTTTTTTGGTGAAGTCTAGAAGGATATCATGTAAATGTTTTTTTGTCACTTTGGCTCGATAATCTGCTCGTCATAGCCACTGCATCCAACAATCCACTACAAAAGTTTTTGCCCATTTACTACATCCAGTTATCACTATATTTTTTATGCTTTCAGGTGTGGTGGTGGTGGGAGCAGCAAATTCAAACCTGAGTCAGGCCCTGGGGAGTGGGTAAGACAAAACTGCCTTTGCGCTTTCAAAGATGAGATGACCAAATGCATTTTTCCAGAGTTCCTTCCAAAGGATTTGGGGCAAGGAGAGTTCATAATGCCACCAGTTGCTTTTTCCTGTGGCCATCGAGGAGGAGTTTTCTTTTTTTGGGTTTGAAACTTACTGTTTTGCTCATGTATTTTTTTATCTTGTGGTAGCCTCCAATGTAAGAGATGCATACACCACTAATGTTGTGCGACTTCCATAATAGGGTAGATTGGATTTGCATTTTGAGTCCAGGGAATTGATGGTGCTCAAATTATCCATTGTTGTGTAAATGACTGTCATGGTTTAACATACATTTTGAAGATGACAAGAGTTGGAGTGCCTGATGGTTAGCAAGTTTTCAGTCAAGCATGGATCCACCAGTTTCATCCAACTATGCAATTGTGATAAGCATTGATAGACTTCTTGTACTTCTACCACCACCCTCATAGAATGGCCAGTGTGTGCTTCATATTGCACTAAACAACTGATCATGACTAGTACTGTTCTATAATTCTTGCAGTTGATGCATATTGATTTGAAGCTTACATTATGTTAGAACGGAGGCATAGATCGAAAGCAAAGTTGTCTTAGATTGAAAATGAAGTTGTAAATGTCATTGAGGATTGTCCATTTTGGTTGATGCAAATTGCCATTTCTTGCACTGTTTCGACATTTTTTGCCTGCTTGAGAGAAACGGTGTCACTCGGTAAAATAAGAACAAGTGCTTTATGATGAAACTGATTTGCTACACAGTGTTTGATTTTCTTTTGTAGGTAGTTTTTGGCCCAGATGATGGCTATTTTGGAGGTGCATATTGCTGCTGAGAACAAGGTCAATGGTGACATGACTAGTATGCAATTCTCCACGTCACCCTGTTTGTTGATGAGTCAGTACAAGAATTTGACCACGTGGTGCAAGATGAAAACTAGGCAATTTCACATATTTTGAATACGTTCCATTCTGGTTTTGAATGTTTACGACCAATGTCAATTGTGCTGAACCAAACAAATTACCATAGGTGTTGCTATTTTTCATCATCGAACTCAGATTGAAGCATGTTTTTTAAAAATGAAAACCTGAGATTACCTAATATTTTCGATGTGGTGATGCACCCTTTCACTACAGTTCACTCCAGATATGACAACACAAGGAGATTTTTGTGGAAGAAATTATGTGCCAATTGTTGATGGGCACCTTGTTCCTGCACTTGCACATTTCAATGCCCTGTCTCACTCATGTCATTTGGGCTATCCCACTCGTGCCATACGACCCACCTCATGGCCAAAACATAAAATGACCACTATGTTTATTTTTATATTTTAAATGTATAGGCATAAGCCTTGAAAGAGTGGTTGAAGTCCCAGATGAGCTAGATCGCACATCCGTACACTACCATGTGGCAACGTTTAATGCATTTGATTTACTAAAAAGTATCTTTTATAAAGTTCAACGGGGGGACACTTTATTTTATACATTGCATGGGGACTTTGTGATGACCAACAATATGGCCTCAAACCATTTTTTTAATGTATTTTCCACATGGAGAGTGGAAGGTCCAAGTAGACCCATGAAATTCCCTTCCCAGGGAAAATTTTGAAAAAATGTTTTAATTCTGCCAGAGAGCAATACCAGGAATATTCTAGGGGAATATTCTCTGATGCTAGGAATATTCTAGATTCTTGATGTTGTTTTTCCATCAGATGAAGGCCCCATTAGGGGTATTTATAGTCGTCAAGAAAGTTTTTCTAAGACTAACACATTGGTGGTGTCCATTTATAATTTTGAGTTTGTTATATTTGTATTTTTTAGCCTCTAATATTATTATCATGGAGTGCACTCTTGGTTGAACCCGACACTCCCAAGCACTTGTATGTGATCCTCATATCAAGTCACCTTCTTTATATAACCTGGATGATGCAATGGCTGGTTACCCATGCATTCCAGTAGGATGATAAGGTCACCATAAGGACACATAATCTAGGGAATACAGACATAGACACCCTAGAATCTATCCGAGGACTTTTCCAGATCAAATTCTAAAGACTACAAATGAAGACACTTCAAAATATTCTATTATCTTCTTTTTTATTCTCCTCCACATTTGGATTATATGTCTCATTTTATTATATTTCATGAATCGTATTTATTTTGTATTAAGGTGTATTTTCGAAAGAGATCGACACCTTTTAGATTGTGTTTCACCATGAGGAGGGATGATATTCATGGTGAACCTAGTCAGTGACCTGCGAGAGACAACATACCTAGAATATGACCTACAAAGGCAACAGACCCAAAAGTGGTTGATCCTGAGGCACCTAGGATGACCCTAAGGCACTAAGATAGTTGACCCAAAGGTAACAGACCAAGAAATGGCTAATATTGAGGCACCCAAGATAATCATAAGGTACTAAGATGGCTGGCCCAGAGGCAATAGACCCGTGGTAGTGGCTAACCTTGAGGCAACAAACCGAGATGTATACATCGTTGATCTAGCATTGTTCACAATTGGAGAGCCAAGTGCAAAAAGCACGAGCCTAGTCCAAATTATGTAATACAGAAGGATATTAGGGTTCTTTTAGAGAAGTCAACATTAAGGGGGAATGTTATCTAATGTTGACTTATTTTTAATTTTTTCTCTATAGTTAGGATAGTGCACATTAAGGGGGAATGTTAGAATATTATAATGTGCACTATGCCTTCTTTTTGACACTTGTCATGTTTTTCATATAGGCTTATGCCTATATATTGTACTCTTTTCATGTGTAATATATCTCATCTTTTCCCATTCCCAACAACCACAACATGTGACTCCTATCTCTCTCTCTCACTCACTCTTTCTCTCTCTCTCTCAATCTTTCTCTCTCTATCACTTTTTATCTCTCTCAAGGGGGAGTATTCCTATGGGAATCAATTGAGCATACAACGTAAATATTTTGAATTAAAAATAATTTAATCTAAAATCAATCCTCTTTTGCTAAACGTTGAATTCTTATAAGTCTACTTTATTTGTTAATATTGTACATGGGGTTATTATCTTAAATTTATGAGCTAATGGATTTAAGCATTACAAGGTATCCCTTGCAAGTGAAATCATGCTTATGAACCATTTCTTGTTAGGAATACAACTATCTCTACATATGATTGTTAGAATAAGTTAGTTAGCCATGTGGCATAAGACATATAGATTAGCAATTTTGGCAGACGATGGACCATGGGGAACTTTAGATCTTAAGGATTGGAGAAAGAATTAAGAACATACCCATAAAACTATATTATAGGTGATTAGATTTTTAATTTTTTAAGGAAAATACCCTAGTAGGGTAAGCATGACCTCCATAGCATCCTCTAAGGTAACATGGATCAATGTCATATCAAATTTTGAGGAATAAGTAGAAGCAACCCTCTTAGATGTAGCTAAATCAAGGCTATGGTAGACCCAGTAGGCAATCCAATAAATATGGGATTCCATTGATACCAAGATCCCATTTGTAGCAAGCACAAACATATTTGCCAAGAGTTATTCAATAGCAACAGTAGTCATTATGACTAGCATTAGCACTTATAATGTTTGTCCTACTAGAGAATTATTTAAATATAGAGAGCCATAATTTATAGGGATTGTCCTTGGAAGTGTTATAGAATAGGATCTAAATAGCATACCCAAGTAGGTAGTAGTTCACTTTTATAAAATCAACTATTTATGAAATTCAATGATCGTCAAGCTGAACATTAGACAATAAATATTGAAATAAATAATATTTTTTGTTAGATAATTATTATTCTTATAGATACTTGTGTTGTAGCATCCTTAGTACAATATTTGTAGATAGCCATAGGCTAGATTAGCAAAGTTTCAATAACATTGGGTAAGTGTTCATGGCTTCTATTTCTCTCTAGGCCATCAAAGAGAAGATGAAAATATGACCAATGGAGATTGAAAGATGGGTCACAAATTATCACATGATTGTATTAAGTTAGGAGCTTATGATGCTATTTTAGGAATGGATTGATTAAAGCAATAGTGAGCCAATATAGATTGTTACACTAAGGTGGTAGAATATTGTATCGATTTAGGTGAGAAGGTATTAGATAGAGGGAAGAATCAACTAATATCCTCCCAAATGGTTCCAATAGTGTAATTAAAGAGGAAAATTAGAAAAAATATATAATGTTTATAATCAAAATCAATGACTCATAGGAGGATTAAGAGGCACCTACTCTAAAGTCTCACACTATGTAAGGGGTTTTTAGATAATTTTCTTGATGAGTTATTAGGGAGACCTCTAGTGTGAAAATAATTTTTCTTCATTGATTTATTGCCAAGATCAAAAGATCCTTTATAGAATACAACAATATAGTTGCTTGAGATTAAGGTGCAATTGCAAGAGTTGCTAGATAAGGGTTTGATAAGACTTAGTGTGTCACCTTAGGAAAACATCATTATATTATCTAAGAAGAAATATAGTACAATGTGTTTGTGCATTTACTACTAACAATGGAACAAACTGGATATAAAAAACTGGTACCCCTAAGTCCAAATCAATGATATTTTTGATCAAATACAAAGTGCCATAATATTATCCAAGGTAGATTTGAATTTTAGATATCATAAGCTTAAGATTATCAAAGTTGACATCCACAAAATAACTTTCAAGACTTGGTATAGTCATTAAGATTTCATTGTGGTTCCTTTCAGGTTTACCAATGCACAAGCCATATTCATAGGAGTGATGATTAATGTTCTTAGCAAGTTCCTAAATATATTTATGGTGGTGTTTTTGGATAATATTATAGTATACTCTAAGATAGATAAAAAATGTGAATACCATATTTGATAAGTCCTATAATTCCTTAGGAAGCACAAGCTATTTGCTAAGATATCTAAATTCCCTTATTTTAGTTTAAAATCCAATATTTGGTCATGCTATTTTTGAAGAAGGGACATCAATAGACTTAGCTAAAACTAGATCAATTGTGGAATGGCCTACACTAACTAACATCACTAAGGTGATAATATTTATGGGTATTTTAGGCTATTACTAGTGGTTTTTAAAAAAAATTACAAATCATAAATTCTATTAACTCTTTACTGTTGGCTTTTAAGCCTTGCTAGCTCAAAATATTATAGGTCCCAAAATAAATAATCCATAATACTATATGTTAAAATATCAATATTAAGAGTAGAAATATATATTTGAGCAATCAAATATATATCTAGGCTAATATAATAATGAAATAACATTCACTTATAATATCAAATATAAATGTAAATGGCCAAAATCAGTCATGTACATGCATGAAGAATACTTACAATATAAATCATTCAAAATCTACATACAAGATTTATTATCAATGTTTTCTATGTGGTGATTGATACAAACCATTTTCCCTTACATTTTATGGACCTTTATCTCAATAATATAGATATAGTAATGTGACTCTTCACATAATTGACTATTTCTCTCCATATGACAACTCTCATGACCTTTGTCTTATCATATTTCCACTTGTATAATAGACTCTTCACTCTCTTCTTACATGTATACTTTACTCTATGGCACTTGCACACTTCTACATGAATCTTACTCTCATACATGCACTCCTAATAGAAGATACTTGTGCACATACTCATATTACATATTTGCACACTTACATACATGAAAATTGTGCACATTCTCTCAATACACACTTGCACTCTTACTTACATGACACTTGTGCATTTCCTGCATATTGCACTCTTACATGACACTTGTGCATTTCCTACACATTGACACTTACATGAAAGGGGAAATATAAATCACTCATATAAACTAAAGACTCAACCCTAATCTATTACATATTTACATTATACCATGAAGGTGCCATGGGGGTACATTAGCATGTACCAAATAATGTAATATTATCCAACATTTACAATAGAAAGGGAAGAGGTTTGTATAGACTAAGAAGTGTGTGGCTACTTTTCAAGAGCTAATGTGCTTCTTGAGTAGTGCATCAATCCTATTTGTACCTACGGTCCTAATCCTAGTAAGCCTTATTTGGTATGCACAAACATTTTATAAAAGGATTAAGAGTAGTTTTAATATAGTAAGGCAAGGTAATTATGTATGAATTGGATCTAGAAGTTATAGTGCATGCTCTCAACATGTGGAGACATTATAGATTGGACCAACAATTTGATATCCACATAAATAATTATAGCTTGAGGTATTTGTTTACTCAACTAACCTCAATGCTTAGAATATGTGGTGAATGGAATACTAATATGAATATTATGTAAAGGTAGTTTATATTAAATGCAAATACAATATATTAGTCAATCCCCTTAGCCAAAGAAAATATTATTATTCCATGATCATTGTTTCAATGGATCTAAAGGAAAGAATCAAGAAAAATTTGGCCAATAATGTATGAGTGTAGTAGCTTCAACCTTTCACAAGCTTATTTAAATAAAAATTTGTAAGGTACCAAGTATGAGGGCTTTCAATTTGATTTAGATGGTATACTTAGGTTTCATGATGTCATATATGTACATAAGGTAGGGAGTTATATTTGTAAAAGAGCACTAATAGATGACTTTGTAGGTGCTAGAGAGTCTTGTCCTCCTATATGTGGGATAGGGTTGAACTAACTTTGTTAGTCATCATGTAGGAAAACAAGCCATGTTGGGAAATTGTCTCAGTTCCCTTATTTCACCCATTATCACTTTTTTTCCACCTTTTTCTAACAAATTTTTTCGTCTAAATTTTCCAAAACCTAAAATTAAGGATAGAGTAATGATTAAGGGATGTTTTGATATGCACACCCTAAAGCACATGTACTAAAATAATGGTTCCAAGATAGCCACTTTAAGTAGTGATCTTGGTCATTTGATTAATTTTAGAGTTTTGTATTTACAGTCACAATTCTAGCATGTTTTACACCTAGGGTTAAAATTTCATGTTGTTTGGACCAATGGTTATAATTTTATGACCTAAAAAAGGAAGAAAATTAGTCATCGACACCAAAGGGAGGATAGCTATTTTTTTACCTTTAGCTATCAAATTTGTCCTTATATGTATGACTAAAGTTATTGATAGCTATTTTTTCACCTTCCATGGGGGAGGATGGGACACCCCTCTAGGATTTGTAGTTAAAGAGTGAGGTTGTTGCTTAAGGATAAATTTCCAAGGCACTTCAAGTCCCTTACATTGATTCTAGGTGTGATTTTTCCTTTTTATAGTGGTGACATTGCAAGTAAGATATAATAGGAATGAGATTTTAATTTTATTTTTTAATAAAATATTTATGAATTATATGCTCATTGATTCTCTAGGTCATGAAGTCATCTATTTTATGTACTAAGACTTAGTTTTTCTTATGCATTTATGGATAGTCTTTCTGTAGTAAGCTTTTGATTATTATTCATTAATTTTTTTTTAGATCAAGATAGTTTTAGCTTACTTATTATATAATTATTACTTTGTTATCTTGGTTTAAGTATTTTAGCATATATTGTAGTAATTCATATAATTGTAAGAGATATCCCATTTTCCTACAAACATTTAAGAACTAATATATAGTTATAGAAAATTTTGTGATTGACCACCTAGGAATCGGTTTTTGGTTCATGAAATACCTTTACTTAATAAATTTATTCATTCATTTTCCCTAAGTTCTAGAAAATAATTAGAATTAATGGTTGGCATATTTATTTAATAGAATATTCAAAATATTTGACAAGGTGGATATATCTATAAAGACATAACTTGTATTAAAGAAACTACTATCAATGGAAGATTTGATTCAATATTTAGATATTTTTAATTAAATAAAAATGGAAAAGATCTAAGTGGAAGAATTATCAATAAGTAGCATTACAAAAATAGTTATCTAAAAGGATATTGTAGTATTGATCATGAATATTGTTGTAGCCATTGGATAATGAAATGGATTCACATTCTCTAAGAAAGGTATTGTTGATGGACTTATGAGTACTAGGGCCATTAAAAGCGCATCTAGTAATTTATTAGGTACTATATGAAATATTTTGAATACAAGGAAAAATACTACTTAGAAAATATTTCCATAAGAATTATAAATGGGTTTGTCAACTCACCAATCATTAGAGGTTGCAGAATAGTTAAATATGTGGTACATGTAATAATACCTAAAATAAAGTGTTGGACAATAAGGGGTGGTACTTGGGTCCCCCACCCTTGAAAAATAACAACTCTCTTCTTTAGAACTTGAGAGTTTACAAATAGATTCAATTTTCATCTCAATTGAGTTGCTATAGCTAGAAACCTACATAATTTTACATAAAATATTTGAATTCTTGATTTTCATTTTTTGGATCTTTTTCAATTTTTGTGTGAATACAAATATTCCAAAATTTAGCATCCTTATTGATATTTTCCTATAGTATCCTTCAAAATACCAAAAATTCACCTCTATTATCTATGCATTGCATCTTAGTAGAGTAATATTTCTAAAAAAATGCACTATTATAGTCTACTTTATCAGATTTGGATTGCTAGTTTCCTTTATGAAGCATAAGTGAAACCACAAAAATTATAATAAATAGTTTATATGAAATCACATTAATTTTATAAATTAAATTAGATATTACCAATGAAAAATATTAAACTAAACCTTAATAATTATTTGAATCAAGCAGTCAACATTTTCTTGTCAACTTCAACTAAACTTACTACTTTCTCTAACAATGGAGAAGATAATTTAACTTTAGAATCCTTTATTAAAATCCCTCTATTGGATAGCCTATCTACACATTTGTTTCCTTCCCTTAACATTTGTGTAAACCTGATTTCTTCAAACTCTATAGCAAGGTCTTGAATTTTCATAATTATCTCTTGTATATTCAATGGAGTCTTTGCTTTCCTCAAAATTGCATTTATTACTAAGTGAATCTTAATAATACCTAAAATTACTATTGGAAAATATATAAAATATAATTGGACCAACAAAATACCTATGATAATTATATCACATTGCTTTAGCTAATTTAGCCCTTACTATAGGATCATTCAATTTATATGTCTTTGTTATGGGGATAAGTAGATCCTTATCAATATATCCCCCAAAGGAATCAAATATGTTGATTTTGATCATCTAGATTAAGCAAAAACTAGCTTAGACTAATGAAGAGTGTATCATCATAATAAGAACCAAAACTACCCAATCCTTATTGGTAATATTATTATTTTAGATTAAATGCTCAATACCCATGTAAGCTTACAAATTCAATTATGATCAGCATACCTTTTAGATCATATTATTCATTTTAATCCATGTGTATCCCCATAAATAGATCTCAATATACAAGGTATTGAATTGTTACTAGGTTGGCCTTCTCCTTACTTAGATCCCTTATTTTACTTTGATAGTTTATCTTATTGAAATACAATGTAAATTGATGCATTTTCATACTATGAAAAGCAAATAATAAGTAATATGCCATTTATTATGGTATACTATTACCTTGATCTCATGGATACTTTCCTAATTTGAATATAATTATAGAAATGGTTCTCTTAGAATAGAACAAATCAACTTATGTCATTTACCCAAATTATAAACTTTCTATTTTTAATAAGAAAATTAGGGCAAAGACACATTTATGTTTAAAGGCAGATTGAAGAATGTATCTATATGGCCTAATAAAAAGTTCTAGTCACACACTTCCATAATACATATTCATCATCTAAGCTAAGGATATACTTTAATTATTTGTATTCAATATATAATACTTCAAAATTAAAATAAAAAATTCAAATAATGCTAAGGAACATGATTTTTTATTGCCATATTTCCAATATGAAACATTCTCGACAATGAAATGTTATTGTTACTTAGCAAAAGGATAGGTTATGAATACTCATTGATAAATATTTAAAATTCATATTTCCTCTTTATAAAGAACCCAAAATACCTTGCTTATTAATTAGTAGAATGCATTAGTAAGGATGAGTAAATTGAAGTATGTAAACTAGACAAATGAGCCAAGGTAGATTGACTCATTAATACTTTTGCATAATAAATCTACCAAAGCATATCCTATCATAAGAATAACCCTCAAGAACACCTTTCATAATTTTTACCACCCAATAGCCAATTTGATCCTAGGATACAAAATAACTAGTTACATTAAAATATATGGTTAATATAGATATAGAATTATATTTGTAACCCAAGTTAATTCATTAGTTTTTTTAAATCCATATGTGACTTAAATATGAAAGTGTGCAAGACCATCATTCAAGCCATAATTTTTTTTACCATTTAGCCAACCAAAATTCTCTTTGGTCATTATGTATTAAATAGAGGTAAACAATTCTATAGTTGTTGGAAGATAGTAAAATATCATGGAAAAACTAGTAGCTACGTGTACCAAAAAATAAGTCAGTGTAATTCTTCTAGACAATAAATCATATTCATATGAGGAGGAAAATATCCACTAGTATATCATTCATAATTACCTAAATCTCAAGATACTTTCTGAACTAATTTTGTACTTCATTGAAATAGATAAACCTAAATTCCCCCTTTACAAGTTGTGCATGAGAATTTCCTTTCATATGATTTAAACAAGAAAACCCAGATACCTTTTTGAAGAATTATATTAATTGTAAATTATCAAGATACTTGATTCTTTGTTCCCTAGGGATGTGAATGAAGAATATTAGTAATAATTTAGGATCTTCTACAATAAGAATGAAGACTTAGAAATGCTCAAATTCTGATTTGGCTCATTCTCATGGAACATAAATTGCTATATGCCTTTTAAAAAATATTTTACTCTATCCATGATATAAATTCCTTAGAGGACATTTATTTTCAAGGAATAATAGAAAGTATCTATTTAATATCTCAATAGATGAATTAATCTAAACCTCATATTTATACTCTATCCAAATCATTTGATTAAATTCCAAAATGGTTTAGTGGGTGATAACTTTTCAATTATATTATTATTCACTTAATGAAAATAAGCTCACTTAAAAGAAATAAATACTATCCCAATATTAAGTTGGAGTTTGGAGAAGGAAGAGAGATGTCTCAATTTTTTATTATACTTATTTTAAGTTATTTCAAATGTAGTGATAAGGTTTAAGTGAAAGGTACAAACCATAGTTAATAACTTCTTACATATATCTATCTTCATGCTCCAAATACTAAAATTTTCAATCAATATCTAACAAGGACCATATTTATGAAGATAACATATCGATCTCCTAAAATTAGTGATGGATAACTCAAAAAAAGAATAGATTAGTGTCACTTATTCCTTTTTAATTAACTTGTAATAATTTTATTAATGTTAATCTATTTTTTTGTAAGCATACAAGGAATGGAAAAATCAAATCTGAGCCAACAGATATGATTTTATTGCCATAATATTCAATTGAGTTCTTGTCACCCTATTAAAATTGTAGGTCTTCTCCATTGTCATTGAGGTTTAGTAGGGTTTTTCCAAATATGCCATGTTCCAGGAGTCAAGTTCACTCCAACATTAGCCATATTATATGCTTCCTTGTTATATTTTTTGCACACATGATGTAATTCTATCTTGGAGAATTGTTTCAATAGAATCTTGATAATATTTTTCACATACAAGATGTTGATGGACTTACAATGACCAAATTTGATGGCATTTATAATGAGTTTTGAATCACCAAAGATCTGAATCAAGTCACATCCCTTTTATTTTGCTAAAATAAATCCCAATTTTAGAGCATTAGTCTCATCACTATTGTTTGAAGAGAGACCCAATCCAACAATAAAATTCAAACTAATTCTACCATTGAGAAATAAGATACCTCACCATCTAGAAGCTCTTGGATTTCATTTTAAGGTCCCATAAAAGAAGATGAAGTAACCGATAGAGATCAGGGGGGTAAGATCATAATTTATTACTTTCTTCTTAACATAAATTCTTGGGACAATCTTGTTGGTCAACAAATATGTCTAAGGTTGTATACCCACAAACCTTGACCAACATTAAATGACCTAGAAGTTGTGAGACTTCATTGGTAAATCTCTAGAGGCAGTCAATTTATTTGAAGTTCAAGCTAACTATTCCTAAAATATGGAGGTAAAAGGGGTTTTGAAAGAAGCAAAAGAAGCTAAATCTAGAACTTATAGTGGTGCAGATTAAGCCACATCAAGATGCATGCATAGTAGAATATTACAATTAATAAAAAAATACCTAACATACCAACCAATTTTTCATCAATCATAGAACATTCTTTTCTCTAACTTTGTAGCTTATTGGATTACAAATTCTAGAACAAGTGAATGTATCATGAGCATAAATAAAGAAAGCACAATAAACACTATGAGTATTAAAAAAGCTAAAATTAGAAATAGGTAATCATTCATACATACATATTCTACAAATGAAGTGAACCAAAGGCCAGACAACAATCCTTTTTGTATTAATACGCAATACTCCTTCTTACATACAAATTGTAAAAGCCTAAGACATGATATTTTTCCCTTCTACATTCTAATATTTATAGTATTTTATAATGTATTCAGTTATTAGAGTATCATTGATTGAGGGGTGGATTGTTTTTTTATCAAAATATTTGCTAGCCTATTAAGCCACTTGGAGTGTGCTTGTCCCAACCACTTGGTTATGGCTTGCTGACCTAGTTGGAGCTTGCACCATCTTGAGTCAATCGGCCTCACTATTTGCATATGGTTCATTTATAATATATTAACATTTTAGTTGAGCCACCTTGACAGCTACACATTGGATTTGAAGAAGATCATGTCGTTAAGATTTTTTGTTAGGTGATCTTGCCCTATAGATAGCATGAGATGATGACCATCTATATGTTGATAGATTGGTTCTAGATATTAGATATGACTTAATTTTACCCCTTTATGATTGTCAGGTGCATAGAAAGGCTACTAAAGCATGAGATGATGGCCATATATATGTTGATAGATTGGTGATAGATATTAGATATGACTTGCCTTTACCCCTTTATGGTTGTCAGGCTCTTAGCAAAGCTGTTGATAGGCGACGAGATTCTTATTTATCTCCTTTGGCTATGCGATGGATATTCGATACCCCTATGGACTTTGACCAAATATATATTCTTTTACAGGTTGAGGACTTAGCCATTATTACTCATCTACAACCTCTGACACTACAACAAATATTTCGTACCCCTCCGAGTTTCGTTCGAGTATGAATGTTCCAACGGGTTGAGGACTTAGCCATTTTTTCTTATCTACAACCTTTGACATTGTGATAGATATTTGGTATCCCTATGGGTTTTGTTTAGGTATGAATGTTTTTGTATACCCCTGACTTAGCCATTTTTTCTTCTTTGCTCTCTGGCTACTTGATGGATATTTGGTACCCCTCTAGGCTTCAATCAGGTATATGCATTTTGGTAGGTCCCAAAATTAGATTTTGTATTCTTGCTCTCTAGATGCTTGATAGACATTTGGTGCCCTTTCAAGCTTCATCCATGTACAAATATTTTAATGGGTGTATGACTTAGTCATTTTCACATCTTTACCCTCCGCTATCCTTCGATATTGTGATGGATATTCGGTATCCCTGTAGACTCTAACCAGGTACAGATGTTTCAATAGGTATTAGTCTTAGTCATTTTATTTATTGATGTCCTATGGGAGCCTGATAGATATTTTTTACTTTTGTAAGCTTCATATGGGTAGAAATATTTTAGTCTGCCTCAATACAACCATTTTTATGATTTCCATTTTGACAGTGAGACAAATTTTTATTACCTCTTCAAAATTTGTCCTTAGCATACTTAAGTTGAAAGGGTCTTGACTTCCTCTTGATTTTGCTTTTAGAGCCTATAGGGTCCTAATTTGCACCTTTTACTAAAGTGCATGTGGATAATGCTCAAAAATATCGTAGAGCAAGAAAACTTCTTATTATTCTATGAGAGGGACCTTGCTTAAATAGCAAAGGTGTACAATATGATCCATTGGATCATAACAAACTGAGTTGATCTCAACCACACAAAACTATCCTAAATATCCTAGTAACAACTTAGGATATACTCTAACACCCCCCTTAAGTGGTACTAGGAGGTAATAAAAAACAATAAAACTAAACAAGTGGTATATCCATAAATATGAGTCCCAACAACAAGGCCTAATAAGGTACTCATGTACAATATATCCATAAGAAACTCTGCTGGAGAGATGATAAAAAACCACATGGGAAAATCCATTTGTTATAAGATAAAGAAGAATAAGAAGGGAGATGTGGAAGGAGGATGGAGAGGAAGATGTATTATTCAACCCCCCCATGATAACTTCCATTAAGAAGGGCCTACAAAATATCCATGTGATATCTCAAAATGTATAGATGCCTCGTTGCCGAACTAAATATATTTCCACTCCAATAAGGTATGAGGAATAACAATAAATATGGTGCTTTTGAGTATAAACAATGATGTAAACCATGAAAAAGTCACCAAAGAAAATCCCCTTAAACCAAAGTGTCTCAAAAAAAAGGAGAGTGAGAAGATAGGATGGAGAAAGAAGCACCACAATCGCAAGGGTAGTCCAAAATGACCCCACAAGCACAAATATGTGGTATCCACCTATAAAAACACAATGGAATAATAAAAAGGTCCAAAATTGTGTGGAAAAAAAAATAAATAAGGGGATCAAAATGAAAGGGCACCAATGTAGTTGTCAAACTATGAAAAAGTCACCAAATAAAACCCCCTTAAAACAAAGTGTCTCACAAAAGGAGAGTGAGAAGATAGGATGGAGAAAGAACCACCATAATCGCAAGGGTAGTCCAAAATAACTCCACAGGCATAAATATGTGGTTCCCACCCATACGAACACAATGGTCTGATAACAAGGTCCAAAATGTGGGACAAACAACCAAACAAGGGGAAAAAGGACTTTATAAATGTAGTCCATAGCAACCACATAAAACCTTTCAAAAGAAATACCTCAAAATGGAAATTGGACACCACCAATGTGTCCGACTCAGAAAAACCTTTTTGACAACTATAAACACCACTATGATCGGGTGTCAATGTGGCCCTCATCTACAGGAAAACAACAATATTCTCCATTTTCTATCTCAAGGGAATATTTTGGAATGTCCTTCGGAATAAAGCATGGTTTTAAAAAATTTCCCTCGTAGGAGAAATTACATGGGCCATGTGGGCCATCATTTTTTTATTACAATAAAGGTGCCATGTGGCCCTTCTGCTTCCCATGTGGAAATAACATATTGTCGACCATTGTTCATCGGTACTATCATCTCCATATATTTGAAAGAAAAAAAGTGGTTCCCCACCAATTTATAAAATAAAGTCCCATACAATGCGCTCAAACACCATATTAGAATTATTATTGTCAACCATATGGAAAGTAGGAGAGAACACATGATAAACTATAAGAGAAATGCATGGACCCATACGTGACCCTCACATTCATGGAAAATCAACATATCACTTCTTTTCATTGCTCCACCCGCCCTATACTAAAATGTACAGTTATTAAGAGGTTGAGGAGGGGCCAAAATATCTGCAATTCCTCATCGCCAATAGAGCGAGAGTGGGGAGTGCTTCACAAACTGCATTGAAATTGTAGTTAAATGCTAAAAAAACCCCTTGATCAGTTGACACACAACAATCGTAGGTCTTTCCTATGAGCAACAGTGGTAGTAACAAAGTCCAAATATTATCTCCACGTTCATGACTAGAATTATAGGCCATTGATTGGTCAGCATATATATGGTAGAAATATATTGAAATTAAAACTGCAAGTCATGGTGGTGTGCCTTGCACTTGGAATATTCATATTTAATTTTTACCTTTGGTGAGTGTCATGACAACAAAATTGCAAGTGCCATGGCACCAGGTGGAGACCACTAGATGCAACTCATCGATGTTGGCCTCTGATGCAATGATCAATGTATTCTATGACACCCAAATATTAGATACAAAATATCCACCTAAAAATATCGTAGCCACTATAGATTGGATTCTATACAATGACATTCACAAGTAAAGCATAAACACTATTAGTGAATTACTGGGTATATACACATATTCTTTTGATTTCACATAGGCAAGACTTCTATGTTGCTTTCCATTCACATGTCATACCAAGTCTACCAAGTTTGATTGTGACCATACCATACCTACGACTGTAACATTGGGAGGCTTTTCAAGAGAACTTCCATGATGTAGAAAATATCTCCATGGTATTTTGCAGTTGAAAATGACTTTTTGCCACCACAAGTACAAAAAAATAATTGTTCAACCCAATCGGCTTTGTGCTGAAAAATGACTCGAACAGTCCCCTTAGGGATTTACTACTGGTACAGGTGCACAAACAACCACTGGAAAAATAGTTGCTGCAAATTTTTTTAGATCTCTCTATATCAATGCAAAAATCTTCCAGGCCGGCAAAAAATTCAATGTCCCTGCAAACATCACAACCACGTTGATTCCGTGTAACCAGTGCCTTCAAGGTGCGCATGGAAAAATCCATGTGGATGCAACTAGATCTTCAGTTGCATCACAAATTGACCAAATATCAACCTTGATTGTTTTCAATAGGTGGTAGAAAAAAATTGTTAGGGGCAAAAGTTCAACAGGTGGCAAAAAAAATCCCACTCTCAACTGGTCGCCAAATCAGAACTTCAAATCGAGCAGGATGATGTTCAGTGAATGTATTTGGGTCTTCCAACTGTGGGCCACTACATTGGCTTCTGGCGCCATCACACCTACAGCTGTTGCCTCCTATCTACTTGGCCTTTTTACCAAATACAAGGAACCGTATTTTTTTTTACTACCTTTGACAATGGTAGCTGTAGAAGACTACAACACGTCGATGGAGAAAATGGTTTATGATTGTTGGATCGTACCTGAGTAAATTTCTAAACGTTTATTTTGGATAAGTCTACTCCAAAATAGTGGAATGGGAACTATTTAAAAATAAATTTAGGGCCACGAAGAGGACCACAAAAAACTAAGGCTGTGTAGTGATGAATTCCTTCATGATAAAAAAGTGAGCTACAGGTGTGGATCTGGGCCATGGCAGGCCTGAGCAATGGATCCGATTCTACTTCCTTCCTAAAATTTCTAAAACTAGCAGCTCCACCAGAATTTCTACGTATATTTTAGTATCCCATTTTTCATTTCTCTGTTGAGAAACTACTTCTATGGACAAATACAAATTGCAGATTTGAAACATAGGTGCAGTAAATAAACCGCAAATACAATAAACTTAACCATAAAATTCCCCATAAATGATTTTAAAAATCTAAATTTGGTAGCCATTAATTTTTCTTCAAGCTTCTAGTTTCTGATCCATCCATGATGGAGAGTATACTCCCTAGTTTGAAGAAAAAATGGGGAAAAAAATGAGGGGGGATTTCCATGAGGGAAATCCCTGCTCAAGCTCACAGGGTAGGGAAAGCCTGCTCTAATACCATGTAGAGAAATAAAACTTATTATTATTATATGAGAGGGACCTTGCTTAAATAATAAAGGTGTACAATATGATCCATAAAATCATAACAAACTGAGTAGATCTCATCCACACAAAACTATCCTAAATATCCTAGCAACTTAGGATATACTCTAACAAATACCCAGATTCTTGGTAACTTACAGGGGATTTAAATAACTCATATACCCATTTTTTAGATTTAGCACTTTCTAAGGGAAGGGGAAGGGAAGAAGGAGCTAGAAGAAAAGTTGGAGGAAATACAGTCAGTAACTACCACAAGGTAAAGGAGGGTGGTGGGTGATGAGGTGGAGGGTGCACGTGCAAAAAGGAAAAAAGAAGCGACGAGAGAAAAAAATAAAAAGCATAGGGAGGAAAAAAATATAGAAGAAATAATATTTACATGGAGGAAAAGGAGCAACAACAAACATGTCAGCATCCAAAGGAATTTATAGCACATTTAACTGATGAAGAAAAGAAGAAACAATAAGACAAGAAAAAGAGAAACAAAAGGGAAGATAGTTTGGTTACTATCCCAGAAAAATTGTATGAAAGGTTTACCTGGTTCATGGGACACCCCCAAAATTTGTACTTCCATTTCTATACTCTATTGTAGCTAAAAACTGCTTCAAGAATAGATAGATTGCCATGAGAATTTGACATTCTTACTCATTTTATTTCTTATTTAGGCTAGTAGGAACCTTCTCTACTGATCATTCACCATGAGAGCCTTCAATTGTGCTTTTGACCTCATCTTCATATTAAGATTGCTTCCTTACAATTGAAGCCTTATATAGATTAACATTCTAGGTGATATTTCCACTAGCTAGCACTAGCAGACCTATTGCTTCTTGATAGAGTGCTTTATTCAAAAAGCTTAGCTTTATATGAACTATCTATTCATATTTCTATTTTATGTGAACTAAGATCCTTCTTTTTTTGGTGGCTTTGCATTCAGTTGACATCATGTCTTTATAAGGGATGGTGTGTTATCTTGTGTAGCCAAAAGAACTAGGCAATAAAATAACTGTAACATAGAGAAACAAGAATTGCCAAAATTGTTTTCTTTATTTGATTTTGATACAATTGTTACAAACACATCTTGGATTGCCCCGTTTGGGATAATGTTACAATGCTCTCTCTGTATTGATACAAATTAATGATGATTTGGTAGCATAGGGGTTCTCCAAATCTTTAGGGGCTCGTGCTCTTCATTCTTCCAGCTATAGTCCAAGGTGAGTGGGCTTTGGTATCCAACAAGGGACCACTCTAGCTACAAAAAATTATCCAAAGTACCTATCACCTACACACATTCAAACCAGAAAAGGGATTAGTAACACCTGTAAATTTGAGTAATAAGATCAATGCTATACATAAAACCCTAAGCATATAATTATATGAAATAAATGATAAAAATAATTAACAAACAATGCCTTGCTAACACAAAAATTACTGATCTCCGTTGAAACACTGCGTTTGGCTCTCGGGACTGTGGAACCGTGGAAGCATAGTTATGGACTGGAAACTGCAAACCTACAGTTGTGAAACCGCGGACGCACATTTTTACTGTGAAACTATAGACGAGCGGTTTTGGCTAAAGAATAGATTACCTTGAGATTTGAACCAATAGTATAGAATAAAGCTCACGTTCGCAATATCTCGTTAAATCTAGATCGATTTTAGTAGCCTATCGGTATGCAAATTCAACTCCTTTTTCTTGGTGGGATAATGGTGCCTTTATAGGCCTTTTGGGGTTTTGGAGGGAAATGGGAGGTGGCAAGTCCAACTTGCCAAGTGGAAAATCTGGAATTCTAGGTGGAAGGGGCAGTTATAGTGAGTCACCTAGTGTGGCTCACTTAACTGGGGGTGATGTGGCTTTAAGTGGAGTGGGATATGGGATGTTGTTTTATGTGAAGGGATAAGGGGACAATAATAAATGAGTTGTGGCATGGGTGTTGGGAATATGCCCCATGTGCAAGGACAAGGGGGACAGGAGTGGGTAAGATGTGGCAAGGGTGTTGGATGAAGTGTCCAGGACACATGTCCAATGGGTAGGCAGGGTATCCTAGGGTGATTTTCTAGATTTAATAAATTTGGAAAATAGGATAATGTGTAGGATTTTATATCCCTAAGTTAGAACTTAGGCATATATTTTTATTATGCAAGATTTGATGGTGGGGTGGCAAATGTGGTTTAGAAGGTGTTGGATTTTGGTGTCTACAGTTACCCCTTTTTGTACTGCATTGTGTACAACACAATGCAGTGCAAAAACTAATGAAACTTGAATTTTATTTGATGAGTGGACTCAACTCTCTTTGGTGTAGCAAAATGAATGATTATTGTAAATAAAATTTTAATTTGCATGCTTACCCCCTCAATTGGTGAGTGGGTAACAAATGAGACCCAATGGCCAATTGAAAGTGTATTTTTTTTGTTGCCCCAAGTTAATTTTGGACTTTGTTCTGCTGAATATCTTTGGTTTATTGACATGCAAGTAATGAAGTAAAAGAACCAATCATCCTAGGCGCTTGTCCTAGTGACTGTTAGCAATTCCATTATGTATTTGGATGGTCTTGTAATTTACCGTGTTTTGTAACCCCATGGAGTAGGCGTCATTTAACCTCAGATTGTTTGCATTGAACTTTGTTTTAAAATGTGGTGCTTTTTTTTTTTAAATGTGGCTGCGTGGTTGCGCATACCTGAAATCGCAAGTCCATGGTTTTAACGCACTAACTAAGGGTCTGTGGTTTAGTCCGCTAACTGCGGACTTGCATTTTTATGTGCCTCAAAAAATGTGGATGCACATTTCCATCATGAAATGCGGCTATAAATGGGCCAGGTGCCTTGTCATCTTCATATTTACCATTTGTCATCTGCTGATTGGTGAGAGCGATGAGTGAGATGGAGATTGGCGAGGGTAGCGGTGGCGGAGGTGACGTTGGTGGTGGCTCAGTTGGAGCGGAAGTTGGTGCCTACTATGCCAAGGTAGGTGGTCTTGCCCTTCCTTTTAGTTTAGGTGGTGTTATTTTTTGTGTGTTTTATTTGTTTTTTTGTTTTTTTTTGTTTTAATTAAGTGGGGTTGGTAATGAACATGTTTTGTTTTGTTTTTGTTGGTTTGTTTTTGTGTATTTTTTTTTCTGCTTCTTTTTTATTGTTTTTTTTTTGCCTGTTGATTTTTTTTTGGTAATTATAATAATAGATTAATTGTGGGTTTTTATAAAGGATCCCAAAACCTTATGTACAAAATCAGCCTTGCTAAAAGATATTTCATGTCGGATGGTTGGGTAAATAGAGCAGTTCGTAAAAAGACAGGGAAATACAAAATGCCTGAGGGCCCCAGAAGACGCGGACAGTCCTGGAAATTTTGATCTTGAAATACATTAAAACAAAATAATAGCCGAAGACAATATATCAACAAACTTTGGGAGAAGACCTATGATATAAATTCTTCATCATGAGGGAATATCTGCCTTGGCTAAACTGTCCACCTTGATTGGAAAACGAGAATGCCAAACAACCGAGCAAGTGGTCATCAGTCCTTTGTTGGCCAAGTGATCCGCCACCTGGTTACCTTCTCTATAGATGTGCCTCGCCTCCCACCTAGCACACCGAGAGAGGAGCATCCTAGGCTTGAGGGTGATATTCAAGACCCGCCACGATGGGTCTTTGGAGCCACGAAGGTAGTTGATAATGTTTAGAGAATTGCCTTCAATAATTAAAGGCCTAGGATCATTCGATATGACCTGCAACCCTTTCAACACACCATGGGCTTCAGCAAAATGATTGGTCTAAGGGCCTAGATTTTCATAGTAGGCCAAGATCAGCTTCCCATTATGGTCCCTGAAAAGCCCCCCGAAACCAGCGGGCCCCGGGTTGCATTTAGCAGCCCCATAAAAATTAAGTTTTATCCACCCCAAAGGAGGTTTGGTCCAAGTGACCTCCCTACGGCCATTCACTGAGTCAACTCTGGAAGAGGAGCCAAGGTCTAGTCTTTTGAAAATAATTGCCTCCCAAGGATTGTGAGGGCGGGAGCTGGGAATAGTTTTTGAATTCTCGACAGCAAAGGATAAGGCCCGCTGGGCAATAGAGGGAGCCATTCGAGGGATCTTGCTGAAGACTCTCGCATTACGCTCTAGCCAAATTTTCCAGATGGAATGGTGAAAGGTAGCCTCACAAAGGAATCGAAGCTTAGAATTTTTAAAGGGCTTGGGCCATTGGAGGAAGGCATATTTAAGGGAGCAAGGGGAGCACCAGAGTACTTGGAAGGAAGACAACACACAACTTAGGACCGAATGGGAAAAGGGGCAATGCAAAAATAAGTGATCAAATGTTTCACAGTCAGCTAAGCAAAGCTAGCACCTGTTGGGAATTACAAGGCCTCTCTTGTGGAGATTGTCTATGGTAAGGGCTTTGTTATAAAAGGAAATCCAAGCAAAGTAATTTATCTTAGGAATAATCCCTTTCCTCCAAATTGCTTTCCACCGGGGGTCCACAGCAGCCTCACACGACATAATATCATAAGCGGACTTAACAAAAAATCGTCCATCCTGTGTGTTGCTATAAATAATTTTGTTGTCTCTTATGATCGAAGGAATTAACACCGATTGGAGGACACTGTACAAGAAATTCACCTCATTATCAAACCCATCCACCGTTGGAAGTTTCCACCGAGGGGGAAGGGAACTCCGATCAATGCAATCCGAAACCTTGAGATGACTGTTTGGATCAATCTGGGCCCTCAAGCCAGCCAAGTTCTGATTTATAGTGAGAGCTTCATCTGTAGCCCACCTGTCTCTCCAAAAAATGATCGTGGATCCATCCACCAAGATCCAACGAGCACCCCTATTAATCACCGAACGACCCTGACACACCGTCTTCTAGAAAGCTGAAGCTTCATGAGGAGACTCAACTTTCAGGAGAGAATTTTCCCCAAGATACTTTCTTTTAATTATATTGACCCATTTTGCCTACGCATTAATAATAATTCTCCAAGCATGTTTGACAATTAAGGTAGTGTTCATGAGCTTGGATCTTCTCAATCCCATGCCCCCTTGGTCATTTCGAAGGCAAACCTTATCCCACGCCACCAGAGGAATTCTGGATTTTTCTTCGCTGTCGGACCAAAGAAAATTCCTTTGAATCTGCTCGATTTTGGAATGGATAAACACATGAAGCATGAAAAAAGACATGAAATAGGTGGGAATTCCTTGAAGTCAGGATTTGGTGAGGGTTGCCTTCCCAGCTTGAGATAGCAATTTGCCTTTCCAAGTGCTGAGTTTCTTATGAAGTCATTCCAAGATCGAATTCTAGATGTTCCCACCGCCTCGCCCATTGCAAAATAGCGACAACCCAAAATAAGTTGCAGGTAGGGAATCAATAGTGCATTCGAGGATTCTAGCAATGCGAATTTGCCTATGTAGAGGGGTATTAACAAAATAAATTTTGCTCTTCAAATAATTAACTTTTTGGCCAGAAGCCTTCTCATACTAGGACATAATGCGCTTGATAGATTTGGCCTGAGTGACAGACGCTCTAGTGGATATGAGCATGTCATCCACAAACTATTGGTGAGTGACAGGATCAACTCTGGAAGTAGGCAGAATGCCAAAAATCTTGCTTCGACGGAGGGATTCATTCAAAGACCAGCTAAGGACCTCTGCCAAAAGAATGAATAAAATAGGAGACAGAGGATCACCTTGTCTGAGGTCATGAGCACTCTGGAAGAATCCAGCGGGGGACCCATTGATCAGCATAGAAAAGGACAGAGTGGAAATGCAACTGTTCATAAGGTCAATCCAATGATGATGGAAGCCCAAATTGCAAAGGACAGCACAGAGGAACCTCCTGTCCACTCTGTCAAAA
This sequence comes from Wollemia nobilis, assembly GCA_028583015.1. Classification (NCBI taxonomy): domain Eukaryota; kingdom Viridiplantae; phylum Streptophyta; class Pinopsida; order Araucariales; family Araucariaceae; genus Wollemia; species Wollemia nobilis. The sequence continues at coordinate 44,363,129 of JAQPPZ010016981.1, read as the reverse complement.
GCTTTATTCATGTCTAGTTTAAGGAAAAGCACAACATTCTTGGAACATTGGGTAGTATGGAGGGTTTCATGAATAGTAATGACGCCGTCAAGAATGTTTCTACCCTTAACGATGCTCCCATGAGCTGAAACTACCAAAGAGATGAGGGATCTCAGACGATTGGCAATGGTATTGGTAAGAATCTTGTAGAAAACATTGCAGAGGCTTATGGGACGATAGTCAAAATTTTTTTTGTAGGAGGGCGACTTAGGAATGAGAGCTAGGAAGGTAGAGTTGAGCTTCGGATGGATGGATCTTGATGCTTGGATTTATAAGATAGCCTCACAGACATCAGGCCCCACAACATCCCACATAACTTGAAAGAATCAGGGGGGAACCCATCAGGCCCGGGGGCCTTATCTGGTTGAATGGAAAAAAGAGCATCCTTAATCTTGAAATGGGAAAAAGGTTCTAGGAGTTTAATACTTGCCTCATGGGGGACTTTGGTAGGGAAATTAGCAAGCAAGGATTTCTGAACTTGGAGGATGCTATTAGGAGGAGCACCCAACAAATCCTGGAATAAATCGACTGCTTCGCTTTGAATTTCCTCAATCTCCCTGGTAGTGCGCCCATCCTTACACAACACCTGTCTGATCTTGTTGGCCCCCCTGTGTCTCATGGTAGACGCGTGGAAAAAATTTGAATTTGAATCACCGCTCTTCAGCCAGAGATCCCTGGACTTCTGACACCAAAATGTTTCCTCACTAGCAAGAATGGAATGATAGTCCACCAGGAGGCTCCGTTCCTCCTCTCTGAGGCCTTCAGAATACCCTTCGACCTCCATATTTTCCTCTAAAATCTTCAAGCACTCAGAGATGGACCTTTTAGACTCAAAAATGTTGCCAAAAACCTCCTTATTCCATGCCTTTAAGTTCTTTTTAATCATCTTAAGTTTTAGGGCCAGTCTTTTGGATGCTGAACCAACCATTGTCACCTGCCACCATTTCAAAACCAACTGTCTGAAATCCTTGTGGGAAATCCACATGGACTCAAATATGAAAGGGATCTTAAACCTAGGCCCGCCAGTGGCCTCTAATAGAATGGGATTATGGTCCGACTCGATTCTTGGCAAAGCTGAGAGAGTTGCAGCGCCGAGGAAGGGAATAGCTTCGTGGGAAATGAGGAACCGGTCGAGCTTGACCTGGATGAGATTGCTCCCAATCCTCTTGTTGCTCTAGGTGAAGGATGCCCCCTTAAGTTTGATGTATAACATATTACTGGACAAAACAAAATCTTTGAAATCCTCCATGCTACGGCTGGCCAGCTCAGCGCCTCCCTTCTTTTCAGAGGGATGAAGAGGGCAATTGAAATCCCCTCCCACAACCCATGGGAAGTCACTAAAACTTTCCCTCTTCAGAGAGATGGTTTTCCACAACTCAGCTCGCTCTGAAGCAGAGTTCAAGGCATAAAAATTGGTCAAAATCTATGAAAAATTATGAACCTTGGAGTGAAACAAGACATTGACAGTCTTGTTGGAAGCCGATAGAAGACTACCGTCGACCTTGTCAGAGTCCCACAACACCATGAGACTACCTGCAGAACCTATTGCAGGGCTGGAAAGGAATTTGGCCTTGGCCCAAATGGCCCTGGAAACCTTGACAAAGGTAGAGGCATCAGACTTTGTCTCCTGCAAAATGAGGATGGATGGGTTAGACTTCTTTCGGAGATCGGCCACCACCCTACGTTTGGCCGCTCCGTTAAGACCTCTCACATTCCATGAGAGGATTTTCATCTGGACATTTTAAAGACTTTCTTGCCTCCCTTTACCTTCTGGATGGGAGGTTTTGGGACAGGCGAATCACCCACCAGGGAGTCAAAATATTCTTGAAAAAGCAACCACTGGGATCCATTTGCAATGTCTGCTGCTGTTTCCTTATCCCTTCTTTCTTTGTTAGGAGGTCACCCCTATTTTATTTCATAGCCAAAATCCACCCCTTGCTTCTGGCTTCTAGTGTTTCGTGGACTAATGTTGCCATGCTGTTCATCCCTCTTGCCCAGCAGATACTCTTCCAACAAGGACTTGGGAGGTTTCTAATTTTGACAATTAGGGGAATTAGCCTGAGCAAACATACAGGAAGGAGACTGATCCTTTTCCACTTGAGGTTCTAGTTGGGAACTTGCATTGCACAGACCGGCGTATGAATAGAGGAGAACCCCAGAAGGATCTGGAGACTCAGGCACTATCGCTACAGGGTGTTTTGGTTGTTTTCTTTCTTGCTCCGAGGGGTTGCTAGAAGCCCCACCCTTCATCCTCGGCTTTTGAAGAGGACAATTTGACTGAAGATGACCCTGGTAACTACATCGAGGGCAAAAGGCTAGTCTATTTTTGTAGTTAATGACTTGCTTATGAAGAACGAAGCCTCCAGACTCGAAGAGTGATGGAGGATGGAAGGTTCACCTCCAAATTTGCCAGGACATAGAAGCGAGCTTGGACAAATCTGGTTCGGGCCCGAGTGGGAGGGTCAATGGTGACCAAATCACTAATGGAACGGGCGACACCCCTGATAACATTTTCATGCTAGTAGAAAAGGGGAAGGTTTGGCAGCCTAACCCATATTGGTGAAATATTAATACTCTGGGTTTCGGGGTTAAAATCCATCCCCCACTTCCTGAGAAAGAGACTCCTGCGTCCCAGAAACCAAGGGCCCCTAGCCAAAATTTTATAGTAATCCTATGCATTATTTAGCCTAATTATGAAAAAACCTTAGGATAGGGCAGCCAGCTCCATATGACCCGAGGTCTGCCATTTTCCTGTCGCCCACCTGCAAATGGTCTCCATATCGGGACGCCCTCCAATAAACTTCCCGATTAGGGTAAATTTTTCAAATTCGATGAAACTTGATAGGATTTCCTCCGGGATGTCTAGTTCATCCTCGGACGAAAATAGGTCCTTAGTGAAAATACCATTGGGGGTTTCAGAAGTCGCTGCCTCTGCATACAATTTCTATTGGCAGTCTCTCCCTTTGTTAGGCGGATCCTTCCTGCGTCTGCCTCCATCTTCGGGTAACTCTATCGAGCCTCCATTCTCTGACTACCCTCCCTCTGCCTTGCTATGGCCCTCCAACTTGTCGGTGCCCAAGTTCATAGTGCTGGCGCTCCTCCAGCCGCTACCTTCCCGCTCATCGCTGCTCAATTCAATAAGGATTTTGAATTTGATAATGGAATAAACATGATGTTATCTTTGTAAATCCCAAGGGTTTACCTCCATAATATTCCCATGATCATGCAATACAACTGGTACTCGCCTATTGATTTATGATCACCTAGGGGTAGGTGAATTTTTTTTTTTTTTTTTTCTAGTTGTTTTTTATTGTTTTGTTTTTGTTTTTGTTTTTGCTTGATGATTTATGATCACCTAGGGGTAGGTGATTTTTTTTTTGTATACTTATGTATTTTATGTTTATTTGTTTTTTAGGTGAAGCTTCTTGATGCTCGACATAGATGGCCGAGGGCTATTCGGAAAGTGCGAAAGGCACTTTTTGATGATGATTGGACGCTTTTGGAGACCATCGGTCTTGATGGTTGCGGGCGGTTGGGCACCGTCCGAGCTGACGAGGATCTTCTTTCGGCGTTGGTTGAGCACTGGGATCCAGATAGGGGGACCTTTCAGCTCCCTACGGGGGAGATTACTATGACCCTCGAGGATATCTACAGGATTATGTGAGTTCCTATCGAGGGTCCAGCTGTTCGGGTTGGCCTCAACAAGGAGGCATTGTATCCGATCTTTGGTGAGTTGTGGGATGTGGACTACAGCAGGGGTGACATTGCCTATTTGGATTTGTTTCGTGATGAGAGTCTTGGTGCATTGCCTACCTTTCTTATGTATATATTGAGCAACATCTTGTTGCCCAATTCCATGGGGTCAAGGATCCCATGGAATCAGGTTCCTATAGTGCTTGGTTTGATTGGTGACCCTCGACGGTTGGCTTGGGCTCCCGCTCTTCTTTGCCAGATCTACAACGAGTTATATGAGGTGAAGAGATGAGGGCAGAAGGGGTGGGTTCCTATAGTTTAGTGCTCCAGATTTGGTCATGGGAGCATATTATCATTGGACGTCCTATTGGTCTTCCTTGTTCCTATGATGCTTCTTCTCCTCATGCTTTCTGGTGGCTTCTTAGTGAGGAGGTCAGTCATCTTTCAGTGGGTGCATCAGAGTATAGAGATCTTCTTAGCTCACTTACTAGGGACTTGATGAGTTGGCACCCATGGAGGGGCTTGGCATGGGATACTGATGTAGTAGAGCTTCATCGTATCAGGCGGGGTCGTTGGGTTGTTGGTGCTCATCTCAGGGAGATGGAGTACATTCAGTTCAGTCGGGTGCAGTGGTAGTTCGGCTTGGTTTAGGGTGTTCTTGATGCGCCTGTCACTTACAGGCATCGAGGAGATGAGTTGGGGCTTCCTGTTGCTCCTAATTTTTGGAGGGTTGATGACCCTACGGATGACCTTGCGATAGAGCTGCTAGATTTGGATGATGTGGGTACTACTCCTGAGTATGATGCTTGGTTTGTTTCTCAGCCTCTCTGGACTCCGAGTTTGGTTGTTGATGATGAGGGTAGTGGTGATGAGGTAGAGATGGTAGGGTGGGTTCCTTGGTCGATGAAGCATCGATGAGGTAGTTCTTTTGGGGTTGAGGCTATGACTAATGTACAACAGTCGATGGGGGAGGTGGAGATGGGGATGGTGAGGGGGATGTCCCTCCTCGGTGGACAGAGGAGGATTGGGATTCGCTACAGGCTGAGCGTGACAACTTGGATTTAGAGGTGACTCACCTAAAGGGCGAGTTGGCATGGTATCAGGGCGAGGTGACTCATCTTCAGGTTGAGGTGGACAGTCTGTGGGGTGGTCCTAGCAACGATGCCCTTGCTGCAAAGGATGTAGATATTACTAGGCTTGGAGGTGAGGTGACTCGACTAGAGGGTGAGCTTACTCGGTTACAGGTAGGTTCGGGTGGAGGTGACACCGCAGCTACTATTGCTACTCTACGGGTAGAGATTTCTCAGAGGGTTGCTCGTCAGGGTGCATATTTGAGGAGCCTGTGCAAGCAGGCTACCTATATTGAGATGTTGGAGAACATCTTGCATGAGCGACAGATTCCTTTGCCTGTTCCTCCTTCATCGTCAGTGGCTACTACTAGCCGAGGGACCGAGACGAGTCGCAGGACTCATCGGCCATCGAGCTCTCATGGGGCTACCAGTTAGCTGTGGCATGTTTCTCTTTTTGTATTTTATGTTTTTCTATTTTTCTATGAGCCTTGGTGCTCTGATGTATACAACCTATGGGTATTTTGTACTTTGAGACCTCCATATTTATATATATACATGGCTTTTATATTGGCTATCTCTTGTGTTAATGATGTTTTATTTATGTTTCATTAGAATGTTCTATTATTGTTTATTGATGTGAATGCAATTTAATTATGCATGTGTTTGTTCTATGTGATTTATTGTTTTCATTTGTTGTTTTTGCATTTATTGTGAAAAATATTAATGCAAACTAATATGGAATATGCAGTTAATTAAATGTTTATGTATACTATATGATGGAATGCATGGTGTTCATGTGATATTTTTATAGCTCAGAATATCATTGACCATTACTTGTTCATTTTTGCAATTGGGGGTATCCAACTTGATGACTTCATGCGGGTGATGTATGATGTAGATATGTATGTGATTGTGGAAGAATATATGGATGTTGATATGGATGATGTTTTGGTTTTGATCTTTAACAGTGGAATATTTTCAAAGACTCAAACAACCTAGTGATATCAACAAACTTACTTGACTATTGTCTAACTCTCTTTAGGACCAAGGTGTGTGCAAGTGAAGTTTATTTACTAAATCTTGAGCATGGTAATGACCCTAAGCAATCAAGAACCAGTGTATGTGAATGTGAAGTTCATTGACCTTAAAAAAAAAAAGAAATCTTTATAGTATTTATAAAAGGAACCTCCCCCTTTGGGGGGAGAGAGCCCCCCTTTTGGGAGAGAGATATGTTTTTTTTCTTTTTTTTTTTTCCCTGGAGGCTTCTTTCTCCCCCGGGGGGGGGTGTGGGGATGAATTTTGTATAGAGTTTTTGGGAATTGGATTCTCAACCGAAGTGTGATGAGAATGTGATCCTATCCTTACTACTCTACATTTTGTTTATATTTGGAGAGGAATTGTGATAGTGGTGAAAACCACTATTTTTTATTTTGGACTATGTTGCGTGATAGGACAAGCGAGGAATAATATCTTTTCGCTTCAAGGTGCTACCCAAGTTTGGCGTTATCCTTTTCTTACTCAAAATGTTTTTAAGATGTGAAGAAGTGTGTTTGGTGCAAGATTGTTTGGGGTCAGTCGACGATACTCAAGACCTTTTTAATGTGAGAAAAGTGCTTTGGTCCTAAAGAAAATTGGACATTTTATGAAAGTTGGTTTTACACTAGACATGGTTGAGTGACTGAAAATTTGATTTTATGACTTAGGAACAACATATTTGGTTGTAGCTTTTGGTGAATTGCGTAGATGCCTTAGTTGGGTACCCCCAATTCTTGGAACTTGTTTTTCTTTGGTCATATCATCACCACTACAAAAGATCACTGAACATGGGATGGGATGGATGCAATTATATTAATTTGTTTTTTTTTTTGTAATGCAACTAATTGCGTATGATATGTTTATTGCAATGCAAATTTATTGAAATTCTATTTGATATGTGAATGTAATGTGCAAAATTAAAATTTTGTGATACGAATATTATCTATATGATATGCGAATTCTATGTTAAAAATGCATGTAAAAATGTTTATATACAATGTAAAATGTATGCAAATTTTTTTTTTAGCCATGTATATATATACATATGTTGCGAGTCAATTTATGCATAAAATGCCTTTAGGTGCATTATGTTTAATGGCTCTGGCTCCAACTTTCCTTCTAAGTTGGCAAGTCTATACGTTCCTGGTCCCAACTTATGCTTTACAATATATGGGCCTAACCAATTAGCCATAAATTTATCTCTCAAGTGCGGCAATGCATTGGTATTTTGTTGATTTTCTTTGAGCACTAGGTCCCCTACTTGAAATTCGTGAGGATGGACTTTTGCGTTGTAAGCACGTTTGATTTTGTCTTGATATACTCACAAATGCTCTAGAGCGTTGATGCGTTTTTCATCAATAAGTGTCAATTGGTCAAGACGTGCTTGTCTAGCGGTGTCATCATCCATGAATTCCTGTAATGTGATTCTCAAGGAGGGTATCTCGAGCTCAAAAGGTAATATAGCTTCAACACCATAAACTAATGAAAATGGTGTTGCTCCCGTTGGCGTTCTGATGCTTGTTCTGTAAGCCCATAGTGCCAAAGGGAGTTGAGTATGCCAATCTCGATGATTTTCTTTGACCAGTTTCTTGAGAATGGATACCATTGTTTTGTTGGTTGCTTGAGCTTGCCCATTTGCTTGTGGGTAATAAGGTGTTGAGAAACTGTGTTGGATATTGAATTTGTTGCACAAGGCTCTAACATCCTTATTCTTAAATGACTTCCCATTATCAAAAATGATTTTTGAGGGTATTCCAAAATGACAGATAATATGTTAAAGTATAAACTCCGCTATTCGAGGTCCAGTCGTAGTGGTCATTGGAATTGCTTCCACCCATTTTGTGAAGTATTCCGTAGTGGTTATGATGAATTTATGTTGTCTTGATGAGGCAGGTGATATTTTACCAATCAAATCGAGGCCCCATTGTGAAAATGGCCAAAGACTTTGAATGGGTTGTAGAGCGTGTGATGGTACATGAGTCAAATTGGCATGATGTTGGCACTTTTGGCACTTTTTGACATATTGACAACAGTCATTTTCCATTGTTGGCCAATAGTATCCCATTCACAATATTCTCTTTGCGATGGCCATTCCACTGAAATGACCACCACAAGTACCATCGTGGGCTTTTGCTATAGCTCATTCTACCTCAATTGGATTTAGACATCGTAATAATATTCCATCATACCCACGTTTATACAACACGTCCCCCAAGAGAGTGAAACGAATTGCTTTTTTTTTGAACATTCTTTTTGCAGTTCGTGTCATTTCTATTGGGAGTGTTCCAGACTTGAGAAAGTCTCTTATTTCATCAAGGTAAGAATTGTAAGGGTCAACATGTATCAAACAAACATCCTTCTCACCTGTAGATTCTGCTCTTTGAATTGATGGTTTTGACACTGTTGTTATGATTAGCGGTTGTACTTCTCCATGCTCATTCTTAGGGATGAGAGATCCCAAAGAAGCCATTGCATCCGCAAATCTGTTTGTCGATCGGGGTAGGTTACTAATTTCATACCAGTCAAACTTTTCTAGCAACTTTGTTGCTACTTCATGATATTGTTTTAAAACTGGTTCTTTACATTGATATTCTCCTTTTACTTGGTAAACAACTAGTTGAGAATCACCAAAAATGCTTAGTCTTTTTATGCCCATTGCTATAGTTGATTGAAGACCCAATATTAAGGCTTCATACTCTACGTTATTGTTGGTGCATGCGAAGTCAAGTTTGAATGATAAAGGAATTGGTATTCCTTCGGGTGTATAAAACACGACTCCCGCACCTTGTCCTTTTTCGCACTTAGATCCATCAAAGAACATTGTCATGTCTGCTTCATCCTCAGGAGGGACTAACTCTTCTTGTTCTATGATAGAGAATACTGAGTCATCTGGGAGCTCAATTATTAATGGTTTATCATTTTGTAAAGGAGCTTCAACTAGTTGATCAGCTATCACTTGACCTTTTATGGATTTTTGACTTATGAATTCAAGATCAAATTCTGTTAAAAGCATTATCCACTTGGTTGTACGGGTGTTATTGTAAGTGCGAGTCATCATGTATCGTAGAGGGTTTTCTCTAGCAATGACATAAGTAGTGTTGCTTAGCATATAATGTCTAAGTTTCTTAGTGGCAAAAACCACTGCTAAACACAACTTTTCAACATAAGCATATCTTGTTTCGTAACTTACCAATGTTCGACTAATATAGTAAATTGCTTGCTCCTTATGATTTTCATTCTTTTGTGCAAGCATTGTTCCTAGTGCAAAATCTGTTGCAAAAATGTATAGGTAAAAAGGGACTCTTGTTCGAGGTGGCGTAAGAACTGGTGGTGAAGCCAGATACTTCTTTATGTCATCAAATACCTCTTGACATTCAACCGTCCAAGAGAATGTCACCCCCTTTTGTAGCAAGCGGTTGAAAGGCCTGCATTTATCTGAGAGTTGTGCAATGAATCATCGGATAGATTGGATCTTTCCTTGTAAGCTATGCAACTCTTTCAAGTTCTTTGGAGGCGGCATCTCTAGTATAGCTTTTACCTTACCTGGGTCTACTTCAATGCCTCGCTTGGAGATAATGAATCCTAGAAGCTTTCTGGATGTGACACCAAATACACACTTCTTAGGATTTAACCTTACTTTATGTTCTAGCAATCGATCGAACGCTTTTTCTAGGACTTCAATGTGCTCAAGACGTGTTTTTGATTTAGCAATCAAGTCATCTACATAATCCTCGATGATCTTATGCATATAGTCATGAAATATGTACGTCATAGCACGTTGATATGTAGCTCCTGCATTCTTAAGTCCAAAAGGCATCACTTTGTAATAGAATGTGCCCCATGGTGTTGTAAATGTTGTCTTATGTTGATCTTCGGGATTAATTCGAATTTGGTTGTATCCCAAGAAACCATCCATTAAGGAAAGCATTTCATGGCCAGCACATGAGTCTACTAGTTGATCGATATTGGGCAAAGGAAAATCATCCTTGGGACATGCTTTGTTTAAATCTCAAAAATTAGTACATACGTGTATCCCTCCATTCGGTTTGTGAATGGGTACCATATTTGAGAGCCATTCTGGATAATCAATTGGGACTATGAAATTTACATCCAATAACTTTTGTAGCTCTTCTTTCACAAGTAATGCAACTGTTGGATGAATTTTCCTAAGCTTTTGCTTAAAAGGTTTAGCATCTGATGCTAAAGTAAGGTTGTGGACTACCATCTCGGGGTTTAATCCCGGCATGTCTCTATATGACCATGCGAACACTTCTTTCTTTCTCATCAGCACATTGATCATGCATTCTTTCTCTTCTACGGATAAATCTTTTATGATTTTGACAATTTGTGGATTGTCCGCATCTAGGCTAAGGTTCACATCTATAGATTCTTCAATTAGCATGTGAGAACCTTCTTCTAGTTGATGTGGAGTTGGGATGAGGTGGATATCATCCGCCACATTTTCAAATGTCTCAGGGGCTTCCCCCTCTATTTCAGTTTGAAAAACTGAGTGATTTGATGATGAAGGTTGCTGTGAAATATATGCATTTGAAGCATGCAGCAACTCTTCGGACAGGATAAATTCGATAATGGATGGTGGGGATGAGATCCTGTCCATGGCAATGAGGCTAGTGTCGATATGGATCGGCTTTGCCTCATCATATGGATTGCGGAGTGGGGTGAGAAAATCAACAAAAATCATGTTGACTTGATGGAAATGGGGTGGCTACGATTCGAGAGGTGATGACTCATCCTCTCTAGGTTGCAACTGACCTAATGTGTGTGATTGGCGGTGTTGTAGGAGCGGCCAAGGTGGTGGAGGAGGTTCTAGTTCAGGACTTTCATGCTTTTTGCTTAGCTGAAAGAGAGTTCGGTCTATTGGGAACTTCTTTTGGTACCAGTCATTTCTCTGAATAGATTCTGCATACACCATTTCCTCTTGAGGATCTTCTGCTGCCTGGTTAAGTCCTTCATGATGTGCCTCTTGTCGGAGTATTTCCCTAGCTTGCATTTCTCGCATATGATTCAAAAATATCATTTCTGTCTCATCTTCATAATCATCGTTGCTTATCCAAAAGTTGTTAGCATTGGTATGAGGTCCCAGAATGAGTTGTGTGTAATCTGGCCTAAGGTCGGCCATTTCTGTTGGATCTTCGTATTCTGGTTCTTGTTGTAAGGCTTGTTCTGAGAAAGTTCCAAATACATGAGGGTAAAAATTATAGATTAGGTACTCACCATCTATATCATCATCCTCATCATTTGATTCATCCTCTTTGTCACTTTCTTCTTCTCCTTCTTCGCACTCAATGTCAAGTTCTTGGAATGCTTGATTGAGAGAAGAGCTTGCGATGGAAGGTCTGTAACCTAGACCTGAGCGGTCATTTGGCTCTCTATATTCTGGCTCAATAATGCGGTGAGGACCTTGTTCATGTCGTCCAAGTCCATATCCTTACCAATTAACCCTTTGAAAATATCTCATTGGGAATGTTGGGTTAGATAAATAATCAATGTCTTCATTAAACTCTTTTAAAGGGGCCTCCTCCGGAGGAGATGGACCAGATGAAGAATCGACTCCCCCATATATGAAATTTATTGCATTTGATGGGGAACCCATTCTGTATATCTCACCTATGGCTAAAGGTGGGTCACGAGGGTGACCATAATCTCTGACTGACTCAATAGGTGGTGTAACTGTGACACTTTCAATAATATACTCGCCAATACCAGGACTGGCAAGATGTACTACAACTCGAGAAGGTTGGGAGGCTGATGGCTCGATGGATGAAGAGGGTTCTTCTGAGCTAGGTTGCGTCTCTAATGGCGGTGGTGGATTTTCTCTAATAGGTGGCCCTATTTATGAGACTACGGGTTGTGATGTTTGTGGTTTGCTAATGGATGTAGTGGGTTGTGTTGTGAATATGAATGGTGTTTGTGTATTTGGTAGTGTGGTAGTTGAAGTTGGCAGTTGGTTGGTAGGATGGTCAGGTGTGATTGGAAAATGATATGCAGTGTTTGAAGGTTGAATTGAGCTGACACTTTTTAATGCAAAATTTGGATCAACTATTGGCAATTCTTCTTGGATGGGGGCTTTTGATGAGGTGTTGCCAGGTGGAATTGTCCTGATGTTAAGTGGTTGAATGGATAGGTGTGTTGATGGAAGCAAGGGCTCATACGGGTTTGAAATTAAGTTGCAGTACTTGAAAGGCTCTGTGTCAATTGGAATACAATGTACTTTACCTTCATGTACATACTTTAAGCATTGATGCAATGTTGAAGGTACACACTTCATTTCCCTAATCCAAAGGCATCCAAGTAGTATATTATATTGCATTTCTCCTTCCAAGATGTGGAAGAGAACATGGATTGTTTTCACCCCCACGGTGATAGGAAGAACAACATTTCCTATAGTTGAGCATAAAGCATCATTAAAAGCCCTAAGGGTGAAGGTGGATGTTGTGATGTGTGATGATGGGATGTTGAGTTTCTTCATTGCAGGTGTGGTGATGAGGTTGATGGAGGAACCGGTATCAATGAGCACTCTCTTGAATGGCTTCCTATCAATGTGAGCTACTATGTGCAATGGTGGATCGGGTGAATCTGCCGAAATTTGTTTTTCCTCGAAGTCATAAAATGCTATCGAGGGTTCCATGCATTTTTGCACACTCCCCACAAAGGAATTGAATGCATTGGGGTCTTCTAATTGTACTTGGATAGACTTTAATATTTCCATCAATGCTTCCCTATGGGGTGTTGATTGTTGTATTAGCTCATAAATTGATAATTTTGCTGAAGCCATTTTTAAACTTTGGGTTAACCGGCTATTTAAGGTGACAACTGGGTGATTATGAAAAGGTGGTGGAGGAATGTTTGGTCCAAGTTGTATGGGCACACTTGTGGGTTGGGTTGTTGGAGCTTGAGTTGTGCGGTTAGCTTGTCTCTGTCCATGGGTGACTATGCTGATAGCCCCTACAAAACCTTGTGGTAATTGTGACACGTAATTAACCTGATTGGGAGCAACTGTAGAAGTTGATGCTCCCATCGGTTGTTGGTTCACCTCATGATGCGGCAAAGGTGTCTGATAAATGCCAAGGTTTTGATTATTGTGGGCTAATGGGTTGTCAACTTTGATCGTACCCGCTTCCAATAAATCTTGCACAATACCTTTGAAACCATGACAACCTTCGATGTCATGTCCTCTTTGTCTATGATAAATACAAAACATGTGCTCTTTGTAGCCTTTTGTCTTTGGTTTGTTAGGATCCTCAGGTTTCATCTCTGGCAATGTAAAGAGTTTTGTCGCATACAAATTTTGGAAAACTAATGAATATGGCTCTTGTACTGGTGTGTAATTTCTTTTTGGCTTAAAATGATGTTGTTGCCTTTCTGTAGGTTGTGTCTAATTTTGTGCTTGCTGTGGGGGTGGAACCGCTTGATAATTCAATTGTTGTGGTTGTTGTTGTTGTTGGGGTTGTTGGATTTGTGCTTGGGTTGGTTGATTTAACTATGGTTGTCCCAAGACTATCTGGTTAACCTGCACGGTCTTGGATGGACCGTGGTTATTCCCCCTTTGATTCTTATTGTTCCACTCTTTCTTCTTAGGCTTTATCTCACCTTCGTAAATTTTTATCTCTTCTATGACCTTTGCTTGGGCAAGTGCCTCATCGAATGTTCTATACTATTGTAGTTGTAGTAATGAAGAGATGGGTCTAGCACAACTCTTTGTAAACATTCATGTTATCTCTGACATAGGGAGAGAAAATGGTAACTTTATCATGATTCCCCTCCATCGATTGCCAAAGTCATGGATTGATTCATCATCATATTGTTTCAAATAAATTAAATCAGTCAATGTGGTTTGCTTTCTGACATTTAGGGTGAATCTTTCCAAGAACTGGTCTGCTAGTTGCTCAAAAGTAAATACACTTTGATGTGGCAGGTGGTTGTACCAGTCTTGGGCTTCTCCCCCTAATGTTTGAGAAAATGTGTGTAACATGAGTGCATCATTGTTCTTGATTCTGAAGCATGCATTTACAAATCTAGTTACATGTTCACGGGGGTCCTCTTCCCCCTTAAATTCAATCTTGGGTATCTAAAAATCTGTTGGATATGGCGGCTCAGGCACCGAAGCATGAATAGGATGATTGAGTAGTTGCCTTAAAGTTGGCTTTTGGTATTGCAAACCTGGAGTTTGCATGGCAAGACTATCAATCTGACTCTGTAAGAACTGGTATCTAGGGTCGTCCATCGGACTGGCACTTGAGTGTACTTGATGCTGCTGGTAATGGGGTGGATTGTATGTAAGCTATGGGTGATAAGGTGCGGTTGGCTGAAATGTGTTATGGTAAGGATGTTGATGGAGGTTATGATACATATGGGGTGATGGAGGTGTGATGGTGTGCTGACCTACTACATTAGCATATGGATGAGGAGGTTGATTATGAACCATGGTGGTAGATGGAGGGCGCATTACCCAAGATGGATCTTGGATAAAGGTATTAGTTTGGTGAGATGTAGGTGGAAAGTTGTGCTCAATCCCTTGCAAATGTTGGTTGGGGTCAGGATTTTTGCTACGGTTAGCATTATCTAAAATCATTTGTTGTAGTTGCAAGAAATCCTGTTGCATAGCAATTGCATTTGAAGTAGGGACTGCTACATGTGATGTATTAGGTTGGGTTGGTTGTGAGGCAACCATGGTAGTGGAAGTGAGTGGGGGGTAAGTAGCAAAGGGTATTGCCACTGAATGTGGTATGGTATGAGATGTGGGACCTATGAGGGTAGTGGGTGGAGTGGATGTTGGGGCTTGCGAAACAATAGGGATTGTTTCATACAAGGGATTGGTGGACATGGTTATTTGTTGAGGTAATGTGAGGGGTGGTTGGTTGGATGGTAATGGTTGGTTAGCTAGTGCTACAACGACCAACTCAAATAGGGGATTTGTGAAGACTTGTTCCGACTATTGTGGGTAAATGAAGGTAGATTCTTGTTGTGATGGTGGTATGACACGAGAAGGAATGGAGAGTGGTGGTAATGATGGGAAGACCATTCCAACTGCATTCAAGTACATTCTGATAGTATCCATGTCCAGCATGGTGACACGACTATCCATTACTATAGGAGGTTCACTCCTAGGTGTCTCAGGTATGGCTGTGTGAGTTGCCCTATTCATGATGTCTATGTCCATATTAGGGGCACTACTAGAGGGCCCTACATTAAGGCTTTGGGGCACAGAGAGGGGCATGCTTACTTGTCCTACCACCAAAGTGTTAGGGATGTTTCCAGACTGAGATGCCATGGGGGAAGACCACTGACTTTGACTTGGCACTAATTTCTTAGCCTGACTACGAGTCACTACCATACGCTACTATGTAACAAACTGCCAAGTGCACCTATGTGTCTTATGTAAATAAAATGATAATACAATGCAATACAACATGCAAAGCAAACAAACACACTAAGTTTTTGATCTTAGATTTTTGCTAGTTTTGTTTATTTTATTTTTTGAAATTGTTTAAAAATGAAAAGACGTGTGCTCAATGTTTTGCCCTAAATGAATCTAGGATTTCACCTGTATACTCATAGCTCGACAACCTGGCTATGAACTCCAGGTCACGTAAACCCCCCAAAGTGTGGTAGTGAAAGTCCACACCTGGGCAGGGAGCACAGGTCCTACCAGTCCTCACCCAGTCTCACTTGGTCAACGTCATACTCTCCGAAGAGAAATATATGCAAATTTTCCAAGCTACGACGGTTCTTGGAGCTGACCTTGGCCAAAAATTAGGGTATAATGTTGGTGGTTCGATGATGAAATCCAAACCCGACGGTGATGAAATCCAACCATTTTCCAATGTTTATGTGAGTGTGTGATGGTTTGTTTAATTATTGTGGTATGCAAAACTATTATGCAATTTTGTTTCAATGCCTAAATGCAGAAAATTAAAAAACAAAAAATGGTAGACAACAGATCAGGGGCAAAAGTGCCAACTTCGGTTCCAATCCAATCGGATTCTGTTTAACAGGGCTAACCACGGGTGCGCGGTTAGTTCTAGTAAACCATGGATGCATGGTTTGCCAACCGCATGTCTGCGTTTGGGATATCCCAACCATGGATGCATGGGTCCTTTCTGCTAACAGAAATAGAATGAATTTTTGATAGACCCGAACCTGAAAACAATGTCTAGGTTATTTCTAACCCGACAAATGCAGATATGACTTGTTTTCTATTTATGCAAGTGCAGATTTTTTTTATGAATTCTAAGACCTATATGCAAACAAATGGCAAACAAGACTGACCTTCTAATTTACCCTAAATGCAATGCTAATAATAGTAAATAAAGAAGAAGAAGCAAAAATCAGAAGGTACAAACCTGTGATCCTATCGCTGCTCCTTCCAATTGTCAACCATCGGCCCACGTTTCCATAGACAACAACCGTGCATTCACGTTTCCTCAGAATCAAAACTATGGACTCGCATTCTAGTATTGTCAACCATGCTTCTACGTTTCCTCAGAATAGAAACCGTGCAACCACGTTTTCTCAGGATAGAAACCGTGATTCTACATTTTCACAGTAAACAGGTCGAACGTAGGGTTTTTCAGATTTATCGACCCAGGGTCGAATCTACGCGTGCTTCAAACTCCCAAAACCTGTAGATACAGAATAGAGATCAACAAATAAAATTAAAAAGCAAGGCAAAACAAAATGGAACCTTTAGGGGGTCCCACCGTGATCACCATTTCTGTAACCAAAAGAACTGAGCAATAAAATAAATGTAACACAGAGAAACAAGAATTGCCAAAATTGTTTTCTTTATTTGATTTTGATACAATTGTTACAAACGGATCTTGGATTGCCCCAAATGTGTTTGGGACAATGTTACAATGCTCTCTCTCTGTATTGATACAAATGAATGATGATTTGGTAGCATAGGGGTTTCCCAAATCTTCAAGGGCTCGTGCTCTTCGTTCTTCCAACTATAGTCCAAGGTGAGTGGGCTTTGGTATCCAACAAGGGACCACTCTAGCTACAACAACTTATCCAAGGTACCTATCACCTACACACATTCAAACTAGCAAAGGGATTAGTAGCACCTATATATTTGAGCAATAAGATCAATGCTATACATAAAACCCTAAGCAGATAATTATATGAAACAAATGATAGAAACAATTAACAAACAATGCCTTGCTAACACAAAAATTACTGATCTCCATTGAAACACTATGTTTGGCTCTCGGGACTATGGAACCGCGAAAGCACGGTTGTGGACTGGAAATCATGGACCTATGATTGTGAAATCATGGATGCACATTTTTGACTGTGAAACCATAGACGGGCGGTTTTGGCTGAAGAACAGATTGCCTCAGGATTCGAACCAATGGTACGGAATAAAGCTCATGCTCGCAATTTCTCGCTGGGTCTAGATCGATTTTGGTAGCCTATCGGTATGCAAATTCAGCTCCCTTTTCTTGGTGGGATAATGGTGCCTTTATAGGCCTCTTGGGGTTTTGGAGGGAAATGGGAGGTGGCAAGCCCAACTTGCCAAGTGGCAAATCTGGACTGCCAGGTGGAAGGGGCAGTTATAGTGAGTCACCCAGTGTGGCTCACTTAACTGGGGTGATGTGGCTTCAAGTGGAGTGGGATATGGGATGTTGTTTTATGTGAAGGGACAAGGGGACAACAATAAATGAGTTGTGGCATGGGTGTTGGGAATCTGCCCCATGTGCAAGGACAAGGGGGACAAGAGTGGGTAAGATGTGGCAAGGGTGTTGGATGAAGTGTCCAGGACACATGTCCAATGGGTAGGCAGGGTATCCTAGGGTGATTTTCTAGATTTAATAAATTTGGGAAAATAGGATAATGTGCAGGATTTTATATCCCTAAGTTAGAACTTAGGCATATATTTTTATTATGCAGGATTTGATGGTGGGGTGGCAAATGTGGTTTATAAGGTGTTGGATTTTGGTGTCTACATGTTGCTTACATGAGTCATGATAGTTTTGTCTCATGCAACTACAGATCTTTAGGTGCATTATTTATAAATATTGTACTATTATGTTCTTATCCATTGGGATATGAAGTCAAAGCATTAAATAAAAAAGGATAAAAGAAGAATATTATGGGAAGAGGGTAGAAAGTACTTGATGAAGATAATCGGTGAAACTTAAAATTTATTAATTTTCTCAAATTTTCTAATGATTACTCATTATACTTTAAATTTGATCAACTGCTAATCAATTATTCCAATGATCCCCTTTTTGATATCTCTATTATATGTACATGATGATATAATACACTGAACATATATGCATTTGACATATCTATTTATTTAATTGTTAGCTATATACACAAAATTATGGTATGCTTTCCATACCTAAATTAGAAGATTTCCTGTAGATTACCCTATGAATATGCAATGTCTAGACCATATGATACCGAACCTGAGTCGCTTTTCATGTTTAATTTTTCACAACTACCAATCACTACCAATATCAGTCAAGTTCTAATTTGACCTCACCCCTTGCTCTAAAATTACTATATTATGGGATTGAGTGATCATCAGTTTTGGCAGTCTTGAAGCTGGTTGTTAGCTCTTCTGATAATACTGGAAAGTTTTTACTTGCCCAAAATACCATATGGTTTGTTACTCCTTTTCATTTTTATCTCCTATCATTTTACTTTTAGCTGCTACCCAAAAATAGTGAAAATCATAATGCTCAGTATCCCATTGGACCTTAAAACCAATCATTGAATCATTATAAGGTATCTGATCAAAGAGGAAAAACTTTAATCCACACTGAGTTGACCATGCTTTTGATGGATCTATTGAATTTATCCTTATGTTGTATATCTTCCTCCATTAGGCTTGTCCTTTGTTCTCTATGAATTTAAATGTAGAAAGGGTGTAGGCCTTGATTTGGTACTTTAATGATCTTCTAGGTATATGGGATCAACATCTGATCATTTTATAGGATCATGCATCATTTTTTATGTCTTAGAAAATCCTTGGATAAGCATATCCTAAACAAAGGAGGTACCTTAACTACCACTATATCTTTTGTCACAAACAAATTTGGATGCCCACATACCATAATTAGGACATTTGGTAGTGTTTCCATATTTTTTAATGAGATTATCTTAATATTGAACAATTTTAGTTCTTGTGTGTCTGGGTTCAGTCCTAGACTTTTACAAAATTCTAATGGTATGATTCATACCTGGGCCTTGGGATTCACTACACAATTATGCAGTGTATACTTCTCCAAGAAAAGAGAAGTAGAATGAAGAAGGGTGGTTTTCTAGAATAATGGGGGAGGAGCTTTCCATAGGCACATCATTAGTCTTTGATGTTTTTACAATGGAAATGTCAATCAGGTTGACCTTCTCAAATTCCAACAAATCTATTCTTAATCCCGTTGGCACTGGGATAGATTTTTTGAATAGGTTATGAAATTGCTTCACCCTTGCTACTCTCTACTCAACATTCATGGTTGGAAAATATAGCTTTTTATAGGCCTTAATACTTTTTTCTTTAGAGATTTTGGAATTGATAGTAGATTACCTATTTGGATCTCCTTTGATTTGTTTTTTTCTATTGGGAGTGATATGTGATTGTTATTATAGTCATCAGTATGCTTGAAGTAATGTTATTGGTCGTCATCCATTACTTTCTCTTGCGTATACTTTTTAATGTTGTTACATTCTCCATCAGTGGGAGATATTGAGAATTGTTACCCCAAAGGCTTGCCTAACATAGACTTTACTAGGTGATAAGGGCCTGTCAGGATTTGAAGCATCCATTACTCTTCCCCTATTAGAATTAATGCTCTATTAAGTGTCCTCTAACATTTTCTTTTTTTCTTTGGTCTATAAGAAGTTATCCGACCAATTTGACTTTGTGATTTTTTTAATTTTAGGAGTATTTGTACCAAATTATATAAATTGTTTCTCCATGTCCCTGACCTCTTCAATAATTTTTTTGAATCATTGCATTTAGTTGTTGTTTGGGCTGCAGTGGGCTCCCATGAGATGTAACTCTAGAATAATACCATGGGTTGAGTGTAGCAACCTAAGAGAGAGATGTGAAGCATGGACGTATCCATAGAGTTATAGGTTGAGCCATTTCTCTAGGTGGAATTTTATCGACCATTATTAGCATATTTTCAACCAAAACAACTTATAAAATATGATAAAACCTTTTTTCTTTAGATTATTGAATGAGAATGCTTAGATTAGAATGAAATTCATGCATGTAATAAGGATATGATTGAGCTAGGGATGGCTGAAACTCTTAAGGAATTCTCCTCCACATTTTTCTAAATTGAACATTAAAGTCTTGAATACTTTCATGAGGAACTTGTCTGATGAATGAGAATTGTGTAAGTAGGAAAGGGTCTCTAGATCATCAAATGTGTTAACAAGAGCTCACTCCAAGTCATCCCATGTGTAGATGATTTTTTTTTCCAATGATTTATACCATAGCAATGCTTTTCCTTTGAGAGAAAGAATGAGGAGCCTGATTATCACATATTTATGTACAATGTTATGAATAGTAGCGAAGGAGGGTCCATATTGGTAATGTTCATACGTGGTATTTCTTATACCATCAAATCTAGATAACGTCCTCAAAGTAGCCTTTGGTATTTCATGCAAAAGTAGAACATTAAGTGGACCTGTGTCATTGCAAAGTGGGTAAATGTTGTTGCACCATAGAGCCTTGATGCGACATTGATTTTTTAATATTTATGGATTTGATATGAGACTCACCAGATGAGCATAATTTCTTCACTAATGAGGTCAAGACTTCTCATCAAATATTAAGTCCTCTGAGAAAATTGGGGAACAATTTAGGGTTAAAAAGGTAACCTATTTGAATTTGGATTACATTTACACAGAGTCACCAGGTGATTGAAAGAATGTGATTAAAACAAAGTATCACCAAAACTTTGATTTATCAATAAGTGGAACTTACGTCCCACTGGACATGCCAAAAATTGTTGGTTGCACGATGGGTCTGTATTCTAATGAATTGGGGTATTAAGATCTCTAAGGAAACTTATTATATATTTGGGTTGAATTTGCATGTAGTTTCCAGGTGATTGAAAAGGATGTTGCATAAAATAGTCTCACCAAACTTTGATTTATCCAAATAGTGGGACTGTGTCCCACCAAGTATACCAAAATTTTTTTGCTAGTAAATCTGTCTAAGAAAATGTTGTGTGCCCATAGACCTTGACCAACATTGAATGACCTAGAAGTTGCGATCCTTCACTGGTCAATCTCTAGAGAAGAACGGTTCCATTGAAGTTCAAGCTAACTATTCCTAAAATATGGGGTGGAAAGGGGTGTTGAAAGAAGCAAAATGAGCTAAAGCTAGAACTTATAGTGATGCATATTAAGCCACATCAAGATGCACATGTAGTAGAAGATTACAATTAATAAAATAAATGTCTAACAAACCAACGCATTTTTCATCAATCATAGAATATTCATTTCTATTACTTTGAATCTTATTAGATTAGAAATTCTAGAACAAGTGAATGTATCATGAGCATAAATCTAGAAAGTAGAATAAAAACTATGAGCATTCAACAATCTTAAATTAGAAATAGGTAGTCATTCATATATATATATATATATAGATATTTTGCAAATGAAGTGAACTAGAGGTCAAATAGTAATCCCTTTGTATTAATATGCAATACTCCTTACATACAAATTGTAAGAGCCTAAGAGCTTATATTTTTTCCTTCTAAATTCTAATATTTTGTAGACACCAAATCCTAGACACTTATCCACCATCACCCCTGCTTGCCATTAAATTGGCCATTCCATACCTTTCTCGCCATCCAATGGCCCACTTTAGCCTTTTACTATCATTTTTCAACCCATATTTGAATTATTTAGATTTATTTTATATTATTTATGTTTAAATATAATATTTTATATTATATTTTAATATATTTATTATAAAATATATATTTATAAGCCCAATTAACCTCATCCATTAGATATAATCTAATACAAACCATCCATCTTCCTTAATTTTTGTCACACTTAAAGTATAATCTCAGCCTTAATTCACATGATCAAAAGTGTCAAGCTGAAACCCTAAGAAAACCCTAGGCTTGATTATAAATAGGAGCATTCTCAATGCTCAACCCCTAGAAAATCTGAGTCTTGAAATCCTAAAGAAGTCTAAGGTCCATGCATTATGAATACCATTATTAGAGTTGAGTGGATTGTGCCCTAGCATATTCTACTTAAGAACCCTATATTTCCTTAGGATTTTTCCATTCTAGAAATTTCCCCAACCATATTCCATCACCACCACCATATCCCATCCACCGCATCCTCTGCATTACCATGATCTACTTATGCAGATCAAAACCCTAATCCCCAAGTGCAGTCGTGTGCCTGCCTCACCCCATAGGCATAGTCGCATGCTTGCCTCATCCCAAAAGCACAACCGCGTGCCTACCATATCATACAGACGCATCTCAATGCTTGATGTTACCTCAATCGTACACTAGAATCAGTTGCACAAGATCACCTACCATAAAATCTACAATTATGCAACGAATCATCAACAATATTAGCAAGGTAAATCATTGTTTGTTATTTCATTTTATTATTTGTAGATTTTGCATGCTACTTTATTTGTTAATAGCTAGGACTTATTGATAATTGAGGGTCTCATGCTGTGGAGCCCTCACAGGTATTTCTAATGCCTTGTTTTATTGGTATGTGTGCAAATATACAAATTTATTCATCATTAGACAATTGTTGAAGCTAGAGTGGCCCGAAATCGGATATCAACAAAGCCCACTCACTCTATGAAAGATAGTAATTGCACAAAATAATATTTTATTAAATAATGGGGGGAGCTAAGAAACTTCTTGTTACAATTATTCTGTCCAACAAAATTATTTTGATATAGTAATTACAACCACTAGGGTTATCCGAAACCCTAGCTACCAAAAATGAGTGTCTTTAATGTGCTTTGCTCCCAACAGAGTGAGTGGGCTTTGTTGATATCTGATTTTGGGCCACTCTAGCTTTAGTAGTTGTCCAATGATGAATAAATCTATAGATCTACACACATACCAATAAAAATAAGGGATTAGAAATACCTGTGAGGGCTCCACAACATGAGACCCTTAGTTATCAATAAGCCCTAGCTATTAATGAATAAAGTAGCATGCAAAATATATAGATAATGAAATGAAATAAAAAATAATGATTTACCTTGTTGTTTCTATTGATGATCCATTGTGTCATTGTAGATTTTATGGCAGGTGATCTTGTATAGCCAATTTTGGTGTACGACTGAGGTAACAACAGACACTGAGTTGCACCTATAAGATGTGGTAGGTGTGTGGCTATGCCTGTGGGATGAGGTAGGCATGTAGATATGCTTTTGGGGTGAGGTAGGCATGCAATTGTGCCTGGGTATTAGGTTTTGATCTACAAAAGTAGATCATGGTAATGTGGAGGATGTGACGGATGAGATATGATGGCGATGATGGAAGATGGCTAGGGAAATTGCTGGAATGGGGAAATCCTAAGGAAAGCTAGGGTTCTTAAGCAGAATATGCTAGGGCAAAATACACTCAACTCTAACAATGGTATTCAGAATGCATGGACCTCAGACTTCAGGATTTCAAGACTCAAATTTTCTAGGGGTTGAGCATTGAGAATGCTCCTATTTATAATCAAGCCTAGGGTTTTCTTAGGGTTTCAGCCTAACACTTTTGATTGTGTGGCTAATATTAAATCAAATCCAAAGGCTGAGATTATACTTTAAGTGTGACACAGATTAAGGAAGATGGATGACTGAGATTAGATTAGATCTAATGGCCGAGGTTAATTGGGATTATAAATATATATTTTATAATAAATATATTAAAATATACAATATTATATTTAAACATAAATAATATAAAATAAATATAAATAATTCAAATATGGATCAAAAAATGGTAGGAAAAGGCTAAAGTGGGCCATTGGATGGCAGAAAGGGGTAGTGGTGGATAAGTGGCTAGGATTTGGTGTCTATAGATGCCCCTTTTTGTACCATGTTGCATGAAACACAATATGGTGCAAAAACACGAGAAACTTGGCTGGAATTTGGGTGCATAAGTAGCTTCTCTCTCTTGTTGGATTTTGAGTAATAACATTGAAGACAAAAGAATAATTTTTTTTGAAATTTGCATAGCTTACCCCCTCAATTGGCGAATGAGTTGCATATGAATATCGTGAGCCAATTGAAAAATTTGTGCAAATGATGAAAGATGTGATGCCATTTTTACCCCAATGGTGGGAAGGGATTGTTAAAAAATGTGGTGTGATGTGTTTGGGTTTGCCCCTACGGGTGAAGGTTTTTGTGAAAATGATGCATTGATGAAGACGATATGAATAATGTAAAATGATGATACCATTTTTGCCCCAACAGTGGTAAGGGGGTTGTGTCAAATGCTGATATCATGATCATGTAAGGTGCATCTCATTGGGGGAAAATAATAATCAAATTTTGGTTGTCCCAAATTTGGGGTGAGTCGATGCTGTTGAAACATTTTACCTTGTCGGTGTCATTGATATGCAAAATGATGATGCAAAAGAGAAAAAGGAGTCAAAATTGGACGTACTGCTAGTGACTAATCTACCTAGCTAGTGCATATCTCTAAGGTGTTAAGGAGATTGTGAATGATGAAATTTGAGTTGTGTCCATGTTTTAAGCCCCACGAACTAGGTCCTCAATGACAATGGTTGTGCAAATTGTTCTTGGCAACGGTTCACTAAAAATGTGAAGTACCAAATATGATTGTATTCTTTAAAAAGGAGATAAGTGAGGATGATTATGACCAAGTTTTCCTATGGTAATTCATTCATATTACCGAATTGCATGGATGCAAATTGCTGCAATCACCAAGTATATAGAACAAACCACTATATACAAGATTTAATTGAAATTCGACACATGATGGATTTGATGGATGTGATGATGAGAAATGTATTGATGGATGTAATGTGGAGTGATTTTGTGAAGATAAACTACCTTTTTGAATATATGGATGAGAGTAATTGAGTTTATTTTTTCCCCAACAGATGAAAGGGGTTTTTGACATGGAAAATTGTGATGTGATGATTGTGTCTATTCTTTGCCATAACATATGAAGGGGTTGTTGATGATGTAAGTGTCCTTATGGTAATATATCCATCCTACCAGATTGCATGGATAACCAATCACTGCAACTGCTAGGTTAAATAGGATAAACCACTAAATACAAGGTTCACTTGTACTTGTGTATGTTCTTTACCCTTAAAGGTTCACTTGTACTTATGTCTGTTAAAAGATAAAGGGGTTTTTGATGATGTAAAATGAAATAATTTGTGTCTATTCTTTGCTCTTAATAGATAAAGGGGTTTTTGATGATGAAAAAATAAAATTATTTGTCTTTTCTTTGCCCTTAACAGATAAATGGGTTTTTTGATGATGTAAAATGAAATGATTTGTGTCTATTCTTTGTCCTTAATAGATAAAGGAGTTTTTGATTATGAAAAATGAAATGATTTGTGTATGTTCGTTGTTCTTAACAGATAAAAGGGGCTTTTGTAAAATGAAATGATCTATTTTTGTTCGTTTCCATTAACAGATAAAGGGATTTTTAAAAATGATTTGTGTCTATACGTTACCCTTAATAGATAAGGTGGTTTTTGTAAAATGATTTGTTTTTGTTCATTGCCCTTAGTAGATAAAGGGGTTTTTGTAAAATGAAATGATTTATTTCTATTTGTTGCCCTTAAAATATAAAGGGGTTTTTGAAAATGATTTGTGTCTATTCTTTACCCTTAACAGATAAAGAGGTTTTTGTAAGATAAAATTATTTGTGTCTGTTTGTTGCCCTTAACAGATAAATGGGTTTTTGATGATGTGAGTGTCTTTATGGTAATCTATCCATCCTACCGGATTGTATGGATAACCAGTCACTGTGACCAGGTTTCTAGGGTAAACCACTAAACACAAGGTTTATTTATGAATGTTGCATAATGATAAATGAATGGATGACATTGAATGTAAATGTGATCTATTTTTGCCCTAAGAGATGAAGGGATTTTTGCAATGTGGAAGATATGATGTGTGTATCTATTTTTGCCCTAACATATGAAGGGGTTTTTGAAATGTGGAAATGTGATAAAAGTATTTATTTTTACCCTAACAGATGAAGGGATTTTTTGAAATATGGAAATGTGACGAAAGTATATGTTTTTGCCCTAACAGATGAAGGGGTTTTTGATGATGAAAAATGAAATTATTTGTGTATGTTCTTTGCCCTTAATAGATAAAGGGGTTTTTGATGATTTAAATGAAATTATTTGTGTTTTTTCTTTGCCATTAATAGATAAAGGGGGTTTTTAAAATGAAATGATCTATTTCTTTTCGTTGCCCTTAACAGATAAAAGGGTTTTTGAAATGTGGAAATGTGATGAATGTATCTATTTTTGCCCTAATAGATGAAGGGATTTTTGAAATGCAAGTGTCCTTATGGTAATCTATCCATCCTACCAGATTGCATGGATAACCAGTCACTACAACCGCTAGGTTTCTAGGATAAACCACTAAATACAAGGTTTACTTGTGAATGTTGCATAATGATAAATGAATGGATGATGTTGAATGTAAATGTGATCTATTTTTGCCCCAATAGATGAAGGGGTCTTTACAATGTGGAAGATATGATGAGTGTATCTATTTTTGTCCTAATATATGAAGGGATTTTTTGAAATGTGGAAATGTGATGAAAATATCTACTTTTCCCTAATAGATGAAGGGGTTTTTGATGATGAAAAATGAAATGATTTGTGTCTGTTCTTTACCATTAATAGATAAAGAGGTTTTTGATGATGTAAAATGAAATGAAATGGTTCCTTTTTTACCCTAACATAAAAGAGATATTTGCAAAATGTGGATGGTGTGAATGCAAGGCAAAGGGTGCAACCTTTGAAAAAAGAACACAATCTAGAAATTGATGTGAATGATGTTAATCCAAGGAAAAGGGTGCAACATTTGACAAAAGAACACAATCTTTTGAACCTAGCAATTGATGTAATGATGTGATGTGATTGAGTGATTGAATTGTTTGTTGAATTGGTGGAGAAGGTGTGATACCTTGAGCACCCCCAAAATTGTGATGTTTGCTTGGGAGAAAGGTGTGAAACCTTGAACACCCCCAAGTTGTGATGATGTTTGCTTGGTTGGGAGAAAGGTGTGAAACCTTGAACACCCCCAAGTTGTGATGATGTTTGCTTGGTTGGGAGAAAGGTGTGAAACCTTGAACACCCCCAAGTTGTGATGATGTTTGCACTTTCTAGCAATATTTGCATATGCGAGTTATATATATACATGGCTTTTACTTTTGTGCTTTTAGGTGAATGAGTTTGTGGAATGCATGTTTATGTTTATGACTAATGCATATGAGATGTTAAAAATGATTAATGCAAGATGGCATGTATGGATGATGAATGAAAGGTGAAATGTATGTATATGAATACAAACTATATGAGAGGAATGCATGGTATTCGAATGATCATTTTTAGTTTAGAATTTTTTTGGCCATTTTTTTTGTTCATTGTTTTGCAATTGGGGGCATCAATCTTGGTGGTTTTATGTGGGTTGATCCATGATCAAGACATGGAAGAAGATATGGATGTTGATATGGAAAAATATATGGATGTTGATATGGAATACTAAAAAATTTTCAGAGACTCAAATAGACTAGTGCTATCAACCAAACTCACTAAATGTTCTCTAACTTTCTTTAGGACCAATGTGTGTGTAAGTGAAGTTCATGTACCAAATTTTGAGCATGAAAATGACCCTAGGAAATCAAGAAATAGTGTGTGTGCATGTGAATTTTATCAACCCATTATGAGTAATTTTGTCATGACCTATTATGGAATGGACCAAGAAGCTAGCTTGCCTGTATGTCTGGTCATATGTCTCCCTTTTTGGAAGAGAGACATGTCACACCGCATGAGCTTACTCCATTGATAGTCAGGCATCTATAGCCTTGGTGGAGACTCACTCCATAGTCCCATGATCTGATCTTTAGGCCTTGGGTATGACTACATAACATTTTTAGGGGAATGCAATACGATCCTTACAACTTTAGGGATCTATGGTGTGTGCATAGAATTTGTTAACTTTGTATAGAGCTTTGGGGAATCAGATTCTCAACCAAAGTGTGATGAGAATGTGAAACTATCCTTACTACCTTATATTTTGTGTTTATACTTGGAGAGCAATTGTGATAGTGGTGAGAACCACTATTTTTGATTTTGGACTATGTTGCATTATAGGACAAGTAAGGAATGCCCTTTTCACTTCAAGGTTCCACCCAAGTATGGTGTTATCCCTCTTTGACTCAAGATATTTTTAAGATGTGAAGAAGTGTTTTTGGTCCTAAAGAAAATTGGACATATTTTTTGAGGTTGCTAGACACACTAGTAGTGGCTGAGTGACTGAAAACTTGGATTGATGATTTGTGAAAAATGGGATTTTTGGCTTATGATATTGTGTAAAATTGCATAAATGCCAAAAATAGGTACCCCCAATATTGGAAACTTGATTTTTTTTATTTGGCCATATAATAACTACTATAAAATATAGTTGAACGTGGGATGTGATGAATGCAATCTGTAAAATGTAGGAGTGTGGTGGAATGCATGTGGGGTGTAAAATGCAATGGAATGTATGTGGAATGAATGCAAATGCAATTGTGAAAATGCAGTATGTATGAATGCAATGTGAAAAATACATGTAAAAATACCTATATGTAAATGCAATATGTATGCAATGGAAACATGCCTATGTGAATGATTTGTTTTTGTTTTGTTTTGTTTTTTTCTAGCCATGTATATATATACATATATAGTAATATCATTAAGCATGGAACACTTTTAAGTGTATGATGTTCATTGGATCAAGGTTTTCTACTCCCCCTAGCTTGAGATAATTATGACCAAAGGGCTTAGGTACCCTTTGGAGCTTTTGGAATTGAGATGTGACCAAAGGGCTTAGTACCTTTGGGGATTTTTTTTTAAATAATATTAATAAAAAATATTTGTTGCTGCAATTGAGGGAGATAGACCCTCAACATCGCTTCTCTCCTATTTTTCTTGGGATGAGGAAGAAGATCACGGAGGGGGATTGGGAGCTTTTGGGGAAGGTGGGTTTGGAGGGAGTGGCTAGGTTGGATGTTGTGAGGGTAGATGAGGGGTATCTCTCATAATTGATAGAGATATGGGATTCTAATAGGGGACATTACAGCTACAGATTGGGGAGGCTACTGTCACCCTTAAGGATGTATACTTCATCCTCAAGGTGCCAATAGAAGGGGAGAAGGTGATGGTTGGACATGAAAAGAAGGTGGAGATGGAGAATATGTTCGAGGAGTGATGGTGGGAGGAGACGATGGGAGATGGAGGTATATGATACCTGAATATGTACAAGGTGAAGGATTTGGATGCTCTCCTAGCCTTGATCATGTTTGTGTTAGAGAACATAGTGCTACCTAATAGTACTGGCTGTAGGTTCCCATGGAACCTATTGGTATTGGTGAGTGACCTACTCATCAACCCAAGGGGATATGCATGGGCTCTTACATTATTGGCATAGCTATACCGAGAGATCTATGATGTGACACAAAGAGGGAGGAAGAGGATTGGGTACAACTTCCTCATATAGTGTTGGGATTAGGAGCACTTTAGTGTGGCTCGACTGGAGGGGATACCTTGCTAGTCATGGTATATGGGTGAGCCCTATGTGAGGATATAGATAATGGCTAAGGAGGTGTAGCTAAGTTGAGAGGTGCATACCAGGCAGTGGTATCGAGATATGTGGTTAGGGTTGACTCAGGGTAACGTGATATGGAGGTCATAGTGAGTAGTCCGATGGGATGGTGACGAGGAGCAGCTATGTCGAGTGAGGTAGGCTCAGTAATTGGTTGGGATGAGGGACAAGGAGGTGGAGTACTTCTAATACTCGCATGTGTTAAGGTAGTTTGGCTTACCTTAAGATGTGCCAAATGAGTCAATGTTGTACCAACGTCAATGGGATGATATGGGGATCCCATGTGTGGAGCCATGGCGAGTTCATATAGGAGATGATGAGTTGTTAGAGGTCCCCGACGTAGATGATGTCAGGGTGACACTGAAGTATGCAGCTTGGTTTGGTTCCCAAGAAGTATGGGTACCAAAGGTGGTGAGTGGTGGGGATGCGACAACTATAGGGTCGAGGATAACTCTAAATAGGATGAGGCCTAAGTTATCAGTGAGTTGAAGGTGATCGAGGGGAGTAGTCCAATAGAATCATGAGGTGGAGGTGGTAGATGAGGAAGGGGAGGATGATGAGGATATGGGGTAGATATTCGAGGTGGCTAGGATGCAGGCAGAGGTGAAGTAGCTCTGCAAGGAGTAGGAGACTACAATAGAGTCCCATAGGGAGACTCTAACGAGGTAATATGGGGTTATTGCTAAGTTGTGGGCTACTATAGCTCAAATGGAGGTAAAGCAGCCAACAGCTAGGACTGGTGATCAGGAGACAGTCACGAGGCTTCGGGCAAAGATTTTGGTGAGAGAGCAGTGTCATCAGATTGACTTGCAACGTCTACATGCTAGCAAGACATATGCACACTCCTTGGAGGATTTATGCATGGCTAATCACATTCCTTTACCAAATCCTCCTTCATCCTCTAGGACTGAGGCATCGAGGCATACAACATCTAGTTCTAGTTTTAGGGCTCCTACTAGGTATCATGCATAAATCCCATATAGTTTGCTTTCATTAGTTCATATACATGCCATTTTGCTTACATTAATCATAAATAACACTACCCATACACATCATGGTTAGCTTACTCTAATAATCCATAAAACATCCATAAGACATGCATAAAAACATTTTTCATAAAGCATGCATTGCATAAAATAGTTAAAGCATTCACACAAAAGATAACACAAATAAAAAAGCCATGTATATATATATATATATATATATATATATATATATATCATATGTACAATGAATGCCAAAAAGGCTACAATGGAGCACCAAGGCTCATATACAAAAGTGCATCTAAGCACTAAGCTAATGTCTATGAGAGTACCCTTGAGACCTAGTAGGAGTCCTAGACCTAGAACTAGATGATGTATACCTTGATTCCTTAGTCTTAGAGGATGAAGGAGGATCTGGCAAAGGAATGTGATTATTCATGCATAAATCCTCCAAGGAGTGTGCATATGTCTCACTAGCATGTAGACACTGCAAGTCAATATGATGATGCCACTCTATCACAAAAATCTCTACTCGAAGCCTTGTGACTATCTCCTGATCACCAGCCTTGGCTACCAGCTGCTCTACCTCCATTTGAGATATAGTAGCCTGCAACTCAACAATAACCCCATCTCGCCCTACTAGAGCCTCCCTATGAGACTCTAGTGTAGTCTCCCGCTCCTCGTGAAGCTGCTCCACATCTGCCACACTAGTAGTGGCTGAGTGAATGAAAATTTGGGCTTTATGACTTTTGACAAATGGTCTTGTTGGTTTATGACATTAGATAACATTGTATAAATACTAAAATTAGGTATCCCCAATTATTAAACTTATCTCAAACATCCATATTCCTTAATCTATGTCACACTTTTTTTCTTTTTTTAACATGGTGGAATCGGTAGCCGCCACGAATATGGGTAGGCTGTCCAGCTTTTATGGCTGCCACAGTAGTCTATGTTGTCCACCCTAGAAGCTGCCATACAGATCTTCATGCAATACACCCCTATAACCACCATGCCACAATAATTTTAAATATTTTATGCCACTAAAAGCACCAGGAAAGGGACAAGCGTTCAGTTCGGTGAGGCCCAAGATTTGAACCTTGTCACACTTAAAGTATAATCTCAACCTTTGGATTTGATTTAATATTAGCCACACGATCAAAAGTGTTAGGCTAAAACCCTAAGAAAACCCTAGGCTTGATTATAAGTAGGAGCATTCTCAATGCTCAACCCCTAGAAAATCTGAGTCTTGAAATCTTGAAGAAGTCTGAGGTCCATGCATTTTGAATACCATTGTTAGAGTTGAGTGGATTGTGCCCTAGCATATTCTGCTTAAGAACCCTAGCTTTCCTTAGGATTTCCCCATTCCAGCAATTTCCCCAACCATATTCTATCGCCACCACCATATCCCATCCACCGCATCCTCTGCATTACCATGATCTACTTCTATAGATCAAACCCTAATCCCCAAGCATATATGAGTGCTTACCTCACCCCATAAACACAGTCATGTGCCTACCTCATACCACAGGTGCAGCTACATGCCTACCACATCTTGTAGGTGTAGCTCAACACCTGTTGTTACCTAAATTGTACACTAGAATTGACTGCACAAGATCACCTGCCATAAAATCTGCAATGATGTAATGGATCATCAACAACAACAACAAGGTAAATCATTATTTGTTATTTCATTTCATTATCTATAGATTTTGCATGCTACTTTATTTGTTAATAGCTAGGGTTTTATTGATAACTGAGGGTCTCACATTGTGGAGCCCTCACAGGTATTTCTAATCCCTTGTTTTTATTGGTATGTGTGCATATCTGCAGATTTATTCATCATTGGATAGTTGTTGAAGCTAGAGTGGCCCAAAATCGGATATCAACAAAGCCCACTCACTCTGTTGGGAGCAAAGCACATTGAAGACACTCATTTTTGGTAGCTAGGGTTTTGGAGAACCCTAGCAGTTGTAATTACTATATCAAAATAATTTTGTTGGATAGAATAATTGTAACAAGGAGTTTCTTAGCTCCCCCCATTATTGAATAAAATATCATTTTGTGCAATTATTGTCTTTCTGGAATCATTTATTTTATATCTACTTTAGTGTCATGTTTTTGTCTCTTCAAATGGTGATCATGGTGGGACCCCACAAGGGTTCTACATTTTGATTTGATTTACTTTGCTAATGTTATTATGTTGCTACATTTTATAGGGTTTTTGGAGAGAAAAATTAGCCGAATTCATCGATTAGGAAATTTGGAAGATTTTGTAACAATTGCAAAAGGTGCGCAGGCACTCTACAGCACTTGTTGATCATCACAGGCACCCTACCATACCTACACAAGCACCCAACTACACTTGGCAGTAAGTTGAAGCAGAGCGTAGGCTTCTGAGTAAGTCCCATAGCCCCTATTTCAAATTTTCAACTTACGTATTCTATTTTTCTACATTATTTTTAGATTCTGAATATAAAAGGAATATAAATTAAGTAATCTGGAAAAGAAATCATTGTAGAGTGCATTTAGGGTATTTTGTGCATGCATCCATCATACATTTTGAAATTTTTTGTTTTAAAAAGAATTGCAAATTTGATTCCTGCACCTTTCTGTCCGCATTTGAAAGTGAAAAAGCATCAACTAGAATTTGCATCTTAGAAGTTAAAGATTTCTTATTTTGCATATCTAAATAGGAACAATATTTGAATGCAAAAAGTACTCCTACCCTTGGGTGGCACCTTTGGTAGAGAGGTGGACGAACCCTCCGGTTGCTATCTAGGCAAGGGGTTTTAAGCGGTGTACTTCACACTCTTTAGATGAAATTTGTATTCATATGTTGGATTCTGATTTAGATGTGTAAAATTTGTTATCTTTAACCTTGTTTGATAACAATAGAAAATATAAAATTTTAAAATTAATCACACACTGCACGTATCACATAAAAATAGTAGTGGCTGGATTTCATCACCAACCATTGCTTGAGACTTGGTGATGGTGGTAGTCATTTCCATCCACTAGTATCTACCTTAGACACCATAGGTTTACCCTCGAGCAAACTTGTTGGAGGTCATTACCAACAAGAATCTCGTTGCCCTTGCCAAACCATAGTTTTTACCTTTATTTTGCATTAAGTAAGATTAGAACATCAAAACACACAAAACTGTCACTTTAAAAAGAATACACATTAATGAATGAGATAATCAATGAATGAGGTAAGCCACACAAGGTAAAAACTTAGCATTGATTGTTTCTACCATTTTAAATTATGTACAAGTTTCAGTTTTGGTGATCTCTTTGACTATTTTAAGTTTGGATTTGATTACTTTATGGTATTAACATGAAATCAGAAGAAAGTAATGAATCTAAATAACTTAATGGAAAATACATCCGATTTTCCTACCACTTCGATGGCAAACCCTTATCCATCCCTACCACAAGTAGGATCCCTTCCGCATAACATTGAGTAGCCTACCACCCACATAGACATGGACAAGGTAGAGGCTATTTACAAGTCTTCTAACTATGTCCTTGAGCCCCTTAGTCAAGACTGTGTTGAACAACTAGAATTGGCTACAACCTGTCCATCCAATACCACCCAAGGATATCATAATTCTACCTATGAATATGGTATACCTTCTTCTTCTAGCCCAACCCAAAACACAAGTGTTTTTAACACTTACCCTTCATCTAGCCATATCCAAGCATATTCCAATCCCTTGTATGAGGAGTATGTGAATGCTACCTCACAAGTGCTGACCTCCCAAGTTGCCACATCAAGTGCAACTTGTGATATGCCCATTTCTTCTAATCCATCCTCATCACTTCCTTCATCTTCCAATCTAGCCGCAACCATGTCAATTTCTACCATGTTCGAACAAGAACTTCAAGACATATCAAGTGTCATGAATAGATTGCTCTTACAACATAGAAAGGCTAAGCAACAAGTTCATGTAGACCCTATGCTCCATGCAGTTCCAACCCAACCCATCATAGCCAACCAAAATCCAACATGGATACCCCAATCTGTGATGGCTTCCATTCCCAATCCTCCACCAATTCACACCCCAACCCAACCAATTACCATTTCTTCTAGCCAACCTCCCAACCAATTCTTCCAACATCCCCCTCATCAATCATCTCCTTCTTTCAATCACCAATCTTCACCCCATGTTCAAACCAATCCATTCCACCAAAATAGGCTAATCACTCCACAACATTTTTCTTCCAATCCATCTCCCAATCATCAGGTAATCCAAGGCTTCCACATTCTTGGGGAAGATCCTAGGATATAGGCCATGCAGAAATAGATTGATCAGTTGATGCAAAACACCCCTGGCATGTCAAGCCAGAAACTGACCTTAAGTCAATTGATCCACCAACCAATTCATCCTTCGGTGCCATCACCACCATATCTGATAGACTTCACATTACCAAAGTTTGATAAATATAGGGGAACCGAGGACCCTAAGGAGCATGTGAGCTCATTTGTTCATGCATGTTTTTGGATTCAAATCGACGATGCCCTCATGCTCTAAAATTTTCCTCAAACACTAGGAGGAGATGCCATAGAGTGGTTCAATCAGTTGCCAACACACAATATTTACACTTTTACTCAATTGATGGATCTATTCTTGGACCGTTTTGTCCTAAACATTAGAAATAAGGTCTCATTATCAGACATCTATCATCTAAAACAATGGGATGATGAGCCTATTTACGATTTTGGAAACCGTTGGAGGGCAATTATAACCAAATTGCCATTCTCCCTACCAATGGATGAAATTATCAAATTATTCACCAAGAGTTGCTTAAAACCCATCTCTTGGATGCTTCAGCTTAATACTTATCACACATTTGAAGAAGCTTTAGCACAGGCTAGCATCATTGAGGAAATCAAAATCCAAGAGGGCATCATTAAGCCTAAGAAGAAAGAATGGCAAAACAAGGGCCAATATCAAAATAATCAATCTAGCCAAAACAAATCATCACAAGCCTCTACGGCTAATACACCCAATCAAGTTAATCAAGTGGTGGTGAGCCAACCCGTAATGGCTCAACAACCTGTGCAACAACCAATTGCTTATCATGTGGTCCCATCAGTAACACAAGCACCCATGGTGCAAAACATAGTGCCAATTGTAGAACAACCTTTCCGCCGCCAATACACCCGACCTCAACGTCAATACACTCCCTTAGCGGAGTCATATTCTTCCCTTTTCTGAAGGTTGTACGAAACAAACAAGTTAGCCTTGCCTGAAGTCAAGCCCGATGACCCTACCAAACATCCCAAAAACTATAGAGAACACCTATTTTACCCATACCATAGGCAAAATGGTCATGACATCAACTCCTGCCATGTTTTTAAGAACATCGTCCAAGACCTCATAGACTTAGGGGCCATCAATGTGGATAATCCCTTAGCTCCACAAAACCAAAATTTGGGAATTTTTTAGACACCTCTTCCCAACCATGGAGAGGCCCAAACTAACGTAGGAGGTAATAACCATCAAACACCTCCTAACCAAGTCAACCATGTCCAACAATACCAAAATTTTGTAGGAGCGGTTCATGTAGTCACAAGAGGGCAAAGGCAAAATCAACAGAGTGTCCAACAACCTTCAAATCCACCACCCATCCAAACATCTCCAAATCCATCCCCTCCAATCCATCTTTCCAATCCACCAAATCAACCCATCCATCGACCTATAAGGCCAACGGTAACCTTAAGTAGCCGGTTAACTACTAGCTTGAAAATGGCATCAGCTAAATTGTTTGTATATGAGCTTATCCAACAATCCCCTAGGCATAGAGAAGCTTTAATGGAGATTCTTAAGTCTATTGAGTTAGAAGCCCAAGACTCTAATGCCTTCAATAGTTTTTTAGGGAGTGTTAGGACATGCATGGAGCCATCCATCACCTTTTATGACTTTGAAATAAATTCGATAACCTCAAAATCTATGGATCCTCCATTGCATATCATGGCCTTGATAGATAAAAAGCCATTCAAAAGAGTCCTAATAGACACCAGCTCATCCATTAACATCATCACCACCACTGCCCTTCACCACCTCAAGCTACCACCTTCCCACATTTCCAAGTCATCATTCACCCTCAAAGCATTTAACGATGCTTTGTGTACCACAGTTGGCACTATTGTTTTACCCATTGAAGTAGGGGCTAGAATGTTGCACACAATGTTTCATATATTGGAAGGAACAATGGCATACAATGTACTCCTTGGTAGACCTTGGATGAGGGAAATGAAATGTGTTCCTTCAATTCTTCATCAATGCTTGAAATACGTTCATGATGGACAAGTCCATTGCATCCCCATAGATGTAGAACCTTTTAAGTATTGCAATTTCATTTCAAATCCTTATGAATCCATGTTGCCCTCCACCCATTTATTTTTATCCCCATATTCATCTAATTCAACTCATTCTTCTTCTAATCCATCTCCTTCTAATCCATCCACATCTTCTTCCAAAGCTCCTATTCTTGAGGAGTTACCCATCATCGAACCCCCTAAATCATCCATTTCTTCTTGTACATGTGGTCAAGGTCAACCCACTTTCACCACATCGTCCACATCAACCATTCCTTCTTCTACAACCATCTCTTCTTCATCATCATTGCCTCATCCACCTTCTTCTAATTCCAAGCCATCACCCAATCCTTCTCCATCAGTCGATGTTTCACAAGTTGAACTTTTAGATTGTGAAATATTTAACTCTCCACCAACATCCATAGCCAACTCCAATCCTGAGCCATCATCCACCACCTCATCCCAAGTTGAGGTCCACATCACTAGTCCTGGTATTGGTGAATACGTGGTCCAAGATGTTACCATTACCCCTTTAGCCATTCCCACAACCAAGGATTTTGGTCACCCACGTGACCATCCTTTAACCATAGGTGTTGTATATGATATGAGTTCTGCTCCTAATAGTATTAACTTTGTCTATGGAGGGTTGGATTCCTCAATTGAGGCAAACCCACCCAAAGAACCAAAAGAGCCGAGACATGCCAACATACACAATATGGCAGGATTTCCATCTCGTTACTTTCACATAGTCAATTGGCAAGGTCAAGGTCTAGGTTCCCATGAACAAGGGATACATGACATCATTGATTTCCCATATCAAGGAGCACATGATCATTCAGGCTTAGGGTATACCCCACTTTCCACAACCCCTTCTCTTGAGCAAGCTTTCCAAAAGGCTTAGCCTCAATGACGAAGATAAAGCCCCCCTTCCATGTTCCTCAACCACTTCTCTTGAACAAGCTCTTCAAGAGCTTAGTTTCAATGAAGAAGATGATCCCCTCAATTTTTCATACCCACTCCCAGATTCTGATGATGAAAGTTATGAAGAGTATGAACTTATGTCCAACACTTTTGATGATTCTGAAGAGGAATTTCAGCCCATTGTTCCCCTTACCCAATAGGATGAGTTTTACCTCACAATGTTCCCCATCCATTAGCCCATATTTCACTTGCTTCTTCCACAAGAACAAGTTGACCCACCTGGTGAACCACCCCCACCTTGAGCTCCATTGAGCCATTCATCCAAGCCAAAATTTGTAACATATGTACAAAAAAAAAAAAAACCCAAAAACAAAATTTTTCTTTACATGTACATAGAATTTGATTTCATGTTTGTTGCTGCTATCTAGGGTAAACAAGATTCGACATTAGTTCCCATCCTTTCTTCCAATCCATCCTATCCTACTAAGTCAATATGAATCCTATTGACTTATTCACCCCACTCCACAATCCATACAATCCGGCTAAGCCAATTCCAATTGACGAAAGCCTTGTTGACATGGATCGGATTTCTTCCCCACCCTCCTTTTTGGAGTTCATCCTATCCAAGGAATTGTTAAGGGCTTCCACCAACTACATTCCTCCTTCCCCTCCACCTTCACCTCCATTTTCCACCAAGAGTCCTAAGGTATTTTAGGTAGATAGAAGAATTAGATGACATCATAGACTATCCTAACTGGATCTCGAGCCTCGTACCCATTCGCTAAGTTAATGGGGTGATACGCATTTGCATTGATTTTCGAGACCGGTCTTAGCTCTTCCTTGTCTAGGGGTCCTCTTCTATGCATGATTTGATTATTATATATACATGGCTAAAAAAAAACACAAACAAAAACAAATCATTCATATAGGCATGTTCCATTGCATACATATTGTATTTTTACATGCATTTCTCATATTACATTTATACATATTGCACACATATTCCATTTGCATTCATTCCACATGCATTCCACTATGCATTTTACATCTCGCATGCATTCCACTACATTCCCTCATTTTTCATATTGCATTCATCCCATCCCATGTTCAATGATCTTTTATAGTAGTGATGATATGGCCAAATACAAAAAGACAAGTTTCACAATTGGGGGTACCTATTTTTGGTATTTATGCAATGTTCTCCAATGTCATAAACCAACAAGCCCATTTTTCAAAAATCATAAAGCCAAAATTTTCATTCACTCAGCCACTACTAGTGTATCTAGCAACCTCTGAAAAGATGTCCAATTTTCTTTGGGACCAAAAACACTTTTTCACATTAAAAAAGTCTTGAGTCTTGTCAATTGATTCCAAAAGCAATCTTGTACCAACCACACTTTTTCACACCTTAAAAATATTTTGATTCAAATAAGGATAACACCATACTTGGGGTGGCACCTTGAAGTGAAAAGGGTATTCCTCACTTGTCCTATCATGCAACATAGTCCAAAAACCAAAAATAGTGGTTCTCACCACTATCACAATTGCTCTCCAAATACAAACACAAAATATAGAGTAGTAAGGATAGGGTCACATTCTCATCACACTTCGGTTGAGAATCCGATTCCCCAAAGCTCTATCCCAAATTCACAAATCCCATAGATCCCTAAAGTTGTAAGGATCGTACTACATTTCCCTCAGAAAGTTATGTAGTCATCCCCAAGGCCTAAAATATCAAATCATTGGACTATGGAGTGAGTCTCCACCGGGGCTATAGATGCTTGACTGGTAGTGGAGTAAGCTCATGCGAGGTGACATGTCTCTCTTCCAAAAAGGGAGACCTCTGACCGCACATACGGACAAGCTAGCTTCTTGGTCCTCTCCATAACAGGTCATGCCCAATTTACTCATAATGGGTTAATGAACTTCACATGCACACACATTGGTTCTTGATTGCCTAGGGTCATTTTCATGCTCAAGATTTGGTACATGAACTTCACTTGCACACACCTTGGTCCTAAAGAAAGTTAGACAACCTTTAGTGAGTTTGGTTGATAGCACTAGTCTGTTTGAGTCTTTGAAAATCTTTTAGTATTCCATATCAACATCCATATCTTCTTCCATATCAACATCCATATCTTCTTCCATGTCAGCATCCATGTCTTCATCATGGATCAACCTGCATAAAGCCACCAAGTTTGGTGCCCCCGATGGCAAAACAATGAACAAAAATGGCCAACAAAATTTTGAACTAAAAAGGATCATTAGAACATCATGCATTCCTCTCATATAGTTAGCATTCATATACATGCCATTTAGCTTGCATTAATCATCCATATAAACACCATCCATATACATGCCATTTCACTTGCATTAATCATCCATAACATTATGCATAAACATCATGATTAGTTTGCATTAGTCATCCATAAGAAATGCATAAAAACATTTTCATAAAACATGCATTGCATACACATAAAACATTCACACAAAAGATAACACAAATATATAAAAATCCATGTATATATATATCAAAAATATCATATGTACAATGAATGCCATAAAGGCTACAATGGAGCACCAAGGCTCATATACAAAAGTGCATCTAAGCACTAAGCTAATGTCTATGAGTGGACCCTTAAGACCTAGTAGGAGCCCTAGACCTAGAACTAGATGTTGTATGCCTCGATGCCTCGATCCTAGAGGATGAAGGAGGATCTAGTAAAGGAATATGATTAGCCATGCACAAATCCTCCAAGGAGTGCACGTATGTCTCGCTAGCCTGTAGTCATCGTAAGTCAATCTGATGATGTCGCTCTCTCACCAAAATCTCTACTCGAAGCCTCATGACCATCTCCTGATCACCAACCCTGACTATCGACCGCTCTACCTCCATCCGAGCTATAGTAGCCTGTAACTCAGCAATAACCCCATCTCACCCCACTAGAGCCTCCCTATGAGACTCTAGTGTAGTCTCTCACTCCTCGTGGAGCTGCTCCACCTTTGCCCGTAG
This sequence comes from Wollemia nobilis, assembly GCA_028583015.1. Taxonomy (NCBI): domain Eukaryota; kingdom Viridiplantae; phylum Streptophyta; class Pinopsida; order Araucariales; family Araucariaceae; genus Wollemia; species Wollemia nobilis. Next base: position 44,322,199 of record JAQPPZ010016981.1, on the reverse strand, counting down.
CCTAGCCACCTTAGAGATCTCCCCCATCTCCTCATCATCCTCCCCATCCTCATCCACCACCTCCACCTCAGGATTCTACTGGACTGCTCCCCTCGATCACCTCCAACTCATCGATCGTTGAGGCCTCATCCTCTTCAGAGTTATCCTCGACCCTACAACTGCCGCATCCCCACCACTCACCACCTTTGGTACCCATACTTCTTGGGCACCAAACCAAGCTGCATACTCCAATATCACCCCGACATCATCTATGTCGAGGACCTCTAGCCACTCATCATCTCCTATCTGAACCCACCATGGCTCCACACATGGAAGCCCCACCTCATCCCACTGATGTCGGTACAACATCGGCTCATCCAACACATCCTGATATAAGCCTAATTGCCTCAACACCCATGAGTATTGGAAGTACTCCACCTCCTCATCCCTCCTCCCAACCAACCATTAAGCCTACCTCACCCGATGCAGTTGCTCCTCATCACCATCCCATCAGACTCCTTGCCATGGCCTCCATATCACATCAGCCCAAGTCAACCCCGACCACATATCCTGATACCACTAGCTGGTATGCACCTCTCAACTCGGTTGCACCTCCTCAACCACCACCCATCTCCTCGCATAGGGCTCACCCATATGCCATGCCTAGCAAGGTAGCCCCTCCGGTCGAGCCACACTAAAGTGCTCCTAAGCCCAACACTATAGGAGGAAGCTGCACCCAATCCCCTTCCCCCCCCCCCCCCGGGCCCCCCCCCCCCGGGGGGGGGCCCCCCCCCCCCGGCCAGGGCAACCAACAAAAAAGGGGGAGCCACCAACTCCTTCTCCTTGTACATGCTCAGGTAGCATATACCTCCATCCCCCATCCTCGCCTCTCGCCACTACTCCTCGAACATCTTCTCCATATCCACCTTCTTGTCATGTCCAACCATCACCTTCTCCCCTTCTACTGGCACCTTGAGGATGTGGTATACATCCTCAAGGGTGATAATAGCCTCCCCGATCGGTAGCTAGAATGTCCCCCTATCAAAATCCCATCTCTCTATCAATGATGAGAGATACCCCTCATCCACCCTCACAACATCCAACCTAGCCACTTCCTCCAAACCCACCTTCCCCAAAAGCTCCCAATCCCCCTCCATGAGCTTCTTCCTCATCCCAAGAACAAGAGGAGAGAAGTGATGTCGAGGCTCTATCTCCCTCAACTGCAGCAACAAACATTTTTTTATTAATATTATTTCAAAAAAAATATAATAAAAAATACAAAAGTTTTGCACAAAAGACATAGTGTTTTTCAACATTACCGAGGCAAAGCGAGCCTCCGCTCCACCAACAGCATGAACTCCCTCCGCCACCATAGCTCCCATGCAAATTCTCACCAACCTCACCTTCCTCACCAATTCACTCCACTCCTCAGGCACAGATGCAAAAACTCTCAAATACAGGAATGAGCCAAAAAATCTGCACTACAAGCTACTTATAGCTGCAGCTAGTGCACTCAGGTGTAGTCCGGTGCCTGTGGGTCGCTGGCATGCATGGGTACCTATAGGTGCACCCAAGCATGTCCAGGCACCTATAGAATATCGCAGGCATAGTCGGGTGCCTAGTGTCAGGATGCCATAAAGGCAAAAGGGCCCAAAATAGGAGCTTGCCCCCTCAAAACCCCATCAAATTTCACCCACACATCATGCATATCATAAAATTATGTTTTGTAAAAGCAAAAGTCATTTTGTGCATTTTTTGAATACGATCCACATTTGTAAAATACACAAATCGAGTTACAAAATGCATCAAATGATTCCAAATTTTTACAAAACTAACACTCATCTCTTCTATTCCATATTCTTCATCATTCCATAAATTTTTGTAAAGTTTGGAGTTGATTTGACCATCAAATCAGTTGTTTCCATCCAAAAAGTGCAAAATCAACCACTAACAATTTCATATTTACAAATTGACTCTGATATTGGTGATTTCATCATATTCTTCCATCAACATTCTTTCCATTATCATAATCTACCATCATTTCTTCCAACACATGTCAAAATTACAAGTGAATCTCGTATATAGTGGTTCATTCTATATACTTGGCGATTGCAACGATTCACATCCATGCAATTCGGTAAGATGAATGGATTACCATAAGAATGCTTGGTCATCATCATCATCACTTATCTCCTTGTTCGAGAACACAATCACATTTGGTACTTCAAATTTTGAGTGAAACCTTGCCAAGAACAATTTGCACAAAAGCAGTCATTGATGGCCTAGTCCGTGAGGCTTAAAACATGGACACAAATCAAATTTCATCATCCACAATCTCCTTAACACCTTCGAGATATGCACTAGCTAGGTTGACAGATCACTAGCAGTACGTCCAAGGTTCATTACTTTTTCTTCCTTTTTGCATTATCATTTTGCATATCAATGATGCCGACAAGGCAAAATGCTTCAACAACATCGATTCATCCCAAATTTGGGGCAACCATAATTTGATTATGATTTTCCCATGATGGGATACATCTTACATGATCATGACATCTACATTTGACACAACCCCCTCCCACCATTGGGGCAAAAATGGTATCACATTTTACATCATTCATATCATCCACATCACATCACATTTGCACAAAACCCTTCATCCATTAGGGTAAACGCAGACACATCACATCACATTTTTCACTAACCCCCTTCACACCGTTGGGGTAAAAATGGTACCACATCATTCATCATTTGCACAAATTTTTCAATTGGCTCATGTGATTCATCCATAATCCCATTTGCCAATTGAGGGGGTAAGCTACGCAAATTCCAAAAATTCTTTATTCTTTTGTCTTCAACATTATTGCTCAAAATCCAACAAGAGAGAGAAGCTGCTTCTATGCCCAAAGCCCAACCAGGTGTCTCGTGTTTTTGCACCATATTGTGTTTCATGCAACATGGTACAAAAAGGGGCATATGTAGACACCAAATCCTAGCCACTTATCCACCATCACCCCTTCTTGCCATTCAATTGGCCATTCCATGCCTTTCCCACCATCCAATGGCCCACTTTAGCCCTTTCCCGCCATTTTCTAACCCATATTTGAATATATTTTATATTTTTTTTTTTTATTAAATATATTTTAATATATTTATTATAAAATATATATTTATAAGCCCAATTAACCTTAGCCATTAGATCTAATCTAATCTCAGCCATCCATCTTCCTTAATCTGTGTCACACTTAAAGTATAATCTCAGCCTTTGGATTTGATTTAATATTAGCCACATGATCAAAAGTGTTAGGCTAAAACCCTAAGAAAACCCTAGGCTTGATTATAAGTAGGAGCATTCTCAATGCTCAACCCCTAGAAAATTTGAGTCTTGAAATCCTGAAGAAGTCTGAGGTTCATGCATTTTGAATACCATTGTTAGAGTTGAGTGGATTGTGCCCTAGCATATTCTGCTTAAGAACCTGTTGTGGTTGCTCCACAACTAGCCCCAAATCTTGGGGACCCACTTTAATTTTTGGTTTTTGAGAGTCTCGTTTGTCTTTGAGTGTGAATGGCTGATATGACTTCAATCACGAGCTCACCATATGGACTTTAAGCCTCCTTTGTTTATAGGATCTTCTTGTAGGTTGGGAGAAATTTTACTTTAATGTTGATTGAAGTCATTGTGGAGTGCAGGGATGGTTTTATTCGCTTTGGTAAAATCAAATTTTGGCTTTAGCCTTTCGTTTTATATTTTGCTTGTTTTATTTTAGCTTGATTTTTGTAGTTTAAAGCCCTAGGTTTTATCATTGGATCACACCCACACACACACACACACACACACACACACACACATATATATATATATATATATATATATATATATATATATATATATATATATATATACGCTTAAATTAAAAAAATGAAAATAAAAGAAAAATATCATTATTATTATTATTATATTATATTATGTAATAATAATAATAATATAAGTATATATATTTATAACAAAAAATAATAACAAAATATATAAAGCTTTTATTGGAACCAATGATTATATTAAACAAAATAAAATAATAAAAAAAACAATAAATAATCAATGAAATTACAATAAACTATAAATATGTATATAGTTATATATGTATTTATATTCGAATAACATATATATAAAATAAAAACTAGTGACAAAATTAAACTACTTCATTAAGTAGTGAAGCCACTTTCCATTTCGTTTATATATATCAAAATTTGTTACTTCTTGATCGTTTCGTCCCATGTGTAGGATAGTAACGGTGACCTTGGCGACAAAAGGGTAATAGGAGATTACGTGGATGCATACGTGGAAGTTTCCTACTCGCTCTGGAGACCTCCAAGTTAAACATCGATCCAATCGAACGAGAAGCTTGTTTGGGATGACAGTTATGACAAAAGGATGTGTACACATGTGAAACAGGTGGAATAATGGGTAGCCTTCGGTAAAGTGGGGGCAATAAAATTTATACATGTTGCCACAATAGTAAACGCAGCCACTAAAAGACACATTTACGCAGTGAATGAAAAATTCGAGGATTGACGTAGCTTGAGAACTTGTTGTTCATGGTCCCCACAGCAATGATACACAACAACCTGTAGATGCCACAAAGCACACCTGGTGACATGGTTGAATAATGAAATGCATAGCACAAATATCAAGATGACTAGATGAGCATGAGATGATGTGGTTGAGCACCATTGAAGGACATGGCCCATTGATGTGAGGTCAATCTGATGCTTAGGTCAATGCGATGCTTATGTGGCAGACGTTGGCACCAGCAAGGTGATGTGGATACCATGGACTACGTCAATGAGTGATTCGAAGGGTGCGACAGTGAGCGTTTGTTGATTCTGGTGGACAACGTGGAGTAGATTAGTCATGAGGTGGTTGATGCATAATAGACAACAAGACAACATTAAAATTGGTGATGCAGATATGAAAGTCATGGATTCCACCCCCCTCAACAACAAGACCACAACAAATAATATAGAGGTATTATTGATAGTGTATCTGGTATACACAAGATTTAAGATGCTATATACTATATGTTGGCAATTGTTCTCCATTGGATGATAGAAAATATGCACACAGATTGCGACGATAGATTGGACCCAGGTGAGACGTATGGCAACAAACCAAAGGGGCAATCTACATCAATGTTTATCGGGAAAGACCCTATGGTTACTCTATTTCATTTGATAGAGATACAGTGGCTCGCATGGAAAAATTAAATGGAAGGTAACATCAAGCAGATTTTAACGATGGACAGGAATTTACCATGAAAATGGTGATTGCTCAAATCTCGCATATGGTAGTTGGGAGTAGACAATCCCAAAAAGTGGATTTCGGTAGCACTCGAATGCCTTTGACCAACCATAAAGCAGCGCGTCATTAATCATGAGGAGACACGATGATGTAGCGACTGCTAAATACAGGCTTTTTGATAGGAAGTCAGTGCCTGGGTGTAGGTTTTACAGTGTCCCCATGAGCGACATCAGTGATGTTTATGCATATAGTGGGACTATGGGAAGAACATCGTATTAACACCAGGAGTTCCACAGAGAAGGGCATGTATTCAAATAGCACAAATTGGAGGATGCACGATCGAGATAAACATTGGACTTTGATTGTGATAGTGAATTCGACAAAGTTAGAGAGCCCAGTAGATGCGGTGTTTGACAAGAGTTAGGTTTAAGGTGATTTTTGAATGCATGCCAGGGCATGGAATAGAGGATAATGCTAAAATAAAAAAATATGGCAATGGTGTGATTTCATCATCGACATGGCATTGTGGAAGCTCCGGTTGTCTGTGGGATTTGTATCTACGTTTAGAACTTTGGTCAAAGTTTAACTTTAAGAGGGGATGGCATTTTGATTAAAGTATGGTAAATGAAAGTTACACTCCTCACCATGAGCTAAAAAATGGCTATTAAAAAGGCAACGTATCTGTTACTAGGGTAGGCCAAATCCACATGGTGCTCGTGGATAAGACAATGCCTTAAAAAGCAATGTTACATGGAATAAAAGGGCATGTAAATAATTATATTTAGTGTTTCCATAATAAATAGGGAGGGAATACGTTACCATGCGAAACCATGGAGAGGGAAGCCAAAACGATTGCATGGAGACGAAATACCAAACGAAGCCATGCGAAATGAAACAGAATAGACCAAGATGAACGGAAAGAAAAAGATAGTGTTGGAAGGAAACGAAGAGATTTTTTGTGAAATAATAAATATCAGATTCGAACATTTAAACATGGTTGGAAACTATTCTAGAAAAAATGTTGCAGATTTTTGGACCTATTTTGGAAATGGGTTTTCCTTCCATTTGGGCTGGAAATTGTGTAAATAAGAATATTTTTTGAAATATAATGCTTCCATTTTGGCAAGAGCAACCTTTGTGAGCAAAACTAAAAGGAGATTACGTCTAGGACTACTGCTTTTACTGTGTATCTTTTTTGCATTATTTTTTGGCTTGTATCTATTTTTTTATGCCATTAAATGGGTTACAATAGGTGAATGTCAAATATAATACAAATACGTTCTATCCTTTGAGTCTCACACTTGGTCTAATATGATTGTGCTTGTTTTGCAGGTCTGTTAGGTCAGGTTGTCTTAGGTTTATCTCGTAACTTGGGGTTTTGTAGGGAGGGGATTGTTAACGAAAATCTGATGTCATTTTGTTTTCTAGCCAACCTTGTAGATTATGGTTTCTGCATTAAATTTCACATTTCAGATTTTAACTTTATTTTCTAACTTTTTATTTTGAATTTTTTTTTAATTTTCGGGCATTAAAATAAAAATTCAAAAAAATTTCAAAATCCAAAAATAATTGTATGGATGCGTAGAGTATACTTTGTACTCCCATTTTACACTTAGACATATTTTCTTTGGAGTCATTTCGTATTTTTAAAAATTATCCGAAGTTGTTTTATTGTTGATTTTTAAATTTCGAAATTGCAAAATTTCCATTTTGAGGTCAAATTTAATTTTTTCAGTATTATACTTCATTCATGAGCCTATGATGACATTTCCTTCATGAAAATTTCAATTTCATTGAAGGGGTTATGTTTTATGGCATTTCACAAATTACCATTTTTGGAGCAATAAATGCACCTTTTCTTCATGAAAATTCTGATTTCATTGAAGGGGGTAATTTTTATATGTTATATTAAAGGGCTGTTTTAAAGCATTAAATTATTTTTCTTTATGAAAATTATTTCATAAAAGAGGGATAATTAAATGACATTCTAAAGTCCTTACTTCAAGGCAATAAATTATCATCTCTTTGTGAAAATTAATTTCACCAAAGAGGGATAATTTATTAATCACATTAAAAAGCTAACCTTACCATCATGATAAGAAGCTACATTTGAGGAGTCTATTATCATTTCAGATTTACTTTCATAGATAGATTTAAGCTTAAAGTAGGATTTAATGCAAGATAAAACTTGTTTAAAATCCACTTAATAAGGGAAGATAAAATCTACCTTAAAATCCTCAAGATAAAAGGAATTAAGGCACTACATCGTGGTCATATGAGGACCAACTCACATTTGCTTTATTTTGGTTTCATGAACAATCATTAAAGTAGCATGGTAAAATAAACCAACACGTGCCCCTGGTTTACAGTTGCTTGCAATCACTAAGGTGTTCCTAGCACTGAATCGGTATATTTTTATTGAGATTACTAATACACATGCAAATGCTAACATAGCGAAGACCTTGGAGAAGTTTTTTTTAAATTCTTTGCAAGAGAGGGTTTTGGGATTGAAACCCTAAGGGAGAGTGTAATTTCACAATTGGGTAAAATTAACACCAATATTTTGGCGCTAGAAGGAGGTCCAAAGTGGTTTATTTTATTTTATTTATGCTAAGCAATTCATGAATTGTTATTCATTGATCTAACTCTTTTGGATTGTTCATACATGAATAATGTGATTTGGTATAACTTTGAGAGTTTTGAATTGCTAAATATTTCAAGTTCATTTGATTAGCATCTTTGGTTTCTTCTAACACTCACACTTTGGGAGCTAGGAGGATTTGAATTGATTTATTTTATGGTCATTTAGATGCTAAATTTTTCATGTTACTTGAAATATTTATTTGCAAAACATTGGTCTTGACTAACGAGATTTTGTTTCCATATGATTACTTTCATTTGATTCTAACATTCTCTATTCTCAATGATGCATTAATGCTAACATGTTACAAATTTGAGAATGTTCTTCAATTTCATGGTTTAATGGATACATATATCTTGGTTGATGCTAACATGATCATTCATATGTTACATGTTTGATATTGGTTAGTCATTTCATGTTTCTTTGTAACAAATATTTATTTGACTAACAAATTGGTTTTGAAGTTATCCTTTGAGTTTCACTAATGGCTACAAATACTGGAAAGTGGTATGGGGTACATGGTAATCCTTTGAACATTAGTGGAGATGCTCATGACTTACCCAAGAACATAGAGAAACTTTTGCCCAAGTTTAAGCACAATGGCACAATTTTGGTCGAGGAGCACATTCAATCCTATGTGGATATCCTAGTTAGATGGAATGTTGAACATGAGGATGTGGCATGTAGATTGTTTCCTGGGAGCCTAGATGAGGTAGCATATGATTGGTACATCAATTTACCCACTAGCTCTATTACATCCTGGGCCCAATTGGAAAATGCCTTTATCAATCAATTTAGGTTGCCCATTGATCCTCTCACGATATATCAACAATTTTCTTCTTGCAAGAGGGAACCTAATGAGCCAGTGAGAATTTTCAACATGATATTTCAAAAGCTCTATGCGAGATTAATTTCTCCCTATACTATTGAGGAGAGCGGTGCTCTTCAAATATACTTTGGGGCATTGGATCCATTATTTGCCATGTTCATTAGGACAAATCCTTTGGTCACTAATCTTGCATCGGCCTACACAAAAGCTATGATTGTAGATCAACAATTGAGGCCACAAGGTTATGGGATGGAGCAATTGTCTATGGTAGGACAACTAGGGGCTTGCAATCAAACCTCGATGGTAAATCAAGCATGGGCACAATAGAATTTGATATCAAACGTTTTGCCCCATAATAAATTTTACCCTACCATACCCACTTATTCTCCCACATGCACTTATACGAGTACATCTATCCATACAACTACTCCACAGTTAGATAATCATGTGATCACTCATGGAGCCATTGCAACAAGTGTTCAGGCTTTGTCTATTGATGTCAATCCAACTAATCCTACTACTTCTACCACTCAACCCAAAGATCTTGTATCAGAAGTAAAATAGCAAAAGAAGGTGGTTAAGAAGTTAAGTAGAGATGTGGTTCCATCACAAAAACGAGCACATCAATGTATGCATCCAAATCATCCTAGGAAGAAAATTCATAATGCTAATATTAATGATATTTCATGTTATGCTCCTTCAGGTGATAGAAGATATTTTGATGTGACTTACATTGAAGTAAATGCCTATTCAGAATGTCTTGAAGAGCATGAAGATTTTGGAGAAGAAATTTTATGGATGGGTAACAAGAATGTTGGAATCAAATGATCACCATCTTGTTTTGGAAAGGAAAGATCTAGAATCATTACCCACAAATGAGGATTTGGATGAACAAACCTATGAGGATATGATTTGGTCATGTGTACTTGCAAAGGAATATTGGAGCGACTATATGGAGCAAGATGTAAAAATTGATCCCATTATAGAAGCTCCTAAGCCATCAAAAGTGGTTGAAAATGAATTTGAAAGAAAATCAATAAATGAATTTGAAGACATAACCGAATTTCACCACTTGTTCTCGGAAGATACTTTGGATAATATTGTTGAAATTAATGGCAAAGAAAATCCACACCTTCCAAATTGTGATAAAATTGAATCATGGGTTACTAATTTGGACTATGATAGCTTTACAAATTTGAATTCAAGGAATGACCCACTTTTGGAAGTAATTGAACCATCTAAGGAAGGTGAAGATGAATTGGATGAGAAACATGTTGATGAATCGAAATACGATGAAGAAATAATTGAGCATCACAACTTGATATTGGAAGATGATTACTATGATTCTTGGAAGAAATGGGAAGAATATGCTCGATCTAAATCTTCTAATGAACTTTTTGTGTCAATTGATATGCAAGATAATACGATTATTTTCTCGCATGAGGATATTACAAATCTTGTACAATTTGAGAAAGTTTTGGAAGAGGAATTCAAATCTCATAAAATTTTGGAAAATGATAAGGATTCTACCACCATGAATCAAGAAGGAGAATTATTTGCTTTGGGTTCCTTTGAGGGAAAAGAAATTGAAAATCTTGATCCACTTACTTGTTCTACAATGTCTATGCCATTTCAAAATGAGGAAATTTCAGAACCTGAATGGTTTGGGTTTGATATCACTGATGATCCAATTGAAAATATCATGTTATCTAAAACAACCCAAGTGATTGATCATGGAGATGTGTTAGTTGACCCATCCCTAGATAGACAAGACTTATGGTTTGAAGAGGATGCACATGTTTTTAATTGGGTGCCTAATCTTGGTGTCTTTGATAAACAGGTCATGGAGAAAGAACAAGTGCTATATGATGACAATGATGAATCTCATGACATAAAAGAGGAAGTTCCAAATCTTCTCCAAGTAATGGTAAATGGAAATGTGCCAAAGGTAAAATCTCACCTTTTGGGTTCCACCATTCAAAATCTAGGTGAAGGTTTATCTAATGGATTGTTGGATTCAAATACTATCAATGATGAAATGTCATTTGTGGTTGATAAAGAATTTGACTTAATTTCTCCTCACACCACTAATGATATTGCTTTATTGAATGAAAATGAAGTTGATATGCTTGAAGTGTTAAATCAAGTCCATAATCAATTAGTTGTTGAATCTAGGATACAAAATTATGATGATGCTCATTTAATAAATATCCTAGGTGCTTGCAAACGATTACATGAATTTGATTGGCCTACAAATTTGAAAAATGATTTGGCTTTAAAATTTGTAGAAATAGGTTCCTATTTGCAAGATCTCATATCTAAAAATGAAAGCTTATTTCTACACCATGAACCAAAGTGTGAAATGGACTTCTTAAAGAATAGACAAGATAAAATTGAAGATCAATTATTGTCTAATCAATTTGAGAACTTGAAACTCCACCATAGGGTTATTAATGGAACTAAATCAAATTGGTATGGTGAGAGGGGCAAGTTGAAGTTTATTGCATTTTTTGGTCTAATCTTTTTTTTGTTGGGTTCCTACAAAGTTTGGCATGCGTATTACATTATATGTCTTTTGAAATATTCTAATCATGTTTGGGATCCAGGAAAGTGATAGGTCAAGCCTTGCACCATCTTGTACCATATTGTACATTTGTATATAAATCTTGGTTTTTTGGTTTTTATTTGTGTATTTTGTATTCATTCGCTTCCAATATTTCATTGATTTCTAGAGTTGTAGAGTGTGTTCCAAATGTTTTGGTTTTGGATTTTTTTTTGATGTTTGCAAGTTTGATTTGTGTGTTTTGTATTCATTCGCTTCCAAGTTTTGGTTGTTTTCTAGTATTTTAGAGTGAGATGTCAGCTCATGTCCTCATGAATGTTAACTAAGATAAGGAGAATATGAAGCATCAGAATTATATTGTAGAAGGCTCCACGAGTACCACAAACACATTAAAGAATATCGTTTGAAACTTGGGATGCGTGAAGTTGTCAGTTTTGCAAATTAGGGTGAAATATTTTGTATACTCCATCTCATTCATCCATATTTCATGGTACATTTCACATTGCATAAACATTGCATCTCACTTGCATCTACATTTCAAAGACAATCATCAAAAACATGTCAAATTCTCTTGGGATCATTGCACAATATACACTAAGAAGATCTTGAGATTGGGAACTGATGTCGAAACTATCTTGAACCAAACACAATTTGCACATATTAAAAACATCTTGGGTAAAATGGCCAAAACCATCCTTGGAAGAAAATGTGAGGTGAAAAGGGTCATCCTTGTTGGTCCTATCATGCAACATAGTCCATAAAACAGTGGTTTTCACTACTATCACAATACTTGAAACTAAAAAAATCAAGTAGTAAGGATAGGGTCAAATTCTCATCATACTTAGGTTGAGAATCTGATTCCCCAAAGCTCTAAGTCTGCTTGCATCACACACCACTGACTATTGGATTGTAAGGATCGTACTACATGTCCCCTCAGAAGGATGGGTAGTCATCTCTAAGATTCAAGAAATCAAAAGCAAAATCATGGACTATGGGGCTAACCTCCATCGGGGCTATAGACGCTTGATTGGTAGTGGAGTATGCTCATGCGTGGTGACATGTCTCATTTAAAAGTGAGACCTCTAACCGCTCAAATAGACAGGCTAGCCTTGTGGTTTCATCCATAACAGGTTTAACCATTTTGGTCAAAATGAGGTAATAAACTCAAAATTAGAGTAGTAAGGATAGGGTCAAATTCTCATCATACTTAGGTTGAGAATCTAATTCCCCAAAGCTCTGAGTCCACTTGCACACACTGGTTATGGATTGTAGCGGTTCATAACTAAGCTCTTGATATGGTAAATGAATTCACCACACACACATTTGGTCCTAAGAGGGTTAGATATTTTTAGTGTGTTTGTTTATGGTACTAGAATTTTTGAGTCTCTGTAAAATAGGTCATTCATATTATAGCATCCTTTCAATACAACCAATCTTGTATAAATCATCTATAACATATCATATGCATAAATCATGAAGAAATAAACATCCATGTGAAACTGACGATGGAATGTTGAATGGTTTCAAACGATAAGGAATGAATCACTTTGCACACACCGAGTTGATTTGAATGATTCTATGGTTCATGTTCTTTTTGTCTATTTCATTCTAGGATATTTGTTGATGTCTAATTGGTTGAGTGTTTTCAGAGTTTGGGTTCTTACCGAAATGCTCAGGAGCATTTCCCAGCAGAGTCGCCATTTGTTGTGGTTGCTCCACAACTAGCCCCAAATCTTGGGGACCCACTTTAATTTTTGGTTTTTGAGAGTCTCATTTGTCTTCGAGTGTGAATGGTTGATATGACCTCAATCACGAGCTCACCATATGGACTTTAAGCCTCCTTGGTTTATAGGATCTTCTTGTAGGTTGGGAGAAATTTTACTTTAATGTTGATTGAATTCATTGTGGAGTGCAGGGATGGTTTTATTCAGTTTGGTAAAATCAAATTTTGGCTTTAGCCTTTCGTTTTGTATTTTGCTTGTTTTCTTTTAGCTTGATTTTTGTAGTTTAAAGCCTTAGGTGTTATCATTGTATCATATATATATTATTATTATTATATATTTCATATATAATAATATATATATACGCTTAAATTAAAAAAAATGAAAATAAAAGAAAATATCATTATTATTATTATATTATATTATGTAATAATAATAATAATATAAGTATATATATTTGTATATATATTTATAACAAAAAATAATAATAAAAGATATAAAGCTTTTATTGGAACCAATGATTATATTCAACAAAATAAAATAATAATAAAAAAAAAACAATAAAAAATCAATGGAATTACAATAAACTATAAATATGGATATAGTTATATATGTATTTATATTCGAATAACATATATATATAAAATAAAAATTGGTGATAAAATTAAACTGCTTCATTAAGCAGTGAAGCCACTTTCCATTTCATTTATATATATCAAAATTTGTTACTTATTGATTGTTTCGTCCCATGTGCAGGATAGCGACGGTGACCTTGGTGATGAAAGGGTAATAGAAGATTACGTGGATGCATACATGGAAGTTTCCCACTCACTCTGGAGACCACTGAGTTAAACATCGATCCAATCGAGTGAGAAGCTTGTTTGGGACGACAATTATGACAGAAGGATGTGTACAAGTGTGAAACGGGTGGAATAATGGATAGCCTCCGATAAAGTGGGGACAATAAAATTTATACATGTTGCCACAACAGTAAACGCAACCATCAATAGACACATTTACGCAGCGAATAGCGAATCCCAGGATCAACATGGCTCAAGAACTTCTTGTTCGTGGTCCCCATAGAAATGATACACAACCACCTATAGATGCCACGAAGCACACCTGGTGACATGGTTGAACAACAAAAGGTGCAGCGCAAACATCAAGACGACTAGATGAGCATGAGATGATGTGGTTAAGCACCATTGAAGGATGAAGGATGTGGCCCATTGACGTGAGGTCAATCCGATGCTTAGGTCAATGCGATGCTTATGTGGTGGACGTTGGCACTAGTAGGGCGATGTAGACACCATGGCCTATGTCAGCGAGTGATTCAAAGGGTGCGAAAGTGAGCGTTGGTTGATTTCGGTGGATAACATGGAGTAGATTAGTCATGAGGTGGTTGATGCATAATGTATAGCAAGACAACATTAACATTGGCAATGCAGACGTGGAAGTCATGGATTTCACCCCCCTTAATAGCGAGACCACAACAAATAATATAGAGGTATTAATGATAGCGTATCTGGTATGCACGGTATTTAAGATGCTATACACTCATGTTAGCAATTGTTCACCATTGAATGATAGAAATTATGTACACAGATTGCGATGATAGATTGGACCCAGGTGAGATGTATGGCAACAAACCAAAGGGGTAATCTATGTCAACATTTATTGGGAAAGACGTTGTAGTTACTTTGTTTCATTCGACAGAGATACAGTGGCTCGCATGGTATAAGTAAACGAAAGGTAACACCAGGGAGATTCGAACGACGGATAGGTAGAAATTTACCATGAAAATGGTGATTGCTCAAATCTTGTGGATGGTAGTTGGGAGTAGACGATCCCGGCAAGAGGATTCTGGTAGCACTCGAATACCTTTGATCAACTGTATAGCAACGCATCATTAAAACTCATGAGGAGACATGAAGATACGACTGCTAAATACAAGTTGTTCAGTAGGAAGTCGATGCCTGGGTGCACATTTTACAGCGTCCCCGCGAGTGACGTCGACAATGTTTACGTGTACAGTGGGACTGCAGAAAGAATAGTGAATTAACACTAAGAGTTCCATGGAGAAGGGCATGTATTTGAATAGCACAAATTGAAGTATGCATGACCGAGATAAACATTGGACTTCAATTATGATATTGAGTTCGACAGAGTTAGAGAGCCCAATTGACGCGATGTTTGACAGGAGTCAGGTTTACAAAAAATTTCAAACGTAGGCCGAGGCAAGGAATAGGGGATAATTCCAAAATAAAAAATATGGCAATGGTGTGATTTCATCGTCGACATGGCAGCATGGAAGCTCCGGTTGTCCGTGGGATTTGTATCCACATCTAGAACTTTGGTCAAAGTTCAACTTTAATATGGGATGGCATTTTGATTAAAATATGGTAAATGAAAGTTACACTCCTCACCATGAGCTAAAAAATGGCTATTAAAAAGGCAATGTATATGTTACTAGGGTAGTCCAAATCCACATGGTGCTCGTGGATAAGACAAAACGCATTACAAAGCAATGTTACATGGAATAAAAGGGCATGTAAATAATTATTTATAATGTTTCCCTAATAAAGACAAAGGGAATACGTTACCATGCGAAACCATGGAGAGGGAAACCAAAATGATTGCATGGAGAGGAAATACCAAACAAAGCCATGTGAAATGAAATAGAATAGACTAAGATGAATGGAAAGGAAAAGACAACGTTGGAAGGAAACGAAGAGATTTTTTGTGAAATAATAAATATCAGATTTGAAAATTGAAATAGGGTTGGAAACTATTATGGAAACAATGTTGCAGATTTGAAAGGCTTCCACTGGACCTATTTTGGAAATGGGTTTTCCTTCCATTTGGGCTGGAAATTGTGTAAACAAGAAATTTTTTTGAAATATAATGCTTCCATTTTGGCAAGAGCAACCTTTGTGAGCAAAACTAAAAGGAGATTACGTCTAGGACTACTGCTTTTACTATTTTTTTTTTGCATTATTTTTTGGCTTGTATCTATTTGTTTATGCCATTAAATGGGTTACAATAGGTGAATGTCAAATATAATGCAAATACGTTTTATCCTTTGAGTATCGCACTTAGTCTAATCTAATTGTGCTTCTTTTGCAGGTTTGTTAGATCAGGTTGTCTTAGGTTTATCTCGTAACTTGGGGTTTTGCAAGGAGGGGATTGTTAACCAAAATATGATGACATTTTGTTTTCTAGCCAACCTTGTAGATTCTGGTTTCTGCATTAAATTTCACTTTTCAGATTTTAATTTTATTTTCTAACTTTTTATTTTTAATTTTCGGACATTAAAATAAAAATTAAAAAACAATTCAAAATCCAAAAATAATTGCATGGATGCGTAGAGTATACTTCGTACTCCCATTTTGCACTTAGATATTTTTTCTTCGGATTCATTTCATATTTTTAAAAATTATCCGAAGTTGTTTTATTGCTGATTTTTAAATTTCAAAATTGTAAAATTTTCATTTTGAGGTCAAAATTAATTTTTTCAGTATTATACTTTATTCATGAGCCTATGATGACATTTCCTTCATGAAAATTTCAATTTCATTGAAGGGGTTATGTTTTATGGCATTTCACAAATTACTATTTTTGGAGCAATAAGTGCACCTTTTCTTCATGAAAATTTTGATTTCTTTGAAGGGGGGTAATTTTTATATGTTATATTAAAAGGCTGTTTTAAAGCATTGAATTATTTTTCTTTATGAAAATTATTTCATAAAATAGAGATAATTAATTGACATTCTAAAGTCCTTACTTCAAGGCAATAAATTATCATCTCTTTGTGAAAATCAATTTCACCAAAGAGGGATAATTTATTAATCACATTAAAAAGCTAACCTTACCATCATGATAAGAAGCTACATTTGAGGAGCCTATTCATCATTTCAGATTTACTTTCATAGATAGATTTAAGCTTAAAGTAGGATTATACAAGATAAAACTTGTTTAAAATCCGCTTAATAAGGAAGATAAAATCTACCTTAAAATCCTCAAGATAAAATGAATTAAGGCACTACATCGTGGTCATATGAGGACCAACTCACATTTGCTTTATTTTTGTTACATGAACAATCATTAAAGTAGCATGGTAAAATACCTAGGTGTTGTAGGATAGTTGGAGAGGAGAGGGCAATCCTCCAAGGGAGGTCCCAGGTTTGAATCTCCACCCTACCAAAAAGCTGAATTGGATACCCAAAATCCAATTGATAATGTTGGTGCGGGCAGGGCTAGGTGCGACCCCGGGTGACTTTGATGGTGTAGAACCCCCTGTTCATGGTCTATTAGACCAAGGCAGCCCCGCAAGGGGTTTTTCGCTTTAAAAAAAAAATAACATGGTAAAATAAACCAATACGTGCCCTTGGTTTACAATTACTTGCAATCACTAAGGTGTTCCTAGCACTGAATCTATATATTTTTATTGAGATTACTAATACACATATGCAAATGCTAACACAGCAGAGACATTGGAGAAGTTGTTTTGTTTAACTTCTTTGCAAGAGAGGGTTTTGGGATCAAAACCCTAAGGGAGAGTGTAATTTCACAATTGGGTAAAATTAACACTCAACATAACCCTAGCTTTCCTTAGGATTTCCCCATTCCAACGATTTTCCTAGCCATCTTCCATCATTGCCACCATATCTCATCCATTGCATCCTTCGTATTATTGTGATATGCTTTTGTAGATCAAACCCTAATTCCCAAGCATAACTGAGCACCTACCTCACCCCACAAGTGCAACCGCACGTCTACCTCATCCCACAGGCACAGTGGCATGCTTGCCACATTTTTTAGGTGTAGCTCAACACCTGTTGTTACCTCAGTCGTACACCATAATCGGCTGCACAAGATCACCTGCCATCAAATCTGCAATGACATAATGGATCATCAATAACAACAACAAGGTAAATAATTATTAGTTATTTCATTTCATTATCTGTAGATTTTGCATGCTACTTTATTTGTTAATATCTAGGGCTATTGATAACCGAGGATCTCACATTGTGAAGCCCTCACAAGTATTTATAATCCCTTGTTTTATTGGTATGTGTGTAGATCTATAGATTTATTCATCATTGGACAATTGTTGAAGCTAGAGTGGCCCGAAATCGGATATCAACAAAGCCCACTCACTCTATTGGGAGCAAAGCACATTGAAGACACTCATTTTTGGTAGTTAATGTTTCGAAGAACCCTAGCAGTTGTAATTACTATATCAAAATAATTATGTTGGATAGAATAATTGTAACAAGGAGTTTCTCAGCTCCCTCCATTATTGAATAAAATATCATTTTGTGCAATTACTGTCTTTATGGAATCATTTATTTTATATCTGCTTTAGTGTCATGTTTTTGTCTCTTCATATTTATAGCATTTTATAATGTATTTAGTTATTAAAGCATCATTTCTTGAGGGGTGGATTGTTGTTGTATCAGAAGATTCACTAGTCTATCAAGCCACTTGGAGTGTGCTTGTCCTAACCACTTGGTTATGGCCTGTTGACTTGGTTGGATCTTGTGCCATCTTGATTCTTATTGGCCTCATTGTTTGCATCTAGTTCATTGATCATCTATTGACATTTTAGTTGAGCCACCCCAACATATACACATTGGATTTTATGGAGATCATGTCATTAAGATTTTTTGTTAGATGATCTTGCCTATAGACAATATGGGATGATGACCACCTATATGCTAATAGATTGGAGCTAGATCTTAGATATGACTTGCCTTTTCCTCTTTATGGTTTTTGGGTGCCTAGAAAGGCTACTAATGAGTGACGATATTCTTAGTTATCTCCTTTAATTGTGTGATGGATAATAGGTACCCTTGTAGACTCCAACTAGGTACAAATGCTCTGACGAGTTGACTTAACCATTTTTGCTCATCTGTAACCTTTGATACTAGGATATATATTTGGTATCTCTCCAAGTTTCATTTGGGTATGAATGTTCTGACAAGTTGAGGACTTAACCATTTTTGCTTGTCTGCAGTCTTTGACACTACAATGGATATTTGACACCTCTTTGGGTTCCATCCAGGTATGAATATTCTAGTCTACCCCTGACTTAGCCATTTTTTCTCTGATTTTCTCTTTGACTACTTGATGGATATTTGGTACCCCTCTAGGCTCCAACTGGGTACAAATGTTTTGATAGGTCCTATACTTAGTCAAATTTTACATTCTTACCCTATGACTGCTTGACAAACATTTGGTACCCCTCCAAGTTTTGTTTAGGTACAAATATTTTTGTAGGTGTAAGACTAAGTCATTTTCACATATTTACCCTCTGCTATCCTCTAGCACTATGATGAATATCTGATACCCCTAGGGACTTTGGTCAGGTAAAAATGTTTTGATGGGTTCTGGTCTTAGCCATTTCCCTTGTTGATGTCCTTTAGGAGCCTGACAAACATTTTGTACTTCTACAAACTTCATCTAGGTAGAAATATTCTGGTTTATCTCGACACTTAACCATTTTTTTGTGATTTCCCTTCCAAAAATGAGATGGATTTTTATGACCTTTTCAAATTCCATCCTTGGCATACTTAAGCCAAAATGGTCTTGAATTCCTCTTGATTTTGCTTTTAGATCCTGTAGGATCCTCCTTTGCACCTTTTACCAAAGTGCATTTGGGTAATGCCCCAAAATACCGACAAGTCTCATTTAAAAGGGTAACAATATTTGAGGTCGTAGCCCATGGAGGAGAGAATTGGTTTTAAATATGGCATCATTTCTTGCTTAACAAACACTCTAGAAAATATATCTAGGCATCATTTGCTTCACTTGTATGGGCCAAAGAGCAAAATTAGTCAAACCCAAAATAAGAGAGTACTTGTTCATAGCTTCTTCAAAGGAATTCGGTGCAGTAAAAATCGAAGAAGTATTAGAGATAATTAATCTCCAGCCTTCCTTGACATAGGAATAATGTACAAGAAGATGGTCTCTACTTTCTTCATCAACATGGCATAAAGAACATTTACTTGGACCCTTCAAATTTCTTTTTCGAATGTTGTCCCAAGTTAACTGCTTATTCAAAGATGAGCCAAAGAAAAAAATTGATTTTAGGAATAATGCCTTTGTGCCAAATGTGTCTCCATTTGGGCATAGAAGGGGAAGAACCTTGAATCAATTTATAACCTTTGTTGATAGAATAAATACCCAAACCTTTCATACTCCCCCAAATTAACTTATCTTTAGCCAAAGGATCGAGAGGAGTTCTACCCTCCATTGAAGTAATAAATTAATTCTAGTACTCAATTAAATTTGAGCTATTCTAAAATCATGTCAAGACTTTATTCTTTGAGGGAAAAAAAAATTCACCACCTGAGAAAGAAATTGCAAGTTAGAAACATTTAGCCAATCTTGTAATTTTTCCAAAATCGCAAGTCTAAATTTCCCATGATTTTGTCTTCAAGAATTTTTATCTTTTCCCCATTTCTAGGAATCCAAGACAAATGCTTACAAATAATTTCCATGGATATTTCAATATTTCTCCAAATTAGAGATTTCTTCCCAGTGTAAATGCTAAGAATTTTACTATTTTTGGATTTTACAATTATACTTATGAATCAAAAGGTTGGACCACCAAAAATCTTTGGTAGTAACCATATTCCAAATAAGTTTTTCTGCTAGAGCCTTTTGATGATAAAAAATGCATCTAAGACCAAGTCCCCCTTCCTTCTTACTTTTGATAATATAGTCCCACTTGACTAAGTGATACTTCCTTTTACTATCTTGTTTGCCACCCTCCCACATGAATTTTCTAAGAAGTTATATTTTTTCATGATTCCAATAAGAGCACATAGAATACTCATTTGGTAAATAGGAAGGGCAGCCAACATAGATTTTATAAGAATAATCCTTGTTGAAGAGGTTAACTAGCAATTTCCCAATCATTGAGCCTATTTTTTATTTTTTCAATTATTTTTTCCATATCATCAAACTAGGTTTGGTGAAAGATATTGGAATGTCCATATAGTTTATTGTGAAGTCTATACTCACTTTGAAGACAAGAAATATAGAAATATTAGTAATTTCCTTTTGAGAGTGGTTTGAGAGATAGATAATCAACCTAGAGTTATTAATTTTGCTACTCATGGCCTCTAAGAAAACCTTGAGAGATTTTGCAAATCTGTGAGCAATTTGAGGAGAGGCACACCCAAGTAACAATGTATCATCTACAAATTGATAATGGTTGAGCTCTTTACCACCATTATAAGTGGGGATACCTAAAAATAATCTTTGCACTCTTAGTTGTTCAATATTCCTACCCAAAAGTTCAGCAGTTAAAATATATAGGAATGGGGAAGAGGGTATCCCTACCTCAAGCCATGAGAAAGCTTGAAGAAAGGTGTGGGGATTCCATTGACAAGGGGTGCAATCCATGGGTTATTTATGCAAGCTTTGATCAATTCAACCATGTCCTCCTTGAATCCCATTTTGTACAAATTTTCAAAGTTTATCTGGTAACTAAATCTGTCAGATCAAGATGCATTTGCCATATCTAGTTTTATGACCATTATATTTTTATTTTCTTTCTTACAAGAGTGGATGGCTTCTTGTGTGAGGATTATTCCTTCATAAATATGATGATGAGGAACAAAGATTTTTTGTTCTTCTAAGATAAAAAGTGGGATAATTTTTCCCATTCTCCTTGCTATTAGCTTTGTAATAATTTTGTAAGTATTACAAAGCAAAATTGGTCTAAATATTTCCAATATTTTAGCTTGAGCTTCCTTAGGAACTAAAGCCAAGAAGGAAGAATTGATCCCACCATGAAGTTTTTGCTTCTTTTTGGAGTCTTCAATCATAATAAGAAGGTCATCCTTTATTAATTCCCAAAAGTCTTGATAGAAGTTAGCATTGAAACCATCTGGCCCTAGAGCTTTGTCATGCTTCATACTAAAAACCACTTGTTGAAGTTCCTCCATCATAACATTTGAAATACACTTTTCATTTTGATCTTGAGTTACCAATGAGGGAATTTTTGAAAGAATTTTGTGTATCTGGGTAGATCTATCCTGAATTTCTTCCTTGAAAAGAAGCTAAAAATGATCAAAGACACTAAGTTTTATATCTTGCATAAAATCTAAAACCTACCCATCTGAAGAGACTAGTTTGGAAATTGAATTATAAATTCTTATTTGGAGAGACTTCCTATAGAAGTACTTAGTGTCATTATCACCCTCTGAGAGACAAGTCATTTGATATTTTAATCTCCAAGAAGCTTCTTCAAAGTTTAAAGAATTTAAAAGACAAGAAGAACATTTTTGTTGTTGCTTGATAAGATCCTCTATAGGGCCCTCAATCTCAATCCTTTCTTGAATTTCCTCTAACTGTTGTTTATAACTACTAATTTTTTAATTTTATTATTTTCTTTAATCCAATTTCTAATACCAAAATGAACACTCTATATTTTGTTAACCCATTATTGCCCTTGGAAAGGAGAGTATGCTGAATTAGACCAAGAATTCTTAACCATCTAAACAAACCCAGGTTGACTGAGCCAAAGTGAAGAGTATTTGAATGGAATGGGACCCCAATTGGTTCTCTATTTTAAGCAAAGGCTAATGGGCTTATGATCCAAAATGGGGTTAGGGAGAATTTTTGAGTGGGCCAAAGGAAAATCTTCCAATAATTCACCAAAAATAAAAAATCTATCCAATCTAGCTGCAATATTAGCTAAACCAACATGCTTATTTGTCCAAGTAAATTTATCTTTACTGGGCTTGAGATCTTCTAAGTCAAAAAGACTCATAATATCTTCCACATATTCTCTATATCTATCTCTAACAAGCATCCCACCTCTTTTCTCATTTTTATTTAGAACCATATTTAGATCCCCCCCAAAATCCAATTTTGGGCCTTAAGAAACAAGCATTTTATTTGATAGAGCTCCAATAATTTTTCTTATCCATAGGGTGGTTGGGAGAGTAAAAATTGGTAATAGAGATCAAAATATTAGAGGGAAAATGATGCAAGGGGATCCTAATCTAGTTATCATGCAAGAAATAATCCTCAAGGTGAAAATCAATAGACTAGCAAGTGATGATACCCCCTAAAGCACCTCTAGAAGAAGATGCTAGGCATTCACAATTTGGCCAAATTTTATTGAAAATAGATTTAGCAGTATTACTATCTAACTTAGTTTCTTGAATAAGCAAAATATTAGGTTTCTCAATCTTTAGCAAGTCTTTTAAGCAGATTTTTTTATTTTTATCCCCTAGACCTCTGATATTCCAAGATAGAACTTTCATTGCTTACCTTTTTTGGGTTTGGATTTTATGGTTGAATCCAACTTTGCTTGCTTGTTGACTATAGTATTTTTAGTTTTTTCCTTGGCTTTAACCTCAATATTTTTCTTTTTGCCTTTTCCTATTTGAGCTTTTTGACTAGGAGAAGGAAGTATGTCCTCTTCTTCCAATTTATTTTCTTCTTTTTGAAGTGGAATTATGATATCTATAGGTTGAGAATATGGGGAAAGCCTAGTCCCTTTTTCCTGTTCCTACATTGTTAAATTTTGATAAGTAAATACTCAAAATAATATTACCTCAATATCAATAATACAATTTCAATATGAAATATATAATAATGTTGATTAATCAAGCATATAAACTCAAAAACAACTATATAATAACTCAAAGAATGCTAATGACAAATGCTCAAAAATACTAAGAAATATTTATTGAATGAAGAGCTCAAAATACATCATACTACATCACCTTCCATTGCTTACATAGGTGACTCTTTCTCCTTTGCTATATATATTTTACATCAATACATCCATATATAGAATGGAATGTGACTCTTCATATAGAGGTTTCTTGGCCCTCACTCTTCCTATGACTCTTCATATTACTACTCTATTGACACATGTGCATAGGGATAACTATGAACATTTACATTGCTAAAATATTATTACACACTTGTGCATTACATTGCATAAAGTAAATCCTTATCTAAGACACTCTTTCCTAATCTATAAATGTACCCATGATGGTACATTGGTATGTACCAAATAATGTAATATATTCCAACATACATTGCTTCCTCCTCTACTGCAATATTTGCTTTATATATGAAACCAGTTCCTTTATTTTTTGTTGCACTTCTTCCTCTTCTACTATAATATTTGGTTTGTCTATGTTCTCATTTTATTCAATATCCAAAGCATTAAAAGGAATGAAAGATGATGGATCTGTATTAGATGGACCTGAATTTTGATTTCTTCCTTTCACTTGTTAGAAGCCTTCATTATGATATTCTATTTTCTTTGTTTCCTTTGGTCGTTTGGGAAAATATCTCTAGAAATAACCATGCTTGTGGTACAAACTACATTTATATAGAATCTGCTCATAATCTAGTTTTTATGTGAAGGTTAGATCATTTATTTTCAAGTTTATGGCTTTTGGGAGGCATTTTACCAGATCCACCTCCACACAAATTCAAACAACTGAATAATTTTTCTCAAAATGTTCAGCCCATGTTTTGAAATTACAAATAGTATTTCCAATGGCTTTAAGAGCCTCTTCATGCCAGAGATGCAAAGTGAGAAAGGACAACTAGACCTAAACAGGAACCTTAGAAGGGGATTTTTCTAAGGGATCAAAGTTGGGGTTCCAATTATTAAGGTAAATCCCACAAGGTCCCAAGAACCAAGGTCCACTTATAAATATTAATTTAGTTATTTAGATTACTAATTATATAGATATGGCATGGTAATCAATCCTACGAGTAGAATATTTTCATGCAATAGGATAGATCTAATTATCCAAATTTAATAGGTTTTTTGGTGCTTTTAAATAGCATTTTTTGATCTAGCATTCAATTACATTGATCTAGAAACATATTTTATTTATCTTGGATTGTATGTTGACTTTAGGATGTTTTTGTAGCACTTTTATAAGTATAGTTGCAAAATAAGAAAGCTCTCACATGCATCTATCTATGTCTACCCCAATATTCTCTTTAGTTCTACATTATAGTGAGTCAGTGACACTTTTTTCATACTCTCATCATCCCTCTTTCATCACATCCCATATTCCCTCCCTCCACTGTTACCTATGAATTTTTTGTTTTGCTCCTCTTATGTAGCAATATTAGCCATCCTTCACTACTCAAACCCTCTTATCATTTTTTCCACCCTTGCTTCTACTCCTCTTTGTTTGTTAGTATACTAATTCCATCTACCTATGGATATATCTCTTCTCCCTTGACCATTCATTTTATTTTCTCCCTATCATAGATGTTCCATCACTCATCTTGTTATCCCCTTTATTATTATAGCTCCCTTGCTTGGGAATCAATAAGTACTTACTAACCTACTTGCCACCACTTATAAGGTCACTAACCTTCTACCCACACTTGAACCTTCACTTCTCCATCACCATATTCCTCCACATGCATTATTTCCTCTTGGAATCATCTTCATGTCTTTCTAGGATATCTTCCTCCACTTCCCTTAGATCCACTCAAACATACTACCTCTTATCCCCTAACTTGACCATGACTTGTGCGATCCACTCATGATTCCCTTTCTTAATTTGATCATGACCTTTCTTCCACCATCTTAATACACTGGATTTTTCTTACCTAATTATGTTATTTTTTGACCAACTCATATTTTCCCCTTTTGATCTACTACCCTACCAAAACCACTTATGCCTCTACACATAAATCATTCAAGATTCACCATTCTAAACCTACTCGCATTCCATTTCTCACCCCCTACCTCCAATTTTATTCCAATACATAACCCATTAATGTTTTCTCCACATATATATCTCCCTTATCCCACCTAAGTTGATCTTACCCTTCTATTGCCCCTTAACCTTATTTTTAAAATTTAAAAGAAAAATAATAATAATAAATATATCTATAGATATTTGTTATAAAAATATAGACATATAGATAAATAGATAGATAGATAGATAGATAGATAGATAAGATCATAGTTGGTGAGATAGTATTCTTCTCTTTGCCTCAACAAGTTATGAACCCATCCTTGGATCACACTAGCCTTGGAACCATAAAATAGGAGTTGCTTCTTAGGAGAACAAGGTTTATCAAGGGAAAAATTTGCCTTGAATGCACCTAATAAATTTGAATCCATGTTATTAAGAGAATATGTGAACCTATCCCTAACAAAGACCCCTACTATCTATTTTGGCATAGAAGTGGTAAAGCCAAAAGTAAAATAAAAAATAGATGCAAGGAATTAATATGAAAATTTATAAGGAGAAACCTACCCCTCCAATATTGGATAGTTGGTTTTACCACAAATGAGACCCTTACAAAGGTTTTTGCTTCTTATCAAGAGGTTTATTTCTCATCATCTATAGTGATATAAAAAATAATATCCTAAAAGTAGTTCTAGTACTATAATGATCCATAATTGTATATCAAACCCTAGGCTTAGTATTTCAAATTAGATTGAGAGTTTGGCATCCAACCTATAGTGAAAATTCACTACATCGAGTAAATATTGCCAATGAGAACATTGGTTGGAAATAAATTGGTGATGATTTGGAAGGAAAATAAGAATAAAATACATGGGAACTCTATGACCTATCATGTAGCTAGTGCCATAAAATTTCCAAGGATCGTATGAGGAGAAAACCTTCATCAAAGGCCAAAATCAGATACAAGGTCCCTTGATCCATAAAGCCACATCGATCGATCGGAGTGGATATTCGATGATCCACAACCTTTTTAGTGGTAGCTAAGCCAAACCCCACTATTGGTTGGAATTCAAGAGCCATTTTAGTGATAGTTAAAATGACTCTACCATTGGCAAATGTTTGATATAGAAAATATCTATGGACTCACTCTGCTCTTGTATGGGTGAGCCCACAGACCCAACTATCTATCACATCTGATTGGGTTTGTAGTGACTATATGTATAGTCACTACCCCTTGATGCACTCATAATACATCACTAATAGGAGGTTCAAGAGTGAACAATCCATCAGCTATAGGAGAAATAATGGGACCCCAAGGTGCTTGATTGAAATTCCAAGAATATAAAAACTCATTTATATCAATTTTTCTATCAAGAGGAGCCCAATACTTAATAATTTGTGGAAGCAAAAGCATATTAAAGCACTTCAAGTTATGAAAAATTTACAAACTATATGATACTACTAATTCATGGTAGAATTTTCTTTGGAAAACTAATGGCAAGAAACTGAATAGGCAAATTAGCTAGACCCAAAAAGGGAAATTACTTGTGTGCACCTATAAACTTAAAATAACCGATAATTGTGATTTGGTGGCATCAACCAAAATTCCAAAAAAAAACAAAGACAAAGTTAGATGTAGATGTAGAAGAGTGTTGACCAATCTATGGAATGTGCAAATGAGTGAAAACTAGAACTCAAACTAAATTTCAAGGAAGAATTATACATAAAATAGTGCTAACTAGAGTTGTGGTAAGAAGAAGAGAAATGATTACACACAAACGGGCAGTACCTAGATCTTGGGTAGGCTACCTTCACCACTCTATCATATCATGGTATTACAAGCAAGATATTAGTGCATTTAAGACATTGGCATGGATACTTCCAAGAAGTGATATTGAGTCTGATGAAATTAATTGTATGATATATTTACATCTAATCTCTAGAGATTTCCAGCATGGGCAATCAATGTAGGTGGTAGGTACTTCACATCTAGAGAATCAATACCCTATAGCATTAATATATCTAGATATAGAGACCTAAATATTTCCCACTATTAATGTGATGGACCCTAGGCAATATTTTAAAAAGGGCATTTTCAATTTTGGGAGGGAAATTTTTTCACTTTTTTCTCTAAGTAATAATATTTTCTTCATTGTAAATGATCAAAATTTTCTTATTCATTCCTAGTATCTAGCCTTGTATGTAATATTTCTTTCACTTATTTTCTATATAATAGTCCCACTTAAACCTTGAGTCATTTTATCAGTTAGTTTTTGAGATTTTTTCTCTAGCATTACTATAAGTGGACCATGATATATATATGAGAAGTTGTGGCTATTAAACATTCTATCATTGTTCTTGTATGTATGTGTTGTGCATAAATCTTCATGTTGGATGATACCATATTCACTTTGAACTATTGATTAATGATGCACGTGTTCACTAACCCCACTATTGTGCAGAAGATTCTTAGGATCTTGGTGCATCACCTCTCTTATCTTAAGTTTTAATTTTTTGTTATTTGCTTTTCGCTCATCTCTCTCTTTCCCCTTTCCCTATGAAATGCAATTATATTAGGCTATTTTAGGAAGGTAGGCTTCAAAATTACATCTTAACAAGGATTTATCCTTGTAAAAAATACCATGGCTTATCCTCTAAGCCACATCTTGCTCTACCAAGACTTCCATATTATTGTACTCCATGCAAGGTATGAGTGCTAGATGCACCTGGCTACTGCAATGGGTGACCATGACATGTAGACATGAGAATAGTTTTTTTGGTATGTATAATGGTATGAGGCATGTCAATTCATCTCATAAACTAGAGATACCAAATTGAGACTCTAGTGAAGGTTTTAGCTCATTTTCTTTTTGAAGCACCATAAAATTTCACGTGGTGACTCCCTTGGATGAAGAACTTAAGGTTTTAGTGATTCCACTGAAGAAAGATATCTTGAAGCAACCATTTGAAGAAATATCATACTTAGATTTTGATGAAAATATCAATCCATATACTTGCTAAAGTGCATTCAACATTCACTAGGTGACTCCACTCAAAAAATAAGAGCTTAGAGATTTATGACTGCAAGACCTACTACAAGATATCTTATAACTATAAATCCTTAGGCACTAGTACAACCTCTCAACACAATCTCAAGGAGAAGAAGAGCTCAAAATCAAAATATAGACACAAATCATAACTATCCCATGAGGTTATTTTTATCTTGGAATGATATAGATCCCCTAATTCCACTTCTTCCACCTACTACTTGGTACTCAATCCCAGCCTTAATCTTAAATTAATTACTCTACTACATCAGGGAAGATGCAACTACACCAATGGAATACCTACATCACATGGTAAGTAAATGTATGGTACACAACATTGATGAACAAAAATTAGAGCTAAGACTATTGGTAGAATATTTCAAAGGAAAGACAAAGGAATGGTATACAACTCTCACCCTACATTTGATCGAAAGCTAGGATCAATTGGTTGATTAACTAGTGAATAGATTTGGAAATAAGACTGGTGGAGTGTCTCTCCTAGATAAGTTGAAAACTATCAAAAGGGAACCTATAAATATAATGGATGACTTCAATACCCAGTTTCATAAAACCTAGTATAGATTTCTAGATGAAATATGACCTCCCCCGGGTATGAAATTTATATACAATCTAAAATCTTTCAATTTAGATATTTTCATGATGATAAAGTCTAAGGGAGGAAAATCCTTTTTAATTGACTATAGGATAGCCATTCAAGCTAATAATGAATATATTTCGATAGGAAGGATAACTCCCATGCCTCCCATGCTCCTATTTTCAAACACCCAACCCCTTATCAACCTTCTCTACTTGTGTAACCCATCACTTTTCAATCCACTTTGATTGTGAATCTAGTTCTAGTCTAGACTCTTCTTGTTGTGCCAAATTATTTAGTTTTAAACTCCCAATCATTGGTCAAGTTATATGAAATGAAAATTATGCTTAAGACACTGTTGAATGTATTATCTCTAAGGAAGCAAAAAAATATCCAAAGGTTTTAATATCAAAAAAATCTTAGACCTCCATTATAGCAAAATAACTAGGGCTATAGACCTCCTCCTAATGGGTACCAATGACCATAGTTCTAGGTCAATAAGGATGCAACTAAGGTCCAAAGCCATAATAAATAGAGAGTGCTTGTCCTAAACCCATTGTAGCAAATTTCTCCCAACCCCATTACGGATATAGCCCTCATGTAAAATAATTACATAGAGGAATCTACAACATGGTACCACCAATACTAGGATGCTTACTCTTTGAATGTTTATTTTAGAGAAAACTCTCAGTAATCCATAATATTACTAAATAATATGGTTTCCATTTAGGTAACTATTACTCATTTAAGGATGGAAATGTAAGGGCAAATTCAACATTCCCCTATCCAAACCCTTCATGATTCAAATTTTGCTCCTCTAGAGTAGATCCTTGTCACATGGGATGCAGAGAAAATATATATTGTATTTAATAGAGTGAGTACTTTAGCACCTAGCAATCCACAAGTCCAACTAGACTATATAATGTAGGCTTAAAGGAGGTAAATTAGAAGGCATAAGGAGAGACAACAAGTAGCACCAGATATCCAAATCAGGCTAATCGGCCTAAGAGGGGATGTTCCACTACAACCTTACCAAACTAGAATGCACCATAAATTCTAGTGGTTGCTAAGAAAAACATCTCAAAAGTCCCAAAGCAGCATGCATTTTTGTTAGGGCCTATGAAAATTCCTCAATTATTTATATATAGTCCCAAACCTCAATTGTCATCAAGTGCCCCTTAGAAGACCAATCCCCTTGGTTTATTTAGCATGGTTGATCATTTGAATAGATCCATAGTGGTTGTACCTATATGGGATGTATTATCCATTATTGAGAAAAATGAGAGCCTAAAGGAAGCTCTAGAGGTAGGGAAATAGTTGAAATAGAAGGTATTAGCAATCTTATAAGTTTCTATTTTGGTAACAAACCAAGTCAAGCCCATGCCCTTCTACTTGATCCTAGTCTATAGTGATAAGCTAATACATAATTGCATTATTTACTCTTGGGCAAGTATTTTAGTTATTCCAAGAGAAGTGGCAGACATATTAGGACTAGCTTATTAGTTTATCAACAAAAGGGCAGTGTAACTATATGGGAGCTCAGTCTAGATTATTAGGATAGCAAAATATTTTCCTCTCATAATATACACCCATCCTAGCCTCATGATGTTAAAATATGTAGTGGTGATTTATCGTTCAACTTCATTTAGAATTTGTGTATCTAGATATTTCATCGCTAAACTAGGAGTCTATTTTTATTTGATTAGACAATCATGGCCATGAGGACCAGAGATAGAACTAAGTTTGAAATTCCATTTAAACCACTCCACAAACATCATGTTGAACACCTAATTACATCCAATTCAAGCAATGATCAAACTTTCATGGCTAAGGATAAGTGGCCTAAGTTAGAGCTACCCATGGAGAAGGTGTGTTCCTATATTCTTGATGACTAAAAGGAGAAATGGGCTACCACAATAGGTGACCATGACATTAAAATATGACAAAATAACCTATAAAATGGACCTATATTTAGGACCCACCAATAGATATATAGAAGATAGAATACTTTCAAGATATTTGTAATTTCTTGAAAAAATATTTGTTTTCTCAAATTAAAGTGGTATATTCTACATGTCCCAAGATCTACTTTTAAGTAGATCCCAAAATAGTACTAAAAAAATCCATTAGAATACATACATTGATGGGAACTCTATCTTCACATTTATAGTATGATCTTCTCTCTTATTGAAGAATGATCAACAAGCATCAAAGACCCCCTAAAGGGAAAGATACAACTCTTCAAACCCTAAAGGCAATAAAAAAAAATGTTGGAGAGAAAAATAATATATCCCCTTCAACTCTAGGGATTGGAAGGAATGTCATCATGATTTTTTTCATAGAATCAGAAGATATATTAGTTGATTCTATATATCATATTTGTGATGTTGATAGATGTATAACCCTTTAATATGTTGATCATACATAGAAAACTTATTCAGGGGTAGTTCAACTAGGATGAAAATAGGGACATAAGCTAAATAAAATTAGATAGAAGTGGATAATCCTTGCACAAATATTTTGATAACCCATCATGTTAATACCCTCTCAAATATCCTCCATTAGCCATGTAAGTCCACAAGTGTATCCCCATTGGAAACTCAAGTTAAACTTAACTTCTCAACTAGGCTATAAGCACAAGGTTAAAAGCACAAGGTTAGAAGAACAAGATGGTGAGCTATCCAATACAATTCTAGAACTAGATCCAATATTAGAAAAAGGCTTGAAAGGAAAAGTTAAGTTATTTTCACTATTAGAGGAAAGTGTCCCCAACACTCTCTAGATAGACTCTCCAAATGGACCATACTTCTTATATGGTTAAGGAGATCTCAAAGTGAGAGCTCAAATATAGTAATTGATCTAGATTAAACATAAATGAAAGGAGTGGAAGGATAGGTCAAGGAAAACTCACCATTAGTAAAAAATATAACCAACACATAGATTGGATATGTCTACTCTAACTCTTCCATTAGATATAATAACGTAGGTTTGAACTGCCCTTAATTCCATAGGTTAGCTTGTGAGATAGCCTCCATAAATCAAACCAAACACCTCAAGGAGTTCATTGATATATATTGACTATTAAAATTATGGTAGAATGTTAGAGGCCTCAAAAATAAATATGAAAGTCTCAAATGGAATTAATTTAGGCAAATGGCTCCAACTACATGATATTCTACAACCTAGGAAAATGAAATTCCCCCTAAATAATATTTTGTTCATAACTAGAGATTTTTCTCTAGCCTAAATATTCTCTACCTTTAAGAAACCAAATGGGATGACAACAAACTAGTATATTGGTATGCTAAAAAGTGGAAATATTGGAATTATAATAGCATTGGAGTGTAAGTATTTTTTAGGTGGATTGGTGTTGCGATATCACAGATATTTAATATCCATGATAATACTTCAATAGTAAATTATTATTAACAATATGCAACAATAATAATTCAAATTCAATTGCCCAAACAATATGCAAATATCAAATCCTGAAATAAAATTGATTGAATATCAATTCAACGACCACTTGGAGAGGGAAAAGTCTCTTATGTGCATCGAGGTGACTTAAATCCAAATTATTTTATGATCCAAACTAATAAAATATTTTTCCTATTTATAGATGAAATCAATAATAACCTTACCTAATTCTCAAGAAATGACTAAGTAAATCTATGGCCTAAGATAAAAATAATTAGTCGACATAGCTATATTGGGACCGTTACATGGCTTCCCCATTTAGAAATATTTCTCCTCAAAGTTAGAAAATATTGGAAAAGGTTATAAAGATCCCATGTAGTATCTTCTTCTATAATTTCCTACCATTCGATAAGAAACTCCTAAATTTGTCGAGATCGAAGATGACAAACTTTGTACTATAATACTGCTTTAGGCTAAAGAGTGATTCAACCTTCTTCATCAAGTAATGGAAGATATGTCTAGGAATGCACATTTTGGCCAATAATCTATTTTATATAGGATACAATAAAAATTGGATGGATGCAGGAAGAAAGTGGAAGCTCCAACTGGTATGTTACTTCACCAATGTGACAAACCGTCTTGTAGAAACCATAAAATCAAGGAACCAACTTTTGACTAGACTTGGTTTTTAAGGGTAATTACTTATAAGGTTGTAGGAATAAAAAGCTATATCTCCTATATTGAATTGTCATTCAGAATAATGTGAATCCTATTATTGCTTCACACATTTTTAGGCTTGGGTTAAATTAATCTTAAGAAGTTGAAGCATGATTTGTTATTTTTGTGATAAATCATCTACTTGGAAAAATTTGGAAGATCCTAGAATGTAGTATGTGATTGATGGAGGTTTTTGACCATACAATTCTTCAAGTGGGAACATCTTAAGGGAAAAATGTAAGAAGTATTATACCACCATTCTACTAATAAGAGCCATTGGACCTAGTGACACTACTTGTCTTGAGCAAAATAACAAATGTATGTACCCAAATATTTATTAATAATATGTGTTTGACCATCATACTAAGGATGATATGAGGAGAACATACTCAACTTGGTACCACTAGGACAAAAAAATAATCCAAATTTTGATAGTGAATATAGGTTCACGATCACTCACAATGTTTTTGGGCATACCATCTAACTAAAAAACATAATCAAGAAATACTTTGGCCACTATACTAGCCAAATAGGGATGTTTTAATGCATAGAAATGAGCATACTTGGAAAGGTAATCTACTACCACAAAAATCATTATTTTTCCTTTGATTTGGGAAGGCCCTTAATGAAATCCATGGATATGTGCTTCCATTTGTAGTTAGGGATAGGCAAGAGTTGTAATAATCTACGAGATTTAACTATTTTTCCTTTATTACGTTGGCATACTTCACTCTCAACCATAAACGTCTTGACATCTACCTTTAATCCTTTTCATGAAAAAGATTGCTTCACCTACTAGTATGTTTTCAATAATTTTGATTATCCCACAAAAGGAGATGCATGCAATTCTTGGAGAAAATTTGACTTAATAGTTAAATATTGAGGAAGATAAATGTGATCTTTTTGTGAAGCACTCCATCATAGTATGAGAAGAAAGAATGCAATGGCGATCCTATTTTCTTATCTTGAATGATTTGAGAAATCTTTGAATTACTAAGCAAATCTTATTGAAGTTGAGAAAACCATTATGGAAAAGGACCAAAGATGGCATTGATAGCCATATCATCCTCGTATTTGTGAGATAGCCACCACATTTCCTTTACCTTTATTATATTCAATGACAAAATCATAACCCAAGAGTTTAGTCATCCATTTTTTTTGTTCAAGGCTTGAGAAACACTATTCTAAGGAATGATTCAGGCTACTATGGTTAGTATTAATGATGAAATGACTTGTCAAAAAATAATTTCTCCATTTCTCTATGGAATATAAAATAGCTAGTATTTCCTTGCCATAAGTAGACCATCCCAAATTCTTACCTAAAATTTGCTCACTTTCAAAGGCCATAATCATCACACTCAATGACAAAAGGCTTGCTAAATCAGGAGTGGCTAAAACTAAAGTGGAACACATAGTTTTTTTGAGGACTTGGAAGACCTAAAAAGTAGCTTCAATCCAAACAAAAGCATCCTTTTTGGTTTAGGTGGTGAGAGGCATCGCAATATTTCCATAGTTAGAGATAAATTTTCTATAATAACCTATGAGTCCTATAAATCCATAAAGTTTTTTAAGGAATTTGGGCAAGGGCCAATCTTGAATAGCTTTGATTTTATTAGGATCTACCTTGGATCCTTCATGAGATACTATATGTCCCAAATATTGTACCTCCTGGACCCCAAAGACACATTTAGACCTTTTAACAAAGATTTTTTCATTTTATGATAGATGAAGGATTTTTTCAATGTGAACTAGAAGATCCTCTCAATATTTTTTATTAATTAAAATATAATCAAATAAAACTAGGGTAAACTTACATAGAAAAGGATGAAAGACATGGTTAATGAGACTTTGAAAAGTGAAAGAAATATGAGTGAGTCCAAAATGTATGACTAGGAACTCATAATGCCCGTCATGTGTATAAAAAGAAGTCTTAGAGATAACCTCTTCTCTAACACTAATTTGGTGAAACCAAAATGCAAGTATAGTTTAGTAAAGTATCTAGCACCATGCAATTCATCCAAAAAATCATCTATAATAGGGATAGTAAACTTATCTTTGATAGTGATCTTGTTAAGAGGACAAAAATTAGGATGCATGCACCATGAGTTATCCTTACATCATACCATCACCATTGAATATGAGTATGGACTAATTATTGGATGAATGATTCCATTCTCTAACATTTATTGGATAAAATATTTTATTTTTTACTTTTGGGGTTAGGGGTATTGATAAGGATGCACATTGAGAGGTTTACTTCTTGGAATTATATGGATGGAATTATCATGTGTGTGCTTAGGTGGTAGACTCCTTGAGTCACTAAATACCACATCATAATGATCCATACTACTTTGGATATCCAATGGAAGAGTTGGAAGAGATGGATCCAAATATTGAACCTCCATGCAATTGACTTGGGCAAAGAGTCCAAGACTGCCCTTCCTCAATATATTATCCATGCCATGTGAACTAACTACCTTGGAGGAAGGAGGTTGAATTCCTTGGAGACAAATTACCTTTCCATTCTCTATGCACTCAATATTTTTTTTTTGTAGATTAATAGTAACATCACTGAGCTAAGATACCCATTGTGCTCCTAAGATAACATTTGAACTTCCTAGGTTCATAGCAAAGAGATTTACCACCCAAGTACAATATTTCATTTGGATGTTAATTTTAGTCAAAGTAGTACCCCTATTTATAATTAAAACTTAAAATTTATCTCTATCTGAAGCACTAATATACAAGCCCAAGGAATTTGTTGTCTTACTATCTATAAAGTTATGTGTAATACCTAAATTAATCAACACCTTAACGTATTAACATTTGATAAGTGCATGTATATTGATAGTGTGGTGGTCTTGGGGACCCATAAGTGGATGAATAGAGAGCCACAAGATCATTATCTTGTTCTACTTCATCAAATTATAATGGTTGTTGTCCTAGTTCTTATAATTTCTAATGCTATAATCAATCTTCATCCTTAGAAATTGATGTGTCTTCATATTATAAGCAAAAAGAGCCAATTTTTAGAGGATTATGACTAGGTAGTTGTTGTAGAAGAAAATATATATTTTGTGCTTTATGAATGGTTATATTTTTAGTCTTGATAGTTTGTTATGGCCTTTGGACAAGAGTAGGTGTAATAGTGAATGAAACTAGGTTTCCTTTCATTCTAGTCAAGATGTAAATAATTTTATCAACCTTTTGTTCTTGTTGCAAAAGGTATTGATGCAAACTAGGGTTAATATTTCTTGGAATACGAATATGAGTTGGAGGGGAAGTGTAGGTAGGGATAGTGATAGGAGGAGAAGAAGAACCATATGTATTGGTTGGGGGAGCAGCCATGGTGTTTAAGGAAGAAAGAAGACATTGATCAAAACTATTGATATTAATGGGAGAGTTGTGATGATTACCAATATTTCTAGGTTGGTGCTTCTTTTTGCTCATACACAAATCCTCTAAAGCAACAATATGTTGTAATTGATTGTTGACTCATGCCCAACCAATATTTAGCTTGAAGAAACAAACACCAAAAAATATGTTTTCTACAAGGATCCGATGACACGGGATAATCTTGTCTTCCTCCTCTTATACATATACATATATATATATATATATATATATATATATATATATATATATATATATATATATATATATATATATATATATATATATATATATGTATGTATATATATTATTTTATTATATTTTATCAATTAAATAATTTTTTTATACATACGGGAGTTGGTTACATCCACACTATTTTTAGTAACTACCAAGTGCAGGGTTCAAACCACAAGGGCTACTCCCAACAAGCCTATACCACCTCATTATTGTTGACCTAGTGTGAGGAGGACCACTAGTCGCTTGAGATTCATACCATCATCATCGATTTGACACATACTTAGAGGATTCAGATCAAACTACTACCTTTACAATAAGTATACCCTTGAGTTTTGAACTTAGGTATCTTATTGGTAAGTGCCTAGCCAAATAGACAATTACCAATCCACCTAGCCCTTGGGGGTATTAATTAGACAATTTTATTAATTAGAGAGAAAATTTTTAAAGATGAGAATTAGCATGAGTGGGATTTTAATTAATAAAATAAATATGAAAAAGTGCAGAAGCGCGTGGGATTGGAAAGATTATAATAATTAAAAAATGAGAGGGGGTATTTAATAATTAAAAAATGAACTATGAAATTGTGGATACACGAGGAGAAGAATGGAAAGACAAATGATGAGGGGTGTTTCATAATTAAAAAAATAAAATTTGAAAGCATGGGTTTGATAAAAAAATGAAGTGCCAAATCATGGATACAAAAGGAGAAGAATGGTAAGACAATGAAAAATGAATGCTCGCTCTATCTATTAATAATTAAATTTTATTTAATTTAATTTAATTATTAATATAAAATAGGGAGGGGATTTGGGTTGAAATTTTGAAAAACCCTAATTAATTGTGGGAAATAAAATGTACCTTTTCTTCTTAAAAAAAATTGAAGGCTTTATTTTTAGAGCACCAAATATCTTCGTTAATTTCCACTTGTTATGATACTGCATAAATATTTAATATCCATGATAAAAATTTAATAGTGAATTATTATTAACATCTTGTAACAATAGTAATTCAAATTCAATTGCCTGAATAATATGCAAATATCAAATCCAAAAATAAAATTAATGCAATAGCAATTCAACAACCACTTGGAGAGGGTAAAGTCTCATAGCCACTTTGAGATGGCAAAGTCTCTTATGTAGACCGAAGTGAATTAAATACAAATTATTTGATCCTCCAATCTAATAAAATATGTTTCCTATTTATAGATGAAATCAATAATAACCTAAATCTAATTCTCAAGGGCCGACTAAGTAAATCTATGGCCCAAGATAAAAATAATTAGCTGACATGGCTATATTGGGATTGTTACGATTGGCTATTTTATGGATATACTCCTTGGTTTTGAAAATTACCATTGAGTCAAGAAACTATTGGAGCACAATTTACTTTAATATCTTCTCTCATAATATGTAATCTATAGCGGTGAACATATATGGCCCACATAACCCTATATCCAAGCTTAAAGTCTAGAATAAATTAAAAAAAATTCTAGAAACCCTTAAAGGACAAATCATATTTCTAATATAATATTTTTATGTCATATTGAATGACAAGGATAAATTGAGTAAAGTACAAAACATCATAAAGTCATAAAATAACTTTAGTGATTTTGTACAACAGTCAGCACTATGGGATATATCATCCAAAAATGGATCTTACACATGGTCCAAAAGAAGAAAAGGCTTAACCATGATCCTAGATAACTTATATCATTTTATATTAATGGTCAATTGGCTTGATTATGAAGTAGTCAGAATCGACAATACATCAAGCTTTTGCATTGATCAACACTCCTATATTTCTTCATATTATACTAGAATTACAAATATGTAGATCCCCCTTCTAATTTGAAGCTTTATGTCTATAAGATAGAACATATTTTCTTGATGGAAAATGGTGTAAGGAATGTGCCTATATAGATGGATATGAAATGTATATACTCTCTTATTGTTTATCATTGTGGCTGAAACCCTTGGGAGGACAATCAAAGCTGCCTGTAATATTGGTCTTATTTCAGGAATTAAAGCATCATCACAAACACAGGCAGTTACACATGAACAGTTTGTGGATGATACTTTGTTGTTAACTCTTGCATCGCTTTTTGAGGCTAAGGTCATAAAACATATTCTAGAGCTATATGAGGATGCTATGGGGCAAAAGGTAAATTTTTCAAAGAGTAAAATTTATTTCTTTAACACTCCCATTCAGAGGCATATTAAGATTGCTAGGATTCTTGGATGCTCAGTGTCTACTCTTCCATCCACATACTTAGCCCTTCCTTTATTTACAGGCAGAGCTACTGATTCCATGTGGACTAATGTAATTGAAAGAATTTAGAGGAAGTTGGCTGGATGGAAAGGGAATTTGTTATCTCAAGCTGGCAAGGCAGTTCTCACCAGGTTTTCCATTCAAAGCATCCTTGTCTACTTTCTCTCTGTTTTTAAAGCTCCTACAAGTGTCTACACTAAAATTGAACAGATCCAGAAGAGGTTCCTATGGATTGGTTCGAATCTAAGCGAGCGCTTTCACTTGGTGTCCTGGGATAGGGTTTGCAAACCAAGGGAGTTTGGAGGTATTGGGCTA
This sequence comes from Wollemia nobilis, assembly GCA_028583015.1. NCBI lineage: Eukaryota > Viridiplantae > Streptophyta > Pinopsida > Araucariales > Araucariaceae > Wollemia > Wollemia nobilis. The sequence continues at coordinate 44,282,471 of JAQPPZ010016981.1, read as the reverse complement.
AGGAGAATACAACATTTAAACATGGCCCTTCTGGCCAAACAAGCATGGCGTCTCTTGAAAAATGCAAATGCAGAATGGATTACTATAATCAGAAGAAAGTACTTGCAAGAAACTGAATTCTTAAGCTATTCCTTTCCTCCCAAGGGATCAATTTTTTGGAAATCAATCCTTCAAACTAAAAACCTGCTAAGCAAAGGGCTACGTTGGAAACTGGGAAATGGAAGAAACATTGATTTATGGGACCACAAATGGTTAAAGGACTATCCCCTCTCTGCAGACCCCATCCTTTCAACCCTTAGAGCTTGGACAATTGAAGTTTTTGGTACCAAAGTTGCAGATTTTATTACTTTGTCAAACAATAGAAGGGTATGGAAGCCAATAATGAACAATGATCTACCGGGGGCATCAATAATACTTGGAGAATGAATTAAGACAGTATTTACTCCCTTCTGGCATTCTTGAGGACCAGCTTATCTGGGAAGCTTCAGACAATGGGGAATTTTCTGTCAAGGCTGCTTATCTGATGCTTATTGATAATGATGAACCTACTTTCCCTCATTTGGAAGTTTGGCCCAAAGAATTGTTCTGAAGGTTGGGTTTTTTGCATGGCTGGCCATCCAAAATAAGATCCTCACCATGGATAACTTAATAAAAAGAGGTGTGATTATTGTTAATAGGTGTTATCTCTGTATGTCCGAGTGGGAGTCTATTGATCATTTGTTTTCTGTATTGTAATTTTTTTGTCTCAATCTTGTTAGGTCTGTTACAAGTGTTTCATATTTATTGGGTCCATCCTCAGTCCATTTTTGACTTATTTGTCCAGTGGCCTTCTCCCTTTTTGAATAGGCATCTTAGGTATATGTGGAAGATCTACCTTCATCACTACTTGTGGCAGATATGGTTGGAAAGGAATCGTCGGGCCTTCTTGGATAAGGTTTCTCAGTCATCCTCTGTCCTATCAAAAATTTTAGTATATGCTAATGAGAATGCTTGTTTAGTGCCTGCAGCATCTAGACCTCCAAATCCTTTTGAAGCTTCATTAGGCCAGTCATTAAACTTACCTCTCACTGATGGCCTCAATCATCCTCAAGTCTGTCCTAGAACCATGATCACATGGACCCCACCCCCCCTAGGGTGGATTAAGTTAAATTTTGATGGGGCATCTAGGGGCAACCCAGGTGAAGCTGGGGCTGGTGGCTTACTTAGAGACCACAAGGGTGAGGTGCTTGTAGCTTTTTTTGAACATCTTGGAGCTCAAACTAACAATGTGGCTGAAGCGAGGGCAGTTTGGAGGAGCCTCAAGGTGGCAGAGAATTATCCAGGGAAGCTGTTGGTGGAAGGTGATTCTCTTATTATTATAAATCTTCTAAAGAACACTAAGAGAGCTCCTTGGAGATTTGATGACTACATCCACAAAGCAAGGGCTCTAATTCATGATCGACTCGAGGCCATAATTTTGCATACCTTCCGGAAGCAAACATGGCGGTGATAGGTCGGCAAATGAAGGCATTGTAGCAGCAAATTTGATCACGTGGACTGAAAATCTTCCTCATGCAGTCTCAATGGTGATAGATAATGAAAAAATTTAGATTGGAAGGCTCAAAGTGGATCAATGACAGAAAATGGGGGCATTTTTAAAAATATTTTTTGAACCTTATAATGGCTTTTGTCATATTTGTTTTTTTTGTTCATGTGACTAGTGTTTTTTGCAGCTGGTGGGGCACTGATATAGGTTTTTTATCTACAAATTCATGCATGGGAAACATCTGCTTTGGCCTCAAGTATTTCCCAAGGTGTGTTTGGATTCGATGTCACAAAAAGGCCCTAGCAAGAAATAACAAAGTGTTGGAGATCCACGACAATGAGGTACCAGACCCCACCATAATAGTCTTGGAGAAGATGACAATTTCATCAGCCTCCAACAGTATCAACCAATTGAAGAGTCTGTCTGGCCTCATCAGTGTAGTTGTTGATTTGTGTGATTCTCTAAATCTTCTGTTTTATAGCCAGCAGTTCCAGGGGAACAAGGAGTCGAAGGCAAAATCTAAAGATGATGGCAAGGAGGATGATAAGAAGTTAGATGAGGACTACAAGGAAGACTGCTTGGCCTCTTGGCTGTCCATTCTATGGGATGTTTTTTTTACCATATTCTATTATTTTATATGGGCACAAGCTACTCTGCATGGTGCTTGCATGATTAGTTTTTGTCTTTGTTAGTTCTATTTTGCGTCTTTCTTTTCTGATGGCCATAATATTAGGCTTCCATAGTTTAGTTTGGTTGTATTCTGATGGAAGAGTAGGTCTTGGCCCTTTTTGTTGTCAGTTTAAAATTTTAGGGCTTGGCCTTTGTCCAGTTGGTCAGTGGACCCTATTTTGTAAAATGGTTTTGGGTCAACCAGTTAAAACCCGGTGTTAATTATAATATTCTCTACTTACAAAAAAAAAAAAATGTATATACTCTCTCAAAAAAATTCTTTAATCTAGAATTCTAAATTGGAATAAAATTACTTTTGGCAACATATTTGCCTACAGACATGAGATTGAAGAGGCCCTAGAAATTTTAAATAATACATTAAAAACTTCAAGCATGTTTAATGAGCTATTTTCAAAGGAAAAAGGATTACTGAGCTCCTTGGAGGATGTTTACACTAGAGAAATTGTTTTTGGCAATAAAAGTCTTGACAACTATGGCTTAAAGAAGGATATAAAAACACTCACTTTTTTCACCTGTCCACCTAGTTGGATATCACGTGAACTATATATCCTCTATTTTATCAATAAAATTATCCCTTTTGAAATAATAATTAGGTTCTAAATGGATACAAGCAACCATTTTAAAGGTATCCTTATACCAAACCCATCTACAAACTTAGATACTAGGCAAGACTTTCTCAGTCACATCCCATAGATAGTATACAGTAAACAAAATGAAATCTTAATGGCTTCTATTTTAGTATTAGATGCTTGTAGTGCATTATTCATCATGAAAAAAGATAAATCCCCTAGACCTAACCATTTACCATTGAGTTTCTTTAATCACTTATGGTATCTTATGGATAATGTATCCTACGAGTCCTTAATGAAAATAGAAAGTTTCAAAAGGTCCTCAAAGACTAGAATAATACATATATCATACTCATTTCAAAATACAATAATCCCAAAACCTTTGAGGATTTATTCTATGTCTCTCTATGCAATATCATCCTTGAATTATTAAAAAGTATTTTGCCAAAGATACTAAAGTCAATTTTATCCAAGATAATCTCTTAAACAAGGCAATTTCATTTATGCAAAGCAAATTTTAAATGGAGTTTTGGTAGGTCATGAAGTGGCTAATTTTATAAATTAATGGAAGGAGCAGCAATGATTATCAAATTTAATTTTACGAAGTCTTATGATCATGTGGACTAGACCTTTTTGTATAAAGTTCTAGCTTGTTTTGGCTTCATCCAAACATGGAGAAAATGATAAATAATTCTATTGTAACTTGTTAATTATCAATCCTACTCAATGGAAGCCCTAAAGGTTACTTTGTTATCTTGTTAAGCCTAATGAAAGAATATATGTATCCACTTATTCATATATCATTATGGCTAAAGAACTAGATAGAGTAATATTAGTCTCCAAATAGGCTAATCTCATTGTTGGGCTAAAGATTACATCTTCTATATATGCTCACACTCACAACTATTTCATGAATGATACTATTCTTTGTAGCAAATAAAAACTTAGAGAGGATCAAGGGTATTCTCTTATACTTTATAGGTACTCCAAAATATCAATCCAAAGAATCAATGTAGATAATTTCTATATTTTATTTCTTAATATTTCTAATATGGTACAATACAATTTGGCAACTATTTTACTATTCCAAATTGGTCAAATTTTAAAAAAATACCTAAGAATACTTATTTTCTCAAGAAGAAGCACTAAAGCCTTACAAAATAACCTAATCCATCAATTCTCTATCATGTTGGACAATTGGAGATAAAAGTGTCTTAGCCAAGCTGAAAGGATTATTCTCATCATGTGAGTCCTTCAAGCTCTTCTAGTCTATTTTTTCTCAACTGTATGGGCACTGATTAGAGTTATAGTATAAATAAATAAGATCATGTGTTTCCTTATTTGTAAAGAAACATCTAATAAATCAAGGATTCCATTGTTAATTGGGGATTAATTATGTAGAAAAAAATGAATAAGAGGCGCAATAATAAAATATATATAATAAATGAATGATTTAGGGTGCCAAATTGCTATGGAGAATATACTAAGTCCACAATAGTTACTAGAGAAAAATTATTAGTCCAAATACCTTGACAACAGATAGAGATAAATATGTTCATAGCAACAACTATTCCCTTAGGCACATACATATGGACCTTCCTATCTTCATGTCAAGAGTTTATTTTAAGATAAATAAAAAATCAAGAGATAAATTGAAAATTATCTTTTAAACAAATGCATGGATGGGCCATAAACCTTTTATTAAGTTAGAAACCTCCATCCTATTATGTGCCTTGGTAAGCATAGGGAAAAAATTGTGTCACTACTATATTTCTCAACTAAAAATGGATTCTTGCAAAGAAATTATAAACCTCTCCCTAAGTGGAGGTAAATCACTAAAAGCCAAAAACTAAACCTAGATAAACATGTGTTATCTAAAATGATAGATATGGTCATAAGGGAGGATTCCCTTAAATGGGAAATCAATCCCTATGGAAAATATAAGGGTAAAAGTGGATAAAAAAATTATATGTTCTTGTTTAGCCTCCAATCATGACCATTCCTAATGGAAACATGGTCTTCCTAAGGCAAATACTATCTCATGGCTAGCAATAAAGGAAAAATTTTCCATTTTTGATCATTTACAAAATAGGAGTTATAAAGGTTGATCATAGTGAACCCTTTGTAAGAATGATATAGAGGCCATAAACCACCCCTATTCAACTATAATTTTGACTTCAAAGAGTGGAGCTATTCTTTTAAATATTTATTTAGATATGTATTTTAATGTTGGTCTAAGCTTCAATGGATGAACTCCTAGGGGGCATCATCTCAATTATACTCATTTAAAGGCTTTAGTTAGAAAGTGGTTATAGTGAAAATTTTACTATGAGGGGTAGACCTCTACCTAGACGAGAAGCTTAAAGAGAATAGTCACCCGAAGCTAATAAAATGAAAGGCTCTAAAGCTCCCTCCACATACCAATTAGTTGATTTGAAGAAGACACCAGTAAGGGGTAGTCTATGCCAAATACTGCTAGCATGCTCAAAAATACCCACACCATGAGGTAAAGTAATTTACCTAGACCAGCCCAGCAAAGGATCACAACCTTTCTAGTGGTGACTAAGTTGCATAACACCATCAACAGGATTTCTAAAACCCTTTTGGTGGTAACTAAAAAGGGTTTTGTTGATGGTAAAACCTTTAATAGCTTGTTTCACTTAGGCCCATTTTCTAACATGATGGGTGGACCCTAAAATTGGGCTACTCTTTTATGATAATTGGGTCACAACACTCCATATACCTAGGTTCAGTTGCTCAATGGAATGAGCAATGTATTCATTTAGAAATACCCAAAGGCCTTAGGGGAAAATGAGAGAGGTATAGGATGAATTAAGTAAGGATTCAATAGGATCAATTAATCTTCTTAATCCATATATGAATCACCCAAAGGAACTATAGAAATGGGTGTAAGAAGATCATGCACAAGCCACACTAGACCAAAAACATGCCCATTAAACAAGGTTCAATGGAACCCATGCAAGGGAGATTTTAGATGGTCAATAATCAAAGGAAATAGGGAAACATAAAATGTGGAATCAACCTAGCTAGGAGGCCAACCAGGAATGGAAAATAGGGCTATGAAAGCAAATGTATCACTGAAGGAAAGGTTTAGGACCAAGTTGTTGCTAAAATCTAGTGGACCAACTTAAAAGGGGAAAAAACATACTAGGACATGTTAAAGTCAAGATAGGATGAGGTTGTGACCATGGAAGTGAGACCTTATCAACAAAACCATCACCCAAGATTGATTTTATATGGGAGAAAATAGTTTCATTAGTGATATCTCTACAAGAATATTATGTTACCTATAGGAGTAGTTATGATGATTGTACCCTCTAGTAAGCTTTGGATCTCATAGAAATAAATGCATCTTAGTCCCCTTGATTTAGAAACCAAAAATGATGTAGGTGCTCCCACCCATAGTCTTTCAAGGGGGATTTTCAATTTTCAATTTTGATATAAATATTATAAATAGCCATATTTGGGGCCAAATAGAGGAGGTTGAATTATTATCATGCCTAGTATTTAGATTTGAGTAATTTTTCTCTCCGCTTTTTGTCTTGTATATCAATCTAGATGCAAGCCTTGAGTCATTGCATGTATATCATATCAAGCCTCTTTCAATTATATTTGAATGTAATTAAGCTTTAATATGAATGCAAGGAGTTGTGACTACTCTAAATTCTATCATGATCTCTATGTTTATATATATTTATATGGGGGTTGTGACTAGTATTTTTCTTGGTTCTCACAATAGATATTTCGATTTGTAGTTATATATGGTTGGGACCATGTTCATTTTAGTTGTCATGTTTTGATGAATGTGTTCATTAATTCCACTAATCCACAAGATGAAACCTATAATATTTGGTGCATTGTCACCCTTATTGTAGGCTAGTTATATTTTATTGCTTTCTCTCTTTTCCCTTTTCCCTAGTGATAACTCGATAGATTAGGCTAGTTTAGAAGGAGAGCATCAAATATTGCATTCAAACAAGAAGTCATCCTTGGTAAAAAAAACCCCAAACATCATCTAAAATTCCTAGGACTAGCACTCCAAGCAAGGCATGAGTATCAAATGCACCCAATGAATCCACATTATGCATGGTCATGATGCTTGGAGTGTAGGGACTAGATCTTATACCCAAAAGTGAACATCATATTTTTAGATATCAATATCTCTCAACAAAGAAGATCTATAAAAAAATTGAATATCTTCTATCAAAAATTTTCAAGCTTCAAATCATCCAATCTCACTCCAACTATAGTAGCACCTCAAAAATGGCCTCTTATTTCTACCATTTTACAACTCATCAAGATAACTCCAACTAGGAAGGTTTGAGGACATCATAACTTATGTAAACCACCCTCCTTCCATATGTTAAAACTCAACTTTGATGGAGCCTCTAAGGGTAATCTAGTCCTAGTTAGATCTTGTGTTCTTCTTTGATACCATGAAGAAAACCTCATTAGAGAAACCTCTCTCCCCTTGTAACCCTCATAAAAAATAAGGTTAGAGTGATTGTAATAATTAAAGCTCTCAAGCTCATTATTCAATTGGGTATCTACAAGTTTGTGATGAAATGAGGCTCTATGATAATTGGGGTAATTTTTAAAGGTAAATACCATTATTAGGAATAAATCCACTTTATTATAGAAGGCCCTTAATTGAAGTAGCTATTTGAATCCATCTCTTGGCTCTATTGCCCATAATGTGAATAGAGTTGTAGATATCCTAAACAACTTAACTTTGCAAGATTTAAGCAAACAAGTTATCATATATTACATTCATTGGCTAAGCCTCAAAGAAATGTTAGATTATGATAGATCTAATCTTCCTAATAATTTGGGTTAAAAACATCCTTTTATAGAGAGTTCATGACATGAGGATCTACCTTAGTTATTATATAATAAGGTTAAAGCTTGAAAATATTGAAAAGAAAGTGAACCAAGTTGGTCTAGATGATCACCACAAAAGGACTGAACACCAGCTATTAGCTGATTATCATAGTCTTCTGGCTTGTGAGGAAGTATTTTGGAAACAAAAATCAAGGCTAGTTTGGCTTAAATAAGGTGATAGAAACACTAGTTTTTTTCATGTTTCCAACCCAAGACATAGAGGTAGCAATAAGATAAAGGAGTTGGTTAGGAATGATGGCTCAGTGATAAGGGAACCAAAGGATGTCAAGGCAAAAGTTATCAGTTATTTTTTAGGCCTCTTGGGAGAACCTGTGGCAGTGAATGGTGAAGCTGAAAGCAAAATCCTTCCTAATATTCCAAAATTGGTGACTAATCAAATGAATTCTTCTCTTATGGCCCCCTTTATAGATGATTAAATTATAATATCCACATTTAGTTTGGATGGGAAAAAGGCCCCAAGATTAGATTGTTTCCCAACTTCTTTCTTTTAGAAGTTTTAGAATATTGTAGGATCATATGTTACTAAGGATATCAAGGAGATCCAAAAAATCCAATACCTGCCTAAGAATATTGATTCCACTTTTCTGGCCTTGATTCTAGAAGTATAGGGATCAAGACATCTTAAAAATTTTAGGCCTATCATTTTGTGCAACACAATCTATAAAATTTTATTTAAAACTATTACCAATAGGTTAAAGAGGGTTTTACCTTTTTGTTAGGATCCCATCGTAATTCTCATTATTACGTAATGACCCACTTCCAACATGGGGGATCCCATATATAATGTTATTTTACAATATTTTGTAATGTATGTGGAAGTTAGGCTCCTAACCAAGTGAGGGTCATTTGATGTAACTGTTATCAAGATTGTATCCGATGTTTGGTAGAAGATTCTAGCTCGAGTGGAATTTTGCATGTAAGCCAACTCTTGAACATAGGGTTAGGGTTGCATGAAGTATTTCTTTAAAATCTATGAAGCCATGTACGAAGGTATATTTTTGCGGTTAATAAAATATTGAAGGAGGTTGCCCCCTCGAAGAGGCCTACGATTCTAATTTATTTATGAGATTGTTTCAATTCTGCAATTACTTTCTACATATTATTATTCTGTTATTACATGTATTTTAGTTATCTTTCAGTGTTTTGTGTGTGAGCTTTATTTCAATAGTAGGTTCCTTACAAGTGGTATTAGAGTGCTTTTGAGGGACGAGTTCTGCTGTGACTGTGATAATTCTTGCTTAGCCATTTCCACTTGTTAGGTATAATTTTCTTGTGTTTTTTCATTCTATTTTCCTTTATTGAAAAAGCCAAAAAAAATTGCAAAAACCAAAAAAATATAGTTTGTTTTTTTTCATAGTTGAGTAGGCTAGAAACCTTGTGCTGAGGGTTTTAAAATATCGTGAAGGAGTTGTCATTATTGGATAAGCTAGATAGTCCATAAAGCATCTAGTGAAGTAAGGGATGATTAGGCTCCAATACCCAGGCCTCAGATACCACTCACGCACGAAATCAAATTCCCATGCATCTTCGGGTGTATTGGGATACCATTATAGGTTGAACAAAATTTTATCTAGTAGGAAGATTTTTGGCCTTGTATCATCCATAGTCCATGGGACACAACATCACAAATGATTACCCTCCTATATTGTCAAAGAGGTAGATAGTGTGCTCAAGGGTATGTGTGGAATCCTCCTTGGGTAGTGGCCTAAAATATTGGTCCGAGCACTATTGTTCGTCACTACAGTATAACAGAGGGCCTATGGGTGTTACATACTTCTCTACCTAGCATACCCTAGTTATGTTAAATAGTTCAACCTATAAAAACATACATCTCCATATTCTTCTAAAAATGCATTCATAATCCCAAAAAGTGAGCATACGGAGGACTTCCCTATCATAGAAGAACGCACTTTGCATGCACCAACAGTTAGGATAGAGTTTGCAAGTGTCTCTAATAGTATAAAATATTCTAGTACTATCCATATTAGTGGCAATAATAGTTGGATCAATGATAGTACCAGTCAGGTCAGTGACAGTAATAGTCAGGTCAGTGATAGTAACAGTCAGATCAGTGACAGTAACAGTCGGGTCAACAACAATAATAGTAATAGTCAACTGTAATAGTTAGAAAATATAGGTGTTCAGGGTTAGAAATATAATCGTTAGTGTGAGTAACTTTAGTACAGGTGATAGAACAGTGATAAGATGATCAGTTGATAGAACGCACAAATCAGAGACAATTGATCCAGTTACCAACTTGTGAACTATAGCTCCAAATAAAAAAAACTAATTGCACCAATAGACTCATAAAAAAAGAAGAAGAATATTATTTTTCTACTTTTTTATTCTACACCTAAAAAATAAAAAATCGTGCAAATCGGAGCTATAACAAAGAAGTTTTAGTGGTTTTATCATTACGCTATTTTGAGTAATTTTTAAACTAGAAATAGGGAAAAAATAGCATTAAAAAAGTAATAACAGGCCCTAGACAACTCCAAAAACCCTCAAATTTATTTTGTTATCTTATTTAGCCCCTTCTACACCTCTCACAAAAATTTTGAGTCTTAACTCCCTTTTTTCTCAATATTCCTCAATTTATCATTTTTCCACTAGCCCTTTTTGGCTAAATATTCCACAAATACAAAATCTAAGTCTGGGGTGCCCAAAAATCCGTGTTGTGGCATCTAGCTCATTGTTACCATCTTTTAAATTTTATCATATTTATATATAGCATCCAAGCACTTTTTTGGACTCCTTACTAAAAATAGTAACTCCCAAAATCACACTTCTATTTTTAGTAATTCAGTAAAAAAGGTTCAAGGCTATCTCAAATGCCAAGTGACACTCGTGGACATCAAAAATAGGTAGAGAAAAACATCACTTAGTCTTAAATACCCTACTAAGTTTTGTTACTAGCTTGCAAAAAAAAAGTGAACACTTTATGACATAATTTTAAACTTTCATAATTGAACAAGATACCTCTAGAATTCACCTAGAAGAACAACTAGCAGATGTTGAGTCTAAATTGCAAGGTATTCCAAGAAAGTCTGGGTATCATATTGAACACTCACATTTTAATAGAGGTTAAGGAAAGGTAACATATGACTCTCACCTTCGATTTGATCATGATACTACCTTCAAGATGTTGAAACTAGACTTTCCTAAGTTCAATGGAAAAGATGTGGATGAATGGTTATGTCGTGTTGCTCAATTATTTAGACTCCACGATGTCCCCATGTATCATAAATTTTAAATGGCTTCTTTCAAATTGGAATCTAAAGCTTTACAATGGTACCAATGGCTACAGAAAACTCTCCCTGATCCTTCTTGGATGGACTTTGAGTCTCAATTACTCACTCACTTTGGCCATAATGAGTATGATGATTTTACAGGATAGTTGACAAAGTTGAGACAAACTTTGATAGTTTGAGATCACCAAATACAATTTGATAGATTGACCAATAAAACTATAGGTATGAATGAAGGGTTCTTCATGAGTTGCTTTGTTAGAAGGTTGAGGTAGGATGTCCAATCCAAGGTAACGATGTTTAAACCATAATCCATGATGCAGGCTATCAAGTTGGATCGTTTGGTCGAGTCCAAATTTTTAGCTCAGAGGTGAATATCTAAATTTCCACAAGCTAAACCCTCTTTTCCTCTTATATTCTAAAATTAGAATGAGTAAAAACTTTTTGCACCCAAATGTCTAACCACTACCGAGATGGATGTGAAATGCACCCAAGGATTGTGCTACAATTGTGATGAAAAGTTTTCTCATAGGCATAGGTGCACCCAAAATAAGTTGTTCCTCATCGATACTAATGATACTGACACCAGTAACCACAATGATGATGACATTGAATCAGTAGAGGAACCATCAAAATTAGAGGAAGAAAACTAGGATGAACCATAGGCTGAAATTTTTGTTCACGCTCTTACGAGAATTACTACTCAAACTATGAAAGTTGTGGGCTATTTCAAGGGTCTGTATCTTACCATCTTGATTTATTCTAGTAGTACACACAATTTTATTGATCCCCGCATTGCCAAGTAGGAAAATTATTACATACATACATGTAATTCCTTTGAGGTTATGGTAGAAAATGGTGGGACCTTACCTTGCAAAGGTAAATGTAGTAATGTTAAGGTCAAGATTGGGTACTATGAGCTTAAACAAGATATATTTTCACTTCAAATAGTGTGATGTGATATCGTGTGGGGAGCTCAATTTTTGGGCACATTGGGAGTCATCTCATGGCACTTTATTGAGCTTTGGATGAAATTTTCACAAAATGGATAGTCCTACACTCTCCATGGCTTAAAAGCAAGGCCTTCACATATTATCAGTTCCAATAAGATGGAGAAGTTGTTAAAAAAATTATCTTAGGGTGTCATAGCTTAGATTTTTATGATCCAACCTCATCCTTCAGAGGAGGATTCTATTCCTGAAGATTTGCAACTTATTTTTACCAAGCACAACTCTATTTTCATTGAGCCAATAGAATTACCGTCTCACTGCTCTCATGACCATGTTATTCCCTTGTTACCTAGAAATACACCACCAACATTAGACTGTATCGGTATCCTCATGCTCTTAAGTCAAAAATAGAGAAGTTAGTACAAGAATTATTAAAATATAGTGTCATTCGACCATGTAATAGTTCTTACTCTTCTCTAGTTTTACTAGTGCATAAGAAATATGGGTCATAGCAGTTGTGTATCGATTACCAAGAGCTCAATAAACTCACCATCAAGGATAAGTTTCCTATTTTTGTGGTGGATGAATTATTGGATGAACTTCATGGTACTATGTATTTTTCTAAACTCGACCTTCGCTCTAGGTACCATCAAATCTAGCTCAAGGATGAGGATATTCCCAAGACTGCTTTTCGTACTCATGAAGGTCACTATGAGTTTTTGGTAATGTCATTCGGCTTGACTTCCACTTTCCAAAGCCTCATGAACAACATTTTTCATCCATTTCTTCAAAATTTCATCCTAGTCTTCTTTGATGACATTCTAGTGTATATTCGCTCATGGGAAGAGCATCTTATTCATGTGAATCAGACTCTCTAGTTGTTGGCACAACATCAACTCTATGCTAAGTGTTCCAAGTGTTCTTTTGTTTTGATAGAATTGGAATATTTGGGACACATTGTCACTAAGGAGGGTATCAAAGTTGAACCCAAGAAGATCCAAGCAGTTTAGGAATGGCCGAAACCTCACACTCTCAAAGGTTTTAGGATATTTTTAGGGCTTACAGGTTATTACCATAAATTTATTTGTAACTATCGTAAAATTTTAGCTCCCCTCACTTCCATGTTAAAGAAGGACTCTTTTACTTGGATTATACCCATTGAATAAGCTTTCCTAGAATTGAAGCATGCTATAACCACTACGCCTATTTTAGCCATGCCAGATTTCTCCATACTATTTATCATTAAAATTGATGCTTCAGGTCGTGGTATTGGTGCAATTTTGATGCAATAAGGGAGACCCTTGGTATTCACTAGTAAATCTCTCTTTAGTCGTAATTTTGGAAAATCCACTTATACTAAGGAGATGATGGCAATTCTGCCTGCAGTAATCCATTGGCGATTGTATCTCATCGAGCGTCATTTCTCCATTAAAACAGACCACAGGGTCTTAAATACTTTTTAGAGCAATAGGTGGCCACCCCTAAACAACAAAAATGGGTCACTAAACTCATGGGCTATGATTATGATATCACTTATAATAAGGGCAAGGACAATGTTGTGGTCGATGCTCTCTCATACATTTGAGGCTCTTAATATATTGAGTGCCATTTCATTGGTGGTACCCCAATGAACCGATTCCTTACGCCAGGAGGTACTTCAAAATTTTGAATTGCATAATTTGGTTACTTCCCTACACATTGAGCCTACTTCATGTCCAGGTTACACTTGGGATGGCCAGGATTTTCTTTACCACCAATACCTTGTTGTTCCCCACAAGTCCCCACTACGGGAACTTCTCATGACAAAAATGCATGCTACCCATCTGTCAATCATTCAAGATTTCTCAAAACATATGAATGGCTTAAGCACACTTTTTTTGGAAGGGTATGAAAAAGGAAATTTAGGATTTTTTTATAGCTTGTGATACTTGTCAATGGATGAAAGGTGAAATGGAGAGTTCTACAAGAACTATTAAACCCTTACCCATTCCTGACCAAGTTTGGACGAATATTTCTATGAATTTTATTGAAGGATTACCTAATTTTGGAGGCAAATCTATTATCTTTGTGGTAGTGGATCATATTTCAAAATATGCTCACTTTTGTTCCCTATCACATCCTTACACAACATCCATCGTTGATAAATTTTTCCTTGATTCTATCTTTCACCTTCATGGTCTACCCTCCTCCATCATATTTGATCGTGACCCAACCTTTACTAGTCACTTCTAGCAATAATTGTTTAAGTTGCAGGGAACTCAAATCAAAATGATTTCAACTTATCATTTACAAATGGATGGCCAGATGAAAATTATCAACAAATGTTTGAAAATCTAACTTCATTGCTTTACCTCGGATCATCCTATGCACTGGGCAAAATAACTTCCTTTTGTCGAGTGGTGGTACAATACTTCCTATCACATAGCAACCAAGGTTACCCCTTTTGAGGTAATTTATGGGTGCCCTCCACCCACACCTTCCTCCTACATTCCAGGCAGCTCCAAGGTCCATGTATTCGACACTACTCTCAGTTAGCATGCTGATATCCTCCATCAACTGAAGATGAATTTGGATGCAGCCTAGAACTGCATGCACCAATAGGTTGACCAATACCATTTCAAGCATAGTTTTGATGTGGGTGATATGGTTTTCTTCTGCTTACATCCATACAAACAGTTGTTCCTCCATATTCACAGATGCCAAAAAATTATCGTGAAATACTATGGGCTCTACCAAGTGTTACAGCGGATTGGTGCCACTGTCTATAAATTGGCCCTTCCACCTAAATCTAAGCTCCATCCAATTTTTGTTAAAGATCAGCAAGATATTTTTGTTAAAGATCAACAAATGTTGGATAGCATAGTTACCATTCATGATGTTATTCATTCTATGGAAAATAGTAAGAGGTTTGGTATGCTTCTAAAGTTAGATATGAACAAGATTACAATCAAGTTTCTTGGGACTTCTTGACCAAAGTCCTATTGAAATTTTGCTTTCAAAGTAAATGGGTGGGGTTGATTGAAAAATATTTTTCATCTGCTATGTTTTCAATATTTGTAAATAGATTCCCTATTGGTTACTTAAAAATTGGATGTGATCTCCATCAAGAGGATCTGTTATCACCATATATTTTTATTATTCTTGTTGAAGCACTGGGAAGATCTATTTTATAGTTTATAGAAAGTGGGTGAATAGATGGTTTCAAACCAGCCTCGACATCGGATCCTATTTCTCATCAATAGTTTTTTGGTGATACTTTGTTTATCTCCCACTTCTACATCCCTTAAGCTAAGGAGTTAAAAAAAAATAGTGCTTATGAAGAAGTTTTTGGTCAAAAAGTGAACTTAAAAAGTAAATTTTATTTTATCAATACCTCACCTGGAAGTAAAATAATGATCATAAGGATTTTTGGGTTGGACATTGAAGAATTCCTAGCCATGTATTTGGGTATACCTATGTTCAAAGGTAGGATGGAGTCACATATTTGGAATCTATTTCTAGATAAACTAGAAAAAACATTAACAAGTTGAAGAGGAAGTCTTTTTAGCCAGGCAGGTAAAGCTTAGCTTGTGGAGTCTTCTTTACAGAGTATTTCCATTTATTTAATCTATTTTCAATATTCTAGCTAAAGTAAGGATTAAAATGGAGCAAATTCAAAGATTCTTCCTTTGGTCTGGATCAGAAGATAGAAGATGCTTTCCCCTTGTTTCTTGGAATCAAATATTTTCTACTAAATATGTAGGAGATTTAGGCTTTAGAATGGTAAAATATATGAATGAAGCCTTGATGGGAAAGATATAATGGTAATTATTGAAAAATTGTCAGCTTGAGTGGGTTAAGATCCTCAAAGCCAAGTATTTATGAAATGGAAAAAAATTATACTCCAATGACTTGCTAGTCGGATCTTCCTTTTGGAACAGTCTTGTGGACATTAGACATTTGTTATGTAAAGGGCTTCACTAGAATATTGGAGATGGAAATCAAGTGAACTTTTGGAAAGATCATTGGTTAAAGAACATTTCCCTCTTAGAGGACCTAGAGGTAAGTGCATTGGAACCTACTCTATCCCTCCATTTTGGTATCAAAGTTGATTATATTACAACCAAAAATAGTAAAAAAATTGGAAAGATTTATATCCTCTATATTTAGACCCAAAATTGGCTGGTCATATTAACAATCTAAAAAATAGCTTCATTTTTATCCTCTACTATCCTTCCATTTTAATGATTCAATAATTTGTAAGGAGGCAAATAATGGAAAATACTCTGTTAAGTTTGGATACCATTGGCTTGAGACAAAAGATAAAAGTTTATTTCCAGTGAGGAAAATCTAGATTAAATGGCTCATCCCTAAAATAGATTTTTTCTTATGGTTGGTGGCTCAAATTATATTATTAACTATTGATAACTTATACAAAAGAGGTATCCCTATTGTAAATAGATGTTATTTATGTGAACAAAATTTGGAATTGGTCCATCATATTTTTCTCAAATGTTCATTTGCTAGATAGATTTTAGAGAAGGATTTGGAACCCTTTGATGTTCCTTGGGTCTTCCCAGCAACTAAGGGATATTTATGTGTGCATTGAGATCCTACTTTCAATAGTGGTAGATTGAAAGTAATTTTGAGATTTTTTCCCCCCCATTTTCTTTGGGGAATTTGAAATGAGAGGAATAACAAGGCTTTTAAAAATAGGAAAAGAGAGGCTTATGTGTTTCTTTTCATATTTTTAATGCTACTATGGAGAACACTCAAACCTTATCCTTTCCTAAGGTAGCTAAAAGTAGACTCAAGGAAGCCATTGTTTTTCATTGTAATTTGAAGCCTTTAATCTATGTGAATTTGTTAAGATCTTTAAGTTTGGAAATTAAGTTGCAACCCCCTCCAGATAGATGGATCAAACTAAATGTGGATAGTTCTGCAAAATGGAACCCAAGGCATGCCATTGTGGGTAAATTTTTTAGGGATTCTAGGGGGATGATTGTGCAAGCCTTTGTTGAACCTCTATTCATCCAATCCAACCATTTTTTTGAGGCTCAATATTTTTTAATAGGGGCTAAGTTAATCAAAGAAGGTCATTATAAAAATATTATTGTGGAAGGGGACTCCCTAAACCTTATAAATATTCTAAAAGGAAGATAGGAAGTTGGTTGGAGCATTACAGATATGGTTTTGGGGACAAAAGAGATCATGTAGTCTTGTCACAACCTATAGTTGAAGCATGTTTATCGGGAGGGGAATGGAGCTGCAGATTTATTGGTAAACATGGGGGTGGAGGCTCAAGATATTATTATATGGGAAGATAATTTCCCACTTCAACTTATTGAATTTGTGGCTAAGGAGAAGCCAAATTGGCCCAATTATATTCACTTTTCCAATTGGAAGAAGACAAAATTTGGGGCTCAACTCCTGGGTAAAATTGTTATGGGTGTCCTAGTCTATATGTGGTAGACTGTTATGTATGCAAATTCAACTATTGTCTAGTTATTCTTGTTATTGACTATTTAGTATGTATGTTTCTTATCAAGTTTTTTAGGTTGATTATTTATGATTTTTAATAGTTTTTATTAGTAAAATGTGTTTTGAAATGGTCCCATAACCTTTTACAGTGAGGAAAAAACAAAATAAATAGCCTCCTAGAAATAAGGGCATGATCTTCAAAGAAGACACCCAGATATGATCTCTTCAAAATCATATCTAGACATAAAAAAATGAAAAGTAGGTTTCTCGACACACCAGGAAACACCCCCACACAAAGTGAAATAAGTATTCCCATCGAAGTAAAACCTCACAACCACAGAGATAAGCTTCCTCGTACACTAGAATTTGAAAGAGGTTTTCCCATCCAAGAGAAAACCAAGCAATCCCATGCACTAAAATTTGATAAAGGTTTTCCTACCTAGGAGAAAATCAAATAGTCATGTACACTAAAATTTGACAAATGTTTTCCCACCCAAGATAAAACCAAACAATCATGGAAGGACCAAAGAGTAGAGAGTACTCCACAATTCTAACCACTAGAACTTCGAAAGACTAGCACTGAGTAGAAAAACACTACATCTGAAAGATAACCCACACCAGGTCTTTTGAAGGTCTAAAAATGAAACAACTCAAGAAATAATCCATAGGCCACAATATCTTCCTAAAAAGAAGGTGATGTGCAACTAGATCCGAAAAACCCTGACAAAGAAATGACACCCTCGAACTGTTAAGTAGATCAAACACAATGTTAGATTTTAGGAAGCCCTCCACTACAATAAACAATTAGTACATGATCTCCCCTCAAGATAAAAAAAAATTACAGGCATGTCCATCAAAATAAATATTAGTAGAACTACAAGAAGCCAAACCCCTCCATGAAACAAGAAGAAACCAGTGGAACCCTTCTACAACACAATAGAGCATAGGGTCCTCCCTCCAAGACCACAAGAATAAAGAGAAGGGAACCACTAGGAAAATCTTAAATCAGAACTGAGAAGCAGATCACACGACTTTAAAATTCAAGAAGCCCACCACTACATCAAATAATTGGTACATGATATCCCCTCAAGACTAGAAAAAACTACAGGTAGGTCTTGGTGAGCAAAAAATGGTGTTTTGTAAAATAGTTATTTTCTTTCCATTTAATTATCAATCTAGGAGTTTGTAAACTTGTGAGTGCCACACACAATATATGCATGTAGTGTGGGGAATGAGTCCCTCTATGCCTAATAGTTTATTGGGGGGTTGTTTTGTTTGTGTAGTTGCAGTTCAACCAAAATTTTATAAAACTAATACATTAAATAAAGCATATAAATAAACATGCAAGAAATAAATAACACACACTACGGAATTAAATAATGAAAATAAAATCTAAATTAAAAATGCAGAAGGAAGATGTAGAAAATAAACACAGAACTGAAAGTAAATAGCAAAAAAGTAAATACACAATTGAATAAATAATAAAAATAAAATAGGGAAGGAATATTGCTTGGAGTGAGCCCAAGATCCCGTAGATGGTCTTCTTGGTTTATTACATAAAAATCACTTCTTTAGTCCACACGAATAAAAGAACACTCAAAAAAAATTATTTATAATTTATGCAGTATAGAAGAAATAAAATTATTTGTGGATTCAATATGGATTGATCTTATTAGGAATGGCATGCATTCTTATATAGAATGTGACCAATCTTGTTACAAAAATTACATATGCAAAAATATTTATTTTAATCACAGATCACGATTCGCTAGGTTAGGTGCATGCATAGTTATTATTTTTCCCTATTAAAAGCATGTTCATGTTTATTTTAATTGCCAAAGGATAAGCACAACACTCCTTAGGTATATATAACATATTATTTCTTAAATTTATGCTTTTTTTAAAAACCGTGTGGTCAACAGTCAACTGATCAATATACTGATAAATGTGCTTTATTCCCATCGAATATAGGTGCTTTTTGATCACTAGGATACAGGCACCTTCTGACCATCGGGATATAGGTTCCTTCTGACCATCGGGATATAGGTGCCTTCTGACCATCGAGATATAGGTGCCTTCTGACCGCCAGGATACATGTGCCTTCTGACCACTGGGATATAGATACCTACTTTCGTTGGTATATAGGCATCTACTTCCTTGTGGGAAGTAGTCACCCTATCCTTATAAGAATATAGGTTCATCCATCATTCATCGTAGTCTTCTTTAAGATGTCTTCATATTATATTCTTCATTCATTTGCCATGGCTGAATGGTATGTTGACTTAAAAATGTAAAATAAGTAGCAAAAACCTGCATCTACACATATTTTCCACTAAAAACACCAGTTAAGCATAATACTTCATTTTATATTAAATATATGCAATAATTATACAAAATAAAAATTCTAGTATTAAATATGCCTTGCAATACCCATTAACACATGTATAAAAAATGAGCATTTTTGATGCTCATCAAATCCATAAAAATAAACACCAACAGATCTGTAAGAAGCCCCATCATAGAACAAGAAGAAACTAGCAGAACCCTTTTGCAACATAATAGAGCACGAGATCCTCCCTCCAAGACTAAAAGAATAAAGAGAAGAGAACCACTAGGAAACCCCTGAACCAGAACCACCACTAAAACCCCAAACTAGATTCAATTGTGAGAGCTTCTCATCTGTGGGTAATAAAACCATGATATCCTCCCAAAGACCAAAAAGAAACATAGAGAGAGACCCTCTATGTAATGGTAGAATGGGCAGATAGAAGCCCACCCTGAAATGAAGCAAGACTTGGGAAATAACAGAGAACCACCCCTGTAGACCCAAGAGCGCATGGTCCCATCTCAACTCAAAAATAAATACTATAGGGAAGAGCTTTGTCAATACACTTTCCAAACCAAGCAAGAAATGAAGCCCTCAAAATAACCAACATTGAATAAAAACTAGAATTATCTAGCCAAGAAGCACTGCCCAAGGAAAAAGCAAGAACACCAAGAAAATATAAAGAAGGTCCTAGAACAACACTATAGGCACCAAGCTGGACTAGAAAGGCCTAGTAGGCCTATAAAAATAGGAGATCCACCTGAAAAACCTTGAAAGGAGCCATGTAGGGAGCAGGAATTTGAAAATGTGACCTCCCACCCAGAGCGGGAGGTCTCCTGCTCCCTCCCCATAACAACTTTCTTATGATTGTTAATAGTTTAGATGGACTTGGCACCATGTTTTATTTACCTTTTATGATTTTCTTGTGAGGAATTTTATGTAAAAGTGATGGGGCCCTTTCAATCCCCTTCTTAACCTATTAATAAATAAAAAATGTTAAAGGCTAACAAGTCCAAATCAAATAATATATACTATTTATTTTTATGAGGACATAATTTTACTTTCTATATGGATTAAGAGAATGGATAACATTTCTATCTTTTCATCCAATATAATTTTATTGTCTCTTTTCTCTAGGAGTGGGCCCCTATAGAATTTACATTAATTTAATCAAAAAAATAATGTAATAGTCTTTGGCATTAGAAACCAACTCATTATATAATATTAATAAGATCCAATAAGCTAATAACTATAGATGCATATATCTATTGCATAGTAGTCATAGAGGAGACTAAACTAGCCCTATCAACTCACCCAATCCCTAATCTTGAAGTAGAGATCCTTGATAGATGGAATCAAGCCATCAAATAGAATTATAATTTTTGGTATAGGGTAAAAAAAAAGAAGGAAAAGTATATAAATTGGAAACTACTAGAAATGGAATTGGTCGAATTGCATCTAAAGGATATCTAGGACCAATAGGAGGAGGAGAAATAATTAGAAATAATAGGGGAGAGATATTGTCTCATTATGCTTTCAATAGTTGACTTAAAACAAATAATGAAGTTGAATCTTGGACAACTTTGTAAGAGTTAAAAACATGTAGACAAATTAATGGAATAGAGGATGGATGGAAGATGATTCACTAATAGTAATAATAGCAATTTTGAGGAAAGCAAAGGCTCCATGGAACATACAAGATATAATTGTGGAAATAAAATATCTTTCTACAGATTTTGAAGAAATCGGGTTTACACATATGTTAAGGGAATGAAATAAATGTGCATATAGACTAGCCAATAGAGGGGTTTTAATTAAGGATCATGAAGTTAAATTCTTTTTTCCATGGTTAGAGGAAGTAGTAAGTTTAGTTGAAGCTGACAAGAAATTATTGACTACCTAAATCAAATAATGATTAAGATTTACTTTAACATTTTCCATTGGTAATATTTGCTTTATTTTATAACATTAGTGTGTTTTCATATAAACTATGTATTACAATTATTGTGGTTGCACTTATGCTTCACAAAGGAAACTAGAAATCTAAATTTGGTAAAGCAGACTTTGATAGTGTGAAGTTTAAGAAATATTACTCTACTAAGATGCAATGCATAGACAATAGAAGTGGAGTTTTGGTTTTGGCAATGCATAGCAATCTAAAAAGGATGCTGAATTTTGGAATATTTGTATTCACATAAAAATTTGATAAACATCCAAAAAATAAAAATCAAGAATTTAGACTTTTTATGAAAAAGGATGTAGGTATATAGCTACAGCAACTCAATTGAGATGATAATTGAATTTATTTGTAAACTCTCAAGCTCTAAAGGAGAGAGTTGTGATTTTTCAAGGATAGAAGATCTAAGTAAAAACCCTTGTTCTCCAGCAAAAAAAATATATATTACATAGTTATATAAAATGAATGAAAATACTTTATTCCTTAAGGGGATAGACAAATGAGATATATATCTCTCATGAAGCAAGAAATGTGTTTGGAAGTACAATAAAAGAAAAGAAAAATAATGATAAAGAGTAGTATGACAAAGATAAGAATCATCCTAATTCATTTATGATTGAATTAAGAGAGTTACAAGTTGATGGAAACTCAGGAAGTTGATTCTATAACAAATTAAATGAGAGCTCAATTTCAAATGAAAGACCTAAACATCAATTGAACCTATGATTGTATAAGATCATATAGGAATATTATTGAGAAATCTCAATGGAAATAAAATAATTGTTCCATCAAGTATATATATAACATGATATCAATATTGATTGTTGAATTTTAACATGTATTCTTTATGAGGAGTCAAATGAGCATAAGCATTCATATCTAATTTTAGAGTAGATATGTAATTAAAATATTCTAATAATTATTACTTCCTATAATCATCGACTAGAACCCAAAAAAATCACAACCAACATAAGGGAAGAATTAGAGTATTTTATTGGTTAATCACATGTGTTTAATTAGGTTTGCTATTTAGGCATTTGAACTTGCTTATATCATAATTTGGATAGATAGAATTAGGATGATGGACAATTAATCGTTATTCCAATTATTATGTAAAAATATGGATATGTATATTCCTAGACAAGCCTATTATAATGAGATGTACTAAAACATGTATGGGTTTTGGAAAAGCAAAATGAGTGCCTAAATATTGTGTATCTATCATCAAACTAGATTGAATATTTTATGAAATCAGTGTACTATCAAATATTGTAGCTAGAACAACTTTTCAAGTTATTGACTATAAAATGCCTATAGATACTCAATTTGTTACTACTTTTCTTACCATATAATATAAAATGATTGCTAGATAATATAGAATAAAGAAATATTTCTAGGGGGAGAAGATTACTAGTTCATTTATAAAATATTATTTTTTTAATTCTTTCTTCCAAGATAATAAATATTTTGGAGCATGAAAACTAATGTGTATTTGAGTTCTAGTGGTAAACAATTATAAATACACTCATATTGGTAATGTTATCATTAATTTAATTTAATTAGTAGGATGTAATATACCCATAAAATAATTAGTTAGAGTCATAGTTATACGCATGTGAACTAAAATGGGACAATGAAATGATAATACAATCTAATGACAATGCAGCAATTTCCATTGATCAACAAGCAAAACAAAAGAAACTCAAGTTTTTGGTTTAATTGCAAGGAATTGAGATAATTGAAATTTATAAAAATAGTGTCATTGACTCCTAAAATTTTATATATACTACTAGATAGAATTTACATAAGCAATGGTACAAAAATAATTTTTCAATGTGTAGATTGCATTTCATGCATACTTAAAAAAGATTAAAAATATATTTTATATTGAGATTAAGAATTCCTAATGATTAGTTCATCATTGGAAATGATATTATTACCACTTTAATGACTTCTATAAGAAACATTGACATGGTAAAAGAATAGTTCTAACAACAACTAATAATATTCTTGAGAAAATATCCTTTTATGAGAAGGTTTTATAGAAGATATATGTTAAGAACTATTCCATCATAGTCAATATGAAAATGAAAGTTGTATAACCACCCATCACAAGGACTATGCATCCACTAGAGGTCAAGGGTAATTGTAGGTTTAATTATGTTGTTTATACCAATTTTGGGCATCCATTGTATTTAAATATCCTTCACTACATAATACAAATCATTGAAGCATTAAGCATTAACAATGGTATCAAATTAGGTCGAAGGAAAAGCCATCTCTCCTTAATTCCTTTAGCTTCAATCTAGAGATGTAAAAGCACTCTATTTAAATATGGTCTCATGGTAAAACTGTTAGTCTTACAATGGCACTAAGAGGGGGGGTGAATCAGTGTAGTTCTTTAAACTTAAATTCACAGCTCTTAAAACTAAAATAATGAAACCTTAAAACCAGATAAAGCAAGTATCACAAGAGAACATCACACAACACAATATTTAATGAGGTTCACCAAATTGGCTACTCCTCAAGAATGACTGCTTGGACTACCATCCAAATCCAGCCTTTGCAAAGCACCAACTTTACAATCAATTTACCAGCACCCACTGGAAGGAGCACCAACCCCTTATTTATCTGCACCAACAGAAAGGAGCACCAACCCCTGATTTACCAACACCAACTGGAAGGAGCACCAACCCTTGATTTACCAGCACCAACTAGAAGGAGCACCAACCCCTAATGCCAAGCACCAACCTGGACTTCAATTTGAATCTATAGGTTTAACAATAAGATACCTTTGCTTTTGCAAGACCCTGACTAGTCTTCTTCACCTTTGTGTTCTCTGTGCACTCTGCTCTCTCTGTGCAATCACTTTGCACACTCTGCTTCGTTGCAATCGAACTTCACGATCGTCTTCTCCCTTTTATGCACTCTACTCTCTTTGCAAATTTTGCACTTAGCACGATTCGACACGACTTGCTCTCTTTGCACACTTTGCCATCATCTCGTCGCTTCTGTGCTTTCTACGCTCTTACGGCCACATTTCACACTTTGACACGCATTCGACGACTTATGCAACGACTTGCTCTCTGTGCACTACGACCGAACTTCGCACACCTCAACATCTTTCAAATCTCCAAACAGCCCTCCTTTTATAACAACTTTCGCTTTCTCTCTCTTTCTCCTTGCTTTGGCCCCCAAAAATACATGTCACGATATCGTGACACTTTTTCTTTCTCTCTCTTTCTCTTTGCATCGGACCACGAAAAAGCTACATGTCGTGATATCGTGACACTTTTTCTCCTTGCTCTTTCTCTTTGCATCGGACCGCAAAAATACAACATGTCGCGATATCATGACACTTTTTCTCCTTGCTCTTTCTCTTAGCTTTGGCCCGTGAAAATACAACATGTCGTGATATCGCGACACTTTCGCCTCCGTATGCTTTCTCTATTCTTTTGTCGTGATATCGCGACACTTCTGCTTCCAAAGACTTCGACTTTGCTTTTGTCGCGATATCGCGACACTTCTACCTCCGTAGTCTTCAACTTAGCTTTTGTCACGAAATCGCGACACTTCTGCTTTCGTACTTAGCTTCTTTGCTTTTGTCACGAAATCGTGACACTTCTGCCTTCGAAGTCTTCTTCTCTGCTTTTGTCATGAAATCGTGACACTTCTACTTTCATACTTTACTTCTTTGCTTTTGTCATGAAATCATGACACTTCTACTTTGAAGTCTTGCTTTCTACTTTTGTCATGAAATCGCGACAGTTCTGCTTCCGTACGCTTCCTCTCTTTCTTTTGTCGCGAAAATGCGACATGTCACAAAATCGCGACACTTTTCCAACTTACTTTCTCTCTCCTATTTTAGTCGCGAAAATGCGACATGTCATGAAATCATGACACTTTTCCAACTTACTTTCTCTCTCCTATTTTAGTCACGAAAATGCGACATGTCACGAAATCGTGACACTTTTCTTACTTGTTCTCTTTCTTCGAACTTGTCGCGAAATCGTGACACTTCTTCCTGCTTTCTCTTTTTCTTCTAACATGTCATGAAATCGCGACAGTTTTTCCACTTGCCTTTTTCTCTTCCAACATGTCACGAAATCACGACAGTTTTTCCACTTGCCTTTTTCTCTTCCAACATGTCGCGAAATCGTGACAGTTTTTCCTGCTTTTTCTCTCTTCCAACATGTCGCGAAATCATGACAGTTTTTCCTGCTTTTTCTCTCTCTTCCAACATGTCGCAAAATCATGACAATTTTTCCTACTTTTTCTCTCTCTTCCAACATGTCGCGAAATCGCGACAGTTTTTCTTGCCTGCTGTATATGTCGCGATATCGCGACACTTTTCTTACTTGTCTTTTTCTTTGATCTTTTGCATATGGTCCACTTCGGTCTTCTTGGAAAATCATTGTACATACTCTGAATAACCTTTGAACTCCTATCTTTTGCATCTGAATAGCTTTTGAACTTCCTATCCACTGCATCAATAGATCTATCTGACTTGTGTTGACAACAATGACAATATTGTTGTTGCACCTTGCTCAATAATCTCCCCCTTTGGAATTGTTGGCAACACATGTGCAATTTCCTGTAACTCTTCTCCCCCTTTGACAATAATACCAAAGGGCTACTACAGACTCCCCCTGAGTCCATGCACAACATTCTCAGGCACAATTTATTACACTTAGCAAAAATCATGAACATGAGCAAAAAGATAATCAAATACTTAAATGCTCCCCCCGAGAATGTGATCCCCGTAGCTAGTCAATTCTTGGGAAGTGTGACCACTCCCAATTTATTGCGAAGGTACTCAAAAAATTCCTTGGGCAATGGTTTTGTGAAGATATCTGCTACTTGCTCTGTAGTTGGAACAAAATCCAACTTAACCTCACCTTTCGCAACTTTCTCCTTCAAAAAGTGATACCTGATAGCAATGTGTTTTGTGCGTGAATGCATAACCGAATTCTTGGAGATGTTAATGGCACTGGTGTTATCACACTTAACTGATATTGGCTCACTGAATCTAATACCAAGATCTTTCAAGGTTTGTTTCATCCACAATACCTACGTACAACATGTTGTCGCTGCAATATATTCTGCCTCTACTTGTCGATAAAAAAACTGACTCTTGTTTCTTACTGTGCCGCGCGACCAATCTGTCTCCAAGATAGAATGCACCTCCATTGGTACTCTTTCTGTCATCTACACATCTTGCCCAATCTACATCTGAATATGAAATAAGGGTGAAGTCTTTACCTTTCGGATACCATAACCCATACTCCATAGTACCCTTGAGGTACCGAAGAATCCTCTTCATTGTTGTCACATGAGTCTCCTTGGGATTAGCCTGAAATCATGCTACCATGCATACTACCTACAAAATATCTGGTCTGGTAGTTGTCAGGTACAGTAAGCTCCCAATCATAGATCTATACATGGTTTGATCAACAGGTGGAGATTTGTCATCCTTGCTCAACTTGCAACCTGTCATCATGGGAGTGCTAACTGGCTTACAATCCTCCATTGTGAACTTTTTAAACATCTCTTTCACATATTTAACTTGAGAAATAAATATGCCCTTCTTATTTTGATTAACTTGCAACCCGAGGAAATACGAAAGTTCACCAATCATTGACATTTCAAATTCTTTCTGCATCTTATTTGCTAAATATTTACACGACTCATCTTTGTTGCTGCCAAATATGATATCATCTTTCTTAAACCCTTGTTGAGTGAGATAGTTGTCTAGCCTTGCATACCATGCTCGGGGTGCCTGTTTCAAGCCATATATCTTCAACTTACAAACCAAGTTGGGATCATCACCAAGCTTGAAACCATCTGGCTGCTCAATATAAACCTCTTCTTCAAGCTTCCCATTCAAAAATGTTGATTTCACATCTATAAAAAAATTGTCAAGTGACTCACACTTGTACCAACTTTTGTCCAACACTATACCGACACTGCAATTTTACTGCCAACTCTGTGCAAGCATCAAACATTGTACCACAACACCAACCAAATCCCTTTTTTACATTTTCAACTTGGTCTATGTTTTCTACAGTCACCGTTGGTCACACCTTACTTTCAACTGTTCGAATCAGGAGACAACATTTTGTCAAACACTTCACGGCCAACTATAGTGCACCTTATTCAAACTCATACTTTTGGACCTCGGATAGGTATGATTCACAAAGCAAAGTTGCTCATCTTGATGAGCTAAACATGAATCAATAATCAGACTTCAATATTTTTCACCACAGCGTCATAATAGATCTAACAATCTTCACGTCAATGTGTAGTTCAAATACACACTGCTTTTATCAAAACACATATATGCGGCTAGGGCAACATTCTTTCACTAACCAAATTATCTGAACTGTTATAATCCTTAACTTTGGACAGTGGTAGTAAGAACCATCACTAGTACAACAATGACATATAGCAATACTACCAATAATGACAACTCTCAATTTAATCACCACCCTTCACGGCACTTCCACAAACAACTACATGAACTGAAAACACACTTCGACAACTATACGACAACTTCCCCTGACTACTTGCCTTTCATCCTCAGGTAATCAAACAAATACATAGGAGCATTAGAATGAAACTTCAAGATTGCTCCCCCTAAGGATGTGCTACCAGAGTTGCTTAGTGCAATAGCGGAGTAGTCTCCTTCGATCCAAGGAGACACGATTTCCTTTCTTCTATCTTTCTCCAAACTTTCTTGAACTCGGGCTTGGATTTTTCAACTACATCCCTGTTTTGCACCTTTTCGTGAACTCGAACATTTCTCTTGTGTGGTTGTCTCTTGTGCATCCTTGATGAATGATTATTTTCCTTTCTTTTATGTACATGATTTATTCCCTGTCTTGTGTTGCGTTCTTTGCGTCTGATGAAATCTACTCTTTTGCCTTAGATTAGATACAAAAGTGCTTGGACAAAACCTTGCTATGTGCCCATGACCATTACATTGAAAATATTGTACATAGTGTTCACTCAGAAACACAGATGTATTTCTACCGACATAACTCTTTGATTTATTATTCAATCCACAATAAGTTGCCTTGTGACCATACTAGTTGCATCTGAAACAATAGCCATTAAAAGTATTATTATGAATAGAGTGAGAGTGATAGAACCTCTTTTGTTGTGGTTGCTTTGCTGTAGATCTCCTTTGATATTTTCTTCCTTTTGAAGATTCAGCTTCAAACTTTTCTTGCTTCGATCCTTCAACGGTGAACTTCTTCTTCTCTGCAGAGTTGGAAGATGAAGGTTGTTCAGCTTCATATCCAAGACCACGCTTATCCCTGGAGCTTCTTTGTTGGCTTATCATTTTATCTAGCAACTCCGTGCTCTTCTCGAATTTGAGATTTGTATTGGCCTCTTCTAGTTGTTTCTTCAATAAAACAATCTCTTCCTCTTGTTTGCAACAACCAATCTCTTTCTCATTGATCTGTGACCTGAGAGTTTCTTCAATCCTTTTGAATTCTTCTACCTATACTTTCAAACTGGTTATTATTTCATTTGCATCCTCAAGCTTTCTTGAGATTTCCTTATTCCTTTTTCTTTCTATCTTCAATTCATCCAGAGCTGCAATTAGTTCCTCTTTCAAACTTATTTTTGCATCAATTTCTTCTTCATCACATTCTTGTTCTTTTTATGTTTCTTCTTCGAGTGTCATGAAAAGACCTCCACCTGTTTCCTTTTTAGAATCATCCTCTAGGACTTCATTAACTCTCAGCATATATGCCTCTATGTTCTCATCGTCTTTTCTTTTTAAACTTTGAGCTGAGCTTGTTGTGTTTGTAACTTGGCTTCCTTGATCTCATCGTCTCCTTCATGAATACTCCTCAGTTTGTCCCATATTTCTTTTGTCGTTTTACAACTCATGATCTTTACCAGTTCATTGTCTACTAATCCGCACCTGATAGCATTCTTTGCTTTTGAGTCATTCTCAAATAGATTCTTATCGGCAACATCGGTTGGAGGAGTGATGGGTATTGTGTATTCACTATCTACTAAATCCCAGATGTCGTATCCCAAAGCACAAAGATATGTTTGCATCCTGATTCTCCAGATCACGTAATTAGTTCCATCAAACAAAGGTGCTTTGTTTGATGAGAAGCCTTCACCACCTACCATTGTGTTACTTCCAAGATCAACCTTGAATGATTTAGCCTAAGAAGGGAACTTGGCTCTGATACCAATTGTTAGTCTTACAATGGCACTGAGAGGGGGGTGAATCAGTGTAGTTCTTTAAACTTAAATTCATAGCTCTTAAAATTGAAATAATGAAACCTTAAAACCAGATAAAGCAAGTATCACAAGAGAACATCACACAACACAAGATTTAATGAGGTTCACCAAATTGGCTACTCCTCAAGAATTACTGCTTGGACTACCATCCAAATCCAACCTTTGCAAAGCACCAACTTTACAATCAATTTACCAGCACCCACTGGAAGGAGCACCAACCCCTTATTTATCTGCACCAACAAAAAGGAGCACCAACCCCTAATTTACCAGCACCAACTGGAAGGAGCACCAACCCCTGATTTACCAGCACCAACTGGAAGGAGCACCAACCCCTAATGCCAAGCACCAACCTGGACTTCAATTTGAATCTATAGGTTTAATAGTAAGATACCTTTGCTTTTGCAAGACCCTGACTGGTCTTCTTCACCTTTGCGTTCTCTATGCACTCTACTCTCTCTGCATAATCATTTCGCACACTCTACTTCATTGCAGTCGAACTTCACGATCGTCTTCTCCCTTTTGTGCACTCTGCTCTCTTTGCGAATTTCGCACTTAGCATGATTCGACACGACTTGCTCTCTTTGTGCACTTCACCATCATCTCATCGCTTCTGTGCTTTCTATGCTCTTACGGCCACATTTCACACTTTGACATGCATTCGACGACTTATGCAATGACTTGCTCTCTGCGCACTACGATCGAACTTCACACACTTCAACCTCTTTCAAATCTCCAAACAGCCCTCCTTTTATAACAAAATTTTTATGATGAAAACCCTAATCTTAGTCGGTTGTAAACCCTAATCTTAGTCGACTTTCATGACAATTGTAAACCCTAATTTTAGTCGACTATCATCGGTCTTCATCGGCTTCAACTCAACCATGAAAATACATGTCATGATATCGTGACACTTTTTCTTTCTCTCTCTTTCTCCTTGCTTTGGCCCTCGAAAATACAACATGTCGCGATATCGCGACACTTTTTCTTTCTCTCTTTCTCTTTGCATCGGACCGCGAAAATGCTACATGTCACGATATCGTGACACTTTTTCTCCTTGCTCTTTCTCTTTGCATCGGACCACGAAAATACAACATGTCGCGATATCACGACACTTTTTCTCCTTGCTCTTTCTCTTAGCTTTGGCCCACGAAAATACATGTCGCGATATCGCGACACTTTCGCCTCCGTACGCTTTCTCTATTATTTTGTCATGATATCACGACACTTCTGCTTCCAAAGACTTCGACTTTGCTTTTGTCATGATATCACGACACTTTTGCCTCCGTAGTCTTCAACTTAGCTTTTGTCACGAAATCGTGACACTTCTGCTTCATACTTAGCTTCTTTGCTTTTGTCGTGAAATCGTGACACTTCTGCCTTTGAAGTCTTCTTCTCTGCTTTTGTCATGAAATCGTGACACTTCTGCTTTCGTACTTTACTTCTTTGCTTTTGTCATGAAATCATGACACTTCTGCTTTTGAAGTCTTGCTTTCTGCTTTTGTCACGAAATCGTGACAGTTCTGCTTTCGTACGCTTCCTCTCTTTCTTTTGTCACGAAAATGTGACATGTCACGAAATCGCGACACTTTTCCAACTTACTTTCTCTCTCCTATTTTAGTCGTGAAAATGCGACATGTCATGAAATCATGACACTTTTCCAACTTACTTTCTCTCTCCTATTTTAGTCGCGAAAATGCGACATGTCACGAAATCGCGACACTTTTCTTACTTTTTCTCTTTCTTCGAACTTGTCGCGAAATCGCGACACTTCTTCCTTCTTTCTCTTTTTCTTCTAACATGTCGCGAAATCGTGACAGTTTTTCCACTTGCCTTTTTCTCTTCCAACATGTCACGAAATCGTGACAGTTTTTCCACTTTCCTTTTTCTCTTCCAACATGTCGCGAAATCATGACAGTTTTTCTTACTTTTTCTCTCTTCCAACATGTCGCGAAATCGTGACATTTTTTCTGCTTTTTCTCTCTCTTCCAACATGTCACGAAATCGCGACAGTTTTTCCTGATTTTTCTCTCTCTTCCAACATGTCACGAAATCGTGACATTTTTTCTTGCCTATTGTATATGTCGCGATATCGCGACACTTTTCTCACTTGTCTTTTTCTTTGATCTTTTGCATATGGTCCACTTTGGTCTTCTTGGAAAATCACTGTACATACTCTGAATAACCTTTGAACTCCTGTATTCTACATCTGAATAGCTTTTGAACTTCCCGTCCACTGCATCAACAGATCTATCTGACTGTGTTGACAACAATGACAATACTGTTGTTGCACCTTGCTCAACAATCTCCCCCTTTGGAATTGTTGGCAACACATGTGCAATTTCCTGTAACTCTTCTCCCCCTTTGACAATAATACCAAAGGGCTACTGCAGACTCCCCCTAAGTCCATGCACAACATTCTCAAGCACAATTTATTACACTTAGAAAAAATCATGAACATGAGCAAAAAGATAATCAAATACTTAAATGCTCCCCCTGAGAATGTGATCCCTATAGCTAGTCAATTCTTGGGAAGTGTAACCACTCCC
This sequence comes from Wollemia nobilis, assembly GCA_028583015.1. Lineage (NCBI taxonomy): Eukaryota > Viridiplantae > Streptophyta > Pinopsida > Araucariales > Araucariaceae > Wollemia > Wollemia nobilis. The sequence continues at coordinate 44,250,009 of JAQPPZ010016981.1, read as the reverse complement.
AATTTATTACGAAGGTACTCAAAAACTTCCTTGGGCAATGGTTTTGTGAAGATATCTGCTACTTGCTCTGTAGTTGGATCAAAATCCAACTTAACCTCACCTTTCACAACTTTCTCCTTCAAAAAGTGACACCTGATAGCAATGTGTTTTGTGTGTGAATGCATAACCGAATTCTTGGAGATGTTAATGGCACTGGTGTTATCACACTTAACTGATATTGGCTCACTGAAGCTAATACCAAGATATTTTAGGCTCTGTTTCATCCACAATACCTACGTACAACATGCAATATATTCTGCCTCTGTTGTTGATAAACAAACTGACTCTTGTTTCTTACTGTGCCACGCGACCAATCTGTCTCCAAGATAGAATGCACCTCCACTGGTACTCTTTCTATCATCTACACATCCTGCCCAATCTGCATTTGAATATGAAATAAGGGTGAACTCTTCACCTTTCAAATACCATAACCCATATTCCATAGTACCCTTGAGGTACCGAAGAATCCTTTTCATTGTTGTCACATGAGTCTCCTTGGGATTAGCCTGAAATTGTGCTACCATGCATACTGCCTGCAAAATATCTGGTCTGGTAGCTGTCGAAGCATGTAAGCTTCCAATCATAGATCTATACATGATTTGATCAATAGGTGGATATTTGTCATCCTTGCTCAACTTGCAACTTGTCATCATGGGAGTGATAACTGGCTTACAATCCTCCATTGTGAACCTTTTAAACATCTCTTTCACATATTTAACTTGAGAAATAAATATGCCCTTCTTATTTTGATTAACTTGCAACCCGAGGAAATACGAAAGTTCACCAATCATTGACATTTCAAATTCTTTCTGCATCTTATTTGCTAAATCTTTACATGACTCATCTTTGTTGCTGCCAGATATGATATCATCTTTCTTAAACCCTTTTTGAGTGAGATAGTTTTTTAGCCTTGCATACCATGCTTGGGGTGCCTGTTCCAAGCCATATATCTTCAACTTACAAACCAAGTTTGTATCATCACCAAGCTGGAAACCATCTGGCTACTCAATATAAACCTCTTCTTCAAGCTTCTCATTCAAAAACATTGATTTCACATCTGAAAAAAAATTGTCAAGTGACTCACACTTGTACCAACTTTTGTCCAACACTGTACCGACATTGCAATTTTACTGCCAACTCTGTTCAAGCATTAAACATTGTACCATAACACCAACCAAATCCCTTTTTTACATTTTCAACTTGGTCTATGTTTTCTACAATCACCGTTGGTCACACATTACTTTCAACTGTTCGAATCAGGAGACAACATTTTGTTAAACACTTCACGGCCAACTATAGTGCACCTTACTCAAACTCATACTTTTGGACCTCGGATAGGTATGATTCACAAAGCAAAGTTGCTCATATTGATGAGCTAAACATGAATCAATAATCAGACTTTAATATTTTTCACCACAACGTCATAATAGATCTAACAATATTCACGTCAATGTGTAGTTCAAATACACACTTCTTTTATCAAAACACATATATGTAGCTAGGGCAACATTCTTTCACTAACCAAATTGTCTGAACTGTTATAATCCTTAACTTTGGACAGTGGTAGTAAGAACCATCACCAGTACAATAATGACATATAGTAATACTACCAATAATGACAACTCTCAATTTAATCACCACCCTTCACGGCACTTCCACAAACAACTACATGAACTGAAAACACACTTCGACAACTATACGAAAACTTCCCTGACTACTTGCCTTTCATCCTCAGGTAATAAAACAAATACATAAGAGCATTAAAATGAAACTTCAAGATTGATCCCCCTGAGGATGTGCTACCTGGAGTTTCTTAGTGAAATAGCAGAGTAGTCTCCTTCAGTCCAAGGAGACACGATTTCCTTTCTTCTATCTTTATCCAAACTTTCTTGAGCTCGAGCTTGGATTTTTCAACTACATCCCTATTTTGCACCTTTTCGTGAACTCGAACATTTATCTTGTGTTGAGCAAGGTGCAGCAAAATCATTGCAAAAGTATTGTCATTGTTGTCAACACAGACAGATTGATGCAGTTGATGTAGTTCAGAGGTCAGTTAGATCAAGTACAGTGATTTTCAGGGAAAACAGAAGTGACCCAAACTTAGAAATTTGCAGAAAAAGACAAGTAAGAAAACTGTCGCGATATCGCGACATGTTTTCTGTCGTGATTTCGCGACATAACGAAGGAGAGAGAAAATGCATGCCAAACTGTCGCGATATCGTGACATGTTTTCTATCACGATTTCGCGACATAATGGAGGAGAGAGAAAATGCATGCCAAATTGTCGCGATTTCATGACATGGCCGAGGAGAGAGAAGGCACAAGCAAAATTGTCACGATTTCGTGACATGGTCGAGGAGAGAGAAGGCGCAAGCAAAATTGTCGCGATTTCACGACATGGCCAAGGAGAGAGAAGACGTAAGCAAAATTGTCACGATTTCGTGACATGGCCAAGGAGAGAGAAGACGCAAGCAAAATTGTCACGATTTCACGACATGGCCAAAGAGAGAGAAGACGCAAGCAAAATTGTCACGATTTCGTGACATGGTCGAAGAGAGAGAAAGTTCAAGCATAACTGTCGTGATTTTGTGACATGATAAAAAACAAGAAAAGAAGAGGTCACGATTTCGTGACATGATAAAAAGCAAGAAAAGAAGAGGTCGCGATTTCGCGACATGGGAAAAAGCAAGAAAAGAAGATGTCGCGATTTTGCGACATAGTGAAAAGCTAGAAAAGAAGATGTCGCGATTTCGCGACATGTATGAGAAAAAGAGCCTGCAAGGAAAAATGTCGCGATTTCGTGACAAGTAGCAAGAAGGATGGTACGGATGAATAAGTGTCGTGATTTCATGACAGGATCAAACTAGAAACACCAAGGAGAAAAATATGTCGCGATTTCGCGACATGTCAGATTTTCGCTGATGTTGGCGAAGAAGAGTGTACGAAAGAGAAAGATGTCGCAATTTTGGGATATGTCAGATTTTCACTGGTGTTGGCGAAGAAGAGTGTACGGAAGAGAAAGATATCGTGATTTCATGACATGTCATATTTTCACTGGTGTTGGCGAAGAAGAGTGTACGGAAGAGAAAGATGTCACGATTTCGTGACATGTCAGATTTTCACTGGAGTTGGCGAAGAAGAGTGTATGGAAGAGAAAGATGTCACGAATTCGTGACATGTCAGACTTTCGCTGGTGTTGGCGAAGGAGAGTGTACGAAAGCCCAAAGTGTCGCGATTTCACGACATGTTCCATTTTCACGGAGGCAAGCGAAGGAAAGTGCAGGAAAGTGAAAAGCGTCACGATTTCGCGATAAGTTGCAAGAAAAGCCTCAAGAAGCCGAAAGTGTCACGATTTCACGACAACCTTGAGGATGACATCAGCAAAAGCTGAAAGTGTCATGATTTTGTGACATGTTCCATTTTTGCGGCTACAAGCGAAGCAGAGTGGAGGGAAGCCCGAATGTGTCACGATTTCGTGACATGCATCATTTTCACGGATGCAAGCGAAGGATAGTGTAGAGGCAGCGAATGTGTCACGATTTTGTGACATGTCTCATTTTCGTGGGTGTATGCCGAGTAAAGTAGAAGGAGGCAGAAAACGTCACGATATCGCGACATGTAATGTTTTCGCAGGTGCATGTTGAGATAAGGTCTTGAAGGCAGAAAACGTCGTGATATCGCGACAGGCAATAGTTTTGGCAAGAAAAAGCCAAATATGCATGCACAGTGACAGGTGTCAAAATAGCGCAAAGGAAATTCATACATCCGGTTACAGTAGAGTTAACTGGAGTCAGATCTGCATTTAAAGAGTGACAAGTGTTGGGGAAATATTAGAGAAAATATTGCAGCAGTTGACTAGAGTTACAAGGGAAAGTTACAAAATAGCACATTTAAGAAAAGAACGGTTGTTGCAGGACCGTGATGCTGCAAGCTGACATAAGTGTAGTATTACAGATAGTCTCGACAAACAAGAAATCTTCTCGATAGTTGCATATGTCAGACATGGCAGTAGCGGGCAGAAAAGAAGGGTCTACGCAGAATAGAAAAGAGTGCCATGAGAAAGGGTAAAAGCGCTAAGAGAGCAGTTACGTAGAGTTTTGGAGAAAAGAATCAGAGAGCATCGAAATGCGCTAAAATGCTATCAGAATGTGCAAAGAAGAATGTCAGAATGTGCAGAGAAGGATTTCAGAATAAGTCAGAAAGAAGCGACTAAAGGACAGAGCATGTCAGAGAGGGTTTGACAGATTGATCATAGTCGAGAATGCATGAAAAATCAAAGAGAAAATTTGAGTCGTTTAAAATTGAGCCGTTCGAGAAAATCGAGTATAAAGACTCGAACAAGCACAGTAAGAAAGGTTACTACAACCGTGTTTTACATTGAAAAACCAAAAAGCGTGGTTGAGTTAGAGTGCTGCATGAAGTACAGCAAAAGAACAAAAACCTGAAAGTATTTTTATTTGAAAAATTAGAAGAGAGGTTTTTGACTGTGAAAGAAGATATTGAGTTTCTAACAATTCTCTTTATGCTTATGTGAGATTAATTTGTATGAGCTATAGACCAGTAAGGGTCTTGCAAAAGAGAAGGCATTTTTATGTCAATATTTTTGTTAAAAAATTGAAATCCAAGTTGGTGCTTGGTAAAAGGAGTTGGTGCTCCTATCTGTTGCAGCAGAAAAATCAGGGGTTGGTGCTCCTTCCAGTGGGTGCTGGTAAATTATTTGTAAAGATTGAATCCTTGCAAAGACTGGATTTGGATTGTAGTCCAAACAGTCATTATTTGAGGAGTAGCCACATCGGTGAACCTCGTTAAATCTTGTGTTGTGTGATGCTCTTGTGTTATACTTGCTTTATCTATTTTTGAGCTTGCATTTTTATGTTTTAAGAGTTGCAGATTCAAGTTTTTAAATAGTTACACTGATTCACCCCCCCTCTCAGTGTCATTGTGAGAATATCAATTGGTATCAGAGCAAGGTTCCTGTACAAGCTTAATCAGCTAAGGTGATCTTGGAAGATACACAATGGTCGGTGGTGAAGGATTCTCTTCTAACAAAGCTCCTCTGTTCGATGGAACAAATTATTCTTTTTGGAGACTTAGGATGCAGACATATCTATGTGCATTGGGTTATGACATTTGGGAATCTGTTGAAAATGGATACACTATACCCTCTGTTCCTCCAACAGATGCGGCTGAGAAGAAAAAGTTTGAGAACAACTCGAAAGCCAAGAATGCTATTATGTGTGGATTAGTAGATAGTGAGTTGATACGCATCATGAACTGCAAATCTACAAAAGACATATGGGACAAACTGCAAAGCATTCATGAAGGAGATAGCAAGATCAAGGAAGCTAAGTTGCAAACACATCGTGCCCAGTTCAAAGCATTAAAGATGACTGATGATGAGAACATAGAAGCCTATATGCTGAGAGTAAATGGAATCATTAATGCAATAAGAGGACTCGGCGAGGAGATGGAAGATGCAGTTGTTGTGAAGAAGGTACTAAGAACTCTCAATAAAAGATTTGATGCAAAGGTTTCTGCCATAGAAGAAGCAAAAGATTTAAATTTTTTTAGTATGGATGAAATGCATGGTTCTCTAATAGCATATGAAATGAGAATTGGACAAACTAAGCCCTCAGATAGAGAAGCAGCTTTTCAAGCACGGGAAAAATATAAAATCTAAACAAGAATCTGAGGAAGAAGAATCTACAGATGAAACTGAAGCAAACTTTGTTAGGAAATTAGTAAAGGGAAAAGGAAAGTACAGAGGCAAGCTACCGTTCAAGTGCTTTAACTATGGAGGCATCGGGCACTTTGCAGCAAAATGCCCAATGAATGAGAAAAACAAAAATGATGAAGGGACACACCAAGAAAGAAATGTCTGGAAGAAGAAACCACATTTTAGAAAAAGGAACTTCAAGAAGAAAAGTTTCATTTCCAAGAACATTGACTCTTCTGAAGACAGTTCCAGTGAGGACTCAGAAGAAGAAACTGGTGAAGCCTTGTTCATGGCTTTTGAAGAACAAAGAACTGAGGAAACCCAGGAGTGTGAAGAAAAATTAGAGGATGAGGCTGAGGTAGATCTGGAAGGTGAGTTGGTTGCTGCACTTGAAGAGTTAAGTGCAGAAAGGAAAAGAAATAAAAATATTTCAAGAAAATTTGAGGATGCTAGCAATTTAATAATCAGTTTGAAAGTACAAACTGAAGAATATAAGAAAAAGTCTAAAGATTTTGAAGCTCAGCTAACCGTGAAAATAAAAGAGTGCAATAAGCTAGAAGAAGACATAGTTGGATTAAGGCTACAACTAGAAGAGATGAATCGAAAACTGAGTTGTCATCATAAATTTGAAGACAGTTCTACGAAGCTGAATAAAATGTTAAATAATCAAAGGCCTACGGGTATCAAATTTGGTTTAGGCTTTGATGAAGGAGAATCCTCAAAGGACTCAAAGGCTGTAACTGTAGAACCAATAAAGAATAAAGACAAGATCAGGGTTGATCAAGATAAACCGTATCATGCAAAAGAAAACAATAAGTCCAAGCTCGAAAGGAGTTCTGCAAATGATGGATTTACCAAAGTCACATATCAAAGAAGAAGAAGACCCATGGCTCCTACTACAACATGGCAACAACCATTACCCAGGTACACTCGTTCCTTTTCTGGTTACTTGTTTTAAATGCAATGCATATGGTCATAAAATCTCAAGTTGTAGATATAATGTAGAACACAGAAATTTTACTAGTAGAAATATTTTTTCACCTTTGATAGATTATGCTGTAGAATGTTATAACTGTCATAACTTCGGACATATTGCAAGGAATTTTCGTAGCTCTTTTGCAGGAAATAAATACCTGGGAAGAAAGTATCAATCAACTGGATTAAATCAAAACAGAAAATTTCCCAAAAAATTGTCACAAGCAAATGAAAGGGAGAAGGTAAAACAAGTGACCAGATCTGCTGTCAAATCATAGTGGAAGGAAAAGGAGCAACCTAAGAAAGACAAGGAATCCCTAATCATTCAAATAGCTCTCAAAGCCCAGAATAAATCTGCACCTTGGATTCTGGATAGTGGATGCTCCAGTCATATGACAGGAGACAAACAGAAGTTTGATAAGCTACAGACATACGAAGGTGGTTCTGTAAAATTCGAAAACAATGATGGAGCAAAGATAGTGGGTAAAGGATCAGTTAAGTTAAGTGACGAAAAAATCAACTCTAAGGAAGTTCTTTTTGTGGTAGGTCTGAAGCATAACTTACTGAGTGTAAGTCAAATTTGTGACAGAGGTCATGAAGTAATTTTCAAGAAAGAGGGTTGTGAAGTAAGAAAGACAAAAAATGGAAAGTTAATAGCCACTGGATTGAGAACTTCTAGAAATTTGTATACTCTCTCGGAGACTTCAGAAGGAGCTTGCTTGGTTGGACAGGAAGAAGAAAATTGGCTGTGGCACAAGAGACTCGGTCACATAAGCTTTGATAATCTGGTAAAAATCAGCTCAAAAGGAGCAGTAAGAGACATACCCACTATTGGTAAACCTTCAAACAGAATTTGTGAGTCATGCCAAAAGGGGAAGCAAACCAGATCCACTTTCAAAGCAAAAGAGTATTTTACAAGCAAGCCATTAGAACTAATTCACACAGATTTATGTGGACCCATGAGAACGGAAAGCATAAATGGCTACAAATATTTTATGTTGTGTATAGATGACTTTTCTCGAATGACATGGGTACTCTTTCTGAAACTTAAATCAGAAGCCTTTGAGATGTTTAAAACTTTTAAAAATCTTGTTGAGAATCAATCTGGAAAAAGAATAAAATGTTTGAGATCAGATAGAGGTGGAGAGTTTATTTCAGATGAGTTTGCAGAATATTGTGAAAAACATGGGATTAGAAGACAGTTTTCGGCATCTAGAACACCACAGCAGAATGGAGTAGTTGAAAGAAAGAACAGAACTGTGCAAGAAATGGCAAGGACTATGTTAACCGAGAGCAAAATTGCTGACAAGTTCTGGAAAGAGGCAGTTCATACTGCAGTCTACATTCAGAATAGATGTATGTTGAGGCCGCATGAAAGCAAAACACCTTATGAACTGTGGTTTGGCAAAAAGGCTACAACAAAATACTTCAAAGTGTTCGGCAGCAAGTGTTACATTAAAAGAACTGAAAGCAATCTTGGCAAGTTTGAAGATAGAGCTGATGAAGGTATTTTTCTTGGTTACTCAACAAAAAGCAAAGCCTACACATGTTACAACAAAAGACTTAAGAAAATTGTGGAGAGTGCGGATGTTAAGGTTGATGAAGGGAGGAAACAAGAAATCAGCCATAATGAAAACTACCCAACTTATGAAGAATTTATTGAAGAAGATGAAGATCAAGAAAAGGAAGAGAGACAGAAATCAGATTCAGATGATTTGGAAAGAGAAGAAAACAAGAAATCCAGAACAGGTAGCTGGCAGAAAAATCATCCCAGAGAGCAGATTATTGGGGACCCCACAATTGGTATTCAAACAAGAAGAAGAGTAGTAAACAACTACTCTCTATTATCCAGCATCAAGCCCAAAAATATCATTGAAGCAAGCACAGATGAAAGCTGGATGGAGGCAGTAAATGAAGAACTAGATCAGATTGAGAAAAACAAAACCTAGGAATTAGTACCAAGGCCTGAAAATAAAAACATAATCGATACTAAATGGATATTTCGAAACAAATTGAATGAAGACGGACAGGTAGTTAGAAATAAAGCAAGATTGGTCTGTAAAGGATATGCTCAAGTGGAGGGGATTGATTTTGAAGAGACCTTTGCACCAGTGGCCAGACTTGAAGCAATAAGACTGTTTTTGGCTTTAGCAGTTCATAGAAATTTCAAAGTTTATCAGATGGATGTGAAATCTACATTTCTAAATGGAAATCTTGAAGAAGAAGTGTATATTGAACAGCCTGATGGCTTTCAGCTCTGTGATAATCCTAACTTTGTTTGCAAGCTGAAGAAAGCATTGTATGGCTTGAAACAAGCACCTAGAGCTTGGTATGCAAGATTGGACAGCTATCTCACTAAGCAAGGATTCAAGAAAGGTATGGTGGATAGCAATTTATACATCAAAACTGAAAATGGCAATTTCATTGTTCTTGTTGTTTATGTAGATGATATAATATTTGGGAGCAGCAATGATGAATCATGCAAAGACATAGCAAACAAAATGCAGAAAGAATTTGAAATGTCTATGATTGGTGAACTTTCATATTTCCTTGGATTGCAAGTTAATCAAACTGAAAAAGGAATTTTTATTTCTCAAATTAAATATGTGAAAGAAATGCTGAAAAAGTTCACTATGGAGGATAGTAAGCCTCATCAAGCACCCCCATGACAACAGGCTGCAAGTTGAGCAAGGATGATAAATCTCCAGATGTTGATCAAACAATGTACAGATCAATGATTGGGAGCCTGCTGTATTTGACAGCCACCAGACCGGATATCTTACAAGCTGTTTGCATGGTTGCAAGATTTCAAGCTAGTCCAAAAGAGACTCATGTGACAGCTGTGAAAAGGATTTTTAGGTACCTCAAGGGTACTATGGAGTATGGGCTATGGTATCCAAAAGGAAAAGACTTCACTCTTTTTGCCTATTCTGATGCAGATTGGGCAGGGATGTATTGATGACAGAAAAAGTACAAGTGGAGGAGCATTTTATCTTGGAGATAAATTGGTAGCATGGCACAACAAGAAACAAGAATCAGTTTCTCTATCCACTTGCAGAGGCAGAATACATTGCAAGCAACAACATGTTGTACACAAATATTATGGATGAGACAAACATTGAAAGATCTTGGTATTCACTTCAATGAGCCCATTTCAGTCAAATGTGATAACACTAGTGCAATCAACATTTCAAAGAATCCGGTAATGCATTCCCGCACCAAACATATTGCAATCCGGTATCACTTCTTGAAGGATAAGGTTGCAGAAGGAGAGGTCAAATTGGAGTTTGTTCCAACTACAGAGCAAGTAGCAGACATATTCACCAAACCTTTGCCCAAGGAAGTTTTTGAATACCTTAGGGGTAAGTTGGGAGTAGTCACACTTCCCAAGCACTGACTAGCTATGGGGAACACATTCTCAGGGGGAGCATTAAAATTATTTATGCCTGAGAATGTTGTGCATAGACTTAGGGGGAGTCTGCAGCAGCCCTTTGGTATTATTGGCAAAGGGGGAGAAGAAATTGAGCAAGGTTGCAGTGTGTTGCCAACAATTCCAAAGGGGGAGATTGTTGAGCAAGGTGCAGCAAAAGCATTGCAAAAGTATTGTCATTGTTGTCAACATAGACAGATTGATGCAGTTGATGCAGTTCAGAGGTCAGTCAGATCAAGTACAATGATTTTCAAGGAAAACAGAAGTGACCCAGACTTAGAAATTTACAAAAAAAGACAAGTAAGAAAACTATTGCGATATCGCGACATGTTTTCTGTCACGATTTCATGACATAACGGAGGAGAGAGAAAATGCATGCCAAACTGTCACGATATCGCGACATGTTTTCTGTCGTGATTTCATGACATAATGGAGGAGAGAGAAAATGCATGCCAAATTGTCGTGATTTCATGACATGGCCGAGGAGAGAGAAGGCGCAAGCAAAATTGTCACGATTTCGCGACATGGCCGAGGAGAGAGAAGGCACAAGCAAAATTGTCGTGATTTCACGACATGACCAAGGAGAGAGAAGACGCAAGCAAAATTGTCGCAATTTCACAACATGGCCAAGGAGAGATAAGACGTAAGCAAAATTGTTGTGATTTCGCGACATGCCCAAGGAGAGAGAAGACGCAAGCAAAATTGTCACGATTTTGCGACATGGTCGAAGAGAGAAAGTTCAAGCATAACTGTCGTGATTTCACGACATGATAAAAAATAAGAAAATAAGAGGTCATGATTTCATGACATGATAAAAAGCAAGAAAAGAAGAGGTCGCGATTTCGTGACATGGGAAAAAGCAAGAAAAGAAGATGTCACGATTTTGCGACATAGTGAAATGCTAGAAAAGAAGATGTCGCGATTTCGCGACATGTATGAGAAAAAGAGTCTGCAAGGAAAAATGTCGTGATTTCGCGACAAGTAGCAAGAAGGATGGTACGAATGAATAAGTGTCACGATTTCATGATAGGTTCGAACTAGAAATACCAAGGATAAAAAGATGTCACGATTTCGTGACATGTCAGATTTTCGCTGATGTTGGCGAAGAAGAGTGTACGGAAGAGAAAGATGTCGCGATTTCACGACATGTCAGATTTTCGCTGGTGTTGGCGAAGAAGAGTGTATGGAAGAGAAAGATGTCACGATTTCGTGACATGTCAAATTTTCGCTGGTGTTGGCGAAGAAGAGTGTATGAAAGAGAAAGATGTCACGATTTCGCGACATGTCAGATTTTCGCTGGTGTTGGCGAAGAAGAGTGTACGAAAGAGAAAGATGTCGCGATTTCATGACATGTCAGACTTTCGCTGGTGTTGGTGAAGGAGAGTGTACGAAAGCCCAAAGTGTCATGATTTCGTGACATGTTCCATTTTCGCGGAGGCAAGCGAAAGAAAGTGTAGAAAAGCGAAAAGCGTCGCGATTTTGCGACAAGTTGCAAGAAAAGCCTCAGGAAGCCGGAAGTGTCACGATTTCGTGACAACCTTGAGGATGACGTCAGCAATAGCTGAAAGTGTAGCGATTTCATGACATGTTCCATTTTTGAGGCTACAAGCGAAGTAGAGTGGAGGGAAGCCCTAATGTGTCGCGATTTTGCGACATGCATCATTTTCATGGATGCAAGCGAAGGATAATGCAGAGGTAGCGAATTTGTCGCGATTTCGCGACATGTCTCATTTTCGTGGGTGTATGCCGAGTAAAGTAGAAGGAGGAAAAGAATTTCATGATTTAGCAACATGTAATGTTTTCGTAGGTGCATGTTGATATAAGGTCTTGAAGGCAGAAAACATTGCGATATCGTGACAGGCAATAGTTTTGGCGGGAAAAAGCCAAAGATGCATGCACAGTGACAGGTGTCAAAATAGCGCAAAGGAAATTCATACAGCCGGTTACAGTAGAGTTAACTGGAGTCAGATCTGTAGTTAAAGAGTGACAGGTGTTGGGGAAATATTAGAGAAAATACTGTAGCAGTTGACTGGAGTTACAAGGGAAAGTTACAAAACAGCGCATTTAAGAAAAGAACGGCTACGTTGCAGGACCATGATGCTGCAAGTTGACATAAGTGTAGTATTACAGATAGTCTCGAAAAACAAGAAATCTTCTCTACAGTTGCATATGTCAGACATGGCAGTAGCGGGCAAAAAATAAGGGTCTACGTAGTATAGAAAAGAGTGCCATGAGAAAGGGTAAAAGCGCTAAGAGAGCAGTTACGTAGAGTTTTGGAGAAAAGAATCAGAGAGCATCGAAACGCGCTAAAAGGCTGTCAGAATGTGCAGAGAAGAAGGTCAGAATGTGCAGAGAAGGATGTCAGAATAAGTCAGAAATAAGCGGCTAAAGGACAGAGCGTGTCAGAGAGGGTTTGACAGATTGATCATAGCCGAGAATGCATGAAAAATTGGAGGGAAAATTTGAGTCGTTTAAAATTGAGCCGTTCAAGAAAATCGAGTATAAATACTCGAACAAGCACAGTAAGAAAGGTTACTACAACCGTGTTTTACATTGAAAAACCAAAAAGCGTGGTTGAGTTAGAGTGCTGCATGAAGTACAGCAAAAGAACAAAAACCTAAAAGTATTTTTTGAAAGATTAGAAGAGAGGTTTTTAACTGAAAAGAATATATTGAGTTTCTAACAATTCTCTTTATGCTTCTGTGAGATTAATTTGTATGAACTATAGACCAGTGAGGGTCTTGCAATAGAGAAGGCATTTTTATGTCAATATTTTTGTTAAAAATTGAAATCCAAGTTGGTGCTTGGTAAAAGGAGTTGGTGCTCCTATCTGTTGCAGCATTAAAATTAGGGGTTGGTGCTCCTTCCAGTGGGTGCTGGTAAGCTATTTGTAAATATTGAATCCTTCCAAAGACTGGATTTGGATTGTAGTCCAAACAGTCATTATTTGAGGAGTAGCCACATCGGTGAACCTCGTTAAATCTTGTGTTGTGTGATGCTCATGTGTTATACTTGCTTTATCTATTTTTAAGCTTGCATTTTTAAGTTTTAAGAGTTGCAGATTCAAGTTTTTAAATAGTTACACTGATTCACCCCCCCCCTCTCAGTGTCATTGTGAGAATATCATCTTGTGTGGTTGTCTCTTGTGCATCCTTGATGAGTGATTATTTTCCTTTCTTTTATGTACATGATTTATTCCTTGTCTTTGTTGCGTTCTTTGCGTCTGATGAAATCTACTCTTTTGCCTTATATTAGATACAAAAGTGCTTGGACAAAACCTTGCTATGTGCCCATGACCATTACATTGAAAATATTGCACATAGTGTTCACTCAGAAACACAGATGTATTTCTACCAGCAAAACTCTTTGATTTATTATTCAATCCACAATAAGTTGCCTTGTGACCATACTAGTTGCATCTAAAGTAATAGCCATTAAAAGTATTATTATGAATAGAGTGAGAGTGATAGAACCTCTTTTGTTGTGGTTGCTTTGCTGTAGATCTCCTCTGATATTTTCTTCCTTTTTAAGATTCAGCTTCAAACTTTTCTTGCTTTGATCCTTCAACAGTGAACTTCTTCTTCTTTGCAGAGTTGGAATATGATGGTTGTTCAGCTTCACATCCAAGACCACACTTATACGTGGAGATTATTTGTTGGCTTATCATTTTATCTAGCAACTCTGTGCTTTTCTCAAATTTGAGATTTGTATTGGCCTCTTCTAGTTGTTTCTTCAATAAAACAATCCCTTCCTCTTGTTTGTAGCAACCAATCTCTTTCTCAATGATTTGTGACCTGAGAGTTTCTTCAATCCATTTGAATTCTTCTACTTGTACTTTCAAACTGGTTATTATTTCATTTGCATCCTCAAGCTTTCTTGATATTTCCTTATTCCTTTTTCTTTCTATCTTCAATTCATCCCGAGTTGTAATTAGTTCCTCTTTCAAATTTATTTTTGCATCAATTTCTTCTTCATCGCATTCTTGTTCTTTTTATGTTTCTTCTTCGAGTGTCATGAAAAGACCTCCACCTGTTTCCTTTTTAGAATCATCCTCTAGGACTTCATTAACTCTCAACATATATGCCTCTATGTTCTCATCGTCATCTTCATGAATACTCCTCAGTTTGTCCCATATTTATTTTGTCGTTTTATAACTCATGATCTTTACCAGTTCACTATCTACTAATCCACACCTGATAACATTCTTTGCTTTTGAGTCATTCTCAAATAGTTTCTTACCGACAGCATCGGTTGGAGGAGTGATGGGTATTGTGTATACACTATCAACTGAATCCCAAATATCGTATCCCAAAGCACAAAGATATGTTTGCATCCTAATTCTACAGATCGCGTAATTAGTTCCGTCAAACAATGGTGCTTTGTTTGATGAGAGTTTTTCACTACCTGTCATTGTGTTACTTTCAAGATCAACCTTGACTGATTTAGCCTAAGAAGGGAACTTGGCTCTGATACAAATTGTTAGTCTTACAATGACACTGAGAGGGGGGGTCAATCAGTGTAGTTCTTTAAACTTAAATTCATAGCTCTTAAAACTGAAATAATGAAACCTTAAAACCAGATAAATCAAGTATCACAAGAGAACATCACACAACACAATATTTAATGAGGTTCACCAAATGGGCTACTCCTTAAGAATGACTACTTGGACTACCATCCAAATCTAGCCTTTGCAAAGCATCAACTTTACAATCAATTTACCAGTACCCATTGGAAGGAGCACCAACCCCTTATTTACCAGCACCAACTAGAAGGAGCACCAACCCCTGATTTACCAGCACCAACTAGAAGGAGCACCAACCCCTAATGCCAAGCACCAACCTGGACTTCAATTTGAATCTATAGGTTTAACAGTAAGATACCTTTGTTTTTGCATTCTTTACGTCTGATGAAATCTACTATTTTGCCTTAGATTAGATACAAAAGTGCTTGGACAAAACCTTGCTATGTGCCCATGACCATTATATTGAAAATATTGTACATAGTGTTCACTCAGAAACACAGATGTATTTCTACCAGCAAAACTCTTTGATTTATTATTCAATCCACAATAAGTTGCCTTGTGACCATACTAGTTGCATCTAAAGCAATAGCCATTAAAAGTATTATTATGAATAGAGTGAGAGTGATAGAACCTCTTTTGTTGTGGTTTCTTTGCTGTAGATCTCCTTTGATATTTTCTTCCTTTTGAAGATTCAGCTTCAAACTTTTCTTGCTTCGATCCTTCAATAGTGAACTTCTTCTTCTCTACAGAGTTGGAAGATGATGGTTGTTCAACTTCACATCCAAGACCACGCTTATCCGTGGAGCTTCTTTGTTGGCTTATCATTTTATCTAGAAACTCTGTGCTCTTCTCAAATTTGAGATTTGTATTGGCCTCTTCTAGTTGTTTCTTCAATAAAACAATCCCTTCCTCTTGTTTGCAGCAACCAATATCTTTCTCATTGATTTGTGACCTGAGATTTTCTTCAATCCTTTTGAATTCTTCTACCTGTAATTTCAAACTGGTTATTATTTCATTTGCATCCTCAAGCTTTCTTGAGATTTCCTTATTCATTTTTCTTTCTATCTTCAATTCATCCCGAGATGCAATTAGTTCCTCTTTCAAATTTATTTTTGCATCAATTTCTTTTTCATCGCATTCTTGTTCTTTTTATGTTTCTTCTTCGAGTGTCATGAAAAGACCTCCACATGTTTTCTTTTTAGAATCATCCTCTAGGACTTCATTAACTCTCAGCATATATGCCTCTATGTTCTCATCGTCATCTTCATGAATACTCCTTAGTTTGTCCCATATTTCTTTTGTCTTTTTATAACTCATGATCTTTACCAGTTCATTGTCTACTAATCCGCACCTGATAGGATTCTTTGCTTTTGAGTCATTCTCAAATAGTTTCTTATCAGCAACATCGGTTGGAGGAGTGATTGGTATTGTGTATACATTGTCAACTGAATCCCAAATATCGTATCCCAAAGCACAAAGATATGTTTGTATCTTGATTCTATAGATCGCGTAATTAGTTTCGTCAAACAATGGTGCTTCGTTTGATGAGAGGCTTTCACCACCTGTCATTGTGTTACTTTCAATATCAACCTTGACTGATTTAGCCTAAGAAGGGAACTTGGCTCTGATACAAATTGTTAGTCTTACAATGGCACTGAGAGGGGGGTGAATCAGTGTAGTTCTTTAAACTTAAATTCATAGCTCTTAAAACTGAAATAATGAAACCTTAAAACCAGATAAAGCAAGTATCACAAGAGAACATCACACAACACAAGATTTAACGAGGTTCACCAATTTGGCTACTCCTCAAGAATGACTGCTTGGACTACCATCCAAATCCAGCCTTTGCAAAGCACCAACTTTACAATCAATTTACCAACACCCACTGGAAGGAGCACCAACCCCTTATTTATCTGCACCAATAAAAAGGAGCACCAACCCCTGATTTACCAGCACCAACTGGAAGGAGCACCAACCCCTGATTTACCAGCACCAACTGGAAGGAGCACCAACCCCTAATGCCAAGCACCAACCTGGACTTCAATTTTGAATCTAGAAGTTTAATAGTAAGATACCTTTGCTTTTGCAAGACCCTGACTGGTCTTCTTCACCTTTGCATTCTCTATGCACTCTGCTCTCTCTACGCAATCATTTCGCACACTCTACTTCATTGCAGTTGAACTTCATGATCGTCTTCTCCCTTTTATGCACTCTGCTCTTTACAAATTTTGCACTTAGCACAATTCGACATGACTTGCTCTCTTTGCGCACTTCACCATCATCTCGTCGCTTCTGCGCTTTCTACGCTCTTACGCCACATTTCACACTTTGACATGCATTCGACGACTTATACAACCTACTACAATTCTCCAAATAACCCTCCTTTTATAACAATATTTTTATGATGAAAACCCTAATCTTAGTCGGTTGTAAACCCTAATCTTAGTCGGCTTTCATAACAACTGTAAACCCTAATTTTAGTCGGTTGTCATTGGTCTTCGTCGGCTTCAACTCAATCATGAAAATACAACATGTTGTGATATCACGACACTTCCTTTCTCTCTCTTTCTCCTTGCTTTGGCCCATGAAAATACATGTCACGATATCGCGACACTTTTTCTTTCTCTCTTTCTCTTTGCTTCGGACCATAAAATGCTACATGTCGTGATATCGTGACACTTTTTCTCCTTCCTCTTTCTCTTTGCTTCGGACCATGAAAATACAAATGTCACGATATCGTGACACTTTTTCTCCTTGCTCTTTCTCTTTGCTTCGGCCCATAAAAATACATGTCGTGATATCACGACACTTTTACCTCCTTACTCTTTCTCTTTGCTTTTGTCGTGATATCAGACATTCTCGCTCTTCTTTTGTCATGATATCGCGACACTTTTCTTCTGTCTTCCTTAGCTTTTGTCAGAAATCGTGACACTTCTCTTCAGTCTTCTTCTTTGCTTTTGTCATGAAATACATGACACTTTTACTTAAGAGTCTTCTTCTCTGCTTTTGTCATGAAATCGTGACACTTCTTTCTACTTGCTTCTTTCTTTTGTCATGAAATCGTGACACTTTTCTCTTCCTTTTTATGTCACGAAATCGTGACACTTTTTCTCCTTCCATCTCTTTCTTTTGTCAAAAATATGACATGTCACGATATCGTGACACTTTTTCAACTTACTTTCTCTCTCCTATTTTAGTCGTGAAAATGCGACATGTCATGAAATCATGACACTTTTCCAACTTACTTTCTCTCTCCTATTTTAGTCACGAAAATGCGACATGTCATGAAATCGTGACACTTTTCTTACTTGTTCTCTTTCTTCGAACTTGTCATGAAATCGTGACACTTTTTCCTGCTTTCTCTTTCTCTTCCAACATGTCGCGAAATCGTGACAGTTTTTCCACTTGCCTTTTTCTCTTCCAACATGTCACAAAATCATGACAGTTTTTCCACTTGCCTTTTTCTCTTCCAACATGTCACGAAATCATGATAGTTTTTCCTACTTTTTCTCTCTCTTCCAACATGTCGCGAAATCGTGATAGTTTTTCCTGCTTTTTCTCTCTTCCAACATGTCGCGAAATCGCGATAGTTTTTCCTACTTTTCTCTCTCTTCCAACATGTCATGAAATCATGACAGTTTTTCTTGCCTACTGTATATGTCATGATATCGCGACACTTTTCTTACTTGTCTTTTTCTTTGATCTTTTGCATATGGGCCACTTCGGTCTTCTTGGAAAATCATTGTACATACTCTGAATAACCTTTGAACTCCTTTCCACTGCATCAACAGATCTATCCGACTGTGTTGACAACAATGACAATATTGTTGCTGCACCTTGCTCAACAATCTCCCCCTTTGGAATTGTTGGCAACACATGTGCAATTTCCTGTAACTCTTCTCCCCCTTTGACAATAATACCAAAGGGCTACTCGCAGACTCCCCCCGAGTCCATGCACAACATTCTCGGGCAAAATTTATTACACTTAGCAAAAATCATGAACATGAGCAAAAAGATAATCAAATACTTAAATGCTCCCCCTGAGAATGTGATCCCTGTAGCTAGTCAATTCTTGGGAAGTGTGACCACTCCCAATTTATTGCGAAGGTACTCAAAAAATTCCTTGGGCAATGGTTTTGTGAAGATATCTGCTACTTGCTCTGTAGTTGGAACAAAATCCAACTTAACCTCACCTTTCGCAACTTTCTCCTTCAAAAAGTGATACCTATGTACAACATGTTGTCGCAATATATTCTGCCTCTACTGTCGATAAAGAAACTGACTCTTGTTTCTTACTGTGCCACGCGACCAATCTGTCTCCAAGATAGAATGCACCTCCATTGGTACTCTTTCTGTCATCTACACATCCTGCCCAATCTGCATCTGAATATAAAATAAGGGTGAAGTCTTTACCTTTCGGATACCATAACCCATACTCCATAGTACCCTTGAGGTACCGAAGAATCCTCTTCACTTGTCACATGAGTCTCCTTGGGATTAGCCTGAAATCATGCTACCATGCATACTGCCACAAAATATCTGTCCAGTAGTTGTAGGTACAGTAAGCTCCCAATCATAGATCTGTACATGGTTTCATCAATAGGTGGAGATTTTTCATCCTTGCTCAACTTGCAACTATCATGGGAGTGTAAGAAATTCATTGAATTTTTAATTTTAATATTTAATTGAGAATTAAATATGTTTTATTGATAAAAGAGAAAGTTCACCAATCATTGACATTTCAAATTATTTTTGCATCTTATTTGCTAAATATTTACACGACTCATATTTGCTACTTCCAAATATGATATCATCTTTATTAAACCCTTTTGAGTGAGATAGTTGTCTAGCCTTGCATACCATGCTCGGGGTGCCTGTTTCAAGCCATATATCTTCAACTTACAAACCAAGTTGGGATCATCACCAAGCTGGAAACCATCTGGCTGCTCAATATAAACCTCTTCTTCAAGCTTCCCATTCAAAAATGCTGATTTCACATCTGTAAAAAAATTGTCAAGTGACTCACACTTGTACCAACTTTTGTCCAACACTGTACCGACACTGCAATTTTACTGCCAACTCTATGCAAGCATCAAACACTGTACCACAACACCAACCAAATCCCTTTTTACATTTTCAACTTGGTCTATGTTTTCTACAGTCACCGCTGGTCACACCTTACTTTCAACTGTTCGAATCAGGAGACAACATTTTGTCAAACACTTCACGGCCAACTATAGTGCACCTTACTCAAACTCATACTTTCGGACCTCGGATAGGTATGATTCACAAAGCAAAGTTGCTCATCTTGATGAGCTAAATATGAATCAATAATCAGACTTCAATATTTTTCACCATAACATCATAATAGATCTAACAATCTTCATGTCAATGTGTAGTTCAAATACACACTGCTTTTATCGAAACACATATATGCGGCTAGGGCAACATTCTTTCACTAACCAAATTATCTGAACTGTTATAATCCTTAACTTTGGATAGTGGCAGTAAGAACCATCACCAGTACAACAATGACATATAGCAATACTACCAATAATGACAACTCTCAATTTAATCACCACCCTTCACGACACTTCCACAAACAACTACATGAACTGAAAACACACTTCGACAACTATACGACAACTTCCCTGACTACTTGCCTTTCATCCTCAGGTAATCAAACAAATACATAGGAGCATTAAAATGAAACTTCAAGATTGCTCCCCCTGAGGATGTGCTACCTGGAGTTGCTTAGTGCAATAGCGGAGTAGTCTCCTTCAGTCCAAGGAGACACGATTTCCTTTCTTCTATCTTTCTCCAAACTTTCTTGAACTCGGGCTTGGATTTTTCAACTACATCCCTGTTTTGCACCTTTTTGTGAACTCGAACATTTCTCTTGTGTGGTTGTCTCTTGTGCATCCTTGATGAATGATTATTTTCCTTTCTTTTATGTACATGATTTATTCCCTGTCTGTGTTGCGTTCTTTGCGTCTGATGAAATCTATAGTTTTGCCTTAGATTAGATACAAAAGTGCTTGGACAAAACCTTGCTATGTGCCCATGACCATTACATTGAAAACATTGTACATAGTGTTCACTCATAAACGCAGATGTATTTCTACCAACATAACTCTTTGATTTATTATTCAATCCACAATAAGTTGCCTTGTGACCATACTGGTTGCATCTGAAACAATAGCCATTAAAAGTATTATTATGAATAGAGTGAGAGTGATAGAACCTCTTTTGTTGTGGTTGCTTTGTTGTAGATCTCCTTTGATATTTTCTTCCTTTTGAAGATTCAACTTCAAACTTTTCTTGCTTCGATCCTTCAACAGTGAACTTCTTCTTCTCTGTAGAGTTGGAAGATGAAGGTTGTTCAGCTTCATATCCAAGACCACGCTTATCCGTGGAGCTTCTTTGTTGGCTTATCATTTTATCTAGCAACTCTGTGCTCTTCTCGAATTTGAGATTTGTATTGGCCTCTTCTAGTTGTTTCTTCAATAAAACAATCTCTTCCTCTTGTTTGCAACAACCAATCTCTTTCTCATTGATCTGTGACTTGAGAGTTTCTTCAATCCTTTTGAATTCTTCTACCTGTACTTTCAAACTGGTTATTATTTCATTTGCATCCTCAAGCTTTCTTGAGATTTCCTTATTCCTTTTTCTTTCTATCTTCAATTCATCCAGAGCTGCAATTAGTTCCTCTTTCAAATTTATTTCTGCATCAATTTCTTCTTCATCACATTCCTGTTCTTTTTCTGTTTCTTCTTCGAGTGTCATGAAAAGACCTCCACCTGTTTCTTTTTAGAATCATCCTCTAGGACTTCATTAACTCTCAAGCATATATACCTCTATGTTCTTATCGTTATTCAACTTTAAAGCTCGAACTGAGCTTGATGTGTTTGTAACTTGGCCTCCTTGATCTCATCGTCTCCTTCATGAATACTCCTCAGTTTGTCCCATATTTCTTTTGCCATTTTACAACTCATGATCTTTACCAGTTCACTGTCTACTAATCCGCACTTGATAGCATTCTTTGCTTTTGAGTCATTCTCAAATAGATTCTTATCGACAGCATCGGTTGGAGGAGTGATGGGTATTGTGTATTCACTGTCTACTGAATCCCAGATGTCGTATCCCAAAGCACAAAGATATGTCTGCATCCTGATTCTCCAGATCACGTAATTAGTTTCGTCAAACAAAGGTGCTTTGTTTGATGAGAAGTCTTCAACCTTTTTTTTTATTTTTTTTTCCCCAGAACTAAAACGATGAGATGCCCTTTTGGAGGAGGATTATCTCTTACCCATTGCGTACTAATCCAAGATCAACCCTGACTGATTTAGCTTGAGAAGGGAACTTGGCTCTGATACCAATTGTTAGTCTTACAATGGCACTGAGAGGGGGGTGAATCAGTGTAGTTCTTTAAACTTAAATTCACAACTCTTAAAACTAAAATAATGAAACCTTAAAACCAGATAAAGCAAGTATCACAAGAGAACATCACACAACACAAGATTTAACGAGGTTCACCAATTTGGCTACTCCTCAAGAATGACTGCTTGGACTACCATCCAAATCTAGCCTTTGCAAAGCACCAACTTTACAATCAATTTACTAGCACCCATTGGAAGGAGCACCAACCCCTTATTTATCTCCACCAATAGAAAGGAGCACCAACCCCTGATTTACTAACACCAACTAGAAGGAGCACCAACCCTTTATTTACCAGCACCAACTGGAAGGAGCACCAACCCCTAGATGCCAAGCACCAACTTGGACTTCAATTTTGAATCTAGAAGTTTAATAATAAGATACCTTCGCTATTGCAAGACCCTGACTGGTCTATTTCACCTTTGCGCTTCTCTATGCACTCTACTCTCTCTTGCAATCATTTCGCACACTCTACTTCACTGTAGTCGAACTTCATGATCGTCTTCTCCCTTTGCACTCTCTCTCTTTGCACTTAGGACGAATTGACGAACACGACTCTACTCTCTTTGCGCACTTCACCATCATCTCATCGCCTTCTCGCTTTCTCGCTCTTACGACCACATTTCACACTTTGACACACATTCGATGACTTATTAAAAATATTACAATTCTCCAAACAACCCTCCTTTTATAATAATATTTTCATGATGAAAACCCTAATCTTAGTCGGTTAACTATTAGTACTTTCATAACAACTGTAAACCCTAATCTTAGTCGATTGTCATCGGTCTTAGTCGGCTTCAACTCATCATGAAAATACATGTCGCGATATCGTGACACTTTCTTTCTCTCTCTTTCTCCTTGCTTTGGCCCTCGAAAATACATGTCGCGATATCGTGACACTTTTTCTTTCTCTCTTTCTCTTTGCATCGGACCATGAAAATGCTACATGTCACGATATCGTGACACTTTTTTCTCCTTACGATTTATCTTTGCTTCAGCCTTCGAAAATACAACATGTCGTGATATCGCGACACTTTTCTCCTTGCTCTTTCTCTTAGCTTCGGCCCGTGAAAATACAAATGTCGTGATATCGTGACACTTTTCCTCCGTACTCTTTCTCTATATCTTTATGTCATGATATCACGACACTTTCTCCTTCCTTTGCTTTTGTCATGAAATCGTGACACTTCCCTCTAGTCTTCCTTACTTTTGTCATGAAATCATGACACTTCTGCCTTTAGAGTCTTCTTCTTTGCTTTTGTCGTGAAATCATGACACTTCCCTTGAAGTCTTCTTCTCTCTTTTGTCATGAAATCATGACACTTTCTTTGTACTTTCTTCTTTCTTTTGTCATGAAATCATGACACTTCTATTCGTCTTCTTTCTCTTTTGTCATGAAATCGTGACATGTCTCTTTCTATCTTCCTCTCTTTCTTTTAGTCGCAAAATGCGACATGTCACGAAATCGTGACACTTTTCCTACTTACTTTCTCTCTCCTATTTTAGTCATGAAAATGCGACATGTCACGAAATCGTGACACTTTTCCAACTTACTTTCTCTCTCCTATTTTAGTCACGAAAATGCGACATGTCATGAAATCGTGACACTTTTCTTACTTGTTCTCTTTCTTCGAACTTGTCATGAAATCGCGACACTTTTTCCTGCTTTCTCTTTTTCTTCCAACATGTCATGAAATCATGACAGTTTTTCCACTTGCCTTTTTCTCTTCCAACATGTCACGAAATCGTGACAATTTTTCCACTTGCCTTTTTCTCTTCCAACATGTCACGAAATCGTGACAGTTTTTCTTGCTTTTTCTCTCTCTTCCAACATGTCG
The DNA here is from genome assembly GCA_028583015.1 of Wollemia nobilis. NCBI lineage: Eukaryota > Viridiplantae > Streptophyta > Pinopsida > Araucariales > Araucariaceae > Wollemia > Wollemia nobilis. Next base: position 44,226,049 of record JAQPPZ010016981.1, on the reverse strand, counting down.
CGAAATCGTGACAGTTTTTCCTTTTTTCTCTCTCTTCCAACATGTCGTGAAATCACGACAGTTTTTCCTGCTTTTTCTCTCTCTTCCAACATGTCACGAAATCGTGACAGTTTTTCTTGCTTGCTGTATATGTCGCGATATCGTGACACTTTTCTTACTTGTCTTTTTCTTTGATCTTTTGCATATGGGCCACTTCGGTCTTCTTGGAAAATCATTGTACATACTCTGAATAACCTTTGAACTCCTGTCTTCGCATCTGAATAGCTTTTGAACTTCCTGTCCACTGCATCAACCGATCTATCTGACTGTGTTGACAACAATGACAATACTGTTGTTGCACCTTGCTCAACAATCTCCCCCTTTGGAATTGTTGGCAACACATGTGCAATTTCTTGTAACTCTTCTCCCCCTTTGACAATAATACCAAAGGGCTACTGCAGACTCCCCTGAGTCCATGCACAACATTCTCAAGCAAAATTTATTACACTTAGCAAAAATCATGAACATGAGCAAAAAGATAATCAAATACTTAAATGCTCCCCTTGAGAATGTGATCCTTGTAGCTAGTCAATTCTTGGGAAGTGTGACCACTCCCAATTTATTGTGAAGGTACTCAAAAACTTCCTTGGGCAATGGTTTTGTGAAGATATCTACTACTTGCTCTGTAGTTGGAACAAAATCCAACTTAACCTCACCTTTCGCAACTTTCTCCTTCAAAAAGTGATACCTACGTACAACATGTTGTCGTTGCAATATATTCTGCCTCTACTGTCGATAAAGAAACTGACTCTTGTTTCTTACTGTGCCATGCGACCAATCTATCTCCAAGATAGAATGCACCTCCACTGGTACTCTTTCTGTCATCTACACATCCTACCCAATCTACATCTGAATATGAAATAAGGGTGAAGTCTTTACCTTTCGGATACCATAACCCATACTCCATAGTACCCTTGAGGTATCGAAGAATCCTTTTCATTGCTGTCACATGAGTCTCCTTGGGATTAGCCTGAAATGCTGCTACCATGCATACTTCTTCAAAATATCTGGTAGCTATCAGGTACGATAAGCTCCCAATCATAGATCTATACATGGTTTGATCAAAGGTGGAGATTTGTCATCCTTGCTCAACTTGCAACAGAAATTACAATCATTGACATTTCAAATTCTTCATCTTATTTGCTAAATCTTTACACGACTCATCTTTGTCCAAATATGATATCATCTTTCTTAAACCCTTGTTGAGTGAGATATTTTTACCTTGCATACCATGCTCGGGTGCCTGTTTCAAGCCATATATCTTCAACTTACAAACCAAGTTGGGATCATCACCAAGCTGGAAACCATCTGGCTGCTCAATATAAACCTCTTCTTCAAGCTTCCCATTCAAAAACGTTGATTTCACATCTGTCATAAAAATTGTCAAGTGACTCACACTTGTACCAACTTTTGTCCAACACTGTACCGACACTGCAATTTCATTGCCAACTCTGTGCAAGCACCAAACACTGTACCACAACACCAACCAAATCCCTTTTTATATTTTCAACCTGGTCTATGTTTTCTACAGTCACCACTGGTCACACCTTACTTTCAACTGTTCGAATCGGAGACAACATTTTGTCAAACACTTCACGGCCAACTATAGTGCACCTTACTCAAACTCATACTTCTGGACCTCGGATAGGTATGATTCACAAAGCAAAGTTGCTCATCTTGATGAGCTAAACATGAATCAATAATCAGACTTCAATATTTTTCACCATAGCATCATAATAGATCTAACAATCTTCATGTCAATGTGTAGTTCAAATACACACTGCTTTTATCGAAACACATATATGCGGCTAGGGCAACATTCTTTCACTAACCAAATTATCTGAACTGTTATAATCCTTAACTTTGGACAAGTGGCAGTAAGAACCATCACCAGTACAACAATGACATATAGCAATACTACCAATAATGACAACTCTCAATTTAATCACCACCCTTCACGGCACTTCCACAAACAACTACATGAACTGAAAACACACTTCGACAACTATACGACAACTTCCCTGACTACTTGCCTTTCATCCTCGGGTAATCAAACAAATACATAGGAGCATTAAAATGAAACTTCAAGATTGCTCCCCCCGAGGATGTGCTACCTGGAGTTGCTTAGTGCAATAGCGGAGTAGTCTCCTTCAATCCAAGGAGACACGATTTCCTTTCTTCTATCTTTCTCCAAACTTTCTTGAACTCGGGCTTGGATTTTTCAACTACATCCCTGTTTTGCACCTTTTTGTGAACTCGAACATTTCTCTTGTGTGGTTGTCTCTTGTGCATCCTTGATGAATGATTATTTTCCTTTCTTTTATGTACATGATTTATTCCCTGTCTGTGTTGCGTTCTTTGCGTCTGATGAAATCTACTGTTTTGCCTTAGATTAGATACAAAAGTGCTTGGACAAAACCTTGCTATGTGCCCATGACCATTACATTGAAAACATTGTACATAGTGTTCACTCAAAAACGCAGATGTATTTCTACCAGCATAACTCTTTGATTTATTATTCAATCCACAATAAGTTGCCTTGTGACCATACTGGTTGCATCTGAAACAATAGCCATTAAAAGTATTATTATGAATAGAGTGAGAGTGATAGAACCTCTTTTGTTGTGGTTGCTTTGTTGTAGATCTCCTTTGATATTTTCTTCCTTTTGAAGATTCAACTTCAAACTTTTCTTGCTTCGATCCTTCAACGGTGAACTTCTTCTTCTTTGCAGAGTTGGAAGATGAAGGTTGTTCAGCTTCATATCCAAGACCACGCTTATCCATGGAGCTTCTTTGTTGGCTTATCATTTTATCTAGCAACTCTGTGCTCTTCTCGAATTTGAGATTTGTATTGGCCTCTTCTAGTTGTTTCTTCAATAAAACAATCTCTTCCTCTTGTTTGCAGCAACCAATCTCTTTCTCATTGATCTGTGACTTGAGAGTTTCTTCAATCCTTTTGAATTCTTCTACCTGTACTTTCAAACTGGTTATTATTTCATTTGCATCCTCAAGCTTTCTTGAGATTTCCTTATTCCTTTTTCTTTCTATCTTCAATTCATCCAGAGCTGCAATTAGTTCCTCTTTCAAATTTATTTTTGCATCAATTTCTTCTTCATCACATTCCTGTTCTTTTTTTGTTTCTTCTTCGAGTGTCATGAAAAGACCTCCACCTGTTTCCTTTTTAGAATCATCCTCTAGGACTTCATTAACTCTCAACATATATGCCTCTATGTTCTCATCGTCATTCAACTTTAATGCTTTGAACTGAGCTTGATGTGTTTGTAACTTGGCCTCCTTGATCTCATCGTCTCCTTCATGAATACTCCTCAGTTTGTCCCATATTTCTTTTGCCATTTTACAACTCATGATCTTTACCAGTTCACTGTCTACTAATCCACACCTGATAGCATTCTTTGCTTTTGAGTCATTCTCAAACAGATTCTTACCGATAGCATCGGTTGGAGGAGTGATGGGTATTGTGTATTCACTGTCTACTGAATCCCAGATGTCGTATCCCAAAGCACAAAGATATGTCTGCATCCTGATTCTCCAGATCGCGTAATTAGTTCCGTCAAACAAAGGTGCTTTGTTTGATGAGAAGTCTTCAACCTTTCATTGTGTTACTAATCCAAGATCAACCTTGACTGATTTAGCTTGAGAAGGGAACTTGGCTCTGATACCAATTGTTAGTCTTACAATGGCACTCAGAGGGGGGTGAATCAGTGTAGTTCTTTAAACTTAAATTCATAGCTCTTAAAACTAAAATAATGAAACCTTAAAACTAGATAAAGCAAGTATCACAAGAGAACATCACACAACACAAGATTTAACGAGGTTCACCAATTTGGCTACTCCTCAAGAATGACTACTTGGACTACCATCCAAATCCAACCTTTGCAAAGCACCAACTTTACAATCAATTTACCAGCACCCATTGGAAGGAGCACCAACCCCTTATTTATCTGCACCAACAAAGGAGCACCAACCCCTGATTTACCAAAACCAACTAGAAGGAGCACCAACCCCTATTTACCAACTGGAATGAGCACCAACCCCTAATGCCAAGCACCAACCTGGACTTCAATTTTGAATCTAGAAGTTTAATAGTAAGAATACCTTCGCTTTTACAAGACCCTGATTGGTCTTCTTCACCTTTGCATTCTCTACGCACTCTACTCTCTCTGTGCAATCATTTCGCACACTCTACTTCATTCATCAACTTCACGATCATCTTCTCCCTTTGCACTTTGCTCTTTCAATCTTTACACTTAGGACATGATTCGACATGACTCTTCCCTCACTTTGTGCACTTCACCATCATCTCACCGCTTCTGCGCTTTCTACGCTCTTACGACCACATTTCACACTTTGACATGCATTCAATGACTTATTCAACTACTCTACAATTCTCCAAATAGCCCTCCTTTTATAAAAATATTTTTATGATGAAAACCCTAATCTTAGTCAGTTGTAAACCCTAATCTTAGTCGGCTTTCATGACAACTCTAAACCCTAATTTTAGTCAACTGTCATTGGTCTTCATTGGCTTCAACTCAACCGTGAAAATACAATATGTCGCGATATCATGACACTTTCTTTCTCTCTCTTTCTCTTTGCTTTGGCCCTCAAAAATACAACATGTCACGATATCGCGACACTTTTTCTTTCTCTTTCTCTTTGCATCGGACCATAAAAATACATGTCACGATATCATGACACTTTTTCTCCTTCCTCTTTCTCTTTGCTTCGGCCCATGAAAATACAACATGTCGCGATATCGTGACACTTTTTCTCCTTGCTCTTTCTCTATAGCTTTAACAATGTCGTGATATCGTGACACTTTCCTTCCAAGACTTCTCTTTGCTTTGTCATGATATCATGACACTTCTGCCTCCGTAGTCTTCTACTTTGCTTTTGTCATGAAATCATGACACTTCCTTTAGTCTTCTTCTTTGCTTTTGTCATGAAATCGTGACACTTCTCCTTCGAAGTCTTCTTCTCTCTTTTGTCGCGAAATCGTGACACTTTTCGTCCTTCTTCTCTTTTGTCATGAAATCGTGACACTTTTCATCTTCTTTCTCTTTTGTCACGAAAATCGTGACACTTCTTCTCTCCACTTCCTCTCTCTTTTAGTCACAAAAATGCGACATGTCACGAAATCGTGACACTTTTCCAACTTACTTTCTCTCTCCTATTTTAGTCACGAAAATGCGACATGTCACGAAATCATGACACTTTTCCAACTTACTTTCTCTCTCCTATTTTAGTCGCAAAAATGCGACATGTCATGAAATCGTGACACTTTTCTTACTTGTTCTCTTTCTTCAAACTTGTCAGAAATCGTGACACTTCTTCCTTCTTTCTCTTTTTCTTCCAACATGTCACGAAATCATGACAGTTTTTCCACTTGCCTTTTTCTCTTCCAACATGTCACGAAATCGTGACAGTTTTTCCACTTGCCTTTTTCTCTTCCAACATGTCACGAAATCGTGACAGTTTTTCCACTTGCTTTTTCTCTCTTCCAACATGTCACGAAATCATGACAGTTTTTCCTGCTTTTTCTCTCTCTTCCAACATGTCACGAAATCGCGACAGTTTTTCCTGCTTTTTCTCTCTCTTCCAACATGTCGCGAAATCGCGACAGTTTTTCCTGCTTTTTCTCTCTCTTCCAACATGTCACGAAATCGTGATAGTTTTTCTTGCCTGTTGTATATGTCGCGATATCGCGACACTTTTCTTACTTGTCTTTTTCTTTGATCTTTTGCATATGGGCCACTTCGGTCTTCTTGGAAAATCACTGTACATACTCTGAATAACCTTTGAACTCCTGTCTTCTGCATCTGAATAGCTTTTGAACTTCCTATCCACTGCATCAACAGATCTATCTGACTGTGTTGACAACAATGACAATACTGTTGCTGCACCTTGCTCAACAAAAACAACCCTTCCAAGGACTAGGAAGGTTAACTTCCAAAGAGAGGTAATCGTTTATATTTGAGGTAAATATCTTCAATTACCATGAGTTTGTGAAGTGAATACATAAAATATAACATTGTTGAGAAGATCTCTATTATCACTTTCAAAGCATACAATATATTACTCTTATATATTACAAAAATTATGTGGAAAATTATGCCATGTCCATTAAGTAGCATTATGCTTTTAGGCATGTAAAAGAGGAGGTATGGTTCATTAGAATAAAGTTATAGTAGCAAAGAAATTAGATGTCATTTGTTTGTAAGCCATAGATAAAGCAGCCCTTGGTCTACAATTTTTCTAGTGGTGAGAAGTGTGCCCTAGACCATAGATTCTATATTATATGGTTCAATATTTATCCCTATCCAACCTCTAGAGAAGGTTAATTCCTTGTAAAATAAAAAATAAAATAAATGAGGAAATGCTAAAGATAGAAATTGAGGGTTATAAAGAGAAGGGAAAGAAAATATGGATTAAATGCAAATGGCATTTGGCTAACAACATTTCCACATCCTATGCAAAATACACTGTAACTAAAATATATATAGGACCTAATAGACTAGTCACTAAGCAAAGCATTGCAAAATGTAAATTAAGCTTAGATCATACCCTCTACTACTGTAATAGCCCTCAACACTCTAACCAAGATTTTATAGAAGAAAGTAGAACCACATAATCAAATGTATCCTTGATATTCTAATAGCCTAGAATGATAATCCAAACAACAACTCAGGCCTCACAAAATAGATCACCCATAAATTTTTTACAAAAATATCTAGATCCTATAGAGCATTCATAATCTAAAAAATTCCATAACTCATTGCTAGAAAAAGGTTAAATAGCAAGCTGATTTGAAAAATTGCAAAGCTTAACTACATATTATACAATAGGTAAACACTCAAAATTTTCAATATTTGTACTAAGGTAAATTGTAATGTTTATATATTACTAAGGTAGCCTAGGTAATTATTACAAGGATGACCTACCATAGACATGACAATAATAACACAACCTAGCCCTATTTGAGGCTCATGCTTGATTAGTATGCTTGGTAGGAGTGGGCACTACTTTTAGCTCTGTCTCAACCAACTATTTTGATGTAACATCATTTAATATCTTTACCAACCACACATTATTACTTCTTAGTAGATTTATACCTTTGATCATGCTTGGATTCTTCCACTGTCTTACTATTATATTAGCTATTAGATTTGCAAGAATCTCTAATTATGATTAGTTGTAGTTGATGTTGTTATAGGTTTCAAGAGATTGGTTATAAATTTCCTATAATTGCTTTGCCCTAGATTGCTAAGAAGTTTCTAGGTGATTCAAGCCTTTGATGCACACAATATCTTCTAAAAGATACCTATTCTATAGTCCTCCTCTTTTATCACTATCTGCTACAAGCTTTTGTTTATTGTTAGGGTCTTAGGGATATGGTCAAGGCTACTATAAGTTATCATTGATATTGTTCAAAACCTTAAGCTACTTCAAGCTCCTAGACACTAAATCCTTTGGTAACTCAAGAATTCTACCACCTTATACCCATCCACTTTGTACCTATCCATTCTAAAGTGGATGTATTTCCCTACCTTAGTGTGGGTCAATATCACCACCCACATTTACATGTCCTTGCAAAGCAAGCTGGATTGCAACTTGGATGAAATTTTATCAAATTTTTACTAAGGCAATAACCTCAAATCTTGGCTAAAAGTATCATTTTTCACAATCATATTATTTAAGAAACAAGTTAATGCATGGCAGGTCAAAAGGAAGTAAGGCACCCGAATGCACAATACATCTCATTGGGTCTAAAATTTGGCTAAGGAAAAAATATGATATTTTTCCATAGTTATGGATAAAAAAAATTGCTAAGGCATAGATCCTATCATGAAGAGGAAAGAGGATAGACTTTCAAAAGCATTGACATCATCCAAAGGAGCAGAAAAGTCAGGCACAAGTTAAACTAGACCTAAAATTTGACTAAGGCAACTGCTAGGCCAAACTCCTAAAACACTAATGCAGTCACAAAGGAAAATATGTCTAGTATATAGAATTTCATATTATTTTCAAACTCTAAACTTCACTAAGGAATAGGAGAGGGCTATACTATTGGATTTTAATCCTTACTACCACAAAATATCACAAGTCCCAATATAAAGCATCCACAATATTGAAGGTCAAAAAATAAATAAGGAAGAGTAGAATAATATATGATCAATTTAATATGTATATCAAGGCCAATATAATAATGAAAATAACATTCATTTATAATATCAAACATGAATGTAAAGAGCCTAAATATTCATGAACTATGCATGAAGAAAACTTAAAATATTATTTGCTCAAAATCTATTTACAAGCTGTATTCACTTATCTTCCTCTTTATAGTTGAATGATTAGATAATTAAATATCTTTTCATGGAGTTTTATCTCCATAATATAGACATATAAGATGACTCTTCATGTACTTGACTATTTCTCTCCATATGAAAAGTCCCATGACCTTTGGCTTATCATCTTACCACTTGCATACTAGACTCTTCACTTTCTTCTTGCATGCACACTTGACTCTATGACACTTGTACACTTCTACATGAACTCCTAATCTAAGACACTTGTGCACATCCTTACATTACATATTTGTATACTTACATACATGACACTTGTGCACATTCTCTCAATCTACACTTGCACTCTAACTTACATGACACTTGTGCATTTCTTGCACATTGCACTCTTACATGACACTTGTGCATTTTCTACACATTTAAACTTACATGAAAGGAAAAATATAAATCACACATCTAAACTAAAGACTCAACCCTAATCTATTAAATATTTATAATTGTACCATAAAGGTACCATGGGGTACATTAGCATGTACCAAATAATGCAATATTCCTCAACACCCCCTCTATTATATTATTTTGTTATTGACAACTTTATTCTTCAATCTTAATCTTCATCTTTGTCTTCAATCTTCATGTGACCTTGCATTGTTCATGAACATCTAATTCTTTGGAATCTTCTTCATCATCTTGAATTTTGGATTCATCCATTGTTCAAATTTGTAGGATAACCTTAGACTATGCTTGATCCAATTTCCTATTTCAAGTCTTTTTGAAAAATCAAGTAGCTTGTCATTGATTCCATCTTGAGGTAAATGTTCAATAATTTCTTGAGAGAAACCCATTGAATCTAAGACATATATTAAATTCTTGATTGAACCTATAGCTTCAATTTTTTTTTGAATCTTGATAATGTTTTTTTTTTTTTAATTTACATGGTGGAATCGATAGCCGCCACGAATCTAGGCAGGCTATCCAGCTTTTTATGGCTGCCATAGTATTTTGCGTTGTCCGCCCTAGAAGTCGCCACACAGATTTTTGTGCAGTCCGCCCCTATAACCACCATGCCACAATCATTTTAAACCTTTTACGCCACTGAAAGCACCAGGAAAGGGACAAGCATTCAGTCCGACGAGGCCCGAGATTTGAACCGTGGACCTCCGCCCCCCTTATGGGGTTTGGATGAACCAATTGGTCTACACCTCGGACCTAAAAATGATTTTTTTTTAGTAATACTTCTTATACACATCCACCATAGGGATTGAACCTGGGTCACATCATCGATAATGCAAGTGGCGTTCTTGTTGATAGACCACACTCATAGGGATGTATACATTTTCTATGTTAATTTATATATTTGAATTTAATTGTTCTTCATTTTTCAACCAATTAAGCAACTAACATAATATTAGTTGATAGTACATGAACATATAAAACATTTTCTAGCACAAAATCTAAAAAATGTATGCTAGGTATTACTCTACCAGTTCCTTGAACTTGATACATCTTATCATCTACAATTTTTAGTGAGATATTATCCCTAACTTCTAAGGATTCAAACCAATGTAAGTTTCCAATCATATGATGACTAGCCCCTGAATCTATATACCAAATATATTTTTCTCTTTGAATTTTTTGATGAGATTCAAGTGATATAATCTCACATATTTGATAAGAATTTTTAAGAACTCTTTTATGATGTTGCCCTTTGTATTCAAAATATTGTTTTTTATACAAATTTTGTTTTTGAACTTTTCCTCTCATATAGTATGGTTTTGCACTTTGATAATTTCTCCTATATTGGGATGTTCCTCTTTGTCATTTATCCATATTGTATCTTTAAGTTGAAATCCTTATATCTCCTTAGTTTAATGAATACTTCAAATATGAAATTTTTAAATTTTAAGTTTCTCTAAAATTTTGATGTAGAAATCCTTTTAACTCCCTATTAGATTAAATTTGTAATGTTTCAAATTTCAAATATTATTCCAAAATTTGAAATAAACCAAAAAACTTTAAATTTCAAAAAATTTAAGAACTTTAAAAAACCTTTTAACTCCCTCTCTATCAAATCTTCACATTCTTCAAAAAGATTAAAAATACTTTAAATCTCTAAATCTTCAAAATCTTAATTAAATTTTTAATAACTTTCAAAAATCTTTTTAACCTTGTAGTTTATTTTGAAGCTAAAAATATTATTAAAAATCATTTAATCAAGGAATTGAAAACCCTAGTCTTAGAAGAATGAATAATAATTAAAATTAAGCCACGAAAACCTTAGTTGAGGGGAATAATTTCATTAAAGGATTAATCTAAAGCCTTAAGTTAGTGATTTTATAAGGTTAAACCATGGAATCATAAATTTTAATGGATGAATAATAATAATTAAACCTCCAAGACCTTAGACGAATATGATTTACTAATAATAAAACTTTAGAGCTGAATAATAGCGAGATATTAAACACTAAAGGCAAATATTTCCTAGGATATTTAATAAAAAATGTAATGCCAAAATAAAATATAAAATCTTGTCATAACCACTTTTCGTCAACTTAAGTACACTAAAAATTTTCATTTAAAACAACATCACTACTTTGCTTTAACCCAATCATATTGTTAGCTCAGGCATATCTAAATCACACTTCAATAATATTCACCCATGTAGTTGGTGTCTTAAGTGCTCGGGACTAGCCACATCCCGCAAGTCACCATGTAGGATTCTGACTCCTCCATCGAGTCAATATGAAATCCGACGAAGGGTTGTCCTTTCAGGGCCCATATCACCTAAAATGGGAGAACGCTATCTCCCTTGTCCAAGGCTGTAAGTTTCACAAAATTTAGATTCCTCGACTCATTTGCTTGGAACCAACGTCGATATGTCAGTGCTAGCCCTTGACCCTCTGCTAAGGTTTGGCTAGAGTCCACCATCGCATGGTTTAAGGACTAGATATCCAAGACCTAACTCAGGTTGACGGTAATGTTACCCATAACCATCTACCGTTGGATCTTCCAATAGCATGAGTAGCTCTCTAAACATGCTTCTTGTTGGCACCTCCCCAACCTGAGTGGAATGTTGAATACTCTCACTTCTAACCAACTACCCACCTAGAGTGATGTCCCATACCGCTACTCTTTACACTCGATAGCTTGGACCCCTATCCTTGAGTAGCTAGAGTACAGTGGCACAGTCACACATAAGTCACCTCGTGACTTAGTGTGGTTGGGCTGAGTAAGTCCTTACTCAACAACTCAATTCAAAAGCATAGTATTACATTTGGTTTATAATTATTTTCCCAGGAAAGTAATTTTATGGGTCCAATATTACTTAATATTAAATGCCTTCTATTACTATTTACTAATAACCCTATTTCAGCTTATATAAAAGCCCATTTATTTAAATAACTTAAATATTTCAAATATAAGCTTATTTAAGCTATCCACAATTACCTTTAAGTAAAGTTTCATTAATATTAATGAGAGTTCTATTAATTCATCAACTAACTATTCATCTTCCAATAAAATATCATTTCTTTTTAAATATGAGAAAAAAAATCTCTTCTACGATAGTTACAAGCTATTCTATATTTTATGTATTAAGAGAGAACTAGATAACATTTCAACATCAACTCTATTATAGTAAAATGAAAACTTAAGAACATTATATATAAATGAAGTTCTATGGCTACCTTTATGTCAACATTATCTCTAAAAACATCTCCGACATTCAGCGTTATTATTTTTAAAACCTAAGGAATGTTTTATTATTATTTAATATACATCTGCCATTTAAAACATAAAATGAACTCCTTACGATTATGTATTCCCTAAGAAACACATTATTGCATACACAAAAATTCAAATACTTATATTATCCAATTAGAAAACTTTTGAACTTAATCAAGACAATACTTATCACTTAATCAGTACAGAGCTATGGCCTCCAAAGCATACCAATAATTGGATACCCCTGCCTCCTTGGGTCTTACCCGAAGTGGCATCCCTTTTTGGGATGTTTTCCACAAATAATAATAAATAAATAAATCATACCAATAATTTCCATACGTCACACACCATAAGAGTCTCAACAAAATTTTAAACTTAATTCTTATAAATGTACTTTAAATAGAGAAAAACCAATTAGCAATTTTTTTCAAGGAAGTAAAATATATGACATGGAATACAGGTGGCATTCAAAAAATTCTCAAGATTTTTATAGAATAACATCATTGGGCATTCAATGATAGTTTTAATATAGAGTGCAGTATTTTAGAGTCTCTCAAACTCATGACCATTCCTTTATTATCGAGTTGCCTTCGTTGGATAACTATTTTTTCAAAGTACTCTCCCCTTCATACCACGGCATTAGAAGGAATGAGGAATGGGTCAGCTTGGCCCTATCCTATATGACATACCCTCACACACAACAGGCAGGTGAATGACTTTATATAACCATGCAATACAAAGCATATGACACATATACCAACAAACATCCAATTTGGAACGATACGGAGTCTCTACTAAAAGAAAACAATGACATCACAGCATTCAGATAATAGACATGCTCAATCCATTTCAGACAGGTTTTTAAAATAAATTGAATGCAAGTAGTTCCCTTTAGGGAGAGACAACGCCTGTACATCTCACATTGCAGGTAAAATTATCATCTTATTTTACCAGGCTTCAGACATAATGAAAATAAAACATGACTTTTTTTCTCAAACTTCAAACAGTGACCACAAAGACTCACTCAGAACGTGAATAAAGGATGACATAAGACTGTAATTTTCTCTAAGTTATTATAACTTTTTATATAATTATTTTATAAAACTTGGTTCCTTTTATCTTCAACGTCAACCATTCAGAAAATTATAAGCGAATGTCATATTTCTCTTAACAAATTGAATTTAATATGTAATTTCCTTAACACAAACATATAAACAAAATTACATATCTTATTCATTTTTTTTAGAGCTTAATGAGCATAAGCAGACCTATTTTTCCACAATGTAATTATCTGAACAAGATCCTTCTCTTAGCTCACCTTCTCCCACTCTACTCAGTAAAATACCTCTCCCTTTTCTTTAGCCAACCCATTTCTTTTATAAGGGAAGGCTTGGAATGTAAGTTCAACACCTCACTTGCCACGTTTAACACTACAAGAATTTCCAAGTGATGGCAGCTTAATTCTCCACTTAGTCATTGATAATAATCAATGTTTAGCTATTCCCTTGTCATACTTCTATGAACTTGCTTAGCGAAATATTTTTCATTATTTTATTTTATTTTTATTATGCTTTTCATTTAAATTGTTTATGTTATAACTCCCATGGCTAACAAATCATGGCCTTTAATGTGGCTATGCTTCGAAAAGGCTAAGAGTAACTAAGGAAACAATGTCTTTTGCTTAAATATTTTTTTTAGGCATCGTAAATAAATAAAAATTTAATATTTTTAATGACAACAGGCGACACACGACACTCCAGGGAAACATGCAATATGCAACACTCAAACATCAATGTCAGGTAGAATGTAATGCAATGCAAATTCTATGATGGGTTTTGAATAACGCAAGCTTATACTGAGAGATGGGGGGTGAACAGTATAGATCCCACTTTTTACTTTCTTTCAAACCAATATCAATTAATGTCCTTAATTGCAATAACCAAATATAGCAGTGTGCATTAATAACTCAGATAGCAATAGTAAGCAAGATCACAAGTCACCACACACAATTGAGACACAATATTTAACGTGGTTCCCCCAATGTGGGGTACTCCACAAGATAATATCCTTATAATATTTCACACAAAAATAAGGATCCTTATCCAATACAATGATTACTTTGATCTGCTCAAAGCTAGGTAATACACTGATCTGCTCAAGTAGGCAATCCACTGATCTGCTCAGCTAGGCAACACACTGATCTACTCAGGTAGGCACTCCACTAATCTACTCAGCTAGGCAACACACTGAACTTCTCGGGTAGGCAATCCATCGATCTGCTCAGCTAGGTAACACACTGATCTTCTCAGGTAGGCAATCCATCGATCTGCTCAACTAGGTAACACACTGATCTGCTCAGGTAGGTAATCCACTGATCTGCTTAGCTAGGCACTCCACTGATCTACTCAACAAGCTCACATAGAACTTGTCCAAATCTACTCAACAAGCTCATACATAACTTGTCCAAATTTGCTCAACAAGCTCACACATAACTTGTCCAAATCTGCTCAACAAGCTCACACAAAACTTGTCCAAATTTGCTCAACAAGCTCACATAGAACTTGTCCAAATCTATCCCAAAAATTGTCCACAAAGTTGTCCATAAATCTATCCCAAAAGCCTTCTCAAAGGCTCAATCAATCATACTCAAGTAGTACTCAAATCTCATCCACAAATCTTATGAAGGCAAGGCTCAAAGATGAACTCAACAATGAATGGTAATACACTCTTCAAAGGATGACAACTATGATCCACAATGATCTCAACTCAAATCAATATCATAGAAGCATAAAGAGAATTGTTAGAGACTCAATATGTTCTATACTCAAATCCAATATCTTTCTCAACTCAAGGCAATCTCATAGAAGCATAAAGAGAATTGTTAGAGACTCAATATGTTCTATCCTCAAATCTCAATCTCAACTTAAATCCATAATATAGAATAGTTTGTTTCATGGAACTTGAACAACCACTTCACACAATCACTTGACTAGGCTCAAACAACTCTTCTCAACCAACCACCACAAGGGACAACTCTTTCTCACAAACCTAGTCCAAGCATGTATCAACCAACTCAAATGTTTCCAACAATGCTCAACCACAAATCTCACATAACAATGATACTCATGTTCTTCTCAAGTTCAAGTTATTTGCATAACCAATGGGCTTCAACAACAATTCTAATAAAACATTCTTCACATAACAATGATACTCATGTTCTTTTCAAGTTCTTTGCATAACCAATGGGCTTCAACAACTATGCTTATAAAACAAGGTTTAACCACAACTCTCAAACTAGAAAACCTTGAAGCATTCAACCAACCACTTTCGAAAAGGAAACCACAATCAATCCTTTTCTCTCCAATGATATTTCAGAAATCAACCACCATAATCAATCAATAGGAGAATGTGCCCATACCTTTTATGAATATGAAGAAACCCCTTTGGAAATCTGCCACACTCAACACACTTTGAAAAAGAACAAAACAACCTTCACTTTGAACCCTTTTACAAAAACAGAAATATCTCTTTACATATACCTTATTTCTCCATCTAATCAAGTTAATCAAATAGCCCTCGAAATAAGCTTTCCAACGATATATAATATGGTATACTTCTAAAAGAGGAAAACACCAGAAATTTCTATTTTTCTAAAAGTGCATTTCAACCCTTATATCTTGCCTTCCAAGTAAATAAAAATTTAATCAAACATTATTCCCTTAGCATCACCTTATTCCTCCAAAATTAAGCAATAATAAAACATATTCAATAAAACGTTTACTTACCTCTTAGAGGGAATCGAACCCTCATCACTGCCCACTCAACACCACAACCGCGGTGCCAAAGACCACGTGAGCTATCTGCTCACATAGGACAGAGAGAAAAAATTCTCCCTATATTTCGCTGCCCTTGTTCATGCCAAAAATATGTGCCAAATGTTCTTCTTCCACACTCTACGAAAATCAAACCCGGTGGGAATAGAATGCATGCCCTGTCACAACCAAAAACTCCATGCTTCCCAAGCTCACCGTTGGACCACGCTGTCACATCAAAGGATTTTGGGGCTTCCACTTTTTGTTCTCTTCGTTCGATGCTTAGACTTTTGAATCGAAAGCCTTTGCATATATATATGCAACCTTCCTTTAATTTCACATACGTCGACACCTTTAATTATTAATTTCCTTTTGATGGCGCATGGTTTTTATGACGTTGGCGATGACTTTAATTTTAATTTTAAAATTTAAATTTAAATTTTAAATAATTAAAATTTAAACTAAATATTTAAAATTAAATATCTCCATCACCGGGGCACCTTTTTCGATGAAACAAAAAGCCAACCTGGGTTTTAAGAAAAACCCATTTCAAATCTGCCATCCATGGTTTTAAATAAAACCTTTTATTTTTCTACCTTGGTTTTCACAAAAACCCTATATATATCCATGCTTTCCAAAATATCATAAATGCTTATTTATGAAATACTTTGGCCACCAAAACTCAATGTGATCCATGTGACATCAATGACAACATAAAATACCTCAAATTTCCAACAGACTTCCATGTACCCACGGACCAAGGTGCACGAGGCACGACATCATATCCACTTACCCGACGTTTTTGATCTGTTGCATTGGTCAAGGGGGTGAGTGTTATCTTTCATTTCCATATCGGGTCCTACACCTACACCACAAAAACTAAATGCAGGATCACATTCTTCCAAGTAAATTAATCACAAGTGGTGGGGATGTGACATACTCCCCCTCTTAGGATTAACACAGTCCCTATGTTAGCTTACAAGAAAAATAGATGCATAAACACATAAATAGACATTTCAAAAATTAAATAGTCTTTTGCAAAATAGTCACACTATAGCATAGCAGATTCCATCATAGTATTACTTTAAGAAAATTATATAGCAACCATATTAAATATGCATAAATAGTTCCATTACATCACAAAGAAGTTCACTTTTCAAAAATGAAATATTGTCTTTCAATATCATGTTTCAAATAGATAAGGAAACTGGTTTTTCATGCTAGTGACATCCTCCCAAGTAGCATTCCTCTCGGAATACTGATCCCACTGTACTCTGCATTGGTCCACAGTTCTTTTCCTGAGTTGCTTGGTTCTAAACCCCAAAATTTTGATTGGTCGCACCTCAATGAGCTGCGGGTCCGACATCTGCAAATGAGTGGTATCCAAAATGTGAGATGGGTCAGCAACATATCTACGGAGAAGGGATACATGGAAGACACTATGGATTTTTGACAAATTGGGTGGCAGTGCAAGTTTATAAGCAACAAGACTGATTTTGGCAGTTATTTCAAATGGTCCGACAAACCTAGGACTTAGTTTGGTGGATTTGATAGAGCTCTTGGTAGGTTTGACTCTAAGGAAAACTTTATCTCCTACAGCAAATTCATGGGGTGTTCTCTTCAGATCAGCATAGCTTTTTTTTCGGTCAGCGACTTCATGCAGTCGCTGGCGAATTTCTTTCAGTTGGTTTTCCATTTGCTTTACAGCTTCAGGACCGATCATCTCTCGATCGTCCAAGTTATCCCATGTTAATGGTGTCTTGCACCTACGCCCATATAGAGCCTCAAATGGGGCCATGCCCAACATGGTATGATAGCTATTATTGTAAGCAAATTCCACCAGGAAGAGATAATCTTCCCATTTGCTTTGGTGATCCATGCAATACATACGCAACATGTCCTCAAGCACTTGATTGACCCTCTCGGTCTGGCCATCCATCTTTGGATGATATGCAGTGCTAATATTGAGCCTTGTTCCCCAGGCTCGGTGCAAAGCTTACCAAAACTTAGATGTAAATCGTGAATCTCTATCAGATATTATCACTTCAAGAAATCCATGTAGCCTCACAATTTCTCATGCAAATTTTTGAGCAATAGCTGAAGCATCATCATGTACACTTCCTGCTATGAAATGTGCCACTTTAGTTAACTTATCCACTACCACAAATATGGCATCATGCTGAAAATGGGTTTTTGGAAGTCCCACAATGAAATCCATAGTTATGACTTGCCATTTATGTTCTGGTACCTCATACAAATATAATTTTCCTCCAGGATGTTGATGTTCTGCCTTAACTTTTTGGCACTCGAGGCATCTAGCAACATATTGAACTATATCTTTCTTCATTCCAGGCCAAAAATAGTCCTTCAAATTCTCTCTCATCTTGACTACTCCTGGATGTGCAGAATAGGGTGCATAATGAGCTTCTTGCAAAATAGTTCTTTTAAGCTCTTCATTATTGGCTACTATGACTCTATCTCGAAAGTATACCAAATTCCCCTTAATGCCATAATCCCCATGCCGATTGGATCCTTGCTCGATCTTATCATGGTAGGATTTGCAAAACTCATCAGTCCTTTGCAGTTCTACGATCTGATTCTTAAGCTCATACTGACACCTTGTGATAGCAGTTATGTGTCTTCTCCTACTAAGAGCATCTGCCAGTTTATTCTCCTTTCCTTTGATATACTCTATGCCAAAGTCATATTCAGCCAGGAATTCCATCCATCTTCGTTGTCGGGCATTCAACAATGGCTGTGTAAATATGTATCTTAGGCTTTGGTGATCAGTTTTTAGCTCAAAAGGTTTCCCCAACAGATAATGTCTCCAAATTTTGAGAGCATGAACCACAACTGCTAGTTCTAAGTCATGAGTGGCATAATTTATTTCATGCTTCTTGAGTTTTCTGGACTCATAAGCCACTACAACTTCTTCTTGCAACAATATACCTCCTAATCCTTCCATTGATGCATCAGTGCATACTGTGAATGGTTTATTCAGATCAGGTATCCTTAGTATTGGTGCAGTGGTCAATTTCTCCTTGAGTGTTTTGAAAGCTTCTTCACATTGATTTGTCCACTTAAATGCTTTCCCCTTCCTTTGTAGATTAGTTATGGGATATGCTACTTTGGAAAATCCTTTCACAAATCTCCGATAATAGCCGACCATTCCCATAAAACTTCTTACTTCAGATACATTGGTTGGAGCTGGCCAATCTATTATAGCTTCTATCTTCTTGGGATCTACAACTATACCCTCGACTGAAACAATATGTCCCAAATACTGCACCTGAGGTGTATAAAATTCACACTTGGACAATTTCCCATATAACTGATTTTTCCTGAGTATCCCTAGCACTATTCTCATGTGCTCATCATGCTCCTCTTTATTTCATGAGTAGATTAGTATATCGTCTAGGAATATGAGCATGAATCGGTCCAACTATTCTCGAAACACACTATTCATCAAGTTCATAAAGGTTGTTGGTGCATTAGTCAGACCAAATGGTAAAATTGTGAACTCATAATGCCCATACCTTGTCCTAAAGGTAGTTTTATAGGTATCTTCTTCTCGGATTCTTAATTGATGATATCCTGACCTAAGGTCAATTTTGGAAAAGATAGTGGCTCCCCTAAGTTGATCAAACAAATCATCAATTCTTGGCAATGGATACTTATTTTTGATCATCATCTTATTGAGCATTCTATAATCTATGCATAGTCTCAAGGATCCATCCTTATTTTTGACAAATAGAACTGGCGCTCCCCAAGGTGACACACTAGGTTTAATATGCCCTTTTTCCAATAAATCTTGCAGTTGTGTTTTGAGCTCTTGCAGTTCAAGTGGTGTCATTCGATATGGTGTTCGGACTACTGGAGTCGCTCCTGGCACCAGTTCTATAGAAAATTCAAACTCCCTTTTAGGTGGTAATCTAGGTAGATCTTCAGGAAAAACATCTCTAAATTCTCCCAGTACTGGATACTATTGAAATAATGCTGAACTTGAGTCTGTTTCTTCCTTTTTGTTCATTTTTATCACATATAACTTGCATCCTTTCTTCCAGGCTCTTTTGGCTTGCATACTACTTATCATATGGGGCTCAAAGGATGTTCTACTACATTGAATGCAGATTCGTTGATTGGTGTCATCAGTATAGTCCATCCATCTCTCCTCAAAATTTAATATAGCCTTGTGAGCCCTAAGCCAATCTATCCCTAGAATTATGTCAAATGCATGTAAGGGAGCTACATATAGATGCCAGTTGATTTTTCCTTGGGGTATTTCTATTTGTGACTCAAATAAACATTGGTTAACTAGATAGGTTTGTCCCGAGCCATATTCTACTTGCCACCCCTTTGCCATGATCCCAGGTCTAACAGGTATATCCCTCAAAACATTATTAGAAATAAAACTATCAGTAGCACCACTATCAATTAAAATATTCACATTTCTTTTGCCTATTCTTCCTTTAATTAAAAATGGAGTGGTTTGCCCCACAAGGTTAGGGTTACCTGTGGCTGCAAAAATTCTGTGGGATGATTCTCTAGTGGGGTTTCCACGATCTGCTCTTTTTGGGCACTGCCTAGCAAAGTGGTCCTGAGCTCCACATACGAAACAAGCATTGGGACCATCATTCTTTTGTTTGTCATTTTCTTTGCCTTGGTTCCCATTTTTTCCTTGCTCTCTGTAAGTAGTTTTCCTCTCCTGGAATTTCCTTTGATCCAACTGCCCCTTATACCCCTGGTTTCTGCTTCTATTTCTATTATCATTTCTGCTTCGACCCTTGTCTCTATATCTGTGGTTTTGATCTATACCATGATTCTGCTCAGGATTCCTCCTTTTTCTTGAATTATCTTTCTCTTGTTGATAGAAGGCTTTTACCTCCTTCTGACTTGATTCAAAATATCGAGCAACATCATAAGCAACTGTTAGGGTCTAGGGTGTTTTCCCTCCTACAGGCTGACTAAGTTTTGGGTGCAGACCCATGACAAACTTGTGTGCTTTAAATTTTTCTTGTCCATCAAATTTTGGGGCATACTTTTGTAACTGCACAAACTTTTGATAATACTCGACTACTGTCATGTTACCCTGACGTAAGTTTGTAAACTCTGCATGTTTCTCAATAAAGAACTGCTCGGTAAGGAAATGAATTTTGAATTCTCTTACAAATTCCTCCCATGGTATGTTTGTTGCCTCCTTCTGAGTAGCTTTCTTATAGGTGGTCCACCAAGTTTTGGTAGGACCCTCCAGATGAGCAACTGCCCATGTAGTTTTCCCTTCAGAGCTAAGGGGTTGGATGGCAAAATATCCTTCAGCCTCACTTAGCCAATTTAAGGTGGTCTCTCCATCACCACACCCATCAAACTTAGAAATATCCAATTTCTTTAATTCTTTTTGTAGTTCCTCCCCTACAGTTCTTCTAGTGGATCCCTCGGGTAACTGACTGACTTTACTATTTGTTTTCTTTTGGGTCAGGTTTTCAATAACCTTTTATTGTTGAGTGATAAGTTCCTATTGTTGGGCCATCTGTGCCCGTTGTTGTTCCATGTGCTCACTCATCTGAGCCCTCTGGCTCTCCATCAGCTCTCGTTGTTGGTTGAGTTGGTCTTGCATGAGTTGGATCATGCGAGCCATGCTTCCATCACTAGAGGTAGCTTTTGCTGCTATAGGCTCTTTATCCTTTCTAACCACCCGTCGTGGTGTTTCAGCAGTTTGCACTCTTTTTGACTCCCTTATGAGTCTCCTAGGTCCTTTCCTTGGGACCTCTGCAATTTCCTCTTGCAGATTTAGGCTAGTCCTCCGTGAGGTACCTACCATAACTGACATCACAAAATTTTGTCAGAATAGCTATGTTGGCCAAGGTTTCACAAACCTAGGCTCTAATACCAACTGTCACATCCATTTTTTATCTACTTAAGTAGACTTAAAATTTTCGTTTAAAACAACATTACTTTGCTTGTTAACCCATCATATTGTTAGTTCAGGCATATCTAAATCACACTTCAAGAATATTCACCCCTACAGCTAGTGTCTTAAGTGCTCGAGACTGGCCACATCCCGCAAGTCACCATGTAGGATTCTGACTCCTCCCTCGAGTCAATATGAAATCCGGTGAAGGGTTATCCATTCAGGGCCCATATCACCTGAAAGGGGGAACGCTATCTCCCTTGTCCAAAGTTGTAAGATTCACAATCTTTAGAGTCCTCGACTCATTTCCTTGGAACCAGCGTCTATATGCCAGTGCTAGCCATTGACCCTCTACTAAGGTTTGGCTAGAGTCCACCATCGCATGGCTTAAGGACTAGATATTCATGACCTTCCTCAGGTTGACGGTAATGCTACCCATAACCATCTACCATTGGATCTTCCAACAACATGAGTAGCTCTCTAGCCATGCTTCTTGTTGGCACCTCCCCAACCTGAGTGGAATGTTGAATACCCTCACTTCTAACTGACTGCCCACCTGGAGTGACGTCCCATACCATCACTCTTTACACTCGACAGCTTGGACCCCTGTCCTTGAGTAGCTGGAGTACAGTGGCACAATCACACATAAGCCACCTCGTGACTTAGTGTGGTTGGGCTGAGTAAGTCCTTACTCAACAACTCAATTCAGAAGCATAGTATTACATTTGGTTTATAAATATTTTCCTAGGAAAGTAATTTTATGGGTCCAGTATTACTTAATATTAAATGCCTTCTATTACTGTTTACTAATAACCCTATTTCAGCTTATATAAAAGCCCATTTATTTAAATAACTTAAATATTTCAAATATAAGATTATTTAAGCTATCCACAATTACCTTTAAGTAAAGTTTCGTTAATGTTAATGAGAGTTCTATTAATTCATCAACTAACTATTCATCTTCCAATAAAATATCATTTCTTTTTAAATATGAGAAAAAAAATCTCTTCTATGATAGTTACAAGCTATTCTATATTTTATGTATTAAGAGAGAACTAGATAACATTTCAACATCAACTCTATTATAGTAAAATGAAAACTTAAGAACATTATATATAAATGAAGTTCTACGGCTACCTTTATGTCAACATTATCTCTAAAAACATCTTCGACATTCAGCGTTATTATTTTTAAAACCTAAGGAATGTTTTATTATTATTTAATAAACATCTGCCATTTAAAACATAAAATGAACTCCTTATGATTATGTATTCCCTAAGAAACCCATTATTGCATACACAAAAATTCAAATACTTATATTATCCAATTAGAAAACTTGTGAATTTAATCAAGACAATACTTATCACTTAATCAGTACAGAGCTATGGCCTCCAAAGCATACCAATAATTTCCATACATCACACACCATAAGAGTCTCAAAAAAAATTTAAACTTAATTCTTATAAATGTACTTTAAATAGAGAAAAACCCATTAGCATTTTTTTCAAAGAAGTAAAATATATGACATGGAATACAGGTGGCATTCAAACAATTCTTAGGATTTTTACAGAATAACATCATTGGACATTCAATGATAGTTTTAATATAGAGTGTGCAGTCTTTTAGAGTCTCTCAAACTCATGACCATTCCTTTATTATCGAGTTGCCTTCGTTGGAGAACTATTTTTTCAAAGTACTCTCCCCTTCATACCACGGCATTAGAAGGAACGAGAAATGGGTCAGCTTGGCCCTATCCTATATGACATACCCTCACACACAGCAAGCAGGTGAATGAATTTATATAACCATGCAATACAAAGCATATGACACATATACCAACAAACATCCAATTTGGAATGATACAGAGTCTCTACCAAAAGAAAACAATGACATCGCAACATTCAGATAATAGACATGCTCAATCCATTTCAGACAGGTTTTTAAAATAAATTGAATGCAAGTAGTTCCCTTCCGGAAGAGACAGCGCATGTACATCTCACATTCAAGGTAAACTTATCGTCTTATTTTACCAGGCTTCAGACACAATGAAAACAAAACATGACTTTTTTTCTCAGACTTCAAACAATGACCACAAAGACTCACTCAAAACGTGAATAAAGGATGACAGAAGACTGTAATTTTCTCTATGTTATTATAACTTTTTATATAATTATTTTATAAAACTCGGTTCCTTTTATCTTCAACGTCAACCATTCATAAAATCATAAGCGAATGTCATATTTCTTTTAACAAATTGAATTTAATACGTAATTTCCTTAACACAAACATACAATCGAAAATACATTTCTTATTCATTTTTTTTAGATCTTAATGAGCATAAGCAGGCCTTTTTTTCCATAGCACAATTATCCAAATGGCGTCCTTCTCTTAGCTCACCTTCGCCCACTCTACTCAGGAAAATACCTCTCTCTTTTCTTCAGCCAACCAATTTCTTTTATAAGGGAAGGCTTGGAATGTAATTTCAACACCTCACTTGCCACGTTTAATGCTACAAGTGCTTTCAAGTGGTGGCAGCTTAATTATGCACTCAGTTGATGATAATAATCAATGCTTATCTATTCCCTAGTCATACTTCTACGAACTTGCTTAGCGGAATATATTTCATTATTTTTTTTTTTATTATGCTTTTCATTTAAATTATTTATGTTATAACTCCCATGGCTAACAACTCATGGCCTTTAATGTGGCTATGCTTAGACAAGGCTAAGAATAACTAAGGAAACAATACCTTTTGCTTAAATATTATGTTTAGGCATCGTAAATAAATAAATAAAAATTAAATATTTTTAATGACAACAGGCGACAAACACACAACATGCAACACTCAAACATCAATGTCAGGCAGAATGCAATGTAATGCAAATTCTACAGTGGGCTTCCATGTACCCACGGACCAAGGTGCACGAGGTGCGACATCATATCCACTTACCCAACGTTTTTGATCCGTTACCTTGGTCAAGGGGGTGAGTGCTCTCTTTTGTGTCCATCTCGGGTCCTGCATGTGCACAACAAAAACTAAATGCAGGATCACATTCTTCCAAGTAAATTAACCACAAGGGGTGAGGATGTGACAAATATTAATAAAGGCCTTAATGTGGGTTTAGTAACCTTTGAAATTAAAGTGATCATAAATAAACATATATAATAATAATAAATAAATAAAGGTGAATTAATTTTAATAAATTTTTGACATTAGATATGGATTTATATATTGTCATTAGAATTAGTGTCAAAAATTAATAATTTGAACATAAAAATTAAAAGTTAAAACCTTAACAAATAATGTAAAATTAAAAATTAAAATGAGATATAATGTTAAACCTTAGAAAATCAATTAATTAAATTTAATAATCACCAATTTTAGCAATAATAATATTAATAATAGTAATAATATGATTTTCTTCACCAAAGTTCTAAATTGGATTTTTATTTTGTGTTTGCAGGCGATCAAACCATAAAGGAGGTAAAGAGAATGAAGCCAGATCAATCTTGGCCATATTGTGCATGACAAATTAGATCATCTCGAGTGACAATTCAGCTACCTAATCTTCACAGAGACGCTACCAAAGTAATTAAATATCCATGGCTAAAATTGAAGATCTAAATCAATAAAATACCCAATTAGATACCTCATATTCTCTATTGAATACAGCTCAGATATCCAACTCATTTACAACTATAAAACACTAAAAATATAGCTATGAAGCACTAAACACTACTGTAAAGCACTAAAAATTTTGAAATTGTAAGGCTATAAATAGCCATTGAGACCCCATTCCAAAGTGTCGGATACCATTTTAGTGATAGAATTTTAGGAATTTCTTCTTTCTTTGATAGTTGATGAGCATTTGCACCTATGTCATTATAATTGGAGAATTTATGCCTTGCAATCATCTGATGCAAGTAATTTCTAAGAATTGTAATCATTGAATACCTTCATTAATACAAATTTTGGAGTTTCTTGATGTATTATGTGCATGTTGATGGTGTTTACATCTGAGATAATTCTAGTATTTGTCTTTCTCCTTTGAAGATAGCACCACTTTGGTCTCAAATTGTGCAAAGGTTGGTTGAGTCAGTGCTAGTTAAGATCATAATTCTTGCTTCTATAGATTTAGCATAAGGTTTCAAATAAACTGACTTGTTTTATTTCTTCCTTTAACCCTTTCCTTTTGAATGTTTTTTGAAACTTGCTTATAATAGGAGTAGATTAGTCCAATTTCATTTTTGAAGCAATGAATGATATATCAATGATAATTTTAAGGTAGTAAGCCTAGAATCTTACTTTTCTATGTTTCTTAGAAGTAATATTTGATGTTAATGCTTATACTTTGATGATTACATGAATAAATGAATCAAAATTTCTATTTCTTTAAGCTCTAATGATATGAATTAACACTCACCCTTGTTAACAGTTATATGTTCCTCTAAGTTATCCATCTGATTTCCATTTTCATGCTCTTGTTTAGAATTTGATAAGAACATAACCAGGTTAGACCAACCTTACCAGAACCTTGGGGAGATTGATTATTTCCTTTCAAGAGAGGACATCCCGAATGAGTCCTAGTTGTTGGTATATATTTGCAAATTGGGTAGATGTATCACTCAATAGAGTAGAGCAGACCAAAAAGGAAGAGGCAAATGAAACAATGTGTTCACAAAAATGGTATTAGGAGAGGTAGAAGCTAGAGTTACTTGTAAACCAATCCAATCCAAAAACATTACACATATATTAGCAAGAAAAATAGACTTACCAAAAATTAAATTACCTAGTAGTGTCAAGGAAATAGAGGGAAGAGATGATGGAAAACTATCAAAGACTATTTCAACATTCATACCAAAAGGAAACCAAGCTACCAAACATTGTTACAAATAGCATTGTGAAAGAAGTGAAGAGGATAGAAGAGGCTCTATTGGTTTTTGAATAGGTGAATTTAGTTGAAGCAACTCTGAAGGGTGTAATGGATGGTAAAATGGTCCCTATAAATTTCAAGTTAGCATGTAGGTGATCATTTCTTAATATTGGTAAGATTAAGTCTCTAACCTTTTATTTTTCCTTGTGCTTAGAAGGTTGGGTACTACACAACTACATAATATATCCAAAATCTATTGTCACAATCATGCCTTAGGCAGTCTATGAGGTTGACTCTAAAATATTACACTTCAATGAAATGTTAGTCTAGATAGTGGGGTTCATTAAAAATATTCCAATACCACTGTATAGATTACCAAACCTTGCAATAATTCAATATGTGGTATTGGTTGACTTACCACCACTATTTGGGATGTGCCTATCAAAATAATTTTGGAAAAATTAGGGGGGCACCTAACACTATATCATACTTATATGATTACCCTTTCATCCAAAATTTGGTCAAGATTCATAGTGAGAAGTTTCAACAATATCACATTAGAAAGTATGAAGAGCAAATGGTAGATATGGTGGAAAATTTCATGGATCATTCTTATGTGGAGGTAGCAGATTGGCCAAAAGAAAAATAAGTTGATGTAGCACAAGCTCTTCAAGAGTAGTTTTGATATGATGAATTTATCCAACTTGGACAATCAAAAAAATCTAGAGACCATTGGTAAATAGTTTTGAGGTTTGGTGGATCACATGTTCCAATAGGCACAACCAAAAAAATAGAGGTAGATAGTGGAAAAATTGTGCATTACCAAAGAATTCTCTTTGTTGGATCCTGGGATATTAATACTAATGCACCATAAGAATTATTAAATAACAAATTTTTATATGGTACTTGGACCAATGTAGATGGGGAAAATGAACAATGAGTCACATGGTCAAGGAAGATCATCCATGTGGATTTTTGATGCCATGTGTCAAAAATCTTTGGAACTCATCTATGCTCAAGGCCAACCAACAACTCTTTCGTAGGATAGCCTATATGTTTCAAGATGTTGATAAATGATAAAAGTACAAATTTGGTACTATATGGTCAAGCCATAATGGATTCCAATGAAGAAGCAAAGTCAAGCATTGTTAGTATGGGGAGGCATGCCATAATTTTGTGTATATAGTCGGTAAGTAAATAAAATCGATTATAGATAGATACAATTAGAAATAAGGTAATTGGACAAATAGAAAGTTGAGTAGAAAAATTGAGGCTATGAAAAGAGCACTAGGAAAATCGCCTATGCAGGATCTAGAGAATTAAGGCATCTGATTATACAGGATGCTAATTTAATTGTATTGAAAATACTTCTTATTGCAAGATGATAGCATCTAAGCTAAAGAAAATGGATAGACTTGGAAGGTTGATCGATGGCCTCCTTAGGCTGAGCAATCTATATAGGAAGGTATCTCCTTCAATATTGCATCACTTATGAAGATTAGATCATTTTAGAGCGATCTATTGCTTGCAAGTTGTTTTTGTTATAAGGATGACATGGATGTGCACAAGGAATGACCTCAAATAAAAATTGTAAATGGGCCTAAAAAATCCTATGCCATGAGGAACCACTAACCCATTTAAGGTAAATAATTTTCTCTTTTAGCCTTCTTGATGTTAGCTAATTCAAACATCATAATTAATGGTAGCCTAGTAGCAATCCTGGTATTAGCTAAAACCATCCTAGTGTTGGCTAAAACCATCATGGTGTTTGTTAATGGTTCTCCTCTATTAATAGTGTTTGCATTCCTCTTGCCCTACAATGAGGTCTAGTAGGAACATTCATACCCTTTTGGAAATTGGATTTTGCTTTCTCTTAATGGAAATAAATTATGCCAAAAGAGCAAAGTCTAAAGATAAAAGAGAAGAGGTAGAAAAATTTTAGTGGTTGGTATGCTTGCAAGACATTTAGCTCTGCATGCTCTTAAAACTCAACCAAACAAATATTTTCTCAATTTTTAAAATCTATCAAGATAGATCAAGGGCAAGTAGATCCAAATTCTAGGAGAACCCCTCAATCAGAGGGGGGATGCTTCACCTTTTTTACCTTATTATTGTTTGATGTTTAGAGGTAACAAACAATAGTGAGGTAAAAAAGTGAAATGGGTGTTGAAATACAATTCTAGATAAGACTAGAAGGAATTTAGATGTCTTCATCATTCAATTATTGCTTCTTTTCCTCTTACATATTCCCTTTCCATCCCCTCCCACCACCTCTTGTATCCTATTGTTATCCTTCCTTCTACACCTTCCTCTTTCTCCAATCTTTCTAGATTCACTAGAGTTCATTTTTTGTTATTTCAACCCTAAAAATTTCCCATGTTATTATTTTCCAACATTCTCCTTACTTCTTTCTAAATTTATAGCACAATTGATAGGCTATCTATATTCTTCTTTTGCAATTAATAGCAAGTGTTATGGGTTGATCAAGATACTAGTGGAAAGGACACACAAGCAAAAGAGGATATACAAATCCTACAAAATGACACCTCAGTACCTTTATGATGAATTAAAATGCAAGGTGTCTACATGGAAAATATGGTGTTGGTAAGATGTTGTTGCCTACATAAAAGGATGGCACTGGAATTAAATGTTGGAGCATCAATGGACTAGTATCACTGGAGTTGATAAATGATAGGTGGCACAAAAGAACAAGAAGACAGAAGATAGATGACTTGCTAAGTCATCATTTGTATGTCATAGTACTCATATTGTAAAGGCAAGGATGTAATTCCAAAAATGGAAAGGTTATGGTGGTAAAAGAAAATTTTCCAAGCAAAATGGAAAGCATGTATGCAAGATACTCATATGAAGTGTAAAATCCATATGGAAGTGTCATCTCTAACAAAAGCCAATTCCAACTAAGACTCCAACTATTACTACCATCTATGTAGGCTATAAAAAGATATTCGAGACAAGAACTGTGCATGAAAGTTCACTTTGGCATTGGGACCTTATTCTAGATTTGCTCTATCTAAGCAACCATGAACACCTCAAAAACACCAAGATACTAGGAAGCTATCTATAAATTTTAAGAAAGGTGCTTGCGTAATTTTGTAAAGAAAAAAGTAGCAAAGAGTAGTGAAGTAGTCCTATTCTTTAGTGCTTGAAATATTTACCTAAGGCCATTTGCTTGGGTCTAAATTAGTTTCAAGCTATGGTGGACTATGCTTAGAGGAGTTTTATTTTTGTTGGGGATATTTTCATTTAGGTATTGTCATTTCCCTCATTTCTCTTCCTCTTGTCATATTTCCCTCCCCTTTCTATTTATGCTTCTTATTTTTATACACTCTCCATATCCCCATTCACCTCCCCATCATTCATCCTTATGTAAACCTCAACCTTCTCTTCTTTTGTAATATTTCCTCCTTTGCATTCTATAGAAAATCCCATATTTTATAGGCAAATAGGATGGGTCTTCGATAGGGGCATATTTCAACAAATTTCTTATAACCCCTATTTTGGCTACAAAATTTATTCACCTCCTTCACATCTCTACATTTTCTTCCTTAATTCCTGTGGGTGAATTTTGGCATCCTTTCACCCACTCTTATTTTTGGGTGAAGATGTTGGTAAGCCAGAGTGCCCATTTTTGGAGCATTTTGAAGGACAAACGAATAGGCGGGCGAGCAAGTGTTGAAGTCAAACCTCAAAATTTTGCCTGACTTCAGGATGGAAGACCTAGATCCTAAACCCCAACCAATATGGATGAAGTAATAGTAAATAAGCACAACTCTCATTCCCAAATTCCCATACCAAGAATGGACGAAACTTTGGGAAGGTAGCAGATAAATTCCAAGCCAAACCACCCATCTATGGGGTGGAGAATTGAGAAGGCGGTAAAAAAATAATGGTTCCCAAATAGCCATACAATAATGTGATCATAATTTGGAAAGAATGAGAGATATTTAGAAACAACAATTAATTATCTTGGCTACCTCGTACTTTTTGTTGATGGATGCGAAGGAAATAGTTTAAAAATACATGACTTTAGAGGCATTCAATTCAGGGTTTTCTCGCGGCACGAAGGGGTACGATAAATTTATGACTCAATAATAATGTGAGAGTAATCAAAGACCTATATTGATATAGAAGCACCTAACTCCTTTCGTAAAACCACCATCCTTCCTGAGACAGAGCGTCAGTAGATCTTTCGATCATTCCAGTATGATTCTCCCTATTTGATGACATCAATGCTTGAATTTGAATTTATTGTAAAATCCTCTATAAATAGTGGAATGCTTGTCATTCCAAAAGGGTGGATCTATAGCCTTTACAATTCATATATACTCCTTCGTTACTTATAAATAATAGCAATCACTGTTTGGTCTCTCAATCTATCTGTCTTTCTCTTTTTGCCTTTGCATGAGCATTTATTTTTGCTATGGTTTTCTAAGTTGGTCTGCTTAATTTTGCTATCTATATTTTGTGGGTTCAACTGGGTGGTTCTGGAATTTACGTTCACCATTGGGCATCAAGGTTTATTTCTTCTAAATCCAATCATGTGGGAGCGCTCTAATTCTACTGCCTCTATTTCATGCACCTTCCCGTTGGTTTTGGAATTCACACCTGCACATCGAGTCGAAGGAGAAGTGACAAGTGGGTTGGGTTGATATATTAGGTTTTTACTATTTTTTGCATCGATTATGGAGAAAGTATGTCTTGATGTAGTTGCATTTTATCCTTGTTAGTTTTGGCTATGACCTTATTTACTTTCTTTCTCGCTCCCTTTTCCCCCTTTTCCCCTTTGTGGCATAGTTAGCTGGGACATAAGGAGCCAAACTTCTTTAGATATCGATCGATTCTACCCATCCTAGGTTGGGATACCATTCAATGTTGGTTTAGAACCTCCAAGCATACCTCCCGCTCGTTTGGTGTCATTTTTCATACCAACATTTTTTGGTGACTCTACTAGAGAACTCTTCAAGTTTTCATGTTTAAGGAAACTAGAGTTTGGTGATTCTCTAGTTTACCCAGATCTTGGAAAATCACCTGGTGACTCCAACTAAGCAGCATATCCACATCATGATATTAGTTGTCTTTTTGTGCTAGCACTTTCCATCTCTCAAAGGATCCAGGATTTCATGAGCAGTCTTGATCTTGCAAGCGATGACAGTATGTTCATCTGGAAATTTTGACTCTAATGCATGTTAGAATAAGTAATTATTCTCTTAAGTTCTACTAGGATAGACTTACTTGAGTTACCACTCCTCCATGAGTCAGGTGAACTCTCAGTATAGTCTAGATCATATTTGATGAGTTGTAATCCAACGGCTCTCAATGATCAACTTTGCTATTTATACAAAGTTGATCCATGGAATAAATCAATCAATTCTACTCTTCTCTTCATATTTTGTGTAATTCTCTGCATGTCTATTTTTGGGAAATTCTAACATGGTACCAGAGCAGGATAGATTTTGCTAGCATTCTCTCTTGAAGGTTCTAGGAGCTGGTTCATTGTAGCATTTTGCGCTTGGAGATGACGCCATTTCATAGATCTGGTTCCCTCATTTTTTGGATATTTTTTGACTAGCTTGACTTGCTTTAAAGTTATAGAGTAGTCATTTTTTTATCCATTAAAGCAAATTTTTTTTGCTAAGTTTTTTGTAAACAAAAATTAGCAATTTTTTACTTCATTGAGGTCAATTTCAGAAAAATATATGACGTCGGTCTTCCTTGAATCTTCTAATATTTTAAAAATTGCTTTAGACCTGACGTCGTAGCATAGGAATTTGACATCCTATTATTGGATTGTTTTTTGTAAAAACTTTTGTTTCGGTGGTGCAGGTTGAGTGAGGCTTCAATAGTGTAGAGTTCCCTCTCTCCTTGGTGCTTCCCGCTCCCCACTTTGGTTGGCACTCCAAGCTCTGGTTGACGCTCTTTGCTTCGGTTGGTGCTCCCACTCCCCTTGGCGCTTCTCGCTCCTTACTTCGGTTGGTGCTCCAAGCTCTAGTTGATTCATTTGAGTGACACAAAAGTGCCAACAGGCCATCATCATATGTGGTGCATCATGGAAAATTTATTCCATGATTCTTCCTTTTGCAATGGCGTGAATCAAATTCTAATTGGCACCCTCTATCTAAAGCCATCAAATGACTTTCTCCTCTAAAGCACCAACCTTCGTGGACAATAAGGAAATGCCATGTTCATTTCATAACCAATGTGTTTCCTTCTTTGGCCACCTTGCCTTTCTATATCCTAAACCAACACCATCCTCAAATCATTCTTAGTTCACTCTCACTCATCTTCCTAGTCAGTGTGATCTCTATTCCTTTAAATCATCTTCTCTCATTGCATTTTTTCTAACTACATTTTCATCTCAATGAAGAGAATTCATGAGATTGCAGGGAGATATCTGTTTCAAGCGACTGTTGAGAAAAATTCATGAAAATATTTGTGGTGGGCTGAGAGAGGAGACTATTTTTTGGTTTGAAGAACGCCCTTCAAAGCATTCATGGTGTACGATCTTGGCACCCACCATGGTTAAATATTTTTGTGATCTTGTCGCCCTTCAAAGCATTCATGGTCTGTGATCGAGGAGACACTTGAGGCATATCGCACATGCTGGTAAACATATTGTGCATAGTTTTTTGGATGATCAAGTCACATCGGAAGACATCAGGTAATTTTTTTTAAATTTATTTTAGCTTATTTTTTTCTCTAATCTCGTTGGAAGTGCAGTGAAAGCATGTACGTAGTGCTCTTTCGAGCCTTTCGAGAGAATATAAGCTCGTTGACGTCTTTTGTGAAGCTCATCTCTCATGTTCAAAGCTAGAAAATTAGGAGCTAAGTCAAAAGGCCTCGTAGTAACCTTTCGAAGCCTCTCATCCATAAAAATCTCATCAACCTATACTTTAAATTCAGATCTTCTGTTTCGATAACTGGTTTAAAAAAAAACCAGTCCTAAAAAAATCTGATCAATGTATTCATAGTTTTCTGTCATTTTTTGATCATTTAGTGCCTTTATTTTGGCCACTAAAAGGAAAGTGACAAGAAATTTTGTAACCTCATAAATAAATAAAAAATTTGGGGGGTTTTGGAGGTGACAATTATTGCACCTATCTTAAAGGCTTCAAGGGGGGTTGTTGTTATTGGTATCCTTGCATCTTTTTTTGACCCTTAAAATTTATTTATTTTTACTAAGTTTCTTAGTGTTAACATCTATAGGAGGAATTTTTGTAGTGGACCATAAGTGTGGCATTTTTTTTTTGCCACTTAATTTTTTGCTTTCATTACATTTCAGCATCTTCAAAATCAAATATAATCATACATCAAATATGCCTCTAAAAAATTCATGAACATTTGCACACAAAAATCTTAAAATCCTTTTAAAGAAGACACTTAAAAGTTTTTTAAATCACCTATGATCCACGTATTGGACTTCTAATTACTTATAATTTCCCTCACGTAAGGGTAGTAATTGGAAATCTGGTATAAAGGTCTGGATGATTATAATTGCTTCTAAAGCCTATGTTCCACGTATCAATTCTATTCATTACTTATAGTTTCCCTCACGTAAGGGCGGGTAATTGAGATATTTTTGGTATAAAGGCCTAGCCATTTCTTCTTGCTAAATAGCCTACATTCAATATAACAAATCTCCTCATTGACTTATAGTTTCCCTCATGTTAGGGCGGGTCATTTAAGGAGTTTGGTATTAAAAAAAAAGGGCTTATGTTTGCTTCTTTTAAACTACATTGTATTCTCTAAAGAACTTGAAGTTAAAGGGGGGTATTATTGGTTCACTTCAATTTTTCTTTAGAAAAATGAATACAATTGATCCTCTCACCCCTCATAACTATCATACATGGAAGCCAAAAATATTAAATGTCATCTCTCAAAAAGGGCTCACACACTTGCTAGAAGAGAAGCAACCTGAATTTGAAAAGGAATATGAAAAATTTGTTCATAAAGGGAAGATGTATGAAACAATGGGTATTATAAGCACAAATGTAAATGAAAGCTTATGGTTTCACATTTCAGAATGTAAAACCCCATTTGAAATTTGGGAAAAACTAAAGAACTTGTTTGATAAAGTAGATAAAATAAGGTCAATGCAGCTAGAGGCAGAGTTAACAACATTATCTCCTGAAGACTTCAGCAATATTGTTGATTTTCTCACCAAATTTAAAGAAGTCCTCACTCAAATAAAAGGTAATGGCAAGGATAAAACAGAATAAGAATGCATCTATCTTATTCTTTCTAAATTAAATGGAGTGTTTCAAATTTTTGCTACCACTTTTTTGTCCACAAAAGATGCACTTGGTACAAGTTTTAAAATACCCTCTTTAGAGGAGTTTTGTGATAGGCTAACTAGAGAGGAAATGAAACTTGCAAAATATGATATCTCTCCCTCTTCCTCAAAAGCATTAGTAGCATCCACCTCCTCTAAAGAAAAATTCAAAAATAAATAAAGGAGTCCCATAACTTGTACTCACTGCAAAAAGAATGGTCATTCTATGAATAAATGTTGGAAAAGACTACAACAACTAGAGGCAGCAATGAAGGATCAAAATATAGACACTAAGAAATAGATAGGAAAAGCCTTAAATGTTCAAGGTAAGACCATAAACACTTCATCAAAATATTGGGTTCTAGATTCAGGAGCAACTCATCACATGACTTCCTCAGATGAGTCATTCACTTCAATCTCCTCAAGTTCAACATGTAGCATAGAAGTTGGTGACTCATCCTTTATCCCAGTCAAAGGAAAAGGTGACATATCCATTGATGGTGGTTATATCAATAATTTTCTCTATGTACCAAACATTACAACAAATCTCCTCTCCGTCTATCAGATTTGTACTTTTGGAAAAGGCAAAATAATTCTCTTCTCACCAACAGGAGTTGAGATAAGAGACTTTCAAGACCCAAACTCTCTCATAGAAAAAGGAGATATTGATCACAACACTCACCTATTTCACTTCAAAGGATTCAAAAATTTAGAAGGGGCCTCTTGTTTTGTTGCACATGGAGATCTTGAAAGCAAAATTTGGCATGAAAGGTTTGGACATCTCAGTTATAACTACCTAAAGGAATTGAACACCCATGAAATGGTAACAGGATTACCACAAGTCTCTTCTATTGATGGAGTATGTCCTAGATGTGCTCTTGGAAAGAAACATCAAGATCCTTTCCACCCAAGTGGTTCTCTAAAGGCCTCATCCCCTCTAGAGTTAATCCATAGTGACTTGATGGTCTTCCCAAAGCCTTCTTTCAAAGGAGAAAAATATGCTTTAACCTTCATTGATGATTTTTCTAGAAGAACTTGGGTCTACTTCCTAAAATACAAAAGTGATGTTCTATCCCACTTCAAAATCTTCAAAGCCTTAGTTGAAAATCAGGCCTCTTGCAAAATCAAGCAAATTCGTACAGATAATGGGGGGAATACTTCAGTAATGAGTTCTCAATTTTTCTATCAAGTCATGGCATAATTCATCAACATTATGTCTCCCATAATCCGTAGCAAAATGGCATTGTAGAGAGGAAAAACAGAACTTTAAAGGAAATGGCAAACTGTATGCTCCACTCAAGAGATCTTCCAAAAGTTTTTTGGGTAGAAGCAATTAACTGTGCAAACTATATTCAAAACCGCACACCTCATAAAGCTCTTGGCCATTTGACTCTCGAGGAAGCATGGACTGGCTCAAAACCTGATGTCTCTTTCTTCAATATTTTTGGGTGTACTGCTTGGGCGCATATCCCAAAGAAGAAAAGGAAGGCTCTAGATAAGAAAAGCAAACAACTCATCTTTGTTGGTTATTGTGAGGAAATGAAAGCATACAAGCTCCTTGATCCCACAACTCATGAGGTCTTTTTTCATAGGAATGTTCAATTTTATGAAACATTCCCTCATAAATATCCTCAACCATCCTCTTCCACCATTGATTCTCTTGAGCCATCTCCAATGTTAGAGCCTCAATATAATGAAGAACCCACTTTAGAGATTAATGATAAAAATGATCAAGATGAGGATCCTATACTCCAAACTCCAACTCAAAGTCCTAGCCACTCCAATTACTCCTTCCATAATGCCT
This sequence comes from Wollemia nobilis, assembly GCA_028583015.1. Classification (NCBI taxonomy): domain Eukaryota; kingdom Viridiplantae; phylum Streptophyta; class Pinopsida; order Araucariales; family Araucariaceae; genus Wollemia; species Wollemia nobilis. The sequence goes on along the minus strand of JAQPPZ010016981.1, from coordinate 44,189,272 downwards.
AAATGGGCCCACACCATTGTTGAAGAAGCAACTCCATACATCCAAAATCTTCCATCATCCAGATTAGGCAACTCCATAGGCTATGGTCTTGTCTGTCAATCCATTTCCATAGATCCTCAATCCTTCAAAGAAGCAACTGGTATTAAAGAATGGGATGATGCCATGGAGAATGAATTCTCTTCCTTAATCAAAAACAAAACTTGGGATTTAGTTCCTCTACCTAAAGGAAGGAAGTTAGTTCATTGTAAATGGATTTACAGAATGAAATATGGACCTAATGGAGAAATTGACAAACACAAAGCTCGCTTGGTAGCCAAAGGTTTCTCTCAAATTGAAGGGATTGATTATTCTAAAACTTTTGCACCAGTTGCCAAAATGGATTCTGTTAGACTGGTACTTGCTCTAGTTGCTTCCCAAAAGTGGCATGTTTTTCAAATGGATGTAAAAAGTGCTTTCTTACATGGGGACTTAAAGGAGGAGATATTCATGGAACAACCTGTTGGATTCACTCAAGACTCCTCCCTTGTTTGTAGGCTAAGGAAGTCTCTTTATGGCCTCAAACAAGCTCCTAGAGCTTGGTATGAAAAAATGGACTCCTTCCTTCTTTCCTCAGGTTTTTCTCATTGTGAGTCTGATGCCACAGTCTACATTTGGAGAGATGAAGAAAAAATCACCATACTTGTTCTCTATGTTGATGATATTCTACTCATTGGTAGTGACATCGCTCACATTTAGACTATCAAGGACTCCCTTTCTAAAAAATTTGAAATGGTTGATCTAGGTTTAGCTCATTACTTCCTTGGGATTCAAATAAATCAAATAGATGCAAGAATTTCATTGTGTCAACATAAATACACTCTAGACCTTCTTCAACGGTTTAAGATGATTGATTGCAAACCCTCTTCTACACCTTTTCAGTCTGGAGTCACTCTAAGTAGTTCCTGCACATCCCCTCTATGTGATGCAACTCTATATCGATAGCTTGTAGGAAGTTTGTTATACCTTACTCATACTCGCCCAGATATCTCATATGTTGTTGGCTTGATATCCAGATTCTCACATCAACCTCATTTCAGTCATTGGCAAGCAGCAAAAATAATCCTACGCTACTTGCAAGGAACTACTCACTTTGGGCTCTTATATGAGGTAAAATCCATGGATATCATTGGTTACATAGATTTTGATTGGGCAGGTTCAGTAGAAGATAGATGTTCAACTTCTGGCTATGTCTTTTGTCTTGGTTCTTCACCAATTGCTTGGTCATGCAAAAAACAACAAGCAGTGGCTTTATCATCTACAGAGGCATAATACAGGGTAGCAGTTTTGGCAAGTCAGGAAGCCCTTTGGCTTCATTAGATACTAAGAGAATTTGGTTTTTCCCATGACAAACCTATTACTCTTTGGTGTGACAATCAGAGCACAATTCATATTGCATGCAATCCAGTTGAGCATCAGTGCACCAAGCACATTGAGATTCACATGCACTTTATTCGACAACATATTCAGAGAGGGGAAATATACTTGGACTATATTCCCACTAAAAATAAAATTGCAGACATCTTCACCAAATCATTTCCTTCTCCGCGTTACATTCAGTTGCGAGAGAAACTTGGGGTAAAGCAGTTGCATTAAATAGAATAGAGGTTTTCACCTCTCCTTTCTTCTTATTGTTCTTTACTTTGGAGGATGGTTTTTTCCCATGTGGTTTTTTTTATCATCTCTCCTATATGTATAAATTTAACATGAGTACCTCATCAGGCCAAGTTGCCAGGACTAATCCTTTTTTTATGAGGACAATCTTCACCATCTGAAGACATGCCTCTTTCTTTATTTTTTAATAGATGGTTTTTTCCCAAGTGGTTTTTTCACCATCTCTCACATATGTAAAAACATTGTAAATGAGTACCTCATCAGGCCCTATTGTCGGGACTCATCCTTTTTGGTCAATGAGGACAATCTTCGCAAACCGAAGACATGCCTCTTCATTTTTCTTTTTGATAGATGGTTTTTTCCATGTGGTTTTTTACCATCTCTTCAAATAAGAAATCATTGTACATGAGTACCTCATCAGGCCCTATTTTTGGGACTCATTTGTATCAAACACCCCTAGTATCACTTAAGGGGGGTGTTAGAATAAGTAATTATTCTCTTAAGTTCTACTAGGATAGACTTACTTGAGTTACCACTCCTCCATGAGTCAGGTGAACTCTCAGTATAGTCTAGATCATATTTGATGAGTTTTTGTAATCCAACGGCTCTCAATGATCAACTTTGCTATTTATACAAAGTTGATCCATGGAATAAATCAATCAGTTCTACTCTTCTCTTCATATTTTGTGTAATACTTTGCATGTCTATTTTTGGGAAATTCTAACAATGCATACACTAGGACATTTGAAGGCCATTGCCTCAATGGCTTATCTAAGCTACCTATAGTAGAATGATCCTGGTCTTTTAGACCTCCAATTCTAGCACAAAATTCACAAGGGTGCCCTAAAATCCCTCTCTAAATACAATGGAACCTTGGTAATGACTCGAGAGCATTTAAAATATGTCACTACATTAGCGCTCCTCCATAGCATAGCACATGAAGATGTCATTATAAATCTCTTGGTCTTCTCTCTATAAGGGAGAGCGCTATGGTGGTACCATACCCTTGGGAAAAGAACCATCTGTTCTTGGACGGATTTGGTGGGAGCTCTTGTTGATGCATTTGATGGCTCCTTGGATCCTTTCCAACTCTTGATGTATATTTCCTACATTAATATGGCCCCTTTTGAATCCACAGTATATTTTAACACTCAATTCAAAAGGATCTAGGATAGGATCCCCCTTGAATACCATCCATCTCCCACCTAGGCTCACTTGTTCTATATTCAGGCTCTTAGCATGAATATAAGACTCCTACTACTACAATCTAGGGAAAGAAGATTACCTCAAATTTTTAGGAGTCCATACGGGTGGAGCGACTCCTAATTTAAGTAGGAAAAACATCTTTGTATGACTCTGCCCTTCCATCCCCTTTTCTAACCACTGATGCTTCCTTCCCCACTTTACAGTGTCTGCCGTGTATACCATCACAAATAGTGCAAAAGATAAGGTTACAATAATGCAAAATACAAGGGGTGGATCTCTTGAGCTCATGCATGAAACATGGAGGACAAAAAATATGTCATCCCCATGATGGCCTTAATCAGCATTCAGTTCCCAAGAAGGTCCCACCAGTAGCAGGCTCAATCAATAAAGTTTATAGGGAGAAATATACAAGGACAATTGAGGTGTGCCAAGCTGAGATCTCGTCACAAATAGATCCCAAGGAGTGGTGACACTATAGCCTATTTTCACATGAACTAGTACCTAAGGAAGGCTCCTGCATGGCAAAATTGATTGCCACACTGATCATCAATTGCATAAGTATTGGTATGCATGATGATCTTCCAAGCTACGACCTCTTAGCAGCTTGGAAAATATTTTGGCAATGCCAAAAGACAACTCAAGTTCAACATAATGGTTCGGGTATTACATATTTACTAGATGATTTCTTGGATGAATCAATAGTTGTGACATATCATTTGCACCGTAATTTTGTGTAAATAAGTCAACAAATAAATAAAGAGTGTGGATTTTTTGAGGTTGCATGATTGCTGACATCACTCCAGAAATATCTACTTCTGATAAGTAGAATGATTTCAAATGACATCTCTTCCTTCAGTGTTCTTTTTTCTCTTCTTTATCTTGTGATCCCATAGCCCAAAGGACAACTCTCTTAAAATCTCGTAATTTGATGTGGCAGTTACACCTTGGCTCGTATGGCAAAGATACACAAAAAGCTAAATATTTCAAAGCAAATGCAAAAACCAAAAAAAATCACTTTATAAAGGACTTTGTGGATAGCTTTAATAATTCATCAGTCCAAGAGCATGATCAAGGGTTTCAAGATGGGTTCTAATAAATTTTAGAAAATTATTTTTGAATTATGTAATGAATAAGGGCTATACCAGCATGGATAAATAACTCTGATATTTTTTCTATTCTTGAAAATACCTTGAGCCATAAAGGAGTATATCAATCAAGGCCTGCTTTGAGAGGTTTTCTCCAGGGCTACTCTCTCTTTTGTTTCCTTCTTGCATTGCTTCTCTCTCTTCCCCTTCTTCTCTATCTATTCCTTCAAATATTCTCTCCCTGCACTTCTTTTTCTCCTCTTATGTCTTCCTTCAAATCTTCTCTCCCTGCCTTGTTGTGCCCGCCATCCTTTCCCATTTTTGTTATTCTTTCTTAGGGTCTAGGGAATAAGGTTATCTAGGTTCTTATTTCTAGCATGTGGAAATCCCCTATGAGTCACCAAGAGTGTGGGTGAATTTTTGCATCCTTTCACCTAGTCTTCTTTTTGGGGTGAAGATGTTGGCAAGCCAAAGTTCCCATTTAAATAATTTTGAAGGACAGATAGGTGGGCGGGCAAGCATTGAAGTCAAACATCACAATTATGTTCGACTTTAGGATGGAAGACATAGACCCCAAACCCCCAAAAAATATGGATAGAGGAATGGGAAATGAGCACAACAACTCTCATTCCCAAATTCCCATCCCAAGAATGGATGAAACTTTGGGAAGGTAGCAGTCAAATTCCAAGCCAGGCTACCCGTCTACAGGGTGAAGAATTGGGAAGGCAATCAAACAAGAATGGTACCCAAATAGTCATCCAAGAATACGATCATCATTTGTAAAGCATGAGAGATATTCAAAAATAGGCATTAATGATCTTGGCTACCTCGTACTTTTGGTTGATGGGCACGAAGGAAATAGTTTGAAAATATACGACTTTAGAGGCATTCAATTCAAGGTTTTCATGTGGTGCAAAGGGCACAATAAACTTATGACCCAATAGTAATTTTAGAGTAATTGAAGGTTTGGATTGATACAAAAGCACTTAACTCCTTCTGGATGACCACCATCCCTCTTGAGATAGAGCTTCAGCAAATATTTTAGTCATTCCAATATGATTCTCCCCGTTTGATGACATCAATGCTTGAATTTGAATTTATTGTAAAATCCTCTATAAATAGCGGAATGCTTGTCATTCCAAAAGGGTGGCTTTGTGGCCTTTACAATTCATATGTACTCCTATGTTACTTGTAAATAACATCAATTACTATTTTGTCTCTCAATCTATCTTTCTTTCTCTTTTTTCCTTTGAATAAGCATTTATTTCTGATATGGTTGTCTAAGTTGGTCTGCTTGATTTTTCTGTGGATTTTATGGGTTCAACTGGGTGGTTGTGGAATTCACGTTCGTCTTTGGGTGTCGAGGTTTATTTTTGCTAAATACAATTGGGTGGGAGCACTCTAATTTTTCTACCTAGATTTCATGCACCTTCCCGTTGGTTCTAGATTTCACCCCTACACGTCGAGCCAAAGGAGAAGTGACATGCAGGGTGGGTTGATCTGTAGGTGTTTGTTGTTTTTTGCATCAGTGACAATGGAGGAAGTGTCTTGAAGTGGATGTATTTAGTCCTTATCGATTTTATCTATGGCCTTATTTACTTTCTTTCTTGCTCCATTTTCCCCCTTTTCCCCTTTGTGGCATAGTTAGCTATGACATCAAGAGTTGGCCTTCTCTAGAGATCGATCGATTCTGCCCAAACTGGGCTAGGCGATTGTTCAATATTGATCGAGAACCTTCGGGTGTGCCTCCCACTCATCCGATGTCATACTTCACACCAATAATTCCCTATTTTATAGTTCTTCTATCTCTTATAGATTTAAGCTTTGCTACCTCTTAAACTCTAATTTTTGTCAGCTTATCTTCTAGATCCCTTTTCTATTTTGAACCTATGCCCAATAGATAATGCTCTTTAGGTCCTTTATTCATGCAATCAAAAACCCTTAGGAGGCACCAATGATGTAGGTCAATATCACCATCCACATTCATAGGTCCTTGTAAAGCAAGCTAAATTTTAACTTGGATGAATTTTTTTTTATTTTTGTTAAGGCAATAGCCCCAGAGCTTGGATGGAAGCATCAATTTTGCACAAGCAGATTTTTAGAGTAATATTTTTCTATAGTAATTTAATGCATTATAGGACATAAGGAAGTAAGATAGTCGGATGCATAGTACATCTCATCAGGTCTAAAGTTTGACTAAGGCAAGAAGATTTGGCATTTTTTCATATTGTTAAATATAAACTTTGGCTAAGGCATAGAGCTCGATATGAAGAGAAAAAATATTAGACTTTTGAAAGTGTTGACCTCATCCAATGGAGCAAACAAGTCTAACACAGGATAAATTAGGCCTAAAATTGGCTAAGGAAATTCCTAGGCTAGACTCTTAGAATATTTATGCAATCACAAAGGTGAAGATGCCTAATATATGACATATTATCTTATTGTTAGACCCTAAATTTCATTAAGGCATAGGAGAGGGTTAGAATTTAGACATGCCAATGTTAGCATAGGTGGAAGAAAAATTTAGACATGCCAATGTTGGCATTCGACATATGGTATTGCACCACCTACCCGGATTCAAAATTTAGTTGTGTAAAAAGGAGATGGAATTTTGAGAAGTTGAAATCATCACAAGGGTAAGGAAAGTCCATTATTGAGATACATTTTTGGACTCAAATGTTTGCTAATATATAGATCTTGGCATGAAAGGGAGATAAATTTGCAAGGCACCTACATCAATTGGATGTAGAATGAGATCTAGCCTAATCTATGAATCCCCAAAGAATCCCAATCATGATTCCAAGCCCTGATATTAATTTAGAGGCTCCTGGACCTATTCTCATTGACTAGATTCACATATGTTGATCAATTACCCATACCAAAGTTGTCAAAATAAGCCAAGACCTTAGACGATCTGGTGTTGCAAAAAATTTAGTGGTGAAATTTTAAAATTTTCTTAGTGCTTCAAATCTCTAAAGGACATGTGGCCATCAAGTTTGTGTAAGAAATCATTACAAACCTCATCACTATAAGAAAAATCAAAATAGTTGGGTAGGTTGAGCTAGAAAGTGATTTCCATGCCTTGCACTCATGATTTTTGAGCTTGTAGGCGATCTCTGCATAATGATTAGAGATAACAAAAAAGTAATTTAATCCTATGAATAGCTTAATGTACCTCTAAAAAAAGGGTTTGCTATTTAGTGTCTGTAATATTGTGTATATTGTATGATGATTGTTTTCTATTAATAGAGATCCAATGATGTTTAGCCTCTGTCAAAAAAATGTTATGGAATTTATAATGTGAGTTATGTCTTGATGCATTTTTATTTATACTTCATGAAAAGTGTATTATGTTAAGCAAATCTAATTAATCTAGATTGCATTTTGGATTGTTGTTCATTTAATTTTATAGAATGCTTAGATATATATGAATTGATTTAAATTATATTCTATAAGATTGTATGTCAATTGGTCTGTTAGGTATTAGATTATATTGAATGTGTAAGACTCTTATGCAATGTATCTAGTATTCATTAGCTAAATATTGTCTAGCTTTATTCTAAATATCTCACCTTGCACTCTGTCTTAACCCTCATATTTCTTACTTTAGTCTAAAACCCATTTCATTAGATTAGTTTTACCAAGGAACCGACCTTCTTTGAAGCCTAACTCCAAAGTGATTCTAGGTATTCCAATCTTGCCCCATATTTAGGGTGCATCTCATCCACTTAGATAGATTTTAGACCAATACTTAGTTGAATTTTGGGCCTGTTAAGCTACCTTTGGACCTTCGGCCAATCTTTGCATGGCAATTACCAAAATTTCCTTGTATTTTGAATATCAACAACTGATAGTCCAACCAAAATTCTAGGATCTATCTATGGAGACTCTCATGGTTCCATATTATTGGTGCCTCTAAAGGATTTTTGTTTGTAAAATTGAGGACCTAGATAGCTTTATCCATTGGGTAATGGAGTCAAGCAGTGCTAGAGAAAATACTTTAAAGGAGAAGAAACTAAAAATTAATGAATATAAATAATTTTTGGCCAAAATTGTTCAAGCTTATTCTTTTAATTGAGCTTGTACCACTTGGTTTGATGTTGATGGGGCTTTAATGCCCCTCATATCCTTTAGATATGAGTAGTTATTTAGCTCTAAAAACTCCTCTTTGGTTGGGTTTTTACTTATATGAGGTAGGAAATTCAGAAGCAAAAGCCTTATCTATTGGGCATGGAGTCTATTGGGTATTTTAGCACTAAGGAGAGAAAATAAACCCTCTTTTTAAGGGCATCCTTGGTTGGGGTTTCTAAAATGATTTGAAATAATCCTACTTATATAGACCTCTTCAACCAATAAGGTCATCATAGTCACTTATCTAATTAGTTCTCCTTTCCATCCCTATCTTCTTTGTCAAAACATTAAAAAAATGAATCTTTTAAAGCAGTTGAATCAATAAGACCTATGTATTTGTACCTACTTAGTTGTCCTATAATTCTTGAGCTTCCATATATGTATCAGTTTTATCCTATCACATATGCAAACTGCCTATTGCACTTTACTCAAAAACTTATGTCATGTTAGTGTTACTTTGTTGCCTATCTTAGCCAATAAAATTTAGCTTTTATTAGCTTTATTTATATGTTGCATATTTACACAAAATTTGGCAAGATTTCAACTTATCAATTGTTTCTCACATGTCACCCCTTCATCGTAATATGTAGTATCCAGTCCATAGTGCTCTAGACCTCCACTTTTTTGGTCCTTTGGATTTTGTAACTTATTTGAACTATGAGTCATTGTTGCATTTTAATTCGATATGTTATTTACAATTTAAAATTATCTCATGCCAACTACCACTTCCCAAAATAGCCATGGATGTTTTCTATCATATTTTTCTATGTATATTTATGATACAAATTGGTGCATGCTCTATTTCATGTAGGGTATTTTGTTTAATGACCATTTACCAGTATTGGAAAATTTTAGCCTTTGACTTTTATTAACAAACGTATTGCATTCGTGCCTTTAGGTATTTTATTAAGTCCCAAGCCCTATGGAATAAAAAATGCTTTCCTAACCTAGCCTTCACTTCACCACTCAAAAAATCTTGCAACTAGTCTATCCCATCAGAGCAATATCTAGTAGATTATTGCTATTGTCAAAGGTTGTAGAAACTTTCTCTCTACTCCTTCAAAGATAGCAATTTTATCCATCCTCACCACTTGGAATTCTATATTTGAAATGGCTAGGAAATATTGACCACATGACCTTAAAGCACCAGGATATTTTGGTCTAGCCTCTGATATAGCATTCAAGTCCTCTAGAGAGAACTCAGGCTCCATTTGAAACTCTTTGATCACATATTTAAAGTAGTCCCAATCTTCTTCAACCAAATTAATTTTCTCTTATTTGATCTTCTCAATGTGTAAGGGAGGTAAATTTCCCATATATATCCTCATTTTTATGACCTTATATGGGATAATCATATTAGAATAGTCTAAGGACATATATCCCCCCATATTGGCAGTGAATTATTTAGAAAGGTACAAACCAAAGTATGTTAGAAGGTCAACCACCACCTCTTGAGTGATTGTGACCTCTAAAATCTTATGGAGCACCATCAATATGTCCTTAATGACCTGAAATATCTGAATAGGAGTACCATGTAGCTACAGAAATCCATGGATTGAGGGGTGGTATTCCATTCCCATTTCTTTGCATAGTATCTTTAGAATGATAGTAGCGGCTACTCTAGATTTGACCATGTAATTATGAACTATCCACACCTCCATTTGCAAATACAAGTAAAATGGTAGTGTTTCATTCTTACTCACATTGGGGCTTTGTTGGTCTTGATCCAAGTTTAGGTCTAGCAACGTTATCCCTTTAGGATTGATGCCTTTAAATGTTGCTTTGGGTAGGTCTATCTAATTGGGGATTAGCAATGCATCCATACATGCTTTCCTTGGAAGGAGTCTTATTAAGTTCTTCAATATTACTATACCCACTCACTCTTGGTAGCTTTTGATCCTTATGGTCATGTTTCTTGAAAAAATTTTGATATTACTTAGTGGATTCCAAATTTTATCATTTGGTCATAGAGGGGTACCTTAGCCTTTTTAGTGCTTTATCCTTATGATCTTCCTAAGTAACCTATGGTTTTGTTGGTTTTGATATTTCTAGCTCTAGTATTGGTTGCTCTTTGGCTTGTTCCTTCTGAGGTTGAGCAAGGACTTTGAATAGTTTTAGTTTATATGGATCTACTTGTAGAGTCTTCTTTCTAGATTTTGTCAAGACTTGAATGCATTATTTTTCCTCGGTCTCCTCAATCGGCATAACTTTGTCTAGGTCCATTACTATGGTCACCACTTCCTTCTACACCTTCTCTATTCTTTTTACCTTTTTAGTTACTACCAATTAGACTTGATGCTAATAGACCATACATATATCTACATTGTGAGGATCATTGTAGGCCAAGAACCAGTAACTTTGATGAGAAGAAAAAGTAGATGGTATATCCTTTGGCTTAGTATATGCAATATTTATTTGTTCAACCACATTCTGGTCTTTTGTGATATAAAGGAACCTTCTAGGTTGATATCTTTCATATCTCTTCTCAGCATTTTGCCTCTCTAGCACAATGAATTTGTTGTTTATATTTTTCAATGTTACCCATAGCTCAAGTAATTATGTGTTTTCTTTAGACTCTAGAGCTAGAAAGAGGGGCATAGAAGGTGTTGGTGGTTGAGACAAGGCTCTAGGCATGGGAACAAGAGAAAATTGAGGTATCAAAGTGGTCGAGGCTTGTTCTATAGGTTGCAACAACTCTAGAAAGTATGGCATGGTAAATTTAGGAGGAAGCTTGACAGTGGAGATCAACGCATTGTCTACACCAATTGCAACTTGGAAAAGTTGTGGGAATCTCATATCATTGGCTAGTCAGATCTATAGGTCTAGATCTAGAACAAAGGCTTGGATGTAATAAATATATGCTTGAGGTTGGGAAGGACTAATATCTTGTGGGATCCACTTCCACATCTTCATAAATTTAATATTAAAATTAGTGATATTTTCTTGCAAATGCCTCTAAATGGAGGTGAACTAGGTGAGCAATGAAAATGGATCTCCTACTTAATTAAATTCCAAGGTGAATGGTACAGCAAGTTGAGCCCATGAACTAATATTGTTATCATCAAGGGATTTATACCATGAGAGCAATTTTTCTCTAAAATATATGGCTAGCAGCATGACATATTCATGTTGGATATTATGAATAGCAGCTAGGGCGACCACATCTTGGTAGTGCTCATAGAAATTTTCTCAAAGCCATCAAAGGTTGGTAAGGCTTTAAGAGAAAATTGAGAGATTTCATGGATATATATAATAAAATGGAGATCATTACTATTCCACCCTAAATAGATTTTTCCAACCATATTTTCTATGTGGGGGTTGTCAAGAGATTGTTTGAGACATACTTATATAGGGATAGGACTTTGAACATAAGGATCTTTGACTAGAGAGTGGGATTTACTTGGTCTTTTGTGAGATTTATGCATAGGTAATTCAATGCATTGTACGGTTTCTTTGAGCTTTTTATATTTCAATTTTATTAGCATATGATTTTGGAGCTTGTCCCTAGAACTCATTTCTTTAGTAGAATCATCAATCTCAGGTTCTTCAATAAGTAAATTCATAAGGTGAATATGTATTCTCTACTTGTGAGATCAAGATATTCATGAAAATATTAAGCCTCAAGGTATATGAGATGAATATTGAATTATTCCTCCCACCTAGCATGCCAAAAACTCTTGGTCTATGTGTTGGAAATATGAGCAGGTTTTGTTGTCATTGATGTTAAGAAGTCAGCACTAGTGAGTGTCAGTTTCAGTGAGCAACATCAGTTTCAGGTTTCATAATCAAGTGCAAAATAAAGTTTCCTCCCAGGTGGTCAAATGAGTTTTAAAGGGCAAAAGGAAGGCCCAAGCAAAATAATATTATAATAATTTATTATAATATTAAAGGTGCAAGACCCAAATATTTAATTAATTATAAATTAATTATAATAGTTTTATTATAATTTAATTTATAAATTAATTTAATTAACTTTTAAAGTTATTAAGTTAATTGTAAAGTAATTATAATTTAATTATAAGTTAATTTATAAATTAATTAAGCTAACCCTAAAGATAGGGTTATAAAGTTTATAATTCAAATTTTTGAATTATCACCGACGTCATCGAAGACAACATAATACATATAAAATGGGGTAAAACTTTGGTAAATAACCCCATCCGTGATCAAAGTATTTAGTGTGCATTGAAAAGAGAAGCGATTGTGTGTTTCAAATGTTGTGCATGGTAGCATATAAGACAAGGATGAGAGGTTTTTCTTTCATATCCCAAAGTGCTCTGTGGCACAACTAGCGGCAAGGGAGGAACCAAGTCATTGGCAAGCGTGAGGTGCAGGGATCGAATACTGCAAGTTTGCATTTTACGAAGCAGAGGAAGGTTCGTTGGTGAAGTTTGTACACTAGGTGGAAAACAAAGGAAAGGCATTAGCCTTTTCCTTTGTCTAGAGGCTTGTAGCCCACGTGGTGGGCGCATGTCTTGCTAAGGTGCTTGGAGTGGTGATGTTAGGTGTTCGAAACCCTCTGAAAGTGTTTTGCTAGGCTAAATAAGGTATACAACGATTTTGATTATCTTACTAAGGTTGTGTAATTTTAGAGGTCACTTTGCTGTAAAAAATAAAGGTTGATTAAAGTTTGTTAGGGAGATATAAGGGTATTAAAAATTAAATATTTGATTTTAATTTTTTGGTGATTAGAGTTTATGAAGTTGGAGATTATAAGGTGTATAAGGACTTTGCTATACTTGTTGTTAAGTGTAGTGTTATGGTAAAATTATTAAATTGAATATTGTGAGTTTGGATATTATAATGTGTCCAAAAGGGTTTTTATTTTGTATGAAAAATAATCTTTGTGAAAAATATTTTGTGGAGATCTTGAGAGAGGTTGTGGTAACCTAACCCTAGTATTGGTAAATAAAATTTTTATTGTGGTTAAGACAGGTTTTGAAGATAAATCTCCATCAAAGTAAAAGGTATGGGTAAATATTCCTTGTGAGAAAAATATTGTTGGATTGGATGTTGTGAATGCTAAGTTGGAGTGAAAAGGATTGTTTGGTAAGCATGGTTGAGTTTGATTGTTAAAGATTTTTTTGAGTGATAGTTGATGATAAAAACCTTGTTTGATAAGCATTGTTGAAAATATTGAGTAAGTATTCATATGCTTGAACTAGGGTTTGTGAAAGAACATGAGTACCATTGTTATGTGAAGTTGTGAACTATCTTGAACTAAGGTTTGTGCAAAATCATGAGAATAATTGTTATGTGAGATTATTTGATAAGCATTGTTGGAAATAATTGAGTGAGTGATTCATATGCTTGGACTAGGGTTTGTAAGCAAGGAAGTATTTCATTGAGTGATTGATTGAGTGGAGTTGATTGAGCCTATTCAAGTGGAAGTGTTGAAGTGATAATTCTAATTCTGTGAAATAAATTGTTCTATATTCTGAATTTATTTGAGAAAGAGGTTGGAAGTGATTGAGTGTTTATGAGTGTGAAGCATATTGAGTCTCTAACAATTATCTATATATTTATGTGGTAAAAAGAGAGATTGAAAGTGATTGAGCATTGTGGTGAGTGTGAAGCATATTGAGTCTCTAAAAATTCTCTATATGTTTTTGTGGTAAAAAGAGAGATTGAAAGTGATTGAGCATTGTTGTGAAGCATATTGAGTCTCTAACAATTCTCTATATGTTTTTGTGAGATTGGACAAGTTCTAGTGAGAACTTGTTGAGAAGATTTGAGGTAAGTCTTGGTGAAGACTTGTTGAGCAAATTGGACAAGTTCTACTGAGGACTTGTTGAGAAGATTTGAAGTAAGTCTTGGTGAAGACTTGTTGAGCAGATTGGACAAGTTCTAGTGAGGACTTGTTGAGTAAATTTGAGGTAAGTCTTGGTGAAGACTTGTTGAGCATATTGGACAAGTTCTAGAGAGGACTTGTGGACAGATTAGTGTGAGATTTTGTGGAATATTACAAGGCATATTTAAGACAAGTCTTTGAGAAGACTTGTGAGTAGATTTGATTGATTGATTTATTCAAACCTTGAGTTAAGGTTTGGGGAAAATATAGCAGAGTTGATTTGTGATTGATTCAAGCTTTGTGTTAAGGCTTGAGGATAGAGATTGAGCAGATTTGTGCTAGACCGAAGGACTGGGTTTAGTGCATATTTAAGGACAAATTTTGGTGCATATTTGAGGATAGGTTTGTGCCAGACCAGAGACAGAGATTGAGCAAATTTGTGCTAGATCGAAGGACTATGTTTAGTGTAGATTTGAGATAGATCTGAGAGTAAGCTTTGGAGGTGACAGAGTATAGAGGATGACAATATCTAGTGGATAGAGGTCCATTAGCAAGGGCAGTGAGGACAGGTCTTCTGAGTGAGGATAGGAGTCTTCAATGGATAGATATCCATTAGCTAGTGTAGTGGAGGCAGCAGTTCTTTTAGAAAATCACCAACTAGAGCAGAGGAGAAAGGAGTTCTCTTACGGATAGAGATCCACGAACTAGCTGAGGATATTGGTGTCTCCTGTGGATAGATATCTATGAAATTGATTAGGGTATTAGTGTCTCCTTTGGATAGAGGTCCATAAATATTGTAATAGGGAAAGGTTTCCCAAGAGATTTGTTAAGAAAATTTTAGTGAAATATTTTCTTCGTAGAGTAGCCCACATTGGGTGAACCATGTTAAATTGGTGTCTCTATTGTGTGTGGTGATTTATGCATTGCTTTGATTATTGTTGTTGATATTGCTATTGATACATTGCATAATATTGATTGGGAAAGAAAAAGTAAAAATTTATCTTATACTATTCACCCTCCCTCTTAGTATAAGCTTGTGTTCTTCACTATGATTTACCTAGTGGTGAGAAGTATGCCCTAGATTGTAGAGTCAAGATTGGGTGGTTCAATATTTCTCCCTAGCCAACCTCTAGAGAGAGTTGATTTCTTGTAAAATAAAAAATAAAATAAATGAATACTAAAGATAGAAATAGAGGCTTAGAAAGAGAAAGGATAGAAATATGGATTAAATGTGGATGATATTTGGCTAACAACACTACCACGTCCTATACAAAACACACTACAACTAAACTACATATAGGCCCTAACATACCGATCACTAAGAAAAACATTGTAGAATGTAAATTAAACTCAGATAATACCCTCTACTACTCCAATATTCCTTAGCACCCTAAGAAATATTTTACAAAAGAAAGTAGAACCATAGTCAAATGCTAAGCATCCCTAATATTCCAATACCCTAGAGTGATAATCCAAATAGCAACTCAAGCCTAACAAAATAGACCATCCACAAATATTATACAAAAATATCTAGAGCATTCATAAATTTAAGAATTTCATAACATATTGGTAGCAAAGTTCAAATGATAAGTTGGTTCATTAAAATTGGAGGGTAGAATTGCATATTATACAATAGTCAAATACTCAAATTGTCAATCCTCATACTAAGGTAAATTGCACTATTTTAGATTATTAAGTTATCCTATCTAATGATTACATGGATGGACTACCATAGGCCTAATAAAAATAGCACAACCTAGCCTTATCTAAGGCTCATGCTTGATTAGCATGTTTGGGAGGAGTGTGCATCATTTTGTATTCAATATCAGCCAATTGTTTTGATGTAGCACCATTCAATATCTTTATCAGCCATGTGTTCTTAGAAATTTTATTCCTTTGAGCATGCTTGGTTTCTCCTACTATACCTTATTATTATACTAGCTATTAGTGAAAGCACGAGATTTCGGGCGAAGGAAACACTAATTGCGATGTATTCAAAATCAAATACGCTTAAGTCCTAAAATTTAGAATGCATGAAGTGAAAGAGACGAGTTGAACGGAGATACAAGAAAATGGAGAAATCACAGCCCTTTTATTTAACTCTTTTGATCTCGGTTACAAATACGCCTCCTCCCTTTTCAGGGGTTAGGAGCGTTAAATGAATTTGGTTACAATCAAGACTTAATGTTCCTCCTTCCGCATGCCCACATTTGAAATGGGCAGGCCAAAACGTTGTCGTCGCTGGTGTTGATGAGTCCTTAACCTTTGCTCGCTCCTCCTGCGATCAAAGAAACAAAAAAGATGTTAGTAGCACCTGCTGCAAATAAGAAATGTTTGTTCTCTAAAATTAATGAAAGATGCATGTAAAAGATTAGCCAAATCGATAGGCAAAATGACTCTAAATGACCTGCAAACTCGACAGAGACTAGAAAACATTACCAGAGGGCCGTTGCCATCGAAACAGTCGGCCAATTCACACTCAACTGAAATTCGTCCCTGGTCAGGAAAAATTCGACTATGATTCATCCTCGGGTAGGACGAATCTGAATGTAATTCGTCCTCGGGTAGGACGAATTCGACTGTGATGAAAAGCCAAAATAATGTCATCCAAATGTCATGTCTCAGGATCTCCAAATGACCTGCAAACATAGGGGTTAGCTAATTGGGGGCATTTTGGGACGACCCAGATGGTCGGATTCTCCCAATTTGACCTCCATCAACGAGAATTTGATGTCGCTACCTGCAAGTTAGTGGGACAACAAAAGTGATGAGAACATGATGAAATCTGATCAAAACATTATGAAATCGAACATATGAACTATCTAGACAACATAAAATGAAATGAAAGATGAAAAAATGACAAAAGAACAAATTAGAATGAGACTTAAAAAGTGTGGGGAACCCAAGTGGGCCACCCACCGTTGCAACTTGATTTTGGCACCAATCCACTTGGGATGGGCCCAAAATCTCTTAGGATGGGGTTGTTAGCAAATTGGTGGATTAAGGTGGTCAAATGTCAAGTTTTTGGGTATGACTTCACACTTCCAATAGCCACCCAATAACCTCTCTTGCGAAAGATATTAAGGATGTGGAAAATGTAAATCAAAAGGGTAAAGGTGTGGTATCAAATCGATAGCACTTCGTTGCTTGAAAATGCCTCCTCCTTCTTTTGGGTGGGAAAAGTCCACCATTTTATAGACCCAGGGGGTCTCTTTGGAGAGGCATGCATAAGCGCCATGTGGTGGTCATAGGTGCCATGTGGCGCTCATGTCTTCTCATGAGAGAGGAAAGTCCTCCATGACTTGGGCTTTCATGACTGCCCTTGTGACAGTCCTCTAATGGCCCATCTACCCACCTACACGCGCGTGCGAGGCAGGAGTCATCAATTGACTGTCTTTGGCTACCACTTGGCACCATTCTTCTTTTTTCCCATTAAACCTGGAATTCGTCCTGACCAAATATGAATTTAGAATTCGTCCCTAGGTGAGACGAATACTGAGCAAAGTGTCTGAATGTGCCAAATTGCCTTTTGACCTTACAAAATTGCTATAAAAGTGGTTAGGACCACTGTTTGACCTCTGAGGGCTGCCCTGGGGGCTGTGTGTGTGTCAAAGTGATCAGTGTTTGCAATCACATAATTGGATTGGTGCTGTTTTGGTGTCTATAGATGCCCCTTTTTGGGATGCGTTGTGCATGGCGCAGCGCTGAGCAAAAATAAATAACCAAAGCACTAATGATTAGGGTTTCTCGGTAACCTAACCAAATTTTGATGCCCCAAGTATGGAAAGGGCATGCATTCTTGAATCCTTGCTTCTGACGAGCGAAGGCACTCAATTTCAAGTATTAACCTATTTTGGTGAGGTGTGACTTGAGCTTGGACATTGATCAGTCATAAATAGGCAAAGGGCGCAACCTTTTGTCCACGGGGGGAACCTTGTCTTCATGATTCACAAAATGCCAAGTGATCTGATTAGATTGTGATTGTTGCTTGTTTACTGCCCCAAGCAGGAGCATAATTGTCTTTGTCAATGATTCTTTGAATGCATGTCATTGCCTTGATTGGGTGTGTTTTTGTTGATTGGTGACTAAGTATGACTACCCCCTCAAGCGACGAATCGATGAGGGAATGACCTTCGTGAGAAAAGCAACGAGTCGCTTGACCCAAGATGACTTGTGCAAGGGTGCCTTTAGATGGTTTTAGCGTTAAGCATATGCAATTTTTTGACATTTAGACCTATTTTTGGTGGGTGGTAACCCTTTTTGCGACGCTTTTTGTGGCTGAAATTGGCCAAAATCCATCTTCCCATGGAGCGGTCCGGCTATGGTAGCCTTCTTAGGGAGTAGGATAATGACAATTTGTGACCCCAACGTCGGTTTTGCATGCCCGGGATGTCAAGTGCAATAGCACTCTTATCGAGCAAGTTTATTATCTGTTTTAGTGCTTTTTAGTTCATTTTTTGATGTTTTTGAAGTTTTTGGCCTGAATTCGTCCCATGGTGGGACAAATTCCAGCTTTAGAATTTGTCCCTGGGTGGGACGAGCGCTAACCAGAGTGCTCGTCCCAGTAAAGGACGAATTCCAGCTCAAAAGGCTTATTTAAGGTGCAAAACTAGGGTTTGGGCTCATTTTCATTTGATTTTTATTGCTATTTGGAGCTCTGGGGAGGAGGAAATTAATTCTGCGAAGCGAAGAGTTGTCGATATTTTCCTTGCCATCATGAGTGCACAAACCGGATCGAGCGGCGAAGCCGAAGCGAGACCAGTAAGTGCTCCCTAGAGTTTATTACTTTTTGTTTAAAATTGCAATTGTTTTGTTTAATTGTTTTTGGAATTTATCAGTTAGGATTAGAAACCCTAGAACTGAAAATTTTAATTTTTATTTGAATTTTTGTGTGTAAATTAATCAGTTAGGATTAGAAACCCTAGAACTGAAAATTTAATTTTTGTTGAATTTTTGTTTGTTTTTGTTTAAATTAATCAATTTGGATTAAAAACCCTAGAATTGAAAAATTAATTGAATTTTTTTTTTTTTTTTTTGAATTTTTGTTATTAAATTAATCAGTTAGGATTAGAAACCCTAGAACTGAAAATTTAATTTTTGTCTTAATTTTTGTTTGTTTTTGTTTTAAATTAATCAGTTAGGATTAGAAACCCTAGAACTAAAAATTAAATTTTTGTCTAACTTTTTGTTTGTTTTTTTTTTAAATTAATCAGTTAGGATTAGGAACCCTAGAACTGAAAATTTAATTTTTGTCTAAATTTTTGTTTGTTTTTGTTTTAAATTAATCAGTTAGGATTAGGAACCCTAGAACTGAAAATTTAATTTTTGTCTTAATTTTGGTTTGTTTTTGTTTTAAATTAATCAGTTAGGATTAGAAACCCTAGAACTGAAAATTTAATTTTTTGCCCGAATTTTTGTTTGTGTTTTTTTTTTCTTGGCTGTACATTTATAGGCAATTTTGTATATGCATGTTATTGTTGTACAGTTCCTTTCCATGATTTTAATTTCTTTTGAATTGTTTTCTTTTGCAGGTTGTTAGGAGCCGGTACCGTGTGTCCACTGCTTTTGTTGAAGCGCGAGGGGCGCTGACTGAGGCTGACTAGGAGTGGCTTGATGCCCTTGGGCTTAAGCAGGTGGCTTGACTAGAGCCAGTGGTCACAGATCAGGCCTATTTTATGGCCTTGATCAATCTCTGGGATCCGCGGACCAACACCTTCCATCTCCCGACAGGGGAGATGACTGTTACTTTGGAGGATATCTATCGGCTTCTACAGATTCTGATAGATGGACTGCCCATCAGGACATCGTCGCGTGATTAGCAGATGGTTGTACTTACGAGATGCTTCGGGCATGGGGAGGAGCTGGGTGTGGAGGAGCCACTGGAGAGGGCAGAGGGTGACTGCCAGATTGGCGAGATTTTGGTCAGATGGTGGCAGGAGAGGGGGGTGTTGGGAGTGAGGCACGCATTCCTTATGGGCCTCATTTCCAACATGCTATTACCTGACTCTTTAGGTGTGAGGTTCCCATGGAACCTATTGGATTTGGTTTGGTAGTTGGTAGAGTGCCCAATAGAGGCATCGCTTATCTTGCGATGGGGACAGACATTGTTGGCACAGCTCTATGGGGAGCTATATGAGGTCCGCTATCGACGGCAGAAGGGGATCAGCTGCAGTTATTTGTTGCAGTGCTGGGGTTGGCAGCACATAGCGATTGAGAGGCCAACCGGGTTACCATGGATGACTCGAGCGATGATGGAGGATAAGGAGATAGGTTATGCAGTTCTATGGCAACGGTCTGGAGAGTAGGGACAGAGTCGACATTGGGCAGGTGTCTTTGTGTGACTCTAAATGACCTGCAAACTCGACAGAGACCAAAAAACATTACCAGGGGGCCCCTGCCATCGAAACAGTCGGCCAATTCACACTCAACTGAAATTCGTCCCTGGTCAGGAAAAATTTGACTGTGATTCATCCTCAAGTAGGACGAATCTGACTGTAATTCGTCCTTGGGTAGGACGAATTCGATTGTGATGAAAAGCCGAAATGATGTCGTCCAAATGTCGTGTCTCAGGATCTCCAAATGACCTGCAAACATAGGGGTTAGCTAATTGGGGGCATTTTGGGACGACTCAGATGGTCGGATTCTCCCAATTTGACCTCCATCAGCAAGAATTTGATGTCGCTACCTGCAAGTTAGTGGGACAACAAAAGTGATGAGAACATGATGAAATCTGATCAAAACATTATGAAATCGAACATATGAACTATCTAGACAGCATAAAATGAAATGAAAGATGAACAAATGACAAAAGAACAAATTAGAATGAGACTTAAAAAGTGTGGGGAACCCAAGTGGGCCGCCCACCGTTGGAACTTGATTTTGGCACCAATCCACTTGGGATGGGCCCAAAATCTCTTAGGATGGGGTTGTCATCAAATTTGTGGATTAAGGTGGTCAAATGTCGAGTTTTTGGGTATGACTTCACACTTCCAATAGCCACCCAATAACCTCTCTTGCGAAAGAGATTAAGGATGTGGAAAATGTAAATCAAAAGGGTAAAGGTGTGGTATCAAATCGGCAGCACTTCGTTGCTTGAAAATGCCTCCTCCTTCTTTTGGGTGGGAAAAGTCCACCATTTTATAGACCCAGGGGGTCTCTTTGGATAGGGATGCATAAGCGCCATGTGGTGGTCATAGGTGCCATGTGGCAGTCATGTCTTCTCATGAGAGAGGAAAGTCCTCCATGACTTGGGCTTTCATGAGTGCCCTTATGACAGTCCTCTAACAGCCCATCTGCCCACCTACACGCGCGTGCGAAGCAGAGTCATCAATTGATCTGTCTTTGGTCGCAACTTGGCGCCATTCTTCTTTTTGCCCGTTAAACCTGGAATTCGTCCTGACCAAAGACAAATTTAGAATTTGTCCCCGGGTGAGATGGATCCCGGTTTGAATTCGTCCCTGGGTGAGACGAATACTGAGCAAAGTGTCTGAATGTGCCAAATTGCCTTTTGACCTTACAAAATTGCTATAAAAGTGGTTAGGACCACTGTTTGACCTCTGAGGGCTGCCCTGGGGGCTGTGTGTGTGTCAAAGCGATTAGTTTTTGCAGTCACATAATCGGATTGGTGTTGTTTTGGTGTCTACAATTAGATTTGGAGGGACCGTTGCTTTGTTGTGATCGATGTTGTTGCAAGTTTTAGGAAATTGGTTTTTTGATTTTTTGTAACTGCTTCACTTTGGATGGATGAGAAGTGTCTAGGTGTCTCATGTCTCTGATGCATATGATATCTATAAATTAGACTTATCCAAGAGCCTCCTCTTTTGTTGTTATTTATTGCAGGCTTATATTTATCATCAAGGTCTTAGGGACCTAGTCAGTGTTGCTATGAGTCCTTATTGATATTGTTCAAAACCTTTAGCCACTTCAAACTCTTGGTCACTCAATCCTTTGGTAACTCAAGCATCTGGACACCTCATACCTGATCACTCTACACCTGACCATTCTAAAATAGATAGATTTCCCTATCTTAGTTGAATTCTGGGACTATTAAGCTATCTTTGGAACTTTTAGCTAGTCTTTGCATGGCAATTACCAAAATTTCCTTGTATTATGAATATCAAAATTGATAGTTTGGCTAAAATGCTAGAATTTATCAATGTGAACACTCTCATGGGTCCACAACAATATGACCTAGATTTGGTCAAAAACAGATTTAGTTTGACCTTGAGTGTTTTTCATCAAAGAGTGACTAGAAGGTTCACCATATCTAAATTTTGAGCCCAAAGAAATGAGTTCTTTTCTAAGCCACCCAGTTGGTCGAAAATCCAAATGCAAATTATTTTCAGGTACCAGAGATATTATTTGGTATAGAAAGCATCAATTTTTTAACAATACATTCTCGTCTCTCAAGATTCATGTTTACAGATGAAAATACTAGCATTATTATTTTATTGATCTACAACTTATTCACTATTTGACAAAGGAAACTCTCCTTTTCATAAAAGTGGTAGACTCACCATCAATTATTTCTACTCATTCTATGCACAAATCTATTAGATACACAACGAAAACATGGACAAAAACCGATGAAGCTTGAACCCAAAATAGCTCACCATCAGTCAATTTAAACATCAAGGTATAAATATTTCTTCTTGAGTGATCTATATTCTAATGAAAATAAATAAACACTTTAGCCATAATTTGCAATTTATAGCATATGAATCTTGACCAACAAAACAAAATCCTAGACGATAAAGCAAGCACAATGCCAAAGCAATCATCAAAAAATGAGAGAAGGTGGTACTCCTAAGTGCTACAAATTTTAAAATCTTTGCTACTTGGAGAAGCTTAAAATTAGATACATTATGGATGATGTTATCGAGATAAAGAGCTAAATCTAGGAGTTAGCTATGGAGAAGTTTATTTATAGGTGCCTAAAGCAAAGTAAGTTTCTACTAGGTAGGCCCAAAGCCATTTGATCCTCCAACATCACCATCATGCATGTTCTTTATGTGGGCCTAGATCCATTCAAGCCAGTTATCAACATTACAACCACGCAAGGTTAATTATCCCTTTCAATAAAAGTTATCAAGTTAACCAGTTTCAAACACATGGTTAACCTATACCATCACACTCAACTATCAGAATTCGTCATGAATCAATTATATTAATCCCATATTTATGGTGGGAAGGCTCATTAGAGCCTAAAAAAACTTTATTTTTTTCTTTATTGTTGCAAGTGAAAAGAAGAAGCATATATTTTTGAAGAATAAAAATATTCTAAAGAGTATTCCCTCTACTTAATATTTTGCCTAACGAGACACTATATTCTCACAATTTGAGGCATCAATCAAGTTATGAGTATAGGCTTATATATGCTTGTTGGAAAGAATTTATTGAGGTTGATTCAATGAAAGTAAAGTTTTATAGTTTTGTGAGATATTAACATGGCTAATCGTGCACCAATGTTCCTAATGCTCAATTCCCCACTATTTAGAGGGAATAATTATGCTTCCTGTAAGAACAAACTTAACTCAACTTGAGATTTAAAAAGTATTGGAATTAGTAGAAAAATGCATTACTCGTTCTAATATAAATGACGAACAACAAATAAAATTTAACAAGGCAGATAAAAAGGTGTGATTGATCATCATGTTTGGAATAGTAAGAATTGAATGTCTTAAGGAATTATTTGTTGAACAAATGTTGGTAGTTATACATAATTTAGCAATTGACTTACCTACGAATCAATTTTAGGTTCATGCAATAGATCCATTTTATCTTTTTGTTCATTCATTTTCCCTTAGTTCTTATGGAAATTAATTAGAATAACTCTATTTGAAATGAATTTTCAACATATTTGTTTCATAGAATATTCAAAATCTCTGACAAGGTGGATATACCTAGGAAGAGAGAGTTTGCCTTGAAGGAACTACTCTCTAGATATATCAACAAAATATTTGTTTAAAATTTTGAATATTTTAAGTTAAATCAAAATTAAAAAGACAATAAAAAGAGTTATCAATAGGTAACATTACCCCAATAACTAACCAGATGTCTATTGTAGTACCTATTAAGAATACTAGAGTAGTCACTAGACGATAAAATGGATTTTGGAATTTATTCAATTTTCAAATAGTCCTTAGGGTATTGAGACCTTTGAAAGAAAACCTAATAATTTATTAGTTGCTATACAAATTATTTGGAATACAAGGTAAAAACACCATTTGAGCTACATTTCCAAAGGATTTGTAAATAGGTTTGTTGGTTCACCAATCACTGAAGGTTCAAAAACTATTTTTAATCTATCGTACACGATATAGTACTTGAAATTATTATTGAAAAATATGTGAATATCATTGGAACAAGCGAGCTCTCCATAATAGTTTTTTTCACTAGGTTATATTATTGAAAAATATGTGAATATCATTGGAACAAGCGAGCTCTCCATAATAGTTTTTCTCACTAGGTTATATGGAATCGAAATGAGCCCCACACGTATTACATCATCACCACATAGTGGTATTATAAAAAAGCTTGGATATTATCCATGTATCGTTTGGCAAGATTCGAACTTGGATCTCCTCCTTAAAATGTTAAAGAATTTAACTGGTTGAGCTAATGCCTCTTGATTGGGATAGTTATGTCTCATACCTTTAGCAAATTTAATCCTTAATATAGGATCATTCAAGTTAGGTTTCTTTGTAATTGGGATAAGTAGATCCTTATGAATCTATCCTCCAAAGGAACAGGTTATGCCAATTTTGATCACCTAGATAGCTAAACTCATATGGATGAAGGATGTATCATTAGAATAGGAACCAAAAATATGTTACCCTCCTTAGTAATTTGATTATTTTAGATTAAATGCCCAGTACCCAAGTAAGCTTACGATGATGATCAACATGCCTTTTGGATCGTCTCATTCTTTGTAATTTGTGTTGATACCCATGAATAGATCTCTATAGCATACAAGGTATGGATTTTTTATTAATTTTGGATTTCTCCTTCCTTACATCCCTTCTAAGGTAATATAAAGAAGAAAAATTGAGGTTATTCCTTACATTTCATGTTCTTTGGGGAAACATAAACCTATAGATGATAAGTCTTATAGCCTAGAAAAATCGAAGAGATTAATGAAGAAGAAAATGTTGGTGGGAATGAAAAGTGGAGGGGAAGTCCCTCAAACCAAGAACAAACAGAAAAGAAAACTCAAGGAAATATCACAAGTGTTAACAAGAAGTGGGATTAAGCCGACAAATAAGAATTAAAAACAATGATGAACATGGTATCTTAGAATATTAGTGGCATGAATAAGACCCATAAAAAAAGAGTTATTAGAGAATTAATAGGTTATAGTCTTCAATTTGTTTTTATATAAGAAACAAAAGTAAGTAGTGAGGAATATAACGATGCATTAAAATGATTTGGAAGACAATGGATTATCTCGTAATTTCTGCTATAGAAACTTCAAGAATTATTGAAACAATATGGAACAGACACAAACAGGATGGGCAATTACTAGAAGCAAAAAGTAATTATATTGCTAGTCTTTTTTCAAGAAAGAGAAAAATATCAAAGTCGAAGTTATAAATGCATAAGCTGCAACTGTGGTTACTCCCCATAAAATATGATGGAAGGACCTTAGTTTATATATCACATTCAATGATGATTCATAATTATGATCTATGGATTCTTGGAGGGGTACTTTAATACAATTATATCTCCTTTAAAAAACAAGGGTTGTAGTCTAGATGGTCTAAATCAATGTAGGATTGTGCTTCAATTGTCAATTCAAATATCCTTTGGAATGTTATTCCTTCAAGATTTTAATATACATGGGATGATAGAAAGATTGGAGAGATTTATATTATCCAATACATGGTTGCTAACAAAATATACAATCTCTTAAGATATTTTATTGCAAAAAATATCAGATCACAAATCCATTATTTTGAGATGTGATTTACTAAACAACGATCATATAAATCTATTTCAATTTTAGTCTCTATGGATCCAAGACCCTGATTTCTTCCAAATGGTTATGTTATAGTGGAATGAAGAAGGTTTGAAGGATTATGTACATATAGAGTTATTTAAAAGATGAAATATCTAAGGGGAAAATAAAAATTTGGAATGTCAAATCTTTTCATAACATATTCAAAGCAAAGGATGAAATCCAATCCAAGCTCAAGATTTTGCAAGAGATAGTATAAATCAATGGAGTGGACTGGGATACTTCTAAATAAGAAATTTAATTACTTTATAATTATCATAATGTATTTTAAAAGGAAGAGTCATATTGATCTCAAAAATCAAGGGAAAGATGGATTAAGAGAGGATAGAAATGTCAAAATAAATCATGTTATAGGTAAAAAAAAATTGTCTTTTCAACAAATCAAAAATATTTCAACTTAAAATGGAAGATGAAGCTATCAAGAAGGAATAAATTCATTATCTGAAAGTTATTTTGTCAAATGTTGGGCAAGATAAGGAGGCTTAAGGTAAGCTTTTGCAAAAAATTGCAAGGCAAGATCTCTATGGAGGGGGTACAAAAGGTAGTTTTCTCGTTCCACCCTAATAATGCACCTAGCCCCAATGGATTTCCTACAACTTTCTTTTAAAAATTTGAGAATTGTTGAAGAGTGATATGTTGGTTGTGGTTGAAGGGACCAAAAAAAAGAAGGCTACAATAAGTGAGGTCAATGGCACCTTCATTGCATTGATTCCCAAGAATGGCAAGAAAAAATATTTTAATAGTTTTGTCCAATAAGCCTTTGCAATATGACATAAGATAATTTCAAAATTTATGGCAAACAAACTGAAAATCATCCTAGATTTGTTATCTCAAAGGAACAAATTCTTGATGCTATAATCATTGAATAGGAGGTCATACATTCTCTTCATTCCAAGAAAAAACCAACAATGCTTATAAGTTTAGATATGAATAAAGCACATGATAAAGTTTGCTAAACTTTTCTACATGATATTCTCAAAAAATTGATTTTGATTAAGATTGGGACAATGAATTAGATGTTATAGAACTCCAAAAAAAATTATATTGATCAATAAATCTTCCATTGGATACTTGGATTCATCTCATGGACTCTACCAAGGTGACCCACTATCTTCTTATCTATTTATTATTTTTTTGAGGAATTCAAGTTTAAATCAATACTATAATACTATGAGAAGGCTATTGGACAGATGGTTAGTATTACAAAATTTGAAATCTTTTTTATTAATATTACCCTTGATTTAAAAAGGGTTATTGTGAAGATTTTATGGTTTAACATTGGAAAAATTGACATCAACTTATTTGGTTAAAATATTTTTTTTGACAAAGAAGGAACTTTGGAACTCAATTTTGAATAGAATGAATTATTGTTTTATAGGTTGGAAAGGTAAGTTCTTAAATATGGTTGGAAGGCTACAACTCATAAAAACAATTTATAATATATCCTATATATGATGTCACTTCCAAGATTTCCAGTATGTATAGCATCTTAATTTAATAAAATTCAAAAAGATTTTCTTTGGAAAGGATGTTAAGAAAAAATTGTGTTTCCTCTTTGTAAGTGGGTTAGGGTTTGCAAATGAAATAATATTAAAGAATAGACTTTATTAACTTGTAGAGTTATGTGTTTGGCATTAGAGGCAAAACATAATTGATGATTATTCAAAGATCAAGGAAAGAATTGGACAAAAAGTTACTCTAGAAATATATAGGATTTATTGAGGCAGTAAAATTGTTTGGGTAATAAACCCTATCTAAAGGCTCTACAAAATAGAACTTCATATCAAATAGTTTGCAAATGATCAAGAAACATATTAGATGGTCAGTCAATGATGGGGATTCTACAAATTTTTGGCACATTGCTTGGTTAAAGCCTTATCCTCTTATTTTTTTAAACAAAATGGCATTATTAGTTTCAGCGTGTTTAGCTTGTAAAGGTTCAAAGGTCAAAAATTATTTTAATGTGAACAACAACTCTAAACCATGGACTTCTATTAGCAACTCAATTGAAGGAGAGGACCTTAAACAAAGAGCAAATGAGCTTTAAATGATGCTTCAAGAGTTTTATCTACCTACTTTTATGCAAAAGAATGAGTTGGTTTAGAATCTATCAAATGATGGTGAATGCTTAGTCAAGTTGGGATATAAGGATTCAGAGCATCTAAAATTTTCTACTCTCAAAGATTTCCCTTGGAAGAATGTTTGGTCACTCGAGGCCCTTCCTAAGCCCTAAACATTCCTTTGGTTGGTAGATCAAAGCAAGATACTTACAAGTGAGAATTTGCAAAGAAGAGGATAGCATAGACCTTTTAGGTGTCGCATGTGTGAGAAGGATCTAGAAACATCAGATCATTTACTTCTTCGATGTCCCTTTGCTTATAGGTTCACTCTTCCATAAATATGATAATATATTGGGTAGCTCCATCAACATTAAGAGAGTTCATGAAATGTTGGATTAATTGTTTCAAAGTTAAAGCATTGTGCATCCTAAGAAGGATTAGTCCTACCATTATTTGTTCTCATTTATGGTTTGAAAGGAATAATAGAATTTTACAAAGTGAATATCAAAATCATGACCAAGTTTGGAATCGTATTATTGTTCCTTTTACAAAATGCTTTCAAACATGGTGCTCATCATGGGAAGTCTCAAGTGCAAAAAGGAGGTGCTCGCCTCTTTGTTACAAGATTTAAATATACATGGAAGGGTCATATGTAATAGAGTTAGCACAAAGGATTTGTTTCAATCTATGGTAAATTGGATATGTTCAAAAGTTGGTTTTATCAAAAATAATTTTGAACGTTCTTCTAAAGGAAAACTGGGAAAAGCTGGCAAAGGTGGTATTTTTCAAATTAATGAATGCAAAATTCTCCTCTCTTGTTCAGGAACTTCAGTTAACAACTATACAAAGGACTCCAACAAAAAAAAAAACTATACAAAGGATAGGGCACTTTCACAAATCATTATTATTATTATCAAGAAAAATGGATGAGTGTTTTTTATGCTCATCAATTATTGTTAGAGGTAAAATCTTAAAAATATCATCATATCTATAGAGAAGGAAACCAAGTAGTAGATAAATTTGCCAATCACATTGTTGATCTTCATCTTGATGAAATTTAAATTTTAGAAGACAATTGGATTAATGATATCTCATCTCCTAAATAAAATTGTGTGGAGGTGTTAATTGTATAAACATAGTTATTTGAGGAAGATAAAGAATATATTTGATGAAAGACAACTAAATATTATCTTTGATAAAAAGGCAAGTTGAATATACTTTAATTAACTTCACAACAAAGTAATGAAACAATATAATATTATGTTATTTTGATGGGAGTGACCCCAATAGAAGCCACACAACTTTTTAAAAAGCACTAAAGAAATTTGAAAACTTGTTCAAGAAAAAAAAGGAAAAAATGAAACTTGAAGTTGTTGCATAGAATAAAGAAAAGAACTAAGAATCATTAGCTATTATAGATCTTTCAATTATAAATGATTTAATCCATAGTTACAAATGAATAAGACTTCACATGAAACATAGACAATTTTGCAAAGAATGTGTACTGGAAAGAACTTATTGCATTAAATACCTCTATTAAAATATCTTTAGAGAAAAAAAAATCCTTCCATTTAATATATGTAAAATTTCACTTGTTTTTTTAACATGAAACTTCAACTTGGAATATCATGGAATTTAGAATAAAAATATTTTTAAAATAATTACTTAAATAATCTTATAGTATAATTTCATCTTCTCTCCTCTTTCAATTTTAAGTCCTAAAAGAAGTAAACTACTTATTGTTTTATATAGGATGTTATTGTACTCCTAAAATGTAAACAATGATATTGTTTATTATATGTTTTTGTCCCAACAAATTTGAAAGAATATAATATGTTAATACAAATTTTGGTTCCTCTAATATCTTGATACTTAATATTTCTTTAAAAATATTGTTTAATAAAAAAAAAAGCAATAAAAATTAAAGTTAAATAGAAAGAAAATGACCAATAAGCCTTGGCGACTATTGATCTTTTCAATTTCAGATGATTTAACTATGTATTTGAATGGAAAATAATATGATACATTTATAACTTTGTAAATTAGTATACAAATGGTGCTTATATATATATATATATATATATATATATATATATATATATATAAGAGAATTATTTTCTTTAAATTCAAAAATAAGTTATTAGAGATTAATTGATTGCAATAAATAAAATATAGAAGACAAATATTGTTAGCATTACTTTTAATGATGTCTAACTCATCTAACTTTTACAAAGTTAGAAGTTTGGTTTTACATGAAAGCCAAATACTCGTAGATATAGAAACAGTAATCTATTTATAGTGTGGACCTAATATCACAACTAAAAAGACAGTTAAGTTTATTAACCAAAGACACAATCAAAAGTAATGAATATTCTACACAATTATTTACTTGTAAATATTTTAATAAAAATATTTGTTATAAAGAATAGCCTTAAAAGAAGATATATTTAAAAAAAACTGAAGTTAATAATATCACTCAATAAAACATTTTTAAGGTTTTTATAATGATTGGCTCAACATGCAATAAAAATATTCTTGCATTATTGATTTAAGAGTATTCAAACTTATAACATACCATCAGGAATGGTTTAACAAACTAAATGTTGATAATTATTATAGTCCTTAGATATTTGATGATAATGAATTCTAGTTATTATAGACCTTAGATATTTGATGATAATGAATTCTAGTTAAGTTTTGGCAAAGACACCATAATAATGTACCTTGATAGTTGTAATTGATTCAAAATAAGTAATATCTTTACTTTTACATAACAAAAATAAAACTTGTTTTCAATACACTAAATGTAAAGAAAGTTTTGAAGTAGCATTTACTAAAAAAAAATGTATTACTAAAAATAAAAATAAGGATGTAAATAGGCAATGTATTTTCTAAGTTTTCTAAGGATGACAAAGCTCAACTCATTCTAACTAAGAATCATGTCTTTTAATTTGAATAATAAAAAAATAGAGCATGGCATAAAGGATAACTCAAAAAGTATTAATAATAGAGAAGCTTCAAAATCTCAATATGTTTGGGGCAAGCAGTGAGTAGTTAGAAGTTTCACACCACAAAATGATATTACAATCCCTTTAGTGAACTTTAACAATTTATCCAACAAGTTTGGGGCAAGTGGTGGGAAACAAGGATTTTCTCATTGTAAGCCTAGGTTATAATCCCACAAGACACTTGAAGGTAGGGGCCAAACTTATGGTTATGTATGAACCCAAGTCGAGTGGCCATAACCCTAAGTGTCTTCTTATTATGGATCCAAGCACACCCTTATTTTTTTTTATTAAGGTAAAAGGTGAGGGTTTTGAAAGGATCCCACAACCTTGTACATAGAGCTCCAAAAGGAGCCAACCAACCGCCAAAACTTACAATCTTCAATCTAGCACAAAGGCGGCCTTAATAGAAAAAGTTTTCGGAAGAAAAAATAATCAACTTACATTCCCGCCCAATGACAACACATCAATTTGAACACAAAATCAAAATTATCCTCATCCTGCCTGGTGGGTGACCAACCAACCAACCGACCAACAATGCCATCAAACCCTAATAACCAAGACTCAGGATATCAACGACTCATCTCCGAGGCATAGAAAATTGTGGACCCCTACATCTCCACAGAAACAAAAAAATGTTCTCCCCTGAGAACACCACTCGGACCTAAGAGCAGAAGGAGGATTTGAACTTTGAATCACCCGCTCAGCCAACACAATAGAAACCAACCGTCGAAAATGGAGATCTACAACATATTGCCCTAGCGACAGGAAAACCCTCCATCTCAAAAATCTGTGAAAACTAAAACCCCACATATCTCGCTGGAGTCCAACCGAACTCAAGGCCATTTGAAGCACTCATCCATAGATTGGTCTAACCTTCTACCCATCAGCAAAGCCAGATGCTATGGTTCCTTTAGCTGACTCAACCTTCCACCTAACCCCTCAACCGCAGTTCCTTCAGTTGAAACTTGACCCCCAATCTTCTACCCAACAATCCTGCATGTCTTTGCAACAACAACAACGAAACCAAAGATCCAACAACCCAAAACGTGAACCATGAAAGGAGACCACCCAACAACACAACCAGATGTGATATCCTTCAGCTAGTCCAACCTCCTTCCCCCAGCCCCCCATCTGAGGTTGTAACTGCCCAGCCTTCCTCACAATAGGCCAACTGTAGTTGCAAAGCCATCTACAAGAGAGGTTCTCAACCCAGAAGGGCATCCAAGTTGTAGGGGTTTCCAAAAATCTGGTCTACCACCCTCAAAGCCACAACCCTTTGCCCTCCCCTTATCCCAAGCACACCCTTATGTTCTCTATGAGCCCAACCCAATATTAACATTTTAATCAAAGGGTATGAGCTCAAGTGGTTAAAATTGTGTCTTTCAATGTGGATAACCAATTTCAAATAAGATTTATACAATTATTAGTCGTAATACCACTATGTGGTTTGTTGAAATAGTATGATTGTGTGATCATGATGTAATATGGATGGAACCCATTTTAATCCTATATAGTCAATTTAAAAAATTAAAATTAAAAACTACAAAAAAAATAATAATGAAATTAATTCTTTCAAATTATAGCAAAATTATCAGGTGCCATTAGCTCGAGTGGTTAAAAATCATCATGATGTAATATGGATGGGACCCATTTCAATCCTATATAACCAGTTTAAAAATTAAAAACTACAAAAAAAATAACAATGAAATTAATGCTTTCAAATTATAGCAAAATTATCAGGTGACATTAGCTCAAGTGTTAAAAAAATGTGGCCTCCAACTAGGGGAGGCATATCACATTATTAGCACATTTTGATTTTTATCATCATCAATGAATATGCTAATTAATTTCAACGTGTTGCCAACATCAGGATTTGCAACCACATTCTTCTTAGAGGAAATGCTCCCTACTGATGCACATTGAGATGCAATCCACCAATCATGCGAGACATTCCTCCATGTACATCCAATGTTGCATCATGCAAAAGAATCTTTGAATAATACACATTCATCAAAGTTCGATTTTAAACATTATCCAAAAACTAATACATTTGTATTACACCCTTGGTTATCTACCTAGTTACCTAACAAATCGAGCTTGTTGAATTCAGCTGCACCTTGAGGAAAGCAGTTCTACTTTCCTAATTTAACCTCTTTGAATTTATAACCCACGTCTTTCCTCAAGATGAAGCTGAATCTGAAACGAATTTTTAAGTGTGTTAGATTTATACTTTTCCAATAGTTTGTAATTTTAGCAGAAATTTGCAATAAAAGCTCTAATGAAAGTATCTCCATTTCTACTAATACAAACCTGTGGTTGCTTATTCCAAAAACTGATTTAGCAGTCATTGATATTGGTTTCCTTTGGCGCAGTTGTGCACAAATATTCTCAAGATGTCATAGCTCTTCCATGTTTCCAACACCACCTTTCCATGGTTTGCAGGTTCTTTTGGTCACACCACGTGCAAAATTGGTTTACCCGACATTTCAAGTCTCAATGTCAGCCCTACCATCAAGGGAATAAGTGAATAGAACAATGTTCACTGTCTTGTATGAACAGAGGTCAAAGATCATCCATAAATGAGGAAAAAGGTGTTGCTCATTTTGCATGAACGTCAGCTATGAATTAACGAATTAATTTCAATTCTCTCAACTCTGATTTAATAATTAGGTGTGGCACTGAAGATGCAAAAAATTAGATTAAACAAAAGAGTGGATATGCATTACCTGCTTTAAATAATGTCAACTTGATTCATAATATTCTTAATATCATTATATTATAATCACTCTTTATACCCCATCTAAGGTAATAATCAGATATTCCAATAGAAATATATTCAAGATCCTCTCAAGTATTTTGTTTGTGTTTTTAAGATGAGTATCTATGATTTCCTTAAGTTATTTAGTGTTAATCCATTCTCTCTATTCAAGATGTCAGGGCATCTTTTAATTCCAATTGCCTCGGACCTTTCTCTACATATAGTCGTCCTCTCTTGCTATTATCTTAACAATGTCAAGAGAGGCATGATGCCACCAATTGGAAGAGTGTTCCACGAAAGGAGATTTGGCAGTCTTAATATGCAGGATAACACAATGTTCCTTCACTCTTTCACATGAACAAGGGATAAGGTGAACTGCTTTGTAAGTCTCAGATTAACCTTGTCTTTTGTAAGTCTGTTTTTGATGAAGCTGGACAATTCTCAGACCTTTCTTGTAAATACAAGTTTAATCCTGCATGTCACGTCCAGGCACTCTCACATTTGAATTAGCATTATTCACCTCATCCCTCAATAAAGCATTATGGGACTGGTTCAACTTCATCCAGTCTTCAATTTACATAATTCCTCTCCTTTCTTTTGATATTTGATTCTCTTTATCTCTATTTTTTAAACAAATCATTTTTCCAATTTCAAGTCGTCCTCCATAGCAATGTTCTCTCGGGTGTTAAAGTAACGAGTCTCCAGCATGCAGCCTGCAGCCTGTCTTCGTTGTCATTGCCGACTTCAAGTTTCAGTTTTATTCCCCTGAGGAAGGGGTTCAGTGTCAAGACCCAAAACAAAGGGTAATTCAATTTTGTACATTACACATAACCATGAAAGCTTGAATACCTTCAAATCACAGTTACCGAATGAAAAATATATCACATTGCCAACTCAAGTACAAACTACCTAGCTGTCAGGCAAAAGCCACATGAAGTAGTACCCACACAAGAACTCTTATTGAATCATAAACCCACATAAAGTTTGTACTATCTATTTCTACCTAGGCTTGACAGCTTTAAGTAATATCTGTCTAGCTCCGATGCTCAAAATCACATTAGTTTATGTCAAATTCAGCTCAAGTTGAACAGAAAAGTCAAAATATAGACTGATATATCAAATTACAGGTTTTATGCATAGTAATTCAAGCTGGCCTTCTTTTTAGCTTGTACTTGAATAATTCCTTCATTAAAATCTTCATGAGTAACCTACAAATGAAAAACAGATAATCAGCACTCAACCAATGAAGTTCATTGGTAATAATACCCATCGGACAGAAATCAGAAAGGAAATAGAAAATCCAAGCCAAAAGGTAAAACAAGACCAACAGGGATAGAAATTCATCCTCAAAATAATACATAATATTCAAATAAAAAGCCAAAAGACTAGAGAACAATGTCCATTAAAATATCAATATCATGTCAATGCACCAACTTTACAGGAACAAGAAAACTGAAAATACTTACCTCTGTTGCATCCCTACGTAATGCAAGCATACCAGCTTCTACACAAACAGCTTTCAATTGTGCACCATTAAAATCATCGGTGGAACGTGCAAGCTCTTCAAAGTTGACATCCGGATGAACAGTCATTTTCCTTGAATGAATCTGCAGCACAGAAAATAACTTTGTGCATCAACATCTGAATGGATTGAATGTTATCCAAATTCAATTATGATAAGTTCCACCTGTAAAATTCGTGCTCTAGCATCCTCGGTTGGATGAGGAAATTCTATCTTCCGATCTAGACGACCTGAACGCATTAGTGCTGGATCTAAAATATCTGCACGATTTGTGGCCGCTATAACCTGCATATATTAAATGTTTAGAGCAAGTTTTCACATTACCTGCTATAAATGATGACATACCAAAATGAGAGAACGACGCAGGCGTTTTCCCAAAATATGAACTTCCCTAAAATTCCATTCATGTTTATCAAAGAAACAAGCGTAACTGCTAAAAAGAAATTATATTTATATATCACAGTCAATAAAATACCTAAAACACTAGTGTAATATCTGTAAAAAATAAAGAATAAAAAAAGCAGCAACATGAATTCCATCAAAATAATTCCTTTTTGTAAATCTTACAATTCATGAATAAAATAACAAGCAGACTAGAAAACCTGAAGGAAAAAGAAGGCACAAATAGAAGCTTGCTTAGCGCAACCTGAAGAAAAAGACTAGAAGTGCTTTGGGAAACAAGAATTTGAGCCAAAGAAAAAGTACAGACACCTTTAATTCAACTACCAAAATAGCTTTAGCTGGAAATAAGTTGATCAATGCTTAACAGATTAGATAATTTTGTTAATATCCAGAGATGACCAAAGTAGGTCAATGGGACTCATCAGAAACAGAATGTTACAATGGGCTATAGCAACCAAAAAGTGCTCACAAGAAAAATAGTAAACTGAAAAAAA
This sequence comes from Wollemia nobilis, assembly GCA_028583015.1. Classification (NCBI taxonomy): domain Eukaryota; kingdom Viridiplantae; phylum Streptophyta; class Pinopsida; order Araucariales; family Araucariaceae; genus Wollemia; species Wollemia nobilis. The sequence goes on along the minus strand of JAQPPZ010016981.1, from coordinate 44,153,149 downwards.
CTATAGGAAACTATGCTAAAATGAAACTACTGTACAATGTCATGGGGTGGGCCCAAAAATGGGATAACACTAAACATATAAATAGTGAAGTCAAGGGTGGGGGCCCCGAGTACAACCCCTTTTTCTACAGAAAAAAAATAAATAAATAGTGAAGAAAATATTACTAATTAGAGAATCAACAGACAAGAAAAAAGAGAGAGAAAGAAGAGGAGCTCAAATAGATACAAGCATCAACTATAATCGGTATTGGAATCAGCATAGAAATCAAGCTGTCATAATCAGCAACCATCCCAAAGGAGCCAGCACAGAATCTAATGATGCTCCCAGGAGAATGACCAGAATTAAGGAGGGCTAATTGGATGATCCTGAGAAAGCATAATAGGGCTCAAATCCTCTGAACTCTCCTAGCACCCATGCTCGAGGAACCAATGCAAGATGATAATAAATTGGTAGGCTGAATTTATTATCTCCGGGTTGAGTGAGGGATGGCCGATGCCAAGCATCGATGAGCCATAGTCCCATCCCACTGCATTGAAGAAGCAGGCAGTAGAGTCCTACTAGTAACTCTCATACAATGGAGATAGCTTGAAAAATGATGTGATTAGACAAATGGTAGTCAATCTCTCGTGATTTTTTATGCCGAAGAGTGATAGCCTCTCAAAGGTAAAGAGCCATGCATCTTTTGTCAAATCAAATCCCCCAAATCTTGTAACAGGACAACTAAAGATGAAATGCTCTTCCACCTCCACCTCCAGGAAAGCAAAGGCATCCTCTTGAGAAATATGGTGGTTTATCTGCACTCACAGTTGATGTGATCAAACCTTGAGCTACGCAAGATGGATTTTGAGGTCGTGTGTCCCAGGTCATTGGATATAATCAGGTCAGGTGATAACACCATCATCAATCCTCATGAAATGCTCCATATAGAACCTATGTTCCATGGATGCATCTCATGTTTCACGAGCAATTTCAGACACATGTCTGTTGTCCCAAAAACATGTGTTGTTGTCTCAAGGCTGTCTCAAAAACAGGACCCACTGTCTCCAAAACACGTCCCACTGTCCCAGAAACTTTATGGAACATAGAATAAAACACTGTCTTGGGATTGAGAGGCTGGGGCAAAGTCTGATTATATTATTGATAGACATCACCCCTGACTTGATGGTTAATCAACCTCTTAGTAGGAGAAGGGAAGGAGTGTTCAGAGAGTACTTGAATGGAGGCAGTCAATCTATGGAGATGTCAAATGACTGAAGAAGTGAACTAGATTCTAAATACGAGCCTCAATGACTTCCATAAATATTTCTAGAAAAAATCCGAGGAACAAAGTGCTAAATACGACTACCTCTCTTGGCCCTAAGCACAGTTACCCATTGTTCTGAAAGCAATGAAGGTGAAAAATTATTCTGAAAATATTCTCAAGGCGAAGAGGATGTTTTCTTAAACTGGATGAACCGTTGAAGCGAAATAGTCTGGAACCTCTGAATAAGAGCCCAATCAATGCATCCTAGACTCCGGACCCAAATCTGAGATCCATAAATGCCTATCGGTTTGATAATGCAGTCAAGTAGGCCCATCATTGTAGGTATGTTGTGAAAGTGTAGTTGGGAACATTTGCATTCAAGGACTAAGAGAGATGCATATCCCTTATAGAGTTGTAACCGTGAAGCTGGCCAAATATTACAGGAAGAACCTGTAAATCGAACCCCGAAGTATATGTAAGCGGTGGTAATCTCAATCAGTTTACCCTCATAGAGAAATTGAAACATGGAAACGGCAGAATTTGAGGCATTGAGGACCATTACCTTTTCCTTACTAAGGTTAATTGCAATCTGTCTTGACCAATAAAAGCAACCAAGAGCATCTAATTGTCTTTGCAAGACAATTAGATGCAAGAAAAGCATTACAGCTATCAAGACATGATGCAAGAAACCATCATCATCCAGGTGGATGTTTTGACAGATAAATTCTTCAAGCTCATCAATATATATCGCAAAGAAAGGACATTCTTTTTTGACACCAATAATGCTATGGACATCCTTTGAGGATCTGGCATCTGTCCGGAAACATTCAACAACTACTTCATAAAGTCTCTTGAAAGCAGTGATAAAGAGATCAGAGATGCCAATGTCCTGTAGTCTCCGAAGTAAGAGATGCTTGACAGCGTCAAAGAAATTTTCTAAAGTCAACAAAGCAGCAAAAGACTTTCTAAAGCAGCAAAAGACTTTCTAAGACAGTTGACGCCCTCTTCAATGAGAGCCAGAAGAGGGAAAGCATGCTCAAAAGTCTGCTGATCACCTCTGAAAACCAGCCTACCCTCTTGCTCCATGTTTGCCACGCTCCAACTGTTCTGAAAGTTGCATGTTCAAAACCGTAGCATAAAGCTTAGCAACTGTATTCCCAATCCTGAAAATTCTGTAGTTATTAGGATTTGAATAGTCCCCACATTTGTGGATGGGGTAGATAATATGCTGTGATCAAGAAAGAGAGAAGCCAGAACAAACAACTTACTTGAATAATGCTGAGATGAGATGGCTAATAGATTCAGCACCATACTAAAAAAACCCAGCCAGGAATCGAATCCCTCATAATCAGCAGCTCTACTTGTGCATAATTCCCATTTGCTTTTTTATGTCCCCTGAAGAAAAGAAGTGAAATGATGTGCCAGGTGGGATGAGATATGAATGATGGGCCGCCCTTGAATATCCTATAAGGAATAGCCTACCCATAAATATCTAAACAAGCAGATGTCAATGTCTACAAATCAGATCATATTTAGACAATGTTAAGGCACAAGGGAATATGCAAAGGCACCAGATCTCAGGCCCTCAGAGCAGAGAGCCACTCTCCAGTCTCTGTTAAAAGCACCATTTTTTCTTGTGATCAATCAGATTATTGGAGGATTTCTTTAGCCCTGTTTTCCTTTGCCATTATTCTGGGCCCATCACATAGATACTAGATCGCTCCAAAGACCTTGCTGAGAAGACTTTAGCTGCAGAAGAGATATTACATTTGGATTGAGAGAGAAATTTTTTTCCAGAAGACAATGAAGATTTTCTTGTTTCTGACTGAATCCACACCACTGATTATTGAATCCAACTCAATCATCTCCACTGACTACCAGAGTTTGAAAATGGCTTATGATCAAATCTTCAAATTGTTGAGCTCACAAGCAACCTCTCATTCATTACGGTGCAGCAGCTCAAATAAGTTTCAAAGTAATAGACATTCATTTAAAGATAGACAGATCGAGACCCCCTCCAGAGAATGAGGAAAATCAACATGACACCAAAGATAAAGCAGGCTAGCATTACAGCCAGCAAGGTCTTGGCAATGTGCTTTCACAGGACCGCTAATCCAGCCAGCAAATGGGTGCATGCCAATAGCCTACATCTCTGTTGAAAATTCAGTAAACGAACTTTTGGAATTTTGGAAAACATAGAAAAAAAAATACGTGTGCAAGGTCAAAAGTAAACCAAACATGGCAAACAAACAAGGCAGTTTACACAGTGGAATTCTAGTATTTGCCATAAGAGCATGTATTGGGGGTCTTTGGTTCCACCAGCTTTGTTTTAAATCCCAATAGACACTAAGAAGACTAGGGAGAAACAGATATCATCAATGGCTCTTAAATGTCTCCTACAGGATTAAGACTATATTAGTACTGATGTCCTTAGACAAATCCTGATAATAGGCGATCTCCAGATGTCTTAGAGCCACATGATAAGTGGAGAATACCTAAGAAGAAACTTATTTTATTTGTGATGCATTCATAATTACCATGTCTGGAAAGTTCAGCTTGAATAGAAAGGGAAAACAAGGTTCAAGATTTCAGTGTGATGCAGAAAAATATTTTTGAAGAAAAAAAACATTTTAAAACAATAAAAAATAAAAATAAAGAAATAAAAAAATATACAACATAATTTAAAATAATTAATTGTATTTAGCTTATTAAAAAAAAATAATTAATTGTATTCATATTAAACTTAATAATTTAATAATCCCATACAACCAATTTATTAAAAAAACTTACTAATCTAATAGCATACAAACTAAATCGAACTTATAATTAACAAAACTGAAACAATGTTAAACCAAAAGTTAGGGCATGTCTTCCTCCCATTGAGGTAAAAATGATATAAAGCATAGTTACGAATATTGGCGAGTTTTTGACCGAGTTCAGGTGCAAGTTAGTCTAAAAGAGTTCTTTTGGAAAAAATCGCCAGACTCGCAAGTCTCGAGAAAAAAAATTCGTCTACAGTGAACTTCATGCAAAAACAGGAATAAAATGTTCTTTTAGGTTTTGGCCTCATTTCCGTTGTTTCCAGTGACAAAGAGCTGAGAGGAGGTGAAGGCAGCCACGAGAAACATGCATTTGCATCCTTAAACATGAATCTTTTCCAGATTTCAAGAATCTAACAGCCACCCAATGCTTGGAGTTAAGGTAAAAATTGAAGTTTCAGCTGTCAATGCTTAAACCCCTTCCTTTTTTTTTGAGTTTTTAATTACTTGGTGATTGTCTCCATGCATAAGCTGCATTGAAAATAACTGGGAAGAGAAATCCAGCTTGGAAGCATGCAAGAGAGTGTGTGAGGGAGGGGAAAGTCATCTGCAACTACTGTGATACTAAAATTTCAAAACATGTGTCATCTGAAGTTATGAGGGAATGTAGTGCTCTCCTAGAAGATTTTCACAAAACCAGAGCAGCCAAAGCAGCAACACAAGCCTCTCTTAATAATGGATGTGTTCGAAGATAGAGAGCAACAGGCAATGACCTAGACACAACAACAGGTGCAGGCACAAAGAGAGAGGCCCAGCACTAAGGAAAAGGGGATATCCATTGCTAGACACTAAATAGATAAGTTGTAGTGGGCCAATGAGGCATTTTGAGACATTTTTGAAAGGAAGTTAGACTAATGAGGAACAACTGCCTACTTAATCTTAAGAGAAAAGTAGTGCAAAAACAGGCCTCGACTTTTAATTCAACAAGCAAAATCACATAAATCTCACACAAGAAGCAACATATACCTTGGGAAACCCTTTCAGGAAAATCCCAGCAATCAAGGAGCACTCAAAAATTGTATTACTCAGTAATCAGCAATCCGCTTCTTACAATACACTTCCCACACAAGTATCCACTTCTTCAGTCCTATTTATCAACAAAGCTAGAAAAGACCTGCAATAACACAGCTGGAAATAGACCTGCAGTATTGCAGCTGTCCTGCAGTACACAGTGCTAGAAATAGACCTGCAGTCCTGCAGTGCACAATGCTGGAAATAGACCTGCAGTCCTGCAGTGCACAATGCTGGAAATAGGCCTGCAGTATTGCAGCTGTCCTGCAGTGCAGAGTGCTGGAAATAGACCTGCAGTCCTGCAATGCAAGTGTGACCTGCAGTCCTGCAGCTGTCCTGCAGTAAAATCATGGTCTAGTTCACCAGTTTTTCTTCCTTATATACTCTTAACATAAGACATGAGACAGTTAATGTTGAAAGGTGTATGACACCTATTCCCAGCAATTTTGTGCCTTCTTTATATGATATTCAATATAGAAATATTACTTGGCATTAAAATCTTTTTAATTGATGTGTGTTTTGAGTGTAATTTAAGGTTTTACAACTTAGAGGATTAATTTTGGATATGTATGATGTTAATTAATTGTGATATGCATCAAAAATAACTTTTTCAATAAAAATTTTCATTTTCTTCCAGTTTCTTTTTTTTTTGTTTGTTTTTGGGTCGAGTTTGAGTCTAACTAACTAATTTGTCTTGTCAAGTCCATGCCAAGTCTATGTTCTTCTACTATGATGTAAAGTACAAACTAATGAAATTATTTTGTTGATATTAAAGTTAAATAATAATATGAATCAAAGCTTAATATAATATAAATTAAATTTTTATCAAATGGCATGAGCTCAAACGGTCAAATACGTCAACTTTCAAGGCATAGACCCAAGTTTAAATCTTGCCAAGCAACATGGATAATTGCCAAAATGTTGTAACACCACTATGTGATTTATTGAAATACCACAGTAAAGCAGTCATTAAGTAATATATACAGGGCTCATTTCAATCCCATGTAAACAATTGAAATTTAAAATTAAATTTTAGGATTTCAAATGCCCAATGGGTTTGTAGCAAGTGGTGGGGAGGGAGGAGTTTCACGTCATAAGCTAAGTTTCCAATCCCATGGGAGACCCTTAACATCTCAATCAAATGGTATGAGCTCAACTGGTTAAAAATATGGACTTTGAAGGTGGAAACCAAGTTCATTATGTTGTTGGTTGAAATACCCTACTAACACGGTTATGATGTAAAAAGGATGGGACCCATTTCAATCCCATATAACCAATTAAAAGATTAGGATTTCAAATTAAATATTTTAAATCCTATAACTCAACAATATGAGCCCCTATCACATTTGCATGAGATCAAGTGGTTAAAGACTTAGGCTCCCAAAGCAAAGACCTAGGCTCAAATCTTGCCAAGCAATATATGCATAATTGCCAATATGGTTTGTTGTAATATTACATTATGGTTTGTTGAAATACCATGATAATGTGGTCATGATGTAATATGGGTAAGGTTTATTTCAATATCAAAAATCCAATTAAAAAAACAATATAAAGGACCCCAATCCCATGGGGTTTAGGGAAAGTAGTCAAGAGTAAGGGGCCTCCCATCATAGACTAAGGTTCCAATGCCATGGGCCCATGGGATTTTAAGGCAAAGGGGTGAGGACCAAGAAGTTTCACACCATAAACCAAGGTTCAAAATCCCATTAGACAAACATTAACATTTTGATCCTTAATATTTTTGGAGTCAAACCGCATGAGCCCAAATGGTTAAAAAAAGATAGGTTCCCAATGTAGAGACCTAGGTTCAAATCTTCTTGCCAGGCAATATATGCATAATTGTCAGTTTCAATACTGTTATGTGGTTTGTTGAAATACTGCAGTAATGAAATCATGATGTAATACGAGTTGGACTGGTAAAAATATTTGGCTAACAAGGAGCACACCAAAGTTCAATTCCCACTGGTGTCGTGATAATATAGTTTGATGTAATACCACTAAGTGGTTCGTCAAATATCGCAGTAATGTGGTCATGATGTAATACGCGTGTGGTCCATTTCAATCCCATTAAACCAATTAAAGAAAGGGTCAATGAGTTTTGGGCAAGCGACGGAAAACAAGGAGTTTCAAATCATAAACCAAGGTTCCAATCTCACGGGTAAACCTTAACATTTGCTTGATTCATTGTAGAGCATTGGTATATAGGATGCAATCATATAAGCACAACCTAAGTCCAAATCCCCGCATTGTCATGAAGACTCCCACAATAATGCATCTTGTGATAATATAATTTATTTTAATACAACAAAGTGGTTTGTTGACATGATGTAATATAGGTGAGGGTGCCTTCATTCTAATATAATTGGTTATATAGAATTGCAACGGCCCCCACCCATATTACATCATGAGACCACAAAGCATTGTTACAACAACATTTTGGCAATTACGCATATATTGTTTAGCAAGATTTGAAGATTGTTATGTCTGTCTTGAAAGTCAATTAACCAATTGAGCTCCTACCATTTGATAATGTTAAGGTTCATCCATGGAATTTAATTTTTAAACCTTGATTTAGAGTGTGAAAGTCTTTGCTTCCCATTGCTAGACCCAAAAGACCTTGGTTATTCCCATATAACCAATTAAAAAATAAAAAATAAAAAGCACACTATAGTAAAAAACACACATTTGGAAGTAAGGATGCCTTAGTTTGGGAAAGTAATTTTTTGTTTATCAAAGACAAAAGGAAGAACAAATCTATGGCAATCTCCATTAAGAGGACACATAATTCACCAAAAGTGATTGTCAAGGATGAGATCATTGAGCATGATATAATGGCTCATAAAAGTACAGGATTAATATGTAAGTTCAATAGATACCAAACAAGTTTTCCAGAGTTTCAAAAGTGGATGAAGAGGGTGGATGAAGAGGAAATGGGGGTTGAATTCACGGTATTCAACAATTTTTCTTGTGCAAGGATTCTTTCTCATAATCTTCTCCAATTCAAAAGGAAGGAACGGATTTATAAGTAGCAGTCTATGGTCTATGGAGAGGGTTGGCTCGTATTTAAGACCAAGTGAAAATTCTCCTATAGAGATTGAAACTCTTGGAAGGGTTTCAGTGTGGGTTGTGTTTTTGAACATTCATATCAGCTTATCAACAACGAGGTTTTGAAAAATATTAATAATACGCTGAGTGAGTTCATCCAAGTGGCACCAGTTTTTGTGAAGCAGCATCTGGTTGTGTATACATAGATATGTTTTGTCATGGGTATTTCAAAACCCTTGCCAAAATCCATGGTAATATCTAAATCAACACGATGGTTCAAAAAGTGGATTATAAAAACATTGCACTCTAATACCCCATATAGCATAACATTGGACACATAGCAAGATTGCAAAAGGAAAACAGTCAAGAAAGAGGTCAAAAGTTTTGGCCATGAGACGATCTTGAACTTAAAGCAGGAGATCAAATTGCAGTAGAAGATGGCTCAAAAACGGGATTTTGCACTCCAAAAAAAATTGCAAAGAAAGAACCTTTGCCTCATCAGAAATTTGAAGCAAAAATTTGAAGAAACCAAGGACACACTGAGTAAACATTTACATCCTGTGAGTTCAAATTCAAAAGAAACCAAAGGTGCAAAGGAACGTTTGGAGTTGATTTTCAAAGCAAAGGTAGAAGAGATCAAGTCTGAGTAAGGTACCTCATCTCCATTTTCTTCAAATAGTAGAAAATCATGTCCTTGCAATAAAAAAGAAAAGGAGTGTGGAGGCTGTGACATGCAGTTTAGGGTTTCCCAGGTAGCATATAAAAAAAAATTAGCATGGAGCCTGTCCCTTGCACTTTAGTTTCAAAGGCAGCATGAAAAAGATAAGTAGTTTAAAGGTTATCCCTTGCACTTTAGGTCCTCCAGGATAGCATAATCATATAGATTATAGGTCAAATTGTGAATTATCTAGAAAAATAGAAGAGATTTAAGATGAAAACATTGATGAGAACTACAAAAAAATAATGCAAGAACACAAAAGCAGCACCAAAGAGAAAAAGAAACCAAAAGGGGATTGATCTGGGAAGCAGAAACAAATATCACAAATATTTTTAACTTTTAAGAAATGGGGCTAAGTCAACAAATAGGAATTAAAAATGATGATGAAGATGGTATCTTGATATATTCTGGGTATGATTATGGCCCCATAATAAGAGTTATCAAGGAATTAATATATTGTTATAGTTTTGGATTTGTTTTAACATACAAAATAAAACTAGGTAACGAGAACTGTAAGGATGCAGTCAAAATGATTTGGAAAATGGGGGGCTGTTTGACAGTTTCTGTGATGGGAGCTTCAAGAGGTACTGAAACTGCCTAAAACAATTGCAAATGGAATGAAGAAATTGCTAGAAGAAGTAATTGAGTTTTGGAAAATGGGGGGCTGTTTGACAGTTTCTGTGATGGGAGCTTCAAGAGGTACTGAAACTGCCTAAAACAATTGCAAATGGAATGAAGAAATTGCTAGAAGAAGTAATTGAGTTGCTGGTCTTTTTTAAAGAGAGGAAAATATGAGAATTGGAATCATAAATTTATATGTTCCAAATATAGTTACTCTTCGAGATAGATGGTAGAAGGACCTCAGTTTTTTCATGTCAAATTCAATGATGATTAACAATTGTTCGCTCTCAATTCTTGGGAGGGACTTCAACATAGTTATGTTTCCTTCAGGTAAGAGTGGTAATGCTCAATGCTCTAGATCACTGGGGGACTTTGCTTCCTTTGTCAATATAAATGTCCTTAAGGATGCTATTCCTTGAAGTTTTCAATATACAAAGGATAATAAGCATATTGGGATATCTCATGTGCAGAAAGATTGGACAAATTTTATTGTTCAATAATTAGATACAGAGTATGTAATCTCTTCATATATTTTGTTGCAACTGGCATTGAATAAAAAACCAATTCTCTTGAGTCATGATCTTCTCAATAAAGGTTATCCAAAGCCATTTTACTTTTGGTCCATGTGGCTTCAAGACCTTGATTTCTTCCAAATGGTTATGTTGTAGGATGAAGCAAAGTTTGATGGACCATGTATATACAAGTTTATTCAAAAAGTGAAATATTAGAATGGGTAGATGAAAATCTAGAATATTAAATCCTTTGGTAATATATATAAAAGGAAGAAATTAAATCTGAGCTCAAGGATTTACAAGAGAGAGTGAAAGTCAATGACTGGACCAACCTATTGATGTGCAATAGAAACAACTACTGCTGATTATGATAACATATTACAAGAAAAGAGTCATATTGGGCCTAAAAATCCTGAGATGAATGGCTTAAGAAGGGTAATAGAAATACTAAAATTTTCCATACTCATGCCAAAACAGATTTGTCCTTTCACCAGATCAAAAGCATTTCAACTCCACATGAGAAGCATATTGAGGAAGAAAAGGAGGCCAAAAAGGTACCAATCAATTATTTCCAAGATATTCTATTAGAAGTTGGGCAAGATAAGGAGGCTCATGGTGAGTATTTGCAAAACATTCCATCAAATTATCATGTGGAGACAAAATGGAAGCTTAATGAGAAATATTTCAATGGAGGGCCTACAAAATGCAAATTTGTCTTTCCATCCTGACAAGGCGCCTAGTCCTCATAGATTTCTTGTAATTTTCTTTCCAAAAATTTGGGAGATTTTAAGAGTAATATGTTGGCTATGATAGAAACAGCTAGAAAAAAGAAGGCTACGAGAAGTAAGGTCAATTCCAAGTTTATTACAATGGTTCCCAAGAGAGGCGAAACAATATATTTCCGTAATTATAAGATTCATAAGATAATTTCAAAAATTACAGCAAATAAAGTAAAAGATGTTCTATACGAACAAAATTTTCTTCATTGTAAGCAACCTCTTCAGGGTATTATTATTGCACAAAAGACCATACATTCTCCAGTCCATGAAAAAAACAGGCATGCTTGTAAAATTGGATATGAACAAAGCATATAATAGGGTTTGCTGGAGTTTTTGGTATGACGTTCTCAGAAAACTTGGTTTTTATCAAGGTTGGTGTGAATAGATTGTGTTGTTACAGCACTCCAAAGTATTCTATTTTGATTAATGGATCCCCCACTGGATACTTTGAATCATCCCATTGACTTTGCAGAATGACCCACTTCTTTCATTATTCTTGTTGTTGTTTCCAATGGAATATTCCTATGACAGAATTTTGTTCTACTTTGATACTTGTTCTCTAAGGCAAAAATAGAAAAGGCAAAATGAAAGGTGTTCCCTTTGAATCTCATATCCAATTTGTTATTAACATTCTTCTTTTAAATCAACTAGGCTATAGAATTTAAATCAATCCTAAGAAGACAACTGGACAATCAATAAGTATGATAAAATCTAGGAGCTTTTTTATCAACAATGCCCTTACAATGGATTATTGTGAAGCTTTTAGGGTTTAGAGTGGGAAAAGTACCATCAGCATATTAAGGTATTCCTTTGTCTAATAAAAGAAAGGACCCTTGGGACTCTATTTTGGATAAAATGAAATCTTGTTTGGCTGATTGGAAAGTTAAGTTCTTGAAAGTAGCTCGAAGGTTCCAACACATAAAGCCTACACTGAAATCTATTCCAATGTATATGATGTCACTTTCAAAAATACCAGCAAGCATATCCTCTAAATTTGACAAAATTCAAAGAGATTTTATTTGAAAAACATGTGAGGAGAAGTTTAGGTTTCTTCTTTGTAAATGCAATAGGATTTGCAGAGAAAAGAATATGGAAGAGGCAAGTTTGTGAAATTGCAGATTTATGAGTTTGGCATTAAGGGCAAAACTTTATTGGAAATTATTTAAAATTCAAAGAAAGAGTTAGGCAAAATATTACTTCATAATCATAGAGGCTTTGTGGAAGGAGAAATCTGTTCAAGAAACAAACACTCTCTAGGCAATCTGCAATATGGAACTTTATATAATAGAGTTTGTGATTAATCAAGAAACATATTAGGCACTCGGTCAATGAGGGGACATTGCTAATTTATTGTCCAATGCTTGGCTAAAGCCCTATCCTCTTATTTCTGATCCAAAATGTCTGGAGCGGGCATGAGGCTCATCATGGGAAGTCTCAAGTGTAGAAAAAGATGTGTTAGCCTCTTGGTTATAAGATTTGGATATACATGTAGGGGTGATCTGCAACATTGGAGTTACCCCAAAGGATCTGAATCAACCGATGGTAAAATGGACATGTTCAGAAATTGGGTTCATCAAACTAAGGTTTCACTGCACTTCCAAAGAAAATCTTGGGAAAGCTGACAAAGATAGTGTTTTCTGAAAAAAGGAAGGCAAAATTCTCCTCACCTACTCAAAATTATATGGAACTTTCAACAAACAACTGTCCAAAGGCTGAGGGCACTTCTTATAGGGATCTAGGTTGCCATCGGAAAAGGATGGAGATATATTTTAATTGGTGGGGATTCACAGATTATTATTAATGTTGTCAAGAAAATTGGGTGTGGAGATTGAATCAACAATGTCATTGTTAAAATGTCAGCATATCTAGCAACACGAGGAGAAAATGAGGGAAAGTTGGAAACAATTCATGGAATCTTGCTTGAATATGGTCTAATTGACCTAATCATTGACGTTATGTTTATTATTTTGATGGAAGTGGCCCACAAGAAGTCGCATATAGTACAATCAATAAAGCATATATTTTAAACTCTGAAATGTCCCTCATCTAGTAATCATCGCCTCTGCCAATACTGCTAATTATACTTTGAAGTTGCAAAGGAAAGTACATCAAGTGTTGCCACAAGATGTAAAAAGGTAAAGGTAAAGTAGATTTTAACATCCACGAGGCCATAGGCCATATGGGACAATCCTCATGGAGGATGTTGTTTACCCAATATATGGTTATCCAACCATACTCTGGTTACCGAAGCATGGTGTACAACCCTACCCCCCACAGGATTTGAACCTTGGACCTCCTCTTTAGAGTTCCAAAGTCTTCACCGTTAGGCCCACTTAGGTTGTATAAAATAGAGTTCGCATGCATCCTCACAGCAATCAAGTCAATGCAGCTTTTCATCTTGCTCCTTCCATATAGAATCAAGTAAAGGAATCCTCCCATACAGAATGAACTTCACCATCAAGAAAGAGGAAATTTCTTTTATTTTTATTTTTCTACAATTTTAGATATAATCAAAAGCAGAAGTTCCACAAGTAATATTACAGTTTCCTTTTAGATCAGGTTCAAACCAAACAGGACTTGTTCAATTTAAGCAAAAAGTTTCGTCTGAGCGAAATTCAGATCTCACAACTATGGATTAATCTATGAACAACTTAGAAAAAGCAAATCAAAGGAATTGTCATGAATGATAAAGTAATAAAAATTGATTACTATTACTCCAAATATTGGACAGAAAATATTAAGTTATAGGAAGAGAGTACAATAATTTTCAGGAAAATAAAGGGATGCGAGTGACTTGAGGCATTTGATAATGAAAATAACCTGTGCCAATTACTCATAAAGCAGAATATGGCAAGATTCTGCTTAAGCCCCTCTATTGTCAGATCATGAAGATTTCCAAAGAGTTAGAATAAAGAAAAAGAAGAGATCAACATGGCCAGTAAATTGTATTGAGCATCCTGAAAATGTGAACTCACAAGAAGGAAATACCCAAAAAAATAAATGAATAAGCACAAAATCTAAGGAACACAGGGTGAGGAAGAGGGAAAAATCAAAGATGTCATTGTGGAACTGGACCCCAAGCTTCCTAGATAATAAAAAACTTCAATACTGAAGATTGAACTTTGAAAGAAAAATGCAAATGAAACAAATGGTAGTGGATCTTATTCAAAAGCAAAACTACAAAAGACACCTAGAAAATACCAAAGAAAGTCTTTGAAACTCTGAAAATAACATGCACAATATTACCTGGTTACCATGTACATGGATGCTAAAGCCTCTCTTTTAATAATATTTCATTCTTCTGATCAAAATAATGAGAAAGTATATATATCAAATGGCATGAGATCAAATGGTTAAAAGCATGGAGTTCTAAAAGGAAGGCCTGGGTTCAAATCTTGCCAGACAATATATGCATAATTGACAAATACCACTATGTGGTCTGTTGAAATGCTATGGTAATGGTTGTGATGTAATCTGGTTAGGACTCATTTGGGGCTTCTCGTCTCCAACTTGAGATTATCTTCTTGATTATCGGTTATCTTCACAAGATCCATACTTTCGGAGATACCCCTGAGGGTTGCAGGCAGTACCCTTACCTCACCCTTCGCTCCTCGATGGAACTCTCTCCGAGTTCTCGGGGAGGTCGGAGGAGCTGGTATTTTCAGGTTTCTGCTCTCTTGGCTAGCATTCAGATACGGATAGACAGGCTCCCGCCTTATTCTTTGGGGGTTCTCCCCCCCTCTCGGCTTAGTAAGGAAAAGATGCTCCACGAGATTCGAAAGGATGTTAGTCTCAAGTACACCAGATGCACCTGGATCTCTCCCGTTGCCCCTCTTTCCCCCAAGTTGTCTTTCTACCATGAGCACTTCTTACAGATTCAGGAGGGCAAAATAGTTCCTCCACAATACCTTCAGCAACACACAATGCATAGTCTTCGGATCACTATTGGGCAACTCAAGGTGTGTTCTCACCAACTCCGGATTGAGTCAGATCACCATCTTCCGACGGAGAAGCGGATTTGCTTGTTTTGCTCCTTGGGTGAAGTTGAAACCCTTCATCACTTTATTTTTTGTTGTCCCATTTATTATGAGATCCGAGGTAGGTTCCATTGCCTTTTCAGGGACAACTCTCGATCTGTTTCTACCTTCTTCAGATACCTGGACCAACGTTGTCTCGCACTCTTTCTTAGGGAGATAACTCAACTTCGACGACATAAAAGTTCTCCAAATGGATCTCACCCTCCTCAACATCGGCTCATCACAACATACTTCACCAACTCCGACGGACCAAGTGACTTCAATCGGAAACGCCCCACATCATCCAGTTCGGACAGAGGTAGGGTCACTAGACAACGCACCAACAGTTTTTCAGGGTTCCGAACTAGCTATCATGGACTTCTTCAGCTCCAGTACTTCGACCTCGATTGTTAGGAGAGATTAGTTTCTGGTGGGTTCTTGGAGCTTGCCCCCCCTGGGCTGCTCCCTCCCCCCTCCTTCTCTCTCTCTGTTCTTCTTGGCACGCCTCTCTGTTGGATTGCAGCCCTCCCCTCCCTGCTCTCCCTTTTCTTTTCTTTTCCCTTTCTCTTTGGCCCGTTTTTCGGGTTTCATCTTGTATTTATCTTAGTTCTTTTCTTTGTTGGGCTTTTTAGCCTGCTAGCTGGCAGTAATTATTGTCTTGCTTATAGTCCCTTGGGTCTTATTTTGGCCCACCACGGACATTAATAATATTTCATTTCATTTCATATAACCAATTTAAAGAAAAAAGGAAAGGAAATATTTCTTTTGTACTAATCAATATAATAAAACATGTAACTAAGCCAAGGCAGAAAAAACTTTTCCTGGTTAGAAATAACACTCGTTCAGGTTTATATGAAGTTGTCTACAGAAGCAAATTTAAAAGACCTAATAGTTTCTTGTCAAAAATAGGACTGAAAATAGATTAATTGAAGACAAAATTGAGGAAATCAGAAGGTTGGGAAGATGTTTTAAATTATTTTGTTTTGATCTTCAATGTCTGTGGGCAAAATGGGACATTCCCAACACGTAAACCAATTCTATCTAGAGGAGTAAATTTAAGAGTCAGGAAATCATAATCGACGGAAATTTTTCACAGTACAACTAGAAAAGAAATCAAAATGACAGTAAAGCAAACTCCTAATGGAAATAACAGGGAAATCAAATAATGGAAACAGAGAGTAAATTTTCACCCCATTTGTATCAGCTATCATTGTCAATGTCATGATCTCACCTTTATACGATCGTCACTGCTAAATCCATCAAGTTGGTTCAATAGCTCTAGCATAGTGCGTTGAACTTCTCTATCACCACTGACTTCACTGCAACCAGAATGAAACTAAATTATACACACAAAATAAGCAGCGTAAGCTATATTAGTTTTACAATACATGATAATGCAAGGACATGCAGTATAGCACCAATTCAGGAAACAAATGTACTAGCATCACCCATAGAGATAAAAGATCATAAGCATATCTCAAAAGGGAAAATAATAGCCCTCTACAATTTTCACAAAGTTTCTTTTCTCTTAAAGTATGAAACTTGAAGAATTTATCACCTGTCAAAACGCTTTGTTCCAATTGCATCAACCTCATCTATAAAGATTATACAAGGAGATTTCTCCTTTGCAAGCTGAAATGCATCTCTAACAAGTTTTGCACCATCTCCAATGAACATCTAAATTGCACAAATGTATAGTTAAAAGTCAAAATTAGACACACTCTTATCCAAGAAATAAAACCACAACTATAACATTCTTCTCAAAGTTGGCAACTCAAACCATGTTTTTTAATAAGTTTTAACAGAATACACAAAAGCAGACAGGACACCATAAACTCCTTTGTTTCTCCTAGGATATATCAGGAAGAATAAGATATTGTCGTAACAGCTAACTCTTTTAACCCCTTCACCCTGCACATTATTATAGTTCCATGTAGAACCCCTTGGCATGTATACTTAGTGATTCAAGTAGCAGAAAAATAGAAATCCCGAAAAGCAGAAAGAGGACATGTTTGATGGACATCAATGAATACAAAATTTCTTCTATGAAAAGTGATTGAGTTTACAATGGCCAAAATAAGGCACCTTATCTATATCATGCCCCACTTCTGACTCCTAGATAATAGACTTTCTTTTCATATTAGCCTCTTGAATGGACAGTTGACCTTTCAAGTGTTAAATTTTGATGCATTATACAACATTACTATTATGTCAGATGAAATTGATACTATTAACTTTCATTATGAGGTAAGAAATGTGTGAATGGTTGATAACTGGGGTGGATTGGTTTAAATAACATATGTTCAACCTTAATAGAGTAGAAATTATTTTAATAATATAGGTAATGTAAAAGGGGTGAAAATAGGGGGTAAATTAGATCTACTATAGCCATAGAGTTTGATCTAGGGTTTGTTGTGTGTCACCGCTGCCATGGTCAAGGACCCGAGTTTAGTTGTAGAGCTTCTGTGTTGGGGGCGAAGTGCACAATCGGTAATCGGTTTTTGCAAGGATTGGGGTAGCAAAAGAGGATTGGAGGTGCGTGCAGAACCTCCCAGCCCTTCCACAATGATCAAAAGGCCACTAGTGGCACAGTGGTCTCAGTTCCCAACAAAGAGGCGTCTATGGTGTTTTGAGGTGCTTTGGGTTATGGGGTGGTGGCTGGCTCTGGTGTCGTTATCTGTTGGATTTGAGCAAAGAGGTGTGGTGTGGAGCGTACAGCATAGGATTTCCCTAGGGGGTGGAGGTTCAAATGGGAGTGTAGCAATGTTGCAGTTGCAGCGGGTGGGTGCACTCGACCTAGTCAACATCAACCTCATAGTTCTACAACGAAAATGTGGTGTCTGAAGAGTTTTTCCTCTCCTCAACGACACCCAAGGCAATACTATTGGGCTTTGGTGTTGGGAAGGTGGTGATGAGGTGTTGCTTGGATTGAGATTTGAGCACATGCCTGAGAGTGTAGTTGGACATCATACACTTGTTCTCGCCTGATTGGGGCGAAACATGAGGTGTGCCGCTCATGCAAGTGATGGAGTTGTTGGCCTCCATAGCGTTTTGGGCAACACTTAAAGTTTCCTTCCTTTTCTACATTCATGTTGGAGCCTCAAGAGTTGTAGTTGCAAGTTATGGTACACAATTGCAAAGGATGGTTGTCGATGATTGGGTCAATTGCAAAGGTTATGGGGGTTAGAGGCGTGTGTTGTTTGTGTTTTCCTTGCCACCTATGCTAGAGCGATGTGATGGTGGGGGCCTTAGGTCTTTTTTGAAGTGTTTGTGGGATGTTAGGCAACCATGTTGACGGTGGTTAGGGGTTGCTCCCCAAGTAGTTACCTGCGCGTAGCAGGCTTTTTTTTTTTCAGGTGTTGTGTGGCAACACCATCGGGATTCACTTGAGGTGGAGGTTTGTGGTTTTTTTCGGTTGTGTTGTCGTTTTTCTTAGTGGTTCTAGGTCATGGTTATTTTTGGATAATTTTTGGGGGTATTGTCATTTGAGATCCACAGATGCAGTTGATATAGTCTTAAACGGATGGCAAAGATTGGGAAATGACCCTATTTGACCATGTACACTCTATGGAGAAGCTGAATACAAAGCTCACAATGGGCTCTCCTAATCATATGCGGTGACTATTGGTTGATTAGGGCTGCCGATTCTAACGGCTGATTTAATAAAGATGTTATGGAAGCATCTATAAATCTTATTCTTCTGCTTTCACAGAGAGGAATGTGTTGGAAAGTATTTATTTTTTGAAATGGTTATAGGGCTGGTTTTCTTTTGACTAAGAGAAATTTCTGGTGTGGAAATTTTGGTCCTCTTAGTAGCACATCCCATCTTGCGTCTCAGCCTACTCGCCAAATGGGGAGGGCATGAGCGGCTATGCTTTGGTTAATGTTTGATGTGCTTGTAGTTGGGGATTAATGAAGTGTAGCATGGCGGTGGTATTCTACTCTTGGAGGAACAATTTGAACAACAGGTTAACTGCTCAACAACTTGTCAAGATGCAGTTGTACAGCCTACATCATCCTCTCTCTGACGGCCTTCCACTATGCAATCTAGACAGCCCAATCTAAATATCAGATGGCCTAATGTACAGCCCACATCATCCTCTCTCTGACGGCCTTGCACTATGCAATCCAGACAGCCCAGTCTAAAGATCAGATGGCCTAACAACTCTCCTCGAACAATTGGCACTAGCCCTAATGGTTTGGCACTTACCTAGATAGCTCGCATTTAGGTATGATGGCTTGGCACGTGCAATGGATGGCCTGGCAACTGCACAGACGGCCCTGTACAAACAGAAATGGTGAACTCAATACAAGATAGCAAGGTTTGATTCTATATCTACTACAAGAATCAATCATAGAAACACATGTAAATATCACACAATGAACAATGGCTAAATGATGAACAAAATATTGCATTAATGATGAGCTTGTACGATCAAACAGCCTATGGCATCTCTCAGCATATACAATGTTTGCTCCTATGCAGAACTACAATACCTCCATGTACTCCTTGTATGCACAATATCTCCCTTTGGCATGTACAATGCAATGTGTGTCGACAATGTACTATGTACCCGCTCAAATGAATGAGGGGATCTATTTAAACTAGGGGGAAGGTAGTTATTGGCAACTACCAACCCCAACACCTCACCTCTACCTTATTACATTTGTCTTGCATTTCATTTCATTTCCCTCTTAACTACAAGACAAAGTAAATGACAACTACCCTTGCATGACTTACCATTATTTTATCACCCCATTAATATTGCAACCATAGTTGAGAAAATCGGAATCGGGTAGTAAATCGGCTGGTTTAAAAATCGGCAAAGAATCGGAATCGGCAAAAAATCGGCATTTTTTATTGAAAAAACCGAAGAAAATGTAAATTTTCATTGAAAAAAAGCTTTTTTCATGCATATCAGAATTTTTCGGGAAAAAATCGGCAAGATTGGCAAAAAATCGGCTAGCCTGTGAATCGGGAAAAAATCGGCAAAATCGGGATTTTTTGCAGATTTTCTCAACTATGATTGCAACGTTAAAATTTATTCAAATTAAAAAACTTTATTATATGTGTACTTGAATTCCATGCATATTTTATTTGTCTTCTTTATTTCTTATGCTAGGGTGGCATGTCAAATCTAGTGACTACATCTGCCCTCCCCTCTAAATTGGTTGACGTCCTTGTCGATGACTATTGCGACTCTTGGCGACTCTAGTTCCAATGAGGTTGAGGCAATGGAAAAGGTACTTCTCCAAGATTTTGGATCTACATCTTCAAAGCTTTATTTTCTCCCTTGAGCCTCTTGGCATAGACCTAGTAACAAGCCCACTGGAAGCCATAGTGATGCAACTTTTGCTCAACTTCTACCAGCCTAGCCTTTAACTCAACCTCCCTCTTTGCTCCTCCAGCTTCCTTCCTCGCAGCTACTGCCAGCTACTCATCCCGTTCTGAGATCAGACGATCCTTCTGAGCAAACTCCTTCATCCTTCCCTCGCCACTTTGCTCCGTCATCGCGCATTCGGAAATTCAATTGTCCTATCAACTAATCGTGTTGTTCCTATGTCTGCTTCATAGCCTCTATCTCTTTCCTCAACTCAACTAGTTCTGCTTCGACATCCTACTGCACTTGCCAAAGTTGTCCTTCCACCATCTGCACTCAGTTAGCCAGTTCTTCCTCCAACTTCAAGCTACAAACCATCTACTAAAAACGTCTCTAATCCTGCTACTTACCACTAAATCAGATATGCCAAAAAATTCATCCTAGTATATGATTTTACCAACTCGGGTGCCAACTTCACATACTTGACACCTGGGAGTTTAGGATAGGGTTCCATATTTCCTTCGTCAACATACACCCACAATGGATATCAATAGAGTACTTGAGTTCTTTCTCTAGAAAATTTCTAATTTCTAGCATCGAATTGACACTACTACTGCTAGCTCCTAGCTCCCATGGTTGTGTTTGATAAATTTTCGCAAACTTCCTCATGCACTCATCATCACAAACCCAATGCACCAGTTTGTTCAACTCACTTTCCATTCTCAATTGCCATAGTCACCAATCCCCAACACATCCGACTTTGAACTCACTCCAAACTCTATCAAACAATCTGCTCACTTTCTCAAAGAATGTGTCAACTTGTTGATTGATATTTTCTCCAAGAACTAGTGGTCTCCTTAAATTTGGCACTGCTATGATGAAATGCTCACTTGTCTCCTCCTCCACTAGTTCCATATCTGTATCATCCTCAATGGTAGTTTCCTTAGCATCTTCCCCCCATGACCTATCAGGTTGATTCTTTGTTTGGCTGCCTTACCCCCCCAAATCTTGTCTCTTGCATCAGCAATCTTTTCTGTCATTTCCACCATCTCCTTACACTACTCAGGTTCCTCCTCTAATGGCTAACTACTCTATCTTTCTTGCCATAGTCTATACTCTGATGCAGGTTGTTTCCCTTTCTCTTGACTCTCCTCTAACTTTTCTGAATTTGGTGTTGTAGTCTACGTTGTAGATGTAAACTTTGGCTGCTATTCAACTTTGGCTGCTATTCACTCATGGCATCTTACTCGAAGCCCCTCTAAAACCCGCAATGGCACCTACAGTGCCTCCTTGCACATGTCTTCCTAGTTGCATTGGATCTCCCCTTTGCACTACATTCTACGACATTCCATGCTCTTTGGTTTGCTGACCCACTACCACTTTCTACATATTGCCACCAACCGTCTTCTTTTTTGCGGCCTGCTCTAGGGTCCTATAGAAAATATCTTGCCACCTTGACTAACTGGTTGTTGTTGTTGTTGCTACGGCTGTTATTGTTGTTGTAATTGTGCTCCTATCTGCTGCCACTGTTGCTCCAACTGTCTCTACTTCTCCTTTCTGACTAACTCCTCAACATTTGGCAACTGCTCCTTAGCTCCATTAGATTCTTCATTTCAACTACAGCATCCATCTCATCTCCTGATGCTCCTTGTGCCTTCCTCTTCTTTGATGCACTTTTCTTTTTCTTTGAAGAACTAGCTTTCATCAATGGGGCAACATGTACCCATCAAAAAATTATAGGTGCATGCTCCGAAATATTATGAGGAGAATTCAGCTCTAGAAACTGAATCTTCTCCTATAAAACTGCATCCAAAATCAATGCAATGGCATGGAAAGCCATTGAAAAGTTCTTGGTATACCGCATCAAAAAGTTTTAATACGGTCTGATAGAAATGTGGCCTAATTATACTGCTCTCTAGCCATGATTCCTTCCATATAGGGTATAAGCCAAGTGGGCATCTCTAAGGCTCTTTGCTTATCAAATAGTCTAGACATGAACATGTTCATTGTACACTGCAATTGATCAGACTTTAGATGCGGCATTTTCAATCCGCAACTACCATGCTTTGTCAATTTAGCCACTTCCTACGGATTGAGATTGGTAGCCTTATCAACAAAAATTCGTAAATGGTAGGTCTCCACTCCCTCCTTCACCAATCTCCTGGAATTAAGCAATCCAAAAATTGTTTTGGGGAAAATGATACCCATATCTACTATGATTCCACTCAGCATCATATGTCTGTAGCTATTCTAACAGGTAGGGCTTGAAAAAATCCTCGTCAAAGACAGGAACTTGTAGAATAAACTGCACTCCTACATTCAAAAATGCCACCAAGTTCTACAAAACTCTCCCACTGGTGTTGTCCAAGTCATTTCTTCCAAGGGGATCTTCATTCTCTCCTTCCCCTTATTCTTCGCCTTAGGTGAAGCTATTGGCTCCTTGGCATGTCCGTGGCATTCATCAAGAGTGTTGGTTTGTGATCTCGATCTTGACTCCATCCTGTGGTGCTACATCCTCCCTTGTTCTACGTCCATTTTGCATTCTCTCGCTTGCATTCGGTCTACTATGCCTCTCTCAAAGCCAAATTTGACACTTCCCCCATGGGTACGAGGTCCTACCTACAACACAGCCTCAAGTGAAAATCTCCTTTGCAGTTCCAAGCTCCAACCATTTAATTCGTTCCAAAATTCGAGGCCTTCTCTAAAATCCTTTTGCTATCGATCTCCTTGGCTTAGAATTTCGCCAACTACTACCTCCAACTGATGCAACTGTTTTCCTGATGACTTGTCTTCTTTCCGCAGCTCCATGTGATATGTGACTTCACTACTTTTCTCTTGCCTCCATTCAACCCTTGTTGTATGACCTTGACTGTTTGTATATCGCAACTGCAAATGACCTACCTCCAGACAATAAGGTCTTGGACGGCCTCCAAACATACAACCTGGCTAAAGACAATGTAGTCCCAAACAACTTAGTCCTTGATGGCTCATGTCTAGACAGCCTCCTCTGCACACTTTCCCTGTGTCCATACAGCAACATCTGCAACTCCCCAAATGGTTTGTATGCCTATTTTCAGCTCCAATTTTTCTCCTTCGTTGACACTCCATATTGCCCATACGGTCCATATGATTTTTAAAAAAAAAAATTCCCGCAGCTAGCAACTTCCTCTTTTGCTCCTAACGGCAATTTCTTTCGTCCTTTCTTTCAATTTGTCACTGTAATCCTTATACCTACAAAAGATAAATATTTTCTACTAGCACTAGGGAGGGATTTTCAACAAAAACCCTCTTTGAGACTTCTCCTTGGCAGCTTGGAACATCTCCTTGCTTCTGCAATGTTGATTTCTTCTTCAGGACAATCTCCTTTACCACTCCCACTCTTATCAGCTACTTCTCCTGTGCAATGTCTGCTACCGAAGTTGCTTTTGTTTGTACGATCTTCAAGTTCTTCCTCTTACAATGGCTAGTTTACGCTCCCTGCGGTTTCCCTCCAACGCTTTGTGTTAGAAGGCTTAATCACCATCTCCCAATGCTTATTTATAAGATGGAGGTGGTAGGGGGCAGTTAACCTGCATGCAGCACTGCCTCTCAACTACCATTTCACCACGTTTAACTACCTTGCATGTAACTAGACATTGTGCTCTTTTCATCTTATCCTCGCCACCTTGCGCATGTTTATTTTTCACATTATTCTTATCTCATTTTGCATGTATATCTTGCACTTTGCCCATCATACGATCATAATACAATATTTGTTTTTCCTTGTGCATACGGCCCAAGAGTCCAAATGGTTCATCTAACTGCCCTATTGACGATGTTGCCCATTCTTCCCGATGGCTCCTCTATTTGGACAGCCTTGCTTGCTATCCCAAACGGCCTTGCCTTGCCTAGTTTATCTACTCACCACCCCTTCCTGACTGCCTTCTTCGTCGTCTGCTCCTCCGCGACAGTTTTCTGATTTCGGGTTCAATTCCTTCTTTTTGTCTGTCAACTTATGTTCCCATACCACTTCCTTCGAACAGTCCAACCCTTTTTCCGTTTCATCTCTATCAGCAACCTTGGTACTATTGTTGGTCGAATTTGTTCTTGAGATAACCCAATTGCACTTATTCTTTCATTCCTTACTCCTGGATGGCCTTCAAATGATCCGAAAGTTGTCAAGGGTCTCCACGTATCACCAAAATGGCTAGGGGCTAGCTATATAGCTTAGGGGAAATCTGAGGGAAAAAACATCCCCTCAAATGGCCAAGAAAGAAGCCATATGGCCTCCTCCCTTGGCCGAAAAATCCAAATGGCCAAGGTGAACTGATAGCCTTTCCCACTCTGTCCGAATTGCCTAATTTGTAAGCACGCCTTGGGTCATCTAGTAGTCTTTGCAAACTACTTCGACTTCCCAAGGAACCGTTCAAGTTTGGTGGATCCTGATTTCTCCAACTCATCTGCCTACCTGCCTCGAAGGCATTTCGGCTCTAAGTTACTTGTTGTTCATCCCCATTGCCTCTAGGTTGGTTGTCTTGGTGTCTTTGTGGTGTTCTCCTTCTTGCTCTTCTTCCAAGTTCCAAGCCTGAGCTATCACTACTCCAATCCTCTTCATTACTACTTGAACTTGTTAAGGATACACTACTTGACTCTTGTCTTGAGTTCTCAACTTCTCCTCCCCTACTTGGCAATGGTACTTCATGTATGTCTCTCCATTCTTCCTCACTTGCAGCAGGTCTTCTTGCTGAATTGGTAGTCTGTCTCCAGAAACTCAACTTTCTCCACACAGCCATTAGCAACTCCCAACACTTGCTTGTTTGTTGTGCACCTCCAGGAGTCTCCTCCGGACTTGTCCCATTTCCAGAAAAACTTCTCCTACCCATTGCTTGAATATCCTACCGCATCCTTAACAATTCTCATGCACGTTGTCTCCTTAATTCCGCCATTCAGTTATTCAGTTGCTCACTTTGCTCACACAATTGTTGTGTTTCTTCTCTCATTCGTTGTTGTGCACGACCAATGGCTGCAAGCAAACTCATTCCTTCATACTCACTCCCCTCACTTCGAGGCTCCTGTTCTGGTGGTTCTCCTTGCCCAACATACACCGCCACCATCCGTTGTATGTTTTCTGCATTCAATGACCTCAATCATTCTTCCTCTATGTCTAGAAATCTAACATGCACCCGAATCCGTCTACGCTCCGTAGACTGAGGCTGCAATTCCTCCTGTTCGATCACGGGTTGCATATTCTCTTCTTGCCTACTTGTGTTCTCCTCTTCATACAACCAAGCTAGCTGCTTCACAAGTTCATTATCTGAGTCATTGCTTTCTACTGCACCATCTTCCTCCTTAGTACGGCTTGACTCCCCAACTTCCTGAATCGAGATTCCTTCAAAGGGTCTCGAAGACTGACTTGGTGCCATTGTCAGCCTTCCCATACTTGTTCCTTCTCTAGTTGGTTCAAAATTCACCATGTTGACTTGTGCTTGCATCTTATATGGCTTCAACTTCGAACCATTAACTGTTTCGAGGCACAATGTCCCGTCCAGTTTTTTCAATCTCACTGTGCCATTACTCATTACTTCATCCACTTGGAAGGGTCCAAGCCATAAGGTCTTCAACTTGCCTGGCTTGATTTCTCTCTTGCCATTATATTTCAAGACTAAGTCACCTGGCTTCAAATCCATCTTCCTCAGGTGCTTGTCATGCCACAACTTCCTACGACGTTGGGCAACCTCCGTGGCCCATTGAGCCATCACTCTCTTCTTGTCCAACCTGATAAGTGTCTTAGCCTCTCCTCCAGGCTCTCTTGGTCACCTAGATGGTTTTGTACCGCCACTCTCAAACTTGGTACCAGAAACTCCACCGGCACAACTGCTTCCTGACCATACATCAGTTGGAATGGAGTGTGATTCGTCGTTGGCTTAAATGTAGTCTTGTATGCCCACAAGACCGCTGGCAATCTCTCCTCCCAATCAGCATCTTCAATCCCACATGTCTTATACATTATTGAAACTAAGACCTTATTCATTGCTTTCGCTTGCCCATTTGCTCTAGGGTAATACGGACTAGACAACAAATGCAAGATCTTAAATTTTGTGGTCAGCTTCTGAATAATCTCATTGACGAAGTGTCCTCCACGATCACTTGTCAATTGAAGAGGTATGTCAAATCTTGTAATCACTTGCTCATACAAGAAACGCACAATACTCTTCGCGGAATTGTCAGGCAATGCCCTTGCCTCGACCCACTTTGTCAAATATTTAGTTGCTACCACAATGTATCTACATCTTCTTTTGCTGGTCTTCAATGGTCCAACAAAATCGAGACCCCATCTCTCAAACAATTCTTGTGGTTGTGATGGGTGCAATGGCATGAAGTCCCTCCTCAACGACTTCCCAGCTCTCTGGCACATATCGCATGCGGTCACAAACTCCTTTGCATCGCGATAGAGGGTGGGCCACCATAGCCCTACCAGAAGCACCTTCCTCGCGATCGCATCTGGTCCCATATGCCCTCCTGCCAGCCCCTCGTGAGCTTCCTTCAACGCTGCATTCACTTCCTCGTCCATTACACACCTCCGCAACACTCCATCAGGTCCGATCTTGTACAACAATCCAGCTATCAATTGAAATGGTGCTGATTTCACAATAATCTTCTTCTGGTTGTCGTCAACTCCTTTGGCAGCTCTCCTTTGACAAGTATTCTCCCACATACTTGTACCACGACGGTAGCACAATGATTGAAAACAAGTGAGCGTCCAGAAATTCATCCGACACTCCTTCCATAGGCTCTCCTAAGCGAATCCTTGACAATTGATCCGCTATCATGTGCTTCTTCCCTGGTCTGACTACCACTCGAAACACGAATTCCTACAACGTGATGAGCCACCTGCTAACTCGTCCGTGAATAGTCAGCTTGTTGATCAAATACAACAATGCCTAATGGTCCACATAGAAAGCAAAAGGATTGGCGAGCAGATAATGTTTGAACTTCTGCACCGCATACACCATTCCCAAAGCTTCCCGCTCCATAGTGCTATAATTTTTCTCCGCACGGGACAACCGACTTGAAAAATATATGGGCTGATCCAACCCATATTGCCCCTCCTAGGCCAACCCACATCCAATTGCAAAATTGGACGCATCAACATGGACATGGAACTCCTTTTCCCAATCTAGAAATACTAGAATGGGTGCGCAAACCAACTTTGCCTTCAACTCCTCGAAGGCCTTCTGATGCTCCTTCATCCATCGAAAAGGAACATTCTTGCGTGTCAACACATCTAGAGGGTGTGAAACTTGTGCAAAGTTTTTGATGAAGCATCGATAATACCCAACATGTCCCAAAAAAGACTTCAACGAACTCACGTCGTATGGCTCCTCCATGCTCATCACGACTCGTATCTTGTCAGGATCGGTCTTCAAACCCTCTTTACATACAACATGCCCAAGTAACTTTCCATATGGTACCAACAACTTACACTTCTTTGGGTTCAAGGACAATTGCGCATTCATACACAACGTCATGCATTCCTCCAATGCCTTCAAATGCTCGTCCTTCTTCCCGTACAACGACCAATCGTCCAAGAATACTTTGAACTTGCCTGTGGACATTTGTTCAAAAATATATAAAATTATCTGTTGAAATGTGGCAAGGGCATTGCACAAACCGAAAGGCATTCGATTGTATGCATAAATGCCATTCTCTACTACAAAAGTGGTCTTCAACCTGTCTTCCTCGACGATACTGATTTGATTGTAGCCCAAGAATCCATCCAAGAATGAATAGATCTCGTGTCTTGCTACCTCCTCCAAAATCGAATCAGTGAATGGTATAGGGAAGGGATCTTTGATAGTCATTGCATTCAAACTCCAAAAATCGACGCAAATGTGGATCTGATTGCTTTCCTTCTTCAAACTGATCACAATTGGTGACACCCACTCACTCACAGTCACCTTGAAAATTATTCCAACATCCAACATCTTCTCGATTTCTGCATTGACTAAGGCCGCATACTTTGGATTCATTCTATATGGCCTTCTTCACTAGTTGTGCACCCGGAACCAATGGAATCCGATGCACACATAGTTCAGGCGAAATCCCCTTCAAATCCTTATAAGTCCATGCGAAGACCTTATATTGCATAAATATTTTGAAAGTTGTTGCTTTCAAAACTGGATCCCAATCGTCCCCACAATGGATCAAAATATGGGAAGAAGTTCCCACGATAGAGATAACAGATGAAGCTATTGGAGAAGAAATTTATGGTCTCTCGACGTTGGCTCTTATATGCTGATTTACTGGTTCATGGCCTTCAGGGAAAACCATTGAAGGCTGGATTGACAAAGAATGGAGAACTAAGGTAAGAGGGGGAATAGAAATCAAACTATGTGGAAGGGGTTTTTTTGCTGCCATCTTCACCTCTGAGGAGGACAAAAATCTGATTTTCAGATCTGGTCCATGGTTTATGGGTCCTTGTGGTCTATACATGAATATGTGGAATCCTCACTTTGACCCCTTGGAAGAGACTCCTTCCAAAGTCCCAGTATGGGTTCGTCTTCCTTTCCTCCCATTGCATTTTTGGAAGGAAGAAACATTGAAGGCCATTGGAAATAAGATCGGAATCTACAAAATGAAAGTGGAGCCAAAAGATCGAAATTACATGGTAGCTCGAATATGTGTTGAAGTAAACCTAGCAGAGGGGCTACCAGAAGCCATCACACTGTCATTCAAGGGGTTGCAACATACCCAAAAGCTAGACTATGACCAGATACCTTTCAAGTGTTCCAGATGTCATGAATATGGGCACTTCTAGAGAGATTGCCCTGCAAAGCCTGCGGCTCAAGTTCAACAACAAGAAGACTTTACAAAAGTCCAAAGGAAAAGAGGAAAGAATGTCTATATCCCTAAAAATCAAAATTCTAAAGAGAAAACGCAAGTTCAAAATAAGTTTAGTCTGTTGGAAGAAGATTTGGAGGAAACAACAACAGCTGCTCTTGAACATCAAGAAGAAGCCTCCAAACAAGACCCTCTGCTAAACATGGCAGTCCCAGAAGAAGAGCAAGGTGAAGAGGAATCAATGCACTCTAGCTCGGAAGAAGGGGAAGATGGGGAAGAAAGAGTCTCAAAAATCCCAAGGCCAGAACAGGAAGCCTCCCGTGGTTAATCCAGGCCAACAGGAAGCACATACCCAAGAAAATGAGGACAACACCTCTTCTCCAATGGCCAAAACCAAAACCAGAGCAGGACATGTTCCACACACAAAGCTCAGAGAGAGAGAAGCTTCAAAAAATATAGTGGAAGGGAAGCAGGCCACAATCGAGGACACATTGAAGAAGACAACAAAGAAAAATCCCAAAAAGAGGTAGAATAATTTGACCCTTCTTCTATCCATATTATCAATGATGAAATTTATTACCTGGAATATTAGAGGGTTAGGACAAGAAAATAAGAAAATAGGAGTAAAGAACTTGGTCATCCAAGAAAAGCCAAATGTACTTTTGGTCCAGGAAACCAAACTAGATCTAGAAAGAGTCAATACAACAATGGGCTTTTGTTGGCCCTCGTGCAAACATTTAGCCATATCAGCCAAGGGGAGTTCTGGAGGGGTTTTAACAGCCTAGAAAACTGAGTGGGAGTTAATTTTGGTAGAGGCCACAAAGCACTGGCTAACAACAGTGCTTAAAGCCCCTACTGGTCAAGTTTACACTATCACCAACATTTATGCTCCTAACAACCTGGCTGAAAAGAACTGGTGTTGGAAGGCGCTGCTTAATGTGTATTCTAACTCCAAGCAGGAAAATTGGGTAATTGGAGGAGATCTCAATCTAGTTTTGAAATCCACCAAAAAAAGGGGGGTCTACATAAGAGACCCAAATAGAGAGCTAGTAGAAGATCTCATGCAGCAACACAACTTAATGGATGTACAACTAACAAGGGGCAAATATACTTGGACTAATAAAAGAGTTGGATCCAACTTTATTGCAGAAATATTAGACCGATTTCTCATTGATGACAGCCTATTAGCTCATAGAAGCAAAATCTCTCAAGAAATACTGTCTAATGGTCATTCTGACCATAGACCAGTTCTTCTAGGGTTCGAACAACAAGCCAATTGGGGCCCCCTCCCTTTCAAATATAACTCTATTTGGTCTATGGAGGCTGACTTTAAAGAGTTAGTTCAGCAAGCATGGGAAGACAACAGGGAAAATGGAAGTTATGCCCAAAGGTGGGTCAAAAAGATACAAACATTAAAGCAGCAGATCAGAATTTGGGTCAAAAAGAAAGCCAAGGACACACCCTACTCCATACTGAAAGTAAAACTGAATGAAGTTCAAATCACAATGGAAAATAGAGGAGGAGAGGAGAGTTTAATACAAGAACAACAAGATCTCACAACCCAAATATTGAAACTGGAAAGAGAAGAAGAAAATAAATGGCGTATAAAATCTAGAATGATATGGCTTAAGGAAGGTGACAAAAACACCAAATTCTTTCACAAGAAAGCGCAGCAAAGGAATATGTACAACACCATAACAAATCTAACAATGGAAGATGGAACAATATCAAGTGATGTGCAGCAAATGAAAAAACAGATTTTTGATTACTTCAAAGATTTGTTGAGCAAAGATGGAGAAATCAATGCAGCCAGTCAGCAAGCACTTTTAAATCTAATTCCCTGCTCTTTGAAGCAAGAGGAAAATGAATAACTGACCCAACCTGTCACCATGGAGGAGCTCAAAGGAGTGGTATTTTCTATGCAACACGATAAAGCACCAGGGCCCAATGGATTCAATGTAAATTTTTATCAGGACTTTTGGAACATCATCAAGACAGATCTTCTGGGGATGGTTGAAGAAAGCAGGAACAAACAACAAATACATGGGGGAATCAACTCCACCTTTTTGGCTCTAATCCCCAAAGAAAAACATGCCCATTCACTGCAAATATTCAGGCCAATATCGCTTTGTAACACATCGTACAAAATAATATCCAAAATCATCAAAAACAGAATGCTTCCATTGTTGGATACAATCATCTCCCCCAACCAAACTGGGTTCATGAAAGGATGAAGGATTCATGAAGGAATCATACTAGTTCAAGAAGCAATGCACTCTAGCAAGGATGACAAATCCAATGACATGGCTCTCAAAGTAGATATGGCAAATGCTTTCGATAGAATTGATCATGACATGATCTTGAAAATTCTAAGCAAGGTGGGATTCCATGAACAGTTCAGAAAATGGATAGCACTATGCTTTTTGGGGACCCATTCCTTCTTCCAGGCTTCCAGAGGAGTTAGACAAGGCTGTCCCCTCTCCCCATATTTATTCATTCTGGCAACAGAAGGCCTATCCCGGCTACTAGAACAACAAAGGGGCTTAAAAAACTTCCAAGACTTCCAATCCATCAGAAGGTTCAAAGAATCAATAATGCTCAGTTTGCAGATGATCTAATCTTATTGAGTAAAGCCACAAAATTGGCTGCCATAAGAATAAAAAAGGTTCTCAAAACATATCAAGGAAGCAAAAGAAATAAGATAAACCACATAGTTAAATATATTTCTCTAGCAAAGATAATAGAGAAGTCAAAGAGATAGAGAGAATATTGGGCTGTCAAAGCAAGACTAATGTCACTTTCAAATATTTAGGAATCCCTATCGGCTTCAGCAAGATTAAGAGTAACCAATGGAATGAAATTATTGAAAAAATAAAGAAGAGAATTGAAGGATGGTCCAATGTTTGGCTCACACACCATGGAAGAATGACCCTAATCAAGGTTGTCATCAATGCTTTACCTATCTACCAATGCTCTATTATCCATGCACCAAAGTCCTTTCTTAATGAGTTGGAGAAAATCATTAGAAGATTTTTATGGGCAGGGGGTAAACAGGATGGCAAAAGGAAATACAGCCTGATCAAGTGGGATATCATCACTCGGCCGATGAGTAAAGGAGGATTGGGTATTAAAGCAATAAGTAAGCAAATTTTGGCATTAAAAGCAAAACTGGTTTGGGAAATGATTACTCAGCCCTCAAAATGGTGGGTGCAAGCGTTGGTGCACAAATATTGCAATGGGAAAACTGGACTAGAGACCTTTGTCAATCCAAAAACTCTAAAAACATCCAAAATCTGGAAAGGAATTCAAGAGGCCAAAGACATTATTATAGAAGAATTATCATGGAATCCCACCTCTGGTAAAGAAGTCTTTCTCTCTCATAAGATTCTAGGAAATTTCAGACTACAAATAGAGCCTTCACTACAGGAGTGGCTAAATGACAATAATTTCAAAACTCTCAATTCCACCATGCATAATCAGAAGTTGAAAAATGAAGAACAACTTGGCCTTCCTACAAATTTACAGCCTCACTGGCAGATGGTTAAATCTCAATTGATTGGAAGACTACCATCTTATGCTGAAAATATAGATTTAATCATATGGGGATCTCCTATTGGAGATGGAAGATATATTGTAAACAAGGGATATAAGTCCATAATCAATCCCAGTTCTATAGGTAACATTACTTGGAATCTGATTTGGACTCCTTATTCAATCCCAAAGGTCAACTTCTTTCTCTGGACTACTTGCCACAATCATCAGCTTACTCAGGATAACCTAAAAAAAGAGGATTTTTTGGTCCGTCTATCTGCCCCTTATGCTATAATCAGGAAGAAAGTATAGCTCATCTAGTGTTGTCATGCCCTTTCTCTAGAGCAGTATGGGCCAAGCTTCATGAAGGCCTTCTTGGTTGGAGTGAAGCCCCCATGCTCTCTTCAATACCTGAGTTCATTTCTCCTAGAAATTCCTTCCTACCTGTAGAAATTAAAAATGATAAATCCATGCTCCAAACTTGGAAAATCATCCCCAAATATTTTCTCTAGGGAATATGGAACAGTAGGAACAAGAAAATTTTCAAAGAAGAAGCTCCCAATATAGATAGAACCATGGTCAAAATCCAATGTCTAGTTAGGGATACTATCAAAGCCTATCCATGCAATATTAAAAAAAGCCTCAAAACCGCTTCCTCAAGAAAAGATAGGCACAAAATACCTTCTGAAGTTTGACAGGGCCTCCAAAGGCAACCCCGGCATTTCCGGCATAGGGGGAACAATCCTCAATGAAGACGGCAAGGAGGTATGGTTTTACTTTCAATCGACTAGTTATAATACTAACAATTTTGCAGAATTTCATGCCCTCAAGACAGGAATGGAGCTGGCAGTAGAAAAAGAAATCAAACAGCTTACAGTGCGAGGGGACTCTCAATTGGTTATTAACAGCTTGAACAACAAAGCTAAGCCAAAATCTATTTGGCTTCAAAGAGTGTATCAGGAAGTGAAGGAAATCAGCCTTAATTTTGACCATATCCAATTTGAACACATCCCCAAGAATCTAAATAAAAGAGCAGATCAGCTGGCCAATAAAGGAACCCAGTTAGGGGAAGGAGTACTAAAGATATGTCAACCAGGCAATCTACAGAACAGGGACCAGCAACAAGCAGAAAATGTAGTGACAGGTGAATATGTAGCGCCAGAAAATATGTGCAGCGTCAGCTGAACACCCAACGCTAATTGAACTTGCCACGACAGAAGAATACGCAATACCAGTAGGGCAGGCAACGCCAACTGAATTTACAGCATCAGCAACACAGGCAGCGCCAAGTGAATATGCAACGACAGGCGAATATGTAGCGCCAATGGAATATGTAGCGCCAGATGAACGAGTAGCGCCATCAAAACATGCAGCGCCTAAGAAACATGTAGCGACAGTCGAATACGAAGTGATAGTGGATTATGCAGCGTCGGCCGGACACGCAACGACATCCAAACATGCAACACTAACAGAACATATAGAGCCACACGCAATACAAGTAGAACAATCAACGGGAACTATAGGAAAAGAAGGAAGAAGACCCTATCAGAGTCAAGAAAAGCATGATCTGGGATAATTGGTTACCCAACCCTTGATCCTATCTAATGTGGATGTGTATGCATATTCTATAATTATTCGTCCCACCTGTAATACAAATTTATTTTCCTTTTAAAAAAAAAAAAAACATACACGAGGCCATAGGCCATATGGGATGATCCTCCATTAGGATGTGATCTCCAACCATGCTCACCAGTGGTGTACAACCCTACAACATTTATAACTCAACTTTCACACCATCCTCTCTAATGCAAAAAAACCTAACAACCCAATCACTTCCTGCTTCTAGCAATTGTCCAATCCATTTGCAAGTGTTCCATACCATTACAATACCTCCCGATGATACAAAGCAGAAATCACATGGCAATCCCCCATCTTCCAAATACTTTTAAATGCTTGCTTACATTCCTCACTACCTATATTTCTTTCTTGTAATAAAATATATTTTGGACTATAAAAATCTATTAATTC
The DNA here is from genome assembly GCA_028583015.1 of Wollemia nobilis. NCBI lineage: Eukaryota > Viridiplantae > Streptophyta > Pinopsida > Araucariales > Araucariaceae > Wollemia > Wollemia nobilis. The sequence continues at coordinate 44,118,685 of JAQPPZ010016981.1, read as the reverse complement.
CTGATAACTCTTTTTTTTTTGAGGCTGTATCCATAACCCTAATATTCCAAGATACAATTTTCATGGTCATTTTTTATTCTTATTTATGGGCTTAGCCCCACTTCTTATTAGCACTAGTGATATTTGTTTCTAGTTTCACAAATCAATATCTGAGTTGCCTTTTCTCTTTGTTCTTGCTTTGAGGTTCTTCCTCTCCTTTCCATTTCCACCAATGCTTTCATCCTTATCAATCTCTTCAATTTTTCCAAAATTTATCATCTATAGAATTCTATTGCCCTAGAGAAGCTGAAGAGCAAGACATAACCATGAAAATACATTTTTCTATCCTGCCATGGAAACCCTAAAGTACAAGCAGCACCCTCCATAGCACTCATTTTCTCATGCTGCCCTAAAAACGCTTAGGTGCAATGCATATTTTCCATATTGCTTTCTCTATTATGCTTCCTTGAAACAGTGTGAGCGATAACCTATAGACTACTTTCATTTTTATTGCAAGGAGATGATTTCCTATTATTTGAGGAGATTGGAGAGGATTTATCTAGGCCAAACTTAACCTCTTTTGCCTTCTCCGTTTTGAAAATTGACTTTGCATTCTCCTTCGCAACTTTAATTCCTTCCATATTAACTTGCATATTACACTTACTCATCCTATACGTTGTCCTTAGTTTCTTCAAATGGTTGCTCTAAATGGACTGTGATGGCCTTCACAATCTAATGAGGTCAAGGGGCTTTCCTTGTGACCTTTTGGGGATTAGAAAATCTTTGATCATATCCATCTCCTATTACAATATGATACCCTTGTTTCATATTTGAGTTTGTCTCATGAACAAAACTTTTAATTTCTTTCTCGACCATTTTCACTTTTCAATCCTTGGCCACGTGTTCAGCTACAAAACATTTGCAACATCGAAATGTAATATTTCATAATCCCCTTGTTGATCCCATTTTCTTGATTCAGATGTAATCTTAACAGATTTTGACAAAGGTTTTGAAATATTCATTGCAACATATATTCAAGAAGCATGCTTTCACTCCTCAATAGTTGACCCCTCTTGGACAAACTCCCCTAAAATATTACCAATATTCTTCAAAACCTTCTTATTGATTAGCTGGTATGGTAGACCAAAAAGCCTAGCTCATACTGAAAGCCTTTCCAGAGTTTTTGTCTCCACAGAAAAATCCTCACTCCATGGCCTTAAATACAAGCCATCTTTCCCTCTAAACCATGGGCCACCACCACTTATTTGATCCCTGACTTTTTTTGAAGAAATGTCATTGAATAATTTGAAACCAATCCCCACTTCCATTTAATTCGCTTTTGAAGCTCTAAAAAAAACTGGCCAAATATCAGTTGAACTTGAATATTAATCTTCTGCTTTTAAAAACCATTATATCATATGCTCGATCATCTCATCCTTGATGAACATTTCTAATGTATCTTCTGCCATCTAGATAGGGCTTGCTATATAATTTTTCTTCCTTAATATTACTTCTCCAACTACGACATCCTCACTTCCGACTACGGTTTCTTTAAATGCATTTCTTTCGTTGATCATTTTCTCATAAGAATCCTTCACTTTTAAAAATTCTCCAAAGATATAAAAACAACCTTAAAGGTGATGCTTGCTCCTTGCTTGGTATATTATATTACTATATATATCATATAATATTATATTATTATATATATATACTATATTAATTATTTCTACATATATTATATGAAATGTGTATATATTTTTGTTTATCAAACTTAATGTCGAACTTTATAGCCCTTACTTTTGGTGGCAAACTTTTTTTATTTTTATCCTTGTTGAAATTGAATACAAACAAAAGCATGGTAATGTAGGTCCTTGGATATATACATTGCGCTTGATGTCTATGAAACTGTTTAACTGTCCTGTTATTTAACTACTATGTTAATAGCAACATATCTATTAATTAGGCCAATTCTTTTGAAACAAGGTTTAATTTTGTGCCTGATTTGGAAATCAGTTATTTTCTTCTGGCAAAGGGAGCAGGGACAAAACTTTTCCTTAGATATCAACAGTAACTATTGTCCAGTCCATAAAATTTGTTGTTCGTGTATCTTTGTTTAATCTCTGAACCATACTAATTCTTTTTCCTGGATAATGTATGGAAATCTCCAATATGCTATACCACTTTATATTAGCCCAGGAAAAAACAATTCAAATTCAGGCATAACTTGTCAGAATATAAACAGATCATTAACTATATCAATAGGGCAACTAAATGAATATTTGCCCACTTCACAGTTCTAAAATATTTCAAATAGAATACAGAGTGCAAGAAATCAAAGTTACTAATGTGAAAAGACCCACTATCAAAATGTGTCAATAGGGCAAAGAAATGGATATTTTCCCACTTCACAGTTCTAAAATTATAAAATATCCCAAATAGAATAAAGAACGCAAAAAACCGAAGTTACTGATGTGAAAAGACCCACTATCCTTACACATTGAAAGTTGAAGATTGCTATTATTATACTTCAATTGCAGGTAAAAGCTATTTAGTCAGAAATATCAGAATTTACTACCTAAACCAGTTGAGGACCTGCAAGCTAAAAGCCATTTACTCAGAAACATTAGAATTTACTACCTGAACAAGTTGAGGACCCGCAAGTTTCAGAAACGTTGCATTTGTTTGTGCAGCACATGCACGAGCCATCAGTGTCTTCCCAGTACCAGGGGGGCCATAAAGGAGGACCCCTTTTGGTGGACGGATACCAAGTTTCTGAAACCTCTCCTGATGAGTCATAGGTAAGACAATAGCTTCGACCAACTCAGTAATCTGTAGAAAGGTACCAACTTATTAGCTTTCCCAATTAGCAGACATAATATATTACACATATGTAAACATAACCCAAAATAGAATGCATTTTACAATTATGGGGTACAAAGTGTCTCAAATGGATTAGATATATACCTCCCTCCTAAAATGAGGAATATTACTTCCATTGGAGAGTGAAAAAGAGCCAAAAAAAATCACTATCAATTATATGCAATTTATTGCCCCACAAAGGAATTCTTTCAAGGCAGACAGAGAAAGGATTAAAAAAAGGATAAATTGTGCATTTTCAATCCTTATTTATTTAAAATAGATCATGGCATGCACCATGGGAATCTCCAGGCCTAAATCTATATTTGACCTTTCACACAAAACTTTATTAGACTTGTCAAATATGTAGGTAAACAAATGTCAAAAGGCAATCCTCAAAACAAATAGTCTAAAAGTTCAAATACTGCCCAAGAAAATAATTCTGACATATAAAGCCTAACCTTGGCATTGACTGCATCACGGAGATTAGATGAAGATAAAGTTCAAATTAAAAGTAGATGTGTTGCTTGCAATTTGGAATTACAGAATAGAAAACAAGAAAATATAGTACATTCCTTTCAGTGCAGAAGCAGGTTGCTTGTTACCTGCTTTTCAAGGCCCCCTATGTCATTGTAATCCTCTGTAGGCTTTTCGTCTACTTCCATAGCCTTTACTCGAGAATCATATTCTGATGGTAATGTGTCGAGTATTAAATAGCTATCTTTATTCACTCCCACTAGATCCCCAGGTTTGAGTTTATCTGCATCTACAAGCCCAACCACAGGCAAAAAGATTGTCTGCAATCACAGAAGCAGATAAAATGCCTAACATCACTGAAAATATTATGGATATTTGCAACATTTTTAAAGGGTAATTTTAGCGATGAAAATGTATGAAACATCTAAGCCACAGACAATATTTTTATTTGTATAAAGATCAATTACATAACTCAGAAACTTCAGAAAATTATTAAGGATTTACAATAAGATAAGAGGAGAGAAGGATGTCAACTTTTACATAGAAACTAAGAATCCGTTACTAATAAAAAACAGTTGGATTCTGGTGAAGCCAATACAATCAGAATAGGTAATGTTCAGTACGGAAGCTTTGATAATTGCATTTGAACATTTTTTAATTTGTATTAATCAAGGTGAGAGTGGGTAAAAGAAAATTTAAATGTTTTTTCAATCAAATACAACTCTCAGAGAATCACACCCATGCAAACAATAAAAGAATGAATCACTTTATAAATGGAATTTGCTTAACAACATTTTCAACATTATGAATTTCCAAGCTCAGCATGATACCTGCGATGCAAGAACTACTTCATGTCTGCCTTAATGATGTCGCAAGAAAGGTTAGAAAATCTTGAAAGACATTTCCTGACTTTATTTGACGTTGGAGGAACTCATCTCAGTGGGTCATGCAATGTCAAATAATAAAGAAACTTGTCTACTTTACTTTCAGGTATAATAAAACAATTTGAATTTTATTGACCCTGACTTGTTGGAGGCCAATGAAGAGGGTTTAAATATCCATATGAAGAATTTATAAACAAATCAAGTCATAATCTTATCCCAGAAGCAAACAAAAAATTTTGGGATTGGCTCTAGTCAGAGGTCGATCACATTCCTTAATGCTCCATACAAGATCTTGGTTCAAAATATTGCCCTATGAGTTGCACATTTGCTATCTATGTCACTTGAAACCTACTCTTCCTCTCAGATTTTTCATTATTGGGTACCTCCTGGGCATGGCTTGGATAGGTGTTGTATTCAACTAGAGCTTGAGTAAGTCTGAAAGATGTATCATATCGTATAAAACCCAAGGTGTATCAAAGGAGATTAAAAAAGAGCATATCCATCATACAAAGGCAAAATATATCTCTGTTCACACACACTACTTTATCCTCGAGCTCATATTCAGTTGGCATTTACTGATTTGTGCTGCAAGGAAATTATGGTTCAACTAGGAAGCATCTGGAACTGATTGTAGGCAGTAAGAATTCTCTATTTTCAGCAATTAAAAATTCTTATGATTAATATTGTCCTAAAACTGGTAAGGAATGTGTTCAAAAGAACAAGCAGCTAGTCTTATTGAGTTTTTAATCCCTCGTACATTTATTTAATATGAATTTTTACAAGTGAAAATCAAGATTGTAACTCCACCTACCTCAAGGTATTATATTCTTCAATATATTCATTCATATTAATCTCGGGTCCCCAAGGGACCACTTGATATGTACCTGCAGTACAGCAGCATGCACTGATTGGAATGCAAACAGCAGAAAAGCACAGACTGACGAGTAAATGAGAGAAGATAGTCGCCAAAACTGGTGATTTACACTCTTCACTGAAATGTATTAAATAGATGTACAAGGATAAATATGTGCTTGCTGGATAAGGTAACAAAGCACATGCAAAAATTACTAATCAGACGTTTTAATTAGAAAGATAGAAAGTTCTAATTAAAAAGATGCCAATTTACATGAACAGAAAATATACTACAAAGCATAAAAACATTCTATTATACAGATAAAAAGTCAAACATTCTAATCTCGTCATTTCCTCCCTGCTTATTTGAAGTTGTCCCCAACTTCTACAATAGGTGAGGAATCCAAACATTGAGCAAAAATATCATCCACCAATGATTGCCAAAAATCAGGAATTGGATCTTCATGATTTGTGACAGAAATCTCCTCAAAGTGATATGATTGTGAGACCCATGCTTGTTTAATTGAAGCCAAACATGGTCACCAACTTGGACAAAATGAGGTGCTCGAAATCCGTCATTAAGTGCTTTCAATGTGTTTTGTGGATGGTGAAGTATAACCTGAACTTTGATGTGAACCCTCACCATATTCTGTACAAAGGAAGAAACTTTATCTTGCTCCTTTTGTTCACAGGTCGAATGTGGAGTTGGAAGAGCTACCAGAATTGGAGCCAAGGGTTGAAAACCATCATTGACAAGATGCCCTCCCTACTTGAGATCTGCATCAATGGCATATTGAGAAGCATTTGTTTCAAGAATGAAAAGTTGTTGGAAAATAAGGTTTTGAGTGCAAGCCGGGAGCAAGTGGGAGGAAGCATGAGCAGGAAGCAGGAAGTAGAAAGCAAAGTGCGATCAAGGAACAAGTGCCACTTCTTGTTCCAGATCTTAGGAGAAACTCAAAAACTAAAGGATTCATGTGAAGAAAATCTAGGTAACATGGCAAGAAAGTCATTTTTGAAAGTCCTTACTAAAAGTAAGGATGCCCTAGTTGGAAGTAAGGATGCCTTAGTTGGAAGTATGGATGCCCTAGTTAGCGATAAGAGGAAGAGTAAATCTATGGCAAACCCTATCCAGGTAGCAGATACTACACCAGAAGTGATTATCAAGGATGAGATGATTGAGCATGATATAATGGTTCTTAAAACCAGAGGGTTAATATGTAAGTTCCATGGATACTGGCCAGGTTTTTATGAGATTCAAAATTGGATCAAGTGGAAGTGGGGATTGAATTCAAATTACTCCATGACTTTTCTTCCAAAAGGATTTTTCCTCATTATCTTCTCTAGTTCAAAATAAGGGATAAAATAATGGATGGAGGCCCTTGGTTTAGGGGTAAAGATGCATTATATTTAAGACCATGGAGTGAGAATTTTTTATGGAGATAGAGACTATTAAAAGGCTTTGATATGGATTAGGCTTTTGGACTTCCTTATCAACTCATCAATAAGGAGGTTTTGAAGAATATTGGTAATACTCTAGGTGAGTTCATCTAGGAGGGACCAACTACTAAGGAGAGAAGGCATGTTGTATACACTCAAATATGTGTTGCCATGGATATTTCAAAACCTTTACCATCCATTAGGATTAAATTTGAATCAAGAGAATGGGATCAACAAGTGGATTATGAAAATATTGCATTTTGATGTCATAAATGTTATGAAACTAGACACATGGCAAGAGATTACAAAGTGAAAATGATGGAGAAAGAGATGGAAATTTTTGGGCATGAGGGTAACTTCAATATGAAACAAGGAGATCATATCATAGGAGAAGCTAGGTCAAATCAAGGATTTTCCACTCCTAAGAAAGTGGTAAGAAAAACCCCTCTACATCATCAAATGGCAAAGGCCATTATAGTTCACTTGAATCAACCATTAGAAGAAAAAATGATATGAGGGATGAGGAAGTACAATGTGCAAGTTCAAATATAGGAGTTAAAGGTGTGAAGGAAGATGGGAAGGAAATTTTAAAGCAAAGGAATATGGGAGGTGAATTTTAAAGTAAATGAGGTGAAGGAGGTCAAGCTTAATCTAGGTAAATCATCTTCATTTTCCTCAAGTAGCATAAAATCTTCTCCTTACAATAAAAATGAAAGTAGTATAAAGTGTATTCATTGCACTTTAGGGTTTCAAGAGTAGTATAATAAAGAAAATCATATGGAGGATATCCAAGGAAATTTAGGGTTTCTAGGCCAACATAAGAAAGTAATGACTATGGAGGATCATCTATGCACTTTAGGGTTTTTAGGGCAACATAAAGAAGAAAGTGTTTATGAGGTTATTCCTTGCATTTTAGATTCTTTAGGGCAACATAAATCTTTAGAAGATAAGTCTCATTATGAATAATATGAAAAAATAGAAGAGATTGATGAAGATGAGAGTGTTGGTGGGAATGGAAAAAGGAGAGGAAGGTCATCAAAGCATGAACAAAGAGAAAAAGAAACTCAAAGGGATATCGATTTGGGAAGCCAAATAAAAATATCATAGGTGTTAACAAGAAGTGGGGCTAAGCCCACTAATAAAAATAAAAAGTGATGATGATGAAAATGATATCATGGAATATTAGGGGTATGAATAAGACCCCTAAAAAAGAGTTATTAAGGAATTAATAGGTTGTTATAGTCCTGAGTTTATTTTAATACAAGAAATAAAATTAAGTAGTGAGGAATGTAAGGATGCTTTTAAGAAGATTTGGAAGATGGGTGATTGTCTAGCAGTTTCTTCTATAGGAGCTTTAGGTGGTATTGCAATAATATGAGACAAATGCAAATGGGATGGACAATTATTAGAAGCAAAAAGTAATTGGGTTGTTGGATTATTTTATAGGAAAGAGGAAAACATCAAAGTTGGGGTTATAAATGTATATGCTCCAACTATAGTTACTCCTCGTGAAATATGTTGGAAGGACCTTAGCATATTTTTGTCAAATACAATGATGATTCATTGTGATCTATGGATTCTTGGGGGTGATTTCAACATTGTTCTATCTCCTTTGGAAAAGAAGGGTGGTATTCTAGGATGGTCTAAATCAATGCAATATTTTGCTTCATTTTTCAATTCAAATGACCTTTGGGATGTTAGTCCTTCAAGTTTTCAATATACATGGGATAATAGATGCATTGGGCAAACTCATATAGTAGAAATATTGGATAGATTCTTGTTATCCAATAAATGGTTGTAAATAAAGTATACAATCTCTTTAGATATTTTATTGCGAGCAGGATCAGATCACAAACCCATTCTTTTGACTTGTGATTTACCTAATAATGGTCATCCAAAGCCATTTTGCTTCTAGTCTATGTGGCTCCAAGACCTTGATTTTTTCTAGATGGTTATGTTATGGTGGGATGAATCAAATTTTGAAGGATCATGTATGTACATTTTTGTTCAAAAGATGAAATATTTAAAGGAGCAAATGAAGATTTGGAATGCCAAATATTTTGGTAATATTTTTAAAGAAAAGAAAGAAATTGAATCCAAGCTCAAAATTTTACAAGAGATAGTAGAAATTAATGGAATGGATCAGGATTCTTATGTGAAAGAAAAATAATTACTTTCTGATTATCATAATGCATTGAAAAAGGAGTCATATTGGTTCCAAAAATCTAGAGAGAAATGGCTCAAGGAAGGAGATAGAAATACAAAAATTCATGCTATAGAAAATAAATTTTTCTTTTTATCACATCAAAAATATTTTAACTCTAGATGGAAGAAATATTGAGGACAAAGAAGATATAAGGAAGGAAGCAATTAATTATTTCAAAAATATTTTGTCAGATACTGGGCAAGATAAGGAGGCACAAGATAAGCTTTTGCAAAATATTCCATCAATTATCACATAGGGACAAAATGAAAGCTTGATGAAGAAGATATCTATGGAGGAGCTACATGAAGCAGTTTTCTCTTTCCATCCTAACAAGGCACCTGGCCCTGATGGATTTCCTGCAATTTTCTTTCAAAATTTGGGATTTATTGAAGAGTGATATGTTAGTTGTGGTTGAAGAGGCCTAGAAAAGGAAGGCTATAATAAGTGAGATCAATGCCACTTTTATTATATTGGTTCCCAAGAAAGGTGAGATAAAATATTTTGATAATTTTCATCCAATAAGCCTTTGTAATATGATTTATAAGATCATTTCAAAAATTATGGCAAATAGGTTGAAAGGCATTCTAGATTGTGTTATCTCAAAGGAACAAGGTGGTTTTGTTTATGGTAAACAAATTCTTGATGGTATAATCATTGCATAGGAGGCCATACATTCTCTTCATTCCATGAAAAAACTAGGTATGCTTATGAAATTAGATATGAACAAAGCATATGATAGGGTTTCTTGGAATTTTCTACATGATATTCTCAAAAAGTTTGGTTTTGATTATAGTTGGTGTGAATGGATTAAATGTTGTTATAGCACTAGGAAATATTCTATTTTGATCAATGGTTCTCCTGTTGGTTACTTTAAGTCATCTTGTGGACTTTGTCAAGGTGATCCACTATCTCCTTATCTATTCATTATTCTTGTGGAAGCATTAGGGAGAGCTTTCTCAAAGGTAAAAATGGAAGGAAAAATCAAAGGTATTCAAGTTGTAAAAAATGGTCCCTTGAATCTCATCTCTAATTTGTTGATGATACTTTTTTTAAATCAAATTTGGTAGGTTGGAAAGGTAAGTTCTTAACCATGGTAGGAAGGCTACAACTCATAAATACTACATTGCAATCCATCCCTATTTATATGATGTCACTTTCAAGATTGCCAATAGGTATAGCATTATAAATTGATAAAATTCAAAGAGACTTTCTATGGAAAGGTTGTGAGGAAAAATTTAGGTTTCCTCTTTGTAAGTGGGATAGGGTTTGCAAAGGAAATAATATTGGAGGAGCAAGCTTGTGGAATTGTAGACTTATGAATTTGGCATTAGGGGCAAAGCTTGGGTGGAGATTATTTAGAGATCAAGGAAAGAATTGGGACAAAAATATATAGGTTCTCTTGATGCAATGAAATTATTTAGGAAAAGAACCCTACCCAAAGGATCATCAACATGGAACTTCATATCAGATAGTTTACAATTGATAAAGAAACATATTAGATGGTCAGTCAATGAGGGGAGTTATGCAAATTTTTGGTTTGATGCTTGGTTGAAGCCTTATCCTCTTATCTCTGACTCAAAATGGCAACCATTGGCTCAAGCATGCCTAGCTTGTAAAGGTCCAAAGGTCAAAGACTATATTAATATGAGCAACAACTCTAGATCATGGATTTCTTTTAGTAACTTGGTTGAAGGAGAGGAACTCAAACAAATTGTAGATGAACTTCAAAAGATGCTTCAAGAGTTTTATTTACCAATTTTTACATGAAAGGATGAGTTGGTTTGGAATTTATCAAAGGATGGTGGATACTCGGTCAAGTTGGGATATGAGGATTTAGAGCAATCAAAATTTCCTTCTCCCAAAGATTTTCCTTGGAAGAATGTTTGGTCATTAGAGGCTCTCCCTAAGGCCTCAACATTCCTTTGGTTAGCAGTTCAAAGTAAGATTCTTATAGGAGAGAGTCTATAAAGAAGAGGATATTATGGACCTTTTAGATGTGCCTTGTGTGAGAAGGATTTAGAAACATTAGACCATTTACTTCTTCATTGTCCCTTTGCTCACACCATTTGGGGTTACTTTTTAAAAATATGAAATTATATTGGGTAGCTCCATCAACATTGAAAGAGTTGATGAAATGTTGGATTAATTATTTTAAAGCTAAAGCATTATGTATTCTGTGGAGGATTGGCCCTACCATTATTTGTTGGAATTTATGGCTTGAAAGGAATAATAGAATTTTTAAAATAAATCTCAAAATCATGCCCAAGTTTAGAACCGTATTATTGCCTCTTGCAGAATGTCTACAAATATGGTGCTCATCATGGGAAGTCTCAAGTGTAGAAAAAGAGGTGGTAATAACTTGGCTATAGGATTTGAACATACATGGAAGAGTCATCTATGATAATGGAATTAAAACAAAGGATCTACTTTGATCTAGGGTAAAATGGAAATGTCTAGAAATTGGGTTTATCAAAATTAATTTTGATGGTGCTTCTAAAGGAAATCTAGGAAAAGTTAGTGGAGGTGGTGTTTTTAGAAATAATGAAGGCAAAATTCTCCTCACTTACTCATAATCATATGGAACTTCAACTAACAACTATGTAGAGGCTAGGGCACTTCTTACAGGGATTAAAATTGCAATAGAAAAAGGATGGAAATATATTTCAATTGAGGGGGATTCACAAATTATCATCAATGCTATTAACAAAAATGGATGTGGAGACTGGATAAAAAATAATATTATTGTTGATGTTCATCACCTATTACTAGAGGCAATCTCTTGGAAATGTGAGCATATTTATAGAGAAGGAAATTGGGTAGCAGATAATTTAGCCAATTGCGGTGTTGATCTTCATCTTGGTGAAATTCAAATTTTAGAAGGCAACTGGCCAAGTGAGATTTTATCTCTTAATCAAAATGATGTCAAGGAGCTGATTGTGGAAACATAGCACTTCGAGGAAGTTGAAGAATATATTTAATAGAAAAAGAAATGAAAAAAATTGTGATAAAAAGGCATGTTGGATATGGTTTAATTGACATAACAACAAATGTAATATTTTGGTATTTTGATGGGAGTGGCCCCCAATAGAAGCCACATATAACTTATTAAAAAAAAAAAGAATGAATAGTTGTTGTAGGTGGGGGGATCAAGCAATAGGAGCAATGCAATGAGCATCTTCTCGAAGGGTATAAAGAGAGAAATTTGTGTAAATTGATAGGTTTTATTGCAAGTCTACCAAAAGCAAAGGATTAAAAGAAGAAATAAAATTATTACACTTTACCATCCTTGTGCAACAGGTAGGTCTTGTGAAACCTGTCAAAAACAGCCTTACGATTATATTGATCTGGTGCTCCAAGTAGCAAACTGCAACAATCCAACAGAGTGACATCACATACCACTGTCCTAGAATGGCTCAATGGCAAATGTCACAGAACACTGCTGAATGACAAGAGTAGGCTGCCCTTTCTTCTTGACCCATCCCAAGGGGTATGGGCATGGATGCTTTGTAGTTGGTAAACGAAGGTCATCCACCAATTTTTGTGAAATCAAGTTCTTTTGACTGCCATTATCAAGGATCAGCTCCACCAATGTATCCTTGATTTGACAATTTTGTGTGAACAAAGCTTCCTTATTTTTTGCATCATAATAATTGACCATAAGAACAAATTAAGGATTTGTAGTGTTGGGATTCTTTACCTCAATAATAATTGACCATAAGAACAAATTAAGGATTTGTAGTGTTGGGATTCTTTACCTCAATCGTTGAATCTTCATGCTACAGATATGGGTACAATTGCAACTCACCTAGAAAGGCCTTGGCCTTCTTTGATTGCAAAAAATGGTATTCTTCGGTAAAATGTGTAACATGCTTATGATAAGCACAAAAATTCTTTTTCCCATTGCCAAAACTTTTAGTAGATCCACATCAGGATTTGGAGAGTTGGGTAAGGTAGAAGTGATCTTTTTTTGAGATGCATGAGACAGGTTAGTCTTCTTCTTTTGCTGCCGCGCTTTCTCCTTTAAAGAAGGTCAGTAAGCATGCTCCAAGAATGTAATGGGGATAACCTCTATATCCTCTCTAAGATGAGAAAAATCCAGATACAAATTTGATGCGAAGGGCATTGTCAAGATCAACCACGTCCAAATTGATAGAGTCAATTGAAATCCTCAATGTATTGTTTGACTGACTAGCCATATTTTTGATGAAGATGAAGTCAAATAGTCGACAACTCCTCGGCATATCCAAGGGGATAAAAACGCACTCGAAGAGTTGTTTTCAACTCTCAGTAAGCATGATCCAAGAATGTAATAGGGATAACCTCTATATCCTCTCTAAGATGAGAAAATAATCCAAATACAAATTTGATGAGAAGGGCATTGTCAGGATCAACCACGTCCAAATTGTTAGAGTCAATTGAACTCCTCAATGTATTGTTTGACTGACTAGCCATACTTTTGATGAAGATGAAGTCAAATAGCCGACAACTTCTCGGCATATCCAAGGGGATAAAAACGTGCCCTAAGAGTTGTTTTCAACTCTTAGTAAGCATGCTCCAAGAATGTAATGGGGATAACCTCTATATCCTCTCTAAGATGAGAAAACAATCCAGATACAAATTTGATGTGAAGGGCATTGTCAAGATCAACCACGTCCAAATTGATAAGAGTCAATTGAACTCCTCAATGTATTGTTTAACTAACTAGCCATATTTTTTATGAAGATGAAGTCAAATAGCCGACAACTCCTCGGCATATCCAAGGGGATAAAAACGCACCCGAAGAGTTGTTTTCAACTCTTTCCGTGTAGCAATTTCTGGTTGCTTTTTTGCTTGCAAAAGCTTGACGTGTGATTGTCCCCAACTGAGGACTTGATCGTTTTAACGAAGGTGAAGCCAAACAGCCAACATCTCCTTGACATATAGAAGGGGATAAAAGCATGCCCTATGAGTTGTTTTCAACTCTTTCCATGTAGCAATTTCTGGCTGATTTGTTGCTTGCACAAGCTTGACGTGTGATTGCCACCAAATTAGGGCTTGATCATCCATATGAACCCTAGACATCATGATCTTTAGTTCCTTTGTGAGCTGGAGTTGCGTCTTGTGACATGCCTCTAGACTGTGACCCCAAGCACCCACTTTACCCCCATCAATTATGCCATCAAAATGAGAAATGGATATCTTGGTCTTCAATTTGAAGGCAGGTTGGGGAATAGACAGACGAAGAGGGAGAACTGATGGATAGTTGTCCCATAAGAAGTTGGAATATATTTGTCACTTAACCAGTGAGTTTCAGCTGGATAGTTGTCCCATAAAAAGTTGGAATATATTTGTCATTTAACCAGTGAGTTTCAGCTGAAACTCATTTCATTGCTATTGTTGATTGTTCAACTCTTGGGTCAAAAACTGAATTAAATCAGATTTAGGTGTAAAGCTTCTTGAAATAGCCACCACAAAAATTTGAAAAAATTGGAAGAAATTTAAAAAGAAAAAAAAAAAAGAGTACTACAACAAAAGGACAAAAAAAAAGATAATTTGCAAAAATCAGATGGACGAAAATGTACTCTACTTAGCGGATCCACCAGAAGAATGCTGGTTTGCAGGGAAAAAAAAAAGACAGCAGCTTGGGGCAGCAAACGCAGAAGCAGCAAACTGAACAGCAGGGTGGGGTGCCGCAACTAACCTCAACTTAAGACATAGTAAAATGATACTCAGCAAGGATAAATTCCAAGTGAGCAAAGATTTATTTGGAGACCTCAACGAGGCTCCGATACCAAATAATGTGTGCCTGCAGTGAAATTATAAGAGCACCATGCACCAACTGGAATGCAAACTGCAGAAAAGCATAAACTGGAGCAAATGAGAGAAGATATGTGCCTGCAGTAAAATTATAAGAGCAGCATGCACCAAATGGAAGGCAAACTGCAGAAAAACACAAACTGAAGAGCAAATGAGAGAAGATAGCTGCCAAAACTAGTGATTTAAACTCTTCATTTGAATTTATTAAATAAATGTACAAGAATAAAGATGTGCTTGCTAGATAAGGTAACAAAGCACATGCAAAAGATACTAACTGGAAAGTTCTAATTAGAAAGATATAAAGTTCTAATTAGAAAAATGCTAATTTACATGGATAGAAAGTATGTTATAAAGCAATCAAATGGAATTTTCTCAACCGGTTATATTCCGTTACTTTCAAGGAGAACACCCAGATTCAAATCTTACCAAGCAATAAATGCATAATTGCCAAACTGTTGTAATACCACTATATGGTCATGATGTAACATGGCTGGGGCCAGTTTCAATCCCATATAACCAACTAAAAAAGGTATGTTATAAAGCAGAAAAGCATTCTAATATACAAACATAAAAAGCCAAAGATTCTAATTTCATCTCCAATTTCAACAATGTCTTTGCCTTTCTGCAGTTCTAAATGTTGCCACAAAATGAGCCATTTTCAATCTTCAAAGCGGGAAAAGGATAGTCCAGGCAGAGACCAACAAGAAAGTGGAATGTCTCTAGTAAAAATCCAATTAATTAGTCCAAGTGGCACAACAATTTCAAAAAACATGAGACTAATGACAGGAATGATAAGACTCCACCAAGTGGACGTTGAGCTTTGAAAGCTTAATTGACATATTTTCAACATCACTAGCAATTTATGATCAATATATCCTCTTGCTGTAATCATTAGTTTTTTTTTTTTTTTTTTGCTGGTTACTACATTGTGTAATGCATTGCCTTGTGTCCTGCAATGTTTTCAAAGAATATTTTTTTTTTCAAGTATTTCCAGTATATATAAAGGAGGTTACTCTACAATCAAAAAGGTTGATGGTATGGATGGTTGACTTGTACTACAGTATGTTGCTACAGGGAATATGGTGCACTTACAATTATCCTATTGTGGGAGACCCTATTGGTGTATATGAACCTAAGAAACATATAATGGAAGGTGACAATAATGTTCCACAAAGAGAAACCATTTGTGGATATGTGATATAGGCAGCCAGACGAATTTGAATTAGTGTCAGGCATCAATATGATGGCTGTCTTCAACTTTATTTCTTGCTCATAAAGGCCATATCTCATTTGTTGTATTATGCATATTTGTAATGGCCCGCTGTAGCCATATTGGCTATCCTTAATTGTTGGCTTGAGCCCTGTAGGTTAGAGTTTGAGTTGGCCCTTGACTATTTGGGTTAGGGTTTGTTGCTTTGATAGTCTATAAAAAGGAAGAGAGATGTTATAGTTGAATGATCAACTCATTCTTCTAACTTCTATCATCTCTGGTGTGCATAAGAGACATCACCTGTTAGGGTACCTAAGAATAGATATTTGGGGATATAATATTATATTGTATAAGGGTTGGCATGGGCCACACATAACCCAAGGTTGATTATATTATATTAGTAGTCGGCTCCCCAAAGTAGAATTAAAAGGTAGATATATAAGGAAGAGATAATTGTCATTGTAATCATCATGGAGATCAATCATATATAATCGTTTGTGCCCACGAAGTGGCTTATAGGACTTTGCCCTCCTTAAGTGGCACTCTCATATTGGGAGATCTTGTGGAGTTGTTCCTTCCTTAAGGAATACGATTGGTGTTTCCCTACCTTAAGGGTTTACAGAATAAAGTTTTGTAACATGTGGTATCAAAGCACGACTCTTGGAAGCAGTACAAAAATATTGTTTTTTTATCGAGACATCTCGAAGGAAGAAATTTTTTTCGCGTGCTGGTGTTTTCCAATCCCTTATGGCGGATATTCTAGTCTCTGTTTTTAGGCAGCAAAAGTTGCTAGTTCCATAGCAGGTTTTCCGATTACATTCGGCAAAGAGAGCGTTGGTGCATTCGACGAGGAGAGCGCAAACGAATAAAGGGAAATCAAACAATTAAATCGAATTTTTTAAACTTATCTTATATACCAATTGAAAAAAGCTGCGAAACCCTAAAATCGTCCTCTACAGTCAATTGTTGAAGCCTGGCAACTGGGTAAAATTCTTGGACGGATGCCATTTTTGAATCGTTATTGTCTCCCAGGCAGTCTCAATCCATCAGCAACTTACACTGGCTTCCGAAGAACGTTAAAAGTACACACTCACAAAAAATGGACAAGCTATCAAACTATGGAAGAAATTCGATCACACACGGACGTATAAGGTGTTTTTTTTTTTCACAGAAATAATTATTCGGTTTCTAAGGTTTAAACAGCCGGTACGTATCCAATTTCTAAGGTTAATCCGGTACGTATCCAATTTCTAAGGTTAATCCGGTACGTATCCAAACCCTAAACCAGTCCCCCAACCGCTGAAGGATGTTGAGAAATGTGGCTCGGATAGGAACTTCTTGCATAGGCTTCAATATGAACGTGCTAGAAGTGGTTCGAGACATTTCTAATTCTATTTTGAAATTCATTTAAGTGATTTTCTATTTTTAAGTTCACTTAAGTGATTCTATTTTGTAATTCACCTAAGTGATTCTATTTTGAAATTCACTTATGATTTTCTATGTTTAAGTTCACTTAAGTGATTCTATTTTGTAATTCACTTAAGTGATTCTATTTTGAAATTCACTTAAGTGATTTTCAATTTTTTAACCTTACATCTCAATATGAGATGAGATCAAATCTTAGGGTTAGAGAGATTAGGGTTACCTTTTTCAAAGATAAAAGGAGAAGGTCAAGAGTGTGTTTACACACAGAAAAGAAGAGAAGGAGAACAGATTGCTGAAGGAAAAACTGCAAGCTTAGGAGGAGAAGAACAGTGAAATTGCTGGCCAGAAAGGCAGCAAGAGAGCAGGGTGTCCTGCTGTAGCTGTAGCCTCCTTTATTTTGTATATTTCAAGTTCTTAAATATATTTAACTTCCGCTGTTCACGCTGTTTATTTTTCCAGCCATCTGTGTGACTGTTGCATGTTTAAATAAATTAATTTCAGGTCTGATTTATTTTAAAATAACGTAGGACAGCAGTTATCTAGGGTTAGGAAAATTTACATGGTATCAGAGCTAGGTTTTGTGATTGAGATCCTCAAGGGTTTACAGCAGTAGATCACTGCTGAATATTAAAAAAAAAAAAAAAAAGCAGTTAGAGGGTTTCATATTTTTTTTGCTTGAAGGACTAAGCTTATTTGCAGGACTGCTTTTTTGAGTCATTCATATAAGATCTGAAAGTTTGTACAGCAGATCTCGGAGATGGCAGCAGCTAGCCTCTGATTTGAGGATAGATTGGAATGTGCCTCCAATTTCTTGCCCTGGAAAGTCAAGGTAATGTTCTTATTGGAAGAGAATGATCTCCGGGATATTGTCAAGGATGATGTGACTCCGCCTACAGATCCGCAGCAATTGGCAGCTCACAAAAAGAAGGGAGTGAAGGCCAAGAGGATGATCTTGGATGCAGTGAAAGATCACCCGATTCCTCACATATCCGAGAAGACTAAGGCAAAGGAGATGTTTAATGCCCTGGTTAGCCTCTACCAGAGCGAGAACATAAACAGGAAGATGATATTGCGGAACAAACTCAGATCTATGGAGATGACCAGATCTAACACCGTTACCAGTTACCTGATGAAGATCAAGCAGATTCGTGATCAACTGGCAGCAATTGGGGAGAAGGTTGAAGACACAGAGTTGGTGAATGTGGCACTGAATGGTTTCTTAGCTTCATAGGAACCATTTGTCAAATGCATTTGTGCTCGTGAGAACCTTCCCAACATTGAGAAATTGTGGGATGATTTCATCCAAGAGGAGACTCGAATGGAGTCAAAGGCCAGCAAGAAAGGTGGTGACGATAACCTAGCTCTCTTTGGGCAAACCAAGAAGGGCAAAGTTAAAGGACCCAGCAAGGGTAAGGTAAAGAATGAGGAGTCAACCTCATAGTCAGGGAAGAAGGACTTGAGCAAGATCAAGTGCTTCATTTGTCATAAGCATGGCCATTATGCATCACAGTATCTAGACAAGAAGGGCAAAGGGAAGCAGTAGCAAACGCAGGTAGCAACCTCTGCAAAAACTCAAATAAGCGAGTTTGCTGCCAAATTCGAGAAAGATTTCTCGTTGGTCTCTTGCCTTTCTACCAACACGGTACCAAGAGATGTTTGGTATGTGGATAGTGCGGCATCTCGACACATGACATGTTAGAAAATATAGCAAAATTATGTGCAAGCAGAAAAACACAATAACGCAGGAAAAACAGTAACACAGATTTTACGTGGAAAACCTGCAATGTGCAGGAAAAACCACGGGGCAATGGCAGCTTGATCTTTTATTGATTTCGGCAGAATTACATTCAATCAACATTTACATGCAAGGGGTCATTCCCCTTTTATAGAAAAAACAAAACTGTTCGTTTCCTCTCCCAAAGGAAGACTCCAAAAACTGTTTGTTTCCTCTTCCAAAGGAAGAGTCCAAAAAACTGTTTGTTTCCTCTCCCAAAGGAAGACTCCAGAAAACTGTTTGTTTCCTCTCCATAAGCTGCACCACCATGCACCTCTCTGCTGAAGAACATTGGAGATCTGGATATTGACTTCACCTCCTAACATTCTCCCACTTGAAGTCGATATACAGGAATTCTTTGCCTATGTTTTTCCATCCAAGTGCCAATTGCCCAATGCTGCCCTTATCACATTTTCAGCAAGCCCAAAGAAGTTCTGCACCACTCAAACTTCTCTGTCTTGACCGACTTAGTAAGCATATCTGCAGGATTCACTTCAATGTCGATTTTCTGCAACAGGATCCTACCTTCTTCCACCACATTTCTTATAAAGTGGTACTTGACATCAATGTGTTTCGTGCGATCATGGAATGTTGGGTTCTTCACTAGCTGAATAGCACTTTGGCTATCACAATGCAACGTAATTTTCCCCTGCATTACCTTGAAGTCACCCAACAATCGCTCTAGCCAAATTGCCTCTTTGTTGGCATGAGTCGCTGCAATATATTCTGCTTCAATGGTTGATAAAGCCACCACAAACTGCAACTTAGAAGCCCAACTCACAGCTCCACCAACAAGAGTGAAAGTATATCCTGTAGTGGACTTTCTCCCATCTCTATCTCCACCATAATCAGAATCCACAAAACCTTTAACTTGCAAACTATCCGATCCGTAGTAAATAGCAGCATCTGAAGTGCCTCTTAAATATCTAAATATCCACTTCACCGCATTCCAATGCTCCTTACCAGGATTTGCCATGTACCGGCTAACTACTCCCACTGCTTGGGCAATATCCGGTCTGGTGCTCACCATGGCATACATGAGGCTTCCTACTGCTGATGAATACGGTACACGAGACATGCTTGTCTTCTCTGCTTCTGTTCTAGGACATTGGTTGGAAGACAATTTTAAGTGTGAAAGAAGTGGGGTACTAACTGGTTTTGCATTCTGCATATTGAAGCGCTGCAGAATCTTTTCTATATATGACTTTTGACTTAACCAGATCTTTCTTCCTTTTCTGTCCCTGTGTATCTTCATCCCTAAAATTTGGTTTGCTGCTCCTAAATCCTTCATTTCAAATGTCCTAGCCAACCGAGCCTTAAGATCAATGATTTTCTTCATGTTGGGGCCTGCAACCAACATATCATCAACATACAATAGCAAAATAATAAAACTGCCATCATTAAACCTCTTATAGTATCCACAATGGTCAGCTTCACTCCTGCTGAAACCTTGGCTCTTCATGAAGGTGTCAAATTTTCTGTACCACATCCTTGGCGCCTGTTTCAACCCATACAAAGATTTCTTCAATCTGCAAACCAAATGCTCTTTGCCTCTTTCTTCATAGCCCTCAGGCTGATCCATATAAATCTCCTCCTCAAGATCACCATGCAGGAAAGCAGTCTTTACATCAAGCTGCTCCAGTTCTAAATCTTGTGCTGCTACAAGTGCAAGTAAAACTCTAACAGTAGTCATCTTCACAACTGGAGAGAAAATTTCATTAAAGTCTATACCTGACTTTTGCACATAGCCTTTTGCCACCAAGCGAGCTTTATAGCGTTCCAACAACCCATCGCTGTTTTTCTTTACTTTGTAAACCCACTTGTTTCCAACAGCCTTTCTTCCAGGTGGGAGATCCACAAGTTCCCACGTTTTATTCTTGTGAAGTGCCTCGATTTCCTCCTCCATGGATTTCCTCCACTTTTTTGCATTCTCAGACTCTCTAGCTTCCTGAAATGAACTAGGCTCACCATCATCAGTTAACAAAGCAAAAGAGGACTGATAAACATGAGAATACCTTTCCGGACACTTTTGTGGACGTGTAGATCTTCTAACCCAATGATCTGTTGATTGTGGCTCTTGGTCTTGTGACTGTTGTGGCTGCTCTACTTGCTGTTCTACTTGCTGTTCTGCATGCTGGTCAAAAATTTCAGCATGCTGATTTTCATTTTCATCTTCGTTCATGTCTACTTCAACTGGTACAACATTAGGTGTTTGCTGTACCTCCTTCCTTTGCATGGATTTTTCATCAAAAATAACATCTCGGCTAATAATTACCTTGTGGGCAGTAGGATCCCACAGTCTATACCCCTTTACTGCATCTCCATAGCCGAGAAAAACACATTTGCTTGACTTTGGGTCAAGTTTGGACCTTTTTTCTTTAGGCACATGGGCAAATGCATCACAACCAAAGGTACGCAAATGAGAGTAATCAAATGGCTTACCACACCAAACCTCCTCTGGAATCTGTCCATCCAACGCAGCTGTAGGTGACCTGTTAATGAGGTAAACAGTTGTATTAACAGCCTCTGCCCAAACCTTTTATCCAACATGGATGCGCTGAGCATGCTTCTTGCACGTTCCATGATTGTGCGATTCATCCGCTCAACCACACCATTTTGTTGTGGAGTATATGGTACAGTCTTCTGGTGCTTAATTCCTTCCTGCGTACAAAATTTATCAAATTCCTTGGAGCAATATTCACCCCCATTATCTGACCTAAGACATAAAACAGGCTTGCCCAAACTTTTCTCTACTCGAGTTTTGAACTCTTTAAATTTCTGCAAAGCTTCCGACTTCTTCTTCAGAAAATAAACCCACACTCTCCTAGAATAATCATCTATAAAAGTCAGAAAATAGATGGCACCATTTAAGGACTGAGTGGGGACTGGTCCAAATATATCCGAATGTATAAGTTGCAGAAAATCAGAACTCTTACCAGGGCTTGCAATAAACCGAACCCTCTTTTGTTTACCAAAAATACAGTGCTCACACAAGTCTAAATTGCAAGACTTAATCCCAGAAAGCATACCTCTGTCATGCAGAATTTTCAGACCTTTTTCACTCATATGGCCTAGGCGTTGATGCCATAGCATTACTGCATCCTGAACTAAAGTTGTTGCTGCTGCATGGTTTGTCACCGTATCACCGCATAAACGATATAGGGTCCCATAAGATTCTCCCTTTGCTACTACAATAGCACCTCTGGTAATTTTGCAATAGTTGTTACCGAAAGTGATAGAATACCCTAGCTTATCCATCATCTTGATTGAGAGCAAATTCTTCCGCAAATCTGGCACATGTCGTACATCACATAACATCCTTTCTCTACCATCGTCCAACCTGATCCTTATGTCCCCTCTTCCCACAATTTCTAAAGGGTGATCATCACCCAAGTAGACCTTCCCACCACTATATGGCTGATATTTGTCAAACCAGTCTCTTGAGGAGACATGTGGAAAGATGCACCCGAGTCCAAAACCCAAGTATATAAAACAGATCTGTTGTTGCTGATACAGAAAGCCTCACATGTTGCCGTCTCTCCAGAATTTACTGTACTGGCCTCAGCTGATGGCTGAAATTGCTTTTCACCATTTTTTTCCTTTTTTAACTGCCAACAATCCTTCTTTGAGTGCCCTGGCTTCCCACAATGCCAACACTTCCCTTTCAGCTTGCGTCCTTTAGACTTAGATCTGGACTGTGATCTACTTTGTTGACTCTTCTCGAAAGATCGACCTCTCACAGCTAGGGCTTCATTGGTTGAGGGTTCCAAAGACGTTTTCCGCCTCAACTCTTCTACCAACAAAGCGGCTACCACATCATCAAAAGTTAGAGCTCCTGATGATGAATTGCTGATGGTCATCACCAAATGATCCCAAGTCTCCGGGAGGGAACAAAGTAGGGTGATAGCTCTGTCCTCATCCTCCATCTTCACATTAACTGAAACCAGTTTACTGATAAGGGTATTAAACTCATTCAAGTGATCTGCCACAGATGAACCCTCCTTCATCCTTAGGCTGTAAAGCTGTTTTTTCAGAAAAACCTTATTTGTTGCAGATTTCGTCTCATACAACTTTTCAAGCTTCTTCCAAAGGGCTTCCGCGGTCTTTTCTTCAACAACATTGAACAAGACGGAGTCCGCTAGGCATAGACGGATTGTAGAAACCGCCTTCCTATCCAGCGTTGCCCACTCCTCATCTTTCATGCTTGCTTGGTTTACTCGCGACCCCTTTCAAGGCTAGGGCTTGGTCATTTTGAACCAACAAATCCTCCACCTTCATCTTCCATAGGGCGAAGTTCCTGCCATCAAACTTTTCAATCTCAAACTTGGTTACACTTCCAGTCATTGTTGCAGCTCCCACTCGCACAAAACCCTAGGCTCTGATACCAGATGTTAGAAAATATAGCAAAATTATGTGCAAGCAGAAAAACACAATAACACAGGAAAAACAGTAACACAGATTTTACGTGGAAAACCTGCAATGTGCAGGAAAAACCACGGGGCAATGGCAGCTTGATCTTTTATTGATTTCGGCAGAATTACATTCAATCAACATTTACATGCAAGGGGTCATTCCCCTTTTATAGAAAAAACAAACTGTTCGTTTCCTCTCCCAAAGGAAGACTCCAAAAACTGTTCGTTTCCTCTTCCAAAGGAAGAGTCCAAAAAACTGTTTGTTTCCTCTCCCAAAGGAAGACTCCAGAAAACTGTTTGTTTCCTCTCCATAAGCTGCACCACCATGCACCTCTCTGCTGAAGAACATTGGAGATCTGGATATTGACTTCACCTCCTAACAGAACCAGCATGTCCTTATTAGACCAAAAGAATCTAGCCCAGAAACAACACAAGTGATAGGGGTTAGAGAAGGCAGTCTATACAGGTTGCAGGGTGAACCTATTCAAGCCCAAGTTCATAGCAGTAACAACTAGTGTGAGTTGTGGCACAAGAGGATGGGGCACTTGCATCATAGAGTGTTGCCTATTTTGAGGGAGATAGTCACAGGTCTTCTAGAGTTCAGCATTGAGCAACAAGGAGTATGCAGAGGGTGCACGCTTGGCAAGCATGCCAAGGTTGTTTTCCCAAACAACGAGCATAGGTCTAAGGAGATACTAGATCTAGTACATTCGGATGTTTGTGGACCGATGTCAGTAGCATCAATTTCAGGTAGCATGTAGTTGTACTATGTTTCCTTTATTGATGATTTCTCTCGCAAGACATGGATCTACTTCTTAAAGACCAAGGATGAAGTCTTTAGCAGGTTTCAGGAGTTCAAAGCTCTAGTTGAAAACCAAACAGAGAAGAAGATCAAGGTCTTGAGATCAAACAATGGGGATGAATATACCTCCAAGGAGTTCGATGGTTTCTACAAGCAAGTAGGAATCAAGAGGGAGTTGACTGTTCCATACAACCCACAACAGAATGGGGTTGTAGAGCGAAAGAATCAATCCATCATAGGGGCTACTAGGGCCATGATTCATGACCAAGGCTTGTCGATGTTTCTTTGGGCAGAAGCATGCAACACAACAATCTACATCTAGAAGAGGTGTCCTCACAGGATCTTGGAGGACAAGACACCAGAGGAGGCATTCATTGGTGTGAAACCAGAGGTGAGTCATTTTCGCATCTTTGGATGTCCAGTTTATATCCATGTTCCAGTAGAGAAGAGGACCAAGTTGGAGCCCTCCAATAGGAAGGGTTTATTTGTAGGTTACAATGAGACTTCAAAAGCTTACAAGGTTTATATTCCAGAGAAGAGGAATATCGTAGTGAGCAGGGATGTAAAGTTTGAGGAGGACATTGCATCCAAGAAATCCCATGAGCATATTCCAATGATAGAGAATGAGGAGCAAGAAGCTCCAAAGGTTGAGCCAGGGTCACCAAAGACACCATTGGTTTCCAGTTCAGGACAGCAACCTTCAGGTGAGGAGGTGGAGACATTAGCCCCTTCTAGTTCTATTAGGAGACCTCAATGGCTTACACAGATATTGAGGGATGCTTAGGAGTATGTTGAGGCTCCTCGAAGCATGATTAGGAAGGGCAGACCTCCAAGGAAGTTTTCAAACTACATGGCATTGATGAGTAACATCATAAATTCAAAGCCTTCAAGTTTTCGAGAGGCAACAGACCAACAGGTTTGGTGGGATGCAATGGTGGAGGAGTACAACTCCATCATGAAGAATGATGTTTGGGACATAGTGCCAAGATCGGAGGGGAAGTCAGTTGTGATTTCCAAGTGGCTCTACAAAATTAAGCATGTTGCGAGATGGCATCATCGAGAAGTTCAAGGCAAGGTTTGTGGCGAGAGGGTTCTCCCAAAAAGAGGGAGTGGACTATGAGGAGACTTTTGCTCCAATCGCCAGATACACTTCCATTAGAGCAATAATGTCTTTAGCTTCATCTATGGGATGGTGGATTCATCAAATGGATGCGAAGACAACTTTCCTTAATGGAACCATTGAGGAAGAAGTGTACATAGAGCATCCTCAGGGCTTTGAGGTAAATGGGAAGGAGTCCCATGTTTGTAGGCTGAAGAAAGCCTTATATGGACTCAAACAAGCACCAAGAGCATGGTATTCCAAGATAGATGGATACTTGCAGAGTGTGGGCTTCGCCAAAAGTGATGCAGATCCTAATCTATATTACATATTTGTTGGGACTGATCTACTCATTTTGGTTCTATATGTAGATGACTTGTTTCTTACAGGTGCAAAGAAGCTCATTGCAAGGTGCAAAGCAGATATGGCAGCTGAGTTTGAGATGAAGGACATCGGCATGATGCATTACTTCTTGGGTTTGGAGGTTTGGCAGAGACCAGGGGAGATATTCCTTGGGCAGGGTAAGTATGTAGTTGAGATCCTAAAGAGGTTTTGGATGGAGGACTGCAAACCTATGGCCACACTCATGATCACTAATTTGAAGGTGACAACTTTAGATTCAGAATTAGTGGACCCTACGTTGTATAGGAAGTTGATAGGATCCTTGATGTATTTGGTCAACACTAGACCAAATATATGTTTTCCAGTGAACACCTTGAGTCAATTCATGGTGGAGCCAAGGCAAAAGCATTGGGTAGCAACAAAACATGTGCTCAGATAATTGAGGGGCATGGTGGAGTATGGTCTGAGATATCTTGGAGATGGTGAAGTGAGGTTGCAGGGTTATACAGACTCAGATTGGGCAGGCAATGTAGCAGACAGGAAGAGCACCTTAGGGTGCTACTTTAGCTTGGGATCAGGCATGATATCTTGGTTCAGCAGGAAGCAGAATTTTGTGGCACTTAGCTCAACAGAGGCTGAATACATGGCAGCCAGTATTGCTAGTTGTGAGGTCATCTAGCTTCACAATTTGCTTACAATATTGATTGATCAAGAGTTGGATCCCACGGTGGTATACTGTGATAATCAAAGTTGTATCAAACTCTCTAAGAATCCAATATTTCATGACAAGTCTAAACACATAGACATCATAAATCACTTCATACGAGACAAGATTCAAAAGGGAGAAGTAAAGCTCCAGTATATTCCCATAGATCAGCAAGTAGCTGATATTCTGACAGAATCTGACCAAGCCCTTAGTGAAAGGGAAGTTTGAAGCATTCAGAGATAAATTTGGATTGGTGCAGAATTCCTTCCTCGCTAAGGAGGAGTGTTGAGAAATGTAGCTCGAACAGGAACTTCTTGCACATTTTTCAACGTGCTAGAAGTCGTTCGAGATATTTCTAATTCTATTTTGAAATTCACTTAAGTGATTTTCTATTTTTAAGTTCACTTAAGTGATTCTATTTTGAAATTCACTTAAGTGATTCTATTTTGTAATTCACTTAAGTAATTTTCTATTTTTAAGTTCACTTAAGTGATTCTATTTTGTAATTCACTTAAGTGATTTTCTATTTTTAACCATACATCTCAAGATGAGATGAGATCTAATCTTAAGGTTAGAGAGATTAGGGTTACAGCAACCTTCAGGTGAGGAGGTGGAGACATTAGCCCCTTCCAGTTCTATCAAGAGACCTTGATGGCTTACACAGACATTGAGGGATGCTCAGGAGTATGTTGAGGCTCCTAGCAGCATGATTCGGGAGAGCATCTCCAAGAAAGTTTTCAAACTACATGGCATTGATGAGTAACATCATAAATTCAGAGCCTTCCAGTTTTCAAGAGGCAACAGACCAACAGGTTTGGCGGAATGCCATGGTGGAGTACACCTCCATCATGAAGAATGATGTTTGGGACATAGTGCCAAGACCGGAGGGGAAGTCAGTTGTGAGTTCCAAGTGGCTCTACAAAATTAAGCATGTTGCAGATGGCAGCATCGAGAAGTTCAAGGCAAGGTTTGTGGCGAGAGGGTTCTCCCAAAAAGAGGGAGTGGACTATGAGGAGACTTTTGTTTCATCTATGGGATTCATCAAATGGATGTGAAGACAGCTTTCCTTAATGGGATCATTGAGGAAGAAGTGTACATAGAACACCCTCAAGGCTTTGAGGTAAATGGGAAGGAGTTCCATGTTTGTAGGTTGAAGAAAGCCTTATATGGACTCAAACAAGCACCGAGAGCATGGTATTCCAAGATAGATGGATTCTTGCATAGTGTGGGCTTCGCCAAAAGTGATGCAGATCCTAATCTACTCATTTTGGTGCTATATGTAGATGACTTGTTTCTTACAGGTGCAGAGAAGCTCATTGCAAGGTGCAAAGCAAATATGGCAGCTGAGTTTGAGATGAAGGACATTGGCATGATGCATTACTTCTTGGGTTTGGAGGTTTGGCAGAGACCAGGGGAGATATTCCTTGGGCAGGGTAAGTATGCAATTGAGATCCTAAAGATGTTTCGGATGGAGGACTACAAACCTATAGCCACACCCATGATCACTAATCTGAAGAAGGTGACAGCTTCAGACTCAGAATTGGTGGACCCTACGTTGTACGGGCAGCCGATAGGATCCTTGATGTATTTGGTCAACACTCAACCAGATATATGTTTTGCAGTGAACACCTTGAGTCAGTTCATGGTGGAGCCAAGGCAGGAGCATTGGTTAGCAGCAAAACATGTGCTCAGATACTTGAGGGGTACGGTGGAGTATGGTCTGAGATATCTTGGAGATGGTGAAGTGAGGTTGCAGGGGTATACAGACTCAGATTGGGCAGGCAATGTAGCAGACAGGAAGAGCACCTCGGGTGCTGCTTTAGCTTGGGATCGGGCATGATATCCTGGTTCAACAGGAAGCAAACTTCTGTGGCACTTAGCTAAACAGAGGCCGAATACATGGCAGCCAGTATTGCTACTTGTGAGGCCATCTAGCTTCGCAAGTTGCTTACAATATTGATTGATCAGGAGTTGGATCCCACGATGATATCTTGTGATAACCGAGTTGTATCAAACTCTCCCGAGAATCCAGTATTTCATGACAACTCCAAACACATAGACATCAAATATCACTTCATACGAGACAGGATTCAGAAGGGAGCTGTAAAGCTCCAGTATATTCCCACAAATCAGTAGGTAGCTGATATTTTGACCAAGCCCTTAGTGAAAGCGAAGTTTGAAGCATTCAGAGACAAACTTAGATTGGTGCAGAATTCCTTCCTCGCTAAGAGGGAGTGTTGAGAAATGTAGCTCGGATAGGAACTTCTTGCATAGGCTTCAATATGAACGTGCTAGAAGTGGTTCGAGACATTTCTAATTCTATTTTGAAATTCAATTAAGTGATTTTCTATTTTTAAGTTCACTTAAGAGATTCTATTTTGTAATTCACTTAAGTGATTCTATTTTGAAATTCACTTAAGTGATTTTCTATTTTTAAGTTCACTTAAGTGATTCTATTTTGTAATTCACTTGATTCTCTTTTGAAATTCACTTAAGTGATTTTCTATTTTTAACCTTACATCTCAAGATGAGATGAGATCTAATCTTAGGGTTAGAGAGATTAGGGTTACCTTTTTCAAGGATAAAAGGAGAAGGTCAAGAGTGTTTTTACACACAAAAAAGAAGAGAAGGAGAACAGGTTGTTGAAGGAAAAACTGCAAGCTTAGGAGGAGAAGAACAGTGAAATTGCTGGCCAGAAAAGCAGCAAGAGAGCAAGGTGTCCTGCTGTAGCTGTAGCCTCCTTTATTTTGTATATTTCAGGTTCAGAAATATATTTAACTTCCTCTGTTCAAGCTGTTTATTTTTCCAACCATCTGTGTGACTGTTGCATGTTTAAATAAATTAATTTCAGATCTGATTTATTTTAAAATAACATAGGACAGCAGTTATATAGGGTTATGAAAATTTACAAAGGACACGTGGCAAGCCGTTTCTAATATAGTTTTTCGGCGAGCAGTTTAGGGTAACCGATCGTTCGAACGATTTCAAGTTATTAGCAGTTTCTGGCAGCGGATTAAAATTTCACTTGCAAGCAGTCCGAACATCATTTTTCTATTGCTCTTAGGGATTTTTTTGGTCCTACATTGCTAGCACTGTGGATTAGGGGTGCGGCGAGTCATTTGTGACACCATCCGATCGTTTAAGAAACTGATAGGAGGTTACTCCACGTCCAACGCTCAAGCAACAAATTTGATCCAGGTCAAACGGCTAACAAATTAACAACACAAAATTGCCAGAAACGGAACGTTAAACCCAGACGCTAAAATTTTTAAGGTGACCAGAGGAAAATTTTAATTTTTCCCTAAGGTTTTCGATGACTAACCACATTGCCAGCTTTTCAATCAAAAACACATTGTTGTTTGCAATAATCAGGACGTCAGCGCAGGAGAGGAGGTGTCTGAAAGCGCAACAACCGAACAATCACAGCCAGGATATTTTTTAGAAGAAAATTTAATTTCCTAAGGTTACCAAAACCTACCAATCCGGTGTGATTCTCCCAACCCTAAAACGACGTCCGGCCGCAGATCGACATGTGGCATCAAGTTGCAAGGGAATTTTTTACCAACCAATCAACAATGGATTGGTGTCGTTAACAGTATCTCGGCAAGAATCCACTTTTCCGATGCGATTTTTTTTTCCAATCTTCGGTGTTTCATTTTGGTTTGTTGGCGACGCTCGTCGTAATAAATCGATTTCAAACAACTGCTCAACATTCCCTATCATTTTCCAGCGAATTATTTTTTTTCCGGCAAATCTTCGACAAAATTACTAGTTTTTCAGGAGAGAAATTTCTGGTAACAGATCATTGCGTGTGATCCGACGACAACAGAAAGGTTTTCGATGACAAATAGTCATTTCGGTGCAACGTCAGGTAGTTTCCGGCGACAACAGAAAGGTTTCCGGCAATAAACATCCGTTTCGATGCAACGTCAGGGAGTTTCTTTTAGTTTTGTGGGGAAATATTATCCCACATTGGCCCCGTTGAGGCCAACTTGGGATTTATAAGCGCCAAGAGGCGCTAAGGTGGTTGTGACTATCCTGTGTTGATCACCTTGTCCCGCGCTCGCACTCGGAGCACCCAATGGAGGGGCGGCCCGACCTTGGCGATTTGACCGTTGACTTGACTGTAACCCCGACCGTTGACCAAAAGTTGAAGATCGTTGACAACAAAAAAAAATTTCAACTCTGAGCAATTCTTTCCCATCAAAAATTCAAAAAATTCAAATTTATATTTCTGGCACCAATTTTAGTGAAGCAAAAATAAATTTTAGAGATATATATTCTCAAAAACCCTAGTTTGCATTGGGCATGAACTATGGCACTCCAAAAGTTTTCTGGAGAAGATGATATTGATGTTAGGGATTGGTGGCAAAATTTTAAATCCTTGTATCATTATTGTCCTCATTGGAAATGTATGCTTCCTTTTTGTCTTGGAGGAGAAGCTCTTTCTTGGTTTTCTAGATTCACCCCTAATTATGAACTAACTTGGGAAAAAATGGAGCAAGCATTCTTAAGTCAATGGGACCCATATAAAAAGATAGCTAATTTGAAGGTCACTATCAGGGGATATGAAGAAGAAATAAACTTGCTTCAAAAAGAACAAAAGGAAATAAAAAGAGAGCTAGAAGAGCAACAGAGTCCATGGAAATAACAGTAGCAGAGTCCAAGGAAGCTTTGATAGAAGAGCACAAACACACCAAACAAAGGGAACATGAAAGAACAATGTGTAGCAGATTTTAAAACAGTGAAGCCAAATGTTGAGGAGTCAAAGAAGGTAGAACATCAAGTTAAGGTTGCACCATATCGCCATCCACACCATCATGAGCGGCAACAATCTTGGAGGCATGGCTCAAGGTGGCAATATTATGGTTTTACATAGAATCAGAAGGGCACCAAGTATGGCAGTGTTTGGCAAAGAAAGCATAGTGATCCTGGTTTTCAGAGTGGTTCATCAACATCAAGGAACAAGTGGACCCATCATTCAAATTATCAAAATAAAACAGCAGAAGCATGGAGCCAACAAAGTAGATTTGGTTACTCAAGTAAGAATATGGCAAACCAGCATATACAACGACCACCAGCAATCAATGTTTCACTAAATGGATGAATTATCGAGACTGGTACCGGTGGCTAACATTGCTTAGCAAATCATATTATCTTGTTTCTTCATATGTTTCGAGGACGAAACATTTGTAAGGAGGGTGGCATGTTAGGGTACCTAGCAATAGATAGGGGATATATTATTATATTGTATAAGGGTTGGCATGGGCCACACATAACCCAAGGTTGATTATATTATAATATTATATTATATTATAATATAATATTATATTAGTAGTCGGCTCCCCAAAGTAGAATTAGAAGATAGATATATAAAGAAGAGATATTTGTCATTGTAATCATCATGGAGATCAATCATATATAATCGTTTGTGCCCACGAAGTGGCTTATAGGACTTTGCCCTCCTTAAGTGGCACTCTCATATTGGGAGATCTTGTGGAGTTGTTCCTTCCTTAAGGAATACTATTGGTGTTTCCCTACCTTAAGGGTTTACAGAATAAAGTTTTGTAACACACCCTCTCTAAGTAGCCAAGAGACATCACTGTTTTTGAGTGGCTTGGATTATTTTCGAGATTTGGATCTGGATATGTGATATTTTGTGGATTTGTTGTTCTGGCTCATACGAATCTGTTTCTGTTGCAAATATTCTGGTGAAAGTTATGAAAATTGTTATTTTCTTAAAGTTGTTTTGTTACTAGTGGTATCAGAGCAACGATTTTGGCTCCTTGTGACAACGAAAAGTGAAAGCAAAACCATTAACGTGCCAGCTTCAGAACCTCTTTGGCCAAATTCGCATCAACTAATCAGGTAATTTCTGTCCAAATTTTCTTCTGTATCATCCTTCCAGCAAGATATCTTCCATAATATCGTGATTTAGGCAGAACCATTCGTAGCACCTAAAACTGAAGCATTGTTTAACCAAAAGCTCAATGGAGTACAAAGGGATGTCAATGAAGTGCAAAGTGAGTTGTGAAGAATTTCTGCTATACTTCAAGCATGGCAAATCCGAGCAAGCACTAGAAAGGGCCTTTCAGCAGATTGCTTTTGAGCAGGATCAAGGATGGCAGAAAGAGCCCAAATTTCCAAAAACAGAGTGAGCACTCGAAAGGGACTTTCAACTGGTTGCTTTTGGGTAGGATCTAGGAAACTCCAACTTCACTAAGGTACATACACATCCCTTGTTAGGTGATCATTCAAGGAATGTTGCTAATGAATGGGGTTTTGCTTCTTGATTTGGATACTACAGCCGGTGGCACGACTTATCTCCTAGAATGGCCTCAAGATGTTCTAGTCCCTAGGATTACTATGTCGCCTTTTTGTGGAGAGGACCCTAGAGGGTGGATTTCTAAAATGGAATGCCTCCTACATTTACATAGAGTGCCTGAAAAGGGCAAGGTCACACTTGCTGCCTCCCAGCTTGGTACCCATGCTTATCAATGGCTTTTGTGGGAATTGAGGCATAGAGGCTATCCTCTCACTTGGCCAGAATTTAAGAAGATGTTCTTAATGAAGTTCAATAAGGGACCCTCTTCCTCTTATGTGGTCAGGTTAATAACTAAGCAAAAAGGGGACTATTGATGAGTATTGCACTAAATTCATAAGCCTCTTCACCTACACATATCAATTGGATCCCCAGGTTGTTGTTTCAGCATTCAAACATGGGCTCAAGGAAGAAATTCAGCAAGAAATTGATATGCATGGTCCACACACCCTCCACATGCAGAACATTTACCTAGGGCAACAGAAAATAAGCTCTAGGTGTCTAGATTCCAGCGGCAGCAGGACTTCAATCCTCACAAGACTTACTTCAATAATCTCAATGATGATCGCCCTCAAGGATTTTTCTCTTTCAGATGTTAGATCTCGGCACCCACAGGATCAAGCATGTGGAACTTTCACATGGAAGCTGAGGAAGGTAATTCCAAAGATGAGGAGGTACTGGCATCACCACACCAAGAGGAACCAATTGAACCTAGGGAGGCCAAACAAGGTGCGGATCATGTGGGCCTCTCAGTCTTTTCCCTAATGGGAGTGCAGTTTGTTTTTTAATTATTTTTTTTTTTTTTTTTAGTTGGACAAATTCAATGTTCCGATTGCCAATGGTGGTAATGTTGCATGTGTGGGCAGAGTTCCTAATATCGACTCACAATGGGTAACTATTCTTGGACCGGAAGCCTCTATGTGATGGATTTGGGCAGTGCAGATATTATCCTCGAGGCTCAATGGTTGTCCCAATTGGGGGATGTTACTCTGAATCTACAGCAATTATATGTACAATGGACAGATAACAAAAGGGTCATTCGCCTCTAGGGGTTGCAACCCCCACCATCCAAGGTGGTCAGTTCTCACTAGATGGAAAAGATTTTAAAGAAGGGCAGCAAGGGTATATTCGCATAGATTTGTTGCATGGAAGTCTAGACCACCGAGCAGACATCTCCTGTTCTTCCTTCTGAGATGCAGTCCCTCATCAATAAATATGCTAAGGTCTTTGAGGAACCCAAAGGTCTTCCCCCCTAAGCGTGCACATGATCATGCTATCCATCTGATTCTGAGAAGTCAGCCACCAAATGTCCACCCTTATCGCTATCCTCAACCTCAAAAAACAGAAATTGAGAAGTTGGTTCAAGATATGTTGTAGCAAGGAATTATTCAACCCAGTACCAGCCCCTATTCTTCCCTAGTAGTCATGGTGAAGTGCAAGGATGACTCTTGGTGGATGTGTCCAGATTTCCGACCACTCAATAAGATTACTATCAAAGATAAGTTTCCTATTCCTATTATTGATGATTTGTTGGATGAATTGCATGGTGCTCAGTTTTTTACTAAGCTAGACTTGTGTTCTAGGTTTCATCAAATTCAGGTTAGAGAAGAGGATATTCCTAAAATTGCTTTTCATACTCATGAGGGTCATTATGAGTTTTTGGTAATGCCATTTGGTCTTACAAATGCCCCATCAACCTTTCAAAGTTTAATGAATTCTGTCTTCCGACCTCTCTTGCAAAAATTTGTGTTGGTCTTTTTGATGGCATTTTGGTCTACAATAAGTCTTGGGAAGCCCATTTGCACCATGTGGAACAGGTGCTCAAACTTCTGGAGCAGGAACAGTTATATGTCAAGAGGTCTAAGTGTTCTTTTGGGGTTTCTGAAGTAGAATATCTGGGTCACATTGTGTCTCATGAAGGTGTCAAGGTGGATCCTAACAAGATTAAGGCAATGCAAGATTGGCCAATACCTAAATCTCTCAAGAGTCTTTGGGGTTTTTTAGGTCTCATTGGTTATTACAGGAAATTTGTCAAAAATTATGGGAAAATTGCAGCTCCCTTGACGGCTCTCACCAAGAAGGATGCTTTTGTTTGGACTGAAGAGGCTACAAGATCCTTTACTACCTTAAAAGAGGCTATGTGTTCCACTCCAGTTTTGGCTACTCTTGATTTTAGCAAGCCCTTTGTCATAGAATGTGATGCTTCTGGAACCGGTATAGGTGTAGTCTTGATGCAAGAAGGTCACCCCTTGGCTTATGAAAGCAAACAACTCTCTGGCAAGAACCTGGGTAAATCTACTTATGAGAAAGAGATGTTAGCCATCCTACATGCAGTTGACAAATGGAAGCCTTATTTGTTGGGTCGACATTTTATTATCAAAACTGATCATTGCAGTCTCAAGTATTTTTTGGATCAATGTCTATCTTGTCTAGAGCAGAACAAATGGTTGACCAAGCTATTGGGTTATGATTTTGAGATTGAGTATAAGAAAGGGAAGGAAAATGTGGTAGCAGATGCCCTTTCTCGCAAGTACGAAGATTCAACCAGTTGTTCATGCTATATCCAACCCTCTTCCTCTTTGGATCACTCAGCTTCGTGAGGAATGGTAGTCTGATCCTGAGACTTCTCACCTGATTCATGATCTTGAGGCAGGTACCTCGCACAACCCAGGGTTCTCTTGGTCTGATGGGATTCTATGGAAGAAGGATCGAATTTATCTAATTCAGTCCTCCCAGGTCAAGAACAACATCCTTCAAGAATTGCATGCCTCTCCTTTAGCAGGACATTCTAGGTTTCTCAAAACTTATCAAAGGGTCAAGCAATCCTTTTCTTGGAAAGGAATGAAAGTCGATATCAAACAGTTTGTTGCAGAATGTGAAGTGTGCCAACGGAATAAGGGTGAAACAGTCAAGACTCCAGGATTGTTGCAGCCCCTCCCTATTCCTGATCGCCAGTGGGAGCACATCTCTATGGACTTCATTGAAGGCCTTCCTAAATCAGAGGGTAAAACAATGATTTTTGTGGTTGTGGATCGCCTCTTCCCAATCACCATTGGGAGCACATATCTATGGACTTCATTAAAAGCCTTCATAATCTAATTGTTTTTGTGGTTGTAGATTGCTATGTGGCCAAGTTATTCCTCGACTCTGTTTTCAAATTACATGGTATGCCCAAGTCTATTATGTGTGATCGTGACCCTATTTTCACAAGCAACTTTTGGAAAGAGTTGTTCACCCTTAGCGGTACCCAGCTTAACATGAGCTCTTCCTACCATCCTTAGACTGATGGACAAACAGAAATTGTGAACAAGTGCCTGGGCACATATTTGAGATGCTTTGCCCAAGACAAGCAATATCAATGGGTTAAATGGCTTCCCTTAGCAAAGTGGTGGTACAACACTTATCATCTTTCCACTAAGATGTCCCCATTTGAGGCTTTGTATGGTCAAAAGTCCCCATCCTTGATAGACTATCTTCTAGGGTCCTCTCATGTTGCTCAAGTTGATACTTTCCTCCAGCAACATCCGTTTGTTCTCCAACTCCTTAAGGGCAATTTTTGTCAGGCTCAGAATCGTACGAAGCAGCAACAGGATTTACACCGCTCAGAACGACACTTTGAAGTTGGTGATATGGCCTTTTTAAGGCTCCAACCATATAAGCAACTTTCTCTCAAGACTAAGAGCAGCCAAAAGCTTGCACCCAGATTCTATGGTCCTTACAAGGTGGTTTGCAAGATTAGGGATGTGGCATATCAGTTGGAGCTCCCACCTACATCCAAAATCCACCCTGTTTTTCATGTTTCTTATCTTAAGCAAGTTCTTGGTCAAAAGGTGCAGTCCCAGATGGAGCTTCCAGAGTTGGATGAAGAAGGTCATGTTGAACTGAAGCTAGAAGCAGCACTACAGTTGCAAATGTGTAATCTATGGTCTCGCCAGGTGCAGGAGCTACTCATCAAGTGGCAGGATCTTCCAAATGAAGACACAACATGGGAACCAATGGCCATTCTCCAGAAATTTCCAGCTTTGAGGACAAAGCTTTTTGAGGGGGGAGGCCATGTAATGGCCCCGATGTAGCCATGTCGGCTATCCTTAATTGTTTGGCTCAGGCCCTTTAGGTTAGGTTGAGTCATCCCTTGAGCATTAGGGTTAGGGTTTGTTACTTTGATAGTCTATAAATAGGAAGAGATATGTTGTAGTTGAATCATCAATTCATTCTTCTAACTTCTATCGCCTCTAGTGCACATAAGAGACTTTGCCCTCTCTAAGTGGCTAAGAGACTTTGCCCTCTCTGAGTGGCTTGGATTGTTTCTGAGATTTGGATCTGGATCTATGATATTTTACTAGATTTGTTGTTCTAAATTATATGAATCTCAGGTAAATGCTGTGGATATTGCTGTTTTTTCGTTTCAATACTAATATTTCCTGATGTGCCCTGCAATGTTTCTTAAGAATATTTCTTTTTACAAGTAATTCCAGTATATAGTCTTGTCCTTTATAACTAAAGGAAGTTACTGTACAATCAAAAAGGTTGGATGGTATGGATGGTAAACTTGTACTACAATACGTTTCTACAGGGAAAACAGTGCACTTACTGTTATCCTCTAGTGTGCAACATATGAACCTGAGAAACACACAATGGAAGGTGACAATAATGTTCCACAAAGAGAAACCATTGGTGGATATGTGATATGGGCAGCCAAACGAATTTGGATTAGTGTCAGGCATCAATGTGACGGCTGTGTTCAACTTTATTGCTTGGTCATAAAGGCCATAATCTCGTTGAATTATTATGCATATCCTACATCACACTGAAAAATATAGGGCTTTGGTTTTGTTCTTATTTGGTGGGCAATTTAATGCTTGGGCAAGGCTAACTAAGAGAAATAAATGTTTGTAACAACAAAAACGAAAGAGTGAATAATTGAGCTCATATGAAAGCACTCGTTATTTGTGGTAGCAGATGGCATATGTATGATGTTATTAAAGTGTGTCATTTGGCACTGCTTATAGGCTCTTCAGTTGCAAGAAAGCAATGCTTTGAGAGGCAGACTGCCACCAATTTAACCACAGTGTTGTTATAGATGTGGCCTTGATCTGAAGATAAGGAAGAGAGTTGAATCAGATAATTACTCTGTATATAATCCCCCGTTGATGATAAAAGAACAATATTAACATAGCAAACAGGGTCCTATGAGCCCAGTCGTAAGATGACTCACACATGTGCTGTACTTCACAAAAGAAGTCCAGTGTAGCTGGCTATGTGTGCATGCTCCAGACAATACAAATGAAAGCAATGCAAAACCATATAGAGAAGGTAAACCAGAACAAATCCAGTCACATAAGCAACAGAAAACAGAGCTTCTTTATGTGGCAACTATTGGCAATACAATCACAGGTTTGTATAAGGTGGCCTACATGTCATTGTTTCTCCAACGAGGCACTGGGACAACAAATCGGAGCTCGGCCATAGCAGATCTGAAGTTTTTGGCAGTTGATTTTAAAGGGTCATGGCAAAAGCAGGAAAATCTTCTGAGTTTGAAATGCGGCAGCAGCAGGGCTTCGATAGACTCGCATTGCAGCTGGTTTTGGAGCTAAGTTCTGTGGATGGAAAGGCACATTTTTTCTTCTATTAGGGTTAATATTTCAAAATTAAAAATTGTGGGCAGAGTTCAGTCTGCTGGTGCAGTCATGTGGTGACTGTTGTGTGCATTGGTGTTGCAAGTGTTGTGCTCTGTCTCAGGTAAACAGGGAACTCCAGCACAGAGGTTTCAAGCCATCTGCAGAGGAGGTTGATTGTTGGGCACGATCTTTCCATGACGAGGTACTAGGACAACAAGTAAGGGTTCCACCATTCTTTGTATTTGAGGGAAAAATATGAAAATATTTTATAATTAAATTAATATAAAAAAAAAATTGTGGCATGGGAGTTCTCACCCTTTCAGAGGTTTTGCTTGCAATTACTCAGACAAGGCCTTTGTTTTGGTTTTGGGAGAAATCAAGTATTTTTTCACAATGGAAGAGATCTGTGAGTTTGTTGCTTGGAGGGTAGGGTTTGGTTGAGTTAGTTTTTGGTGTATCGATTCAAACCCTAGACCACTTCTATTTGTCATTGTTTTTGTGCATTTGGTGGCTTTTTCCATGGTGGGAAAGGTTGTTGCTTCTCTTTTCCTCCCTTCTTCACCTTCCTTTTTTGGCTCCTCTTCATCTTTAGTGCTAGATCAGGTGGGCATCAACCTTCTCAAGAGTAAGTTACCTCCAAAAGTAAACTCTGGTTTTATTGGCTCTAGTCCCTTGCATCCTATTTCTTCTTCAAACTCTAATGCCTTTGTTCCTAGGTTGGACTCTACACCAATGGTTGAAGTGCCCCCAAAAAATGTTCTTCATTCTGTTGCTACCTTGTCTGAATGTGCCTTGGTTGGAAGGTTCATTGGACTTTGGCCAAGTCCGACTGCTTTGGAAAAGTGGATATCTTCAGCCTAGGGGTCTAAGATCTCCAGTTATGAACTCTTGCTCTATGGGAGAGGATACTTCATGGTCATCCTAGAATCCAAAGAAGAACGTGATGCTATCTTTCAAGGAGGGCCATGGTTTATGGGCTCAAGTGCCTTATTTTTTAACTTCTGGACAACCCACTTTGACCCTCAAGTAGATGTGCCCGAGGAAGTTCTTGTTTGGGTAAGATTGCCCTTTCTCCCTCTCCATATTTGGAATAAACCCTCTCTAGAGCTCATTGGAAATAAGATTGGCAAGTTTATTAATTGGATTCCTCCCAAAAATCTGAATGCTTCCTGTGCTCGTATTTGTGTTCAAGTTAATCTGAAAAATGGTTTACCTGAAGCTATTGGGATTAAGGTTTTGGATTGGATCCACACACAGGTTTTAGATTATGAGCATTTACCTTTCAAATGCCTATCTTGCCATGAGTATGGCCACTTTGCCAAAGATTGCCCAGTTAGCCAGAAACCATAGAATAAGAAGGATCAAGCTGACAATGAAGGCTTTCAACAAGCACAAACCAAGAAGAGGAATAGAAGGGCTAGAAGCTGAAAGCCTAGACCTGCTAACTCCAAACCACTTGAGAATTCCAATAGGTATGATGCTCTAAACTCAGATCAGGAAAAATATCTCCAAGATGAATCTGAACATGAAGAAGGAAACCATGAGCAAGCCTCTCTTGATGCAGAGTTGGTAGATCAAACTCTATAAGAAAGGACAAGTGAAGAACCTTCTAAGGAAATAACCAAAGAAAGCCAGATTGAGCTAAGGGATGACATCATACTCCCTGGCTTCTACCTTGAGCCTATTATAACATGATCCTCTTCTAAGCCAGGCAAGAAATCTAACCAAGAAATAAGAACTGAAGAAGCAAAGAAAAATGTTGCAGCTAAGACTCAAGCTACATTAGAGGGTCTCTCCAAAGGGAAGAAACCCACCAAAAAATGATAATGCTCTCATGGAATTGTAGAGGCCTGGGTGGGGCCCTTAAGAAAACCTACCTCAAGGGTTTGATAAAGGACCTTTGCCCTTGTTTAATAGGAATTCAAGAAACAAAGTTAGATAAAAAAGGTGCCTCTGAAGCATGGAGATCTATTTGGAACAACTCTAAAATTGATGTTATTTGTTCCCAAGGAGCCTCTGGTGGCCTTCTTACAACATGGGACAAAAACATTTTATCCAAAATAGGTGGTAAGCAAAGCGAACACTGGCTTTCTCTTATTTTTGATGTTGGAGGTTTCTCTTTCACCTATTTGAATGTGTATGCCCCTAACTCCCCAATTGCCAAGAAGCAATGTTGGCTTTCAATTCTTTCCTACATTGAAGAAAGTAAGCCAAGCAATTTGATCATAGCTGGAGATTTTAATTTGGTGCTCTTCCCCTCCAAAAAAGAGGTGGCTCTAGTATTAGAGATCCTTGCAGGGAGTATGTGGAAGATATTATTTCTCTTGTTGGTCTTCAAGACATCAAGCCTTCTAAAGGCCTCTATACTTGGACTAATCGAAGGGCAGGAAATCATTTCATTGCTAAAATAATTGATAGATTCTTGGTCCAGGAAGATATTCTCACATGTTTTCCTTCAATAACTAGCAAAATCATCCAAAGCACAGTCTCTGATCATAAGCCTATCCTTTTGGATAGTGGCAACAACAAAAATTTAGGTCCCATTCCCTTCAAATATAACCCAGATTGGGTTAACTTGAATGGATTTTCAGAGGAAGTTGAGCGTAGTTGGAAAGCTTGGTGCCCCTCCCGTAATGCTCAAGATAGATGGAAGATCAAAATTTCTAGGCTAAAAGCTGATCTTAGAAGTTGGATTAAATTGCATCATAATACTGACAAATCTAAACAACTCCTCCTTCTTAGGCTAGGAGAAACAGAAAATCTTTTAGAGCTAGCACCTCCCAGTGAAACACTAAAATCTGAGAGAGATTCCATTCTCTCCCAGCTTCATGTGAAAGCTAGGCAAGAAGAACAATTTTGGAGACTCAAATCCCGCATGACTTGGCTATGGGAAGGAGACTCCAACACCAAGTTCTTTCATCTTAAGGCTCATCAAAGATATCAAAGGAATATGATTCATGAAATCTAATTGGAAAATGGTGATAAGGTCTCCAATTTTTTAGAGATAAAAGAAGCTACATGTAGCCACTATGAATCCCTTTATCAAAAATCAGATGGAAATCATGCTGCTCAGGCTGCATTGCTACAAAACATTCCTAAGGTAATAACTAAGGAAATAAAAAATTCTCTTTGTTAGGCAGTCACTCTAGAAGAACTTAAGGACATTGTATTCAGATCTGCGAAGGATAAAGCTCCTAGTCTGGATGGATTCACTAATACCTTTTACCACCAATTCTTTGATCTGGTAGCTGTAGATCTTCTTCAGATGATCGAGGATGCTCGTAAAAAAGGTAAGTTGATTGGTGCTATTAAGTCTACCTTTTTAGCTTTGATTCCAAAGGAAAAGAATACCTCAACCTTCAGTTGATTCAGGCCTATTTCTTTGTGTAATGCTTCATATAAATTTATGACCAAAATCATAACCACTAGAATAAAAAAGCATCTGGATAAACTTATCTCTGATGAGCAAGGAGGTTTCATCCCTGGCAAGCAACTATATGACAACATTGTGATTGTCCATGAGGCCTTACATACCAGTAGTAAAGAATAAAAAAATGATCATGGTTAAACTTGACATGGCCAATGCCTTTGATAGAGTGGATCTAGATTTTTTGGCTCAGGTGCTTAGTTCTTTTGGATTTCCTTTGTCTCTTTCCAAGTGGATTTTTGGTTGCATCAAAGACCCGTGGGTTGCTCCTATTGTCAATGGCTCTCTGACTAGATTCTTTAGAGCTTTTAGAGGTTTACACCAAGGCTGCCCCCTATCTCCTTATCTTTATATTATTTTAGCTGAAGCTTTGGGTAGATCTATCTCTGCTGAAAGAAGGGCTAACAAAATAACTGGAATTAAGATAGTTGTTGGGGTCAAGGAGATTACTCATGCACAATTTGTTGATGATACTATAATGATGGGGGAAGCCTCCAAGCTGAATGTCAAAAGGATTAAAGGCTGCCTAGACCTCTTTCTAAATGCCTCTGGAGCTG
The DNA here is from genome assembly GCA_028583015.1 of Wollemia nobilis. Taxonomy (NCBI): domain Eukaryota; kingdom Viridiplantae; phylum Streptophyta; class Pinopsida; order Araucariales; family Araucariaceae; genus Wollemia; species Wollemia nobilis. The sequence continues at coordinate 44,076,504 of JAQPPZ010016981.1, read as the reverse complement.
CTATTAATGTCAACAAGTGCAAGTTTTACACTATCAACACTTCCCCAACTGAAAATAGGAGCTTTGCTCAAATTCTTCAGTTTGCTCATGGTGGAATTGGCCCCTTTAAATATTTAGGGGTGCCTATGAGTTTCAAGCTAAAGAGTTCTGATTGCTGGTCTAATTTGATGGAAAAGATTGATAGGAGAATATTAACTTATAGCAATGGGTGGCTTAGTCTTGCTGGCAGATTGGTTTTGATTAAATCTGTCATTGCAAGCTTGCCTATCTACCAGCTTATGATTTATCATGCTCCTATCTCAATCCTCCAAGAACTTGACAAAAAATTAGGAACTTTCTTTGGCAAGGAGGAAGGCAATCTCATAGGAAGAAATTCCATCTTGTCAATTGGAGTCAAGTGACAAAAGAAAAATGTCAAGGGGGCTTGGGTATCCGATCTTCTTTTATTATGAGCAATGCTCTTAAGGCCAAACTTGTCTAGAACTTAATAAACCCTCCAATGACGCTTTGGAAGTAGGTTCTTATTCACAAGTATGGTGAAGGTAATCATGGCATGCTACTACTCAAAGGTATCCATAAAAAACCAGGCATCTCTAAAATTTGGGCATTGATTGTTAAATCGGTCTGGATCATTAAGGATAACATCTCTTGGTGCCCAGGAAATGGTAATAGTATCAGGTGTTGGGATGATTCTATTCTTGGTAACAAGCCCTTAATTTCTTCCATTTCTAAGGAGTTTTTTCAGTTCATGAGTCAGCTTGGGATAGACAAACTTTCCCATCTCATCACTTGGGAAGGCAATCAGCCAAAATGGATTCAACTTCATGGGTTGGACGCAGAACAACAAAGGGAGTGGTCTCAGGTCCAAAAGCAATTCATTGGCATTCTTCCCATAGACCCAGACAATGAAGACTACTTTATTTGGGGCAAAATTAATTGTTCGAGCAACTATTCAGTCAAGGTTGGTGCATATCTCTAGAGAAGTGAGCCTCTAGACAGAAATTTGAATCACATTTGGGGTCAAAATATCACCCCAAAAATAAAAGTTTTTCAATGGCTAGTTCAGCAAAATAAAATTCTAACTAGGGAAAACCTCTCTAAAAGAGGTATTTTGGGCCCCCATATTTGTTCTAGATGCTTTAAAGACTGTGAAACTCAAGCCCATCTATTTTTTAAATGTGAGGAAGCTGCTACAATCTGGATCTCGCTTGCTCTCAGCTTTGGAGTCTGCATTAGAAGCAGATTAAATCTTGAGTCTTGTACTAAAAGCTGGAACAAAAAGTACCTCAACTCCTTTCAAGGTAAGCCTCTCATAAAATTTTTATGGTCTTCAATTCCTTATTATTGCATGTGGTATATATGGATGGACAGGAACTGTAGAATATTTGAAGGAAAATCAACTCACAGGGCAGTTTTGATACACAAGATAAATCATGCTATCATGGAAAATGCCAGAGCCCACTTTAAAGCTAAGCAATATCAGAGTGCTCTTTCTAGAGTTGAGTTACACATCCTCAAAAATTGGAATCTTCAAGATCTAATTAGCACCTCTATTGCCAACAACCTGACTCCTCAACTATGTTTTAGTTTTCCAACTCTATTCTTTGATGGGGCTTCAAAGTCTAACCCTGGAATAGTTGTTGCTGGAGGAGTTTTATGGTCAGGACCACACTCCAAGATTCTTGAATTTTGCCTAAATTTAGGATAAACCACCAATAATGTAGCTGAGTTGATGGGCTACAAATTTGGTCTCACTCTAGCGGCAAGAGAAAATGTCAAAACCCTTTCAGTTTATGGGGACTCTAAGCTGATCATACAGTTTCTTTCTGGCAAACAAGAGGTCAAGTCTATTCTGCTCCGGCTGTTGTTGAATCAAGTCTATAAGACTCTAGGAAAATTTGAACAGATTAATTGGCATCACATTCCTAGGAAGTGGAACCATTTGGCAGATAAAAAGGCCAATGAAGGCTTTCTTTTGCATCCTTCTTCAGCTCGCATAAGAAAGTTTAAAACCAAGAATTCTGAGAACTTAAGAGATGACCACACAGACTAAGCATATTGGCTCTGTTTGTTCTACGGACTGCTGTGGACCAAGGACTTCTTTGTTCTGGTTATTCCAAATATGCTGGGGAAGAGATTTTGTTTTTTATAGGCATTCTTGCCCTTGTGGGATTCCAGCTCTGGCTACATGCATCCTTGGTTTGCTTGTGATGCTTGTAGCACCTAGCCAACTTGTAATCTTTGTGCTATATTAAATAATATAAAACTTATCTTTAAAAAAAAAAGTGGCCTACATGATTTCAGCATCGTCAATGCTATCTTATGCATAATGAGAATTGAGATGGTTACAATTCAATTTGATGCCTATGTATTTAAAAATTAAGAGCCAGTAGGATCAATTATAATGCCTTCTAAACTATCTGTGTCATATAGCTCAATCACCATGCTCTTCTTTGTTGGCATGCAGACTTGTAGCTCTTCATTCCTCTCCCTCAAATTCAAATAGGCCAATGAGCATTTATCAAATATTGCACTCCAGTGATGTGTTATTTTGATGTTAACCCTAAATCAACATTTGGAGCAACAAAATCTGGGAGGGAACATATTGAATAACTAGAACCAAATTTAATTTAGACAATATTTATTTTGGCACAAAGCCACATTTGGTTTAGACATTATTTCTTTCAGCACATAGATCTGAATTAAGGTTTAAAAACAACTGCATAATCAATATAACTCAGTGAACCCACAAAAGTTTCAAAGGATACTGCTTTTGGAGAAACAATCCCATTAGAAAAATAAAGCATACTAATCACTTTTTTCATTGAGTACCAGATAGTAGACACAGCATTATACAGATTTTTACAAGGCTACATACAACAATGTAATGAGCACTTAGAGACGCTTACTTGTCGTGTTGATGTCTTTAGAACAACGCATTTGCCTTTTCTCTGTGAATCTAAATCAATATTTGCACCATCTTCTTCAGCATCTTCCTCAGGATTCATCTCCAATATCTAAAAAACGATTAAACAAAAATTAGATGGGTTACTGTTGTCTTTTGAAACTTAGCCACATTAAAAATTGTTAGTCCATTCTAGTAGTTTAGCCAATAAGTAGGAGGCGACGTGAGGAATGAAAATAAAGCATTGATGATTTCCATGAAGTATATAACATATGTGACTTGGACGGAATAATAGAAAGAGAAAGACAAAGATTTCTTTGTTTTTATTGCCCTCCCTTGCATTAATTTCTATAATAAGCTCTAACAAAAACAAAAAGCAAATCAATGCAATAGTATTAATTATCTTGAGCAATAAGAAATACTGATAAATGGACTAGACTCTGCTAATAGGCAAGAGAAATAAAAGAAAAGAGATAAAGCAGAAAACACTGGATTTGGGGTGGACGAAGCTCAACTTTGATGGAGCAATAAGAGGAAAACTTGCATGGAGAGATGCAGGAAGATTAATCAGAGGTAAGTACAGATCATTAATTGGACTGTCTGTGTTCAATATTCCTCCGGGGACAAACAATACAGCAGAAGCATAGGCATTGGTATTGAGTCTAAAATTGGCCCTAGAGAAGAGAATCACTCAGCTTGACATAGATAAAGACTCAACAATTATGAAGCAAGCAATGAACAAAGGCATAATGCCTAACAGACAAGTTGAAAACTCAATAGCATTCCAAAGGAGGCTAGAGTCCTGGCATTAATTCCAACAAGATTAACTCTTCACACATTCTGATGTAAGGAAATAAGCCATCAGGTCTCCTGGCAAATGTCAGGTCTGATAGGAAAGATTATCAATTGATTACAGGTTTGTCAAAAAGAAGAATGACAAATTAATGAAAGTCGGTGCCAAGGATGTCATTTGGACAGGTCACAGAATCACAAGCAAATGTGACCAGCCCCGTTATACAAAACTATGCTTTTGATAACTTTTGAAAAGTTAAATCATTATCTTGTACAAGGCATATTTGAAGTGCAATACTTGATGGTATTGGCAGGTATAAAACTGAAGTCGGTAAACCTTTCCAGCCTCCTCCTAGCCTATGCCAAAATGGATGCTTTAGACCATGTCATGGAGATTCAGCAAATGCAGATTTTTGTTGCAGCTAAGTCTACCCTGATGAACATATATGCAGAAGGTGGAAGCATACAGAGCGTACAAACATGCCAAAACTAAAGAAACGGTTAGAGGCTATGCTCAGAACGTCATCATTGACAAGGTTTTGAAGAAGAATGCCTAGACAAAATGTAGGCTTTTGGACAGATTGGACTTGCTGATAAAGCCTTGGATATTTTTACACAAATGCAATTGGCATATTTAAAGCCAGCCTCAGCATTCCCTTGAAGATTAGTAAGGCCTGTATAGTGATTGGTAAGACAAGTATAGGTAGGCCTTTGCAATGCAAATTTAAATGATAGTAGCCCTGGCTAATTGAATAGTGGAATCTTGGTGGTGAACGGAGAGAGCTGGGACAAGGGTTTCAGACAAAACTGCAGGGAAATACAGAGGAGCGGGCCTGTTGGCCTTAGTGGCCAGCAAGAATTTTTCAGCGTGGATTATTACAGTAGGGAAAAGATGTAGCTGGAGGAAATGCAGTGGATTCAAAATGCAGTGACAATCAATTTTTACAAGCCACACAGAGTAAAGCAACAAGCAATTTCAGTTTATAGTACAAAAGGAGACGGGAGATCACAGTCTACCACGAAAACAAGGCCAAGGGTTGAAGAGAACCAGAAACAAAATACATGGCACAAACCAGATCAGAGAAGCTGAAGCAAGAAAAATCAATATGGTCTAGAACTTGAGCAAAATTGTTCCGAGAGCAAACTACCAAAAGGGGCCGACTGTAGCAATACACAATATGGGGGAAGGAGTCAGGGGAGCTACCCCCAAAAATGAATTTTAGGGATGTCCTTCATGGGGCACAGCCCCAGCCAAATGCGATCAGTAACCTGAGGGCACCATGAAGACCTTTGAGGATGCCCAAGATAGATCCCAAGAAAACTGCGACAAGGTGTTTAAAGGCGGCAGATGGTTCCCCAATAGTGAAGGTGGACATGGAGGACATTTAGAATAGAATAGAAGACATGGAGAGGAGAGGGCTGATTTGCCGATTTATGGGGTGATCCTATCAGAATTTAAATCGTGGGCTGCTAAACAATGGTGAACATAAGGTGAATTCCAAATCTCTACTCACCCCAATGGTTATTTCCTTGTTATTTTTGCTTCTGAAGAAGATAGGGAACAAATATTCCAAGGGGGGCCATGGTTTTTTGGAAGGGCGGGTCTCTTTATGAAACCCTGGCATACTGAATTCAAAGCGGAGGAAGAGATTGCATCCACAGCACCAGTTTGGGTGAGAATTTTTGGCCTGCCACCAGAATTTTGGAATCCAGCAGTATTTACAGCAATTGGGAATACCTAGGAACGGCCATGATGATTGCTGATAGTACATATAGATTTGAACAAATTATTTATGCTCAGATATGTGTCCTAATAAACTTTAACAAACCTCTGCCAAAAAAGATCACTCTACAGTTTTGGGAGGAAACATGGGAGCAGAAGGTTGATTACAAGAACATGCCTTTTGGCTGCAGAATCTGCCATCAATATGGCCATTTAGCAAAAGATTGCACGCATAAGATCACAGAGCAAGGAAGAGAGGAACTACATCCTGAAGGGTTCCAAGTTCCCAAATAAAAGAATATCCAAAAGAAATCGGCAGTGAAGAATCAGGCAGTGATGTTAAAAAAAAAGTTTGGCAATCTCCCCATTGATGACCTTCTGGATGATGAGAAGGATACAATGGAGACAGAAGCCCTGGAGACATAGTTCCAGGGTGGAAGGAAGGAATCCGTGCCAGAAGAGGTAAATAAAAGAATATCCAAAAGAAATTGGCAGTGAAGAATCAGGCAGTGATGTTAAACAATATGTTTGGCAATCTCCCCATTGATGACCTTCTGGATGATGAGAAGGATACAATGGAGACAGAAGCCCTAGAGACATAGTTCTAGGGTGGAAGGAAGGAATCCGTGCCAGAAGAGGTAAATAGCACCCCTGCCACCACCCTAGCCATGCAGAGCAACAAACAAGGAGTAAACCAACCAACAACAAACTACCAACGGAAAAACAAGGGGAAAAATAAGAATAAGAGTAACAATCTGCTGAAGGTAAGCAACTGCAAAAAACCCCAAGCCTAGGGAAGACCACACCGGATCTACCAACAATATCCTAGTGTTGTACACACATACGCCAAGGTTGGATGTTATTCCAAAATTAGGTGGGGTGTAAGAAGATGAAAATGGACACTACTCAAAAGGTAGGACGCAAAACTAATCAGCACCATGTGGCAAACGAAGGAGAAAAGCTAATAGCAAAAGGTAAGGTCAATGCCCTTACCCACATCTTTAGCCCCCAATACAGGTGAAGATCATCTCCTAGAACATTAGAGGATTTAAGGGGAGTCCTTCAATATAGAATGAAATTAGAAATATAATACAGACAAGTCGACCACAACTCATCTTCCTTTAGGAGACGAAGGTGTCGATGGAAGAGATGGAGATAATTGCAAGGAAAGTATGGCCTACTAGAAGAGTGGAATCCCTTAGCTCCCAAGGGGCATCGGGAGGCATTGCATGCCTTTGGGATCCTAAAGAGGTAGTTATCCACCAAGTGGTGGGTAGCTAGGGTCTCTTGGCGGTAGCAGCATAGAGTAGGCAATCAAACCAAGTTATGCTCTGCATGAATGTCTATGCACCTATTATCTTGGAGGAGAAATGGATAGAGTGGAATAACATAAACTATATTATTTACCCAATTCCCTGAAGCATGGCCCCTGGCAAGAGGAGATTTCAATACCATCCTTTCCTTGGAAGAAAAACTGGGGAGAAATAGTAGCTTAGACAGAAGCATAGACTTCATGAAGGAATACATCATAAACCTCCACCTTGTGGATGTTATGTCAGACAATGGCCTGATGACCTGGTCTAACAGGAGGCAAGGCTCTACCTGCATTCTAGAAAGATTAGATAGGTTCATGCTATCAAACAATTTTCTAAATCATGGACACATTCCTAGGGTGAATATCCTAAACAATGTAGGCTTAGATCATTGGCCGATCATGACAGAACTGTGGAATGTAGACAAGGGTAAGTACCTTCCCGAGACGAGGGAATGACGATAAACTAGGAGGGGATGATAGGCCAAGGTACACCAGTCATCATGTCCTGCAAGTATGAGTCGACAAGTCTTGACAGATGCTTTGAATACTAGACGTCTGAGGCAGACAGTCTAGACGTCTGAGACGGACGGCTAGATGTCTGGGCTGGACGTCAGGAATAGACGGCCAGACGTCTGGACTGGATGTCTGGACTAGACGGCTAGACGTCTGAACTGGTATGCTAGACGTCTGGACTAGACGTCTGGACTGGACGGCTGGCTAGACGGCTAGACGTCTGGCCTGGACGGCTAGACGTCAAAACTGGACGGTTGGACGTCTGGACTAGACGGTTGGATGTCTGGACTAGACATCTGGGCTAGACGGCTAGACATCTGGACTGGATGGCTAGACATCTGGACTGGACGGTCCTAGACGTCAAGGATGGACGTCTAAACAGTTGCCGACGAAACCAGACGGCTAGACTGATACGCGCAAGGGTTGATCTTCCAGGGTCTAGACGTCTTCCACTAAGCATTCCTTCTCCAATCCTTGAGGTTCCTCAGCATGCCCTGCAACAGGAAAACAACATACAACAATACATGCTCTCGTACCAAGCTATGATCAATACCTGCAACACAACACTACAACACAGATGCAATCTCGTACAACACACATTCCAGACTAACAATTGTTGCACAACGTCTCTGCATTATAGACAAGTATGGATAGATTACAAAATGAAATAGGGGGTATTTATAGGTAAGATCGGGTAGTTAGTGCAACCAACCCGTCTCAACCGTCCCAACCGCCTATTAGCCTTAACAATTGCGTTTACTGTCTAACTGACAGTTTCAGACGTCTAACACAGCAGCCAGACGTCTGATTAGTTAGGTTGGACGTCTAATCCAGACGTCTTAACACAAAGACGGCTGCGTTTGTCCTTTAGTGCATACTTATTAATCAAGCCATATTCATTTGATTGGCTGATTTTACATTGCAACTTGTCATTTCCATGATTCATACATTATCAAAATTGCTATACACAATCAAAATTGTAGATCTTCGTAGGACATTTATGTCAGACAACCTCATAGTTTATTTTTGCTTGGAACTGTTGTCTACATCTATCCTCCCCTTCGAAGAAGTCGATGTCCTCAGCGACTTTCTCCGCTCACTCTGAGGAGTCTCAGCATCTTTGTGAGTCGTAGCTGGTAAGGTTTCATCCAATTGCATCTGTAGAGCCTCGTTATCAGCCTTAAGTTGCTTGGCATAATTGAAGTATTTACCCCATTCCACTCCTAGGGCATTGGCGCGATTTTCTATCTCCTCAAGCCTATTCAACAGTTCAGTCTCCCGCTGTATGAAAAGTTCTCTCAGCCGTGGAACTGAAATTGTGGACGAAGATGAGGCCTTTGATGTCATTTCTTGTTTCAAAGCTGCCTCACGCTGTTGTGCTTGCCGCAATTCTTCCTGTACTGTTGCCAACTGTTTCTGCCAAGTCTCTTCACGCTGGCTCTTCTCGTGCTGCCAGGCTAGCTCACTCTGATTTTTTTGAGCTGCTAATGCTTCAGTTTGCTTAACCAACAATTCTTTAGCCTGTTTTTGTTGTGACACCTCCTTTTCCAGAGTGGTAATCTGTTGTGCTTTTTCTCCTAACTGAGTATGAAGGCTCTTCAGTTCTCGTGATGATTTCTGGATTTCCTGAATGACAGCCTCCATACGAGCCTTCCCTTCTTCAAGTGTTTTGTCTTTGCGTTGCACATCTCCCTGTGCCTCTTGCAATTCACTATCCACCATTTGCTTGGCTGAATGCAAGTACTTAATACCTTCTGCTAGCCAACATAACAAGTGGGCTAAGAAGTTATACTGTCGATACATAGGCAGTAATTCAGGTGCTAACTTCACCTGCGATCCTTGCTCTATGGACTGCTGGGAAGAAGGATCAGTGTTGTGGCCACAAACGTACACCTGTCCAGATTCCAAGTAGAGGGTTGGCATCTTCTCGGCCAATTGTTCAACTCCCTCCATTGTTGACAAGTGTGCGGTGGGCATTGTCCAAGGCTGGGTCTGATAGATGCTAGAAATCTCTGCTCGCCAAGGACCTTGTGTGGCCCATTTTACCAATCTGTTCAATTCTTCTTCCGCCATAGACTGCCACTTCTTCCATTGACCAACACAGGCTATGTTAAATTGCAACTGCAAATTTTCCATTATTTTTGTTAACTTTGTAAAACATTCTACCGCTCGCTCGTCCATATCATCTGAAGGATCCATGAGATTGGGTAGTTGTACTAGAAAACATTCAGACCATGCATCTTGAGTTCGTTCCTCTTGTTCCTCCTGTTCCTCCTCCTGTATTGTCTCTTTCCCTTTTTCGGAGAGATCAATGGTCTTTTTGGTTGCCTTGCCTTCTGTTACTACAGCCTGATTGTTGTCACCTTCTGTTCCAACCCCTTGTTGAGACACGTCTGTCTATAGCTGCTCTCCCTCTTCTATATTGGTCTCATGTTCCAACGAGACTACCTCATCTACTGAGATGGGATGTTGCTCTGTCCCAGGTGTTGGATTTTCTACATTCAGAGAAGGTAAAGCTTCCTCTGTTCTGCTGATTACAGGTTCAGCTTGAATCTCCGTGGGTATTGCTGCTCTGGCTTCTTCAGCTGCGATAATATCCGCAAAGGACACAGCTCGCAGAGAAGCTGCAAAGGAAGTTGTTGTAACTATAGGTGGAACGGACAGGTCTGGCACTGTTCTCTGAGCCCGAACATGAGCTTCCGTCAAATAGTCCTTAGGTCCTATATTCCCAGCACTTGTTCCTGTTGTTGTATTTTGCAAGGTCTGAGGAATGTCAAAGCTGACCTTTTCCCAGGGTACTGTCATCTGTTGCACTAGTCTTCGAGCTACCTCTTTACTGCGAGCAATCTGCTCCGCGGCAATCCCTTGCACCGAATCTGGAATAGATGAAGGGGGTGGAGATTCAAATCGCCTCCTCTTCCTTTCTGGTTTGGGTGCAGTGACTTGCTTTTCGGGTTGCTTCACCTCAGCCGCAGGTGCTGCCGTATCCTCCCCTTCTGAATCGGTCACCGTCTTCTCCTGACGTGACGGCTTGTGGGAGATCTGTTTCACCCGCTGCTTCTTCACCGGTGTCGACTTCTTTACCTGTGGTTTGGCATTCTTCCACCGCAAGATAGTTGGGGCCAAATTTGGAATCTGCTGAGGTAAATCAAAGTCTGCAATCGATACATCTGCCTTTGAAACTGCGTCCAAAAGTAATCCTATGGCGTGAAATGCCATCGAAAAATTCTTCGTTGTTCGCATCAGAAAATTCTGAATACGAATCGCCAAATGAGTTGCCCAGTCATATTGTACACCCTGTTCTATCCCGAGCAAGTATGGGATCAACCAGATGGGAAGATCTGAACTCCGTTGTTCCCCTGACAGTCTGGCCATTAGAACATTCATGATGCATTCCAACTCATTATTCTTCAGTTGGGACTGTTTTACTCCTCTGCCGCCGTGAGTTGCTAACATATTTTCCACCGCCTCCTCTGTGAGGTTAGTAACTCCCAATATCAACTGCCGAGTCTTCTTGGGATCTCCCCGTTCATTGATTACCGGTTTGCCCTTCCTGGGGAGTCCAAAAGTTCGCCTGAATGCGTCAGGAGAAAAGTCCACTTCTATGGTCCGATCAACAACCTGTACCATGCTGGTATTCCGAGTTGGGTTATATGTCTGCAACATCTGCACCAGATACCTCTTGAAAAATTCTTTGTCAAAACTGGGTATCTACAGAATGAAACTTACTCCGGCTGCCAACATATTCTTCTTTACCGGACTCTTTGCTGGTGCTGCTTCCCACCATTGTCGGCAAAACTCACCCGTAGGGCAAGTCCATGTGATTTCCTCAATCGAAATCTGTTCTTTGTTGCTTAGTTGGACTTCTGCTTGCACTGTCGCTTCTCGCTTTGCTCGAGTCTGCCCCTTGTCTGGGCTTGGCACTTGTCCGCGCATCGTTTCTTGCTGATGCCGAAGTCTTTTTGCCACAACGGACTCGGATCCTACTTCGGATTGCCTTGGAGGTTGTCCAGGCTTCTGATGGCTCATACTCTCCTTTCTGGACGTCTCCTGCACTTCAGACGGCTCAATCCTGCTAGACGTCTCTATTTCAACCTAGATGTCTGAGTCTGACGGCTAGTCGGCTGTGTGTGCTGACGTCTGGCACGGACGGTTGGCCGTCTGGGCTGGACGGCTAGACGTCTGAGGCGATTGGTTGGTCGTCTGGGCTGGACGGCTAGACGTCTAGACCTGTCGGTTGGACGTCTCCCTCCTAGACGACGTCTTCGGTCAGACGGCTAAAACTCGCCTCTCCCTTCCTTCGGACGCTTCTCCCTTCAGACGGCTGCGACGCGATTGGACGGCTGGGCTTCCTCCAGGGCTGAAGCTTTACGAGGGTTTTACACTTGCCGAAAAGATAAAAATCCTCCATGAAGCTTGCGACTGCCAATGTAGATGACATCTTATGCTTCGTCTCTACTTCTCCTGCGCTCCTGCATAAACTGAAAGCAATGAAACAAACAATGCCCAACGCTTCCAATTTATAGGAATGTTGCCGCCTTGATAACTACTTGTTCAACTGCCACCTAACTCCCAATCGTCTGCATGCTTGCCACGTCGCCAGTTTTGCATGGACAAGACGTCTAACGTCTTTTACCTTATTTCGTCTTTTTGCTATTTTGTCTTTTTCTCTGTTTTTGTCTTTTTCTTTTTATTTTTGTTTTATTATTTTTCAAAACTGCGTCTTGCAATTTTAACGTCGTCGGGTGAAGCGCACGGCAATGTCGATGCGTACTTCCAGGGTATCCGACGCGCTATCTTCCTGGTGACGACTGCCAGTTTCGAAACTGCTGAAACCATCGCCATTTTCCTGTTCCTCCGTCTGCTGACGACTGCGGCGATTATTCTGGCTTCGGGGAGTTTCCGTCTGAGACTGTTCGTCGCGTCTTCTCAGTCTTCGTGGAATAACTTGCCAGTCTGGTTGTTCCTCTTCCGTCGGCTGATGACGTGATTCCTGTCTAGACGTCTGACCAGTTTCTCCCAGACGTCTGCTTCTTGTGACGTCATCCCGTCTTGCCCCCTCTGCCAGACGACTATTTTCTTGCCAGACGGCTGCTTTCCTACCAGACAATCTCCTCCATCCAGACGTGTGGCTGCGTCATCCAGACGGCTGCTACCAGGGTCCAGACGGGTTGGTTCTTCTTGTTGACAAATTCGTTCCGTGCTCCCGTCTCCCTGCTGAATTATCACACAGTCATCAAGATAGTGGACCACCGTTCTCCCTTGCTCTTGATGGTTGGTCGCCCGATCATTGGAAGGTTGATTCTCCCTCTGTCCAATGTTACGATAGAACCTTCCCATTCCATGGCCTCGGCCTCGAAGTCTATCGATCTGACGACGGACGACTGCCCATCCTTGGTCTACCCGGTCCTGGTAGGAATTCCTATTTCGGGGTCCTTGTCTTCCACGAGTTGGTGTGACTCGTCCTCTTCCTCTTGCCGGTCGAATCTCCCTAGTGTGGGGCTGTCGTACTCCCAGCTGCCCGAGATTCGGTCGGTCCCTCGATCGTTCTTGACGACGTCTTCGGTTCCCACGAGCTCGCTGAGGCAGACCCGGAGGTCTATTCTCAGGAGCACGTAGTGATGGGTTGGCTTGGACTAAGTCCTCAGATGGTCCTTGCGGCCCAATCCGTGGACTAGTCGACCTATGGGTAGTCGGAGGGGAATTTCTTCCTCTCGAGCTACCGGGATGGAGGTCAACCACGCTCCTCCCTTGGTCAGGCAATCTCGAAAGTCCTGACGAACTCCCGGGATTGCCCAAGTTGTCTCTATTTCTGGCCTGGTGTATCAGTTGTGCGCGTGTTTCTGGTGGGTGTTGCTGACTTGCAGGTGTCAGTTGGTGCAGGATTCTCAATCTCCTGTCAGCCCTTATCAATCTCCTTCGCCATCTCGTTTCCTCAAAGTGTCGTTGCGGTGCACAGTGAGTTAGGGCTTCTTGGTACTCGTCCGAGAAAGTTGAATCCGTACTTGAGTCATTTCCCTCTCCTACCGTATTCATTGGCCATTCAGAGGTTTCTTGGACTCGCTGCTGCAATCTTCTAACTTCTCTTCGGTGTTGTCGCAAATCGAGAGCCGCCATACGATACCTAGCCACTTCTTCGCGTTCCGTCGGGCGTCTCATGGCTCCTGCATATGGTGTTCTCCATCCTTGTGGTTCCGGCCATTCAGGTATCGTATTTTCATTTACTCCTCCATTGTACTCGTCTTGTGGGCTTAGAGACTCATCATCTTCAATCACCTGTGCAGTTTCAAGGAATCTAACCCCTGCTCGTTGGCTGCGGATTTCATCTCTTTGTCTCCGACGGTCTGGGTTAGGACTGGCGTGTGGTATGTCAGGGTCTCGAGGTTGATTCTCATCCTCACTTGAGTCTTCCGACCATCCATCATACTTTGGTCGTTCGGTTACTTCCCTGACATCTCGCCACAGAATCTCGGCTGCTTCTTCTCGACTTATCTGATATGCGCTACTAGAAGCCAAGTTCTGCTGTGATTTCCTTGCTTTACTCTTTTCTGGTGATTTTCCATGTCGTCGAGGATGCCTAATCAATGGTGAAGTTGCTTTTGAGGAGTCGTCTGTATTCAGGATGATTCTCAGTGTTGTTGTGGATGAACTATCTGAATCTGTTGAGGAAACTACATTGTTCCCTGTATTTTCTCTTATTTCCAATCCACCTACCGGCAACCTTTGGTTCTGAGGGCGGCTTGGTGCTGAATGATCTAGAGCCACCGAAAATACACTATTTTTTGGCGAGTTACCATTCGGGCTTCTCCTAAAATCATCTTGATCTCTTTCAGCCCATTCTGCTCTACGTGCCTCCTGTCGTTGCTGCATCTGCTGCATAGTTCCATCCAGTTCCTGAATAACTTGTTCTCTCAACTGCGCATTATACCGACGAAGAGTCTCATATTCCTCCTGCAATCGTTGCGTTTCCAATGCCATTCGTTGCAGGATTTCAGCTCCTTGTCCTTCATAATCCTCCACTTCTGGTATTTGCCCTTGTGAAGCTAAGTACGCAATGTTCTGAAGCCGATTTTCTACTTCGCTTTCTAGAACTCGTACATTAGGTTCCGACTCCCTTTGTTCTATTACAGGTTCTTCTTCTCTTCCAAACAACCATTCCAGGTTGGATGGTTCATCCTCTCGAACAGTGTTACTTGGTCCACCGTGTTCGTAGGATCGTATACCTGGTTGCTCTTCTTCATTTGGGTTACCAGAGGTGTCCTCCTTAGCTTCCAAGTTGATCATATTGATCTGTGCTTGTGCTTTATATACTTTCAACTTGGAGCCATTTACTGCTTCGGGGCAAGTTGTTCCATCCAACTTCTTCAGTCGAACAACCCCATTATCCAATACCTCTTCTACCTGAAAGGGTCCAAGCCATAGGGTCTTCAGCTTTCCTGGCTTGATCTCCCTTTTGCCATTGTACTTGAGAACCAAATCACCAGCCTTTAGGTTCATTTTCCGAAGGTGCTTATCATGCCAATATTTCCGACGTTGCTGAGCAATCTCCGTTGCCCATTGTGCCAACACCCTTTTCTCGCCTAGTTGTACCAGTGTTGCGAGTCTTTCCTCCATGCTTTCGTCATCATTTAGGCGGGTATCAACAACTACTCTCAAGCTGGGTACCAGGAATTCTACTGGTACTACCGCCTCCTGTCCATACATCAATTGGAAGGGTGTGTGGTTTGTGGTCGGTTTAAAGGTGGTTCTGTATGCCCACAGAACTGCTGATAAGCGCTCTTCCCAATCTGCGCCTTCAATTGCACATGTTTTGTATAGAACAGAAACCAAGATCTTATTTGTCGCCTCCGCCTGCCCATTTGCTCTGGGGTAATACGGACTTGACAAGGAATGAAAGATCCTGAATTCCTTCGTCAAATTCTGAATAATTTCATTAACGAAATGACCTCCTCTATCACTTGTCAGTTGAAGAGGTATGCCGAATCGTGTGATAACCTGTTCGTACAAAAAGCGAGTCGTGCTTCTTGCCGAATTATCAGGTAGTGCCCTTGCTTCGACCCATTTCGTTAAGTACTCAGTTGCGACTACGATGTATCTGCACTTTCTCTTATGGCTTGTTCTCAATGGACCTACAAAATCCAAACCCCATCTTTCAAAAAGTTCTTGAGGTTGTGATGGATGCAGTGGCATGAAGTCTCTTTTCACTGGCTTCCCTGTTCTTTGACACGTATCACATGCCTTAACAAAGTTCTTGGCATCGTGAAACAGAGTAGGCCACCATAGGCCCGCCAACAACACTTTCCTTGTTGTTGCGTCAGGTCCCATATGTCCTCCGGCCAATCCTTCATGTGCCTCCTTCAAGGTCTGTTGTACTTCATCCTCCATCACACATCGTCTTAGAATGTGGTCCTCCCCCATCTTGTATAGCAATCCTGCAATCAAGGTAAAGGGTGCAGATTTCGTAATCACCTTCCGTTGTTCAGCTACCGTCATCTCCTTTGGCAGCTCTCCTGTCGATAGGTAATCCCCAATATGTTTATACCATGTAGGTATCGCACTTATCATGAACAACTATGCGTCGGGGAATTCATCTGGTATTCCTCCTTCTGCAGGTTCTCCTGAGCGAATCCTTGATAGTTGGTCCGCAATTACGTGCTTCTTTCCTGGTCTCACTACCACCCGAAACACGAATTCTTGCAGAGTGACGAGCCATCGACTCACTCGTCCATAGATTGTTGGCTTGTTGATCAAGTACAATAGCGCCTGATGATCCACATAGAAAGCAAAAGGGTTAGCCAACAAATAGTGTCGGTACTTTTGTACTGCGTACACCATCCCTAGTGCTTCGCGCTCTGTTGTACTATAGTTCTTCTCGGCTCGAGACAACAACCGACTTGCAAAGTAGATGGGCTGATCCAACCCAAATTGACCTTCCTGAGCCAATGCGCATCCAATAGCATAATTTGAAGCGTCAACATGCACATGAAACTCCTTCTCCCAGTCTGGGAAAACCAGGATAGGTGCCTTCAACAGATGTGCTTTCAAGCTCTCAAAAGCTCCTTGGTGCTCTTCTGTCCAATGGAAAGGAATACCCTTACGTGTAAGGGCATCTAGTGGATGAGAAGTTAATGCATAGTTGCGAATGAACCTTCTGTAGTATCCCACTGTTCCCAAGAAGGTTTTCACCGAGCTTACGTCATATGGCTCTTCCATCAGCAATATTACCCGAATCTTATTCGGGTCGGGCTTGAGACCCTCTTGGCATACAATATGCCCTAGCAGCTTCCCGTATGGTACCATCAAGACACATTTGCCTGGATTCAATGATATCCGAGCTCGCCTACACAAGCTCATGCATTCCTCCAGTGACTTCAAATGTTCTTGTGTCTTCCCATATAAGGACCAATCGTCGAGAAAGGCTTTAAAATTCCCTGTGGACATCTTATCAAAGATATATAGGATGATTCCCTGAAAAGTAGCTGGTGCATTGCACAACCCAAATGGCATACGATTGTAAGCGTATATTCCATTTTCTACCACGAAAGTTGTCTTCAGCTTATCTTCTTCTGCAATGCTAATATGGTTATACCCTGAGAACCCATCCAAAAATGAATAGATTTCATGTCCCGCTACTTCTTCCAGGATGGAATCTGTGAAAGGGATCGGGAAGGGATCTTTGATGGTTACGGCATTGAGGCTTCGAAAATCTACACAAATTCGAATTTTGTCAACCTCCCTCTTCAAGGTAATCACGATCGGTGACACCCACTCACTTGTCGTAACTTTGAAAATAATGCCTGCATCCAACATTTTATCGATTTCAGCATTCACCAGTGCTGCGTATTTGGGATTCATCCTGTATGGTCGCCTTCTTACTGGTTGTGCGCCTTCAATCAGGGGAATCTTGTGTACGCAAAGTTCTGGTGGGACTCCCTTCAGGTCTTTGTATGTCCAAGCGAAGACATCTTTATACTCCATAAAGATTTTAAAAGTTGTTGCCTTCAATACTTGGATCCCAATCATCTCCACATTTAATCATCCTCTCCTTGCCATCTTCTCCCAAGTTTACCTGAATCATTCTTGGTCCTTCATATTTAATGGATTCAGGTTCATTTTCTGCTTTAAGAACCTCGATGGGGTGGGCAGGCTTGTCTTCAATGACTGCGTCTCCCATCGTATATTCTGCAAAATTCTTGGGGAATGTCCATTTTTCTCTCTCCTTATCCTTTTCTGTTGTTGTTTGTTTCTTACTGCTCTCTGCCTTTTCTGGTTCCTTTTTCTCATCCTCTTGGATTTCATTTCCTGCATCAATGCAAAAACATTGGGGAGGGAAAACTTCATAGTCTTCCTGTTGCCAGTGGAGTAAGCCTTTGTCTTCGTTATACTCATCTTCCGTGCAATCCTCCAGGTGTAGTACTCCCTCTTCATCTGGTTCATATCCTGATCCTTCGTCTGAGGAAGAAACTCCTGAGTCATCAGAACTTGCAATCTCTTGGCTTACTGCCTGGTTCTTTAGATAATTCTTCGAATTAAGACCACAAATAGCTCGTCATTTACCTCCCACCAATAGCCATTCTCCGCCCAAGCTCCGGCAGGTAGATCTGGACCGTCTGCCCTTCTGTAGTGCGTGCAAATCTAAGCCGTTCAGTTCTGGCCAATCGCCATTCTCCGCCCGAGCTCCGACGGGTAGATCTGGACCATTTGCCCTTTTGTGGCGCGAACAAATCTAAGCCGTTCATTTTTGGCCAATCGCCATCCACCGCCAGTGCTTTGACGGACCAATCAGAATCATCATATTATTCTGATTAAGCTTCATACTTTTGTATTTTCTTCGCTGGGGTACATCTTTTTTGTCTTGTTCCTCCGACCAATCACCATCTGGTGCCTGAGCACCGATGGACAAATCTGGACCATCCACACTCTCCATGGCGAGCAAATCTCAACCATTGAATTCCGGCCAATCATCGGGCAGTGCCAATTTATGGCGGACCAATGAGGAGCGCCCACTCCTTCTCTAAGTAACCTTAGTATAACATTTTTTTATTTTTATAAAAGAAGGGAGACGCCAACATGGACATGGGGGGGACTTCTAAGGCCTTGGAAAAATATTGATTCTTCATAAGGTCGACTTTTATAATATTGATTAAAACTTCGCCGGATCAGCTTCAAATCCTTATCCCTTTCTCCCGTGGTACATTTTATTCTTTTTCTTCACCCATGGTACAACTCTTTTGTCATATTCTTCCCTAGGTGCGCTCTTCCTTGTCTTTTTCTCCCAAGCAATCGTCGTCCGGTGCCCGAGCACTAGCGGACAAATCTGAGTCATCCGCCCTTCAATGGCGCGTGAATCTTGTCCCTTTGTTTTTGACCAATCGCCAAGTCGCGCCAAGTTTGGGCAAACCAATGGCCGTGGAGTGCCCAATGTTGGCGACCAATTAGAATTCTTTTTATTTTCTACTAACCTTAAAGGGGGGATTGATTTTGATATTATTCGAAGGTAGGTATAGTTTTCAAGGAATTTCTTTGGCGCTTAGATACCAAGGCGGAGACTTAGGAAAACATGAATTTTATCTTTAGCGAAAAGGGGGAAATAATGAACGCAAGGTGTGACTTAAGGCGAAATGGGGGCTATGGGTCCATGGTGATTTATATATAAAGAAAAAAGGATGGATGACTTTAACCTTCTAAAATTTTGACATGTTTAAGGAATAAAAGGTTCTAAGGGAGAATGGACTAAGTTGAACAACTCAAGGGCGAACACATAGGATAATGAAAAAGTATAAGGGCTTGAGCCTTAGGATATCATGGAGGATTTTGATGATCAAAGGGTATTTATGGGATGAAGGGAGACTTTAGACATGGACTCTATGTGGTATTGCGAAAGGGACCAAGGTTATGAGAATTTCTAAAGTGGGATGAACCTAAGTGAGCTTTTGAGAACATATATGAATATGGCCAAGGAGAATTTTTTTTTTAAACATTTGGACTAATTTTCTTACAACAAAACTTAGACTCCTTTTATCCTTGAACCAACAAAAACAACCTAGACCTAGGACTCCATATGACTCTTCAAAATTTGAAATTAGGGGTATTATTCAAGTTGGATTTTGAGGATCCAACAAGCACATTGTCAGGTTTACACCGATAGTTTTATGTAATGTCTTGCTCAAAATAATCACCAAGGTAATGACAAAGAGACTCAAACCCTTTCTGCATAAGATTATCTCACTGGAACAAGGTGGTTTTGAGTGGATGAGATAGTTTTGGCTCAAGAAGCTATCCACTCCATGGAAGCACAAAAATCCCCATCCATGTTCATCCGATTAGACTTGTCCAAAGCATATGATAGGATGGACTGGCATTTCCTCCTCAAAGTAATGGGTCAATTTGGCTTCTCGTAAGAATGGACAGATTGGATCGAGAGATGTATTTCATCAATGTCCTAATCAGTTATGATCAATGGTTGTCCTTCATAATTGTTCACTATGTCTAGAGGTATTAAACAGGGAGATCCCCTCTCCCCATATTTATTCATCATTCTAGTTGAATGCCGGGAAGGACAATGGCCAAATACAAGGAAAACCGAACATTAACAAGAATCACTATTGCAAATGGAGCCAAACCAATCACTCACCTCTAGTTTGTTAATGAATTTACTCTATTAGGGAAAGCAACAATGAAGGAAGCCTCAAGAATTAAACATATTATAAGTTGTTTCTCAAGAGCCACGAGGCAACATATCAATGAGGAAAAGTCCAAAGTCATTTTATTCCACTAAAAAATTGTTTTGGACAAATTACGATACCAGAAGACCTCCCTCCCCATCACCTACTTAGGCGTTCCACTTAAAACAAGGAGATAGGAGGAGGATTGGGCTTGGCTAGTGGCTAGAGTAAAAAGGAAAATAGAAAAATGGACTAATCGATGGCTATCATCAAGGGGAAGAATAACCCTGGTTAAATCAGTCCTTCAATCTACACCTATCTATGTCTCCATAGTTTTGAACATTCCGAAGGTAGTGTTGAGAGAGTTGGATCAAATAAATCATCGGTTCCTTTAGAGGGGCACTAGGGAGGAAAGGAAATAGGTGTTGGTGCGATGGGAAACTTTATGCCTTCACAAACATGAAGGAGAATTAGGATTCAGATCAGTGATCATGAGCAACAAGGCACTAGCAGCTAAGTTGTATTGGAGGATGTTGAACAACCCCAATGCGCTATGGGCTCAAAATTTGAGAGATAAATATGCAAAAAATAAAATTTCGGTAGACATTATTCGCCACAAACTCCCTAGTAGAGGATCCCCCATCTTAGCATTTTGAGAACAGGAGAGGAGTTGATAAAGGAGGAGCTCTTTTGGATAATTCACAACGGTCAACATGCGAACTTTTGTATGGACTCTTGGGACGAGCACCAACCATTGGTGGTTCAATTTCCAAAGTGGAGAACTTTCATGGTGCGGCTACACAAAGAAAATTAGATAAAGATAGCAAAATACTATAGGTACTTGACCAGAACTTTAAAAGTTGAGAGAAACTGGGTCCCCACAACCGATTGGCCATTTCAAATCCCGGAGAGGCAGAAGATGGATATCCAATGAACTCTACAAATGAGATCACTTTCATGGTCTCAAGTGGAGGATTCCCTTGGATGAAGCAACATGAGTCAGGGGGAGTATACAATAGCAAGTGGATATGCAGCTCTATGCCAAAGTACTCCTAACCTGCTTCGAGACTTATTCAAACAAATATAGGCACAAAAGTTATGGCCTAAGGTGAGATTCTTCATTTGGCTTCTACTGCATAAAAGGGTACTAATAGGGGAACAACTTATGAAAAGAGGCTACCATGGTCCTTTCAGGTGTGAGATGTGTGGGGAGAACCTCGAAACGCTCTGCCACTTATTTATTGAGTATCCTGTAGCCTCAAAGTTGTGGAAGATGATGGCTACCTTACTTGGTATTAATTGATCTAGCTTTACCACCCTAGAGCATATGTGGAAGGAATGGACTACATAGGATGGAATAGACCAGTATGTTAGGTAGATAGTATGGGTAGGAACTACTCTCCCACTTTGGAACATATGGAAATAAGGAACAACCTCATCTTCAAACAAAAGTCTATGGACATCCACTATGTTTGGCAAAATACCATAGCCAACATAGTGAAGACAATCTAGCATATGTTGAAGTATCTCCAAGAACCCCACCAACGATTGGAACAGATCGTGACCAAACTAAAAATTGTTCCTAAGGCTGGTATGCAACAAATGGCAACCATAAGGCACCCGAAAGTAGTCAGAAAGGGAAAGCGGCAGCCTCCCCCAGAGGATTGGGGAAAAGTTAACGCAGATGGAGCATCACGAGGGAATCCAAGAGGAGCTAGTTCGGGAGGGATAGGAAGACGGTCAAATGGGACCTCGGTATTCACCTTTGCAGAGAATCTTGGTATACTTTCCAACAATCTAACAGAGGGTTGTGGCATCCTTAGAGAGCTTCAAGAGGCAATAAAGGTAGGCTAGAAGAAGGTCCAAATAGAATCCAACTCAAAGGTCATGGTCAACCATCTGAAGAATCCAAAGGAGAATAGGAAGCTTGATTGGAGACTAAGGAGAATTGTAGAGAAGATTCAGATGGTACAGGCAAGCTTTTTGTCAATGTTATACAATCACATCCCTAGAGAACAAAATAGAGTTGCAGATGCAATGGCCAGCTGGGCTCTAAACAAGGGTGACCTCACTTGTTACGGCTATCCCCCTAGATGGTGGGCAACGCAGATCAGGGAAGCTCTTCATTCTATCCTATCTCTTGATGGTAGGAGTATTAGATGTATTTACTTTCATAATTCACTATATTATGTTGTTTATGTTACACATGGGTTACTATAGCAGATCAGTTGATAGAGAATGTTGCACTACATTGTCTGTTAAATCCTGGATCAAAAGCCTGTTTATGTGGAAAGGCAGACCATGTACCTCTTCTATTTGAATACCTTAATATTTTTTATTTTTTTTCAAAAAATAGTGGAATCCTGTATATGACAACGATCGTTGCTTCTATCCAATAAAGCCCCTAAGACATTATCGCACATAGAATTCGTCTGTCAGAGAATCAAGTGCAAATTCTTTTAATCTGCAAAGTGGCGACAACACAGCAGAAAAGGTCTTGGCTGGTACAGCATTAGTATTGAATATGATTGATGTCGTATATATTTGCATTTGGGACAATTAACTCCATGTGGAGTATTGCTTGTCTTGGCCTGCAGGTAATCAATGTATCAGTATATCCATGGAAATTTTGTAATTTTAGTTAAACCCATTGTCTACCATAGGCCTTTTTTTAATAAACAAGGAATCCAGAAGCCCATAACTCAGTATTAAGGTATATGCCCTGCTAGGCATGCTCTCTGGAAGCAAAAAATAAGACAAATTTTCATATTTTGGTGGAATAGATATCTATTAAAGAACAACCTTAACCACAAGGTACTCTTTGGAAACTTGGGAAAATAACACCTTAAACTAAGTTGGAAACCAATTCAAAAGGGAGGGGAGAGGGGCGAAAGAAGCTTTTTGTCAACCCTCTCTTTCTTTGTTTTGACTTGCTTGCAGTAAATTTAAGTTAAAAAGGGGTTAGACCTGCATAAGCAAAAATGACCCGAAAGCTCACCTCAACAATGTTACCGACCAAGTAGGGAAGTTGCTTATTTAACTTAATCTTTTCCTGGTTCTCCTTTATCTTCTCTTTGGTGGCATCTAACTCTAGCGTTGTCCTTTGCACCTCGTCCTTCATATAAATTAATAAACGCACGCAGGATTAACACATACAAGTTTAACAAGATATTGATGGGATCTTAGGCAGAGAAAATAAAAAAGAGAAACATATTTGGTACCCTGAGAATACGGTTCTCGTTTTCAAGCAAACGGGCTCCTCTGATGAGCTCTTCCGTGGTCATAGAGGCCAGCTCATCATCCCCTTCAAATATGTTCTCTTCGCTCATTGCCATTGCCATTGCCTCTGCCTGCCGCACTCGATTTAGCAAAACCAATTATTTACCAAAGTTAAAGGCCGGACCTGCTCACACAGAGCACTAAATTAGATTAAAATTACGCCAAATGAAATGTGCAACCATGTAGCCTATTAGCGAATTGATCCGTGTAAGCACGCCGAGTCGAACCACGATATTTCCTAAAATTAAATTTTTATATTATAAATTATTTAATATTATAAAATTTTATTAATTTTTTATGTTAAACCTCCAGGAAAGAAGATTATTTATTTTCTTTCCTTGGGAACCTATATAATCCCTTGCTTGCTAAGTAAAAACAAAATCAAACGGACCCAACCTTTAAGAAATTAACTTGGGTATAATTCTTTGCTTGTTAAGTAAAAACAAAATCAAATGGACCTAACTTTCAAGAAATCAACCCGGGTATCAGCCTCTCTACTAAAATTTTAGTTAAAAAATGGGTTTTAATGAGGGTCTTGGTCCCTTATATAGGATTTCCAGTCCTCTTATATAGGATTTCAACTTTGCTTTCCTAAATAAAAATGCAAAGACATATTAGGACAATATCTTTATTGAACTAAAAAATTTAGAGTAAAACATAGGATTTTAAAAGGAGGTGAAGCAATTCATGGCATTTAAGGTCCATTATCACCAAAGGAAAACTAGGGTATTAGTTGGTAGATGAAGTACTTTTTGGTTACTGCAATATTAAATACGAGATTGTTGTTACAGGAGGTTCTAATGGGAACATCTCTAGATCCTCTATTAGATACACAAAGTTCATTTGCAACTTTGTTGAAAGAAAAATCTCCAACAGAGATTGAAGAAGCACAAAAAATTACTTTAAAAATGCTCTTTGCGGCTACTATAAAAAGATCAACATTTCAAAGAGTCAATGGATGCTTTCCATAGTAAGAATCAAGGCCAAAGATTGTCATTGAGCAAATTATAGTAGAATAAACAATCTTATATAGATCCAATCATGACCTGATTTGTAAATTCATGGGTATTCGCCCTATCCTAAATTTTTTGAATTTGTTGGTTCAATAGAACTAGGAGCTTCTTGGTGAGTATTCTTTGTGGTTTATTAGTAATGGATATTTTATTGTTAGTTTTTCCTCACTTGCCAATAGAAATAGGGCTTTCGAATCAGAAAAGAGGAATCATGGTCCCACAAGATTATTTGTTCAGCTCTAAAGAGTGGGATTTGATCCTCGATTGAACCCATTGTTGACCCTATTTGGGTCCATTTGTATGCACTCCCAATGGATTTATGGAGTGAGCACGTATTGGAAATCATCGATAATTCTCTTAGAATATATTTGGGTGTTTTTAAGACAAAATGGAAGGAAACACAATCGTTTATACTAGATTGTGCATGGAAATGGATCTTAGCAAACCTTTACCGACAAAGGTGGAACTCGGACTTGCAAGACTATCTTGGATTTAGGAGCTAGATTATGAGGCGTTGCTCTTCAAGTGTAGAGTTTACCACAAATATGGGCATTTGGCTCAATCTTGCCCAAACAGTATGAACACAAAAATGGAGGCTCCTCTAGAAATGTCGAATCTTCCTAGGGAGGGTAAGTCAACAGTTAATAGAGAAGCAAGTCAACATTTCTCAAGGCAAATAAGCATAGGGAGATGGTTTTGAACAACCCAATAGAAGAAGGTAAAAGAAACAAGATGGTAAAGAGCAAATCTAGCTCAAGCCCTCAAATAGGTATGGAGTTATGGAGTGAGCACGTATTGGAAATCATCAATAATTCTCTTAGAATATATTTGGATGTTTTTAAGACAAAATGGAAGGAAACACAGTCGTTTATACTAGATTGTGCATGGAAATGGATCTTAGCCAGCCTTTACCGACAAAGGTGGAACTCAAACTTGCAAGACTATCTTGGATTTAGCAACTAGATTATGAGGAGTTGCTCTTCAAGTGTAGAGTTTACCACAAATATAGGCATTTGGCTCAATCTTGCCCAAACAGTATGAACACAAAAATGGAGGCTCCTCTAGGAATGTCGAATCTTCCTAGGGAGGGTAAGTCAACAGTTAATAGAGAAGCAAGTCAACATTTCTCAAGGCAAATAAGCATAGGGAGATGGTTTTGAACAACCCAATAGAAGAAGGTAAAAGAAACAAGATGGTAAAGAGCAAATCCAGCTCAAGCCCTCAAATAGATATGAGATCTTCAAGACACTAGTGGAGCAGGAAGAAGAACAACTCATGGAATAAGTGGATGGGAATAATAAAAATAATAACAACCATGTTCAATCCCCTCTTTTGACTCCTATCCTAGAGAAGGTAGTAGAGTGTGATTAGTTACCACAGTCATATATTGTAGGGCCATTGATATTGCATCACTAGGAAGGGATAGTTACCTTTTGGAACTCTCTTGAATGGATGACAATATAACATATAGCTTGGAGGGGTGTTCTCACATCACATTTTAGAAAAAATGTAACAATTGAGCAGGTTTTAATCATAATTTGTTATGGTGCTCAAAACCTATATGGTTAAATTCATCAATGGAAAGCAGTACATAATATGAGAGTCTCAAGAGAGGAGTTAGATTGGATTGTTATTGGAGATTTCAATGTTGAATTATTATCAAAGATCATGAAGGGGGAACCATAGTTTAGACCTAGGGGATCGACTTATGATTACCCAGATCCATGCATTACACTTGGTGGATATTAAATATCCTAGAACCAGCTATACTTTGACTAATAAGAGGAGGAAGCCACATAGCAGGAAGGTGAAGTTAGACCATTTTTGGTTTTAGCAAAGGCAATTATGAAATCGAATCTAAATTTTTAGATTTTGGAGGGTCATGTTTCGGATCACTTCCCCGTTCTGTTGGAAGGGGGGATTAGGATAGGGTAGCATCACAAATCATTTAGATTTGAAAGGTTACAAAAGGAGGAACTTCAAGAGAAAATCCTACAGTGGTGGAAATAGGGACAATCAACATATGAGATAACAATGTTTAGATTCCACAAGCAACTTCATTATGTCAAGGATCAACTGAAACAATGGAGGCAAGCTAACAAGATGGACTTCCAAGCTCAAAGAGCTCCATTGATGGCCAATTGGGATGAGGTACAAAAACACTTAAGGGAAGGAACAATTACAGAGCAACTCAAAGAAGAGGATGATGCATTGCGTAAAGAAGTTGAGGACATTGGCAACCAAGAGATCTACTAGAAATAGAGAGCAAGAACCACTTGGTTATTGGAAGGTGATATAAACACTAATTATTTCCATTAGGATGCTTATGCTAGGAGACAAATGAACAAGATGAGAACAGGCACTCCTTTGATACAATCTTAGGTATGCATTTCCATTCAATGGATTATTTTGCTAAATTGTTTAAGGAAGGTATGGTGCAAGAAGAAGAGGCTCTAAAAGAAGTTATTGTTATTATACCCTCTATTATATCTAAAGAAGAAATTTAGGCCCTACTTAAACCCATTGATAGAGAGGAGCTAAAGAAGGTAGTCTTTGGAATGAGTACGAGAAAAATGTTAGGTCCAAATGGCTTCCCAATTGAGTTTTTTCAAACCTTCTGGGACAACTTGGAGGAGGATGTAATGGTTGTTATAGAGGATTCCAAGGGTAGTAAAAGAATTTTTAAAGCATTAAATCATACATTCATTGTCTTAATTCTAAAATGGGAGGAGGGGTGCATATTTTAGATTACAAACCTATTGCCTTATGCAATGTCATATATAAAATAATCATGAAGGTAATGGTTGAGCGGCTAAAACATCTCCTAGATAGCATTATCTCCTCGAAGTAAGGGGGTTTTGTAGAGGGTTGGTAGATTTGGATTATGTGGTTCTAGCTTATGAGGCAATTCACTCAATGTAAAAATTTGGCAATAGAGGAATGTTCATAAAATTAGATATGTCAAAGGCTTATGATAGGGTAGAGTAGAAATTCTTGTCAAGGACAATGGCAACCTTCGATTTCTCTCATGTTTGGATAGAATGGGTCATGAATTGTGTCTCAACTCCGACATACTCAATGTTAATCAAAGGCCTTCCCTCACAACCATTTGGAGCCATTTGAAACCTTCATCAAGGAGAACCTTGTTCCCCTTATCTTTTTCTCATATTAGCTAAAGACTTGGGTAGACTCATCTTGAGGAGAAGGTAATAGGGTTTGCTAACAGGTATCAAGGTGGGTGAGGAGGTTTTGACTCACCTACAATTTGTGGATGACACAAATCTGGTGGAAGTGATCAACCTCAAAAAAGCAAGAATAATCAGAGATACTTTAATGCTTACCTTAAGGCCACAAACCAAGTCATCAATGATAAGAAATCTAAAGTGGTCTTATTCAATCTTGATTGAAGGCTTCAGGACTGAATTTTAGAGATATTGGGATTCATGAGAACTTCTCTTCCAATGGTATATTTGGGGTCCTTTGGCATTTAAAAAAAACTAAAGATAGTTATCTGGAGGAATATTTTGGATTGTATAAAAGAAAAAATTAATCGTTGGTCTCACAAATGGTTAACCTTTGGGGGAGGATTAACTTTTTTACAGCCAGTCATTCAAGCCATGCCAAATTATAAATTTTCTATCCTTGCCACCCCACATACCATATGAAAAGAGTTTGACAAGATGGTTAGAAATTTTGTATGGGGAGGAGTAAAAGGAGAGAGCAAATGGGCATTAGTAGGTTGGGAGAAACTAAGACAACCCTAGGTAAAGGGAGGTTTGGGACTGAGGAGATCAAAGTTAAATAATAAAGATTTGGATGGAAAGCTTTACTAGAGGTGGATCCAACTTCTTTATTCAGTAGAGTTTTAAACTAGTAAATATTTGGGACGGGTGAACCCAAATGAGGTGATTTCTCTTTGGATGGTAATGGATCACTAGTGTGGCAGGTTCTAAAGTTAGAATCTCAAGTAGTGAAAGATGGATTATATTGGAAAGTGAGGAGAGAGGAGAAGGCATGATTTTGGATAGATTCATGAGATCAGTACCCACCTATTATTTTTGAATTCCCATAACTATGAACAGTAAAAACAACCATGGAAAGCAAGGGTTGGATATATATTTATAGTTATTTCAACACCAATAAATTGGGGGATTATGGGTTTAAGCAATTTAAGAAGTTAGATAAGTGGCCAATTCTAATCCCTCTGAAATTGACATCCATCATGACTAAAACCTTGGCAAAAATATTTCTTATAGGTAGAGCTGAGGAGGATGAACTAGCTTGGGGTTATGTAAGCCTTGGAGTCTACACAATGAAATATGGATATGTAAGATCCTTCTAGAACCTCCTCCTCATGCATATCAGGTTTAGGATTGGAGAAATATTTGGCAATACAAGGGTTGGTCGAAAGTAAATTTTTTTTTTGGCAATTCATGCACAATAAATTAGATATCTCTTTCTATCTCTTTTATGACTTCTAGGATGAATTACTTCTTAAAGCTTCATAAGCACCTTTGGCAAAAGAGACAAACAAGAGATCTAATTTATTTATTTCTCTAAATTTTATGATTTTTTGGATAATTTACACATACTCTAGGTTATGTTCGAGTATTATTGGAATATTTTGTACTTATGTTATGTAGATCCAATCCACTTTCAACAAAAAAGGTATTGTCACTTTGAATTTAGAAGGGTGTCTCAACTTCTTCACATAGAGTCAAACAATATTTCCTCAGGAAGAGGACTTGGTGTCATTGCAAAGGAGGGATAATTATGATGTTTTTGTCCCACTTGGGAGCTTTGGTGCCTTGGCTAGAAGAAGGAAAAGGAGGTGTATTCATTTGCCTTGGTTCAAATCTTGCACACCATGTCCACTTAAATGGCTAGAATTCTTTATTATTATGGATCATGATGCCCTTCTTCACAAAGAGGGCACACGTTTGGACTCGAGCAATGATCACAACAGTCAAGCTAAACGGGCATGATATAAGGGTATTATACCTTTTGATGTAAGGAGAAAAAAAATAAATGTATTTCTTATCATTTGCCTTGTAGAAAAATTAGAAGGAATTTAAAAAAATTAACATTTTTTAAAAACATCACTCTAGGGCTATTTTGGAGGGCAAACTTCCAAAAACTATAACTTTTGCATATAAAAGCACTTTGAGCCCCTTTTTTTCAAAATCATAATTTTTTGAGCTATTTGCATTGGTGGTATTTATAAAATAACTTACTACAATTGGAGGGGAATCTCAATATGTGAATTTCAAAGCCTATTGCGCTAATTTGAAAGGGTAAATTTACCATAATTTATGAAATCACAATATTTGGTCTACGATTATGGGAAATATACTTAGATTTGTGATAGTTACAACAATTTTAGAGTCTTTTAGAGGTATATAAGAAAAAGGATTAAGAATATTCTTTAGTTAATCCCTCTTCCTCCTTTGGGATATTGATTCAACTTATTCATGAAGATCTAATATTTTATGATCTCTTCTTTCTTCTATTCTTTGTCGAGGTACTCTTAGAATTTTGTAACGGTTATTTTCATAAAAAGGTCCATGCAAAGCCTGTTTTGGTAACAAAGATCAGGTGGCTTAAGGGTAAGTTAAAGTTTCCAAACAAGGTGATGGTTGTAAAAGGGAATTTTATGTTTCCAAGCCTTTCCTTATGTGATTATAGAATATTGAAGTGATTTTATTTAGAGGGAGCACTCTTGATTTCTCTCTCATAAGGAATCTTAGCAAAAGTGTTATTTGGATATGTGTGTGAGTATCTGATAGTGGCAATAAATATTGGACCACTAAGATGCTAAGCAAGATTTCATTGATCAAAATTGTGTGTTTATATAATGAAGGTGTAGGTGATTGGTTTGAATAATGAACTATCAACCACCTATTCATGTATAAAACCTAATTGCCTAACTCTAACCATATTACATTTTCCAAAGAAAATCACTTTGAATTTTATCAAATCTGAATATGTTAATTGTCACTAATCTTGAGAGCATCATCATATATGTAGAGATAGATTGCAATGTATCCTTCATAAATTGAAGTTTTGCATCCATATTTAAGAACTTATGTTTCCAATCAACCAAACAAGATTTTATTATATCCAAAGTTTGGTCCTAAAGCTCCTTTTTTCCTTTTATTATGTACGGGAATACCTAGATATGTCAATGGAAATTTTCCAACTTTAAACCCATTCTTTGGGATAATTCATTGTCAATCAAGGGCAAAATCCTATATTTTATCATATAAAACAATTGTTCAATGACATTCTCATAGCACGATAGTAGTGATTTAAATTACATGGCCTCACTATTTGAAGGATGACCTAAAAAAATGTATAATCAACAAATTAGAAATGATATTCAAATGGATAATTTATTGTAACATGAACACCTTTGATTTTTCCTTTCACTTTTGCCTTTAAGAAGCTCTTTCCAAATCCTCATCAAGAACAATGAAAAGATAAGAAGATAATGGGTCATTCTAGAAAAGACCACAAGATAGTTCAAAGTATCTAATGGGGAATTTATTGATCAAAATATAATATTTTGTAATGTCATAACAACATATATTTCATTCACATCAACCCTGATTAAAATAAAGTTTTCTAATAATATCATGTACAAATATACAACAAACCATATCATATGCTTTGCTCATATCAAATTTTACAAGCATACATAGATTTTCATGGATTGAAGATAATGAATGACATCTTGTTCAATTATTATATATCAAAGGATTTGTTGCTATGAAACAACACCTTGTTTTTATTAGATAGAAAAATCTAGAGCATTTTTAAATCTATTTTCCATTATTTTTAAAATTATATTTTAAGTCATGCTATAAAGGCTTAGGGATGGAAATCCTCAATAGATTTTGTCTCACCTTTCTTGTAAACCAATGCAATAAAGGCAGTATTAGTTTTATTTAGTATATCCTTCTTTTTCCTAGCTTATTCAATCACATCAAACATCTCATTCTTCAATGTACCCTAATTTTTTTAAGATAGGAAATACATTGAGAGTAGTTGCCTTCTCGTGGTGAAAAGATAAAATTTTACTTTTATGGCTCCTCTAGTGAGATATTTCTTATAAAGGGTTCATTCTATTTTTTTTTTATGTAATACAAAATATTTTACAAAAACTCACCCAAAGCCTCCTTATCATGTCCAATATTTGATAAAATATCTCTAAAATTATTGATTTATTCATTAATCTCTTTTTCAATAATTCTTCATTTTGGAGTTTAAATATTTCTAATTCAACAAAGGATAAATTTGTTTTGTCTAACATTAAAGTTTTGGTATTTTTATCACCTTTCGTAATACATCTCTCCTAGAAATCTAATCTCAATACGACTATTCTTTTGTAGTATGTTATGATACTCATAAATTAATTCTTCTTTCACATACCTATAGTTGGCCATTATATTGATTTGTATTATATTTTTTAATTATTTTTTATTAGATACAATAAGGGGTTTTGAAAGGGTCCCCAAACCTTTTACAAAGAGAGGATCACTACCAAACTAAGGCAGAGGATAAAGAGAACAAACAACAAACTAACCACATAGGCCCACCAACTGCAGCAACAAACACACCAGCCCAACCTCTAAACAAGTAGAGGATCATAGGATTTTGGAGAATCCCTAAAAACTCATAATACTAAGGGGAGAAAAAACAAAGAGACCACAACCAAACAAAGGAGTAGCTTCCACCAAGGTGAAATACCAACAAAATGAACACAAAAATGCCAGTCGAAACACATGGGAGCGAGGAGTTAGTTTTTAGGAGAACCCTCCTTAGCCTCCAACTTAGAAGCCCAACCACTTCCTAAAACCACTACATCGTAGATTTGATTTCCTCCACATAGACAGTGACTTCATTCAACTTGCTCATTAGAGGACTGGTATTCCACCATCGTGTTTAGGAAAGATTTTGACACTTTAGGGGCAATCAACGAACTGGCGAATAACTTACTCTCATGGCTCGCATACCCAATGGAGCACTTGGCTTTTTTTGTGTGGAAAACATCCCAAAAGGGATGCCACTTTCGGGTAATACCAAAGGAGGCAAGGGTATCCATTCCGCCAAAAACACCCAGGACTCGGACCTGGCCTACCACCTTTGACATACTCAAGGAGTAAACAAACACAAAACCAATTTAAAAATAAGTAAATAACAACAAAAATAATAAAATAAAATAAAAAATATGCTCATTGAGTGTGTCAAAAACAAAAGCACAACCAAACACGCACAATAAGATAAAAGAAACCACAACACGAACCACATAGAAAAACACAAGAACCACATAACAAAACATAAACAAGACAAAAACAACATAACGCTACAAAGACATAACCCAAAAAAACATGAAAAATAAACACAACCAAAACCTAAAAAATAAAAATGAAAATAAAAAACAACCAACAACAGACAATAAACAAAAACAAAAAAACATAGAAAACACTCACACATAAAAATATGAATTAACACAAACAAAGAGAAACCCAAGAACAAGAACGAAAAAAACACAAGAACATAACAAAAAACATAAAAAAACAAAAAAAACAAAACAAAACAACAAAAACACAAGAACAACAAAAAACAACACAAAGAACACAAAAACAAAACAAAACAAAAGAACCCACCCACCTTAAAAAACTAAACAAAAAAAAACAAAAAACAAAAAACAAAAAAAAAATGAACATAACAATGACCTATCTAGACCAAAAGACTATTAAGGCAAGAATCAACAGAGGAAACAAAATAAAGAATAGAATTAGCTAGGGAACTAAAAAAAACTAAATGAACCAAAGAGAAGCAAAAAAAAAAAAAGCAAGAAGAAACTAGGTACCTTCAGAACTCGGAGCCATCCAAAGAAATGATAGAAAGAAGAGCTTCCCTAATTTGAGAAGCCCACCATCTAGGAGGGTGGCCATAACAAGTAAGATCACCTTTGTCCAAAGCCCAATTAGCTAAAGCATCAGCACTCTTGTTTTGATCTTTGACCACATGATTGTAATCAACTTTCAAAAATCCCATCTAGATTAATTTAATCTTCTCAATAATTCTTTTTATTCTCCAATCCACCTTATGATTCTTAGAAGGAGTCTTCAAGAGATTAATCATAAGTTGAGAGTCGACTCAACTAACACCTTTTCCCATCCAACCTTAGTAGCCTCCTCGAAGGCCTCTGAGGATATCATACCACTCAACATGGTTATTGGAAAGCATACCCAAATTATGAAAAAAAGTAAAAACCAGGGAGCCATCCGAAAGTCTACCAATTCCTCCCACACTGGCTTTTCGAGGGTTCCCTCTAGAGGCTCCATCAGTATTGACTTTTCCAAAATCCTTAGGAGGAGGTTGCCAATTTCTAGTCCTATCCATCTTACTAATACTCCCATTCCCTTAAAGTTGGTTGTCCTTAGAAGATTTAATCTTCAATATTTTCATCACTTGATCCCATCTTTGGTGGGAGTTTTGGGGGTGATTAAGGAGTTGATGGACTGATTCAACTAAGTTGACTATGGTCTTTTGCCAAATATATTGAATATCCTTCCTATCTTGATTAAAAATTCGGTTGTTCCTTTCATTCCAAATATTCCAAAGAAGAATGGTAGAACCCATCCAAAATAATCGCCTAATAAAATGATCAACACCCTCTTGATTAGGCCAATCCCTCCAAAGCTGTTCAAAAGTAAAAAAAATGGACCATTGTAAGCCAAGTAAAGTGGCCATTCTCCTCCATAGCTTAGAGGCTAAAGCACACTCAATAAAAATATGGTTGTTTCTACATTCTCTTCACACATTTCACATCTCAAAGGGCCATGAAAACCACGCTAGATTACAAGGAGATTTGTGGAGGGATGTTTTTCGTAGGACTGCCCAAACTGTTAAACTCGTTTCGGCCATATCTCACTCATCCAAACTCGAATTAAGCTAAAATTTTGAGGGTAGATGCTTGAAACACCCTAGAACGTCTCCACCAATTTTAATATCATTTTGAGCAATACAGATCCTAGCGCATCCCTATGTGTGAGCGAGATATTTGGTAAGCGACTATGCGAGGGTTTCATCTGGGTTGAGTGCAAGCAGCTCCAAAGGTTGGTTTTTAGGGCCTTCAGGCCCTAACGACCAATATTTTTGTGTTTTATGCTCAATATTTTAGTAGCAAATGTTGTAGGGGATCCAAGATGGGTTATAAATTTATCTTTCAAAAGATCATACTATGAACTTGAGTGACAACGACTTCCAATTTGCTGCACAAAAGAAAATTGAAAACCATACCTTTCCATGACGTCTAGGGCAAGGATTAAAGAATCACAAAACAAGTTTCAAGCACTTGATCAAAAAATGACTCATATCTCAAGTGAATTTGGTGCTAAGGTGCACCCACAAAATAATTCTACTATAAAAACCCCTGTCAAGGGTAAGAATTTTGAAGACTCAGTCCCAAAAATGAATTTTATGGAGCACTTGGCTTTCTTCTTAGGGGGGCATAGTCCTTCGAGTCTGATTTCTTCATCGACATAGGGATATTTTCGAACTTGATCTTCTTGTCAAATAATCGCTTGGACCGCCTCATAATTAATACTCTACTTTAGGTATTTGTAGGTAAATCCAATCTATCTTTTGACCTTAGTGGAGGCTCCTTCACTTTCACTTCCAAAATAAAGGGGCTCATCAGAATATCTTAAAACACCTTCAAGTTGGCAAAATTTTAATTGGACAACATCAGTCAATCCTTCATAGTAGAGGTTGTCCTATGGAGGCTTACTAGATTGGGGACCATCTCCCCTGAGACCCCTTGAATTTTGGCCATATGCTAAAAAATTAACAATTCTAGGCCCTGATGATTGGATTAGTAATATTCCCTTTCCTAACATCCAACATGGATTTTTCCAACAAAGTAAACAGGAAGGAGGGAATGTTCATTATTATTTTACAATGAAGTTGGTTTAGAAATATGATTGGTAGCTATGCAGGATATCCTTGTTTTCATCCAATGTAAAGAAATTCATGATAACCAACACAACCCTATCCCACAAAGTTGTAGGATCTTTTATCTAATAGTCATTTTGAAGCTTGGGCGGACCTTTGTCCTCCCCAAGGAAATACCTCAACTCTCTTACCAATGAGTGTTTCTCCCTGTTATGGTAGGCTCCATCCATAGACAAGCCCGTCATCTCAACAACAAGGAGAATTGAAACCTCAAAATCAATTCCACCCACTCTCACAATCCCATTCTTCCAAGAGTGGGCCATGTGCTTTGAAATGTCCCTATTAAAACCATATAATTTCTATAAGTACTATAGGAGACCTCCTTTCTTAATAATTTTCCTCACATCCTCCTCAACTTCAATGGTACTTAGCTCAAGAAAAACTCCCTCCATGTCCCCGTACGCCACCCACAAAAAGAATTGAATTTATTAGGGACCGAGGCAATCAACAAATCTTCTAAAAGAAGTATGAAGTTTAGGAGATGCCCTACCAAGACAATTAAGAGTTTCAAGAGACTGTTGGAAGGGGTCCAACCCTATTTTCATAATCTTGATCCAACCTTGCCAGAACTGAAGACAAGTCAGGCTCTAGGTGTCGAGAGATTCATCAAAACCCAATAAAATCCTAAAAACTCCCTTTCCAAGAGGTCAAATATTGTGGCACATCACCCAACTCAAAGCTTTATTTGAAAACAAGATCCTAAGGCCCTACCACCTCATCAACTGGAAAGTTTGGCAATGTCGAAGAAGGTGGTGCATACATAAGGAGACCAAGCCAACAAACTTTAAGAAACAACCAAAATAGCTTCCACAAGATTGGCACATTGGTTTAGAATAATTTAAATATATGAACATCAACATGGGGGTTCTCAAAAATCTTGATATCGACCTCCTCCAGCCAATCGAGATCCACCACCTCCTATAAAGCCACTTTACTTGCATACTGAATTGACTAAAAGCCCAAGATTTTTTACCAGTTTCAAACCTCCACCTAAGCCAATTATTGTCAGGGATGATTATGTCAATCCATGACCACTGCAGTGGAGGTCTCCCACCTGAACTAGCCCTGATAAATTGGAGAAAATTAAAAGCAACAATTATAAAATATTGTTGGAATATTGAGTTGGACCAAAACGTCTATCAAAATCGCCACATGACCCACGTGCCCCACGAGCAACATAGGCCAGTGCCATAAGTTGTCAATAAATCAATAATTATGCATAGAGACTTGGAGATGATTATTGCTTGGATAATCCTCATGATTACCATCAAACTAAGGAGCCACCCCTCAGACCAAAAGGTTCTAAATGATAGAAAATAAATTTAAAATGAGAATGACTACCCGTAAAATCCCATATAGCATGAAAACAATGAAAACACGAAACAACAAAGGCTTCGAGGGGACAAAAAAGACATAGGAATCTATCCCACGCAAACCAAAAAGTGATCACTTAAACCATCAACACCCATCACATTGTCCAACCCCAAGAGACCTTGAGGGAAACCACTCCTCTACATAGAGCAATCATTGTGTAGTACTCCCAGATTGGCCAAGAAATTCGCAACCCGATTACCTTCTCTAAAATTTTGTTGAATTTGCACCTCTTCCCTAGACTAGATTGATATTTTGGCCTCCATAATCATGTTAGCAATGTTACAACTAGGGGCTTGAGATCCCTTTAACACATTAATATTATTTTGGGAGTCTCATTCCACAATTAAATTTTTGTAATCTAGAGTCTCCATCAAAATCAATCCTTGTTACAGGGCTCTTGCTTTAGAAAAGTTGCAGGTGTAGACATCCAATTTTCTTGTGAAGGCCAAGAGTATGACCCCTTATCACTCCTAAACACCCCACCAATGCCAGCTCTCCTAGGATTTCCTTTAGATATCCTATCAAAGTTAAACTTGACCCATCCTAGGGGAGGTGGAACCCAAATGGTCTGGGCTCTTGATAAAGCCTGGGACTAGTCAAGCACATGGAGTCTCGATTGAAAACCAAGCTTTAACTCTAGCTTCTCCTCAACCTTCCCCCCACTGGTCAGGTCTAAACTAATGCTTGAAATGTTCTCCATCATAACTGAGATTGTTCTAAAGCCAACAACCACCACATCTCTCTTAGAATTTTCCAAATCCATATTGTTCCTTTTCTTCCAAATACTCCAAAAGAGGTGAGGCAAACATAAGAGCCAATAAAATTTCAATATATGAGCAAATAAGTGAGGAAACCATGAGAACAAAAATTTGATAGAAATTTTGGGGTGATCCAACAAACACCCAATGCATCCAGAATAGTATGCACCATGATTAATGAAAAGGAGCACTGAAAGAATAGGTGGGAAGTAGACTTGACACAATATTCACACAAATAATAGTTGTTAAGAAAGACCATTCCTCTTTATTAAAGGTTATCCAAAGACATGATTTTATTGTGAGAGACAAGTCAAAAAAAAATATTAATTTTAGGTGTGATGCCCTTAAACTAGATTTTGAAAGGGGGTAACCAAGACTGAGAATTGACTTCAAGAAGAGAGTAAGCAAACTTCACCGAGAAGGAGCAATCCTTCTCCCCATTTTATACCAAAAAGTCCTCCTCACTTGAGCTCTTGAACTAAAATTTTAGCTTATCTGAAAGGATATTCCAAGTTTCTAAATTTGTCTAGTTTAAATTGTGCATTGCCAAATATTTCCATCTCTAATTACCATTAACAAATTCAACAAAGTCTACTACTTTTGGCCCAAAGGCGAATTTAGTTATCGACTTCAAACTGATCAAGTTTGGGTATTAAGAGAGGGGCTAATCTAGCAGCCAAGAATCCTCCCAAAAGTCAATATTTTTTTCATTACCCAGGTTCCATATATTATCTTTTGTGAATAGTTGATCTTAATTTTAATTTCATGCTTTCTTATATATATGTTACCGAAGGATTTTGTATTATAGACCTTGATGTGCCCCATTTGATATTTCATATTTTAAATAAACTTGTACATATATGTTCCTTCAAAATTTGCTTCATCCTATCACAACTTAACCATATATAAGTGTAGACACCCAATTTTACATGTAGGGCTAATCTTCAAGCTTGTCAATCCCTTCATAAATCAGTCAAATTGAATAAAACCTTTTATGTGCCTAAAGTTTGAGTATTTATTGATCCAAAATCAATAGCATTAGGGCATGAGAGATATCATCAATGATGCTATCATGAATTAACAACACTTTTGTAAAACCTCTCAATTTTGATATTTTCTTGCCCATTTTGACCTCCAACAATCATGAGGCAAAAATGCTAGCATTATAGCACTATCAACGTTATCACCTCTGATTGCTTTTGACTGTCATGTACCAAAACCAAGAAATTTGACTTCCTATATATTTCAATCCACCCGTCATTAATGAACCAAATCCCCAAAAATTTGATTTGAAGCTCCTCTAGAAATCCTAAGTTCAAGAATTACCATTCTCATATTCTTCAATTAATGGCTTCTCAATATCTCTTCAAATTCTTACCTTCTTCAATATTGTCATCTTCAATGAAATTATTCCTCTAAGAAGCCATAACTTCCTACAAAGCCAACACTTAGGAGAGCTCAATCCATTAACTTTTCAAGGTTACAAATCTCTACCAAATTTTCATTCCTGATATTTTGAAAGTAATAAAATTAAGTCAAAATCTCTCTAAAATCATAGGAATCAAGCATTGAGTGCGGTAAGGTTATGCAAAAATCGTACCACAACCTTGTGAAGACCATCCTTGCAAGAACTTAAACTCTTATTCTTGTAAGAAATTTAAGCATTTAAGCAAGTCTCCAAAAATACCTACAAGCTCTCAATCAATCACCAAGTCATCAAGAATCAAGCCTCCAAGCTCAAGCATTAAAATATGCCATCAAAAAGCAAGCTATAAAGATTTCAACAAGCTTCCAACAAGGGGGAAACAACCTTGTGTCTTGGATTGTGCTCTTTTCTCTTCCTTGTCCTCGTAGCTTTAGAGCTTTAATCTTGTTGAACTTAGAGTTTTAATTTTGTATTTTCAATTTCATTTAGTCAACCTTTCATTTTGTCATTTAATATTTTACTTAAGCAAGTAATTTGTGTTTTTTTATTCTTAGTTAGGGATTCTATATTCCTGGGTTAGGTCCCTCATCATAATCATTACAAATTTAGCTCATCTCATATTTAATCTTATTGTTTTGCTTTTAGAAGCAAAAGCGTTGCTAGACTACAGGTCAATGGCATTATCACTCTCTAGTTTTATATAGACTAAAATCATTGGCACTGAGCAAAAGTGTCAATGACGCTATTATGACCTAGTGAAACTTTTACCACTCAACATTGTTTTTTAAATAAGTTATATATGGCTTCTATTGAGGGCCACTCCCATCAAAATACTAAAATACTGCATTTGCTACAACATACTAATTTATCACAATTTTTTCATTTCTTTTTTCTCTTAAATAAATTCTTCAACTTCCTCAAAGTGTTATGTTTTCACAATAGACTCCTTGACATCATTTTGATTAAAAAACAAAATCTCACTTGGTCAGTTGCCTTCTAAAATTTAATTTTTGATGGGATGAAGATAAAAATCGATGGGATGAAGATCAACATCGCAATTTGCTAATTTATTTGCTACTCGATTTCCTTCTCTATAAATATGCTCACACTTCCAAGAGGTTGCTTTTAGTAATAGGTGATGAACATCAACAATAATATTATTTTTGATCCAATCTCCACATCCATTTTTGTTAATAGCATTGATGATAATTCATGAATCCCTCTCAATTGAAATATATTTACATCTTTTTTCTATTGCAATTTTAATCCCCATAAGAAGTGCCCTAGCCTCTGCATAGTTAGTTGAAGTTTCATATAATTTTGAGTAAGTGAAGAGAATTTTACCTTCATTATTTCTAAAAACACCACCTCCACTAACTTTTTTCGAATTTCTTTAGAAGCACCATCAAAATTAATTTTGATAAACCCAATTTTTGGACATTTTCATTTTACCCTCGATCGAAATAGATCCTTTGTTTGAATTCCATTATCACAGATGAATCTTCCATGCTTGTTCGAATCTTGTCACCAAGTTATTAGCACCTCTTTTTTTGTACTTGAGACTTCCCATGATGAGCACCATACTTGTAGACATTTTGCAAGAGAGGCAATAATACGATTCCAAACTTGGGCATGATTTCAAGATTTATTTTTAAAATTTTATTATTTCTTTCAAGCTATAGTTTCCAACAAATAATGGTAGGGCCAATCCTTCATAAAATACATAATGCTTTAGCTTTGAAATAATTAATCCAACATTTCATCAACTCTTTCAATGTTGATGGAGGTACCCAATATAATTTCTAATCTTTTAAAAAGTAACCCAAAATGGTGTGAGCAAAGGGACAATGAAGAAGTAAATTGTATGTTGTTTCTAAACCCTTCTTACACAAGGCATATCTAAAAGGTCCATAATATCCTCTTCTTTGTAGAATCTCTCCTATAAGAATCTTACTTTGAACTACTAACCAAAGGAATGTTGAGGTCTTAGGGAGAGCCTCTAATGACCAAACATTCTTCCAAGAAAAATATTTGAGAGAAGAAATTTTGATTTCTCTAAATCCTCGTATCCCAACTTGACTAAGTATCCACCATCCTTTGATATATTCCAAACCAACTCATCCTTTCAAGTAAAAATTGGTAAATAAAACTCTTGAAGTATCTTATGAAGTTCATATGCAATTTGTATGAGTTCCTCTCCTTTAACGAACTTACTAAAATAAATCCTTGATCTAGAGTTGTTTCTCATAATAATATAGTCTTTGACCTTTGGACCTTTACATGCTAAGCATGCTTGAGCCAATGGTTGTCATTTTGAGTCATAGATAAGAGGATAAAGCTTCAACCAAGCATTAGACCAAAAATTTGCATAACTCCCCTCATTGACTGACCATCTAGTAAATTTCTTTATCAATTGTAAACTCTCTGATATGAAGTACTATGTTGACGATCCTTTGGGTAGAGTTATTTTCTTAAATAATTGCATTGCATCAAGAGAATATATATATATATAATTTAATTTAGCAAAAAACCCCTTGCAGGGCCGCCTTGGTCTAAGAAACCACGACCAGGGGGTTCTACACCATCAAAATCATAAAACCTATATATTTTGACGTAATATTTTTGCTCAATTCTTTGCTTTATCTGTTAGCTTTTGGAGCCTTAAACTTAAAGGAAATATGATCACAAGTATAAAAATACGCATGCAATATTATAACTATGATAAAGGAAACTTAACATGCATGAAAATATGATAGAAGACTTGATATAATGCTGTAGAAATGCTCATATAAGAAAGCTCACAAAAATTACAATGCTCCTTTCATGGAGTTTTATAACTCCTCCATGATATCAAAATGGAGCTACATTGTGCCTACTACTACTCTAGCCTATGCACTCAAAAATCCTTACTTTCTCTCTAAAACACTCACAATGAGGCCTTCGTATAGAAAGATAGATTACTTGCCTCTCACTCAACCCTAAGAATCATGTACATGTGGACTACATGCACATTTACATAATTGCACATTCTAACCCTTGTGCATTTATTGAATTACATAATAAAGTATTTAACTCCTAAGCTAATTCTATTCTAACTATATACCCATGAAGGTACATTAGTAGAGAATCAAATAATGTAATATATTCCAACACCCCCCTATATTACATTATTTGGTTTGAAGACTTTAGTCTTTGAAAAACATCCTTCGGCTTGATCCGGTCATTTGTATTATCTTTAATTTACATTGCACTGTATACCTTAGAGGAATAATTTCATAAACATTTTCTTAAATATTTCATAATACCTTAGAGGAATTATTCCTTTTAAGAAATGTTTTTGATAAATCTTGTCCTATAAGAAATTATTCCTCTAAGAAATATTTTAGGAATGTATTACTTGAGGTAAAAATTTCCCTTTGTTTATATTCTAGAAATATTTTTGATGAATCCTTTGTAGTAGACTATCTTATATCTCCCTAATAATGGTATATGCTATAAATATGATTCACTTCTATTACTTGCAACCAAATTTT
The DNA here is from genome assembly GCA_028583015.1 of Wollemia nobilis. Lineage (NCBI taxonomy): Eukaryota > Viridiplantae > Streptophyta > Pinopsida > Araucariales > Araucariaceae > Wollemia > Wollemia nobilis. Next base: position 44,034,183 of record JAQPPZ010016981.1, on the reverse strand, counting down.
TGTAGAAAGTCTTTTAGAAATGCAATTTCATAAATAAGAGTTCAATAGCTTTAGTTGGATTGTCTATGTCCTTTTATCTTAATCTTCCAACTATAAGTTTTGATGCAAGCAATATCTTCAACTAAGAATCAATGCAATGATAGGTTTCTAAACTTCTAGAAATTCAGTTGAAGTAGGATTCCTTATATCTCCCTAATTAGAAGTTTTGTTTTGAAAATTTATATGTTTGCAAATTAACCTTATATCTCCTTTAAAATTTGCAAATAATTGAAGCACTAATAATAAAGATTTTAATGCTTCTAATTTCTCCTTTCTTCTAAAAAATAAGTAATGTGATTTCTAGGGTATCTTCCACTACCTTATAACTCCTACTAAATATCCCTAGATTAATATTAAAGTTGATATGTATAATATTACTCCTTACAACTTTATGAAAGGCAATAAATCTTAGATATTACCTTTATATCAAGTGCTTGCTTACTATGGTATGAATCTGGTCGTCACCTTGTGGTCTCCTCCAATGATAGAAATATATTCAATGCTTTTCTATGGTAGCTATTCATTCTTCAATGTTGTCCCTACGTATTTCAATGTGGTCTCTATGTTCTTCAATGCAGTCTCTACATAATGCACTTTCACTCCTTGTTACATGCTCTTGTATAAGTGCCTCCAAAATATGGTTGTCCACTATGACAAGTGTCACAAATCTTGAAAAATGAACTCTTCTTTGGTTGGGCGTTATGGAGCGCTTCACCTTCTGGCAGGTTATGGCAAGTGGCAACAATCTTCTTCTAGATATTACATTTTGTATGGAGCACTTCCTTTTGGGAGTTACACTTTGTATGAGCGCTTCTCTTGGTGGTAAATATTATGAAATGATTCCACCTTGTGCCAAGTGGCACTTTCTTCCTTGCAGAGTTTATCAAGTGTCTTCTTTCACTTTTGCATGACCTTTGCCTCCAAAGATGACCTGAGAAATTTGTCCTTGCTTTTACTCAACTATTCTAGTGCACTTCTAAGATGATATTTTGATTTGGATGCTTCAATGATGGCCTTGTGTGAATTTTGTGATGATTTCTTCAATGTGGATGCAATGGATTCCTCTACTTTCATTTATACTCTACTCTAATATCAAAAATATTGTGTTCACCTTGTTGTTTTCTAGGTTTGACATTGTTGTGCTTCATTTGGCTATGGTGCTATCTAGAATGGTGAACGTTGAGCTTCTTCTCCAGCACTTTGAATGTGCTTTTCCTCTTTGTTGATGGCTACTTGTGGCAAGACAATGGTGCTTGTAGCAATCTAATTTTCCACCACTATTTTAATGTTTTACTTGCTCCTTTAAAACTCTCTCTTTCCCTACGTTTGGAGCCCTTTTGATTTGCTCCAAGGAGCCTGTTATGCAAAACATAAACTGTGTACGTTTGCCCCCTGTGATCTTGAGCCAATTCTCCTTATTTTTATAATGTTGGTTGGGGTGAAACTGAGTGTTGCTTTCAATGTTAGCAACTCCTTCCTTGCTTGGTTACTTCAAATCCAAGCTTCTTATATTTATGTATTTTGTAGTCTTCTTTTGATAAGAGTAAGCAATAGAATGTTGATCAATTTATTTCTCTTGAAATGTACCTAACTTCTATTTTTCTCTTATGTGCAGGTTTAGACCTTGTAGATGATACCTTTTGCACTATTTTTGAAGACTTTGAACCAAATATTATGCAACCTTTAAAATTGAAACTGGTGCTTAATAACCTTAATGAAAATCCATATATAAAGGCTTAACTAATAAACTTTTTGCACCTTTTGTTGCATACCTTTTTCACTTCGTAGATGGTGATGATGATGGTGATTAAGGTCACCTTAATTTTCTACCTTTTGTAAACTGAGTTGCAACTTTTGTAGGCTGTCCAAAATAGCTCCTTTGCACACCTTTATGCAGCCTTAAACCTTACTAATTTGCTGCCCAAAAACTGTAATTTGGTGGCTCTAAAATTTCTTTTGTATATACCTCTAAATTCTGAATATACCTTAGTCTTCTTGCTGCCTAAAAATTTTGTGTTTTGCAGCTTTAATCCTCCTTTTGAATCCAATGTTATCTTCTTCAATTCGCTGTCCAAATTTTTTGAAACTTGCAGCACTAAATGCAATCTTAAATGTTGCCTCTAACTCCTTCAATTTGCTACCTTTTTGTTGTCCATGAGCTCTGTATTTTTGCAGCTCTAAGTGTTGTCAATATGTTGCCTTTTATTTGTTCTCAAATATGAAAAATTTTAGATTGTAAGGTAGTCAATACCTTCACTAAAAAGCTGTCCTTGAATCCCAAAAATTTGGTAGGATCCTCCCCCAAATCACAGCTGAGATGTTCACTCAAGAACCCTTCAATGATGGCCCCCAAATCTCTCAGATTTGGTGGTTTTTCTATCTCTTTTCTCTTGTCAAATTCTAACTTCAAAGTAGATCTCCTCCTCAAAAAATCTGTCAATCTTGAGATCTATTTCATACTACCTTGTGATTTGACAATCTTCTTGCCAAACCTTCTCCTTTGGGCTTGTCATCGGATGGTGATGATTGTCCCAATTCCTTAGCTTCTTCCTTGGTAGTAATTTCTCCAATGAGTCCTTCTAAGAACTCCTTCAATGAGGCTCACCAAGCCTTCTTCTTGTTTCTCCTTGAGACCTCTCCAAGGTCCTCAAACTTGCAACTTCAAAATATTCAATGAGACCTTCCTTGGCCTCTTCAATCTTCAACTATGGATGTGAGATCTTCTTCTAGGATCTCTTGAATCTATTGCTACTAAAATTTGCAATAGAACATTTGTTAGTTCTTCTCAATGCTCAATATTCTAATATGGAAGTTCTTCAATAGGGCCTTCAATGGACCTCTTCTTCAATGTGAAGTTTTCAGTCTTCAATGGAGATCACCAATCTCCAATATTTTCTAGGACTCTTCTCCTTGAGTCTCTTTAATATTCAATGGGGTCTTCTTTCTAGGACCTCCTTCCTAGATTTACAATCTTCAATGTGGCTTCCTTGGCCACTAGATCTTCTCCTAGATCTTTCAACTAGGATTCTTCAATCTGTAAATCTCTGAATGGGACCTTTCTCCTTAGGCCTCCAAATCCTCATTTCTTATTTTATGCAACAAGAAAAACTTAGATGATAGTAACCAAATGGTATTCCTAAAAAAATCTTTTCTCTCTTGCAATGAAATATTAGAGATAATAAATATCCCTATGACTCTAAAGAAAATAATCTTCACTAGTTGGATTGCCAATCTAGTGGATGCAATGTTGAGTTCTAGTCTTCACAAGTTATTGCAACTCTGTGGAAAAACTCTAGCCAAATCAATCATGTGGCTTTCTCTACTTTCTATTCTTCTATCTAGAGCTACTTCTATCAAAAATCTATTGTGATGGTATTTGCATGCAATAGTGCACTATGGCTGATCCGGTTTGCAAATACTCAACAATAGCAATGGTGATCACTTTGTGATTTCCTTTGATCCATCGTGGCTCTGATACCACTTGTTAGCTTTTGGAACCTTAAACTTAAAGGAAATATGATCACAAGTATAAAAATAAGCATGCAATATTATAACTATGATAAAGGAAACTTAACATGCATGAAAATATGATAGAAGACTTGATACAATGCTCTAGAAATGCTCATATAAGAAAGCTCACGAAAATTACAATGCTCCTATCATGGAGTTTTATAACTCCTCCATGATATCAAAATGGAGCTACATTGTGCCTACTACTACTCTCACCTATGCACTACAAAACTCTCTTACTTGCTCTCTAAAACACTCACAATGAGGTCTTTATATAGAAAGATAGATTACTTACCTCTCACTCAACCCTAAGACTCATGTACATGTGGACTACATGCACATTTACATCATTGCACATTCTAACACTTGTGCATTTATTGAATTACATAATAAAGCATTTAACTCCTAAGCTAATCCTATTCTAACTATGTACCCATGAAGGTACATTAGTAAAGAACCAAATGATGTAATATATTCCAACATGATCTATAAATAATCTCCATCCAAGCTTTGCTCTTAATGTCAAATTCATAAGTCTGCAATTTCACAAGCTCGCTTCTCTGATATTATTTCCTTTGCAAACCTTATCCCACTTACAAAGAGGAAACCTATTTTTTTTCCTCACAATCTTTCCATGGAAAGTCTCTTTGAATTTTATCAATTTTCGATGCTATACCTATTGGTAATCTTGAAAATGACATCATATAAATAGGGATGGATTGCAACGTGGTCTTTGTGAGTTTTAGAATTCCTACCATGGTTAAAAACTTACCTTTCTAACCTACCAAGCAAGCTTTTATTCTATCCAAAAAATAGATCCAAAGCTCTTTTTTATTTCCTTTATCATACAAAGGAATACCCAAGTAGGTTGATGGGAAATTTTTCATTTTAAACCCTAAAACATTCATAGTAATTTGTTGTAAATCTAAGGTAGTATTAATAAAACAAATCCTAGATTTTGTAGTATTACCAACTGTCCAGTAGCCTTCTCATAGTATGATAATATTGATTTAAAATCCATGGCCTCACTGATCGAGGAATGGACCAAAAGAAAAGTATCATAGAAAATTGGAGATGAGATTCGGAGGGACCATTTTTTGCAACTTGAATACCTTTGATTTTTTCTTTTATTTTTGCCTTTAAAAAGCTCTCCCTAATGCTTTTGCTAGAATAATGAATAGATAAGGAGAAAGTGGATCACGTTGATGAAGTCCACAAGATAAATTGAAGTAACCGACATAAGAACCATTGATTAAAAAATTGTTGCAGTGATATAACAACATTTAATCCACTCACACCAACTATAATCAAAACAAAAATTTATAAGAATAACATACAAAAAATTTAATGAAACCCTATCATATGCTTTGTTCATATCTAATTTCAAAAGCATACCTAGTTTTTTCATGGAATGAAGAGAATGTATGGCCTCTTGTGTAATAATTATACCATCAAGAATTTGTTTATCACAAACAAAGACTCCTTGTTCCTCTGAGATCCAATCCATTTTTAGCAAAAAAAGTATTCACTTTGGCTTTAAAATGGTGTCTTAACTTCTTCATGGAGATTCAAATATCGTTTCCTTATGAATAGGACTTGGTGCCATTGCAAAGGAAGGATAATTGTGATGTTTTACTCCCACTTAGGAGCTTTGGTTCCTTGGCTAGAAGAAGTAAAATGAGGTGTATCCATTTTTCTTGGTTCAAATATTACACACCATGTCCATTTAAATGGTTATAACTCTTTATTGTTATGGATCATGATGCCCTTGTTACCAAAGAGGGCACACATTTGGACTCAAGCAATGATGACAACAATCAAGATAGACAGGCATGGTATAAGTGTGTTCTACCTTTTGATTTAAGGAGAAAAAGAATAAATGTATTTTTGACCATTTCCTTATAAAAAAATTAGAACAAATTAAAAAATGTTTTTTTTTTTAAATATCAAGCTAGGGATATTTTTGACGGTAAACTTCCGAAGGCTATAACTTTTGCATATGAAAGCACTTTGAGTCCTTTTTTTTTCTAAATCACACAATTTTTTGAGCTATTTGCATTGGTGGTATTTGTTTAAGGACTTACTATAAGTGGATGGATATCTAATTGTGTGATTTCTCCTTAAAGACTTTTGTCCTATTTTGAAAGAGCAAATTTACCATATTTTATGCAATCACAATCTTTTGTATAAAATTATGGGAATTATAGTTGGATTTAAGGCATTTGTAGCAATTTTAGAGCCTTTTAGAGGTATACAAGAAAAAGGAATCATAATATTATTTAGTTAACCCCTCTTCCTCCTTTGGGCTATTGATTCAACTTATTCATGAAGATATAATCTTTCATGATCTCTTCTTTCTTCTATTCTTTGTCTAGGTACTCTTGGGATTTTGTAATGGCTCTTTTCATAAACAAGTCCATGCAAATCCTCTTTTGGTAATAGAGATCAGATGGTCTAAGGGTAAGTTTCTATTTCCAACAAGGTGATGTATGTTGTAAAAGGGAAAGTTATGTTTTCAAGTCTTACCTCGTGTGACTATAGAATATTGATGTAATTTTTCTTTAGAGGGAGTACTCTTGACTTCGCTTTCTCACATGGAATCTTAGCAAAAGTGTTCTTTGGATATGCGTGTATCTAATAGCGGCAATAATTATTGGACCAATAGGATGATAGGAAAGATTGTGTTGATCAAAATTATGTATATATACAATGAAGGTATTAGGTGGTTGGTTTTAATAATGAACTATCAACCATCTATTCATGTACAACTCCAAAATACCTAACTCTAACTATATTACATGATGTAATATAGTTCCTAACATTCTCCTGTTATTATATCATTCTTCAAATAGGGGAAGGAATCGATAACTTACATAATTAAAAAATATTATGGATTAGGACACACACATTAGTCTATGATTCACATCATCATGAATAGGGATATACTCAACTATTCACCTCAATGGGACTAAACACACTAGACTCAATTAAAAAATAGGGACAAATATGACTATCTAAAATTTTACATTTTAGGTGGATAGGGACACACCCACTATCCATCTATGGAGTTGCAAATAGGAACACACTCATCTGTCTACAAAATTCTATGATTTGGGACATGCTCAACCAATGTAGGTACAATACTTCATTTATGAACAAGGACATAAACAACCATTCAAATGAGCATATACGAATAGGGACACACTCATCTATTCATAAAATATGGAGTCTCCACTTATCTAGAATGAAGTATTATCTCTAGTAGATAATGTAGTCTAATTCAATCTTCAAAATGGATCACAACTTGGTTATACCTCTCTAACTAAATAAGGTTTTTGAATATGTGGTCTTTAAAAGTCCTTAACAATTTTCTTCGTCAACATGGTTCCATTAGGCTTGAAAAATTATTGTTGACAAGTATCAATATGTCTATACTCTTTAGATAGTCACATTAAACCTTGAGGTCTGCACCAATAAAAATGTTCAAGTGTCTCACTTCCATGTAGCATAAACAATACTTCACCAAAGTATCATATACATAGCCATATATCCCATCTTATAGAGACCATGGGATATTATAGATGCTCTTCAAAATGAATCTTCAACCCATCATGACACAAGTGTCTCCCTTCAAAATGGACATGTCACAACAAATATTGATGCTTTGGTTTAACAAGGTCAATGATCCAACCTGAATCTTCAAGGAATATTCCATCAACATTCTGAATAATAATAAAATATATACCAAATCACCTTCTTGTCACTTGCATTTAATAACAACAAAAATATAGATAGTTTTTGAAGTCTTCAAAAAGCCTTCCTACCAAGCATGTGGGATTTTTAAAAAATAATAAGTATTATTTTTCTATTTTATATTAAAAATATGTTGGTATCTTCTTTTCCTTTTTGAGTATTGTGTTATTTACATGCAACAAATCACACAAAACGCTTTCCTCTCGATAAACTATATGTAACATATGCTTTTGTTTTAAATTCATGGCACACACCTTTAGCCAACAACACTTCACTAGAGGTTAACATTCAGACAAACTATGTATGTATTATATGATAACTTCACAATAGATGATGCTCATGCATCTTCAGATGAACTTCTTGCTAGATGACTTGGTCAATGAATGATAGGGTCAAAGTTCACTTTAGATGGTCCTTTTATGGATGGAAATTTTAAATTTATATTAGATGATAGCATTTTATCACAACTATGGACAACAAGTTATTTCATGACACTAAAATCTTCAAATGATAACTCTTTGTTAGGTGACAACTCCAAATATCTCTCTTATAACTCTAGGAAACAACTCTATATGGCAACTCGAGATGACAACTCCAAATGATATAGCTATAGGTAGCAGATCTAGATGGTAGATCTAGATAATAGCTCTAGATGATAGCTCTAAATGGCATCCCTAGATGGCAACTCTAGACAATAGCTCCAAATGATAACTCTAGACAACTGCAAATGACAACTCTTCTTTAGATGACCTAATTTTATGATGAAATGATCTTCAAATGATAACAATCACATAAATTTAATCTCTCTACACTTCTATGCATGTTTAGCATGAGAAAAGACAACACTATACAAAGAGGATGATTTCCAAAACTCTCTTATGTGCAATGCTCCAAATGACTCATTCTTTGAATTAACTCCTTCGGATGACTATTCTAGTATGATAGGTGTAAAAAATCTCTTCACTACCATCTCCATGTTGGTCTTTAAATGGGAAACAACACTCATTTTTTTAATTTATCTATTGAATAACGCTACATGTTTTGGTAGGACTCCAAATCTCTTCTATGCAATGGCATAATTCTTGTAAGAATAAATAAATAAACAAATTTAGCATGCCTCCTTTCCAGTAAAATCTCATATTGTTCTCAATGCACATTTCTTTTAGACATCCCAATATTTAGACAAATTTGCCTTTCTCATGCATTTAAATTTTCTCCTTGCTTAATTAAATTCTAGCATGGTCTTCTCCTTGCATCTTGTATATGGATCCTCTAGATTCTCAATGCATTCAATATTTGAAAGCAACATTCTTTATATCTACAATAAAGATTTTAAACATAATTTATTTGTGTTGGTGAAGTAACATATTCTTAAATGATACATTCTTATTTGTCGTAGCATATCACAAACTTGATCTTTTATTTCACATGATTTAGAAACGATGAGAGCTCTAATACCACATGTTGGACCAAGAGGTTATTGGATAAGATTGTATTGATCAAAATTATGTATGTATAGAATGAAGTTGTAGGTGGTTGGTTTGGATAATGAACTATCAACCACCTATTTAGGTATAACTCTCAAATACCTAGTTGTAGACATGGAAAATTGACCCATCTAAACGAGTCACTTTTCCTTAGATTCCCTAACAAAGGCATCCGAATTGACCAAGTACAAATTGGACCCTTTCTTTCCCCTTGTATTATATTTTTTCTTGGATTCCACTGAATTCGTACCCAATAATCATAGGATGTGAATTCATCTAAATTAGGATTTTTCTCTCAAAAGCCCTAATTTTTTAGGTTGACCTTTGTGACATTGGCTTGGCCAAGGTCTATTTTTGTTTTCCTACATTTTTCCTCTTCGAATGCCCTATAAATAAAAGGATTTGATCTTCTTTCTCTCCTAAGAAGCTAAGCAATTTTTTAAAGTGATATAAGCAATCTATCTAGCATTTTTTAGACAAGCAAGTTAATAAGTTTATTGTGATTCTGATCTTAAATTATTCTAATGCTCTTGATGCTCTTGGAATACTTTGGTACTTGGATTTTGGTGTGATTAATATTGGAGATAAGCAAGTGAAGAAGCCTTGACAATGAATTGTCTATTTGAGGAAGAGAGGTCTTCCACCTTTGCTCTTGCTTCCCTCATAAGTTGATCAAGTCATTTTCATGCATTTTTTTTAATGTAGAACATTAAATTATAGTGTTAATTCATATTTGATGCCATTTGGTTTATTTTTTGTCTTCTTAGCTAAATTTACGCCTTGCCCTTACAAGATGTAAATTCGACAAAATCCTTGATTTCACCTCTTTTTCTTGTTAACCAAATTCACACTTGCCTCTTACGACATGTGAATTCGGTCATAATAGACTTGGGGTAAGTTTTTATCCCCAAACCCTAGGATTATGATTTATGTTAATTTGCACATCTATTTTGCATTGTCTTCTTCCTGTTAGCATTTTGTTTTAACTATTGTTATCTTGTTTTGCTTACATTTAAATCATACTAGCTTGGGGGAAAATTATTGTCCCCAAAACCCTAGATTCCTAATTGCATATCTGTTATTCATTGCATTCATCCTGTCAACATTTTGTTTTATTATTTTATGTTGTTATTTGATCTTGCTTGTTCCAAAGGTCAATAATCATTTTATTTTCAGATGGTCAGCTAAAAGGGCCAAAGGGGCTTGACTATTGCACCTCCAATGTTAGTCACATAGTGGCCTAAACAGACCCTTGAACATTGATCAAAATTTTAAGTGTTTTAAGATGTTTTGGAGGGATTTGACTAAATTTGTAGTCCAATTTTACGAGGCACAAATTTGGTTGAGATCAACAATTTTTGTAGTTTTTCTTGACATCTGTTTTGTAGGTTTTTATTGAAGTCACAACTGATCCTTACAAGGCATTAATTTGGCTGAGATATAATATTTCACAGATTTATTGGAAATTGATTTTGTAAGAATTTGATCAAATTCACGCCTGGGACTTACGAGATGCGAATTCAACTAGAATCAGTCTCTAGAGAAAGTAAGTAATCTGCCAGATCTGTTAAGCTATTTTCCCGAGTGTTTGTATTCATTTTTTTTGTAACTACAAGGAAATAGTACAAATTTGATCAAATTCATTCTTTTAAGTTAAACATTTTATTTCTAGGCATTGAGAGAAGAAGTGCATATAGTCTTGCATCTAGGCTAATTTTTTTTGTGCATTATCTTGAACCCTTGCCAAAAGAAAACAAAAAAAATTCATATTTTTGCAAATCAAGGTTAGCTCTCATTGAATCAAAGAATCATTCTAGGATAGCTTCTTGTTTGTTTGCATCATTGTTTATCTTGCATTGTTCTTCAATTTCTTGTAGCTTAGATCTTAGAATGGCCAAACATAGGTGCTTTTTTAAAAGACACATCAAACATTCTATCCTTGGACTTAGAGTAAGTCCTTAAAACATTCATGGTGAACCCTTTTGAACCCCTAGCCCCCAAGTGTGGAGGCTCAACATACCCCCGCAATCACCTTGGCTTCTAGCAGATCAATTTAAGAATCATATGTGGTACGGTAATTTTCTCCCCTCTACATATTTGGTGAACCCAACATGAAAGCACGACTTTAGTGGCCAAATTAGGAAGGCTCTTCCTTTTTTCCTTCTAAAAACTTTAAGTAAGACCATTAAATTTGTTTGTTTGGAATAAAAAACTTTAAAAACATCTTAAAAATTATTGTGTATTTTTTGTTAGTTTTTAGACTCCTTTTCTCCTCTATTCTTTATCTTTCTCCTATGGCTCCCATCCTTATGAGTAAGTGAAGGCTTTTATATTCTTCAAGAAGATGACCAGATTGATAGGGTGAATTCTAATCTAGAAGAGGGAGAAACTGTAGAAACTGGTAATGACCTTGATCTTGTTAAGGGGTCTAATGGACACCTAATATTCAAATCATTTGATCATATTTGAAATTTCTTCAAACATCATAAGAAAACCTTAAATAAGGCTATGGATGAAGAATCCCAACTTGAAGAGGCTAGGACATCTCATCATTAAAGCATTTCTCCTCAAAATATTTGCATCAATCATTTGTTCGAATCGTCACATCATGTTAATTTGTTTCATAAACCAACATATGCTACTACTATAACCACCAACGCTGGAGGAATTCCACAAGCTCCTCCAACTAGTAGTGCATCTCAAAATTGTTCTCAATTTCCTTCTCATCATGTTAATCTCAACATTCATTCTTCTATTCCACCAAATGTGAATTGTTTCTTGCATCAAGATACCACACAAAACATTCCCTTCCATAACCCATATCATAATAGTGTTAATACCTCCAACATTAGTCAATTTCCCTATTAACAACCTACCTATAACCCTCTCCTAGGGAATCCAGGGGTATTGCACAACAACAATACCGATATGCAAAGCTTGATAAATATGGTGAAATAATTGGCTTCAAGAATGGATATGCTTCAACCTTCAAGTTTCACCTACAAGTATAAGGTATTGTGCAATCAACCCTTAGACCCTATAATTATCTCTAGGCCCTACCGTAAGCATTTTCCAATGCTATTTTTACCTACTTATAAGGGAACAAAGGATCCAATTGAACATTTAAGGATGTTTAGGACATTTAAGTATGTTTAGGACAACATGCCATGATATTATATATGATGACATGTTTTTACTAAAGACGTTTCCAAAGAGCCTTGGTGGTATGACATTGGAATGGTATTATCAATTGCCTAATCATTCTTTGAGGAATTTTGAAGAGAAATCAGAGTTTTTTGTTCAATAATTTGGAGCTTATGTTGATAAAAGTGTGACTATGAAAGATGTTTATCTGTTGAATTAAGGTAAATATGAATTTTTTTTGGAATTTTTGTCTCACTAAAGAAGTTTAGTTGGATGATTAAGATACACCTTACCTCCCCAAGATATGCTAGAGATCTTTATTGGAAATTTATAAGAGCAAATATCATATGAAGTGGAAACAACAACTATTACCTCGTTTGAACAAGAAATAGATCTGGCAAGAAGGGTAGAGCAAGCCCTTATTCGAAGAGATCAACTTAAACCAAGGAAAGAAGAAGATAGGACCACACAAATCTAGTATAAGAACAAACATGTAGTTGGTGATGGGGTAACTGTCAATAATGTTGTTAATACTTAGCAAAATATGGTGTTTAACAAACCCCAAATACCCCTACCAAAAAACTTCACGAGACTCAACCAACCTATTTCATCAATCCTAAAAAGCTAACATGATTGAGTTGCCTCCCATAAGGCAACCCGATACCATGGCTGATTGGTATAAGCCTGGTCAACATTACAAGTATCATAGAGTGGAGGGGTACATAACACATTCATGTAAGAGGCTAAAACATGTGGTTATGGCTTAATTAATGTAGGTCATCTTGTTATAGAGGATTCAAAACCTACTCCTAACCACAATCCTCCAACAAACAATAAACCTCCTACACAACAAGCACCCACAACTAATCAAGACATGGAGATATTCCAAAATACCTTACCTAATCATGGGCAATAGGTAGCTAATCAAGTGTTATATCATAATGTGCCACCTCCCTATAACAATATAGTTGGTATGATAACAACAACTACAAGGCAACAAGATTAAGCTCAACTGACTCAACAATCTCAGTAGGAGACGAGTTCTACATCAAACCAACCTTCTAAACCACCCTTAGTTTTGAAGAATACCCATAAAAGGAGAACAAGAATAGAAAACCCACCCTTAGTGTTGAAACCACAACAAAAATCCTCCTTCAACATTCAACAACAGTTAGCTAGTACCTTAGCCAATATTTCTCTCTTAGAGCTTTTGCAAACTTCTATTCATAGGGAAGCCTTGTTGAAGCTTCTAAGTCAATAATTTGTTCCTCAAGACATTTTCGCTAGTGATATAATTGATGTTGTAGGTTCCCTTGGGATCCATCATGTAAATTTTTGGATGATGATATTCCTTCCTTAAATTTGTGAGGAGATTCTTCCCTCTACATCATCGCATATATTGGAAAAACATTTATCGAGCAAATTTTGATATATAATGGTTCCTCCCTCAATCTATGCACCTTCCAATTTTTTCAAAATTTAAGATTCAAATAGGAAGATTTAATTAAATCGAATGTTGTCATAAAGGCTTTCAATAATGAGTCCTACGAGGCTTGTGACATTATATCCCTCCACCTTAGGATTGGATCTAAGATCTTATATACCTCGTTTTATGTGGTATCTTGCCCCACATATTTTAATCTCCTTCTTGGATGCCCTTGGATTCATGCAATGAGGGTTATCCCTTCTACTCTTCATCAATGCTTAAAATTTAAAATCAAGAATCAACTTGTCACCATTTTGGGTGACCCTAATCCATCTTAATATTGTTCAATGGTTAAGCAAGCTCAATCTAGTCTCAATTTATATCCATCAATTTCCTCATCTCACATCACCAAGCAACTTGAAGATTTAAAGATAAGTGAGGAACCATTAATCGATGTTTTATCACAAGATCAAGTTAATCATTTTCTCCAAGAGCCTTTATATATTTAACCAAGCTATCACCTTCACCTCAAACTATGAGTTTGCCTCATATGAAGGGTGAAGTAGTGCACATCGACAAGTGTAATATTCTTCAAAGAAAAGATTTGTGGTAGCAACCCTTCTCTTGTAGAGCGACCTTTTACCCATTGTTATCTATCCAATGACTACCTACTTCCTAAGCAGATAATGTCTATTATGGAATATTTAGTAAGGGTTTGGGGCCACAACTAAAAGGTATCCACGAACCTTTGGAAGTTGAGCTTTGGCCTGGGAGATGTGGGATATGTGGCATCAACTACATTCCTAATAAAAACTAGCCCTTGACAGCTAATGATAATTACCTCATTACTTATACTAAATTTTTGGATAATCATGGCTTAGAGTGGGATAATAAGGATGAGGGACCTCCTTCTCCCACTTTGCTTTGCAATGGGATAACTTTGGTGTATTTTGAGTTGGCTGTGATCCCAGGGGAGTATGTTGAAGGGGATACTCTTTGTGGCATGGCTCATGAGGATATCCTCTAAAATAACTTCCTCTTTAATGGGTCAATCCCTTGTGTTGCGTATGTCATATCTTCTAGTTCTCAAGGGGATTCCATCTCTATGTCTCTCGAGGACCTTGAGCAACTAGGAGTGATCCCCACCCCTCTTCCTTGTGAGGATGAGTCTTATATTCTCATAGAGGAGATGATATATGTTAATACAGGTTATGAGGAGAGTCCTATAATCCTTAAGTTGGGAAAAGTCTTGTCCATGAATGAGTAGAAGCAATTGATCAATTTATTGAAGAAAATTCATAATATTTTTGTTTGGTCATATGCCAACATTCAAGGGCTTGATCCCTCCCTTGTTATGCATCATTTGGTAGTTAAGCCTAGTGTTAAGCCTATTAAGCAAAAAATTAGGAAGATGCATCCTAAGGTCACCCTTTTGGTCAAGGAGGAGCTCCAAAAACTCCTTGACATTAGTTTTATCAAAGATATTGACTATTCTGATTATATTTCCAACATCGTTCCTATAGCTAAAAATTTAATAACAATTAGAATATGTACCAACTTTAGAGACATTAACTTAGCATGTCCCAAGGATGGTTTTCCTCTCCCCAACATAGATATGATTGTAGATTTCATTACCAAATATGGAATGCTTTCGCTCATGTATGGTTTTTCAGGATACAATTAGATCATGGTTGCCCCTAAGGACCAGGTCAAGACAACCTTCATTACTCCATGAGGTACCTTTTGTAACAAAGTCATCTCTTTTGGCTTGATGAATGTTGGTGCCACATTTCAAAGGGCTATGACTTATATTTTTATGACATGATGCATTATATTGTTGAGGACTATGGATGATCTTCTTGGTCATTCCATACATCGAGAGAGTCATGTTCAAGATTGAAGACAAAATTTTAAATGGCTTTGATATTATAAAGATTGTATTAAGCCCTCCAAGTGTGTTTTTGGAGTCACATCTAGCAAGTTGTTAGGTTTCATCATGTCTAAGTGAGGCATTGAAGTAGACCCTACTAAGATAGTGACTATCATTGACATACCTCCTCTTGGTATTCTAACCGAGTTGCATAGCTTGTAGGGTAAACTTCAAGCTTTTCATCGATTCATAGCTCGGTTAGTCGATAAGTGTCAACCCTTTCTTAAGATCCTTAATAAAGATATAGTATTCTAGTGGGATTTTGAGTGTCAAGAAGCTTTTGATGAACTCAAAAGGTATCTCAATTCCTCGCTTGTCTTAGTTCCCCCTATTGAGCAATGTGCAACAAAAGTATTGTCATTGTTGTCAACACAGACAGACAGATCGGTTGATGCAGTGGACAAGAAGTTCAGAATCTCTCTGATACAGTGGACAGGAGTTCAGAGGTCATACAGAGCATGCATAGTGAATTTCTAAGAAGACCGAAGTGGCCCATATGCAAAAGCTCAAAGAAAAAGACAAGTAAGAAAACTGTCACGATATTGCGACATGTTGAGCAAGCATGAGAAACTGTCGCGATATCGCGACATGTTGGAAGAGAGAGAAAGCGCACGGAAAACTGTCGTGATTTCGCAACATGTTGGAAGAGAGAGAAAGCACAAGAAAAACTGTCGTGATTTTGTGACATGTTCGAAGAAGAAGCGCATGCAGGGAAAACTGTCGCGATTTCACGACATGTTCGAAGAAGAAGCGCATGCAGGAAAAACTATCATGATTGCGCGACATGTTTGGAGAGAAGGCGCAGGCAAAGAACACTGTCGCGATTTCGTGACATGTTTGGAGAGAAGGCGCAAACAAAGAAAACTGTCACGATTTCACGACATGTTCGGGGAGAAGAAGCTCGCAAAGAAAAGTTTCGCAATTTCGTGACAATTTGTAAGAGAGGCAGTACGGACGAAAATGTGTCACGATTTTGCGACATGTTTGAGAGAAGGAGCTCACAAAGAAAAGTGTCACGATTTCGTGACATGTTCGGGGAGAAGAAGCTCACAAAGAAAAGTGTCGCGATTTCGTGATAATTTGTAAGAGAGGTAGTACGGATGAAAATGTGTCACGATTTCGTGACATGTTTGAGAGAAGGAGCTCGCAAAGAAAAGTGTCGCAATTTCGCGATAATCTACAAGAGAGGCAGTACGGACAAAAATGTGTCACGATTTCGTGACATGTTTGAGAGAAAGAGCTTGCAAGGAAAAGTGTCATGATTTCGTGACAATTTGCAAGAGGAAGTGCTAAGGAGAAAATATGTCGCGATATCGTGACATGTCGGGTTTTCGTGACTTGATGAGAAGAAAAGCACAAGGCAGCGAAAGTGTCGCAATTTCGTGACATGTTCCATTTTCGCAGGCGAAAGGCAGAGAAAGGCACAAGGCAGCAAAAGTGTTGTGATTTCGCAACATGTTTCGTTTTCACGAGCGAAAGGCAGAGAAAGGCACAAGGCAGCGAAAGTGTCACGACTTCGCGACATGTTCCATTTTCGCGGGCGAAAGGTAGAGAAAGGCATAAGGCAACAAAAGTGTCACAATTTCGTGACATGTCATGTTTTCGTTGGTGCATGTCGAGAAGAGTGCAAGGAAGTGAAAAGTGTCACGATTTCGCGACATGTCATGTTTTCGCTGGTGCAAGCTAAGTAGAGTGTATGGAGGCAAAAAGTGTCGCGATTTCACGACATGTCATGTTTTCGCTGGTGCATGTCGAGAAGAGTGTAAGGAAGCGAAAAGTGTCATGATTTCATGACATGTCATGTTTTTGCTGGTGCAAGCCAAGTAGAGTGTACGGAGGCAAAAAGTGTCGCAATTTCGTGACATGTTGTGTTTTCATAGGTGCAAGCCGAGAAGAGGACAAAGAGGCGAAAAGTGTCATGATATTGCGACATGTCATGTTTTCGCAATCAAACAACAAGAAAAATTCAAAGGGGTAGAAGTGTCATGATTTCATGACAGGTTGCCTTGGCGCGAGCTAAGAAGAGAACTCAGATAAAACAAAGAAATGTAACAGTGAATTGCAGACAGTACGACAGTAAAAGGGGCAGTTACAGAATACATTCATGCAACCAAAATAAGAAGAGTTAATTGAAGTTAGTACAACAGTTACAGATGCAGTTACAGATAGAAATCATGCAGTTAAATAAGAATAGTGAACAAAAGTTAGAACGGTAGTTACAGGGCCCGTTACGGAGTAAATTCGTCGAGCGGTGGCCATACTGAGAGTTCCAAATAAAGAGACAAACCTATTAATAGGTTGCATGTAAGAATATTGTGTCAGAAAGGAGTTACTTATAGGAGTAGCTATGAATAGGCTGCATGCGGGATAATGGAAGATATAGAAGACTTAGGGTTTCAAAATGAAAAATATTGTTTTAAAATGGCAGTTGCGTGTAGAAGAAAAAAAGAGCCGCTCAGAATTGAAAAAATGTGCAGCCATAAAGAGGGAAGGTGCCGCTGATAAAATAATATATGTGCTGAGAAAAGGTTGTTGAAGAGAGCTGTAAGAATGTGCATATAAGTTAAGAATTAGGGTTGAGCTCTGAACTGTGTAAGAGAGCAGATAAGAATGTCAGAGTGTCGAAATGAGAAGAGAAGGCTGTCAAAGAGCTGTAAATGAGCAGATAAGGCTGTCAGAGCCGTAAGTGAGTAGAGAAGGCTGTCAGAGCGTAGAGAAGGCTGTCAGAGCGCAGAGAAGGCTGTCAGAGCGTAGTAAGTAGAGCCGCAAGAATGTGTATGTTTCATGGACAGTAAGTTAAGAATTTAGGGTTTGAGCTCAGTATAGTAAGAGATAAAAGGGTGTCGCTATCGGAAGAGAAAGAGAGCTATAAAAAATAAGGGTTAGATCAAGGCTATAAGATAGTGTTGAGCAGAGCCGAGAGAGCATGGCTGAGACAGCATGGCTAAGAGAGCACGACTGAGAGAGCGCGGATGAGAGAGAGCGGCTGAAAGACAGAGTGCGACTACGAAAAGAAAGCCATAAGATAGGGCTGTAAGAGTGCAGAAGAGATTGCTTCTTATGCTGAGAATAGAACATATTGAGTCTAACAATTCTCCTTTTGCTTCTATGAGATTGATTTGAGTTGAGTTTGCGATTTGAGTATAGAACATATTGAGTCTCTAATAATTCTCTTTATGCTTCTATGATGTTGATGTGATTAATAGACCAGTGAGGGTCTTGTAAAAGCAAAGTCATTTTTATGTCAAGAGAAATCTAATATAGAATTTCAAGTTGGTGCTTGGAATCAGGGGTTAGTGCTCCTTTTTGTTGGTGCAAATAAATTAGGGGTTGGTGCTCCTTCCAGTCAGTGCTGGTAAATCAGGGGTTGGTGCTCCTTTTTGTTGGTGCAGATAAATTAAGGGGTTGGTGCTCCTTCTAGTGGGTGCTGGTAAATTGATTGTAAAGTTGGTGCTTTACAAAGGCTGGATTTGGATGGAAGTCCAAGTAGTCTATTTTTGAGGAGTAGCCAAAACTGGTGAACCTCGTTACATCTTGTGTTATGTGATGCTCTATTGTTGATATTTGCTTTATCTGGTTTTAAGTTCTCTTTGCTTCAACTTTAAGAGTTGTAGATTTGAAATTTAAAAAGCTACACTGATTCACCCCCCCCTCTCAGTGCCATTGTAAGTCTAACATGTCATGTTTTTGCTAGTGTATGCCATAGCTCAGTTAGTCGATAAGTGTCAACCCTTTCTTAAGATCCTTAACAAAGACATAGTATTCTAGTGGGATTTTGAGTGTCAACAAGCTTTTGATGAACTCAAAAGGTATCTCACTTCCTTGCTTGTCTTAGTTCCCCCTAGACCGAATAAGCATTTGATGCTTTACATAACAACCACAAATCATGCTTTGGGAGCCATGTTGGCTCAACATGATGATCAATATGAAGAGTAAGCCACATACTATATTAGTAGAACATTGGTTAGCTATGAAATCCAGTACACTCCCTTAGAGAAGCTTTACCTTGTAGTGTTTGCTTCTTGAAAGTCAAGTTACTACATGCTTAGCCATAAGACATTAGTTGTTGCAAAGTTTGATCCTTTGCACTACTTAATGTCTAAGCCCCATATTTTAGGTAGAGCCGTTAAGTGGGTTTTAGCCCTTAGTGAGTTTGAATTAGTATTTATAGGTCATAAGGCTATCAATGGTTAGGTGATTGCTGATGAGCTAACCTTTGGTCCCTTAGAGTCAACCCATCCCTTAGTTGTCAAGTTTCCTGATGACTGCCTTAGTTTAGAAGTTGAAGAATTAGAGTCTTGGACTTTGTTTTTTGATGGAACCCAATGCTTAAAAGGTGTTGGTGCTAGAATTTTTCTAGCCACCCCACAAAAATAGATCATCCCCCTTTCCTTCAAGATTTGTTTTTCTTACACAAATAATAATATAGAGTACAAAGCCTTGATCCTTGGTCTTAGAGCAACCTTAACCTTGAAGGTTAGAGTCCTTTTAGTTTTGGTGACTCTCTACTTATGGTTGATCAAAACAATGATGTCTATCAGACTCATGATGATAAGCTAAAATATTACAATGAGATTGTCATTAAGATTTTGTCCGCATTTGATAGAGTAACCATAGAGTTTGTCTCTAGATCCTCCAATCACCATGTAGATGCCATGGTCGTTGTTGCATCCTTATTTCCCTTGGAGTTAGAGGATGATCAAGTGTCGATTATCATTAGACAACTTTGGGAGCCCGCATCGCTTAGTTCTAATCTTGTTTCGTTAGATATTTTGACCATTAGAGCTTCCTCATTTGTGCCATGGTATAACAACATATTTAATTTCCTTAAGTATGGTTTGATTCCTGATGGTTTAGAACATAATCAATATAACCTTTTGTGCAAAAGAACATGTAAATTCATTATAATTGAAAATACTTAATATCAATGTTATTTTGAAGGCATCTTCTTGCGATGCCTTAACTTCGATGAAGCTTGAATAACACTTAATGAAGCTCATGAAGGTTTATGTGGAGGTAATTTTAGTGGTAATGCCATTGCCAAGAAGCTCCTTCAGATGGGGTATTATTGGTATTCCATGGAGAAAGATGCATGTGACCATGTTTGATGTTGCAACAAGTGTCAATGCCATGACAACCTTGTTCATGCTCCTTAAAACCTTCAGGTTATTTCTTCTCCTTGGCCATTTTCCATGTGGGGATTGGATATCATAAGGAAGATTAACCCAACGTCATTTGACGCTCACAAGTTTATAATCACAACAATAGAGTACTTCACTAAATGGGTTGAATCCATACCCTTGGCTATGGTGGCTAGAGCTCAAGTCTCCAAGTTCATCTTCAATCATATCCTCTATAGGTTTGAGATTTCTCCAGTGATTCTTTATGATAATGACACTCCTTTTAAGAATAAGGATGTCCATAAGGTTTGTGCTAAGTACAAGATTCAACACAAGTGGTCAATTTTGTATTACCCCTAGGGTAATGGTCAAGCCAAAGCATCCAATAAGTCTTTAGTCAAGATCCTTAAGTAGTTTGTTAGTAAGATTGATCAAGAATGGCATATCTAATTTTATCTTGCCTTATGGGCCTATCATACTAGTGTGTGAACTCCTATAGGTGCTTCTCTATATGTCTTGGTCTATGGGACCGAGGTAGTTTTTTTCATTTGAGTTAGAGGTCCCTTCGTTGCGCATCTTACTGCAATATTCCTTGGTCAACGATGCGTATCATTTAGGTCTTTTAAACCAATTGGAGCTGCTAGATGAAAAGTGCATTCATGCCTTCATCTTCAAGCCTATAAAAATAGGCTCAAGAGATCTTTTTACAAGAGAGTGTACAAACATTCTTTTGAGGTTGGGGACCTTGTCCTTAAGGAGAACTATAAGAACCCTAATGCTCATTCACATTTGAAAATCAAGTTTCAGCCCAATTGTATGGTAAATATTTAGCGTCATAACAACCAAGTTTGACTTAGGATCCTATCATTTGGCGTCATTAGATGGTAAATATTTAAAAGAACCAATGAACATAATGCACCTAAAAAGATATTATGCATGATTTTGCATCTTCATTCTTCATCTTGCATTTGGTTTGCTTGCCTATACTGCATGATTGCCTATCATATTTTGCATGAATTGGTTGACATTCTATTCTATTTACATATTCACTTGTCATATAGTTGCATTTTTGTTTAATCATACTTGCACGACTGCTTGATCGTATAGATTCTTGGGGTCTTCACGAGGATGACAAGTGATTAAAACTAGTTAGGTGCTAGCTCACATGCATTAGCATTCATACTAGGGTTGATGCTTAGCGAATCCCCAACCTAGGGCATATCTTCATGCATTTTTCATCATTGCAATTGCTCATGTCTTTTTATTCTTTTCTCTTCTCATTTATTCCTTGACCTTGAAAGTTTTAATAATTTTAAAATTTCTTCAAGTCAAGGGATATAGTTCTTCATCTCTTTTATGTCTTTTGTCCTTTGATTTTTTTAATCATTTCTTCTTTTCTCCAAGACAAAGGATATACATTCCTTATTCTAATCTATGCATCTTGTTTTGATTACACTTGTCCTTCTTGATATTTTAATTTTTAAGGTATCCTCATGGGATAGGGTAGATACCACATGAATATCACTTATGGTGTTCGTATGACCATTGACTATCTTACACACATCCCTTAGCTATTGAAATTTCAATAAGGACACACACATACACTATTGTTTGCTCCTTGCTTCTCTCATTCTTCTATCTTCTTCTCATCTAACATGTGCACACACACATATTATTTTGTCATGATTTACTTTTGATCACTCATATTTCTCACACATCACACCCCTATTGGGTTGCCCTCATTTTGGAAAATCATTCACAAAATTTCACCCCATATAGGATAGCTTCATGGTCACTAGTGAGGGGCAACCTCCATTCGGCCATTTGCAAGCATACATCCTAATGGGTATTTCTCCAACCACAACCATTATTGAGCATCATACCCATAGAAGGTATTGCTCCTCTCTTGATTGTCTTTGTGAATATAATACCATTATAGGATAGCTTCATGGCCCCTAGTGACGGGCAACCTCCAAATCTGGCCATTTGCAAGCATACATCCTTACAGGGTTCCACTCCTTTTCATTTTCTTTTATTTTATTTTTTGACCTATTTGGAGCTTTTCTTCTTTCTTCTTTCTTATTGCTTTATCTTTATCCTATTGTTGTTTGTTTTCTTCTTCTTTGTTTTTCCTTCCTCTCTTTTCTTCTTTTTGTTTGCTCATTAGCTTATCTCATTTGCATTCATTTTAGTTAGTTTTCATGCATTTCATTAGTTAAATTTTTGCATTCATTTAGTTAGAGTCATCATGCATTGCATTCATTATGTTCGTAATCCTCATGCATAACTAAAATAAAAGAAAGCAAGCATCCATAAAATGAACACACATTTTCACACCATAAATAATAAATAATAACTACGGGATGTATTACTAAAAAATTATAGGTGTGCGTGTTAGTGGTCGGTATGCCACAATAGAGAGATTGGTATACTCAACCATCCTAGGGGTGTATACCACAATCAAAATTGGCATATCATCCTGATCCTAGCCCTAATCATGTGAGCTCATGCCATTTTCTCTACCTGTTGGAGGAGGAGGTCCTAGTGGGCCCATATTTATGGACCATATTTTGTTAGAGTCATGTTGAGGGCTCCCTGTAGCCCCTCCAGCCTCTTGGCCCTATCCTCTCATAGAAAGTCCATATCCCATTGCATAGTTGCTAGTTGGGCCCATAGTGCCTCTACCTCCCTCACTAGATCCTCTTGACTTGTGATCTCGCAAGGTCTTGTTTCTATCGATGTAGAGGCCTCTTCAATCATCCTACTCGATCCAATTCCCATCATTGTGTGGAATATCTTGATGTTCCCCCTATCCTAGAGATGATGGTCATCACTACCATAATATCTACTAAACCTGTGCCCATGTCAGTCTTAGATCCTCTTGGTCTCGTTGTCATCACTTTATGGTGCATCGGGTTACCTCTCATAATGATAGTTGCACCCGTCATCCATAACCTAATGCCTTTGTACTGGTACTAGTGGGGAGATCTTTGGGGGTATAATACCCCAATACCATTTCTAGTAGCCTAGTGCTACCCCGAAATCATACACTCCTAGATCAACGTACAATGGGTCATCTAGGTTCTCCTACTCAAACCTCCTCACATCAGGCTCACCCTTGATACCTAATGGATCCCTCCAAATACATTGAAACCAATAGTCTCTAAGAATGAGAATCTCCTAGAGAATGCCAAACTAGCACTACACTCTGTCAAACTTATACAACTTTAGCTCGCACTTCTTACAAGTGATCCATCATATCTTCTTGACCCATGCTAGCTCTACTCCATCCTTTCTCCATTGAGGGTGTAGATGCCATGATCACCATACAATTTGGTGATCTCATAGATCATCTATCACCCGCCTCCCTAGTGGTAGGATCCCTGCATATGCTCTCTACACAAGCTCATGACGTTGGACCCACTTGAAAAATATTGGCCACTCTGGATTGGGTTGTGGTTTGGATAGTCCATATGGTATTCAAATTGTTATGTGCTCCTAGCACCACACTTGGACCAAAGTCATGCAATTGTTGTTTGTACACAACATTGTACAATGTCTTGTAAAACCGAGCCAACACAAGAGGTCCCTATGTAAATTTAACTCCTTAATCTTGCATGTCTGCCATTGCCCATGGTAGTTTTTTCCTACTCATGTGGCACACCAAAAACCCAATCATCACCCCACAAGAATAGTTGTTAGGGCATCGACACCATAGCGAACTATCAAATCATAAACATGTATACCACTCTACTAGATCTTATATGTCCAATCTCTTGACAATCTATGTAGTGTTGCTCGCTTCACCTGTGACCTATAAAATACTCTTCCCCTGATGAGGATGTGTAAGATACACCATATGTCCTCGAGTGTGATGGCCATCTCCATTATTGGTAGCCTAAAGGTATATGACTCTAAATACCACCTCTCTGCTAGCATTGTCAGCAATGCTTTGTCCATCTCCACCTAGGGCATATCGACCAAGTGTAATAGGCCCACTTATCCTAGAGTGTCCCTTTATGCCCTTATGAGCTCTCTCATAGAGCCCTCTAGCATACTTGCTTGGCACTCCCTATTCTTGAGGACATCATGCTGCAATAAAAAACATTAAATCATAATTAGTTCAATTTATAAAAATATAAAAAATTAAAATCACAATAAAATAAATTCAAAAGCACACAAGAGCACAATCGCATCACTTAGAGTTTGTTGTCTTTTCTCTTTGCTTCTATATTTCATATTTTCTCTCTTTCTTTCTTCCTCTCTTTTTTCTCTCTTGTTTTTCTCTTTTTCCCTTTTCTCTGCCAAATTCGTGCCCCATCCATGCAAGGCACGAATTCACATTTTATTTTCTTTTTCGAATTCACACGCTATTTGTATAGGGCATGAATTCAATTTCCATACAATCTACACTAAATTCATGGGTAGCCCTCGAATTCATGCCTAGGGTCCGTACAACGATTTCTCCCTCTAAAACCCTAAAAATTAAAAAAAAATCAAAAATTAAAAAAAAAAAATCAAAGGTTAGGTTTTAGTTTTGATGCTTACCCATGCTTGGTTCGCTACTCCATCGGTGTCACCCCTCACAATGGTTGTATGATGCATTGGAAGCACCATCTCCTCTTTTTCTCCAAAGCTCTTTTCTTCTTTCTTGCGCAGTGAAAATGATTTTCATTTTCACCCCTTTTCTCTTTTATTTCTCTTTCTCTCTCTCCTTTTTCTTATTTTTTGCACCTTTTATCTCTATTTTCTTCTATTTTTTGCTCTATTTTATTCAGTGTCTGCCATTTCGATTTTCCTCAGAAATTTTGCATTCCTTTCAAAACTCGAGGGGCACCCTGGCCTGAGAGGCGTTAATATCCCTAATGCCTTGTTTTGCACATAAAATTTTGAAGTGTCTAGAATGACATCATTTTTGCACCATCCCTTCTTCTAAACCTACAATCCCTTTTTGCGGTTGTGGTTTTTCATCCATAGGTATCTACATCTTTCTTTAATGCATTTATTAGGCCATAAGCATATCAAAGAGGGGAAAAATGTAGACATGGAAAATTGACCCATCCAAATGAGTCACTTTTCCTTAGATTCCCTAAGGAAGGCATCCAAATTGACCAAGTACAAATTGGACCCTTTCTTTCCCCTTGTTTTACCTTTTTTCTTGTCTTCAATTGAATTCACACCCAGTAATCTTGGGGTGCAAATTTGGCTAAATTAGGGTTTTCCTCTCAAAAGCCCTAATTTTTTAGGTCGATCTTTAGGGCATAGGCTTGGCTAAGGTTGTTTTTCATTTTCCTAATTTTTCCCTCTTTGAATCCCCTATAAATAAAGGGATTTTATATTCTTTCTCTCCTAATAAGCTAAGAAATCTTTTAAAGTGATATAAGCAATCTATCTAGTAGTTTTTAGACAAGCAAGCTAACAAGTTTATGTGCAATTTTGATATTAACTTCTAATGCTCTTGATGCTCTTGGAATACTCTGGTACTTAGATTTTGGTGTGATCATTGTTGGAGATAAGCAAGTGAAGAAGCCTTGATGATGAATTATCTTCTTGAAGAGGAGAGGTCTTCCACCTTTGATCTTGCTTCCCTCACAAGCTTATTAGGTCATTTTATGTATTATTTTTCTTTAGATCATTAAATTATAGTGTTAAATCACATTTGATGTCATTTGATTTGATTTTCTTCTTCTTATCAAAATTCTTACCCCGTCTTTATGAGGCAAAAATTTGGAGAAATCCTTGATTTTACTTCTTTTTCTTATTAACCAAATTCATGCTTACCTCTTACAGGGCATGAATTTGGTCATAATAGACTTAGAGACAAGTTTTTGTCCCTAAAACCTAGGATTATGATTTATGTTAATTTACACATCTATTTTGCATTGTCTTCTTCCTGTTAGAATTCTATTTTAATTGTTGTTATCTTGTTTTGCTTACATATAAATCATACTAGCTTGGGGGAGATTATTATCCCCAAAACCCTAGATTCTTAATTACATATCTGATATTTTTTGCATTCATCTTGTTAGCATTTTATTTCATTGTATTATGTTGCTATTCCATCGTGCTTGTTCCCAAAGGTCAATAATCATTATATTTTCAAATGATCAACTAAAAGGACCAAGGGGCTTTACTGTTGCACCTCCAAACTCAATCACATAATGGCCTAAGTAGTCCCCTAAACACTGATCAAGTTTTTAAGTGTTTTAAGTTGTTTTGTAAGGATTTGAATGAATTCATAGTTTAGGTTTATGGGGTACAAATTTGGCTAAGATCAATAGTTTTTATAGTTTTTCTTGACAACTATTTTGTAGGTTTTTATCAAATTCACAACTACTCCTTATGGGACATGAATTTGGCTGAGATCCAATATTTTACAATTTTTTTGGAAAAATGTTTTGTAGGTATTCAATCAAATTTATGATTGGGACTTAAGGGGCGCAAAATCAGCTAGGATCAACCTTAAAAGCAAGTAAGTAACTTATCAAATCTATTTTTCTATTTTTTTAGTGTTTGTATTCATTTAATCTTTGTAATTGCAAGAAAATAGTACAAATTTGATCAAATTCATTCTTTTAAGTTAAACACTTTGTTTTTAAGCATTGAGAGAAGTGCATATAGTCTTCCATCTAGGCTAATTATGTTTGTGCATTCTCTTGAACCCTTACCAAAAGAAAACAAAATGATTTCATCTCTTTGCAAATTAGGGTTAGTTCTAATCAAATCTAAGAATCATTCTAGGATAGCTTCTTGTTTGTTTGCATCATTGTTTGTCTTGCATTATTCTTCAATTTGTTGTAGCTTAGATCTTAGAAAGGCCAAACATAAGTGCTTATTTAAAATACACATCAAAAATTCTATCCTTGGACTTAGAGTGAGTCCTTAGAAAATTTATGGTGAACCCTTTTGATCCCTAGCCCTCAAGTGTAGAGGCTCAACATACCCCTGCGGTCACCTTAGCTCCCAATGGATCCAATCGAGAATCGTATATGGTAGGGCACTTTCCCCCCCTCTACACTACCTCTAACTATATTACATGATGTGATAAATTCCTAACAATGATGACTATGCTCTAGCCTATAAAGATACTTGTGTAGAGGTATTTTCACATCAACATGTTTCTAAAGGATAAGTGGGGTCCATATGAGTATTTCTCAAGTGTAGGGGACCACTAAAGTATCCATTAATAGAGGGAATATATTACTATAACTAATGTCTTCTCTACTTGACCCCTCAATTTAGATTATGAGGAGGTGTTGAAAGTATTATCTAACTTATAGCCAAGGTTAACATTGTATGATGTAATCTTGTTTAAGCCTATGGTCAATTATTGTATAATTGTATTTAATTTATTGTGATATTTTATTATGTAAGGCCTATGGGACACGATTAACCATGTTATGGTTAAACCAAAATTGTAATTAACCTTAATTGCTCTTATTATATCAACTTAGGTTAAACTCATTTATGTAATTAGGGTTTTAGTATTGGTATAAATACCTCCCACCACTTTATCCATTGTACCAAAATGTTGTGATTCTTATATATGGATAATATAGTGATTATTTTATGGTGCTTATAGGTTCCCACTATATATTTCTTTCTTTCATCCTTTTCATGATTTTTGTATAATATTTCAGTTTGTTTCTAGTAATAGATGTAGATTCCAACAATTTTTGCCTTGATTATCTTGAGAAACACCACCTTTAGTAGTGATTCAAGGTTTCCTTTGAAAGCACCATAATTGTTTTTTTGATGAGCCAATTTTTTGGACATTTTCATTTCTCCATGAGTCAATGTAGGCCCTTTGCATTAGCTCCATTTTTACATATCACATTTACATTTATCTTCACTTTTTATAACTAAGTAATTAGAGCATGTGTTATTCCAAACTTGAGACTTCCCATGGTGAACACCATATGTGTAAAAATTCTATAGAAGAGGCACACCAAAAGGTTATTGATATCCTCTTTATTTTAAAATTTTACCTATAAGAATTTTGTTTCAATTATGAAGCAAAGAAATGTTGAGGTTTTAAAAGGGCCTCAAATGACCAAACACTATTTTAAGGGAAGTCCTTGGGAGTAGGAAATTATGATTGATCTACAATTTTATGTTCCAAATTTAAAGAGTATCCACATATTTTTATAGCTTTAAAATCAACTCATCTTTCACAATAAATTGGGTAAAATTTTGAAGTTTTTTTTAGAGTTCATTCACTGCTTTTTTGAGACCCTCTTCCTAAAAAAAAATGCTAATAGAAATCTAAGAACTAACATTGTTGCTCATATCAACATAGTTTTTTACTTTGAATCCTTACAATCCCAAACTGAGTTGATAGTTACCATTTTAGATAAGAAACAAAAGAGCAAAAGGATTCAACCAAGCATTAAAAAGGTTACAAAATACCCATTATTTTATTCACCATATTATATGTTTTTTTAATAATTAAAACATCTTTGATATGAAGTTGCATGGTGTTGAACCTCTTGGCAAGGTTTGCTCCATTGACAAATTTATTACATCCATAGAACTTTAGATATTTTTTAAGATAGATTTTTGCCCAACTTTTTTTTTAATTTTTAAATAATCTCCATACGAGTTTTACTCCCAATGCAAAACTAGTAAATATATAATTTTGTAAGCTCGTCCCTCCAATATTCTATCCTCTTCAAACCTTATCTCAATTGTAATGAAGAGAGCTAATTTTCCTCACATATTTTCCAAAGAAAGTCGCTTACAATTTTATCAAATTTGAATACGATAATTGTAATATTGAAAGCATCATCATATATGTAGAGATAGATTGCAATGTAGCCTTCATAAATTGAATTAAGAACTTATGTTTCCAATCAACCAAACAATATTTTATTCTATCCAAAGTTTGGTACCAAAGCTCATTTTTTTCCTTTTTACTAAGAAAAGGAATACCTAGATATGCCAATGACAATTTTCCAACTTTAAACCCTAAATTATTTGGGATAATTCATTGTAATTCAAGGGCAAAATCCTAGATTTTGTCATATTAAACAATTGTTCAATGATATTCTCATGGCATGATAGTATTGATTTAAATTCCATGGCCTCACTATTTGAAGGATGACCTAAAAAATGTGTAATTAACAAATTGGATATGAGATTCAAATGTATCATTTATTGTAACATGAATGCCTTTGAATTTTTCTTCCACTTTTGCCTTTAAGAAGCTCTTTCCAAATCCTCATCAAGAACAATGAAAAGTTAAAAAGATAATGAATCTTTCTAGCAAAGACCACAATATGATTCAAAGAATATAACAAGAGATTCATTGATCAAATTATAATGTTTTGGAGTGTCATAACAACATCTAGTTTATTCACACCAACCTTGATTAAAACAAAATTTTCTAAGAATATTATATAGAAAGGTACAACAAAACATATCATACACTTTGTTCATATAAAATTTTACAACCATACATAGATTTTCATAGATTGAAGATAGTGTATGGCATATTGTTCAATAATTATATTTCAAAGGATTTGTTTCCATGAAAATAAGCATCTTATTTTTATTAGATAGAAAAATCTAGAATATTTTTCAATTTATTTTCTACGATTTTTTAGATTGTTTTTTAAATCATGTTATAATGGCTTATGGGATTAAAATCATAAATATATTTTGTCTTGCCTTTCTTGGAAACCAATGCAATATAGGTAGCATTGAATTTATTTATTATAACCTTCTTTTTCCTAGCTTCTTCAATCACATCAAACATATCATTCTTCAATGTATCCCATTTTTTAATGATAGGAAATACATTTAGTTGCCTTGATAAGGTGAAAAGAGAAAATTTAATTTTATGGCTCCTCCATTGATATGTTTATCATCAAGGGTTCATTCTCTCTTTTTTGATGAAAGATAATATATTTTACAAAAAATCACCTAAAGCCTCGTTATCATGTCCAATATTTGACAAAATATCTCTAAAAATTGATTTCTTCATTCTTGATCTCTTTTTCAATAATTATTTCATTTGGAGTTTAAATGTTTCTAATTCAACAAAGGTTAAATTTATTTTTGCTAACATTAAAATTTTGGTATTTTTATCATTTTTCTTAATCCATCTCTCCTATAATTTTGATCCCAATATGACCATTTCTTTTGTAGTATGCTATGATACTCATAAATTAATTATTCTTCTTGCACATTCCTATATTTGGCCATTCTATTGATTTCTATTATATTTTGTGAATAGTTGATCTTTATTTTAATTTTCTGCTTTTTTATATATGTTACCAAATGATTTGATATTCTACATCTTGATACACTTATTTTGATATTTATCTTATTGTACTTAGAGTTAATCTTGTATTTTGTATTTACATTTAGTTAACCTTTCATTTTGTTATTTAATCTTCACCTTAAGCAAGTAAACTTATGGTTTTTTATTGTTAGATAGGGATTTTATATTCCTAGGTTAGATCCCTACACCATAATTATCATAATCTTAACTCAACTTGGAATTAATCTTATTTTGATCTCAAAAGAAAAAGCACTACTAGACTACAGGTCGATGGTGCTAGTGATATCTAGTTTTACATAGAGCAAAAGACTTGGCATTGAGAGAAAGTTTTAGCAACACTATCATGACCTAATAGAACTTTTACCACTTGGCATTTAATTTTTGCATTGTATCATTTTTTTTTGTTATTTTAACAAGGGCTTGATTGTTGTTCAAGGAAGTATAACTCTCCTCTACCAGCTCAGTCAGGACCCTCTATCAATAACTGCCATTTTTTTGGTCTATTTTGAAGGTTAAGTGATAGTGTCATCATCAGTCGATAGCATTGGTGATGCTTCTACAGACTAGTCATACTTTTTCCACAATAATATAAACACTCTTCTATCTCATAGCCCTATCATTTAAGCATCTAAATATAATTTATGTTTGTTGCTTTCATAAATTAGGTTATATTTTTGTTTATTGGTAAAATAGGCAAAAAAAGAGAAAGAACTAGTTTAGTCTTAATCGTATGGGGGACAATATTTTTCAATGAGTTTACACAGGTTTTTATATGTAAACTCATTAAGCTTTAGCATTTTATCAAAGTATATGTAGCTTCAATATAGCCTTTTTATGCTACATCTTTTTATACCTTTCAATATCAAAATAAAAAATGTTATTTCCTTCCTTGTTAAAATCAAAAGAGCATTTTAGTTTTAGGTCTTGATTGGTGCATTTGTATGTGCATTAGGGCTAGATTAAGATTAAGCTTAGATAAAGAAGTATCTTAGGAGAAACATAGGTGTTCTTCAACTAATCCAACAAAACTAGACTTTAAGCTCCCAAACTTCCCCTAGTCTCAAAGTGAGAAGAGAAGAGCATGGAAAAGTGTGTCCAGTAAGACCTTCGTGATACTTTTCCCCATTTTCCCCTTCTCACATTTTGGTGAACTTGATGTGAACACCACCACCGGTCTCAAGATTCTTATTTATCCAAGTTAAGCCTTAATAAAATTAAAATTATCAAACCTTAAACAAGACCATATAATATTATTTATTTAGATTAAATCACATTAAATATAGATAATAAGAACATAACCAATTGCTAGTCCTACTAAGGGTATTTACGATATTGTTAGTAACTGTCGTATAAGATAATAGGATATATTGGGTATATAATGAGCCTAGGCCTCCAACCACCCATATAAGGTATTGCATATACTTACGCCTAATAAGAAGTATATTGTAGTGGGATAGTGGGAGTCATAAGGAGACATACTATTACCCCTCACTCACCATATTGGCCAAGTGCTCATTCCACATACCAAATTTCTCTTATTTACTAGTGGGTATATAGAGAGGAGTTAGTTATATAGGGATATTTAGTATATAAGGAGTCCCTTGAAGTATATAGGTCAAATTAGGCATATTGAGGGAAAGGGATATAAGGTTGCAAAACATCTATTTCTTCAATAATCAACTCTATAAATTTCAAAACTTAATTAATTGAACCCTTTTGTCTTTCCAACCCATGGTTAAGAGATTCTACCCAACCCATAATGTTTCTTATTAGTTCACCATAAACCCTAACCCTCTAGAAAAAGATCCTAAGGACCAACCCACCTTTGAGAACTCTAACTTTGAAGTATATGAGGACTCTCCCTCTCGGGTTCTCTAACCACATCCATGATGATCAAGGGAGAGTGGTTCTTCATTTTACTAATCGTATGGATTTCTTCTTGCATAAATATAAGGAAGTATTGGAGTCCTTACTTAGGGAAGGTCATGACATCCTAGGTGTTTCTATGCGGAAGGGTTTAATCTTGGACCATCCCCAACAACATAGCTCTAACCCTTTGTCTTTTAACTAAGCAAACCCATATTTTGTATCCTTAAATGCAAAAATTAATGCGTCAATGTCTAATCTCATTAATTATAATGTCAATATATCTTATGTGGATGTTTAGACCTAAAACCTCCCATCCTCTTTGGGATATCATTCATTTTTTCCTTCTCTTGAAGAACTATTATGAGGTAATGTGAGTTGCCTTGTATCTCAACAAGTGGGCACAAGTTACATTCCTAACCTAGATGTACCCTCAAGTGTTCCAATATATAACCCTCATGTTAATAACCTTCATTCTAACCTCACAAGCATGAGTATGGGTTTCACTCAAAACCCTACTCCCATAAAATCTCATCCTTTATCTTCTAATACTTTCACTTTAAGCATATTAGGAGTAAGTCATACAATTTTAACCTCAACATTGTATACCCAAATGCATCTTATCCTTATGTCAATTATTAAGGTCCTATTGTGTCTTAGCACATACCTTTTGTACAACCAAATCCAGTTTCTTCTAAAATTTAAACTATAACCTCTCAATTAGAGTTATTGAAACAACAAATGGCCACAATCCAAGGGTCTTCCTCTAGTCACAAGTACTCTTATGATGAATTGTGTAACCAACTTATAGATACTTATGCAGCTCGTTGTCCTTTCCATCCAAACTTTGAAACCCCCAAGTTTAAAATATACAAGGAGAAGGAAGATACATTAACCAATTTAGAATATTTAGAACTGTCCATAATGATATTTCTTATGAAAAAATATTGCTACTCAAATATTTTTTCAGGAGACTTAATGACACTACCTTGGAATAGTATTACCAAATCCCAAGGCACTCCCTTGAAAAGTTTAAATATATTGCCTAGTTTCTCATCAAATAATTCTCTATCTACATTAAGGAGAAGGTTATGATCAATGACCTATATCATCTCAAGCAATCAAAAGATAAGAGCTTTGCTAAATTCTTGATGATATGGTTAGCCCTGGTAGGGAGACTCCAATATATCCGCTAGTAAGAGACCTCCTAGATATCTTCATAGACAACCTTAATGATATATTGACCTTCTATTTAGATATGAACAATATATCTTCTTTCAAAGATGATATTGGCATGGTCAAGAGAGTAGAGACTAGCCTCCTCAAAATAGGATAATTAAAATCCAAATCCCATAATGAGGAAGATAATTATTCCTCCCACTTGAAGGGATAACACAAAAACAAACACGTTGTGGACAATGGGGTTATAAAATTATACTAAACCAACAAAGTTAGTGCTATGATGAACCTTCAAAAGCTTATTTTAGGGAATCCACAACAACTAAAACCTACTCCCAACTAGATGAACCTCCTTCAACCATCCTAGACCAACTCCTAAAATCCAAAATGGTGGAGCTTTTGCCTACCAAGCCTTTAGATCTTGAAAGGGAAAACTTGATTTTGTCCTAATCAGCAATGTGTCTTCCATCACGTTAATTATAACACAACCAATAAATGCATGACCGTTAAGAACCTAATCTAAAACCTAATAGATAAAGGTCAAGTGGTTCTTGGTAGTTCTTAGTCTTAAACCTCTTCTAATAAAGACCTTGGAAGTTTTCAAAATCCACTGCTCAATCATAATCAAAATCAAAATACAAAAAATCATGTTCACTATAGGAACATCCCACCCCCAAAACAAAGGATGGTGGGAATAACCAATTCATTTGATCATCATTAATCTATTTATGTTATAACTAGACAACAACACAACGATCCTTCATTTGATCAACCTTATAAACCTCCTTTGGTCCTTTGTGAAAAAACATCCCACCCCAAAGGACCTATAGTACTCATTCAATCATAAGCTAAGGCTAAAGGTACTTTTGATTTTCTCCATCGACTTGAATGTACACTAGCCAAAATCTCCCTCCTTCAACTTCTCAAGACCTCTCCAGATCATAAGGACATATTACTCAAGATTTTGAGTGAACAAGTTGCTCCTCAAGACCTTAATCTGAATGACCTCACTTATATGGTGGGAGCCATTAGGATTAACTATTTAACTGTATCATTATATGAAGATGATATCCATCAATTATTTATGGTCAGAGAGCTTCCATTGTACATCATAATCCACATCTAAAGATTCATCAAAAAATCCTAGTCAATAATGGCTTTGGTATTAATATTTGTAGCTTAGTATTCATTAGTCATTTTAGGCTAACCAAACAAGATTTGGAGAAATATGATCTTATTAGGGTGTTTGAAAATGGGGGGCATGAGGCTAGTGTCACTATAGTCTTATTTCTTGAGGTCAATCCCCACATTCTCTAGAAAATTTCTATGTCCTACCTTTTGATAACCTATAACATTCTTCTTGGGAGGCCATGGATCCATGCAATGTGGGTCATTCCTTCAACCCTGCATTAGCACCTTAAACACGAATATAAGAGAAAGATCTATCATATTCCAATTGAACATAACCCCTCACTTACTACTAGGTGATCAATATTGACAACCCTAAGGCTCTCTTTTCCCTTCTCTAAATTCATCTCTTGATCCATCTTATTATTCTTCTTAGCTTGCAATGATTGATGGATTAAGGTCTATCACCTTAAATAATCAACCTAGGATTGAAAATGAAGGTCAAACCTCTAATCTAACCAACATCAACATTAATAATAAATATAATAATCAAAGTTTTTCTAGACCTAGATAAGCTTCTACCATCTCCTTGAACCTTAGTCTTACTTTCTAGTAGCAAGGATAAGATAGTACAAATAGGACGTTTCTCCTTTATTTACGTCGATACTACTAATGATGAGAAAATCCATGGTGGTAACCTATTGTATACTAAATGATAGTATACTTTATACTTCTTGTCAAATTCATATTCCGTTCCAAAATATATGCTTTCTATCATGGAATATCAAGGTAAAGGACTAGGCCTACATGATTAGGACAACAAAGAGCCCTTGTAGTCTAAAGCCTAGCAGAAATGCTATGAGATAGGTTATATCCCTAATCATAATTATCCTCTTCTACCTTCATCTTTGTCTAATAGTAAAGATGAAGCCAGTATTCCCAATAATAAGTACCATTATGACACCATTTCCTTAAATATATTGGATTGAGATGAGGAGGATGACAATGGGTTGTCACTCCTCATAGATCCTAGCTTCTCTTAGTTTACACAATTTGCTAGTGTAATTATTCTAACCCTATTCTATCTTGAGGTTATTTCTGATGAAGATAACTATGAGTTAGAGAATATACCAAATGATCCTCCTCAAGATTGTCCCTTATAGTATCTAAGCCAAAATAATTTTTTTTGGTGAATATTTTTTCCAAATTATGAATGCCACTCTCTCACAACCAATCAATCACACTCAACCACCTCCAAATCCTATAGAACTTGATATCCCAGGCTCCCATTTAAATTTAAGACTAGTCTTATATTTTGATTGAGAAAACCATGGACATCGGTATTAGGACTCAAGAAGATCCCAAGATCCTTAAGCTAGGTAAATTCTTGACCCTAATTAAGCATGAGGAATACACAAATTTTAATAGAATTTATGACATATTTTATTGGTCCTATGTTGATATGCCAAGTCTTGATCCCTCCCTAGATGTCCACCATCTAGTCACCACTCCCAATGCTGAACCTGTAAAGAAAAAATTATGAAAAATGCATCCAAAAGTTATTTTTCTAGTAAAAAAGAAGCTCCAAAAACTCAATGTTAGATTTATCAAAGACAATGACTATTCTGATTAGATTCTCTAATGTTGTCCTTATTACTGAGAAGATAGGTAGCGCCAAATTTTACATAGACTTTTATAACAACAATAAAACATGTGATCCCAAGGATGACTTCCCTTTGTCCAACATCAATATGATCATCTATTTCACTATAAGATGTAGAATGTTGTCTTTAATAGATGGATTCTCATGCTATAATCAGATCAAAATCACTTTTGTGGATAAATCTAAAGCAACTTTCCCTACCCCATGCACAACCTTCTACTATCAAGTCATACCTTTTGGATTTAAAAATATAGGAGCTACCTACCAACAAGCCATAATGTACATTTTTCATGAAATTATGCATGAAATGATGGAAGACTCTGTTGATGATCTTCTTGGTCAGGCTTTAAACCAAAAAGATCATGTTTGAGAACTAAGACACATATTTGAGTGGTTGCAAGAATACAAGGTACATTAAAGCCTCATAAATACATCTTTGGGTTTATATCATGAAAGTTTTTGGTATTCATCATATCCTAATGTGGCAGCAAAGTTGATCTTGACAAGAAGTTAGCTATAGATGATATTCCATCCCCTCAAACTTTAATCCAATTTCAGAGTCTCCAAGGCAAAATCCAAGCCATTCAAAGATTCATCTCCCAACTCATTGATAAGTGTTAGACCTTTTCCAAACTTCTAAGGAAGGATGTAGTATTTAATTGGGATGTTGGTTGTCAAGCAACATTTGATACTCTTAAGTCTAACCTCTTTTCTCCTTCCATCCTTGTCCCCCCTAACCCTTTTTGGAATTTTTTGTTATACATAGCAGCAAGATACATTGCCTTAGAAGATATGTTGGCACAATATAATGACCAACATATAGAGGATCATTTTCTACATTAATACAACTTTGGTCAATTACAAAGTTTGCTACACTCCTTTGGAGAATATTTTTCTTGGAATGTTGTTTGCTGCCCAAATACTTAGACAATACATGCTTAGCCATAAGACATTTATCATAATAAGGGTCGATGTTTTATGATATCTCATGTCTAAGCCTCACCTCTTAGGGAGAATTGCTAAGCAAGTCATTTCACTTGGTGAATTTAATCTCAAGTTTATTACAAAAAAATCTTTTAAAGGTTAGGTCATTGTTGACCAATTGATAGCTACACCCTTAGAAGCTAGTTGTCTCTTAGACACAGACTTTCATAATGATTTAGTATTTAGCCTAGAAGTTGATCAACCTGATTCTTGGACCCTATACTTTGATGGAACTTGATATGTCATAGGAATAGAGGTAAGAGTCATCTTGGTCACTCCTTAATAGTAGCTTATCCCTTTGTCCTTTAAGATTAAGTTTTCCTATAGTGACTATAGGCCCAAAATGGCCACATCCTTAGAAAACATTGCAAATTTATTCTAAGGTATGAAGTTTCCATTCCGTACACTTTTTAGTGTATTTTGGAGTGGATCCGCTACATTCATTTCCTAATCCGCCAACACTTAGTGAAATTTTTGCCTTGAGCGATTCTATTGGGTTTATAACGTAAAATGGTGCGGATTGGCGAATGGGTCCCGATTCCACAAAAGTTTTTGACAATGATGATGTCAGCACAAAATAAAGTGTGGAATGGAGACCGAGAGCAATTTCTTGCATGCTCCGAGTGGCTAAGTGTCGGTAAAGCAAATTCCATTGGGTTTATAACGTATTTAGGTGCGGATTGATGACAAAGAGTAAGTTTACACTAACTCTGG
Organism: Wollemia nobilis; assembly: GCA_028583015.1. Taxonomy (NCBI): domain Eukaryota; kingdom Viridiplantae; phylum Streptophyta; class Pinopsida; order Araucariales; family Araucariaceae; genus Wollemia; species Wollemia nobilis. The sequence continues at coordinate 43,995,955 of JAQPPZ010016981.1, read as the reverse complement.
AGTGGAATGGTGACAAAGTCAATTTTACACTATGAAGAGTGTGGATTGGAGATAAGAAGTTGTTTTTACATTGTGGCCAGAGTGGAATGGAGATAAAGGATGATTTACACTTGCCCAAGTGCGGATTCCCAATTCCATAAAAGTTTTTAGCAAAGGTGACATCAGCACGCTTTAAAGTGTAGATTTCAGAAGCTTTGAAAGCCAAAGAAGGAAAAGGGAAGAGAAATGAGCGGATTGCATCCCGCTCACCTCTTAGTTCATTTTATGCTGAAATGTGATTTCGTAGGAGCAAGGCTATAATGATGATATCAACAACTTCAAAGTGCGGAATGGCACCTAGGTTTTCCCCGCCAATTTGTAGAGTGTCTTGGGAGGTTTTAATCATAACCATCCATGAGGAAGATCGACGGTCCAGGATTTGCTAACATTCTTGAAGGATTTAAAAGGTATTTTCTCGCCGAACTAGAGCATAGTTAGTTGGAGGGCAGGAAGATGAAGCATCGAGGGTTTCCAAGAACAAGAACCTGATGCAGTTGTAGATCTATGGTGGAGCCGAGCTTCCAAGAATGATCTATGGATGAGATGCAATGTCCAACTATTAGAACTCCAACTACCACCAACAAACCAACAAGTTGCAGAGGTATGCTACCATGGCGGATTTCTCACAATGGATTTCTTGGAGCTCCACATCCAGTAAGATGATGCCAACAAACTCTCTGTTGAGCTGTAAATATACAATCTTTGTAATGTCTCCTTAATATTCTTTCATTTACAAACTATAAATAGAGGTCGAACCCTCATTTTTTAGGGTCGGCTCTAGTGCATTTGCTTGCCCTACTGTAAATATTCTTGTGAGCTAATGGAAGGAGCATTACTCTGATTGTTCGACTCAAATTTGTCATCTTCATTATCTTGTGCAAGAGGTTTGAAGTCTTGAGCTGCATTTTTGTTAATACTTGAATGGTTAGTTCATTCCAGCTTTTGGATTACTAGTTGTGAGAGTAGTTGAAATCTATTCTTGATTAGATCTGTATTGCTAGGGAGTTTATTTCTATTAAATCTAACTATTGGTTTATTCTGCTATTTGGATTATCAATATTGGATGTTGGAATTGCTTTCTACAATATTTCTCTACTTATGCTTTAATGTGTGAAGGTTTCATTAATTTGGGTAATGTGTATTTGAGTGATGGGACACTAGAAATAGCTTGTGGGAGCCTTTTTCTGTAGTTGCCTATGTTGTTAGCCTATCCGACCACTATTTCTTTATAACATTTCTAACCCTAAACCTTTTCTAACCCTTATCTCAAAACCCTATTGGAGCTTTAATTGAGTCAACACCATTTTAAGTTGATAAGGAACCAACCTACTCTGGAGGTTGGATTGAAGTTTTCTTTGATCCATCCAATGCTTGAGTGTCGAGCTATGACTATCGGGTGCATGCCTGGACAGAAAATTGGAAGATAGATAGTTGTAGTGTCAAGTAAAGCTTGATGACATTTTGATGCCCAACAATTTTTGGCACGCTCGGTGGGACCAGTTCACAAGGAACACGAAAACCCATCATATGAGTTATTGTTTTATCTCTACCTAAAGGAATCAAGATTTGGTGAATTGTCTTGACCTTGTTAAGCAGAGAATAGAAAATTCACCTAGTGACTCCCTGGTCTTTAAACCCAGAAAAGAATTACCCCTGTAGATCAGTGTCCTTTCATGTATACCAGGTCTTTCAAAAGGAATAACCCTAACTCATATTTCTATTGTGAGCTACCTTATAGAGGGTCTACTATTATCAGAAGTTTGAATCAATATTTCCTCTCAGAAGAAGAGCTTCCTGAGGAAAATCCTATAGTTAATCCAAAAACCCCTCCAGAAAGACCTACACCTAGAAATATGGTAGGAAATGCAGCCCAAAATTAAGGAAATGTAGCCCCGAATCAACCATTACAGAAGTACCCCATCTGGAACATAATTGGTCCCCTTAGGTTAGCCCATATGAATGCCATTCCCCAGGTTGTGTCCAAGGCTATTCCCACTTATGATGGATCTAGGAAGACTGCATATGAGCACTATCAGGATATTTTGAATCTGGCAATAATCCACAACATAAAGGAGGAGGATGTTATTATGAGAATCCTAGCCCTATCCTTCAGAGGAAAGATTTTGCATTGGTTTAGGACTCTTGAGGATAACACCATCACCTCATGGGCAGCATTGGTTGAGCCTTTTGTGGAAGAATTTAATGAATATATTGATCCTTTCTCCTTGCTTAATCAGTTTACATCCATGCAAAAATCTCAACAAGAGACTATCTCAGATTTCAATTTGAGGTTTAGTAGAACATGGAAGAGAATTCCCCCTATAGCTAGACCAGCTGCATGCTTGGCTTATATGTATTATATCAGAGCTCTTGGATCAGATCTAGGCTTGCAAACCCAACAATCTAGGGTGGAAACCTTTCCACAAGTTTATAATGCAGTAGTTCATGCAGAGAATATCCTAATTAATGTGGGGAGGTTACCTCCCAAAGTTGTGCTACCTTATAGTTCAAAAACCACTAATGGCCAAAGCCAAGCTACAAACTCATCTTACATGGATCCCCCTTCCTTATCATCCCCATATCCACAAATGAATCCTATTCCTCAATCAAAAACATCATCTATTGTAGTTCCTTTCCCTCCCCTTCCTTCTCAAACCTCTCAAGAGTTTTTTGCCATTCTTGATATACAAAATACTCTAAAAACTTTGAGTAACAGAATGAATTCAATGGAAAAGAGAGATCAAGAAAGGTCACAATAGAGGAGATTTCCATATGTGAATAAATATCAGAGACCTGGTCCTAGTAATAGTATTGGGGTTAGAGTAAATGCAGCATATGAAGAGCCTGAGTGTTCTTCAGAGATAAGTCTGGTTAATGTCTGGTGTCTGGTATGTAATGATCCTCATGATTCATAGTCTTGTGTCATGTACCAACACCATGTTCAACAAGCTATGGATCAAGCAGAAAGAAATCAAAAGGGAAGGGTAAGTATGTTATGGCAGCCTGACCAAATCATGGTTGGGAAAGAGTTGGATGAGGATGGCCCAATTGTTGTTATGACAAGGTCAGGAAAGAAAACCTTGCAAGTAGATCCCCAAAATATGGGACAATTCTAGGTTCCTTCTCAGAAAAGGAATGACCCACTCCCCCAAAGTAGTGATACTTTTCCTATTCCCCAGGCTAAAGGGAAAGAGAAGACATACAATCTCCCCAAGAGATTCGAGAAAGAAACTGAAGGAGACCGAATGAAGTCTAAATATGAGGCTCAAGAGAGGCTTAGATTCCCTTCTATTACCAAAATATAAAGAATAGAAGCCACTCAACAATATAAAAGAAAATATGGTGAGCCAGAAAGAAGGCTTGAGAGGACCACTTTGGCTAAGTCTGAATACAACATTGTAGAAGAGATGAAAAGGATTCCATCAAAAGCTAGTTTATATGATACCCTTTTCATTCTTGGCCAGATTGACTTGCTTAAAGCTTCTCTCAACAAGTATCCACAGGATAGGCAGGCCACCACAATCCTTAGTATACCCCTAGAAAAGAAAGAAATGTCCCCTACTATTTTAAAGAATAAACCCCCTCCTTTCTATATCTCTTTAAGAATGGAAGGTTGGGTAGTCTAAAATTGTATGATAGATTCAGGAGCATCAACTACAGTTATGCCTAAAGCGGTCTGTGAAGAGATGGGTATGGAGTATACCTGATCTTGCCCTGGAGTATTCAATTGGATGGGACACCTATGAAAATAGTGGGAGTAATAAAGGATGTTTTAATGAGGTTACATAGAGCCCCTGAGGTGACAATAGTACAAGAAATAGTAGTGGTTGACCTAGAGCCCTACTTTGGTTTATGCCTCTCAAGGGAGTTCACTACAAAATTAGGTGGATGCATGTACATGGATTATTCCAGCATGGTCATTCCCTTCAAAGGGAAGAGGATAAGGATAACACCTGAAAATTCTATGTCTTATCACATAGAAAAATTTGAGGAAGACATGTGCAACCTCACTCCTCTTGAAGAATTTGAAATTGTGGATAAATTTGAGGAACTGGAACTTGAATATGAATTACCTTTTAGAGAGGATTACAGTCAGTTTGGGATAGGCATGGGCACATATAGTATTTTTGTAGAATTATAGAAGAAAATTCTTGCTATATCTAATCAGTCTCTGAGAGAGATAGAGGTATGGACCATGCACTTTGATGGTGCTAGATGCAAAAATGGAGTTGGTGCTGGTGTGGTACTACAGTCCCAATCAGAAGGGACAAAGAGTTTTACCTACAGATTAACATGGTCATGCACCAATAATGTTGTAGAGTATGAGGCTTTATGCCTTGGACTGATGCAAGCAAAAAATATGGGCATTAAGGTCCTAAAAATATATGGTGACTCTAAGTTAATCATCCATCAGGTAAGAAAAAGGTGCAGTAGTAAGCACCATTACCTAAAAGCATACAAAAATAGGGTATGGGATCTGATGGAATCCTTTGATGCCCTAAATATAAACTTTATTCCTAGAGAAAAGAATACTTTGGCAGACTCTTTAGTAGCAAGGGGAGCTAACTTCAACCCTTCTGTAGATATTGGAGTCAAGAAATACAAGGGAATCAAAATGATTTTTAGGCTTGTAGTGCTAGATAAGCAAATTTTTTGGTAGGTTTTTGAAAATGATGAACAGATAATTGATTTTCTGGTAAGGGAAGCCTGTCTCTCCACTGTCCAAGAGGAAAATCTAGAGGAAATTGATCAACAGGATGTTATTCAACTTAGGAACAATCACATACCTAGGGGTTTGGTCACCTTAGAAAGCCTGTTTGACAATGAAGATAGAAAAAGGACCAAAGCCATGGAAGTCAATGAAAAATTTATAAAGAAGTTGAAGTCGGTACTGAAAAGAAGCTCAATGTTGGAATTCGATGTTCACCAGAGGAAGAAGAGGACATCAAGGCCCTATGTCTAAGGTATCCAGATATCGTAGCTTGGTCATATGAAGACCTCAAGGTATATGACAAAAGGATTATCCAACACACTATTGAGCTAGAGCCTGATGCAAAGCCTTTTAGGTAGAAGCAAAGGCCTATAAATCCAAGGATCGAAGCCATAATGAGAGAAGAGCTCTTAAAGTTGTTAAAGGCTAAGATCATCTATCCCATAAAACACTCCACCTGGGTAGCCAACTTGGTACTTATAAGAAAAAAGAATGGTGATATTCGCCTGTGTGTGGATTTTAGAAATCTTAATCAGGCATCATTAAAGGATCACTACCCCCTTCCATAGATTGATAAAATATTATAGATAGTGGTAGGGGTAGAAAGGTTCTCACTATTGGATGGTTTCTCTGGCTATAACCAGATTTGGGTGAAGGATGAAGATCAGTATAAAATAACATTCACCACAAAATGGGGTACTTTTGCCTACCAGAGAATACCTTTTGGGTTGTCCAATGCAGGAGCCACATTTCAGAGAGCCATGGACTATGCCTTTGGGGAACTTATCAATAAGGTCATTCTGATCTATTTGGATGATATGACTATGTTTTCTCCCATAACAAGCATGATCACTTAGCACACCTTGAGCAAGTCTTTCAAAAATGCAGAGAATTTGGCATTTCCCTTAATCCTAAGAAATCATTCTTTGCAGTCCATGAGGGAAAGTTGCTAGGTCATGTAGTCTCAAAAGAAGGTATGGCCATAGATCCAGATAGAATCAAGTCCATTCTAACCCTTCCATTGCCTATGAATAAGAAAGCCTTACAATATTTCTTGGGTCAAATAAACTTTGTCAGGAAATTCATTTTTGACTTTGCACAAAAGGTGAGGCCCATTTCTGAACTGCTCAAGAAAAATGTCAAGTTCAAATGGACTAAAGTCAGGAAATAAGCCTTTGAGATAATCAAGTAGTCCATTGCAATAGCCCCAGTGCTAGTAAATCTAGATTTTAGTAAGGATTTTATTCTTTATGCTTATGGAGCTAAAGAAAGTTATGCCTCAGTGCTCACTCAAAAGGATGATCAAGGTGAAGAGCATCCCATATTATTTTGGAGCCAGACCCTCCATGATTACCAGGTTAAGTATAATTTTATTGAGAAACAAGTATTTGTTGTGATGAAGTCATTGAAGAAGTTTAGGCAGTATTTGGTTCAAAGTAAGACCCTGGTATATGTTGTTCACCCGGATGTAAGAAGCTTTATTCTGCAAGGTGAACTAGGAGATAAGAGAGTTGGATGGATCACCAAGATCTAGGAATATGATGTGGAGATACACCCCACCAAGTTGGTAAGAGGTAGGGCCTTATGCCAAGGTCTAATAGAGGTAGCAACATCAACAGAAATAACAGCTTGCTAGGCAATAGAAGATGATCAAATTGAAGGAATATAGCCAGGAGACTCTGATTGGGTAGACCAGATGATCAATTACTTTCAAATCAGAGTATGCCCTCCTGATATTAATGCATCACAAAGAAGAAGATATAGACTTCAAGCTTTGAAGTATGTCTTACTACCAGAAGGGCTATACAAAAGGAACCTTGATGGAGTCCTCCTTAAGTGCTTGAAAGAAGATCAACAACAAAAGGTCATTGAGGAGTTCCATGGAGGGCCATCTGGAGGATATTTCTCAAGCAGAGTCACAACTTTGAAAATCATAAGAGTAGGCTATTACTAGCCTACTATATTTTTTGATACTTTCAAAATCACTAGAGCTTGTGACAAGTGCCAGAGGCATGTGGGGAGAACAAGGATTGCATCATTCCCCCTCAAGCCAATACAGGTAGAAGAACCATTTTAGCAATGGGGGTTGGACTTCATAGGTGTCATCAATCCAAATTCTTTAGCTGAGCACAAGTATATTCTAACTACCATAGACTACCTCACCAGATGGGTAGAAGCTATCCCTACCAAGAAATCAGATCAGGAAGTTGTGATCAATTTTATGGAAAGTTTGATTTCAAGGTTTGGAGTTCCGAAAGCCTTGGTGAGTGATAATGGGCCAGCCTTTATAGGAGCCAAATATATTGAATTTTCTAGTAAGTATGGCATAACCATTAAGAATACTTCAAATTATTACCCTCAAGGGAATGGACTTGCAGAGTCTACCAACAAAAATTTGTTAAGGATTTTGAGGAGATCACTAGAAGGGAATAAAAGAAGTTGGCACCTAATGTTGGAACAAGCTTTGTGGGTAGATAGGATTACCATCAAGAAGTCCATCAAGACTTCCCCTTATGCTTTGGTATATGGTAAAGAGGTAGTGTTACCTATCCATTTAGAAATTCTAACACTCAAACTGATAAATTCAGAAGAAGAATCAGAGGAAAATCTAGTGGAAACAAGGCTAACACACCTACTACAGTTGGAAGAGAAAAGAGCTCAGGCCTATGAGAACTTTCAGAAGCATTCTGTGGACATCAAAGCATGGTTCGATAAAAAGGTAAGGTTCAGAAAATTCCAGGTTGGAGATTCAGTTCTCAGGTGGAATGTTGAGAGAGCAAAACCAGGTCACCATCAGAAGTTTGACTCCTTCTGGGATGGCCCTTTCAAGATAGTAGAGGTCAAGGAGACCAATGTTTTCCAACTTGAAGATCTAGAGGGAAACATACAACCAATTCCGGTTAATGGTTTTCATCTTAAACTCTACTTTGATTGAAATATAAGCTCATTGTAATATATGTATATACATTGTATCATATTTCCTTTCTTTCTGCACTTTGTATCAAGTTTTGTTTTAACAACATATTGTACAAAATATAAAAAAAAGGAAAATTTTGCAAAATTGGCTAAGTGTTCCCACAGGATGTAGTAGTTCCTATTCTACACTCAAATACACTAAGTGTGAAGTGGAATATTGTCGAACTCCAATCCACATTCAAAAGAACCATCACACGAGTGGAATGACAAGCGGGTTCCAATCCACACCTAAATGAACTACATTTTAGCGAAATGTAATGTGCACTATTTTTTGCACTCAAATGGACCACAATGCTAATAGAGTAATGAGCGGGTTCTAATCCATCGAGTTTCTAGACTTTTGAGGTGTGTAATGAGGAAGTTCCTAATCCATCGCAATTTAGAGTTAAGTTGTGCGAAAAGAAGTGTCACCAATCCATCGATTTTAAGTCTACATTTGAGCGGGCAACAATTCCATATCGTATCACTTGGAAAAGGGTAAAAGGTCCATAATAAATGCTAATTTTCTCATGCTCGAAATAGAAAGGACAAAGTGATACCACAAGGTTGAAGCACATTTGAATTTTGACCAATCAAAGGATAGAACACCACCTCTAAGCCACCAAAAGGGATAGAGTGCTAGTTGAGAAGCGTGCCAATGGGCAAGTCATATAGTAGCCACATTAATGGTAGAAGATATGCATGCAACATTAATTAAAAGAAAAAGCATATAATTCTATTCATTTGACAAGAGCAATGTTCACTGAGTGAAGAAGAGTAGAATGATAGCAGAAGCATTACCTACAAATTCTATAGAGAAAATCTAATTCGTTGTTGAGGAAGATGACTTTTGAAGATTCCCAAGAAGTTGGAAAATCAATAAAAAATATAGTGGGCCATTATATCGACAAAGTAGAAGTTATAGTGGATACCGAGTTGGTCCTAACAGAGAGATCAAAGCTTAGGAGAAACATCAACAATAGATACAAGGTAGGAGTGGCCCTATCAATTGAAGGTAGATGTGTTGTGCTCTCATTTCTATCTTTTTATATTTGTGATTTCATCCATCCTTACCCTGAATTAATAGTGGCCATCATTAAGTTTTATGACCCAATGGCAAAAGTAGTAAAGACTGCTAAAGGCAAGACCCTGTTTAGCATCACGACTACAAACTGTAACAAGTTTTTTGCCATAGAAGTAGAACCACCGATAAAACCAAAGGAGTTTAGAACAACTACCCAGGTGGGTATTACTCCCTGGAGAAGAGAGCTAATGATGGTGAGTCTTTCAGAAAGTGGGTATATAAACAACTCAAGGACACTAGGCCCAAAAAAGGATTACCTCGGGTCCCAATTTCCATTGAATATTTTGAACACCTAGAGCTTTACTCTATGTTAGCCTGTATGGATGGTCTGGATTCTGATAAAATGGTGCAGGGTTGGAAAATAGCCACTGCATATTGCATTTCCAATGAGAGGATGTATGAGGAAGATGCTAGAAAAGGGTATTAGGGTTATCTATTTTGATTGGCCAACTTTCCTTACCCAAAGAATACATGAGCAGTTAGTAGCATTGAAAAGAAGCTCTGATGCACCTTGTTTTCGACATTGTTCAAGCTTGGTCTGGATGTTTTTTGCTGCTATAAGGGATATGATGCCCTGGATTCCAATTAAGGACAAGACTAGTGAAGGAGAACCCCTGCTATTTTATTATTGGACTAAGCATCTCAGAAGTACTGAGTCTTTTTATAAATTCAATTTGGAATTCTTAGGGCTAGCATTGAAAATAATGTATGGAGTTTGCCCTAGGATACCACTTTTGGCTGAGAAAATATTGAGAGCAGAGGGTGTAGAGGAAGGAGACTGGTATCTCCTAATAGAGGGCACAATCATTAGACTGTATGGCTTCCAAGGTAAGCCTTTTCTTGCTGCCTCACTTTGTCATAGAGAGGCTATTTGCCTTAGAATATTTGAGGTAAGCAGAATCTATTGATTTGAACTATGGTTCTGGGAGAAAGAGGAAGTCTATGTTGACCTACCAAAATGTTAGTGATATAACTATTACAAAGAAGTGGTAGGGTGAACAAATTGACCAATACCTAGATAGGTTGGGTCTGTTCTATATTCCTCAGAGATGGAGTTATGATCCAGATGACATATTCTATAAAATAAATATTACCAAAAATGGAGAGAAGGCCTACAAATTTGAAAAGAGATCTAGGCCCCATTTTGAACAAGGTAGAAATAACAAAGAAACTGATATTTTAGAATGGAATATTTCTAAAATGGATCAACTCCCTCCATGGTTGGACTTTTATGAGAAAATTATGGATTTTGACCTGGACAACAATGTGAAACATCAGTTGAAGGAGTCTACCATCAAAGATATTGAGGAAAAAATAGAAAAGAAAGAAGACCCTCAGTCTCAAGAACCTGATGATGAAAAGATAGAGCATAAAGGGAAATGGAATGAGGCCAAGATATCAGATTGGTGGAGGATGAGAATTGAGACTGGTAAAGCAAAGTCCAAGTTTGGGATTAAAATGGATGTTGAATTCTCTAAAAGGTATGACAATAATCTCCAAACTTGGAGGCCCAAAGACATAAGGAATATAGTACTCATATATGGCAAGTCACAATATAGGCCTGATTCTCCATCCCCACATTCAGAAGAAGAGGAACCTGATACTCCATTAACCACTGCCAAAGTCCTAAAGCCTTTTCAGCCTTCAACTGAGCAGATGGAGCAATTTCCAAAAGGAGCATGATTGATGAGTAAAATGCACTATTCTGATGAGAGGATTGTCAGTGCACCAATTATAGAGACAAAAAATAGGCCTAAGCACCTAGCCCTGGGTGCTCAGCCTCCAGATATAGATATAAACTAGAAAGAAAAGGATGAGAGCTTCAGGTTTACACCTCTGAGTTTCACCACTATAGTAATAGTGGAATTAAATCCCATTTTTGAGCAGGTATTGCTGGAGGAAACAGTTCAAGGAGGCTTATCTGAGGAAGAAATGGAAACTGAGAAAGTTACCTTTCAAGTTTTTTAGAGAAAGGCCAAAAGGGCCCCAGAAAGAGTTGAGAAGGAGATCTCAAAGAAATAGAGGTTGGATAAAGAGGATATAGTTGAGAAAACAATTGTTTCAGCTGTTGAAGAATTGATACAACAAGAATAACAACAAATTATAGAGACAACTCTAGAAAACCCTACATCAGTAGGTGAAGGTATGGTCTCTAACCCCTCTTCTCCTCTTCCTCCTCCAGATTCCCCAAGGAAATCTCCCTCCCTTTTTGAACAAGAAGTTGTAACAAAGGTACCTTCTCCACCTCATAGTCCACCTCCTGCTTCATCGGTCACTATTGAGGTATAAACCAATCCATCTCCCCCAAGGTCATCATAAATTCCTCTTCATTACCCCAAGTCCCTGTTTCATTATCTGAGATTCCATCTTCATCATCCGAAGTTCCACATTCATCAGCTAAGATTCCCCTCTCATCATCTCCCATAGTTACAACTTCACCATTACCACCACCACCATCATCTGAGAAGCAAATAGTTTCTAGTCCACCCCCTCACCCATTTGTGAGCCTCCCTTCATTGTCCATAAGTTTACCAATTGCAACAATGATAATGGTCATAGATTCCACTATGGTCATAGATTCTATTGTAACTACTTCTGCACTGCTAGTATCAACTATTGATTCTACTCTTACATTCCTTGTGTCTTCTTCTCCTCTTGCTACAAGTTACCCTACCCAGGCAATTCTATAGAAAGAGTAGGAAGCTACATAGAAAATCAATGATTTTTGGGTAGAAAAGTTGTCTAAGCCTTCCAATAGGATGGCCACAAGGAGAAGAAGCATGTTTGTTGATCTAGTTTCAAGGCAAAGGACTTCTAGGTCCATGATTCCCCTGGTGAGCAAGCCTGAAACTGAGATGATAATTCAAGATTATCGTATAGAAGAGCATACGAAAGATATTGAGAAGTTCTGATGAAGATGAATTGGTAATAGCCAAAGCCCACTTAGAAAATTTTTATGTGAAAAATGATATATTCAAATAAAAGGTGGGTAAGTTGGAAAAGCAAATTGAAAAGCTTCAAAAAACTATCAACAATAAAAAAGAAGTGGAGAAAGCTCTGAAAAAGGAAGCTAAAAGTTGGCAAGAGAAGTTTCAAGAAGCTAATAAGCTCAAGGAGTAGATTGCAGAGCACCAGAAGAAGAATGAGGAGTAGGCTAAGGAGATACAAAGTTTGAAGCAACAGCTCTAGATTGAAAAGGCTAAATCTTCTAGTTTTTCCAAAGTTGGGCTCAAGAAAGTAAGAAAGGAATTGCTTTCTGAAGTGATAGAGAAATGCTCAGGGCTACAACTTATTATTGACTATTTAGATGATGCTAACCATTTGCTCCAAAGTATTCAAAAGGATTTGGATAAAATCACTAGAGAGTTACAACCTATGGTGATTCCTATTTGAGCAAATTCATAGGCTAGTAGATAGTAGACTCAGTGATTCTGCTAAGCCAATTCCTAATAAGGAGTGGAACATTGCTAGGGTTGCTACTAGAATTGTAGTAAAGAAGCACAGAGCACTCCAAAAGGCTTGGCTATTGTATGACAAATTTGAAGGAGTAATCAAGGATGTAGTGGATGTTAACAAGGAAATGATACAAATTGGTTTCAGAGGGTTATGGATGGAAGATCACAACTTGCTTTCAGTTGAAGAAATCAAGAAAAGTACTGAAGAGAGCTTACAAGATGAATCTAAAATTGATGCTCTAGAGGAACCAATTGACCAAGAGCAGGCTTCACAAATGATCATTGATTTCACCAGGCTCAGAGACCTCATGGAGGACCTGGTAAACAAAGGAAGTGTTGCTTACTATGAAGATATTGGTGAACTATAGTACATTTACAAGTAGCTAAAAGAGACTTCCAATCCCTCAGAAACAACCTGGAAACAAGCCCTACAGACCTTGAAACTGATGGTGCAGTTGTTTGGTGATAGTACAATAGAGGAAAATAAGGAGCAATCTTCTCCAGAGGAAGAAGCTAAGGAAGATGTTGAGCAAGAAGAGGATAATGTTGAGGAGGAGGTCCAACAAGAAGAAGAGCTGAATAGAGATGTTGCGGACCCTGAAGGGGCACAATCTTAGCAATTTTTTGTTTTGTACATATATAGTCATAAGTTTTGTATTTTTGTTTGATTCATTTTTACTCTGACATGGTCAAAAAGAAACAATAAAAGCATGAGTCCAGAGAGAGACAAAAAATAACAATTTTTGTGTGAAGGTATTTTTATCATGAATTGTAAGAGGGCTTTATAAGGAGAACATAGTTATGTTTTTGATGGAGCAGTGAGGTAGTTTTGTTGGAATGGCACAAACATTAATGCTTATGGCATAGTCTCCATATGAACAGTTATCCTCTAGGATGTATGAAGCATAGTCTCGATATGAACGTTTATCCTCGAAGATGACCATAAAGTTTTTAGAGGGTAGTGTTCATATGGAAGTTATTCTTTAAAGCATTTTTGAAGAGAAGCATTTTTTACTCCTGATGCCCAATGGATAAGACTCTGAGTTCGATGGCTTTGTGAGAAAATCCACCTAGGAGGCACTAGAATGTAGGCCCAAAATGGCCACATCCTTAGAAAACATTGCAAATTTATTCTAAGGTATGAAGTTTCCATTCCACACACTTTTTAGTGTATTTTGGAGCGGATCCACTACATTAGTTTCCTAATCCACCAACACTTAGTGAAATTTTTGCCTTAAGCGATTCCACTGGGTTTATAATGTAAAATGGTGTGGATTGGCGAATGGGTCCCGATTCCACAAAATTTTTTGACAATGATGATGTCAACGCAAAATAAAGTGTGGAATGGAGATCAAGAGCAATTTCTTGCATGCTCCGAGCGGCTAAGTGTCAGTAAATCAAATTTCATTGAGTTTATAATGTATTTAGGTGTGGATTGATGACAAAGAGTAAGTTTACACTAACTCTGGAGTGGAATGGTGATAAAGTCAATTTTACACTATGGAGAGTGTAGATTGGAGATAAGAAGTTGTTTTACACTACGATTGAGTGGATTGGAGATAAAGGATGATTTACACTTGCCCAAGTGCGGATTCCTGATTCTATAATTTTTTTAGCAAAGGTGACATCAACATGCTTTAAAGTGCAGATTTCAGAAGTTGTGAAAGCAAAGAAGGAAAAAGGAAGAGTAATGAGCGGATTGCATCCCACTCACCTCTTAGTTCATTTTATGTTGAAATGTGATTTCGTAAGAGCAAGGTTATAGTGATGATGTCAATAACTTCAAAGTGTGGAATGGTGCTTGGGTTTTCCCCACCAATTTGTATAGTGTCTTGGGAGGTTTTAATCGTAGTCATCCATGATGAAGATCAATGGTCCAGGATTTGCTGACATTCTTGAAGGATTTAAAAGGCATTTTCTTATCGGACCAGAGCACAGTTAGTTGGAGGGTAGGAAGATGAAGCATCGAGGGTTTCCAAGAACAAGAACTTGATGCAATTGCAGATCTATGATGGAGTTGAGCTTCCAAGAATGATCTATGGATGAGATGCAATGTCCAACTGTTAGAACTCCAACTACCACCAATGAACTAACAAGTTGTAGAGGTATGCTACCATGGTATATTTCTCATAGTGGATTTCTTGGAGCTCCACAACTAGTAAGATGATGCCAACAAACTCTCTACTGAGATGTAAATATACAATCTTTGTAATGTCTCCTTGATATTCTTTCATTTACAAACTATAAATAGAGGTCGAACCCTCATTTTTTAGGGTTGACTCTAGTGCGTTTGCTTGCCCTACTATAAATATTCTTGTGAGCTAATGGAAGGAGCATTACTCTGATTGTTCGACTCAAATTTGTCATCTTCATTATCTTGTGCAAGAGGTTCGAAGTCTTGAGCTGTATTTTTGTTAATACTTGAATGGTTAGTTCATTCCAGCTTTTGGATTACTAGTTGTGAGAGTAGTTGAAATTTGTTCTTGATTAGATCTGTATTGCTAGGGAGTCTATTTCTGTTAAATCTAACTATTGGTTTATTCTGCTATTTGGATTATCAATATTGGATGTTGGAATTGCTTTCTGCAATATTTCTCTGCTTATGTTTTAATGTGTGAAGGTTTCATTAATTTGGGTAATGTGTATTTGAGTGATGGGACACTGGAAATAGCTTGTGGGAGCCTTTTGCTATAGTTGCCTATGTTGTTAGCCTATCCGGCCACTATTTCTTTATAACATTTCTAACCCTAAACCTTTTCTAACCCTTATCTCAAAACCCTATTTGAGCTTTAATTGAGTCAACACCATTTTAAGTTGACAAGGAACCAACCTACTCTGGAGGTTGGATTGAAGTTTTCTTTGATCCATCCAATGCTTGAGTGTTGAGCTGTGACTATCGGGTGCATGCCTGGATAGAAAATTGGAAGATAGATAGTTGCAGTGTCAAGTAAAGCTTGATGACATTTTGGTGCCCAACAATGACAATATTGTTAAGTATAAAGCTCTTATATTAGGGATTTGCATAACCTTAGGCTTGTAGGTTAGATCCCTCTTGATTTTTTTAAAATTCCCAGCTTGTATTCAACCAAGTTAATGGTGTTTATCAAATGAAATACAAAAAATGTGAGCCATATAAAGATATCATTGCCAAGCTAATTTCTACTTTTGACAAAATTACTATTGAATCTATCCCTAAGTCTAGCATTTGCCATGTCAATTTTATGGTAGTGGCTACCATAAAATTGAGTCTATCCACATTCCTCTAAGAGCATTTTCTATAGTGAAAACTTCTTCTCGTAAAATTTGGTACAAGGATATCTTTGTTTTACTTAGAGATGGCATGTTGCTTGATGGTTTACACCATAGTGAACGTAAGAACCTCAAGCAATGTGTATGTAGACATGTAATCATTGGTGATGTCTTATACCATCATTCCCTTGATGACATTCTCCTTAGGTGTCAAGCCTTAATCAAAACCTAATCAATTATCAAAGATACACATGATGGATCATGCGACGATCATTCTAGTGGTGTTGCCATCACCAAGAAACTCCCATGGATGGTTTATTTTTGGACTTCCATAGAAAAATACTCTTTCAACTATGTTTTTTTTTTTTTGAATTTACATGGTGGAATCAGTAGCCGCCATGAATTTGGGCAGGCTGTCTAGCTTTTTATGGCCGCCATAGTATTCTGTGTTGTCCGCCTCAAAAGCCGCCACACAGATATTCATGCAGTCTACCGCAATAACCACCATGCCACAATCATTTTAAACCTTTTACGTCACTGAAATCACCAGGAAAGGGACAAGCATTCAGTCCGACGAGGCTCGAGATTTGAACCTTGGACCTCCACCCCCCTTATGGGGTTTGGATGAACCAATTGGTCCACACCTCAGACCTTCAAAAATCATAGCACTCTTTCAACTATGTTAGGAGGTGTGATAAGTGTCAAAAACATAACAATGTTATCCACACTCCATCCTAAGAACTTCAACTCTTGAATTCTCCTTGGTATTTTTCTATTTGAGGATTAAGACATCATTGGAAAGATCAAACCAATATCGTCTGATGGATACAAGTTCATCATGACTACTGAGTACTTTTCTAAATGGGTCAAGGCCATACCTTTAACCTCAACCACTAGAGTCCAATTATCCAAGTTTATCCTTAATCATATCCTTAGCCATTAGGGCATCCCTTCTATGCTAATAATGGAATAGCCTTCAAAAATAAGGATGTCTAGAAACTTTGTGCTAAATACAAGATTTAATAGAAATGGTCAATGCCTTACTATCCTTAAAGTAATGACCAAACTGAAGTTTCTAACAAGAATCTTATTAAGATCTTTAAGAATATTTTTAGCAAAACTGGTTGAGATTGGTATCTTTATATTTATCTTGCCTTGTGGGCCTATCACACTATGTTTGAATTCCCACCATTGTGATACCCTATGCTTTTTTTTATTGAACTAAATTCATCTTCTATTTTTAGCTTGAAGTGCCTTTCTTGTGTATTTTATTGTAGGTCTCCTTAGTTGAATATGATTATTGTCTTATATGTCTAAGTGAGTTGGAATTACTTGAAGAAAAATATATCCATATCTTAGAGAACTTATGGGTCTACCAACAAAGGCTTAAGCATGCCTAAGACAAAAATGTATAACCTTGCTTCTTCAAAGTTGGAAATATCATTCTTAAAGAGAATAAAAGGAACACCAATGCTAAAACTAAGATCAAAGGTAAGTTTAAGCCTAATTGGCTAGGTCCTTTCATCATAACTACCAAGTTTGGTTTAGGTGCTTATTTCATTGCCACACTTGATGGAAAATTACTTAAATAACCAATGAACATAGTGCATCATAAAAAGTATTATATTTGAGTCTATATTAGCTACTTGTCATTAGTTGCTTGCATCTTTCCTGATTTTATATTTACCTATAGGTACATGTTTATCTATGTATGGACTACTTGTTGCATATTGAGTTAGGGTTCCATGATGACATGCAAATGATGATCCTAGTTAGGATAAGATATTTTTTATTATATTAGATGACTAAAATGAGCAGATACTCCTAGTCCCATATTTTCAAATTGAATTAGGATTTACACAACCAAGTATCTCTATTGTATGTATATATTTCTATCTTAATTATATTTACCTTAAAACTTGCCTATAAAGTCTTCTGAACTACAAATCTCCCATTGCATGATGAATACTATGAAGTTTGTAGGTGTTGATGGCAACATCAAATGAAATTCTTCTATCTTATCAATTTATACATGATGAATACTACAAGGTTCACATATGTTGATAGCCCTATCAATCTCATCATTTATTGTATTTCATATACCACCTTGCATAGGGGTAATTGATCAACAACAAACTAGTTTATCCAACTAGGGACATTATCCATTGCTATGTCAATCAATCATAAGTCCTTTATAACACTTCTTTACAAGAAAAAAAAATCTAAAAAAATGTCCTTTAAGCATTAATTTAAAGGCTAAGTAGAAGTTCATTAGGTGTTTGCCTAAAATTAAATGTTGGGGACTAAAAGTGGTCCTTATACTTTGAGCGTTGCGTCCCCCCACAATGCGGTTTTGGATGGGTGCATTCGATGCTTGTGCAATGTGTGAACCATCAATTCAAGAAGTCTAGGGAGTATGGGACACAAATCCTTTGGATGACCTCTAGGTTATTTACCAAGGTCAAATCCTTGCTTGGATGCAATATTTGATGCTCTTCCTTCTATGCTAGCCTATCATACCTAGTGCTTTACCAAGAAAAAGGGTAAGAGAGAAAACAAAAAATGATAGAAAGGAAAAGTAGTAAAGCAGGTAAGGAAAGCTATCTATACTAACTAGTCTAAACTCCAGTGGTGATGCACCAAAGATTATAAAGACTCCTTGTACCACAACGGGTTGAGTGAACACATGCATCATAGCTAAAAATGCACAAGGAACATGGTTCCCTCAAGCATGATCAAACAAAACACTCACATAAGAACCATGACATAAATACTAAAGTAGTCACAAGTTCTTATTTATGTGAACTCTAGATTACATACATGTTGAAGAAAGAGGTTCAAAAACTAATCAATGAGAACAATACAAGGATCAAGTCAAGCCAAGGCATAGGAGAGAATGAAGGAAAACCCCACACAAGGCCAAGTACTAGGTACAAGTATGTCTGAATTTTAATACTTATAATGAAGAAGTAGGTATTTATAATAAGTGGAAAATTTCCCCCCCAAAATGTGTGTAGGAATATAAAATTGCCCAGGCTTAGTCATCATTAAATTGAATGACCTTGAGGTCTTGGAGATTCACAACCATAAATTTTTCTAGTAGGCTAATTTGATTAGTGTGCCATTAAGCTACTTAATGTTGGAAATCCCTATGATTAGATGTATAGGATCCTTGATCATCAATGACTTAGGTTCTACATTGCCCCTTGGGCTATCCTCTATGTCATCACTTCAATGCTTCAATTATTGCCTAGAGAACTATGTCCGATTGTTGGATGCTAATACTAGAACCATATCATCATCGCTTCCCTCATTTCTACTCATTATGGGTTGGTCCAATGGTTCTTAGGGTAATTGGTATTTGGCCTTCCCCATGATTTCAATAGGCTCCCTTGGTGAAGATGCTCTTCAATGAATCCTTTGGAGGTCACAATTCTTACCTATCATTTTCTTCTTCTTCGACTCTTGGGTACTCCTCTTCCACCATGAATTATGGAAAGGCTTTTTGGGAGTCAATAAGTTCAACTTTTTTATGAATATTTTACAAAAAAAGAAATTTGAGTTGATGTATTCTTCCCATTACTTTAGGTATTAAGCCCCTCCTAGAGAAGGGAAATGACTTTTATTTTTGCCTCCATATTCTTCCACCCCAGACCCTCCTTCCTCTTGGATGAGAAATGATCCTTAGTCCCCATGATCCATTAGTGGTGTCAAAATAGAGTTTCATATGGGATTGGGGAACACCCTTAATAGAGAAAAGGAATAAACTTACAACTTTTGCTATCGAGGGAGAGAGAAAGGTTGTAGATGCTAGTTGGAGTAGGGTCTTTTTAAGTATGGGCCCCCTTTAACCGTCATTAAAATGGCTCGAGGGTTAAAAATATCAACATAAGTTGCTTTAGCTACCATAAAAAAAGGATTTTTGAGTCCTTGCTTGGCTTTGGTCTAGTGGATCAACTTTCATGGCATGGGGAGCTTTAGATTCAATACTAGTAAGCAATATTGTTTCCTCCTTGGTTCCACTTTGGATGGTATTCTAGCTTCAATTTCTTGGTAAGTAGTAGGGGCTTTGGCCTCTTCATTTTGGCTTTAGGTCGATAATTTGGTCAAAATTACCTTTAGAGGAAGGATTTGTCTAATGTAGTGAATTCTCACTACAATAATCTCAAATTGTAATTCCTATAGGCAAAGCTTAAATAAAAATTCCTATGAGCTAGTTATAAGTCCTTTAGATTTTTGTTTAAAGGTAGATAATTTATTTTTCATGCTTGTACATATCTTTGTATCATAGCAAGCTAGTTGAAGTCCCCCTGGGCAAACCAAAATCTAACTAAAGTCCTTTTGAGCAATTAAAATGCTAACTAAAGTCCTTTTGAGCAATTAAAATGCTAACTAAAGTCCCCTTAGGAAAATATCTATGTATATAGATGAATATAGTATATAAATTTGTACATATTTTTGTATTATAGCTATGCCTTCTTCGATACATCCCACAACTCTCATCTCTCATCTCTCATCTTTCATCATACCAAATCATTTCATTATCTTAATCATTCAACTTTTAAATCTTTTAATTAATCATAAATAATCAACATGTAATAAAATATCTATGTCCACAATTCATCATCATTTTAACTTAGTCAAAAAATCCTCATCTAATCTACAAATCATTTTTCAACTTTAAATCAATTCACATCTTAATATTAATATAAATCAAACATCTATCTTGATTTCTTACCACTATGCTAGTATGAATCATAATCAAGTCGAGTTTCGTCAGTCCAACTTGATTTTTCCCTTTGAAACTTAAGGGGGCACATTGGGGCATCATATCATTTAATGCTGCTTGAAACATTATTTTTAACATCACTTCTAAGCAAACAATCACAACATCATTCATCTAGCACCATCGACCATAAGTACTAAGAAATATTCCTATCCCAAAATTGGGGTATCTATGCCAAATTTTGATGCAATTATTATGTAATAAATACATCAAATAGGGGAAAATACAGACACCCAATTTTGTGCATAGGGCTAGTCTTAAAGCTTTCCAATCCCTTCGTCAATCATCCAAATTGAATTAATATTCCTTATATCTAAATTTGGAGTATTTATTTCTCTAAAAGTGATAGGACCAGTGGTGCTATTGTGACTTGGCGATGCTTTTACAAAACCTATCAATTTTAACCTTTTCTTACCTATTTTTGACCTCCAATGACCATGAGGTAAAAATGCCAGCATGATAGTGTCATCGATATTATCACCTCCAATTATTTTGATTATCATGTGCCAAAATTAAGAAATTTAACTTCTTGTCTCTTTCAAGCCACCTACCATTAATGAACCAAATTCTCCAAACTTATTTTGTAACTCCTATATAAATCCAAAGTCCAATAATTACCATTATCATGGTCTTCCATTAATGACTTCTTAATATCTTTTTAAATTCTTACCTTCTTCAATGTTGTTATCTTCAATGCAATTATTTCCCCAAGAAGCCATGAATTCCTATAAAGCCATCACTTGGGAGAGGTCAATCCATAAAATTTTCAAGGTAGCAAAGCTTTGCCAAAATTTTATCCATGAAATTTTAAAAGCAACAAATTTTTACCAAAATTTCTCTAAAACCATATCAAGCAAGCATTGTGCATGGCAAGATTATATCAAAATATTACCATAATCTTGTGAAGGCAATCCTTGTACTCAATTAAGTTCTTATTCTTACAAGCATCCAAGAAAGTCTCTAGTGAAGTCTTCAAGCTATCAAACAATCACCAAGTCATCAAGCATTAAGCCTCCAAGATGAAGCATTCAAATGACATTTGTAGAAACCAAAATATAACCACTTGTCATCCATTCATAACTTCTCGCCATATTTATCTGTTATACATATATATATTTGTTTAATATATATTTAAATAATAATATTTTATATATTATATATATATTTAATAAAAAACCTAGGTGTTGTAGGTGAGTTAGAGAGGAGAGGGCAATCCTCCAAGGGAGGTCCCAGGTTCGAATCTCCACCCTACCAAAAAGCTGAATTGGGTACCCAAAATCCAATTGATAATGTTGGTGCGGGTAGGGCTGGGTGCGACCCCGGGTGACTTTGACGGTGTAGAACCCCCTGTTCATGGTATCTTAGACCAAGGCGGCCCCGCAAGGGATTTTTCGCTTAAAAATATATATATATATATATATATATATATATATATATATATATATATATATTATTTAATAAATATATATATTTATGTAAATTAATCCCAACCATCCATCATGATATAATCCTAGCCATCCATCTACCTTAATCCATACCACTTACCCAGATTTAATCTCCACCCTCCTTTATGTTTTAATCTTGACCACACAAATTGTGTCATTGAAACCCTAATATGCCCTAGGGAAGATTATAAAGAGGAGTCATTTTGACGACTCAATCCCTAAGTTTTTGAATTCTCTAAGTCTTTTGGAGTTTCAAAATACCTCTACCGCTATCATCTACCATCGTTGCTCCCCATCGCATCCTACATATCCATCGTCATCCACCTCATGAATCAGATCTACTTTGTAGCTTCTGCTTCACACCTTGGACACCCACCAGAGCCTCACAATCACCTCTAGGTGTTTTAGGCCATCACCGAGAACCCCCTAGAAGTTTCACAAGCGCTCATCAGAGTTTCTTGAGCACCCTTGGACATTTCTCATCATCGCCAAGCACCTACGGGTATTTCTTGTTCCTGATCTACAACCCTCCAACCCTCGAGTTCCACTAGGGTACATCTGCGTACCCATCCTCTACAACCATAATGAAGACAAAAGTGACAAGTCAACATAAAACAGATAAAAGTTCATTTGCAAGTATTTTAGTATTCTCATATATGTTTACAGTTTATTTATACAACTAGGATTAGTAATTTCTCTTTCTAAGGGTCTCATGTAGTGGATCCCTCATAGATATTATTAATCCTATTTTGTTTTACTGTGTGCAGGTATGAGAAGAATATTCATTGGCAATTGCTTAAGTTGGAGTGGTCCTACATAGGATACTAGAAAGTCCACTCACTCTATTGGGATCAAAGATGAGTTTGAAGACACCATGATTTATTGACCTAAATTTTTGGAGAACCCTAGATTTGTAATAGTTGTAACATATGTATCAATATCATATTATGTTATAACATTGGAGATTTAAGGCTTCTCCTTTTATATCAATAAAATATTCTCTTTTTTGGAATATATTGTGTATTGATTTTAGCTATCTATATTTGGTGTTTAGTTTTTGCATTCAAAAATGGTGATCATAATGGGACCCACAAAGGGTTCTCCATTTAAATTATCTTGTTACTAACTTGTGGTTTTCTGTTTTTGTTTTGCAGGTTTTCAAAAAAATAGATTGCACGAATTTCACAAAATCAGGGTTTCTAAAGAATTATAGAAGTTGCAAAAGTTAGGTAGATGCACTACGAAACTTGAGGGGTGCCCTTCAAAGTTTAGAAGGCACCCTGGTGTGTTTTAGAAATACCCAGGGACATTTCACAGAGAGGAAGGAAAATACATAGTCTTATTTGTAAGTCTGCCTAAAAACCTTGATCTCTGTGTTTTACGTATTTTTACATTTTTACAGATTTAGTGTTAAAAAGAACATCATTAAATATTTGATAAAAAAATCATGTTTAATATACATCATAGGCATTAGAATAGTTTTTGCATCCATTTTCATTCACACATTTCACATTTCCAATTAGAGTTTCACTGTTTTCTGGTGTGCTGCACTTAAAACCTTGCATTCTGTTTTCATATGAATTGTTAATCACATGAAATAGTTTGCATTTTAGGGTTAGGAATTTATTCTTTTGCGGGTCTAAGTAGGAACAACATTAGTATATTGAAAATACCCCCGCATCTAGTGATTCAAGGCAGAAGAGTAGACGAACCCTCCTCTATTTAGAGAGTGGTATTAAGTGGTGTACTCTACTTCTTTTGGGGAAATTAATATTTTTGGTGTTGGCTTCTAATTTAGACTTGTAAAATTAGTTATTCCTGAAATTGTGTGTACACCATAAAAAACTATAAATATTAAAAGGAATCATACACAACACGTATCACTTTAAACATTAATGTGTTGGATTTCATCACCAACCATTGCTTGAGTTCTGGTGATGGTGGGCTTAATCTTCAACCACCAATATCTGCCCTTAGACACCTTAGGACACCCCTAAGAAAACTTTCTAAACTTCATCACTAGTAATAATATCATTGCCCATCCAAGCCATAGTTTTTACCCGTTTTAATTCATATTAGTGCATCAAAACACACACACACAAAAAAGAAAAAACATTAAAACGAGATCAAAAATTAGAGGTAAGACACATTTGTTGTATAAACATAGGATTGGATTGCCTATTTGATTTTGTGAGTTTTTCATTCCACATTTTATTTTCCAACACATTTTATATTTGGTTCATTAGTTTATGGTATTAACAAGAAATCAAGCTAAAATAATGAAACAAATGTCCACCAATCAAACCACTTCAGCAATGGGATGTTCATCATCACCTTCCACCACCACTTCCATGATCAATATCCCTAGTGTGATACATGTAAGTCATTCAGATTTTTTTGCGGGTCCATCACACAATGTGTCACCTACATAGTCATTTCACATGGATGTTCCAAAAATAGAAGCATCTTCACCTACCATTGACTACTACATCACCCATATAAACATGGCACAAGTAAAAGCTCTTTCAAAATCTGCTAACTATATCTTAGAACCAGTTAATAACCCACCTAGGCATGATCCTTATTTTCAGTAGGACTTATCTCCTTCCAGCCTTCAAGCCTTACCAAGGTGTACAATAACCCTCTTTTTGAGGTATCTACTACACCTTCCCAATATTTTTCCATACCACAATCATCATGTACTCAAAATACATCCATACATCCTCATACACCTCAGTCTATGGTAACCCATTGTATGAAGCACATGTTAATGCTGCTTCAAAAGTGCCTATATCCCTGCCATCTAGTGTCTCCCATCAAGTTGCAATTCCTATTGTAACTTACTCCCCACCTACCTTATTAATCCCATCCACATCCACTCCATCAACCTATGATATAGAAATACATGAAGCATGGGTGCACCTCAACAAATTGCTTAAGAAGTGACATAACACTCAACAAAAATTTTAGGTGATCAACCCTAAGCCTCAACCTATTTCCACTCAACCCATATTTATCAATCAAAGTCCATCTTGGGTATCATAATATTCTGTGGTTTCCATTCCCACATCACCACCAACCCATACTCATTCTATTCCCATGAGCTAACCCATCCAAAGCCCTCATACATCATTTTTGTATCTTCATTTGCAATCATTCCTTCATAAAACCCATTATCATCAACATCAATCCACTCCACCAAGTCATCATTACCTCATTACACATCAACATCTTTCCACCTTGCCATCACAAAATCATCAAGTGATTCAGGGTTTCCACATTCCTAGAGAAGATCCTAGAATCCGAGCTATGCAGTAATAGATTAACAGTTTGATGCAACATAATCCTAGCGTGATAAACTAGAAGTCTAACCTATGTCAAATGATCAATCAACCAATTTATCCTTCGTTACCATCATCACCATATCCGACAGACTTCACAGTATCGAAGTTTTATAAATTTAAAGGAGCACGTGAGTTCATTTATTCATTCCTACTTTAGAATTCAAAGCAATGATGCTCTAATGCTTAGAACCTTCCCTCATACATTAGGAGGAGATGTATAATGGTATAACCATTTTCCCAACCATAGTATTTATACTTTTGAGCAATTGGTTGACCAATTTCTTGAAATATTCTCCTTGAATGTAAGAAATAAAGTCTCATTATCCGATATATATGGTCTAAAACAATATGATGATAAGTCAATATATGACTTTGGTAATCGTTGGAGGGCCGTTATTACCAAATTACCATTGTCCCTACCAATGGAGGAGCTGATTCGATTGTTCACTAAGATTTGTCTAAAACTCATCTCTTGGTTATTGCATTTTAACAATATATCATTTGATGAAGCTTTTGCCCAGGATAGCACAATAGAGGAGATAAAAATTCATGAGGGCATGCTTAAGAATAAGAAGAAAGAATCGCAAAACAAAGGCCAATATAAAGGAAACTATTCTGGTCAAACCAAATCCAATCAGGCCAATCCGACCAATTCATCCAATCAATTAAATCAAGTGGTCATGAGCTAGTTGGTAATGGCTCAACAACAACATATGCAATAGTAACCATGAAAAATTGAATATCATGCGATTCCCTCAACATCTCAATCAAGTCAAAGCATAATGCTAGCTATGGAAAACTGACCACATTGATAATCCATTTGACAATCCTGCCAATATACTCCATTGTTCGAATCTTATACCTCCATTTTTTATAGGTTATATGACACAAATCAACTTCCCTTGCCTGAGGTCAAACCTGATGATCCTGATAAATGTGGTAAACACTACAGGGAGCATTTGTTTTATCCTTATCATAGATAGAATGGGCATGATATTAATATCTGCTATCAATTCAAAGATAAAGTGCAGGACCTTATTGAGTTAGGGACTATCAAGCTTGACAATCCTCTAGCTCAACAAAATAAAAATCTTAGGATTTATCAAACACCACTTCCTCATAATGAGGAAGCACAACCAACAAAAAGAGGGTCAAATATCAAGACTCCTCCTAATTAGGTTAATCATATTCAATAGAACCAAGGTTTTGTGGGTGCTATTCATGTAGTAACCCGAGGTCAACAATAACGCACCAATCAACAAAATGCTTAACTATAGTCTGTTTAACCATTGATACCTCCATAGGCAAGTGTGTCTCAACCTGCCACATCATCATCTCCCATCTAATTGTTTGCTAATCCCTAACTCATGCACACCTAACTTTATATTAGTACTAGGCATATATTATCATACTTTGAGATTCAACTTCGCTGCAAATGGAATATCAAGTGCTCGGGACTGGCTAAGTTCCTATTGTAGCGTGTCTTATTTGAGACCTACTTACTCCTTACTCAAGTTTTTGAATTCTCAAAAAGGGGTTGCCCTTCCAGGATCCATATTACCTGGAAGGGTGGATGCATTATTATTCTCGTATCATAGCATGGAGGACTTAAATATTTGATCCCATTCTTGTCCTAATGGTCCTCTCACCAATATTTATTTTTGACTAAACCTTCAGGCCTATGCTAGAGTTAGCATAACTATGTCGATGACTGATTATTGACCTTCTACTAAGGTTTTATCAGGGTCTACCAATACTCTAGCTTCTAGACCAGGTGTCTTATACCAAGCTCCAATTGGTGGTAATGTTTCCCATACCATCTACTGCTGGATCCTTTAACCCCGATATCCAACTCTCTAGTCCTGAGTTCTATTGGCAATTCCACAATTGAAGTAAGGATCGTGAGCACCCTTACATACTACCTCATTCGATAACCTGGAACAACATCCCATATCATTACTCTCTACAACATAGGACCCCTATCCCTTATCAGTTTTCTGGAGAATGATTATCCTAGAAACACAATAGTCGCCACTGCAAGCTATTGAAATTGGGTGAGTAACTTTTTTTTCCTCTTCGATGAATTTATTTAACATTGCCCTATCTTGGCAGTGTGACTTCATAGCCCTCCTCGAAATTTCTAGGTAATATGATTTATTGGTCTTGTATGGTAAATTCTTATGATTTATTTGATGTTTATTTCCAAAGAACTTATATTGTCACCAAACATAATTTCTAAAAGTCAACACAAGGAAACAACAATGCTATTAATATCCCTACTTGTGGATCCATTAAATCCATTAATCTCATTGATCCCTCAACAATAATTCATAAAATATATATTTTTTTTATATTTATAGTACATTTGTAACAAGTAAACATAATAATAATCAACCTTACAACAAATATTCAACATTTTGAAATAAAAACTACCTAATGTTATATATATTTGACAAAGCAAAATCTTCAAAGTCAATTGTATTATCTTATTCATCTTTTTCAAAACTTAAGATTTCTTTAAAATATATCATTATGCTTATTTTCCTAATTCTTTTGATTCTTTAATATTACTTTAAATTAAAATGTATCACACGAAACCACTCCCTAGAGAGATAAAAATAATAAGTAATCATATGATGTATTCTCCTTTTAATCAATTTAATATAATCTTAATAAAATTAATTAATGCCTCCAAATAAGACAGCGACATACCCATACTTTTTTTTTGAATATTCGCAAAGTCCAACTACATCATATATACTTAGGTAAAAGTTCTCAATTAGTGACAATCATCCATATGTAAAATGTTTAATTATATGATAGATTACCTTACTGTTATACTTATTTGACCTTCTAAATTATTGTTTCATTAGGCATGGGTAGTTTTGATTTTTAAAAGAAATTTAAGAGAGAATTCACTAAGTCTAATTGATAAGGGACTTACCCACCTTAGTAATGATAGTATTCATATGTCTTCTGTAGATATTGCATACCAAAGATTTTTATATTTATTTTATACCAATGATGTGCACGACGGATCTACATGGAAAGTGTCTTCTTACAAATTATTTTCGAGAAGACTACGTGAAGAGATAACGATTTTGGCAAGTTTACAACCTCACCTACCAATACACAATTTGGGATTAAAATTATCATACGATGTCCAAGACACAAGTTTAATTCCTTCAAAATATTTATTGACCAGCTCACCACAACATCTGTTCCATGTAAGAGTTACTTAAAATTTTCCCTAACGTCTATGGATTTTAAATTATGAGTACTCAAGTTACAAACTAAGTCCATGACTAAGCATGATTTCTAGTTTTGGACATACGTGTTCTTAACAGAACGATAAACTTTTTATATAAAATTGATAAAAAACATTTTTGAGGACACCTAAAACTCATTATACATTAAAATTTTAATCTTTATTTTCAAGTGACGAAAATCATCACCATAGAGCAGGACCTCTTCAATTCAAGGTTCAAAATTAAGCTACCATTCTTATTTGCATAAATGTCTACAGAGAAACTCACTACCTAAATACCTTATTAGCAATTAAGTTTTATAAGAGTTCGGTTCAAAGTATAACCAATCAATTCCCAGCTTCACACATCCACCCAGTAAAGATGACTCTTTCTCGCATGCCTCCCTAACAGTGTTATTATAGTTGATGACTAAAATTAGAAAGGTAAAATGGGGTTTCCATTATATAATGGTTTCGTAATAAAGAATCACGCGTCATTAGCGCAAAAATACAATTATGGAAGACGATAATACTTCATTCTATGAATCCTTAAAGAAAATTACTAAACATAGATATCTTAAGAAAGAAATTTGAAGGACATAATAATTTCCAAATTGCTTCTACTTGCTTGGAGTGAACATGCCCATGTTGCTATTATTCAATTTCCAGAGAAGTGCAATATAAAAAGGAATAAAAATCAAATATAAAAGCCTTTAAAGAGTTGTTTCCAACAAAATAATCTACAATTATATATATATATATATATATCTAAATACAAAAACATTATATACTTTCTCGATAAACACATATATAGTCTTGTGGGCAACATTTCAAACCTTAACACAATGCTCTTCACCTGGTTATTCTAGACAAGGCTATATCATTACTTACGAAGCTCCTTCATATAACATATAGCATTTCTCAATTAATTGATACATCTCTTGAACAAAAAGATCTTTAAGATAGTACTTCATTCACAACCAACCATGGGTTGCTAGCGTGCACTACTACTTCCGAGAACAACTTCAGTTATCTCACAAAATTCACCCAAAATAGAAGCAACAAGACAAGTGATTGAGAGCGGAATTAAAGGATCAGCATGGCCAGAGTATGAATGCATCTAAACTAAATGAAGTCATAATGCATTAACAAATGCTTTCTTACTATAACCAATAGTTCTAGTCTGCGTTTTAATTTCAATAAATTGTTCTAGTCTACTTTTCAATTTCAACACTTTTTTTTTAAATTTTAAATGAAACATGCAGGTCATACAATAAAAATGGTTTCTCATTATTTTATCTTGAGATAAAAGAGCATTTTACAACATTCAATAGCGTTTACCAACCAAAACAATTTAAAAAAAATAACAATTACTTCCAACACCAACACCAACCCCCATCCACATGATTCAAACATCATGTGTTGAAGACCTAAGAATATCGACCTCTCTTAAGCCGTTAATAGATATACAGAGTTTTGAGGTCGTCACTCTCAGGAAAACAATAAGACAAATGTGATATTCACCAAGCCGCTCTTCCAATCCCATTGGGTTTACCACTTCTATTGCCAAATTTAGGCTTGTTCAAAGTTTTATAAGGAGACTTATGCAATTTCAGGATGACACCTCATGGATCTCCATGCATAAAGGTGACCTCAAACACCCGCCAGATGGTGACTATACTTGCTTCATAAAAGAAATTCCATACCTCATTAAATTATTTTATTTAACTCTTGATATATTCTCATTTATATTTTATTTTTAATTCTTATATATTAGTTTTATAGAATATATATATATATATATATATATATATATATATATATATTTTCTATATATATTTTGTTTCAAAATTTAATTTGTATTTTATTTTTATATTTATAATTACATTTATAAATTTTAAATAAAAGGCTCACTTTTAAAAGATCAATTTTCATCCAACAAACAAAAATAGTCAAACTTTTCATAAATAAACATGTGCATAAGATGCAATGATAGGCAAAATGTCCTACATGAAGTTTTTAATAGTGGGCTTCCATGTACCCACGACCATGGGAATGTCCTATATGAAGTTTTTAATAGTGGGCTTCCATGTACCCATGGCCATGGTGCGTAAAGCATGGTATCATATCCCACCTTACCTGACGCTTTCAATCACTATCTCCACCAGGGTTGGGTGCTCCTTTAGCCAAGATGGCTTGCTACAGAGTAGACACTTGTACTTGTAATCACAAATGCTTGCAGCAATATCACATTCTTCTAAAAATAATCATCAAATAATGGGGATATGACACCTCATTACATATAATGGCTCAAATTGATAGGAAACCATTCAAAGGAGTTTTAATTGATACTGGCTCCTCCATTAACATCATCACCACATCTACTCTTTATCATCCTAATATTCCTCCAAATCACATTACCAAATCTACTTTCACCTTGAAAGTATTTAATGATGCTCTCTACTCTACAGTTGGTACTGTTGTTTTTCCCATAGAAGTGGGGGTTAAAATATTGCATAGCATGTTCCACATATTGGAAGAATCCATGGCATATAATGCACTCCTTGGATGACATTGGATGAGGGAAATGAGATGTGTCCCTTCAATATTGCATCAATGCTTGAAATACGTATATGAAGGACAAGTCCATTGCATACCGATGAATGTTGAACCGTTCAAGTATTACAATTTTATCTCAAACCCCTATGAGTCCATGTTACCTTCCACTCATCTATTCCTCACTTCATAAACCACTTCATCAACCATCCCATCCATATCTTCATCTAAATCCCCTATTTCGGAGGATCTTCCCATCACCACTTCACATAACAAATCTGCTTCCATACCCCCATCTTCATCACCATTGACTACATGCACATGTGGTCAAACTCAATCTACTTTAGCCACATCATCAACATCAACATCTTCCACCACTCTTTCCACATCATTGTCAATTCAATAATCCATCCAGCCAAATCCATCTTCATCCACATCAACCAATGTATCACAAGTCGAATTAATAAATTGTGAGATACCATCTCAATCCACACCCCAAGCCAATCATGAGTCATCCATTTCCAATCCATCCACATCATCCCAAGTTGAGGTCCACCTCACTAATCTTGGTATTCGTGAATATGTGGTCCAAGATATCATAGTTACACCGCTCAACATTCAAACTGCTAAGGATTACAATCACCCACATGACCTACCCTTATCTATAGGAGTGGTATATAACATGGGTTCAGTGCCTAATAGCATAAATTTTGTGTATGGGGGGCTTGATTCATCATCTAATCTAGTTACTCCAAATGAACCCAAATCACCAACACCGACCAATATACAACATATGTCAGGTTTTCCATCCTGGTATTTTCACATTATTAATTGGCAAGGACATGGCCTAGGATTACATGAACAAGGAATGCATGAAATTATCGATGTTTCATATAGAGAAATGCATGATCGTTCAGGTTTAGGCTATCATCCACTTCTTCTCTTGAATAAGATTTCCAAAGCTTAAATTTAAATTTAGAAGAAGATGTACATCACATAGATGACTTTGAAGATAAAATCTATGAAGAATTTGACCTTATGTCGATAGCCTTTGATGAATCTTAAGAGAAATCAAACCCTATCATTCCACACACTGAACAGGATGAGTATTACCTCAGAATATTTCCCATCCATCAACCCATATTTTTCTTGCTTCTTCCACAAGAACAAGCTGAACCAACCGGTGAACCACCACCTCCATCTCATCTACATCACTGACCATTTTACCTGTAACATATGTACATAACCAAAACTAAAAAATAAAAAAAAACAATAAAAATATTTTGCATGTACATTAAATTTATTTGTGTTGCTTGATGCTATTCGAGTTTACCAGATTTCTAGCATCGGTTCTACCAAAAAGGATCCATCCATTCATTCACCCTTGTCAACCATCCATTTTTCCCTTAAGTCAACATGAATCCTGTTGACTTATTCACCCCATTTCGTAATCCAAACGATTTGGCAAAGCCAATTTCAATTGACATAAGCCTTATTGATATGGACTAGATTTCCTCACCACCATCCTTTTCCTTGTTCATCCTATCTGAGGAATTTTTAAGGGCTACAGCCAACTACATTTCCTTATCACCTCCACCTTCGCCTTAATCTTCACCTTCAAATCCTGAGGTTTTCCAAGTAGACATAGACAAGATTGAGTCAGAAGAGTTTGATGACATCATATATGACATTCATCTGATCCCAACACCCCATCAACTTGAGGAAGGTTCTCACATATATATTGAAGATACTATCGATGTGAACCTTATTTCAAATAAAGACAATCCCCAAATTGTCAAACTTGGCAAAATTTTATCCAAAAATGAACAAAAGAAATTAATCGTTCTCCTCAAGAAGAAGAAGGATATTTTCGTATGGTCTTACAAAGACATGCCTGAACTTGACCCTAACTTGGTTTTCCACAATATCACCTTGCATTATGATGCTAAGTCGATCAAACAAAAACTTAGAAGGATGCATCCTACCATTGCCCTCTTGGTCAAAGAAGAGATTCAAAAACTTTTAGATGTGGGTTTCATTATACCCATTGACTATCTTGAGTGGCTCTCAAACATGGTACCCATTCGCAAAGCTAATGGGGTGATACGTGTTTGCACTGATTTTTGAGATCTCAATAAAGCATATCCATAGGATGATTTTCCTCTTTCAAACATCGATACTCTTTTTGACACTTATGCTGGCCATAAAATGCTTTCTCTAATGGATGGTTTTTTAGAATACAATAAAATTCGTATAAATCTTGATGACCAATACAAAAAAA
Source organism: Wollemia nobilis (assembly GCA_028583015.1). Classification (NCBI taxonomy): domain Eukaryota; kingdom Viridiplantae; phylum Streptophyta; class Pinopsida; order Araucariales; family Araucariaceae; genus Wollemia; species Wollemia nobilis. The sequence continues at coordinate 43,962,803 of JAQPPZ010016981.1, read as the reverse complement.
AATTCACTACACCTTGGGAGACTTTTTGTTACAAGGTGATGTTATTTGGCCTCAAAAATATAGGTTCCACTTACCAACATGCCATGACATACATCTTCCATGATTACATGCATAAGATTATCGAAGATTATATGGATGATCTCTTGGAAAAACCTAAAACTCGATAAAAACACATTGGTGTATTGAAAAAAGTCTTTGATAGATTTCTAGAGCATAATGTAAGGTTGGACCCCAAGAAATATGTCTTTGGTGTTACCTCTGGTAAAATACTAGGGTTCATTGTCTCCAAAAGAGGCATTGAGGTGGACCCAAACAAAGTCAAGGTCATCATGGAGATGTCTCCTCCAACAAACTTAAAGGAATTATGTAGTTTACAAGGAAAGACTCAATCAATTCATCATTTTATTGCACAACTTTCTAACAAATGTAGGTCATTCAATCACTTGCTACAAAAGGGGGTACCATTTTTATGGACATATGAATGTCAAAAAGCCTTTGATGACATTAAGTAATACTTGACTTCTCCACTAGTCTTAGCTCTTCCTCGTCCAGGGGTCCCATTCCATATTTATATTTTAGTAATGGATTTTGCATTAGGAACAATGCTTGCACAAAAGAATGAAAACAATCAAGAGAAAGTTGTCTATTACATTAGTTGAACATTGGTAAACTATAAAACCATATATACTTACATGGAAAACTGTGCTTAACAGTGGTCTTTACCACTAAGAAACTCCAATATTACATGCTTAGTCATACCACATATATCATAGCTAGAGAAAATCCTTTGTGTTATATGATGTCTCACACTTACAATAACACCCGCATTGCTAAATGGATAATGCTTCTTACTAATTTTGATCTTGAGTTCATAAGCCAAAAATCCATTAAATATTAGGTCATAGTCGATCTGCTTGTGAAAGGTCTACTACCTAGTGATAATCCCTTGATTATTGAGCTCCTAGATGATTCAATATTCACTATCACCGAACAAGAAGAAGATGTCATTCCGAAGGAAAATATCAATATCACACTGTTCTTTGATGGTTCTAAGTGCAAAAAAGGTCAAGGTACTAGAATCGTGTTTCATACACCCTAGGGGGTGTCTATCCCCTTATTATTTAAACTAGACTTCCAATGCACAAACAACAACATAGAGTACAAAGCCTTAATATTAGGTCTTCAAGAAGCTAATGCTATTGGCATAAAGCATATTAGGATATTTGGTTATTCCCAGATCATTGCCAAATAGGTAACCGAAGAATATCAATGCAAAGAACCTACCATAAAGCTTTATCATGAAGTAGCAATGAAATTGCTCTCTAAGTTTGATTGGTATGAAATTGATAGTTTTCCATGTTTGACTAATAGATTTGCAGATGTGATGGCTTCTCTTGGATCATTGATTCCAAAGGATACCGTAGGAGAGGTACAACCACTCATTATCACAACGATCTAAATATGTAATTGTTCATGCTGAATCTAATAATGAAAAGGATGTTTGATTTATCCATTCGAAACAATATGAGCCTTGGTAAAACCAAATAATAACCTTTCTTAAGTTTGGAACACTCCCATCAAATATGGCATGGACTGCTAAATGCACTTTCAAGCAAAAGGAAACTCATTTTACTCTCTTGGGGACGTGTTGTATAGTTATGATGGAGTTCTCCTTCATTGTCTCAAGTTTTCTAAGGTACAAAGAGCCATAGTTGAAGCTCATGATGGTACTTGTGGTGGTCATTTTAGTGGAATGGCCATTGTAAAGTGTATTTTATGAATCAGTTACTATTGATCCTTAATGGAACGATATTGTTGCACATATGTCGAACATTGTAAGCAATATCAAGAGCATGCTATTTAACTCATGTGCCATCACAAGCATTACAACCTATTCAAAGCCTTTGGCCATTTTCACAATGGGATCTACATTTAATTGGAAAAATCTTGCCTCCTTCCTCAGGACAACATACATTCATCATCATAGCTACTGAATACTTTACAAATTGGGTTGAGGCAATTCCTGTAACCAATACGATAGGGCCTAGAATTGTGGAGTTTATACTTCATCATATCATTTGTCATTTTGGTATTCCCTCGAAAATCATCTCAAACAATGGCAAGTATTTCAAGAACAAGGATGTTAGAGCACTTTGCAAGAAATATAATATCCAACATAGCTTCTCAAATCCTTATTACCCACAAACAAATGGACAAGCTGAGGCTACCAATAAGACTTTAATTGCTATTTTCAAGAAACTTGTTAAAGACAATCATAGAGATTGGCACACATAAATTTCATTGGCATTATGGGCTTGTCGAACAAGCATCCACATGCCTACTGAGGCAACACCATTTTCATTGGTCTATGGAGCCGAAGTAATCATGTCTCTTGAGCTTGATATCTCCTCCTTGCAAATTTTATTACAAGAATTCATAGATGACAACACTGCTAGACAAGCACGTCTTGACCAAATCACACTTCTTGATGAAAGGTGAGTCAATGCTTTAGAGCATTTACGAGTTTATCAAGATCGCCTTAAGCGTTCTTACAACGCCAAAGTTCATCTACATGAATTCCAAGTAGGAAATCTTGTTCTTAAAGAGAATAAATAAAATACCAATGCTTTGTCATATCTTCGTGATAAATTCATGACTAAGTGGGTAAAGGAACTTATTAGCTTGCCATTCTAGAGGAAGTTGAAGAGCCCGAACCACTTAATATTATCCATTTGAAAGCATTCTATGTATAATGTGATATATATATATATATATATCACATTATACATAGAATGCTTTCAAATGGATTATATATATATATATATATATATATATATATATATATATATATATATATATATATATATATGGCTATTACACAAAAACAAAATTGCATTTCATACATCACATTTTGCACACATTTCAGTTCACACATTTGCATAAAACACATTTCATTTCATTTCATTTCATAAAATTGCATTTCACAAGCTACATTACACTCATTCCATTGCACAAATTGCATTTCATACATTGCATTCATATATTCCATTTCATATTAGGGATCATTTATTCAGTTCAGATATTAATTGGTCCAATACAGTCATGTTGCCTTAATTAGGGGTACCTTCAAAACATCATCCATTTCATTGCACCATTTCATTGAGTCAAAATTATCATTTGCAAGTCACATGTCTATAATTCCTAGGTGTTTTCAATCACTCAACCACTCCTAGTGTTTTAAGCAAATTCCAAATACATGTCAAATTTTCTTTAGGACCAAGACACAATTTTCACTAAGAAATATTGAGTTTTGGGAATTGACTCAAAAAAATTCTTGAACCAAACACAATTTCGCATCTTAAAAACATCTTGTGTCAAAGAGGGATAACACCATATTTGGTTTGAATCTTGAAGTGAAAAGGGTATTCCTTTCTTGTACCATTACGCAACATAGTCCACAAAAATAGTGGTTTTCATCACTATTATAAATTTCAAAACAAAAGATAGAGTAGTATGGATAGGGTACAATTCTAATCACACTTAGGTTGAGAATCCAATTTTCCAAAGCTCTAAATATTTCATCACACACCACATATCCTCAAGTTGTAAGGATAGTACTACATTTCTAGTCATACAATTAGCTAGTCATACCCAGAGCCTAAAGATCAAATTCTTGGACTATGGATCTAGTCTCCATCGAAGCTATAGATGCTTGAATGGTAGTGGATTATGCTCATGTGTGGTGACACATATCTTTTAAAGAGACCTCTAACCACACATAAGGATAAACTAGCTTCTTGGTCTCATCCATAATAGGTCTCACCCAATTTACTCAATATGGGTCAATGAACTCACTTGCACACATTGGTTATTGATTGCCTCGAGTCATTACCACACTCTTGATTCGGTAAATGAATTCCCTACACACACATTTGGTCTTAAAAAAATTAGACAATATTTAGTGAGTTTGTTTGATACCACTGGTATGTATGTCTCTACAAAACAATAAGTTTTCCATATCAATATCCATTTATTATTTCATATCAACATCCATATCTTCTTCCATGTTAATATCCATGTCATTTCATGAGTCTTCCACCCAACATATCACCAGTTTGGTGCCCTCGATTAAACGATAATTCTAAACATGGCCAAGAAAATTCTAAACCCTGAATGATCATCCATATACATTTGCATTCATACACATTATCATTGCATTATCACTTGTATTAATCATCCATATACACATGCATGCACACAAAATAATCTATACAAAAGCATTCACACAAGAGCATAACAAAAAATTAAAAGCCATGTATATATATATCACATGTACAATGAATGCCCAAAGTCTATATACAATGGAGCACCAAGGATCATATACAAAAAGTGCATCTAAGCACTAGCTAACACCTATAGGAGGACCCCTGCGATCATGAAGGAGCCCTAGACCTAGATCTATGCCTAGAATCACTATGCCTAATAGACCCAGATATGGATGACAAAGGAGGATTTGGAAGCCCAATATCATGCTCCATCAATCGATCCTCCAACAATTGGATGTATCTATCCCAAGCTTGAAGGCATTGTACATCATGTCTTTATTGGTGACTTCTCTCTAATAGCTCTACCTCGATCCTCATGATCCTATACTTACCTCCACCTGTAGTCAGCCATATCCCTAGCTTCGCTCGTAATCGAGCCACCTTTGCATCCCAAGATGCTATCTCCACATCCTACAGCTAAGCTATCTTTGTGTCCTGAGCCCCTACCATAGCATCCTGCTTTGCCACTAGTTGCTCCAACCTCACCCAATCCTCCTCACTCAAACTAGGAGGTCCATCTAGAATTTCCTCCATATCCCCTGTGGCACCTCCATCCCCTCCAAACTTTGGAGACTTCTTTGCTATTTCCTAGGTAAAATACTATGTTATGTGTGTATCTATTATTTTATTAATTTTTTCTTTGATTATGTATTTTATTTTTGACACGTAAGAGGGTTTTGAAAGGACCCTAAACCTTTTACAACTTATCAGCAAAAAAATACAAAAACCCCACCAGAGAAAAAAAGGAAGTCATCCTTACACCCAATACCAAGGACAACTTCAACAACCCACCAGACAAGAAAGAGAAGGAAACCATCCCTGCTCACAGATGTTCCAGGGATGGTTTCAGCAAACCAACTTACAAAATAGGGAGAACCTCCCAAAAAAAATATGCTAGAAGCCTAAAGATGTAGACACCCATCAAATAGGGAATGAAACCTATCAAGATGATCCTAAACCAAAAACAATCTAGTAAGCATCAAAGAAAAACTAGTTAAAACCCAATTGCGGACCTCCTTCTTAATATTCAGGATAATCTTGCTCAGAAGCTTCGATGGTGATGTCAATATCAGCTCCTTGAGAATTGTCATCGTTTATGGTGGTAATAATTTTCTTAGACCGGAGAAGCTTGGAAGAGACCAAATTCAGGAGTTCAACCATGCAGGCCTAGGGTTCGTTATTCTTTGGAGTGCTACCAACATCCAAGGAGTGCATCTGTTTGGATATACCTTCGGCTTTGGTTTTTTCCTTTGATTATGTATTTACTATTTTTATATATTTGGTTTATTAGGGCCTTTTGCTCTTCATTTGCTATCTGAGCCTATGGTCTTGAGACTAGGCAATTTATGATATTGTATGAAGAGATGTGATGGTCCTTTTTCATGATTACATATTGGATTACGGATTGTTCATCATAGGGTTTGATATTTAAATCTTGTTGAGATTTTGTAGTAGTAGATATGGTGAGCTTCGATAAAAACAAATCTAGTGAGCTTCAACAATGGTAGATCTGGTGAGCTTCAACAATGATAGATTTGGTGAGCTTTGCCAACGATAGATCTAGTAAGCTTTGATAATGGTAGACCTGGTGAGCTTTGATAGTGGTACTGCATTTTATCTATATTTAGATGTTTATTTTTATGAGTGTGAGCTTCAATAATGGAATATTTGGTGAGCTTCAATAGCGATAGATCTAGTGAGCTTTTACAGTGATAGACCTGGTGAGCATCGACAATAGCACTGTGTTTTATTTATCCTCGAATGTTTATTTTTGTGAGTGTGAGCTTCAACAATGGTAGATCTAGTGAACTTCAGCAATGGCAGACCTAGTGAGCTTCAAAAATGACACTATGTTTTATTTGTATTTAGATGTTTATTTTTTGAATAGGTGATGGAGTTTAAGGTTGGAAATGTTTGTTCTAGTGGTTTTATTATGCAAGTTGTAGAGGTGTCCATGCATGAGGTTTCATTTTGTAGTTGGTATTATTCCTATTTTAGTGTGTTGTGTAGATCTAAAACCTCATATCTATGTTTTGCAAAGTTATTGAAGAATGTTTGAGATGGTTTATTGGTTGTACCACAAGTTTGGGGTAAGTATTAATTACTATAATTGGTGTAGCTTGTACTTGAAGAAGCTACTATAACTAGTGTAGTTGGATTATTGGCTATTGTAATTGGTGTAACTTGTAGGGCTATTAATGCTATTGTAATTGTAGTTGTTCCCAAAAGAGACTGGTGTGGATGCTAGTGGTGGTTACCTAGTGTAATATTCTTAGAGTTAGCTCCAATAATAATTATAATATTTTAAAAATGTTTTTTTGGGCTTTTTTTTACCTTATCACTATATGGTTGAGGCAGAGACCGAGGATGGAGAGCGGGAAAGGTAGCGATCGAGCGGCGGATGGAGAGCGACAGGGAGGATACGGTAGAAAGGAGGCAGGACGGTCAAGCGAGTGTCCAGGAGGGACCAGTCATGATGCGGTTGATGGGGCAGTGGCTGATGCATCAGGGACCCAGGCGGACGGGTCGGACAGGAGTGGAAAAGACCCTCCTGACAAGGAGGGACAAAAGGGTAGGCTTAACCTAAACCAAAAAGGGTCCTACGCTCAGGTCCTGAGGCCAGGATCATCAACAAAGCAACCCTCCCAGGAACTGCTTCCTTGTGGAACAGACCTAGTTATCCCGGAAGACCTAATGGATAGCTACATGGAGCTTGAGCGTTTCACTCTGGTTGGCAAGTTTGTTGGAGGGAGACCAGACATGGAGACCATTCGTAAATGGGCATTTTCCAAGTGGAAAACCAGTGGAAACATGGAAATCGTTGCTCTCTCTCGAGGTTTCTTCGCCATCAGACTCAATACTCAAGAGGACTGCTGCAACATCTTAGCTGGGGGACCCTGGTTCCTCGGACGCAGGAGCCTCTTTCTCCGAAAGTGGGGGGATGATTTTAACCCCAAAACTCAAAACATAAACGTAGCTCCTCTGTGGGTTCGGTTGCCAAACCTCCCTTTCCAGTTCTGGCATGAGGATGTCATTCGAGGGATAGCCCGCTCCATAGGCGAGTTCATTGCCATCGATCCCTCCACCAAAGTCCGATCCAGGATGGTCCATGCCCGCTTCTGTGTCTCCGCTAACTTGGAGACAGAGCTACCTTCCTTCATCAATTTGTACAGAGGATCCCATATGATCAGGAGGCAGCCCATCGAGTATGAAAACAAGCCTACCTTTTGTACTCACTGTTGCACCCAAGGTCATCTACCGAATCAGTGCCCTGGTTTGAGGACCCAGAACCAAAAGGTGGCAGGTCCCACCAAGGGCATGCAGAGGAACCAGGGCATCCCCCCTCTCAACAAGGAACCGTTGGTAGGGCCGAAACACATCATGCGTAATCCTGCTCACCGAGCACCTCAGGAGGCTGGCCAGAGCGCCACTGTAGAACAAGGCAAGCAAACCAGTGAGCAAGGAGAAGGATCCCTGCCAAGCCAAAAGGAGCAGGAGGCACTCCCAAAATTTTTGTTTCTCATCAGTCCCACCATAGAGGATCCAGTGGCCCAGGTACAGACCCCTCCCAAAATGGTATGTCCAAATTCTCATTCGGATGAACACCTGGTGGTGAGCAACGAAAAATCCCCAATTTGCTCGAATAGGGGAGAGGCACCCCCTTCTCCTTCAGATGAAAAAGAAGACCTTTCTCTCTCGGGAAGGATCAGCCCCAGGAACACCAGGAGCAGGAAATAGGCAATAGACTATGGCAGTGAAAGGAAAAGAGGGAGACCCTTTGACAATGAGAAAAGAAATAAGGAAACAATGGAGGATATCACAAATGGGACCCAGTCGATGCTTTTTTTCGATGAGTCCGACAATGATAAGCAAGGAACCAAACCCCCCTTCCAGCTGGTGAAGGGAGGCAGGAAAAACCCCAAACCCTTGAGATGAAGGTTCTCTCATGGAACGTGAGGGGCCTAAATGAGGCAGCCAAGCAGAGGTTGGTGGCTGACCTAAGGAAAAGGATTAATCCTTCCATATTCATCATGCAAGAAACCAAAATCGATGAATTCTACTCTCGAAAGGCTGCCAAGGCCATTTGGGCCAGTGGAGACTGCCTTTTCAGTCCTGCTCAAGGCACGTCGGGGGGGCTTATGTGTCTGTGGGATCCTACCCTGGTCGAAGGAAGGCTTTTGTCATCATCGAATAGGATCCTAAACATTTTGTTTCTCTCCAAGACCAGCAAGCAGTCTTGGATTCTATCAAATATTTATGCCCCAAACTCACCCAGTGAGCGGGCCACGATGTGGGAAATAGTAACTCAAATGAGAACCAACTTTAACACCTTTCCTTGGATATTAGCAGGGGACTTCAATAGTCCTTTGCATCCATCTGAAAAGAGAGGAGGCAATGATTCTTATAGCAGAAGCATGGAGGACTTCAGAGGGTTTGTCAATACCAATGAGCTCATGGATGTTCAGCTCAAAGGATCCTCTTTTACTTGGAGCAACAGGAGGATTGATAGCGGACTCATCCAGGTCAAGTTGGACAGGTTCCTAATTTCTCAAGAAGCTATCCCATGGTTTGGCGATGCCACTCTGCTGGCCTTACCTCGGATCGGATCAGACCACAATCCCATCCTCCTTGAATCTGGTAGGCCTCCCTCCTTTAAAACTCCTTTCCGTTTCGAAGCCATGTGGACCCAACACAAGGATTTCAAAAATCAAGTGTCCTCTTGGTGGCATCAAAGTGTCAGAGGGTCTGCCACTTCTCAGCTGGCTCAGAAGTTGAAGATGGTCAAAGAAAACCTAAAAATCTGGAATAGGAAGGTCTTTGGCAACCTTTTTGCCAACAAGAAAGCTATTACTGAGAAACTTCAGGACATAGAAAGGAGAATCGAAGCAGGGGACCACAGCAGCCCCACTAGGGAGGAGGAAAGAAACCTCCTAGCAGAATTCCATAATATCTTGGCCAGAGAGGAAACTTTCTGGAGGCAGAAGTCAAGAGACCTATGGGTCAAGGAAGGCGATGCCAATACAAGGTTCTTTCATGCCTCCACCATGCGGCACAGGGCATCCAACAAGATCAGGGAGATCATGTGCAGCAACGGATCAGTGTCCACTGACATTGTGGAGATCAGGACCGAAGCAGTGTCTTTCTTCCAGAACCTCTTGGGAAGTGCCTCGGAGGATGACAGTCAAGCTCAGGATACTCTCCTTGCTAATATCCCCAACATCGTTCCTCAGGACTTGAACTCCAGACTGGTGGATCCCTTCACCCGCGATGAAGTTAAAGAGGCCTTGTTTTCAATGCAACCCGATAAAGCCCCTGGACCGGATGGTTTCTCTCCAAGGTTCTTCCAAACTATGTGGGATGTGGTGGGGATTGATGTTTGTAAGGCTATTAGAGAAATTCAGGAAACCAAAGTCGTCCCTCGTAGTTTCAATTCCACTTTCTTGGCCCTCATCCCGAAAGTCTCTGCTTGCAAATCCATCTCTGATTATAGGCCCATCAGCCTATGCAATGTCATCTACAAAGTTTTGACCAAGGTTATGGCCAACAGGCTGAAGGCCATTCTTCCCCTCATCATTGACCAATCCCAAGGCAGCTCGGTTAAAGGGAGGAACATCCTGGATGGGGTCATCTCGATCCATGAAACCCTGCATTCGGCCTCAATGTCTAAGAAGGCTGCCATGTTTCTTAAGTTGGATATGAATAAAGCCTTCGATAGGGTTGACAGATGCTTTCTTCAAAAAATCCTTCTCAAGTTCGGCTTCCACCCTTTGTGGGTCGATCTCATCCAGGGCTGCATTTCCTCTCCCTGGTTCTCAATTCTAGTCAATGGCTCCCCCATCGGGTTCTTTCAAAGTTCAAGAGGTTTACGCCAAGGGGATCCTCTATCCCCCATCCTTTTCATTATCCTTGCAGAAGCATTGGGAAGAGCTCTCAAGGATGGCCAACGTCGAAAGAAGGTGACGGGGATCCTCCCTACCTCCGAGGGTGATGCGATCACCCATCAACAGTTTGTGGATGACACACTTCTGTCCACCATTGCGTCAGTAGCTCAAGCTAAATCCATCAAATGAATCCTTGGTCTCTATGAGAAGGCTATCGGCCAAAAAGTAAATTACATCAAAAGCAAGATCTTTTTCATCAACACCCCGGCCAGGCGTCAAGTCCAGATTGCAAGGATCCTGGGCTGCTCAATTGACTACCTTCCCACCACCTATCTTGGCCTCCCACTTTTTTGTGGGCGTGCAAAGGAAGGGATGTGGAATATGGTGATTGAGAGGATCCACAAAAAATTGGCATCATGGAAAGGCAAGTTCCTGTCCCAAGCTGCCAAGGCAACCCTTACCATGGCTTGCCTCCAAGGGATTCTGACTTTCTTCATGTCTATTTTTAGAGTGCCTGCCTCAGTTCTTCTCAAGATCGAGCAGGCTCAACGGAATTTCCTTTGGTCAGGCAATGAAGATAAATCCAGGATCCCTCTGGTAGCCTGGGACAAAGTGTGCAGAAGCAAAAAGCAAGGTGGGTTAGGGCTCAGAAGAATGGCCATGATGAACCTTGCGCTCATTGCCAAGCACACCTGGAGGATCCTAGTCGAAGAACCGGTCGAATGGGTTAGGATTGTCAGGAGGAAATACCTCAACAACACTCCCCTTCTTGAGGGTGGAATTCCCATCGAGGGGTCGGATTTTTGGAAAGCCATTGGTCAATCCAGATAGTTGATCCAAAATGGCATCAGGTGGATCCTTGGGGATGGTCAAAGTATAGACTTTTGGAAGGACAGGTGGGCCCTAGAGGATCCTCTGTCAAAACAGACCGGGTTGGCTCAACTTAAAAGTTTCCTGGATAACAATGTTGGGCAGAAGGTGGCCGATTTCATTGAATGGAGAAACGGCTCCCTGCAGTGGAAAGTCATCAATGCAGAAGGGCTAGAGTCGGAGGTCGGCTTCCTATCCTCAATCCTCAAGGACATCATCATACCCACTAGTAGAGGACCAGACAGATTGATATGGAGGGGGACCGATGATGGGGGTTTCTCTGTCAAAACTGCCTATGGGCTTCAGTGCAAAGGACCAATTTTGGACTTTCCTTACAACTTGATCTGGAGGAAAGGAGTTATCCCAAAGGTAAATTTCTTTTGTTGGATTGCTTTTCAGAACAAAGCCCTCACTATTGACAATCTTCACAAGAGGGGGTTTGCTTTAGCCAATAGATGCTACTTGTGCGAGTCTGCCTGTGAGTCCTCTGACCATCTCTTCCTGCACTGTGGCTACACTGGGTCGGTCCTTGGCGCCATCCTCTCCACCTTCCAGATCCAATGGGTTTCCCCCAAGACCATCAAGGAGGCTTTCTTCCAATGGGGCAATCCTTTTAAAAACCCCAAGCTCCGTTTCCTGTGGAATGCTTGCCTCCACCACTTTTTGTGGTAGGTATGGTTAGAACGCAATGGTCGGATCTTCGGTCACCCCCCAGGGATCCTCCCTCAGTCGCTCATAGGGCCATCACCTTTGCCATTGAGAATGCCAAGCTTATCCCTAGCCCTTGGCCCAAACATGTGTTCGAAGAAGGTTTGTTCAAATCCTTTAAGTTATCCGGGGAGAGTAAGGAGCGGGAGGATCCACGGGTTTCCAGGAAGGACGTCAGGTGGGTCAGGCCTCCTCACGGGTGGTTGAAGCTAAATTTTGATGGGGCATCTCGCGGCAACCCAGGAGCGGCCGCTGCGGGTGGGTCAGTCCGAGATCACAATGGAAAGCTTGTAATGGCTTTCTGTGAAAACTTAGGGCATCAAACCAATCATGTCGTAGAGGCTAGAGGATTGCTGAGAGGACTCGAGCTCATGACGGAGGATCCCCATCCCTTGGTTGTTGAAGGGGACTCTTTGAACATTATCAACTACATGACAACTTCCAAGGTTCCGACGTGGAAGGTTTACAATATCATCACTCAGGCCAGAAGCATCCTTCGTCGGAGGAACCAGGTTCAGTTCAAGCATACCTACAGGGAGGGCAATGGTCTAGCTGACCACTTAGCAAACAAAGGTTTAAAGTCCACATGTCTTGTGGTGTGGCATCAGAGTTTCCCAGCGGACATTGAGAAGATCGCCAGCCAGGATATTATTAATGTCTCCACATAAGCGTGATGTAAGGACCGGGCCTAGGTGGTCGGGCTCGGGGAGAGCCATGACACCTGTGCCACCGGACCCAATTGGCACACCCGTCATGATGGTTCATGGTAGGTATGACGGGAATGATATTTTCCCAAAGTCCCTCGAAAGGTGGTCCAACAGATCTCCGGTCCTGTCCCTCGTGCCTGGCAAAGGTCGAAGATAGGTGGATGTTTTGTTCATCTCCCCTGCTGAGATTTGGACGGGCCCGACACGCCCAAGCAAAGATCACCATTGGCCCTCTCCCGGGCACATCGAGAGGACGCTCCGGCCCACCTCTCTAGACATAACTACCAAAGGCGCCACTACCTTCGGCAACACGTGGCACCTTCGGAGGTTGCGTGTCCACCTCAGCATCAATCTTTGCCACCATCCTGGATCTAACGCTATCTTTGGTAATGATGGCTCTCTCTGCATGCATGCGAGGCTCATATCCAAAGAAAATCTATTTAATCTAGTGGTGTTTGGGTGAGCCTTGTATTTTGGTGTAAGGTGTCCCCTGGAGTGTGGTGCAGAGTCATCTGGCTTCCCTCCTGGCATGTGTGTTTGTCCTGAATCCATGGCTTCTCCTTATGTCGAGCCGGTTGATCTTTCCCTGTGTGACGAAGCCATGATGTTTATGAAGGCCAAGGGTATGCTCCCTTTCCTCCAAAAATTCCAAGGCCCCGAAGACGATGTCACCCGTGCCTTTGTGGACTCCTGGAACCGGGGTGAGGTTGTGGTGAGGGGGCTAAATTTTAAAATCTCCATTGAGCTTATGAGTGAGATCACTGGGTTGCCGGTGGTAGGTCGTAACATTCGACGTGATCATCACAATTGGGAAGAGGAATTGGAGCAATTCCCTGACAAAGGATGAAACCTTGGGTGGGATAAGTCGGCCCTCCTTCGCTCGGCCCTCCCTGAACCTTGGAATCTTGCCATCATCCCCATCCTTCAATATGTTACTTGCGATGATCCCGACAAGCCTCTCCATAGTTTCCACATCAGTTTTGTAAACCACCTGAGGGATGCCAAGCAGGTCTGTATTCCCGACTATCTTGTCTACTCCCTTGGCCTCACTATCGAAAAGAGCAAGAAATCGTCTTACCCTCCCATCCACCAGGGGTTAATGAGTGTCATCTTTCGCCATGTCACTGCGAATCGTCCTCTGCCCTAGGCGGTCCTTCCTATTGCTACCCAAGCCCCGGGTAGTCCTGGTTTTGTCCAAGAGGATGGGACTTCCAGCCCTATCCGTAATAGCCCCCCTGAAATGGCCAATCCTGCGTCCCTCCAAAGAGTTTCCCGTAGCAAGCCAGCCAAGAGAGGGCAGACTGACGCCCCGACCCCATCTCGATCATCTCTGCGGCTTAAGAAGGTGAAGAAGGAGAAAGGGACCCCACCACAGCAAATCAACTCTGACACTGAGAGCGAAGCCGAGGGGTTGTCTCCCCAGTTTTTGTTAGACATGACGACCAACATCCTCTCCTCTACAAATGCAATGGTGAGGATCCTCAAGCGCTTCAAGGGGCGTGAGACCCAGGAGGATCAGGAGAATCCGGACGTGTAAGGAATTTTCCTGGGACGGTTTCCTTTTTGTCGTCTAGTGGAAGCGATCTATATAATGGATGGTTATGTGTTTTTTTATGGTTTTTCAGCTATTTTTTGACCTCCGTTGGGAGGGGTTGATGTAGCCCTCACGGGCATCACTGTGTTTTTTTTTTGGGAAATCTTCATATGGTACCTAATGTATTAGCCCAAAGGGCTCTCTCTAATGGTAAAGGCTACGACCTCTCTTGTTATAAGGTTTTGGGATCCTCTTAAAAAACCCGTTTTGTATATAAATTAATCTACTTACCAAAGAAAAGTATATGGTTGAGGGTAATAGGTGTGTTTGGAAAGTTGGAGGTAGCTTGTAGGGTGGCTAGATCTTGGAACATCTGGATATAGTTGGTGGAAATTATGGGTCTAGAGGCTAGTAGTAATCGGGTTAAGGCTACTTGTCTTCAGAAGGACTGGTTTTAGCTTATGCCCATGAAGGGTTGTGTAAGAAATAATAATTGTTTGTACAATAGAATTACAAATATGTCATTAAGGGAGGAATGTTGGCATTAAATGCCTATGTAATCACACATTTGTAATATGGGTCAAAGTCCAAGGATGAGGTATCAATGTGTATGTAATGATGAGGTGTCACCTTATATGCACATGTGAGTTGGCAGTATAAGTGCTAGGGTTTACCTTGTAGAAGATATAATATAGTATTTATTTAAAATTGCTAAAAATTGGAATATTTGGATATCTCCCAAGGGGAGTTTTCCATTGTTATTCTCTTGTTTTGTGTTTGCATATTTATTTTTTTGCTTCTTTTTATGTTTAGCTCTCTTCATTTAGTATTAATATTATATTTAGTTTTAACATAGAACTACCCTTGGCAGCAATCGCTAAACTCAAAGCTGCCTTCCAAATTCTCTTGCAAGTTGTTGATCTTCCTTCTAAACTCAATTTGGATTCTTGAATCAACATCAAATAAGGATGATACTGTCTAATCAAATGCTTCACAAAATTATGCTTGGGTATCACCCACAAGCCCCTTACATTCCATGAAATAATATTTACTTGGAGACAGAGTTTAAATTTGAATCAATAGTTTCATAGTTCCTACTTCCACCAAATGTCCCCTTCCTTATCTAACTTGTCCTTATCTAATTTTATTCCAACCACATGTTGTTTTCCTCCTCAATGCTTCCCTAGGGCCCTTTCAGTAATCCCTAAGGGATTACTTCTCATTTATCTCCTCACATACCCCTCAATATCAATAGCTTTTTTCTCCATATTTGTATCATCCTCAATTGCATACCTAGACTTCACTATAATTAAATCCTCCAAGGGCCTAGCCTCCTCATTTTGAGTTCTAAAATCTTCCTAAGTGCACATATTTATTAGGGCCTCACCCCTGCTACAAGATAATGATGCCAAATAATTTTTAACAACCTACTTATGAGAGGGACAATCCCCCTCACAACATCCACATCCACTTCACTAGACCCAGATCCTAAGATATCAAACCAATTTTTAAAAGTAACTTCTAAATGTTCCTTATCCTTTTAGCCACCAACATTCGATATTTTCCTATTTATAACTACATGAAAACTATCCTCCTCCCCCATTTCCACACCTTTCCATTGATGGATATCCTCTTCCTTACACATTGTCTTAGTATTCTTGGATCAATACCTTGCCATGTGACCATAAATATGATAACTTATACACCTAAAGTGGATTACATCATAGGCAAGAGCCTAAACTCGTACCACCTCACCAATATTGATGTCAATAAAATCTAAGAGAGGACTTGATATATCCATATCCACACAAATCATAGCATAAGTAGTAAATTTCCTTCTCTTTGTAATATCAAAGACTAAAACAAAGGTCCCTATAGCCTCTCCAACATATCTAAAAATATCCTCCTTCCAAAGCTCCAAAGGCAAATAACAAAGTTTGGTCCACACTAGGATAACTAAAGGCAGTTCCTATGCCATATTAAACCCTGAATGCCATAGTTTCATGTATATCTCCATTTACCCTATGAAATAAGGGCTACCCTCAAAAAAATTATTTTGATTCTCCTTATCAAAAATAGATAAAAATGCCCATTTGCATAAATAACAATGTCATACTTACCTTTATTTTTCTAGTATTGTGTTATCCATCCCTCAATCCTTCTCAGGTCTACTCTAATTCTAATGATATACAAATTAGGGCCTTGGATTGTAAGAAAATTACCTTTACCACCACTTTAGGATAAACCTGAATCCATGGTCGCTCCTCCTTGTGACAAAGGAAATCATTCACCTTTTTGTTACCACCCACTAATGTTGAACCCATTGCACCAACCCAAGCATTATTCAAAGAATCATATACTTTACCAACTTTATCGGGGCTAAACCCTAAAGAACCCACAAATGACCCCTTAAAGTTCAAAACTAGGTCAATCCCTCTCCCTCCATCAATAGTCTTCGCAAAAAAATTAAATCTTCATATCATAATAAAAATCCCACACAAATCCCACTTAGATCTTGCTCCTCTACTCAAATCCTACTCCTCTACTTAAATCCTGCTCAAATCCTACTCCTCTTCTCAAATCTTGTTTAGATCCCACTTCTTTGCTCAGATCCCATTCAAATCCTGGTCCTCTACTCAAATCCTGCTCATATCCTTAGTTTATCATCATCAAAGTATTCTCCTTGATAATCATTAGGTTTTTTATTAGCCACCATTATCAATATTTAACTCTATCAATTTTTTATAGAGTTACTTTAGAGTCTATCCACTTTGAAGAAATTGAAGACTTGGACTCTATTTTTAAAGGTCTAATTTAGTAGAGATTGAGAGGACAAGGATAAGTCACCCTAATTTAGATTCTATGTTATTCTAGTTGGTTGAAGAAAAACCAATGAAGACTAGGACTCAACCAAGACATATTGATAGCCAACTTAAAACAAAGTTGGACATAGAGATTGATAACCGACTCAAAAGAAAGTTAGAAATTCAAGGAAATTCAAAGTCACCCTAATAATATTTAGGATTCTATAGAGAAAAGAGTTGAGTGAGAGAACCAAATCAGGAGAAAGTTGGTCATTCAAGGACATTTAGAGTCACTATAATATTGATATTAGGTTCTCTATAAAGGAGGAAAATTATATTTTTGTTCTTAGGTGTGACCTAAGATATTGAAGATTTCATATAGATAGAGGAACATCATTGCTACCAAAGATTGAGAAGCATCAAAGCTTCCTAAGGAGATTGAGAAGCATCAAATATTTCTATAAATATTGAGAAGTATCTTAGCTTCCAAGGATATAGAAGCATTATAAGCTTCTTGAAGATAGTGTAATAGTTAAGTTTTCAGAGAAGTAGTATAACATAGATAAGAGAAGAAGGAAGAATATTCCTAGGATATATTGAAGAACTAGGCTGACTAAAAATATATTTATATCAATTCAGTCTTTGATCATGGATCAATTTTTTGAAGTAGGTTCTTCAAGAAATATATTCATAGCAATAGTGAAAGAATTAGGTTATTATAGAGGTAAATATAGAGGCTATCTAAGAACATAATTATAGAAATATTTAATAGTGAAATGCTATTAAGATTTAAGCACTAGAGAGGTGCTAGCGTTTGAGAAAACATAGGCAAAAGAAGCACTTTTAGTGTAAATAGAATATTAAAAATTTATTCCTATCCCTCAAGGTAGGATAGAGGATATTAGAGCTTAAGGTTAGAATTGGGTGCTAAGGAGGATAGCTACCAGAATTGGGTGCTAAGGAGGAGAGCTAAAATAACTAGGCGCTAAGGAGAAGACCTACCAAAATTAGGTGCTAAGGAGAAGAGCTACCAATATTAGGCTCTATGAAAGAGAGCTACCATAATAGAGTGCTAATGAGGAGAGCTACCAGAATCAGGTACTAAGGATGAAAGCTACTATAATAAGGAGTTGAGGAGTGCTACCAAAGCACCATCATAGAGATAACCAAAGCACTATCATAGAGTATCATCATAGAGAGAACCATAGCACTATCATACAACACCATCACAAAGATAACCATAACATTATCATAGAGTGCCATCACCTTGAGAATGATAGCACTATTCAAAAGTACCATCACCTGGAAGATCACTAGTAGGAGGAAGTAAGTCCTATACACAACATAAATTTGGATTTGAATGTAAGCACTTCCTACAATACTATATACAGGTATTTTAGAGTTGAACGTTAATGCTACTTACAATTATCTTAGAGTTGGAAATAAGCATTGCTCACAGTGCTACTTACAACCATCTTGGAGCCGAATATTAGCACTAATCACATCCATATTGTAACTAGATATAAGTGCTGCTCACAACGCTACTCATAGATATTTTTGAAGTAAACATAAGGGCTACTCATAGAGGAAGCAAGACAAGCAAGCACTTCCAAAATTAGGATATGCAAAATCCTTCAAAATAGAAATGTGCAACTGCATCTGAAGCAAACATATGAATGAGGAGAAGAAATTCCAAGCATTAGACTTGGAATGTTTAATGGCATGCTAAATTGAAACGTCTAACATGTTGGTCAAAATCAGTATTAATCTCATCAACCTCAGTAGGTAACATTCTATGTTACTACATTAGTGCACGATTTAAAGATTTTGGAGGGAAAGCTAATTTAAAGTTATAACGTGGAGTCATAAGGTTAGTAAACATTTAGCATGCACATTAAAGTTTATTATTTTAATTTTTAAAGTAGTGGAGTGATAAGGATTGTTAATTTTTAACGTTAGAAGTTTAATATTTCTTTTAAAACCTTGAATATTTAAGATTTAAGTTTCTTGAAGATTTACTAAGTTATGGAGTTATAAGGATTGCTACTAGAATTTTAGTGTTTTGAGTGATTTTAGTTTCTTGAAGTATTTAAGATTTATTTTTAAGTTTTTGGGAGTTAAAAGGTTTTTAGATTTGAGAGTTATTTTGAAAATTTTGAAATTTTTTGAAAATTTTGCAAATTTAATATAGTAGGGAGTTAAAAGTATTTCTACATCAAAGGTTTAGAAAACTTAAAATTTGCAAATTTCATATTTGAAGTATTTTATTTAAACTTGGGAGATATAAGGTTTACAACTTCAAAGAAATTGAATTGCAAACTTTGATCATTATGGAAATAAATATGGAGTCCATAATCAAAAAGAAAATATTAGAAATTATAAAATCTAATATTGAAAATTTGATTGAAAAATATAAGGGTAAAGTAGATATGACAATATAATTCATCTATAGAGAATCTATCGATGAAAGTTTTGAGAATTTGAATACTATTTACATTCAAAACTTGTTGAAGCAATTGATAATTCTAATAATAATATTATGATACATATTGACATAAGTAGTATAATGTGTATGACATGGCTTTCACTTGAACTTCATAAACTTGAAAATCTAAAACAAAAGGAGTTGATTGAAAATCTAAAAAGGAAAGTAGAGATTGATACAACTGAATCAGGTAGACCAGTCGGTAGTCAAGCTTGCGTTA
This sequence comes from Wollemia nobilis, assembly GCA_028583015.1. Taxonomy (NCBI): domain Eukaryota; kingdom Viridiplantae; phylum Streptophyta; class Pinopsida; order Araucariales; family Araucariaceae; genus Wollemia; species Wollemia nobilis. Next base: position 43,943,268 of record JAQPPZ010016981.1, on the reverse strand, counting down.
AGGTACTGTGTTGCAAGAGGTCATAGGGTCGAAATTGGTTGACGTTGTTTTGTTGAAGAGCGAAGGTAGAGTTTTGAAGGAGGTAAATATATTTTTTGTGCTTTTTGATTCCATCCACTGGGGTAGCCTATATGGTCATCAAGCTTGTGTGGAAGCGCTGTTGCACGGGAGGTTAAGGGATCAAATTTCTTTGTCACTGTTTTATTTGTTGATGATAGAGCACCAAAGGAATAAAAATTATTTTGTGCAGTTTAGGTTTCATATGATGTGGTAGCACAACTAGTCACGAGCGCTTGTGAAAGTGATGTTCTCCTAGAGGACAGGGGATCAAATCTCATCGTGGTTGTGCAAGGTATTTAAAAGAATTTTTGTTTATTAAATTTATTAGAGGGAGATATAAGGGTAAAGGTGCCATAGTAAGGTTTTATTTATTTTTTAAATAATAAAAGGATATGTTATGTTGTGATTTGATTTCTACAAAATAAATAAAAGGAGAAATAAGGGTTTTGATGTTAGCATAAGGTTTCATTTTTTAAAATTAATAAAAGGAGATATAAGGGTTTTAGTTGTTAAATAAAGCTTTATTTTGTGAGTTTCAAAAAGGAGATATAAGGAGTTATTTTTAAGCTTTATTGTTTATATTTTGATAAGGGTTTTTGAGTGGATGATTTGATATTTAATCAAGAAAGGAAAAAAATAATTACTAACCAGTTTTTGAAGGGACAACCAAAAGGAAACTTGTTTTTGTCAAGATAGATTTTGAAAGCTCATGCAAAAGAAGATCATCATCATTGAGGTAAATTTAGAGGTATGGTGATTTAATTCCTTTCTCAAAATAGTTTTGGTTGAGGAAAATATTTTTGTTGTCATATGGTTGGAGGTATAAGGAATTATTGGATGTGCATTATTTTTTATTGAAATTGGGAGTAAATGTGCAAAGGTTATAGATCAAATTTGAGAAGCAAATTTGTGCATTATTCATAATTGATTTTTGGAGTAAATGAGAAGGACAGACTTGTGCATTGTGATTGGTTTTGAAATGAAGGTGGAAATCAGTAATTACCAGGTCAGTTATCTAGTGCTAGACTAAAGCAACCTTTTTATGTAATAAATGTGAGACATGAAAGCGATGAACTTAATGAATGTGAAGAACATATTGGGTATTTTTTTAGAACATATCATTCTCTATATGTTCATGAAGATAATTTTTTTTTGGATAGAATATGTCTAAATTACTTTAGTTGAGAAAAGCACATTGAATAATAGGTGAAGAACTTAAAGATATCATTATGCAAGATTTGGGAATAGATGAGAATTGTTTTGTATACAAGATTTGATATTAGATGAGCATTATTTTGTATGCAATAATTGGGAATAGATGAGCATTGTTTAGATCAGATTTGAGTGGTATCTAGAGCAAATTTTATCAGGGTTTTATGAGCAGGTTTTGAAAGTAGATTTGAGTAGGTTGTGTGAGCATATTTGAGTAGGTTTTGTGAGTAGGTTTGAACAAGTTTTGAGAGTAAATTTGAGTAGGTTGTGTGAGCATATTTGAGCATGTTTGAGCAAGTTTTAAGAGTAGATTTGAGCAGGTTGTGTGAGCATATTTGAGCAAGTTTTAAGAGCAAGTTTAAGCAGGTTGTGTGAGCAAATTTGAGTAGGTATTGTGAGTAGATGTGTGAGCATATTTGAGCAGGTTTTGGAGCATATGTGAGCATAATTTGTGAGTATGTTATGGATTTGATTTAAGTAGAGTTGTGAGAAAATTTTTGGAGTAGGTTTGAGAGAAGACTTGAGCAGATTTTATACTAGATTTAAGGGCAGAGGGGATAGGTGTCTCCTATGGATTGGTGTCCATGAAATAGAGTAGAGGGTATTGGTATCTCCTATAGAGTGGTGTCCACAAAGCCATAGTAGAGGGGATTTGTGTCTCCTATGGAGTGCTGTACACAAAACCATAGTAGAGGGGATTGGTGTCTCCTATGGATTAGAGTCCAGAAAAATAGAGTAGAGGGGACTGGTGTCTCCTGTGGATTGGTGTCCACAAAACTAGAGCAGAGGAGATTGGTGTCTCATGTGGAGTGGTTTCCATAAAACCAGAGCAAAGGAGATTGGTGTCTCTTGTGGAGTGGTATCCACAAAACCAGAGTAGAGGGGATTGGTGTCTCCTATGGAGTGGTGTCCATAAAACCAGAATAAAGGGGATTAGTGTCTCCTATGAAGTGGTGTTCGTGAACTTGAGAGGGGATTTGTGTCTCCTATGGATTGGTGTCCACAAAAATTGTAAAGGATATTGGTGTCTCCTATGGGTTGGAGCCCAAAAAATCTATTGAGAAATTTATAAGCAATATTTCTTCTTGGATGTAGCCCATATTGGGTGAACCATGTTAAATCTGTGTCTCTTATATGTGTTATAATTTGTGCATTGTTCCATTACTGCATTGATATTATTGCTATTATCTTTTGGATTGAAAAGTGATTTTTTTAATCTTATATTAGTTCACCCCCCTCTTAGTATAAACTTGTGTTCTTCAATTGGTATCAGATCAAGTTCATTCGTGAAATCCTAACAGCTTGAAGGAAGATCTTACAAGAACACAAATGACTCCATTGTTTTATGGGACTAACTATGCTTTCTGGAGCATAAGAATAAAGAAAAAAGAAATATGGAACAAGCTACAGAGAATATATAAAGGAAATGACAAAGTTAAGATGGCAAAACTCCAAACCCACAAGAGAAAGTTTGAAGACTTGAAGATGAAATATAAGGAAGATATTGCTAGGTATACGCTTCGTGTTGATGAGGTTTTCAACACTATTCATGGACTTGGAGAAAGTATTGAAGACTCTAAGATTGTTCAGACATTCTTGAGGTCACTTCCCATGAGATTTGACGTAAATATTTTTGCAATTTAAGAAATGAAGGATCTCAAAACTTTGAGTATGGATGAGCTACATGGGATTCTCACAGCCTATGAGATGAGGATAGAGAAAGATCAAACATCAAAAAGAGAGGTAGCATTCAAAGATTCAAATAAGACAAAAACTAAAGAACCAGAATCAAGTGAAGAATCAAATAGTGGAGAAGAAGCCAATTTTATGAGAAGGAATACGAAGGGTCCAAGAAAACATAAAGATATGCTATATGTTAAATGTTTTAATTGTGGTAACTTTGGTCACTATGCATCTAATTGCCCATAAGCTAGAAGTAGTAGCCGTGAATAAGAAAAGAAATATGAGAAAAAAAAAGAGAAAATGTTATCATGAAAGGAAAAATAGGTATGGTCAAAACAAGCATGAGAAGATCTTTCAAAGATACAAGAAAAGTTTTTATGTTGAAGAAGTAAGTAGTTCTTCTAGCAACAGTGATGAAAGCCTCTCTGATAGTGAAAGAGAAGAAATCTTATTTTTGGCCATCAAAGAGAAAGAAGATGATCCTGTTGTTGAAGACAAAAAGAAGAGAAAGATTTAGAAGATGAAGAGGAAGCCATAGTTGACATAGAAGAGGAACTTATTGTTTCTCTTGAAGAGTTAAAGAGGGTTAGAAAGAAGAACTCAATATTGAAGGCTCAAGTATAAGAGGATGAGGAAAAAAGAAAAAGCTTCTACAATATCTCATCAAATTAAAAGTTAATGTTGAAGAGGAAAGGAGAATTGAAGAAGGTATGGCTATGCAGTTAAAGGTAAAAGAGCTAGAGTATGAAATACTAGAACATGAAGCTATCATTTTTAGGAAGGGACTTAAAATTTTTTATGATAAGATATATCATATTAGGAAAATCTCAAAAAACTTGGATGATATTATCAAAATATAGAGATCGCCATTTATGATGATTGGACTTGGTTTTGAAGAAGGTCAAGAGAAACAAATGGAGAGTCAAGCTCAAAAGAAATAGAAGCATCAAAGAAAGAAATTGAAGAAGAGTCCAAGACCTATGCTGATATGGTGAAAAATGGAAGCATCAATGAGGAAGAAAACAATGCACCATCAAGGAACAAATTCCATCACAAGAACAACAATGAGAGAACCATGCGGTAATATCCTCCAAGGCAATCAGATAGGTTTCACTATCTCTTTCATGGTTATTGTTTCTCATGTAACCATTTTGGTCATAAAGCTGTAAATTGCAGGGTCCATACTATGAATAATTTTGGCTTTATCAAGGTATACTAGGGGACTTCCTTAACATAATGTTGGGCTCTACAAGGGACTTCCCTAGGAAGTCCTTATCCTCTTCCCTACAACCCATCCTTGGCCTTGTCCCAGATCCTTGGGATATCTTGGATACCTAGCACATATTTTGCCCTTCCTCCTTAGCTGGTAGGTGCTACAGACAATCTCCTTGGGGTGGGAGATCACTGTTCCATTTGTCCACCCCTTTCCTTGTTGCTTGGTGGGGTTTTCTTCTATTTCCTATGATCTAGGATGTCCCTGGTTTTTTGGGACATACCTAGGTTTTGTTCCAGTTTCCTAGCACCCCTTTGCCCTCCTTCTTGGTTGGCTGGTATTGCATATGATCTCCTTGGGTTGGGAGGTCATTTATTCTCTTGTCTACCCTTGTCCATGCCTTTTGGTAGGGTTTTCATTTTGGTGCCTGTGAATTGGGACGTCCCTGGGTTTTTCTAGGATGTCCTTGGTTTTTCTTGGGTCCTCCTTTGGGTCTTCTGAGTTCCTTCAAAAACCCTTTTCCTTTTTTCTTGTAGGGTCCTATTTGGTGCTAAGGATCAGAGGTTATTCTAGTGTAGTGCATTGTGGCTAGTTTTTTGGCTTCATGAGCAACTCTTCACAATATATTTTGGCTTGGATGGGACCTTGTGCTTATTCTTGTGGTGTTGCTCTTTGGGTTTCCAGTTGTAGGTTTGATGGTGGGTTCTCAACTTTTCATGGCTTGAGGGGGCCTCTATGCTGATTTATGCTATGTTCCTGCAAGTCATCCTCTTATAGGTTCCTGAAGTTGCTCGTTGGTGGCGTTGGAGGTTGTTGTGGAGCTCTTACTACTTTTTTTGGCCTGTGGTGGGGCCCTACACTTTTAGGTGGTAGCTTGTGCTTCATAGTTCCTCTGTTGAGGTTTCTTGGGACCTCCCCACCTTTTTCCTTGGCTCACATTTTTGCATTGTTATTTCCTCTATCTCCCTTGGCATCTGAGTAGTTTCCCTACTACAACAGGATTTCATGGCCTCTAGAGTCCCATGGTTGTTGTTCCACTTGCAAGCCTATTAGGGATGATTGATCCCTGTTGTTGCATCCTCCTGCTGCATCCTTGTGCATCCTCAAGCAAGCATTTTTTATGTTTCCCACTTTAAGTTTAAATTTGATTTTTTCAAATTGTTGTAATGGGCAGGATAGCCCTGTTTTAATTTTGCCTACGCGGGTTTGCTTTTTTAAATTTCCTCACCACGTGCTAATTAGGCAATTTTTTTGCATATGTTTTTTGGATGTTCTAGGTGGGATGGCACTATCCCAAAATTCTATGTAAAAAAAAATTAATTTTTTCCTTTAAGGCTATCCTCTAGCCTTTCCTGTAAGGTTGTCCTTAAGCCTATCCTGAAAGGCATTATTTGTGTCTTTCCACTGGATTTTGGTGTCCTTTTATTTGGCCTTGAGGCCTTGTTTTTAGTCTTATGACTTATTGTAATCAGGTTTTGGGATCCTTGATAAAAACCCATTTTTAATTTAATTTAACTGATCAATTTTTTTTGGCTTTACCAAGAAGAATTTAAATTTATTTGCACCTCCTATGGACTGCAACATCATATATTACAGATGTAACAATTATGGGCATACAACTAGATGGTGTAGAATAGTGTTTCCTGAATTTCCTAAGTCAATCAAAAAGGAAAATGGTCAAAATGTTCAAAAGGGTATGATATCCAAAGTTTGGAGAAAGAAAATAAAACAAGAAGAGGAGCATAGCAATTTGGGAGTCTCACTCCCATCTCAAAATTGATCACCTCAAGACAAGGAGGTGGTAAGGGGGTTGTGTTTAGTGTATTATATTTTAGCTCTAAGGAGCCCTTTGCCATTGATGTCAAAGAGGGAGAGTTTTTAGTAAGGGGGGACAACTAGTCAGGGGGAACAGCTTGTGATCCTGTTCAGTAAAGGTCAGTTTCATTATAGGGTTTCCATCAATGACAAAGGGGGAGATTGTTGGAAATATTGAGTTGTCATTGGTTGTCATTGATGTCAAAGGTAAAAATATCTTCAAGGATAAAATCAAAGGCAAAAATATCTTCAAGGATAAAATCAAAGGTAGAAATATCTTCAAGGATAAAATGTTGAAGGACAAGGCAAATATATTCAAGGTGATTTAATGTTGTCAAAGCAAAAGTGATAATATTCAAGGAGGTTTATATTTAAATCAAAGGATTTAAATATAGTGCAAAAGTTTAAATATTTAAAATTTAAATATTTAAATGTTTTTAAAAGTTCAAATGTGGGCGACCTCCTAAATAGCACCATGTAAAAATAAATTAAAATTCGACCATGCAAAAGGTGGAAAATTAAAATATTAAAAATCTAGGCTGACTTCATTGGGCGCATGAAGAAGATATATATATAAGACCCTAAGTTTCACTTTGGTTAAAAGATAAAGATATGCAATTCAAATATAATCTGACTCATCAAAGAAGTGGTAGTGTGAAGGAGGGAGGAGTAGAGTACCGGTATTTTGGCAATGATGTAGGAGAAAGCAAACATTAAATTTGGTTCATGCACCATCTATCTTAATCGATCGGGTAGACTAGTCGGTATCCAGGCTTGCGCTAAGGTGTTGTGTTGCAAGAGGTCACAGGGTCAAAATTAGTTGATGCTATTTTGCTGAAGAGTGAAGGTAGAGTTTCAAAGGAGGTAAATATACTTTTTGTGCTTGTTGATTCCATCTGCTGGGGTAGCTTGGACGATCATTGAGCTTGTGTGGAAGTGCTATTGCACGGGAGGTTAAGGGATCAAATCCCTTTGTCACTATTTTGTTTGTTGATGATAGAGTGTTGAAGGAATACAAATTATTTTGTGTGGTTTAGGTTTCATGTGTTGTGGTAGCACAACCGATCATGAGCGTTTGTGAAAGCACTGCACTCCTAGAGGACAAGGGATCAAATCCCGTTGTTGTTGTGCAAGGTATTTAAAAGAATTTTTGTTTTATTAAATTTATTAGAGGGAGATATAAGGGTAAAGGTGCCATAGTAAGGTTTTATTTTTTTCAAAATAATAAAAGGAGATGTTATGTTGTGATTTGATTTCTGTAAAATAAATAAAAGGAGAAATACGGGTTTTGATGTTAGCATAAGTTTTTTTTTTTTTTATAAATTAATAAAAGGAGATATAAAGGTTTTAGTTGTTAAATAAAGCTTTATTTTTTGAGTTTCAAAAAGGAGATATAAGGAGTTTTTTTTTAAGCTTTTTTGTTTATACTTTGATAAGGATTTTTGAGTGGATGATTTTATATTTAATCAAGAAAGGAAAAAAATAATTGCTAACCAGTTTTTGAAGGGACAAACAAAAGGAAAATTGTTTTTGTCAAGACAGGTTTGGAAAGCTCATGCAAAAGAAGATTATCATCATTGAGGTAAATTTAGAGGTATGGTGATTTAATTCCTTTCTCAAAATGGTTTTGGTTGAGGAAAATATTTTTGTTTTCATATGGTTGGAGGTATAAGGAATTATATGATGTGCATTTTTTTGATTGAAATTGGGAGTAAATGTGCAAAGGTTATAGATCAGATTTGAGAAGCAAATTTGTGCATTATTCATAATTGATTTTGGGAGTAAATGAGAAGGATAGACTTGTGCATTGTGATTGGTTTTGAAGTGAAGGTGGAAATCAACAATTACCAGGTCAGTTATCTAGTGCTAGACTAAATCTACCTTTTGATGTAATAAATGTGAGACATGTGAAAGCGATAAACTTAATGAATGTGAAGAACATATTGGGTATTTGTTTAGTGCATATCATTCTCTATATGTTCATGAATATAAAATAATTTTGGATATAATATGTCTAAATTGCTTTAGTTGAGAAAAGCACATTGAAGAATAAGTGAAGAACTTGAAGACATAATTATACAATATTTGGGAATAGATGATCATTCTTTTGTTTGCAATATTTGAGAATATATGAGCATTGCTTTGTATGCAAGATTTGGGAATAGATGAGTATTGTTTAGATCAAATTTAAGCAATATATAGAGCATATTTTAACAAGGTTTTGTGAGTGAGATTTAAGAGCAAATTTGATCAGGTTATGTGAGCATATTTGAGTAGGTTTGAGCAGGTTTTATGAGTAGGTTTGAGCAGGTTTTATGAGCAATTTTGAGAGCAGATTTGAGTAGGTTATGTGAGAATATTTAAGCAGGATTTGTGAGAAGGTTTGAGTAGGTTTTGAAAGTATATTTGAGAAGGTTGTGTGAGCATAATTTAATAGGTTTAAGTAGGTTTTGAGAGTATATTTAAGCAGGTTGTGTGAGCATATTTGAGTAGGTGTTGTGAGCAAATGTGTGAGTAGATTTGAGCAGGTTTTAGATCAGATGTGAGCAGGTTATGGAGCTAATTTAAGAAGAGTTATGAGAAGAATTTTGGATCAAATTTGAGAGAAGACTTGAGTAGAGTTTAGACTATATTTGAGAGCAGAGCGAACATGTGTCTCTTGTGGATTGGTGTCCACAAACCAGAGTAGAGGGGATTTGTGTCTTCTATGGAGTTGTGTCCAAAAAACCAAAACAAAGAGGATTGGAGTCTCTAGTAGAGTGGTGTCCACAAAAATAGAGCATAGGGGATTGGTATCTCCTATGGATTAGAGCCCATAAAAATAGAGTAGAGGATTGGTGTCTCCTGTGGAGTGGTATCCATTAAACTAGAGAAAAGGAGATTGGTGTCTCATGTGGAGTGGTGTCCTCAAAACCAGAGTAGAGGAGACTGGTGTCTCTTGTGGAGTGGTATCCACAAAAATAGAGTAGAGGGTATTGGTGTCTCCTATGGAGTGGTGTCCACAAAACCAGAGCAGATAGGATTGGTGTCTCCTATGGAGTGGTGTCCATAAAATTGAGAGGGGATTGGTGTCTCATGTGGATTGGTGTCCATGAACATTGTAATAGGGGATTGATGTCTCTTGTGGGTTGGAGCCCACAAAATTTGTTGAGAAATTTATATGCAATATTTCTTCGTGGATGTAGCCCATATTGGGTGAATCACGTTAAATCCGCGTCTCTCATATGTGTGATGATTTGTGCATTGTTTCATTACTACATTGATATTATTTTTGTTATCTTTTGGATTGAAAAGTGAAAAGTTTTATCTTATACTGTTCACCCCCCCTCTCAGTACAAGCTTGTGTTCTTTAGTGTCTTGTATGTTTTTGTACAAATATGTTATGTGAGGATGTGCACAAGTGTCTTAGATTAGGATTGCATATAGAAGTGTACAAGTGTTGTAGGTTCATGTGTGCATGTAAGAAGAAAGTGAAGAGTCTAGTATGCAAGTGGCAAGATGGTAAACCAAAGGTCATAGGAGTTTTCATATGGAGAGCAATAATCAAGTACATTAAGAGTCATCTTCTATGTCTATATTATGGAGACAAAGCCCCGTGAAAAGATATTTGATTATATGATCATCCAATTTTAAGGAGGAAGAAAAGAAAATAAAGCTTGTATACAAATTTTGAGCAATTAATATTGTAAGTTTTCTTCATGCATAGTTCATGAATGATTTAGGCCATTTACATTCATATTTGATATTATAAGTGAATTTTATTTTCATTATTATATTGGCCTTGATATACATATTAGATTGCTCATATATAATTCTACTTCCCATTATTGATATTTTGAACTTTAATATTGTGGCTTTTTTATATTGGGATCTATGATATTCTATGGTAGTAATGCCTAAAAGCCAACAAGAATGCATGCTCCAATTCTCCCCAAGTGTACCTATTATTATTTTCAATCAAAAAACTTAACAACCATATTTTTGCTTATTTTTTTAAAATGTATTAAGGTGGAATTTTCAATAAGGATCATCAAAATATAAAGACTTGAAATATGTGCACCATTTTCTAGCATCAATTCAGAATTTTTTTGAAATGCCATGACATTACATCCATAGAAAATAATAATGCAAACTAAGGTTTTACAAAATTATATATCTACCAAAATATTTGAAACTAAATTTCTAGATAAATAATTAGACCCAAAAAATAACATATGATTTGCTTACCCCAACTGATAGACATCTCTAATAAATTTTTTGAAAGTGATTTGAAAAATCATCATTGCCCTTATTCTAGATGATTGACTTCACAAGATCATATCTCTCTCAATACTACTTGAATTCCTTCATATGACCACTCAATTTAAATCTCTTGAAATTTTAAATGAAAAGGAACAAGAATCATCCATATCATACATGTTTATACAAAGATATGGTAATCCATAAATAATCCCTCTTTGCCAGAATCATTGCTCTAATACCACTTGTTATGAAACTTTATTCTCATTAACAAAATTCATTTACCAATATGTAGAACTTTAAAATCATTTATCCACAAATAATATTGCATAAAGATAATCCACACAACAAGACATAGATATAGATAATACCATTATGGTAGGGAAACACCATAAATGCTACTTAAGGAAGGAATAACTCCAACAGATCTTCCAAGATGAGAGCGTTCTTTAGAGAGGTCAAGGTCTTATAAGCCACTTCATAGGAAAAGATAATTACAAGAGAATACTTAATATGAATTATGATTATAATTGCAATATACCTTCTTTATATACCCATATTCTAATTCTTTTTAGGGAGACAACTACTAAAACCTCATCCCACTCATTATTATAATATAATATAGTAGTATAATCAACCTTGGGTTGTGTGAGCCATGCCAACTATCCATAATAACCTTACACAAAATAATGTCATATCCCCATATATCTATTCCTAGTAACCATAACATTGCATCCTCATTTCAAATATTTTATCCTAGAAACATGAGAAGAAACTAAATATATGATCTTTTAAGCAATACTAACAATTGGTACCAATTTTGATCATCCATCCATCCAAGTGAAATCTTGATTGATGGTGGTTTGCGATGATGCCAAGCTGCCATTGTGCCACTTGGATATCCATAACTGCCCTATTGGATCCATATTTCTACTACTCTGATATTTTGAACGATTGGTCCTATTGTTCCCTGATGTTGTTACACCACTCTAAAATCTAGAATCACTATGCATTTTCTGCCAAATACTATCATAATTGATACCTTTCTAATTCCATGTAGATCCATAATAATTTTGATACCCTATGCCATACCTCTAAGATTGTTGTCACTCATGGTGTTGTGGGTGGCTATATGCTTCAACCTTACCCTAATGTTTTGATTCCTTTGATTATTTAGCATTTTTTTCTCTATTTTGAATTCTTCCTCATGCTCTTCTCTCATGTGCCCTTCTTTTGGTGTGTCTTTGTGTTCTTCCAATAGATATTTCTTGGACTTTATTGTTAGTTCTTCCATGGAATTTGTTGCTACTATTACTATAGATTTGACTTTTGATTCTTTTGTCGATTCCTTAACTTGCTCCCCTGCAATAGCTACTTCTTATTTCTACTTGAATTCTCACTCCTTAAGTTGGGAATATCTTGTAGTGTTATCTTATTTTTCCTATACCATAACTTCATAAATTCTTTTGCACATTAATGTTAGTAGTCTGCAAAGAATCCAACCCAGGGTAACCATCTCAATAGCATAAAAATTTGAATGTAAAACATATTTATCCATGATCCGCTCATGTAGAGGAGTTGGAGAGCAAGTGGGTAGTTAAAACTCTTAAGTTGAAATCGAGAGACCCAGGTTCAAATCTCTCCCCTCACATGTTGCAAATATGCTATGTAATGGTTATATCGTAACCACCTAATAAATATTTACCCCCTTAAAAAAAAATATATATTTATCCATGGTAATATTCAAATTTTCAAAAATTTGAACATTCTCACTCTCAATTTGTATGTCCTTAATATTTGTTGTTTGAACCCGTAACCCCTTTGCCTAGGTAATATTGTAAAAATTACATATGCTACTAGGGTTAATGTAAATAATTACTTTTTGTTCTTTTGAATGCAACCATGAACCTACAAAATAACATTTTTATATTCAAACAAAGCCCTTTGTCCACTCTTTAGCTTATCTACCACCAAAGTCGTGGTTCCCTCAGTTTGCACACTAAAATATTTTTCCCTTGTGCTACTTCTTTGAAATTTGCTAGCTCTCTTTTTAATTCCTTTTGTTCTTTTAAATCTTATTTAATTTTTTTGCACAACCTTTGAGTGTATCCTTTAAACTAGCTATCTTTTTATATGGGTCCCAATGAAGAATGCATGCTCCAATTCTCCCTAGGTGTACCCATTATTCTTTTTAGTCATAAAACTTAACAACTATTTTTTAGCTTATTTTTTTAATGTATTAAGGTGGAATTTCCAATAAGGATCAGTAAAATATAAAGACTTGAAATATGTTCACCATTTTATAGCATCAATATCATCCTTTAGATTTTTTGAAATACCATGAGATCACATCCACAAAAATGATAATGAAAACTAGGGTTTAAAAAAAATATATATCCCCCCATATATTTGAAGCTAAAATTCTATATAAACAATTAGACCAAAAAACAATAGATGATTTGCTTACCCCAACTAATACATATCTCAAATTCATTTTTTGGAAAAAACATAATTTGAAAAATCATCGCTACCCTTGTTCTACATCGTTGAATTCACAAGATCATATCTCCCTCGATACTACTTGGATTCCTTCATTTAACCACTCATTTTAGATCTCTCCAAATTTAAACAAAATGGAACAAAAATCTTCTAAATTGGACATGTTTATACAAATATATGGCTCCCCAAAAATGAGACTTTTTCTAGAAAAAAATTGCTAAAATTATGTAATCCACAAACCAACCTCACTTTGCTAGAATTGTTGCTCCGATACCACTTGCTATTAAAATTTATTCTCGTTAATGGAATTCATTCACCAATATATCAAATTATTTATCCACAAATAATATTCCACAACAATAATCCACACAATGAGTCACGAATATAGATAATACCCTTATGGTAGGGCAACACCACCAATACTTCTTAAGTAAGGAATAAATCCATAAAACTTCCCATGATAAGAGTGCCACTTAAAGAGAGCAAGATATCATAAGTCACTTCTTGGTAAAATATGATTAGAAGATAATACTTGATATGAATGATGATTACAATGACAATGCCTCTTTTTTATATACCCATATTCTAATTCTACTTTGGAATCAAACTACTAAACCTTTGACCGCAGTGCAGCAGTAATAGTGCAGCAGAAGTAGCAGCCGCCATCAGTCGGAGAGGGGAGCAGCAGTCTCCCATCAAATTCACCACTGTAGCAGCCAACACTATAGAAGCCTGCATACTGTAGCAGTCGCAACTTTAGCAGTCCGTGCACGGTAGCGGTCACAAAAATTTTGGCCCTAAAAAAAAAAAAAAAATGGCAGATTTTGGAGGCAGCAAGTTGTGACGGATGGAGCAGCAAGGAGGAGGAGCGAGAGGTCTAGGGGCAACAAACCCTAGGTGTGGGGCTTCGGAGGGCAGATCAGCAGATGCGGCAGGTGGGGGCTCTAGTGAGATAGCAGGCCCCCAGGCGGAGGATGTGGACAAGGAAGTTCTATTGGAACCGGTCCAAGGGCGTTGGGCGGATGCGGTTGAAGATTTCTACGAGGGGGACCGAGGACTCTATGCGTCGGGATCAAAGGAAGACCCAAGAAGGAGACAAAGAGAAACACAGCAGCTGGAGACCTTCATATCTTAATGCTCTTCGCGGTAAGCAAAAATTATCCGACTCTTGTTTTAATCTAAAATCTGTCAATGGTAGGTTGCACGTCCCGGATTCCTTAGCTCAACATGTGGCTATGGAGGGCAGAACATCTCTAGTGGCTAAATTTATGGGGGTGAGGCCGGACTTGGAAGTCATAAGGAGATGGGCCATCCAAAAATGGTAGCCAAGGGCCGGTATGATGATTAAGGCTTTACCCAAGAGTTTTCTTTTGGTGACATTTCAATGTGAATAGGACATGGAAAGGACTCTCCAAGGAGGTCCTTGGTTTTTTGGGAAAAGGGGCTTGTATCTGAAGCGTTGGTCCCCCGATTTCAACCCCCAGACTCAGGTGCTGGATTTGGCTCCTATTTGGGTTAAGATGCCGGGATTACCTCTGCTTTTTTGGAATGAACAAATCTTGGTTGGGATAGCTACAGAGATTGGAGAACTAATAGCTATTGATCCTGCAACCTTGAGCAAAACAAGACTCTTTTCTGCTCGCATGTGTGTGTTGGCGGACTTGAGTAAAGAGCTCCCTAAATCCATTATATTGTCGTCTATGTTTGGCCTTCATACTCAGGTCTTTGAATATGAAAATATGTCTTTTAAGTGTAGTGTTTGTGGGAAGGTAGGGCACCAAGGTATCCACTGCATTTCCAAGAACCAGCCCCCACTCCAAAATACTGCTCCTCAAACCCAAATAATATCCCTCCCCCGCAGATCTCCATTCCTACCCAACATGGGCCTCAAGGACGTGGAGCTCGAAATCCGAATATCAGAGACACTGTTCGCCCTATTGTAAGCAAGAGGCAACGTTATAACCCTCCTCCCAAAAATACCTATGCCCCGAAACCCTCTCACGGGGAGCTGGTCCCTTTGATGGGAACCCTCAAGCTCAATTTGCTCCTAAGATGATACAGCAAGCCTCAGAGCCAAATCACAAAGGAAAGAACCCCATAGATCAATGCCCTAGGGCAAGTAAGTTTGATTGGGTAATACGGGAGGCCTATGGAGGCTCGGTGGAAGTGGTCCCATGTATTGCAGAGGAATTTATGGGAAGAAATTCCAAGGAGATCAACATCCCAGTGGAGAACAGTTTTGATGCATTAAATCATCTGAAGGGAGATCAGATGGATAGCCAAGAAGTGGAATCTGAGGTAGAGGAGACTCAAGAGAAGGATTTAGAGGAGAAAAATTAGAGGAAGGAGCGAGGAAACTAATAATACGAGGCAAGGATACTCAGGAGGAAGAGGTGAACCACCAAGATCAGTGTAACCCCAAAGCAGGGAAAAAAGAATCTACTAATCAAGAAGCTAAGAGCACGAAATCATCTCCACTGTCAGAAAGACCAGTTAACCTAGAAAGCCAGATTGTTACCCCAAAGACCAAGACTGACCTATCCAAGATGGTTACTAGAAGCCAAGTGAATCCCAAGGAACCCCAGCCTAGAGCGGATGTATGGGGATATGGTTCGGTAGGAAGAGGGAAACCTAGCAATGCTACCTTAAGGGAGAAAGAAGCAGAGCGAGGAGTGGTTGATGGCACTCAAGCTGTATTGCTCTTTGGGGCGAAGGCTCGAGGATCCAAAGCCCATAAATGAAGATTCTTTCATGGAATATTCGTGGGAGTAATCCTGCAAAAATAAGAGCTTTGTATGCTCTTAGACAAGAACACAAACCGGATATGATTTTCTTGCAAGAAACTAAAATGGAGGAGAGTAGAGTTATTCCTTTTAAGAATAGGACTTGGCGAGAAGTTGAAGTAGTAGGCCAAGAGGCCACTGGAATAGCAGGAGGGTTCTTGGTTATGTGGAACAAGAATGTGATTGATAGTAGAGTGATTCTGATGTCTAGTTGGTTTATTTGTCTCTTATGTGTGGATAAAACCACGCGGGAAGAGTGGATCTTAACGAATGTATATGCTCCAGTTAGACAGGGACTAAGAAGGGTTCTTTGGAGTCAGCTAGCTGAATTGAGGGAGACGGTCCCCAACTACCCTTGGATTGTGGCGGGGGATTTCAATTGCTACCTTAATCCTGTAGATAAATTGGGGGGCTCTCAAAGAATAACTAGCGATATCTACGAGTTTAGAGATTTTGTTGAGCAACATGAGCTGATGGATGTGGACCTGCGTAGATTCTCCTATACATGGTCTAACAAAAGATTGAAGGAAAACCAAATTCAGATCAGATTAGATAGGTTTCTTCTTTCTCAAGAATGCCTAGAGAGGTTTGGGGACTCTTCATTAACGGCACTCCCAAGAATCGGGTCTGATCACAACCCAATTCTATGGGAAATAGGGGAGGACTCTAAGAAAAGATACATCAGACCCTTTCGATTCGAACTTATGTGGTTCCAACATCAGGATCTCAAGGATCTGGTTGCCCAATGGTGGGACAAAAAGTATAATGGTTCGAAACTAGCCCAAGTGGCATGTAAACTAAGGAATGTGAAGGCTAACATTAGAGAGTGGAACAAAACTTCCTTTGGCAATATTTTTGTTAAAAAGGTAGAACTAAAAGACAAGATCAATGAACTACGGGAGAAGGCTGAAGTCGGAGTAGCTTACGAGAGGATCGAGAAACCGGGAGAGGGAGGCGTTGGCCGAATACCACACGGTGCTAGGATTTGAAGAAACCTTTTGGAGGCAGAAATTCAAGTTGCGTTGGTTAAAGGAGGGTGACAGAAATACAAAGTTCTTCCATGTCTCTACTCTTCGCCATAGGAGTACTAACGAAATTAAGGAGATCAAGATGGCCGATGGGTCTAACACCAAAGATATGGAAGACATAAGGAGGGAAGCGGTTGAGTACTTTAAATCGTTGCTAGAAGATGTAAATCCGACTATTGAAGAAGAGGACTCTCTGTTGGCAGCCATTCCACCCCTCGTAACTGAGAATCTTAATGGATTCTTACTTAGTCCTTTCACAAAGGAGGAAATCAAGAAGGTGGTTTTTGACATGGATGGTAATAGCTCCCCAGGACCGGATGGCTTCCCCGCAGCTTTCTTCCAGAAGTTTTGGGATATCCTAGGCAATGATGTAGTGGAAGCTATAATTGAGGCTCAAAAGGACATGGAAATCCCAGAAGGAGTTAATGCTACATTTTTAGTCCTCATCCCTAAACTAGTGGGAGCAATGGAATTTTCCAGTTTTTGCCCTATCAGTTTATGTAACACTCTGATGAAGATTCTCACAAAAACAATCGCCAATAGGTTGAAGGTTATCCTTCCTTTCATCATTGATATGAACCAAGGAGGCTTTGTGAAAGGGTGACAAATACTGGATGGTATCATCACAATTCATGAGGTTATTCATTCAATGGTGGCTAGTAAGGAAGCAGGTATGTTACTAAAGCTTGATATGAATAAAGCCTACGACCGGGTCTCATGGCGGTTCCTCACCAAGATTTTGGGTAAGTTTGGTTTCTGTCCCCGGTGGATTAAGTTGATTTTTAGTTGTATCTCTACTACAAGATTTTCTGTCATGGTGAATGGGTCACCCTCCGGTTACTTTAAGAGTGAAAGGGGGTTGCGACAAGGAGATCCTTTGTCTCCATACTTGTTTATTATTTTAGCGAAAGCATTGGGTAGGAACATTTCAGCAGCGGTGGCAGATGGTCGATTGGAAGGTTTCAAACCAGCCTCAACAGCAGAGCCAGTGTCTCACCAACAGTTTGTGGATGATACAATCATTGTGTCCAAAGCCTCGGTGCCTCAGGCTAGGAAGCTGAAGAGAATTCTAACCAAGTATGAGACAGAAGCAGGACAATACATAAACTATAAGAAGAGTAGCATCTATTTCTTTAACATGCCTGGTGGGAGGGAGGAAAGAATAGCTAACCTCTTCGGTTGTGGAAAGGAGCTTCTACCGACAACTTATCTAGGCATGCCTATGTTCGAAGGAAGAATGAAGGCTACATTGTGGAACTCGATCATTGACGAGGATCTCCAAAAAGTTAGCGGGGTGGAAGGGCAGCCTTCTCAGCTCACGTAGGAAAAGCCTTATTAGTTCAAACTACTTTACAAAGCATTCCAATTTACTACATGTCTCTATTTAGAATGCCTGCAAAGGTTCAAGCTACATTGGAGCAAATTCAACGCAACTTCTTGTGGTCAGGTTCAGAGGAGAGAAAGAGAATTTCGTTGGTAGCATGGAATCAGGTGTGTGCAAGCAAGGATCAGGGGGCACGGGGCTAAAGAGAATGAAAGAAATGAATCAAGCTCTGATTGGAAAACAGGTATGGAGATTTATCAATAATGATCAATTGGGATGGGTAAAACTTCTTAAGGCAAAATATATCAGAAATAATCAGGACTTCTTGAAAGTTGATAATCTCCCTAGAGGATCCTATTTTTGGAATTGTTTGCTCGAATGTCGGGAGGTAGTCAGGAAAGGCATCAGATGGAGAATTGGTAATGGAAGACAAGTGGACTTTTGGAAAGACCCGTGGTTGGAAGAGGCCCCTATGAAAGATAACTTAGACCTTCAGGTCCTCCAACATAAACTTTCGAAGGAAATGGGAGGAAAAGTAGGGGATTTTATTGTTGTAGCACGGAAACTTCCTCTTGGAAGAAAATCACGAGTTCATAATCTGTCGAGCAAGAGAAGGTGGCCCTAACCAAACTCAATGATGCTTTAAGGGTGTTCCCGATCATTCCTGGGGAAGGAAGAGACAAGGCGATTTGGGGCAAAACTACAAGTGGGATCTATTCAGTAAAAACTGCCTATAAGTTAATCCACTCAGGATTCAATGGTTGGACTCCGACTTCTATTATTTGGTTAAATAATTTAACCCCAAAAATAGCTTTCTTCTTTTGGTTGGCAGTTCAAAATAAGATTCTGACAACAGATAATCTGCAAAGGAGAGGTTTCCAATTCATCAATCGATGTATCTTGTGTGAGAAAGCGATAGAATATGTAAGTCATATATTTCTAACTTGTGAATTTTCTTGTACGAGTCTTCCAAATGATCTGTCCAAATTTCATATAGATTGGGTCTGTCCAAATAGCATGTCGACTTACGCATACGGTGGGCTTCCCCCTTAGGGCAAAGCTTTTGACTTGGCTCTGGAAGCTCGGCTTACCCCATTTTTTATGGGGGATATGGAATGAGAGAAATAAGAGAGTATTTAAAGGACGTAAGAAAGATCCGAGGTTATGTGGTAATAAAATAATCGAGCTTTGAAAGAAAAGCTGGAAAACTTTCTTCTTCAAAAATGAGACCATGTCTCTAAGGGAAAGGAGGATTTTGTGGAGCCGGGAGAGGAACTTCCAGGACCTAGACATTACAACCAACCCACGGGATGGTGTCAAGTGGATACCCCCACACAAAAGTGGGTTAAGTTTAATTTTTATGGGGCAGCTAAAAGGAAATCCGGGGCTGCGGGAGCGGGGAGGAGTTTTGAGAAATGAGGAAGGAAAAGTGGTCCTTGCCTTTGCAGAGCCTTTGGGAACTCAAACAAATCATTTTGCGAAGCCGAGCCTGCATGCAGGCAATGAGAATTGCCAGACTTGAGGGTTATAAGGAAGTTATCTTTGAAGGGGATTCACTTAATATAATCAAGGCAATTAAGGAGGATAAAGACCCCAGTTGGACCATCTTGGAGCTTATCCTAGAAGCAAAGATTCATAAATCTCATTTGGTTAATGCCCGAATCCAACACACCTTCAGAGAAGGGAACCAGGTGGCGGATCTAATGGCAAATATTGCAGTTTCTGTTGGGGAGATGCAAATTTGGAAGGATAACTTCCCTCAAGAACTATTGGTGTTGGCTTCTAGAGAAGAGCTAAGATCAAACCTGTTAGAGCATCAAGAGATCAGAGGGGTTGATGATGAGTAATCCGACAGATGGAATTAGGCGAGAAAAGGCATCCCATTTGTTTGGGGCATAGGAGGTGACAAGTGTACAGTACAACAACCTAGTGGTATTAGTAAGTGCTAGGTGTTGTTTGGTTTTTGTTTTATCCTGAATAGTCAAGCGACAAGTATAGGACTGTGGACTCTAAGTATGGCTTAATGTGGGTCTTAGAAAGATCCATTTTGTATTTTGATTATACGGGCTTGATGCTAGAACCAGCCCATTTTGACTTTGTAAAAGGTTTGTGGACCTTATAACCACCTCTACCTTATACCAAAAAAAACTACTAAACCTTCATCATACTCATTATTATAATATAATATAATAATATAATAAACCTTAGGTCATGTGTAGCCCATTCCAACTATCCATAATACCCTCACACAATATAATACCATATCATCATATACCCCATTCCTAGGTACTAGAGCAAGATTGCATTAGGATTGATGCTTTGGAGGTATTTTCCTTCATTTATTTTCTTCAATAGGAAGAACATCAAATTCCTTTATGGTATTTATCTTCTCAGGATTACACACTATTACTCATGTAAAGGCCAAGCTTGGCCTAGCAACTATGCTAGTTTATAGCAGTTATCTAGCCTAAGATAGTGGATAAGATGGACATGTGGAAGTGGAAGGTGGATCAAGTGGAGTAAACTATATGGTAATGGAGGGAAAATAGTGGGAGTGGGATATGATGGTAGTTATGCTAATGTTTCAACTAGTAATGACATTATTGGTGAGGGCATAGCTAATGGTGGTGACATGGCATATGTAACAAAGGGTTGCATAGTGGAAACTTGGATGGTAGGTGATGGAAATGAAATGATAAGTATGCTCCTCATCATGACAAAAGCTATTGGAAATAGGGGTTCTTATAGAACCATGAGCTACACTAGTGGAGGGTGAGAGAAGTGCAGTAGATAAATGAGAAAGGATATAAGTGGTAATATAAGAAGAACAAATAAATAAATAAGGGAGTTTTGTGGATGGTGATAGGGAAGTGAAGGTGTTTGCAGTATTATCCATGATGTTGATCATTTTGAACTTGGGAGGGGATCCTCCTTGAGGAATTTTCTCCTCCTTAAGTTGGGTTATTTACTTTTGTTACTCCTACATCAATGCAACCTCATAAAACATTGATCCATACCTTAAAACTCCTTTACACTTTGATTGCAATATGCCTTACCACCAAACTAACAAGTGTTAGCATTATAGATGTGTAGCAGAGATATTGATTTTAGGTATTGATATCTTCTTTGGCCTCTTGAAGCTTGATGGGTTGGTTGCTAATTCACTAAATATTTTCTTCCTTTGTGCACTTTTAGGGTGCCTTGTATCCAAAATGGAGAAGAATTCATCATCAAATAGGTTGTCTTTATTAGACTTTGTGATTGTACCTATTGCAAAATATTACATTATTTGGCATTTTATACTTTTGTATTTTTTGTAATCATTTAACATTTGTAATTATTAGGAGTTTAATAAAATATAATTGCATGTAAAATGAAAGAGACATATCTCCTAAGATATTGAGAGGAGGTGAAGCGATAGTTGAAGACGAAGATAAAATGACAAGAAGAGGCACCATTATTTATAAAACTATAGCTAAAAAATTTATCTATAAGAAAAATATGTATCATGTGTGAATAAGACGTGTACATTTTGTGAATATATTTTTCTTTGTGTTTGAATCTTGATGTATGAATTTATTGTTAAATTTGGACCTTAAGTTAATAGTGGTATCAAGCCACCATTGCCTAAGTTGTAGCTATTAGAATTTGAAAGAAAGTCAAATTTAAGGAAGCATGAAGTAGCTAAGAATAATATTGGAGAATGAAAATATGGCTAGCTAAAGAGAGTGCTAGAAATTGCTAGAGGATAGACAGAGAATTAGAGATGTTATGCTACTTTATTAATAGAAGAAATAAGAAGAAAATATCAAGCTTGAAGAAAGTAGCTTGTCAGAAGAAAGGAGAGAAGTTTAAGAGAACAAGCTTGAAGAGAGTAGCTTGTAAAAAGAAATAAGACTCTCGTATCAAAGCCATATTTTTTCATTGTCATAGGAAGTTGTAGTCATTATTGTGTGACCCAAGTTTGAGTTGAGGGATAAATAGAGTGCCCAAGACAGGTCCATAGAAGGACCTCAAACAAGCAGGTGAAAGAGAGTGTTACATAATAGAAGTCAAAGGAGTAAAAAAACCACGAGAGATCAAGTCTAGAGAGCCAATTGGAGAGGATGTTGGAGAAGTAAAAGAAGCTAGAGAAGCCATTGAAACAAAAGTAGGAAATAACCTATTGTAGGTAAGCAATAAATGCTTGAAGAAGAACACAATTTGAGGATGTGTAACATCCAACAAATTCAAAGAAGAAACAAGCTCAAGTGGAGTGTAATGTTCGACAAAAAGGAGTTGGTATCTAACACAAGTAGAAGGTGAAAAGAGCATAGCAAGTAATGAACCACCTCTGACAAAAAACCATAGTGTGACAATTTTGTCTCATTATAAAGGTATTTAATTATTATTGGAAATATGTTGAATATTTTCCATCTAAAATGTACTGGACACTCTCCATGTATCCTCATAAGGATTCGAGAGCCGTAACCCCCGATGAAAGTTTTAGAGTTTCTTAAGCTATTTTTAGATCCATATGGGTTGTTTAGGGTTATATATTGGAACCCATGGTTTTTCACCCATGGTATTGTAAAATCCTTTCTTGTGCTGTTATTATTTAATTGCACTTGTATCAGGGTTTGAAGTGAGATGAGAGATGAACATTATTGTATTGGAGATAATTAAGTTTATATAATAAGGAGATATTAGTGTGTTGGATTTTTCTCCTGTAAGGGTTTCCCAAGTGAAATATTGTGTTATGTGTGTCTATTATCTTCTTCTTCTTTCCTTTGATTATGTATTTACTATTTTTCTCAATTTAGTTTATCAGGGTCTTTTGCTCTTCAATTATTTCTCTAAGGTTCAAGAGAAATATTGAAAGGAACTATTTTCTCAAAGAAAAGTTTTATAAGAAAAAGAAGATATTAGAAAAATATTAAAAAGAATAATTATTAAAAGAAAAAACAAGTTATATTTGAAAATAAATTTGAAATATTAAAGGTGGAAAAATATAGAAGGTTGATGGAAATTATATGAGAATTAATTTTGAAATATTAAAAGTGGAAGGCCGCTGGAAATAATTAATACAAAGGATATAGTGAAAGGAAATATATTAAAAAAAGGTTGAAAGGAAACCTTTGCAAGGAAAATATTGAAAGGGAAAGAGAAAAGTTAAATAGAGGAATTCAAAAGTGAAATTTGAAGGAAAGGTATAAGAAAAATTTATAAGTTGAGAATTGAAAGTTTAAAAAAAAAAATGAAGAAAGAAAAAAATATTATTGTTACAAGAGATATTTTGAAAGGTTGAACAAGAAAATATTGGGAACATAAATATTTGAAGATAATTTTATGAAGCCATTTTTATGTGAATATTTTCTATAATTTTCACAAATTTATTTGGAACTATAATAAATTAATTAGGGAGTAAAAAGAGGAGTTGCCCTCCTTGTACTTAGGGATGACCATGTTTAAATGTATAATGAAGAAAGAATTATGGAATCCTATTATGGAGAGATTTCATAAAAATCTGGCAAGGTGGAAAGGCATGCTTTTAAGCCAATTTGGAAGCTTCAATTGGTGAAAACTCTACAAAGCTTACCTATTTACTACATATATTTATTTAAAATGCTAGCTAAAGTAGCAAACAAGTTGGAAAAAATTCAAAGGAGATTATTATGGACTG
This sequence comes from Wollemia nobilis, assembly GCA_028583015.1. Taxonomy (NCBI): domain Eukaryota; kingdom Viridiplantae; phylum Streptophyta; class Pinopsida; order Araucariales; family Araucariaceae; genus Wollemia; species Wollemia nobilis. The sequence goes on along the minus strand of JAQPPZ010016981.1, from coordinate 43,919,750 downwards.
GGATAGAGGAAAAACAAAGAATATCTTTGGTAGCTTATGATAGGGTGTGTAATCCTAAAAATGAGGATTGGGACTAAGAAAAAAGAAAGGGTTTAATAAATCCTTGGCTAGCAAAATTAGATGGAGGTTGAATCAAGAGAATGAGACCTTATGGATAAAGATAATCAAAGCTAAATATCTAGATAATAATAACTCTTTTCTAATATGTGTAAACCCTCCTTCAAGTTCCTCTCTTTGAAATGATTTTGTTAAGATATGATCGCTTCTTTGGAAAGGGATTTGGTGGAAGGTTGGAGATGATTCGTAGATTTATTTTTAGGAAGACTTGTGGCTCATGGATACTCCTCTCAGACTAATTGACGAGTTGAATCCTGCTAGAAATACTTTGGTTGATTCCTTCGAAATAAAAGTAAATTTTTTTATAAATAGAGGAATTGATGGCAAGCAATGGAAAAGGATTGATAGGTATTCTTGTTCGAGGGACACTCAACAAGAAATTATGAAGATAAATAAATTACTACAAGGATATAATTTAAGCTAAAATAAGGACAAAGATACTATTATTTGGGTTCTCAATTCCTATGGTAGATATTCAGTTAAATTAGGATATGAATCCCATATCTCTCCCTCCCTAGGTAGCTTTGATGCAAATAACATTTAGAGACAAGTTTTTAATTCCAAATGTTACCTTCTTCTTGTGGTTGGCTGTACAAAATAATATTTTAACATTGGGTAACTTAATGAGAAGGGGATTTTCTCTCCCAATAGATGTGTGTTATGTTTTAAAAGTGAAGAATAATCAAGCATATGTTTATGGAGTGCCCCTTCTCTTCAAGGATTTTTGAATTGATGATAAAGGAATTTGAAATTTAGTGGGTGAAGCCAAAGGATGTTATAAATTTATTAGAACAATGGAAATCTCCCTTTTTCAATTTAGGGTTATCTCAAGCTTGGAAGCTAGCCTTGCCTCACTTTTTTGGGGGTATTTGGAAAGAAAGAAATAACAAAATCTTTAAGGAAATGTACAAGAATTAAATCTCAACCTTCAAAAAAAATTTGGTTGTAGTTAAAGATAATGTCTCTATTACACCTCATCATAATAATGGAGGAAGAGTAGTGAAAGCTATAATTGCTTTAAAATGGGGCTTTCCTACAAGCCAAAATTTTTATTTGACCCAAAAAAATTGGCCAGATGGAATACAGTCTAGAAACTATGGTCTCGATGATAGGGTTCTTATCAAGCAATGTAGTGACTATGGTCTTTATGGTAGGATATTGTTCTATTATAGGGTTTTTGTTTTTTGGTAGGTTTCCTGTTGAGTGGTGAGATAGTGGGATACTATTCTATGGTAGGATTATTATTCTATGGTAGGGTTCTTATTGAGTAGTGTGGTGGCTACGATCATTGCATCCTTGGAGGAGGTTAATATAGTGCATATCTATTGAGAGGGCAACCAAGCGATGGATTGGTTGACCAATAAAGGTGTAGAAAAACCTAAACCAATTCTATAGAAGGATTATTTTCCTAGTGAGTTGAGAGGGAGTTGCAATCTTATGATAGAGAGATGTATGGTTAAATTATTAATCAGTGGTTGCAATATTTATTCACCTCTTGTAGTCATAGGAAGTGAAGCTTTTCAGGTTTTTTCCCTATAAGGGATTTATGTGAGTTCTTGTCTTGTTCTACTACTACAATTCTCTAAATTCTTCATCGTTTTATTTAATATAGGAGTGGTATTGTAAAAAATGGTTGGGGCCTTTTCGAAAATCCCTTCTTTTCACCATAATAAAAAAATTTAGGGAGTCAAAAGGTTTTGTACTTCATAATTAAAAGAAAATTTCAAACTTCTCCTCATCCAAGAAAATTATAAAAAATGAGATAAAGGAAAAATTAGTATTAACTAAGAGATTCTACATCTAAAGGAATTGAAATTCAATTCCAAAAAGTTCTTCATCAAGTTTCTTTCACAAAGCATCAAAGAACCAAAATTTTATTAGAAGAGGGTCCCAAAAAAAAGGAAAATGCTTGCACCATTAAACATCATGGGAAAAGCAAAGAAAAAATAAATGAAGAAATAAAGTAATATTAAAGGTTGTGCATCATCAAAAATTAGTATATATGAAGGAAAACAAGAAAGAATTCAAATGAATGGGTTATAAAAAATGAGTTTGAGATCAAAATCTTGTAAATAATACTCTAAACAAAAATAAGATGAAGTATTGAGTAATAAACTTAAAATAATGAGTGAAAAACATGACACATGTGACCTACTTCATAACGTCAAGATAGTTCTCTTAAAAATGATTGTGAGTTAGAGAATTTTTATGCATAAAATGTTTGGGAGATAGTCATTATATGTGATCGTCATATTGAAACCTAAATAGCTAGAGATATTTTTCAAGAAGATATTGATGAAAATGAAAATTTGTTAAACTTGAATTCTTGCTTGCATTCAATTCTAATAAACACTTTAAAATATGAATCAAAAAAATTAATGTGGTACCTAACAATGATTCATAAGAAGCTAAAAAAGGGGACTTCTCAACACCTAAGGATTACATACATTTTGTTCTTGAAGAAGTTAATGAATGCTCTACAAATATTGCTACATTACATGCTAAAATAGGAAAAATAATATACATAGCATTCCTCACTCTTAATATCCTTGCAAGAAAGTACAATAGGGAAGAAAAGATAAAACCCAAAATGAAAGATGTGAGTTATGACACTAGTGATATTCATCAAAAGAAAAATATGAATTGCAATACAAGTGATTTGAGGCCCATGATAACAAATGTGTGTTGTGATACTATAGATCTATATAAAATGTTAGATGTAAGTTGTGATACTAGTGATTTGAGACCCATAATAAAATATGCATGTTGTGATACAAAGGACCTTGTTCAGGGAACATACATAGCATGTGATAAAAGGGATTTAAACATTGTTCGTGAAGACAAATAATGTGTTCATTGTGTTGATTACATAGGGAATATTTGTGTAGGCTATGATAGAAATAACAATGGCATAAATAACTCTAGATGTGTTTATGGACATTGTGTTGATAATAGTTTGAGATATTCATATGATGACATAGACAGTAATAGTATAAGTTGTGTTGAAATTATTCAATGTGATAATGAAATTAGTTATTTTAAAAGACATACTCAAGGGATTGGTTCAAAATTGATAAATAAAATTGGATATAGAGGTACAAATTTGGGAAAATATGGGTAAGGTATGAAAGAGCCCATTGTACCAAAAATAAGACCAAAATGTGATGGCATTGGATATACAAGACAAACACATAATAATGAATTTGTATCAAGGACTAATTTTGTGACATGAAATAGTGACACCAAATTTCTGATAGGGATTGATAAAACTGGTTTTGTGATAGGTAAAAATGGAGGACAAATACAAATTCCAAGGAAAATAAGAAGTGGACTAATAATCATGATAAAGCACTTGGTAGGAAAGATTCTATTCGTGAAGGATTAGGGCATTTTTTTTTTTAAAACATCTCATCATTTGGGAGCCATATCGTCACAAAGGTTTATCTGATTCAACTAATTCTTTGACCAACTTATGTGAAATTTGAATAGCTTTAAAATGAGTGGTCATATAAAGGAATTCAAGAAATATTGAGGGAGACACAATCCTATCAAGTCAATCATCAAGAATAAGGGCAATGCTATTTTTTCAAGTTGAAAAAAATGAAATTGTAAATATTTTTCAGCTAGGGTTCGGATGATGAGAGGAGCAATGAAGGGCTAGGACTTCAGTGAGGCAAGAAATTCTATCTAGGCATAGGAGTTTTTTACTAATTTTCTTTTTCCCTTCTTTTTCTTAGAAATTTTGCATAAAAATTATTACAATTTTTCTTATCAAATATTATATTTACTATAGGATATTATGGTAATTTTCAATAGATTTGGAGTTTTAGTTTCCTTTCCATGGACCTATTTATAGCTAAATCCTTAGAATCATCTCTAGTGGTAAATGTTAGTGAGCGCAACATAGAGGATCCATCCTTGTTGTTCCAAGATAGGATTATTTTTGGTAAGTTTAATGGGTATTGGCCAGGGGCTTCCACCTTGAGAAAATGGATTGATAGGAGTTGGAAGTCTTTAGGAGAGATTCTATCATTTCTTCTCAAAGTCTTCATATACATTTTTTGTTCTAGGTAAGAAAGAGATAGAATCCTAAAGGGGTCCTAGGTTTATGGGAAGAGCAAGACTCTTACTTACTTGTTGGTATGAAGATTTTTTACCTGAAAATGTAAATCTATTCCTAGTACCAGTCTGGGTTAGGATGTATGGGTTCCCATTAAATTTTGGGAATAGATAACTTCAAGGAAATAGGAAACACTCTAGGATAATTTCTTGAGATTTTAGATATTATGAAAGATGGATTCTTGGCTATTTATGCTCAAATATTGGTCATGATTGATATAAGTAAAGCTTTACAAGAATCAATCATTCTTAAGTATGGGGATAAGATGTGGACCCAAATCAAATATTATGAAAAGATATATTTTATATGTATAATATGTCATGATGTGGGGCATATTGAGATATCATGCCCTAAGAAGAGTCTAGCATAATCATATGTAGAAAACCATAAGAGATACTTACAAATGGATACAGATGAAGATGGTTTTCAACTTCTAAAAAATAGATCTAGAAACATGAAAACAAATAAATAGTGGATACCGGTAAGGAAGGATATTGGAAGAAATACCAACTCTTTTGAGGCTTTAGCCTATGAAGAAAAAGTAGATCAAAACTTTGAGGACACAGTGCAATAAGCTCAACATATTAACAAGAAACCATTTATTCAGTATGATCCTGATTTAGGGATGAACATTATTGATGAACCTAAGGAATGTGTCTCATAAAATTTTGAAGTATCTCTTAAAGTACCATGCACCATTCAAGAGAAAAAATGGTAAAGAAAATGTAGTTTTAGAAGTTAATCACCTCTCCCATTAATAAGGAAGTACCAAAAAATAAGCAGATTAAGTCCAAAGCTTCTGTAGCAAATCCAAGAGAGGATAATAAGGACTTCTCCTAATACAAGCAAGGCAAAAAGAGGAAAACCCTAAAATTATCAAGCAAGATCTAGGGAAGCAAGAGCAAACATAGAGAAAGGAACACAAACTAAGTTAGTTGAACTCATCTTTACCAAATAACAAAATGATATTGGTAATTTGTAGGTGGGACCAATAGCTCCTAATGAGACATGATTATAATCTCATGGAATATAAGGGGTTCTAATACCCCCTCAAATTAAAGGTGTATCAAGGACCTTTATTTAAGTAATAAACTCAATATTATTTATATATAGGAAACTAATATGACAAAAGAAGTTTAAAAAACTATGAAAGTAGTGTGGGCTAGATGTGAATGAGATGCTATAGATTCTAAAGGAGCAACAAGGGGAATTCTAACTTGTTGGAATCCTACTAGAAACATCTTGTGTAACATTTCATAAAACTAGGCATTGGATAGCCTATTTAGTCACTTGCATCTTTGCAGATATTCATTTCATCCTTATCAATGTTTATGGATCTACAACTTAGTCAGGTAGATTATAAGTTTAGTGTGGGATTGAAGTATTTATGAGAAGTAAAGACCAAGAAAATGGATTCACGATCATAGGATATTTTAATTCCATAACCAAGCTAGATGAAAAAAATGGGGGAATTAGAAAATTAACCCAAAGTATGAGAGATTTCTTAGCTTTTACTCAAAATAATAATCTAAGGGAGGTTGATTTTGAAGAAGACATACATGGACCAAAAATAGGAGAGGCCATAATATAATAGTAAAAAAATTACATAGATGCATACTCTTAGATCATTGGCTAGAAGAAGGAACTTGTGCTAAAATTAATACCTTATAAAGGATTGGTTCATATCACTAGCCAATAAGAGTTTTTTTTTGGTTGGATAATAAGGGATTGTACTTGGATCCCCCAACCTTGAAAAATTACAACTCTCTTATTTAGAGCTTGATATTTTACAAATAGATACACTTATCATCTCAATTGAGATGCTATAGCTAGAAACCTACACCATTTACATAAAATGATTGAATTTCTTATTTTCATTTTTTGGATCTTCTCAATTTTTTGTATGAATACAAATATTCTAGAATTTAGCATCATTCTCGACATTTTTCTATAGCAACCTTCACAATACCAAAACTTCACCTCTACTATATTTGCATTACATCTTAGTAGAGTAATATTTTTAAAACATTGCACTATCATAGTCCACTTTACCAAATCTGGATTGCTAGTTTCCTTCCTGAAACACAAGTGCAACCACAAAAATTATAATAAATAGTTTATATGAAAACACATTATTGATATAAAATGAAGCATATATTACCAATTAAAGACATTAAAGTAAATATTAATCATTATTTGATTCAGGTAGACAACATTTTCTTGTCAACTTCAGCTAAACTTACGACTTCCTCTAAGCATGGGAAGGAGAATTTCACTTCATGATCCTCAATCAAAATCCCTCTATTGGCTAGCCTATCTACACATTTGTTTATTTCTCTTAATATATGTGTAAACCTACTTTATTTCCCTTCCTCTAAGCTGCCCAAACTTCAACTTCATTGTTTGTCTTAAATCCACTATTGAAAGCGTAGTGAAACAAAATCTCTCCTCTATTATTTCTAATTATTCCTTCTCCTCCTACTGGTCTTGGATTTCCTTTATATACTCCATCAAAATTCAGTTTAACCCACTCCACATCTAGTGGTTTCCACATTATATTATTTGTCTTCTTTTTTCTTCTCTTGTACCCAACATCATAATTCTATTTAATGACTTGACCTCATCTATCAAGGCTCTCTACTTCTAGATTAGGGATTGGGTGAGTTGATAAGGTTGGTTTAGACTCCTCTATGGCTAAACATATCTTCCTTTTCATTACCTCTAAACTACTTTCCTTTCCTTTAAATATTCTTATATTCCTTTTTAGCCATGCAGTCCAAAGTATTGTATCTTTTAATATATCCTATATTGTCTGTAAAACCTCACTTTTTAAGTGCTATGCCATTGCTTTAACCAATATTCAATTCTTCTATTCATCACCATGGATTTACCAAACATATTAGGAATCCATTGCCATAGTTTCCATACTATATAGCAATGTCCCAAGAGATGGTCTATACTCTCCTCCTACTTTTTACAAAGATCATATTGTGAGGGGCCATGAAAACCCCTTTTCATAAGTTTATCCCAGAATTAAATTCTTCTATGACCCACTATCTAAACAAATATTTTGACTTTAGGAATGCTTGGGCTATCCCAAATATCTCTCCATATTCTAGTGATATTACTATTTTTTTGGTGCTTTATAGTATAACCACTTCTTATTGTGTATTCTATTGAGCTATTCAACTCCAAAATTAACTTATCCTTGGCTCCCATTAGAATAATCACAATTGTTATATTTCTACTCAATTTCCTCCTAACATCAATGTATTGTATACTTGTAACAAAATATTCTTTCCATTTGTATCTTCCTTCTTGATATTTGTAGAAAATGTTTGAAATCTTATCGCCATATTTTTTCGTAAAGGAATCTCATCGAAGGTTTCAAAATTGGATCTAAATTGAGTGGTTTTTTATCACACCAAGTATCCATCCAAATAGAAAAGTTTTCTCTAGTTCCCACTACCCATCTTAAACCTTTAATCATTAGATACTGATTTTTTTAAACCATTCCAAAGAGCAAAACCATTTGGTAGAGAGAATGTAGTAAATATTAAAATTGGGTCATTGGGTTCAACATACTTAGAAGAATTTTTACCCATTGTATTTGACTCTCTTTGTACAATATCCAGATTAATTTTCCCCTAAGAGATAAGTTTGCATATTTAAGAACTCTTAAACCAAAAAATCCCCTAGTTTTATCATCACACATCTTGCTCCATTTCACCAAAGCAAATTTCATTTTATCATGTAAACCTAACCATAAAAAGGATCGCATAATATAGATTAAAATTTTTACAACATATTTTGGCATAGTATACAATGACATATAATATTTTGGAATGGCCTATAAGACTGACTTAATTAACTGCACTCTTCCTACTAATGATAACCATCTACCTTTCCAAGCTAGAAGTTTATTTTAAACTTTACTAATAACTAGATTCCATAATTCTATCCTCATTCTCCCCTCAAATAAAGGCATACCTAGATAAGTTGATGGTAAATTTACCTCCTCCATATGAACCTATAATTCTTGCTTTGATATTATTTGGAGTGTTAATGAAGTAAGTTTTGGATTTTGTCCTATTAACTTTTTGCCCTAATGTTCTTTTGCATTCCTTTAAAAATTTATTCAAAGCTTTGACCTCATTAATCCTTCCCTTTCAAAAAGGGTTGTATCATTTACAAAATATTAATGGGTGATGTTGTCGATGTTATTACTAACCTTAAGTTCACTTATAAGACCATATTTGTAAGCTGTATTTAAGTTCCTACTCAAAACCTCTTCCATAATAATAAAAAAAAATTAGGAGATAGAGGATCCTCCTTGTCTAAGGCCTCTCTTGGCTTTAAAAGATTCTATAACTAACCCATTGACCAAAATTGAATAAAAAACTGTAGAGACACAATATTTAATCCATCTAACCCATTCATTCCCAAATCCAAACTTTTCTAATATTGCAAAAAGAAAATCCAATTTAACCCTATCATAAGCTTTACTTATATCAAGTCTTAAGATCATTGTTTTCTCTTTTCTTGAAGTTTTTGACTGTATAATTTCATGAGCTACTATGATTCCATCCAGAATCTATCTCCTTTTTACAAATCCTCCTTTCTCTTTTGAAACATTTTTTTCTAACAATGGCTTTAATCGATTCACCATCACTTTGTAAATAATTTTATATGCCATGTTACATAGACTTATGGGTCTAAATGAATCAAAAAATTTAGTATCCTTATTTTTTGGAATTAGGGTAAGATATGTTGCATTTATTTTATAAGGTATATATTATTTTACCCTAGATTGTTCCACTACCATAAAGAATCCTTCAATATATCCCGATTATGTTGGTAAAATATTACAGAGAACCCATCTAGACCTAGGGATTTATCCTTATTAAAAGATAAAATAGCTAAATGAACTTCTAAAGTAATAGGCTCCATCAATTTCCTATTGTCTTCATTCATTATAATTGAAGGTACATCTTGAAGAAGTTTATCATTAAGAACTTCAAAGTCCTTTGATCCTAGAATATTTTTATAAAAAAACTTTACCTATTTTCTAATTTCACTTTGATCTTCAATACAAACTCCTATTGATTTAATTATACTAATTTTGGATGTTGATCTTTGTACTATAGCCATCCTATGAAAAAAATTTGTATTTTTATCTCCCTCTTTTAACCAAGTCTGTCTTGATTTTAGTCTTCAGAATTTATCTTCCTTAAAATATTATGATATTCACTAAGAAAATCCCTTTCCTTTGAGCTTGAATTATTATGCTCACCTTTTTAGAATTTTGAAATTTTATCTCTAAGTTATTTTTTCTCAAAAATATTTCCAAAAGTGCCCTTGTTCCATTATTTTAATCTAGATATCATAGATTTAATTTATTTTGGAAGAGCATACAACCCACCATTTCTTGAAGAATTTCAAGTTTGTGCTATCATATCAAGAAACTGAGGGTGGTCTTCCCACATCTGCTCATGATATTTTTTGAATTCACTTACCTCCATTTTAACTTTTACTAGCCAGATTTGAATCAATCCTTTTTAAGGTATTAATTTTAGCACAAGTTCCTTCATCTAGCCAATGATTTGAGAGTATGCATCTTTTTAATTTATTTGCTATTAGATTTTGGCCTCTCTTGTTGTTGGTCCATGTATATTTGTCTTCTTCAAACTCAACCTCCCATAGATTATTATTTTGAATAAAAGCTGAGAAATCTCTCATACTTTGGGTTAGTTTCCTAATTCTCCTAAAATTTTCATCCAACTTGGTTATGATATTAAAATATCCTATGATCATGAATTTGGTTTCTTGGCATTTACTTCTCATAAAGGCTTCAATCCCACTCCAAAATTCTAATCTACTTTACTGAGTTATAGGTCCATAGACATTGGTAAGGATGAAATGAATATCTGCAAAGTAGCAAGTGACTAAAGAGGTTATCCAATACCTAGTTTTATGAATGGTTACATATGAGGTTCTAGAAGGATTCCAACAAGTTAGAATTCCCCCTATTGCTCCTTTAGAATCCATAGCATCCCATTCACATCTTGCCCATACTATCATAGTTTTTCAAACTTCTTTTGTCATTTTAGTTTCCTAGATACAAATATTATCAATCTTATTACTTAAACATAGGTCCCTGATACACCTTTGCTTTAAGGGGTATTAGCACTCCTTATATTTTATGAGATTATAATAATTTTTAATTAGGGTCTATTGGCCCTACCTATGTATTACCAATATGAATTTTTTTTTTTTGGTAAAGAGAAGTTCAACCAACTTAGTTTGTGTTCCTTTCTCTATGTTTGCTCTTGCTTCCCTGGATCTTGCTTGATAATATGAGGATTTTATTTTTTTTGCCTTGCCTATATCAAGAGTAGGTATTTTTATTCTATTCCTTAGTATTCTTTCATAGTTTTTTCATCATATGTATCCTCTCCCAGGTCTACTATATAAGCTTTTGACTTGTCTTGCTTATTTTCTTGTTTTTCTTTATTAATGGCAGAAATATTAACTTTTAAAACTGAATTTTCTTTACCATTTTTTTCTCCTTAATGGTGCATGGTACTTCAAGAGAGTCTTAAAAATATTATGAAACAAATTCCTTAGGTTCATCGAGAATTTTCTTCCTTAAATCAAGATCATACTGATTAGATGGTTCATCGAGAATGTTCTTCCTTAAATCAGGATCATACTGAATAGATGGTTCCTTGTTAATATGTTGAACCTGTTGTACTGTGTCCTTTAAGTTTTGATGTACATTTTATTTATAGGCTAAATCCTCAAAAGGGTTGGTATTTATTCCAATATCCTTCCTTGTTGGTCTCCACTAATTATTTTCTTTCATTTTTCTAGATCTATTTTTTGGAAGTTGAAAACCATCTTCATCCATAACCATTTATAAGTTTCTCTTACAATTTTCTACATATGATTTTGTTGGGCTCTTATTAGGGCATGATCTCTTAATATGCTCCACCTCATGACATCTTCAACATCTAAAAGATATATTTTCATAATCTATGGTTTGGATTCACATCTTATCCCCATACTTAAAAATGATTAATTTTGGTAAAGCTTTACTTATATCAATCATGACCAATATCCAAGCATAAATAACCAAGAATCCATCTTTTGTAGTATCTAAAATCTCAAGGAATTATTCTAGAGTGTTGCCTATTGCCTTGAAGGTATCTATTTCCAAAAATTCAATGGGAACCCATACATCCTAACCTAGACTAGTATTAGGGATAGATTTATTTTTCAGGTGAAAAATATTCATACCAATGAGTAAGGAAGAGTCCTACTCTTCCCATAAGCCTAGGACCCCCTTTTAGGATTATATATCTTTATTACCTAGAAAAAAATAACTAGGAAGAAACCTTTGGGAAGAAAGGATATAATCACTCTTGAAGACTTCTAATTCCTATCAATCCATTTTCTTAAGGTTGAAGCCCATGGCCAATACCCATTAAATTTATCGAAAACCATCCTATCTTGTAGAAATGAGGATCTCTCTCTAAGGTGTACTTACTAACCTTTATAACTAGAGATTATTCTAAGGATTTAACTATAAATCGGTCCATGGAAAGGAAACTAAAACTCAAAATCTATTAAAATTTATTAAAATTTCCTATATCAAATATAAAATTTAATAAAAATTATAATAATTTGCATGCAAAAATTCTAAGATAAAGAAAGAAAAAAAACTCAGTTGAAATATTCTATGCCCATATAGAATATCTTGCCTCACTGAAGTCCTAGCCCTTCATTGCTCTTCCTATCATCCGAACCCTAGTTGAAAAATATTGCAATTTTATTTTTTGCGACTTAAAAATTTGTCACTACCCTTATTTTGGATAGTTGAATTCATAGGATTGTATCACCTTCAATATTTTTGGGATTACTTCATATGACCACTCATTTTAAGTATATTCAAATTCCACAAGTTGGTCCAAGAATCGACTGAATTAGATAACCATTCACAAATATATGGCTCCTAAAATATGAGACGTTTAAAAAAAACCTAATACTTCAGTAAATAGACAATCTTATGTAACCTATAAAAAAATGTCCATGTTATTTTTTAGTCATATTGAGTTATTTAGTGCCACCGAGTTTTGAACCTTGTTTTTGGCTACATCAACTATTTATCCCAACCGTTCAACCAATAAGAGTTATAATGGTGGTAACTAAATTAAAAAATATCATATTTTAAATATGAGTAGATGTGGGAAGATCATCCTCAATTTATTGATATGATAACACAAACATGAAATTCTTCAAGAAACAGTGGTCTATATACACTTCCAAAATAAATTAAATGAATGGCCTCTAGATTAAAAGAATGGAACAATAACACTTTTGGAAATATTTTTTAGAAGAACTAATAGATAAACTTTAAAAATTCTAAAAATGTGATCATAATAATCCAAGCTCAGAAGAAAATGAGTTGCTTAGTGAATATCATAATACCTTGAGTAAGGAAGAGAAATTTTGGAGATTAAAATCAAGATAAACTTGGTTAAAAGGAGATAAAAATACAAAGTTTTTTCATAGGATGGATATAGTACAGAGATGAACATCCAAAATTAGTAGAATTAAATCAATAGAAGGTGTTTGGATTGAAGACCAGAGTGAAATTAGAAAAGATCAAGGTCTTTTTATCAGAACATTCTAGGATCATAGGAATTTGAAGTTCTTAATGATAAACTTCTTCAAGAAGTACCTTCGATTATAACGAATGAAGATAATAAAAAACTTATGGAGCCTATTACTCTAGAAGAAGTTCATTTAGCTTTTTTCTCTTTTAATAAGGATAAATCCCCAGGTCCATACGAGATCTCTATAAAATTTTACCAACATAATTGGGATATAGTGAAGGTTTATTTATTGGTGGTAGTCGAACAATATAGGGTAAAACAATACATACCTTATAAAATAACTGCAACACATCTTACCCTAATTCCAAAAAATAAGGATGTTCAATTTTTTGATTCATTTAGACCCATGAGCCTATGTAATATGACATATAATATTATTTCCAAAGTGATGGAGAATCGACTAAGTTCATTGTTAGACAAAATTATTTCAGAATATCAAGGAGGAATTTTGAAAAGGAGACAAACTTTATATGGGATCATAGTAGCTCATAAATCTATACATTTAATAACTTCAAGAAAATAGAAAGCAATGATCTTAAAACTTGATATAAGTAAAGCCTATGATAGGGTTAAATGGGATTTTATTTTTGCAATATTAGAAAATTTTGGATTTGGGAAGAAATGGGTTAGATGGATTAAAGCTTGTGTCTCTACAATTTCATATTCAGTATTGGTTAATGGGTTAGTAAGAGAATCATTTAAATATAAGAGAGGCCTTAGATAGGAAGATCCTCTATCACCATATCTATTCATTATTATGGCACAATTTTTGGATAGGAACTTGAAGAAGGCTAAAAAATGTGGGCTTATAAGTGGACTTAAGGCTAGTAATAACATCAACATCATCACCAATCAATAGTTTATAGATAATGCAACCTTTTTGGAAGGGTAAGGATAAACTAAGCTAGATCTTTGAATAACTTGTTAAATGAATATGAAAGAGTATTAGGGAAAAAAGTTAATAGGAAAAAATCCAAAATTTACTTCCTAAACACTCCAACTAAAGTTAAAGCAAAAATTTGTAGGCTACTTCAAATGGAGGTAAATTTAATAATAAATTATTTATGGATGCCCTTATTTGATGGGAAAATGAGGATAGAATTATGAAATCTAGTTAAGTTCAGAATAAAGTAATAGAAAAATATTTAAAGAAAAGGAAAGCAAATTAGATGTAACGAAGAGGAAGATATTTTTAGCCATAAAGGAGTCTAATCCAACCCTATCAACTAACCCAATCCCTAATATATAAGTAGAGAGCATTGATAGATGGAGTCAAGTCATCAAATAAAATTATGATGTTGGGTACAAGAGAAACAAAAAGAAGGAAAAGAATATGAAGTGGAAACCACCAAATGTGGAGTTGATAAAATTGAATCTTGATTTATCATATAAAATAAATCCAGGACCAATAGGAGGAGGAGGAATAATTAGAAATAATAGAGGAGAGATTTTGTCTCATTATGCTTTCAATAGTGGATTTAAGACAAATAATGAAACTGAAGTTTGGGGAGCTTTAGAAGGGTTAAAAATATGCAAACAAATGAAATAGAACAAAGTATGGATGGTGGGTCTGAGGTGTAGACCAATTGGTGTGGTGAAACCCTGTAAGGAGGATGGATGCCTAAGGTTCAAATCTCAAGCCTCATTGGACTGAATGTTTATCCCTTTTCTTGCACTTTCAATGGTGTAAAAGGTTTAAAATGAATACAACGTGATGGTTATAGGGGTGGACTGCGAGGAGTATTGTGTGGTGGCTTTCGAGGTAGATAACATGAAATACTATGGCAATCATAGAGATAGACAACACACCTAAATTATTATGGTGGCTATCGATTCCACCATGTAAAAAACTATGGATGGAAGGTGATTCACTCATAGTAATAAATGAAATTTTGAGGAAAGCAAAGACTCCATGGAGCATACAAGAGATAATTATGAAAATTTCAAGATCTTGTTAAAGAGTTCAAAGAATTTAGGTTTACACATACATTAAGGGAAGTAAAAAAATGTGCAAATAGGCTAGCTAATAGAGGGGTTTTAATTGAGGATCATGAAGATAAATTATCCTTTCCATGGTTATAAGAAGTAGTAAGTTTAGTTGAAGCTGAAAAGAAAACATTGGTTACTTGAATCAAATAATGATTAAGATTTAATTTAATATTTTCCATTGGTAATATCTACTTTATTTTATAACATTAATGTATTTTTTGAGAAAAAGGTAAAAATTTTATTTAAAAAAACTCAAATTATACATCTATTGTTGATAACCTACTTTTCTTGGCAAGGCTTAAAATGCGACACAACTCTGTTCTCTTGAATGTCCAACTTTTAGAAGTTTTAGTCCCTGTTGGATGACCCCTAAAGGTATTGTATAAACCATTTTCTTTTAAATCCATAGACTTCACCCTGAGTCTATAAAGCCCTCTTTCTATCCTTATCCTTCCTTTCTTAGTTCCCTTATTGTAGTTTTTTTTGGGGTTGTGTCCATATATCTGCTTCATCCTCTGCCATATGAGAGTCCTCTTGGGTTTTAGCTTGCACTATCTCTAAATGTTTCCTAATTAGAGTCCCCCAGATTCTTTCCGTTGGTCTAAATTTCCTCGTTGAAAATCATATTATTACATTCCAACCAAAGTTGCCAGTAGATGAAACCCAAACCCAAATCCCAAGCTATCTTCAAGGATTTTTATTTGAATATATTGGTCTTTCAATAGTCCCAAAAGTTGTTCTCAATGAGAATGAATCTTTCTGATTGAAAAAAAATATTGTACCACAAAATATAGATTGTTTGGGCATAGGGACACAAAAAAAGGAGGTGGCCCATTGTTTCCTCCTCTTGGTGACACATTACACACCAGTTGGGTCCAATAAATCCACTTTCCTCATGTTATCCTAAGTCATAATAATGTTATGTGCAACCAACCACATAAAGGAATTTATCTTTGGCAATCCTTTGGGTTGCCATAATTACAAACAAAGGGTATTTGGACCAATTTGAGTGCTTTGGATAATATTTCTATAATCTTCTTTGATAGTATAAATTCCTAATTGGGTATGTCCCCAACCAAGTTGATCATGTCCATTACTCCTTGGCCACTTTTGTCTATCCATGATTTCTTTTAGTTATTTTTTCTCTTTAGCCCATTTTTCCCTCAACTCCTCTGGGACTTACAACTGACTAAGATTATCCTGTAGTTGATCTGGCATTTTAAAATAGTGGCTTATGAGATTCCACCATTTCCTCTAAAATTTTTCCTTGAGTCCTATTAAGTGGGGGTACTGATCAATTATGGGGGGAAATGTTCCCAAGAATCTTCCCATAGTCTAGCAATTTTTCCATCTCCCACTTTCCAGTATAACCCTTCTTTGATAAGTGATGCTCCTTTATTTAGAGCTTTCCAAGTCTCTCATCTCTCTCTTGATACTGAAAGACGAGAAATATATTTTGTATTTTGTGAGGGATAGTATTTAAATTTAAATACTTTACTCCAGAGTTGGTCAAGATGAGTTAGCCATATCCAATACAACTTGGTTGTTAGAGCTTGGTTGTTTGTTATTGTTGTTCTAATTCCCAAACCTCCAACTTCCTTAGGCTTGCAAACCTTATCCCAGCCGACTAGTGCCCTTATGTGGTTACCCTGCACTCCAAACCAAAGAAAGTGTCTCATCATCTTGTCCAAATATTATAGGATGCTCTTTGGGGTAGCTAAAATGGAGAATTTATACACTAGAATTGCATGTAATACTGATTTAAGCAATGTTACTCTTCCTCCAAAACTTAACCACCTATAAGTCCAATGCAAAAGTTTCAAGTGGATTATTTCTTTTATTGATTTTTATTCTTTATTTTTTAGGCCCTTATTTTTTAAAGGGATACCCAAATATTCTAAGGGTAGTGATACCTATGAGAATATGAGGATGTGGGTTATCTGTTCTCTTAATTTTTTTATCACATTAAAAAAATCACTATTGATTTTTTTTAATTTAGTAGTTGTACAGTAGCTGCTACGTAACACTCCAACATTTTTTTTATATTGATCACTTCTCTTATTGTTGCTTCTCCCCACATTCCTGTGTCATCCACAAATTGGAGGTGAGTAATATTTATGTTCTTGCTTATCCTTACCCCTAAAATGGTATTCTCTGCTTTCCTCTTTTGTATGAGTCTTCCCAAGCCCTCCATAAAAATGATGAACAAAAATGGTGAAAGTGTATCCCCTTGTCGGATTCCTCTGGAAGATTTGAATAGTTGGGATGGATTACCATTGATGAGCACTAAGAAAGAAACTATAGAGATGTATTCCATAATCCATTTTATCCATTCTTCTCCAAAACCAAATTTTTGCAGTATTCAGGCTAAAAATTCCCAACTTACTCTGTCATATACCTTGGATAAATCTAGCTTAAGGAACATACCTTTGTTTCCCTTTTGGAAAAACTTGTAAATAATTTATTGTTCTATCACAACTCCATCTAGAATTTTTCTACCCTACACAAATCCCCCTTGTTCTGGAGAGGTTAACCTTGGTAAGATTTGTTTCAACCTATTTACCATTAATTTTCTTATGATATTATAAACCACATTGCATAGAGTAATTGATATATAGTTAGTGAGATTTTCCATATCTCCACCTTTCAGGATGAGAGCGAAAAAGGTGTTATTCAAGGCTTTAAATATTCTTCCACTAGTCCTAACTTCTTCTACTGCTTAGGTTACATCCTTTGCAATTATATCCCAATAGGTTCTATATAACTCTACTAGAAATCCACTTGGACCTAGGGCCTTCCCTGTATGCATATCAAAAACTATTTATGTAACTTCTTCCTTTCTAATATCTCTTAAGAGCTCCTCATTTTGTTTCTATGAAATTAACATTGGTATGCTTTCTAAAATTTCCTCTTGGTGCTGAGTGGAAAGGTGTGTATTTGCAGTAAATAAAGTTAAAAAGTATATTTACAATTTATTGCATACCTAGGGTAGTAGTTTCCCTATTTTACTAACCAGTTCAAAATTTGTGATTTACAGTGCCAAATGGTGGATACTTTCTCCCCCATAAGAAACCTATCTAATATATATTTTATTATGAATGCTCCTTTTCTATTATTAGTCCATGTGTTGTTGCATCCTGGTGGGAGTATGAATAAAATATAGGTATTCTGATTGAGCTAGCAATAGTCTATCCTTCTCATTGAGCTGGGTCAAACCCCCTTCTTGATCATGCACTAACATTTTAGCATTGAGATACCCTCCCACTATCCAAAAGTCTTCCTAATGGGTTTCCCTCAATTGTTGTACTGCCTTCCATTGGATTTTTTTAGCTCGTACCTCTATCATACCATAAAAATTAATTATCATCCAAACCAGCCTAGAGTCCCTCTCCCTAAATCTGGTCATGAGGATTCCTTTAGCTAAAGCTAATTCTATCAATTGGAAGCAATTTTTATTCCATAAAGTGGTTATTCCTCCTAAAAATCCTTGAGAGGCTTGGATCATAAAATATACCTACCCCCAACATTCCTTGGCAATATTTTCCATAGCTTCTAAGGAAGTTCTAGATTCCTGTAGCAAAACCACATCTAGGTTGTTTTCTAAAATCATTTTCTTGACAACCAATTGTCTAGGGTGGTTGTTTAAACCCCTTACATTCCATTGTTTATAATAATTAAGGGTATGTATTGTAGAAGTTGGCAATCGACTTCACCCTTCCAAATTCTCTCATTTGTTCTCCTTGTTGTATTTTATCCTTGTTTTTTTTCTTCCCACCCTTTGTAAACGTGCATTTTTTGGTTGCTTCTCTATCTGGATGATTCCTAGTGTTGGCTTCTCTTTGTTTTTCTCTGCCACTTCCATAATGATATATTTTGATGTATTTTGATCTTGTAAATGCACTATCATTGCCCCTACCATATCATTTTGTTGAAACATAAAATATCTCTGGTGTTTTTTGTTGCTCTTCCTAAGCCCCTAACAAGTCTTTTTATTGGGGCCTACATGTCTCCGATTCTTATTGTTGTGTCATAATATTCTGATTTTCTTGAATCTCCCCAAATTTAAAATTTTGATCAATTATAATTTGGGAAGGGTTTTAATATAAATATTTATTATAATTTTTGTGGTTGCACTTGTGTTTCAAAAAGGAAACTAGTAATCTAGATTTGGTAAAGTGAACTATGATCGGTGTGATGTTTTGGAAATATTACTCTACTAAGATGCAATGCATAGATAGTAGAGGTGAAGTTTTGGTATTGAGAATGTTTATATAGAAAATTTTCAAGAAGGATGATGAATTCTAGAATATTTGTATTCATACAAAAAATTGAAAAGATCCAAAAAATAAAAATCAAGAATTCATACATTTTATGTAAAATGATGTAAGTTTCTAGATATAACATCTCAATTAATATGAGAAGTGAATCTATTTGTAAACTCTCAATATCTGAAGAAGAGAGTTGTAATTTTTCAAGGGTGAGGGACCTAAGTACAATCCCTTATTATCTAGCAAAAAACAATGGAGAAAAAATAAGTAATAATGAAATAGAGAAAGGTAAAAGCAATTTTGTGGATGGAAAATTTATGACAAGTAACAATGAATGTATAATAGGAAATAATTATACCAAATGTGTGTTATATATTAGTCATAAAAAATTTGTTAAAAAAGTAGATAAAGGGAATAAAATTCACAATATGAATAGTTGTAACCATTATGGCAGACATAGCATAAGATAAAAAAATGTTGGGACCTCCATTGTTGTGAAATTTGTGTAAGAAATAATCTTTCCCAAGAATATTATCAGCATAAATAAAATTATAAAATAAAAATTAATTAAGGATGGATAAGTATGTACGAATGGGATAAGGTAGAAGAAATATTAAATGGTTTCTATAGAAGGAAACCAAGTGTAGTAAAAAATCAAAGTTTGTTAAAAAACTAATACGAGTTATCTCATAGAAAAGTGTGAAATAAATGATTTTAAAAGATTATGATCCAAGCACATCTTGGAAGATGATCTATAGTGATAGACATATAGAATAATGCTTTCATTGATGATTCTAAGGATATATTGGCAACAATGATTTCCCAAAGGTGATGACCTTATGACTATTTCAGTGACTGACCCAGAGGTATGATAGCCCAATAGGAAAAATAACCCAAAGATAATATCCCTAGTAGGATGACCTAGAGACAATGTCCCTAGTAGGATTACCCAAAGATAGAATAACCCAAAAGCGACATCCCAAGTAGGATGAACTAGAAGTAGAATAACTCAGAGGCAATGACCCAAGAAGGTCGACCCAAAGATGGAGATTACCTAGAAGTAGATTGAGATATAAACCAAAGGGGAAGACTAGGTGGAGAATATTTGAGCCAGTAGAAGCCAGGTAATGACAAAGAACAAAAGAGCAAGAGCTAGAACTAGAGCCAGAGCCAAAGAATGATCTTTGTATCAAATAATATAATATAGGAGGGTGGAATATATTACATTTTGTACTTTTATATTCTTATAAGCATTTGATATTTGTAATTATAGGGAGTTTAATAAATATTACTCCCATGGAAAAATTGAAGATACACATCTCCTAAGAGATTAAGAGATATTTGAAGATAAAGGTAAAAAGACAAGAAGAGGCTTCATTATCTATAAAATTATTCCTAGAAAGAAAGAATGTATCAATAAGAAAAATATGTATTGTATGTGATTAAAATGTGTACATTTTGTGAATATAATTTTCTTTGTGTTTTAATTCTAATGTGTGACTTTATTATTAAATATAGGCCTTAAGATAATCGTACCCATTTTGTATCTCATCCTCTTCGTGTTAGGATTTTCCTATTTGTATACCACAATTTTCTTGGTACCCCTAACTTTTGATGGTTCATTTTTATGTTGGGGTCAAATTTGTCATTCTTCTTGTTGTAGAAGGTATGCCACTCTAGTGGGTTATTTCACCAACTTTGAATTTCATCTTTGTACCCATGGTTACTTCCTAGAGTGGTAAATCTTCATTAGGATTTATCTTCTTTTAGATGTTATTTCTCTTTTCATGTGTGAAGAAGGTATATAGCTTCTTACTCATTAATATCTTCTCAAAGATACCATATAGATATTAGGACCAATGATCTCTTAGATGACCAATTAATTTCTTGAGTGGATATAAGGCAACTTTCATTTACCCCCTGAGATACTTTAGGTCTACATAATCAAGTTGTTCCACATGTTCTAGATTAAACATGTAGTTAGCTATGCATGTGGGAAACTCGAAAGGTATGGTTAAAAATCCATAGAGGTGAATGAAGGATTGGACCCTCCCCAGGTATAAATCTTCACTCGACCATTCCCCTAACCTCATGACTTGTCATGTATAATTTGACAATGGTACTTTACCCCTAAATTTTTTCATGATTACTTTGTACACTTCATCATAGAAATAGTAGTTCTTTCTCACTTATTGGTAGGATACATCTATGCATTCACCCAATGAAAGGGGCTTGTCATATGCTCCTACTTATCCTAGTTGGAGGATTGGAAATGATTGTTTAATTCTAGTATACAATGATCTAGACTAAGTAGGAGGTGTAGTTGAATTTTATTTATTTTCCAAAGGCTTTTAACTTGATGTCCATTTGGTTTTCTATACACTAGGTACAATAAATCATTAGTGAATGTTTGAGATAGGTTTACATTGCATGAAGTAGGACAATATGCTTTACATAAAGATTCAAATAATTTGTTTCTCTTAGGACTTAGCTATTCCAAAAATGACCATCTGCACATCCTCCTTAAAGATCCATAACTCCAATTTGATGATGAAGTTGGTTGGCAGGTTGGGATTTTTCAAGTAAGGGATTAAGAAATCTTGCCAATAGGTGCTTGTGCAATTGCAGTAGAAATCCTTTTGAATTTTAGGATTGCAAGTACCCACATTTTTGGGGCATATTCTACCTTGATCATTCTCCTCATGTATTCCTCATATAAAAGACATCTTCACTCCATTGAGGGAGTTCGAAGCTTCTTACCAAAGGGTCATATGTTTTGACAATTATCTCAACCATTCTAGGGCTACTCCATACTTGCAAGACTAAGTTCATTGTGAGCTTCAATATATAGATGTGGCTTATGCACCATGAATTAAATTGGGACCCTAGGTTGAACCTCCTAAGGACTTATTTCCTAACCTACCTGATCAAATCCATGTAATTACCCTCTTTGATCCTTCTAGAGGGATCATAAAAATTTCTTTGGATCTCTTAGAAGAAGGGGAACCCTATCTATCTATATGTATTCTCTTCTTTTGCTTACCTCTTATTGATTTTGTTTCTCCAAGTAATATTAGAATGAGTGAAGATGAAACAAATATGAGAGGAGCAGTTGTAGTGAAAGAAAGTGATATGGGTCATGCTTCAAGCAAGACGGGTTGGCAAATGTAGAAGTGGCATGCATGATGAGATGGATAAAATATAGGGAAACTATGTAATTTTTGGGTTTGCTCATATTTTAGAGCAATTAACTCATAATTTTGAGTGATTTATTCACTTTTTAGGGTACTTAGAAATTTTTAACGAGTGAAGCAATTTGCTTGATTTAGAGGCCTTTAAAAGACTTTAAACAAGGCAAGTGATTTTATTATGGAATTGAGAAAACCACTCATAAATGGAAATATTATATTTTATCTTTTTTGACAACACAATCTTGAAAATTTGAGCAATTTGCTCCCTTGTGTTGAGTAGACTAGCTGAAGAGATTCACGTCAAAGCTAATGGATGGGGAACTTCAATGAAGCTCGTTCTAACCAGTGCTTAGTGAACCACCTAGAAATGGCTAACATAAAGTGAATTTGTATAAGGGGGTAGATCATGCAACTAATCACATAAGCTATCAGTCTAGAAGGGGGTAGAATGTGGAGTGCAAGTGTTGTCTTAGAGTGAGGAGGGCATGGGTCATTATAACCTTTACCTCACATAGACCTTAGCTACCTGTGGCTTGCATGAGAGCAGTTTGGGTAGGTTAACAACCAATTATGGGTTGATTTACCTATTTAGATGATATTTTTATGAGGTATGTATCTCACATGTGCATTGCTTGAGGCAAGCGATTCACTTGTTTTTTAGATCAATGAAAAGAGAGAAAAAGGGGAAATAAGGCAAGACAACAAGAAAAAATTTAGAAGGGTAATGATCAAAGTGGGTATTATAGAGGAAAAGTGGGATTAAATACCAAAATAATATTCATTAGGAACATATGTATATACTTACATACTCTTTTGAGCGAAGTTGTTGATAGACTAGGTGGAGATGTTACACGTTTATAGGAATTGGCAGTGCTTTCTCATCCATAGTGGTAAATTTATAGGTATTTGGACCCATGATTTTTAGAATTTGATAGGGCTTTATCCATAAGGAGTCAAAATTCTAGTGTTCCCCTAGTTTTTCTTGTCTTCATACCATTTGAATATGAGATTTCCTTCTTTTTAGTCCATCTCCATGGCTCATTTGTCTAACCACCTTTTGATGGTCTCATGATGTTGCACTATTCTTTTGAAATCCGTTTATCTTTCTTATTAGAGGGCAAATAATGCATTCATCCTTACTTGCATAGGCTCGATGTCAGTTCCTTCTAGTTCAAGCTATTACAACATTTGGAGGGAAGGAAGTTCCAAATTGATTAGAAATATAGAATCATTGTCATAGACTAACTTGTAGGTGATAAACCACTGGATGATTTTGGTATTGCTCAATTTACCTTTAATATTTTATGCAAATTGGTTTTCTAGACTTAGAAATGATTCTTTTCATGATCCTCATGATATTCTTGTTATTTTATTTAGCTAACATGATACCCTAGGGATAGTAATTAGAATATGTTTTAAGTAAGAACATATACTCTACGGTAAACATTATCACCTTGTCCCCCTTGAAATTTGTTGCATTATCCATGATTGTGGTGGTTTCAGCCCTAAATCTAGTGATGTTATCTTCTAATAACTGGACCATTTTCTCCTAATTAGTAAATTTTGTTAGGACTACTTTAACTCACTTAGTGAAGTCATTTATAGTGGTGAGGATCCATCCATGCTTTACACTTGACAATAGATTGATTTTTCCTATGAAGAGTAGGCCCCATTTTTGGAATGGTTTAGTCACATTGATGGGTTTTAGAGGTACTGGTGCTCTTTGCTTCATTATTTGGAGCATGCAACAAGATCTACAATCCTTGATCCAAAAATAGCAATTAACAAAGATGGTAGGTCAATAATATCTAGGTCGTAGGATTTTATAAGCTATGTTGGGTACAAAATAATACCCTCCATCATGTTGTTATTTGATTAGGGCCTTGTTGGAATAATTTCTTGCATCCATAGGATTTTATTGTCATGCTACAAGAATTTGTTGAAACCAATGAGCTATTATAGACTCTAGTCAACCTGCCTCTTTCTTTTGGTAAAAGATATATTTTCTATGATTAAAAGAAACCAAAACGGGTAAGGAAACCCCAGTGATAAACTTAAGATATTACAAGTTTAAGCACTCCATATTTTAGTTATATGTTACTTATATTAAAATGACCAAGCAAATACAACTTTTATTATGCCTTATGTAGACCGGTGCCTAGATTCATTGGGCTATTATAGCAAATTAACAATGCTTATAATATGAACAAAGAGAATGGGGGAAAGAGAAATTGGTGCTTTTAGACTCATTCAAATATCGTAATAAATCTAACAGTTAACCAACGAGAGAAACGTTCATAACACATTAAAATAATGTAATCTGATATGAAGTAACATACATAATTGAAGACAAAAATGGAAGAATTGAACCCCAAAATTGTATTAATTTTTCAATGAATTTACATGCAGAGTTGGCATAATGCCATTGAACTCTGTTACAACTTTTTAATACAATGAGAAAATCTTGTTCAAATAATGTAACAAGACTTCTTCGGTTATCCTATTACAATATGGTAACATGAAGAATATTTGAACTTCAGACTCAAAAATAACTGGAAATGTTCTCAGTTTCTTAAGCACAGTTCTACCAAAACCTACACAACAAAGGGGAAGAATGAGGAGTGAAGAGAAAAAGACACAAAGGATACACCATCACAACTCACAGGGTACTATAGCTTGATGTAGATTTTGATTGCATCTGGTGTCTTTATAGCTTAAGGTTCTTGAATCTATTATTTTTGGCCTCTTCTGGGCATTACACTTGTCTCCTGGGCCTTTCTCTTATATTGTAGACTCTGCTAGGACTCTTTAATTCTGAAAGATGCAAAATGCAACACACAGATAATGCTTTGAACAAAAGTAAAATGTAAGGTAACACAAGATTGCACAATAGAATAAATTATTTATTATCATGGGGAGCCTAGAAACTCCATTGTTACAAGCTTGGATCCTTGAATCCCTTTGATACAATATTACAACAATTTAGGGTTCTCCAAAACCCTAAGAATCAAGGTTATGGTGTCTTCAAGTGCATCTTGATCCCAACAAGGTTGAGTGGGCTTTTCAAATATCCAAGGTTGGGCCACTCTAGATGCTGATGTAGTGCTCCAAATCTACACACAAGGACACAAACAATAGTTAGTAGTATATGCGAGGGCTCAACAATGTGAGACCCTCTATATGCAATAATAAAACCCTAGCTAGATGTTGCCAATAAATGAACAAAAATAGAAACACATAAAAATAAACAAATATAGGGTTGATCTGTTTTACCTTCTTGTTGTCTTCTGATGTGTGATGTCTGATGTAGGTGGTTGGTGCAGCGATGCCCTAGCATCCCCAAAGGCTAAGGGGACTTTAGGAATGGGAGCGTAAAATACCCACAAGCACCTGGAAACAATAGGAAATACCCATGGGCACTTGGGATTGGTGAAGAGGCACGCGTGGGCACCTAGTGATTGATGGAAAAGTGCCTGAAGGTGCTTGGTAGCTGATGGGGAATTTTGTAGAAGCAGATCGGACAAGGGTGCAGGTTGCGATGATGGATATGGTGAGCGAGGGAAGTCATATGCGATGGATGGAATGGGGTTAGGGCACAAAAGGCTTGATAAAATACTTAAGCACTCAGGGAACTCAGGGACTTAGGGTTAGCAAAAGACTTAGGGGTTGACCCATCAAAATAGCTCCTATTTATAATCTAACCTAGGGCATGCTAGGGTTTCAACAAAACTAATTGTGTGGCTAAGATTAAAGTACATCCAAGGGTTGATAATAAATATAGGGTGTGGCATGGATTGATGTAAATGGATGGTCGATATTAAATGAAATTGGATGGCTAAGATTAATTTACTTAAATAAATACATATTTAATTAAATATAATATAAAATATTATATTTAAATATATATAAAATAAATATATATAAATAAATGTGAATAATGATTGGAAATGGCAGAAAAATAGGAATAGTGGGCAAATTATCTAGGATTTGGTGGTGGAAATGGTAGGAAGGCTAATATGGAAGGAAAATGGCTAGGATTTGGTGTCTACAGATGCCCCTTTTTGTACTACATTTCGTGAAACACAATGAAGTGCAAAAACATGAGACACCTATTTTGGCCAGGTGCAAAAGCAACTTCTCTCTCTTGTTGGAATACGAGCTTGAAGATAAAAGAATAAAATAATTTGAAGTTTTGCGTAGCTTACCCCCTCAATTGGTGAATGAGGTTATGGATGAATCTCACGAGCCAATTGAAAAAAATCTGTGCAAATGAATGATGGATGTGATACCATTTTTGCCCCAATGGTGGGAAGGGGGTTGGTGGAAAATGTGATATGATGTGTCTATTTTTTCCCCAATAGATGAAGGGTTTTGTGCAAAATGTGAGGTGATGAGGATGATATGAATGATGTAAAATTTGATACCCTTTTTGCCCCAACAATGGGAAAGGGAGTTTTGTAATCTGGCGATATGATTGTGTCTATTTTTGCCCCAATAGAAGAAGGGATTTTTGCCAAGTGTAGATGCCATGATCATTTAAGATGTATCCCATTGTGGGAAATTCATAATAAAAAATAGTTGCCCCCAAAATTGGGATGATTTTATGCTGTTGAAACACTTTGCCTTTTCGACATCATTGATATGCAAAATGATGATGCAAAAGAAAAAAAATCAACCTTGGATGGTCTACTAGTGACTATTTGGATAATTTCCATAATTAGAACCAATAATCCTAGATAGTACCTATCTCTAAGGTGTTAAGGAGATTGTGAATGATGAAATTTGAGTTTTTGTCCATGTTTTAAGCCTCACGAACTAGGCCATTAATGACAACGGTTATGCAAATTGTTCTTGGCAATATTTTATTCTAAAGATGAGGAAATACCAAATATGATTGTAATTTCGAGCAAGAAGATAAGTGATGATGATCATGGTCAAGTGAAATTATTGTAATCTATTCATATTACTAAATTTCATGGACCCAAATCATTGCAATTGCCAAGTGTGTAGAATAACCCACTAGGTACAAGATTCACTTGCATGTTATTTGAACTTGGTAAATATGTAAATGATGATGTGAAATGGTATGAATATGATGTATGAATTATGATATGAATGGTTATGGTTGTTTTGTGAAGATTTAGGCCATTTTAGGTGCTTTTGGAATTGATTTGGTGAATTGTGGTCAATGTGGTCGCAAATAATACTTATGCGTTCAAATCAGTTATAATATTCATAAAACCTGGTGAAATGATGGAATGCACTAGCGAATAAAATTTGAAGTGATTTGGTTGGGGGAAGCTACTATTTTGGGTTGATTTAGATTTTATCAATGCTGACATGAAATTCCCACAAGCGCTTGCAGTATGCAGAAATGTCCACAGGTGCTTCAGCATGCCAAGAAATGCCCATGGGCACTTCAGAGTGCCTGAAGCAGCTATAAATAGCTTTTTGGGTGAGATCGAAGCTCATTTGTGCATATGTAGAGTTTGAAAAGTTGCGTCTAAGGAGTGGAGGGTGAGTGAGGAGAAGTGAGGTGAGGCATTTGGAGCGAAAAAGCTATGGCAGTGGAGGGAGCTGGTGTGGAGGTCGAGACTACTACTGGGGCATGGACGGCTGAGGTAAGTCGTTTCTTGTTATGTATTGTCCAAATTTTTTATTATTATTTTTAGTTATTAATAAATGTTTTATGTTGTGTTGTAGCTTAGATTTTTGGAGGCTCAGAACCATTTTTTGCCTTACATCCCCAAGATAAGGAAGGTGATTATGGGGGATGAATGGGAGCTGCTCAACGATGTGGGGCTAGCAGAGGTAGCCTGGCTGGATGTGGTTAGGGAAGATGAGGGGTATATATTTGCATTGGTAAAGAGGTGGTATGTAGATAGGGGGCCATTCCAGATCCCTACGAGTGAGGTTACTATGACCTTGGAGGATGTATATCACATCCTCAAGGTTCCGGTGGAGGGTCTCCGGGTTGAGGTTGGCCTCAACTAGAAGATGGAGATGATGAGGATGTTTGGGGATGCATGGGAGGGGGTGAAGGTGGAGAGCAGAGGTATACCCTATTTTTCCATGTATGTGGACAAGGAGTTAGATCCCCTTTGAGCTTTGGTGATGTTTGTGTTGGCCAACATTGTGGCCTTGAATAGCACTGGGTGTAGGTTCCCTTGGAACTTGATAGGGGTGGTGAGCGATATGCTCACAATGAGGGAGGTGTATGCATGGGATCTTGCATTATTGTTAGAGGTGTATCAGGAGATTTATGATGTTACGAGGTGGGGGTGAAAGGGATTGGTGTGCAACCTACTACTTGCAATACTGGGGATGGAGGAGGTTTCAGATGTACCCCCAAGCCGAAGTAAGGAGAGCTGGGCACAGTTGGAGTAGCAAGTGGTGGAGAAGGATGCGAGGATTGTGGCTCTCCGGGCAGAGCTAGCGGAGCAAGAGTAGTGACACAAGGTCGACATATAATGGCTTCACTCTCAGCATATATATATATATATATGGAGATATTGGAGGATAGGTTTATGGAACATCATATTCCACTTCTAGATCCTCTAACCTCATCTGCATCCAAGGGTGCTAGGCATATTTAGTATAGGTCTAGAGCTCCTACTAGGTCACAGAGGTCCTCTTGGAGGATGCATATAGTGCTTAGATGCACTTTTTGTATATGAGCCTTGGTGCCCCATTGTATGTAACCTTTTGGTATTCATTGATATATATATATATATATACGTGGATTTTACCTTTTGTGTTATATGTTTGTGTGAATGCTTTTTGTGGAATGCTTTTATGGGATTCATGTTTATATTTATGATTGATGCATATGATATGTTATGGATTACTAATGCAAGATGGCATGTATGGATGATTAATGCTAATGATCAGTTATGGTTTAGATCTTTGTTTTGACCATTTTCTAGCATTGTTGTTTAATCAGGGGCACCAAACTTGGTGGTATATGGGGTGAATGACTCATGATGTGACATGGATGTTGACATGGAAGAAGACATGGATGTTGATATGGAAGAAGATATGGATGTTGATATGGAAGAAGATATGGATGTTGATATGGAAGACTACCTATTTTGCAAAGACTCAAACATCCTAGTGGCATCAAACAAACCCACTAAAATTGCCTAATTCTTCTAGGACCAAATGTGTGTGTAGTGGTTTCATTTACCAAATCAAGAGTAAGGTAATGACCCTAGACAATAAAGAACCAGTGTGTGTGCAAGTGAGTTTATTAACTCATCTTGAGTAAATTGGGTAAACCTGTTATGGATGAAACCAAGAAGCTAGCTTGTCTATATGAGTGGTCAAAGGTCTCTTTTAAAAGAGACATGTCACCATGCATGAGCGTACTCCACTACCATTCAAGCATCTATAGCTCCGGTGGAGGCTAACTCCATAGTCCATGACTTTTGTTTTTGATCTCTTAAGTTTTGGGGATGACTACTTAACTATCTGACTGGAAATGTAGTACAATCCTTACAACTCAATTGATCAATGGTGTGTGATGAAAAAGATTTAGAGTTTTTGTTAGGGATTTGTCCCTATTATTTCTTTTATTTTTGGAATTGTGATAGTGGTGAGAACCACTATTTTTATGGACTATGTTGCATGATGGGACTAGCAAGGATGATCCTTTTCACTTCAAGGTTTATACCAAGTATGGTGTTATCCCTTTTTGACACAAGATGTTTTTAAGATGTGAAATTTGTGCTTGGTTCAAGAATATTTTTGGAATCAGTTCCCAAACTCTAGATTTTTCTTAGTGTATTTGTGCAATGGTCCTAAGAAGAACTCGACATGACTTTTGGAGGTTGCTTAAAATACTAGGAGTGGTTGAGTGACCAAAAACACCTAGGAATTTGTGAATGTGGCTTGTGTTGATGGCATTTTGACTTTATGGAATGGTGTGGATGACTTTGTGAAGGTGCCCCTGATTAAGGCAACATGACTTTTGTTGGACCAATTAAGACCTTGAACTTAATAAATGATCCCTAAAATATGAAATGCAAAATGTGGATGTGAATGCAATGTATCATGTGCAATTTTGTGAAATGGGATATGAAATGTAGGCGAATGCATTGTTTTTGGAATGTGCATGAAAATGGAATGTAATGTTATGAATGAAGTGTATGCAATTGTTTTTGTGTATTAGCCATGTATATATAATAATCAAAGAATGCATAGAATGCTCTCAAGTGTATAATATTAAGTGGTTCAGATTCTTCCTCTCCCTCTAGACTAGAAAGCCTATAAGTATCATTACCCACTCTTTGTGTAACTATGTATGGACCTAACCAATTAGATGTGAATTTATCATGAAGGTGCGACAATGCATTGGTGTTTTGTTGGTTCTCTTTAAGGACAAGATCTCCTACTTGGAATTCACGTAGATGAATTTTGGTATTGTAAGCACATTTGAGGTGGTCTTGATAAACTCGTAAGTGCTCTAAAGCATTGACTCACCTTTCATCAAGAAGTGTGAGTTGGTCAAGATGTTCTTGTCTAGTAGTGTCATCATCTATGAATTCTTGCAAAGAAATTTGCAAGAAAGGGATCTCGAGCTCAAGAGGCATGATTGCTTCGGCTCCATAGACCAATGAAAATGGTGTTGTCCCTATAGGCATGTGGATGCTTGTTTGATAATCCCATAATACCAAGGGAATTTGTGTATGCCAATCTCTATGATTTTCTTTGACAATTTTCTTGAGAATAGCAATTAAGGTCTTGTTGGAAGCTTCAGCTTGTCCATTTTCTTATGGATAGTAAGGAGTCAAGAAACTATGTTGAATGTTATATTTCTTGCAAAGTGCTCAAACATCCTTGTTCTTGAAAGAATTATTGTTGTCTAAAATGATTTTCAAGGGGATACCAAAATGACAAATGATATGATGAAGTACAAAATCCACAATTCTAGGTCCTGTTGTATTGGTTAGAGGAATTGCCTCAACCCACTTTATGAAGTACTTAGTAGATGTGACGATGAAGTATGTTGTCCTGAGGAAGGAGGTGAAATTTTTCCAATTAGATCTTGGTCCCATTGTGAAAAGGGCCAAAGGATTTGAATAGGTTGTAAATCTTATGATGGTACATGAGTTAGGTTAGCATATTCTTGGCACTTTTTACAATGTTTAACATAGGTGCAACAATAACATTCCATTATGGGCCAATAATAACCCATGCATAGAATACGCTTTGAAATGGCCATTCCACTAAAATGACCACCACAAGTACCATCATGGGCTTCAAATATGGCTCTTTGAGCTTCGCTAGCCTTGAGACAATGAAGGAGGACTCCATCATAACCATGTTTATACAACACATCCCCCAAAAGAATGAAATGGGCTACCTTTTGCTTGAAAGTGTGCTTGGAAGTTCGAGACATGTCATATGGGAGTGTTCCAAACTTGAGAAAGGCTACTATTTTGCTTGACCAAGTCTCATATGAATCCAATTGGATAAAGCAAACATCCTTTTCATCTTTTGACTCAACACAGGAAATTGTAGATTTAGAGATCATTGAAATTATAAGAGTTTGTACCTCTCCAAAGGAGTCTTTTGGAATCAAGGATCCAAGGGAGGCCATCACATATACAAATATGTTAGTTGAACGTGGAAAACTATTGATTTCATACCAATAAAACTTAGAGAGCAACTTCATTGCTACTTTGTGATAAATATTAATGGTAGGTTCTTTGCATTGGTATTATCCATTGATTTTATTTACAACAAGTTGAGAATCACCAAATATCATAATACGCTTAATGCTCATAGCTATAGCTGATTGAAGACCTAAGATTAAGGCTTCATATGTTTCAGTGTTGTTTGTGCATTGAAAGTCTAGTTTGAATGACAATGGGATAGGTACCCCATGTGGTGTGTGAAATATGACTCCAACACCTTGAACTTTTGTGCACTTAGAGCCATTAAATAATAATGTGATATCAACGTCTTCCTTTGGAATGACATCTTCTTCTTGTTCACTGACAACAAATATCGAATCATCTAGGAGCTCAATAATCAAAGGATGATCACTAGGTAGTGGAGCTTTCACAAGTTGGTTGACTATTACCTACCCTTTAATGGGTTTTTGGCTAATGAATTCTAGGTCAAATTCCATAAGGAGCATTATCCATTTAGCGGTGCGGGTATTATTGTAAGTGCGAGACATCATGTAATGTAGAGGATTTTCTCTAGCTATGACGTAAGTTGTGTGGCTAAGAATATAATGTCAAAGTTTCTTAGTGGTGAAAACCATTGCTAAGCACAATTTTTCTACATAAGCATATTTTAGTTTCATAGCTTACCAATTTTTGACTAATTTAGTAGACATCTTGCTCTCGATTTTGTTCATTCTTTTATGCAAGCATTATCCCTAATGCAAAGTTCGTTGCTGAGATATAAATATAAAATGGGACCCCGAATGAGGAGGAGCTAAGACTGGTGGAGAATCTAGGTATTTCTTGATTTCATAGAAAGCTTTTTGACATTTATCTATCCAAGATAATGACACCCCCTTTTGTAGTAGGTGATTTAATGGCCTACATTTATCAGAAAGTTGCGCAATAAAATGATGGATTGATTGAATCTTTCCTTGTAGACTATGCAATTCCTTTAAGTTAGTTGGGGGAGGCATCTCTAAGATAGCCTTGACCTTGTTAGGGTCCACCTCAATGCCTCTTTTGGAGATAATGAATCCTAGAAGTTTACCTTAGGTAACACCAAAGACACATTTCTTGGGATTCAATCTTACATTATGCCCTAGGAGTCGATCAAAAACTTTCTCCAATACACCAATATGTTCTTGTTGAGTTTTAGATTTAGCCAAGAGATCATCCACATAGTCTTCAATAATCTTATGCATATAGTCATGTAAAATGTATGTCATGGCATGTTGATAAGTGGCACCTAAATTTTTGAGGCCAAAGGGCATCACCTTGTAAAAAATTTCCCCAAGGTGTTGTGAATGTTGTTTTGTGTTGGTCATCAAGATTTATTCGAATTTGGTTGTATCCTAAAAAATCATCCATGAGTGAAAGCATTTCATGGCCAGTGCAGGTATCAACAAGAGTATCGATCTTTATGAGAGGGAAGTCATCCTTAGGACACACTTTGTTAAGATCTTGAAATTCAGTGCATATGCGTATCGTCCCATTAGGCTTACAAATGGGTACCATGTTTGAGAGCCACTCAGGATTGTCGATAAGAACTATGAAGCTCACATCTAAGAGTTTTTCAAGCTCTATTTTTACCATGAGAGCTATGGTAGTATGCATTCTCCAAAGTTTTTGCTTGATCGGCTTAGCATCAGGTTGTAAGGTGATATTGTGGACCACTAGGCTAGGGTCAAGACCAAGCATGTCCTTCTATGACTGCAAATATGCCATTTTTTCTCTTGAGAAAAGCAATTAATTACTCTTGTTCATCTGGTGCTACGCTTGTGCCAAGCTTGATAATTTAGGGATTGTCTTTTTTGAACTAAGATCCACATCGATAGTATCTTCAATAGATATGTGGGAACCTTCCTAAAGATGATGGGGTGTAGGTATCAGATGAATATCATATAAGATGTCATCAAACTCTTCTGGCCTATCCTCATCTATTTCTGCTTAGAAAAACCTTGGATCTAAAGGCGAAGGTGAAGTCAAAGGCAGAGGGGATGGAGTAATGTAGTTTGCAGAATCCTTTAACAATTTCTTGGATAGGACAAATTTAGCAAAGGTTGGAGGTGAGGAAATCCGATCTATATCAATAAGGCTTATGTCAATTGGAATTGGTTTAGTTGGATCGTATGGATTGTGAGTGGGGTGAATAAATCAACAGGAATCATGTTGACTTATGGGTAAGGTAGATAAGGTTGGATGGAATTGATGGAACCTAGGAACTGGTGCTAGAATCTTGGTTAACCTGAACAACAACAAGAAATACAAAACATATTTTATTAAATGTATATTTACATATGTAATGCAAAGAAAACATGTTTTTGATTGATTTATTTTTGTTATTTTTTTTGGTAGTGGTGATAACCATTGTTTTGAATTATGTACATATGTTACAAGTTGGCTTATGGAATGGCTTAATGGAATGGAGGTGGTGGTTCACCGGTAGGGTCGGCTCACTCTTGCAAAAGAAGTAAGAAAAATATGGGCTCATGGATGGGAACATGTTGAGATAAAACTCATATTTTTTAGTATGGAGAATGATGGGCTTCGATTATTCTTTAGATTCATCTAGAATTATTGATATAAGTTTGAATTCTTCGTAGTTTTCCTCATCATAATTATTGGGATGGAGGGCTTCTTCTCCTGAATTGATGTTAAGCATTTGGAAGGCTTGTTCAAAAGAAGAGATGGTAGGAAGTGGGTGAAAACCTAGACCTGAACGGTTGTGCACCTATTTATATGGAGCATTGATAGGTTGATGCATGCCTTGTTCATGCAATCCTAGGCCATGGCATTGCTAATTGACAATATGGAAGTATCGATATGGAAATCCTGACATGTTTGAAAAAATGGCAAGTTTTGGTTTTTTGGGCTCTTTTATGGGAGTTGGGCTTGATGAAGATTCAATGCCCCCATATAAAAAATTAATGCTATTTGGAGCTGAACCCATATTGTAAACTTCTCCTATTGCTAAAGGTTGATCATGTGGGCGATCGAAATCCTTAGCACTAGGGATGGTGAGGGGTGTGATGGTGATTTCATCGACCACGTATTCACCAATAACAGGATTGGTGAGATGGACTTTGACTTGGGATGATATGGGAGAATCATGGTCAAGCGATGGATCGAGAAAGGGTGGAAATGGAGGTATCTCACAATCTATCAATTTGACTTGTGAGACATTAGGTGAAGGATATGGAAGGAATTGGGAAGGCTACAGGATGGCTAATGATGTTGTGGACAACAATGATGTTGATGATGTGGACTGGCTATGACCACATGTGCATGTAGTCATTAATGATGATAATGAGTGTATAGTGGTTGGTTGAGGCTTTGTGATTGGGAACTCTTCAGGAATGGGATCCTTTGATGAAGAGGTTGGTGGAGTGGTGGATGGATTAGATGATGATGATAGGAATAGATGAGTGGAAGGGAGCATGGAGTCATAAGGATTTGAGATGAGATTGCAATACTTAACTGGTTCAATGTTCACTGGTATGCAATGTGTAGTGACCCTGAGGAAGCGGCGCGCCATCCACTAACTACTCTACTTGCAATTCGATTAAATCCTTTAATGTTAAACATGCAACAAATAAAAGGCTTAAAGCAAATATAACCAGAATGTGAAAAATAAATGAATGAATGTTCTTTGTATTGATATTATCAAGATCTGGTTACATATGAATCCCTCTAAGGGATACCCTTCGTTTGATACATGATTTTACACACAAAGAGGGCAGCAGGTGTATAAAATATCCCCTCGCACAGGGGGTGCACTTTATCAGGCTTCCTAGTGATGCACACAAAAATGTATGAGGGCTTATAGATGCATCCTTCCCTAGGTCTGATTGCTAGAGGGATCTTCTTGCTCTCGTATGTTGTGGATTTGTTCGATTGAACCTGTAGCCTTGAAATCAATGAAAAAACAACACACGCTTAGATGTCCAAGATTGCCTCCCCATATGAGGTTGTTAGCAATGAGTAAGCATAATGGAAATAAATGCAATGAAACTAGTACTATGAATTTTAATGACTGAAATGAAGCTTATGCTAATGAAATACAAGATAAAGCAGAATAAAAGACATTAACACCTAAAACCATAGACTATGTTGTGGGCCACTATCCAAGATAGCGGCCGCTAAGGTGAAATCTCTCTCTATTGATCCAAGGCTATGGGCTCAAGTCTGCTACTAATGTTAAAATGATTACCTTATGTGTTCATATTTTCCCTCCAATTCGATAGGGCTCCGCTACAAAATTAAATCTCCAAGGGAAGCTCTCTAAGTCTCTAGAAGATCTCCTCAATGATCCAACCTGTTCAAAGTTCTGATGTATGATGTTCTCTCTCTATATAATTGATGAAAGGAGGTCTCTGAAGAAGGTCCCCTAGTGCTTTTAGGTTTACTCCTTATAAAGTGTTTGAAGCCCTAGGTCAATGTTCAAATCCTAGGACTGAATCCCTCATGCATACTATATGTTAGCATGAGAAGCTTTTTTTGTTTTTCTATGTTTAACTGAAGTCTAAACTTGGACTTGAGTCTTCCATGTAGACTGGTTGTGAGGAGGAATGCAAAGTTGTCCTTGCTCATCATTATTGCATACAGACTACCACTTACACCCAAGATTAGGCTGGATGGATAGCAAAATGCATTTAAAGTTTAGTCACTGTCATCTACAGCGGCTAATGTTTGGTCGCTCTGAGCTACAATGGCTGGATTTTGGTCGCTCTGGTCTACAGCGGCCAGGCTTGGATGGGCTGAAAATGCCCTATATGAGTGGTAAAAACCACTTTTGACATTTAAAAGGTCCCAATGTTTAGTCACATGATCTATGAGTGTACCCATGTGAGTAGTCTCCCTGACCATGACATGTTTTAGGTGTCTATAGATGCCCCTTTTTGTGATATGTTGAGTGAAAGACATAAGGCAGAGTGAAAACATAGACTGTTATGTTTATAGGGTGTACGATGATCATTGACATGATCAAAGTTGGATGGCCCAATAACGCAAGATGACATGCATCCCTGAATCATTGCTTCAATATTTGGAAGGTTTAACTTAGCATAGGGCATTGCACATGTTCAATTGCACTCATTCCTCAGACACAATCAGGTAGCTTATGTTGCTATAATCAGATCCGACCGGTAGGAGAGCTACGAACTGATAATATCATAGTTTGCTTATGATCCCAACAAACAAGGGAAAATTTTTAGTTGTTATCTACAATTATTCATAGGATGAACACAATTTTTATATGATCGAGTGATATTTTGTTGATTTTGATTATGATTATTTGAATATTTGAACTACCCCCTTACACAATGAATTGGTAAGGGAAAGGCAATGAATGAAGCGATAAATCACTTGACCAATCTTATCTGGTTTGGTTCCTTTCTAGTATTTGTTCTTTTAATGGGCAATCCCCCATCCAAGTGTGATCTCAATTATTTATGATAATCATTCATCCCTATCCCGAGGAGCGGTCCGGCCATAAGTAGCCTTCTTAGGGAGTTAGGATGAGTGATTCTATTTATGCTTGTATTGCATCACTTGGCTCAGTATTTTTGGTGTCATAGGAGAATTAGGATGATTCCTTTGTACCCGTGGAGTAGTCCAACCATCTTGGTCTTCTTCGGGATTGAAGGAGGCACATCGTAATTCCAAAATGAATGTTTTACCCCAAGTAACCTCATGGAGTGCAAATCGTTGCAACTGCTAAGTTGATAGAGTAAATAATTTGATACGAGGCTTACTCGAGATGTGCTTTTATGTGATTTTTTTGTTATTTTGAACATTATGATAGCCATGAGCCATCAAAATGTGTTTATTTAATATTTTTTTTGCTTCTCATGGAGATAACTCCTATTTTTTCTTAGGTTGCTGGCTGCAGTCATGTCCAGTGACCCCTAAATGCCTGCTCGTGGCTGCTCTCGTCCTGAGCAACCAAGAATTATGGGCCACTAACGATAGCAATGACCAAGTCATAATTTCAAAATATATAAAGTAACCCTAGGGTTTTGACTTTTCACTTTCACCAGCTTTTAGTTTGCATTTTAGAGCTCCGTAGTGAAAGCGACTTCTGTGATTTGGAGTTTTCTTGCAATTTGGAGGATCATGGCTGCGTAGGGTGAGGCATCAGTGAGCGAAGGAGCTAGAGCTTCTTGGGTACTCCTCGAAACCTTTAACCCTGCTCACTTTTCAATAAAATGAACCACATTAAGTAATCGATAAATGAATCTCATTAAGCTTGCTTGCAACGAACCAAACCCATAGTTAGGTTTAGTTTAGGATTTGTCATGGTGGTATTGCCCCCATTTGCTTATTTTCAATTTTTTTTATCATTTTTTGCATAGGGCAGATGTGTTTGTCGCGTCGCCCATTGGCCACTACTGCTCAAAGCGGCTATTAGGACCTACATCTTGGCCGTTGTCGATGGTAACAACCGATTTGAATCTCAATGGTCAGAAATCTGACCATTGGTGGCTTGGCCACTTCCTCCTTCAGCGGTTGATTTTTGGCCATTGTGGGCGACAGCAACTGAAAACACTCAGGCAATTTTTTGATTTTTTT
Organism: Wollemia nobilis; assembly: GCA_028583015.1. Classification (NCBI taxonomy): domain Eukaryota; kingdom Viridiplantae; phylum Streptophyta; class Pinopsida; order Araucariales; family Araucariaceae; genus Wollemia; species Wollemia nobilis. The sequence goes on along the minus strand of JAQPPZ010016981.1, from coordinate 43,881,140 downwards.
TGTATTTTTGAAGTGATTAATTTGTTTTTGCTACATGATTGGGTGCATTTATTATTCTTTCACCTAGACTTTAGAATAGCCTATCATTATTTATACCATTTTTCATGCTTTATTGCAATTTATGCCTTAGATGCATTGTAGTTATGCTTTATTTTCTCTTCCTTAATTCTCTTAGATTCTCATTACTTAGGCTTGGGACCTGAAGCTCATGAATGACCTTCTACCCCTTTTGAGTGCTACAGACTAGGCCTGGCTCAAGGCTTGCGAGCTATAGTTTGTCACTAGGTTGCCCAATATTATGTCAGATTAGGCTTATAAAATGGCCCTGGTACATCGGTGGGACTCTCAGACTAATACCTTCCACCTTCCCACTAGTGAGATGACTATCATGCCGGAGGATGTCTATAGGATTTTTTGGATACCCTTTTATGAAGTGGCCATTATATCTTCATCCACTAATGATCGTGATGTTGTCTTTCTTCGAGTGTTTAGAAGGCATGTTGCAGATGCCTTCAAGGACACCAAATCTAACGGTGTGTCTATTGTGCACTGGTACCGATAAAGGGTCTTCTTCGAGAGGCACACAATGTTTCTAATGGTTGTCAACAACATTCTCATTCTAGATTGCTCAAGCTTGAGGTTCTCATCAAACCTCCTTACGATGGTCTAGGATTTTATGGACAGTACATAGCCGATCATCTATGCATAGGGAGGTCCTTATTGGCCTAGTGCTATGACGAGTTGTACCACATCCATCTATGGGGTCACGTTGGCATCACTTGCAGCTTACTCTTACAGGTATGGGGATGGGAGCACATCAAGGTAGATCGTCCTAGAGGGCTTCTTGTTGAGATTACAGTTATTGAGGAGCGAATGCAGTGCTATGCTGCTAGATGGGCTCAAGGGTGCAGGGAGCATAAGAGCCATCCTCATGTGTGGGATCTCTCCCACTACACTACTACTTTTAATAGGTTGAAGGCCAGATATATTATGTGGCATCCGTATCACAAGTGCTAGGCTTGGTATGACCTTGCTAGTTTCACAACTAGGACGTGGGGTGAGCAGTGGCTCATCAATCGCAAGGTTGGAATCAAAGAGTATTTCTTCTACTCCTAAGTTCTTCGTTAGTATGAATTGTAGTAGGATGTGTCACTTGTTCCATTTTTGTATAGATGCCTCATAGCAGAGAGACCTTCCCCCACCATGGATCACCAAGCTTTTTGATGAGGAGGATGCCCTGATAGTTAATCCAGAAGTCACTAGGGGAGTCATAGATGCATTTGTTTAGTGGTGGGGGATCTGATGTGACATGGTGGTGGCAGCCTAGGCTGTGCAAATGATGGTAGGGATGATGGTGTAGATCCAAAAAGATACAGAGTTCAAGCTAGGATCGAAGAATGGGGCCATCCAACATAGTAGGCAGTGGAGGAGCAAGAGGCTCTTGAGGAGGATGAGGAGGAGTTGGAGCATGAGGAGAGAGATTCTCCTCTAAGAGCATAGTTGCACGAGGTTGAGGCTGAGCTCTAGTCGACCAAGATCCAGGTACAACAATGAGATGCTACTATAGCCTAGTGATATGTTATTGTAGAGCATTTCATGCTATAGATCCTGGATTTGCAGGCTACTATTTGGGCAATGCTACTAGGATGTAGTTTTTTGTTCCTCCTTCTACACCATAGAGTGATATCAAGGCAAATCCTAGGGCAGATATAGGGGGAGAGATTCTACAACTACAATCATTGCTAGATGAGTATGAGGAGCAGATTTAGGGGTATGTATCCCATATAGCCTCTTTCCAGATGCAGCTTAGGAGGTACAGAGTTATCCCTAGGGAGGCACCAGGTGCAGGTGGCTCATAGGTCAGTAGGTGCTCCACCTTTGGGTAGTCTTCATCCGTCCTAGCCAGAGGACTCGGACTCACATAGAGAGACCAGTAGGGTCACATCACTCTACACATGACACAGCCATAGGGGGAGGTGATGTCGGGAGCACTGGCCCTATGTTTGATTAATGAGGCACTTGGATTTCATTTTTGAGGTCTGCTTGACCTATATGACTGTAGCCTATGGGCAATTTTGTATATTCATGCACTTTGAGATACATATTCTGAGACATCTTTTGAGACACATATTTATATAAGAATTTGCATTATGCTTCATTATGTGTGTCATTTATTGCTTATGTTTTTGTTTTATTTATGCAATGTTATAATGGCATTATGATGATTTGATGTATGTGATAGATGACATTTGATATTTATGATGATATGGATGTTTAGATGGATGCTTATGTAGATGTGATATGATCTAATTATTATGACATTATGTGATAGATGATATTTATGATGATGTGGATGTTTAGATGGATGCTTATGTAGATGCGATATGATCTAATTATTGCAACATGATGTGATAGATGATATTTATGATGATATGGATGTTTAGATGGATTCTTATGTATATGTGATATGATCTAATTATTGTGACATGATGTGATGTATCATGTGTTTATTTGATGATGGTTTTTATGATTGTATGCATAGGTGAATTATGATGTGATCTTAGACGTGAATGGATGAGTTATGGACTATGTATTTATGGATGTAATTTTTATTATTAAATACATGTTTGATTTTGATTTTATTGTGTGCATATAACTTATGTTATGATATGGTGAATGCAATGCGTAATGCATTATGTGAATGGACTTGTATGTTTTAATCACTTAAAACACAAGAAATGCATATGATATGATTTTGAAAATCTAATGGGTGATACCATTGAAAGTATAACAACCATGGATGTTTAATAATCAATTTAATCATACAAACTAATTATTTAAACCATCCATATGTGCAATGTAATGGTGTGGAATGTATGTATTTTCTAGATAAGCTTCTATAATTTAAAAGATATAAAATAATCAGTGGTCATCTAAATATCATTTCTAACATATATCTGGTATCTAATGTATCTTATTATTACCCCCTAATTTATAGGAGCTTATAAATAAAGTTGATGATTTGATTTGTTGCTATGTAGGACTTTTTGAGGTTTTTCTTGAGACTTCAAACACGCTAGTTATCCTATCAACAACTATGTACTGACCATACAAGACTTTTGAAGAGCAAGGCTTTCACTATGTTCCTAGATATTCATTATCTCTGTGCATGCAAATGAATATATATTTTGAGATAGAACCCAAGAATTTCTTTCCATGTCAGCGGGATTCTTTCAGCCCATTGCTAAGATTAGGGATTCTCAAGTGTTCATATCATCCTTATGTTGGACTTAGTTAGACTATACCACTAGGCAGTATTGAGTTACCTAAGCTAGCTCGTCCGCATTCAAACATTGGTCTATAAAAATACTAGAAGCTAATGTAATAGACATATCATCATGCGTAAGGATTTCTCCTTTCAATTTTGTGCAATGCTGAGAATTCCAAGGATTCAAGCTCTATTCCCTTTTTTTCTTCATTTCATTTGGGATACTTGCTCACACTTAGTGATGAAAATCACTGTTTATTTTGACTAATTTTTTTCTTCTCTTGAGCAAGGGATTTATGTAAGGATGAAATTCACTTGTTTGTTTTGACTTTGATTGTTGCTTGATTTTGGGATTTTGAATTATGACTTTGGAAACTAGAATTTTGAATTTGTGCTTTGTTTCGAGATTTTTGCTTGTTTTAATTAAAGCAAGGAATTTATGTAGTGATGATAATCGGTCATTTTTGGGTAGGGTGGAACTTGTCATTTTGACAATTCTCAACACCTTTAAACCAATTGCACAGGGGGATAAGCAAGGAAGATCCTTTTTGCTTAAGGTAACCTAGAACACTTTTGTTATTTTGATCTTTCCCTTGTACAAACTAGGATTTTAGTGTTTCAGTTAGTGATGGGATCTTGAATATCCAAGGTATTATCACAACTAGGCCTTGCTTTCTACTAATCAAGGTGGATTTCTATAAAAGTTGATAAGACCACTAGACATGGTTGAAAGACTAGGAAACCTTAGTATATTCTATATAGCAACATGAACTGGTTGTGTTGAAAAACACAATTACACACATGGATGCATGGATGAGAATAAACTTGAATATTGTGATTGAGATACAAACTATGGTATCATTTGTAAGAATGTGATCATAACATATGTGAATGCAATGGATATGTATGGATATGCAACTATGTGGCTATGGATGCGAGATGTAAATTTTGTATATATATATTTTATTGATTTTGACCAAGCGGATTGGGTACCCTTGGAGAATTTTTGTGATTTGATTTGACCAAAGGGCTTTAAGATGCCTTTGGAGCTTTTTGCGATTGATTTTGACCAAGCGGATTGGGTACCCTTGGAGCATTTTTGTGATTTGATTTGATTTGACCAAAGGGCTTTAAGATGACTTTGAAGCTTTTTGTGATTAATTTTGACCAAGTGGATTGGGTACCCTTGGAACATTTTTGTGATTTGATTTGATTTGACCAAAGGGCTCTAAGATGCCTTTGGAGCTTTTGTGATTGATTTTGACCAAGCGGATTGGGTACCCTTGGAGCATTTTTGTGATTTGATTTGACCAAAGGGCTTTAAGATGCCTTTGGAGCTTTTTGTGATTGATTTTGACCAAGTGGATTGGGTACCCTTGGAGCATTTTTGTGATTTGATTTGACCAAAGGGCTTTAATATGCCTTTGGAGCTTTTCGTGATTGATTTTGACCAAGTGGATTGGGTACCCTTGGAGCATTTTTGTGATTTGCTTTGATCAAAGGGCTTTAAGATGCCTTTGGAGCTTTTTGTGATTTGATTTGACCAAAGGGCTTTAAGATGCCTTTGGAGATTTTGTGATGGAGGTGACCATGTTTTTTATTTCTATGACATATTTGAATGTTTTTTATTTTTATGACATATTTGAATGTTTTTTATTTTTATGACATATTTGAATGTTTTTTATTTTTATGACATATTTGAATATTTTTTATTTTTATGTATGAAATGCCTTCAGATGAATGATATTGAGAGGTTCAAGATCTTCAATACCATCCAAATATGTGAGGTGATATGCTTCAGGCCCAACCTTCTCTGAAATCATATAGACACCTATCCAATTTGTCGTAAATTTGTCTCACAAATGCGACGACGGATTTGAGTTCTGTTGGTTTTCTTTGAGCACAAGATCCCCAAATTTGAATTCCCTCAAATGGACTTTACTATTGTATACTCGTACAAGGTGATTGTGATAACATGAAGATGCTCCAAGGCATTGACTCGTCGTTCATCAAGAAGCATTAACTAATCAAGGCGGCCTTGATGCATGATGTCATCATCTATGAAGTCCTTCAATGCTATGTGCAAGGTTGGAATCTCCAATTATAGGGGCATGATGGCATCAGTACCATATACAAGTGAAAACGGTGTTGCCCTAGTGGGCATCCGCACACTAGTCCTATATGCCCATAATGCTAGAGGTAACTGCAAATGCCAATCCCTATGATTATCTCTTATTGTTTCCTCAAGATGGAGATGATTGTTTTGTTTGAGGCTTCTGATTGCCCATTTGCTTGTGGATAATAGGGTGTTGAAAAACTATGTTGGATATGGTATTTGTCCATTAAAGTATGCATATTTTTGTTCTTGAAATATGGCCCATTATCTGATATAATCTTCGAAGGGACCCCAAAATGACATGATATTATGGAGTATAAACTCTGCAATCCTCAGTCCAGTTGTTGATGTCAAGGGGATCACTTCAACCCATATGGTGAAATACTCAGTGGTCATTATGATGAACGTGTGTCCAACTAAATATGGGGGAGAGATATTCCCAATCAAGTCTAATCCCCACTGCAAGAAGGGCCATGATGCCTGTATGGGTTGCAAGGCTTGTGATGGCAAGTGGATGAGGTTTGCAAGATGCTGACACTTGACGCATTTTCTAACATACTCATAATAGTATTTTTCCATAGTGGGCCAATAGTAACCCATTCTCAAAATGTGTTTAACGATGGCCATGCCACTGAAGTGACCACCACACATACCATCATGAGCTTGCGAAATTGCCCAAGATTCTTCCTAGGGCTCAAGATAATGAAGGAGCATTCCATCGTAACCTCGTCTATAAAGGATATCTCCTATAAAAATGTATCTAATCACATTTTGTTTAAAAATTCATCTTTCATCATGTGATAGGCCTTGCGGTATTATTCCAAGCTTCAGGAAATCCCACAATTGGGATATCCAATCCTAATAAGCCATAACTTCTATGGATAAAATGACATGTTCCTCTTGTGATCTAGCATTTATGAACACAAATTGGGAAACAACCCTATGATTAATGGTTGTACCACATTTCACAGGACCTTGAGAGATCAAAGATTCCCAAGGGGCCATTTTCAAGAAAGCTCTAACTCTAAAGGACCAATCCTAAATTGGTTTGGTCTAGATCATGTTTACTGAATCCAGGTTGTCAATGACCTTGTGTTGTATTGTTGAAAATGCAAGCACTTTGATGTGAATGGTGGTGAAATCAGCAGATGAATTCTGAGGGATTAAGGATCCCAAATATGCCATGGTGTCTACAAATTTGTTTGACGTATGAAGGATTGCCTCAATGTCATACCATTCTAGTCGGACTAGGTAAGTGTCAGCAAGCTCCTTCTAAGCTTTCAGGAGTGGGCACCTGCATTGGAACAATCGTTTGACTTGATTTACTATGAGCAAGGAGTCACCAAAGATATCCAATATTTTAATTCCCATTGCAATGGTTTTTTGGAGTCCTAAGATCAGGGCCTCATACTCTGTGTTATTGTTCGTGCAAGGGAAGTCTAGCTTGAATGATAAGGGTAATGGAGTGCCCTACAGTGTGATAAAGACTATCCCTGCTCCTCCCCCTTGCTTGTACTTTGAACCATCAAAGAACAATGCCATGTCTCTTTGTTTCTCAGGTTCTTCAAGTTTCGATGGATTTGATAATGCGAATACTGCATCATCAAACAATTCTATAGTGAGAGGCTTGCTATCCTAAAGAGGTGCCTCTACTAATTGATCCACTATGACTTGTCCCTTGATGGAATTTTGGCTTATGAATTCTAGACCAAATTATGTCAATAGCATGATCCACTTTATAGTACATGTATTGTGATATGTATTGTTTATCATGTACTGCAAAGGATTTTTTTTGGATATGACGTAGGTCGTATGGCTCAACATGTATCATAATTTTTTGGTTGTAAAGACCACTGCTAAGAATAACTTTTCTACATACGCATATCCTAGCTCATAAATAACCAAGGTGTGACTAATATAATATACAGCTTGCTCTTTGTCTTACACATTTTTTTGGTCTAACATGGTGCCCAAAGCAAAATTAGTAGTCGATATGTATAGCAAAAATGGTATGTCTGGCCTTGGTGGAGCCAGTACTGGCGGTGTTTCCAGGTAAGTTTTGATCTTTGTAAAGGCTTGTTGGAACTCTTCATCCCAATGAAATAGGACATCCTTGCGTAGAAACTGATTCATGGATCGACACTTGTCTGATAATTGCGCAATGAACCATTTTATGGATGCTACCTTGCCTTGTAGGCTTCTTAACTCCCTAATGTTGGTAGGGGCGGCCATTTTCGTTATAGCTTCCACTTTTGTAGGATCGACTTGAATGCCTCTCTTGGAAATAATAAAACCTAATAGCTTACCAGAAGTCACACCAAACACACACTTCTTAGGATTCAATCTGACTTTGTGCTCTATGAGGCGATCGAAGACTTTCATAAGGATCTCAGCGTGCTCTTGTTGTACTAAATATTTGGCCAGCAAGTCATCCATGTAGTCTTCCAAGATTGTGTGCATGTAGTCATGAAACATATATGTCATGGCCCGCTGGTATGTGGCACCAACATTATTTAGGCCAGATGGCCTCACTTTGTAACAAAAAGTTCCCCATGGAGTAATGAAAGCAGTTTTATGCTGGTATTCGGGTTTGATTCAGATTTTATTGTATCCAAAAAATCCATCCATTAGGGAGAGCATCTCATGACCTATAGTGGCATCAAAAAGAGTGTCTATGTTTAGAAATGGGAACAAATCCTTCAGATTTGCCCTATTCAAGTCCCTAAAATTTGTGCAAATGTGGACTCTTCCATCTATTTTTCCCACAGGCACCATGTTCGAGATCCATTCAGGATAGTCTATGGGGACTATAAAGATCACATCCAATAGTTTTTGCAACTAGTTTTTTACCATCAAAGCGATGGTTGGATGTATCTTCCTCAATTTTTACTTGACTAGTTTCTTTAGGGTATCCAATGAAAGGTTGTGAACAACTAACTTTGGATCAATACCTAGCATGTCCTTATAAGTCCAAGCAAATATATTTAGTCTCTTCTTGAGGAGAGGGATAATTATGGCTTGTTCATCTGGAGACAGACTTTCTCTGAACTTGACTTTATTTGGTTGAGTTGGATCATCACTGATGTCCACCTCAAAATTCACTTCTATAGCCATATGTGACCCATCCTCCAACTGGTGAGGCATGGGTATCAAGTAAATGTCATCGACGAGATTTATAGGTCCTATTGACTTAGGATCTAGACCAGCATGGAACACATCATATGCATAGCCTAATGCAAAATGGAATTGTTGTAATGTCTCTTCATTATAGAAAATATCCTTAGGCTCTATGGGTGAATCAACGCAATCCCAATCAATAGCTTTTGTATCAAGACACAAAGGTTTAGTGGAGTCTATAGGGTTATGAAGTGGAGTGGTCAAATCAATGGAGATTGTGTTGATAGATGGAATGAAATCTTCAGAAAAACATGGGCAAAATCTTGTCTCAGATGTTTTCCTTCTATCCTCATGATGAGGCTCTGGAGGAAAAGAAATCTTTGGATCCGGCCCATGAGCTGGTCGGATAATAGGATCATTGGGCTCTAAGAGTTCTCTAAATTTTGATAGAGGGGGATTGACCATGCGGTGAATGACATTCAAGTCAACAAGTCTCCCCAAAAACCACAAGCCAGGGTCTATGGCATGAAGTATCGCTTTTCTTTCTACCAACATGTCGACCTGTCACAAGTGGCGAGGTCCAAGATAAGCCATCTCAGTATTGTCATCAAAATCATCATCGCTTATCCAAAAACCATTAGCATTGGTATGCAGTCCCAAGGTAAAGGGCACGTCTCTTAGCCTTAAGTAGGCCATCTCTGTTCATCCTCATATTCTTCATCAATTATGAAGATGCCATTTGCATTAGTATGTTACCCCAAGTCATGGGTCCATTACCTTATTTGTAGGTAGGCTCTCTCTATCGAGTCCTCTGACTCATGGCCACTTTCATACGATATGTATCCACTCTCATTGTGGCCAGACCAGGCAAGGCTTTGTAAATAGCAAGGCCCATGATAGGCGAAGCTTGTCTACACTTCATCATCATTTTCCTTGTATCCATTTCCTTCTCGTTCCTCATTCCATAAGTTGCAACCTTTTGGGATGGCCTCATTTGTGGAGCTTGGATGATAAGTCTTAGGAGGTGGTATACTTACCATCACCACTTGTCTATTGCTTGGATATCATGCAATTGGTAGGTGATAGGGAATAAAATTGATGTCTTCTCCTAACCCTAAGCTTCATCTATCTAAGGCTATTGCTAGAGAGTCATCTCAACCTCTGATATGATAGCCTAACCCAAACCTGTCATATGGAAGTTGGTATTATGGCTCGAATGGCCGCCTACGCCCCTACTCATATATATCAATATTGTAACCATGCTAATATTAGTGTTCAAAGTAGCTTAGAGCAAACTCAATATTAGAGAGGTAGAAAACATTGATAGTGAATAGCTCATCAGTATCCTCTTTTATGTTCATATATTTATGGGCACAGTCCAAGCCAATGTAGATGAAATTTGTTTGGTTGGGAGGGATTCCAAGCGGAACCACTGTTACCACTAGTGATCTTAGATCTTTTGGTCATCCCATGTCTTGTGCAAACTCTATGATGGGCATGAATGTTATGTTCTGCACAAGATACTCTTCTATCCCCATACTTGCCAAGTGTATGGTCACATGTGATATGGATGATCCTACATAAGACACTGGTGAAGCAGGCCCTAGTATCTCCTCAGCTTGATCTTGGATATCTTCCTCCTCCATGGGAGTTGGCATTTTCTTAACATCTATGGTTAGCACTTCCTTGGGATTTCTTTCCTCAACCATGGGTGCCTTTAGCTTCTGATTGTCTTTTGGTTTAGACGTTGATGGTCTATTAGAAGCATTAGTCACTTTGTGCGCAAGATGAGGTGTTGATGCAAATGGGTCTTTTTGTACCCCTTTGTCTTTATCATTCAGTTGCATAGCTAGAGATGAAGGTCCTACATACAAGTGGGCAGAAGGAATCATAAATTCTCTTGGAAAATCCACCTGATGAACATACTTGAATGGCTCTTCATCAACCAACACAATGTAGACTTTGTTATCATGCACATACTTGACACATTGGTGTAGGATCTAAGGAACACACTTCATGTCCCTTTTCCAAGGTCTCCCTAGGAGGATTTTGTATTGCATAGCCCCTTCCAAGACATGACACATAATGGGGATGGTCTTATGCCCCACTTTGATAGGTAGTACTATCGTTCCCATAATATTGCATAAAGCATCATTGAAATCCCTTAATGTATAGGCTCCCAGAATAATATGGGACTTGGGGATCTTAAGGTGTTCTATTGCTGTTATTGTGATGATGTTGATTGACAAACTTGTATCGATCAAGACCCGCTTAAAGGTTAAATCATTTACTTACACTATAATGTGCAGTAGAGTGTTTGGTAAGGTAGTAGGTACTGTCTTAATCTCATAATCATAAAATCAAATTATAAGTTCATGGCATTCTTGTACTTGTCCCATAAAATGGGTGAATGCATTGGGATCTTGTGTTTGGAGCTCAATCGATCTTAAAATCTCCATCAAGGTCTCCCTGTGCTTTGGGGACTATTGTATGAGCTCATAGATGGATAGCTCAGTCGGATTCATTTGTAAGTTTTCCTCAAGTCTACTCTGAATGGTTACCATAGGTCGAGTTGGTGGATCTAGAAGGTTGTTTATCCCCTGCCTCTACCTAGGTGCAGCAAGGACATTAATGGGAGCTGTAGGAGGTTGCGGTTGACCATACCGTCTACTCCTAGTTGCTATATTGACAATTTCAACCATCCCAATGCACCCATAGGTAGGCGTATCAACTCAGACTTGATTGACTTGTGCACCTTGCCCTTTAGGGACCTCATGGTTTGGCAACAAGTTTTTGTAGATGCCCATATCTCTGTTGTTAGGTACCAGTGGGTTGTCCACTTTAAGTTCTCTCATCTCAATCATGTTTTGCACCTAGTGCTTGAAACCAACGAAAACCTCAATATTATGCCTCAATATCCTATGATAAGAGTAAAATTGATCTTCCCTATATACTTTTGGCTTAGGATGGTTGGGATCTATAAGAGGTATATCAGAGAACCTGATCTTTCCCACCTTGCTCAATTGGTTGAAGATTGATTGCATTGATTCTGTCAATGGTGTGAAATAATGAGGGGGTTTGCGTTCTTTGTTTTGCCCTTGATTTTTCTTTTGATCATAGTTGGATGGTGGGGGTTGTGCTTGATAATTCTAGGGTTGGTGCACAGTCTCATCCTTAGGTGCAGCCAATACCACTTGATTAACTGGAGCAGGGTTTGCCTGCTTTTGCTTGTATTTACCATTTTTGTCATTTTTGTTCTACTCCTTGGTTCGGATTTTGATGGTTCCCTCATATACTTTTATGTCCTCAATGAGTTTGGCCTATGCCAAGGCTTCCTCAAATGAGGGGTATTGTTGAATTTGTAGCAAGAGGAAAATGTGTTTGGAACAACTCTTGGTGAACATCCGGATGATCTCTTCTGTGGGGACGGAGAATGATAATTTTGCCATGACTCTTCTCCATCTATTCCCATAATCCATTACTAGCTCATTGTCATAATGTCTCAAATTGGCCAGGTCTGAAAGGTTCACTTTCCTCTTAGCACAAAAATAGAAACGTTTCAAGAAAGCATTCACTAGTTGTTCAAATTTGGATATGCTATGCTTGGGCAGCTAGTTGAACCATTGGGTGGCGGCGCCCACAAATGTCATAATGAATGTCTTGAGCATAAGAGAATTTTTGTCTTCAAGATGAAAACATGCATTGATGAAATTGGTAACATGCTCTTGTGCATCCTCTTCACCCTTAAAATTTTCCAACCTAGGTGTATCAAAATGCTTAGGGTATGTGAGGCTAGGGACGGATGGACATAACGGTTGATTGTGTATTTTGCTCAATGTTGGTTAGCTACCAACCATCTCTTATTTTTCAAAGGACTTCATATTTTTAGCAAGTGCTTGGAATGCCTTTGAGTTGAGGAGTTCCTCCTCTTGTAGACCCCCCCACGGTGGTGGTGGAGGTAACCCTCTATCCATTTGATTTGCTCTATTTTCTTCCCTCCTATGAGGGTATTCAAGATGTTCTTGATCTTGCTCTATTAGGTTTACCCTTTCTCCACCAGTTGGATTTCACTCATAATTTGGAGGGTGGTTTTGTTGCGGGTTTCCTTCTTGTCTAGTGTGCTCCTCTCTTGGTAAGTCAGTGTGCTAATCTCTTTGATGATCATTTCTATTTGCTTTTTGGTTGATATGAGCTAACTGCTTAGCTTGCTCTCTCAAATGTTGCTCATTTTGATGCAACAACCGTTCTCTTTGTTTATCATGTTTGAGAGCTTCTACAAGCTCTCACTCTTTGTGCAAGGTATTCTCTAATCGTCACATGCAGTTAACTTACGCGGTCATAGAAGACTCATGCTTATCTGATCCTGTTCTAGTGGTTTTGATTCATAGATTTCTCGAAGAGGTTTCTATTGTTTCTTTTCTCTTATTGGCTGATGTGACTTATTTAGTGTATTGTTGAGTGTCTCTATGATCAAACTCTATATTTCTACTATGGGGTCACCCTGAGGTACCCCCAGTTTGAGAAGTGGGTTTAGAAGTTACGGTTCATGAACGTCTAGATGCAGAATTCTCTATGGCTATAGTTTTGGAAGGTGGTCTTGAATAAATTTGATCCACCTCATCTAACTGTCTTGTTTTCCATGGCTAATCCCGTGGGGTGCCATTTACTCCAATGAGATCATAGTCTATCGAAATACTTCCTCTTGTGTGAAGAATACCTTAAATTTTATGTCTATGACTGGATGTATTTCTAGTTTCCTGCTCCTTAGTGGGTTGATATGTTCTAAGTGTCTCATGTGAATGCTGGGATGTTGTGACTCTTGTGTGTCTTTTTGGTGATGAGGGTTTTGTGGCCCTCATACCCTCCATGAGGATGGATATGGGGAAACCTCATCATCCTTGTATGAAGAACAGGTTCTAGAACCCTCCTTATGGTGTAGACACCTAAAATGCATCATGTCAAGGATGACTACTCATATGGACATGCTACAAAACCATATGAAGGATCTTGGATATACTCCAAGATAGAGCAGTCGTTCTAACCACTCAATTTAGGCATTCTAGCCTAAGTAGTCTGAACCGCAGCCTAGACCTGCGGTCTCCAATCTGAACCGTGATTGACACCGATCTATAGTCTAGACCGCAACTGTGACCTATGGTCTGAATTGGAGTTTAGTTAGGCCTTCCATCTAAGCCAAATTGATTGGAACGACCAAGAGATCTAGAAGGAGGTATTTGGAGGATGAAATATTCCAAAGGCTTCCATCCCAACTATCCTAACCAACCTTCTTGGTCTTGGCTTCTCCATGAAGCCACCCCTAGCCCTAGGGGCATGTTATAAATACCCCCCTCCAATAGGATGAAGAGGAGAGATGATTGGTATAGCGAAGTGCTGGCGAATTATCGAGCGAGAGCTAACTGATCAAGAGACCAATGAAGCCCTGTCAAATTGCATATTGACTTTGTGCATTTGAGAGCCCTTTTTCTATCCATCTAAAGACCAATTAGCCATGGATGCCCTAGGTGCTTAGGAGGATCAAGAAACACAAATTCGGGCAAACAAAGGCCCTTCACAGTTATTTGATCGTCAAATCTATCAAAGGATGACAAAGGCAATCCTTGAACATAAATTTGGACAAGGAGGTCAAGCCCACTACCCCTAATTCTAAGGGTAAACCCATCAGAGGTCAAATCGTGACTGTCAACCGTGGTTCATAGTGCAGACCATCCCTCATAGCTATGGTTAGCAACAGGTTAATGATCACCTTACTGTTAGTCTTACAATGGCACCGAGAGGGGGGGTGAATCAGTGCAGCTAATTAAAAACTTAAATCTTCATCTCTTAATTCAGAACTAATGAATGCTTAAAACCAGATGCAGTAAGTGTGACAAGATAGCAACACATAACACAAGATTTAACGAGGTTCACCAATTTTGGCTACTCCTCAAAAATAGACCGCTTGGACTCCCATCCAAATCTAGCCTTTGCAAAGCACCAACTTCATAATCGGTTTACCAACACCCACCTGGAAGGAGCACCAACCCCTGATTTTATCTGCACCAACAGAAAGGAGCACCTACCCCTGATTCCAAGCACCAACTTGGACTTCTATTTTAAATCTTGATTGACATAAAAATGCCTTTTGTGTTACAATACCCTCACTGGTCTAACTTAACTCAAATCAATCTCATGGAAGCATAAGGAGAATTGTTAGAGACTCAATATATTCTATTTCTAACTTTCAATCTCAATTCCTTGTCCACAAAGCATACACTCTTTTACAACTTTACTTACTGCACACTTACAACCCTTTCTTATGGCTTACTCTTACAGCTCTCATTGCTTTGTACTTCTTATAGCATTCTTCCAGCTTTGTAATAGCCCACAACACTGTCCCTCTATATTGTAGCACTCTTTCCTACTGAGCAACTTTCAGCTGCTTTCTCTCTGCTACACTCTATATGCTTCTCTATTTTAGCCATGCTTTCTATACATCCTTTTTCACAGCACTTTTCCTCTGCTCGGCAACACACTGCTTTCACTTCCCGCACGGAGCTCAACCTTGCTACTTCATGCAAATCTGCTTTTATAACTGTGTTCTGTTTCTATTCTTAACTTCCATATTCGTGCATGCAGCCTGTTAATAGTAACGACTATTTTATTCTCACATGCAATCTTATTAATAGAACGGTTCTTTATTTGGGCTTTGAGACATTTCTCTATCCAACTCGTGGTCTTCGTCTGATGACTTTCAGTAACCATTGTTGCATGATATTTCTTTGTAACGGCTCCTGTAACTGCAGTAATGACTTTTGTTTACTGTCACTGTAACTGCCCTTGTAACTACCGTAATTACTTTAGTTCACTATTCTTATTTAACTGCATGATTTCTATCTATAACTGCACCTGTAACTATTGTACTGACTTTAGTTAACTCTTCTAATTTTGGTTGCATGTATTTCCTCTACAAATGCATCTGTAACTATCATTTTCCTTCAGTTAACTTTACTTCGACTGGGTTCTCCTTTTAGCTCTAAGTCACGCAGAAACATGTCGTGATATCGCGACATTTCTGCCCCTTTGACTTTTCCTTGGCGTTTGATCGTGAAAACATGACATGTCGTGATATCGTGACATTTTTTGCCTCCTAGTCCTCTTCTCGGCATGCACCCGTGAAAACACATGTCGCAAAATCATGACACTTTTCGTTGCCGTACACTCTTCTTTGCATGCACCAGCGAAAACATGACATGTCACGAAATCATGACACTTTTCATTGTCGTACACTCTTCTTTGCATGCACCAGTGAAAACATGACATGTCACGAAATCACAACACTTTTCGTTGTCGTACACTCTTCTTTGCATGCACCAACGAAAATGGAACATGTCGCAAAATCATGACAATTTCGCTGCCTTGTGCTTTTCTCTGCCTTGCGCCCGTGAAAATGAAACATGTCATGAAATCATGACGCTTTCGCCTTTGAGCTCTTCCTCCTTGAATTTGTCACGAAATCGTGACGCTTCTGCTTCCATGCTCTTTCATTTTGCTTCTGTCGCGAAATCATGACACTTCATCCTTCGGAGTCTTCCTCTCTGCTGTTGTCATGAAAATGTGACATGTCACAAAAACCCAACATGTAGCGATATCGCTACACTTTTGTTCCTTGCACTTTACCTTTGCTTCGGCCCACGATAATACAACATGTAGCAAAATCGTGACACCTTTTTCTCTCTCCTCTTTCTCTTCACTTTGGACCACAAAAATGAAGCATGTCACAAAATCGTGACACCTTTTTCTATCGGACTCTCTCTCCTGCATTATGTCGCGAAATCGTGACACTTTTTCTCCTTAGCGCTTCCTCTTGCAAATTGTCATGAAATCGTGACACTTTTCCTTGCAAGCTCTTTCTCTCAAACATGTCGCGAAATCACGACACATTTTCGTCCGTACTGCCTCTCTTGCAAATTGTCGCAAAATCGTGACACTTTTCTTTGTGAGCTCTTTCTCCCCGAACATGTTGTGAAATCATGATAGTTTTCTTTGCTTGCGCCATTTCTCCAAACATGTCGCGAAATCGTGACAGTTTTCTTTGCTTGTGCCATTTCTCCAAACATGTCGCGAAATCACGACAGTTTTTCTTGCATGCGCTTCTTCTTCAAACATGTCATGAAATCGTGACAGTTTTCTTACTTGCCTTCTTTGCTTTCAACATGTCGTGAAATCGCGACAGTTTTTCTACTTGGCTTCTTTGCTTCCAACTTGTCACAAAATCGTGACAGTTTTTCTACTTGCCTTCTTTGCTTTCAACATGTCGCGAAATCATGACAGTTTATCTTGCACTTTCTCTCTCTTCCAACATGTCACGAAATCATGACAGTTTTGCCAACATTTTCTCTCTCCTCCGATATGTCGCGATATCGTGACAGCTTTTCTAGCTTTTTCTCTCTCCTCCGATATGTCACAAAATCGTGACAGAAAACATGTCGCGATATCGCAATAGTGTTCTTACTTGTCTTTTTCTTTGATCCTTTGAATCTGGGCCACTTCTGTCTTCTTGGAAATTTACTGTACATGCTCTGACTACTCTGAACTCTTGTTCATTTCATCAACCGATCCATCTAATTACCTCTGCACTCCCGTCCATTGCATCAACCGATCCTCTCGTCCGTGTTGACAATAATGACAATACTTTGGCTGCACCTTGCTCAACAATGAACTCCTATCATTCACTTTGGCTGCACCTTGCTTATCAATGAACTCCTATCCATTGCATCAACTGATCAACTTGAATGTGTTGACAACAATGACAATACTTTGGTTGCACCTTGCTCATCAATCTCCCCCTTTGGAATTGTTGGCAACACACGTAATTGTGTGCAATTACCTGTAATTATTCTCCCCCTTTGACAATAATACCAAAGGGCGACTGCAAAACTCCCCCAGAGTCCATGCACAACATCCTTAGGCAAAAATTATTACAGTTGGCAATACCAATTGTTAGTAAAAATTGCAAACATCAGCAAAAAGATAATCAAATATATAAATGCTCCCCCTGAGAATGTGGTCCTGATGGCTAGTCAGTTCTTAGACTATTCTTGGGAATATGTGACCACTTCATTTCACTGTTTGACAACATCATGATAAGCATAATAGGCATTACTCAGATCTATCTTCAACTGTGTTGGTGCTGGATCTCTATCCATTGAGACTCTGTTCTCTGTACTCTATCAATAGGCTCACACAGAACCTGCTTAACAAGCTCACATAGAACTTGTCCAAATCAGCTCACAAGTCCTCACTAGAACCTATCCAATTTAGCTCACAAGTCTTCACTAGAACTTGTCCAAATCATCTCACAAGTTCATCAAGAAAAACTTGCTTAGCATGAACCCACAAAGAGAATTGTTAGAGACCCAATGTGATTCATCAACCTCATAGAAGCATAAAGAGAATTGTTAGAGACTCAATATGTTCTATACTTAACTCCCAATCTCAATCTCAATCTCAAAAGAATAAGATAGATGTAGTATGCTTTTCTCAAGAACATGAAACACAACCCAACAATTGCCAACCATGCAATAACTCATATAACAATGATACTCATGTTCTTTCCACAACCAATATCTTTTCTCAACCAATTAGGGCTTTAACAACAATGCTTATAGACAAGGTTTAACCAACATCATTCAACTCAAGATTAACCTTGAAGCATTCAACCAATCACTACATGAAAAGGAAACTAGTAGACATCCTTTTCCTTCCAAAGGTATTTGAACAAAATAGCCACCAACATAAATCACCAATGCAAAGAATAACTTGCTCAAATCAATCTCAATGGAGTAAGCCCAAATCATGTATCTAGAAATCTGTCCCAGCACTGTCCTCAAATATTTCCCAAAGGCCTTCTTCAAAGGCTCAATCAATCAACACCAGGCTGGAAACCATCTGGCTGCTCATTATAAACCTCTCCTTCAATCTTCCCATTCAAAACGTTGATTTCACATCTGTCAACAACATTGACAAGTGACTCACACTTGTACCAACTTTTGTCCAACGCTGTACCAACACTGCAATTTTATTGCCAACTCTATGCAAGCATCAAACATAGTGCCACAAAACCAACCAAATCATTTGAACTCGTTATAATCCTTAACTTTTGACAGTGGCAGTAAGAACCAATTGTTAGTCTTACAATGATCTTATATAGCCAACTTTTTATTTTGCAATGCCAGCAGCATCTGCATACATCTCCACCATTCATCTTGGATATTCTCAACAAGCTTGAACCTAATGATAGCAGTTTGTCTCTCTCTGCAGTGAGAATCCAGCAGGCTACCTCAATCCACTTTCAACTCTGTCCAAGCATCAAATATTGTACTGTAGCACAACCAAATTCCTTTTTATATTTACAACCTGATCTAAATTTTCTATAGTTACTGCAGATCACACCTTACTTTCAACTGTGCAAATCAGGAGAAGACATTTTGTCAAACACTTTATGGCCAACCATAGTGCACCTTGCTCAACCTCATACTTCTTAACCTCGGATTGGCATTTGATCAACAGTTGAAATGAAACTGTCTGTGAATTAAATATATTCACCAAGGCATCATGAAATATCTAACAATCTTCACATCAAAGTGTAGAACAAATACACGTTGCTTTTATCAAAACACATATATGCAGCTAGGGCAAACATTCTTTCCACTCAACCAAATTATCTAAACTGTTATGATCCGTAATTTTGAACAGTGGCAGAAGAATCATCAACAATACAACAATGACATATCTCAAAACTACCAATGGTGATAGCTCTTCAATTTAATCATCACCCTTCATGGCACTTCCACACACAACTACATGAACTGACAACACACTTGACAACTATTCAACACTAACCCGACTGCTTTCCTTTCATCCTCAGATAACCAAACACATACATAGGAGAATTAAAATAAGACTTTAAGATTGCTCCCCCTGAGGATGTACCACCTGGAGTGGCTTAGTGCAATAGAGGAGTAATCTCCTTCTGTCCAAGGAGACACGATTTCCTCTCTTCTTTCTTTCTCCAAGATTTCTTGAACTTGGGCTTGAGTTTTTCAATTGCATCCCTGGTTTGAACCTTTTCGTGAACTTGAACATTTCTCTTGGGTGGTTGTCTCTTGTACATCCTTGATGGATGATTACTTTCCTTTCTTTGATGCACATGATTTCTTCCTTGTCTATGTTGCACTCTTTGAGTCTGATTAAATCTATGGTTTTGCCTTAGATTAGATACATAAGTGTTTGGACAAAACCTTGCTATGTGCCCATGACCATTACATTTAAAACATTGCACATGTTTTATTCCCTGTATGTATTGCATTCTATGTGTATGATGAAATCTATGGTCTTGCCTTAGATTAGATACAGAAGTGCTTGGACAAAACCTTGCAATGTGCCCATGGCCATTACATTTAAAACATTGCACAGGGTGTTCACTCAAAAAAGCAGATGTGTTTTTAACAAGCATAACTTTTTGATCTATTGTTCGATCCACAATAAATTGCCTTGTGACCATAGCAGTTGCATTTAGAACAATAGCCATTAAAAGCATTATTATTAAAAGAGTGAGAGTGAGAGAACCTCTTTTGTTGTGGTTGTTTTGCTATAGATCTTCTTTGATGCTTTCTTCCTTTTGAAGATTCAGCTTCAACCTTGAACTTCTTCTTCTCTGCATATTTGGAAGATGAGGGTTGTTCAGCTTCAGACTTTTCTCGCTTTGATCCTTCAGCAGTGGACTTCTTCTTTTCTGCACTTTTGGAAGATGAAGGTTGTTCAGCTTCATATCCTAGACCAAGCTTAGTCGTGGAGCTTCTTTGTTGCTTTATCATTTTATCTAGCAACTCTGTGCTCTTCTCATATTTGAGATTTACATTGGCCTCTTCTAGTTGTTTCTTCAATGAAACAATCTCTTCTTCTTGTTGGTAGCAAACAATCTCTTTCTCATTGATTTGAGACCTGAGAATATCTTCAATCCTTTTGTATTGTTCTACTTGCAGCTTTAGATCAACAATAACTTTGTTAGATTCCTTTTCACTTGTGCTACATACATCATCCTCATCATCCAGATGTGTCTTCAAGGCTTCTTCTAATTTCTTGGCCTTTTGAACTTGTAGGAAGAGATCTTCAATCTCATCCCCATATTCTTCTAACTTCTTGGATATTCTTTTGTTCTTTTTCTTTTCTATACTCAACTCTTCAAGAGTAGCTACCAACTCACCTTCTAGATCTACTTCAAACTCCAGGTTTTCATTGCATACTTTAGAATCCACTTCTTCTACCTTCTCTAGTTCAGTTTTCTCTTCCATAAGAACTAAAACTGGCTGAGATGCCTTTTTGGAGGAGGATCTATTCTTCTTACCCATTGTGAACTAATCCAAGATCAACCCTGACTGATTTAGCCTAAACTAGGAACTTGGCTCTGATACCAATTGTTAGTCTTACAATGGCACTGAGAGGGGGGGTGAATCATTACAGCTAATTAAAAACTTAAATCTTCATATCTTAATTTAGAACTAATGAATGCTTAAAACCAGATGCAGTAAGTGTGACAAGATAGCAACACATAACACAAGATTTAACGAGGTTCACCAATTTTGGCTACTCCTCAAAAATAGACTGCTTGGACTCCCATCCAAATCTAGCCTTTGCAAAGCACCAACTTCACAATCAATTTACCAGCACCCACTGGAAGGAGCACCAACCCCTAATTTATCTACACCAACAGAAAGGAGCACCTACCCTTGATTCCAAGCACCAACTTGGACTTCTATTTTAAATCTTGATTGACATAAAAATGCCTTCTATGTTACAAGACCCTCACTGGTCTAACTTAACTCAAATCAATCTCATGGAAGCATAAGGAGAATTGTTAGAGACTCAATATATTCTATTTCTAACTTTCAATCTCAACTCCCTGTCCACAAAGCATACACTCTTTTACAACTTTACTTACTGCACACTTACAGCCCTTTCTTATGGCTTACTCTTGCAGCTCTCACGACTCTGTACTTCTTACAACATTCTTCCAGCTTTGTAACAGCCCACATCACTGTCCCTCTATACCGTAGCACTCTTTCCTACTGAGCAACTTTCAGCTGCTTTCTCTCTACTGCACTCTATATGCTTCTCTATTTTAGCCATGCTTTCTGTACATCCTTTTTCACAGCACTTTTCCTCTGCTTGGCAACACACTGCTTTCACTTCTCGCACGGAGCTCTACCTTGCTACTTCATGCAAATCTATTTTTATATTATGTTATGTTTCTATTCTTAACTTCCATATTCGTGCATGCAGCTTGTTAATAGTAACGGCTACTTTATTCTCACATGCAATCTTATTAATAGAACGGTTCTTTGTTTGGGCTTTGAGACATTTCTCTGTCCAACTCGTGGTCTTCGTCTGATGACTTTCAGTAACCACTGTTGCATGATATTTCTTTGTAACGGCTCCTATAACTACAGTAATGACTTCTATTTACCGTCACCATAATCGCTTCATGAATCGTCGTAATTACTTCAGTTCACTATTCTTATTTAACTACATGATTTCTATCTATAATCGCACTCGTGAATCGTTGTACTGACTTCAGTTAACTCTTCTAATTTTGGCTGCATGTATTTCCTCTGCAAATGCATCTGTAACTGTCGTTTTCCTTCAGTTAACTTTACTTCGGCTGGGTTCTCCTTTTAGCTCTAAGTCACGTAGAAACAACATGTCGCGATATCGCGACATTTCTGCCCCTTTGACTTTTCCTTGGCGTTTGACCGTGAAAACATGACATGTCACGATATCGCGACATTTTTTGCCTCCTAGTCCTCTTCTCGGCATGCACCCGTGAAAACACAACATGTCATGAAATCGTGACACTTTTCACCGTACACTCTTCTTTGCATGCACCAGCGAAAACATGACATGTCACAAAATCGTGACACTTTTCACTATCATACACTCTTCTTTGCATGCACCAGTGAAAACGAAACATGTCGCAAAATCGTGACACTTTCGTTGCCTTGTGCTTTTCTCTGTCTTGCACCCGTAAAAATGGAACATGTCATGAAATCGTGATGCTTTCGCCTTTGAGCTCTTCCTCCTTGAATTTGTCATGAAATCACGATGCTTCTACTTCCATGCTCTTTCATTTTGCTTCTGTCGTAAAATCGTGACACTTCATCCTTCGGAGTCTTCCTCTCTGTTGTTGTCGCAAAAATGTGACATGTCACGAAAACCCAACATGTAGCGATATCGCTACACTTTTGTTCCTTGCACTTTACCTTTGCTTCGGCCTATGATAATACAACATGTAGCGAAATCGCGACACCTTTTTTTCTCTCCTCTTTCTCTTCGCTTTGGAACATGAAAATGAAGCATGTCACGAAATCACGACACATTTTTCTATTAGACTCTCTCTCCTAAATTATGTCACGAAATCACGACACTTTTTCTCCTTAGCGCTTCCTCTTGCAAATTGTCGTGAAATCGCGACACTTTTCCTTGCAAGCTCTTTCTCTCAAACATGTCGCAAAATCGTGACACATTTTCGTCCGTACTGCCTCTCTTGTAGATTGTCACGAAATCACGACACTTTTCTTTGTTAGCTCCTTCTCCCCAAACATGTCACGAAATTGTGACAGTTTTCTTTGCTTGCACCTTTTCTTCAAACATGTCACAAAATCACGACAGTTTTCTTTGCTTGCACCATTTCTCCAAACATGTCGTGAAATCGTGATAGTTTTTCCTGCATGCGCTTCTTCTTCAAACATGTCACAAAATCGTGACAGTTTTCTTACTTGCCTTCTTTGCTTTCAACATGTCGTGAAATCATGACAGTTTTTCTACTTGGCTTCTTTGCTTCCAACTTGTCGTAAAATTGCAACAGTTTTTCTACTTGCCTTCTTTGCTTTCAACATGTCGTGAAATCGCAACAGTTCATCTTGCACTTTCTCTCTCTTCCAACATGTCACGAAATCATGATAGTTTTGCCAGAATTTTCTCTCTCCTTCGATATGTCGCGATATCGCTACAGCTTTTCTAGCTTTTTCTCTCTCCTCCGATATGTTGCGAAATCGTGATAGAAAACATGTCGCGATATCGTGACAGTTTTCTTACTTGTCTTTTTCTTTGATCCTTTGAATCTGGGCCACTTCTGTCTTCTTGGAAATTTATTGTACATGCTTTGACTGCTCTAAACTCTTGTTCACTTCATCAACCGATCCATCTAATGACCTCTGCACTCCTGTCCATTGCATCAACCGATCCTCTGTCTGTGTTGACAACAATGACAATACTTTGGCTGCACCTTGCTCAACAATGAACTCCTGTTCATTTCACTTTGGCTGCACCTTGCTCATCAATGAACTCATGTCCATTGCATCAACTGATCAACCTTACTGTATTGACAACAATGACAATACTTTGGTTGCATCTTGCTCATCACTTCCTTACTTTACTTTTGATTGCATAGATTAGTCATGTTAGTCTTTTGATAGGTTTAATTGCATCTTAGGGAAACTCCGACCGTAGGAATTAGACATTTCATGCGTTGCATTAAGTAGGAGTACATTGGATATTTTATGTGCTTTATTGCTTCTAATTCGATATTTGATCTACGCATCATTTGCTTATTCATGTCTTGTATGTTTTAGCATAATTCTTGATGTAATTAGAATAGCTTAAAGTCTTTCTTTATGCTTTCTTGTTTTACTAGTTTAATGGTATTTACGTGCATATTTCTTTAAAGGGCCTCATCACGAGAGGCTATCAATCTTTGTAATCATGTGTTGTTGTTTCTTGTTCATAGAGAGACAGGTGCAAAAAGGAGCCTATATCATAATCCTTCCACATCGCGGAGAAGGGGGTTAGCTCTACCCCAAGGCAGTTTGTGAGTAATCACCGGAGCACAATAAGTGTGCCTACCCTGTTGAGGGCATTGGCAATTGTAACATCTATATCATCTTTCGAGTGACCCTAAGAGGGCATTTTTGTAATCCGAGATCCTTTAAAGATTAATACAAGAAACTTTGCATACGTTGGCTTTCTTTGTTCAATTTATGTATTTGTGTGGATCTTTGTGCTTTTGTGATGGTATAGATCAGTACGCCTAGCTAGGCGTGCGCTCCGTGGTTACGTCAGATGGCGATCACGATGGAACCCCACAATTTTAGCCCTAAATTTTGACTGTTCTTGGTTATTTCTTTTCACAGGTGCTAACCGCAGCTTTCAGCTATGGTTATTTTTTGGCCCGTGGCTATAACCTGCGGTCTCCACTACAGCCCACAGATCGGACCTGCGGTTCACAGAGGAAAATGCAGACAACAAGAAAATCAGTGGGCAACAGAGCAGGAGAGCTGAGGTAGGTCCCAATTTCACCTTCTGTGTTGAATTTTTTGCTCTGTATCTTTCCAGAAATCATCGAACCATTGCAAACTAGGAACTAAAAATTTTTTTTTTTTTTATTTATATATATATATATAAGGGGTCAATGAACAAGTCCTAGTTTGTTTTCGTTTTCCGTTTAGTAGAAAGGTGTTGTTGGGAATAGTGGACCTCTGAGTGTAGTCTACCCCTAAATACAATGACCTTGATAAGGATTGTGTGTCATTTGCATGCTTGAGGCCCAATCAGTGGCCATGTCATTGTAATTGCATCGTCAAAATATCATATAGGACATTAGCATGCATTCTTTCTAAATTTGAAATGTTCCTTTCTTTTCATGCATATCATGTAGGAATGATCATTATGCTCTTCGATGCATTTGTCATTTTCGCAAAGTAAAAGGAACCACACACACCACGTTCCATTTAAACATCAGTGGCATTGGGCTCTCACATCCAACCCACTTGATTGAGACCAACAGTGGATGTCATTACCACTTGGTTGGCTCATTTGAAATTGTATTATCGGGACCCACTCGTTGCCAAGGCCGACCCAAGAACTGTCCTATCCATGCAAAATAGCACACACTCTTCTTCGAAAGGGTGTATCGCTACGCACAATGTGTTGGGTGAGGGTTGGTAGTACCTATGCTACTTCGTTGAGTATGGACTTCATTACCATATTTGGCTTGTGCGAGTATATAGGTGAAAGCCAATTTAACTGAGTTTAAAATCCAACAATATTTCAAAACACGTGAGAGTTTCTAACACTGATACAACACATCTGAAAACAACATCAAATAGTTTAGGGCTCACAATAAAAATTTAAAAGGAGATAATCATCATTTGTATACTTTGTTTGCATAATAAAACACATCTAGACGTTAGGTACACAAATGGTGAACACACGGGGTGATCGACAAAGGTCTCGGACCGATGCCCATGATCAACCCCCAACTGGTTCACAACAGCATGTGTCGAGTCCTCATACACATGAGCGAACCGAACGACGTTCGACAAGCATTAGAGGTGACAACTCGACACGGGGAGATCCCGTTGAGCGGACCCCCGATAGAGGAGCTTTAGTACACTCTTCTAGGCATAGGACTGAGCATGGAGCTTCTCAGCACGAGGATGCTCTCCCCCAAAGCCATTACCGAGACCGCACTACACGCGCATCCATGGGATCGGCCGAGGAATATGTTGTGCAGGGGACCAAGTTGGTTCCCATACGTACTAAGTCCACAGGAGGTTCTAACCCTCCATCGTCAGAGTATAGATGGATCAAAGATCCGCCCATTCAGGGGTAGGAGGATAGGCTCGCTTTCGAGCATAGGTCCACCCATACTCCCGTGCATGGCTCACCATGCAAGATCACCATTGATATATCAAAGGTGGGAGCTAATGGAACACCACCACATGAGCGGTGGAGGTCTAGATAGTTAGATGGTCTAGGTAGTGTTCTTGAGCAGCTAGGCTGCAAGCCTACAGCTCCACCCACTCATGCTCCGAGTGAGCGTAGCGACAGTTGTATCAAGATCACTAGAGAGCATGGAGAGGCTTCTAAGCGCCCTCATGTCACACATCCACCATCCACACATTTTTCTGATGGGTACAGAACCCATAAGGTAGCTCGCATAGAGCACACACATCGGAGGCCTCCTACGGCCGACCAGATCGATAGATCACATAGACTGGTGTCTGAGCAAAGACGTCAACTCCTCCAAGATCAATTGGATGATGCTCACCTAGAGAGGCAGCATATTGAAGATGAAAATATTCAAGTGCAAAGGCTCCTACGATAGAGATTATATGAGCAGCGCATGCGCGAGGAGCGTATTCTAGCTCAGAAGGAGCGCATAGAGCAGGAGGATCGGCTAGCCAGGGCTGGCCTATACCCTCCCGAGGAGCATAGAGAGCGTGTGCATAGGAGGGTTGTGTCCCTAGCCGATATGCATGAGGAGCGAAGAGACACTCGTACTCATGTCAGTGCCCAATAGAGGGAGCGACTATCATCACTCAATGATCTTAGATAGAGGCAACATGAGCACATAGATGCAGACAGATACGATCAGGGGTATCCTGAGAGTTACCAAGTTGAGGAGGAGGAAGAGCCATGTCCTCCACCTCCCCCGAAGAAGACATTACCTCCTAGACCGCCTCCACGTCAGCTTAGGGAGGAGGACTTTTTGTCTTCTAAGGCGTACAAGGTTTTGGCCGATAAGGTCAAAGCAATAGAGAGGTAGGGCGTGGCTATGCAAAATCCGACACTGAGGAAGATACACAATGAACCTCTAGACCCCTCGGTGCCTATGCCTCCATATCCCGAGCATTTTGATATGCCCAGGTTGGAAAAATTCAAGGGTGATGAGGATGCACAAGAGCATGTTACGAGTTTTTTGGATGCTTGTTTCCAGATAGAGAGTCAGGATGCCTTGTTGTTGCGCACTTTCATTATGACACTTTTTGGCCCGGCTCGAGAGTGGTTCAACCAACTGAAGAAACATAGTATTACTGGTTTCGAGTAGTTGGTCGATGCATTTCTTGAACGCTATTCATTTGGCATCAAGAGACAGGCCAACCTTTCCGATTTGGTGGCACTAGCTCAGCGCGACGATGAGCCCATCGAGCAATACGAAAAGAGATGGCATAGAATAATGGCAAAGCTACCATTCCCTATTCCTATGGCTGAACTGACCCGAATGTTTACAAAGAGTTGTGCCAAACACATCTCGCTATTGTTGCAGCTATAGCAGTACCCTACATTCGAGGAAGTTGTGGCGCAAGCCAGGGTGATCGAGGACATCAAGTTGCAAGAAGGCAACTTGAAGCTCAAGACCAGGAAAGAGGGGTTTAAAAAGAGTACTACAAAACAACAGGGCAAGCAGGCCCACGTGAATCAAGTAGTACTAAATCTCGGAGGAGAAGACAAGGGACAACAAAAGCCTAATTATCAGGCCCAACCTCCTCCTACGCATTATGAGACACGCAAAAACAACTATAAGGGCAAAAACAAAGAAGAGCACCCACCTCGCCAGTTCACGCCCTTGACGAAATCGATGACTTTGATTTTCCATCAACTATGCGAGGCCAAGGCCATACGATTGCCTGAGGTCAAATTAGTAGATCCGAATGTGCCAAAGTCAAAGTGGCATCAAGATGATATGTTCTGCATATTCCATAGAGCGAAAGGCCATGACATCGAGACATGTTGGTCCTTCAAACACATCATGCAGAACATGATAGAAAAAGGAGAGCTGGTAGTACCAGGCAACCCACAGGCACCCGACAATAGAAACATGGGGATTTTCAAGAATCCACTTCCTAATCATGAGGTGCCTCGTAACAATGTCGGCCAGGTCAATCAAGTGAGAATCGAACCACCTACCCAGGGGTTCGTAGGCATGGTCAATGTTGTTACTAGACACGGGAGGTACGATCAACCAAATCAACCTCGTGCTCCCATTAGAATACAAG
This sequence comes from Wollemia nobilis, assembly GCA_028583015.1. NCBI lineage: Eukaryota > Viridiplantae > Streptophyta > Pinopsida > Araucariales > Araucariaceae > Wollemia > Wollemia nobilis. The sequence continues at coordinate 43,852,744 of JAQPPZ010016981.1, read as the reverse complement.
CTACATCGGATCAACGACCAGCTCAGAACATTCCAGGCCCACCAGCTAGACCGGTGGTGACCATAAGGAGCAGGTTAGTTCAGAACCTGCAGACAACTCCTATGAAGTTGTCAATATATGAGCTTATTTAGTAGTCCCCTAGACACAGGGAGACTCTTATGGACATTTTGAGGTCCATTGAGGTACAGTCCCAAGATGCCCATGCATTTACAAATTTTGTGGGACATGTACAACAGTGTCAGGAACCCACGATACAATTTTATGATCATGAAGTGAAGATGGTTCCTACTATTATGGCTGACCCACCATTGCATATTATCATGTGTGTTAACCACATGCCTTTCAAAAGGGTCTTGATCGACACTGGGTCCTCGATCAATATAATTACGACCAAGGCACTAAGCCATCTCAAGCTACCCAAATCACACATTGTGCCTACCACCTTTACGTTGAGAGCATTTAACGATGCACTATGCTCGATGGTTGGTACAATTGTTCTACCTATTCAGGTGGGACTCAAGACCATCTCTGTGATGTGTCACGTGATAGAGGGCGCCATGCAGTACAACATTTTTCTCGGAAGGCCTTGGATTCATGAAATGCGTTGCATCCCCTCTATCTTGCATCAATGCATGAAATACATTCATGAGGGACAAGTTCACGTAGTGTCCTCGAATGAAGAACCATTCAAGTTCATGAACCTAGCAGATTTGCCTAGGGGTTTTGTACTCCCATCGATGCACTTGGATATCCGACCTATTTCATCGGTTAAGATTCCAAGAGGTAAACCAGTAGCCCGTGCTCAATCATCGACATCTGTGTCACACAGATCTGAGCATACGACTACAACTTCTCTAAAATCGACTGCATCGACAATGCATCGACAAGTCGAGAAGCTAAAGGTGAAATTGGGTGAGAAAGTGGAAAATCATATGCCCGGACCAGTCGCCAATGAGACTCCCACTCCCATGGATGTGGAAGAACCTCAAGACAAAGTCGAGGAGGCACCTCAGCCTGCTTCACCTGCATCTTCAGTAGGGTCATCTACACGTAGGTGACCGTTCATCTGGCCAACACAGGGTTGGGTGAGTATCTTGTGCAAAATGTTACTTTTGGACCTATCCTAAAAACTGCACAAGAGATGGGCCGACCGCACGCCCATCAATTTTTGATTGGATCTGTAGTGTCATTGGGTGAGCCACCCAACCAAACAAACTTCGTCTACGTAGGGCTAGATCAAGCACCCACCAGAATGTCCATAGATGAAGATGATGATGAGCCATTCACTGTGAATGTGCACTATCTGTCCAACCCAGAATATGCCATGCACATTTTTGAGTCGTATCATTGGCATGGGCATGGCCTTGGTCTTTTTGAACAGGGACGTAGAACCCCGCTCGAACCTCATTATCAGTTAGCTACTGATAGGTTCGGGTTAGGGTTACAAGTATAGGGTCATGATGATCTGCTTGCTGCATCCTTAGATCACATGTACTTGAGTCTAGGGGATGATGTGGATTTTAATCCATATCACCCTAATCCTTCTAGTTGTTGGAGGACTCGCTAGATGGTATCATTTGTTACCATAGGGCCACCTGATTCATACCATGATGGGCCCTTAGAGGACAACCCTAGAGACAACCTGGGTAACCAAATCCATGGTGCTACCAATGACACTGGTATGCAGGGGCATAACCCCACTACTGTAGGCGATCTCAAGTTAGGAGATCTTTGTGATGATGATGGAGAGGAGTCCACCTCCAAAATGAGTGGACCTAGTTATTATGTAGATGATGAATCCTCAAATGATGATCAATCTGAGGAGGAAATCAAGCTGACTTTTTTAGGGTCGATGTTTATACGCCATCTGCTGCCTATGGAACAAGTGGAAGAGACGAATGAGCGCTTCATAGCCGATAGTGATTGTGAAGATGAAATAGAGGAGGCTTGCTTAAAGCCTCACCCAACTAATCTCCCACTGTGCATAGACACAATAGAGTGGCCCATCCATGGTAGTGACCATGATGATGTAGATGAGAGGATCGATTCTAGGCTCGTGTATCCACAATATCTATTGCCTAGGGAATCAGAGCATGTTATGGAGGAAGTCCCTCCCAACACTGAGCGCTCTGAGGAAAGAGTAGCACCAGTTTATGCGATGGTATCATATATACGATCGTTCTATCGAATTTATCTGGATAGTGATGATAGCGACCGTAGAATCAGATACATGGGACCACATCTGCCAAATCGCTCCTTAGAAGAGGGGGGAAGTGATGGATTGTATTTGTACAATGATGATGAGGACTCGATGGAGATGGCCTATTTGGGACCTCACCACTTACGTAATAGGCCTCCACCTAGAGGTCCCCCACCTATTACAACTATAGGTTTGCATCGGGAGATTAATCTCCATCGTAGCCTGAGGGAAAGAAGAGAGCTCGAAGAGAGGTATCAGGAACTCTTTCCCGATCCACCTACGTACGTGGAGCTCCTTGAGTCGAGAGATCCCATTTTATAGCCAGTGCACCAGGAGGATCCAGTTATACGGACATCCCATAGAGAGGATCCGTTTGTGCCCATACCATCCGAACTAGATCTTGGGTACGAAAGCTACGCTTCAGGGATAGGGTTTTGTCCATGTGGTTTTGGAGATCAATTCCATTCCATCAATATGGTCTCCATTGATTTGACCACGCCACTCCACAATCCAGTAGATCCATCCAAACCACTGCATCTGAACATGGATGCTATCGATTGGGATTGCACTGACTCACCGGTCTGGCTTGAAGATTTCTTCCCTAATGAAGAAATGCTGCAACCATTTCATTTTGTGCCAGGCTATGCTCATGATGTTTGTCACATCGAGAATGCTTCCCAAGAGGAACATGTGAACCCGGTTGATGACATCCATCTGATTCCTATGCCTCACCAGCTTGAGGAGGGATCACATATGTCAGTAGAGAAAACCTTCGATGTGGATATCAGTAAAGATCCCACCAATCCAAAGAAGGTTAGATTTGGAGAGAGTCTCACTCCGGATGAGCATGATAGCATCATCCCTCTACTAAAAGAGAGACCTGATCTCTTTGCTTGGACTTACAAAGACATGTCGGGTCTAGATCCAAAATTGGTTACTCATAACCTGTCGCTAGATCTATCGAAGAAGCCAGTCAAGCAAAAACTTAGAAAAATGCATCCAACAGTAGCCTTAATGGTGAAAGACGAGTTACAAAAGTTGTTGGATGTAGAGTTCGTCATCTCCATCGACTATCCAGAATGGGTGTCCAATATGGTGCCCGTAGGAAAGCCAGATGGAAGGGTCCATATTTGTATGGATTTTAGAGATCTCAACAAGGCAACACCCAAAGATTCATTTTCATTGCCAAATATCGATGCTCTGGTAGACGCCACTATAGGTCATGAAATGCTCTCCCTTATGGATGGTTTTTTTGGATACAACCAGATTCGGATTAAACTCGAAGATCAACATAAAACCACATTCATAATGCCATGGGGGACATTTTGCTACAAAGTTATGCCATTCGGTCTTAAAAATGTTGGTGCCACATATCAGCGGGCTATGACATATATCTTTCATGACTACATGCATAAAATATTAGAATATTATATCGATGACTTACTAGCTAAGTCGTTGCTATGAGCAGAGCATGCGGAGGTCTTAAGGAAGGTCTTCGATCGCCTGATAGAGCACAATGTCAGGTTGAATCCTAAGAAGTGCGTATTTGGCGTAACTTCAGGTAAACTCTTGGGATTCATCATTTCTAAATGAGGCATCGAAGTAGACCCAACAAAGGTCATGACTATTTTAGAGATGCATCCTCCCACTAATATCAAAGAACTAAGAAGCCTTCAGGGCAAAGTAGCATCCATAAAGTGATTCATCACTCAATTATCGGATAAGTGTCGACCCATGAATCGATTGCTACACAAGGGGGTCCCATTTGATTGGGACAAGGACTGCCAAGCAGCCTTTGCTGAGATTAAGCAATACCTAGCAACGTTGCCAGTACTAGCTCCACCAAGGCCAGATGAGCCTTTTCTGCTATATATATCGGCAACCGACTTTGCATTAGGGACCATGTTAGCCCAAAAGAACATGCAAGGCAAAGAGCAAGCCGTATATTACATCAGTCGCACCTTGGTGAGTTATGAGTCAGGATATGCATATGTTGAAAAACTTTGTTTAGCAGTAGTGTTCGCTACCAAGAAATTATGGCATTACATGCTAAGTCATACAACATATGTTATATCAAAATAGAATCCTTTGCAGTACATGATGAGCAAGACATATCATAACACACGTACTGCAAAGTGGATCATGCTATTGATAGAATTTGATTTGCAATTCATCAGCCAAAAGTCCATCAAGGGACAAGTCATAGCTGATCAACTGGCTGAGGCACCACTATCCAATAGTAGGCCTCTAACCATTGAGCTTCCAGATGATGCGGTCTTCATAATATCTGAAGCTCCCAAACTCGAGGAACCAGAGAATAATGTTGATATTACATTGTTTTTCGATGGTTCAAAGTGTGAGCAAGGGGGCGGTGCAGGAATAGTGTTTTTCATGCCACAAGGAGCTCCAATGCCCTTGTCATTCAAGTTAGACTTTTTATGCACCAACAATAATGCTGAGTACGAAGCCCTACTTTTGGGCCTCCACACAGCCATCGCCATGGGTATTAAAATATTGAACATTTTTGGTGATTCTCTGCTCATAGTTAACCAGGTTAAGGGGCTCTTTCAGTGTCGATGTCCCGTACTAAAAGCCTACAAAGATCTTGTTGCCACTTATCTGGCTAAACTTGAATGGTATGACATCGAGGCAATCCCTCGTTCGTCAAATAGGTTCGCAGACACCATGGCATCTTTGGGGTCCTTGATCCCTCAGAATCCGTCTACCGATTTTACTACCATCCATGTTAGAATGCTCTCGCACCTAGCAGCGGAGCGTGCAACCTTTGATAACAAAGAGTCAGTCAACATGATTGTCATGGAACCAACAACTGATTGGTTTCATAGAGCGGAAGACTTTCTTAAGCAGGCACCCTGGGAGTCATTGACTTCTCAGAGTCCTACGGGGAGTGGTACTACCATTCACCACAAGGTTGTTTCCCAGTCTGCATTTGCAAAGTTAAATATGCAGGGGGAGCAGGTCATCTTAGCAGTCGAAGCTGAGGCTTGTCAAAGCTGGATGTTGCAAATCCAAGACTTCCTAAAGCTTGGTATGATCCCAGAGGGATTGTCGCATGTCGCAAGATGCACATTTAAATAGAGAGTGACCAAGTATGTCTTGATAGGAGATATTTTGTACCGACGCGGCTACGAAGGAGTTCTCCTTCGATGTCTTGAGCCCCAAGAGTCATCTTGGGCAATTTTAGAGGCTCACGATGGTACGTGCGGTGGCCATTTCAGCGGCATGGCTATCGTCAAATGCATCCTTCGCATGGGTTATTATTGGCCCACTATGGAGAAGGATTGCAATGTGTATGTCAAGAAATGCATTAAATGTCAGCATCATGCTAATCTTATGCACTTGCCATCGTAGGCCTTACAGCCCATTCATGCGGCTTGGCCATTTGCTCAGTGGGGACTAGATCTGATTGGCAAGATTTCCCCTCCATCGTCAGGCCGACATACATTCATTATCATGGCTACTGAGTATTTTACAAAGTGGGTGGAAGCCATTCCCCTTACAATGACCACTAGAGCTCGCATCGCAGAATTTATTCTCGAGCATATCATATGTCATTTTGGGATACCATCCAAAATAATTTTGGATAATGGAACTTCTTTTAAGAACAAAACTATGTGGGCTTTAACGTCTAAATACCGCATTAAACACAGTTTTGCAACTCCATATTATCCGCAAGCAAACGGGCAAGTTGAGGCCTCAAACAAGACTGTGGTAGCCATCTTGAAAAAGACAGTGCAAGAACACCACAAGGATTGGCATATACAGCTGCCCCTTGCATTATGGGCTTACAGGACTAGCATTCGGATGCCTATTGGGGCAACGCCATTTTCACTAGTATATGGCGCTGAGGCCATTATGCCCTTGGAGTTGGAAATTCCAATGTTGCGCATCGCATTGAAAGAGTTCATCGATGATGACACCGCATGGCAAGCTCACCTCGATCAATTGACGTTGCTTGATGAACATCGCGTGAATGCCCTCGAGCATCTCCATGTTTATCAGGAGCGATTAAAATGAGCTTACAATATCAAAGTCCACCAGAGAGACTTTGAAGTTGGGGATCTTGTGCTGAAAGAGAACCAACAGAACTCGAATTTGCCACCTGACATGCGAGACAAATTCGTGGCTAACTGGCTAGGGCCTTACATCATATCTAAAAATATTGGTCCAGGAACCTATCGCCTAACATCGCTAGAGGGTGTAGAAGAGTTTGAGCCTCTCAATATCATCCATCTTAAGGTGTTCTATGCTTGAGAGTGTAGTGAAGGCACCAAAGGCATCTGTAAGCCTTTGGTCAACCCAAAAGCCTTGAGGGTTTTGTCTCAACCACTCGGTCATCCCAAAAGGCCCCAAGCTCTCTGATTAAGAAGCTTGGTCAAGAAAAGGCACCAAGGATTTCCAAAAATCACTTGGTCAACCCAAAGGCTCCGAGAGTTCCTATAGCTTCTCGGTCATCCCAAAAGGCTCCACGCCCTCTTGTTGAGAGTTTGGTCAACTAAAAAGGTTCCAAAGGTGGCTGTAAAACCTTTGGTCAATTCAAAAGGCTCCAAGGATTTCTAAAAATTGCTTGGTCAACCCTAAAAAGCTCCAAGGACATGTACTCGTCATTTGGTCAAATATGAAAGCTCAAAAATCTATAAAAATCAAGAAAAATGTGTAAAAGTCCAAAAAAAATTGATAAAGCTTAAAATCCAAAAACATTTGCATTTTCATTTGCATTCACACATGCATTCACATCATCATATTGCATTTAGGCATTTGTCATCCGTTGCATTCCATAGTAGAGTGTAATGCGTTTATCAAAATTTTACAAATAGTCACACGTTTGTATGACAATCATGCACCCTTGCATTTATCATAATTCATTGCATTCATACACGATACCTATTGCGGAGAAACATATATGTATGTTAAAGTTTTCCTGTCACTCAGCCATACCTAGTGAGTTCTTCAGATATTGTAGAAAGCTTGCTTTGCTGTTATAGACAAGGTCATTAGTTGGGATAGTGCTTCAACATATCAAAATCCCGTCACTAAGCAAAACAATATAAAATCCTGCTAAGACGAGAGAGGATGAAAGCTGCGACAACAGTCTTAGGTATCTAGAGAGATGGGTTTCACGACCTGCTTATCTTGCAAATAGTCGGTCTAGAAAGGTGTACTTTGGCAAAAGGACAAGAATTTCCCCTATAAATCCCAAAGTCACAAAAGTTAAATCCCAAGTTACAAAGTGCAACAAAAAGTACAAATTTCAAGTTCAAAATGTAAAGTGACATAGTGAATCAAAAGCACTATAAAAATCCCTTGCTCAAAGAAAATGGTAACACGTGGACTAACAGTGATTTTTATCACTACATCTGAGCAAGTAAGAAGGGTGAGAACTTGAATCCCTGGATTGTCCACCTTTCGAAAGCCATAGAGTGATCCCCGATCACAGCAATGGGTTGGAAGAGTCCCACCTGCAATCGGAGGGGTAGTTCTATTGGGTGATCCCCAAACGTAGCAATGGGTTGAAAGAGTCCCGCCTGCATTTGGAGGGGTAGCCCTGATCAATTTGCAAGATGAGCTAGCTCTAGGTACCTAGGATTGTCTAGTTGTATAAGTCTAATCAAAGCTAAAACAAGGATGGTACGATCGTATGAGGAACCTTATCTCACATATGGGTTGAAAGAGTCCCGACTGACATACGGGGTATGCTTACGATCTATCTAAAAATACTCACATGCACACACAGGGATAATGAATAGTTGGGTCTGTCACGGCAAAAGCCTTGTCCAATATAAGCCTTGTACAGTTAGTATGTGATTTTTGGAGAAGTATACTAGGGTGTTTGAGTCTCAAGGAAAACCCCAAAAAGTGCTCCAATAGCAACAAGATACCAAATATCATTAGACTTCAGAGATATGAGTCATTCATTCATCAGAATGCATTTTTACAAAGCACAATCAAATATATAGGATAGATACCGCATGAATATCAGAAATGATGTTTAGACGACCACTGACTATATAGTGCAACAAAGAAGAAATATACAAAATGACATATTCATTCATTAGCATTATACCAATCCATTTCACTTGCATTTCATATATGGGTGATTAATTGATTAAGTTCTTGTAATGAGAATTATCAATTATTTTGCATGATTGTTATACATTCTGTGGTGTCATATTTTAAAAATTGATATACACAGTTTACATTCATTCCTTATGTTTTAAGTGATTAAAGCATACAGGTTCATTTCCATTAGATTATGATTATGTACATAATGCATTACCATACATTGCATAGCATATCATAAACTGCATAAAATATACGCATGCCCACAAAGCAAAAATAAATATGCATTAAAAATAAACATCGCATCCATCTACATACATCATATGTCGCACATCTACTCATCTAGATCATTGCATATCATCATCATAAAGTAGAATAGCTATCTAGTGCATGACATCCATACATCGCATCATATAAACATAGCATTTAAATAAGCATTGCATCCATGTGCATCAAATAAACATAAAATCAAAAATAATAAATAAACATGTACACATAATGAGCCATGAAATATCATATCATATATATGTGTGTCCAAACGAGTACATAGGGAGTACAAAATGCCCGTAGGCTACAACTGTGTAGGTCCTCGACCTTACACACAAAATAAGAACATCCAAACTATAGCCAATAGCTGCTATAACCTAGATCTAGGCTGCTCCCCTTGTATTGGAGCTCTCACCACCTCCCTCTACACTATGCTCTGGAGCCTGCTCTCCTGGCTGACCTGGCACCTATGGTGGATCCTGCTGTGGATCCTGCCTGCCTCCAAAGCCTAATGCACCCAGCACATGGGAAACTGGTAACTGTAGTAGGCTAGTCCTCTGACTGGAGGCCCTTGATGTCTACCTTGGATCTCTAGTCCTGGCCTATGACCTCATCGTGTGTGTACTAGAGGACCTATGTGTCCTCTCAGTCCTATGAGTCCTGTGACTCAAGCTCGCTAGACGAGGTCCTGAGATAGTCTTGAAATATCTGATGATGTGAAAGGTTTTGGGTTTTTTTTTTTGGGTTATTGAGTGGAGGTCTCGATTTGAGTTACCTTGCCCGCACCTACCTTGAGCTAGTCGATGGTTGATCAGGATCCACCATCAGGGAAGATGATTATAATGGTGGTCGAGTTTTGATAGCGTTTCGTATCAGGGAATTTTCTCTCTCTCAGAGCTCTCAATTTGCTAAGGGTTGCAAGAAAATAATGAAAATTTCAAATGGAGATTTCAATTTATAGGTCCTCCTAGTCTCTGCAGACCGTAGCTGACACCCGCGGTTCCAAAACTAGGGTTTTATGCCCGTAGGTCTGACCTACGGTCCCCAAAATTTGGAAGTGTAAACCGTAGACCGTACCTATGGTCCGCAACTAGCAATAAATGCACTAAAAACCCATCGTGGGAAGGTCTAAAAAGGTAAATTAATGACTCCCAGTGGATAAAAATCAAAATACATGATCAAAATTGCAAATTTGGTGATGTTACAAGCACCAGGATCAATCCAATAAATGCCAAATTAAACAAAAAAAATCAAACAATGAAAAACCAAATGCGCCTCGTATTCAGTGATTTATCCTATAAAATTGGCGGTTGCAGCGACTTGCGCTCCATGCAATCCGACAAGATGAGTAAATCACAATAAGGACATTTGGGGTAAAATTGTCATTTCTTTTATGACATCTTTTCAGCAAATCATCGACAATATGATTCAACACAAGTCTTCTTGAATTTGTATTATTTTGACTCACTAAGATGGCTATCATAGCTTGACTGCTCCATGGGAGAGAGATGTGCAAATACTACTAAGCATTGTAATCATAAGTTGAACTAGGCCTAGCCAAGGCATTAAATGTCTCAAATCTAAAGTTGTTCAGGATCATTCATTATGGTCAAGCAATTTCGTCACTTCAGACATTGTCATTACCCTCATCGACTCGTCGCTTGAGGGGGTAGTCATAATTTCATGTCATAATCAAAATCAATAGAAGATCCCGAAGATCGTAGATCCCTTGATCTTGTCAAAATTATGTTCATCCTTGTGAATCATTGCTAACAACTATCATAAGCTTCCCCCTCTGCTTGGGGAAAATAGCAAATATGAAATTTTATTTGTAGCTCTCATCCTTCGGTTATATAGGCCTAACTCCTATTGTAGCACCAAAGCTACCCGAATGTCTGATGACGAGTGCAAAATTTTCAAATGTAAGCCTTCCCACGTTGGAAGCAATGATTCTAGGATGCGCGTCCTTTTGCTGGACCTGGGGCATCTAATGTTGATCAGACTAATGATCATCATAGAACCTGCAACATCATTTTAGGAGGTCTATTTTTGCTCAACATTGTTCGATCTCACAACGCATCTCAAAAGGGGCATCTATAGACACCTAAAATGTGTCATGCCGAGGGTGACTACTCATATGGACATGCTACAAAACCATATGAAGGATCTTGGATAGACTCCAAGATAGAGCAATGGTTCTAACCACTCAATTTAGGCATTCTGGCCTAAGCAGTCTGAACCGTAGCCCAGACCTGCGGTCTCCAATCTGAACCATGGTTGACACCTACGGTCTACAGTCTGGACCACAACTGTGACCTGTGGTCTGAACTGGAGTTCAGTTAGGCCTTCCATCCGAGCCAAATCGGTTGGAACGGCCAAGAGATCTAGAAGGAGGTAGTTGGAGGATGAAATATTCCAAAGGCTTCCATCCCAACTGTCCTAACCAACCTTCTTGGTCTTGGCTTCTCCATGAAGCCACCCCTAGCCCTAGGGGCATGCTATAAATACCCCCTTCCAATGGGGATGGAAGAGGAGAGATGATTTGTATAGCGAAGTGTTGGCGAATTATCGAGCGAGAGCTAATTGATCAAGAGAGCAACGAAGCCCTATCAAATTGCATATCGACTTTGTGCATTTGAGAGCCCCTTTGCTATCCATCTAAAGACCAATTAGCCATGGATGCCCTAGGTGCCTAGGAGGATCAAGAAACACAAATCTGGGCAAACGAAGGCCCTTCATAATGATTTGACCACCAAATATGTCAGAGGACGACAAAGGCGACCCTTGAACATCAATTCGGACAAGGAGGTCAAGCCCACTACCCCTAATTCTAAGGGCAAACCCATCAGAGGTCAAACTACGGTTGTCAACCACGGTTCATAGTGCAGACCGCCCCTCACAGCTATGGTTTGCAATAGGTTAATGATCACCTTACTTACTTTGCTTTTGATTGCATAGATTAGTCATGTTAGTCTTTTTATAGGTTTAATTGCATCTTAGGGAAACTCTAACCGTAGGAATTAGACATTTCATGCATTGCATTAAGTAGGAGTACATTGGATCTTTTATGTGCTTTATTGCTTCTAATTCGATATTTGATCTATGCATCATTTGCTTATTCATGTCTTGTATGTTTTAGCATAATTCTTGATGTAATTAGAATAGCTTAAAGTCTTTCTTTATGCTTTCTTGTTTTACTAGTTTAATGGTATTTACATGCATATTTCTTTAAAGGGCCTCATCACGAGAGGCTATCAATCTTTGTAATCATGTGTTGTTGTTTCTTGTTCATAGAGAGACAGGTGCAAAAAGGAGCCTATATCATAATCCTTCCACATCGCGGAGAAGGGGGTTAGCTCTACCCCAAGGCAGTTTGTGAGTAATCACCGGAGCAAAATAAGTGTGCCTACCCTATTGAGGGCATTGGCAATTGTAACATCTATATCATCTTTCGAGTGACCCTAAGAGGGCATTTTTGTAATCTGAGATCCTTTAAATATTAATACAAGAAACTTTGCATACGTTGGCTTTCTTTGTTCAATTTATGTATTTGTGTGGATCTTTGTGCTTTTGTGATGGTATAGATCAGTACGCCTAGCTAGGCGTACGCTCCGCGGTTACATTAGGAGGAAGCTCTTGAAGCTTCCTCATGTCTCTGAGAAGTTTCTATGTGTTTAGAGGAATACCTTGAGTCTTCCTCGTGTCTCCTTGATGATGATGGTCATGAAGCCTCTTTGTGTTTATGTGATGTAGTTCCTTGATGTGGTTCCATGTTTGGGGTTTCTCGAGGATATCCCCCAATGGTTGAGTTATCACCCCTTAGACTTGTGGAACTATGTCTCATAGTATTTTGAGTAGGTCTTTCAATGTTACTACGACTTCGCCTAAGGGTATGTGTTGCTTTAGATTCTCCCTCAGTATTAGACCGAGGATGTTTACTTCTTGTTTTGACCATTATTTTTAGGAATTTAGCTTTTGTGTTGCATTTAAATATGACCAAACAACATCAAGCAAATGTTTATCTTGATTATCAATTTAAGTGTGCACTAAAATGTTTGTTTTATTTTGATGTTTTGTTGTTTCTTGTTTCTTGTTCTTGCTTGGGATTTAGAATGAGACTCATCCATAGTGATAATAAAGAACACTCATTCCAAACATGATTTATTAAAAGAGACTAGGGTACACCTCTTAAATCCCAGTGGGGGGTTCACCTAGTTCTTCCACTCTAAACCAATGATTGTTCCAGTAGTAAGAGATAGTTTGAACACAAGTAACTTAGTACCACTATAAGTAAGTTCCTCAATCTATTTCTAGGAAGCTCTAGGGAGAAAAATAGGTGGAAGGAGATGAATGCCAATGTCATCAAACTAAATTAAGGGCTAGTGATGAAATTCAACTCCCAAATGTTTAAAATATGCGTGTGTGTGTGGGGTTCATTTTAAGTTTACATGAATAAGAATGCATCATACATCAACAATGACTCTTTCCTATATGCCTAATGCAAAATGTGTTTCAATTTTTAGAAAGGTGCATAGCTAATATGATATTAATGGATACACTCTATTAGGTGCAAGTATGGCCTTTAGAAAGGCCTCAAAACAAGCAAACCAACACATAGTGTCTAGCACATTGGATTCTAGTGCAAAATTTACAAGCAAAATCCGTTGTTCCTAGAAACGCCTAGTGGAAAATCTAAAAGGAAACCTAAGATGTGCAAGATGCAAGTTCTTTCTCTTTCATTATTTTAGTTTTCCAAATTGAAATATGTCTTAATTATCATTGTTTTTAAGAGAACAAAAATAGACAGAAAACAATAAAGTGTCAAAAAATTTGTACCAACCTTTAATCCAGCTTAGAGAATCAATGTTTTGACCTCTGCTACACTCTAGTTCTGGCCGATGTTGACCAGAGCGGCTGGTTTATGGCCACTGTAGACCAGAGCGGTTGATTGCTGGACACTATATATCAGAGTGACTAAACCTACACACAAAACCTGAGTCAGTAAAGTAGTAAAAAATGAAAGTAAACTAAAGAACTGGGTAGGGGTCTCACTGTGATAGCCATCTGTAGCGACCTTGGGGAAGCGGAGCGCCATCCACTAACTACTCTACTTGTGATTCGATTGAATCCTTTAATATTAAACATGCAATAAATGAAAGGCTTAAAGTAGATATAATCAGAATGCAAATAAATAAATGAATGAATGCTCTTTGTATTGATATTCCCAAGATCCGGTTACATATGAATCCCTCTAAGGGATACCCTTCGTTTGATACATGATTTTACACAAAAAGAGGGTAGCAGGTGTATAAAATATCCCCTCGCATAGGGGGCATGCTTTATTAGGCTTCTCTATGATGCACATAGAAATGTATGAGGGCTTACAGATGCCTCCTTCCCTAGGTTTGATTGCTAGAGGGATCTTCTTGCTCTCGTATATTGTGGATTTGCCCGATTGAACCTATAGCCCTAAAATCAATGAAACAACAACACATGCTTAGATGTCCGAGATTGCCTCCTCGGATGAGGCTATTAGCAATGAGTAAGCACAATGGAAACAAATGCAATGAAACTAGTACTATGAATGTGAATGACTAAAATAAATCTTATGCTAATGAAATACAAGAGAAAGAAGAATAAAAGACATTAACACCTAAAACCCTAGACTAAGTTGTGGGTCACTATCTAGGATAGCGGCCGCTAAGGTGAAATATCTCTCTATTGATCCAAGGCTATTGTAGCAAGTCTACTACTAATGTTAAAATGATTACCTTATGTGTTCAAATTTTACCTCCAATCCGATAGGTCTCTGCTATAAGAATCGATCTCCAAGAGAAGCTCTCTAATTCTCTAGAAGCTCTCCTAAATGATCCAACCTATTCAAATTTTTGATGTATGATGTTCTCTCTCTCTTTGATTGATGAAAGAAGGTATCTGAAGAAGGTCCCTTAGTGCTTTTAGGTTTACTTCATATAAAGTGTTTAAAGCCCTAGGTCAATGTTCAAACCCTAGGACTGAATCCCTCATGTGTACTAGATGTTAGCATGAGAGGATTTTTTTGTTTTTCTATGTTTAAATAAAGTCTAAACTTGGACTTGAGTCTTCCATGTAGACTGGCTATGAGGAGGAATGCAAAGTTGTCCCCGCTTGTTCTTATTGCATACATACTACCACTTCTGCCCAATATTAGGCTAGATGAGCAAAAAAATGCATTTAAATTTTAGTCATTGTCGTCTACAGCGACTAAGGTTTGGCTACTCTGAGCTATAGCGACTGGATTCTAGCCACTCTGGTCTACAGCGGCCAGGCTTGGATGGGCTAAAAATACCCTATATGAGTGGTAAAAACCACTTTTGACACTTGGAAGGTCCCAAGGTTTAGTCGCATGACCTATCAGTGTACACATATGAGTAGTCTCCTTGCTCATGACATGTTTTAGGTTTCTACACAATGTACCTATCCCTCGTGGACATATTTCAAGCAATGATGTAAAATGGAGGGAACACATCTCATTTTTCTCATCCAAGGTATTCCAAGGAGTACATTGTATGCCATGGATCCTTACAAGATGTGGAACATTATGTGCAACATTTTAGCCCCTACTTTGATGGGTAAAAAAATAGTGTCAACTGTGGAACACAAAGAATCAGTGAATGCTTTAAGGGTGAAGGATGATTTGGTGATGTGGGATGGAGGAAGGTTCAAATGATGAAGGGTGAATTTGGTGATGATGTTGATATAGGAACCAATGTCAATGAGGACTCTCTTGAAATATTTCTTGTGAATTAGATCCATGATATGCAATGGAGGATCTACTAATCATGATGATTTTGGCTTAATCTCAAAGTCATTAAACATTATGGAAGGCTCCATGCATGTTTGAATGTTCCCCACAAAGTTGTTGAAGGTATTAGGATCTTGCAATTGTAATTTAATGGATTTAAAAATTTCCATTAATACCTCCCAATGTGGGGGAGATTTTTGGATTAGCTCATATATTGACAATTTGGTGGATGCCATTTTCAAGCTTGTGGTCAATTGGCTACTTAATGAGATGATTGGTCGGGGTGGACGATTGATGGGTGGATTTGATGGATTCGATTGACTCGATATATGAATAGGTGATGATGGAATGGGGGAAACTTGGATGGGTGGCAGTGTAGATGGTTGTGAGACACTTGCTTTATGTGGTTGCCTTTGTTGGTTATTCCATTGACCTTAAGTGACCACATGAATGGCCCCTACAAACCCTTAGTATTGTTGAATATGGTTGACTTGGTTAGGAGAAGTTTTGGTGTTATCTCCCTCTACATTTGGTTGCACTTCCTCATGATGAGTAAGTGGTGTCTAAAATATACCAATTTCTTGGTTTTGTTGATCAAGGGGACTATTAACTTTAATTGCTCCCAAGTCAATGAGGTCTTGGACTACATTTTTAAACATATAGTAGTTGTTGATGTCATGCCCATTTTACCTATGATAGGGGTAAAATAAGTATTCTCGATAATTTTTACCATTCTTGGTGGGATCATCCGATCTAATATCGAGCAAAGCAAGTTTATTTTTCTCATACAACCTTCTAAACAGAGAGGCATATGATTCATCTAGTGGGATATATTGACGATTATGTCTAACAAACTATCATCGGTGATGATTTTCCATAGGTGGCACTATGTTTTGAACTGTTGGAGCTTGTGTTGTTGAGGGGACCGCATGATATGAAATTTTTTGCAATAATTTTCCACATGTTGTTGTTGTTGAGCCATTACCATCTGGCTCATGACCACTTGATTAACTTGATTGGCTTGGGTGGTTGGGGTAGCCTATGTTGATTTTTGTTGGCCTAAATAATTACTTTTATATTGTCCCTTATTTTGCCATTACTTTTATAATTACCTTACAAAATAAAATGTAAGGTAACACAATATTGTACAATAGAATAAATTCTTTATTGATGGGGTGAGCCTAGAAACTCCATTGTTACAAGATTGGATCCTTGAATCCCTTTGATACAATATTACAACAATTTAGGGTTCTTCGAAATCCTAAGAAGCAAGTTAATGGTGTCTTCAAATGCGTCTTGATCCTAATAAGGTTGAGTGGGATTTTCAGATATCCAATGTTGGACCACTCCAAATGATGATGTAGTGCTCCATATCTACACACAAGGACATAGAAAATAGTTAGTAGTGTATGTGAGGGCTCCATAGCGTGAGATCCTCTATATGCAATAATAAAAGCCTAACTAGATGTTGTGAATAAAATGAATAGAAATAGAAACACATAAAAATAAATAAATATAGGGTTGATCTATTTTACTTATTGTTGTCTTTTGATGCGTGATTTCTGATGCAGGTGGCTAGTGTGGCGATGCCCTAGTATCACTCGAAGGCTAAGGGGACTTCAGGAATAGGAGAATAAAATACCCATGAACACCTGGTGACTACAGGAAATGCCCATGGACTAGGAAGGAGGTACCTGTGGGCACCTGGTGATTGATGGAAAAGCACCCAAAGGTGCTTGGCAGCTGATGGGGAATTCTATAGAAGTAGATCAGACAAGGGTGCAGGTTGCGGTAGTGGATATGGTGAGTGAGGGAAGTGAGATGTGATGGATGGAATGGGGTTAGGGAACAAAAGGCTTGATAAAAGACTTAAGCACTTAGGGAACTTAGGTACTTAGGGTTAGAATAAGACATAGGGCTTGAGCCATAAAAATAGCTCCAATTTATAATCTAACCTAGGGCATGCTAGGATTTCAACAACACTAATCATGTGGGTGAGATTAAAGCACATCCAAGGGTTGATAATAAATTTAGGGTGTGGCACATATTGATGTAAATGGATGGTCAAAATTAAATGTAATTGGATGATTGATATTAATTCATTGAAATAAACACATATTTATTAAATTATTTAAATATAATATAAAAAATTATATATTTTTTTGTAGGTAAAGTAAAATTTATTTACTTACGGGTTGAAGGGACCCGCCCCTATTTACAATAAGATCATCTGCATTCGAAATGCAGGCCAAAAAAACCAATTTACAACAGTTCATCTACATTTGTAATGCAGGGCAAAAACACCAGCACCACAGTCGAAAACCAACAAAAACTAACAGTCGAGCTAAACCAAAACAAACCGATCGATGGTGTTGAAGAGACACCTTTTAGGTGGTTAGAACCACCGATAAAATTTGGCCACTGATGATTGGCCTTTGCGAACATTCTAATAGCGTTAGAGAAGAGGCACCCTCCTGCTTTGGAAGAGCTAAGTTTTTGATCTTTTGTCATTATCTAGGTTGACTTTCTCGATGAATTATGTGGGAAAGTTGTCTTCCCAAATGGTGGGGGAGCTCTCTTTGATTGCTCTGTTTGCCAAGGTGTTGGCCACTTGATTGGCCTCCCTAAAAACACGCTTGATCTGGGATTGCTCACTGTTGTAAAGGCCTAGTTGGCATTCTTGGATAATGTTCTCTATATTTTTCCCACCCTTGCTATTTCTTTGGATGAGTTTAACAATGATATCCGAGTCCCCTTCATAGATGACAGGGGCTACCAGGTTTTTGGAAATGCCAATACATCTCTAGAGGGCCCTGGCTTCCGCAAAGTTGTTGGTCTGGGACCCCAAATTTTCAACAAAGGCCTTAAGGATTTTGCCACTATGATATCTGAAGACCCCTCATGCTCTCGCTTTTCCTGGGTTCCCTTTGGAGGCACCATCGAAGTTAGCCTTGAGACAACCTTGGGGGAGAGGACCCAAGTGACCTGAGATCTGTCTTTTCTGGGTTTCTGAGACCTATTATGATCTTGGGAAATATTGAGGGGGGAACAGAGCAATTCTTCAATCCTCGAAGTAGGGCTGGCCTGACAAGGGATGAGTCCAAAATTTTTGATGGCGTAGGCAAGGGCTTTGGCAGCTACGACTTCATAGGTTCTGGGGCCTTTGTTGAAAACTTACCTGTTGCACTCCAACCAAAGCTGCCAAAAGATGTGATGGATGAGGAATTTCCACAAAAATCTTAGCCTGGGATGCTTGAAGGGCTTAGGCCATTGGCAAATGAACTCTTTGATAGAGTTTGTCCAGGTCTAGCTAACCTGAAATCTTTGGGTGGCTAGGGAGAAAACACTTTTGGAGTAGGGGTAATCCATCAAGATGTGGTGAACAGATTTCTAGGCCTGGAGGCATAGGAAACATCTATTCGGCACCATGATCCCTCATCGCATGAGATTGTCCCTAGTAAGTATTTTTTTGTGGATGGTCGTCCAACAAAAGTGCACAATTTTGGGAATGAGGGATTTGATCCACACCTTGTTAGCGACCACCTTCTCGTAGCTGGGGGTGCCTTGGGAACCCATCTTCTCAATAATTTGGGTTGTGGTCTTGACAAAGAAATTCCCATCATTGGTGCCTTTCCAACACCGCTCATCTCTCCTGTTGACATGAGGGAGGAAATTTTATCATTGGATCTCCTGAATCCCTTTCATGGCTTCCCTGATGGGTTCATTTCTTAATCTTAAATTGATCTTCTTCCACTCCTGGGCTTTCGGGTTGGAGGAAATGAAGTCTGCAACCCTGAGCCTGAATCTATTGTTAGTAAATTGCCTGGTAGGGATCAAAACCAGATTGCTGATGAGGGGGGAATTCCTGACCCAGGTATCTTCCCAGAAGTTGATGTTGGTAAATATGGAAGGAACATGGCTAGGATTTGGTGTCTACAAATTCAACTATTTAAACAATTTTTTTAGTGCCTGACCAGTACTCTTCCTCTGTTTCCACTTCGTCCTCTGGTTGACCCCCTAATTTCAAATTTTACCTTATTTTAGTGTTCTTTATTTCTTCTCCTAGAGGGGTAGTCAATTTTATCTATAGGCCACACACTCTAGTTTCTTTCATCTTTTTTATTTGTTGGAGCTTTTTGATTTGTTTTTCAATTAGCCTCCATACCTCTGTACAAAAGGATACAACAAACCTCATTGAGTTCATTTCTTGCAGGATTATGCTCTTTTGGGCATTGATGAAAGCCTTATTCTTCTCATACATGGTGACCAAAGAATCCACAATATTGACTAAGAAGGTAGCTTGCCTATCCATCTATTTTTCATCATTTGTCTGACAGTCAAACTCCTCTATTTTGTGCAAGATGAGGTCTTCGACGTTGGCAGTTTGAAAGAACTCTTCAATTTGTAGCCCAATGTCTACCAAATTTCCTCTGATATCATCTAATAGGGAGCACATCCCTGCTATATCATTGTACCATTTCCTTAAATTTCCATCAAATAGTGACACCTTCATAAATTCGAAACTATTTCTAATCTCAATGCCATCGCTCAGGACTATGCCTTTATATTGAAACTCTTCATAATAGTTGGTCATCAGTAGGAGAGTGGGATAAAAAACTTCCAAATATTATTCCTTTTGATACAGTAGGCTTTCCATCTCATGGATAGTGAATCTGATCAATATGATTTGTTTGAACATTTTTGTGATTCCTTCAATCCTATCATGTATCTTCAAAAAGTTTTATTTTCTAACTTTAGAGAGGCACATAGCATAGTCTACCTCTTCCTTTGCTACAGTAGGTGGTACCTGTGTGGCCTTTACCTGAGATAATTTTTCTTGTAGGTTGTTGATCAAAGCTTACATTTTTACCTTTTCTTTATTGCTTGTCTCCAATTGGCTCCTTAAGCCTTTGTTTTTATGATGCAAAAGGTCCACAGTTTTCTCATTCATGGCTTTTTTCATTTTGACCATATCATCATCTTCCCTTTACATTGAAATATTCCCTATTTCATCATCAATCCCAAAGACAAAAGTCTTCTTCAGTGCAGGTATGGATATCTTTGCAATAGATGTTCTGGACATGTCCGCATGTGCCCCTACAGCAGAGTTTTCTTCCATGCCACCCATTCCTACTATTATTTGTAGTTATTTCTCATTGGTGATACTAAAAATTGTTTCTTATTCTACCCTTTATAGTGTAACTTTTGTTGAGTTTTGAGCTAGCTTAGACTTCTTTGGTTCAGGGGTAGACACAACTTCTTGTCATTTAACTTTGTGGTCTCTGAAGATGTCTCCAAAACCACCTGCTTTCCTCATATTCATTTGTATCATTGAAGGGATATGTACTTTGATGTTGTTAATTTTCAAAGAACTAGGGATGGCCTTTTGTGCTAGCTTCCTTACACTAGTAAGGGCTAGTAGTTGATCATAAATAGGGGCTATAACTTGCTTTCCCAAAATTTCAAGTTCTTGAGAAGATTTTATGGTGATTTCCTTCCATTTTTCAATATCAGGCCTTGCAATATTTTCCAGTGAAGTGTTGGGTGTTGCCTCTATTCTAAGGAAATGACTCTTAAGGACTTAAATTTGGTGCTCCACTATATCTTCCATACTCACTGTGACCTCCATTTGGAATATGCCATGCTCTTCTATAATTTCCAATATAGGGTCTTCTCAAATTGTTGGAGTGGAAGTAGGGAAAATTGGGGCAGCTGAATCTACAAAAATCCTCCTTATTGTGTTCAGCTCCAGGGGTATTCATATGGTGTTTGAATTTATGAATTACCCCTCATCTCATAAGGGAAATTGTTCCATACGTTCTGCAAATCCTCTCCTTTCTCTATGGCTTCCAATAATGCTTCTTCATATCGGTATTTTCTATGTTCGACCCAGGCATAGTCATAATTTTTCATCATCTTCTTGTATTTCCAACATGATCAGAGGGTCTCCAAGTTATTTCTTCGAAGTCCAAGATTTCTAAATCATACATACCCTTGAATAGGGTTGGGTACTCTACGAAGATGTAATATCTAAATTTGCAGGGAACATTGATCCAGGACACTCGACCATGCTTCTTTGCTTACCTCATTTTAGATTCTTCTACAACCTACCTTACCAGTTACAGGGTGGCTAGGGAGAAAGGACAATACATAGGTAACATATTAGGGGGAATTTTGACCCCATAAATCCTAATATACATGAAGCCTTCTGAGAAGAATTAATCCTCTATTTCTTTTTCTTTGATGAAAGTTTTTATCCTAGGCCCTAATATCTCAGGCATGTTGCTTTTTAGGATCCAGTGAATTTCCACCATGAAATTATCGCAAAACCATCCTAAGTGAGTGTGCCCCTCATGTATCCTCAAAAACCTATTCTAGACATATGGATTGTCATTGGCCCCTAGCCTATTTTTACTTTCATCGCCTAATTTCCTAGCCAAAAAGTGCATGAGGATCGAATAGTGAGAGAAACGGGGCATTTCTTTCTTCTGCTCTAGGACTGCCTTTTTTAACTTTGTCAACTGTGTGTGCATTTGACGACTCAAATCTTGTTCCCAAGCATAAATGGGGGGATTTATTTTCCTATTACTTTGTGTTACTAGGTATAAGATATCCCTCCATACCACACTGAGTTCTTGTACTCCCAACAGGATATTAATCATATCACAAAAATCTTTGACCTAAGGTTTGAATGCAATTTTTCTAATTGGGAATTCAAATTAATAGGAAAAAATCCAAAATTTACTTCCTAAACACTCCAACTAAATTCAAAATAATAATTTGTAAGCTACTTCAAATGGAGGTAAATTTTCTAACAAATTATTTAGGGATGCCCTTATTTGAGGGGAGAATGAGGATAGAATTTTGAAATCTAGTTAAGTTCAGAATAAAGTAATAGAAAAATATTTAAAGAAAAGGAAAGCAGATTAGAGGTAACGAAGAGGAAGATATTTTTAGTCATAGAGGAGTCTAATCCAACCCTATCAACTAACCCAATCCCTAATATAGAAGTAGAGAGCCTTGATAGATGAAATTAAGTCATCAAATGAAATTATGGTGTTGGGTATAAGAGAAACAAAAAGAAAGAAAAGAATATAAAGTGGAAACCACCAAATGTGGAGTTGATCAAATTGAATCTTGATTGAGAATATAAAGGAAATTCAGGACCAATAGGAGGAGGAGGAATAATTAGAAATAATAGAGGAGATATGTTGTCTCATTACGCTTTCAATAGTTAATTTTAAGACAAATAATGAAGGTAAAGTTTGGGCAGCTTTAGAAGGGTTAAAAATATACAAACAATGAAATAGAACAAAGTATGGATGGTAGTTCTGAGGTGTAGACCAATTGGTGTGGTGAAACCCTGTAAGGGGGATGGATACCCAAGGTTCAAATCTCAAGCCCCATCAGACTGAACGTTTGTCCCTTTCCTTACGCTTTCAATGGTGTAAAAGGTTTAAAATGAATACGACATGGTGGTTATAGGGGTGGACTATGAGGAGTATTGTGTGGTGGATTTCAAGGTAGATAGCATGAAATACTATGGCAATAATAGAGGTAGACAATGCACCTAAATTATTTTGGTGGCTATCAATTCCACCATGTAAAATAAACTATGGATGGAAGGTGATTCACTCATAGTAATAAATGCAATTTTGAGGAAAGCAAAGGCTCCATGGAACATACAAGATATAATTATGGAAATTCAATATCTCGTTAAAGAGTTCAAAGAATTTAGGTTTACACATACATTAAGGGAAGTAAACAAATGTGCAAATAGGCTAGCTAATAGAGGGGTTTTAATTGAGGATTGTCAAGATAAATTCTCTTTTTCATGGTTAGAAGAAGTAGTAAGTATAGCTGAAGCTGAAAAGAAAACATTGGTTACTTGAATCAATAAATAATTAAGATTTACTTTAATATTTTCCATTGGTAATATCTTCTTTATTTTGTAACATTAATGTATTTTTTGAGAAAAATGTAAAACCTTTATTCAAAAAAAACTCAAATTATACATTTATTGTTGATAAACTACTTTTCCTGGCAAGGCTCAAAATGCAACACAACTCTGTTCCTTTGACTATCCAAATTTTAGATGTTTTAGTCCTTTTTGGATGACCCCTAAAGGTGTTCTATAAACCCTTTCATTTTAAACCAATTAACTTCATTCTGAGTCTATAAAGCCCTCTATATATTCTTATCCTTCTTTTCTTAGTTCGCATATTGCAATTATTTTTGGAGTTGTGTCCATATATCTGCTTCATCCTCTGCCATCTAAGAGTCCTCTTGGGTTTTAGCCTGCATTGTCTCTAAAATTTTCCTAATTAGAGTACCCCATATTCTTTCCCCTGGTCTAAATTCCTCATTAAAAATCATATTATTACGTTCCAACCAAAGTTACCAACAAATGAAACCCAAATCCAAATCCCAAGCTATCTTCAAGGTCTTTAATTTGAATCTATTGGTCTTTCAATAGTCCCAAAAGTTGTTCTCAGTGAGAATGGGTCTTTCTGATTGACAAAAATATTGTACCACAAATTCTAGACTGTTTGGACATAGGGAGACAAAAAAGGAGGTGGTTCATTGTTTCCTCCTCTTGGTGACACATTACACACCAGTTGGGTCCAATAAATCCACTCTTCTCATGTTATTTTAAGTCATAATATTGTTATGTGCAACCAACCACATAAAGCAATTTATATTTGGCAATCCTTTAGGTTGCCATAATTGCAACCAAAGGGGATTTGGACCAATTTGAGTGCTTTGGATAATATTTTTATAACCTTCTTTGATAGTATAAATTCCTAATTGGATATGTTCCCAACCAAGTTGATCAAGTCCATTACTCATTGGCCACTTTTGTCTATCCAAGATTTCTTTCAGATCTCTTTTCTCCTTAGACCATTTTTTCCTCAACTCCTTTGGGACTTGCCACTGACTAAGATTATCCTGTAGTTGATCTGGCATTTTAAAATAGTGGCTTATGATATTTCACCCTTTCCTCTAAAATTTTTCCTTGAGTCCTATTAAGTGGGGATGCTGATAAATTATGGGGGAGAAATTTTCCCAAGAATATTCCCATAGTCTAGTAGTTTTTCCATCTCCCACTTTCCATTATAACCCTTCTTTGATAAGTGATGCTCCTTTATTTAGAGCTTTCCAAGTCTCTGATCCCTATCCTGATACTAAAATATGAGGAAGATATTTTGTATTTTGTGAGGGATAGTATTTAATATTCAATACTTTGCTCTAGAGTTGGTCAAGATGAGTTAGCCATCTCCAATACAACTTGGTTGTTAGAGATTGGTTGTTTTTTATTGTTGTTTTAATTCCCAAACCTCCAACTTCCTTAGGTTTGCAAACCTTGTCCCAATAGACTAGTGCCCTTGTGTTGTTACCCTGCACTCCAAACCAAAGAAATTTTCTCACCATCTTGTCCAAATCTTGTAGGACGCTCTTTGGGGCAGATAAAATGGAGAATTTATATGCTAGAATTGCTTGTAAGACTGATTTAAGCAATGCTACTCTTCCTCCAAAACTTAACCACCTATAGGTCTAATACAAAAGTTTCAAGTGGATTCTATATTTTATTGATTTCCATTCTTTATTTTTGAGGCCCTTATCTATTAAGGGGATACCCAAATATTCTAAGGGTAGTGATGCCTCTGAGAATATGAGGATGTGGGTTATATGTTGTCTTAATTTTTTTATCACATTAAAAAACCACTATTGATTTTTCTTCATTTAGTAGTTGTCCAGTAGCTGCTATGTAGCACTTCAACATTTTTTTGATATTGGTCACTTCTCTTATTGTTGCTTCCCCCCACATTCTTGTGTCATCCACAAATTGGTGGTGAGTAATCTTTAATGTTCCTGCTTATCCTTACCCCTAAAATGATATTATTTGCTTTTCTCTTTTGTATGAGTCTTCCCAAGCCCTCCACAAAAATAATGAACAAAAATGGTGAAAGTGGATCCCCTTGTAGGATTCCTCTGGAAGATTTGAATAGTTGGTATGGATTACCATTGATGAGCACTAAGAAAGAAACTGTAGAGATGCATTCCATAATCAATTTTATCCATTCTTCACTAAAACCAAATTTCTGCAGTATTTGGGCTAAAAATTCCCAACTTACTATGTCATATACCTTGGATAAATCTAACTTAAGGAATATACCTTTGTTTTACTTTTGGAAAAACTTATAAATACTTTATTGTGCTATCACAACTCCATATAGAATTTTTCTACCATGCACAAATCCCCCTTGTTCTGGAGAGATTAACTCTGGTAAGATTTGTTTCAACCTATTTATCATCAATTTGCTTATGATCTTATAAACCACATTGTATAGAGCAATTGATCTATAGTTAGTGAGATTTTCCATATCTCCACATTTCAAGATGAGATCCAGAAAGGTGTGATTCAAGACTTTAAGGATTCTTCCACTAGCCCTAACTTCTATTGCTTGGGTTACATCCTTTGCAATTATATCCTAATAGGCTCTATATAAGTCTACTGGAAATCCATTTGGACTTGGGGCCTTCCCTATCTGCATATCAAAAAATATTTTTGTAACTTCTTCCTTGCTAATCTCTCTTAAGATCTCCTTATTTTGTTTCTATGAAATTAACATTGGTATGCTTTCTAAAATTTCCTCTTGGTGCTGAGTGGAAAGGTGTATATTTGTAGTTAATAAAGTTGAAAAGTATTTATTTTCAATTTCTTGCATACCTAGGGTAGTAGTTTCCCTATTTTACTAACCAGTTCAAAATTTGTGATTTATAGTGCCAAAGGGTGGATACTTTATCCTCCACAAGAAACCTATCTAATCTAGATTTTATTGTAAATGCTCCTTTTCTCTTATTAGTCCATGTGTTGTTGCGTCCTGGTGGGGGTATGTCAATAAAATCTAGGTACTCTGATTGAGCTAGTAATAGCTATCCTTCTCATTAAGCTTGGTCAAACCTCCTTCTTGATCCTACACTGATATTTTAGCATTGAGATTCCCTCCCAGTACAAAAAAGTCTTTATGATGGGTTTTTCTCAATTATTGTACTACCTTCCATTGGATTTTTTGAGCTTGTACCTCTATCATGCCATAAAAATTAATTATCATCCAAACCAGCCCAGAGTCCCTCTCCCTAAGTCTGGTCATGAGGATTCCTTTTGTTGAAGCTAAGTCTATCAATTGGAAGCATTTTTTATTCCATAAAGTGGTTATTCCTCCTAAAAATACTTGAGAGGCTTGGAACATAAAATATGCCTACCCCCAATATTTCTTGGAAATATTTTCCATAGCTTCTATGGAAGTTCTAGTTTCCTGTAGCAAAACTACATCTAGGTTATTTTATAAAAATATTTTCTTAACAACCAATTGTCTAGGATGGCTATTTAAACCCCTTATATCCCATGTGTTTATAATCATTAAGGGTATGTATTGTAGAAGTTGTAAATGGACTTCACCATTCCAAATTCTCTCATTTGTTCTCCTTGTTTTTGTATTTTGTCCTTGTTTATTTTTCTTCCCACCCTTTGTAAACTTGCATTTTTTGGTCGCTTCTCTATCTGGTTGATTCCTAGTGTTGGCTTCTCTTTGTTTTTCTCTTCCACTTCCATAATGATGTCTTTTTATGGATTTTGATCTTGTACATGCACTATCATTGCCCCTACCATATCATTTTGTTGAAACATAAAATATCTCTGGTGTTTTTTGTTGCTCTTCCCAAGCCCCTAACAAGTCAATTTTTTGGGGCCTACATGTCTCTGATTCTTATTGTTGTTTCATAATCTTTTGATTCTCTTGACTCTCCCCAAATTTAAAATTTTGATCAATTATAATTTGGGAAGGGTTTTAATATAACTATTTATTATAATTTTTGTGGTTGCACTTGTGTTTCAAGAAGGAAACTAGTAATCTAGATTTGGTAAAGCAAACTATGATAGTGTGATGTTTTGGAAATATTACTCTACTAAGATGCAATGCATAGCTAGTAGAGGTGAATTTTTGGTATTGTGAAGGTTTCTATAGAAAACTATCGATAAGGATGATGCATTTTAGAATATTTGTATTCATACAAAAAATTGAAAAGATCCAAAAAATAAAAATCAAGAATTCGGATATTTTATGTAAAATGATATAGGTTTCTAGCTATAACATCTCAATTAAGATGATAACTGAATCTATTTGTAAACTCTCAATATCTAAATAAGAAAGTTGTAATTTTTCAAGGGTGAGGGACCTAAGTACAATCCCTTATTATCCAACAAAAAACAATGGAGGAAAAATAAGTAATAATGAAATAGAGAAAGGTAAAAGCAATTTTGTGGTAGGAAAATTTATGACACGTAACAATGAATGTATAATAGGAAATAATTATACCAAATGTGTGTTATATATTAGTCATAAAAAAATTTGTTAAAAAAGTAGATAAAGGGAATAAAATTCATAATATGAACAGTTGTAACCATTATTGCAGACATGGGTATAAGATAGAGAAATGTTGGGACCTCCATTGTTGTGAAATTTGTGGAAGAAATAATCATTCCCAAGAATATTATCAGCATAAAGAAAATTACAAAATAAAAATGAATTAATGATGGATAAGTATGTACGAATGGGATAAGATAAAGAAATATTAAATGGTTTCTATAGAAGGAAATCAAGTGTAGTAAAAAATCAAAGTATGTTAAAAAACTAATGTTAGTTATCTCATAGAAAAGTGTGAAATAAATGATTTTAAAATATTATGATCCAAGCACATATTGGAAGATGATCTATAGTGATAGACATATATAATAATGCTTACGTGGATGATTCTAAGGATATATTGGTAGCAATGATTTCCCAAAGGTGATGACCTTTTGACTATTTCAGTGACTGACCCAAAGGTATGATAGCCCAAGAGGCAAAATAACCTAGAGATAATGTCCCTAGTAGGATGACCCAGAGATAATGTCCCTAGTAGGATGACCCAGAGATAGAATAACCCAAAAGCGACATCCCAAGCAGGATGAACTAGAGGCAAAATAACTCAAAGGCAATGACCCAAGAAGGATGACCCAAAGATGAAGATTACCTAGAAGTAGACTGAGAGATAAACTTAAGGGGAAGACTAGGTGGAGAATATTTAAGCCAGTAGAATCCAGTTAATGACAAAGAACCAAAGAGCAAGAGCTAGAACCAGATCCAGATCCAAAGAATGATCTTTGTATCAAATAATATAATATAGGAGGGTGGAATATATTACATTTTGTACTTTTATATTCTTATAATCATTTGATATTTGTAATTATTGGAAGTTTAATAAAAATTACTCCCATGGAAAAATTGAAGAGACACATCTCCTAAGAGATTAAGAGATACTTGAAGATGAAGGTAAAAAGATAAGAAGAGGATTCATTATCTATAAAACTATACCTAGAAAGAAAGAATGTATCAATAAGAAAAATATGTATTGTATGTGATTAAGATGTGTACATTTTGTGAATATATTTTTCTTTGTGTTTGAGTTCTAATGTGTGACTTTATTATTAAATCTAGGCCTTAAGCTAATAGTACCGCTTTGTATCTCATCCTCTTCATGTTAGGATTTTCCTATTTGTATACCCAAATTTTCTTGGTGCCCCTAACTTTTGATGGTTCATTTTTATGTTGGGGTTAAAGTTGTCATTATTCTTGTTGTAGAAGGTATGCTACTCTACTGGGTTATTGCACCAACTTTGAATTTTATCTTTGTACCCATGGTTACTTCGTAGAGTGGTAAGATCCAACTCTTTATTAGGGTTTATCTTCTTTTAGATGTTATTTATCTTTTCATGTGTGAATAAGTTATATAGCTTCTTACTCATTAATATCTTCTCAAAGATACCGTATAGATGTTAGGACCAATGATCTCTTAGATGACCAATTGATTGCTTGAGTGGATAGAAGAAAAATTTTCTTTACCCCCTAAGATACTTTAGGTCTATATAATAAAGTTGTTCCACATGTTCTAGATTAAACATGTAGTTAGCTATGCATGTGGGAAACTTGAAAGGTATGGTTAAAAATCCATAGAGGTGAATGAAGGATTGGACCCTCCCTAGGTATAAATATTCACTCGACCATTCCCCCAACCTCATGACTTGTCATGTATCATTTGACAACCTTGGTAATTTATCCCTAAACTTTTTCATGATTACTTTGTACACTTCATCATAGAAATAGTAGTTCAATTAAAACTCACATAAGGGTTAGAGGACTTCAATTAAAATCACAATGCAAAATACAACTTTAAATACACCTTTTTACTCCAACTTAATTTTCACATCCACCAAAGTCCTTTTAGAAGAAAACCCTTATCAAAAATAATAATCAACAAGTCTCAAAATAAATCTCAATTAACACTTTACCATAACTCCTTATACCTCCTAAAATATAACTCTCAAAATAATACTTTCCAAATAATAAAGCTCAAATAATTATCAACACTTCACCTTCATAAATAATCACAACAACCTCTAATTAACAAAGTTTATTAAAACATTAATAAACCTTATAACATCCTTATCACTCCAACCTTAGGGCATAACCATAAAATTAATTAACACAAAAAAATGTACTTGCCTCAAGGGGATTTGACCCCGCGTCTTGCCCTCACCGCGAGCGCCTTAGCCATGGCTAAGGTTGCCACATGAGCTACATGCTCGTTCGCAAAGGGGGAAGCACCATGTGCTTCCTCTTTGTGCTTTCCTTGCCCACGTTTAAAAACGTGTGCCTTGGCGCTTCCACAAAAACTCCACCAAAAACTTCTTCGCAAGAATCGAACGCATGACCTCCGTGCTACCAATGCCTTCATGCTTTCCAAGCTGCCACTAGGCCACACTGCCCAATGCGAATTGGGGGTGGTCTCTCTCCACGTTATCCTGTACTCTCCTTTCCAAATGTTTTAACCATGAGCTCATTTTTCGCATGTGCCACTCAATAATCAATCGAGCAAGGATAGATAATAAACAACTTTGGGCATGTATTTATATTGCCCTTCCTCCTTTGTCTAGATGTCGATACTTTTATTTAAATGCATTACATCGATGCTTTAAGGCTTCGAAAGCCTTAGTAAACCCAACCTTGGGTTTTAATAAAAATTACTTTTGGACTTTATAAAACCCCTTGCCTTATAAAATATTATAATAAGGATTATAATTATTTTATTTGGGTTTTCACCATGGCAATTTTAATATTATAATAACCACCATTATAATATTAATCCTTCGATAAAGTACCTTTAATATTTATTTATAAAATTTAAATTCATGCTGAATTTAAATAATTTATAAAATAAATATTATAACTCCTTTTTAACTTCTATCTTTTGCACTGTTTCCCTCGATATTTTGCCTTCTTGCTGGATATCAAATAACCATATTTGTCACCTTTATTTCCTTCTGAAATTACTGATGACCTCATCTGGTGACATCAATGACAACTTTGACTTAGGGACTCAAAATGTCCAACAATCTCCCCCTTTGTCATTGATGGCAACCCATATCCTTTTTACTGAAACCTGACCTTTCTTTTTCTTCTGCTCCCCTTGGGACAATGCTCTCTCAAATATCAAATCTCTCCCCATATCCAATCTCTCCCCAATACACAAATCACACAAATCTCTCCCCCTTTGACATCAATGGCAAAGGGTCACCTTTGGGGCTCGGGGCTAAGAATGAGCCTCTTAGCTTAGCCCCTCCCCCACCTCCATATGAGGTGGTTAATTCTGGGGTGGGAGTATTTCTACTCCCCGAAAGCACTGTTCTTTACCTTTATCTTTTTCTCTTCTTTTCTGAGTTTTCTGAATCCTCTGACTATTTCTTTCCAAGTGATCATCCTTGTTCCTATCATCATTCCTATTCCTATTTCTGTTTCTATTCTCATCCATGTTCTTGTTCCTATTCTCATCCATGCTCTGTTCCTATTCCTGTTCATATCCATGCTCTTGTTCCTGTTCATGTTCCTATTCCTATTCATATTCTGTTCATGTTCCTATTTCTGGAATATTTTCTCTACACCATCTTGTTGTGTGACCATCATTATTGCACTTATAACACTTAATGTTGTTATTCCTTGGAGGTGCAACTATCTTAGGATTTCTCCTAGTGAAGCCATATCTTCTTCTATCATGAATCTTGCAATTCATTGCCTTGTGACCAAACTCATTACATGAGTAGCAATACCCTTGGAAAAGTTATCCTTTCCCATATTCCTGTCTTTCATGTGTCCTGCACTGTGAAGCCATGTGCCCAAACTTGTGACATGAAAAACATCTTCCATTGAAGCTTCCTTGTCTTGACCTCATTGGTCTCCTATTCTGATTGTTGTTCCATCTGTATCTTCTCTATGCATTGTTCCTATATTTGTTGAACTCTTTGTTGTCCAACTCATCCTCTGATGTCTCACTCCCACTTACACTTTCTTCTTCTGATGTATCTTCTTCTAAAGTTTCTTCTTCTTCAAGACTTGAAGTAGACTCTTCTTCCTTTTTCTTTTGAACCTATTTAGAACCAAGACCTGTCTTGTTTGTTGCTCCTCTTTGTATCTTGACTATTTTATCCACACTCTTTGCACTGTTTACATACTTGTATAGCTTATTCTTGGAGTCTTCTACATCTTCCTTTAGTAGAGCCACTTCTTGTGCTAACTTCTCACATTCCAAGATCTTTGCTTCTAACTTATCTTTGAACTTGCTTGCCTTAGCCTTTGATTTTTCTAGATCCTCTATGAGCAATAATATTTCTTCATCACATTCTTGAAACTGACTTTCAAGCTTAGAGTGTTGCTTTCTTACCTTCTTTACTATGTCAAGGGCATAGATAAGTTCTCCCTTGAGATCATAACCATTTTCTATTGAATAATCCTCTATTTTTTTACCTTTTTCCATATCATTAATTTCTTTTGGCTTATCTTCTATAGGATCACTCACTTCTTCTTCTAATGCCATTAGAATATTTTCATCTGGTCTTTCAAGTGCATCTTCAAAATCATCATCACTGAAACTATAACCATCCCTTGTGCAATCATCTTCAAGATGTCCAAATTTACCACATCTAAAACACTTGAGAATAACTGAGTCCTTTTCTTAACTAGTTCTTTTTCTTCAATCATAAATAGGACTTCATCTCTATCATTGTCTGAAAAACTAGCATCACTATCATTTGAGTACTTACTTGCATTATCCGTATAGTAGCTTCTCTTTTGCCTTTGGAAGAACTTCTTTCCTTGTCTATTTTGTCCATCCTTGCTTTTCTTTTGGTACCTGTATCTTTCAGATTCCCTGTACCTGTGATCCTATTTTTCTTCATCATTGTTGTTCTTTGGCTCTTTACAATCTATTGCAAAATATCCATACTTTCCACAATTGAAACACTTAACAGATCTTAGATCTATGGGTCTTCTGGAACCTTTATCTCTTCTACCATAGTTAGCTTCTTCATCACTAGATGACTCACTGCTTGATTCTGACTTCTTACCCTTCATCTTCTTGTTCACTTTGAATGCAACCTCTTTTGGAGGGATAGGATCTTTTGTTCTTATCTCAAAAGTCGTAAGCATGCCAAGCAAAGAATTCCTTGTCAGAGAATCACTATCAATTGATGTTTCTATAGCAGAAACCTTTTCATTGTACCTCTTTGGAAGAGTTCTCAAGATCTTATCACAAGCATCAGATTCATCAACCTTCATTCCAAGACCTTTCATCTCATGTATAAGTTCATCAACCTTGTTGAGATAGTCACGAATGTTTTCATCATCCCGCATTCTTAGATTCTCAAATTCTCCTTTGAGATTTTTGATCTTAGCTTTCCTGACACTTTTATCTCCTTCATATATGGTATGCAATAGTTCCCACATATCTTTTGCTATTTTACACTCCATAACCTTCATAGATTCTGATCTATGCAACCCTTTTATAATTGCATTCATAGCTCTTGAATTTGCATGCATTAGAAGCTTACCTTCCTTTTCTGTAGGAGGATTGACTGTTGAATCATATCCTAGTTCCACTGCATCCCAAACTTCATTGCCAAGTGCCATCAGGTGAAATCTCATTAGCATACACCAATACAAGAAGTCACTTTCATCAAATACTGGTACTGCATTATTGATGGACCCATCCCTTTGATCCTTTTGATCCATTATGTTCTTAGACCACTTTTCCTTCAAGTTATCAAACTCTTCTGAAGGAACCCGCTCTGATACCAATTGAAGAACACAAGCTTATACTGAGAGGGGGGTGAACAATATAAGACCACTTTTTACTTTTTCTTTTCAAATCAATATTATGCAGTGTATAGATAGCAGTATCAATAGCAATAATCAAAGCAATGCACAAAACACCATACACAATAGAGACATAGATTTTAACGTGGTTCACCCAATGTGGGCTACCTCCATAGAGAAAATATTTCTTCTAAATATTTCTCAAATAATCTCTTGGGAATCCTTCCCAATTACAATGTTTATGGACCTCTGTCCAAAGGAGATGTTGATCCCCTAAATCTGGATGTGGATCTCTATCCATAGGAGAACTCCTTCTCCTCTGCTCTGGTTGGTGATCCTCTAGAAGACTCTACCTCCAATGCACTGATTGTGGATCTCTCTCCACTTGAAGACTCTTGTCCTCACTCAGAAGACCTATCCTCAATGTCCTAGCTGATGGATCTCTATCCACTGGAGACTCTATCCTCTCTGCTCTATCACCTCCAAAGCTCTATCTCAATACTATACTAAACATAGTCTAGTCGGTCTAGCACAACTCTACTCAATATCTTGCACTAAACATAGTACATTCGGTCTAGCACAAATCTGCTCAATAGGTTCACTCAGAACCTGCACAACTCTGCTCAATAGGTCCACTCAGAACCTACTCAAATCTGCTCAATAGGTCCACATAGAAACTTTCCAAATCTTCTCAATAGGTCCACATAGAACCTATCCAAATCTGCTCAATAGGTCCACATAGAACTCATCCAAATCTGCTCAATAAGGTCACAATAGAACTTGATCAAATCTCTCAACAGGTCCAATAACTTTAAATCTCTCAATAAGGTCTACATAAACAGAACTATCCAAATCTGCTCAACAAGCTCACATAGAACTTGTCCAAATCTGCTCAACAAGGTCACACAAAACTTGTCCAAATTTTCTCAACAAGCTCACATAGAACTTGTCCAAATCTGCTCAACAAGCTCACATAGAACTTGTCCAAATCTGCTCAATAAGTCCTCTCTAGGACTTGCTCAAATCTGCATTGCAAGCTTCCACAAAAGCTCACACAAAATTAGTCCACAAGCCTTCTCAAAGACTTACCTCAAATCATCTTAACAAGTCCACATAACTTGTCCAATCTCATAGAATCATAAAGAGAATTGTTAGAGACTCAATATGTTCTATACTCAATGCTCAATCACTTTCTCAACTCAATCTCATAGAAGCATAAAGAGAATTTTTAGAGACTCAATATGTTCTATACTTAATGCTCAATCACTTTCTCAACTCAATCTCATAGAAGCATAAAGATAATTTTTAGAGACTCAATATGTTCTATACTCAATGCTCAATCTCAACTCAAATCAGAATATAGAATAGTTTGTTTCATGGAACTTGAACAACCACTTCACATCCACTTGACTAGGCTCAACCAACTCTACTCAACCAATCACCTCAAGGAACAACCCTTTCTCACAAAACCCTAGTCCAAGCATATATCAACCAACTCAAAATATTTCCAACAATGCTCAACAACAAATCTCACATAACAATGATACTCATGTTCTTTTCTAACTCAAGTTCAAGTTCTTTGCATAACCAATTGGCTTCAACAACAATGCTAATAAAACAAGGCTTAATCACAACTCTCAATTCAGAAAACCTTGAAGCATTAACTCAACCACTTTCAAAAAGGAAACCCTAATCAATTCCTTTTCACTCCAAACTTAATTTTCAATCAAGCCAATCAACCAACTCAATAGAGAAGAATTTTACCCATACCTTTTTGTTGCCAAGAAGTTGTCCACAAAATCTGCCACACTTCACAAAAACTCTTTTCCAAACTCACATAAGGGTTAGAGGACTTCAATTAAAATCACAATGCAAAATATAACTTTAAATACACCTTTTTACTCCAACTTAATTTTCACATCCACCAAAGTCCTTTTAGAAGAAAACCCTTATCAAAAATAATAATCAACAAGTCTCAAAATAAATCTCAATTAACACTTTACCATAACTCCTTATACCTCCTAAAATATAACTCTCAAAATAATACTTTCCAAATAATAAAGCTCAAATAATTATCAACACTTCACCTTCAGAAATAATCACAACAACCTCTAATTAACAAAGTTTATTAAAACATTAATAAACCTTATAACATCCTTATCACTCCAACCTTAGGGCATAACCATAAAATTAATTAACACAAAAAAATGTACTTGCCTCAAGGGGATTTGACCCCACGTCTTGCCCTCACCATGAGTGCCTTAGCCATGGCTAAGGTTGCCACATGAGCTACACGCTCGTTCGCAAAGGGGGAAGCACCACGTGCTTCCTCTTTGCGCTTTCCTTGCCCACATTTAAAAATGTGTGCCTTGGCGCTTCCACAAAAACTCCACCAAAAACTTCTTTGCAAGAATCGAACGCATGACCTCCATGCTACCAATGCCTTCATGCTTTCCAAGCTGCCACTAGGCCACACTGCCCAATGCGAATTGGGGGTGGTCTCTCTCCACGTTATCCTGTACTCTCCTTTCCAAATGTTTTAACCATGAGCTCATTTTTCGCATGTGCAACTCAATAATCAATCGAGCAAGGATAGATAATAAACAACTTTGGGCATGTATTTATATTGCCCTTCCTCCTTTGTCTAGACGTTGGTGCTTTTATTGAAATGCATTACGTCGACGCTTTAAGGCTTCGAAAGCCTTAGTAAACCCAACCTTGGGTTTTAATAAAAATTACTTTTGGACTTTATAAAACCCCTTGCCTTATAAAATATTATAATAAGGATTATAATTATTTTATTTGGGTTTTCACCATGGCAATTTTAATATTATAATAACCACCATTATAATATTAATCCTTCGATAAAGTACCTTTAATATTTATTTATAAAATTTAAATTCATGCTGAATTTAAATAATTTATAAAATAAATATTATAACTCCTTTTAACTTCTGTCTTTTGCACTGTTTCCCTCGATATTTTGCCTTCTTGTTGGATATCAAATAACCATCTTTGTCACCTTTATTTCTTGCTGAAATTACTGATGACCTCATCTGGTGACATCAATGACAACTTTGACTTAGGGACTCAAAATGTCCAACATTTAAACAATGCAAGTGATTTTCTTATGGAATTGAGCAAACCACTCATCAATGGAAAGATTATCTTTTATCTTTTTCGACAATACAATATTGAAAAGTTGACCAATTTGCTCCCTTGTGTTGAGTATACTAGCTAAATAAATTCACTTCAAAGCTAGTGGATGGGGAACTTCAATGAAGCTCAACCTGACCAGTGCTTAGTGAACCACCTAGCAATGGCTAACATAAAGTGAATTTGTAGAAGGAGGTAGAGAATGCAACTAATCACATAAGCTATTGAACTAGAAGGGGGTAGAATGTGGGTGCAACTATTGTCTTAGAGAGAGGAGGGTGTGGGGCTTTATAGTCTCTACCTCACATAGGCCTTAGCTACTTGTGGCTTGCACGAGATCAATTTAGGTAGGTTAACAACCAATTATGGGTTGATTTACCTATTTAGATGGTCATCTTATGAGGTATGTATCTCACAAGTGCATTGCTTAAGGTAAGTGATTCACTTGTTTTTAGATCAATGAAAAGAGAGAAAAAAGGGAAATAAGGCAAGACAACAAGAAAAATTTTAGAAGGGTAATGATAAAATTGGGAATTATAGAGGAAAAGTGGGAATAACTGCAAAAATAATAGTCATTAGGAACATATGTATATATTTACATACTCTTTTGACCGAAGTTGTTGATAGACTAGGTGGAGATGTTACACATTTATAGGAATTGGCAGTGCCTTCTCATCCATAGTGGTAAATTTATAGGCATTTGGACCCATGATTTTTATAATTTGATAGGGCTTTCTCCATAAGGAGTCAAACTTCTAGTGTTCCCCTAGTTTTGCTTGTCTTCATACCATTTGAATATGATATTTCCTTCGTGTTAGTCCATCTCCATGGCTCATTTGTCTAACCACATTTTGATGGTCTCATGATATTGCACTATTCTTTTGAAATCCTTTTATATTTCTTCTTAGAGGGAAAATAATGCATTCATCCTTACTTGCATAGTCTCGATGTTGGTATCTTCTAGTTCAAGCTATTACAACATTTTGAGGTAAGGGAGATCCAAACTTATTAGAAATATAGAATCATTGTCATAGACTAACTTGTAGGTGACAAACCACTGGACGATTTTGGCATTGCTCAATTTACCTTTAATATTTTATGCAAATTGGTTTTCTAGACTTCGAAATGATTCTTTTCATGGTCCTCATGATATTATTTTTAGTTGATTTAGCTAACATGATACCCTAGGGATAGTAATTAGAAGATGTTTTAAGTAAGAACATATATTCTAGGGAAAACATTATCACCTTGTCCCCCTTGAAATTTGTAGCATTATCCATGATTATGGTGGATCGAGCCCTAAATCTAGTGATGTTATCTTCTAATAACTTGAAAATTTTATCCTAATTAGTAAAATTGGTTAGGACTACTTTAACCCACTTAGTGAAGTCATTTATAGTGGTGAGGATCCATCCATGCTTTACACTTGACAATAGATTGATTTTTCCTATGAAGAGTAGGCCCCATTGTTGGAATGATTTAGTCACATTGATGGGTTTTAGGGGTATTGGTGCTCTTTGCTTAATTATTTTGAGCATGCAACAAGATCTACAATCCTTGATCCAACAATAGCAATTAACAAAGATGGTAGATCAATAATATCTAGGTCGTAGGATTTTATAAGCTATGTTTGGTATAAAATAATACCCTCCATCATGTTGTTATTTGATTAGGGTCTTGTTGGAACAATTTCTTGCATCCATAGGATTCGATTGTCATGCTACAAGAATTTTTTTGAAACCAATGAGCTATTATAGGCTCTAGTCAACCTACCTCTTTATTTTGGTAAAAGATATATTTGCTATGATTAAAAGAAACCAAAACAGGTAAGGAAACCCCAGTGATAAACTTAATATATTACAAGTTTAAGCACTCTAGCTTTTAGTTATATGCTACTTATATTAAAATGACCAAGAAAATACAACAACTCTTATTATACCTTATGTAGACCGGTGCCTAGATTCATTGGGTTGTTATAGCAAATTAACAATGCTTATAATATGAACAAAGAGAATGGGGGAAAGAATAATTGGCACTTTTAGACTCATTCAAATATCGTAATAAATCTAACAGTTAACCAACGAGAGAAACATTCATAACACATTCAAATAATTTAATCTGCTATGAAGTAACATACAAAATTGAAGATAAAATGGAAGAATTGAACCCCTGAATTGTACTAGTTTTTCAATGAATTTACATGCAGAGTTGGCAAAATGCCATTGAACTCTGTTACAACTTTTTAATACAATGAGAAATTCTTGTTCAAATAATGGAACAAGACTTCTTTGATTCTCCTATTCCAATCTGGTAACAGGAAGAATCTTTGAACTTCAGACTCAAAAAGAACTGGAAATGTTCTCAGTTTCTTAAGCATAGTTCTACCAAAACCTGCACAACAAAGGGGAAGAATGAGGAGTAAAGAGAAAAAAGACACAAAGGATATACCAGCACAAATCACAAAGCACTCAAGTATACTTCTTAGCAAAATTTTCTATCTCTAAAGCTTGATGCATATTTTGACCACATCTGGTGTCTTTATAGCTCCAGGTTCTTGAATCTGTTATTTTTAGCCTCTTCTGGACCTTACACTTGTCATCCTCAAGATTGATCTTCTAAAAAATTTCTATAGTTGTCCTCCATTACCCCCTTTCTCTTATATTTTACACTATTCTAGGACTCTTTAATTCTAGAAGATGCAAAACGCAACACACATACAATGCTTTGAACAAAATAAAATGCAATGTAACACAAGATTGCACAATAGAATAAATTCTTTATTGTCGGGGGGAACCTAGAAACTCCATTGTTACAAGCTTGGATACTTGAATCCTTTTGATACAATATTACAACAATTTAGGGTTCTCCAAAACCCTAAGAAGCAAGGTCGTGGTGTCTTCAAGCACATCTTGATCCCAACAAGGTTGAGTGGGCTTTTCAAATATCCAAGGTTGGGCCACTCTAGATGCTGACATAGTGCTCCAAATCAGCACACAAGAACACAAAAAATAGTTAGTAGTATATGCGAGGGCTCCACAGCATGAGACCCTTTATATGTAATAATAAAACCCTAACTAGATGTTGCTAATAAAATGAAAAAAAATAGAAACACATAAAAATAAACAAATATAGGGTTGATATGTTTTACATTCTTGTTATCTTCTGATGCAAGATATCTGATGCAGGTGGCTGGTGCGGTGATTCCCTAGAATCACTCAGAGTCTAAGGGGACTTCAGTAATGGGAGCATAAAATACCTGTGGGTACCTGACGACTACAAGAAAATCCCATGGGCACCTAGGACTGGTGAGGAGGCACCCGTGGACACCTAGTGATTGATGGAAAAGCACCTAAATGTGCTTGGTGACTGATCAAGAATTCTATAGAAGTAGATAGAAAAAGTATGTAGGTTGCGATGAGGGATATAACAAGCAAGGGAAGTGAGTGTTAGAATAATAAATTATATCCTAAGTTGTTACTAGGATAATTTGTGTGGCTGAGATTAGCTTAGTTAGTTATGATCCAATGGATCATATTGTAAGCCTTTGTTATTTAAGCAAGGTCTGTTTCATTCAATAATATCAAGTATTCTACTTTCTTGACATGGTATCAGAGCGGGATTTCCTTGCCCTGTGAGCCTAAGGATTTCCTTAGTATGCTCTCCATATTTTGATGTATTAGAAACTAGATGGTTAAAAAAATTTGGGAGGTCATATTTTTTTAGTCTCAGTTGAGTTCAAGATTTAGTATTTGTTGAGAGGTCATATTTTGTTAGTCTGAGATCCATTCTATTTATGGCTAGTAGCAACATAGTTCTACTCACCAATAGAGATCTACCAAAATTATTTGTGGAGTTATATTCTATTGGCCCTCTTATTGTTTGGCATTTTTTTTTACCCCTCTTATTGTTTGGTGGTTTTAAATCCTTTATTTACCTAGGGTTTTAAGTTTTCTACCGGGAGGTGGTAGTTTGGCCTCCATTCCCACATGGTGCTTTCGAGACCTCTCACTTCCATAATAGTTCTTTTAGGAGGAGCTCAACATGAAGCTATCATTTAGTTTTGAAAACCTGTGGCAGATCTATGCATTTTTTTTGTTGCTGGTTGTGCGGTGTTGGAGTTTGAAAACCAACTTCAAGCTTCGTCGAGAAATCATCAATGCGGTAGGAAATTTGAATCAGGATATTCGTGAGAGGTGATACTTCAAATTTAGTTTGGCGGTGTGTAATTTAATGACTTGCTCAACTTAGCTTGTTCGTATTCCCTCTTATTTTCTATTGATAATCAGGAGCAATAGATACCTAGTTTGTGAGGAGTGTCAAAAAATCAGGATCTACGTCTTGGAATCATCTGACTTCACTAGTTATGAAGGTTATGATTTCATCTTGAAGCATTTTGTGTGTCCATTTAACACCACTGTAGTTGATACCAGAGGACACTTCGACATTACTACTGTAACTATGATTTTGTGATCATAAATTCTATGCTTGTAGAAGGTAGCCGGAGATCAATATTTTTTGGTACGTATTTGCAACTGGAGCTTCCATTTCGAGGCAGATGTACCATTGATGGTCCCATGATTTACAATTGAGAGCCCATTGTTGCCAGAGAACGACGATGTGAAAAATTCTATTAAAATATGGCCTGCATATTTTTTTGATATGGGGTGATTTGAAGCTGAGACGAGCCATTTATTGATTGATACCGCTGGATTCCAGAGATACTAACACTCTACGCAATAAATTTGTTAGTCAACTTAGAGCTTGTATATCTGGATGTGTGTGATGCTATTATCATCATTGTATTTTTTCAATGGTTGTTTGCCAAGAAGGAGATGCGCATTCTCATGGTGGGAAGCGCAGGTGATCGAAAAACAACAAGGTGGATCTGTTACCGACCAATGTTTTTTGGCCAAGAATTCCATGGCATGTCAAGCATTCCATGTAATGGTATAATAATAGAATTTCATGGAAGCAATGACCTTTTAGATCTAGTTGCAAATAACGGTGATGACTTCATATAGCGTCGATATGTAGCCATCAAGAGCTTCACCACCAGAGAAAGACGTGGTGCCCTACAACTTTCTGTTGTAGCTTCTCCATGTGGCAAAAATTGTGGAAGCTGACCCTCTCTACAAAATAGATACTTAAAATTGATGATCCGAAGACATATGTATGTTGTAGGTACCATTGCAGAGGTGTTTATAGGGAGAATAAATATTGTGTTGTGGATGTTCTACAAGAAAGTAAAAATTAGCGATGGAGGATGTATCACGTGACTATTTTATCTATAGCCACATGTGACAAGTTTGATGTGATTTACACGACATTCATAGTTTGGCTAGAGAAGCTTAGTAGTTCTCATTGGCAGTTGAAACCACATTTCGAATAGAGTACTCATT
Organism: Wollemia nobilis; assembly: GCA_028583015.1. Lineage (NCBI taxonomy): Eukaryota > Viridiplantae > Streptophyta > Pinopsida > Araucariales > Araucariaceae > Wollemia > Wollemia nobilis. The sequence goes on along the minus strand of JAQPPZ010016981.1, from coordinate 43,810,609 downwards.
GATGTTGGTAATCCCTTATCTGCTCTCAGTAGTGGAGGTGTTTCAAATGTGGAGGATAAATATATTTTGAAAATGGAGGAGCTTCTATCTATTTCATAGTGTTATGTTTCTGGCTACTTTAACTTTGGCCTGAGTATATCTGGTCGGCACACTTTAGCATGGAATCTCCCAAAGTGACTTTACTTTTGTAGGTAAAGTTTCCCCCACCGAGAGTTCGATGCAGTATCACAGCGGAGGCATTGGATTGGGTAAATATTATTTTAGCAGATCAGTGGTGCGGTCATACAGATCATAAGGCACTGATTCCAGAGGAAACAAAGTTTTTTATCCATTGTTTGTGTTATTTTGAGCCATGGAGGAGTCGTTGATAGAGAATATGTGCACCTATGAGTTTCAGATTGAGAGCTTCAACATAAATAATCTACATGGTTGAATGCTTTATCATCGGTGGTAAATTGTATGCTAGTGGGTCCACGAGTAATGAGACACACCCATTTGATAGTGCACCCAAGAATTTATTTTGTGGTTGAGAAAATTTTTTTCATTTGAATTTCATGGCCAAACTACGATTCAGAAACAATATATTGTTTTTTCAAGCTTTGGAGAGCTCTATCAGAGTCGTCGAGGATGACGTCTCTAAAGAAATAAAATACACGTAACTATGACAACCATTTTTGTTGTTGGGTGGCAGTTTTATTGACCTCAAAGAGGGTGTGGAGGCATGAGAAGGTGTCGGGAGCTACAGTTATGGCGAGTAGGAAGAGAAGTGTGATGAAATTGAAGAAACAAAATTGGTCTATTTCTACTCGTCCAGTGAAGTCAGATATGTTTTTGGTGGTCTTCATTTAAATGGGGACTCTTTTGATGTAGCACCATGAAAATATATTTTTTGATATCATTGTTTCCACCTATGGCTATGAATTCATCCCAATTTCTACCGATGGCTATCGCACATATGCAGAATTGAGAAGGTGATTCCTCAATGGACTATTGCATGGATCCTTATGCTCAGTGAATGTGAATTTTATGGTGATCAACAAGCTAGGATGCAACGTTAAATTCTCCCAGATCTTTCTTAAATAGCAAAGGCTTAAAATTTGATCCATTGGATCATACTAACTGAGCTAATCTTAGCCACACAAATTATCCTAGTAACAACTTAGGATATAATTTATTATTCTAACACCCCCCCTTAAGTGGCACTAGGATATCTCTAACACCCCCCTTAGGTGATAATATGAGGTAGTGAAAAATAAAACTAAAAATAAGTAGCAAATCCACAAATATGAGTCCCGACAACAATGCTTGATAAGGTACTCATGTACAATATGTGATCAAAAAATCTCTGTTGAAAGATGATGAAAAACCACAAGGGAGAAAACCACCTGCTAAAATAGAAATAAGAAGGAGGAGGAAGATGTGCATGGAGGATGAAGGAATATTCTCAACCCCCCTTAATGACAACTTCCATAAAGAAGCCTGTAAAGGATCCATAAGAAGTCTCTTAAAAAATAGAGAAGCCTCTTCACCGAACTGAAAGAAACCATACTCCTAGACTGGTGCTAGTGAATATGAGTCCCGAAAACAATGCCTGATAAGGTACTCATGTACAATATGTGATCAAAAAATCTCTGCTGAAAGATGATGAAAAACCACAAGGGAGAAAACCACCTACCAAAATAGAAAGAAGAAGAAGAATGAGGAAGATGTGCATGGAGGATGAAGGAAGATTCTTAACCCCCCTTAAGGACAACTTCCATAAAGAAGCCTACAAAGGATAATAATAATTCTAAAAAAAATTAGAGAAGCCTCTTCATCGAACTGAATGAAACCATACTCCCAGACTGGTGCTAGTGACACAGATCAAGGTTGTGAACCATAAAAAAAGGTCACTAAAGAAAACCCCTTGAAACCAAAGTGTCTCACAAAAATAAGAGTGTGAAGATAGTGTGGAAAGAACCACAAAAATTTTAAGGGAAGTCCAAAATGACTCCATAAGCATGAGTATGTGGTTACCACCTATATGAACACAATGGGCTGATAACAAGGTCCAAATTGAGTGGACAAACAACTTACTTCAAGGGAGTCTAAAATGAAAAGGGCACTAATAGCTATCAAATGTGTCCTTATGGTGACCTCCTCATCCTACCAGAATGCATGGGTAACCAAATGCTACAACCTCTAGGTGATATAGAGGATATGACTAGATACTAGGATCACTTACAAAGCTTAGGAGTGTCGGGTTCAACCGAGAATGCACTCCATGATACAATAATTTTTGAGCCACAAAAAAGTGTGGAAAAACAATTTCAAAATTGAAAATGGACTGCACCATCTTGTTTGGCTTGGAAAAACCTTTCCGATGACTATAAATACCCCTATATTGGGGTTTCAATGAGGCCTACATCTTGTAGGAAAACAATAATCTTCTTCTTTCCCTCACAAGGGAATATTCCAAAAAAAATGGAATAAAAAATGGTGCTTATAAAAAGGTTTTTCAATCAAAGTCACATGGGCCCACCCTTTTTAAAACATTATTTGTGGGATAAATATGACTACCCTTTTTAAAAGGGAATACATGTCCATATATTTAAAAAACAAAATTACCCCACTAAAGAAAAAATCAATGGGGGGACGGTATCATCGTCACCATTATAAACCAACGATGCTATCATGCCATCAACATAATGGACAACGTGGAAAACCCTGAAAGCCAACGTCTCCATAAATGCAGTAATTGGGGCATTGACGAATCCTATTGAAATCTTGGATCCTTGAATCCTTTTGATACAATATTACAACAATTTAGGGTTCTTCGAAACCCTAAGAAGCAAGGTCGTGGTGTCTTCAAGCGCATCTTGATCCCAACAAGGTTGAGTGGGCTTTTCAGATATCCAAGGTTGGGCCACTCCAAATGTTGATGTAGTGTTCCAATTCTGCACACAAGGACACAAAAAATAGTTAGTAGTATATGCGAGGGCTCCACAACGTGAGATCCTTTATATGCAATAATAAAACCCTAACTAGATGTTGCCAATAAATGAACAAAAATAGAAACACATAAAAATAAATAAATATAGGGTTGATCTGTTTTACCTTCTTGTTGTCTTCTGATGTGTGATGTCTGATGCAGGTGGTTGGTGTGGTGATGCCCTAGCATCACCTAGAGGCTAAGGGGACTTCAGGAATGGGAGCATAAAATACCCATGGGCACCTAGCGACTACAGGAAATGCCCATGGGCACCTGGGAATGGTGAGGAGGTGCCCGTGGGTACCTGGTGATTGATGGAAAAGCATCTGAAGGTGCTTGGCGATTGATGGAGAATTCTGCAAAAGCGGATCAAACAAGGACGCAGGTTTCAATGAGGGATATGGCGAGTGAGGGAAGTGATATGCGATCGATAAAATGGGGTTAGGGCACAAAAGTCTTGATAAAATACTTAAGCACTCAAGGAATTTAGGGACTTAGGGTTAGCAAAAGACTTAGGGGTTGAGCCATCAAAATGGATCCTATTTATAATCTAACCTAGGGCATGCTAGGGTTTCAACAACACTAATTGTGTGGCTGATATTAAAGCACATCCAAGGGTTGATAATAAATCTAGGGTGTGGCACAGATTGATGTAAATGGATGGTCGAGATTAAATGAAATTGGATGGATGAGATTAATTCACTTAACTAAATACATATTTAATAAATATATATATTAAAATATAATATAATATTAAATATATATAAAATAAATATATAAATAAATATGAATAATGATCGTAAATTGTGGGAAAATAGTAATAGTGGGAAAATTAGCTAGGATTTGGTGGTGAAAGTTGTGGAAAGGCAAATATGGAAGGCAAATGGCTAGGATTTGGTGTCTACAGATGCCCCTTTTTGTATTGTGTTGCATGAAACACAATGCAGTGCAAAAACATGAGATACCTATTTTGGCCAAGTGTAGAAGTATATTCTCTCTCTTGTTGGAATATGAGCTTGAAGACAAAAGAATAAAAGAATTCAGATTTTTGTGTAGCTTACCCCCTCAATTGGTGAATGAGGTTACAGATGAATCTCACGAGCCAATTGAAAAATATATGCAAATGAATGATGGAAAATGTGATACCGTTTTTGGCCCAATGATGGGAAGGGGTTTGGTGGAAATTGTGATATGATGTGTTTGTTTTTTCCCCAATAGATGAAGGGTTTTGTGCAAAATGTGAAGTGATGAGGATGATATGAATTATGTAAAATTTGATACCATTTTTGCCCCAACGGTGGGAAGTGAGTTTTGTAATCTGGAGATATGATTGTGTTCATTTTTACCCCAACAAAAGAAGGAATTTTTCCAAGTGTAGATGCCATAATCATTTAAGATGTATCCCGTTGTGCGAAAATTATAATAAAAAATAGTAGTCCCCAAAATTGGGGTGATTCGATGTTGTTGAAACACTGCCTTTTTGGCATCATTGATATGCAAAATGATGATGCAAAAGAAAAAGTATCAACCTTGGATGGCCTGCTAGTGACTGTTTGGATAATTCCTACAGTTAGAACCAATCATCATAGCTAGTACATGTCTCTAAGGTGTTAAGGATATTTTGAATGATGAAATTTGAGTTTTTGTCCATATTTTAAGCCTCATGAACTAGGCCATCAATGACAATAGTTGTGCAAATTGTTCTTGGTAATGTTTCACTTTAAAGATGAGGAAATACCAAATATGCTTGTAATTTAGAGCAAGGAGATAAGTGATGATGATCATGGTCAAGTATCCTTATTGTAAGCTATTCATCTTACCGAATTGCATGGACCCAAATCGTTGCAATCGCCAAGTGTGTTGAATAACCCACTAGGTACAAGATTCACTTGCATGTTATATGAACTTGGTAAATATATAAATGATGATGTGAAATCGTATGGATATGATGTATGAATGATGATATGAATGGTTATGGTCATTTTGTGAATATTTTGGCCATTTTAGGTGCTTTTGGAATTGATTTGGTGAATTGTGGTCAATTTGGTCGCAAATAAGACTTATGCATTCAAATCAGTTATAATCTTCACAAAACCTTGTGAAATGATGGAACACACTGGTTAATGAAATCTGGAGTGATTTTATTGGGGGAAGCTACTATTTTGGGCTACTTTGGCTTTTATCAATGCTAACACAAAATACCCGTGGGTGCTTACGGTATGCAAAAATGCCCACAGGTGCTTCAACGTGCCAAGAAACACCCATGGGCACTTCATAGCACTTGAAGCAGCTATAATTAACTTTTTGGGCAAGATTGAAGCTCATTTGTGCATCTATGGAGTTTGAGAAGCTACGTCTGAGGAGTGGAGGATGAGTGAGGAGAAGTGAGGTGAGGCATTTGGAGCACGAAAGCTATGGTAGTGAATGGAGCTAGTGTGGAGGTCGAGGCTACTGCTGGGGTGCGGACGGTTGAGGTAAGTTATTACTTGTTATGTATTATGCAAAGTTTTTGTTGTTTTTTGAATTATTAACAAATGTTTTGTGTTGTGCTGCAGCTTAGAGTTTTGGAGGCTCGACACCATTTTTCACCTTACATCCTCGGGATGAGGAAGGTGATTACGGGGGATGAGTGGGAGTTGCTCAGGGATGTGGGGCTAGTGGAGATAGCCTGTATGGACATGGTTAGGATGGATGATGGGTACCTCTCTGCCTTGGCAGAGAGGTGGGATGCATATAGGGGGACGTTCCACCTCCCTACGGGTGAGGTTATCATGACCTTTGAGGATGTATATCGCATCCTCAAGGTATAAGTGGAGGGTCTTCGTCTTGAGATTGGCCTCAATCAAAAGATAAATATGATGAGGATGTTTGGAAATGCATGGGAGGGGGTGAAGGTGGAGAGCAGAGGTATACCCTATTTGTCCATGTATGTGGATAAGGAGTTAGATCCCCTTTGGGATTTGGTGATGTTCATTTTGGCCAACATTGTGGCCTCCAACAACATTGGGTGCAGGTTCCCTTGGAACCTAATAGGGGTGGTAATATATATGATCACAATGAGGCAGGTGTATGCATGGGCTCCCGCCTTATTGGAATAGGTGTATCGGGAGCTTTATGATGTTATGAGGTAGGGGTGAGAGGGAATGAGGTGTACCCTACTACTATAATGTTGGGGATGGAGGAGGTTCCAGATGTACCCCTAGGCCAGAGTGAGGAGGAGTGGGTGCAGCTGGAGTAGTAGGTGGTGGAGCAGGATGCAAGGATTGAAACTCTCTATGCAGATCTAGTGAAGTGGGAGTGGTGGCACGAGGTCAACATACTATGACTTCACTCTCGGCATAAATATATTGAGGCATTGGAGGATAGGTTGATGGAACATCATATTCCACTTCTAGATCCTCTAACCTCATCTACATCTGAGGGTGCTAGGCATAGTCAGTCTAGGTCTAAGGTTCCTACTAGGTCATAGACTCCTGCTGGGTCACAGGGGTCTTCTTGGAGGATGTAGCTAGTACTTAGATGTACTTTCTGTATATGAGCCTTGGTGCTCCATTGTATGTAGCCTTTTGGCATTCATTGATATATACATATATATATATATATATACATGGATTTTACCTTTTGTGTTATATGTTTGTGTGAATGCTTTTTGTGCAATACATGTTTATGTTTATGATTGATGCATATGATATGTTATGGATGACTTATGTAATATGGCATGTATGGATGATTAGTGCTAATGATCAGTTATAGTTTAGATCTTTGTTTTGACCGTTTTCTAGCTTTGTTGTTTAATTAGGGGCACCAAACCTGGTGGCATATGGGGTGAATGACTCATGATGTGACATGGATGTTGACATGGAAGAAGACATGGATGTTGATATGGAAGATTACTTATTTTTTAGAGACTCAAACATCCTAGTGGCATCAAAAAAACCCACTAAAATTGTCTAATTCTTCTAGAACCAAATATGTGTGCAATGGGTTCATTTACCAAATCAAGATCAAGGTAATGACCCTAGACAATCAAGAACCAATGTATGTGCAAGTGATTTCATTAACTCGTCTTGAGTAAATTGGGTAAACCTATTATAGATGAAACCAAGAAGCTAGCTTATCTGTATGAGTGGTCAGAGGTCTCTTTTAAAGAGACATGTCACCACGCATGAGCATACTCCACTGCCAGTCAAGTTTCTATAGCTCCAATGGAGGCTAACTCCATAGTCTATGACTTTTGTTTTTTATCTCTTAAGTTTTTGGGGTGACTACTTAACCATCTAACTAGAAATGTAGTACGATCCTTACAACTCAATTGATCAGTGGTGTGTGATAAAAAATATTTAGATTTTTTGTTAGAGATTTTTCCCTACTCTTTCTTTTATTTTTGGAATTATGATAGTGGTGAGAACCACTATTTTTATGGACTATGTTGCATGATGGGACTAGAAAGGATGACCCTTTTCACTTCAAGGTTTATACCAAGTATGGTGTTATCCCTAGACCAATGAAAATGGTGTTGCCCCTATAGGCATGTGAATGCTTGTTTGATAAGCCCATAATGCCAAGGGAATTTGTGTATGCCAATCTCTATGATTTTATTTAACCAGTTTCTAGAGAATAGAAATTAAGGTCTTGTTGGAAGCTACAGCTTGTCCATTTTCTTGTGGATAATAAGGAGTTGAGAAACTATGTTGAATGTTATATTTCTCTCAAAGTGCTCGAACATTCATGTTCTTGAAAGACTTGTCATTGTATTAAATTATTTTCGAGGGGATACCAAAATGACAAATGATATGATATAAAATCCACAATTATAGGTCTTATTGTACTAGTTAGAGGAATTGCCTCAACTCATTTTGTGAAGTACCCAATAGCTATGATGAAGCTATATTGTCCCAAGGAAGGAGGTGAAATTTTCCAATTAGATCTAGATCCCATTGTGAAAAGGGCCAAAGGCTTTGAATAGGTTGTAAAGCTTGTGATGGTACATGCGTTATGTTGGCATGTTCTTGGCACTTTTTGCAATGCTTAACATAGGTGCAACAATCACGTTCCGTTGTGGACCAATAGTAACCCGTGCATAGAATACACTTTGAAATGGCCATTCCACTAAAATGACCACCATAAGTACCATTATGGGCTTTAGATATGGCTCTTTGAGCTTCACTAGCCTTGATACAATGAAGGTGGACTCCATCATAACCACATTTATATAACACATCCCCAAAAAGAATGAAACGAACTACCTTTTGCTTGAAAGTGCGCTTGGCAGTTCGAGACATGTTAGATGGAAGTGTTCCAAACTTGAGAAAGGCTAATATTTAGCTTGACCAAGGCTCATATGAATCTAATTGGATAAAGCAAACATCCTTTTCATCTTTTGACTCAGCATGAGAAATTGTAGATTTAGAGACTATTGAAATAATAAGGGGTTGTACCTATCCAAAGGAGTCTTTTAGAATCAAGGATCTAAAAGAGGCCATCACATGTAAATTTGTTAGTCAAATGTGGCAAAGTATTGATTCATACCAATCAAAATTAGAGAGCAACTTTATTGCCACTTCGTGATAAAGCTTAATGGTAGGTTCTTTGCATTTGTATTCTTCGTTGATTTGCTTTATAAAAAGTTGAGAATCACCAAAAATCCTAATACACTTAATGCTCATAGTTATAGTTGATTGAAGACCTAATATTAAGGCTTCATACTCTACGGTATTATTTTGGAAGTCTAGTTTGAATGACAAGGGGATAGGTACCCCCTATGGTGTGTGAAATACGACTCCAACACCTTGACCTTTTGCACACTTAGAGCCATCAAAGAATAATGTGATATCAACATCTTCCTTCGGAATGACATCTTCTTATTGTTTAGTGACAGCAAATACCAAATCATTTGGAAGCTCAATAATCAAAGGATGATCACTAGGTAGTGAAGCTTCTGCAAGTTGGTTGACTATTACCTGCCCTTTAATGGATTTTTGGCTAATTAATTCTAGGCTGAATTCCATAAGGAGCATTATCCATTTAGCGGTGCGGGTATTATTGTAAGTGTGAGACATCATGTAATGCAGAGGATTTTCTCTAACTATGACGTAAGTTGTGTGGCTAATCATATAATTTCAAAGTTTATTTGTGGCGAAAACCATTGCTAAGCACAATTTTTCTACATAAGCATATATAGTTTCATAGCTTACCAATGTTCAACTAATGTAATAGACAACTTGCTCTCAATTTTGTTCATTCTTTTGTGCAAGCATTGTCCCTAATGTAAAGTTCATTGCTGAGATATAAAGATAAAATGGGACCCCCAAACGAGGAGAAGCTAAGACTGGCGGAGAAGCTAGGTATTGCTTAATGTCATAGAAAGCTTTTTGAAATTCATCTATCCAAGAGAATGGCACCCCCTTTTGTAGTAGGTGATTGAATGACCTACATTTGTCAAAAAGTTGCGTAGTAAAATGACGGATTGATTGAATCTTTCCTTGTAAACTATGCAATTCCTTTAAGTTAGTTGGGGGAGGCATCTCTAAGATAGCCTTGACCTTGTTAGGGTCCAACTCAATGCCTCTTTTGGAGATAATGAATCCTAGAAGTTTGCCCGAGGTAACACCAAAGACACATTTCTTGGGATTCAACCTTACATTATGCTCTAGAAGTCGATCAAAAACTTTCTCCAATACACCAATATGTTCTTGTCGAGTTTTATATTTAGCCAAGATATCATCCACATAGTCTTCGATAATCTTATGCATGTAGTCATGGAAAATGTATGTCATGGCACGTTGATAAGTGGCACCTACATTTTTGAGGCCAAAGGGCATCACCTTGTAAAAAAATTTCCCCAAGGTGTAGTGAATATTGTTTTGTGTTGGTCATCAAGATTTATTCGAATCTGGTTGTATCCTAAAAAATCATCCATGAGTGAAAGCATTTCATGGCCAGCGTAGGTATCGACAAGAGTATCAATGTTTGGGAGAGAATTCATCCTTAGGACACGCTTTGTTAAGATCTCGAAAGTTAGTGCATACGCTTATCGCCCCGTTAGGCTTGCAAATGGGTACCATGTTTGAGAGCCACTCAGGATAGTCGATAGGAACTATGAAGTTCACATCTAGGAGTTTTTGAAGCTCTATTTTTACCATGAGGGCCACGGTAGGATGCATTCTCCTAAGTTTTTGTTTGACCAGCTTAGCATCAAGCTGTAAGGTGAGATTGTGGACCACTAGACTAGGGTCAAGACCAGGCATATCCTTGTATGACCATGCAAATATGCCCTTTTTCCTCTTGAGGAGAGCAATAAATTGCTCTTGTTCATCGAGTGATAAGCTTTTACCAAGCTTGAAAATTTGGGGATTGTCTTTGTTTGAACTAAGGTCCACATCGATAGTATCTTCAATAGACATGTGGGAACCTTCCTCAAGTTGATGGGGTGTAGGGATCAGATGAATATCATCTAAGATGTCATCAAACTCTTCTAGACTTATCCTCATCTATATCTTCCTGGAAAACCTCAGGATCCAAAGGTGAAGGTGAAGGTGAAGGCGGAGGGGAGGGAGGAATGTAGTTGGTGGAAGCCCTTAACAGTTCCTCAAATAGGACAAATTCGACAAAGGTTGGAGGTGAGGAAATTTGATCCATATCAATAAGGCTTATGTCAATTAGAATTGGTTTAGCTAGATCATATGGATTGTGGAGCGAGGTGAATAAATCAATAGGAATTCATGTTGACTTATGGGCAAGGTGGACAAGGTTGGATGGAATGGATGGAACCTAGGAATCGATGCTAGAAGCTTGGTTAACCTGAACAACAGCAAGCAACACAAAATATATTTTATTAAATGGTATATTTACATATGTAATGCAAAGAAAGCAAACATGTTTTTGATTTTTAATTGATTTTTTGATTTTTTTTTTTTGGTAGTGGTGAGAACCACTATTTTGAATTATGTACATATGTTACAAGTTGGCTTATGGAATGGCTTAATGGAATGGAGGTGGTGGTTCATCGGTAGGGGTGGCTTGCTCTTGTGGAAGAAGCAAGCGAAATATGGGCTCATGGATGGGGAACATGTTGAGATAAAACTCATCTTGTTTAGTATGGGGAATGATGGGCTCTGATTCTTCTTCAAATTCATCTAAAATTATCGACATAAGTTCAAATTCTTCATAGATTTCCTCATCAAAATTATCGGGATGGAGGGCTTCTTCTCCTAAATTGAGGTTAAGCCTTTGGAAGGCTTGTTCAAAAGAAGATATGGTAGGAAGTAGGTGGAAACCTAGACCTGAATGGTCATGCACCTCTTGATATGGAACATCGATAGGTTGATGCACACCTTGTTCATACAATCCTAGGCCATGGCCTTACCAATTGACAATGTGGAAGTATCGATATGGAAATCCTGACATGTTTGAAATATTGGTAAGTTTTGGTTCTTTGGGCTCTTCTATGGGTGTTGGACTTGATGAAGATTCAATGCCCCCATATACAAAATTAATGCTATTTGGAGCTGAACCCATATTGTAAATTTCTCCTATTGCTAAAGGTTGGTCACGTGGGCGATCAAAATCCTTAGCACTAGGGATGGTGAGGGGTGTGATGGTGATGTCATCGACCATGTATTCACCAATACCAGGATTGGTGAGATGGACTTTGACTTGGGATGATATGGGAGGATCATGGTCAGGTGATGGATCGAGAAAGGGTGGAAATGGAGGTATCTCACAATCTATCAATTTGACTTGTGAGACATTAGGTGAAGGAGATGGATTGGATTGGGAAGGCTATAGAATTGTTGATGATGACGTGGATGAAAATGATGTTGATGATGTGGATTGACTATGACCACATGTGCATGTAGTCATTGATGATGATGATGAGGGTATAGTGGTTGGTTGAGGCTTGGTGATGGGGAGCTCTTCAAGAATGGGATCCTTTGATGAAGAGGTTGGTGGAGTGGTGGATGGATTGGATGATGATGATAGGAAAAGATGAGTGGAAGGGAGCATGGACTCATAAGGATTTGAGATGAGATTGCAATACTTAAATGGCTCGACGTCCATTGGTATGTAATGTACCTATCCCTCATGGACATATTTCAAGCATTGATGTAAAATGGAGGGGACACATCTCATTTCCCTCATCCAAGGTCTTCCAAGGAGTACATTGTACGCCATGGATCCTTCCAAGATGTGGAACATTGTGTGCAATATTTTAGCCCCTACTTCAATGGGTAAAACAATAGTGCCAACTATGGAACACAAAGCATCATTGAATTCTTTGAGGGTGAAGGATGATTTGGTGATGTGAGATGGAGGAAGGTTCAAATTATGGAGGGCAGATGTGGTGATGATGTTGATAGAGGAACCGATATCAATGAGGACTCTCTTGAAAGGTTTCTTGTTAATTAGATCCATGATATGCAATGGAGGGTCTACTGATCCCGATGATATTGGCTTAATCTCAAAGTCATAAAATGTTATGGAAGGCTCCATGCATGTTTGAATGCTCCCCACAAAGTTGTTGAAGGCATTAGGATCTTGCGATTGCAATTTGATGGATTTTAGAATTTCCATTAATGCCTCCCGATGTGGGGGAGATTGTTGGATTAGCTCATATATTGACAATTTGGCGGATGCTATTTTCAAACTTGTGGTCAATCGGCTACTCAATGAGATGACTGGTCAGGGTGGATGATTGATGGGTGGATTTGATGGATTCGATTGACTAGGTATATGAATGGGTGATGATGGAATGGGGGAAACTTGGATGGGTGGCAATGTAGATGGTTGTGAGACACTTGCTTGAGGTGGTTGCCTTTGTTGGTTATTCCATTGACCTCTAGTGACCACATGAATGGCCCCTACAAACCCTTGGTATTGTTGAATATGGTTGACTTGGTTAGGGGGAGTTTTAGTGTTAGCTCCCTCTACATTTGGTTGCACCTCCTCATGATGAGGAAGTGGTGTCTAAAATATACCAAGGTCTTGGTTTTGTTGAGTAAGGGGACTACCAACTTTGATTGCTCCCAAGTCAATGAGGTCTTGGACTACATTTTTAAACATATGGCAATTATTGATGTCATACCCATTTTGCCTATGATAGGGGTAAAATAAGTATTCCCGGTAATTTTTACCATGCTTGGTGGGATCATCCGGTCTAATATTGGGCAAAGCAAGTTTATTTGTCTCATACAACCTTCTAAATAGAGAGGCATATGACTCATCTAGTGGGGTATATTGATGATTCTATCGGACAAACTATCACCGGGGATGGTTTTCCATAGGTGGCACTATATTTTGAACTGTTGGAGCTTGTGTTGTTGAGGGGACCACATGATATGAAATTTGTTGCGGTACTTGTTGCATAGGTTGTTGTTGTTGAGCCATTACCAGCTGGCTCATGACCACTTGATTGACTTGATTGGATTGGGTGGTTGGGGTAGCTTGTGTTGATTTTTGTTGGCTTGAATAATTACTTTTGTATTGGCCCTTGTTTTGCCATTCTTTCTTCTTGGGCTTAATGATGCCTTCTTGGATTTTGATATCCTCAATGACACTAGCCTGAGCTAAACCTTCTTCAAAGGTTTGATAAGTTCTTAGTTGGAGCATCCAAGAGATGGGTTTTAAGCAACTCTTGGTGAATAGCTTAATTAGATCATCCATTGGTAGGGTGAATGGCAATTTTGTGATGATAACCCTCCAACGGTTTCTAAAATCATAAATAGATTCATCATATTGTTGTCTTAAGGCATAGACATCAGATAATGAGATATTCTTTTTAACATTTAGGATGAAGCGGTCAAATAATTGCTCAATCAATTGGTCAAAAGTATAGATACTATATCTTGGCAATTTATTGTACCATTCTATGGCATCCCCTCCTAATGTTTGAGGAAAATTTTGAAGCATGAGAGCATTATCATCTTGAATTCTGAAGCATGCATGAACAAAGGTGCTCACGTGTTCTTTAGGATCCTCAGTTCCCTTGAATTTGTCAAATTTGGATACCGTAAAGTCTTCCAGATATGGCGAGGTTGGTACTAAAGGATGAATTGGTTGTTTGATCAATTGGTGGGAAGTTGGTTTCTGATTTGAAAATCCATGAGTGAATTGCATCAATTGATCTATTTTTTTCTACATGGCCTCAATTTGAGGGTCTTCCTTAGGAATGTGGAAATCCTGAATTTCTTGATGGGTGGAGAGATGTTGTGGAGTGACTAAATGATGCAATGGTGTGGAGAGATGTTGTGGAGTGACTAAATTATGAGGATATTGGTATTGATGATGAGGTGAATTGGATGGAATATGATGAATAGGGGATTTTTGATGAAAGGATGGGAAATTATGGAATGATGTTGATGGATGAAAGGTATGGCTAGGATAACCAATGGTAATAGGATGGGTAATGATACAAGTTGATGAGGGAATCAGGATAGAGACCATCGAAGACTGAGGTACCCATGATGGACCCTGGTTGATAAGGGCAGTTTGAGTAGAGTTATGTAGGGGTGTAGGATTAACCTATACTTACTGTTGAGCATATTGACACTATCTAAGTAATTTTTTTAGATGTTCCCATATTGAGCATATTGACACTAGGGGTATGGAGGCATATGGTATGGAAGATGTGGTTGGGATACAAGTTATACTAGGTATGGCAACTTGTGAGGCTAGTACTTGTGAAGCAGCATTTACTTGTGCTTCATACAAGGGATTAGTGTAGGTGGAGGTATATGAAGTGCTAGGAGCACCTGAAGGTTGAGGTATGGATGTATGGGATGAAGGTGCAACTGATGCCTCAAAGAAAGGGTTAGTATACACCTAGGTAAAGGTGGATGGGGGTTGGGAATAGATAGCCTCTTGCTGTAAAGCAACATCCTATCTAGGCAAGTTGGGGATGGACTCTAAGACATAATTATAAGACTTCATGAAGGCTTCTACTATTGCCATATCTATATGGGTGATGTGGTGGTTGATGGTAGGGTAGTTTGACTCGTCTTGGGGTATGTCCATATGATAGGATGTGGAAGTCAAATAATATGAGGGACCTATAGATAAATTTGCCTGTGTCACATTCAAGGTATCTACCACTAAAGTGGTGAGGAAGGTGGATGAAGGTTCCATTAATTTTTCTTGACTTATTGCTTTTTTTTTATTTCGATTTAATACCATAAGATAAGTAAATCAAGATCGTTCCTCCACATTTTAGCCCCAAGCAAACCAGGAGCACTACCAAGTTGCCTGACTACGGTAGTGAGAAAAAGAGGGGGAGGATGTCAAATGCTGAACACAACAAAATGAAGACTGACAATGAAATTGCTAGCGATAAACAGAAAACATTGATATAACAAGTTATCCCAGGACAGAAAGATAACAAATCAAGGAAACCTCCTCAAGGGAGGGGGAAAGCAAAAAACTCTAAACAATCTAAATGAAGGTTCTCTCATGGAATGTGAGAGACCTCAATGGCCTACCCAAATAGAGGGTGATTAGTTCAATAAGAAATCAATATAACCCAATAATTTTGATGTTGCAAGAAACAAAAATAGACAAAGCTCATTCAAAAATAATAGCAAAAAAAATGTGGAGTCAAGGGGATATGGTATGCAAATAGGCAAGAGGAGCTTCAGGGGGCCTTATGGTTCTTTTGGATCCCCGGGTGGTGGAAGAGAACATTATCCAAGATGATGATAGGGTGTTGAGTGTTTTTTTCCATGACATTGACAACAATAGATCATGGATTTTCTCAAATATTTATGACCCCAATTCAGTTCAAGGGAGAGCATATTTGTGGGAGTACCTGGGAAAATTGGGTGATGCTTTCAATGACATTTCATGGGTGGTGGTAGGTGAATTCGACACTCCCTTATACACCTCAGACAAAAAGGGTGGAGCAGGGCTCCCAACCAAAAGTATGGAAGAGTTTAATCAATTTATAAACTCAAATCAATTAATGGATGTGAGGCTAAGAGGAGTAAAGTACACTTGGAGTAATAGGCGAATAGGAAATCAACTTATCTAGGAAATACTTGATAGGTTTTTCTTATCAAAGGAGGCTATTGCAGAATTTGGAGATTCTATTCTACAAACTCTTCCCAAAATTGCATCAGATCACAATCCCATTCTTATGGAGGTCCCAAAATGAAACTCCTTCAAAAAACCTTTTCGCTTCCAGTCAATGTGGATTAGGCACCCGTAATTAAAGGAAAACATATCCATATGGTAGCATTAACCTTTTCAGGGAAGTTTGACTTTCAAACTTGCTCAAAATTTGAAATTATTCAAGGAAAACCTTAGAATCTGGAACAAGGAAGTTTTTGGGAACCTATTTGAGAACAAGAAGAAAGGGGGGGATAAGTTGAAGGCCATTGACAACATGATTCAAAATGGCACCTACGATGAATCTACCAGGACGGAGGAGTAAATCAATCTCTCATAGTATCATAATATCCTGGCTTGTGAAGAGACTTACTGGAGACAAAAATCTAGGGCTAATGGTTAAAGGATGGTGACTCGAATTTAAAGTTCTTCCACATCACAACATTGAGTAACAGAAGCAATAACAATATTAAAGAGTTAACCAAATTTGATGGGTCCAAAACCTAGGATCTAATTGAGATCAAAGAAGAAGTGGTTGCTTATTTTAGCTCCCTCCTCGGGGAATAATCACAGTGTAAAGAGGAAGCTAAGGACTCTCTCCTTCAGTTCATTCCTAATATGGTCGATGAGGCCATTAATGGTAGGCTTCTTGCTCCTTTTACTAATGAGGAAATAAAAAATGCTTTATTTAGCATGGAACCTGATAAGGCTTCTGGACCTGACGGGTTCCCTCCTCGGTTCTATCAAAATTTTTGGGACATAGTGGAAGGGGATGTCATTTCATCTATCAAGGAGTTTCAGGCTTCAAAAAATATCTCGAGAGGGTTTAAATCCACATTTTTTGCCCTGATTCCTAAGTGTCCAACCCCTGAGACAATGGCAGATTTTAGACCTGTCAGTTTATATAATGTGTCCTACAAGATATTGATAAAAGCCATTTCTAATAGGATGAAAGAAATCTTGTCCCTCATTATTGACCAGCGTCAGGGGAGCTCGGTTCAGGGGAGATCAATCCTGGATAGGTTGATCATGGTCCATGAAGCTCTGCACTCCGCTAGGAAAACCAAAAAGGCAGTCTTCACCCTAAAGCTTGACATGAACAAAGCGTTCGACCGCATTAACTGGGACTTTATGTCATTTGTCCTTATGAAATTTTGCTTTCATCCTTAATGGGTCATACTAATAAAAGAGTGCATATCCAATCCCTAGTTCTCAACCCTGGTCAACAACATGATATCTGGGGATTTCCAAAGTCACAGAGGACTTAGGCAAGGAGATCCGATCAGCCCAATGTTGTTCATTATAGTGGTGGAGGCTCTAGGAAGAACTATAAAAGCAGCATGCAATGCAGGATTAATCTTGGGGATCAAAGCCACCTCCATCACCAACCCATTAAGTCATCAACAATTTGCCAATGACACTCTAATGTTGACTCAGTATTCAGTGGTTGAAGCCATAAGGATCAAACATATTCTCCAACTCTACAATGACGCGGTAGGTCAAAAAGTGAATTTTAACAAGAGTAAGCTTTACTTCCTTAACACCCCAATCCAAAGATAAGTCAGAATAGTGAGGATTTTGGGATGTTCTGTAGCGACTCTTCCTACCTCCTATTTAGGGCTTCCCCTTTTCTCTAGCTCTTCGGGTGATTCTATGTGGGATAGAGTGGTAGAAAGAATCCAAAAAAAATTAGCTTGCTGGAAAGGACACTTTTTGTCTCAAGCAGGGAAACTCACTCTTACTATGGCATCTTTACAGAGTATTTCGATGTATTTCTTATCCGTTTTTAAGGCCCCAACCAAGGTATACCAAAAAATTGAAAAGCTCCAAAAAAAAAATTTATGGTCCGGGTCAGAGAAAAAATAGAGGATCCACCTAATGGGGTGGAGCAAGGTGTGCAGGCCGAAATAAAATAGGGGGCTAGGATTGAGAAGAATTGCTCACTTGAATACAGTATTAATATCCAAACAAGCTTGGTGTCTCATAACAAATGAGGAGAATGAATGGACTGCCATCATTAAAAGAAAATATCTCCAAGGCATTGATTTCCTAAATGATAGTATTCACAATAGAGGATCGACTTTCTGGAAAGCAATCTTGACCAGCAGGGAGATCATAAATAAAGGTATGATATGGGTTATTGGGAATTGACAAAATATTAGGTTTTGGGATGACAATTGGGCTAAGGAGGAGGCTCTATCTCAGGTTCCTAACTTAGTTAGGATCAAAATAACCATAGATGAACTCATCGGAAGGAGAGTAGTTGATTTTATGAGACAAGATAGAGGAAGACTTAAATGGAAACATATAATGATTCAAGGATTTGAATTTGAATAAGAAGAGATCCAAAGCATTCTGCATCAACAATTCATACCTATGATACCATGCCAAGATCAAGTAATATGGACAGCCACAAAAAATGGGCAGTTCTCAGTCAAATTTGCATATAAACTAATGTTAGATCCTGAGGAGCCCATACTTTAGACTCAGTTGGAGTGGGTCAAAAAACTAATTCCTAAAGTTGCAATGTTATCGTGGCTGGTAATCCAAGGAAGGATACTTACGATGGACAACATGATAAGGAAAGGTATGATAGTTGCTAAATGCTATTTTTTCTGCAGGGCAAATTGGGAGTCTACTCGTCATATTTTCCTTGAATGCCATTTTTCCTTGAATATTCTCAATGGGGTATTCCAAGCATTTAGCATCTCTTGGGTCAGTCTAACCACCATCATTGACCTGTTCCACCAATGGCCAAATCCCTTTGTCAGCATTAGGCTTAGGTTTATGTGGAAAATATGTCTTCATAATTTTATGTGGTAATTCTGGCTAGAAAGAAATCACGAAGCGTTCCATGAGTCGAACCATGATGTCACCTCCATAACCACTATGATTCTTGCCTTTGCTCATGAAAACATTAGCCTTATCCCTCATGATAGTCGAAACCCTTCCCCTATGGAAAATCAAATCGCTCATTCCTTAAACATTACCTTGGTAGAGGATCCTGGGTCTATTAAGGCCAATCCCAGAATAGGTGTCAGGTGGATCCCACCCCCGATTGGATGGCTCAAGCTCAACTTTGACAGGGCTGCTAAAGATAATCTTGGCAGAGTAGGGGCTGGAGGAATAGTGAGAGACCATGAAGGAAACCTGGTGATGGCCTTTTCTGAGCACTTGGGAATAAGGACAAATAATGAGGCATAAGAAAGAGCATTATGGAGAGGTCTTCAGATGGCTCAGGAGATTGAAGGTAAATTAATAATTGAAGGAGATTCACTGCATATCATAAATCTCCTCGAAAATGGGAAAAATCCCCCATGGTGTGTTAAGACAATCATTGAAGAGGTAAGGATCCTATTCTAGGATAGGAATGACTAGCTAGCCCAACATGTGTTTTGGGAAGCCAATAAAACAGTTGACAAATTGGCCAATATAGGGGTGGAAGCATATGGGCTTGTCACTTGGGAAAATGGGGTCCCAAGTGACGTGGATGAAATTATTCAAAACAAAATTGAGGATGAAGACAAAGAAGAATAGGGTCCTCATTGGAGGCTCCCAGTACAGAAGAATGTTGATTTGTCAGCTCTGCTATGCTCCATCTAGTGATAGTTTTTGTTTTTCTATGTACTTGGGAAGGGGTTTCCTTATGGGCATAGGTCTTGGATAGCTATGTTGATGTTATGAATATGGTCTGGGAGATATGCAGTATAGATTATTTTTACTGTCAATGGTTTTTTTTGTATGTAAATATTGGTATGGGGCGGTGTGCTCCCTCAGACGTATGTTCTAAGAAGGCTACTATTGTACATACTGTTCCTAATAAGGCTTTGATCCGTAACAACATAATGCTTATTTTTGTAATAGGTTTTGGGTTAACCTGTAAAACCCGGTATTTATGATAATATATCTTAACTACCAAAAAAAAATACCAAATATAACACAAAAATTGGAATGCTTAAGGAAATAAATAAACAATGCTAAGGCTCAACCAATGTGGCTTACCTCGTTCATTAATTATCTCCTTTTAATGTGTGTTCATTTTATGTGCCAGAAACAAAGGTGAAAAACTATGGCGAAGATGGGGCAACGGGATTCTTGTTGATGATAAAATCCAAAAAAATTTCTCAGGGGTATACCTAAGGTGTCTAAGGGCAGATATTTGTGGATGGAGATGAATACCACCGTCACCAAATCTCAAGCAATGGTTGGTGATGAAATCCAACCACTATTGTTTTGTATGAATCATGATGTGTGTGAATTCTTTTTAAGGTTTATGTTTTCTATTACATACAATGTTAAAAACAATTGATTTTATAAACCTAAATCAGAAGCCAACAAAAGATTGCCAAGTTCTCCAAAGGGCATGAAGTACACCGCTTAAGACCCCTTGTCTAAATAACAACCGAAGGGTTCGTCCACCCCTCTGCCTGGAATCGCCCAACTGGCAGGAATACTTTTGGTAATATAATATTACTCCAACTTAGATATACAAAATAAAATGTCTTTAACCCCAATATGCAACACTAGATTATGCGGTTTCATTTTAAAAAACCCTAAATTGAATGTGTAAATGAATGCAGATCTAAAAATACAAGCTGATATGCATTCATTTTCCATATTTATTAATGATGATTCATTTTATTATTTAAAATCTAAAAAACATAGAAGATATCCAAAATATGTAAGATAGAAAGCTAGGGTTTTTAAACATTTGACTTACTAGAAAGCCCACGTTTTTGCTCCTAACTCTCCATATATGCCTTTGGGCACTTCTGAACGTTGTTGAAATGCTTGTGGGCACTTTTGGATGGCTTGAAACACCTCTACGCATTTTTGGCTTGCCTTCGAACACCACTAGGCACTTCGCACACCTTCTACAAACTTTTGAAGACTTCAAAAACCTTAGATCTGGTAGAATCTATGAAATTTGTGCTTCTAAAAAAGCTACAAGATGATATAAATAGAAAGCAAATTAGTAAAATAGATTATAAATAGAAACCCTTAGGGGGTTCCACCGTGATCGTCATTTGAAAGATGCAAAATGCAACACACAGATAATGCTTTGAACAAAATAAAATGCAAGGTAACACAAGATTGCACAATAGAAAAAATCCTTTATTGACGGAGAGAGCCTAGAAACTCCATTGTTACAAGCTTGGATCTTGAATCCCTTTGATAAAATATTACAACAATTTAGGGTTCTTTGAAACCCTAAGAAGCAAGGTCATGGCGTCTTCAAGTGCACCTTGATCCCAACAAGGTTGAGTGGGCTTTTTGGATATCCAAGGTTAGGCCACTCCATATGTCGATGTAGTGCTCTAGATCTACACACAAGGACACATAAAATAGTTAGTAGTATATGCGAGGGCTCCATAGCATGAGACCCTCTATATGCAATAAGAAAACCCTAACTAGATGCTGCCAATAAAATAAACATAAATAGAAACACATAAAAATAAAAAAAATATAGGATTGATCTGTTTAATTTTCTTATTGTCTTTTGATGCGTGATGTCTAATGTAGGTTGCTGGTGCGACGATGCCCTAGCGTCACCTGAAGGCTAAGGGGACTTCAGGAATGGGAGCGTAAAACACCTGTGGGCACCTAGAGATTGTAGGAAATACCCATGGGCACCTGGGACTAATGAGGAGGCACCCATGGATGCTTGGTGATTGATGAAAAAGAACTTGGAGGTGCCTGGCAACGAATGGAGAATTTTATAGAAGTAGATCGAACAAGGGCGCAGGTTGCGATGGTGGATATGGCGAGCGAGGGAAGTGAGGTGCAATGGATGGAATGGGGTTAGGGCACAAAAGGCTTGATAAAAGACTTAAGCACTTAGGGAAACTCAGGGACTTAGGGTTAGCAAAATACTTAGGGGTTGAGCCATCAAAATGGCTTCTATTTATAATCTAACCTAGGGCATGCTAGGGTTTCAACAACACTAATCATGTGGTTGATATTAAAGCACATCCAAGGGTTGATAATAAATCTAGGGTGTGGCACGGATTGATGTAAATTGATGGTCATAATTAAATGAAATTGGATGGCTGAGATTAATTCACTAAAATAAATACATATTTATTAAATATATATTAAAATATTATATTTAAATATATATAAAATAAATATATATAAATAAATGTGAATAATACCCAGGTGTTGTAGGTGAGTTGGAGAGGAGAGGGCAATCCTCCAAGGGAGGTCCCAGGTTCAAATCTCCACCCTACCAAAAAGCCGAATTGGGTATCCAAAATCTAATTGATAATGCTAGTGTGGGTAGGGTTGGGTGTGACTCCGGGTGACTTTGACGGTGTAGAACCCCCTATTCATGGTCTCTCAGACCAAGGCGGCCCTACAAGGGGTTTTTCACTTAAAAAAATAAAAAATAAAAAAAATTAAATGTGAATAATGATCATAAATGGCAGGAAAATAGGAATCGTGGGCAAATTGGCTAGGATTTGGTGGTGGAAGTGGTGAGAAGTCAAATATGGAAGGTAAATGGCTAGGATTTGGTGTCTACAAATTTGATTATTTAACTGGTTATTTCAGTGCCTGACGAGTATTGTTCCTTTGTTTCCACTTCATCCTCTAGTCGACCCCCTACTTTTGAACTCTACCCTATTTTGGTGTTCTTTATTTCTTCTTCTGGAGGGGTATTCAATTTTATATGCAGGACATGCACTCTAGTTTCTTTCACCTTTTTAATTTGTTGGAGCTTTTTTATTTGTTTTTCAATTAGCCTCCATGCCTCTATACGAAAGGATACAACAAACCTTATCGAGTTCATTTTTTGCAAGATCCTGCTCTTTTGTGTGTTGATGAAAATCTTATTATTCTCATACATGGTGACCAAGGAATCCACAGTATTGACTAAGAAGGTAGCTTGTCTGTCCATCTCTTTTCATCATCCGACTGATAGTCAAACTCCTCTATTTTTTTTAGGATGAGGTCTTCGATATCGGTAGTTTCTAAGAACTCTTCAAGTGATAGCCCAACGCCTGTAAAATTTCATCTGATATCATCTAATAAGGAGCACACCCCAGCTATATCATTATACCATTTCCCCAAGTTTCCATCAAATAGTGACACCTTCATAAATTCAAAACTAATTCTAATCTCAGTGCCATTACTTAGGACTATGTTTTTATCCTGTAGCTCTTCAAAATAATTGGCCATTAATAGGAGATTGGGATAAATGACTTCCAAATCTTGTTCCTTTTGATACACCAGGATTTCCATCTCATGGATAGTGAATCTGATCAATATGATTTGTCTGAACATTTTTGTGATTCCTTCAATCCTGTCATTTATCTTCAAAAAAAATTATTTTCTGACTTTAGAGAGGCACACTGCATAGTCTACCTCTTCCTTTGCTATAGTAGGTGGTACCTGTGTGGCCTTTACCTGAGATAATTGTTCTTGTAGGTTGTTGATCAAAGCTTAAATTTTAACCTTTTCTTTATCGATTGTCTCCAATTGGCTCCTTAACTCTTTGTTTTTTTTATGTAGAAGGTCCATAGTTTTCTCATTCATGGATTTTTTCATTCTGATCATATCATCCTCTCCCCCTTGCATTGAAATATTACATGTTTCATCATTAATCCCAAAGACAAAAGTCTTCTTTGGTGCAGGTATGCATATCTTTGCAATAGATGTTCTGGATATGTCCTCTTGTGCCCTTGCAGCAGAGTTTTCTTCCATGCCACCCATTCCTACTATTATTTGTAGTTCTTTCTCACTGGTGATACTAAAAACTATTTCTTCTTCTACCCTTTCTAGTGTAACTTTTGTTGAGGTTGGAGCCAACTTAGACTTCTTTGGTTTAAGGATAAACACAACTTCTGGTCATTTAACTTTGTGGTCTATGAAGATGTCTCCAAAGCCACGTATTTTCCTCATATTCATTTGTATCACTGAAGGGATTTGTACTTCTATGTTGTTAATTTTCAAAGAACAGGGGATGGCCTTTGGTGCTAGCTTTCTTACACTAGTAAGGGCTAGTAGCTGATCAGAAACAAGGGCTATAATTTGATTTCCCAAAATTTCAAGTTCCTGACAATATTTTGTGGCAATTTCCTTCATTTTTTTTGTATCAGGCTTTGCAATATTTTCTAGTGAAGTGTTGGGTGCTACCTCTATTCTTAGAAAATGGCTCTCGATGACTTGAATTTGGTGCTCCACTATATCTGTCGTACTCAATGTGACCTCCATTTTATTGATGCCCTACTCTTCTATAATTTCCAATATAGGGTCTTCTTGAATTTTTGGAGTGGGAGTAGGGAAAATTGGGGCTGTTGAATCTTCAAAAATCCTCCTTATTGTGTTCAACTCTAGGGGTATTCATATGGTTTTTGAATTTGTGAATTACCCCTAGAAATAATTCCATACGTTATGCAAATTTTCTCCTTTATCTATGGCTTCCAATAATGCTTATTCATATCGATATTTTCTATGTTCGACCTAGGCATAGTCATGATTTTTTATCATCTGTCTGTATTTTCCAATAGGATCATAGGGTCTCCAAGTTATTTCTTCGAAGTCAAATCTTTCTAAATCATACATGCCCTTGAACGAGGTTGGATACTTTGTGAAGATGTAATATCCAAATTTTCAAGGAACATTGAGCCATGGGATTCGACCATGCTTCTTTGCTTACCTCATTTTAGCTTCTTCTGCAACCTACCTTACCAGTTCTAGGGTAGCTAGGGAGAAAGGGCAGTACATAAGTAACATCTTAAGGGGAATTTTGGCCCCATACAGCCTAATATATGTGAATCCTTCTGAGAAGAAGTAATCCCCTATCTCTTTTTACTTGATGAAAGTTTTTATCCCAGGCCCTAATCTCTTAAGCATGTTGCTTGTTAGGATCCAGTGAATTTCCACGATGAAATTATTGCAAACCATCGTAAGTGGGTGTACCCCTCATGTATCCTCCAAAACCTATTATGGACATATGGAATGTCATTGGTACCTAGCCTATTTTTACTTTCATCTCCTAATTACCCAGCCAACAAGTGCATGGAAATCGAATAGTGAGAGAAATAGGGTATTTCTTTCTTTTGCTCTAGGACTGCCTTTTTTAATTCTATCAACTGTGTGTGCATTTGATGACTCAACCCTTGTTCCCAGGAATAAATAGGGGTATTTATTTTCCTATTACTCTTTGTTACTAAGTATAAGATATCCCTCCATACCACACTGAGTTCTTGTACTCCCAATAGGTTATTAATCATGTCACAAAAATCTCTAACCCAAGGTTTGAATGCAGTTTTTCTAATTGGGAATTCAAATTAG
This sequence comes from Wollemia nobilis, assembly GCA_028583015.1. Lineage (NCBI taxonomy): Eukaryota > Viridiplantae > Streptophyta > Pinopsida > Araucariales > Araucariaceae > Wollemia > Wollemia nobilis. The sequence goes on along the minus strand of JAQPPZ010016981.1, from coordinate 43,785,243 downwards.
TAGGAAAAAATCCAAAATTTACTTCCTAAACACTCCAACTAAATTCAAAGCAAGAATTTGTAGGCTACTTCAAATGGAGGTAAATTTTCTAACAAATTATTTAGGGATGCCCTTATTTGAGGGGAGAATGAGGATAGAACTATGCAATCTAGCTATGTTCAGAATAAAGTAATAGAAAAATATTTAAAGGAAAGGAAAGCAGATTAGAGGTAACGAAGAGGAAGATATTTTTAGCCATAGTGGAGTCTAATACAACTCTATCAACTAACCCAGTTCCTAATCTAGAAGTAGAGAGCCTTGATAGATGGAGTCAAGTCATCAAATGAAATTATGATATTGGGTACAAGAGAAATAAAAAGAAGGAAAAGAATATGTGGAAACCACCAAATGTGGAGTTGATAAAATTAAATCTTTATTGAGCATATAAATGAAATCCGGGACCAATAGGAGGAGGAAAAATTAGAAATAATAGAGGAAATATTTTATCTCATTACGCTTTCAATAATGGATTTAAGACAAATAATGAAGCTAAAGTTTAGGTAGCTTTAGAAGGGTTAAAAATATGCAAACAAATGAAATAGAACAAAGTATGGATGGTAGTTCTGAGGTGTAGACCAATTGGTACGATGAAACCCTATAAGAGGGATGGATGCCCAAGGTTCAAATATCAAGCCTCATCAAATTGAACGTTTATCCCTTTCCTTGCACTTTCAATGGCGTAAAAGGTTTAAAATTAATATGACATGGTGGTTATAGGGGTGGACTGTGAGGCGTATTGTGTGGTGGCTTTTGAGGTAGATATCATGAAATACTATGGCAATCATAGAGGCAGACAATGCACCTGAATTATTTTTGTGGCTATCAATTCCACCATGTAAAAAAAACTATGGATGGAAGGTTATTCACTCATAGTAATAAATGCAATTTGAGGAAAGCAAAGGCTCCATGGAATATACAAGAGATAATTATGGAAATTAAATATCTTGTTAAATATTTTAAATAATTTAGGTTTACACATACATTAAGGGAAGTAAACAAATGTGCAAATAGGCTAGCTAATAGAGGGGTTTCAATTGAGGATCGTGAAGATAAATTCTCTTTTCCATGGTTAGAAGAAGTAGTAAGTTTAGATGAAGCTAAAATAAAATTTTGGTTACTTGAATCAAATAATGATTAAGATTTACTTTAATATTTTCCATTGGTAATATCTACTTTATTTTATAACATTAATGTATTTTTTTGAGAAAAAAGTAAAAAAAATATTGAAAAAAACTCAAATTATACATTTATTGTTGATAACCTACTTTTCTTGGCAAGGCTCAAAGTGCGACACAACTCTGTTCCTTTGACTATCCAAATTTTAGACGTTTTAGTCCCTGTTGGATGACCCCTAAAGGTGTTCTATAAACCCCTCTTTCTATTCTTATCCTTCCTTTCTTAGTTCCCTTATTGCAATTGTTTATGGGGTTGTGTCCATATATCTACTTCATCCTCTGCCATATGAGAGTCCTCTTGGGTTTTAGCCTGCATTGTCTCTAAAAGTTTCCTAATTAGAGTGCCTCAGATTCTTTCCCATGGTCTAAATTCCTCATTGAAAATTATATTATTACGTTCCAACCAAGGTTGTCAGCAGATGAATCCCAAACCCAAACCCCAAGCTATCTTCAAGGTCTTTGATTCAAATCTATTGGTCTTTCAATAGTCCCAAAAGTTGTTCTTAGTGAGAATGGATATTTTTGATTGATAAAAATATTGTACCACAAAATCCAGACTATTTGGGCATAGGGACACAAAAAAAGGAGGTGGCCCATTTTTTCCTCCTCTTGGTGACACATTACACACCATTTGGGTCTAATAAATCCACTCTACTCATGTTATCCTAAGTCATAATATTGTTATGTGCAACCAACCATATAAAGAAATTTATCTTTGGAAATCCTTTGGGTTTCCATAATTGCAACCAAAGGGGATTTGGACCAATTTGAGTGCTTTGGATAATATTTCTATAACCTTCTTTGATAGTATAAATTCCTAATTGGGTATGTCCCCAACCAAGTTGATCAGGTCCATTACTCCTTGTCCACTTTTGTCTATCCAAGATTTCTTTTATTTCTCTTTTCTCCTTAGCCCATTTTCCCCTCAACTCCTCTGGGACTTGCCATTGACTAAGATTATCTTGGAGTTTATTTGGCATTTTAAAATAGTGGCTTATGAGATTCAACCCTTTCTTATGAAAGTTTTCCTTGAGTCCTATTAAGTGGGGGTACTGATAAATTATGGGGGGGAATTTTTCCAAGAATCTTCCCATAGTCTAGCAGTTTTTCCATCTCCCACTTTCCAGTATAACCCTTATTTGATAAGTCATGCTCCTTTCTTTAGAGATTTCCAAGTCTCTGATCCCTCTCATGATATTGAAAGACAAGGAAGATCTTTTGTATTTGGCGAGGGATAGTATTTAACTTTCAATACTTTACTCCAAAGTTGGTCAAGACGAGTTAGCCATCTCCAATACAACTTGGTTGTTAAATCTTGATTGTTTGTTATTGTTGTACTAATTCCTAAACCTCCAACTTCCTTAGGCTTGCAAACCTTGTCCCAGTCGACTAGTGCCCTTGTGTGGTTACCCTACACTCCAAACCAAAGAAAGTGTCTCATCATCTTGTCCAAATATTGTAGGATGCTCTTTGGGGAAGCTAAAATGTAGAATTTATACACTAGAATTATTTGTAAGATTGATTTAAGCAATGTTACTCTTCCTCCAAATCTTAACCACCTATAGGTCCAATGCAAAAGTTTCAAGTGGATTTTATCTTTTGTTGATTTTCATTCTTTTTTTTTAGGCCCTTATCTGTTAAGGGGATACCCAAATATTCTAAGGGCAATGATGCCTCTGAGAATATGAGGATGTGGGTTATCTTTTCTCTAATTTTTTTATCACATTAAAAAAACCACTATTAATTTTTCTTCATTTAGTAGTTGTCCAGTAGCTGCTATGTAGCACTCCAATTTTTTTTGATATTGGTCACTTCTCGTATTGTTGCTTCCCCCCACATTCCTGTGTCATCCACAAATTGGTGGTGAGTAATATTTATGTTTATGCTTATCCTTACACTTGAAATGGTATTATCTGCTTTCCTCTTTTGTATGAGTCTTCCCAAGCCCTCCACAAAAATAATGAACAAAAATGGTGAAAGTGGATCCCCTTGTAGGATTCCTCTGGAAGATTTAAATAGTTGGGATGGATTACCATTGATGAGCACTAAGAAAGAAACTATAGAGATGCATTCCATAATCCATTTTATCCATTCTTCGCTAAAACCAAATTTTTATAGTATTTGGGCTAAAAATTCCCAACTTACTCTATCATATACCTTGGATAAATCTAGCTTAAGGAACATACCTTTGTTTCCCTTTTGGAAAAACTCATAAATACTTTATTGTGCTATCACAACTCCTATAATTTGTCTACCCTGCACAAATCCCCCTTGTTCTGGAGAGATTAACCCTGGTAAGATTTGTTTCAACCTATTTACCATCAATTTGCTTATGATATTATAAACCACATTGCATAGAGCAATTGATCTATAGTTAGTGAGATTTTCCATATCTCGACATTTTAGGATGAGAGCCAAAAATGTGTGATTCAAGGCTTTAAGGATTCTTCCACTATTCTCGACTTCTTCTACTACTTGGGTTACATCCTTTGCAATTATATCCTAATAGGATCTATATAACTCTACTGGAAATCCATTTGGACCTGGGGCCTTCCCTATATGCATATCAGAAACTATTTCTGTAACTTCTTCCTTTCTAATCTCTTAAGAGCTCCTCATTTTATTTCTATGAAATTCACATTGGTATGCTTTCTAAAATGTCCTCTTGGTGTTGAGTGGAAAGGTGTGTATTTGCGGTAAATAAAGTTGAAAAGTATTTATTTGTAATTTCTTGCATACCTAGGGTAGTAGTTTCCCTGTTTTACTAACCAATTCAAAATTTGTGATTTACAGTGCCAAAGGGTGGATAATTTCTCCCCCACAAGAAACCTATCTAATCTAGATTTGATTGTCTCTTATTAGTCCATGTGTTTTTACATCCTGGTGGGGGTATGTCAATCAAATATAGGTACTCTGATTGAGCCAACATTTTAGCATTGAGATCCCCTCCCACAATCCAAAATTCTTCTTGATGGGTTTCCCTCAATTTTTGTACTACCTTCCATTGGATTTGTTGATCTCATACCTCTATCATGCCATAAAAACTAATTATCATCCAAACTAGCCCAGAGTCCCTCTCCCTAAATCTGGTCATGAGGATTCCTTTGGTTGAAGCTAAGTCTATCAATTGGAAGCAATTTTTATTCCATAAAGTGGTTATTCCTCCTAAAAATCCTTGAAAGGCCTGGACTATAAACTCTGCCTACCCCCAACAGTTCTTGGTAATATTTTCCATAGCTTCTAGGGAAGTTCTAGTTTCCTGCAGCAAAATAACATCTAGGTTGTTTTCTAAAATCATTTTCTTAACAGCCAATTGTCTAGGGTGGTTGTTTAAAACCCTTACATTCCATGTGTTTATAATCATTAAGGGTATGTATTTTAGAAGTTGGCAATGGACTTCACCATTCCAAATTCTCTCATTTGTTCTCCTTGTTGTTGTATTTTGTCCTTGTTTGTTTTTCTTCCCACCCTTTGTAAAATTGCATTTTTTGGTCGCTTCTCTATCTGGATGATTCCTAGTGTTGGATTCTATTTGTTTTTCTCTGCCACTGCCATAATGATGTCTTTTGATGGATTTTGATCTTATACATGCACTATCATTGCCCCTACCATATCATTTTGTTGAAACATAAAATATCTTTGATGTTTGTTGTTGCTCTTCCCAAGCTACTAACAAGTCAATTTGTTGGGGCCTACATGTCTTTGATTCTTATTGTTGTGTCATAATCTTCTGATTTTCTTGACTCTCCCAAAATTTAAAATTTTGATCAATTATAATTTGGGAAGGTTTTTAATATAACTATTTATTATAATTTTTGTGGTTGCACTTGTGTTTTAAAAAGGAAACTAGTAATCTAGATTTGGTAAAGCAAACTATGATAGTGTGATGTTTTGGAATTATTACTCTACTAAGATGCAATGCATAGATAGTAGAGGTGAAGTTTTAGTATTGTGAAGGTTTATATAGAAAACTATCAATAAGGATGATGAATTCTAGAATATTTGTATTCATACAAAAAATTGAAAAGATCCAAAAAAAAAAAATCAAGAATTCAGACATTTTATGTAAAATGATGTAGGTTTCTAGCTATAACATCTCAATTAATATGAGAAGTGAATCTATTTGTAAACTCTCAATATTTGAAGAAGATATTTGTAATTTTTCAAGGGTGAGGGATCTAAGTACAATTCCTTATTATCCAGCAAAAAAATAATGGAGGAAAAATAAGTAATAATGAAATAGAGAAAGGTAAAAGTAATTTTGTGGTAGGAAACTTTATGACAAGTAACAATGAATTTATATTAGAAAATAATTATACCAAATGTGTGTTATATATTAGTCATACAAAATTTGTTAAAAAAGTAGATAAAGGGAATAAAATTCACAATATGAACAGTTTTAACCATTATGGCAGACATAGGCATAAGATAGAGAAATGTTGGGACCTCCATTGTTGTGAAATTTGTGGAGGAAATAATCTTTCCCCAGAATATTTTCAGCATAAAGAAAATTACAAAATAAAAATTAATTAAGGATGGATAAATATGTACGAATGGGATAAGATAAAAGAAATATTAAATGGTTTCTATAGAAGGAAACCAAGTGTAGTAAAAAATCAAAGTTTGTTAAAAAACTAATACGAGTTATCTCATAGAAAAGTGTGAAATAAATAATTTTAAAATATTATGATCCAAGCACATCTTGGAAGATGATCTATAGTGATAGACATATATAATAATGCTTATGTGGATGATTCTAAGGATATATTGACAACAATGATTTCCCAAAGGTGATGACCTTCTAACTATTTCAGTGATTGACATAGAGGTATGATAAGCCAAGAGGCAAAATAATCTAGAGATAATGTCCCTAGTAGGATGACCCAGAGACAATATCCCTAGTAGGATGACCCAGAGGTAGAAAAACCCAAAAGTGACATCCCAAACATGATGAACTAGAGGTAGAATAACTCAGAGGCAATGACCCAAGAAGGTCGATCCAAAGATGAAGATTACCTAGAAATAGACTGAGAGATAAACCAAAGGGAAATTCTAGGTGGAGAATATTTGAGCCAGTAGAAGCTATTTAATGACAAAGAACCAAAGAGCAAGAGCCAGAACCAGAGCCAGATACAAAGAATGATCTTTGTATTAAATAATATAATATAGGAGGGTGGAATATATTACATTTTGTACTTTTATATTTTTATAATAATTTGATATTTGTAATTATTGGGAGTTTAATAAATATTACTCCCATGGAAAATTGAAGAGACACATCTCCTAAGAGATTAAGAGATATTTGAAGATGAAGGTAAAAAAATAATAAGAGGCTTTGTTATCTATAAAACTATACCTAGAAAGAAAGAATGTATCAATAAGAAAATATGTATTATATGTGAATAAGATGTGTATATTTTGTGAATATATTTTTCTTTGTGTTTGAATTCTAATGTGTGAATTTATTATTAAATCTAGGCCTTAAGCTAATAGTACCTATTTCGCATATCATCCTCTTAGTGTTAGGGTTTTCCTATTTGTATACCCCAATTTTATTGGTTCCCCTAACTTTTAATAGTTCATTTTTATGTTGGGGTAAAAGTTGTCATTCTTCTTGTTGTAGAAGGTATGCCACTCTACTGGGTTATTGCACCAACTTTGAATTTCTTCTTTGTACCCGTGGTTACTTCCTAGAGTGGTAAGATCCAACTCTTCATTAGGGTTTATCTTCTTTTAGATGTTATTTCTCTTTTCATGTGTGAAGAAGGTATATAGCTTCTTACTCATTAATATCTTCTCAAAGATACCATATAGATATTAAGACAAATGATCTCTTAGATGACCAATTGATTGCTTGAGTGGATAGAAGGTAACTTTTCTTTACCCCCTGAGATACTTTAGGTCTATATAATCAAGTTTCTCCACATGTTCTATATTAAACTTGTAGTTAGCTATGCATGTGGGAAACTCGAAAGGCATAGTTAAAAATACATAGAGGTGAATGTAGTATTGGACCCTCCCAAGGTATAAATCTTCACTCGACCATTCTGCTAACCTCATGACTTGTCATGTATCATTTGACAACCTTGGTACTTTACCCCTAAACCTTTTCATGATTACTTTGTACACTTCGTAGAAATAGTAGTTATTTATCACTTCTTGGTAGGATACATCTATGCATTCAACCACTGAAAGGGGCTTTTCATCTGCTCTTACTTAGTCTATTTGGACGATTGGAAATTATTGTTTATTCTAGTATACAATGATCTAGACTAAGTAGGAGGTGTAGTTGAATTTTCTTTCTTTTCCAAAGACCTTTAACTTGATGTCCATTTGGTTTGCTATACACTAGGTACAATCAATCATTAGTGAATGTTTAAGATAGGTTTACATTGCATGAAGCAGGACAATATGTTTTTCATAAAGATTCAAATAATCTCTTTCTCTTAGGACTATAGCTATTTCAAACATGACCATATGCACATTCTCCTTAAAGATCCATAACTCCAGTTTGATGATGAAGTTGGTTGGTAGGTTGGGCTTTTTCAAGTAAGGGATTAAAAAATCTTGCCAATAGGTGCTTGTGCAATTGCAGTAGAAATCCTTTTGAATTTTAGGGTTGCAAAATACCCACATTGTTGGGCCATCTTCTATCTTGATCATTATCCTTATGTCTTCCTCCTTATATAAAAGACATCTTCACTCCATTGAGGGATTTCGAAGCTTCTTCCCAAAGGGTCATATCTTTTGAAAATTATCTCCACCATTTTGGGGCCACTCCATACTTGCAACACTAAGTTCATTGTAAGCTTCAATATATAGATGTGGCTTATGCACCATGAATTAAATTGGGAACCTAGGTTGAACCTCCTAAGGACTTCTTTCCTAACCTGCCTGATCAAATCCATGTAATTACCCTCTTTGATCCTTCTATAGGGATCACCAAAAAGTTCTTTGGATCTATTAGAATAAGGGGTCCCTATCTCTGTATCTTTCCTCTTTTCTTTTGCTTACCTCTTGATGATTTTTTCTCCAAGTAAGATTAGAATGAGTGAATATGAAGCAAATGTGAGAGGAGCAGTTGTAGTGGAAGAAAGTGAGATGGGTCATGCTTCAAGAAATATGGGTTGGCAAATGTAGAAGTGGTATGCACGATGAGATTGATAAAATAGAGGGAAACTATGTAATTTTTGGATTTGCTCATATTTTAGAGCAATTCACTCATAATTTTGAGTGACTCATTCACTTTTAAGGGTACTTAGAAATTTTAATGAATGAAGCAATTTGCTTGATTTAGAGGTCTTGAAAATACTTTAAACAATGTAAGTGATTTTCTTATGAAATTGAGCAAACCACTCATCAATGGAAAGATTATATTTTATCTTTTTCGATAACACAATCTTGAAAATTTGAGCAATTTTCTCCCTTGTGTTGAGTAGACTAGCTAAAGAGATTCACTTCAAATATAGTGGATGGGGAACTTCAATGAAGCTCGACCTGACCAGTGCTTAGTGAACCACCTAGAAATGGCTAACATAAAGTGGATTTGTATAAGTGGGTAGAGCATGCAACTAATCACATAAGCTATGGAACTAGAAGGGGGTAGAATGTGGAAGGCAATTGTTGTATTAGAGTGAGGAGGGCATGGGGCTTTATAGCCTCTACCTCACATAGGCCTTAGCTACCCATGGCTTGCACAAGAGCAGTTTAGGTAGGTTAACAACCAATTATGGGTTGATTTACCTATTTAGATGGTCAGCTTATGAGGTATGTATCTCACAAGTGCATTGCTTGAGGCAAGCGATTCACTTGGCTTTTAGATCAATGAAAAGAGAGAGAAAAGGGAAATAAGGCAATACAACAATAAAAATTTAGAAGGGGAATGATCAAAGTGGGAATTATAGAGGAAAAGTGGGAATAACTACCAAAATAATAGTCATTAGGAACATATGTATATATTTACATACTCTTTTGGCCAAAGTTGTTGATAGACTAGGTGGATATGTTACACATTTATAGGAATTGGAAGTGCTTTCTCATCCATAGTGGTAAATTTATAGGTATTTGGACCCATGATTTTTAGAATTTTATAGGGCTTTCTCCATAAGGAGTCAAAATTATAGTGTTCCCCTAGTTTTTCTTGTCTTCATACCATTTGAATATGAGATTTCCTTCTTGTTAGTCCATCTCCATGGTTCATTTGTCTAACCACCGTTTGATGGTCTCATGATGTTGCACTATTCTTTTGAAATCCTTTTATTTTTCTTCTTAGAGGGAAAATAATGCATTCATCCTTACTTGCATAGGATCAATGTCGATATCTTCTAGTTCAAGCTATTACAACATTTGGAGGGAAGGGAGTTCCAAATTGATTTGAAATATAGAATCATTGTCATATACTAACTTATAGGTGACAAACCACTGGATGATTTTGGCATTGCTCAATTTTCCTTTAATATTTTATGCAAATTGGTTTTCTAGACTTATAAATGATTCTTTTCATGATCCTCACGATATTCTTATTAGTTGATTTAGCTAACATGATACCCTAGGGATAATAATTAGAAGATGTTTTAAGTAAGAACATATATTCCAAGGTAAAAATTATCACCTTGCCCCCCTTGAAATTTGTAGCATTATCCATGCTTATGGTGACTCGAGCCCTAAATCTAGTGATGTTATCTTCTAACAACTGGACCATTTTCTCCTAATTAGTAAATTTGGTTAGGACTACTTTAACCCACTTAGTGAAGTCATTTATAGTGGTGAGGATCCATCCATGCTTTACACTTGATAATAGATTGATTTTTTCTATGAAGCGTAGGCCCTATTGTTGGAATGTTTTAGTCACATCGATGGGTTTAGGGGAATTTGTGCTCTTTGCTTCATTATTTTGAGAATGCAACAAGATCTACAATCCTTGATCCAAAAATAGCAATTAACATAGATGGTAGGTCAATAATATCTAGGCCATAGGATTTTATAAGCTATGTTGGGTACAAAATATGCCCTCCATCATGTTGTTATTTTATTAGGGCCTTGTTGGAACAATTTATTGCATCCATAGGATTCGATTATCATGCTACAAGAATTTGTTTGAAACCAACGAGCTATTACTGGCTCTGGTCAACCTACCTCTTTATTATGGTAAAAGATATATTTGCTATGATTAAAAATAAACTAAAATGGGTAAGGAAACCCCAGTGATAAACTTAAGATATTATAAGTTTAAGCACTCCAAATTTTAATTATACGCTACTTATATTAAAATGACCAAGCAAAGACAACAACTCTTATTATGCCTTATGTAGACCGATGCCTAGATTCATGGGGCTGTTATAGCAAATTAACAATGCTTATAATATGAACAGAGAGAATGGAAAAAAGAGAAATTGGTGCTTTTAGACTCATTCAAATATCATAATAAATCTAATAGTTAACCAACGAGAGAAACGTTCATAACACATTCAAATAATGTAATCTGCTATGAAGTAACATACAAAAATGAAGATAAAAATGGTAGAATTGAACCCCAAAATTGTATTAATTTTTCAATGAATTTACATGTAGAGTTGGCTGAATACCATTGAAATTTGTTACAAATTTTTAATACAATGAGAAAATCTTGTTCAAATAATGTAACAAGACTTCTTCGATTCTCCTATTCCAATATGGTAATAAGAAGAATATTTGGACTTCAAACTCAAAAAGAACTGGAAATTTTCTCAGCTTCTTAAGCACAATTCTACCAAAACCTGCACAACAAAGGGGAAGAATGAGGAGTGAAGAGAAAAAGGATACAAAGTATACAATAGTAAAACTCACAGGGCACTCAAGTATACCTCTTAGAAAAATTTTCTATCTCTAAAGCTTGATGCAGATTTTGATCACAATTGGTGTCTTTATAGCTCCAGGTTCTTGAATATGTTATTTTTGGCCTCATTTGGGCCTTACACTTGTCATCCTTAGGATTGATCTTCCAAAAACTTGTATAGTTGTCCTCCATTACCCCCTTTCTCTTATATTGTACACTCTGCTAGGACTTTTTAATTCGACTATTTAACCGATTATTTTAGTGCCCGACGAGTACTCTTCCTTTGTTTCCACTTCATCCTCTAGTCAACCCCCTGCTTTCAAACTTTACCCTATTTCAGTGTTCTTTATTTCTTCTCCTGGAAGGGTATTCATTTTTATCTGTAGGCCACACACTCTTGTTTCTTTTATCTTTTTTATTTGTTGGAGTTTTTTGACCTATTTTTCAATTAGCCTCCATGCCTTTGTACGAAAGGATACAACAAACCTTACCGAGTTCATTTCTTGCAAGATCCTGCTCTTTTGTGCATTGATGAAAATATTATTCTTCTCATACATGGTGACCAAGTAATCCATAATATTTTCTAAGAAGGTAGCTTGTTTGGCCATATCTTTTTCATCATCCGAATGACAGTCAAACTCCTCTATTTTGTGCAGGATGAGGTCTTCGACGTCGGTAATTTCTAATAACTCTTCAAGTGATAGCCCAACGTCTACCAAATTTCCTTTGATATCATCTAATAAGGAGCACACCCCTGCTATATCATTGTACCATTTCCCTAAGTTTCCATCAAATAGTGACACCTTCATAAATTCAAAACTATTTCTAATCTTAGTGCCATCACTCAGGACTATGTCTTTATCCTATAGTAATTCATAATAGTCGGCCATCAGTAGAAGAGTGGGATAAACAACTTCTAAATATTGTTTCTTTTGATACAATCTCATGGACAATGAATCTGATCAATCTGATTTATCTAAACATTTCTATGATTCCTTCAATATTGTCATGTATATTTAAAAAGTTTTCTTTTCTGACTTTAGAGAACCACACTGCATAGTCTACCTCTTCCTTTGCTATAGTAGGTGGTACACGTGTGGCCTTTACCTGAGATAATTGTTCTTGCAGGTTGTTGATCAAAGCTTGCATTTTTACCTTTTCTTTATCTCTTGTCTCCAATTGGCTCCTTAAGTCTTTGTTTTTCTGATGCAGAAGGTCCACAGTTTTCTCATTCATGGCTTTGTTTATTTTGACCATATCATCCTCTTCCCCTTGCATTGAAATATCCCCTGTTTCATCATCAATCCCAAAGACAAAAGTCTTCTTCGATGTAGGTATGGATATCTTTGCAATAAATCATCTGGGCATTACCTCCTGTGGCCCTGCCATAGAGTTTGTATGCACAAGCTCTAGCTTTTCACTCTTTCTTTATTTTCCAACTCTAATAAATTTGACTCTTTTTTGTTTTCCATAAACACAGTGCTCACAAAAGTCCAAATCAACCTACTTCAAACTTGGCAACAAATTCCTTGAGTGAAGAATTTGCATCCCCTTCTCACTCATGTACCCAAGCCTATGATGCCACAAAATTGTATCCTCCTGTAGAAGCTAAAGCAATAGAAATATTAGTATTACTAGTACATACATACAATGTACCTTCCTTATTTCCTTTTTCTAATAACAGTGATCCTTTAGCAACCTTCCATGAATTTGCTAAGAATGTAACTGTACATCCTTTGCTATCCAACTGCCCTATGGAAATTAGATTTCTTCTCAAATTAGGAATATGCCTTACCTCTTTCAGCAACCATTGGTTTTCATTCAGTAATTTTATCTGTATCTTACCCTTTCCAACGATTTTACATGGTCTATCATCACCCAAATATACCTATCCAAAATCACCTTGAACATAATCTAGAAAATATTTCCTATGGGGTGTGGCATGATATGAAGCCCTTAAGTCTAGCACCCAAAAATCATTAATATTATCTAGTGAAAGGATTAAAGCATCTTGCAATACATCACCTACTATGTTTGCTTCCTGATTACCCTGTTTTTCTTCTCCTTGTTTTTCTTTTTGAGTCCAACAGTCTCTTTTCAGGTGTCCTTTCTTCTTGCAATGTCATCATTCCAAGTGCTTCCTTTTGGATTTGGATATGTCTTTATTTTATTTTCCATGTTTTCCTAGACTCTTTCCTCTCTCCTTTTATCTTCCCTTATTTTCCACATTCAACACATTACCTGCTGTATCACCTGTGCTTTTTCGTCGTATTTCCTCGCTAAGGATAACACCAATAATATCATCAAATTTTAAAGTATTTGTATCAAAAATAAATTTTCTCACAACCATGACCAAGCCATTTCGGATTTCTAACAATAAGCATAATATCAAAAGAGCCCTAACCTCATCATCAAAATTTACCCAAATAGAATTTAACTGATTGGTAACCATGTTAAACTCATTTAAGTGATCAGTAATAGACCCAACTTTTGACATATGTATATTAAATAAACACTTCATAAGAAATATGTTGTTCAAAGCTTAGGGTTTTTCATACAATTTAGCCAATGCATTCAATAAACCCTCCATTATATTTTCCTTTGAAATGTTGAAGGCCACTGATGTTGCCAGGCACAACTGTATTGTTGCTAATGCCTTTTTGTCAAGAACTTCCCATTCTTTGTCTAATAGCTTTGTCGGCTTCTTTGATATTCAGCCTAATGGTAGGTAAATATCCTTCTGATAAATATAGTCCTCCATTTACATCTTCCATAGCTCATAATTTTAGCCATTAAACTTCTCAACCCTAAATCTGTCTTCTTCTGCCATTGCTCCCACATGAACCGAAAACCCTCCTTTCAAGTGCATTTTTCAAACCCTAGGATATGATACCAGTTGTTAGGATTAAAAATAAAAACATGAGCAATAAATAAATGTGAAAATAAAAAACAAAAGAATAAAGCAATACTCAAGACACAGATTTACATGGTTCACCCAATGTGGGCTACATCCACAAAGAAAATAACCAGGATTTATTATTTCATCTAGCAAATATCAAAGGGATACAACCTACAAAAAATCCATTGTACTTCCTCTTCGATCTCACAATTATAGTCTCTCTAGGTTTTGAAAAACACCTTTGAAAGGAGGGTTATCGGTTCGAGTGGGAGAAATGGTAGAAGAAGGTAGGTTTAGGGTTGAGAAGTTTAATGGCAAAAATTACTAGCTATGGAAGATGATGCGTAGTCATTATACACATCATTAATTCTCAATGAATTTGTCAATCCAGGGTAGTGTACAAGGCTATCTACGGAAGAAGGGGTGAACAGAGTTATAACTTAGGTCAATTTAGAGCAACAGGTCTTATTGGTGAAACCGATTGTGTGGGGGATTTTGGACATTCCTATCTCTAAATTGCATGAATTAAACCTTAATCTAAGTTGCAGAATTGGAAACTAATCATTAACTATAGAAATGAAGTCCTAATTACAATTGCAGAATGAGACCTAATTATGTTGCAGAAATAACAGTTGCAGAATTAAAAGTCTAATTATAATTGCAGAAAGGAAATCTATTTACTTTTGCAGCAATGAAAACCTACTTCTAACATGGAAATGAAACCCTGTCAAGGCTCTATAATAGAAGGTTGTCAATCTTCTATGCAGGGGTTGACAACAAAACATAAAATGCAAGAAATTACAAAAAATAGTAAATTCTGGAAATGACAATCTGCAATAAATTGAAAGCTTTGCTGAAAGTGGGGATTACAACCAAACCATTAATCACAAAACATAAAATAAGCTAAGATTGCAAATATCATTAGTTGTTTACAAAGGAATGAAATGACAAGTTCTACAACTCATTCTACTACAGCAAAATCAGAATAAAAACCTATTGTTAGTCCTCCTCCTAGGTCTAGAAGTGGCCAACCTCCTTGTCCAGAAGAAGGTATGAGTCTCTCTCTCTCTTAGATCTTACTCACACTCATTTACAAGCAATATGAAATAGAAATAGTATACTTTATTGATTCAAGAACATGATTACAATAATTCTATTGAAAACCTATTACAGGACTGTAACAGTCACTTTCTGATTATCACCTATTTTCTCTATTCTTTGATTTCTCTATCTTCTACTCCTCTTACTACCTATACTCAACCTGAATGGGAGCCATATTTATAGATGTCCTAAGATCTACTAACAAGCTGAGAATATCTCAAAAGATCTAATCCTATTATGTTGCAACAATTCCTGTTTTTATCCTAGAAGAAGATCAAACTTGATCTTTCCATAAATGGTGGCTTTGGTCGGCAAGGACGGCAAAGTCAGATCTGAGATATTTTCCCTTACCCTTTTCAATATTTATTTCCCTTTTTCCAGCATCATAATTCGGTCAACAAGTCAAAAAGCACATTCTATTTTCATTTCGAAGATAAGTGGTTCATTTCGAAGATACTGCAATTCTCATTTTGAAGATCCGCTCATTTCGAAGATACTGCAATTCTCATTTTGAAGATACTGCAATTCTCATTTCGAAGATCCGCTCATTTCGAAGACACTATGTTTTCTCATTTCGAAGATATCTGTTCATTCCGAAGAGACTTTGAAATGAACAAATGTGGGCTCCTTAAATGATTTCCTCTGCATTTCTCATGTGGGTTACTTCTCAGGATCAGATTCCAATGGTCTTCATCTCTTTCCACATGTGAATTCCATGCCTTGCCATTCATTGGCAGCTGGCTGGAATTTACATGGGAAAACCCAGTTTTTGCTGCATAGTAATAGTTTTCTTGAACTGTTGCCAGATTTAGGTAAAATGAATGCTTGAGACATATCAAAACATGATTAGTGAAATGCTGCTATCAATCTAAGCATATCTCATTTAGCAAGTCATAACAAAACAACATAAAACTTATGCAAAAAGCTGTAAAAATCAGAATATAGTATTTCAGATACATTCATCATGCAAATAGTTAATACACAACATATTGAATTAACTTAACTAGCATATTAGATTAAACATAAGAGTTTGTAGGCAATTTCGGTATTCAAAACATGTTATGATTGAGGCATTTCCAGGCCTCATCATTTTCCCCCAACTTATATTGATGCATGTCCTCATGCATTCTGTTGGGCTATGGAATCACATATGTCCATGGTCAAATTCCATGACCTGTAGAACAACTTCTTGCCTATATAAAATCCCCTGTTCTTCTGAAGGTCCCTGAGCCATTCTTCAAATTGTTCATCAGGTTGGGCATCTTCTTCAAAGTAGAATGGAACTGGAGTGATAATGGTTGGAGGCCTAAATCTGAGACCTATCCAATTATGTTGCATGATTTCAATCAACTGTATTACTCCTTCTGCCCTTCTTCTGGACCATTCTAAGTTGATGGGGGAAATGGGTTCTCTTTTCTGCAAAGACATGGAAAGTTCAGCCCATCTGTTTCTACAGACTGATAATGCTGGCATAAAATTGTCATTACAAAAATTATGGAATCTGTTCACACAGTCCCTCAAGTTTGTCAAGTACATTCTCTTCACATCATCCCTGTTCATCATAGTGAAGTGTTGTCTTGTGATAATGGGGTGATTTGGCTGAATTGCTCTGACTAACAATTCAGCTCTTGTTTCAATCTCTTTGTTCTACCTTTTCTCTTGGTCCCAATAAAACTGATTCTGCAAGGTGGACATGAATGCCCTCAATTGAACATCTCCAATGTAGATCTGTGGATGAAATTCTACTTCTTCTGGAATAAAGAAACTGTGTAAAAATAGTTCACACAGGAGATTTTTCTGCTCAAAAGGGCTGTCAAAATATGCTTCCAGGAAATCTATAGTGGTGTCTAATTTATATGGAAGACCTGAACTAATCCTCATGACCTGCCATCTGAGGTACTTCTCCTTCAGAATAAGACTGTAAAATCTGGTTGGTCATCTGAATTGGACTAAAAATTTAGCAATTTGACATAAATCAGACACCTTTTCTTTCAATGCCTGAATCTCTGTTTCCTTGGCCTCTAGTTGTTTCCCTTCTAATTTGAATTTTTTAGTCTTAGTGGCAAGCTTCTCATATCTAATCACCCAACTGGCTATGTCTGCATTGTATTGTTCTAGGGACACAGTATTAGGTGGCCTGACTATAGGTGGAACTCTAGGTAGCAGATCTACCTGAACCCCTTTTTTTACCACTTCTATTGGTTGATCATCTAATAGTAATTCTACCTGTACCCCTTATCTGCTATTTCTATTGGGTTGTCATCAGATAGTAATTCTACCTGTACCCCCTTATCTGCTACTTCTACTGATGGTGTAATAGTCTGAAATATAGGGACATCAATAGAAGTACTTACTTGATCTATTTCATGCTGCTGCTTGGACTATTCTTGTGTTGGTGACTCATCTCCAATGTTTTTTGCTATGCTTTTTGCCAAGTCTGAAACATCTTTAGAATGAAAGGGTGCTTCTGAATGAGAAGGCACATCTTTAGAATGAAAGGGTGCTTCTTCAGACTGAGCACCTATGTCTACCTCAATAGAGTCATCTGCCCTAGATAAATCTACAAGCAATTGAGCCAAATCATCCTCATCAATGGATACGATTGGCTATTTTTCAGACTATGACAACCTTTCTCTCAACTCTGCCACTTCCTGTTGTAACTCTACAATTTTTCTTTCCTGCATCTCAATGATGTTTTCTCTCTCTACAATCCATCTGGTTTGTGTCTTGACAACACTCCTTGCTGCTCTCAGCTGCTCTGTGATGTCTTCCTCCTCTGTTTTTGCTTCAGAATCAGATGCAGACAAGTCAGCTACAGTAGGCTGCTCAACAGCTGGCTCTTCCTCTGCAACATCTGTTTGCTCCTATTCAGGAGGCTCTATGAAACTGTCTATAATTGCATCTACCATTTCTGTGGCTTGTTGAACTGTAGCCACCTCCAAATTATCCTACCTAGCCTCTTCCTCAATTATCTGTTCAAGGAATTCTGGGAAGTTTTCAGGGGCTGGTTGTATCTCTGTGACATCTGGACTGCTTTGTCCATCTTCTTGTTCTATGACCTGGTCCGCCATTTCCCTCAAGTGGAGTCTTGTAGACCTCCTAGTTCCAGATGCAAATTTCTTCTTTTTGCTCTATTTTTTGGTGACAGTAGGGTTGTGGGGTCGGTTTCAATGCTTCTATTTCCCTTGTTGTTTCTTCCCCTATTGGGCTAGGTGCTTCATTTCCCTGTTCGACAAATCAGTTGCAACTTCAGAAAAATGGACCTTCTTCTATTTTTTTGTTCTGCTGCCAGTTCCAGACCCTCTTTTCTTTTGCTTCTTGACTCGTGAAGTTGAAGGTTCTGGAGCAAGGTGTTCTTCTGCTGCTGTTGGGTGTGTTTCTTTTTCTGCAACAGCTTCTGCAGTAGTTTCTATTTCATCTTTTGCAACATCTTCTGCAACATCTTCTTCTGCAACAACATCAGCAGTATCTGTTTCTTCCTCCTCATCCTCATCTCCAAAAATTACATCATTTAAGGTAGAGTAAAACCTCTCAAAGCTCCTAGGGTTTCCTCTAAAATGGTGCTGGCAAACTAGTTTGATGAGACCATGGTGGCGAAGACTCCCTTTTCCTTCCTGATATCTTTTTGCCATGTTTTTCAATTCTTGGTGCAGGTATAGGGGAAGATTTACCCTAACATCTGGTTGTTGCCTACCATGTCTGAGATGATTTAAAATTTTTATATGATGCCCTGACAATAGTACATACTGCCCTTCACAGGTTAGAAATTTAATTACCCATGTGGCCACTTCATCCCAGGGTTCCTACAAGCTGGCCCTTTTTACCCCCTTGCATGTGTTATTATGTGTTAAATATTCTGGTGCCCTATCATTTTCTTCCAAAAATTGATTAACTGTATTTACCAATGTATTTTTGCCAGACCTAGAAATTGGAAGACCTTCTAATGGCAGCTCAGTAATTTGACTCAAAACTTCAGGGGTTACCTCAATAGTCATGTCGTTAACGTGTGCCCGGTTGTTTCTGAATGTGTGGGCGAACATGCCGGCCAAATATTCAGAGGACCCATTAAACTTATCCAAAAATGGCATAAGCCCTCCATCTTCAAAAATCTGCAGCACTTCTGGATTTTCTCGGAGGTGGGTGGTATCCGCTGGTTCCATTCTCATTTTTTGCCCCATTTTCCTGTCTTGGTACGTTACAAACTGCTCACTTCTGCTGCTATTCCTCTGTTGGATCTCTGATTTTTGGTGTTTGCAACTTTGCAGGGTTTGGTTCCAAGTTTTCAATTGCCCTATTTTTGTTCTTTGAAATGAACCGTAATCTGAGCACTGTACCTCGTAGTCATTTTGCGTTAGCAAATATGTCTTCGAAAAGAAGAGTGGCACACGTTTCTATTTTTCTTCGAACACATGTCCATCAATGGTTGCGCAGATGTCCTTGCCGTCAGATCCACCTTACTCATTTTTAGTTTTTCTATTTTTCCTGTAGACTCTCACGTGCATGTTTATTAGCATCAAAAATTGGTGGCATACTGTTGGTCACGTCCTCCGTGATTCTGGTATTTTCTAAATGGGTGCAAGAACAAACCATATCCTTACTGACACATGTTCATTTCTCGTATGTAGCCAAAATAATTTTATTTGATCGTGTTTCTTTTCTTCCTTGGATGCCACGTGGAGATATTATATTGAATGCTCTTTTCGAAGATTATGATCTATTGCAAAAACTTCATTCGAAGATTATGACTTCATTCTGAAGACAAGTCTTCATTTTGAAGATTATGATTTCATTTCGAAGACAAGTCTTCATTTCGAAGATCATGCTTCTTCGCGATGTCAAATCCTCATTCCGAAGACAAATCCTCTTTGAAGATGAATCCTCTTTAAATAAAGCAAATCATTTCAAAGATAGAACTTCATTCCGAAGACAATTCCTGCTGCATTCTGAAAATAAATCTTGCTTCATTCTGAAGATGAAGCTTCATTCCGAAGATGATGCTTCATTCTGAAGACAAATCGTCATTTTGAAAAGAAAGCTTCATTCCGAAGACAAATCGTCATTTCGAAGACAAAGCTTCATTTCGAAGACAAAGTGCAACATTCATTCTACTGTCATTCCGAAGATAATTTCAATCCGAAGACAATACAACAATTAGTCTGAAGAAGATAGTAGGCATTATTTTTGGCATTCTTGTTCCGAAGATTAGGCAGAAATCAATATTCCCATTCTCAAAACATGTTTTAAGTATGCCAACTCTTATGGATACCTTTTATGCTAATGGTTAATTGTTATATACTATATACCAATCATTTACAATGAAGAAATGTAAGAAATATATACCTGATTAAAACAAGTTAATGCAAGTTTTTGAAAGATGACTGCTTCTGTTGATGTTCTACTGAGATTTTCTACAATATTTCAAAACAAGTGCAGTTGGTGAATTTGTACAATGATGGTTCAAAAATTTTCAAGGTTATGCATGCTAGAAAACTGGTTTTCATGCATACCAACCTAGTAGTGCCTTAGAAAAGGTTTTCACTGCTGAGTTATTCATTTTTCTCTTTTTTTTTTTTTTTTTTTTTTACCTCTCCTTTTCTCTCTTTTTTTTTTCTTTTTTTTTCTTGATTCTGACTATGCCCATGAAGGAATTCATGATTTCCCTGAAATCATGCCCATGAAGGAATTCATAATCAAAATTTATTCATCTTTTTGTTTTCTGCTTTTTCTGATTTTTTTTGTATTTTTCTATTTTTTCTTGAAATCCATGATCATGCTGATTGTTTTGAAGTGGAAGAAGAAATTTCTTCCACCTGTTGTGTATCCAAACTGTCAAGCTATTGCAAGAATTCCTCTTTAGTCAGAGGTGTATGGTACACCCTGAGGCGATGTCCATTCACTACCAACTTTCTCTATGACCCATCAATAGGAGATAAATGAACTGCTCCATTGTCAAATACCTCCTCAATCCGGTAAGGTCCAAGCCATCTAGTTCTCAGCTTTCCAGGGAAGTCCTCATAGCGAGAATCAAACAGTAAAGCCCAATCTCCTTGTTGAAGTTTCCTCTGCTGAATGTGACTGTCATGCCACATCTTCCTCTGCTCTTGAATTACTTCAGTTTGGTGCAGAGCATCCATCCTAAGTTCATCCAATGCATTCAGCTGTAGAATCCTATCTGTCTGTGCCTGTGACAATTCAATTCCAATTTCCAATGTTGTGCGTAGTGTTAGTAGCTCAAATTCAATAGGTAAGAGGGGCTTTTTACCAAAGACTAGTTCATAAGGTGTGAATCCAGTAGTGGATTTCCAAGTAGTATTGTAAGCCCATACTGCTTCAGGTAATTTATCTAGCCAGTTTCTCCTATGAAAAGCTACTATTTTTGTTAAGATTCGTTCTAGTTCCCTGTTTGTTACCTCAACCTGGCCATTTGCTTGTGGGTGATAAGGTGATGATTTTCTATGTTTGATTTCGTATAATTCTGTAAATGCCTCAATGACTTTAGATGCAAATTGGGGTCCTTGGTCTGTGGTGATAGACCGGGGAGCTCCAAATCTCTAAAAAATCTGAGTATACAAGAAATCAGTGACCTTCTCTTCATGAGCATGTTTGAAAGCACGCACCTCTACCCACTTTGTCAAGTAATCAGTGCATACTAGAATATGCACCTTTCCTTGAGAAGGTGGATCAATAGGTCCTACAAAATCAAGCCCCCACCTCTCAAATGGCTCTAAAACCAATTGAGGCTGCAGTGGCATTTCATTTGTATGAGTGGGTTTCCCCATTCTTTGGCATGCATCACAATGCCTGATGTACTTTTTCACATCCTTGTGAAGAGATGGCCAATAATATCCTGTCCCTAAGATTTTCCTAATTGTGCTTTTTACAGAGTAGTGTCCACTTGAGGGTTCATCATGACAAGCCCTAAGGATATCATACACCTCATCCTTTCGGATGCACCTACGTAATACATGGTCAGGACTGCACTTAAAAAGTATACCCTTGATCCATTCAAAAGAAGAACTCTGTTTGATCAATTGTTTTTTCTGTTTTGAAGTGAAATGTGGAGGAACTTTCCCTGTGACCAAGTAATTGGCTATATCTGCAAACCAAGGTGATTGGACTGATATAGCAAATAATTTTTCATCAGGAAAGGTGTCTTCAACTAATTCCCCTTCATCTGTGTTCTGTAATCTGGACAAGAAATCTGCTACAACATTAGCTTTTCCTGGTTTGTTGATTATAGTGATATCAAATTCTTGTAGCAACAGTAACCAACGAATAATTCTTGCACTTACCATAGGCTTATTCATCAAATATTTAATGGTTGTGTGATCTGTGTGAATAAATATTTGATAACTTGTGATGTAATGCCTGAATTTGTTGATGGCATAAATTACTGCCAAGAATTCTTTCTCAGTTGTGGTATAATTTTTCTCAGCTCCTGTCAAATTCTTGCTAATGTAGTAGATGGCATAATGTTCACCATTGTCAATTTGTCCTAATGCTGCTCCAATTGCAGTATTGGAAGCATCATCCTGTATGTGAAATGGTAATGTCCAATTAGGTCCTCTTAACATAGGTGGAGTTACTAATTTCTCTTTCGGAGCTTCAAATGATTCCTGACACCTTACAGTCCAGGAAAATTTAGAATCTTTAGTCAATAGGGCAAACATGGGATTGGCTATTGTGCTAAAGCTGGGAATAAACCTGCGGTAAAAACCAATGTGTCCTAGGAAGCTTCTGACATCAGTCTGAGTTTTAGGAGGAAGGAGGTTCTTGATAATTTCCACCTTCTTTGGATCAATCTGGATCCCTTGAAGAGAGATGTGATGACCAAGAACTATTCCTTCCTTCATCATCATAAAACATTTTTCTGGATTCAAGGATAACTGGTATGTTTCACAGCGAGTTAAAACTTTGTCAAGGTTTTCTAATGTAAAGTCAAAAGTCTGTCCACATACTGTGAAATCATCCATGTATATCTCAACACTTGTTGGTAGTCAGATCAGAAAAAATTGCTAAAACTGCTCGCTGAAATGTTGTTGGGGCATTACACAAACCAAAAGGTAAAACCCTATAGGCAAATGTTCCCCATGGATAGGTAAAGGTTGTTTTCTCTTGATCTTCAGGTGCAATCTGAATTTGATTATATCCACTAAATCCATCAAGAAAACAAAAGTATCTCTTTCCAACAAGGGTATCTAACACCTGATCTATGAAAGGTAATGGAAAATGGTCTTTGTATGTCACTTTATTCAGCTCTCTATAGTCTACACATACTCTCATTTTTCCATTTTTCTTAGGAACTATAACCAATGGAGAGACCCATTGGCTATCAAAAATTGGGTAAATGAATCCTACCTCCAGAAGTTTTTCAATTTCTTCCTTTACAATATCCCTTAGGGCAGGATTCAGTCTTCTCTGGGGTTGTCTTACTGGCTTGACTTCTTCAGTATAAATTCTGTGGGTGCATATATCAGGGTGAACTCCTGACATATCTTTATAGTCCCAAGCAAAAGCATGAACATGCTTCTGCAAGACAACTATCAATTTGTCTTCCTCTTCCCTAGTAAGCCAGTTGTAAATGTTCAAAAATTTGCCTGGCTGGACTTCTATTTGTTTTGTATTTGGAAGGACTGAATTCACTTCTTTATACTTAGTGATTAGGGAGTTAAGAGGACACTACTGAGATGGAAGGAAATAAGAAGTTTTTGTTTCATTATTTTTTGATGGAAGCATATCCTGTATGGAACAGTGAGAAGGAAAAATCAGGTGATGGTGCCACCCATGTGGTAGTGAAACAGAGTTTTCCTGTAATAGTACAGATGGTTCACCTTCAGAGTTTTGGTTCTCCTCATTCCTTAACAATTGTTGGATATTTACTGCTTCCTCTTCTAACCCTTGTTCTTGCAGAACATTCATTAGGATAATTTCATTTTCTGAATTTTCTGTGTCTTGGAGGTCTTCTGTGTGTTCTCTTACTACCAAGGTGGCTAGTGTGGAAATAACCTCCTCTGATTCTTCATCTGAATCAGGAAACCATAACTGACCTAAAAAATTGTTGGAGGGTCTTGCAGGAGGATACAGAGAGATCTATTTTAGATCAATACCATTTGAAATAGTCATTTTTCCGGATCTACAGTCTATGAAGGTTGCTGCAGTTGCAAGCCAAGGTCTTCCCAAAATGATGGGATATCCATGTGTTGAATTTCTTGGTTGTAAAACCAAAAAATCTGTAGGGAATTCCCAAGAAGAAACTTCTATAGGAACATCTTCAATGATACCTTCAAGGTTTTGCAACCGACCTATCGACCATTTCTAAAACTGTAAATGTGGGGCTGAGATGTTTGAGCTGTAATTGTTTCATTATATCCTTGGTCATGACATTTATTGCAGCTCCTAGATCTACTAAGACATTTGATATTGGTACTTGAACCTATAGTAACTATGATAACTGGACTTCCTGGGTCACTATACTTTGGAGGTACTAGTTTTCCGGATAAGAGATCAGCTATCTTTCCTTCAACTCTGAACAGTCTTGGGAAATGCTTTCTTTTTTCTTCCTGCTCTTCTAATGCACAAATCTCGGATAGTACTTTTAATCACTGGTATATCCTTAATGGCTTGCAATAAGGGCAATGATATAGTTAACTTTTTAAGTTCCTTGACCAGGTCTGATTCAAAATTTTCTGTTGTGGTATTGAATCTTTCAGGATATGGAATTATCCTTGATGAAGGTAATTGTTCTACCTGTGGTTCTATTTTTTCTTCTTCTTTCTCTATTGGTGGTTCAACTATAACTAGTTCCAAAGGTTCTTGCTCTTCATTTTCTTTGCTTGTATTTAAAATAGGTTCAGGTACAACTTTTCTTGAACGAAGTTGGATGTTACTACAATCAATAACATTTATTTCAACATTTTCTTCAACTTCAGCCACATAGACAGGAGATGCCTGTCTCATGCTGTTTGGATTAGTGATTGATTGAGTTGGAAGTTGAGGTTGTTTCACCTATTGTGTTTGTTGTGGTTGGTTCTATTTTTCTTGAAAGTTTTGATTAGGTGTAGGCAGCAAATGCTGATTTTGACCTTGATTTCTTTGCTGCCTTGGATAGGACTGGTATTGTTGATTCCATTGTGGTTGACTTTGCATCCAATGTGGATTAGTCTAATTCTGATTCCAGGATGGGTTGTTTTGATTCTGATTCTAGGCTGAATTACTCCAATTTGTTTGTGGCCATTCTTGGGAATTTGTCCATTGAGGATAATTCCAAGGACGTTGGGGTGGTTCTGATTGTCCCCAAGGCATAGTCCCAGGATTATGCCCCCAATTTGTAGGAAAATGAGGGGGATTTTGGTATTGAGAGAAATTTCCCCCTTGTTTTGGTCCAACATAGTTGAGTTCCTCAGTCTGACTTTCTAACATAGTTTTGAGTTGTGGTAGCAGGTGGCATTGATCAGTTGAATGCTTCTTTGAACAGATACTACAAATGGCTGAGATAGATGTTTTATTCAAAGGAAATTCCTGCAAAGCATGTTTATTTCTACATCTTGGGCAATAAATTGCCAAAGGTTCTATGTTTTTTGCTTTTGCAGACATTTCCCCCAAAGTTGTGTTTAATTGCACTAGAATATCAGTTTTAAAATTTGCAAGTTCTTCTATTAGGTCCTTCACATCAGTGCTATTTGTACTCTTTTTTCTTCTTCCCTACTTATTGCGAGAGTAATTTCTATAGAGACCCACAATTTCCTCATTACTGAGAGTATTTACATCCCCTTTTCCCATCAAATCCAATACTTCTCTGGATTCATCTTGTAATCCTCTCAAAAATATGGTTTTACATAACTCTGGTTCTACAAGTCCACATCTCCTTTGAACAAAGGAGAACCTATCAAGATAGTCTTCTAATGTTTCATCATCTTCCTGTTTAATCCTGAATAACTCATCTTTCCTATTCCTTACACGGCAATACTCCTGATATTTGTCTAAAAACATAGTTTCCATTTGATCCCAGGTTCGGATGGAATTTGGCTCTAAGCTCATGAACCAGCGTAATGTTGAGTCCTTGAGTGTTGAGGGAAAGACCTTAAGTTTTTTATTGTCATTTACATAATCATAGGTTTGACACACTACCTTGAATTCAAACAAAAACTGATCAGGATCTTCAGATACAACACCTCGAAAGGTTGGAAGTACTGAAGGTGAAATGGTTTTCATGGGAGAGTTTTGTGTTGGATTCAAACGAATAGGATATTCAAATGTTCTGAAAGGTTGAGGAATATCCTAATCATCTCCTTCATCATGGACATAGCCATGTTGGCCATCTCTATCTAGATTGCCTCCCTCTGCCATAGTTTCTGGTTTCTTAGTTAAACTTATCCAAATTTCTCTCTCAAGAGGTCCAAGATCCTCTGTTGATAATGAGTCTGACGATTCTTCTTTCTCAGGATGTTCTAATGATGGTGAAACTGGTGATTTTCCTTTCTCAGAATGTTCTAATGATGGTGAGACTGGTGATTTTTCTTTCAATATTTTTGGTAATTCAAACATAGGTGATTCACCCCTTAGGCGTGAAGATCTTCTTAATGGAACAAGCCAGGGATCCTTTTGGGTAATTCTACCTTTTTCATCCCTAGACGTACTCATTCATGTTTACTCTTAAATGACATAAATTATAGGTCAATAGTTGTTACTTTAACCAGCTGTTCTATTCAGATTTTATCCTGAATCTTCACAGCTCAGTCTAATTAATAGTTATTGGACTGTTATCACCTTCTAGCAACACAATTCCTCAGACAACGATGCCAAAATGATGCGTAGTCATTATACACATCATTAATTCTCAATGAATTTGTCAATCCAGGGTAGTGTACAAGGCTATCTATGGAAGAAGGGGTGAACAGAGTTATAACTTAGGTCAATTTAGAGCAACAGGTCTTATTGGTGAAACCGATTGTGTGGGGGATTTTGGACATTCCTATCTCTAAATTGCATGAATTAAACCTTAATCTAAGTTGCAGAATTGGAAACTAATCATTAACTACAGAAATGAAGTCCTAATTACAATTGCAGAATGAGACCTAATTATGTTGCAGAAATAACAGTTGCAGAATTAAAAGTCTAATTATAATTGCAGAAAGGAAATCTATTTACTTTTGCAGCAATGAAAACCTACTTCTAACATGGAAATGAAACCCTGTCAAGGCTCTGTAATAGAAGGTTGTCAATCTTCTATGCAGGGGTTGACAACAAAACATAAAATGCAAGAAATTACAGAAAATAGTAAATTCTGGAAATGACAGTCTACAATAAATTGAAAGCTTTCTTGAAAGTGGGGATTACAACCAAACCATTAATCACAAAACATAAAATAAGCTAAGATTGCAAATATCATTAGTTGTTTACAAAGGAATGAAATGACAAGTTCTACAACTCATTCTGCTGCAACAAAATCAGAATAAAAACCTGTTGTTAGTCCTCCTCCTAGGTCTGGAAGTGGCCAACCTCCTTGTCCAGAAGAAGGTATGAGTCTCTCTCTCTCTTAGATCTTACTCACACTCATTTACAAGCAATGTGAAATAGAAATAGTATACTTTATTGATTCAAGAACATGATTACAATAATTCTGCTGAAAACCTGTTACAGGACTGTAACAGTCACTTTCTGATTATCACCTATTTTCTCTATTCTCTAATTTCTCTATCTTCTACTCCTCTTACTACTTTTACACCTGAATGGGAGCCATATTTATAGATGTCCTAAGATCTACTAACAAGCTGAGAATATCTCAAAAGATCTAATCCTATTATGCTGCAACAATTCCTGTTTTTATCCTAGAAGAAGATCAAACTTGATCTTTCCATAAATGGTGGCTTTGGTCGGCAAGGACGGCAAAGTCAGATCTGAGATATTTTCCCTTACCCTTTTCAATCTTTATTTCCCTTTTTCCAGCGTCAAAATTCGGTCAACAAGTCAAAAAGCACATTCTATTTTCATTTCGAAGATAAGTGGTTCATTTCGAAGATACTGCAATTCTCATTCCGAAGATCCGCTCATTCCGAAGATACTGCAATTCTCATTCCGAAGATACTACAATTCTCATTCCGAAGATCCGCTCATTCCGAAGACACTGTGTTTTCTCATTTCGAAGATATCTGTTCATTCCGAAGAGACTTCAAAATGAACAAATGTGGGCTCCTTAAATGATTTCCTCTGCATTTCTCATGTGGGTTACTTCTTAGGATCAGATTCCAATGGTCTTCATCTCTTTCCACATGTGAATTCCATGCCTTGCCATTCATTGGCAGCTGGCTGGAATTTACATGGGAAAACCCAGCTTTTCTTGCACGATAACAATTTTCTTGAACTATTGCCAGATTTAGGTAAAATGAATGCTTGAGACATATCAAAACATGATTAGTGAAATGCTGCTATCAATCTAAGCATATCTCATTTAGCAAGTCATAACAAAACAACATAAAACTTATGCAAAAAGCTATAAAAATCAGAATATAGTATTTCAGATACATTCATCATGCAAATAGTTAATACACAGCATATTGAATTAACTTAACTAGCATATTAGATTAAACATAAGAGTTTGTAGGCAATTTCAGTGTTCAAAACATGTTATGATTGAGGCATTTCCAGGCCTCATCAAAAGATGTAAATGGAGGACTATCTTTATAAAGGATCTTTACCTACCATTAGGCATAATAGCAAAGAAGCCAACAAAGCTATTTTTTTTTATAAGTAAGCTTTTTATATCAAACGGGTTTTTCAGGTTGACCCAAAACCTTGTACAAAATCAACATGTAGCTGAGAACAGAGAAAAGATACTAAGGATCCTAAATCCTTTGTGACAACAGTCTTGAAACGTCAAGCAACAAAAACACCGAGAGATATTTTGCTTCTCCCATCAAACATGCATGGGAGAAGCGAAATTAGGTCCATGAACAAAAAGACACCGTCATCGGGCCTTCAGAAACACCTGCCACAAAAAGGAAAGGGTCTAAAACTTGCTTAATCCTCCTCATCTTCGTCCTCAATCTGGTCGTCATCCTTGTCATTTTTCGGGTCCTCGACCTCTGTGTTGACTTGAGCAGGGGCATTGCTCTGGTAGCCTTCATTGAAGAAAACCTTGGATAGGGCATCGAGGACCTCCTGCATCTACTGGGCCATGGACGCCAGGGTGGTCAGAAAAAAACATTTGAGGACCAAAACATTGGGTTCAGGACCCTCAGCCTGAGGGTCTAAGATAACGGTTGTGGAACTTCCCTACCCAAGCTTGTTCCTTAGTCTTGCAGAGGATCGTTTGGATCCCTCTGCTTCCTCAATATTCAGTTTTCTCCTTGCTCCTTCACCGGTGATTGACACCTCCAACTCACACTTCCTAGCAGAGGACCCGGAGTGGGGCTTGGGTATCTTGGGCCTGGAGCTGGGGGTCTCAGCAAGGGGAAAAGTAGGGGGTTCAGGTTGGGGAGAGGTGGCAAGGGCAAATTTGTAAATCACCTTAAACAGGCTCTGGTGCATAGGCATTGTTGTGCCTTTCTTGCTACGATAATAATTGATGGTGTAGTTCATGGAATTTAGGAGAAATTAAGGGATGCTAATGGGGTTGATGTCACGGAAGAATTTGATGAAGGCATAGTGGAAGCTTAGAAGAACCTTGTCGGGGTCCTCTGCTGTAATGAATTCCATGACATTTTTCATTACAGAGTTCCACAGGGCAAGGAGGTCCATCCTTGTCAAGTCATTCTTTGCCTCCTTAGAGATCTTGAGGTTATCCTTAAACTCGTGCAATTCGACTTCCCAATTATGTTTTTGCCTATAGATGGAGTGGCCCCTCATCGTCTGCCCAGTTAGGGTTGCCAAAAGGTTAATATCAACTAAAATCTCATGCCCATGGATAACCACTCTACCCTCATCCCAGGATTCCATAAAATTGACAGTAATGTTGTCGTCCGGACCAGCAAACATGTTGAAGAATTGCATGAACTTCCTCTTAGTAAGAATGGCTTGCGTAGCTGGCTCCATGACCACCATACTTGGCTCAATGTACGTCATCATAATCTCACCTCTGGGATCCTCTAAAACTTGTCTGGCAGCTTGAAGGTAATGCTTGCTCTCAGAAGCAGAAAGGAGGGAAGAGTGATGATGGCGAGAGAGGACTTTCCATCTTAAACGAAAAGGCTCATTAAGGTGAGTGCCAGCTTTTATGGCAAGCCAATGCATACCTGCCACCTGGGTGCCATGCTGCATGGCTAATCTGGCATAGGAATTGGGAGCCTTAACGTTATCCTTCTAGAAAAGATACAAGTTGTTCTTGGTGGTCATCATGGTCGTTTGAGGGATCACGTATCTCGCTATGGTGGGTGGGCCTTCCCATGCCCCAAATCTGCACGAGATGCAATTAACATATTTACCGTGAGACGCAGCCTACCAGAGAATATCAATCCTTGGGGAACTGTCCAGCAAAGGCCTGAGGAGCCACCACCACTTCTTTCTAGTCACGTGGTTATCCGCGGAGGATGCCTTGGAAATATTGATATGTTGATACAAGCAATCCTGACCTCGTATGGCCAAATTTCTCGAAACTACTAATTTTGAGAACTTATTTGGATTAGCGTTCCACATCAGACTTCACATCGTCGGTCTCCCTAGAAGATACCATCCACATCCGTCAGGAGGTCATGCATCCTCGTGGTCAAACTAGCTGCATCAACACCTATGTTTTCCAATTTGTCTGCCGCCTTGTTGGCCTCTCTGAAGACGTGCTGAGCCATGCTGACACCTCTATTGGTTAAGAGGTTCCCTGCTTCCTTAATGCAAGTCTCAAACTTACATAGAGGATCCTTATCGTTGTTGAGGAGATTGATGATAACTTGGGAATCTCCTTCCATAATTAACCAGCCTTGGACGTCCTTAGCTAGGAGAAGACTGCACCAAATGACTCTAGCTTCAGCATCATTGTTGGTTGTGGTGCCCAGGGCCTCAACGAAAGCCAGGACAAGGTTGCCCTGATGATTCCTGATGGTCCTGCCTGCCCCTGCTCTACTAGGATTGCCCTTGGCAGAACCATCAAAGTTTAACTTTAGGCATTCCGTCGGGGGGGGGATCCAACCAACCTCATGCCTTAGATTAGTCTTCCTAAGGCCGTCTTGGCAGGGCAGACTCAGGGACTGGGCCAGGAGCTTTTCATCTGGGGGAGTTGAGTAGGGCTCATCAGTGCAAGATAGTGCATTCTCCTTAGCAAAGGCAATGATTTTATTAGTGATGGATCTTGGGTCCCTAGTTGCCTCATTGAAAATCCTCAGGTTCCTTTCAAGCCAAACTTACCATAGGAAATGGTGGAAAATGATCTTCCAAAAGAATTTTAATTTGGCACTGACAAATAGTTTGGGCCATTGCAGGACGAACTCACTGAGGGACTCGGGTCTGACCCAAGTTATGTTGAAAGCTTGGAAGAGGCCATTAAGAATTGTGGTGGCAAAGGGGCATTCAATGAAGAGGTGTTGGATGGATTCCCAATCAGCCTTGCACAAATAACATCTGTTGGGGATGGTTAATCCTTTTTTCATCATATTGTCAATAGTAAGAATTTTCCCTTAAACCACAAGCCATGCAAAAAAGGATATTTTGGGGATGAGTCTCTTAACCCAGACTAACTGAGTTTGGAAGCGAGGAGCCTTAGGATGGATTAACAATTTGTACGCTGATTTGACTATGAATTTGCCACTGTCTGTCGTGGTCCATCTCATCTGGTCTTCTGTCGGTCTTGTGGGGACAAACTGATGTAGTAAAATGCTATTGAGTTTTTGGGTCGTTGTCTCCCACCCTTGAAAGGCAATGGGCTTCCAGTTGGATCTGCTCCTGTTCTGCCATAAAAAATCTATAACCTTAGGCCCAAAGCCTTCAGTGGTGAGGGTTTTTAGCGGAGCCAAAATAGGATCACCGATTAGGGCTTCTGTTCCTGCCCATCTATCCTCCCAAAATTTGATACTTCGCCCATTTCCAAGGATCCATATTATGTCTTTCCTGATCACTTCCCTGCAGGTTAGGATCACTTTCTAGAAGGAGGATCCCCAGGTTGGAATGATGTTGCTGAGCAAATCAGTGCCTTGGAGATACTTAGGTTTGATGATTGTTGTCCACTCGTTTCTTTCATTGGACATTAATCGCCAGGCTTGTTTTGCTATAAGCACTAGGTTGAGGTGGGAAACTTTCCTTAATCCTAGCCCTCCAACATCTTTAGGCCTGCAAACTTTGTCCCATCCCACCAGGTGGATTCTCTGCTTATCTTTAGAGCCAGACCAGAGAAATTTTTTTTGGTACCTTTCGATTCTCTGATAGACTTTGATCGATGCTTTGAAAACTGATAAGAAATAGACCGAGATACGTTGAAGGGAAGCCATGGTTAACGTTGCCTTACCTGTCTGGGACAACAAGTGACTCTTCCACCCTGAGAGCTTCTTTTGGATTCTTTTGAGGACAATGTTCCACATGGGCATCTTCGGAACCCTAGTGAATAAGGGAAGGCCCAAGTAAGAAGTAGGTAGAGTGGAGGTGGAGTACCCTAAAATTCTGGTGATTTTGATTTGTCTCGGAAGGGGAGTGTTAAGTAAATACACTTTGCTCTTGTTGAAATTGACTTTCTGCCCTATCGCATCTTCGTAGAGTTAAGGATATACCTGATGTTTTTTGCCTCTGCCACCGACGCCATAGTCAGAATTAGGGTGTCATCCATGAATTGCTGGTGGGTAATGGCCTCCATGAGGGATGTAGCTTTGATACCTGAGATAAGCCTTGATGCAACGGTGGCTTTGATTGTTCTTCCTAGGGCTTCAACGATAATTATAAACAACAAGGGGCTGATAGGATCCGCTTGCCTAAGCCCTCTTCGACTTTGGAAGAAACCTACTAGCTCCCCATTGACCAACACAGAAAACCAGGGGGTGCGGATGCAGCAACTAATGAGCCTGAACCATTCAGGATGGAACCCAAATTTTAGTAGTATGGTGCTCACAAAATCCCAATTAACTCTATCAAAAGCCTTGTTCATGTCGAGCTTTAAAGCAAAGGCAACCTTCTTGGTATGAGAGGCAGAGTGAAGAGCTTCATGGACTGGGATGATGCCATCTAGGATCGACCTGCCTTGGACGGAGCTACCTTTGCAGGGGTCAATTATCTGAGGGAGCACACTTTTCATGTGATTCGCAATGGCTTTGGTGAGGATATTATATAAAACGTTGCAGAGGCTGATTGGTCTAAAATTTGTTATGGACTTAGGAGTCAGTCCTTTCGAGATTAGGGCTAAGAAGGTAGAGTTGTAGCTTTGCGGGATGTGCTTGGAAGCTTGGAATTCTTGAATAGTGGAGCACACCTCATCTCCTAGTATGTCCCATAAGGTTTGGAAGAACCTTGGTGAGAAACCATCGGGGCCCGGGGCCTTGTCAGGATTCATGGAAAAAAGTGCCTCCCTGATTTCCTTATAAAAAAAAGAGTGATAAGCTTTGAATTGGCGATCTTTTATATCCTTTGGGAATGAATTGGAGTAGAGAGTCCCGAGCAACTTCATGACACATAGGTTCCTCACCCAGGATGGAGCTAAAAAAGGTCACAACTTCAGTCTTAATGTCATTGTTGTCTTGGGTGCTGGACCCATCCGCTCTTTTTAACTGTTTGATTCAGTTGTTGCTTCTGTTTCTAAGAGTGGAGACATGGAAAAACTTGGAATTGGATTCACCCTCTTTGAGCCATAGGGCCCTAGACTTCTATCTCTAGAAGGTCTCTTCACAGGCCAGGATGTTGTGGTATTCTGATAGGAGCGTTCTCTCCTCAATCTTGGTGTCATCATCTAGCACTCCATGTTGGATCCGGTTGTCGATAGCTTTTAGTTTTTCAGTTACAACCTTTTTGTTTTCAAAGATATTTCCAAACACTTCTTTGTTCCAGATTTTGAGGTTATTCTTGACCCGAGTAAGCTTTTGTGAAAGTTTGTAGGAATGACTACCTTGGCAAGGCTGCTGCCACCATTGGTTGATCTTGTTTTTTAGGTCTGGGTGTTTGGTCCACATTGCTTCGAAATGAAAGGGGTGCTTGCAGCTGGAAGTGGAGGTCTGAGGAGTTTCCAAGAGAATGGGGTTATGGTCAGACCCGACCTTAGGAAAGGCATGCAAGGAGGACACACCAAAGACCTAGATAGCTTCCTGTGAGAGAAGGACCCTGTCTAGCCGCTCCTAGATGAGGTTTCTTCCCAAGTGCCTATTGCTCCATGTATACTTGGCATCCTTAAGCTTGACGTCCATCAGCTGGTTTGTGTGCACAAACTCGCTGAAGTCCTCCATGCTCCTAGTCGGAAGTCCTGCCCCTCCTTTCTTATCAAATAGGAAAAGCAGGGTGTTGAAGTCACCAGCTATTATCCATGGAACATATTGAAAGGCCTTGCTCATACGACTCATAAGTTCCCACAAGCAGACTCTTCCTTGGACAGTGTTGGGTGCGTAAACATTTGAGACAATCTAGGACTATTTGTTGTCTATGTCATTAAAAAGGACACTTAGGACATGATCATCAACCTGAATGATGTTGCCTTCCACTTTTTTAGGGTCCCAGAGGACCATAAGACCCCCAAAGGCCCCACGAGCTTGCCTGAACACCATTTCCCCTTGTTTCCATATTTTGCTCGCCAGAATATTGGACCATGCTTCATCTGTTTTTGTTTCTTGAAGTAGTATGATTGAAGAACAAGTTTCTTTCCTTAACGCCTTCATCGCCCTCTACTTAGGTGGGTCGTTAAGGCCTCTCACATTCCAGGAGAGGACCTTCATTTACACTGTTTTGGATGTCTCCCTTTGCCACGACCTTGATTTGGGGGAGGTTTTTTGGTTTTATTGCCTTTGAAGAGGGACGTGTCTTGAAGCACTAGGGTGCTTTGTTTACCGTTTGCAATTTCATTCTCGATTCTCATCCTGTAGTGTTATGCATATGGGATTCTCCCTCTTTTCTTTTTGGTGCCAAAGTCTATTTTATTCGATGAGCTGTGGGTCTACTTCGGGCTAAAATTTGGGGGACAGTTTTGCTGTTGGACCGAACTTGACCATCCCTCGCCTAGGGCCGATGTAGCTTCCCCTGGCTCCTCTTCGTTCATGCTCCTGCTGATGTCCTCAGGATCCTGGGGCATGCCATAGGGACAATTTGGTGGTGGATAAGGAGAGGACCTCCTTGGAGAAATAGGTTTGGAAGGGGATTCAAGAGTTTCAGGGAGTCCCTGATCTGGTTCTTTCTTGACAGATCTAGACGCTTGGCCATTGGTTTCAACAAGGGCTTAAAAGGAATTAGGATCTGAAAAGAAGGGACTAACCTGAGTATCCTGATCACGATCCGTTTGTTGAATTCCTTTCAACTTTCGTTGTGCAGGGTCTTCTTGCGCCTTTTGGTTGTACACGTTTTTGTGCGTTGTTTTGTTTGGCAAAAACCATGGGCGGAGGGGCCTCCCTTGCCCTTTTCCGTTGGCTCCTCTTTGGGCATTCCTCTTTGGTGCTTCCTTGACGACGACCAGATCTGGGCACTGGTTTCTTAGGTGTCCTTGAGTTTTGCATTCTACGTAGAAAGCCGACTTATTTTCATACTCGATGGGTTGCCTTCTAGAATAGTCCTCGTATTCAAGATCTATGAAGTTTGGGAGCTTGAACTCCAAATCAGCAGTCACGCACATTCTTTCATGCATCATGCGAGTTCTAGATAAGGTGGGGTTGTCAATGGCAACCAACTCCCCTATGGTTTTTGCGATTGTTGTCAGGAAATATTCATGGAAGAAATGGGCTGGGAGGTTCGAGAGCCTGACCCAAATGGGTGTTGTGTTAATGCTTTGGGTCTCAGGGTTGAAATCTTGTCCCCAAGGCCTAAGGAAAAGGCTCCTTCTACCCAGGAACCAAGGCCCTCCTGTGAGGATGCGGCTAGAGTCTTCCTTGTTGTGGATCTGGATCATGAAGAAACCCCTTGTCATCGCAACAATCTCCATACTGCCAGCCAGGCACCATTTGGAGAAGGCCCAAGCCCTTATGGATTCTATGTTGGGTCTTTCGCCTAGAAATTTACCCACTAGGGAAAAGATTTCGACGGACAGAAATTCTTCCATAGTCGTAGTAGGAACCCTCAACTTGTTCTTATTAGGGAAAAGGGGTGGGAGAGTCTTGACAAACCTACTTGCATTGCCTTTGAAAATTTGAGCAAAGGACAAACCTGTAAAAGGAGCTTTTGATACCTGCTAGGTCCCTTTGTCTAGGTCTTTGTCAGGAGGGTCCGAATCCCGTCGCTTATCAACAGTATCTTGCGCCTGAGAATCCTCAGCGTCCTCACCCTCCTCAAAATCCTTACCTTCCTTGTTTCGCTACCCTAAGCCGCTATCTTCTTGCCCTGCTGCTCCGCCTCCTTCCATCATTTTTTGTATGGAGCCAACAAAGCTATTAGACAAAGAATGAGAAGTTATTTATAGAAAGGTATTAGGAACAATACAGTTGTGCCTGGCAGTGTCGGTGGCTTTCAATATTTCAAAGAAAAATATAATGGAGGGTTTAATGAATGCATTGGCTAAACTATATGAAAAACCCTCATATTTGAACAAGGTATTTCTTATGAAGCATTTATTTAATATGCAAATGTTAGAAGGTGGGTTTGTTACTGATCATTTAAATGAGTTTAACACGATTACCAATAAATTAAATTATGTTGGAATAAATTTTGATGATGATGTTATGGCTCTTTTGATCTTATTCTCATTACCAAAAAGCTAGAATGACTTGGTCATGGCTGTGAGTAATTCTGTTTTTAGTACAAATACTTTAAAATTTGATGATGTTATTGGCTTTATCCTTAGCGAGGAAATGTGATGAAAAAGCACAAGTGAGACATCATCTAAAGGCATATAGGGCCCATCACCTATTTTCCCCATCACAATTTTATTTTTTTAGAGAAACATAATTGAAGATCAATTTGAACAATCCTAATGATTGGGAAAGGAAAAATTACCTTATTGAAAGTTAAAAGTCATTCTGTCCAAATATTTATATAGGAAAGTTGGAATGTTCATGATCTTCTTTCCTCTAATGTGATTCATCAACACCAGATGAAATCTCCACACAACATCATGATTACACTCAAGCATGAAATAATCCATTATAGCACGGATCACCCAGTCCCATGGGGATCTGAATAATCACGTCTTGTAGCCATCATGATGTTTTGATTGAAGACCAAATTTACACCTATATAGGTCAAGCTCCTTGGCTAGGGAATGATTTTCCCTATTAACCTAGTCACCATGATATGGAAAGCCCATAATCTCTACAAGGAGCGAGAGTATAATAGTGAACTCCAAACCCCTAGTAAACACCATTTCCTTGTTTCACAAGAAAGTCATCTCTTTGGCCAACTCGATATCATGTCCATTGAATTATTTCAAGAATTTCAACACTCCTCCTCTATCAAGAATCTCCAAAATATCTCTGTCTAACTCCACAAAAGAAGGCTCCATACCTTTAATGTTGTCTTCCACAATGCCTTTCAACCCAACCTCCAGAATAGAACATAACCAACCAATAAAGAGTCTTAGAGCAAGGAAGACATTCAACACCTAAATCTAGGAATTTAAAAATGATACAAAGAAGACTTTAGAAACAACCATAGGCTTCTTAAAATGTGGGTCTTGGGAATTACTTCTTAAAGAGACAGAAATTCAATATTAAAACTTTGAAATTCCAATATCGAGACAAAAAATTATCACACAATCTGAAGTAGAGCTGCAAAGGACAAGTAAATCTCCTTTGCAAAGGAAGATGCAAAAAAAAAAAATTGTAGGGACTGACATGAGATGAGAAACCAAAGTATAATGTGAAGCATGAAAAAATATTATTTTATCTGCCTCCAAAAAGAAATTAACACGAGTCCAAAGAATAACTGTGCATCTCATCCATTGTCAGGTTGAGGTATATGAACAATCTCTAAATTTGCATGTAAGAAAAGCCATATGAACTGTTGACAATAAATCATCACACAACGTGGAAAAGAGCAAATCAGAGAGGATGTAAAAAAATAAAAGATCTTGATCCATGCAACAAACAGTCTTAAAATACCTCAAACCATCCAGAACCACAAAGAACTTAAGCCAACCCATCTTAGATAGAGAGTTATATGTCTTAAATCCAACTTAGATAATTCCACCAACCACAAAGAAGAATTGCCAAAAACTTCCATCTGCATACCCTATTCCATGCAATTAGAACCCTTCTACACCATGACCATCTAGAAGTCAACCTCCAAAAAGGCAAATGAGTCCCTCTTCAGCTAGATGGTAGAGAGGAACAACCTCGAACAACTAGCTTTCAGTAATAGGTTTCTTTGAAAATTCTAACCAGGAAAATATAAATTCAAAAATTCTCAACCCCCACATAAGAAGATATTTGATGTACTGATAGTCAAGCATAAGAAGGTTTTCCTTTAACGATCACCATTTAAAACATAAATTTGGAGTTCCACCCAAAGACACAACAACCAACGATATGCTAAAGAGGGATTTCATTCTGATCAATTTGTAATAGAACTTGGGGAAAGTTACTCCTCCAAACCATCAATCCACTTTGAAGAATAACTAAGTTGGCTAAAACATCCATCACTTTATTTCCTTCTCTAAAAACATGCTCACACCTGAAGGACTCCAAAGTATTTAAGTTTCTATTTGTTTCAGTTATCATATTGTTAATAGACCAATTAAAAGATTATTTGTATATGAGGATGTTTATGATATTTAATAAATCCCCTTCACAAATAACCTTTCTTCCCTAAATGGAGTTAAGAAGAACTGACCCTTGAAAAACAACTCTTACCTCTGCAAAATGGCTTATCTAATTTCTAAATTTTTAGCAAAGGCTAGAATAATCTCTCCTCTTTTATTTCTCACCACCTCTCCTACCCCTGCAGGCCCTGGATTTCCTTTAGATTCTCCATAAAAATTAGATTATAACCATCCAGGATGAGGAGGATTCCAAAATTTTTGAAGTCTACTCGATTGGGCTTATCAAGTGCATTCTCAGGTTTATAAGGAATACCTAAAATATCAGTAAGCTTTGATTACTATGAAGATTCTTTTTCTTTGGCAAAATAAATACATGAGATATTTTCATTTAGGGCATAGAGGATATTGTTACCAACTAAAATTGGATCATTAGAAATGTCCTTAAAGGCGCAATTTTTTCTTTCTTTCCAAATTCCCCATAAGATATATGGGAGACTCAAATTCCATAAGCTTCAACATCTTTTGTTGAAAAACAGGGATGACCGTTGTTCAAAGACCTCCACCATAGAATTCGAGAAGACCCAAGTCACTCCAATTAATCTTAGAAGAACCTGAAAGACTTCACGTGAAAAAGCATAATCTACAAAAATATTTTGTGTATTATCCTTCTTTTACCCACATAAATAACATTTGTTTGTGAGAATTAATCCTTTCTTTCTTAGATTCTCAATTGTAAGAATTCTATTTTGGAGAGCCAACCAAAGGAAAAAAAATTATCTTAGGAGTCAAGGACTTAAGCCATATTTGTCTATTCAGAGTCCAATAATCACAATCTCTAACTACTAACATATAGGCAAGTTTTTTGAACCAATATAACTCCTTTTTCAATGCATTGTGATAATAAAAAAGTAATAGATTTTATTTCACATAAGAATCCTTATCCATTTCATTAATTTATACTCTTGTAAATTTTTTAGCTTGGATGTAATTTTTTTTTCTTTTAAAATGTTACCAAAAGGTTTGGTATTCCAAATCTTCATTTTCTCCTTTAGATATTTTAATTTTTGAAAAAACTTGTACATACATGATCCTTCAAATTTTGATTCATCCCACCATAACATAACCATTTGGAAAAAATCAGGGTCTTGGAGCCACATAGATTGGAAGAAAAATGGCTTTGGATGACCATTATTAGGTAACACACAATTCAAAAGAATGGATTTGTGATTCTGCTCGTAATAAAATATCTGAAGATATTGTAAACTTTGTATACAACCATTTATTGGATAACAAGAATCTATACAGAGTTTTTGCATGATTTTGCCCAATGCGTCTATTATCCCATGGATATTGAAAGCTTGAGGGAATAACATCCCAAAAATCATTTGAATTGATAAATGAAGAATAATATTGCATTGATTTAGACCATCCTTGATTACCACCCTTATTTTCCAAAGGATATAAAACAATATTAAAATCACACCCAAAAATCCATAGATCACAATGAATAATCATTGCATTTTTCAAAAATATGTTAAGGTCCTTTGAAAATTTTTCACAAGGAGTAACTATAGTTGGAGCATATACATTTATAACCCTGACTTTGATGTTTTTCTCTTTCCTACAAAATAATCCAACAACCCAGTTACTTTTTGCTTCTAATAATTGCCCATCTCATATTATTGCAATACTACCTAAAGCTCCTATAGAAGAAACTACTAAACAATCACCTATCTTCCAAATCTTCTTGAAAGCATCCTTACATTCCTCACTACTTATTTTGTTTCTTGTATTAAAATAAACTTAAGACTACAACAACCTATTAATTCCTTAATAACTCTTTATTTAGGGCTTTTATCCATACCCCTAATATTCCAATGTCATTTTTTTTTTGGTAAGTTGGAATTATATTACAAGCGGGTTTTGAAAGGATCCCAAAAACCTTCTTACAACAGGTCAAAAGACCAAACCAAGGGTTAAAACCCAAATGACACATCCCACCCAGTGGGAGACTTATTACAAGGATGAAGATAAAATCTCGTCTAGCGGGAAACATCCGAAGACCACCACAAAGGAAATCCCGCCCAACGGGAAAAATCGACAGTCAAAAAGGGAAAATCCCGCCCAGCGGGGACCCTAGAAAATTTAAAAACCTTCCCAGCAGGGAAAACAACAGAAAAAATTACAATCCCACCTCGTGGGGAAAAAACCGCACAATCTGGAAATCCTACCACGAGGGGAAAACAAGCATGTTTAGGAATCCCGCCAAGCAGGAAAGGCACACAAACCCTAAACCAGCATGTTTGAGAAATCCCGCCTAGCGGGAAAACCAACAAAATTGGAAGATCCCGCCTGCGGGAAAACCACCAAACCAACCCTAAACCGGGTGTGAAGGGTCCCGCCCAACGGGGAAAAAAACTAGCAGCAAGGGAAGGTCCCACCCCACGGGAAACCCAATAGCAACAAGAAATCCCGCCTTGCAGGAAAAAACAACAGCATGCCCAGAATCCCGCCTTCAGAGAAACCAGCAAGAGAAGGCGAAACCGCCCAATGGGAAAAACTAGCAGTACGCCCAAGACCTGCAGACAAACCCATGACCCCCCATCGAGGAAAACCAGCACACCCTGAACCTACAGAAAAACCCGTGAACTCATGGATCCCGCCCAGCGGGAAAACCAGCAGCATGCCCAGAAGAACACAACCCCTGCCTAACAGGAACCCCGATCTGGGATGCAAGCTGTAGAGGAGAGACAGGGAAGCTGTCCCGTGAGCGTCCATGACTGAGAAGGATTTTGATGGGTAGAAAAAATAGTGAAAGCCATTGCATTGTAAGATCTTGAGCCCCCATCCCAAGATCAAACCCTGCAAGGAAACAAGCCATTAAAACCACCATCAAGAAAACTTCTAGCCCCACCATTGTCTGTCAGGGAATGGATCCAAGGAGAGATGTAGCTGCATGCATGGGCACCCCCGGACCCAAACAACAGACTACAGAAAGATCCCTGAGATCCATCCACAAGAACAAACAAACCCTGGATCTACAAGGAGATCCCGAAGACAAGGGTTTCATGGGGCGACTGAGAAAACCATCTACGGGAAAAGGCGCCCCTCGAAGCCAAAAGAACGCAGATGAAGATCCCAAGTAGCAACCAGAAAACCAGAGCCAACCCTCTTCCAACAGCCCCGAAAGCACGTTGGAAACCCGTCGAACCAGGAAACTCAGGGCAAGAAACCACCAAACCCTCCTTGCAGACCAGCAACCCCGTCAAGAGGGAAACCTGAGAAAATAGGGGAACCTAGAAACTAGGCCTGAGAGCAGACCCGGGAGGGGGGCAGGGAAATGGAGAAGTGGGACTGGTCAGTCCCAGGGAACCTGGTGCTGAAGCCATCCCTCCCTTGCCCCCCCACCCATCATATTCCAATGTCATTTTCGTCATCAACACTTTTTATTTTTATTAGTGGGCTTAGCCCCACTTCTTGTTAACACCTGTAATATTTTTATTTAGCTTCCTAGATCAATATCCTTTTGAGTTTATTTTTCTCTTTGTTCTTTTTTATATGGGCTTCCTCTCCTTCTTCCATTCCTGCCAACACTCTCATCTTCATCAATTTCTTCTATTTTTCACATTGTTCATAATGAGACTTGTCTTATAAAGATTTGTGTTGCCCTAAAGAGTCAAAATTGCAAGGAATAGCCTCATTAGCATTTTTTCTTTATATTGCCCTAAAAACTCTAAACTCCATAGATGATCCTCCATAGTCATTACTTTCTTATGTTGGCTTGAAAACTCTAAATTTTCTTGGATATCCTCCATAATATTTTATTTATTGTACTATTGTTGGATCCCTAAAGTGCAAGGAATACACTCCATACTACTTTCATTTTTATTGCAAGGAGAAGATATTATGCTACTTGAGCATAATACAGGTGATTTACATGGATTAAGTTTGACCTCTTTCACCTCATTTACTTTAGAATTTGTTGCCCAGTCTTCCTTTGCTTTAAAATTTGCCTTCTTCTCTTCCTTTGTACCTTTATCTCCTTCTATATTTGAACTTATGCATTGAACTTCTTCATCCCTCATATCATTTTTTCTTCTAATGGTTGATTCGAGTGAACTGTAATGGCCTTTGTCATCTGATGATGTAGAGGGGGTTTTTCTAGCCACTTTCTTTGGAGTGGAAAATCCTTGATTTGACCTAGCTTCTCTTGTGATTTGATATCCTTGTTTCAAATTGAAGCTACCCTCGTGTCCAAAATTTTCCATCTCTTTCTCCATCATTTTCACTTTGCAGTCTCTTGCCATGTGCTCAATTTCATGATATTTACAACACCGAAATGCAATATTTTCATAATCTAATTTTTGATACGATTCTCTTGATTCAGATTTAATCTTAATCAACTATGAGAAAGGTTTTAAATCATCCATGGAAACACATATTCGAGTGTATACAACATGCCTTATCTTCTTATTAGTTGGTCCCTCCTAGATGAATTCACCTAGAGTATTACCAGTATTCTTCAAAACCTCCTTATTGATGAGTTGATAAGGAAGTCCAAAAAGTCTAATCCATATTGAAAGCCTTTTAATATTTTTAGTGTCCACAAAAATATTTCACTTCAAAGTCTTAAATATAATGCATATTTACCCCTAAACCACAGGCTTCCATCCATTATTTTATCCCTTATTTATGAACTGGAGAAAATAATGAGGAAAAGTCCTTTTGGAAGAAAAGTAAAGGAGTAATTTGAATTCAATCCCCACTTCCACTTGATTTAGTTTTGAATCTCCAAAAAACCTGGTCAGTATCCATGAAACTTACATGTTAACCCTTTGGTTTTGAGAATCATTATATCATGCTCAATCATCTCATCCTTAATAATCACTTTTGGTGTAGAATTTGCTACCTGGATAGGATTTTCCATTAATACACTCTTCCTCTTATTGCTAGCTAGGGAAACCATACTTTCAACTTGACCATTCATACCTTCGATAGGGACTTTCACAAATGACTTTCTTTCCATGCTACCAATATTTTCTTAAAATGAATCCTTTAAATTATTCTAAGATCTAGAACAAGAAGTGGTACTTATTCCTTGATCACACTTTGCTTTCTACTTCATGCTTTCTTGCTCACACTTCCTCTCGACTTCTAGCTTGCACTCGATCTCGACTTACACTCACTCTCAGAATAAGAAGTGATACT
The DNA here is from genome assembly GCA_028583015.1 of Wollemia nobilis. Lineage (NCBI taxonomy): Eukaryota > Viridiplantae > Streptophyta > Pinopsida > Araucariales > Araucariaceae > Wollemia > Wollemia nobilis. The sequence continues at coordinate 43,741,222 of JAQPPZ010016981.1, read as the reverse complement.
TTTTCCTTTATTACACTTTGATTTCTACTTCCTGCTTCCCTGATCACACTTCCTCCATGCTCTCGACTTACACTCACTCTTGAATCGCACTCTGGAGTTAACTACTTACAAATTTGACTTAGAGGTGTTTTCAAGTGATCTATTCAAATGGAGCAAATTTCTTCAAAATATGGATCAAATTGTTTCCTAAAATTAGACTTAGCAAAATTTTGCTCAAGTTTGAGCCAATTGCTTCATCCACAATGAATGTAAATTTGACACAAAAATCGAGGAATTTTAGCCAAATTAAGTGAAACTTGAAGATAATGAGGTTTTAGGTTTTATCCCATAGGACATGCCATAAATGATGTTGAATTAGGGACTTGTTTTAAAGTCTACTTTAGTATTTGTGCCCCAATTGTACTTTCAACAAAGTTGAAAGGGATCACCAATGGCTCCTTCCAACTTTTGAATTTAGGCTCTCCCCATTGTCATTGTGGAATACTCTTATGCTAACCTACACTAACTATATGAAAAGTAAAGTGTAAAAAGTAAAATACAAAAATTAATTATGTATGGAAGTTTAAGGGTGCAAGTGATTTAAAATAAATACAAGTTTAAACCATAGTGAGGAAAGTGTGTGATCAATCAACACATGAAAATTCAAATAATATTAATGTCCACCCATTCATTAGATATAAAATTGATAAGTGAATGACAAAATGGGCTAAAAGGACAATGCCACAATCATCTTGCACTTAGCAAACTAGGAGGGTAGTATCACTAATGGAATGTATAAGGAATTTCTAATTTCTTATAATCCCATGAGGTCAAAGTATAATATGGTTTTCATAGAGTATAGCTCTGAATTCTCATGGCTAAATAATGAATACAATGGAGCCCTAGGATCCTATTTATAGTAAGAGTTTACCCTTGAGTTACTTAGGGTGAGAAACAATTACTCCTAGTAAAAGTAAATATTTGGAGGTATCTTTAGCAAAATGATGCACCACCAAATGTTACATACCTCTAATTATTCCTCCAATAGGCTTAGAAGGCTTCCAAAATGACTTAATATGTCACTACATGCCAAAATGTCACTCTCAAAAAAATTGCCTAAGGATTCACACCTTCAAATTTATCTCCTCCCAATCATTGTAATAGCAAATCACTCCTTGGAGTCAATCAACCTCTTTTACAAACAAAGGGGTATTAGTTTATATATAGTGACAAACACCACCAAACTTATGCTATACTTAGACAAATTTTAAAGGGTTTTGTAAGGCATCCACTATTTGATTTTCTTATTTCATTCTCCTTCAAAAATTGTGAATCCCATGGTGGTGCCAAGGCACTACAAGTCTTCTACATAGAAGTTGAGGAGTTTAACTAGTTGAGTTCATGTTATTTGATAGGATGGAGATATATTTCAATTAAGAGGGGTTCACAAGTTATTATTTTTTGTTGCTGGAGAAAAAGGGGTTGTACTCATATCCCCCACCCTTGACAAATCGTAACTCTCTTCTTTAGAGCTTGATATTTTACATATAGATTCAATTCTAATATTAACTGAGTTGCTATAGTTAGATACCTACATATTTTTCATAAAAGTCTGAATTCTTGAATTTCATATTTTGGATCTTCTTCATTTTTTTTTTGTAAATACAAATCTTCAAAATTCAACATTCTTCTTCTTGATATTTTATGCAGTAGCCTTCACAATACTAAATCTCCACCTCTACTATCTATAGATTGCATTAGTAGAGTAATATTTCCAAATATTTACTTTATCATAGTATGTTTTACCAACTTTGGACAGTTAGTTTCCTTCCTGGTGCATAAGTGCAACCACAAGAATTGTAATAAATAATTTAGTAGTCTCAAAAAGTTGAAATTTCATGTTTAAATCTTATCAAGAGATATATGCATAATAACTAAACTATGAGTCATTATATAATACAAGCGAAATTCATTTTAATCCCAAATAACAAGTTAAATAAAAAACATCATATCATTTAAATGAGTTTTGAAATAAATATAATTCGTATTATAATGACATTTTCACAAGAGATAATGGTATTATTTTAATAAATAGTATAGTAGTTTCAAAAAGTTGAAAGACCCAATCCATACCCTATCCCATAATCCAACCAACAACCAACAATTCAAATAATACATTTAGCCATGAATTCCATGCGATATCATCTTCTTTTGCTTACCATACAAAACTTCTACTCGCTTCACATAGTCCACTTAACCAAATTGGGACTATAAGTTTCCTCCAATGCATTAATCTATAAATGGATCCCTTGAAACATTTTGTAGTCCTTCGAAACATTATTTTGAATTTACTTCTCTCAGATTTTTCTTGTCAGCTTCAACTAAACTTACTACTCCCTCTAATCATGGAAAAAAATAATTCAAATTCACAATCCTATATTAAAACCCATCTATTGGATAGCCTATATACACATTTATCCTCTTCCCTTAATGTATGTGTAAACCTAATTTCTTCAAACTTTGTAGCGAGGTCTTGTATTTCCACAATAATCTCTTGTATGTTCCATGGAACCTTTGTTTTTCTCAAAATTACATTTATTATTATTAGTGAATTTCCTTCCATCCATACTCTGTTCTATTTCATTTGTCTGAATATTTTTAATCCTTCCAAAACCACCCAAGCTTCAACTTCATTATTTGTCTTAAATCCACTATTGAAAGTGTAGTGTAATAAAATCTCACCACTATTATTTTTTATTATTCCTCTTCCTCTTGTTGGTCCTAGATTTTCTTTAGATGCTCCATCAAAATTCAATTTGGTTTTCACTTTATCTTCTTTGCCTTTTGTTTCTCTTGTACCCACCATCATAATTCCAATTGATGACTTGAATCCATCTAACAAGGCTCTCTACCTCAATATTAGGGATTTGATGAGTTGAAAGGGCTAGTTTAGACTCCTCTACGTCTAAACAAATCTTCCTTTTCATTATATTTAAATCACTTTTTTTTCCTTTAAATATTATTTTGTTCCTTTCTACCCATATAATCCAAAGTATTGTATTGTTTGATGTATCTTAGATTATTTGTAATACCTCGCTTTTAAAAGTGCTCTACCCTTGCTTTAACCATTCTTCAACTCTACCATTCATCACCATGCATTTACCAAATATATTAAGAATTCATTTTCATAGTTCCCAAAATATTGAGCAGTGTCATAAGAGATGGTCTATACTCATTCTTTTTAAATAGAACGCATTGTAAGAGGCCATGAAAACCCCTTTTCATTAGGCTATCCCAAGATAATAGTTTCCTATGACCTACTGGCCATATAAATATTTTAACTTTTGGAATGCTAGAGTTATCCCAAATATCTATCCATATTCTTGCAATATTCCTATTTTGTTGGTGATTTACATTATATTTGCTTATTGTTATGCATTCTCCTAACTATTCAACTCCCAAATGAGCTTATCCTCAACTCCACTAAGAATAATCTCTGTTGTTATCTTTTTGCTCAACTGCTCCATAGAAAAAATGTTTGGTATACTTGTAAAAAAATCTTCTCTCTATTTGTATCTTCCTTCTTGATCCTTGTACACAATTATTTAAACCTTATCACCATATATATCTTAAAGTAATCTCATCCATGGTTTTAAAATTGGATCTTAGATTGAATGGTCTTTTATCACACCATGTATCCATCCAAATGTATATATTTTATGTAGTTCCCACCACCCATCTTAGACCTTTAATCACTAGAAAAATTGATATTTTTAAACCATTCCATAGTATAGAACCATATGGTAACAAGAATGCAGTAAAGATTAAGCTTGAATAATTGGGCTCAACATACTTAGAAGAATTCTTGCCCATTGTCTTTGACTCTCTTTGTACAATCTCCAAATTACTTTTCCCCTTAGAGCTAAGTTTGCATCCGTAAGAACTCTTAAACCGAGACCTCCCCTAGTTTTATCATCACACACCTTGCTCTATTTCACTAAAGGAAATTTCCTTTTATCATATAATCCTGACCACAAAAATGATTGTGTAATATAGATTAAAAAAATTTCTACTGATTTTGGCATAATATACAAGGACATATAATATGTATTTTCAATGAGTTTACACAGGTTTTTATGAGGGGTCTTGGTTTGAACCTAAGCCCTTACCACTGCAGTAAGCTTGCATCTTAAATTTAAGTTTACATGGGTTTTTATGAGGGGTCCTAGTCTACTCGTATCGAGCGAGGTTTGAACTTGGGTCTCTTGAATGAAAACCTAAGAACTTCTATTGCTACGACAAGCTTACAGCTCAAGGACATAATATGTTAGAATGACTTGTAAGAATGATTTAATTAGTTGCACTCTTTTTGCTAACGATAACCATTTACCTTTCTATATTGGTAGTTTAATCTAAACTTTACTTATAATTGGATTCCATAATTCTATCCTCATTCTCCCCTCAATAAAGGCATCCCTAGATATGTTTCTATCAAATTTGCCTCGTCCATTTGAAGTAATTTGCATATCCCTGATCTAATTCTAACTAGAGTGTTTGGCAATTAATTTTTGGGATTTGTCCCATTAACTTTCTACTTCGACACCCTTTCATATTTTTTAATAAGTTATTCAAAGCTTTGGCATCATTTTTCCTGCCCTCCCAAAAAGGGCTATATCATCTATAGACTTTTGATGGGTGATGTTATTACTAACTTGAAGTTCACTTATTAGCCCATTTTTGTATGCCTTCCTCTAGTTCCTTCCCAATATGTCTACCATAATAATGAACATATATGGTGATAAATGATTTCCTTGTCTAAGACCCCTTTTAATTTTAAATAATTCTATTACTAGCCCATTGACTAGCACTGAATATGATACTATAGAGACACAAGCTTTAATCCATCTGACCCATTTATTTCCAAATCCAATATTTTCTAATACTACAAAAGAAAAATCCTAGTTAACCCTATTATAGATTTTATTCACATGAAGGTTTAAAATCATTGCTCTCTTTCCTATAAGCTGCTAAATGTGTTACTTCATGAGCTGCTATGATCCCATCTAGAATTTGTCTCCCTTTCACAAATTCTCCTTAATCTTCTGAAATAATTTTGTCTAACAGTGGTCTTAACCAATTTACCACCATGTTTTTTTTTTTTTTTTGTAGAAAACATCCCAAAAGGGATGCCACTTTCGGGTAAGACCCAAGGAGGCAGGGGTAAGACCCAAGGACCAACGCTTAGACATAACCTTACTTTAGAGATTATCTTATATGCCATATTACGTAGGCTTATGCTTATGGTCCTAAATGAATCAAACAATTTTGCATCATTCTTTTTAGAATCAAGGTAAGGTATGTTGCATTTATTTTATAACGTATATAATGTTTTATATTAGACTATTTGTCTGCCACCAATAAATAATCCTTCACTGTTTCCCAGTTATGCTAATAGAATGCTACAGGGAGTCCATCCGAACTTGGGGGTTTATCCTTATTAAAAGAGAAAGTGTTAAATAAACTTCTTCCAAAGTAATAGGCTCCATTAGTTTGCTATTGTCTTCATCGGTTATAACTAAAAGTACTTTTTGTAGTAGCTTATCATTAAGAACTTCAATCTCCTTCGATCCTATAATATTTTGATAAAAAGGCCTTGTCTTCTTTCTGATTTCACTATGGTCTTGAATCCAAACCCCTTCTACTGATTTAAATCTACTAATTCTAGATATTGATCTTTGTACTATTACCATCCTACTATTTTTATCTCCTTTTAACCAAGTATATCTTGATCTTAATCTCCAAACTTTCTCTTCCTTACTCAAAATAATGATACTAACTAAGCAATTCCATTTCCTCCAAGCTTGGACTATTGTGATCATATTTTTGGACTTTGAAAGTTTATCTTTTAGTTCTTCTTTCTTCTCAAAAATGTTTCTGAAAGTGTTCTTGTTCCATTATTTTAATCTAGATGTCATTGATTTAATTTATTCTGGAAGTGTATACAACCCACCGTTTCCTAAAGAATTCCATGTATGCGTTATCATATTAACAAATTGAGGATAGTATTCTAACATCTACTCATATTTTATGCATTATTATATTAACAAATTGAGGATAGTCTTCTAACATCTACTCATATATATATATATATATATATATATATATATATATATATATTCACTTACCACCATTTTAACTCTTATTGGCCAATGATTTGAACCAATCATTATAAAGGTATTAATTTTAGCACATTCAAGCTTATTAATTTTTTTAGCATATTCACAAATTTTTGTTAATGCCATTAAAAAATAAATTTAGGGTCTAGATAAAACATGATATTCTTTCTTGATATCCATCAACTATTTTGGAGGTAATATCCTAGAAATATCAAAATACATGTGAAGAAGGAAATAAGGTAGAAAATAATTTAATTAATAATCTTAGTGTTCGAGAAGTTCAATTTTTAGAAAGTAATTAATGGAGGGAAGTTTTATTTCCTAATATAAATGATAGAAAAAACATAGTAATTATTCGCTCATGTAGAGAAGTTGGAGAGCAAGTGGGTAGTTAAAACTCTCCGGTTATGGAGAGGCCCAGGTTCAAATCTCTCCCCTCACATGTTGCGGCTATGTTGTATATACAAGGTTCCTCATCAAAAAGAAAAAAAACATAGTAATTTGAAGAAAAAAATAATGATAATATATATATATATATATATATATTAACAAATTTAATGTTTTGATAATGTGATTTGACCCTGTGATCAGTTGCTCAAAAAGGAAAGGCAGTTGCCAATTCCCCTATGTATAAAAAAAAATGGTCTCAACAAAAACCATAAATAATTTATTAAAAATTAACTAAAAATTTATAAATAGTCTTTTTGTATTGGATAGTGAACTAGGCTAAAAACAATATATTTTTTAAATTGATTTGTGTTTAAAGGTAAAGGTAAAGTAGTTTTTTCATCAAATGACATTAGCTCAACTAGTTACATTCCTCAACCTTTAGAATTTGGATAGATATTTGAGATAGCCCAAGCATTTCTAAAGTCAAAATGTTTGTTTGGCTAGTAGGTCATAGAATAATTTTATTCTGGGATAACCTTATGAAAAGGGGTTTTCATGGCCCCTCTAAATGTGTTTTCTGTAATAAGGAGAAGGAGAGTATTGACCATCTCTTGGGACATTGCTCAATAGTTTGGAATATATGACAATGGATTCTTAATATGTTTGGTAAATGCGTGGTGATGAATAGCACAATTGAAGATTGGTTAAAGCAATGGCAGACCACTTATAAAAGTGAGGCTTTACAGACAATATGGGATATATCAAAAGATACAATACTTTGGAATATATGGCTAGAAAAGAATAGAAGAATATTTTAAGGAAAGGCAAGCAGTTTAGAGGTTATGAAAAAGAAGATATGTTTAGCCATAGAGGAGTCTAAACCAAACCTATCAACTCACCCAATCCCTAATTTGGAAGCAGAGTCTTGATAGATGGAGTCAAGTCATTAAATGGAATTATGATGTTGGGTACAAGACAAGCAAAAATAAACTAAATAATATAATCCCTGTGTGAGTGTGGTCTACCGGCAAGGACGCCACTTGCATTATCGGTGATGTGGCCCGGGTTCAATCCCCATGGTGGATGTGTATAAGAAGTATTACTCAAAATAAAAATAAAAAAATAAAGAATATAAAGTGGAAATGACCAAATGTGGAGTGGGTTAAGTTAAATTTTGATGGAGCATCTAAAGGAAACCTAGGACTAGGAGGAGGAGGAATAATTAGAAATAATAGATGAGAGATTTTGTCTCATTATGTTTTCAATTGTGTATTTAAGACATAATGAAGCTGGAGCTTGGGCAACTTTAGAAGGGTTAAAAATATGTAAACAAAATCCGCGTGTTGTGGTCTACCGGCAAGGATGCCACTTGCATTATCGATGATGTGATCCGGGTTCAATCTCCACGACGAATGTGTATAAGAAGTATTTACTCAAAAAAAATGTAAACAAATGAAATGAAATATAGTTTGGATGGAAGGTGATTCTCTCATAGTAATAAATGCAATTTTGAGGAAAGCAAAGGCTCCATGGAACATACAAGAGATAATTGTGGAAATTCAAGATCTCGTTAAAGAGTTTGAAGAAATCAGGTTTATACATATATTAAGGGAAGGAAACAAATGTGCAAATAAGCTAGCCAGTAGATGAGTTTTGGTTGAGGATCGTGAAGTTAACATCTCCTTTCCATGGTTAGAAGAAGTAGAAATTTTAGTTGAAACTAACAAGAATTGTTGATTGCCCAAATCAGTTAATTATTAAGATTTACTTTTATGTTTTCATTGGTAATATCTATTTTATTTCGTAACAATAATGTATGTTCATTTAGACTATTTATTATAATTTTTGTGGTTGCACTTGTGTTTCAAGAAGGAAACTAGCAATCCAGCGTTGGTAAAGCGGACTATGTTAGTGCGATGTTTTGGATATATTACTTTACTGAGATGCAAGGCATAGATAGTAGAGGTGAAGTTTTGGCATTGTGAAGGTTGTTATAGGAAAATGTCAAGAAAGATGCTAAATTTTGGAGTAATTGTATTTATACAGAGATTTGAAAAGATCTAAATAATGAAAATCAAGAATTCAGACATTTGTGTAAAATGATGAAAATTTATATCTATAGCATCTCAATTGAGATGTGAAGTGTATCTATTTGTAATCTCTCAAGCTCTAAATAAGAGAGATGTAATTTTTTAAGGGTGGGGGACCCGAGTACAGCCCATTTTTATCAAGCAAAAAAAAATCCTCAACCTTAAAAAGGAGGATATCTAAGTTCAAATCTTGCCAAATAATACATGAATAGTATCCAAATTTTGTTGTAATACAACTATGTAATGATGATGTAATATAACCAATAAAAAAAATATGGGTAGAACCCATTTCAATCCCATATAACCAATAAAAAAAAAGTAAAGTAGTTTTTAATGTCCACGAGCTTATAGGCCACATGAATGATGAATGTTGCTTACCTAATATATAGTTATTTCAATCCCTTATAACCAATAAAAAAAATAGTTTTTAATATCCATGAGCCTATAAGCCATATGCACGACGAATGTTTGCTTACCTAATATATGGCTATCCAACTAAAATAGTTTTTAATGTCCATAAGCCTATAGATCACATATGACAAATGTTGCTTACCTAATATATGGTTATCCAACTATACTTGGCTATTGAACTATGTATACAACCCCATCTCTGTAGGACTTAAGTTTCAGCCCTATGTTTAGAGTTCCAAAGTTTCTATCGTTAAACCCACTAACCACTTATATTATTATATTCTTAACTATGTTTTAAAGTAGTTTTTAATGTCCATAAGCCTATAAGTCACATATGTCATATGAATGACAAATGTTGCTTACCTAATATATAGTTATCCACTTATACTTAGTTGTCAAACTATGTATACAACCCTATATAAAAGACTTAAAGTTCCAACCCTAAGTTCAATAATTTTTATCGTTAAACCCACTAAGCCGCTCATATTATAAAAAAATATTTCTTATATATTTTTAACTATATTTTAATAATTAATTATTTAATATTAAATAATATAAACTCAAAATTTCAGATGAAAACCATATTGAATGTATGTATTTTTTTTATTTTTTATTTGGTTATTGTGAGAAACCTTTATGATCGACGCACAAGGTTGAAGAGTCTCCTCGTAACCATGATCCCTCGTAAAGCCCACAACTATACCTATTAATAAAGAATTTAAAACAAAACCACCACACACCCACCCCTCACATATGATCGGACGGTTGGAGCTTATAAATCTATTTAAACAATTAAAAATTATTTAATTAATAAAAAAATAAAAATCTATAAAAGTCATGGAATAAGGACATTATAACACAATTTTAGGAGAGAAAAGCAAGAGTGGAGGGGTTTCAGATGGCTACCACGCTATTGTTGGTAGACAGGTAAACACGGAAGAAAATCGGGCCGACATCATGGTGATGCTTCATCGGTCAACCCAACACAAACTTCTATACAAACTATTTCCTTGGCCTTATTCTTTCTTCGTATAAGAAGTATTACTCAAAATAAAAATAAAAAAATAAAGAACATAAAGTGGAAACGACCAAATGTGGAGTGGGTTAAGTTAAATTTTGATGGAGCATCTAAAGGAAACCTAGGACCAGGAGGAGGAGGAATAATTAGAAATAATAGATGAGAGATTTTGTTTCATTATGTTTTCAATTGTGTATTTAAGACAAATAATGAAGCTGGAGCTTGGGCAACTTTAGAAGGGTTAAAAATATGTAAACAAGCTTGGGCAACTTTAGAAGGGTTAAAAATATGTAAACAAAATCCGCGTGTTGTGGTCTACCGGCAAGGATGCCACTTGCATTATCAGTGATGTGATCCGGGTTCAATCTCAAGGACGAATGTGTATAAGAAGTATTTACTCAAAAAAAATGTAAACAAATGAAATGAAATATAGTTTGGATGGAAGGTGATTCTCTCATAGTAATAAATGCAATTTTGAGGAAAGCAAAGGCTCCATGGAACATACAAGAGATAATTGTGGAAATTCAAGATCTCGTTAAAGAGTTTGAAGAAATCAGGTTTATACATATATTAAGGGAAGGAAACAAATGTGCAAATAAGCTAGCCAATAGATGAGTTTTGGTTGAGGATCGTGAAGTTAACATCTCCTTTCCATGGTTAGAAGAAGTAGAAAGTTTAGTTGAAACTGACAAGAATTGTTGATTGCCCAAATCAATTAATTATTAAGATTTACTTTTATGTTTTCATTGGTAATATCTATTTTATTTCGTAACAATAATGTATGTTCATTTAGACTATTTATTATAATTTTTGTGGTTGCACTTGTGTTTCAAGAAGGAAACTAGCAATCCAGCGTTGGTAAAGTGGACTATGTTAGTGCGATGTTTTGGATATATTACTCTATTAAGATGCAAGGCATAGATAGTAGAGGTGAAGTTTTGGCATTGTGAAGGTTGTTATAGGAAAATGTCAAGAAAGATGCTAAATTTTGGAGTAATTGTATTTATACATAGATTTGAAAAGATCTAAATAATGAAAATCAAGAATTCATACATTTGTGTAAAATGATGAAAGTTTATATCTATAGCATTTCAATTGAGATGTGAAGTGTATCTATTTGTAATCTCTCAAGCTCTAAATAAGAGAGATGTAATTTTTTAAGGGTGGGGGACCCAAGTACAGCCCATTTTTATCAAGCAAAAAAAAATCCTCAACCTTAAAAGGGAGGATATCTAAGTTCAAATCTTGCCAAATAATACATGAATAGTATCCAAACTTTGTTGTAATACAACTATGTAGTGATGATGTAATATAACCAATAAAAAAAATATGGGTAGAACCCATTTCAATCCCATATAACCAATTAAAAAAAAGTAAAGTAGTTTTTAATGTCCACGAGCTTATAGGCCACATGAATGATGAATGTTGCTTACCTAATATATAGTTATTTCAATCCCATATAACCAATAAAAAAAATAGTTTTTAATATCCATGAGCCTATAAGCCATATGCACGACGAATGTTTGCTTACCTAATATATGGCTATCCAACTAAAATAGTTTTTAATGTCCATAAGCCTATAGATCACATATATGACAAATGTTGCTTACCTAATATATGGTTATCCAACTATACTTGGCTATTGAACTATGTATACAACCCCATCTCTGTAGGACTTAAGTTTCAACCCTATGTTTAGAGTTCCAAAGTTTCTATCGTTAAACCCACTAACCACTTATATTATTATATTCTTAACTATATTTTAAAGTAGTTTTTAATGTCCATAAGCCTATAAGTCACATATGTCATATGAATGACAAATGTTGCTTACCTAATATATAGTTATCCACTTATACTTAGTTGTCAAACTATGTATACAACCCTATATAAAAGACTTAAAGTTCCAACCCTAAGTTCCATAATTTTTATCGTTAAACCCACTAAGCCGCTCATATTATAAAAAAATATTTCTTATATATTTTTAACTATATTTTAATAATTAATTATTTAATATTAAATAATATAAACTCAAAATTTCAAGATGAAAACCATATTGAATGTATGTATTTTTTTTATTTTTTTATTTGGTTATTGTGAGAAACCTTTATGATCGCCGCACAAGGTTGAAGAGTGTAACTATGACCCCTCGTAAAGCCCACAACTATACTTATTAATAAAGAATTTAACACAAAACCACCACACACTCACCCCTCACATATGATTGGACGGTTGGAGCTTATAAATCTATTTAAACAATTAAAAATTATTTAATTAATAAAAAAATAAAAATCTATAAAAGTCATGGAATAAGGACATTATAACACAATTTTAGGAGAGAAAAGCAAGAGTGGAGGGGTTTCAGATGGCTACCACGCTATTGTTGGTAGACAGGTAAACACGGAAGAAAATCGGGCCGACATCATGGTGATGCTTCATCGGTCAACCCAACACAAACTTCTATACAAACTATTTCCTTGGCCTTATTCTTTCCTTGTAGACTGCCAAGGGTAAAAGACATTCAACCGTTAAAACAAACTCCAAAAGCTAACCGGAGTTAAATTGTTGTGTGCGTTGAGCTTGTATGGTAAGGGTATTTGGGTGTTAGGACATTCACTTTTTTTAACTTGTCCTTTTCATTTCTCAAAGCCTCATCGATTTTGTTCTACGATATTTCAAGCATTTGCGCAGGGCATTAGATCCTTCTCTGCTCTCCTTGCATAGATCGATCTTGGCCTCGGTTGAGCTGAGTGGTCTCAGCTACGCCCAGCTTTGGAAGTTGCAGCAAAATTTAACACATCGAATTCGAGTTTTTTTGTTTTGTCCTCTGTCTTTCATGCCTTTGCGTATTCCGTGCCTCCAAATCAAATCAGATGAAATGAAGATATATGATAGATAGATAGACGGATAAATGGCAGAGGAGATGGAGGAAGTGTTGCGGAAACAACAACAAACCGCAACTACATCATCACATAATAATAATAATACTAATAATTCAATGTATTATTCAGAGGAAGATGGGGAGGGGATTAGGAAGCGACCGAGGAGAGCGTGCAGAGCGCGGACGTGGGCAAGGCTTGCCGCCACACCTCCTACACCTCCCACTCGTCCCCGTCCTCAACGAGAACGGGAGCGGGAGCAGAGAGGCCATGGCCATCGTCCCCTCCCCAACAACAACAACAACGAGAGAGAAAGGGAAAGGGGAGAAAGAGGGCCTCCGCTGGAGTTTCCGTCGACGGTTCCACCTTCTGACAAAGAGCGTTGTGTGTTGCGCAACATGTGGGAGTTGGCCTCCATCCTCAATTTTTTAAATGTATGTTATCATCTCATTCTCATTATCTTCTTCTTTTGCTTTTGGAGTCTTTGGGTGATCTTGCTTATATATCCATCCATTCACATCTGTGCAGGTGTTCCGACCTGTTCTGAATATAAATGTGGAATTTACTGTTGAGGAACTAGAGACTGCTCTTATTACGGCCAATGACACATTGGACATGATACACATACCGCTTCTCAAGGTAACTTCCCTTACTTCCAATGCACTAAGATGTGTTTTTAAAAGTTTTCTGCAGGCGGGGATTATCTTTCCATGTTTAATGTTGTTTGCGAGCGTTTTAGTAGTCAAAGTTTTTTCAACATTAAAGACAGAAAACACATATGCGCAGCTAAAGATTGATTTCAGAGAGGAATGCAAATTGAACTTTATGTGCTATCAGATATTGCCCGACTGTTGGAGGCAGTTGTGGGTATCCCCATGAGAGGTATGCTTAGGCTATTAGCTTATGCACTGAAAATTGAAAATTGCTGTGGTGATGCCAAGAGATTTGATGATCATTTGTGTGGAAGCAAGACCAATACAAACACTACACTTGCCAAAATTCAGATTTCACTGATTTAGAGGAAGACATGAGCTCGACCACATTATGGATCCGTTTATACTTCATATTATCAAAGAGTATTAGGGACAAGTAAGCATACCTCTCCTGCCCATAATTGAGAGTATCAACTCTCCTGCCCAGTAAGCAAACCAGACAGTCAAATGTTGATAAAGCAAGTGGTCGAGTTCATGTCTATGAGAAACTATGTGCTTCATCAGAAACTATGCTATGAGAATATGATATTATATTGTATAAGAGTATTATGGATAGTTGGTATGGGCCACACATAACCCAATGTTGATTATTGTATTATATTATAATAATGAGTGGGATGATGGTTTAGTAGCGGGATTTCCAAAGTAGCATTAGAAGTTGGGTATATAAAGAAGGAATATTGTCATTGTAAACATCATATGAAGTATTACTTGTAGTGGTCTTTGCCACTGAAGTGGCTTGTGAGACTTTGTCCTCTTTAAGGTGTACTCTCATCTTGGGATCTTGTGGAGATATTCTTTCTGTGGATTGTTAATGTGGATTGTTAATTGTGGATGAATGATTTGCCTAAGGGTATTATCTATCTCTGTCTCATTGTGTGGATTGTTAATGTGGATAATTATTTGTGGATGAATGATTTGATATTCCTGTGTAATGGTGAATGATTTTCTGTAAATGAGAATAAAGTTTTATAACAAACTATAAGTGTAGCAACCCAAGCCTGATTCTTACTCCAAAACCAGTGTTAAAAGAATAACGCAATTGCAAACGCAATGTTTATGAAAAAAATCTTCAAAAGAAGTCCTACATCACAAGAGTTCCATATTTAACATACTTCAAATCTATTTATTGGCCTATTGTCAAACTTATTTAGCTATGTTCTGCGAAATTTTGGAATGGGGTGGCAGGATGACTATTTGGAATGGCAGATTGTTGGATGCGTCTTTTGGGACGAATCTCAAATCCCAGGACAAGTCCCCAGGGAACATAGTTAATTAGGTATGTTTTGAAGATTCTAATTACTCTAGATGGTAAAAAAAAACATTAATTGTTAACTTTACTTTTCCATTGAAAAATAGCTTACATCAAAATTTTGAGAAAGAAAACGCATGGCCTATATTCTTCCGAACACAATAACTGTGAAACACTAGGTATAACCATACCACCATACACCATAATCTTACATGAAAATAACAATACTAACAGAAATTTAAACATTTCTATTCCTACAAGTAAAATTGGGCATGGACTTAATGCCCAAAGATCCTACCTCACTACCAATTTGAAAACTTCTAAACTTGGGCTTCTAGAGACAGATACCATCTTTAAACACCTTCTTCCAAGAAAGCATGTCCCTAACAGACATTGTTGGTCCACTCTAGTATTTCCAACGATTGTTTGTACTGTCTTAACACAAGCTGAATTAAATCTACCATTACACATTCTGTTTGTATCTGATGCAGTCTGTTACAGTCACCTTAAGCATTATCTACAAAACAATTTGATTTCTTTTAGTATAGTATATTCATTTCTAATGATATTTATTTCAAATTTCATAAAGTTCCTTCAATTTAGTAATTCCTTAAGTGTCCAAACTTTGTGCTTGGAATCTTGTTCATTATTTATCAAAACTTGTCATATATATACATTTATAAATGAAGCGACAGTCGAGGCTCATTTGTTCTTAGATACGCTTTCTTCCTCAGTAAATCCATATTATACCTTTTTTTGTTTTTGTTTTTTGGGGCAAAAAGAAATATGAGATTGAAAAAGATATAATGCAGACCTTTCTGTATGCAACAGGCCCATTGCACAACATAATCATATAGTCAACAAAATCCAGGGAGGATTTATTGAAATAATATTTACTGAGCCTAGCAAGATCCTCTTCATTGAAATAAGAAATCCATCCCATACATTTCAGAAAAGTCTGATTTATTGGTGATACAACACACACACATCTTAAATACAGACTGCGAGCGAACCCTTTTGATGTCAGTAAGGGGATTTTTCTTTAGTTCTTGACATATTTGTAAGAGATTCCTGCGCCTGTCAGTAAATTCATAACAAACTACAGCCAAAAACCCAACAGAGTTAGGATGGAGTTCAACAAAGTCCTATGCAAATAAGCTCGATTGAGATATCAACAGTGGAGAGGGACAACATTTGTTTTCTTGACCCTTTTCAACATAATCTTCATTCACAACATTTATTAAGCACTTGGTACAAGGGAGTGCTCTCCTCCCAGTTTACTAGATCATCAAAATTCCCTACCAATAATTGTGACTTTTCCCATTGAGAGGCCTTCTTTGTCAGGAAATCTGCAACATGAGTTCCTCCTCGCTTAGGATGATTCCATTCAATAATCCCTATCTCTTGCAAGGACACTTATTTCTGACAAGATTTCTGTCAACAGCCATTGCTGAGCTTTCCCTTGCTTGTGCAAATTCAATCAATCTATAAGAATTTTTTGAGTCAGGATTAATAATAACAGTTCCAAGCTTCCTCTTTTAAGTCTCAATGAGAGCAGTCATTATGGCTATTGCCTCTGCAAAATTATTTGTATTTTCTCCTAAGTTTGCAGCTAACTAGAAGACAACCTCCCTCTGATGGTCCCACTAAATCCCTCCCACTCCAGCTGGACCTGGCTCTATCAACATTAATTTGACTGTGCCTTGCCCAGGCTTAGTCCATTTGGTTTTGTCAATACAACTCTTTCTATTAAAATAGTCTTTAAATACCAATGTTCACATTCCTCATATT
The DNA here is from genome assembly GCA_028583015.1 of Wollemia nobilis. Taxonomy (NCBI): domain Eukaryota; kingdom Viridiplantae; phylum Streptophyta; class Pinopsida; order Araucariales; family Araucariaceae; genus Wollemia; species Wollemia nobilis. Next base: position 43,724,526 of record JAQPPZ010016981.1, on the reverse strand, counting down.
CAAGAAGTAAACTTGGTATATTATTTGAAGCTAGGGAGCTCAGAACATGGGCTCTTTTATATTCAGAATTCAGATTATGTCCCAAATAAATTTCAAAATCAATTGTGTGCATATATATCAATTTTATCATAATGTGTGTTGGGTGCAGGCAATCATTTTGGAATGTCTTTCTCACAGTCCTGTTTCTGATGTTTCTATTATTTGATAACAATTGTTTTGCTTGTGAAGTTTACTAATTTCAATACAACAGTAGACGTCTGTCATCCATGCTGAGATTTAGATGTTTCAACCATAGAAATATACAAGAATATTTGTGAAGTGAAAATTGGATAATGAATAAACATTCTATTTGGAAACCCAGGACTTTAGCATTTCAAATTACTTAACAGCATTGAAACATGAGTCTTATCTTGTTATCATCTTTTAGTTCCTAGCCATGTCTTTCTTTGATAAGTAGGTTGGTCTTTGGCAAGGGTGTGGACCATAGAGGGCCACCTATCATTCTCAATATTAAGTCCAATGCCATGGGTAAAGAAGCTTGTTATCTTAAAATACATCACCAAACATTGCAAGTATTTTGGCTAAGAAGTTTTGACACTATAGACAATATTTGAAAATAAAAAACAAAATCGCCTAAAATTTTTTTTCTTTATGAATTTGGCTATTCACAGACAACTGGTCTCTTGAGCATTATTTGTTTGATGTTTTCACTTTTCATTGGCATAAATGAGAATGCTATTTCTTATCTTTTGCTTCACAACATTTGGTTAATTTCTTGTTGAAGGCTCCATTTAGTATAATGGAATCCTTGGCATGTTATTTACAGGGAATACCTCCTATTAGCAGAACTGCTCTGAGGCGTGACACTTGGGTGACAGTCTTATGTAAGAAACTCAAGTATTGGTGGCCCTGGGTAGGTTATGAGCATAAATATCATTGTACATGATTAAGTTTTGACTGTTTTTAGAATTTTTTTATGGGATACCATGGAAAAAGAGACGAATACATGTCATTGGTTGACAAACTTATTTGTATATGCTCACAGGTTGCTGAAGGAGAACTTCCACTTATAGCACATCATGGGTAAGTAATTTAGCCTAAAACACCCACTTATCTATCCTATTGATTTAGGAAAAATACCACTTATTTTTCTTTTTCTTTTCATCAATCTAATGCAGAGAAGAAATTGCAATGTATAAAAGACTTGATCCTGGGCTACGAGCAATGATTTTGAAAGCACTCTGTGACATTCGTGTAGAGGTATACAATTGTTTTTCTATGTTTTGTTTCTTTCTTTAACTATTAGAAAACTTATTTTCTCATGAACAGGTATTATGATTGTAAATTTGAACTCTGAAATTTGGCATGGTAATTTCCCCAAAAAGATATCTTGAATCTCTAGTTTTAACATAATTTTTTTTTTCAAATAAGTTGTTATATTCTTCTATTAATGAAGGTCTTACATTCTAACAATCATCTCAACTTGAAATGTCAATCGAATGTCATGTGCATTATTTCAACTTTATTGAACTTGTAATTTGTTTTTTAAAAATTTATTTCTAATCAGGTAGTTCTGGAAAGTAGGCTTCACTCTTGAGTGAATTTATATATGCTGAATGTCGCCTTTCCATTTTACAGGAAATTCTTCTTTACCCTTTTCATCTTGCTCTTTTCCCAGTCGAAGATTTCTGTCATCAATGTCCCAGTCTTGTAGATTGGAAAAAAATGTCCAGAGTAGATGAACATTAGACCTTGCCTTTTCTCTGCTCGATGACCAGAAGCCTGCCTGATTGATCCTAAACTACCCTCTGTGCATTACCTTTTTCTATCTTGAGTTTCCTTCATTTGGCAGTGACACTCTGTACACATACATGACACATCTTACATCTTACATCTTAGTTTTCTATCTTCGTTTCTTTTGTAATTAGTTATGACAAACTCACAACTGGCAGTGTAGTATTGCTATGTATGTTTTCCTGGGAGCATTGCAGTGGTAGAATTGGTAATCTTATCTAGACTGAAAAACAAGAGAGAATTTCCTTCGACTGTTAATAACCTTGTACCAGAGATTTAATTTGCAACTGAATTTTTCCCCATTGAACCAAGAAGTTAAAAACCCTCTTCAAAATCCTCTTTGTCTTTTGTGACAAAACTTACCATAAAATAACCTCTTGCATATAAAATAGTGTTAGGAGAAATACACACAAACCCCTTTATGGTGCTTTATGAGTCACTTAAAAAATCTACTGAAGTGTATAACATTTATTCACCATTAACTGACATAAACCTTCATAGAGTATCCAAACAGGATTCAATTCAAATTGGTATAATTTGATTCTGAACATTCCTTAATATGTTATCAAACATGGTCTTTATATAGGCATATGGTGCATAAAGAGTAAAAATAATATCGTATTTTGAGATAATATTAGATGAAATTTTTAAGGAAATTAAGTTGAGCGTACTCTTTGGATACTGGTGTGCTATTATTATCTTTAAAATCTTTTTCAAATAAGACTGCTTAAAAACATTACATGAAATTCAATTAAAAAAATATGCATTATATAATTGGAAAAACATTCTATAAAATCTAATCATTTACTGAAGGGGTCAGTACATGTTCTCCACACTTGGGATGGTGGTAGAAACACAGATATTCATAGGCACAAATGTGTGCACTAATTTTAGTCACTATATGGAATGCTCCTTTAATATAGTAAGTGAAATCATCACTTTTTAATTGTAATTCAATGATAAGGACAGGCTGCTACTATGCTGTTGCCATTGTCATCTTACATGATTAATGAAATATAGAACTTTTTAGAATGCTTGTAATTTTCCAGTGGGATGACAATAATATACTTTCTTTTGCATAGGTCTTTTGTTCCGATTTTCCATTGAAGGCGTTATTTTCCTGGCAACTATAACTAAGCAATGACTTGATTTGTGGAATGGGTTGTTTTATACAGATTTCCTAATCTGACTTTTTTCATCAATCCAATCATTAGTTCTTACTTGTGCAGTCTAGTGTAGATCTCAAAGTATTTTCATGGGAATCTGGAGATGCGGTGATATATGTTCACAACTAGGGTTTGAATAATGGTTCCTTGTTGGTTCCAAGTGCCATATTGCAGCAATAACAGACTACATAAAGGCCACACATCTTCATGATTAACAAATACATTCAATGACCATTAATAGAATGCTACTCATAATACACATTCAATTAAGTATATCATAATCATATAGTACATGATCATGCCATCAGTACAATTCTCTATACATAGTGCAAATACAATAATTGCATCAATTACGTTCTTCTGCTAATCTGAACAAAACTCTTATTAAGTGAGAAATAGATGAGCCCAACTAATGAGGGATCACTGACCCTACCCAATGATGGAAGGATAAGTCCAACCATGGATCCCATTGAATAATATTTTATTGAATGCAATGCATAATAATCTTTACAACGATAATACATGCTCATTTCAAAATTCAATCATGAAAAGGTAGGAAAATACCATTGTAAATATTATGCTTAACCATCAACCTAATGCCAAATTTATCTGAAGTTATATTGTCAATTGATGAACTTTTCAAGTCTAAGTCTTCATTCAATTAGTCCCCATAGTTATAAGCATGATCATGTGCTCAAGGTTAGATAAAAGGTCTTGCAGTATCAATCACATAAGTCTGCTTTGTTCAACATAGAATGTTGGGACAGGTGAACAACTTATTAACGTTTGCCAATTATGCCTCATTCCTTCCCAAAGCATTAGTCATCGATGAGGAATTATGTTATAACTTCATTGTTCATAATGGTGATTTGTGTTGTAGGTCCATAATGGCATCAAAGCACAACTCTTGACGAGAACATAGTCCATGTTGTCAGGTCTCTAAGAGCATAGAGTTGATGCAACAAAATGCGCTCCACATCATTCCTACAGGTGGCAGTTTGCAGCCAAATGCTCATATTCTCCACCATGACAGCAAATGTCTATGATATTCTTTTTCATGCCATAATGCTAAGATGCTAAAATCCCTGCAGATTTTGTGCAATACAGTTCATACTTCATACAATCATGAATCAATCTATAGTTTTCACAATGCTTGGCTTATTAACCAATCTGAAGTCCTTACAGAAGCAAAAGTTTCAACCCTAAATTTAACTTCTTTGGTACTTATGCAACCTTCCAAGTGACATAACTGTAAAATCATACACACTAAACTTCATATAATCCACTGTTCTGCGTGGATTATATTATACCCCTAATTCAACAAGTTTCCTTATTCCTTACAGTCAAATAGTCGGGACAACTCAAAATTGCTTAGGAACATGGTATATCAATCCTCCAAGACCTATACAATGACATCAACTTCCAAATGCTTTGACGGAACTCATACAAGTCCTTTTCAACCATGTTCTTGAAATTCATAAGCAATTCCCACTATATTCATACTATTCAATCAAACCAGCAACAAACCCTTCTTCAAAGACTCAAAATTCTCAATAAAGTAAAACCAAACACCTAGAGTAACAGTCAAACTAAGCATTTCATAAGATATTTGCAGTTGTGTGATGCAAGGTAAGTCTTAATCATGAGTCAAATTACAAGATGTATTGCTTTACCTTGTATCTTCCACACACACTATAAAATACAAGAGGTATTGTGATAGGGAAATGAATGTATGGTACTTTAGGTTATGTTGATGCCGTACATAAAATTCCAACCATTTTTAGAAAGAAAATAAATCGAGGATCAGAAAGGCCATGTCGTGGAAATAGCTTACTCCTAGGTCAGAGAAAAGCAATCTGGTTACAATAAGTCTTCTTCCAATCCTCCCATGAATCCTCAACGTCATAGCATCCCCTATGCATTACCAGGTCCCTCTCGTTGTTTTAATCTAATCAGAAATTCTTCATGCAATGCTAAGGGTGTCAACCATGGATTTTGGCTCTCACTTTCTGTTTTCGACCCTTCTTCCTCCCTCACTCAAGGTACTCCAAAACATTTTCCACCAAGTTTCACTTTGACACTTCACATGTCAATGCATAGACTGAGGGCTAATTAAAGGCTTTTTACTCTCTTGGCTAAATATGACTTTTGATGACTTCTTCTATGGAGGTTGCCTTTGACTCCTCACAAAGCTCACAACTCTACTCACTCCTTTGGTACTTACAACATTAATTGTTGATATGATGGGGAATGTGAACTTTGTTGCATAGGGAACTATTTTTGTCAAGTCCATGTCTCTTCTTCTGTTTTCAGATTTGTTGAGCTTCTAGGCAATATGAGCTTCTTGTTTGCCTCCACAAGTCCCCAAAGGCTGTTGGATGTATTCTCTTCTCAAGGAGAGCCTCCTTCTCAAGTTGTGACTTCCAATATTGGATCTTTTATGTCGGCTATCTTTCTGACATCCTAATGTTTAGGACCTCTCTACGTTTGCTTCTTTTCTTCCTTTTTTTAATTTTTATTTAAAGGGATGTTAGAAAGGTTGTTGAAAGTTGTGCACTAGCAAGGTAACATGTTGAAATGGGCTTTAGGGTGAGCTTCTCAACTATGGTATCAATTGATTTGCTCTTCTTGTTGCAGACCCAATTAACAGGGTATTTCTTCGTTTTTTTAGGATATATTATTCAGTTCCTTTGTAAGTCATGTGATAGTTCAAAGCCGTGTAATAATACAAACTATAATGATTGGGCACATGTTTCTGAAACTCTATGCCACAGTTTCTGATACATGCCTTAAAAAGCAGATGAATCAGGGCAAGTTCAAAGAGAGTAAAAAAGAAGGCCTTATGAGAAATCTAGACTAATGATCACTTTCATTCCTTGGGTTATTATTGAGGTAACTTGTTAGCTGTCTCCTAAAATTCTTTGTGGCTTTCTAGAATTTAGGAAGGCCTTTGATTTCGTGCCTTAGCACTTACTTTATTGGCTACATGCTACGGGCAACTCATTTCCTTTTTTTACAACCCTCAATATGATGTACAATACAATAGTTGGTCCGTTTTACGTGGGATCAAGAGTAAAATTGGAATTGGATAGGAATGTCCTCTCATGTTGACTCTATTTGAAATCTACATTGATTATATGTAGACTTTCTTAGTGAACACACTCATATGAAGGAGGGTCAAGTCTTACATCGTGGCTTGATTGTTTTGTTGTTTTTGTTATTAATGTCGTCTGCTACGTGACATTAGATGAGTAACATGGTTCACCGCATTATATGATTGGATTTTGTAATTTTTAGCTTCTACTATGGAGCACCTCTTTTTGGGCTCCCCCATGCTATTATGATTGAGTGTATTTTTTGACTTTCAATTTGGCCACTCAAACATTAATGTTATTTATTTCTTTAACTTATTCTCTCTAGGGATTGCAAAGACATTTGGCAAGTAACCTTAGTAAGATCGAGGTTATGATCTTTGTTACTTCTAAAAGTGAGTATGCCAAGTTGTTGGTGAGTAACCTTGGTATGGTCGAGGTTATGGTCTTTGATACTTCAAAAGGTGAATAAGGCAACATATACCTAATTGGGAGTAGTTTATAGGTCTAACTTTCAACTTGAAGCCTAACTCTTATTGATGACTTTGTAAAATGTATGAGCCTCTTTGTTTTTGGGTACTAATTCTTTCAGATTCATTTCCAAATCTCATTAAAAATGCATAAAACTACTTTAACTTCATCCTAATATACTTAGTTTTGTTGGATCTCCTGTCTAGAACCTCCTAGCCAGAAATTGGCTTTTTACATATAACATTTCTTGCAGATTGTTGATGGAATTATTGTCCACAACAACTATCTTTGACATCTTTTGTCGCATGGTCTAAGGTGTTGAAATGTGTAATTTTTCATTTATTAGGTCACGACCAACATTGTATAAGTGGACGACCTATTTAATATTTTCTAAGGTTATCCATGCAATATTGTATCTACTAATCATATTTGGGTTTGACATTTATGAGGATGTATGTCTTGTAGTAAAAGGAGTGCCTATACTCCATATCCAACCATCTGTTGTATCGGTTGGAGATCATTGTCATTGTTAGTGAAGAAAATAATTGATGTAAGAGCACTCTCAGAATATACCATGCCTATCTTTCTCTTTCATTTTTTCAATGTGGTAATGTGTTGATTCCATTCATTCCTCTCCAACTATTGTTAATTTCTACATGGTATTAGAGTAGGTGTGAATTGCCATTGATTTTGCTGCCAATGTTTAATATCCTTTTTGTAGTAGGGATTCTAGGGATTTTTTTTATTATTTTATTTTTTTGCAAAGGGTTGTTTTGACAATTTTAAATCAAAGCACTATTTTTTAGGGTTTTTTTTAAAACCCTAACCTATATCCTCAATTGACATATAAGTTGCTTCATAGTGGATCCATGTCCTAAAGTAAGCAAGAGTAAGTAGGGCAGGCCTTTGCTTGTATCTTGTGTTTTCAACATTTATTTGGTCTTCCTCATCAAGGTTTGCCACCAAATTTAGAAAGGTCCCTTATGTTCCAGCAGTTGGGTCCTATCTCCTTTCTATATATTGCATCATTCACACCAATAAGGAGGTGGATTTTTTGCCATAATCTATGGGTTGTTAAGGACATGAATGATGATTTTAGGCTCGTCGTTTTAGGGTATTTCGGTGCGAATAATCATATGTGCAAACTTGGTTATGCTTTGCCTCCTCCTTCAAAGTTGAAGGGTTTTATTGCCATGGTATCTAAGATTGATGCAACAAGTGAGCTTTGGCATCAATGTTTGGGGATCTTTGATACATATGAGTCGTCTTCACATAGTTCATTGTTTTCCATTGATTGAGCCACCTTTAGGAGTTTGTGAGGGATGTTTCTTGGAGAAACACCACTAGGAGTCCTTTTCCAAGGACAAAGCTTGGTCAACCGCACAACCTTCAGAATTGATTCATAGCAACATTTGTGATCCTATTGTGGTTTAGTCTCTTGTAGGTAATCATTACTTTCTCATATTTATTGATGAGTTTACTAGGGTGGTTTGGGTTTACACCATCAAATCCAAGGGTGAGGCCTTTGCTAAGTTCAAGGGGTTTCAAGTCGTGACGGAAAATCAATGAGAAAGGAAGGTAAAATGCTTAAGGATTGATTGTGGTAGATAGTTTATAATAAGTTTGAGGAGTTTTGTCTTCCCGTGGCATTTTGTGGCAGCATACGGTTTGAAAGACACTCAGACAAAATGGCGTGGTAGATTGGAAAAATAGGGCCATTATGGAGATGGTTCCTTGTATGCTTCATGCTTGTTAGATTAATATTATGCTGTGAGCAGAAGTTGTTCTTTGTGCAATATATATCATCAATAGAATGCCTACCCATGCTATGAAGGATATGATGCCTTTTAGAGAGATGGAGAGGGAGAAGTTTTTAGTTAGCACTTTGGAGTGTTTGGAATAGTAGTTGCAGATCAAGCTTTAAGCCAAGGGTCGAGAATGCATTTTTATGGTGTATAATACAAAATTAAATGGTTGAAAACATGGACTTTTAATGTGGAGATTTAGGTTTAAATCTTGCCAAGTGATATAGGCACACTTGCCAAAAATGGTGTTGTAATACAACTTCGTGGTTTGTTAAATTCCCATGATGACACAATAATGGCGTATATGGATGGGGTTATTTAAATCCCATTTAATTAATTTAAAAAATAAATAATACTAAAAATAAAAAATTAATAGTTAAAAAATACTTTAATAAAACTAATTTTAATTAAAAATACTTGATTGACGATCTTATATGCCTCTTCTTTCGTATTGGTTTCTCACAAACATCATCTTAAGAGGACCATATGCGGCTAGAAGGTTGTATAAGGTGGATGAAGTTAGAGGCAAATTGGGAGACACCTGGGCCAAAATGTCCTTCCCATCATTGTCCTCTCTCATTAAGTTTAGGACCTATGTGTGTTGTAAATGAATCGGGTGATTTTTTTTTTTGCCTTGTCAACCGCACTCTTTACCCATGACAATTTACCAATGTCCTCAAGAGTGAGGTCAATTTAATGGGTGATGCATGGGCTTTAAACAATAGTGGGGTATATCTTCTCAAGAAGTCTCGTTGCAACTACATAAGTTGCTTTGTTGTTTGTAATTACTTGGACACTACTTCAACTTCGACCCTCACAGCCTCCAACAAAGTGAAAAAAGCTGCACACTCTTCACCTCTTGAGAGACATCATTTGACTTCAAGAAGACCATTGATCTATGTGAAGCCATAAAAAAGTTCACAACGGTGCGATTCCTTGCACCTTTCCACCAACAGATAAAATGCTACACCCTCTCTTGCTCAAGAGCACGTTGTGTTTACACTCCTTCAACAAGGGCTTGCCAAAATATTTGATGTGGTTTAGGTTTTGGTTAAGGATCCATATCCACAAGTACAAGGTTATGTGTTCAATTCTACCAACCACATCAATCTTCCTTTTTTTTTTTTTGCGTATACTAGAGGAATCGGTAACTCGTTACATTTTTCATCACTTCTTCGTGGGTTCGAATCCTGCTCCTTGCTGCCACTATAACCTCCAGTAGTGCAGGGTAAACTTTTTAACGTAGCCGGCAGCGCTGGGCGATACGCCCTCTGGTACTACAAGGCCTTGAGATTTGAACCGCGTTTACATGCCAAACGAGGCACTTTACCAATCAACCAAACCCTCGGACCTAACCACGTCAATCTTCCTTACCAAAGCATCCCAATAAGGGTTGTTCGCAGCATTGATAGTTATGTTGCTCTAGTATTGAAAATTTGCTGCAGCCATTTGGGCATCCTTGAGCTTCTTTCCTCAAGTTGTACTCTCAAGGGAAGGCTGCACTTGTATGCAAGGAGAAGAGAAACCTTTGCTTGTTTTACTTTGATTCTCCCTAGAAGAATGTTGAATGTGTGGGCCAAGGATAGACTCTAATTCTGTGGGGGATTTATCGTCATAACCATAGCCTCTATGCCCAAGTGCCACTCCAACTACAACCCTAGTTCCTTTCTTTTTTGTCTTCTCCTCCTCTTTGCTGGCAAGCATAGCTTTTACTTGTCTTGAGATATCTGCATCCACATCATAACACACCTCGACATTGTGGCCTGTAATTCCTACAAAACAGAATTTGAGACGATTGATGCCTCCCCTCATTTATTCGCCACAATATTTGCAAAAAAAAAAAACCTGATTTAGTAAAAAGCTCTTTATGCCATGTACCCAAGCCCTGTCCCTCCCTAGATTTGGAGTATTAGTGCTATCTCAGATGCCAGTTCCCTTGCCCAAAGTGGCTGTCTATTTAAAAGAAAAAGAGGAATGGCCTTAGAGGCATTAGAAATATAAAGGAATAGACAAAAGAAAGGAGGAAAAAACCCAAAAAACTACTTTAAAAACCAAAAACTGTACTTCTTAAATCTTTCTCGAACTTGTGAAATCTTCAACAAACATGATTGAATCCATCAAATGCTCCTTGAAATGCATTGGAAAGTGTCTAGTTTGTCTTCAACAATCTGCAACTAGGAGGTGGAAAGAGGGAAAAAAATGACCATTTTCACCCTTTGATGCTGTTTCTGTTGTGTCCCTCTTTGTGCACATGTTTTTGTCAAGTACTCTTGAGTTTTTGCTGAGTAAATCAGCGATTACTTGTTGAAACTTGCCCGCAAGATTTTGGGCGATTTTCTCACCTGGCAAAAAAACTTGCAATTTCTCATGAGTTTCTAGCGAGTTTTCTAATACTGGTTTGTTATATTATATGTTGATGATCTGATCATTATTGGGAGCTATTCTCCATGATTCACAAATTCAAGTTGTAAGCAAAATAAGACAACACCTTGCAAATAACACAATGAAATACAAGCAATTGCGGAATAAATGAATTTTGTATTAAACTTTATTGGAGCCTTAGTCTCCTTTTTACAAATGATTTGCCCTGAGTGCACAGGGGTATGATTACAATAAGTGAATGCTTGCTTTCACATGATACAATGAGCACAAAGAGGGAAAAACCCCTTTGGCTAATCAAATGATTGGTGGTGTCTTCAGTCTTCTTTTGCTCCAATCCAATTGGTGAGTGGGCTTGAGTATCCAACGATGGGCCACTCCTAGCTTCAATAGCTCTTCAAATACCTGTATCCTGCACACATGGAAGTCAAACAAGGGTCAGCAGCACCTGTATACATGATTAGAAACCAATGCACATAAAACCCTTGAATGGATGCTTGCAGAAAACATAGAAATAAAACTTAAAAATACCTTGTTAAAAAATTGATAATTTACTGATCTCTGCTGCTCCAAATGGCCTGAAAATTGGTGGAGACATTCTGGGGGATGTCAGGAACCTACCCTCAAAATTTTAGCTCAATCCGAGTCCGGATGAGTGAGATATGGCCAAAATGATTTTGGCAGTTTCTGCGGAACTGCGGGCTTGCGGTTGTGACTGTGTAACCGTGGGAGGGCAGTTGGGATTGTGTAACCGCGGATGCGTGGTTGTGCAAAGATGGCAGAAACCCTGAAAACTTGGATCCGGGACCTCGATGGCTCGAACTCCGCGACCGTTGGCGACTCCCTGCAGCGATTTTGACGGCATGACGATGTATTTTCCAGCCCCCCTTTGCTTGATGGAATGGTGTTGCTTTTATAGGCAATTTTGGGTTTTGGAGGGAAAAGATAGGTGGCAAGCCAGGGCTGCCAACTGGCAGGGACTGGGCAGCCACCTATCCTGGGCAGTTGCAATGAGTTACTTAGAGTGTCTCGCTTAGGTGGAGTGGTGGCATGTGGGTAGGTGCAAGTGGAGTGAAGTGTGGAGTGAGGTGTGAGATGTGGGGTAGTGGTGGCTAGGACAAGTGTCATATGGAGACACAGGCTATCCTAGGGGGATCCTCCAGATTTTAAAATAGATTAATGTGCAGGAATTTTATGCCTAATTTTAGACTTAGGCATATATTATTATGTAGAATTATGATGTGCAATGTGGATGAAATGTAGATGAATTATTATGCCTAAGTTTAGACCTAGGCATATATTTTATTATGCAGAATTATGTGGTGAATTGCAAATGCCTAGAGTTTGGTGTCTACAAAAGTTATGGCTTCGCCACTCATTTGAGATGACCGATTTGAGCCCACTTCACTATTTTTTGATCATCTAGATTACATGGTTTTCGTTAGGGATTTTTCTCTCCTAGCTTCAATAGGCCTAGAAATTATAGCAACAAGGTTTGGCAAGAGGATTGTAATCCAACTTCTACCTCTTTTGCTTTTGGGTTGAGGCTAACTGCTCTTCTTCTTTGACAGACATTTATCTTTATTGGTCATTTGTGGGTAGCCTTCTATCACTGAGAATGATAGAGAGAAACTAACCCAAAGACTTGTAGGTCGTAAGTGCAACGAGTTTGAAGAAAGTGGCTCGCAAGAGTAAGTAGCTGATGATGTTGGCGGTTTTAGTAGGCGGTTGGGTTGACAACTAGCAAGTTGGAATGAGCCCACTAGTGGAGATCGAGGAGGTTCTCTGACATTATGAGGATGCGATGTTGACAACTCTCCTACCTCAGCTGTGTCCACGTCGCTCTGGTCTCGCAAGTTGATCATGCCCTACATAATAAACATTTCCTTTGCTGTTAGTCATTGTTCTATGTTTATACAGGCCTTTCATGATAACCATTAGAGGCTTGCCAAGCGGAATCTTTTTTATATAAGGTGTATTACTCATTATTGTAATTTATTACGTAGTAGGGGTTCCTATTGATCTATAAGGGTATTCAAATACAAACAGGTCCGAGATCTAGATGAACGAATATTTGCTTTAGGCTATGTACTTTATCTTGGTTCTGGACCAATTTGTTTGTGTTCCAAGCAGCAAGATACTATTTCTTTGTCTACCATGGAAGCAACGTGTTGCAGTACAAATCATGCTGGCAAGTATCTAGTGTGGAAGATGATGTTTCTTGAGTAGTTGAGTATTCCTTAGAATGGGCCCACCACTCTTTTTTGTAATAACCAAAGCACTATTCACTTGATCCATAATTCTATGGAGCATCAGTGGACTGAGCACCATTGAGTTTTGGATGCATAAGATTTGACAACTTGACTCTCAGGGCTTATTTCTTCCAATGTATGTGGTTTCAGCAGACCAACTCTTGGTCATCTTCATGAAGGTTATGCCCGAGTTTACCTTCACTTGATGGTTGAAGCTTATTGGTCTAGAAGAGCCCATAAAATGGGGATGTTCAGTAATGTTTTCTCTCTATGGCCCCTTAGTTCGGATTTAAGGTGAATGTTGAGATGTGTAATGTTTCACTTTTTAGTCCATGGTTGACATTATTGTATTGTGTATGTTTTATAAGGTGATCCTTGTGACATGGTATTACCCAATAATATGTCAGTTTGACATTTATAAGGATTAAAGCCTTGTATTAAAAGTATTTATACTCTACACCCAACCATAAATGAGTCAATTTTCATTGTGTCTATCTTTCTCTTTTGTTCCTTCTTTGAGGTAATTTGGGCAATGTGTTGATTCCATTCGTTCCTCTCTAAGTATTGTGAATTTATACAAAAGGTCCTTCCATTGGGTCATTGAGCATATGTCCTAGCTTGTTATGAATTTAGATAGATTATTGTATGTTGTCTAGCAATAAGATCTTATCATCTTTGCTGTTGTCAAGACTTACAAATAGAAGAACCCTCCATATTTAGGTGATTGATCTATTACAAGATTTGATAAAGATTTTATTAGTTATATAGAAATTGGGGACGAGTTGTTGCTACCTATTCCCTTTACTGAATCAAAAGTGTGTAACCTGTTATCTTTGGAAGGTTGTTGCTTTTAGTTTGTGAGATCTATAGGTTTTTCAGGGTCATCAAATTGATCACCTCTTCTATCTTCTCTGTGTCATTGGAGGAATCAGGTGCTTATTAGCTTCACTAGTCGCTATCATAGATGGTGTTAGATTTGTGAGTTAGCATCCCCTTTGTAAGCAGTAACCAATGCATCTCAGAACTTACATTCTTATTGCGTCTACATTGCATTGCTCATGGCCCGAACAATAGGGCAATTATAGGACTTTCCTCTTTAATTATTTTGTATGGTATGGATTTGCAGATATTGATTTATTAGGGTTTTACCTTTTTGGATTAATCGTCTCTTCTTAAGGTTCTTTGGCTACCTCTGGTTAATTTGAGTTTTAGTTTGAGATTTTTCATTTGAAGTCATTTTAACACTCCTTATTTGCATTTACAATTTACTGTACTTTTTGATCCTCATTGATCTACTTTCATATGATTTGTGGACATTGTCAAATAAATGTATTTAATTAAATCTACTATGAATCAGGTACATTCTCTTTTAAGTAGAAGTTAGTGCATCGATTCTTAAATTGATTTTGAGAGAAACACTTGCATGTTTCATAAAGTGTAATTTGACGATAAGATGTTATTTGGTTTGTAAATGCATATCATTCATAATCAAGGGCTGAATCGAGGCAGAATTAGCTTTCTGCATGAAAACTCGGTGAATGACTGCATTAATTCGTTTTGAAATATTCTTAATGTCGGCATTTGCATTAAGAGGCTCTTTGGGAACTTGTATTTGTAAGCTAAAAATTCACTCTCATGCAAAGCAACTTATAGTTTTTGCTCTCTAATACTTTGTCTATCTCTGGATGGCAGCAAGATGACATTCGAAAATATATTGACGATTCTCTAAAACATGGCATTCAGTTACTCACTTTTCGTAAAGAGCGGATAGCAGGATCTGTAAATGGAACTTCATATTGGTAACATGTCTTTTTGTGGTTGGGTGCATTTACAAGTTTGATTAATTTTGCTTTTAAAATTTTAAGTTGAATTATGACCTCAATACTAATGGAGTTAGAGATTTAAATTTCTTTTTTTTTCATCCCACATGACCTCTGTAGATATATTTTCTGAATACTGACAAATTCATTAACTGAGTATTGAAGGTATGAGGATGATTCGACCATTGGTCATCGACTATACAGGGAAATCCGGAAGATTGAACTCAAAACCAAGCCAAAGGGAAGAGGTCGAATGGCAGAGGCAGTTGTGATCCATCAGTGGGAAACCATTGCAACTAGCCTTGAAGGGTTTCAGGCTGTTTCAGTAAGTTACACCTTAGGCTTCAATTCCCTTCTATTGAATGTCCCAGTGAATGTTGTGAACTATGCTAAAGGATCTGCACAATTTTATTTTAGATAAGCAAACAAGATGGATCCATCTGTTTTCTTTTTTAAATAGAAAATAGTTCCTTTTCATATGGTATTGTATAATTTATTACAAACACTTTGAATTGCACAGGAGAAGCTTATTTCAAGTAGAAATAAGGCAGAAATTGGGTTGGGGAAAAAAATTCAGAACGATATTCTTCCCACACTTGAAGATCTCCAGAAGGTATGGTTGTAACCTAGGATCCATTCATAGAGTTTAACAACAATTTATAAAATTCAATTAAGTTGCGCAATTCGTGGTCATCTTGTGTTGCTCATGGACCTGCATCTATTTTCTCTAGATTATCAGTATTTAATAATTTATTTTGCTGTGTAGAGCAGTTGGAATTCAACACAACTTATTATTTATAAATTTATAATGTCAATTTGCTGTGAGTGTTTGAATGCTTGACACATTCTTACCGGGTGTATTCTAATCTCTTAACAGAGGAAAGAACGGGCCTTGAAAAGGCAGCAGAGGGAAGCTAATCTTCTGGATAGCTTTTTAACCACTCAAGGAGTGGCCACAGGCCGATCTCGCCGTGATCGTAAGCCTGTGACTTACACATTTGGTATGTGATTATTTCTGTTCCAGAGAGCTTGCAGATTTGAACTTTTTCTAGTAATACTTGAGGAACAGTTTAAGATGTCAAGTTGGATCTTCACTTTTATTTGAAGTTAAGGTATTTATGTACTACTATTTAAGGGTGACATGTTGTGTTTGTTTTGCTTAATAGTATGGTGGTATTTTATGGAAGTTTGTTTTGAACTTATAACCGCCCTATCCATTGGAATAATCCATCAGAGAATTTTGTTTATGTGTGATTCACTGCTTAGTCTCTGGGTGGTTTCCTCCCACATAGATGGTTAATCCTCTCACCTCACTTTTTCCATATCAATCACAGGAAAAGACAAGACAAGGATTTTAAAGTCTATATATCATTTAAGGCGTATTTTGTTTCTGACAATTCTGGTAATTGTTGTGGAGATCTCGCTTGAATTAAAAGCTTAAAATGCATTGGCAGACTCTACGACATTTCAGTTCAGACCTTTGAGAATTGGGTTTAACTGTGATTGATAAATGAATGAAAGATAATATATATTGATGTCCATGAATGGAAAAGTGGGTCTATGGGACTTGAAAGGATGTCAAGTTACAATAATAAGTAAAGTGTTAAAAAAGAACTCCAACAACCAAACTAAAACAATAGGTTCTCACTAGAGTGCGTGAGCTTAGACCCTATTAGAAAAGACCAAGCCTTGTATTACAAATAGCTATGTGGAAGCATTATTTTTTGCCAGAAAAAGAATAGAGAATTATATATTTATTATATATTTATTATATATTAAAAAAAAAACAATCGACATCCATGGATGAGCAAAGTGGGTTAACAGGACTTGAATATTACATTGGATTACAGTAGCTTGGGGGGAGCCAAAAATACTGCTGCAGAGAATATATATATAGTTCAGGAAGAGTACAATATGCAAACTCTAACACACCATGGATGGAACATAGCTTTGTCTAGATGCCATCATGCGGAACACATACATCGTGTATGGTACATACATAATACAAGCAAGATATGGAGACTTGGACTTGTCTTGGATTTGGCAAGCCTGTTTTGTGATCGGGCTCATGCTCGGGCTTGGGGCAAAATTTGGGAAAAAAACTCGGTATATAGCATATTTTACGAAAAGAAATTCAGAAAGGGTTACAATGACTTGGTTGGTGTAACATGGCTCGTTAACTTACTAATACTTGCAGACGCACTGAGAGTCTGAACACTATGACAAAAATAGAACATTTGGGCTCAAATTGTAGTATTGGATCCCCTGTTAGGAATAGGTGGATGGTGAGTGGAGGATGTGGAGATTAAATTAGAAATGAACACCTATTTGGACCTCCTGGGTTGTGGACATGTCCAAGGGGCCTGCTCTCGCTACAAGCAGAGCATCAAGGAGGAAGCAATCAAGTTTGTAGTTTGCTTAGTCTGTGAGACCCCTTCAGGGCCTACGAGGGTTGTGGACATGTCTGAGGGGCACTTAGTGCTTCCCACTACAAGAAGACAAGAAGAGCATCAAGGAGGAAGCAATCAATTTGTTAGTTTGCTCAGTCTATGAGACCCTTTCAGGGCCTGCCATTTAAGGGTAATTGCTTCATGGAGATATAAAGCCATATACTTGTGGTTGACATATCAAAAGAAAGCAGAAAGTGACCTGCTTGAATCTCTGTATATGTAGTAGTACCTCCCTTTGATCTCGTAGCACAAGAGACACCTGAAGATAAAGTGCTTCTATGTCTTTATCTCTTATATGGATCGAAGGCAAACTTGAGCTAATCCCTTGGGAATGTGATAGTCAGCCTCAAACTTGAGCTGATGGAAGCTCATCCTCATTTGGCTGAGGGTAATCCAAAGGCTATCGGACCAATGACACTTGACATAATCAGTGCAAACATTTGGCTGGTGTTCAGCATAGAAGGGTATCAGTAAGCTAAGAGGCTGAAGAGACCGTCTAAAGGGCCAAAGAATTAATCAATGAACCCAAGAAAAGAAACCCAAATAGCCATATGAAAGGAAGAATTCTGTTGAAACAAACAACCAAAGCTGATCCTAAGTCACTTTACAGTCTGAAGAAGGGTTAGCATTTTTTCAAATTACCACAAAAGGGCCAATGAAGAATCTATTGATGTCTGAGGAGAATGACTTGATTTAAAAGGGCTTAGATTAAATAATAATTCTAGGAGTAAACAGAGAGCACTTCTCCATCATAATATCCATGGCTGACTATATGCTAATGATTGTCTTCCTTGTAGCTTTGATTGCGTACGAAGAAGTGGTTGACCCTCTAAGCCCCAAAGTAGCAAAATTTGCATGCTTGGTGTGGGTGTAAAACTAATTATTTTGGTGACCTATGTAACTAGGTTTGCCCAATAATATCCCAAAAAATTCAAATTTTGCCAATTTTCTAGCCTTCAGAGTTGTATTCTTTTTATTTGCTGAACTGAATTGGACTATGACAATTTCACAAATAGTTCACCATAATCAAAAGTTAGAACCATGGAAAAGTTGGGAAAAGCCTATGTGCATAATGTTGTTTCCCCCAAAGTTTATGAGCATGAAATTAATAGCCCAATTCAAAACCCTAATGATGTCGCTGGACAACACCATCCTCAGTGCAGGAAGATTCATGGAAACTTGCAAAAGGGACTGTCTGGCCATCGTGAATCGCCCGCTTGTATTAACAATTCTGGCCACAGTGGAGCACTAGTCACAATCTTTCAACATGGGAACCGTCATGGCTGTTGTGGAGTATATATAGCATTTTATAAGTGGCATTGAAGCTCAACATGGTGACTGTCAATCAGGTCCAACCGTTGCTTTTCTATTTGCTGCTGGCCTTAAATATGGTTCCTAAGCTATCCTCTGATTTCAAGGGCAAAATGATGACGAGGACAAAGATTTCAAGCAATGAGATAACTGCTATGGAGGAGCTCATACCGAGATGTTTTGTCGACGACCCCAATAGAAATATTATACATAACATAATGTATGTTATATTATATTATATGTGATTAATATAGATATTATTATATATATTAATATGATGCATAAATATAATATCTATTGTTATATGATATGTTAATATGTATGATATGAATGTTTATTATATATAATATTCTTTTTTAACGAACTTATTGTGAAAATTTGACCCTTTTTTAAGGTGGCAAACTTTTTACATTTTTATCCTTCTCAAACTCAAACATGAATACAAAAAATGGTTACGTAGGTAGTGACTACTTTTGAAGACAGATCTTGTCTTCTTAATCTATTACTTATACTTTTTATTTTTTAGATGGGTAAGCTAGGGATTGAAATGGGGTCCCTCCTACACTACGACGTAATTGCATTATTGTGGGTCTTTTTGTTGCAAGAGTGTCCATAGGTGTGGGAAACCTTACCACGGTATGGGAATTTGAACTTCGGTTGTGCTCTTACAAGTGCACCCCATTTAACATTCCTTTTGTGTCTATTACTATATTTGCTATATTTAACAGGTGCCTGATATCTTCAATGGTATGAATAGGCTAAAAAGAGGTAATCAATCAAGAGACTTCCCAATTTTTGAGGATGACAACTCTACAAAGGTAAGGGTTCAACGTTGCTGGCATATATAACGGTAAAAGGTATATTGGAATCCTTCAGAGTCATTGTGCTTGTGGATACGTCCACGAATTGGAAGAGATGTTTAGCTTAGAAATCCATCTAGGGTCAAGAGTTTGTGGGAGGGAGTTCTAATTGACGTGATAAGTTATCATCATATGTCCACTTTGACAACTTAATGATCCTCCTTTGCGATAAGAAGGTGAGGAACATCTATCTAGAGGGAATCCGAAAATAGGAACCTATTCTCTGAAGGTCTTGATAGACTAAATAGTGATCTAGGATGTAAGGAGGCAACATGTGTTCGTGGAGAAATTAAATATGCCTAGAGGTAGTCATACTAAAATGAACGAGTGTGAAGTGCAAGTAGAGACATCACAAGTATAGCGTGCCACATCAATTTAAAATTGGCACTAAATGGTGGTTGCACATTTAGAAAGATACTAAAAGGACCCAACAAAAGATCAGGTTGTTCCATTACAGACCTCACACCATCACCAAGTAGATGGGAAAAATTGTCGTTGAACTTAATATTCCTCCCTATTTGGGCTTTCATGTAGTTTTCAATGTGGAGATTCATCCACCATACTTCCCATCTTTACTAGACACATTAAATGTGGCAGAATAATTACAATCTCTAGAATTAGATCCTGAAGGCATGGCTCAGTAGTAGCAGATTAGATAGCGGATCACTGGAGCTTAAATGGCTTCAGGCTAGCCATAACATGGTGTCAAGCATTTGCCTCCATCTAGTTGATGAGAGATATGTCTTTGTTGGTGATGAATGTTCTTCATATTATTAAAATTATTACTGAGTAATACTTAAATACTGTAATAGGTGTTTCTGAGTTTGTCAAGGTGCATGATGATTGCCTACTTGTGTTGATTGATATCATTATAAACTTAAAGTATATTCATATTTTGTTGTAATTGCATGATGGTGTGTATATTTCCTTGGACCTGCTGTGCCATTATTCAAATTTTGAAATACTTTATAATTTATATTGATAGTAATGCTGGCTGTTTCTTTTATTTTTTCTATTTTCTTTATTTATTTCATTGAATATACGGGATTGAAATGGGTCTCACTCATATTGCATCATGATTGCGTTACTGTGGTGTTTCAATGAACCACATAGTGGTATTACAACAAACCGTATTATTGTGATACCTTTGGGAATTGAACCTTGGCAGGCGCTTTGTGAGACAAACATTCTCACCAGTCAGATGGGCTATTTTTTAATATATATTTATTTATTGATGTTTCTAAATTGGTTTTATGGGCTTGAAATGGGCCCCACCTATATCACATCATCACTGCACTACTGCCATATTCCAACAAACCACAATGGTATCAAAAACTGGAAATTACGCAAATTTTTACTGGCTAGATTTGAACATGACTCTCCACACATTGGAAGTCCATGCTTTTAACTGCTTGAGCTCATGCCATTTGATATGTATGTATTTAGATTTTAAAACTTTATTTCTTTGTAAACACTTAATTTGTTTTTTTTCTCTTCTATTCCTTTCTTTCTTTTTGCTTTTTTATCCTTTTAAATATTTAAAGCCTTTTTATTATTATTTTCAAGTATGACCCAATCGCCTTTCATTCAAAGATTCCTTCTATGGATAACATTTATGTGTGCATTAACTCCCAAATTTCCATGTGACTCTATTGTAGGTTTGAATGAACTGAATTTATTTTAAGCTTTCAATGAATCAAGGGCATGCAGCTTCATATTAACTTGTTTCCAACAAGCACAATAGTTTCATGTCCAGTTCCTGTGTGTTTGTTTCAGGCATTTAGATCTATATGAATGGTGATTTCAAGAGTCTCATCAATAGAAATTGCACGATGCTTTGAGCTGGATTACGATGTGCAATGAGCTGATGAGGGCTTGCACCTAGCCAATTGGCACAACAAATCAAGAATGTTAAGTTTGTTGGTTTTCTAATCCTGCCTCCCAGTTATTGGATACACTTGTGCACTATAGATGTTTTTTTTTCAAATTATCTTTTATTTGTTGTTCCCAGTTGGTGCTGGGCTGGTAATGTCTGTCCTATTACAAACAAGGTCAGATTGCTGATGTGTGGTTGTAATGCAAGAAAAAAGTCACTAAAGGTGATTAATATTCTGAACAATTGTTCCTAGATTTGGACTGCTTTGATACCATGTGGGATGGTACTGAGTGCTGCGGAGACATACACACACATATGCCCCTATGTTCTGTGGACTTTTCGGAATGGGGACAAAACAATGCAGTGGTATGCATCTCTAGGACGATAGGGCTTTGGCCTCAAAATATGGAACAACGATGGAATGGCCAGGGACGGTGTGTCTATGTACCTATTTGTATAAATTAAGCCCCAAAATGTGAAAGCAACAAATTAACTTATACTTTCTCAAAGGACCAAACATCAAAACATCCATCATCCAACTAAAAATAAATGAAAACAATGGGAATTTAGGAATTCTCAATTCATTAAAGTTGAAACTTTGAAACATAGAACATTATGGATTTGGAATTTTAGCTATAGTCCAAGTTCGAACTACATAAGCAAAATAGAAATCTTAAATTTGAAACCAAGCAGAAATAGTGAAACCGAAAACACTGAAATGTAAAAGTCTTCAATGATCTTTGAGAGAGGTCATTTGTAATGTCAAGGGCTTCAGATTAACCTTGCCCTTATAGTACAAGTGGATTTCAGTTAATGCTGAGGCAAAATGGAGACTCATTTATTTTGTAATATTTGTTAGTAGAAAAGTATTTTAACATAATAGATGTAGCATGGAAGTCCAAAAGAAACCAGTAATACATTATCATCATGGTTGCATAACTACAGTTTGGGACTCTTGAATTGAGGAATTGCATATTTCTATTTAATTAATTTTTTTTCTCACTTTTTTAAATTTTATTTGGGTGGAGGGGGGGTTTGAGATGCATAGCTGTCATGGGGAATTTGGTTGGTGTTCCTAGTGCTGTCTCACGTCTCAGGGATGCAAGTCTAGACGTCCTTGTGATGCTTGGGTGCACAAAATACACTGTCCTAGGACAACCTCATCTCAAGAACTTTGTTGGGAAGTCTTGGGGCATTTTAGGGATTAGGAGACTCCCCATTTTGGAACGGGGGCCTTTGGTGGTGGGAACTTGTCCTCCTGGAACATTGATATATAGTACGCCCACATAAGGTGTTGAAGAGTATAGTGTTTGAGATACACACATTTGTATGCCTTGACAGGTACAAAGAGGCGGACATAATCCTTCATATTGGAAGTAGGCATATAACACATAAGGATCAAGCCACTTTTGTGCGAACTTACCCTTTGTCATGTGCATTGTTTATGTTAAGGTCTATCTTTCGAACAATGCAAGGTAAATATTTGGTTCTTTGGGATGATGTCTCCTTTTGGCATGTTGGCACAAGCAAGAGAGGTGCCCTATTGTGTGTTTGTGTCTAAAACCAAATGAAGGTAACCCTATGCATGGCTTTACATGGTTGACTTGTTCAGATATATATTCATTACTTCTTTGTAAGATGGAAGATGTGTCTTTTGGACAACGCCTCTTTTCTAGATTTGTTCAAGATATATCTATCTATCTATATATAAAATAGGTTATCATTTTAGCATCAATACCTATAGTATAGTCCTCAATGGATGAAAGTTCAAATAAATTGATATATATTGAGAATGTTATCTAATTCCCCATTCGAATAAAGGATTGGTGGCGACAATAGTTGATGGTCATGGTACTTTTAAACTATGCCAAAGTCATTTGCGGCAAATCGATATATGTTCAACATTTGGAGGACACAATTCTTGTGTCCACAAGAGGTAAATATTGGGAAAAAATTTCTTTTGTGATCAAGTCTATTATTGCTTTAAGGAAGGAAGCTATGTGAAATTCCCCTCATTGACATAAATTTAAGCATGTTAATAGTCAATGCTACATTTTAAATGTTAAGACATACTTTAATTTTGGGATAAATATTTAAAACTAAGTTACAGGTTCGGCACCCTAGGACCCTCGGACCCGAATCCGGGACGTACCCGTTACGGTTACGGTTCTGGTACGCCTGTGGGTCGGTCCAAGGTTCTGCCTGGGGGACCCGGATAGGTTCGGGTCCGTCATGGACCCGAACGTATCCGGGTTCCCCAGGCAGAACTCTGGACGGACCCACAGGGTCTTCAGGCGCTATTTCCTAAACGAAGAAAATTTTCTACTTATAGCACGACGTGCAGCCCTCCCTGAAAGTGTTAATTAAAAAAAAGAAACAACTTATGCCAACAGATACAGTAATTTAACCAAATGTAACAAATGCCATTACTTCTTGATATAGTGGATTAAAATGGGTGATTCCTCAAAACACCTCCAAATATAATGTGCGTAGTAGTCCGAAACAAGTGTCTCCCTAGTATTTGAAATCAAATCAAAACAGTCGTTGTAATCAGTCTTCCCTTTATACATTGTCGGAAGGTCACCGGGATTGTTTTCATGAAGCAGATTTGAGAGATAATGGATATTGCTGCAAGATGACCAGTGCCAGTAGACACTCTTCACATTTTGCACGGATAGTGGATGAACAGTGTGCTATCAGCAGCGAGAGTATCCATTTAAAAATTCCGAAATTCTGTAGCATGACGCGCTGCCCTGCCTTACCCTAGCTATCACCAACGAGAGTATCCATTTAAAAATTCAGAAATTCTGTAGCACGACGCGCTGCCCTGCCTTGCCCTAGAAATAAAAAACAACATATGGACCATGGTTGTGAAATGAAAGATTTTAATTATGTTCGCTTGACCCATTGGGACCTCAAACGATGTAAAATAGCCACCAATTCAACTGATGGTATGCAGTTAAATGAACAACCAACCAATCAAGTAAGCAACATGGAGGGTCAACAATCAACTAGAGTCTTACAAGTGGAACAATCCTTAAAGTGAGTGCCTCCACGTGGAAATGCTGCGGCTCTCGATTAAAAAATAAGATGGACCATGCTTTAGTTATAATTATAAATTATAACTTATAAGTTATAACTTATAGTTATAATTAAAGCATTAAAAAATAAAATGGACCATGCTTTAGTTATAATTATAAATTATAACTTATAAGTTATAACTTATAGTTATAACTAAAGCATGGTCGTAAACAACTAATATGCTTTAGTTATAAATTTATAATTATAAATTTATAATTATAAACTTATAAGTTATAACTTATAATTATAATTATAATTAAAGCAACTAATAACATATAAAAATGGATCATGTTTTAGTTATAAATTTATAATTATAGATTATAACTTATAAGTTATAACTTATAGTTATAGTTATAACTAAAGCATGGTCGTAAACAACTAATAACATGAAATTTAATTGTCTATTTTTTTTATATTATTATTATTTACAATTTTATAATAATTATTAATTTATTAATTATAATATTTATGTTTTATGAACAATCATATATTTTAGTTTATAGAAATTTTGGCAGCCCAGTTGTGATAGTGTTTGATAGTGTTTGTACCAATGTGAAATGCTTAATGTTGATTTAGTAAACTAATATATGATTTTTATTGATTTTTGTACGATTGAACCCAAAACAAACCCAAGACAAAAAAAAAATTTGCCGTATCGACGAATCGGGTTCTTCGAACCCGAACCCGAACCCGAAACGAACCGGTAACTTATATTTAAAACAAATGGGCTAATGAAGACTGATTTCACTTTCCATTCTCAATATCTTCCCTTTAAAGTTGTCCAAGGACCAAAATTCAGGTCATTTCTTGTATTTAGAGGATTACATTTCCCTCATTTTTCTGATTAATTCAAATTTGACACATGCAAATATAGATTTGTGACCCAAGTTCTCCTTTTGGGACAATGCACAATTTTGTTATGCAACATCCAATCCCAATGACTTCCAATGTGGCTTGCACCTTTAAAACACTTCTTGGATTTTGACAAAGCCATTGAATACGTGGAGGAGGTTGAAGGTATCAACCAAGTTATGATTTGTTGTGCTAGATGAGACATTAGACTAGATTTCTTTATTTTTGTTATTTAATTTCATTATCATTATTGCTTCAACTATTTGACTAACCAAATATCAAAAGCAAAAAGTCAAATTGCCCATGCCATGTAATCCTCTTCATCATAGTTTAACCTTACATCAATCTTGTAGGTTTTGATTCCATTCTATCCATCATTTTTTTTCCTTTATCCAATTCATCGCTTGAGGGGTTAAATCGGGGTTATGAGGGTTGGCCACCTTCCGCACTCCAAAACCAACATCTTCTTGATATTAAGTGGGCGAATGATTCCTTTGGACTGATCTTCCCCAAATTAGAGTTCATCTCCTTGAATATGTCATTTTTGGGGAATATAAAGTCATATGTCCCGTACAATACCATTGTTAAGAGGCAAGTTTTTGATTGTTAAGTGGGATTGTAAACTAAACTCCAGACATGTATAGCTTGGCATTGGGAAAGGTTTTATGAAATTCTATGACCTGGTATCTGAAGTCAACATTACGGTCCTTTTTTGGAGGCAGGTTTTTGATTGTTAAATGGGATTGTAAACTAAACTCCAGATACATATAGCTTGGCATTGGGAAAGGTTTTATGGAATTCTATGTCCTGATATCTGAAGTCAACGTTATGGTCATTTTTTTTCCTCTATCCAATTCATCGCTTGAGGGGGTAAATCGGGGTTATGAGGGTTGGCCACCTTCCGCACTCCAAAACCAACATCTTCTTGATATCAAGTGGGTGAATGATTTCTTTGGACTGATCTTCCCCAAATTAGAGTTCATCTCCTTGAATATGTCATTTTTGGGGAATATAAAGTCATATGTCCTGTACAATGCCATTGTTAAGAGGCAGGTTTTTGATTGTTAAATGGGATTGTAAACTAAACTCCAGATACGTATAGCTTGGCATTGGGAAAGGTTTTATGGAATTCTATGTCCTGATATCTGAAGTCAACATTATGGTCCTTTTTTGAACCCTTCTTCAAACTAACTTATGATGTGGCGTTGTTCATCTATTAAAGCTCCACAAGCATATAATCCAGAGTACGTAGAATATATACATTTCAAGTTAATGTCCTTATGCTCTTCATTTAATTAAGGCTGTATCTTTTTGAATTTGATTTTCAAAAACCTGGTTATTGTGGCTTATTCCCATCCTCATCCTTGTTAAACTTATTCTCATACTTTTCCATCACCATTACCTCCTTGAGATAATGTTCCTTATGATGATTGACCCTTGTGACCACCTTTGCATTCTTCAACGCAAATGTTTTATTTTGTCAGGAATGAGTGTTTAATTGGGATTGGCTTGGTCACTCAGTTTTTGTGCAAATCATTGGTGTGTGTCTTGATGCTAGTCTTGATTGACCTTCCTGATTCATCAATTTAAGGTTATTTATAGGATTAGGGACTTAGGTAAACAACATTGTGATGCTTTGGGTCTTAAGGGTCTGTTGACCTTCGAAGAGTATAGTAAGGTAGGAGATTACTCCTAATATATTTTCACTTTAGAAACTTAGCAGTCTTATTAGTAGTCCTTTGAATGTATGAAAGAAAAGTTACTTGCTCTTTTTCTGTTTTCATTCTCACAACAGGTGTAATGTGTTCTTCTAGCTCCTTGGAAGGTTGCTGTTATTTGTTTGTCGATGTAATCATTTCTCTTAAGAACATCAATGATATAAGATTTTTCTTGCTTGAAAAGTACATCTGATATTTTTAAATACCTTGTAGCCAGAATTTTAACTACCCCAATCTTTTGCAATGGACAATTGTGGGAATCTCAAAATGTAGAGAGGCCATATCTGAAGTGTTGAAGATCACTACTTTAGTAAGAAAACCTGGTGTCTCTTCAACATCTTAGTATAGTATATGAGGGGGACCACATCATCTGTGAAATGGAACATAACGAACAGGATGTGATGCAAGGTACTACCAACATCAGCAAAGTATTTCTTCTAAGCAAGTCTTCAAGCTCATCAACACAGATTCTAAGTTGAGTTGATCAAAGAGGGCAACTTTTCTTGAACATTTAGGAAAGTTAGAGAGTCCACGGGCAGTCTGAAATTAGCCATTTGATGTCTCTAGAGTGTCATGATGGAAGTAATAAAGTGCTGTACGATTCTAACCATGTGTAACCTCTAGAACAAGTTCTTGGGTATAGAGTCAAACTCCTCCTTAAAATCCACAAGGCATAAAAAATAATTAGAAGATCATTGTTGAACCACATTCTTGATAGCTTGAAGAGTAAAAACAACGATCAATCATCTAGACATCTCTCTAAAAATTCCTAATTGTCACCTTGCTCTAAACTTGGTAGTCTCTAAATGCTCAAAAAACCCCATATTGAAATGCTTGCATAGAGTTTAGTAAACACACTTGCAGTCACAATAGTCTTGAAGATGGTTGTATCAAAGCTATACCTCATCTCATGTATGGGGTGTAAAAATGCTGCAACCAAGAAGAAGAAAACATGAACACATAATCTTATTAGATATCTTTGCAATAGGAAAAAATTGAGCGAGTGTATTCCATATTTTAGAAAATCACCTTGAAGTCCTTTGAGTATCAACTTCTTTCTTGGTGCAAAACTTTGGAATAACCCTTTGAATGTCCTTGGGACAAAATAAAAGACAATATGTTGGAGGGGAAGGGACTTCAACAAGGGGCTGATTTAGGATGTTAAAAAGAAAGTCGGTATTGGAGATCCATGTTTTGGAGTCATTTCTAAAGTGAGCATCAAGAAGCTTATGTCATTTGTGTGTAACAATATTTTCTATGTGTGGAGGAAATGGAAAGAGGTAGTAAGGTCAAATACGAGGATAATAAGGAGCCTTCTATGCATAGCTACACATTCTTTATCATGCTTATTGATTCAAGGGCAATGTCCCAATGACATAAGATAAGAAGTCTTACTTTATCATGACCTTAGATAAAGAGAATAATAGTGGGACATAAGTTGGAGAAATATGGGCAACATAATCATCAACGTGCCAAGCATCAAAATAAATGACGGTTTGATGAACTGCAAAGGATCCCAAGGGAGGAGATTAGAATGGTGCGCTGAACCAGATAGAGTGAAAGTCAAAACAACAAGGTCGAGAGGAAGTTGATGAATGGGACTCTTGAATGTAGAGAATCAAAGACTTGCTTGTAAGGATGGACGTAATTAACTGTGCTTGTGCCCTTGCTATGGTGGAAGCAAATAATCCATGTGCTGTCATTAAATTCTTCCCATTGGTAGGGGCTCTTTGCAGACCTAAATTCTTTGAATGTGATTTGTGATGAGATGGTTCATCCTTCGTAAGAGCATGAATATGATTTTGGAGGCTTCTAGTCTGGGGATTAAAGTCAACCATAAGAATCAAACTTTCCAACAAGACACGTACTAAGAGATCTTTAATATAATACGAGTCAATTTTGGTGTGAATAGGAAAAGAGGCTAAAGTTGGAGAGAAGTAACATAACCACAAAGAAGATATTCTCAAGGGAACATGAGCCATTCTAGACACAAAGCCATAAGTATCTAAAATGCTTATTAGAAGCTACCATGAGCACAAGAGGCAATCATGGAGGAGATGTGCCATCTTACCAAATCTGTCAATACCACCTAATGTTGAAGTTTCATATCTAAAAACTAAGAGCCAATTGTGTTTGGTAACAGAAGGGGAGGGTCTGCTTAAGGATCTTATGACGCTTTATGATAAAGGATTTTTTTTTTGTTTATTTTTGAGAAGAATGCATAGGATGAACCATAGTTGGGAAAATCGCAACTCAAGAAAAACTTGGTGACCCGATTTTGGAGAGTTCTTTACAATTCGACAAAAACTTGAGGGGAAAAACATCGAAGAAAATTATTTAATTCACTAAAAAATATATTTAAAACAAAATTAGAGAGTTAGGAAGTCAATTCTCTATTAGATTCTCATAATAAGAGTACAATTACAATTCTTGATAAAAAGTGGTTATAAACTGCTTGTTGCTTCCCCCCCCCCTTCCTCGCAAATTGGATGCTTGGATAGGTGGTTGAGGCTCCTTAGGCACATGATCTTCCATTTCCTCCAATCCTTGAGCATGTTTTGTTTCCGCCAACAATGTCTCGATCTCATCCTTAGTGAACAATATCCTCCACACCATCAACAACCCAATCTGAAAGTGGAGATTGTATTGCATGATAACGAGGTCATTGAGGTGCTCCTAGGTTAATCTATTGCGCTGCTTGGTGTGTATGGCCTAAAATAAAGACCAATTGCACTCACACCTACAAACACTAAAAGGCTGATTCAAAATGTGAATGGCAATCCTCTGAAATTTTTATCTAGCACCATAATCTTCCCACCACAAATCTGCAAAATTAATTTTTTATAAATTATAAAATTACCTTTGTAATTTTGTAAATTGCAGGTAAAGTTCAACTAAAAATTTCCAAAAAATTTTAAATTTTTACTTGTCTGCAAGGACTTCCTTGATTCACTACAAAAACGGGATGAAAACAGTCTCCTTTGAGCTGTTTTGTATGCTTGTAACTTGGTGGGGATAAGGCGATATTTGTTTGGGTCATCTATCATCTTTTTAATGCAACCTCTTCATCATTGTGAAAATCGTAACTTAAAATGATTGGGAGTTCAAGACATACCTTGTTACACAAAGAGTTTTATGGAGTTGCCTCATCCATATTTGATCAACAATTTGTCAAATGGGATCATATTTGGCTTATTGCCTCCATAGTACTTTTAGATGGCCTCTTTTGCCTTATCCATGGTGTCATAAATACCCTGTTGGCAATTTATCCCCATTTACAAGCCAAAGAACCGTAACCAAAAGTTCCATCACCTGAAATTGAACAACAAAAGTTAATCATAAAAAATCAATAATAATTCATAAATTAACTTAATTTATTAAAAAAAATTAAAAAATACTAAAACTAAAAATTTCTATAATACCCTCCATGGTGTTTAGAGTAATCGGTGGCGAGTGAGGGGTTTCACACCCTAAACCAAGGTTCAAATCTCATGGGTAAACGTTAACATTTTATGAAATGGCATTAGCGCAATTGGTTAAATTCCTTGACAAAAAAGGAAGAGGGCTAGGTTCAAATCTTGCCATGCAATACATGCATGGTAGCCAAGTTGTTGTAATACCACTCCGTGGTCATAATGTAATACGGGTTTGCCGACCTGTTTTAATCCATAAATTAAAAAAATTTGGAAAGCCAAATAATTACCTTGATTATTTCTTGCTAGTGCAACCAAAATGCCTCATCAAAGATTTGGTGGAAGACCCTCTGCGGCTCTGCCTCTCTATAGAATATGACGAGGCATACCATGCCTTATTGAAAAACATCCTTATAATAGCAGGTGATGCAACTTGAAGGCTCTTCAAGGTGATAAAGTTGGAGGCGAATCGGGTGACACATGGGCGAAGCTTTTCCCTCCCATCATTGTGCTCTCTCATCAAGTTGAGCACCCATGTGTGGTTATGGATTTATCTAGTGATGTTCTTCACCCATTTGTCAATGTCCTTAAGGATGAGGTGAATGCAATGGGTGACACATGGGTTCCAAAAATGAGAAGTTTGCGTACATTTACATAGGCTGCGGCGTTGTCTGTCATTGCTTGGACAACATTCTCCAGTTCTAGTTTGAGCACAACTTCCTCCAACAAACAAAACAAGAGGTGAGTGTTCTTCACCTCTCATTAGGCATCATTAGACTTCAAGAAGACCATGGATCCACATAAAGAAATTGAGGAGGGTGTGATTCCTTGCATCTGTCCATTCATCGAATAAAATGTTGCACCCTTTTTGTCTTCCACAACTGCCTTTTCTCTTCTATGAGTGCATGTGTGTTTTTGATACATTCCTCCAATAAAGGCCCATTGCAATCTTCTACAGTAGGGGGCTTTAGGCCTCTGCTAACCTCGCCCAGTGCCCTCACCAAAGCTTCCCAATAAGGGTTGTTCACTACATTAAGCAGTTTCAAAAATTTGTTGACGTAGTTTGGGCTTCCTTCATCTTCTCCTTCCCATATGTGATATTCCCCAAGGTTTTCTACCTCATATTTGAGGGAGAAAATGAAAATTCTCCTTTGCTTGTACTTTGAGTCTCCTTAGGGGAGCGTTGGATGCAAGGGCATAGGATGGACTTTGATGCAATACTAGGAACTTCCTCATATTTGGGCTCATCTTCATAAACAAAGTCCTTAGGCCCTACCCTAGCTCCAACTACAAGCTTTTTTCTTTGGGCCTACTTTTTTACTTTTTGGTGCACATCCAAGCCTTGACCTTGTTTTGGATTTTTTTGTCCATTACTGGATGTTTCTCTAGATTGTGATCTCCAACCCTAACAAGATTAAATTTGAGGCGATAGGTGCCTCCTCTCGTTGCTTTGTTGTAATACTTGCAAAAAATCTAATTTGATAAAGTCTCTTTTTCTCCCATGTTTCCACATTGGGTCCATTTTGGGACTTGGAGTTGGCGCTATTGGATTTGGCTTATTGCTGCCTTGGCCCAATCGATGGTCCTCACACAAATATTGCATCCAAATAAGGGGGTAAGTGTTAAGAGTCTAAGACATGGCCTTTAGAGGCATTAGGAACAACAAATGAGAGAACACAAAGCAAAAAGGTTAAAAACCTTACATGTGAAATCTTCCAAAAAAAGGTGTTAAATTTGTCAAATCCTTGTCCAAATGTGTTTGTGAATGTGTGGTTACCCTCTTCAAACATGCAACAACGAGAAGAAAGTGCAAAAATGAGCAATTTCCCCTTTTTAGGCCATTTTCTGCATTTTGCTTGTACCCTTGCGAGTTTTTACAAGAAAACCACGAGAAATTGGCTTTTTTATGGCGATTTCTCACCAAAAAATACCAATTTCTTTGCTTCGAGAAAAATGCACAATGAAATAATGAAGCCCAGACTTCCTCGAGAAAATCGAGAAATCTCGATTAATCAGCGATTTTTCTAACAATGGGATGACCAATAACAGTAGAAAGAAATTCTCTCCCATCATCAATAAGGAAAGAAAGTGCCTAAGCTTTAACACTAATAGTTAGAGAATCAATATCGTTTTGGAACCAAGAAAGTATTTTTTTTTTTGGTAATTAAGGATCAAATTCATTGCAATCGGGTTTTCTAGGTTGACCCAAAACCTTTTACAAGAATCAACACTGAGCTGTTACGGATCAAAAACTCAATAGGGACAGACTGTCCTTCGCTACTAGTACCCTTCTGAAGCCCCCTTCTGTTTCGTCTTCACGCACCTCCGCGGTTTCGCGACAAGTCACGAAAATGAGACATGTCGCGAATTCGCGACATCTTTCTGCCTTCTGCTTTCAACTTCCCTCATCTCCGCGATTTCACGACAAGTCACGAAAATGAGACATGTCACGAAATCGCGACAGCTATCTGCCTTCTGCTTCATTTTCCAGCATCACTGTCGCGAAATCGCGACAGCAATCTGCCTTCGCTTCCTTTTCCAGCATCTCGCGATTTCGCGACAAGTCGCAAAAATGCGACATGTCACGATTTCGCGACATCTTTCTGTCTTCTCTTCGTCAGCAAGCCCCTCCACGATTTCGCGACAAGTCACGAAAATGCGACATGTCACGATTTCGCTATATCTTTCTGCCATCTGCATCGACTTCATGCATCTCCGCGAATTCGTGACAAGTCACGAAAATGCGACATGTCACGAATTCGCGACACCTTTCTGCCTACAGCTTTCATCTTCCTGCATCTCCGCGATTTCGCGACAAGTCACGAAACTGAGACATGTCACGATTTCGCGACATCTTTCTGCCTTCAGCTACATTTTCCAGCATCTCCGCGATTTCGCGACAAGTCACGAAAATGCAACATGTCACGAAATCGCGACATCTTTCTACCTTCTGCTTCATTTTCATTATCTCCACGATTTCGCGACAAGTCACGAAAATGCGACATGTCATGATTTCGTGACATCTTTCAGCCTTCTACTTCGTTGCCGCCTCCACGTCGCGAAATCGCGACATTCTTGTTGGGCGCTCCCCTCTGCCACTGTCGGTCGCGAAACCGCGACATCTTTCCATACTTAACTTTTTCCAGCATTGAACACCGCGAAACCGCAACAGGTCGCGAAAATGCGACATGCCGCGATATCGCGACAATTTTCTTCTGTGCTCTTCACTGCTTCTTTTGGGCGCGATAACGCGACATGTCGCGATATCGTGACAATTTTTGGTCAACACCTCTCCTGCTCTACTTTGACCGCGATACGGCGACACGTCGCGATATCGCGACAGTTTTCTTCTGTGCTCCTCACTGCTTCTTTTGGGCGCGATAACGCGACAAGTCGCGATATCGCGACAAATTTCGGTCAAAACCTCTCCTGCTCTACTTTGACCGCGATACGGCGACACGTCGCGATATCGCGATTTTGGTCCGTGGTCGCTAATGCCTTTTTTTGTCGCGAAATCGTGACAGGTCTGCTTCGGGTCACGAAAGTTCAACGTGTCGCGATATCGCGACGCTTTTCCTTTCTTGCTCTTTCTCATTGCTTTGACCGCGAAAAAGCACCATGTCGCGATATCGCGACACTTTCCCAACTTAGCTTTTTCTTTATGCTTCGAGCCACGAAAGTTCAAAAAGTCGCGATATCGCGACGATTTTTCCATCTTGCTCTTTCTCGTTGCTTTGACCGCGACAGAGCAACATGTCGCGAAATCGCGACACAACAAAAAAGGAGACAGAAAACTCCTCTTCCTTTTTCCGAACCCCACAGATGCATCATCATTGGCGATCATTTTGAATAATCTTGTCCACATCACTTGGTACCCCGAGTTCCCAAGTGACCAACCCATCGGCTTCCACCCCTATATTGGCCAAGATATCAGCAGTTTTATTGGCTTCCCTAAACACGTGCTGGGCCCTTCGCTCATTCCTGGCTTGGTAGAGGATCCTAGCCTCTTCGATGACAGTCTTAAACCGCCACGGAGGAATTTTCCCATTGCTGATAAGGTTTATGACATGCAGAGAATCTCCTTCGATGATTAGTTTATCTTCAATCTCCTGAGCCATCTGAAGACCCCTCCATAACGCTCTTGCTTCCGCCTCGTTGTTAGTCCTAGTTCCCAACTGCTCGGAGAAGGCCATCACCAGAAAGCCTTGATGGTCTCTCACTGCTCCTCCAGCCCCTGCTCTGCCAGGGTTACCTTTAGAAGCCCCATCAAAGTTGAGCTTGAGCCATCCAACTGGGGGCGGTTTCCACCTGACATCTACTCTAGGATTGATCTTGGGAGACACGGGTTTCTCAACCAGGGTAAGATTTAAGGAATGAGCGATCAGTCGCTCCTAGAGGGGAGGATTTCGAGCTTCAAGAGGAATAAGGCTAACGTTTTCATGGGCAAAGGTAAGGATCTTATTGGTGATGGAGGTGACATCATGGCTCGACTCATGGAAAGCTCTATGGTTTCGCTCAAGCCAAACCTGCCAAAGGAAATGATGGAGACAGATCTTCCAAAAAAACCTCAACCTAAGGCTAACGAAGGGATTTGGCCATTGGTGGAAGAGGTCAATGATGGTGGCTGGTCCGACCCAGCAAATGCTAAAGGCTTGAAATAACCTATTGAGGATGCTCAAAGAGACCGGGCATTCAAGGAAAATATGGAGGGTGGACTCCCAATTGGCCCTGCACAAACAACAACGGTTAGCAACTATCATACCTTTCCTTATCAAGTTGTCAATCGTAAGAATCCTGCCTTGGATCGCCATCCACGAGAACATTGCAACTTTAGGAATAAGCTTTTTGACCCACACCAACTGAGTCTGGAGAATGGGGTCCTCAGTATCTACCATTAGCATGTATGCAGATTTGACTGAGAACTGCCCATTTTTGGAAGCTGCCCAAATTACATGATCCTGCCCAGGACTCATGGAGATGAATTGTTGATGCAAGATGCTTTGGATTTCTTCTGATTCGGCTTCAAATCCTAGAATCCTTATCTGTTTCCAAATAAGCCTTCCTCTGTCCTGCCTCATGAAGTCAGCTACTTTCCTTCCAAAGAGATCCTCTGTGATTCTTTTGATCCTCGCTAGGTGAGGAACCTGAGATAACGCTTCACCCTTGGCCCACTTGTCATCCCAGAACCTGATCTTCTATCCATTACCTAGGACCCATCTTAGGCCTTTCTTTATGACCTCTCTGCTTGATAAGATTGCTTTCCAGAATGCAAAACCTCTCCTGTGCACCGTATCATCTAGGAAATCGAAACCTTGAAGATATTTCCTTCTAATTATGGCAGTCCACTCATTCTCCTCGTTGTTAATAAGACGCCAAGCTTGTTTAGCTACTAAGGCTGTGTTTAGATGAGCAACTCTTCTCAGACCTAGCCCCCTGTTTTCTTTCGGCCTACAAACCTTGCCCCAACCCACAAGGTGGATCCTCTGTTTTTCCTCTGACCCAGACCAGAGAAATTTCTTTTGAATCTGTTCAATTTTTTGGTGAACTCTGGTTGGAGCCCTAAAAATAGAAAGAAAATAAACCGGAATGCTCTGTAAGGAAGCCTTAGTGAGGGTGAGTTTCCCGGCCTGTGATAAAAAATGTCCTTTCCAGCCAGCCAATTTTTTTTGGATTCTTTCTACCACTCTATCCCACATAGATTCACACGGAGAACCATAGAAAAGGGGAAGGCCTAGATACGTGGTAGGGAGAGTCGCTATCGAACATCCCAAAATTTTTGCTATTCTGGCTTGTCTCTGATTTGGGGTGTTAAGGAAGTAAAGCTTACTCTTGTTGAAATTCACCTTCTGACCCGCCGCATCCTCATAGAGTTGGAGAATGTGCTTAATCCTTCTTGCTTCAACCACTGACGACTGAGTCAACATCAAAGTGTCATCCACAAATTGTTGGTGACTAATAGGGTTGATGAGAGAGGTGGCTTTGATCCCCGAAATTAATCCAGCATTGCATGCTGCTTTAATAGTTCTACCCAGTGCCTCTGCCACAATGATGAACAACATTGGGCTTATTGGATCTCCTTGTCTGAGCCCTCTATGACTCTGGAAGTACCCAGCTGTCGTGCCATTGACCAAAATTGAGAACCAGGGTTCGGATATGCACTCTTTTATCAGCCTGACCCACTGAG
The DNA here is from genome assembly GCA_028583015.1 of Wollemia nobilis. Lineage (NCBI taxonomy): Eukaryota > Viridiplantae > Streptophyta > Pinopsida > Araucariales > Araucariaceae > Wollemia > Wollemia nobilis. The sequence continues at coordinate 43,688,002 of JAQPPZ010016981.1, read as the reverse complement.
GATGAAAGCCAAACTTCAGAAGAACAGCCGTCAAAAAATCCCAGTTAATGCGGTCAAAAGCTTTGTTCATATCGAGCTTGAGGGCTAAGACCGCCTTGTTGGTTTGTCTGGCAGAGTGCAATGCTTCATGGACTGTGATCACACCATCCAAAATTGATCTCCCCTGAATAGAGCTGCCTTGGCCAGGGTCGATAATGAGGGGCAGAATTTCTTTCATCCTGTTAGCAATGGCTTTTGATAATATCTTGTAGGACACGTTGCATAAACTAATCGGTCTGAAATCTGCCATTGTCTCTGGAGTTGGGCCCTTAGGAATCAGGGCGATAAAGGTGGACTTGAACCCTCTCGGGATATGTTTTGAAGCCTGAAATTCTTTGATTGCAGAGATGACATCCTCTCCAACAGTGTCCCAAAAAACTTGGTAGAACCGAGGAGGGAACCCATCAGGGCCAGGGGCCTTCTCAGGTTCCATGCTAAACAGAGCCTTTCTGATTTCTTCATCAGTGAAGGGGGCAAGAAGCTTACCATTTATGGCCTCATCAACCAAACTCGGAATGGACTGGAGGAGGGTTTCCTTGGCTTCCTCTCTACACTGGGATTCATCCCCGAGAAGGGAGCTGAAGTAAGCAGCTGCTTCCTCCCTGATCTCAATTAAGTCCTGGGTTTTGGATCCATCGGCTTTGGTCAACTCTTTGATCTTATTATTACTTCTGTTCCTCAAGGTTGAGACATGAAAGAAATTTGAGTTCGAATCACCATCCTTTAGCCATAAAGCCCTGGATTTCTGTCTCCAGTATGTCTCCTCACAAGCTAAAATATTGTGATATTCTGACAGATTGGCTTGTTCCTCCTTCCTAGTAGCTTCATCACTGATACCATTCTGAATCGTGTTGTCAATGACCTGCAGCCTTTCCCCCACTTGTTTCTTGTTCTCAAACAGGTTCCCAAAAACCTCCTTATTCCAAGTTCTAAGGTTATTCTTTACTAATTTCAGCTTTTGAGCAAGAATGAAACCTGAACTTCCGTGAAAGGGTTGCTGCCACCATTTGGAAATACTTTCTTTTAAATCCGGGTGTCTGATCCACATTGACTGAAAACGAAAGGGTTTTTTGAAAGAGTTTGACTTTGGGACCTCCAAGAGGATGGGATTGTGATCGGAGGAAATTTTGGGAAAAGTTTGCAGGGTAGAGTCTCCAAAACCAGCAATCGCCTCCTTTGATAAGAAAAACCTGTCAAGTCTTTCCTGGATAAGTTGGCTTCCTGTTCGCCTGTTGCTCCAAGTATACTTGGCTCCTCTTAGCCTCACATCCATCAGTTGGTTCGAGTTAACAAAATCATTGAAGTCTTCCATACTTTTGGTAGGGAGCCCTGATCCACCCTTTTTGTCTGATGGGTATAGAGGCGTGTTGAAATCTCCTGCCACCACCCACGGGATGTCATGGAAAGCATCACCCAGTTTGCCCAGATACTCCCACAAAGAAGCTCTCCCCTGAACAGAATTAGGAGCGTAAACATTGGAGCAGATCCACGATCTATTGTTGTCAATATCATGGAAAAAAACACTCAACACCCTGTCGTCCTCTTGGATGATACTGCCTTCCACTACCCGAGGGTCCCAAAGAACCATGAGCCCCCCTGACGTTCCTCTAGCCGGTTTAAACACCATTTCCCCTTGACTCCACATCTTTTTTGCTATTGATTTTGATTGGGCTTCGTCTAATTTTGTTTCTTGCAACATCAAAATTGTTGGATTGTATTGCCTTCTTAGCGAACTAACCACTCTCTGAGTGGGCCGGCCATTGAGGCCTCTCACATTCCATGAGAGAACCTTCATTTAGATTGTTTAGAGTTTTTCCCCTTCCCCCTTCCCTGAGGAGGTTTTCCTGATTTGTTATCTTCGAGCCCTGGGATAACTTGTTGTATCAGAGTTTTTTGTTTACCGCTGGCAATCTCATTGTCAGTCCTCATTCTGTTGTGCTCTGCATTTGAAATCCTCCCCTTCTTTCTCTCACAGCCATAGTCAATAGGTGACTTGGTCGTACTCCTGGTCTTCTTGGGGCTAAATTGTGGGGGATCTAACTGTTGTAGAACCGGACTCACGCATTCCTCAAAATCATCCATTTCTACCAGCTCAGTCCTTGATTCTAACTCCTCCATATTTTTCCTGTATTCTCCTGATTTTTGAAAAGAATCTTCTAGATGGTTTGGCGGGCTTCTGGCTATGATGTTGGGGAGGTCTGGTTTCGAAGACTCAATCTCCTCCACCCTTTTTCTATATTCTCTGGGGCTTAGCCTTACCCCTCCCTGGGGGTTTGAGGGGTTATTTGTTATGGGATTTGATGGACCCGCCCTTGATGGGGATTCTAGGGTTTCAGGGAGTTCACATTGCCTGTTTCCCTCTTCTAATTCCTCGCTCTCCCCTTCTACCGTTAGATCGGCTAAAATATTGAACTTATTTGAGCTTGGAAATTTAGGGCTTACCTGATTTTCCTGTTCTTCGTTGAGATGATGCTTGCCTTTGCTCTGATTTTTGCCCTGCACCCTGATTGTCCTTCTCCTGATAAAAGTAGTTCTTTTTAAATGGCCTAAGCCCTCCTTTGCCAACAGGGCCTCTTTTTTGAGGGGGGTTCCTAGGAAACCCATTCTCATTTGCATGTTTGCCTTCCGATCTGTGGTTGTCTCTGCTGGCTGCTAGAGTAGGGCACTGATTTTGTAGGTGGCCTTGGGATTTACACTCAGGGCAAAAAGCTGGCTTGTTTTCATATTCCACCGCCTGTTTTCTTAGGTAGTTGCCGTACTCTAGCTCCACAACATTTGGCAGCTCAGATTCAAGATTAGCGTTGACGCATAGTCTTGCATGTGTCATCCTTGTCCTAGCCAAGGTTGCATGATCTATGGACACCAGTTCTCCGATCGTTCTGGCGATGCCATGCAGCCAATACTCGTTGAAAAACTGAGCTGGTAGGTTGGGGAGCCGAACCCAAATGGGAGCAGTATTGATATTCTATTTTTCAGGGTCAAAATCCTCCCCCCATTTCCTGAGGAAAAGACTGCGTTTCCCTAAAAACCAGGGTCCTCCAGTGAGAACGCGGTTCGCATCCTCCTTATTGTTAAATCTTATGATAAAAAACCCCCTGGACAGGGCAACAACCTCCATACTACCCAACGTTCTCCATTTGGATAGGGCCCAGGACCGAATAGTTTCTATATCTGGCCTTCCACCCAGAAACTTGCCCACTAATGAAAACTCTTCCATGGCTAAACATGGCCCCATCGAATCAGTAGGTGCCATTATCCTGTTATTTACCGGGATGAGGGGCGGGAGTGAAAGAAAAAAACTCTTTCTCCCCTTGACAGTTTTCGCAAAGGACCGGCCTCCTCCGGGACCCGCACCGCCCATCTGGGTCCCTTTGTCCGGATCTTTTTGGGGAGGGTCGCGCTCTCTCTGGACAACCCCTCCTGCCGCCGCTGGCCTCCCATCCTCTGGATCCTCGCCTGGGTCAATCTCGAGGGTCCTACCCAAACCCTCTGAGCCTTCTCTGCTCTTCCCGCCTAAAAAATTCGAAATTTCTCCGCTGCTCCTCTCCTCCATTTCTGATGTGGAACCAAGAAAGTATTGACTTGAATGAGCAGAGCCAATTCTTGATTGATTATCATCAAATCCCTTAGTAAGCAAGGATTTGTATTTTTGGAAGGTACCCTTGCATTGAGACTTCTACACAAGATCTATGGAAGCTAAATGGAAGGGATGCCACAAAGATTATGACTATGTCATATAGTTCTTGATTTCCCCAAAAAGGCTGCACACCATGAAAGGGAGGAAATGAAGAGGGCATTGAATTGACTTTGTGACGAAAACTAATGTTTTCTAGCTTTGAAACATTGCCTAAAGAAGTGAATCATATCTCCTCTTGGCCACATGACACCTAAACACAAATTGAATCTGAAATCCCAAACTTACGAAGGCGATCTTTGACAGGTAGCCTTTGATCACGTGATGCCTAAACACAAATCAAATCTAAAATCCCAAACTTACGAATGTGATCTTGACAAGTAGCCTTGGATGTCAAAGAAACCATCCCAAGACATTATGTTTCAAGGAAGATAGTGCCTTCCAAATGGGTCTTGCCATGGCTGAATTACATTCTCTTCAATAAGGTCCTCATTAGTGTAGTTACCATTTAAAAGAACTATAACGAATTATTTGACAAAGTTTTAGAAAGACTTCTCTATCTGCAACACCTAAAATTTTTCTTGACTTGAGTCTCTTTGAGAATGCCATTGCAAGGGCTTGTGTTTTCACAGATCTTCCCAAAGAAGTACCATTTTTTGCAAGTTTATGGATAGTACTATTTTCCCAAGCAACCAAAGGAACTCCTTTGAACCCTTCTCTTTTGCATAAAAAAAATTCTTGATGACCCTTTCTAGAATGAAATAGACAAGAAGAAATAATGAAAGAACAAAATTTCATTAATTTCTCCAGGTGATTGAAATAGTTCAAGTGGACTCAAATATTACACCTGGTTATAATAGCCTGGGAGCTAGAAATTGTGCTTCAAGGAATACAAAGTACAAGAGTACAAAAGACAAACTTCAACCTTGATAGGTAGAAAAAGTCTTTGTGTAGATGTTATGGTGTGGGAATATATATATCTTGTATAGCACACATAATACAAGCAAAATCTATGCATGTAATAATGAGTCTCAAACTATCATAAAAAATCCACTATTGGAAGAGGTGAAATCCACTATTGGAAGAGGTGGATTGTTAGTTGAGGACTTAGAGAGGAATCTAGAAATTCATGTTTGTATGAAACTCTTGGGTTGTGGGCATGGGTGATGTTGATTGCCTTATTATATGTGGAGAAGATCACTAGGTAGCGTCTCTATGGGGAAGGCATTGTCTCACAACTCTAACCCCATCCAAGGAGGATGTAGTTGTATTGTTTGAGGGATGCTTAGTGCCACTCGCTACTAGAAGAGGTGATAGGAGATAATAAACTGAGTTCTTCGTTGAGCTTATGAGAGCGCCTTCAAAGATTGTTTTCTATGGGCAATCACTTTTCGAAATTATAGATACAAGCGCCTTAGGTCAGATATTTAAAGAAGTCAAAAAATGACTCCATGAGTACCTCATTCTGATCTCATTGTACTTGGGGTACTTGAAGATAAAGTGGTTCAGTCTACACCTATTGTGTGGAGCAAAGGTTGCAAATACTATCTTGGGAATGTGATGGTTAGCCTTGACATTGAGCTGATGGGAGCATACCTTTATTTGACTAAAAGCGATCTTGAGGACATTTTACCAATGATACCTGACATAATTGGGGCAAGTGATGATGTAATCTACAATCTGCGTAAAATGCTCAATGTAGAAGCCCTTGGAGCCAAAAGTCTAAAGAAGAGAGATCCACATAGTTTGATTGTATTTTTGGTAGATATTCTCCCTAATAGTCTTGTGAACAAGGGGTGGGGTGACGGGGTGGGAAAGGCGATATATAGAAATTCAAATAGAATGGGGAAGAAGGCTAGTCTCTAAATACCAATATTATTGACAAAGGAGAGCTCTTTTGTAGAGAGAGAATAGGGAATGCGTCTCTCTGTTGACTTGAAACACAATTCCTCATGAATAGTCAATAGATATAGAAAGCAAGTCTAAATATGCTCTAGGCGATGCATCATTTCAGAGGCATTTTTGAAGTTATGAAAATAATCGAAAACCTTATAGGACCTAGTTTGAGCCTCCTTGATGATAGCATACATGGTGAAGATATGGTTTGTTATCTCTAATCCTCTTTGAAAATCAACCTTATGGTTTGTTAGCTTGGACATATTTGTGCCAAATCATAACGGGCTTGAAATTTTTAAAATCATTGGAGCCTCCAAACTCCAAAGTTATAGATTGAATGAATAACATGTTCAAATGTAATGAGAGGAAAGCTACAACAAATATCCTCATTAAATAGTAGTGGAGTGGAATAAACTTGATGTTCACACAATGACACTGAGAGGGGGGGGGTGAATCAGTGTAGTTATTTAACTTCAAAACAACGAGCATTCAAAGACCGAAGCACGTAAAACTTATAAAACCGGAAGAACAAAATGAGAGCACACCACAACACACAATATAACGAGGTTCACCAATTTGGCTACTCCTCAAAAATTAACTCGCTTGGACTTCAATCCAAATCCAGTCTTTGCAAAATTTCAATTTTACAACTTCTTTACCAAGCATCCACCGGAAGGAGCACCAACCCCCGTAATTTTCTGCTGCAACGGATGGAGCACCAACCCCTAGTACCAAGCACCAACTTGGACTGCAATTCTAATCAAATCAAAATGACATAAAAATGTCTTCACTACTAACTCGACCCTGACTGGTCTGTAATTTTAACAACCTCTGCACAATCTCATGTCTCTGCTTATTTCTCTATACAGACCCTCTTTTCGCAGCAATTCACTTCTTACTGCAACAACTTCTATCTTTATTCAACAATTTCTCTTTACAGCTATTCATTTATATACATCCAATCCGGCACGCAGTCGAATCATATACCCAACTGTTCGAATTCTTTTCTCCTGCAAATAAGTGGTTGTTCGAAAACGACTGTTCGAAACCCTACAATACGGCGTTTCGATTTCTTTTGGTATGGCTGTTTTGAGTGCTGCAAACATATCTTCTCGAAAAGCATATCTCGATCCTTCATATTCGGCTCTTTGAATACAAGCAAAATGTCTGTTCGATTCCATGAGTGCGACCGTTCGAAAGCTAAAAAAACTTTTCGAAAACCTTTCGATAATTTATATTTGATTCTTCGAATACATGCAAACGGCTGTTCGAATGCATGACTAACACTTGTCAATCTGTAAACTGCAGATTTGACATCAGTTACATTTTATGTAACCGGCTGCATGATGTCTTTTATGACACGTGTCACCATGCATGCTTTTCGGCTTTTACCTGCCAACCTGTCGCTTTGTCGCGATATCGCGACATTTTTAACTTATGCTGACGTCACCCTGAAGGTTGTCGCGAAATCGCGACGTTTCCGGCTTCCAGTGGCTTTTCTTTCATCCTGTCGCGAAATCGCGACACTTTTCAACTTTGCTGACGTCATCATCCTTCTTGTCGCGAAATCGCGACGTTTTCGACTCTTGCTGACGTCATCATCCTGCTTGTCGCGAAATCGCGACACTTCCGGCTTCCGTACACTCTTCTTTGCCAGCAGCAGCGAAAAAGGAACATGTCGCGAAATCGCGACACTTTGCTCTTCCGTACAACTCTCCTTGCCAACTCCAGCGAAAATGGAACATGTCGCGAAATCGCGACACTATGCTTCATGCAATGGCGAAATTTTTACATCTTTGTGCCTTGTGTTTTCACCTTGCCTCTTTTCATGAAATTTTGACTTGTAATATCATTGCTGCATCTTTCAGTTCTACACTTTTGACTAGTAGCGAAATCGCTACTCCTTAGTTTCCCTTTGTTTCAACATGTAGCGCCATCGCTACACCTTAGTTTCTCTTTGTTTCAACATGTAGCGCCATCGCTACACCTTAGTTTCTCTTTGTTTCAACATGTAGCGAAATCGCTACACCTTCTTCTTGTGAATTTTTACTTGTGTCGAAATCGTTGCATCTCAGTTTTCTTAACTTCCGATTTGTAGCGAAATCGCTACACCTTTGTTTCCATACATTTCCAGCTGTGCTTTGAAATGCGAAACTTTAACATGCATGGAAATCGCTACTCTCTTCATTGCAAGCTCCTTTCCTCCATTTATGTCGCGAAATCGCGACACATTTTCTCTCTCCTCAGCGAAAACTCGACATGTCGCGACATCGCGACATTTTGGCGTGCATTTTCTCTCTCCTGCTTTTTGTCGCGAAATCGCGACACATTTTCTCTCTCCTCAGCGAAAACTCGACATGTCGCGACATCGCGACATTTTGGCGTGCATTTTCTCTCTCCTGCTTTTTGTCGCGAAATCGCGACACATTTTCTCTCTCCTCAGCGAAAACTCGACATGTCGCGAAATTGCGACATTTTGGCGTGCATTTTCTCTCTCCTGCTTTTTGTCGCGAAATCGCGACAGAAAACATGTCGCGATATCGCGACAGTTTTCTTCCTTGTCTCTTTCTGCCAATTTCTGAATTTGGATCACCTCTGTTTTGCTTGAAACTTTCTGCACCTGATCCGATCGACCTCCGAACCGCATCAATCGCATCAATCTGTCTGTGTTGACAACAATGACAATACTTTCTCAATGCTTTTGCTGCACCTTGCTCAACAATCTCCCCCTTTGGAATTGTTGGCAACACACAACAACCTTGCTCAACTTCTTCTCCCCCTTTGCCAATAATACCAAAGGGCTGCTGCAGACTCCCCCGAGTCTCTCGTACACCATTCTCAGGAAAATATTGTTATAGTTAGCAAAAATCATAAATATAAACAAAACTATAAGTATAGGCATGCATGCACCCATTGAGAATGTGATCCCTAATGATAGTCAGTTCTTGGGAATTGTGACCACTCCCAACTTATTCCTAAGGTACTCAAAAACATCCTTGGGCAATGGTTTTGTGAATATATCAGCTACTTGCTCTGTAGTTGGAACAAAATCCAACTTGACTTCTCCTTCTGCAACTTTATCCTTCAAAAAATGATATCGGATTGCAATGTGTTTGGTTCTTGAATGCATAACTGGATTTTTGGATATGTTGATAGCACTAGTGTTATCACATTTTATTGATATTGGCTCTTTGAAGTGGATACCAAGATCTTTCAAAGTTTGTCTCATCCATAATATCCGTGTACAGCAAGTTGTGGCTGCAATGTATTCTGCCTCTGCAGTGGATAGAGAGACTGATTCTTGTTTCTTGCTGTGCCATGCTACCAACTGTCTCCAAGATAAAATGCTCCTCCACTTGTACTCTTCCGGTCATCAATGCACCCTGCCCAATCTGCATCAGAATATGCAATCAAAGTGAAGTCTTTGCCTTTTGGGTACCACAACCCATAATCCATGGTACCTTTGAGGTACCTGAAGATCCTTTTTACAGCTGTGACATGAGTTTCTTTGGGACTTGCCTGAAATCTAGCAACCATGCATACTTGCTCGTAGTATATCCGGTCTAGTAGGCTGTTAAATACAGCGAGGCTTCCAATCATAGACCTGTACATTGTTTGATCCACATCTGGAGATTTATCATCCTTGCTCAACTTGCGACCTGTTGTCATGGGAGTGCTGACCGGTTTCTTGTCTTCCATTGTGAACTTTTTCAGCATTTCTTTTACATATTTAACTTGAGAAATAAAAATGCCTTTTTCATTTTGATTGACCTGCAGTCCTAAGAAATAAGAAAGTTCACCAATCATTGACATCTCAAATTCTTTTTTCATTTTAATTGATGTCTTTGCAGGTATTCATCCATGCTGCTGCCAAATATTATGTCATCTACATAAACAACAAGAACAATAAGATGACCCTTCTCTGTTTTGACATATAAGTTGCTATCCACCAAACCTTTCTTAAACCCTTGTTTAATTAGATAATTATCCAGCCTTGCATACCATGCTCGGGTGCCTGTTTTAATCCATATAAAGCTTTCTTTAACCCTCGCAAACAAAATCTGGATTGTCACCAAGTTGGAAGCCATCCGGTTGTTCAATGTAAACCTCTTCTTCTAGTTTTCCATTCAAAAATGCTGATTTTACATCCATTTGATATACTTTGAAGTTTTTATGAACTGCTAATGCCAAAAACATTCTGATTGCCTCTAGTCTGGCTACCGGTGCAAAAGTTTCTTCAAAATCAATGCCTTCAACCTGAGCATAGCCTTTACATACCAATCTTGCCTTATTTCTGACAACCTGCCCATCTTCATTCAATTTATTTCTAAAAACCCATTTAGTGCCAATTATGTTTTTATTTGTTGGTCTAGGTACTAATTCCCAGGTATTGTTTTTCTCTATCTGATCTAGTTCTTCATTGATTGCCTTCATCCAACTTTCATCGTGCTTGCTTCAGCAACATCTTTAGGTTCAATACTAGATAACAGAGAATAGTTCCTCACTGCTGTTCTTCTTGTCTAAATACCATCTGTGGGATCCCCAATAATCTGTTCACTTGGATGATTTTTCTGCCAATTGCCTGTTTTAAATTTCCTGTTTTCTTCTTCTTCAGATTCAGTTTTTACACCATCTGGATCAATTTTCTGATTCTTCTCTGTTTCTTTTTCATCATCACCTTCAATGACTTCTTCATACATAGGGTAGTTTTCTTGATAAGTAGTTTCTTGTTCTCTACCTTCATCAACTTTCACATCAGCACTTTCAACAATTTTCTTCAACCTCTTGTTGTAACATGTGTAGGCCTTGCTTTTTGTTGAGTAACCAAGAAAGATACCTTCATCAGCTCTATCTTCAAATTTACCGAGGTTATCTTCAGTCCGTTTTATGTAGCACTTGCTGCCAAATACTTTGAAATGTCTTGCTGTTGCCTTTCTGCCAAACCACAACTCATAAGGTGTTTTGCTTTCATGTGGTCTCAGCATGCACCTGTTTTGAATGTAAACTGCAGTATGAACTGCCTCTTTCCAAAATCTGTCAGCTATTTTGTTTTCTGCCAGCATTGTCCTTGCCATTTCCTGCACTGTTCTATTCTTCCTTTCTACAACACCATTCTGCTGAGGTGTCCTAGCTGCTGAAAACTGTCTTCTTATCCCATGTTTTTGACAGTATTCTGCAAATTCTTCGGAGATAAACTCTCCTCCCCTGTCTGATCTTAGGCATTTAATTCTTTTTCCTGATTGATTCTCAACAAGATTTTTGAAGGTTTTAAACATCTCAAAGGCTTCCGACTTGAGTTTCGTAAATAGTACCCATGTCATTCTTGAGTAGTCATCTATACATAGCATAAAATATTTGTGTCCATTTATGCTTTCGGTTCTCATGGGTCCACATAGATCGGTGTGAATTAGTTCTAATGGCTTGCTAGTGAAGTATTCTTTTGCTTTGAAAGTGGCTCTGGTTTGTTTTCCCTTTTGGCATGACTCACAGATGCTATTTACAGGTTTGCCAATGTTTGGTATATCTCTAACTGCTCTTTTTGAATTGATTTTTGCCGGATTGTCAAAACTAATATGCCCAAGCCTCTTGTGCCATAGCCGCTTTTCATCTTCCCGTCCAATCAAGCATGTTCCTTCTACGGTTTCGAAAGTGTATACAAATTTCCGAAGTTCTCGATCCAGTGGCTATTAACTTTCCATTTTTTGTCTTTCTTACTTCACGACCCTCCTTCTTGAAGATTACATCATGACCTCTGTCACATATTTGACTTACACTTAGCAAGTTATGCTTCAGGCCAATTACAAACAAGACTTCTTTTGATTTTATATTGCCATCACTGATCTTGACTGATCCCTTTCCAACAATATTTGCTCCATCATTATTTCCAAATTTCACAGAACCACCTTCATAATTCTGTAAATTCTCAAACTTTTGCTTGTCACCTGTCATGTGACTGGAACAACCACTGTCAAGTATCCAAGGTGCTGATTTGTTCTGAGCTTGAAAAGCGATCTGGACAATCAAAGATTCCTTTTCTTTCCATTCTGGTTTGATAGCAGATTTTGCTACTTGTTTTGCCTTTGTCCTTTCATTAGCATGTGCCTGTTTTTCAGGAAATTTCTGGTTTTGTTTCAACCCACTTGGCTGAGATTTTCTACCTTGATAATTATTTGATGCAAAAGTGCTTCTACAGTTTCTAGCAATATGTCCAAAATTATGACAATTATAACATTCAACTGCATAATTCATTAAATGAGAAAAAACATTTCTGCTGGTAAAATTCCTTTGAGATACATTATGCCCGCAATCTGAAATCTTATGGCCATAAGCATTGCATTTAAAACAATAACCAGAAAATGCATGATTAAACCCTGGGTGCCGGTCTTTGCCAGTTTGAAGTAGGAGCCATGACTCTTCTCCTCCTTGGATGTGTGACTTTTGTGAATCCATATTTGTCAGTATTCTTCTTGAATCTGGCATTATTGTTTTCTTTTGCATGATTTGGTTTTTCTGGTTCAACCCTGATCTTTTCTTCTTTCTTTATGGGTTCTATATTCAAGTTCTTTGAATCCTTTGAAGATTCTCCTTCATCAAAGCCTAAACCAAATTTTATGCCATAAGGCCTTTGGTTATTTAACATTTTATCCAGACTTTACAAGTACTTTCTTCAAACTTATGAAAACAGTTCAATTTTCTATTCATCTCCTCTAACCGCATCCTTAACTTAACAATGTCTTCCTCTAGCTTGCCGCATTCAACCTGTCTTTACGATTAATTGTTCATCAAGAACTTCGGACATTTTCTTGAATTCCTCTGTCTGTATTTTCAGATTGTTTATTATGTCTGTGGCATTCTCTAATTTCTTTGAAAATTTCTTATTCTTCTTCCTTTCTGCACTCAACTCTTCAAGTGCAGCAACCAATTCTCCTTCCAAATAAACTTCAACTTCATCCTTGGAATTTTCATCACCTTCCTGATTTTTCTCTCGTTCTTTCTTCTTCAAGTGCCATGAACAGAGCTTCACCTCCTTCTTCTTCGGACTCCTCATCCGTGCTTTCTTCGAACTGCGACATTCTTGGTTATGAAGCTTTTCTTCTTGAAGTTGTTCTTTCTGAAATTTTGTTTCTTCTTCCAGTCACCTTTTTCTTGGTGTGAACCTTCACCATTTTTGGTTCTCTCCTGCATTGGACATTTGGCTGCAAAATGACCGACTCCTCCACAATTGAAGCATTTAAAAGATAGCTTCCCTCTATATTTTCCTTTTCCTTTTGTGAGTTTCCGAACAAAATTGGCTTCTGTTTCATCCAGTGTTCCTTCATCCTCAGATTCATGTTCAGCTTTTACATTCTTGTGTGCTTTAAAAGTCGCTTCTCTGTTTGTAGACTTGGTTTGTCCTATTCTCATTTCATATGCTGTCAGGGAACCATGCAACTCATCCATGCTGAAGTTGTTTAGATCTTTTGCCTCTTCTATTGCAGAGACTTTGGAATTAAATCTTTTGTGAAGTGTTCTGAGAACCTTTTTCACAACAACTGCATCATCAATTTCTTCACCGAGTCCTCTGATTGCATTAATAATTCCGTTGACTCTCAGCATATAAGTCTCAATGTTTTCATCTTCATTCATTTGCAGTGCTTTGAACTGTGCTCGATGAGTTTGCGGTTTTGCTTCCTTAATCTTACTGTCTCCTTCATGGATGCTCTTCAGTTTATCCCACGTCTTTTGCTGATTTACAACTCATGACTCTTATCAGTTCACCGTCAACAAGCCCACACATTATGGCATTCTTAGCTTTGGAGTTGTTCTCAAATTTCTTTTTCTCAGCAGTATCTGTTGGAGGAGTAGTGGGTGCTATGTATCCACTATCTACAGAATCCCAAATATCATATCCCAATGCACTCAGATATGTTTGTTAGCTTGGACATATTTGTGCCAAATCATAACGGGCTTGAAATTTTTAAAATCATTGGAGCCTCCAAACTCCAAAGTTATAGATTGAATGAATAACATGTTCAAATGTAATGAGAGGAAAGCCACAACAAATATCCTCATTAAATAGTAGTGGAGTGGAATAAACTTGATGTTCACACAATGACACTGAGAGGGGGGGTGAATCAGTGTAGTTATTTAACTTCAAAACAGCAGCATTCAAAGACTGAAGCACAGAAAACTTATAAAACTAGAAGAACAAAATGAGAGCACACCACAACACACAATATAACGAGGTTCACCAATTTGGCTACTCCTCAAAAATTAACTGCTTGGACTTCAATCCAAATCCAGTCTTTGCAAAATTTCAATTTTACAACTTTTTTACCAGCATCCACTAGAAGGAGCACCAACCCTTGTAATTTTCTGCTGCAACAGATGGAGCACCAACCCCTAGTACCAAGCACCAACTTGGATTGCAATTCTAATCAAATCAAAATGACATAAAAATGTCTTCACTACTAACTCGACCCTGACTGGTCTGTAATTTTAACAACCTCTGCACAATCTCATGTCTCTGCTTATTTCTCTATACAGACCCTCTTTTCGCAGCAATTCACTTCTTACTGCAACAACTTTATCTTTATTCAACAATTTCTCTTTACAGCTATTCATTTATATACATCCAATCCGGCACGCAGTCGATTCATATACCCAACTGTTCGAATTCTTTTCTCCTGCAAATAAGTGGCTGTTCGAAACGATCGTTCGAAACCCCGCAATACGGCGTTTCGATTTCTTTTGGTATGGCTGTTTTGAATGCTGCAAACATATCTTCTCGAAAAGCATATTTCGATCCTTCATATTCGGCTCTTTGAATACAAGCAAAATGTCTGTTCGATTCCATGAGTGCGACCGTTCGAAAGCTAAAAAAAACTTTTCGAAAACCTTTCGATAATTTATATTTGATTCTTCGAATACATGCAAACGGCTGTTCGAATGCATGACTAACACTTGTCAATCAGTATCGCAGATCTGACATCAGTTACATTTTATGTAACTGGTCGCATGATGTCTTTTATGACACGTGTCACCATGCCTGCTTTTTCGGCTTTTACCTGCCAACCTGTCGCCTGTCGAGATATCGCGACATTTTTAACTTATGCTGACGTCACCCTGAAGGTTGTCACGAAATCGTGACGTTTCCGGGCTTCCAGTCGCTTTTCTTTCATCCTGTCGCGAAATCGCGACACTTTTCAACTTTGCTGACGTCATCATCCTTCTTGTCGCGAAATCGCGACGTTTCCGACTCTTGCTGACGTCATCATCCTGCTTGTCGCGAAATCGCGACACTTCCGGCTTCCGTACACTCTTCTTTGCCAGCAGCAGCGAGGAACATGTCGCGAAATCGCGACACTTTGCTCTTCCGTACAACTGTCCTTGCCAACTCCAGCTGAAAATGGAACATGTCGCGAAATCGCGACACTATGCTTTATGCAATGGCGAAATTTTTACATCTTTGTGCCTTGTGTTTTCACCTTGCCTCTTTTCATGAAATTTTGACTTGTAATATCATTGCTGCATCTTTCAGTTCTACACTTTTGACTAGTAGCGAAATCGCTACACCTTAGTTTCCCTTTGTTTCAACATGTAGCGAAATCGCTACACCTTAGTTTCTCTTTGTTTCAACATGTAGCGAAATCGCTACACCTTAGTTTCTCTTTGTTTCAACATGTAGCGAAATCGCTACACCTTCTTCTTGTGAATTTTTACTTGTGTCGAAATCGCTGCATCTCAGTTTTCTTAACTTCCGATTTGTAGCGAAATCGCTACACCTTTGTTTCCATACATTTCCAGCCGTGCTTTGAAATGCGAAACTTTAACATGCATGGAAATCGCTACTCTCTTCATTGCAAGCTCCTTTCCTCCATTTATGTCGCGAAATCGCGACACATTTTCTCTCTCCTCAGCGAAAACTCGACATGTTGCGACATCGCGACATTTTGGCGTGCATTTTCTCTCTCCTGCTTTTTTTGCGAAATCGCGACACATTTTCTCTCTCCTTAGCGAAAACTCGACATGTCGCGACATCGCGACATTTTGGCGTGCATTTTCTCTCTCCTGCTTTTTTGTCGCGAAATCGTGACACATTTTCTCTCTCCTCAGCGAAAACTCGACATGTCGCGAAATCGCGACATTTTGGCGTGCATTTTCTCTCTCCTGCTTTTTGTCGCGAAATCGCGACAGAAAACATGTCGCGATATCATGACAGTTTTCTTCCTTGTCTCTTTCTGCCAATTTCTGAATCTAGATCACCTCTGTTTTGCTTGAAACTTTCTGCACATGATCTGACTGACCTCTGAACTGCATCAATCTGTCTGTGTTGACAACAATGACAATACTTTCTCAATGCTTTTGCTGCACCTTGCTCAACAAAACTAAGGGCTCCAACCTATATTTCAGAAACTCAGCTTGAAGCCCTTCACAATTAACAATATAACTTTGTGGTGGCTCTCATGATATCTTTGGACAAAGAAAGTACCAAAAGTTTTGGAGAGGTGACTTGGATGGTAGGTTGGGATGGGATGTCATAGAGAGAAGTGTCGATGGCTAGGGGTGGGAGTTCTCATGTGATGAGGGTATGCAAAAATGTATTTGGAAAATTATATAGGGCATCAAGGAATTCATTTCCTCAAGAAACGAGAAACTCATGTTTTTTTGCATGTGAGGAGATAATGATACTCTTTAGAAGCAGGACCATGGGTTGAGACAGAAAAGCTTTTTATGCTTGATTTTATTATTCTCATCATATTTGCATTTTGCAGGACAAGATTTAGGAGTGCGGATGCTTTCAGCAATGGACTGTCACAAGGGAAAGTATCAAAGATAGCCTTGCCTAAGTCATTTGGGAGAAATTCATATTTAGCTGCAACTGAGGTTGTAGAAATTTTATAATACCTTGACATAAGCTAGGATAGGGTGTGTAATATGACAACAATGTACCCTACATTGAAGCATATATATGTATCAGTAGTTGTAGGACTTGAGGAAAGGAGAGGATGGATTGATGAGGAAATAACAAAAGTAAATGCTATTAATGCGTGGTTGGCTAGTGGAAGCTTGATAGAAACATGGAAATGATGAATATGATGAACAAAGGGCAATCAACAATGCCCACACACTAGCCATGTTGATGCAAGTAAAACCACTTGACCGTGCAAAGCAAGGTAGGCTATTAAGGATCAAGTGGCCGACTCAAACAACTAGAGGAAGTGTATCCCATAGACACTAACAAGATGTTGTCCATTAGTGGAATTACTCCAAATTACAAATTCCTCCGCACGTGGTTCAAAAATACAAAACTCATCCTTTGTAAGGTCAGGCAATGAATTCACCCATGCGGAAAATGTTGCTCAAAGAAGAGTACATAGAAATTTGTTGGGTAAAAGTTGAGATATGGGTTATGATTTGTGTAGATGAAGATGAGGGCGTCGAACAAATGTAGCTTATGGTAATGAAAAGTGGAATGGCATGAATTGGAGCATTCATTTAAGTCAACCAATGGCTCCAATAACTAGTGTTCGCTATCAGTGGAGGATGAACACTATGTAAAGAATGTAACTTATCAAATGCAGCTATGATCTATTGGTTTTATTGGAAATATGGATAACAAAAGGAATACCTAGATATCAAAAACCTACAAAATACAACATAGTGAAGCGGTTTTAAACTGCTTGTTGTAGTCCCTCCCTTCCTCTCGAAGTGGATGCTTCCATAGTTGGTTGAGGCTCCTCAGGCCCATACTATTCCATTTCCTCCAATCACTGAGCATGTTCTGTTTCTGCCAACAATGTCTCAACTCTCAATCTCATATTTAGTGAACAATATCCTCTCCACCATCGACAACCCAATTTGAAAGTGGATCCATTTCATCAAAATCAATTGCATCAAATTTTTTTTCGATCTCTCCACTTGTTTGACACAAAGTCAGAGATTGTATTGCATGATGGCGAGGTCATTGAGGTGCTCCTAGGTTAATCTATTGTGCTTCTTGATGTGTATGGCCTCAAATAGAGACCGATTGTGCTCACACCTACAAGCACTAAAAGTCTGATTCAAAATGCAAATGACAATCCTTTGAAGATCTGTTCTAGCACCATAATCTTCCCACCACAAATCTGCAAAAATATTTTTTTATAAATTATAAAGTTACCTTTGTAATTTTGTAAATTATAGGTAAAGTTCAACTAAAGAAGTTCAAAAAATTAAAATTTATTGCATGTCTGCAAGGACTTTCTTGATTCACTACAAAAAGGGGGTGAAAACAGTCTCTCTTGAGCTGTTTTGTATGCTTGTAACATGGTGGGGATAAGGCCATGTTTGGCTGGGTCATCTATCATATTTTTAATGCAACCTCTTCATCATTGTGAAAATCGTAACATAAAAAGAATCAGGGGTTCAAGACATATTACACAAAGAGGTCGACGGAGTTGCCTCATCCATCTCTTATCAACAATTGCGAAATGGGGATCATATTTGGCTTATTTCCGCCATAGTAATTTTAGATGGCCTCTTTTGCCCTATCCGTGGTGTCATAAATATCCCGTTGGCAATTTATCGCCATCTACAAGCTAAAGAACCTTAACCAAAAGATATGTCACCTGAAATTGAACAACGAAAATTAATTATTAAAAATCAATAATAACTCATAAATAAATTTAATTCAATTAAAAAAATTAAAAATTACTAAAACTAAAAATTTCTATAATGCCCTCCATGTTGTTTAGAGTAATCGGTGGCGAGTGAGGAGTTTCACACCCTAAACCAAGGTTCAAATCTCATGTGTAAACCTTAACATTTTATGAAATGACATCAGCTCAATTGGTTAAATTCCTCGACTTTCAAGGAAGAGAGTTAGGTTCGAATCTTGCCAAGAAATACATGCATGGTAGCCAAGTTGTTGTAATACCATTATGTGATCATGATGTAATATGGGTTGTCTGGCCTGTTTTAATCCCATATAACTTATTAAAAAAAATCTAGAAAGCCAAATAATTACCTTGATTATTTCTTCCAAGTGCAACCAAAATGCGAATCGGGTGACACATGGGCGAAGCATTTCCCTCCCATCATTGTGCTCTCTTATCAAGCTGGGCACCTATGTGTGGTGATAGATTTATCTAGTGATAGATTTGTCAATGCCCTCAAGAATGAGGTCAATGCAATGGGTGACACATGGGCTCCAAAAACGAGGAGTTCGTGTACATTTACATAGGCCGCAGCGTTGTCTATCATTACTTGGACAACATTCTCCACTTCTAGTTTGAGCACAACTTCCTCCAACAAACAAAACAAGAGTTGAGTGTTCTTCACCTTTCACTAGGCATCAACAAACTTCAAAAAGACCATGGATCCACTTGAATAAATTGAGGAGGGTGTGATTCCTCGCATCTGTCCATTCATCGGATAAAATGTTGCACCCTTTTTGTCTGCCACAGCTGCCTTTTCTCTTCTATAAGTGCATGTGTGTTTTTGATACATTCCTCCAATAAAGGCCCATTGCAATCTTCTATGGTAGGGGGCTTCATGCCTCTGCTAACCTCGCCTAGTGCCCTCACCAAAGCTTCCCAATAAGGGCTGTTCACTACATAAAGTAGTACCAGAAATTTGCTGTCATAGTTCAGGCTTCCTTCATTTTCACCTTACCCCATGCAGTATTCCTAAAGGTTGTGTGCCTCATATTTAAGGGAGGAAACAAAAACCCTCTTTTGCTTGTACTGTCTCCCTAGGACAGCGTTGGATGCGAGGGCATAGGATGTTCTTTGATGGAGTACTAGGAACTTCCTCATATTCGAGCTCATCCTCATGAAAAAAGTCCCTACGCCCTACCCCAGCTCTAGCTACAATTTTTTTTCTTTTGGCCTAACTTTTGCTTTTTGGTGCTCATCCAAGCCTTGACCTTGTTTTGGATTGTTTCGTCCACTACTGGACATTTCTCTAGATTGTGGCCTCCAACCATAGCAATATGAAATTTGAGGAGATAGATGCTTCCTCTCATTGCTTTTGTTGTAATACTTGCAGAAAACCTGATTCGATAAAATCCCTTTTCTACCATGTTTCCACATCGGGTCCCTGTCGGGACTGGGAGTTGGCGGTATTGAATTTGGCTCATTGCTGCCCTGGCCCATTCCATGGCCCTCACCCAAAGATTCCATATAAAAAAGGGGTTAAGTGTTAAGAGTCTAAGACTTGGCCTTTAAGGCATTAGGAACAACAAATGAGAGAACCCAATGCAAAAAACCCTAAAAATGCTTTAAAAGAATGAATTCATATCTCTGAAAATCTGGCCCAATATGTGAAATCTTCCAAAAAAAGGTGTTAAATCTGTCAAATCCTTTTCCAAATGCGTTTGTCTTCAGACTTGTAATCAGGAGCAACAAAGAGAAGAAAGTGCAAAATTGAGCAGTTCCCCCTTTTTAAGGCCATTTTCTGCATTTTGCCTTGTACCCCTGCGAGTTTTTACAAGAAAACTGCGAGAAATGGGCTCTTTTTTTTGGGCGATTTCCCGGAAAAAAATCCCCAATCTCTCTGCTTCAAGAAACATGCACAATTAAATCATGAAGTCCAAACTTCCCTGAGAAAACAGAGAAATCTCAATTAATTACTGTTTTTTTCTAACTATGGGATGACCGATAACATTACCAGGCAATTCTCTCCCTTGAACAATAAGGAAAGAAAGCACCTAAGCATTAGCACTAATAGTTAGAGGATTAATATCGTTTCGGAACCAAGAAAGTATCTTGAAGCCTGGTAGTTTGATGCAAGAGCATCCAGGTCCACAAGCAATCTTGTGGATTTTGCAGCTGAAAAAGAATTTTTAATTTTATCCGGATAATTTAATATTTTATCTGGATCTGATTTTATAATATTTTGTCCGGATCTGATTTTATAATATTCTATCCGGATTGTAATGCATGTCAAAGAAATAATGTTTTATCTGGATATGATTTTACAATATTTTATCCCGATTGCAATGCATGTCAAAAAGTAATATTTTATCCATATCTGATTTTATTCTCACATGTCGGGGAAAATGGGTAAACGGGTCTATATAAGGCTGACCTTGTAATCATTTGAGATCATCTCTAGGCAAATTGAAGAGCTCTCCACAAATGTGTTGGCTGTGACATCTCCCATTTTTTTTAATTAAATGCGAGTAATTTGTTATTGTTCATTTTCTAGTTTGTAAACTTCTTGTGAGATATTTAGGCTGCTAGAAGAGTTTGTCTTTTATTGGACCCCCTCATCTAGACTGCATCATTTGGTATCAGAGCCCAATAAGGAGAAGACATCCACATAGTGGAAGACTGAGGGCACCTAGAAATGGTGATATAGTTGAAATGTTGAGAGGTATTACAACCAGATTGGATGCAATAGAGACAACACAAAGAAGGGGAGTACATGTTGAGGATGTAAGTGATGATGAAGAAGTTGAAGGTCAAAAGCCTAAAGGAAGACCAAATGGATGAGCCTAAGAGCAGATTTTTGAAGGCAATTTCGAAGATGAGTAGTAAACCAAAGTTGGATACTCCTTGCTATAGTGGAAGTCTAAATCCTAAGGATCTTATAGATTGGGTCATGAACATGGAGAAATAATTTGACTATGAGTTGATGGAGGACCCAAAAAAGGTGAAGTTTGCTTGCACTAGGCTAAAGGGTCATGCATCTGTGTGGTGGGATCATGTACAAACGAAGAGACAAAGAAAAGGCAAGGAGAAAATTAAATCTTGGGATAGAATGATAGTTATATTGAAGGCCAAATTCTTGCCATCAAATTATTAGATGAGTCTATTCAAGAAGTTGCAAAACTTAAAGCAAAAGGAGATGAATGTGAAAGACTACATGGAGGAATTTTACAAGCTCACCATTCGGGCTGGCCATATAGAGGATGATGAAGAGAAAATTTCAAGGAATGTTACTTCTATTCAAGATGAGTTTAGTATGATAAGATTGAGGTGAGTAGAAGAAGCCCATCAATGTGCTTTGAAGGCGGAGGAGAATGTTGGCAATTTTGGGTACCTTGGGTACATTGCATTTGCTCAAGTGTTTAAGTTGTCATTGATGTCAAGAAGCTTTCGAAGGAATTTGATGAAGGAATTTGATTTGATGTCAAATACTTTGTTTTGATGAAGGTTACGGCATGACAGTTTCAAAGGTCTTTGGCAAACTCCAAGTTGACGAGGTTCGAAAGAAAAGTGTAAGTTGGAAAAATGAGTAAGTTTGAAAAAGTGTCGCGATATCGCGACATGTCGCATTTTCGCGACCTAGGCAAGAGAGAGAAAGCTTTTTGGAAAAGTGTCGCGATATCGCGACATGTTGCAGTTTCGCGACTCATAGAGGAGAGAGAATGTTCGGAGTCAGAAATGTCGCGATTTCGCGACATATTGCAAAGAAGATTGTAAGGACGAAAAAGTGTCGCGATTTCGCGACATGTTGCCGGAGAGGGAGTCCGAAAGAAAAAGTGTCGCGATTTCGCGACAAGTTGCAGGAGAGGGAGTCCGAAAGGAAAAGTGTCGCGATTTCGCGATATGTTGCAGGAGAGGGAGTCCGAAAGGAAAAGTGTCGCGATTTCGCGACATGTTGCAGAAGAGAGAGTCCGGAATGTGACTTGTCGCGATTTCGCGACAAGTTCGAAGAGAGAGAAAGTAGCAAGATAAAGTGTCGCGATTTCGCGACATGCTACAGAAGTCAAAGTGAGAACTGTCGCGATTTCGTGACATGCAGCAAAACTCGAAGTGAGAACTGTCGCGATTTCGCAACATGCAGCAAAGGGAAGAGTCGGAAATGAGAACTGTCGCGATTTCGCGACAGGGTGCAAAGAAGACGTACGGAAGCTGAAAGCGTCGCGATTTCGCGACAGGCTGCAAAGAAATTGTACGGATGCAGGAAGTGTCACGATTTCGTGACAGGTTGAGATGGCAGCATTCAGTTGGAGAAAGTGTCGCGATTTCGCGACAGAAACTGGAAGCAGGTCTTTTATAGGAGAAGTGTCGGTTTACAGAAAGCAGATCTCACCAAAGTAATTCACTGCAAGACAGCTAGTGAAATGTGGAAATAGTTGCAGGTGGTTCATACAGGTGATGCAAATGTCAGAAAAGCCAAGTTGAGACATTTCAAAGGTATGTTTGAACAACTCAAGATGAATGGTGATGAAAAGATTAGTGACTACATGCTTCGTATGGATGAGTTTGTTAACTCCATGAAAGACTTAGGACTTGAGCTTGCTGAAAATGATGTTTGTGATAAGATTTTAAGATCTCTTCCTAATAGATTTAGTGAAAAGATTTCTGCTATTGAGGAAGCTAAAGATTTGGATAAACTGAAAAAGGATGAGCTTCATAGCATTCTTGCAGCATTTGAGTTGAGAACTCAGGTAAAGGTTGACGTCAAGAAAGAAGCAGCTTTCAAAGCTACCAAGAAATCCAAGGGTAAACAGCTTCAAGAGAGTGATGAGTCTTCTAGTGATGAAGAGGCATATTACAGCAAGAAAGGCAAGTTTTCTAGAAAGCACAAAAGCATGAAAAATATAAGATGTTTCAATTGTGGAAAGTTTGGTCTTTATGCTATTGACTATATTGTTTCCAAGAATGAAAGTGATGAAGAGAAACAGGATTCTAAGAGCAAGGATTCTGAAAAGCACAAGCATCACAGAAAGAACAAAGATGAGCACAGCAATCAAGGAAAAAGGTATTCTCACAAGCACAAGAAGAGTTTCTACCTGGACAAAGCAAGTAAGTGTTCGAGTAGTGATAGTGAAAGTTCTTCGAGTGATGATGAAAATGAGATGTTTATTTCAGAAAAAGAGGAAGAACCGAAACATAGATTCATTATCATGAAATGCCTTAGATGTGGAAATTTTGGTCACCTTGAGGATGATTGTACAAATAGTGATTTGGTTTCCAGTTGTATGAGGATGCTTCAGAAAACTATAAGGAAGATGCATGTATGGTTTTTGAAAAAGGTAGCACCTCTAGTGATAAGAAATCTGAAAAAGGCTTTGATGATTCAGAAAGCAAACAAATAAAGGATCTTGAAAGTGAACTTATTAATGACCTTAGTGCTTTGAAAAAGGAAAGAAAGAAGAATGCTAAACTCAAGGATAAGTTAGATGAATGCTGTATAGAGAGAGATGATCTTATAGAAAGTCTTGATTTTTCTATGGCTAAGACATAAGAACTCAAGGATGAGCTGGAATCGAAGGTTCTTGAGTATAGTGAGTTAGAACAGAAAATGGCTTCTTTGAAAGAGGAAACCAAAGAGTACAAGGATAAGTCTGTACAAGTTTCAAGACAGCTCCAAAAAGGTTAAATCACTCATCAAAGATCAAAGAAAACCAACAGATAAAACAGGTCTTGGTTTTGTCAAACCGCAAGTTGGAGAGTCTAGTAAGAGACTCCAAAAGGAAGAGAGTTCTGATGAGGAAAGTTTTTCAGATCTTGAGTCAATGACTAATAGATGCGCAGAAACAGAAAACAGAATTCAGAATGAGAAGAAAAAATTTTCGGGACCCAAGAGGTCGAATAAAGGAAAATTTCACGGCAGATGTTTTGCGTGTCATAGGTTTGGTCACATGGCTGCACATTGCATGACTCAAGTAAAGACAGTAAATGACAAAATCAGAAGTGCCAGTTTCTTTCGAGGGTATTGCTACTCTTGTCAACAGTTCGGGCACAAGGCGGTCTATTGCGAGATAAATAACGAGCTCGACCGTAACAGGATTAATCGAAACGAGGTTTGGACAGAATCGGCGGATTCAAAGAACAGGTATGCCTAAAAGAAATAACATTGTTACCTGTTATAAGTGCAATAATGGAGGTCACACAGCTAGACAGTGTAGAGCTGATCTTCCAAGGTACAGGAATAGGAACAGTGGTATGAACAGGTCCAAGGATCAAGGCATGAACAAAAACAAGGATGAGAACAAGAACAAGAACAGTAACAGGAACAGGAAAATGGACAATGAGTTCAAGAGAAGGCCTGGCAAGGAAGTTATAGACACTGATGATGATCAGTGCCTAATGGGAGTTTTACTCCCACCCCAGAATTAATCACCTCATTAGGAGGTGGGGGAGGGACTAAGCTAAGAGGCTAATTCTTAGTCCCGAGCCCCAAAGGTGGCCCTTTGCCATTGATGACAAAGGGGGAGAGATATGAGTAAGGGGGAGAGCTTCAAGTGAAGAGGAAAGCTTCAAGTCAGGGGGAGCAAAACTTCAAAAGACGTTGGTCAGTTGTTAGCTCAGTTTGTTTCAGCTTTTGCTCTTGAGAAGCGTTTTCAATAAAGGTTTGCCATCAATGACAAAGGGGGAGATTGTTGGCAATTTTGGGTACCTTGGGTACATTGCATTTGCTCAAGTGTTTAAGTTGTCATTGATGTCAAGAAGCTTTCGAAGGAATTTGATGAAGGAATTTGATTTGATGTCAAATACTTTGTTTTGATGAAGGTTACGGCATGACAGTTTCAAAGGTCTCTGGCAAACTCCAAGCTGACAGGTTCGAAAGAAAAGTGTAAGTTGGAAAAATGAGTAAGTTTGAAAAAGTGCCGCGATATCGCGACATGTCGCATTTTCGCGACCTAGGCAGGAGAGAGAAAGCTTTTTGGAAAAGTGTCGCGGTATCGTGACATGTCGCAGTTTCGCGACTCATAGAGGAGAGAGAGTGTTCGGAGTCAGAAATGTCGCGATTTCGCGACATATTGCAAAGAAGATTGTACGGACGAAAAAATGTCGCGATTTCGTGACATGTTGAAGGAGAGGGAGTCCGAAAGAAAAAGTGTCGCGATTTCGCGACATGTTGCCGGAGAGGGAGTCCGAAAGGAAAAGTGTCGCGATTTCGCGACATAATGCAGAAGAGAGAGTCCGGAATGTGAGTTGTCGCGATTTCGCGACAAGTTCGAAGAGAGAGAAAGTAGCAAGATAAAGTGTCGCGATTTCGCGACATGCTACAAAAGTCAAAGTGAGAACTGTCGCGATTTCGCGACATGTTGCAAAACTCGAAGTGAGAATTGTCGTGATTTCGCGACATGCAGCAAAGGGAAGAGTCGGAAATGAGAACTGTCGCGATTTCGCGACAGGGTGCAAAGAAGACGTACGGAAGCTGAAAGCGTCGCGATTTCGCGATAGGCTGCAAAGAAATCGTACGGATGCAGGAAGTGTCGCGATTTCGCGACAGGTTGAGATGGTAGCATTCAGTTGGAGAAAGTGTCGCGATTTCGCGACAGAAACTGGAAGCAGGTCTTTTATAGGAGAAGTGTCGCGTTTTCGCGACAAAAGCAGAGAAGAAGGCCATGAAGACAGAAGGGTCGCGATTTCGCGACAGAATTGAAGATGACGTCAGCATAGGCAGAAGTGTCGCGATTTCGCGACAAAAGCAGAGAAGAAGACCATGAAGACAGAAGGGTTGCGGTTTCGCGACAGAAGTGAAGATGACGTCAGCAGAAGCAGAAAGTGTCGCGATATCGCGACAAAAGCCATAAGATTGTGTACGGTTGCAAAGATGTCGCGATATCGCGACATGTTGTAGTTTCGCGAGAAAAGCTACAGAACCACAGAGGCGGTTGAAGCCGACAGAGTTAAATTTGAGCCGACGCAGTTTAGGGTTTTGCAACCGACGTAGTTTAAGGGTAACAACCGACTAAGACCAAGGTTTAAATCTTGAATGTGTTAGTATAAAAGGAGGGCTGTTTGGAGAGTTAAGGTATCGATTTTTAAGTGTGCATTCGAAGTGCGACATTCGCAGATAGAGTGCGGGGAGAAGTTCGATCGCCAAGAAGCAGAGTGCGAAATTCGATAGCAGTGTACAGAGTGCATTTCATCAAATCTTCTAAGTGAGTGAGATTGCAAGGAAGCAGGGTGCGCGAAGTCTATGCGGCTGTGATTGCGCAGAGGTGCAAAGGTCGAAGGTTGATCAAGTGCAGCTGTGCTTGCGCAAAAAGAGCGAAGGACTGTGTTTTTGTGCAGACCAGAAAAAGAGGACAAGGACATTTGTGCCGGACCGAAGGACTGTGTTTGGTGCAGATCAGAGAAAGAGATCGAGGACATTTGTGCTAGACCGAAGGACTGTGTTTAGTGCAATTTTGAGGACCAGCTTTGGAGGTGACAGAGTTGAGGACAGAGGTCTCCGCCCGAGCAAGGAAGACAGGTGTCTTACGTGGATTGAGTTCCATTTGCTAAGGGCGAGAGGAGGCAAAGGTCTTCTAGAGGATCACCGACCGGAACGAGCTAGGGGATTGGTGTCTCCTTTGGGTTGGTGCCCATAAACATTGTAATCGGGAAAGGTATTCCCAGAATTTGATTTGATAAAATTTTGTGAAAGATTTTATCCGTGGAGTAGCCCGCATTGGGTGAACCACGTAAATTGCTGTGTCTCTATTGTGGATGGTGTTTTGTGCATTGCTTTGATTACTGCTATTGACACTGCTTTCTATACACTGCATAATATTGAATTGAAAGTTGAATTGAAGGAAAAAGTAAAAAGCGGTCTTATACTGTTCACCCCCCCCTCTCAGTATAAGCTTGTGTTCTTCAGAGAAGTTGTCACAAAGGCGACAAAATAATTCCAAATGAAGAGGATGGTTCTCTAGAGGAAGAGGACAATCAAATAGTGGTAAAGGGCAGCATATGCAAGGAGAGACCAGCACTACTCAAAACAGCAATTTCACTCAAAATACAAGAGGAAGAGGAAATCCCTCAAGAGGAAGCGGTTACTACAGTAGAGGAAGAGGTACAGGATTCACCGGAGCTTGTTAGAGGTTTGGAGAAGCTGGTCATAGGGCATTTGAGTGTCCACAAGTACAACAGGACAGTGGGAGAAGAAATGATGCAAAAGAGCACATTTTTCAAGTGGAGGAAGAAAGTGTTGCTTCACCAAAACACATGAAGGAACCGGAGCAAGGAGAATCTCTCATGATGAAGAGAGTGTTATTGAAACCAGCCAAGGTGGAGCATGAGCCAATACAAAGAAAGAGCTTGTTTAGAACTATATGTAAATCAGGAGGTAAATGTTGCAAGATCATTGTTGACAACGGGAGTACGGATAATTTGGTGTCTAATGAGATGGTAGAGAAGCTTGAACTGAAGAGGATTGAGCACCTAATCCATACAAAGTTTCATGGTTACAAAAGGGACATCAAATCTTGGTAAGTGAGCAGTGTTTGGTAAATATTCAGATTGGTTCATACAAAGATGAGATTTTATGTGATATTATACCCATGGATGCCTGTCATGTTTTGTTGGGAAGGCCTTGGAAATTTCATAGAAAGGTTGTGCATGATGGTAGAATGAATACTTACACTATTGTGAAGGATGGAAAGAAATATACATTGAGTCCACTGAAATACAAAGGGAAAGAAGTGGACAGCAGTCCTAAAGTGTGTTTAATCTCAGGAAAACAGTTTCTAAGAGATGAACAAAAAGGAAGCTTGCTTTGCTTTCATACCTAAACCGGTGGAAGTTGGGGCAGCATGTAATAACCCAACTGAAAGGGATAGAACTCCATGGTTAGATTATCTCATTTAAGATGGTTTGCTGGTCAAGGGGCAGCATTTGTGCATACCTTGTAGTTCAATGAGGGAGAACTTGGTGAGAGAGAAGCATAGTGGAGGCCTAGCCAAACATTTTGGGGTGGACAAAACATTGGCACAGTTGTGTGAAAGTTATTATTGGCAAAGGATGAGTGCAAATTGAATAAATTTGTACAGGGTTGTAGAGTTTGCCAACACGCTAGTGGAAAGCCCCAAAATACAGGTTTATATCAGCCACTGCCTATATACAAGAGACCTTGGGAAGATGAGTATGGATTTCAAACTTGGGCCACCAAGAATTCAACGAGGTAATGACTCTATTTTTGTTGTTGTAGATAGATTTTAAAAAATGGCACACTTTATACGTTGCAAGAAGTCAAGCGATCATAATCACATTGGTACACTATTCGTTAGAGAAGTGGTAAGATTGCATGGGTTGCCAAAGAGCATTGTTTCGGATAGAGATACAAAATTTGTGGGCCATTTTTGGCTTACCTTGTGGAAAAAGTTGGACACTAAGTTGAGTTTCAGTTCAGCCTATCATCCACAAACAGATAGGCAAACGGAGGTTGTCAATAGGAGCCTCAGAAACTTGCTAAGATGTTGGTTGGAGTACAATGAGATACAGACAACAGGTTGATCTCAAGAGGAGAGAACAAGAATTTAAAGTTGGAGAACTAGTTTTAGCTCATTTGAGGAAGGAAAGGTTCCCGTGAGGAACTTATAACAAACTGAAATGGAAAAAGATTGGGCCTTGTAAGGTCTTGAAGAAATTTGTAGCAAATGCTTATGAGATAGAACTTTTGGAAGGAGTAGATATATCTCCAATTTTCAATGTGGCAGATTTGTACCCTTATTACAAGGGATCAGCAAGTGGAAAAGACGGTACAGCTTCAGATCAATACAATGGAAGAGTGGGTACAGCAGTTGCCAGAGGAAGAACAAGATGAGGTAGAAGCGGTGATAGACTCACGAGTGATTAAGAAGACGAGGCAAAGAGTACAGTGAATACTAGGTGAAATGGAAGAATAAAACAGCTGAAGAAGCAACGTGCATTTTCTGGTTTGTGAACTTGTGAGATATTAAGGCTGCTAGAAGAGGCTGTCTTTCATCAGACCCCCTCATCTAGACTGCATCATACTTGCATTGGAGTCCAGTTGAACAAAATAAAAGCCAAGGGAAAACCACTTGAAAAATGGGAAAAGTGTAAATTAGGTTTTGGACTTTTTGGTTCTAAGGACATGCAAACAGAAATGATATAGATTTTATTACTCTAGAAGATGCATGCATACAATCTGCAGATATTTATTGCTCTTTTAATTTCATGAAAATGGTTATTATATTAAACTATTTATTACTACTGAGTTTGCTGGCACATAGATGTTACAAGGAATTATAGATATTATATAAATAAAAATGATGATGATAAGGACTCTATAAATTACATGATTAATAATTATTTTGAATTCTGTAGTAAATTATTTATGAAGTACAGGAACATATGGCAATTCTTGTTGTGATAACTTTCTTATGCTCTAATCATAATTTTTGATTATTCAATATGCTTTTTATTTTCAAATTATTTTTCGTTTGCCATAATCTGCCCTGTTTTCTATAATTTTAAAAATTGACTATTGGTGTAAAAAATGTGTCACCATATGACTATATTGTCAATTTACATTTATACTATTTTAAAATGTGAGTTGTCATCACCAAGGCCTTTTCTGAAATAAAAAACTTCCTATTGACATAAAAATATAATATTATTTCCAGTTCCAACATGCAACGAATGAAACCTAGGATCAGCTTCACATACTCAAGAAGAAGTGTAAATTTACCTTGTGATATAGGCTTTGAACCATATTAATGGAGTTAAAAAAATTCGTCCTGTAACACATGAATTTCATCTTGCATGATAGTCTTAATAGGGATCTCAACGTCAATAGAAATATTTAATTTGAAGCTGGACCCTTATGAAAGTTATGTAGATTAAATCTTTTGACAATTGATTGTTGTTTAAGAAGTATATTTTGTAAAGCAGCTGGTCCTTTTTTTTTCCTCCAGATTCTTATTGTATGAATAAAGCATACAAGTTTTGAAAAGAAGCTGTAAAGTTTGTCTATACGTTATAGATGTGAATAGTATTCTTGTTTTGCAGACAATACAGAAGTTGACAGTTTGTACTCTTCTATTTTTGCAGATGAATATGATCGTTCTATTAATGAGGCAATAAGGACAACAAAGTAAGTTACATTGATTATATTTTAGCTTTGGATTTTGTTGATGTATTAAGTATTGTTTTAGCCTATGTTGTTGGCTGGCTCTCCATGTGTAGCACATTTTGTAATTTTGATCATCTTGATATTAGGAAGAGTCGGCTATCTCCAGAACCTGTACTCAAAAGTGCCGTGTCAAAGAATGATCATCCTGCAAATTTTAAAGGTGATGGACGTGGGAGAAATTCAGACAATGGCTACCTCAGGAATGCAGATAATGGCTACATGAGGAATTCAGATAATGGGTATACTAGGAATTCAGATATGTCTTCAAAGTTCAGGGAGGAGAGTGGAGAATCTGATGCAGAATACACATCTAGCCCTCTAGCACGCAGGTGTGCTTCAAGTCGGGTCTCTTTGACCTGAATCATATATTGCGTTTATAATTTTTTTATGGTTGGTAGATTAGGAATTCTTGTGATCTTTAATCTAAATATCTGTTTTTAAATTGATCTGTAATACTGAAGTTGTCTCAATTTCTGTGCGAAGCAATCGGCAGAGACGGAGGTCTCAAAGATACTCTGAAAAGGAGTATGTGGAAGCTTATTATGATGAAGAAGCTGATTTTGACAGTGATGACGATATAGTTGGTGAAGCAGTATATGATGACGAGTATTTTAAAATCCGAAAGCATGCAAAAGTATCTAGTAACTCGGATAGTGATGAAGAATACAGAGGGGATGAGGATGTCACTGATGCTGGGGATGACGAGTATGCAAGTGTAAGTGAAGATGTTGAGAACAGTCCAAACTATGAACAAGGATGGTCTGCAAGTGGAAGACAGAGGAGGGATCATAAAAGAAAATTTGCAGATGAACTTCAGTCAGGTTTGCGGCGCAGCAAAAGAGCCACCCGTATTGATTACAGCAAATACGAAATGTCTGATTCTGATGAAGAACATGCTCATAATTTTGAGAGATCTGCCAGACGAAATGGCCAAATGAATGTGCATAAAGAGGTTTCAAATTCAGGGGATAGTATTGATTATGATACAGAAAGAGGAAACCCTCCTGATGATGTGTCAGATCAAATGAGAGATGAGAAACAACATTGCTCATCTGTTAATGCAGTAGAATCTCCATTAAATAAAACATCTGCAGCAGAAATGCTTGCTAGTTCTTGTAAGCCTATTTTGGAAGGATCTTCGGGCCAGAGGAGTCGGTTTTTTCTAGACTTAAACGAAGCTGCCCCTCTTGGAGGATTTGATGATGGTCCAAGCACAAGTGGTCGAGATCAAATGGAAGTTGATGATATTGGACACTTGAGTTCAAGACAGTGAAAATGAGAACTTTTCTGTAACAAGTAGAAATTTATGCAACATGAAGTGCTTGCATTTAAATTTATGCAACATGAATGAGCTTGCATTTAAGTTTCCAAAACTGCATTGGCATTTCCAATTCAAAGATGGAGGTAACAATCATGTATGTATTGGGGTCTTAGCCCTTCTTAGATTGTTAGCCACTCCATTTATAGACCTGAATTTCAAAGTTCAGGTGTACATTATTCTGTCTGACAAGAAGGGTGCAAGATTTACATCCATTACACCTATTGTAAATCTTTGAGTGGAATAGCAGCCTTCTGTCTGGTTGTAATTTACTTTTTGAATAGCTAAATCTAATGTTCATGCATGTAAGTCTTGGTGTGGTGACTTAAGTCTATGTTTGTGGTATCCATACTTACTGCTTGTTTACAAGTTTTCTATGCATACACTTTTTGTCTGATGATGATATCTGAAACCTTTTTAGTGACATTGAATTTATAGTTTTTGAATCAGCTGAGATTCATCGCACTTACCTATTTGCAGACTCTAGTAAGGGGCAACAAAAGGAAATTTATATGAAAGAAGGCTTGAGAGCATCCCCCCATATTTTGATTTGCTCATGTTTTCCATCCAATCCAACATCTGCTGTTTACAGCTGTGCTTTGTTATGCTGCTGTCTTGCTTGATATCTAAGATGGTTATTTGATAATACACAATGTTTTGAATGCAGAGCTTTCTTTTTTCTCAAATTAGGTTAAACATTACATAGAAGTTTAGGTGTTGTAATCCGCTTTCTTTAAATATTAGAAGCTGCTCCTAATTTGTGATTATAGAGTCTGATTTCTCTCACATCTGCTTCCCTTTATTTCAACCTAGCAATTTACAGTTTGGGTTTTTATGTTGTTCTGCTAGTTCACTTTGTACTTGCATTGTTAAACTGTGCTTTCTTCAAATCCCTTTGTCATAGTGTATAATCATAATAAATAGTTTTTCACAAGTAGAGCAAGAAAGCCAAAGGGAACCGGTTTAATTTGGAGTTGTATTCAAGATAAACATCGACAAAAGATAACCCTTATCATGTAACATTTTGGTGGATTGTGGTCAGATTACAGGTTGGAGAAGCAACGTTGAAGATCAATTACAGTGCAAATCCAAGCATGTCTGAGAACATGCGAAGACATGTGCAATATCGATATTGAATGCATGCGGATCCCAAGCACCAAGCAGGCATGCAGAAAATATCTAGAACTGGAAACAGTCTTAATCACCATGGTGAAATTTCTTTTACTTGTCTCAAACTCAGAGGTGGGCATATGTAACTACTGATCTATAGGGAGCTTCCTGAGCTATATGAGTGTTTGCCAATTCAAATCCATGCATGAATGATGTTAGTTCTTTTAAATGATCATCTTTTGCTGCCAAAATGCTCCATTCCACTGAATATTCTTCCTATGGAGGCAAGGTAGCACTCAAAACTGTTAACAATACAGATGAATATGACAATCAAGAACTTCTAGGTACAGCTTTGATTCCATGACTGGAGACTTTCCACTATGCAACAATTAGGTATTGAATTGAACAACTATCACAGCTGATGGATTTCCAATCTGATTCAGTTCCCTTCTGGATTCCAATGAAAATTTGGATGAAAATAGGTGTTATGCATCCGAACTGTGTAGTCTGAAAAAACCAAAATTCAATCCACAAAGGGCTATGCAATGCAAATGAAAATGAACGCTGGAAATTATGGAGTAATGTGGGAACAAACTTTTATTGCTTAATTATGATATTAAGTAATGGCAAAGTATCAAAATTGTACAATCCCCTTACTCTTAATTGATTCTAGATCTCCAGGTGTTCTTTTGTAGATTATAACACCATGTCCTTGCTAGAATAGATTTCCCTTAGTCCTCTTTCTCTCCAACAACATGAATGGTTCTTCTCTTATGTCCTTCAAGATTTGCACGATCCACAAATTTATTTTTCTAAAATGTTTTGCAACTGCTTCTTGATTGTTTGGGATGATTTGGTGAGTATTGGACTTATGCTGACCTTCTTATGTTGACACTTCACGAATGTCGTCTTGGGCACAATTTCAGTTTGCAGGTTAAGAAGTTTTTCATGTTTCGGAGTGCTAAATAGTTGAATTTTGTGTGGTTTTATTTATTTTTGTGTGGAATGTGGAGGATAATGGACCATGAATACTAAGCAAAGAGGACATTTTGAAGCCTCTTTTAGGTGTCAATTCGACAAATTTCAACATGTATTTTGTTTAGTAAATAA
Source organism: Wollemia nobilis (assembly GCA_028583015.1). Lineage (NCBI taxonomy): Eukaryota > Viridiplantae > Streptophyta > Pinopsida > Araucariales > Araucariaceae > Wollemia > Wollemia nobilis. The sequence goes on along the minus strand of JAQPPZ010016981.1, from coordinate 43,654,106 downwards.
TGTTGAGTTTCTATTCTTTTGCAAAAAAGAATCATTGAATTCCAACTTCATTTAATCAAGTTATACCCAAAATACTCAACTTTAAGTGATCAAGTTATACCCAAAATATTATCTTCAGATCTAAATTGTTTAACCTCATGTTTGGAGGATTAAATGATGAGATTTGTTTTTTCCTTTTTATTTAAATAAGCAAGTAACTTCAAATTTTGAAGTTATACCCAAAATATTATCTTCAGGTTTAAATTGGCTTACCTCATGTTTGGAGGGTTAAATGATGAGATTTATTTTTAATTTTTTATTTAAATAAGCTATACGTGGCTTCTTTTGGGGCTACTCTCATCAAAATAACAAAACATTTACTATTAGGTCAATTAGATCATATCTTGCTTTTTGTTTTATTAAAACATTTTTCATCTCTTTCAAGTTGCTATCTTTGCTCTCTTAAATCTTCCATATCATTTTCATTAAGAGATAGAATCTCCATTGGCTAAATTACTTCCTAAATGATCTGCCATTTTGTTTCTTTCTTTGTAGATAGGTTGTCATTTTTAAGAAACTACCTCTCAAGAATTGATGGAGATAAAAGTAATTTTGTTGATCCAATCACCATGTCCATCTTGCATGACAACATTAATAATAATAATAATGTATGAATTCTCTTCAATGGAAACACATCTCCATTTTTTTTCAATGACAATCTTGGTCCCATGTAAGGAGTGTCCTAGCCTCTTCATAGTTGTTTGTTGAAGTCCCATATGATTTTGAGTGGGTGAAGAGAATTTTGCCTTAATTAGAACACCGTTTTAACCAACTTTCCTAAGGTTTCCTTTGGAAGCATCATGAAAATTAAATTTCATGAACTTAATTTCTAAGCGTTTTAATTTTAACATAGATCAATGCAAATGCTTTGCATTAACTCCATGTCACATATGACCCACTCAATGTATACAAATTTTGTAAACAAGAGGGTACCATGTTTTTTCCACATTTTCCTTAATGAGCACCATGCTTGTAAACATTCACAAGAGGAAATAATAAGATATGCTTTTTAACTTTGATATGATTTTGAGATTTGTTTTTTTTTTTAAAATGTTGGTTGATCTTTCATTAAGCTCATTATTACATCAAGCGGGTGGATAAACACACCACCAGTAGGGTCCCTAGTAAACTATTACATAGCATATCCGCAAACATGTGAGATGGAGATATTTGAACCTGGGGCCTCTCCAACACGAGAGATTTGTTTTTTTGAAACTTCTATTATTCCTTTCGAGCTATTTTTCCAACAAATCATGGCATAGCTTTCATGTAATGCTTAATGCCTTAGCTTTATAACAATTAATCTAAATATTTTATCACTCTTCTAATGTTGACGTAGCAACCTAATAAATATTCCTTTTATTATGTCTAGGAGAAAAGTAGCTCCAAATGGTGGAAGCAAAGGGACAATAAAAATGTAGATAATTTGATGTAGCTAGCTTCTTACAAAAGGCACACCTCAAAGGTTTGTGATGTCTTTTTCTTTGTAGATTCACCTGTAAGAATTTTGCTTTGTATTGTTAACCAAAGGAATGTTGAGTCTTTATGGAGGGCTTCAACCAAACACTTTTCCAAGGGAAATCCTTGGGAGTAGGGAATTCTGATTACTCCAAAAGACTTATATCTTGATTGAATATTTGCCATCTTTTGATAGATATTAAACCGACTCCTTTTGTGAAAAAATAAGCAAACAAAATTCTTAAGCATTTTTTAAAGCTCATTCATTGCTTGTTTGAGGTTCACTTCAAATTGCTAATAAAAGTCCAAGATCTAGTATTGTTGCTCACATCATTTTTTTTGCTTTTGAACCTCTATAATCCAAATAAGCCAAAGCCAATGGTCACCATTTTGGATTAGAAATTAGAGGATAAGGATTTAACCAAGAATCAAACTAAAAGTTTGCTAAATTTCTTCATTGAGGGACCACCTAACATGAACCTTGATCAATTGTAATTTCGAATATGAACTTCTATGTTGCTAAACGCCTAGGCAATTGTTTTGTTCCTTACAAATTTTATTGCATCCACAAAACTAATAAAATTTTCGAGATACTATTTTTGCTTAAATCTATCCTTGATCTTTATATTTTCTCCAACCATGTTTTTCCTCTAATGGCAATTTTGAAAGCTTGCCTCTCCATTATTATTTCCTCTCCAAACCCTATCCCATTTACAAAGAGGAAACATAAATGCCTTCTCACATCCATTTTAGAGAATTTCTCTTTCGATTTTGTCAAATTTGGATGCTATATCAAAGGTTATCTTAAGAGTGATATCATATACACAAGGATAGATTGCAATATAGTCTCTGTGAGTTGTCTTTGATCCATGATTAAGAACTTATATTTTCAACCTGTCGAATAAGATTTCATTCTATCAAATTTGAGTTTGAAACCTCCTTTTACCAGACAATGAAATACCTATATATGTTGATGGCAACTTTCCAACCTCAAATCCAAAAATACCTATAATAATATATTGTAAACGAAGGGCATGCTGATAAAAAGACCATTTTTCTCATATAAACTTGTAGACACCCTATTTTGAGTGCAAGCTAAAATGTCAATCTTGTGTTTTACCTTGTCAATTAGCAGTGATTGAGAATCAAGTACTAGCATCTTTGGGACATTAATATCCATTGTAAATATTTGAAAAAACGTTCCAAATTTTTTTCCATTAGAATGGCCCTGAAAAGATCAATGAGTATATATAAGCCTACAATTGTATAATGACCAATGCCTCAAATTGCTCCAAAAGCAAAAGCGCTATGACCCTGCACAAGCATCATATTGCTTCTGCCAATCAAAATTTGTTGGCCTTTTCCTGTCTTCCATTGGTTAACGAAGCGATAGTGCTATAGTGTAAGAGCACCACAACAATTTTACTTTGTGGCTATTAAAGTCGATATTTTTTGGCTCTTTAACTGTCTGTCACCACTAGTTCTCATCGGATCTTATCTTATTGATTGGATTCACCAACTTTTCACATGATTAGTTGGTAAAATGCTAATCTTATCTTTGCAATTACATAGCACTCATCTTCTAATTTTCTTGCTTTTCTTTAATCATATCCAAATCAAGCTCGTGCATATTGCCATAACTACATCTTACCATTTTTGCCAAAAATCTTTTGTGGATTCCCCAAGGAGACTTGAGCTTCCTATAGAGCCATTCCTTGGGGAGGCCTCTAGGGGACACTTTTATTTGGCATCATTACTCTACTAAAATCACTCTAGATAGTTTATTTTGCATCTCAACATATTCTTGGATTTTAGGCATCTCGATATTTCTCTTTTACACACATTGTTTGCAACATTTAAAGGCCTCATTAAGCATCTTAACATTTGGACCAAACCTTCAATACACAATCAAACATCTAAGAAGCTATCATCAAGCCATCAACAAGCATCTCTTAGCAAGCCTTTATTAAAAAGGGTTAATCGTCGTCTTGGCTTGTGGCTATTCTGCCTTTTTTTGCACCATTTCAACAATTTTCTTTCATAGATTAGTTGTTATCTTATTTTATCTTTAACATTTATTTCATCAATTCATGATCTTGCATTATCTATATTGTTAAAGAAAAAAAGGGTTTGATTGTCACAAGCAAGGAAGTGTATCATCTTCTACTAAGACCTGACAGACCCCTCTACACTAATTGTTGTGAATTGGCGTTTCAAGCTTCTGTAGGTCTAGTTAGAAGAGCTACAAAGGAGAAATATCACTATGTCACTTTTACTTTTGGTGTGAATCAGGTTCTACAGTTATACGATTTTATCATTTTTTGCTTTAGGATCTTAAATTTGTTTGTTTTGTCTATTTTGGAGAATCTCTTTCTGTTTTTGTAAAGCAATTTTCAAAAAAGGAATAGGGAATTTGTTTTAATTACAAATCACAAAGGGGATAAATCCATGTGTTATTTTCTATGTTAGGCATGAATTTTGTAGTTGCACTATAGGCTAAATTATTTGTTGTATTTCCTCCTTGCACCCCTACTTAGAAAAAGAAAAGAAATTTATTTTTGTCATCATTCAAATCCAAAAATCATTTAGAGTAGGTCTATGTATGTTTGTAGGTTTTTGAATGCGCATTGTAGGCTCAATTACGGTTTAGCGCTAGGATAGTTACTTAAAGGGAATTCATTGCTTCCCACAAAACCATAGGTGTTTTGTAAAAGCAATCTCATCAAACTAGCTCTTAGGTCTCCACAAGATATCCCCTGATCTCGAGTGTGATCTTGCAAAAAGTGGAAAGATGCTTGAATATCCCCTTGTGATTTCTCCCCTTTCTACTCATTCATATCTTTGGGGAACCCAAAGTGAACACCACAATAGTTCCCAAAGATCCCTTCTTTCCTAACCTAAACCTTAATCAAGTTAAAACTGCTAAACTTTAACCAAGATCATTTAATCTGTTTGTGTAGTTACACATTAAAAATAGATAATAAGAACATAACCAAAGGCTAGTCCTATTAGAGACCATTTATGATATTTTGAGTAATTATAGAATAAATCTCTTAGCTACATTGGGTATATTGTGAGCCTAGAATGCCAATCTCCCATATAGGGTCTTATTCATACTTAAGCCTATTGAGGAGTATAACATAGTGGACTAGTGGGAGTCATAAGGAGGGATAATATTGCTCTACACGTATCATCTTGGGCCATATACCCAAATGTCACTTCCACATACTGTTGCTATCCCATGTATCAATTGTATCTCACATACCGATAAATATATAGAGTGGTTAGGTATATAGGGAGGCCTTGAGTATATAGGTTAGATAGGTATATTGAGGGAAGATGATATATGGATATCGAAACACCTCTTTCTTCTTTAAGCAACTATGTAAATAAAAATTAACAAATATAATCCCCCTTTTCTCTCCCAAGCCATGGTCGAGTGATGCTATATGACTAGAAGTGTTGCTCATCAGCTAGCCATCCAATTATATCCTTTGGATGATTGCCAAGAGAACCAAGATACCTTTGAAAATATTATTTATTAAGAGGAATACAAGGGAGCCCCTTCCTCTAGTTCTTTGTCTCCTATCCAATATGATCAAGGGAGGGTAGTCTTTAAATCCTTCAATCACATGGCCTTTTTCTTGCATAGGCATAAGGAGGTCATAAGGACCATCCTTAGAGAAAGTAGTGATCCTTTAGTTGTCTTTGCTAGGGAGGGGTCTCTTTTGGACCACCCCTAGTAGAATAAATCTAATCCTTGAGCCTATAATCAAGTGGACCCATATTATGGGTCCTTAAAGAGGAAGAAAAGGGAGATCCTCCCTCTAGTTCTTTGTCCCCTATCCATGATGATCAAGGGAGGGTAGTATTAAAATCCCTCAATCACATGGTCTCTTTATTGCACAGGCATAAGGAGGTCATAATGATCATCCTTAGAGAAAGTGGTGATCCCTTAGTTGTCTCTGCTAGGGAGGGGTATCTTTTGGACCATCCCTAGTAGCCTAAATCTAACCCCTTAGTCTCTAATCAAGTGGATCCATATCATAAGTCCTTAAACATGAACCTTAATGCTTATATCTCAAATTGTGTTAATTATAATCCTCCAATAATCACTACTTCCATAGAGGATGGGGCACAAAACCCCCTATCATCCTCATGACATCATTCATCCTTTCCTCCTTTTGAGGAGTTATTATGGATCAATGTGAGCTTCCCTGCTTCTCAACAAGTGTGCACAAGCTTTATCCCTAACTTATATGTATTCCTAGTGCTCAAATCTCTCATAATTGAGTCTACATACTTCCTCCAATCCTAAGCGTGAATAAATGTTTTTTCCAACTTTTAAATTCTATATCTTGAAATCCTTTTGTCTTGAATGGATTGGGGAGGAGTAATATGATGTCTACTTTGACATCGTATACCCCCATACCCCAATATTACCTTTTCATTAACTATCAAAGTCCTCTTATCCCATAGAACATACCTCATATGGAATCAAATCCCATTTCTTTTGGAATTCAAACCTTAAACTTGTAATTAGAGTGACTAAAACAACATATGACTTTAATCCAAGGGTCTTAATCCATATATAACTACTCCTATGAGGACTTGTGTAACCAACATTTAGATCCTATTGTATCAAACCATCCCTTCCCTCCTAATTTTAAAACATCTAAGTTTTTAGATGTACAAGGGTAAGGAATACCCCATTAATCACCTTAGGCTTTTTCAAACAACTTGCAATGACATCGCATATGATGAGATGTTGCTCCTCAAAATATTTCCTAAGAGTCGTAGTGGTCTCGCATTGGAGTGGTATTACCAAATACCAAGTCATATCCTCAAAATATTTAAATATTGTTTTGAAATATTTGTCCAATTTTTTTTGTTTATATTGAGGAGAAGGTCACGATTAATGACTTGTATAGGCTTAAGCAAGCTAAGGACAAGAACTTTATATAATTCTTAACTAGGTGGTGAGCCTTAGTGGGGAGACTCCAATATACCCCCCCCACAAAGATACCTCTTATATATATTTATAGGGAACCTCCATGAGCAATTGATCTTCTACCTAGAGATGACCATGTGTCTACCTTTGAGGATGTCGTAGATATGGCTAAAAGAGTAGAAACTACCCTTTCAAAAAAGGGGCATCTAAAATCCAAAAAGAAAGAAAAAATACTTCCTCACATACAAAGAGGCAATATAAGAATAATTTTGTTGTAGGCAATGGAGTCATTGACTCACTCCAAGCCAACAACGTGAATACTATGGTGGCCTTTCAAAATATTTCTATAGGGAAGTACCAACAATTAAACTAGACCAACCCATTGGAACTATCCTTGGCCAATTTCTTGAAGCTAAAATGATAGATATCCCACCCATCAAACCCATAGATGTGGAAAGGGATAATGTTCCTTGGTTCTACCCTAAGAGGCAATGTGCCTTTCATCATGTAATTGGTCATACCACCAATAAATGCAAAACCCTTAGAAACCTTATCCAAGACCTATAGATGATGGCCATGTTGTATTTAGTAGCTCCAAGGCTTACCAACCAAGATATTGGAATCTTCCAAGATTCGTTATCTAATCATGAAAAAGGAAATAAACAATATCCAATATAGGGTCTTTCCACCTACAAGTAAAAACATGGTGGGAACAATCCACTCTTCTTCTATTGGTGCTATAACAAGGGAACAATAGAAGAATCAATCATCTGCTCAACCTCTTAGATCCCCTTTGGTCTTTTGATTAAAACAAACTTCTTACTTTGGAGGATAACCATTGATCATATAATATCAAAACAGAGAAAAACATACTTCCAATCTACGTCAACAACTTGAGAGTGCCCTAGCCAAAATCTCTCTTCAAACTCCTAAAAACCTCTGACATAGAGAAATTCCATTCAAACCCTTGAGTAAACAAGCTGTCCCTCAAGATCTAAATCCCAATTACATCACTAATGAAGTAGGGTCCCTTAGGATCAATCATGCCATAATATATTTCTATGAGAATCATATTCCACCTACATCTATGGTTGGAGAGCTCCCTCTCTCCATTATGGGTTATATCGATGATACTCTTATCAAGTAAATTTTTGTTGATAATGGCTGTCCTTAATATATGCGTCCGAAAATTCATTAGTAATTTTAAGCTAACTAAATAGGATCTGGAGAAATTTGATACTATCATCAAGGCATTCAACAATGAGGAGCATGAGACTAGAGGCACCATAGTACTACCTCTAAAAGTAAATCCCCACATCCTTAACACTCTTTTTTATGTCATGCCTTGTGAATTAACTCGCAACATTATTCTTGATAGATCTTGGATCCATATGATGTAGGTCATCCCTTCTAATTTCCATAAAAATTTCAAATACAAATATCAAGGTAAGACATTCATATTCCAATTGACCCAAAACCCTTTGCTTATTACCAAGTGACTAAGATGTAGAACCCAAAAACTTGTCTTTTGCCTGTCTTCGTCAGTTTCTTATTTTTCTTCTCAACTTTCTACTAACAATGATTAAGATCTTCGACTTTAAATCCTCAACCTAAATATAAAAATCCATTTGAAGATCAGAACTTTAATCAAACTAATATCAACAATAATAATCAATCTACAATTCAAAATAATAAAGAATCTAAAGTCCTAAATGTAAATCAAACCAACCTTAATAGTATTAATCAAGATAATAACCAACCAATTTTGAAACTAGCCAAACTCTCTACTTATTAAATTGTAGAGTTGCCCTCTAGGAAGGGTAAAATGGTACAAATAGGAATTTGTTCCTTCATTTGTGCTGGTACTGCAAATAACAAACAAATATATGGTAATAACTCTTTCTTGGTTGAATGACAATACACTTCATTCTACTTGTCAAACTTGTATCCCATACCAAAACAAATCCTTTCCAATATGGGATATCAAGGAAAAGGTTTAGGCCTTAATGAACAGGTCATCAAAGATCCCTTTGAGGCTAAAGCGTGATCGAGATACTGTGGGATAGGGTATATCCCTAGCCATAATGAACCTCTACCTGATTCACTTTCATTCAATAGTGATAGCAAATATTATATTTTCTTTTATGAACCCCATGATGACATCATTTCAATAAACAAGTTGGATTGGGATAAGAAGGAAGAGCCATTTTTCTCTCAGGTTCTAGCTCCTTTCAATTAACAAGTTTTTCTAGTGTGAATTTATTAACCATAGTCCATCCTGAGTTGATTTCTAATGCATTTCATTGTGAAGCAAAGGGTGTCCCACATGATCCTCCTCAAGGTGATCCCTCAAACTATCTTATCCATTTTTTTGTTTTTGGCATATATTTTTTCTAAATTGGAAATGTTGCTATCATACAACCAACTGATCATGATCAACCACTATTAGATACCAGAGACCTTGAAAGCCTAGAATTGCTTCCCTCTCCTCCTCAATTGGAAGACAAGTCTCATATTGTAATTGAAGAAACTGTAGATGTCAATATTGGTAATATTGACAATTCCAAAATCATTAAGCTAGGCAAGGTCTTAACCCTACTTGAACATGAGGAGTATACTAAGCTCTTAATATATTCTAGTAACATATTTTCTCAATCCTACGTGGACATGCCTAGAATCGACGCCTCTCTAGTTTTCCACCATTTAGTCATCAAACCGAATGCCAATCCCGTTAAGAAAAAGCTATGGAAAATATATTCTAAAGTCACCTTATTTTTTAAGGGGGAGCTCCAAAAGCTCTTGGATGTTAGATTCATCAAAGAAATTGACTACTCTAACTATATTTTTAATATTGTTTCCGTTTCTAAGAAGGAAGGTAGCATTAGAGTTTGCATAGAATTTTAGGACATCAACAAAGCATGTCCTAAGGATGATTTTCCCTTATTGAATATTGACATTCAAATTTACTGTAGGATGTGGAATGCTATCCCTAATGGATGGGTTCTTGGGATATAATAAGATCAAAATCTCTCTTGAAGATCAATCTAAAACAACTTTCACTACCCCATGAGGAACCTTCTACTATCAAGTCATGCCTTTTGGCTTGAAAATATAGGAGTGACCTATCGAAGAGCCATGTCATATATCTTTCATGATATGATACATGATATCATGGAAGACTATGTCAACAATCTCCTCAGTTAGTCTCTAAACCAAGATTATCATGTTTAATATCTATGATGCTTTTTTGTACAACTAAGGGAGTACAAGGTACACCTCAAGCCTCAAAAGTGTATTTTTGGGGTGATATTAGGAAAATTGTTGGGATTCATTATATTTTAAAACAACATCAAAGTTGATCCTCATAAAATATTATCTATCGTCAACATGCCACCCCTTGGAACTTTAACCCAACTTCAGAGTCTCCAAGGCAAGGTTTAGGCCATTCCTGTATTCATCGTCTAACTCACTAATAAGTGTTAGCCCTTCCCAAGATCTTTAGGAAGGACATGGTATTTAAGTGGGATGTTGAATTTCAAGCAACCTTTGATGCTCTTAAGTCCTATCTCTTGTCCCCTCTCGTCCTTGTCCCTCTCAATCCATCCAAGCCTTTATTGTTGTATATTGCTAAAACCAACCATTCCCTAGGTGCTATGTTTGTGCAATATGATGACCAACATATATAGAGAGAGTTATCTATTAAATTAGTAGGACTTTGGTCAATTACAAAGTTTAGTACACACCTCTAGAGAAGCTTTGCCTGGCTATAGTGTTTACTTCCTATAAGCTTAAACACTACATGCTTAACCAAAATATCTTTGTCATCACAAGAGTTGGTCCCTATGACACTTTATATCAAAAAATTAACTCTTAGGATGAATTACTAAATGGGTCATTGCCTTAGTGAATTTTATCTCGAGTTCCTCAATCAAAAGTCTATAAAAGATCAAATCATTGTTGACTAATTAGCAGTCGTGCCCCTAGAAGTAATACATCCTTTAGACGTAGAATTTTGAAATGAGTCAATCCTTAACCTTGAGGTTGATCAACTTGACTTGTGGATCCTATACTTTGATGGTGCTCAATGTGTCAAAAGAGCGAGAGTAGGAGTCATCTTGGCCACTTAGCAACAATTTATACCCCTATCCTTTAAGTTTAGATTCTCTTGTATCAACAACATTGTGAAGTATGAGGCTCTTATCTAAGGACTCCATGTATTCCTAAATTTGTAGGTTAAAACCCTTTTCATATTTAGAGATTCCTAGCTTATAGTAAACCAAGTCAACTGTGTTTATCAAATAAAATATGAGAAGGTTAAGCCATACAAAGACATCAAAAAGCTAATGGTTGCTTTTGATAAGATCACTATTGATGCTATCCTAAGGTCTAGCAATAACCATGTTGATGTTATGGCCACAATCGCATCCCTTATCCCCTTAAATTTGGATGATAAACAAGACATAATTATCATTCAAGAAATTAGGGAAGCTACAACCCTATAATCTAGTCAATTTCCTTTGAAAGTATTTTCCATAGATATGTCCTTGTCTTTTGATCCTTGGTATAATGATATCTTTGTTTTCCTTAGGTTTGTTGTGCTACCTGACAGTCTAAACCATAGTGAGCACAAGAACTTCAAGAAACATGCATGTCGCTATGTCATCATTGGTGAATATTATATCGTCGTTCCTTTGATGACATCCTCCTTTGATGTCTTTTCTTAGTCAAATCCCTAGTAGTCACTAAAAGGGTCTATGAAAAATCACACAATGGTCAGTTTAGTAAAGTCACCATCTCCAAGAAGCTCTTATGAATGGATTATTATTGGCTTTCTATGGAGGACTCTTGCAACTATGTCAAGAATTGTGATAAGTATCAAAAACATGATAACCTTATCCATGCTTCATCCCAAGCACTCCAAAATTTAATCTCTCCTTGACCCTTTTTCATATGTTAGACATCATGGGGAAGATAAACCTAGTACCGTTTGATGGGTATAAGTTCATCATCATGACAACTAAATACTTTACCAAGTGGGTCAAAGCCATGCTTTTATCCTTGATAAATGGAGTCCAAGTCTCAAAATTCATTCTTTATAAGATCCTTTTCCATTATGGAATTTCTTCCACGTTGATCTCTAATAATGAGACGCCCTTTAAAAATAAATATGTCCAAAAACATTGTGCTAAGGAATTTTTTTAGCATAAGTGGTCAATGCCTTATTATCCTCAAGGTAATGACCAATGCAAAGCTTCCAACAAGACTCTAATCAAGATCTTCAAGAAGCTTTTCAATAGAATTGGACAAGATTGGCATATTCAATTGTATCCTACTTTATGTACCTATTGCACTAGTGTTTGAACTCCCATTGATACAATGCCATACACTTTAGTATATAACTATATGGGACTAAGATTGTCTTTCCCTTTGAGTTGGAGGTCCTTGTGCATTTTGTTGTAGGAAGTCTCTGTCGATGATAAATATTATCATACCCATCTTAGCTAGTTGGAACTGCTTGAAAAGAAGTGGACCCATACCCTAGAAAACTTGAGAGTTTACCAACAAAGGCTTAAGCAATCCTATGGAAAAAAAGTATGATCTTGTTCCTTCAAAGTTGGTGATCTCATTCTCAAGGAGAACCAGAAGAATTCCAATACCAAAGTTGAGCTCAAAGGTAAGTTTGAACCCAATTGGCTAGGTCCATTTATAATAACTACCAAGTTTGGCTTAAGAGATTACCATTTGACCATAATTGATAGGAAATAACTAAAAGAACCTATAAATATAATGCATATGAAAAGATATTACATCTAAATTTGGATCTATTACTTGTCTCCTTTTACTTGCCTATCACTACTTCCTTGCATGACTATTTTATATCTTTTTTTTGTGTGGAAAACATCCCAAAAGGGATGCCACTTTCGGGTAAGATCCAAGGAGGCAGGGGTATCCATTCCGCCAAAAACGCCCAGGACTCGGACCTGGCCTACCACCTTTGACATACTCAAGGAGCAAACAAACACACAAAACCAAATTAAAAAAAGTAAACATGACTATTTTATATCATACTTACCTATTTACACTTGATTGTCTATGCTTAGATTGCTTTTTGCACATTGAGTTAGATTTGTGATGATGCAAATGATGACCTTAGTCAAAAATAGCTTATTTTGCATTGCATTTGTACTAGGTGACTAATGCGAGAAGACTCCTCCAGTACCCTCTTTGTAAATCAAAACTTTGATTAATATAAATAACTCTATTGATTTCCACCTCTCATATTTTCTTAATACTCATCTAGTTTGTCAAACACTTTTACCTTCAAGCATCACAATATAGTCATTTTGTAGCCAAAAGAACTAAACACAAAATTTACGAGACAAAATAGAGAAGAGATTACAAAAATTGATCTTTTGTATTAATACAAGAGAGCCTGAATCTCCCGCTTTTACAATGTTTTTTTAATGCCCCAATGTCTTGAGGGCAATATTATAATGATTTATCTCTTTTGATTACAATTATTTAAGAATAGAGGGATCTTCCAACTCTTAAATAAGCTCACTATGTTCTTCACTCCTTAGCTACAGCTTCAAGGGTGAGTGGACTTCTGATATCTAGTGATGAGACCACTCTAGATTTAATAGCTTTCCAAATACTTATCTCCTGCACACATGAAAATAAGAAAAGGGTTAGTAGCACCTGTTGATTAAGATATAAAATGCTACTATAAACCCTAGCTATAGAAACATGGAATATGATGCAAAAAATAGAGAAAAAAAAATTAATATGCCCTACTGAAAATCAACTTACTGATATACGTGTTATATTTCTAGTTTTGAGTAACCGCGGATGCATGGTTTTGATTGGTAAATCATGAAAAACAGGTGAGGAAACTACGCAAGGTTGGTTTCGACTATGCAACCATGGATGGGAGGTTTAGGCTGAATGGTAGAAGGCTCCAAAAGATGACTCTGAGGCTTTGGATCTCTGGTTTCCTCGGGATACATGCCAACTCCTGGTGCGATTTTAGAAACTTGACGATGTATGTTCTTAGCCTTGTTTGGTTGATGGGGTTGGGTTGATTTTATAGGCCCTTTTGGGATTTTGGAGGGAAAGGGAGGTGGTAAGCCATAATTGCCAAGTATCAATCCATGGATGCCAAATGGAAGGGGTAGTTAGAGTGAGTCACTTGGGGTGTCTCACTTAACTAGGGTGATGTGGTTGCAAGTGGAGTGAGGTGTGAGGGATGTCCCATGTGAAGGGAAAAGGGGGACATGAGTGTGTGAGATGTGGCAAGTGATGTTGGTGAAGTGGCTAGGACACATGTCCAATGATTAGGCAGGGTATCCTAGGCATATTTTCTAGATTTATAAAATTTGAAAAATACTTTTATTATGAAAGATTTATATGCCTAAGTTTGGACTTAGGTATATATTTTATTATGCAAATTTGTGTGGTGGGATGTAAGATGTGGTTTTGTGGATGCCTAAGTTTTTGTGTCTACACATTCTTGAACACCTTATAAATGTGTGAGAATATGAGGTTTGGAGGTTCATTGCCTTGTGGGTGAATAGGGTCTTATATACCTACCAGACAATGTACCCACAAGTTCCATCTCCTTATAGGTTTAGAAGAAGACAAGAGTGACCTATCACATATTTAAATCTCTATAACCAACTTGCTACATTATGATTGCTATTGGCATTATAGGAACCATTATTTTGGTTGCCTTATACATTCCATTTCCTTACAAGTTTATAAGGCACCAAAAGTAATCTACCACATACTTTGATCTCTATGATGAACACTATAAAATCTCCATAGTGCTGATAGAAAATTTTATCAAGTTCTATCTCATATGGGCTACACAATTAACACCGTAATATTCTATAAAGGATGATAACCCATTCCAATCTCTCTCTCTTCTACTCATCGCAAGCTACATGATTGATATTATAATATTTTGTAGGTGATGATAGCCCAATCCAATCACTTTTTTGTCTCATCAATGGCTACATGATTGAAAATGTGATAGTTTGTAGGTGTTTAAAGCCCAATCAATTTTATCATTTGCTCTCTGACCTATATTCATGTGTGGGGGAAAATGTTTAAGCAATGATGTCTTTCAATTGGGAACATATTTTATTCTCATGACAATCAAACATAAGTCCCATAACACTTATTTGGGAGGCAAATTAGATCAATTTGAAAAAAGTACCCTTTTGCCTAAAGATTAATCCAATCAAAAAGTACCCTTTAGGCCCTTGCCTAAAGGTTAATCCAATCAAAAATTATATTTTAGGCCCTTTCCTAAAGGTTAATCCAATCATAAAGTGCTCTTTAGGCTGTGGCCTAAAGGTTGATCCAATAAAAAAGTGCTCTTTAGGTCCTTGTCTAAAGGTTAACCCATTAAAAAATACTCTTTAGGCCTTCGCCTGAAGGTTAATCCAATAAAAAAATACCCCTTAGGCCCTCATATGAAGGTTAATACAATTCAAAAATGCTCTTTATACCCTTGCTTGAAGTTTAATCCAATCAAAAAGTGCCTTTTAGGCCCTAGCATTAAGGTTAATCGAATCAAAAAGTACCCTTTAGGCCCTAGCCTAAAGGTTAATCGAATAAAAAAGTGCCCTTTAGGCCCTTGCCTAAAGGTTAATCGAATCAAAAAGTGCCCTTTAGGCCCTTTCCTAAAGTTTAATCCAATAAAAAAGTTTCACTTAAGCCCTCGTCTAAAGGTTAATCCAATCAAAAAGTGCCCTTTAAGCCCTCACCTGAAGGTTAATCCAAAAACAAAGTTCCCATTAGGCCCTTGCCTGAAGGCTAATCCAATGAAAAATTTCCTTTTAGAACCTCACCTAAAGTTTAATCCAATTAAAAAGTGCCCTTTAAGCCTTCACCTAAAGGTTAATCCAATCAAAAATTTCCCTTTAGACCCTTTCCTAAAGGTTAATCCAATTAGAAAGTGTCCTTTAGGCCCTTGCCTAAAGGTTAATCTAATAAAAAAAATGTTGTTTAGGCCCTTGTCTAAAGCTCAATCCAATCAAAAAGTGCCCTTCAGGCCCTCATATAAAGGTTAATCTAATAATTTTTTTTCCTTTAGGCCCTCGCCTAAAGGTTAATCCAATCAAAAATTTCCTTTTAGGCCCTTACATGAAGTTTAATACAATAAGAAAGTGCACTTTAGGTGCTTGCCTAAAGGTTAATCCAATTAAAAAATTCCATTTAGGCCCTAGCTTGAAGATTAATCCTGATGAGGAACACTTACAATAATCTTAATGGCTCACGTTGGATTGACCATGTATCACATGTAGCCCTTCATGGCTTACATTAGATTAGGTTAGTTAGTTGGTTAGACTAATTTATTGACATATATAAGTTAAATTTTCTAGCATATTCCATGTGAAGCCCCTTAGGGCTTATGATGACCAACTTTGGGTAAGGTTCATGTGAAAGCCCCTTATGGCTCATGCCTTGCTACTATTGTAACCATTTTTACTATTCATGATCACTATTTAAGTACCCAATACTATGTAATATATAGCTTCATACTTCAACCCACATCAATGGTATCAAAGCAGTTCGATCTGGTTGCCTATGAGAGGGAATTGCCCTATTGGCAATCCCCCCTCCACAATCTCCCCCTTTCCATAATTCCATCCCATCACCTTTGCTAAAGATAATACCTTCGGAGTTCATATCATCTATTGGTAGGAACCTTTTAATTAAAATAAGCACATTCACATATATATTGCAATAAAAGTAGAAATTCATGAAAGAACAAAATATTGTAATACGAAATATAATTGCAAAAATATAATAATCTCACACAAAACAACACATAATTGTGGGTATTTTTGAGGGGGCATCCTCCTTCAATACTTTCATTCAATATGCAAAAAATACATTCATTTATGGACCCTTATCTTTTAAAGATACACTTCATGCAACCCTAACTTAATGCTCAAGAGTTGGCTTACATGCAAAGTGTCACTTGAGCTAGAATCTTCTACCAAACAAAAAATTCCATTCTTGATAATTGTTACATGAAATGACCACACTTATCTAGGTGCCTTAATTACCATATACCATTACAACAAGGTCCCCACGTTGGAAACGAGTTATTTCATAATAATATGAAAACTGCATAATAATGTTTGGATGGGGTCCTAACATGCTCTTCCCCTTCAAAAAACTTTGTCCTTAAAGTTTAAGATGAGGAAACTATTGTTTCAGCTATTGGAGAGACTCCCAAGTGGTATATTCAGGTTGTAATCCATGCCATTGAACAAGAACCTTAGTGATGACATGGTTTTGAAGGATGTGTGATCTTTGATTCAAAATTTGTTCAAACTCGAGCAAGATAGAACCCTCTTCATCCAATTCTGGTAAACAGATTGAACCTATACCTTATTAAACATAACCTTCTTGAGAGAGAAGGCATGAAAGATTTTATAGAGCTTTAATGTTGTTGAAAGAGCCAATTTGTAGGTCATTGCACCAATCCGCTATAATACCTAGTAGGGGCCATAGTATTTGGTAGCTATTTTTTGGCATATGTGAATCTAGAGTGATGACTAATTATAGGGCTAAAAGAAAAGAAAAATATATATCCTACTTAAAAGTTATGCTAAGAATGGTGTTGATCAACTTGTTGATGCATACAATTTTGGGCCAATTCTAGATTCATTTTCAATTGATGAATGACTGTAGCATGTTGGCTAACTATAGTGTCGACAATGTGAACCTTGGAGCTTCCTAGAATGTAGGAGGGTGTTGATGGAGGATGATTGTATACTATTTCAAAAGGGGTAACCTCAGTCATGGTGTGATATGAAGTATTATACCACCATTCAACCAAAGGAATCCACTTCATCCATTGGATAGGATGTTCAAAGGTAACAATGAAGGTAGATCTCCAAGCATTTTTTAATAATTTTTGTTTGGCCATTCGCTTGTGGATGATAAGCTAAAATCATTTTGAGTTGAGTTCCCTATAACTTAAATAGTTCCTACCAAAAATGACTAGTAAAGGTAGGGTCTCTATCTGATACAATAAATGAGGGCATGCCATGAAGGCAAAAGAAAAAGTCTAGAAATATTTGGACTACTACTAAGGCTATGTAGATATGGGAGATAAAACAAAAATGAGCATACTTTGTGATATTATCCACTACCACCACAATAACTTATTTTCCTCCCAACTTATGTAACCCTTAAATAAAATCCTTGGAAATATCTGTCCATACTTGTTCTAGAATTAGCAAGGTCTAAAGAGTTATAGGGGAATGCATTATTTCTCCTTTCATTCTCTAGCACATATCACATTCAACCACAAAAATTCTAATATTTTTCTTCATCCCCTTATAGAAGAAAGTACTCTTAATTCATTCATAAGTATTTAGGAACCTGAAATATCTTGCAATTGGTGAGGCATGCATTTCCTTCAAGATAAATTCTCACAATTGTGTAGTTTGGGGAATAACAAGGCAATAAAAGTATCTCAATATTATCCGTATTAAGTGTATCCTAGGCATGGGTTAGGCTCTCTTTGAAGTTCAATGATCAAAGTTTATAATCCAGAGTCCTTGATCACATCCTCTCTAAGAGAAGTAATCCATTGAGGTATGGGAGAAGATATAGCATTTAACATACTCTAATTCTCAAACTATCAAGAGAGTGCATCAACCATTATGTTCTCCTTTCCTTTTTTATATGTGATCTCATAATCATAGCCCATTAATTTAGAGACCCTATTTTGTTGTTCAAGTATGTTGAATCGTTGTTTTAGGAAGTATTTGAGACTTCAGTGGTCTATTTTGATTGAAAATAACAGCCAATGAGATAGGGCTTCTAGTGATTAACCACATGAAAAATAGCTAGCATCTCCTTTGCATAAGTAGATTTGCCAAAATTGGGGCCTGAAAGTGCTTTACTAGTGAAGGCCAATGGTATTCCCTCTTGCATCAACACAACTCCTATGCCATTTCTTGAAGCATCACTTTCAATTACAAAAGGTTTGAAAAAATTAGGTATTGCTAACACTAGGGTGGTTGTCATGGCATGATTCAAGTCAAATAAATTCTTCTTATATAGGTTTGACCAAGTAAAATAATTATTTTTCAATGGCTATTAAAGGAGTTGCTATTTTTACATAGTTTTGGATAAATTTGTGGTAATATCCGATTAGTCCCAAAAATCCTTAAAATCCCTTGAGAGTGTGAGGCTTTGGCCAATATTGAACAACTTGAATCTTTTTAGGGTTAAATTTAACTCCATATTTGGTGATAATATGACCCAAATACTCCACTTTTGTCATCCTAAAAGAACACTTAGTCCACTTGGCATAAAGTTTATTCTATGAAAAGTTGTAGAGTCTGATCTAAATGTATGAGGTGTTCCTCCCAAGAGTGGCTATAAATCAAAATATCATCAAAGAAACTAGAATTACGAAGGAATGAGCGAAAACCATTATTCATGAGGCTCTAAAATGTGGATGGTGCATTTTTTAGGCGAAGTGGCATGAGCAAAATTTCATAATGACCCTCATGAGTTTGAAATTCTATTTTGGGGACATCTTCCTCCTTGAGCCTTATCTAATGATAGCCCAAGCAAAGATCTAACTTAGAGAAAAACATTGTACCATGTAGCTCATCCAAAAATTTATCGACCACTAGAATAAGAAATTTATTCTTAATGGTGAACTTATTGAGCTCACAAAAATCTATATACAATTACCATGATCCATATTTCTTTCTAACAAATAGTATTGGAGAAGAATAAGGACTATTACTAGGTCAATTGATCCATGCTTGTAGCAATTCTTGTACCAATTTATTAATTTATGACTTAAGGACATAGGGGTACTGAGAAGGTATAATGTTATGTGGTACACTATCG
This sequence comes from Wollemia nobilis, assembly GCA_028583015.1. Taxonomy (NCBI): domain Eukaryota; kingdom Viridiplantae; phylum Streptophyta; class Pinopsida; order Araucariales; family Araucariaceae; genus Wollemia; species Wollemia nobilis. The sequence continues at coordinate 43,634,761 of JAQPPZ010016981.1, read as the reverse complement.
GGTACCATTGATATTGCATGATCATGGGAATGACGTGGAGTTCATTCTATCGATTCTGCTAAAATTACATCATGCTTAGTCAAAATGAGTTACAAAGCTTCTTGGGGCTTGTATTCGTCTAAAGTTTGTGATTGAATTGTAAATATTTGAGCTACTATCCCATGTGAAGATTTTTTTAACAACTTATCCATACGACTTGAACTAATAATCTATGGAGATATTACTGGGGAACCACTGAGAGTGTAGGACTAACCATTCTATGAAAACTGTATCCATAATTTTGTAAAGTTCTAGGCTATTGTTCCCAAGGTACCTAGCCATTGAGCATCGAGCACAATATCACATCCTTCCAGTTGAAGAGTAAACATATCAAGTTTGAGTTCACAGTCCCCTATCTTCAACATAACATTATGATATTTACCCTTACAAGGTAATGTTTTACCATTTTCCACTATAAACTCAAAGGAGTTGCAAGCATATATATAACAATTTGCTTGCTTGGTTACTTGGGGATCAATAAAATTATGCATACTGCCTAAATCAATGAGAATTGTAATATGTTGTCCTTTCAAGAATCCTACTACCTTCATTGTATGAGGGGTAGAAATTCTTGCAAGTACATGGACAAGGATTTTTGGTTGTGGTTCTTCTTACGTTTCAATCTCATCCTTAAGTTGTTCCTTTGGTGGTTCTACTTATTCATCAAGTTGTTCATTGCTTACTAATTCCTCTACATCCAAAAAAAATAACTTCTTTTGGGTGCATTTATGCCCTGGTGAATACTTCTCATCACAATTATAACATAAGCCTTGTGTTTGACAGGATTCCATTTCTTTCGTTGTCAAAAATTGAATGGGGTAGACTTATTATCAATATCTGGTGTGAACTTAGAAGGAATTATGGGTTTGGCCTATAGAAATTTAGATGGTCTCCTTTGAGCCAAATTTTTTGCTTTTCGACCTCTCACTCTGTGCAGGATGGTACCGTTTCATTGTCCTATTCCCCTTGCCCTTCCCTAGTTATGCTCCAGTTCCCTGGCACTTTGTGGGACCTTCTCTCTGTGGTTTGGCTGATGGAGTAGATGACCTCTCTTCTAGGAGAGAGGTCCCTGATCCATTTTTCTACTCATTGCCCTGCCCATTTGAGGGTTTAAACTCTTGCCTGCGATCTAACGCATCTCTAGGTTCTTCTTACGATCACCTGTTGAGTTTTTAGGATTCTATTTTTTGAATTATTGGATGCTCTCGGGTCCTTCCCTAGGCCTCTTTGGTGGTTTGCTGCTTTTTGTTTTTTGATGTTTCCTTCAGATCTAGTTTGGAGTGATGAGGCTTCTCTTGGTTGGGTGTTCATAATAGATCCTCTGCTTTGCATCCTAGGATTTCTTCACTGCATTCCTTTTGATCTTGGTAAGGACCACATTCTTTCTTTGGTGGGTCTCTCTCGTGGTGCCCTCAGATCATTGGTGGTTCCTAGTTTTTGGGGCTTCTTGTGTGCTCGATCTGGTTGTAGCTATTTGGAGGATTTTCATTGCATCTTTCTTGGTCTTGGGGGGACATGTGCTTATTGCCTATAATTGAAATGATCTTCTGGTTAATTCAAGTCTTGCTTGTTGCAGTTTGTGCACTAGGCTGGTGGTTTCTTGCCTAATTTTTTTGTTGTTGTGTGGGTGATTTCTGCTACATCAAAAACATTATCACACTCTCAAGGGAATTCAAATATTTCATGGTATTTGGGGGGATCTATGCCTTTTCCTTGTATCTAAGATGATCCCATGGTTGCTTTAGATCGATGATTTCTTAATGATCTTACCCCTAGTGTGTTTTTCGAGCTCTATGAGTTCTTTTGGTTTCATCGAGCACCTAAGTAACACAACCCCATCTGCAAGGGGATATCATGGCTTGTGGGGATCCCTAGTTTTTGCTATCCCATCTTCCAGGCCGTTGGCTATTTTTTCCAGGTATTGCCTTCTCGGGCCCTTCTTGGGCGATAATCTATGTTAAAAATTTAAAATTTGGATTTCTCGTTGTTTGTCATTCCTGGTTTCTGGTTTCCTGGGCCCCTCTTGGATTGGATCCATGAATTAATTTTCTCCAGGGATTGCCTTCCTGGGCCCTTCCTAAGCTGGAATCTAAGTTTAGATTTAAATTTTGGTATTCTCGCTATTTGTCTTTGCTAGTTTCTGATTTCCTATGCCCCTCTTGAGCAGGATTTCATGAATTAATTTTTTAAAGATTGTTCTTCGCACGTGGATTTTCCAACTAAGATTCTAGGTGGAAATATGAGTTTAAATTTTAAATTTTGGTATTTTTGATGTTTATCTTTGCTGGTTTCTGGTTTCCCAGTCCCCTCTCGAGCGTGATGAAATGAATTAATTTTTTTCGTTTGTACTTGTTATCCCGAGGCCCGTATGGGTGGGTCTCCTTAAAGTTTATTTTTTTCCATTTGTTCTTGTTACGTGACTCCTCATTGTACTTTTTGACTTATTTTTCACCAGGCGCGATGATCTCATTTTTTTAATTTGAAGGATTTGGAGATAATCCTACCAACACGGGTCTTCTGGTGCAACTTTTATCTTTGTGGAGACTATCTCCCTTCAGAGGTTTCCTCCTTGTCTCATTTTGTAACCATTTTTTGTAAAAGGTTTTGGGGCCCATTTCAAAACCCACTTTTCAATTCAAACTACCAAAAAAATTGTTTGTTTTTGCTAATCTCTTCAATCCTATGGCTTGCATCATAGATTGTGGTTTGAACATTTTGACCTCAACCTTGATATCATCTTTCAATCCACTAATAAAACAACTCTAAAAATCCTTCATTCAATCCCTTTGTTCTATTAACCAGTTTCTCAAGTTGGGTATGATATTCATAGATAATAAAGGTTTGTTTCAATTTGGTCAAGGCTCCTATAAAATTCTCATATTTACCAGGGCCAAAACAAGCGAGTAATTATGACTCAAAATATTCCCAAGAAGGGTCTGGAGTCATGTTTTATAATCGTTGATACCATTGTAAGGCTTCAAATTCAAAGTTGAAAGATGCCATGGTGACCCACAAATATTTAGGTACAATATGAAGTTTGAAGAATTGATTTTCTTGACATAACCATCCATTAAAGTCTTTTCCATTAAACTTAGGAAATTCTAATTTGGGCATCTTAAATGGAGTATCTGTGTCAAAAAGAGAATGATAACCTTCTTTCTCCTTATGGACTCCCTTCTCTTTATTGCCTAAACTGCCACCCAATTTTTAGTGTTAAGAGGTTCAAACACCTTTAGGCCTTCTCTTAATATGTTTGCAATCTCTAGGAAAGTTTCTTCAAATTCTGCTTTGGATCTAAGCTGGTCATTTCTCATAATTGATACTTCTTCCCTCATCTATTTAAATTCATTTCCAAGGTTAGTGAGTGTGATACTCACTTGCTCCATAAAGTTGCTTTGGTCTAACTCCTTTTGGTGTCCTCTAGTTTCACCAACCATTTATGTATAATTTGAACCATTCCTGTTGATTTACTAAAAGCAAGTGTTTTTCTAAGAGTTACTATTTTAAGTAATGGACCATAAAAAAGTTCTTGGGTGCTATATATCAAAATGATCAACTCAAAAAGATGAATATAATGGACTAGGTATCACAATGATGTTTTTCAACACCCTAAAAAAAGTGCATGGAGGCTATATACCAAAATGATCAACTCAACAAGATGATTGCAATGGGTTATATCCACAACACTATATTTTGTCACTCTAGAATTTTTGTGTCTAGGGGAGTGTTGCCTTTAAGTGTTAGTTTTTCTCTTGGAGTCTTAGTTCACGTAAAAAATTAACTCTTGTTTGGTAACCCCTCACTCGATTGCACCGTCTATTACTAACTATGTTCTATTTGCCATTGTTCTATCATTGACATTGTAGCTCACTATCTCTGAAAACTTTCTAAGTTGACTCTGTTACTAACAAATGCCTTATCTGTTATGATTCCTGAATGCTATAGGTAGTTGTTATTGATGTTTGTAGACATTTTCTTGACTATTGTTGATTACTACCTGATTATTACTGCTAGGCCCTATTGTAATTGTTATTCTCACCACCAGTTTTTTTATTGACTGTTTATGTTTAGTTAATTTTGGGATAGTGTAGTCTCCTTAGTATGCTCATTTTTTTATGTAGTTTTTTGACATGCAGGATAAACAAAAACAATGTACTCTAAGCCAGGAAGTGTGTATTGTCCAAAGGCCCTTTGTTATATTGTAGTAATAAATGATAACACTTAGACCAATATTTTAGGCCACTACTCAAGGAGGATTCCATGCATACCCTTGACCACATTATCTACCTCCCTGATAGCACAGGAGAGTGACCTTCCCAAATGTTGTGTTTGATTTATTATGGAGAATACACAGTAACAAATATTCCAATGGCTAAAGGTTTCTCCTAATCCTAGGGGTCTCTCGATATACCTAAAGATACGTGGGGCCTCAATACTATATACAAGTGATGTATGAGGCCTTGATATTGGAGCTTGATCGCCCCTAGATGCTTTATGAGCAATATAGCTTAGCCAATACTAACATATTCTTCCAAACCTAAGGTTTCTAACCTAATAAACTAATTAAAAAAAGAAGTTGGTTATTTTTTAATAAAGAAACAATGAAAAAACACAAATTTTATACTTAGCAGTCGATGTCATGGCAAGAACTGTCATAGTCGCAACAAAACATGGCCCTAAAAAGTTCTCTAATATCACTTGTTAGGAACCTTCTAATTAAAATAAACACATTTACATAAATATTGCAATAAAAACAAAAATTCATAAAGGAACAAATTATTGTAATATAAACTTTAAATACAGAAATATATTAATCTCACACAACACAGGCCTCTTTAAGCTCTTTGAGTGACAACCTCCAATAATTTCATTCAATATGCAAAAAGATACATTAGTTTATGGACCATTGTCTTCTAAAGATACAATTCATGCAACCCTAACTTAATACTCAAGAGTTGCTTACATGTAAAGTGCCACTTAAACTAGAATCTTCTACCAAATAAATAATTACATTCTTGATAATGATTAAAATGACCCACTTATATAGTATCTCAATTACCACAAAATATACAAATAATGTCTTAATTACCACATATTATTACAAAATATCACAAAATATCATTATGAGTCTATTACCACATACCATTACAAAATATCATTATAATGGATCACATGTTGGAAAGGGGTAATTAATAATAATGTTACAATGGGGTCGTAAAATTTGCTTTTCAATTTTTTTTTTAGGGTGAGATTTTGTAGATTCAGCCTGTCTTACAATGCTTTGTCCATCGAATTCAAATCCTAGAGACACAAATATAGGCCAAGGTGGTGTTGATGGCATTTTTGATCAGATATGAGAGCTTTGAGAACTTTCAATGTGATCAAAATATTTGATGGGCATTGACCCATGATATTTTGAGGGGAAAGAAGAGAGCATACCTTCATAGTTCTCCTTCATCATAGACAAGAACTACATGTAGACCACGTATGGAGGGTCTGCCTAGCCAGGTCGATACACTCATGATTTTGCATCGTTGCCCACAAAGATAGATCTACGGTTGTAGATACGATATAGTTGTAAAAAGCAAAGAAGCGAGAAACGTGGGATCTTAAGCCTCCTGTTGTGTTCCTCCACCATGGCAGTGTTGTTCTCATAGCCGTTCTCATGGCCTTCATCAACCACATCCATGAAACTGAGCACCCTAAGCTTTCAAGTCTTTGCTATGCGAAGCCAATACCAAGCCCTCCATCAAACCCGCGATGGTCGATTAATCATACACCTATGTTTTCTGAAAGATTGTGGCCCATGATCACGTGGCCATTGTACACACAACAACATTTCAACTCCAAGTTTGTGATGGACAAGATTGTGCGAGGTTCTCGATGCCAATGCCATTAATCAAATTGATCAAATAAAGCAAATTCAATTAATCCTAGTAAATATATCCTCAAATTATTTTACATCCTCAAATCTTACTTCAAAAAATCAAAGACATAATACCTTTGCTGGTCTTATTACATTAAACTATTCCACTAAAGAAATTAACCTTATTAACCCCATTTAAACATTTTGATTGCCTTTGCTGTCATTTTATTAAACCTTTTAAACGCTTTAGGCATTAGTAAGCATACACCTATTATCTTTTTTCACATGACCAAAGCGTTCAAAGGACAAATCCAGAATAATTGAATAACAAAGTGCATTATACACTTGCATAAAGAAAAGTACTTAGTCATGCATATAATAACTTACGATTATAACCTTATGGGATAACTCACTAATAAAAAGTTGTGCATTTTCTTTGAAATAATGCCCATACTCACAGTCTCCCCATAGATTCGATTACAAGGTAAACTGTACCCCTTTATAGCATTGATTTGATGGCTTGCTTACAAATCAATCTCAAGTATCTCATACTAGCACACTTATAAAAACAAAAAAATACTATCTTTTCCAAGATCCAATCTATTATAAGTTTATAAATGCCATCAAAAAATATTATTCAACACCATTCAAAATATGGGACATTCTAGTGGTTAAGGTTTTGAACTCTATTTCGGGAGACTTAGATGTTGGGGCGTAGTATGTGTGAGAGAAAAATATTATTATAAGTTTTATAAAAATAAATGATTAAAATTGTTCAAGTTATTAAATACGGTTTTAACATTCCATAACTATTATAATTTTATTAAATTGGTAAATTTTATTGTATTTAGTTAAAAACACATTATGACCAACATTATTGAAAATTGAAATTTTTTTAGCTATAGCAAAAATTGTAACATATATTACAAGTCATTTAAATGCAAGGTCGTGTCTAAAGATGAATCTCTCTATGTATTTAGCAATAAGTCCTTCAGATAAAGACATATCAAAATGTTGATTTCTTATAGCAAAAGTCCTTCAGGTGAAGGCATATCTTTATACATAGTTTTTAAGTTTTTTTTAATTTTTAATCAAGTCATCAATCATCATCCTACTGCCATAAAAAAATTAAATTATCATAATTAATCAATTTCACACATGCATCACCATAGCACACACCATAAATTAACTATAGAAACTAATATATCCATTAATATCAATCGTTTTAGATAATTTAAGGATACAAATGATACATAGCCCAAAACTGGTACACATCATCCATACCCTCCCTCTAGCACTACGAGCTAGTGTATGGTGCCCCTCCTCTCCTGATTTGTGGTGACATCCTCACTAATATTTGGGATGCTTGGTTCATAGACCTTGAATGGGTCTAACTCCACGTCCTAGTAGGAAAATTAAGTCACCTCTTCGTAAGCATCGTTGCATGATATACTGCCCGCTTTACCTCTACCTACAAGTCATGTTAAGTGATCTATAATGATCTATAACTCTCCTCACATTGACCATAAATCCCCCTATACATGAGCTAATTTCCCTTGTACCTTCCCTAGCTATCCTTATACCTATGACAACTAGTCCAATGATATTTTGACCATGTCACCTCCTCTTGTTGCTTTTGCCACTGTGCCCTATGTTACTATCACATCCTGATTTATAGTTAGACTCTAAATAGTTTATCGTGGCCTCCTTTGTCCATCTATCATTCTCCCTTTGTAGTCCACCCACTTGTTAGTCTCTCCTTTATTGACCAATGTCTTTCCCTTCGTAGCCTAGTTACTTGTTTCTTTCTCTCCTCCTCTAGATGATGAGTTACATCCCAGCTCATCATCTACTATGCCATATCCTTCCTCTATGCATATAGATCTTCTATTCATTGTAGTAATACCTCTCACTCTAAATAAAAGGTAGTGCAAGATGATCTATTAGATCCTACCTCATTTGTCACACTCATTGGTGGTAACAACATATTAAGTGGTGATATTGTTGTTGGTGTCTATGGTACCAAAAACCCTCCATGATCCCATATCTATCCCAAAATCCTTTTTGTCTCTTATAAATACCTCTATAAAATCATATGTACCTACTAGCTTTATATCGATGTCTATACCCTTCATACTATAACCTACTATGACCAAATCCCCTCATATTAATGCTGGTATATTAGTGTCACACTCTCAACTAGGATCCTCATTGGCAGGATCATTTGCGTCATCCTCTATAAAACTTTTAGGATTTAGAAAGTCGTTGAATCCTCTCTACTATTTGAATCTTCTAAACCATATTGGCTCATTTAGCATATACTAAAATTCACAAAATTATCTCATAACCTAGTCAAACTTATGCAACTCCCTCTTATCTCATGGTCCCACCAGTCATCTAACCCACTAGACTTAGGCCAGGTGGTACCCATAATCACTTCACCTGGGTGTAGTCGATATGGATACCATGTAATATGCTCAGGCTAGAGGTCATAGATCACATTTCTTACTATTTTTAGTCACCTCTTAGCCTAATCACCTCATATTATCTTAAAATGATAGCTCTATCTAAAGGAAATTGATACTTCCTAGTCATTCACTTGCGCTAGCAACCCTAGTGACCACATGATTGCTAGGTGCTCCCATGCCTAGAATTGGAGAAGTGTGCAACATACCTGACTCTGTTCTCCCCTATATAAAATCTGATCGAGTGTTTGATATAATCATGTTATTACCACAAATCCCCATGCAAAAACCACCTACTCATCCTGCATGGCTACTACCACCTCTTACCAACCCTAGTGTACCATTCTTCTTATGTTCCTGACTAGGAATCCTGACACCAACATGTAGACGAGAGTGATATATCATTCTAATTGGCCCTATTGGAGTATATTATATTATTTGGTACATGCTAATGTACCCCCATGGTACCTTCATGGTATATTTGTAAATAATAGATTAGAGTTGAGTCATAGTTTAGAGTGTGATTTATATTTCCCCTTTTTATGTAAGTGTGAATGTGTAGGAAATGCACAAGTATCATGTAAAGTTGGTGCAGGAAATGCACAAGTATCATGTAAAGTTGGTGCAGGAAATGCACAAGTTTCATGTTAGATAAAGTGCAAGTGTAAGTTGAGTCTATGTGCACAAGTGTCTTATATTAGAGTGTGCAAGTTATATAAGTGTAAGAGTCATGTATAGGTGTGCATATGTTATAGCGTCAAGTGTTCATAAAGTATGCAAGTGGAAAGTAGTCAAGCCAAGAGTCATAAGACTTAGCATATGGATAGCTATAGTCAAGTATACAAAGAGTCACACTACTATGGCTATATTATGGAGACAATGCTCCATAAGATGAAATACAAGGAGAACACACATTATTATATTTGTAAGAGAAAGTGAAGAAAATAAGCTTTTATACATTTGAGCAATTAATATTGTAAGTTATATTTCATGCATAGTACATGAATGATCAAGGCTATTTACATTTATATTTTTACATATTATTGAATGTTATTTGAGTTATTATAAGCCTTGTATACATATTAATTTTCTCATATTATTCTACTCATTTCATTATCTTGACCTTATTATATTGTGGCTATATTATATTTAGATCCTGTGAGATATAACCTGTGATATTTTGTGGTAGTATTAATATCAATAGGTGATATTGATATCAATGGTTGATCACACCACTAGGAAGCTACCCTTCCCTATCAACCTTTGCAAGCATTATCTTTAGTCAAATCCCATCCGAACCATGACATACCTGTAGGCACCCAAAGAATCTTCCACATGTTCAATATAACTATCATCTCCTCTATGGGAAGCTAGAAGGCACTTATCTCTAAGTATCATAGCTCCACTAAATTTAGTAGCACCTGATAAAACTCTACCTTTAGCCTATGGAATACATGGTATAGCCCCATTATCATAAGGAGTCCATCATACTCAACCTCAAGTAAACCCCGTATGATCTCTAAGGCATGAGGTCACCTCTCTTGACACTCAAAAATAGGTTATTGGTATTGTACTCACAATCATACCAAATATCAGTTAAACCCTTAGCCAAAAAAAAAAAGTAACATATAAACCATATAAATTGTACAAATGCAAAAGCATCATACGTTTATGAAATCATCATACGACCATAAAAGTGTTGTACATATGGGAAAACTATATGTACAACAAGTGTTAGAGAAGTGTATAACTATATGTACAATAATATTCTCATAGCATGATAGTATTGATCTTAATTCCATCGTCTTGTTGACTGAGAGATGACCTAAAAAATAATGTAAATAAATGAAGACGATTTTCAAGGGTCACAACCTAAATACATTGTCAACACATTATGAACACTTGAGATTAGGGGATATCTTGTGGAGACCTACAAAGCTAGTTTGATGATATTACTTTTACAAAACACCAATGGTTTCACAAGAAGTAAAGGATTTTCTCTAGGATCCTATCTATCCTAGTGCTAAATATTAATTGGGCTTACATTGCACATACAATAAAATGCAAGCATACATAGACCTACTCTAAATGATTTTTGAATTTGAATTATGAAGAAAATAAACATTCTCTTTATTTTTCCAAGTAGGCATGCAAGGAGGAAATGCAACAAAAAATTTAGCCCATAGTGTAGCTACATGCATTTCAAAATTTATGCCTAATATAGAAAATAATGCATGGATTTATTCCCTTGTGATTTGTAATTAAAATAAATTACCTATTCCCTTTTTGTAAATTTACTTTATAAAAATAGAAATAGATTCTACAAACTAGATAAAACAAACAAATTTAAGGTATTAAGGTAGAAATTGACAAAATACCAAAACTATAGAACCTAATTCATAATAGAAATATAAATGTCATATTACTACAAAAGTGACACAATGATATTGTTCCCTTGTAGAACTTTTGACTAGACCGATAGAAGCCTGAAAACCTAATCCATAGTAGAAATGAAAGTATAACATTGCTAAAGAAGTACCAAAATACTAATTTTTCCATATAGCACTTTTGACTAGTCCTATAGAAGCCTAAAAACCTAAAAAAATAAAAAAGGTTCGATCAATGTAGAGGGGTCTGTCAAGTCTCAATAAAGGATGATACACTTCCTTGCTTGTAATAATTAGACCCTTTTTTTTATAACAAGATAAAGAATGCAAGACCATGAATTGATGAAATGAATGTTAGAGAAAAATAATATAACAACTAACCCATGGAAGAAAGCTACTAATATAAGGGAAAAAAGGAGGGAATAACCATAACCCAAGACAAAAGTTGCTTCCTTTGATAAAATATTACTATGAGATACTCATTGATGTATTAATGATGGCTTCTTAGATGATTGATTGTGTGTTGAATATGACCTAAATATCCAAATGCTAATATGCTTTATGAGGCCCTAAAATGTTGTAAACAATGTGTGCAAAAGAGAAAGATCGAGATACCTAAAATCTAAGAATGTGTTGGAATGCAAAAGAAGCTATCTAGAGTGATTCTAGTAGAGTATTTATACCAAATAAAGTTTCCCCTAGAGGCCTCCCAAAGGAGGGGCTTTATGGAAAGCTCAAATCTCCTTGAGGAATCCATGAAAGATTTTTGGCAAAAATAGAAAGGTATAGTTGTGGCAAGTTGCATAAAATTGATTAGGGTCTAATTGAAAAAAGTAGGAGATGAGTGATATGCAACTACAAAGATTAGATTAGCACTTTTTCAACCAAAAAAATGAAAAGATGGTGAATCAAATCAATAGTATAAATATTTGATGAGAATTGCTGGTGATATAAAGAGCTAAAAATCTTGATTTTGATGGTGATAAAGCAAAAGTGCCACAAAGAAGAAACATTGTGGTGCTTTTACACTACAACACTATCAGTTCATTGACAACTGGAGGGTGGGAAAACCATATATACAAGTGTTAGATAAGTGTTGATAATTGATCTAATTTATATGAAAACTATATGTACAACAATCTTCTCATAGCATGATAGTATTGATCTTAATTCCATGGCCTTGTTAACTAAGAGATGATCTAAAAAATGTTATCAACAAATGAAGATGATTTTTAAAGGTCATAACTTGAGTACATTTGATTTTATCTTCTATTTTAACCTCTGAGAGAGATCTTTCTAATTGTTCAACAATAATAATGAGTATATTAGGAGACAGTGAGTAACCATGATGGAGTCTAAAAAATGGTTCAAAGTATCTAGAAGGGGATCTAGTGATCAAAATGGAATATTTTGAAGTATTGCAACATATAATCCATTAATGAACCTTAATCAAAACCATCTTTTGATAATATAATATAAAAATATTCAACCAAACCTATGATATGCTTTGTTAATATCTAATTTTACAAGCATGCTTGGATTTTTATGGATCGAAGAGAATGCAAGACCTTTTGTGTAATGATTATACCATTGATGCTTTGATCTACCTAGGTATGAAATTTGTGCATTAGACTACAATCAAGATTGGATGATCTAGAAATTCTTCTAGATCAACCTTCGAAGAAGACCAACTCCTTGGAAAAAAGAGAAAGCAAAAGGGATGAGAGAAGGTTTAGAGGGATATATTGAAATGTGGTTGGAGATAAGATAACAACATTATTTTTAACTACATGGGCATAGGCTACTCAATACAAGCAAATCCTAAAAAACTATTCAATTGAATATATGAAGAAACCAAAGTAAGCACATATACTACAACATTTCCAACATGTTGATCAAAGAAATCCAAAAAATTCTAAGCCTAAGAAAATTTACTTCAATTATGAATTGAAATTAGCCAAACAACTTAAAATCTACCAAAATTTCCTCCAATCAAAGCATAACCAAAATTGCTAAAATTTTGACATCCAACATTTCAAGTGCTCTAATAAAAATAATCCAAATAGCTCCAGGCCTAATAAAATTTACTCCTATAATAATGTAGATGAAAATACTTAAAGTGTAGACATCACAAGAGATAATAGTTCTCCATAATACAATCGAGGTAAGTCAAATAAATTTGGATTACAATTTGAGTAGTGTAAATATATAACCTACAATACGTAAATACTAAAATATCTAACCCTTTACAATGAGGAGTGTTTCTCCTTATATAACTTTGGCTAAGCTAAAATGAAACTAACTACTTCATACAATCATTGGCCAAAATTGATCAAGCATGATCCTAGACTAAGCTGGCACCACTTAGCTTATTCTTGTCTGAACCAAGGTGGTTATGATCACAAGATCCTCATTCATGCTTCATGGATATTACCATTGTTTTCAAGTTCTGATAGATGCTACATAGTGTTGCTACCCATTTTTGGAATGTTAGGTGTCTTTTGCATTGAGATCCTTGAGTTTGGGATGTTGTTGTTGTGTGTATGCCTTCTAAGATTCCTTATTGCTTAATACAAGGATGTCAAATAATTTTAGAGATGATCTGATTCCTCATACTAAAGATCTTTATCTAGGATATCACTTTACTTTGCTTGTATTATTTTCAATGTGCCAAAAATTTGAGAAGCTTGGTTGATGTCACACTTCAAAAGGTTTTGGCTCACCCTATTCCTACTATGTTGGAGACTTCTTTACCTTAGATTGGATTTCAAGATATTCAATGGATCCCACCCTTTGAATTTATACTTCTCTAGACTTTTGGAAAGCTATGCTGATATCATCACACACAAAAGTGTCTTGCTAAATTTTGAAGCACATAGCATTATATTCACCTTGTGAGCCCTTCACTTTGTCAAATATTTTGAAATACCTACTTAAATTAGCATAGCATAGTTTTGGTTCATCTCCTTTGTATGTCTGACACTAATCTAGTTTGAATATAAGCTTTTAGATTGAAATATTAAGTCCAACTTGAAAATATTGAGTTTAGGATTGCTCACTTCAGCCCCAAAAATAAAATACTTGAAAGAATTACATTTCTAGACAAATACTTCAAGCTTGAATATTTATACTTCTCTTGTCTTGATAAATTCCCTTTGTTACTAACCTAAACCTTGCTTGTTCTTTGATTCTTTCAGCATTTTCATAAATTTTGGGGTGACCATATGGCTCAACAAGCTTATCGACCTCTTGTATTATCCCCTTCTTTTATCTCTATTATTATTAGGATTCCTTTGTTGGCATATTATTGGTATCACTCTCTAACAACACCAGGGTATATGATGCATTACAAGCCCAATTATCAAGAGATGATGGCTTAATTTAAGAACCCACCCCTCTGATTGAGTGTGTCCATAGCTGTTGAGTGGATGCAAAATTTTTCAATGGTGTAACCCCTTTAGTTAGAACTATAAAGGCTATAAGACATTATTTTATAGTCTGGTGGGTCAAAATAGCCTTGTGGCACAAGGATTTTTAAAATTTAATAGCAACTTCCTTTAAAGACTTTCCCTTGTCAGCATATTTGGTACTTTAACAACATGAGCTACTTGATAGATTTATGGAGCTTCAAATCTTCTCATTTTGCTCAACTATGGGTAACAATTTACCTCAAAATTTCCTTTTAGGATGGATTTTCCTAGTGTAGTAAAATTTTACTATAGTTTGATGACTCACAAGAGATTTCTTCTTGTAGGAGGTAAAGAACCCCAAAAAAAACCTTATCTATTGGGCATAGAGTCTATGGATACACATCCTAGAATTTTTGGGCCTAAAGGGATAGAAAATAAAATTTCTTTCAAGAAGGGAAGCTTTGCTTGGGGATTATGAAATGATGAGAAGGAGAGTGTCCTTATATAGAATTCTCTAACTAGGACAATATTTGAAGATGTTGATCTAATTAATCTTCCTTTTTATTCCATATTCTCTAGTAAGATTATGGGAAATGATATTTTAACCTAGTTGAATTAGTAAAGGCACAATTATTCATCATTCTTTAGTTTTTTTGCTAATTCTTGGACCTCTTGATCTATACACACCTCCTTAAAAAAGCATGTGAACTATCTGATGCTCTTTCCTATAACCTTATTATGTGTGAGAACTATATCATTGCCTACTTTAGCCAATTATTATAAAAAACTTAAATTTTATCAACTTTATTTATATACCACTTACTTACAATATGATACATGGTTTTGACAAAATTCTATGTGCCAAATACTTCACAAGGAGCTCATTTATCAAAATCTACAATATCCAGACCAAAATGACCCAAACTTCCATCACTCCTACCTATGTGTTCTCTAGAATATGTGACTTGTTGTAAGGAGAAGTTTATGGTTGGTTGGATATGTTAAATAATGATTTCCTATGGTTATGTGAATTGCTGCATTGAAATCAAGCATATATTACCTATTTTCTATTAGTGACTCTTATATCAACTTTTCTAGTTCTTTAGGATGCTCCTCTATCTCCAATTAAAATTATTCTAAGGTATATTTAACTATATTAACACTTTGTTCTTCATAAATTTCTATATGGTAGGGTCTAGGATTCTCCACATAATTATGGATCTTCTTTCCTTTTCAAGGAATTGCCACATGAGTGTAATATAAGGATAGATATCACACAAGATTTGTCATGAAATCCATTGCCAAGCATAATATAAATGGTGGTGAAAGATACAACACTATCACCTCTTAGATTATTGAGATAAGAAACTTATGCAACAAAATTAAAATATCTTTTATAGCTCCCACTGTCTACACTAGTGTTTTGTCTAGCTATAACACATTAAAACTAGTTTGGGTGTATTCCATATCTAATTCATCACAAATGACCTTAGGTATGATTATTGTAGCAACTTTAGAAACCACCATGCAATTGTGAATGATCCAACCCTCCATGCATAAGGACATATAAAATGGTGGAGGATTAATATTATCCATATCATGAGTTGGTTGATTTTATGCCAAATTCAAGTCTAGGGAGGTGAGTTTGCTTGATGATGACCTTTTGAGACCTAATTTTAATAGATTAATTTGTTTGATAATTAGTAGAGCCTCATACATATTGAATCTCGAGGGAGTCTTCTTAAACCCTTCAATAATGTTGAATTCAAAAGTTTCTAACATCTTCTTCTTCTAGGATGATTGCTTGAATCTATTATGATATTACTGCATGACTTATCCCCTGTTCTTTATGGTCACCTAAGGATAGCACAACTTCCTTAATGCTTGATTCCTTGTCTCTTATTTATTGGATTTTGGTGCTTTTGGATTGGTCTGATCCTTGGGTTACTCTTTATTCTAATCATTTTGAGGTTGTGGGGAAACTTTTAGACCATTAAACTTTCAAGTATTTGAAAAAAATGGTCTCCTCCTAGATTTGGTCAAGATGTGGACAGTGTCAAAACCTAAAGGCTCTTCAACAACTAGATTTTACTTTGGATTCATCAACATACCTACAAGACCCTTTGATTTTATTTCTATTTTCTGAGTTATAGCCATCTGGCATTGGTGCTGATAGACCATGTAGGTTCCATCAATATTAGGATCATTGCAAGCTAAGCACAAATAATATTCTTGAGCAGTGGATACCTCTTCTTCTTGGATTTCAACCACAATAATTTTATTTTTAACATTCCTAGTTAAAGCCCCCTGATATTTTAATATGTAGAGGAATATTATTTTCAAATATCCATCATACCTCATTTTAACATTTTACCACTCCATTATTGTGATTTTATTTGTCACATTTCTAATGATAGCTTTAACCTCTTACATATCTTCTGATTATTTTTTCTTTGGGATAGGGAGGGATGGTATGAGACTATAGAATAGTATGTTGGGAATAGGATTTCGGTGTAGAAAAGGTGATCAACAAAGAAATTGACAATGCCAAAAGTGAATCTTATTAGCCCATTTGAAGGATCTTTAGAAAATATGACATTGAATTTGGGAGGAAGCTTGCCAACTGACATGAGCACATTTTTGGTTGCAATAGTAGCTTAGAATATCTAAGGGAATATCATCTCATTGGATTACTGGATCAAAAGACTTAAATTTGAAACAAAAGCATAAAAGTAGTAGATACAAACTTGGGCATGTGATGGCCTTATATCCCGAGGAATTCTTCTCCAGGTTTTGTTGAACTAGATATTGAAATCCATGATGTTCTCTTAAGGATGCCTTTGAATGGAGATGAACTAAGTTAGAAGAGAAAAAATATCCCCTACATTATTTAATTCTATGATAAATGGTTTAGTGAGTTTAGCCCATGTACTAATACTACCTTCTAATGAATAATACAAGGCTAAAACCTTACCCCTTGAAAGACAAGGCTAATAATCTCACCATAATATCCTCATGTACAATATGTATAGTGGCCAGGAAAACTATATATTGAAAATGCTTATATGCAATCTTATCATTACCATAAAATTAAAGAAAAGCTTTAAGAGTGGATTTCAAGATATCATGAAGGTCTTGAAGATTGAGGGGTCCAACACTATTCCATCCAAGGAAAATTTATCTAGATATAGCTCTAGGTGACACTAGAGGTATAGCTTGCAGTGGACTTGGACTTTAGACAAAAAATCATGGGCAAGGGAAAGTGACTTACCTTCCTATGTGTTTGGATAACTGATAATTTAACAAACTACACTAGTTCTTTTAGCTTCTTTGATTCTGATATTGTGAGCATAAGATTCTGGAGCTATGATCTTCTAGTGGAGTTTCCTATTCTCAGGTTCTTAAAAATAAAATTTCCAAGTCAAGGATAGTTTAATTATTTAGAGATACCAAGATATTCACCTTAATATTGATCATGCATGGAAGTGGATGTGCCATACATTCTTGAGCAATTTATGGATTTGATGGCTTTGAATTCTACTATAGATTGTTACAATTCATGTCCCACTGACGATTCTTCATGAATCTCTTATATGTGAGATAAAGTTATGAAATTTTGTCCCATCCTACATGCCAAAAACTCTTTATGATCGCATAGTGGTTGCTTTATTTTGATATATTAATGAATTTTTCTTGTTTGTGGGACAAATTGATACAATTCAGTCCCACCAGGTATGCCAAAAAATCTTGATGCTTTGATCTGCCTAGGTAGGAAATGTGTGCCCTAGACCAAAGTCAATATTGGATGATCTAAAAATGCTTTTAGATAAACCTCTAGAGAATATTGACTCCTTGAAAAAGAGAAAGATAAATGAATGAGAAATAAGAGTTATAGGGATTGATTGAAATACAGCTAAAGCTTAGATAACAATAATATTTTCAACTGCATCAGCATAGGCTATTCAATACAAGCAAAACCTAATAGACTATTCAATTGAATCTATGAAGAAATCAAAGTAATCACAAATACTACAACATTCCCAAAGCTCTGATCAAAGAAATCCAAATAATTTTAAGCCTAACATAATTTACGTTAAGTAAGAATTGAAATTATCTAAACAACTTAAAACCTAACAAAATTTCCTCCATAAAAGCATAATCGAAACTGTAGAAAGTATGACAACATCCAATATTTCAAGCGCTTTGATAAAAATAATCCAAACAATTTCAAGCCTTATAAAATTTACTTCAACTATAAATTGAAATAAGCCAAACAACATGAAGCCTAAAAAAATTTATTCCTATCACAATGTAGATGAAAATGCTGAAAGTGTAGTCATCACAAGAGATAACAATTCTCCATACTCCAATTAGGGTAAGTAACTTTGAATTGTAATTTGAGTAGGGTAAACATACAACCTACAATGGGAAAATATTAAAATATATGACCCTTTACAATGATGGATGTTGCTTCTTATATAGATTTTTCTAAGCTAAAATGAAACTAACTACTAAATAAAATCATTGGCCAAAATTGATCAAGCACAATCCTAGATTGAGCTGGAACCACTTGGCATATTCTTGTATGATTCAAGGTGGTATGATCACAATATCCTCACTCACGCTTCATTGAGGTGGCCATAAATTTTTAGTTTTTATAGATGGTATGTGGTGTAACTGCCCATTTTTGGAGCACCAAGTATCCTTTGTACTAATATCCTTGAGATTAGGTTGTTGTTGTGTTGTATTACCTTTTGATATACCTTCTTGCTTAATACAAGGATGCCAAATAATTTGGAGCTAATCAGAGTCATACTATAGATTTCAGGTCTAGGCCACTACTTTGCTTTTCTTGCATTCTTTTTAATGTGCTAGAACTTTTAGAAGCTTGGCTAATGTCACCCTTCAAAAGGTTTTGGCTCACCCTCTTCTTACTATATCAAAGAATTCTTTACCTTAGCTATTTTTTTGGTAATTAGAGAATTTGTATTAAAAGGATTTTATCTAGATCCCAAAACCAAATATAGAAGATTTGTCATCATACATCAAAAGAATAGGACATAAATCGTCAAAAAATATCAAAAAAGAGACTCGCGTAGGGGTGGAAAAAGTTCATAAAATTAATAAAGAGGTACCAAATAACCCATGCAGGGGAATTGGCCACCAATACAGAAAAGAAACTTGACTGATCTAAAAAATAAAACCCCACCCAAATCCCACGTAGGGGATAAAAATAAAGACTAAAAAAATGGATAACCAAACAACAGATCAACACCGACCTAAATATTTGTGGTGTCCTCCTTTACAGAATTGCATTCAACATTGTTCTTCTGCAGCTATTTCAGGTTTTGATAGATATTATCTAGGGAGTTGATGATGATAGTGACGATGATCATTGTAACCTTGTGAAAATTCACGTCGGGCCTCGAACTACCACTATTGTCATCAAAAATGTGTTTAGGGGAGTTTGGCTAGTTTCTTTTTTAATTTTCTTGAAACGGGAGACCTTCAAACTTGGGTGGTGCTCTCTTCCATAGAATTTCTATTTTGAGACTTAGGAATAACATCAAAGGAATTAATTTTCTTTGAAATAGGGGTCTAAAATTTTGAGGAAGATTCAACGTTGGCAGTTACATCGAGGAGGGAATGAGAAGGGCTAAGGGTGGGGGGAGAGGAAGACGGGTTTGAATGGAGGAGAGTAGCAACAATGATAGGCAGGTTGTTGGAGGTGGTGTGATGGAACAAGATGGCAAGTAGATACTAGTGGGTGGGCAAAGTTTAGGATTTTATTTTATAGGCATTGTGGATAGATAGACGGATAGATCAGTAGAGGAAATTAGGGATGTTTATGGGGTTAAAACCTCTGAGATGGTTAACCAAAACTAAGTGGAAGCTAAACAAAGACTTGAAGGGGTCATCGACTATCAAATACTGGAGAATGGGAATGATAAAAGTCGACCAAGGGGCAGGGAGGAACTTACGCTCAATCGTGATGCATTTCCACATGAAAATTTTGGAGTGGTTTGGGAAACCCTCAAGCTCAGGGTACCAGTTGTGGTGGTCCCTCTGAACTACTCGACTAAAAGTAGGCAGTTCTGTGACCTCGACCAAAATCTCCACAATGACATAAAAGTGTAAGTTACAAAATTTGACATGGCTATTGTTCCAAGATTTAACAAATTCCTCAGTAATGTCTAGATCGACCCCTTTGAATTTTTTGAAGAACGAGATAAAACCTTAAGCCTCCAAGAAAGACATGGACAAGGGATCAAGTTGGAAGTTGGATGGTTCAAGAAGAGTCATGGGGATGGGGCACATAAACAAGAAATGAGACTTGACTTGAATAGGGGAATGAGACTCCAAGGATGTGATAAATCGGTGCTTTAGAACTTGATTATAAATATGATGAGATTTAAATGTGAGCATGCCACAACACATAGTATTGGGGCTAGTGGCATGGATGCAACAAGTTGGAAAAATGAGGAAACAATAATTATAATTAGCAAACTAGCATGGATAAAAATCAACATGATTAGCTTGAAAACGGTCCAGGCCCTTCATGTGAAGTAGAAAAACCTTCTATCAAGGCATAACATAGGTGGTATGATTTGTGGGATCCACAAATATAGATATTTGGACCTGAATACAATCTCCTTGGGTAAACAGACCACCTTGAAACATGATATGGTTAGAATAAAAGGGTGAGATGCCAATGATTTGAGAAATGAGATGGTTAAACACCACATGAGATATGGTGATAGTGAGGGAATCAAGGTGGTGGGGATAAAGGTGAGAGGGATAGACATGGTAGGGAAGGAGGTGGCAAGGGATGAAAACCCTGCCTATGGTGACATGGAGAGTAAACAGGTGATGAGTAGATGGGTGGAGGGAGCCAAAAAAATTAGAAACAAAGTGGGCTCAAAGGACAAAAGAGATGCGCCCCTTAGGATGAGACACACGAAACATGATCAACAACAAAAACATTGATGACCTCCTGGGGGAAATTGTTATGCCAAATGGATAGGAAATTTTGGGAAATTCTTATATTGGCAAGTAAATCGGTAGTTTTATTTGCTTCATGAAACACGTGTCTAGAAATAGCATTGTTTTGACTTTGAATGAGGTTTTTGACTTCTTGTATGGTGGTTCTAACATTCCAGGAGGGAAATCTATTGCTGTTGATGTAGTTTGTGATATTGAGGGAATCCCCTTCAATTTATAGGTTTCTTTTGTAATCCTTGATAATACTTAGGCCTCTCCACAATGTCCGAGCTTTAGCCTCCTAATTTATTTATGTTAGAAAATAGCAAAATTTTGTGCAAGCAAAAAAAAACAATAACACAGGAAAAATAGTAACACAGATTTTACGTGGAAAACCTACAATGTGCTAGAAAAACCACGAGGTAATGGCAACTTGATATTTTATTGATTTTGGCAGAATTACATTCAATCAACATTTACATGCAAGGGGTCACTCCCATTTTATAGAAAAAACAAACTGTTCATTTCCTCTTCCAAAGGAAGAGTCCAAAAAACTGTTCATTTCCTCTTCCAAAGGAAGAGTCCAAAAAATTGTTCGTTTTCTCTTCCAAAGAAAGAGTCCAAAAAACTGTTTGTTTCCTCTCCCAAAGGAAGACTACAAAATACTGTTTGTTTCCTCTTTATAAGCTGCACCACCATGCACCTCTCTGCTAAATAACATTGGAGATATGGATATTAACTTCACCTCCTAACATTCTCCCACTTGAAGTCGATATACAAAAATTCTTTGCCTATGTTTTTCCATCCAAGTACCAATTGCTTAATGCTACCCTTATCACATTTTTAGCAAGCCCAGAGAAGCACCACTGAAACTTCTTTTTCTTGATCGATAGTAAGCATATCTGCAGGATTTGTTAATTTTTTGCAACGGAATCCTACCTTCTTCCACCACATTTGTTATAAAGTGGTACTTGCATCAATTTGTTTCGTGCGATCATGGAATTTTGGGTTCTTCACTAGCTGAATATCACTTTGGATATCAGAATGAAACATAATTTTCCTCTGCATTACCTTGAAGTCATCCAACAGTCGCTCTAGCAAAATTACCTCTTTGCTGGCATGAGTCACTACAATATATTCTGCTTTAGTGGTTGATACAGCCACCACAAAATTTAACTTAGAAGCCCAACTCAAAACTCCACCAGTAAGAGTGAAAGGATATCCTATAGTGGACTTTCTCCCATATCTATCTCCACCATAATCAAAATCCACAAAACCTTTAACTTGCAAACTATCCAATCTGTAGTAAATAATAGCATCTGAAGTGCCTCTTAAATATCTAAATATCTACTTCACTGCATTCTAATGCTCCTTACCAGGATTTACCATGTACCAACTACCTACTCCCACTGCTTGGGCAATATCTAGTCTGGTGCTCACCATGGCATACATGAGGCTTCCTACTTCTGATGAATACGGTACATGAGACATGCTTGTCTTCTCTACTTCTATTCTAGGAAACTGGTTGGTAGACAATTTTAAGTGTGAAAGAATTGGGGTACTAACTGGTTTTACATTCTGCATATTGAAATGCTATATAATATTTTCTATATATGACTTTTGACTTAACCAGATCTTTCTTCCTTTTCTGTCCTTGTGTATATTCATCCCTAAAATTTGGTTTGCTGCTCCTAAATCCTTCATTTCGAATGTCCTAGAAAAATGAGCCTTAAGATATATGAATTTCTTCATGCTGGGACCTGCAACCAGCATATAATCAACATACAATAGTAAAATAATAAAACTACTATCATCAAACCTCTTATAGTATCCACAATGGTCAGCTTCACTCCTGCTGAAACCTTGGCTCTTCATGAAGGTGTCGAATTTCCTGTACCACATCCTTGGTGCCTGTTTCAACCCATAAAAATATTTCTTTAGTTTGCAAACCTAATGCTATTTGCCTCTTTCCTCATAGCCCTCAAGCTGATCCATATAAATCTCCTCCTCAAGATCACCATGCAAGAAAGCAATCTTTACATCAAGCTGCTCCAGTTCTAAGTCTTGTGCTGCTACAAGTGCAAGTAAAACTCTAACAGTAGTCATATTAACAACTGGATAAAAAATTTCATTAAAGTCTAAACCTGACTTTTGCACATAGCCTTTAGCAACCAAGCGAGATTTATAGTGTTCCAATAACCCATCGCTATTTTTATTTACTTTGTAAACCCACTTGTTTCCAACAACATTTCTTCCAGGTGGGAGATCCACAAGTTCCCACATTTTATTCTTGTGAAGTGCCTCAATTTTCTCGTCCATGGATTTCCTCCACTTTTTTACATTCTCAGACTCTCTAGCTTTTTGAAATGAACTAGGCTCACCATCATCAGTTGACAAAGAAAAAGAGGATTGATAAATATGAGAATACCTTTCCAGACACTTTTGTGGATGTGTAGATATTCTAACCCAATGATCTATTGATAGTGGCTCTCGGGCTTGTGATTGTTGTGGTTGATCTACTTGTTGTTCTGCTTGCTGTTTAAAATTTTTAGCATGCTGATTTTCATTTTCATCTTCATTCATGTCTACTTAAATTGGTACAACATTAAGTGTTTGTTGTACTTCCTTCCTTTACATGGATGTTTCATCAAAAATAACATCTCGGATAATAATTACCTTTTGGGAAGTAGGATCCCACAGTCTATACTCCTTTACTACATCTCCATAGCCAAGAAAAACACATTTTCTTGACTTCGGGTCAAGTTTGGAACTTTTTTCTTTAAGCACATGGGCAAATGCATCACAACCAAAGGTACACAAATAAGAGTAATCAAATGGCTTACCACACCAAACCTCCTCTAGAATATGTCCATCCAACGTAGTTATAGATGACCTATTAATGAGGTAAACAAATATATTAATAGCCTCTACCCAAAACCTTTTATCCAACATGGATGTGCTGAGCATGCTTCTTCCACGTTTCATGATTGTACGATTCATACGCTCAACCATACCATTTTATTATGGAGTATATGGTACAGTATTCTGGTGCTTAATTCCTTCCTGCGTACAAAATTTATCAAATTCCTTGGAGTAATATTCACCCTCATTATCTAAACTAAGACATAAAACAGGCTTGCCCAAACTTTTATCTACTCGAGTTTTGAACTCTTTAAATTTATGCAAAAATTTTGACTTCTTCAAAAAATAAACCCACAATCTCCTAGAATAATCATTTATAAAAGTTAGAAAATATATGGCACCATTTAAGGATGTATAAGTTGCAGAAAATAAAAACTCTTACCAGGGCCTGCAGTAAACCGAACCCTCTTTTGTTTACCAAAAATATAGTGCTCACACAAGTATAAATAACAAGACTTAATCCCAGAAAGCATACCTCTGTCCTGAAAATTTTTCAAATCTTTTTCACTCATATGGCCTAGGCATTGATGCCATAGCATTACTGCATCCTGAACTAAAGTTGCTACTGCTGCATGGTTTGTCACCGTATCATCACATAAACGATATAGGGTCCCATAAGATTCTCCCTTTGCTACTATAATAACACCTCTGGTAATTTTGCAATAGTTGTTAACGAAAGTGATAGAATACCCTGTCTTATCCATCATATTGATTGAGAGCAAATTATTTTGCAAATATGGCACATGTGACACATCACATAACATCCTTTTTCTACCATCATCCAACCTGATCCTTATATCCCATCTTCCCACAATTTATAAAGGGTGATCATCACCCAAGTAGACCTTACCACCACTATATGAATGATATTTGTCAAACCAGTCTCTATGAGGAGACATGTGGAAAGATGCACTTGAGTCCAAAACCCAGGTATATAAAATAGATCTGTTGTTGTTGATACATAAAATCACATGTTACCGTATCTCCAAAATTTACTGTACTAGCCTCAGATGAAGGCTGAAATTGCTTTTCACCATTTTTTTCCTCTTTTAACTACCAATAGTCCTTCTTTGAGTGCCCTCGCTTCCCACAATGCCATCACTTCCCTTTCAGCTTACATCCTTTAGACTTAGATCTGGACTGTGATCTACTTTGTTGAATATTCTTGAAATATTGACCTCTCACAACCAGGGCTTCATTGGTTGAGGGTTCCAAAGATTTTTTTGCCTCAACTCTTCTGCCAACAAAGCGGCTACCACATCATCAAAAGTTAGAGCTCCTAATGATGAATTTTTGATGGTCATCACCAAATGATCCCAAGTCTACGAGAGGGAACAAAGTAGGGTGATAGCTTTGTCCTCATCATCCATATTCACATTAACTGAAACCAGTTTACTGATAAGGGTATTAAACTCATTTAAGTGATTTGCCATATATGAAACCTCCTTCATCCTCAAGCTATAAAGCTATTTTTTTAGAAAAACCTTATTTGTTGCAAATTTCATCTCATACAACTTTTTAAGCTTCTTCCAAAGGGCTTTTGCGGTATTTTATTCAACAAAATTGAACAAGACGGAGTCCACTAAGCATCGATGGATTGTAGAAACTGCCTTTCTATCTAGATTTGCCCACTCCTCATATTTCATGCTGCTTGGTTTACTCACGATCCCTTTCAAGGCTAGGGCTTGGTCATTTTGAACCAACAAATCCTCCACCTTCATCTTCCATAGGGCAAAGTTCCTACCATCAAAATTTTCAATCTCAAACTGGGTTACACTTCCAATTAATTGTTGCAGCTCTCACTCACACAAAACCCTAGGCTCTAATACCAAATGTTAGAAAAATAGCAAAATTTTGTGCAAGTATAAAAACACAATAACACAGAAAAAAACATAACACAGATTTTACGTGGAAAACTTGCAATGTGCAAGAAAAACCATGGGACAATGGTAGATTGATATTTTATTGATTTTGGTAGAATTAACTTCAATCAACATTTACATGCAAGGGGTCATTCCCATTTTATAGAAAAAATAAATTATTCATTTCCTCTTCCAAAGGAAGAGTCCAAAAACTGTTCGTTTCCTCTTCCAAAGGAAGAGTCCAAAAAACTGTTCGTTTCCTCTTCCAAAGGAAGATTCCAAAAAATTATTTGTTTCCTCTCGCAAAGGAATACTACAAAATACTGTTTGTTTCCTCTTTATAAGTTGCACCACCATGCACCTCTCTACAGAAGAACATTGGAGATCTAGATATTGTGTTCACCTCCTAATAGTTTGGATGCCCAGGGGTTCAGCATAGGCAACAACAATTTTACCCTTATGGTCCTTGACTAGGCCTCCAGCTCCTGCAACTCCTGGGTTGCCTTTAGATGCACCATCATAGTTGAGCTTGAGCCATCCTTCTGGTGGAGGTTTCCAAGAGGCATAGATTCTGGGATGGGGGATAGTGGGAGTATGGTTGGAATTGAAGGGAATGCTGAGAGATAGGAAAAGGTTGAGCTCTAAACCAGGATCAGGAGACTTGGTACTAGGGAAGAGCTAGGAGTTCTCAATGGCATAACTAATAGCCTTGGTAGCTATAGTGGTGGGATCGTTGGTAATATCAGAGAACACTCGGCTATTTCTTTTGAGCCAAACCTGCCAAAGGAGATGATGAAGACAAACTTTCCATAGGGCGGCAAGACGGGAATTTTTGAAGGGGTTGGGCCATTGGAAAAAGAACTCTAACAGGGTATTGGGATGAACCCAAGAAATGTGAAAAGTAGACAGGAGGTGATCCATAGAAGACTTGGAAAATTTACAATCAATAAAAATGTGGTGGACAGATTCCCAGGCTGCCATACAAAGGAGGCATCTGTTAGGTAAAGGCATACCTCTTTTCACGACATTGTCAGTAGTAAGGATTTGGTTTTGGATGGCAAGCCAAGAAAAAAACCCAATTTTAGGAATGAGATGCTTAATCCAGATCAGATTGAAAGAAATGTTGACAATTTGGGAATTGAGGAGCAAATGGTGGGCGGTCTTGACTGAGAAAAACCCACTATCATTTTCTTTCCAAAAGGGATAGTCGTTAGATTTGTCAGTTGGAATCACTGTTGCATTAAGAATAATAGACAAGTTTGCTACAACATTGGTGAAGTGAATATCCGAGTTGGTGATGTTGATCTCTTTCCAACTTTTAGTCTCATTGGTAGAATTAATGAAGTCTACTACCTTGTTGCCTGTAGAAGTATCCAAAAAAGGTTTCAACATTGAAACTCCAGCATCTTCAATGAGAGGTTGATCCTTGATCCATTTGTCCATCTAAAAATTGATGTTGTTTCCTGTTCCTAACTACCATCTCGTTCCCTGTTGAATGAGAGATCTGGTTTGGATTATTGATTTCCAGAAAGTAGATCCTTCCTTGGGAATATCTTCGTCCATAAAAGCTTTGTTTTGGAGGTATTTTCTTTTTATGATTGAGACCCATTCAGAGTTGGAATTTGTGAAAACTTTCCACGCTTGCTTGGCCAGCAAAGCAATATTCATGTTGCTGATTCTATGGAGACCCAAGCCCCCTTGACTTTTTGGGGCACAAACTTTCTCCCATCCGACTAAGTGAAATTTTTTCCTATATTCAGACCCTGCCCAAAGGAACCTTTTCTGAATTTGCTCGATTTTGGAGTAGACTGAGGTGGGAGCTTTGAACACTGATAGGAAGTAAACCGGAATGCTTTGGAGGTAGGCTATGGTGAGAGTAGCTTTGGCTGCTTGGGATAGGAGAGTCCCTTTCCACCCTGCAAGTTTCATATTAATCCTTTCAATCACATTGCTCCACATGGAATCCTTGGGCTTATTGGTGAACAAGGGAAGGCCAAGGTAGCGAGTGGGAAATTCATCAATGTTGCATTGGAGGATGCGAGCTATCTTGGCCTATCTGTGAGGGGGAGTATTAATGAAAAATTTTTGCTTTTGGTGTAGTTGATTTTTTGACCCGTTGCTTTTTCATAGAGATCTAAAATGCATTTGATTTTCTTGGCTTCCATAACAGAGGCATGAGTGGCAAGAATAGTGTCATCCACAAATTGTTGGTGGGAAAGGGGTTCTAGATTCGAAGCAGCTTTGATACCCGAGATGACGCCATTAGAGCATGCAGCTTTGAGGGTCCTTCCTAGAGATTCTGCAAGAATGATGAAGAGGATGGGAGAAAGGGGGTCACCTTGCCTGATGCCTCTGCCACTTGGGAAATAACCTGCAGTGGAACCATTAACCAAAACAGAAAACCAGGGATTGGAGATGCAGGCTTTGATTAAATCGATCCATTCTCTGTGGAAGCCAAACTTGAGAAGGACATTAAGGAGAAAATCCTTGTTGACTCTATCAAAAGCTTTGCTTATATCAAGTTTAAGGAAGAGAGCCACTTTTTTGTTCTAGGAAGCAGAATGAAGAATCTCATGAAGGGAAATGATGTCGTCAGTGATAGATCTGCCTTTGACTGAACTGCCTTGGTAGGGGTCTATGATGTGAGGAAGGATCTCTTTTAATCTATTTGCCATTGCTTTGGTTAAAATTTTGTAAATAACATTGCATAAACTAATGGGCTTGTAATCAATCATAGATTTGCAGTTGGGGCCTTTGGGAATAAGGGCAATAAAGGTGGAGTTGGTGCCTTTGGGAATGGATTTGGAAATCTGAAGGTCTTTGATGGCATTGCAGATATCTTGGCCAATGATGTCCCAATAGGTCTGGAAAAACCGAGGAGGGAAGCCGTCAGGTCCTGGGGCTTTATCAGGTGCCATGGAAAACAGAGCTTTGCTTGATCTCATCAGGAGTAAGAGCCTTAATGAGCATGGAGTTCATGTCGGGGGTAACCAAACTAGGGATTTGCTGAAGAAGCTGATCTTGGGCTTGGCTGCAATCGGAGGGACTGGTTCCCAACATAGTGCCAAAAAAAGCAATAGCTTCCTCACAAATTTTGTGAATATCCCTGGTTATTGTGCCATCACTCTTGGTTAGCTCCTTTATTTTGTTTGAGCTTCTGTGATGAAGAGTGGAAGCATGGAAAAATTTCTATGTTGGAGTCTCCTTCCTTGAGCCACAATGCTCTGGATTTCTGTCTCCAAAAAATCTCTTCCTTAGCCAAAATATTATGATATGCAGCAAGAAGTTGTTTTTCTTCATTTTTGATCTGAGTGCTCATCTGCCCATTCTGAATTTGTTGTTCAATAGTTTTAAGGTCGTTCAAAATCTGCTCTTTACTTTCAAAAATGTTGCTAAAAACTTCCCTATTCCAAATTTTGAGGTTTTCTTTGATGGTCCAAAGTTTTTGAGAAACTTGAGAAATGGGAGATCCAGGGACCTGTTGGTGCCACCACTCAAAAATTTGGTTTTGCAAGTCGGGGTGTTGGATCCACATTGCCTCGAATCGGAAAGGAATTTTAAAAGTGGGAGCTTTGCTAGCTTCAAAGAGGAGGGGGTAGTGATCTGATCCGATTCGGGGAGAGAGATAAGAGAAGCATCACCAAATATGGGAATGGCATCTCTTGAAAGAAAAAACCTATCAAGTTTAACTTGAATGTGATGGGCCCCTACCCTTCTATTGCTCCAAGTGAATTGAGCTCCTTTAATCTGAACGTCCATAAGCTCATTATCAGTGACAAAGCTTTGAAAATCTTGGATGCTTTTGGTTGGAATATCACTGTCTCCTTCTTTGTCAGAGGGGAAGAGAGGGGAATTGAAATCCCCAGCCAGGATCCAAGGTAGATTGCTGAAAATGTTCCTCATTTGACCTAGGGTATTCCAGAGAGAACTTCTACTTTGGGGGTTGTTGGGAGCATAGATGTTTGATAGGACCCAAGAAAGATTGTTATCTTTGCAGAAGAAAAATATATTAATCACTCTGTCTGAAGAAGAAATGACTCTACCCTCTACTTTCTTTGGGTCCCAAAGACACAGAAGGCCACCAGAAGTACCTTGGGCAGGGCTGAAACAGTAGTCACTATTTTTCCAAATGGTTTTGGCAATATTATGAACTCTAGATTGATCAATCTTTGTTTCTTGCATGATGAGAATGGTGGGTCTAAATTCTTTTTTGACAGTGCCTGCAAGTCTTTGTTTGGCAGCACTGTTTAGGCCTCTCACATTCCATGAGAGTATATTCATTTTGAACCTTTGGAGGTTTTCTTGCCTCCCTTTGATTGCTGCAAGGGAGGTTTGGATAATTTTGGATCATCTTTTGCCTGACTGAACATGTCTGGGAACAAAGTCTTTTGCACACCATTAGCAATATCATCATCTGTTTCTTTCTTCTTTTGATCTTGAGTGAATGGCCTTCCCCTCTTTTTATCACTACCACAATCCACAAAAGCTTTTTTGTAGCTTCTGGTGTTTTTGGGACTGAAATCGGATTTGGTTAAACAAGGGTTGAAAATTTCAATTTGGGTTTCAGAGGTTGGTAGGGTTTTGGGAGGTGGGTGGGAAGGCCCAGATCTGGAAGGGGAATGGGGAGGAGGAGCAAATTTAGGGAAAAGGACTTCATCTCTTGATTCAGACTCAGTATTGGTGAATTCGGAAAGAATATCAAAATGACTAGGGAAAGTGAACAGGGAGCTTACCTTACCTTGGTCTCCTGATGGTTCTGAATTTGCCATTTGCTTTCCTTTGATAACTGAAGAGCTTTGAGGCTTTTTTGGTTGATGGAAACTGCCCTTGATAGTCTATTTGCCTTTTTGGGATTGGAATCTGATCGCTTGATGCCCAAACTAGGAATCATTTCTATGGGAGTTGACGATCTCTTTCTACTGCTTGAGAGAAGGGCATTGGTTCTTGAGGTGTCCTTGAGCCTGACATTCGATACAGAATGCAGGTTTGTTTTTGTACTCTATGGCCTGACATCTACGATAGGATCCATAGACAAGGTTGATTCAAGTGGGAAGCTGGGAATCCAGGTTAGCATTAACACAGAATCTGGCATGTGTCATGCGCGATTGGGCTCGGGTAGCAGGGTCGATGGCCACTAGTTCGCCTATAGATCTGGCAATCCCATGCAAGATATCCTTATGACAAAAATGGATGGGAAGGTTTGGGAGACGAACCCAGACATGAGCATAGTTTATATTTTGGGTGTTCGGATTGAAATTCTCCCCCCATTTCCTAATGAAAAGGCTTTTACTTCCGTAGAACCAGGGGCCTCCAGTGAGGATTCGGGAAGCATCATCCTGGTTATTGAGGTGGATGAGAAAAAACCCTCGTGAGAGAGCAATAATCTCCAAACTTCCCAAAGTTCACCATTTGGAAACAACCCACCGATGGATGGACTCCATATCAGGTCTACCTCCAATGAATTTCCCAACCAGGGAATGGGTTTCCATAGATAGGTAATCAACCATGAGGGTTTCCGGAATTACTAGATCTTCACCATTCGGGAGCAAAGTGTTACGACCTTCGGGTTTGCTTCCAGAAGAGATAATTCCTCTGACTTTTCCAGCATAAGTTTCAGAGGAGGGGAAATTAATTCCCTGTGTTGAAGGGGACCCACTCCGGGTGGGAAAATCCACATGTTTGTCCGGAGGGTCCTTTTCCCAAGTCCTTTCCACATGACTAGAAGTTTGGTCAGAACCATCGGGGTCTGGATCCGGTCCCACCATCCCATCACCGCTTGCCGCTTCGCTGGGAGCGATTTCACCTGGTTCTAGAGGTCCTAAAGGAGCTGTCCCGCTTGTGGAAGTTTGAACATTTGAATTCCCGCCTACTTTCACTGGAGCGCTTGAGTTCGCCATCAAGTTATGTGAGATATTTGAACATAGGTGGTTGATATTTCTTTACCTTAGCTTGGCTTCCAAGCTATTGATCATTTTTCTATATTTGAATTTATACTTGTCTAGACTTTTGGAAAGCTATGCTGCCATCATCACACACACAAGTTTGAGTTGCTAACTTTCATATCACTTAGCCTTATATTCACCTTGTGATACCATCACTTTCTAGATATTTTGAAACACCTGCTTACATCAATATAGAACAATTTTGGCTTACCTCCTTTGTAGTTTCCAACAATAATTGGGTTTAGCTACAAGCTTCCAACTTGAAAAATATAGTCCAAAATTGTTCACTTTAGCCCCCAAAGTAAAATACTTGAAAGAATTATATCTCTAGACAAGTCCTTCAAGCTTGAATGCTTATTCTTCTCTTGGTCTGATGAATGTTCTTTACTATTGATCTACTCCTTGATTATTATTTGAAGTTTTTAACATTATTATAAAATTTGGGATGATTTTTAGATGGCTTAACAAGCTTACCAACCTCTTGCATTGTCCCTCTTCTTTTCTTTCTCTATTGTTCTTGGGATTTACTAGTGCCATTCTATAACAACACTAGGGTATATGATGCACTACAAGGCCAATTACCAAAAGAGGATGGCTTAATATGAAAACTCACCCATTTTATTGAGGAGTGTGCCCACACATACTAAGCAGATGCAAACCTTAGCAATGATAGATCCCCTTTAGTTACCATTAGAAAGGCTTTGGGTTCCTACCTATGAAAACGTATTGTTTAACTACCATAAAAAGGCTATAAGTCTATTTTTTTGGTTGAATGTGTAAACATAGCCTCATGGTGTAGGAAGTTTAAAATTTAACAGTGAATTGCTTTGAAGACCTTCCCTTGTTAACATCTTTGGCACTTTAACAAAATCAACTACTTGATAGTGTTGGTCAAATATCTGCCTAAAATACAAACATATGTTTGTGTGCCCTAGAAATGACCAACATTGAAAGGCTAGAGGAAATAAATGTCCTTTGGGCCAATCTCCAGAGAGGGTTGGCTCCCTTACTAATCCTACACCGGTTTTAAGTTTAGAGTTGCAGGAAAGAAATGGAAATAATGAAAAGAAATGGGAAATATAGCCACATGCTAGAATATGTAGGATAGGGGACAACCTAGTAGTAGGAATTCAAATAAAATGTTATAGTAGCATCTAACAGAAAGAATGCAAAAATTTCACTCATAATTTTACAAAGATAACTTCTAGAATTGCATACCAGTACCCACTCCCTCACCAACAGTGTTCAAAACTAGATGCATAATTTAAACTTAGCAGATAAATGACATGAATATAAAATAGAAATGCTTAAAGTAGAAAGAAATCACACATAGAAATCATTCGTAGAATTAGAAGCTATATCCCTTCTATTTACGTAGAAAACTTGAAGTGTCTTTCTACAAAGTGTCCATCCTTCTATTACATTTAAAAGGTCTAGTATTTATAGAGGTTTTTGCCTCTGTTCATTTAATACATAAAAGACAAAATATCCCCAGATCAGGAACTAACACAAGGGATCTTCTCCTAAAAAATCCTCGAAAATCTTCCTTTTGTAGCGGTGATCCATATTTTAAGAAAAATTCTTGGAAAATTAGCAAGTTTGGGTGTCGACATAGAAAACTGCAAAGATGGTCATTGAATCGGTACCTCCATTGTTCCTTGGAAATTTGTCCTTGTCCAAAAATTCCACTAAACTTGAGTCTTATCTTGAAAAGAGGTGCATTAAATAGGGAATGTATCAGAACTCATGAAAATCATCCTATGATATTTAATCCTGCACCTTTCTAGCATAAAATTCAGGAATAATAATCATTAAATTCTCACCATTCTTAAGATTAGGCACCTTCGAAAAGCTTGCGTGGATGCTAGAAAACAACTTCACCCAAAATGTAGTGACAAGCAAAGTCAAACAAAAGTGCATTTCCACTTCCTTTTATCCATGCTTGCATTTGGGGAAAGCACCCGTAAATCAACAACCTTTAGTTTTACTAATCTTGGGTCTTTGAATCGCACTTGGCACCATTCCATCTAATTTTTCCTAAGAAGCAAAAATGTTCTTCTTATCCACCATTAAACTACACCTTAAAATTCTTACATTATTTCACCCAATGCATAGCCCACAACTTGATTCATTTTAAAACTCTTTGCGTCGTGTTCACCTCATAATCGTGACAATAATCACCCTTGAGCAAATCCAGGCGAAACACCTTGTTATACGCCTTTGTTTTCATGTTAGATGTTTTGAGTCATCTTCTTATAATTTCACCTCAGGGAGGGGTGAATGGGACTTTTGCCTCTCACCCAAGGTGAAAGCGCTGTTGACTTCATCTTTCAGAAAATATTTTGCCTTTGTAATATACGTTCGTCCCAAGGAGGGACGAATGAGACTTTCACCCCTTACTTGGGGTGAAATCCATTTAAAACTCCTTTCCTGACATACACCAATGTGGGGCCCACAACATTTTTCTTATTCATATGCTTTTTTTTTTTTGGTGGTGGCCAGGGGGATTTGGGCCGGGGGCTCGGAGGTTTAACTACCCACTTGCTCTCCAACTCCTCTACATGGGTGGATACTTATTCATATGCTTTCATCTCAAGGAAGGGCGAAAGGTAGTTTCACCTCTCTTGGGGCGAAAGAGCCTTTAATTTTCAATGTTATAACTCGGTGCCTTGCTGCCTTTGCTTGAAGTTCACCCAAAGTGAGGGTAAAACATTATCATTTCATCCTTGTGAATTACACCTTAATGGGACCCATGGTACAACACCTCCAAATTCATTATTGCTGAGCTTTCACCCCAAGGAGGGATGAAAGGGGGGTGAAAGGGAGTTTCGCCCCTCACTTGGGGTGAAAACCCAGTTGATTTTTTTACACGCTGATGTGGCAACTCGTCACTATTTTTTATGATGTTCATCCCAAGAAGATGGGGAATGATGCTTTTGCCTCATCTTTGGGGTGAACCTACTCCATTTTTTTGCCTTCATACTTCAACTTCAGGCACACCATGAACCTTTCCTTTAGATGTATTTTCATCCCAAGGAGGGACGAAAGGGATTTTTACCCCAAACTTAGGGTGAAAGTCATATTTAACACATTTTACTTTATTTAAAACTGCGTTCACCCCGAAATGGGGTGAATGGGATTTTTATCTTTCACTGGGTTGAAAAGGTTGTTGCATCAATTTTACCTTTAGTCTCAGGCACAATTTTTATTGACATCTTCGGGCGATTTTAACTATTTTAACACACCATTTTCCACAACTATTTTTCCTTACAATATCCATTACTTCTAAGCATGAGACCCATGAAAAATAGAAAGAATATTATCACATAAAAATGAACTGCAACACATTATACAAAATACTAAAATATTGATTATCTATATTTTTCGCTTTACAATAATGTTGTTAACAAAATTTTATTAAAAATATAATGTTGCAAGATGTAAAACTGCCAATATTTTTGGTGGCTCTCGGGGTATCTAGCTCGCATGGATGCAAGTGATCCTAGGCCTTTATCCATTGGGCTCTCAGTGATCTAACTTACGAGCTACCTTGGTTTGCACTTTTGGTTCAAACATCTTCTCCTACGCCTGTTCAATTGCTACCTACTCTATTACGACCTGTTCTGCTACGACCTGCTCTTCTTGTTCCTTCAAACTTTCATAGGTGATTTCATAAACTGTAACTAATTTAGCCCAAGCATCTGTGGTAAATAAGCAATGAAAACTAAGCTATTCATATATGTACCACATATTTTGGACATCCTCTAAGATAATGTGCTTAGATCTATGAGCTAACTCAAACAAGGATGACTCCATGCGAGTGAACCTTTTCATGAGTGGCAACACTTATTCTTCCATAATTGGCTCCACCCATCCATCAATTTTTGTTGTGTCTTGCACAAAATTCTTCCAAGATTGCTCTAATTGTTCCTTCAATAGTAGCTCACCCCATTCATTTGTAAAACCTAGGAATCCCATGTTAGCAAGAGCATCAAAATGAACCATTGAAATAAAATGCTCTCATTCAATCACGTTCAATATCTTTCTGCCTTCTCTCACTAGGTCTAACCTGTGAAAATAATTGCATAGCATAATTTTGACATTAGACCAGGCACGATCCATGTCACTCATGGGGCGAATGCATATATTAGATCGAGAAAGAGCTTGGACCTTTACTACCAACTCCAAATGAGGCTCCAAGAAATTTTCCACATCTTCTATCACCTGCTCACTCTAATAAATCTGAATTTGGGCCTCATAGAGATACTACAAGACTAGGGCTACTTTCACCGCCATATTCTCACAACTTTGATCCAACCGAAGGTAGGCCTCCTTGATCATATTTTAAGTTAAGCCTGTAGCCTACATAGCCTTCTCTACTAGTTGGTTTTTTATGGACTCGAGCTATATATTTAGTGCCTATCCTTGCTGCTCTGCTACATCCTTTACCTTATGGTGAGCCAATGTCTATTGATGCCACTATTCTATTTCCTTTGTCATCCTCTCCTACTATGCTCTACTTTCTACCAAATTTTCTTCAAGTTTAGTAATATTTGCCTCAACATCATAGAATCTCTGCTTGTAATGCTCACTGTGTAAGTAAATTGAGCTCATATCAACTTGGATGTTACCCATCTTAGTAGGATCAATATTTTTTAGGTCCTCTATCATGATTTCATAAGCATAATTGCTTGGCATCATTTCTCCTTGTGGTTTTTAGACTAGGGGAATCATCTTGGTAGTGTGAGCCTCCATAGCAACTGGATCAAAGGTGACTTTATTAAGTGGCTTAGTTGGAGAAAGTACCTCCTTTCTCCTATGACTCTTCAGCCATTATGACGAACTGAGATGAGCTTGACTAATATTTTTAAAAAATAGTTGTTCGGGCATCACCTCAATTCAGGAAGCACCTGCATCTCCAAAAATGAGGTGAAAGAGAACAAAGCCTATGAATGGTTTGGATTGAAGGAAGAAGAGGAAACAAAAATTAGAGGGGGGACTAAAATAGCAGAATGGATGGAAGCCCAGGCTCATCTATAGCTATGCTCACTCATGGAGGAGCTTGCATACTTATAAATATAGTGGAAGTAGTGACAAGAATGGAAGGTGAGGTACGTAAAAATGGATTTGGACTTGACACAAATGAACTAAAGGAAAATGAGGCCAAGGAGAAGGGAAAAGAAGGAGCAGTAGCAAATTACAGGCGAGGGATAGAGGGTGAAATGGAAATAGAAGGCATGTTGAATGAGGGGGCAATAGATGTAATAACTGAGGGAAATGAAGTGATAGCCACTACTTTCTCCTGAGTGGAAGAAGAGGGTAAAAGAGATGTACCTTCGAGCGTGGGTGCCATGTAAGTCGATTATGGAGGTGGTTGTAAAACATGTTTCTCTTGTTGTTTTTTACTTCCACTTTGAGATCTATCATATTATTCTATTGGTCCAACTACTGCTCTTGAATTAATGGAAGCTCTTGGGAAATTCTAACCTGAGCAACTGATGCTAGTCGAGAATGATTTACTATAGATGCAACAACTGCAACCATGGAAATTGCAATAGTGGATGAAGAAACAACAATGGTTCTTAGTTTTTTTACAGACTTAGGAAAAGGAAATGCCTCTTCTATGGTTCACTTCACCCACTAAGATCTTATTTTAAATATGAACTACTGTTATTATTTCTCATGTGTCACTTCTTCAGCTGCCAAACGCTCTTATTCAGCCACGCTTTCCTCACTATCAAACTTTTGAAAAATTTGAGGTACAACCTTGGAGAAAGTGATAGGTTTATAGATGTTGACAAACTCATCATATGCATTGGAAAATGCTTCATTCATATTCAACCCATAAGACGATGTAATTTTTCCTTGGTGGACCCTCATAATCCACCAGTTTATGATCTTTTATTCAGACCATGTGGGCAGTTGATATTTCATCTGACTAAATAATCTTGAAGGATGAATCTTCTCTTTGTACACAATAGGATTATATTCAGTCTCTTTCTCATAAAAATCATGCCACGATGGAAGTGACATCATGGCTTCAACATGCCATTCCAAATCATGCCCCTCAGGATTGTTGCGATTTTGTTGAATATCAGGCCATGGATAACAATGAAACTGCTTGGCCTTAATTATTTTCAAAAAATAACCCAACGGATCATACCTCCATCTTTGAGGTACTTCTACCATACCTAGATCCTGGAGAGCCTTTGTGAGCAATTTATTATGACCAACTTGGCTCACCTCTATACTGTCGAATTTGAAAGACAGTGCATATTATACTTTTATCGTACCCTAATCCATATACATCATTGACATAGTCATTTTGGTGCACCATATCCATTGTGAATACATGCTCTGTGGTGAGATATGGGAGTAGAAATGGCTTATCCGTGAAGCCAAAAATTTGTACAACTATACCTTGAGTCAATAAGAAGATATCACCCTTATTTGCTATGAAAATAGCCTCTCTCATTGCCCATGACACTCTTTCACTCTTGCCGCATTACGGGGCCCAAAAATAAGTGATTAAAATTATAAAATGACTCCCTCTTTGATAGAGTGGGAGTCCAAATATAAAATGGAAAAATATTGTTCACCTTATCAACTTGTTTAACCGCTATAAATGAAAAATATTGATGCAAATGGAAAAAGAAATACCAGACAAGGAATGAAGTATGCTTGAATGAAGTTGCTTCTCTTGTATTCATTTTTTCCAACTGAATGTGCATATTTCAATATATAAAATTGGCCTAGTCAAAATAAATTAGACTCATGCCATCCCTCATTACCGTTAGAGCATAAAACTCCACCTGTGATATGGACTATGCAAGTGCTGCCTACCATTTATGAACTATGGAATTCGTAGAGAGACCAGAAATCCATACCAACATCAAGAATATATCTAGGCTCTTAAAATTTGAAAGTGGATTCGATAGATTTGGAAACTGCCCTAGCTGTGGCTCTCACATTAACTGCATTTTCATAAATTGATACATCATCACTATGGACACATTTTTCTCCTCCTATTCTTTGAGGTGCAACTTTTTGGAGATCATGTTATGGGGAGGCTTCAACCCACAAGCAAATGCTTCCCTCACTGCATTGGACGATATGGAGAAAAGCACTTCATCATTTTATTTTCAAACAACCCTGGTAGCTGGGTTATAAAATCAAGCAATCAACTTCACCAGTTTCGGACAAGCATGTACGGGCATACACATGTATCAAAATAACTGCATATAGTATGCCACCATTAAAGGGCTCTTCAGTGTCATCCCCTTCTTAATTGTGAATTCCACATCTTGGCATAGTTTAACCATGTCCTTGTTGGTGATAATGTAGTCTCTAACTTCTGCCATAGTGTCAGAGTACGGGTCCAAGTGGACGTTCTCATTTCTTTGGGCTTTCTTGGGTTTTTTCCACATTCTATTTTATTTTTTGACTACTTGTGTTCTACATATTTTTCTTCTGTACTTTTCTTACCCATCGTGTAAATTTGGTAACCCTGGGAGCGCTATGCAACTTCTACAAATAAAACTTGAAAATGCACCAACAAAATATTAAATTTTAATATTTGAGCAAGGTTACATGTGCTTAATTTATAGATGGAGCTCCCAAAAATCGAAGTAAATGTGACATTTTGTCTTGGTGAATTTGAAAGGGTGCGTGCCTTGTTCCACTTGACTGACACTATTAACAATGCTTTTAATGCTTATTATCCTCCATTATTCGTAATATCTTCCTCAAAAATTGTGCTTCTGCTGTATCAATATTTGAAAAGCGCACCCTAGGTCCCTAACGACCACTTCAAAAAAATATCTCGCTACATAGGGTTCAATGAGCACCCTTGTTTTTATGAGATCGTGGTTCTCGAGAATACCAAAACACCTCCCAAAGCAAATTTGGGTGCATGTTCCCAATCGAGCGTTTTGAAAATATGTTTTAATGTCCATGAGCAATTTTCAAAAATTCATAACGTTCTGATGAGCAAAATCGCCTTAAGAGAGCACTCCTTTCCTTCCTCTTATACTCTGAAAATGCCTTCCACCTGTTAATCAACTTCTATGGCAAAAAAACTCCTTTTAAAATAATCCTTTACTTTTCTTTTTTGGCCCATATTTAGAAAAAGCTAATAAATAAAAATCATTTAATTTTTGCTTTTTCCAAAAAAAATTTAACCTTGGATTTGTAAATGGGAAATTTTACCTTTTTAAAAAAAAAAAAAAAATGTTGATTTTGCCAAAACCCTTTGTATGCAACTGCCCTAAATGTCGGAACGCACCCCCATGCTTTAAAATATTTTTATGTTTTTTTACCCCTGTGAGAGGCGAATGGGAGTTTTACCCCTCACAAGGGGCAAAACCATGCTCACTTCGATTAAGGGCATGTAAGAATTCCACCCGAAATATAGGGTGAAAAGGTTTTTAAATCATTTATTTTAATAAAACAGTGCGGGACCTACGATTAGCGCCTTAAACATTTTTATAATATGCATTCACCCAATTGAGGGGCCAATGGGAGTTTCACCCCTCATTTGGGGTGAAAGCCGTTTTGACCTTTTTCACCATGATAACTTGATGCTTTTCATATCAATTTTATCTTATTTAAAATGCGTTCACCCCAAAGGGAGGCGAATGGGATTTTCACCCCTTCCTTGGGACGAAAGCGCTTCTAGTTCTTGCACTCCATGATTTTGAAATTGGACCCCACACATCTTTATATTTTGTGCTATAGTTTTTCAACTAAGGCATTTCACTCGTGCTTTCAAAGATTTCTATGCTTTTGATTCATACCTTCAGACACTTTATTTTAAAGTTCTTTTCACCCCATGACTTCATGCAAAGTTTATATCTTCTTCTCTCCCATACTCCTTTGATTCTAACAATTAATCAAATTTTAATCTTAGATTCCTTAAACACTTGCTAAAAATCTTAAAACACAATAATTAGTTCCACCCAAAACTCATAATGTGTCCTTGGAAAACTGTTTTGGGGTGAAACTGATTTTAGAGAGAGAAAGTAAATTTTTCCTTGAGGGTAGGCTATCATCTTTCCGATGGAGTCAACTTCATCATTTTTTTATTTATATATTTTCATCAAACAATAAAAATACTTGTAGAAAATAAAATCTATACATATTTACATACTTGCACCTTTGATCATATCACTGAAAATAAGCCTTTAGATGAAGGTCATTAACTAGAATTGAAAGATCCCAACCATCCATGTCTTGGAGATGATATGCATTCACCGAATTTACCCCTGATACTTGAAATGGACCCTCCTAGATCATGTCAAATTTGTGGTGCTTTCTAGGCTTAGCTTTGTTCTCGTTCCATTTAAGCACAAGATATCTAACATAAATTTTTTGCTCTGTCATCTTACTGAACCACTTATGTGTCATTATAGCATGTTTTGTGAAAGTAGCTAACCATAGAAGTTGAGCCAACCTTGCACTCATGGGATCAAATTTGTCATATTCATCTCTGAACAATTGCGAAGTCTGGAGGACAAGGATCTCGATGTGGATGGGTAAAACTACCTCCTTTTCATATAGCAGGGAATAAGGAGAAGATTTAATGGAATTATTCATTGATATATGATTCATATAAAGAGCCTGATTTAACAACATATGCCAACTCCTTTTGTTGCTTCCAAGCGTTCTTTTCAAGATTCGAAAAAAATTCTTTTTTATGGATTCTGCCAGACCGTTACCCTATGGATAATAATTGGAGAAAGTCTTCAAGTAAATCTCATACCTTCTTGCAAATTTAGTGATCTTTGCCCCAATAAATGGAGTCCTATTATCTATTACAATGGTGTCTAGTACACCAAAATGGGTAATGAGTCATTCAAGGAAGGATATGATCGTAGCTTGGTTAGCTTTCTTTGTTGGAATGGCCTCTACCCACATAGTAAAATAATCTATTGTAGTCAACATATATTTATGCTCAGTGGAGGAATAAGGATCAATGACCCTAATGAAATCTAAGACCCACTACTAAAATGGAGCTTCTACCTAAATTGGGTGTAGAGGTAAGGATGCCCTTTGACTCTTGCCAACGTATCATTGAAATTTATCATAGCTTTGGCTCACCTTGTGAGTATCTACGAAGAGGGTGGGCCAAAAGTATACAACCCAGATTATCTTCAAGACCATAGATCTTCCTCCGTAATGTCCATCGGATAAACCAGAGTGGAACTCCTCTAAGATCTATTTTTTTGACTCTTTCACACATATGAGGATTACTCCATCTATGTTTTTGTAGAATAATCCACTTGGATATAGGACATACCTGAGCACATGCAGTATGAATATTCACATTTGTGAGGTATCAAGATGTGATGGACACCTTCCACATGTGAAAAAATTGACAAGGTCCTCTATCCAATCATGATCGCTTGGTTTTTGGTTGGCAATATTAATCTCACTGATAACCTTCTCATGTAATGGCACTAGTGACTGAGAATTTGCACTCTTAGCTAATTCTTTGCAGAGGGCCCAACTGTGAACCAAATTAGTCAACAAAATCTCCATGTCATATTACTGAATCTTTGAAACCCAGCCTACTCTTTTATCACCCATATCTCCTTGAATGATAATTTTTTTGACATTCGGATGGATAACATAGACAATTGTCTTACTTTGTGAGATAAAATGCCAAAATTTTTGTAAAGAATTCATGACCACGTACACCTACTTCTCAATGAAATAACGTTTTTCCTGGTGTGGTAAAATAACCTAGCTGAGAAAAGCAATCAGTTTTTCATCCCCATCATCTTGCTTCTGTGTGAGGATAAAGAATAACTTTTTTTCTCACCCACTACATAAAGGATAAAGTATTTTGAATAATCTGGATAAATCAACACTGGAACTTGGGTAATTTGCTCCTTGATCTCTCAAAATGCCTGTCTCCTATTTCATGTCCACTTGAAGTCTACATTTTTCTTTAAGAGTTGAATCATTGGCTTTCCTACCTGAGCAAAATTGACTATGAATTTTTGAATGACGTTGATCTAGCCAGAGAATAACTGTAGATCCTTCTTGTTAACTAGCAGTGACAATTTCAAGAGAGCCTCAGCTCTTGCAAGATCAATCACCAGCCCTTCTTGTAAAATCACATGTCCCAAGAGTTTTCTTTCTTTGATAGTGGAAATGGGTTTTTTTGGATTAATAAAAATTCCAAATTCCTGACACTTTTGAACACTTGTCTCAGATGAGAGACGTGTTCTTCCCCGCGATGTGAGAAAAAAATCATGTCGTCAAGGTAAATTACAATAATATGACTCAACAACTCACCAAAAATGACATCCATAGCTCTCTGAAAGGTGGCACCAACATTGAAAAGACCAAATGGCATCCTTTGATAGGTGAATGTGCCCCACTTTGTAGTAAATGTTGTTTTGTGTTGGTCCTTGTATTTCACCTAGATCTGGTTATAATCAGAGAAACCATCTAGTATTGAAAATATCTGTGCTCCAATGACTACATGAAGGATATGATCAATCTACAACAAGGGGTAGTTATCTTTCAAATATTCTTGGTTCAGATTGCAAAAGTCGACCATTTTTAGCACCAAGGGAAGCCAAGATGTCTCTTCTATGGTTCACACATAGAAATAAGCATGTAGACATCTTGGATTCCCATAAATAGAGACATTCGCTTGAGAAATTAGCACCAAGGGAAGCCAAGATGTCTGCATGCTTATTTTTTTCTCATAAAATCGCTTGAACATTTAGTGTTGTAAAAGACTTAAAAAAATACCATACCTTGTTGCGGTAGGCCTTTAAATAGTGCTTCTTTGACACACATTTGTTTGTAGTATGATTAACAATAAGCTTAGAATATCCAAAAAATTACAACTGTTTGATTCCCAAATTCTTTGCTTTCTT
Organism: Wollemia nobilis; assembly: GCA_028583015.1. Classification (NCBI taxonomy): domain Eukaryota; kingdom Viridiplantae; phylum Streptophyta; class Pinopsida; order Araucariales; family Araucariaceae; genus Wollemia; species Wollemia nobilis. The sequence goes on along the minus strand of JAQPPZ010016981.1, from coordinate 43,590,993 downwards.
TAAAGCAAGGCATAATACTTCATATTTGGTAGCATTATTCATGCACCTCTAAGTTAATCAATATGAGCAGGTTTTCTGTAACCTTGAAGGAGAAAAAAGAACAATTCTAGCTCATGTGCCATTCTTGCATCTTGTGCCATCGAAATATAATTTCCATAATTGATTGGATACCTGGTCTTAGGAATCAAAATATCCTGCTTAAATATGTTTAGGTTTGGTTATGGTGTAACAACAGATATTGGTCTCCACCATTGCATTGAAATCCATCAGTGAAAATTCATCCTCCAGAAGGATCTCACCAAGAGCTTCCTCCATCAAGTCCACTTCTTGCACTTCTTTTGTCATCATGTTAACTGTACCAGTAGGATTTTCCTATTCCTCAAGTCTTTGTATGTGAAAAGTGAAAGGCTTTTCATTATAAATATGGATTATCCTTCCCTTAAATGGAATATCCAAATGTGAATAATATAGAGAGAGATATCCTCTTATATTTGCTATAAATTCTCTTAAAATACACATGCTAAAATATGGTTCCAGGTGGACTACCACCACTTATTGAATAACGATAATCTGTAGTATACTATGCAGAATAATGGGAATATATTTGATCACACCCACCATTTTGACTAGGGTTCCATCCAAATAAAATACACCTAGACTACTCCTTGTGTACTCCATACCCATGACCTCACATACTACCTTTGGCATAACAGTAGTTGTGGCACCGAATTCGATCATGCAATTTTGCATGATCCATCCTTCCATTTTGAGAGATAGATAGAACACAGGTGGTCTATTATTACCAATGGTAGAGGTTGTCCATGTCTGTGCTAACATCGTATGTGTGATATTTTTATTTTTATCATTTGTAGACTTGAGAGACTCCTGTAATAGGTCAACTTGTCTAGGTAATTGTAATGCATCATACAAACTCACCTTTGCAGGAATTTTATTCATTTCCTCAACAATGTTATAATCAAAAGTACTAGAGCCCTTTTCTTCACTGGATGGCTCATATTTATTTTAGTACTATTGAGTAGCTTCTACCCTTTGTTGCTTGGTCAATGATGGATACTTGAGGTGTTCTTTGGCTTGTTCTTTTGCCTCAATTTGTACTTGAGTGGCAGTAGGCTGTGAAGCTGATGCCTTTACCTACAACTTCACTCAAGCTTATGTGGGTAATAGATCCTTCAACAAGATAGAATATTGTTATTTAGTTATTGCACTAGGTGATTTTGCTTGTGGTTGTGCCTTTTCATCTTGTATCTTTTGTTCAGCAGGGGGCTCTGATACCACTTGGAAAGATATTTCTATCCTTCTTCACAATGAAAACACAGAGATAGATCAACTATTTATGAACAATGATCACACCACTATTTTTGAGAATAGAATGAATGAATATCTGATTGCAAATAAGAAATGCAGCGGAAGTATAAAAACAATCAACGCCACTTGAGGTGGGCACACCCTCGTCGTATAGGCAAATGCGAATAACACAAATGAATTTAGAAATAAAGATAGATGATTTTAATTAAACCATTGCAAATCAAATATATACTAAATATTAAAGCACTTGGAAAACATAGCCGACACAGGCTATGTTTGGAATGTAGCAGACTTTTAGAGGCTCTATTTTTGTTGGATCAAAAGTCATCGACTTCTTTCCAGCCCTTATAAGGACTGAAACTTACTCCAAGGAAGGGACCATAAAATTATGATCAACTTCTATTATCATATTGATTTTTCCACCAACAAAACTCTCCACTAATGTCTGTACATAGTTCAAAGGAACCATGCACTTATCTTCACCATGAGGATCATTAAAGGTAGAAAATCAATATGCCCACTCTGATGTACTTGCTTCTTCATTTACCAACACAGTTGTATTTATTTCAAGATATTTTCTAGTAGTTGGTTTTTCTCTGGTAATCGATGGTGTTTAAAATCTTCTTGACCGAAAGTCAACTTCAACTTACTTCTTCTTAGCATACATAATTTCATTCGACATTGTCCTCACTATTGAATTGAGTGATTGCATATCCTATAATATTTTCATGTAGGGATCAGGATTTGAGGATGCAAGAGGTGTTGGTAAAGGTAGAGGTATTAGTGGAGTAGGCAATGTTGGGAATGAAACTGAGGCTGGAAACTGCGAAACAACTGGTATGAGTAATTACAGAATACTTGGAGCAGGAAGTTACAAAACTAGAAATGGAGCGATTTGATGTGGACTTGAGCTCCATGAAGGAAGAGGATACATAAAAGGCATAGGTTATGAAAATGTACCAGAGTACAAATATTGTGGAAGATAACGAAGAATGGGTATTGTTACCTTCAGAGGTAGCTTACCTATGGCAATCAGATCTACCTCAATATTTTGCGACTACATGTACAACTCTAGAAACATATTGACATTGGATTTTCTAACTGCCATACCAATGTCAGAGTTGAAATCTTAGAGATAGTAAAATGTGGTTTGCTCATGAGTGGGCCAAAGGCCATCAAGAACTCTCTACCAAATTCGAGCGAACCTCACATTAAAATCTACTATTTACTCTTGCGGATGTCTTTGGATATTTGTAAATTGGTGCAACAAATAAAAAATGTCAGCTTGCTCATGAAAGTTCTTAATCAATAATTCCAACAACTAGTCCCAAGTGGTGATAGTAGCGGGTGGCAAAAATTGGTACCAATACAACAACTTCCCTCTAAGTGACAACACAAGCAATCTCACCATAATATCTTCATCTGTAATGCCATGTATTTTTGCCAAAGAAGCCACATCTTGGATGTGCTCGTAATTAGTCTTACCTATACCATCATAAGTAGGCAAAGCCTTCAATGCTACTTGAGGGACTGGATTTTGCGCTTGCAGATTTAAAGCTCCTGAGCTATTCCATACCAGGAACTTCCTAGGTGGCTATTGTGGTGGTGGATTCTTAGCCATATTTACTAGAGGATTTTTTTTTGGTGGAGGTACACTAGTAGCAGTACTAGTAGGACTTGAAGGGACAAAAAATATATCGGCTATCTATGAATATATCACGGGTGATGTTGGAATAGGTGTGATTAGTCTAGGGTGTTATCCTAATTTTTGGGTATCAAGATCAAAGAAATCAATGGGGTTTTCAAGATTTTTGGCCTTCGATCTTGTGATCATGAAGTACAACTTTCACCGAATTCACATCCGAAGGATTTTGGTTATAGCTGAGTCACCAGATGTTCTAATCATACAGTAGGAAGGCAAATATCAAACCTCAATACTGTTAAAAGTAGAACCTTTGAATGTCCCATTGGGTGTGCTAAAAAATGTTGGTTAAATGTCTACCTAAAATACAAACATATGTTTGTATGCCCTAGACACGGCCAAAATTGAAAGGTCGAAGGAAAGAAATGTCCTTCGGGACAATATCCAGAGAGGGATGGCTCCCTTACTAATTCTACACCGGTTTTGAGTTTAGAGTTACAGGAAAGAAATGGAAATAACAAAAAGAAATGGGAAATATAGCCACATGCCACAAGATGTAGGATTGAGGACAGACTAGCAGTAAGAATTCAAATCAAGTGTTATAGCAGCATATAACAAAAATAAGGAAAAGAGTTCACTTACAATTTCATGGAGATAACTTCCAGAATTGCATTCCAGTACCCACTCCCTCACCAGGAGTGTTCAAATCCAAATGTAGAATTTAAAATTAACAGATAAATGATATGAATATAAAATAGAAATGCTTAAAGTAGAAAGAAATCACACATAGAAATCATTCATAGAATCATAAGTCAAATGCCTTCTATTTACGCAAAAAACTTGAAGTGTCTTTCTGTAGAGTGTCCATCCTTCTATTACATTAAAAATATAGAGTATTTATAGAGGTTTTTGCTTCTATTCATTTAATACACAAAAGATAAAATATATCTAGATCGAGAACTAACAAGAGGGATCTTCTCCTTGAAAATCCTAAAAAATCTTCCTTTTGTAGTGGTGATCCAACTTTTAAGGAAAATTCCTGGGAAATTAGCAAGTTTGGACGTCTATGCATAGAAAACTACAAAGATGGTCATTGAATCAGTACCTCCCTTGTTCCTTGGAAATTTACCCTTGTCTAGAAAATCCACTAAAATTGAGTCTTATCTTGAAAAGAGGTGCATTAAATAGGGAATGTCTTGGAACTCATGAAAATCATCCTGTGATATTTAATCCTGCACCCTTCCAGCATAAAATCTGGGAACATAACTCCTTTCACCACAATCATTAAATTATCACCATTCTTAAGATCGAGCACCTTCGAAAAGCCTGCATGGATGCTAGAAAATAGCTTCACCCAAAATGGAGCTATAGACAAAGTAAAAAAAAAGTGCATTTCCACTTCCTTTTATCCATGCTTGTATTTGAGGAGAGCACCCATAAATCAACAACCTTTAATTTTGCTAATCTTGGGTCTTTGAATCGTGCTTGGTACCATTCCATATAATTTCACCTAAGAAGTAAAAATGTTCTTCTTATCCACCATTAAATTGCACCTTAACATTCTTACATTATTTCACCCAATGCACACTCCATAGCTTGATTCATTTTAAAACTCTTTGCGTTGTGTTCACCCCATAATCGTGACAACAATCACCCTTGAGCAAATTCGGGTGAAACACCTTGTTATACATATTTGTTTTCATGTTCAAAACTTTGAGTCATCTTCTTAAAGTTTCACCTAGGGGAGGGGTGAATGGGACTTTCGCCTCTCACCCAGGGTGAAAGCGTTGCTGACTTCGTATTTTAGAAAATATTTTGCTTTTGTAATATACGTTCACCCCAAGGAGGGGCGAATGCTACTTTCACCCCTTGCGATGAAATCCATTTAAAACTCCTTTCCCAACATACAATAATATGGGACCCATAAAATTTTTCTTCTTCATACACTTTTGCTTCAAGGAGAGGTGAAAGGTAGATTTACCTCTCTCTTGGGGCGAAAGAGACTTGACTTTTCAATGTTATAACCCGGTGCTTTGTTGCCTTTGCTTGACGTTTTCCCAAAGTGAGGGTAAAAAATTATCATTTCATATTTGTGAATGACATATTAGTGGGACCCACGGTGCAACACCTCCAAATTCTTTATTGATGAGCTTTCACCCTAGGGAGGGGCAAAAGGTATTTTTACCCCTCACTTGGGATGAAACCCCAGTTGAATTTTCTACAAGTTGGCATGGCAACTCATCACTATTTTTTATGATGTTCACCCCAAGGCAAGGTGAACGATGCTTTCACCCCATATTTGGGGTGAATATACTCCATTTCGTTGCCTTCATACCTCAACTTTAGGCCCACCATGAACCTTTCCTTTAGATGTGTTTTCACCCCAAGGAGGGGCGAAAGAAACTTTGCCCCAAACTTAGGGTGAAATTCATATTTAACACATTTTCCTTTATTTAAAACTATGTTCACCCCGGAATGGGGTGAATGGGATTTTTACCTTTCACTTGGGGTGAAAAGGTAGTTGCATCGATTTTACCTTTAGTCTTAGGCGTAATTTTAATTGACGTTTTAGGGCGATTTCAACTATTTTAACACATCATTTTACACAACCATTTTTCCTTATAACATCCATTATTTCCAAGAATGAGACCCATGAAAAATAGAAAGAATATTAACACACAAAAATGAACTACAACACATTATACAAAACACTGCAACATTGATTCACTGTATTTGTCGCTTTACAATAATACTGTTAACAAAATTTTATTAAAAATATAATGTGGCAAGATGCAAAACTGCCAACAGATAGATAGATGGATCTTTAAGTCTTCTCATTTTTCTCAGCCCTAGACAACAATTTAGCTTAAAATTCCAATTAGGCTGGATTTGTCTAGTGTAGTGAAATTTCACTACATATACCATCAAGAATTTACTTACCATAAAGAAAACCAACTCATTCCTTTAAAATAACATGACCAAGATTATTTTTTAATATAGTTGCTATGAATTTTGAAACTATCTTATAAATGTTATTGCAACATAATTATTAAAATATTATCTCACCTTTCTCGAGAAAAAATACAATAGCCTTATTTTCCCTAGCCTATTCAACCACAACCAACATATTACTCTTTAACACATCCCATTTATTTTGAAATAATTTTTCAAGAAATCCATTAGGACTAGGTGCTTAGGTGCCTTTTGAGGGTGGAAAGAGAAAATTGCTTAACAAATCTCCTCTATCAATATCTTCCTAATCAAGCTTTCATTTTCTCTTTGTTGTATAAGTGATTGGATATTATGTAAAATATCATCTTGACATTTCTTATCTTGCCCAACTTCTAAAACAATCTCTTTGAAATAATTGATTCTTTTATTGCTGACATTGTCTTCTTAATACTTCCTCCATCTAGATTTAGAATATTTTATATTCAACAAAAGGATAAGTTTATTTTAATATTAGCATAAAAATTTTGATATTTCTAAAATGTTTCTTAAACCATATCTGCTAGGTTTTTTAGGCATGATATAAATCTTCTTTTTTGTAATATGTCCTTATAATAATAATACAATTATTGTTCTCACACATAAGTATGTGCAAATATTCCATTGATTTTACTCTCGTAAATCCTTGATCTTAAATTTTATTTGTTCCTTTCTTTTAAATAAGTCATGAAAGTATTTGATATTCTAGGATTTGATTTACATATTTAGAAATCTTTTGAACAAAATTGTACATACATGATCCTTTAAAATTTTGTTTCATCCCACCATGATGTAACTATTTAAAATAAAGCAATGTATTGAAGCCACATAGATTGGAAACAAAATGGATTTAGATGACCATTATTAAGTAGATCACATCTTGAGAGAATAGGTTTGTGATTAGATCATGTTTGCAAAAGTTGTAAATTTTGTTTGTACCATCAAATAGAAAAAACTTGTGCAATATTTATTCCATATGATATTGCTGAAAATTCTCATTACCCCCTATCTATTGAGAGCATGAAAGAATAGCATTCCAAATGACATTTAATTAACAAAGCAAAATCCTTCATTAATATAGAAAATTCAACAATTCTATTCTTCTATTAAGGAGATATAATTGTGTTGAAGTCCCATCCCTCCTTCCAAATATGTGTTGGATTATTATTAAATTATTTGAATTATTTGACTATTATGTTAAACCTCATAGGAGGTTGAGAGAAGCTAAACAATCAAAGATGAAGGTGAAGCACCAAGAGTCTATTGGGACATCCAAGAGATATTGTATCTATTAATATATGCATTTATAAATATGAGGTTGGTGTAAGGTAATATTTTTGTGTGTAATATAATATTTTGTGTTTATCTCTAACATTGGTATCAAATCCATGTTCTCCATGTAATATCAACCCAACCACCAGTACCAAAAAAGTTTTTTGTTGCCCATTTGTATAACATCCTAGGCTATGGCTCCGTGAAGAGGAAGAAGTAGTTTTTTTTTATATTGTTTCTAAAAAACTATTAAAATTCCGGTACATTTCTTCTTTATCCAACAAGAAACTTCAAAGGTCCCTAGAGTTATTGAATTGAGACCAGATTCATGTTTGTGGCCATCCAAATAGTGGGGTTCAAGTTTTTTTTGGCCAATTTTATGGGAGACAACATTTCAACATGAGAATTCATAATTTGTTAAAAAAGATAAACAAAGAGGGTACACATTGTAAATTAAGTCTTGAAATAAGCCTTAGGATTGTATCAAGGAGATCGATAGAATTTTTTGACTTAAAGCTTGTGTTGTAGTATTTTTTTTGTTTTTAAAGTTACAAGCAATTTGTTGTAAAATTATGGATAAATTACCGAGGCTAATGATGTTTTCATGTTAAATTTTATCTATTACTATGTTGTGCATTGAATTTTGTTTCATAGAGAATTTTTTGATACAATTGTTTTTTGCAAATTATAGCCTGAGGAGAAGAGTGTCAGGAGTAGGATCAAGAAGTAGTAGCAACAACAATATGGTGAATTTTTTAATCTGATGATGCTCCAGGATTGAAAATCACATAGACTATGATGAGTCTTGGTTTCATTGGTTTTGTGACCACTCTGCATGTAACTAAAACAAAGCTTTGCTAGAAAATGCAAAATTTGGAAAGGTGTTGGTACATGTGGTGGGAATGAACTATGGAATTTATGGGGTCACTAAAGTGTAAAGCCTACCACATGCATGTCTTCTACAGTTCCAACCTATGTTTTGCAATTTTTTGTATTTGGGTATACTTTTGTTCATCCAATTATTTTATTGAATTATATGAATTTTAATGACTCTAGTGTACTCATGGCTCATACCCTTGCAGTATTACTATGGTTGCTATAGATATGGGTGTTTTATTTACTTAATTACTTAAAAATTTGAGGAGATAAAGGGGAGAGAAGAAGAAAAGAAAGAGAAAATAAGAAAAAAAAATGGAGAAGAAACTTACACAAAGGTTCAAGTAGATGGTTTGGCATCAAGGTGCACTTCCAAATCCTTTGAACATGGATGTCTTAGGTTTAATTCTCTGCTTCTTATTTTATCTTAAAAGTGCATTTTTTTAAAGAGGTCCAAAAGTAGCATATGACAAGATGAAAAATTATTAATTTTTAAAACAAATGTCAAAACCCACTAATACCATTTTATTTATTTATTTATTTTAAATTTGGAGAGAAAGAATTTTTTTTTTTTTTTTTTTTAAAAAGAGAGAAAAGTATTAAAAAATATTTAAAAAAGGTCTATGTCCTTTTTAGTCTAGTATTTTTTTTTTATAAGTAACTAGAATTTTATATATAAATTGGGTTTTTTAAGAGGGCATATGAGTAAGATTTCTTTTATGAGTCAAAGTATTTTCTTAAATTATTGTAAAGTATATTATTTAAGTTAAAATACGTCAAGGTGAGTCCAAGACTTATGTTGTGAGAGTAGTGTCCAATGATGTGTTGCAAATGTCAAGATATTATGTCTTAGTATTTATTTGTCTAGGTGTGAAAAGAGTCATAGTTGTAATTAATCAAAGGTCAAGGGTTTATATTGAAAGGTGAGAGTTATGTTATAGTGTGGTGAGGAGTAATTTTATTTTGGGTGTTAAAATAGTTTATAATTTGTCAAAAGAGTTCTTCTAAAAGGTTTGTCCATGGTGCTTTCATACACTTGCAATGTTCGATATAAACAATACCTTTGGATTTCATTTATAGATAAAACTATTACTCTAAGCTACTTTGTCTATAGTCTAATTAGGCTACCATAATAAGATATGGGCCTCAATACTATAATTTTTTAGGTAGAAATAAAGATACTATACATTTTTTGAATCTTTCTACTCTATTTTTTTACCCTGTTTGTCACTATCATTAGATATAAATCCTAAAATTGAAAAAATATAAGTATATAGGAAATTTAAACCTATATACAAGGATTTATTTTTAAGTAGGTTTAATTGATAGGGTGAATTCCTTTTTGTACCGCCTTGGTACCATGTATTGTTCTCTTTCACGTACCTTAAAGTCTCTCACATATGACAACATATATCGAGAGGACTAGCTTCTTCCATGTATCGACAAGCATTTAGGAAGGACGAGTATATAGAAAGGTTTAGTACATTATAATGGTGGTATATATAAAGGGGGATCATTTTGAAGACTTAAGGAACCCTCACCATTGTATTAAAGAAAAATAAATTCCAAAGACTATAAGAAGAAGGGTTCACATCACTTGACAAAATGGGAAAGACAAAGAGGAAACAATCCAAGAAGCAAGCTAAAGTTCAAAAATGTGTGTCACCAAGTAATATTATTAATTCCTATAGTGATTCATCACTACACTAATATTTTTTCCTTAGACAAAAGATGAAATAAAGGTAAGATGACACAAGGCAAAAGAGTCATGATCAGGGGTGATCATGATTTTGTAGAAGTCCTAAGCAAAAGGAAGATGCAAAAGATTTGATCTTACATGCATAAATTTTCTCAAAATGTAGGAGGTGGAATAAAGGACCAACCAATGTAAAGTAAGAACAATTCTTGACAATCAGAAGTTTTGTTGATTTATGAATAAATAAAAGTCCTAAAAGGAAGACTATATAAGAAGCTCTCAGAAGGAAAACACTAAAAGATTCAATTAAATATTTTGTAGAGTACTTCTGATGAGAGATGTAGCCCGATCATGAAAGTCTTGAAAATTCTTGGTACAAGCCAAAAAGTGAAAGTTTTGACAAATAATTAGTATCTTGGATGAGGGATCTGGAGAGACTAGGAGTGCACTAAAATTTAAATCCTAGCATGAAGAACCACCAACCTGGAGGGAAAGTCATAATGATTTGCATAAGAGTAATGATGTACAAAGTCCTATAAAAGGTATATGGGATAGATAAATGTGCCATTACCATAAGAGATCAGGACCACCTACCATTGTCACTTCAACTTAGTAATCTCATAAAGAATTAAGGATAAACATGGTGGCTATTATATTGCATATGATAACAATAATTACAAAAAAATCCTCATTCATATGTATAGGAGTAGTTGGAATTGTTAGAATATCCTATATATTTTGGAGGGAAAATTCCCTCAACTATATCTATAAATAGTAGTAATATTAACATTGAAAAGGATTGACAAGTTGTATAACTTTTCCTTCATTTCCCTTTGTATAGCAATATGCATATCTCTAGGATCTTGTGGGCAACTAGAACCCCCACTTCTAGCATAATATTTGTAATATTTTTACTTGCATATATATATATATATATATATATATATATATATATATATATTGGTTTTAAAATCCACCTAAGTGAATGAGATGCACCCTCAAGACCTCGACCAAGAGATTAGATGACTCAAAAATAGGGGTCTCTGAGTCAACCTTCTAGAGAAGGTTGGTTCCTATACCTAGCTAATCTAACTAAATGGGAGGTTGTAGACTAAAGTGAGAAATGCAAAGGGTTAAAAATATGAGCTAAAAGTGGTACGATTTTTTTTTTGGTAAATAAAAGTCTTCATTAATTATCGGGTTTTGCAGGTTAACCCAAAACCTATTACAATATCCAGCCTTCTGCTGATATTGTAGATCCTAGGAATCCTTGAAACTTTCTTACCAGAACTTGTGTTGAATCCCCTACAACACCTTACTAACAAGGCACACCCATACCTAAACATAACTCGTAAAAATTACTTACATTGACGAGAAATTGAAGTTTGGAACTTTGCACTTGTGAACCCTGTTGCTTGCCCATTTCCTATTCTCTGTCAGAATCCTCCAAGGCTTACACCCTGTTACCTTCATTTTCAATTTGGTATGATTTAGAGGGAAACCCCATAGTTATTACAGATCCATGGGGAAAGAACACCCATTCATATTTCTCCTTAACGGGTAGGTTTCTTTTCATGACTAATAATGTTTTCCACTTCACGTGGCACACCTTGTGTCCATGTCATCAAACTATCAACATCAACACATATGTTTGCTAATTTGTCAGCTGACCTATTGGCCTCATGATACACGTGACGAGCCCTCCTATTCTATCTTGCCACAAAAGGGATCCTCACTTCATGGATGACTCCCTCGATTCTCCATGGAGGTTTTTTGATATTGGTTAATAGGTTGATGATGTTAATCGAATAACATTCAATCATTAAGTTACCTTGAGTTGCTTGGGCTACTTGAAACCCTCTCCAAAGGGCTCTAGCTTCTGCTTCATTATTAGTTTCGATTCCCAATGGTTCAACGAAGGCCTTGACCAGATTTCCTTGATGATCCTTGATTATTCCTCCAGCTCCAGCTCTTCTCGAGTTCTCCTTGGCTGCACCATCAAAATTTAGTTTAAACCAACCCTGGGGGGGTGGCTCCCAAGAAATCCCATTTTTGGGATTGGGAAAAGGAATGGAAGGTTTGTCCTCAATACCTAAGGCCTGAGCTAAATGTTTTTCTTGGGGAGGAATTGAGAGGTTCTCATCCACTAAGGTGCTAAGGTTTTCTTTCGCAAAGACAATAATCCTGTTGAGGATGGTTTTTGGGTTGTGAATGGTATCCTTAAAGGCTCTATGGTTCCTTTCTATCCAAATCTGCCAGAGAAAATGATGCCAATAGATTTTCCATAGGTACTTAAGTTTTAGGCTAACAAAGGGTTGAGGCCATTGATGGAACACTTCGGATATAAGAGCAGAGCTTAACCCACGAGATCCTAAAGGCTTGGAAAAATTCATCCAGGATGGACTCCGCTATTGGACACTCCGAGAAACAAGTGTTGGGTTGTCTCCCATCCTCGCCTACTGTACATGTAGCAATGGTTAGCAATAACCATACCTTTGGATAACATATTGTCCATAGTGAGGATTTTTCCTTGAGTCACCAGCCATGAAAAAAATGATATTTTAGGAATTAAGCCTTTGATCCAAACCAAACTCGGTTGAAATTGTTGACCTTCCTCATTGAGAAGAAAATTATAGGCAGACTTAACTATGAAGTCACCACTTTCAGTCTCAGCCCAAACAATGTGATCTTCATCCTCTTCGGAGGGAATAATTTGCTGAGTTAAAATGTTATAAAGCTCTTCAGACTCCGCTTCAAAACCCTGTACTCTGATGTGTTTCCACCTATTGATATTTATACCTTGCCACATATAATTTGCAACCTTCTTCCCAATATGCTGCTCCATATGCTCTTGAATCCTAGCCAAATGAGGATTCTGGGATAACTCCTCAGCTCTCACCCATCGATCCTTCCAAAAGTCTATTGTTTTCCCATTTCCTAGAATCCATCTAAGACCTTTCTTGACAATATCCCTACTCGTGAGGATTGCCTTCCAAAAAGTAGACCCCATGCTTGCTAAGTTGTCATTAAGGAAGTTCACACCTTGGAGGTATTTCCTCCTAACTATGGAAGTCCATTCATTATCGACCTTAGTCAATAACCACCATGCTTGTTTTGCTAACAGAGCTGTATTGAGATGAGCAACTCTCCTCAATCCTAACCCCCCATCAGCTTTAGGTTTGCAAACCTTGTTCCAACCTACTAAATGGATCCTTTTTTTATCCTCAGTCCCTGACCAAAGAAATTTTTTTTGAAGCTACTCAATTTTGTGATACACCTTGCTGGGAGTTCTGAACACTGATAGGAAGTAAACTGGTATACTTTGAAGTGAAGCCATAGTTAAAAGCGCTTTGCTCGCTTGAGATAACGAGATGTCCTTTCCAACCTGCTAGCTTTTTTTGGATCCTCTCCAGAACTATGTTCCACATTGATCCTTCATGTTTCCCTGAAAATAGGGGAAGACCTAAATAGGAGGTGGGAAGGGATGCAATCTGACATTCTATGATCCTTGCTATGTTGTTTTGCCTAGGAATGGGGGTATTGATGAAATAAAGTTTGCTCTTATCAAAATTCACTTTTTGTCCAGCCGCTTCTTCATACATTATGAGAATATTTTTAATCCTTCTTGCCTCAACCACAGAAGCCAAAGTCATAGCAATGTATCATCAAAAAATTGTTGATGTGTCATCGGGGTAGTTAGCGACGTGGCCTTGATACCTAAAATGAGTCCAGCTACTGCTGCTGCCTTAATGGGTTCTTCCCAAGGCCTCAGCTACGATGATGAACAACATAGGACTTATGGGATCTCCTTGTATTAGACCACATTTGCTTTGAAAAAAACTTGCAGTAGATAGATTAACCAAAACTAAAAAACAAGGCTTAGAAATACACTCTCTTATTAACTTGACCCATTTCATGTTGAAGCCAAATTTTAATAAAACTGCCTCTAGGAATTCCTAATTTATCCTGTCATAAGATTTGTTCATGTCTAAATTTAAAGCCATGACTTCTTTTTTGGTCTGAGCGACTATATGAAGAGCCTCATGAACAGTAATAAATCCATCTAAGATTGATCTTCCTTGTATAGAACTTCCTTGACTTGGATCAATGATAACCGGTAGAACTTTCTTCAAACGGTTGGCTAAAACTTTGGACAAAATTTTATAGGATATATTACACAGGCTAATCGGCCTAAAGTCAGCCATAGTCTTGGGGTTGGGGCCTTTAGGGATAAAAGCAATGAAAGTTGAATTGAAACCCATTGGAATATGATTTGAACTTTGGAACTCCTTGATTGCAGCAATAACTTCTGCTCCAAAAATATCCCAACAAAATTGGAAAAACCATGGTGAAAACCCATTCGGCCCAGGAGCTTTATCAGGATCCATGTTAAAAAAAGCCTCCTTGATCTCTTCGTATGAAAAAACTATTGTAAGAGACTCGTTATTCATTTCATAAATGAGTTGTGGAATTAATTGAAGGAGAGAGTCATTTGCTTGGGCATTACAGGCCCGTTCTTCACCCAATAATGAACTAAAAAAATTAACAGCCTCGTCCCTAATCTCCTGAATGCTTTGAGTTGAGGATCCATCCACCTTAGTTAAATTTCTAATATTATTGTTGCTTCTATTTCTCAATGTGGTAACATGGAAAAAATTTGAATTAGAGTCCCCTTCCTTTAGCCATAATGCCCTTGATTTTTACCTCCAATACATCTCCTCACAAGCTAAAATATTATTAAACTCACAAAGGGTTTCCTTCTCTTCAGTCCTTGTCGCCTCATCATAGGTTCCATTTTGGATTTTGCTTTCTATTATTCTAAGTTTTTCCCCCAATTCTCTCTTATTCTCAAAAATATTTCCAAAGACTTCTTTATTCCATATTCTAAGGTTGTTTTTCACCATCTTAAGTTTTTGAGATAGTTTGAAGGAAGCACTTCCCTGGATAGGTTATTGCCACCATTCCTCTATTCGTTTCTTGAAGTCCGGATGTTTAACCCACATTGACAGAAATCTGAATGGCTTTTTAAAGGAGTTAGCCTGATATGCCTCCCATAGAATAATATTATGGTCTGAAGCACATTTAGGAAGGGATTGTAACGTTGAATCACCAAACATTGTTGTAGCTTCCTTGGATAAAAAAACATATCCAACCTTTCTTGAATCAACTGAATTCCTATCCTCTTGTTGCTCAATGTAAATTTGGCTCCTTTCAGTCTTACATCCATCAATTCATTTGTGTTAATGAATTTATTGAAGTCCTCCATGCTCCTTGAGGGTAACCCAGATCCTCCCTTCTTATCAGATGGGTAAAGGGGGGTATTGAAATCTCCCCCAATCATCCAAGAAATGTATTTAAAAGCTTTGCTCAAATGCCCCAAAAACTCCCATAGTTCAGACCGCCCTTGGACAGAGGTGGGGGCATAAACATTTGACATAATCCAATTCTTATTAGTATCAAAATCATGAAATAATACGCTTAAGACTTTTTCATTTGCTTTAATAATACTTCATTCTATTTTAATAGGATCCCATAAGATCATGAGGCCCCCAGATGCTCCTATCACCTGTTGAAAGGCCACTTCCCCTTGCTTCCAAATACTTCTAGCTATAAGTGTTGATTGTGCCGCATCTATTTTGGTTTCTTGAAGAAAAATGATAGTAGGATTCCAATCCTTCCTTATAGACTTCACCATCCTTTTTTTTGGTGGGCCGTTTAGGCCTCTCACATTCCATGAGAGAACCTTCATTTAGACTATTTGATATTTTTTCCCCACCCCCTTCCTTGAGCCAAAGGGGGTTTGTCAATTTTGCTATTATCCTGGCCAGGAATAGCTTGCTGTAACAATGTTCTTTGCTTTCTGTTTACAATTTCTTCATTGATTCTCATTCTATAGTGCTCTCTTGTAGATATTCTCCCTTTCTTTCTTTCACTTCCATAATCTATCGGAGGCTTGGTGGTGCTTCTAGTCTATTTTGGACTGAAATGAGGGGGCATATACTGTGATAGTCTAGGGATTGAACCTTCTTCCTCATTTTGGGGGTTTTCAATTCCCTCTTCATCCTGAGCCTTGTTTTGGTTCACCTCTACTATATGGTTCCTAAACAGGGGGCTTTCCTTCAAGGAACCTTTTACTGTTGGGCTCGTATGATAAGGATAATTTACTCCACTACCATATTAGGAGCTACATTCCTGCCTCTTGTTTCCACAACTTCGACTCTTGACTCTATTTTTTCCATGTTTAAACTGAAATGACCTGGCAATTTTTCTTCATTTTGAGCATAGATTTTGGGGCTTTTTTTCATAACTGTGGATGGTATCGATTTAGATGGGGAGTCTAGGGTTTTAGGAAACTTGACACTGATGGTATCATCCTTACTATTTTATTTTTCAACTTCTAGATTTGCTAGGACATCAAACATGTTCAAGCTGGGATCTTTATTACATACCTTATGATTTTTGCCTCCCTCATTATGTTGCTTTCCTTTCTCCTAGATTTTTGCCAGTTCTGTGTTGTCTTGGTCAGCCTGGTTATTCTTAACTTGTCTGTATCCTTCCAAGTTAATATGCGGTCCTTGAAACTTTGGGATCCCTCTCCCATTAGCTTTCCCCATAAAACCTTCGCTCGTGGCTTCCTTGTTTGTAGTTATTGTCATACATTGGGCTTGAAGGTGGCCCTGGGTTTTGCACACGCTACAAAATGTCGGCTTGTTCTCATACTCCATAGGTTGAATCCTTAGAAACTCTCCATATGCTAGTTCCACCTGAGAAGGTAGATCAGAATCCAAGTTTGCATTTACACAGATCCTGGCATGCATCAGTCTAGTCCTTGCCTAGGTTGAATGGTCTATTGCCACGAGCTCTCCTATCGTATTTTGCTATGCCACTAAGCCAGTACTCATTAACAAACTAGGCTGGGAGGTTTGGTAAGCAGACCCAAATGGGTGCTATATTAATGTTCTACTTCTCAGGGTTGAAATCCTCCCCCCACTTCCTCAGAAAGAGGCTACGCCTTCCTAGAAACCAGGGTCCTCCTGTCAAGATGCGCTCTGCATCATCTTTGTTGTTGAGTCTTATCATAAAAAAAACTCTTGACATGGATAAGATTTCTAAGCTTCCTAAAGTTTTCCACTTTGTCGTGGCCCATGAGCGAATAGTCTCAATGTTTGGCCTTCCTCCCAAAAACTTGCCAACTAAGGATGATGCCTCCATATCCAATAATCTTTCCATAATCTCCATTGGCATAGTTAACCTGTTATTGTTTGGTATTAGGGGCATTAGTTCACTGAATGGCTCCTTCTTTTTCCCTTTCAGCATTTCCAAAAAGGTTGGGCCCTTTTTGCCAGCTCCTGAACCCCAGTGGGACCCTTTGTCTGAGGGTTTATCTGGAGGATTTGTACCTTTAGCCTTTTCAAACTGAGCTGACAGGGAATCCTTTTCCTTTCCAGCTACAACATTCTGCCCTACCTTTGGATCTTCTCCTTTCGTTGGTTCAAAATTCCTGCCTACCATTTTTGCTCCTCCTCCGCTTCCTCCGCTTCCTCCACCGCTCCTCATATCTGGTTCCCCCATTCAATGGTTATGGGTGCAATAATCAGAATCAACAATTTTGGTATCCATTTCTTTTCTTTTTTTAAATTAATTTTTTAATTTTTAATTTTTTTTTTGATGAGGAACCTTTTATATACAACATATCCGCAACATGTGAGGGGAGAGATTTGAACCTGGGCCTCTCGATAACTGGAGAGTTTTAACTACCCACTTGCTCTCCAACTCCTCTACATGAGCAGATATTATATATATATTTTTTGATGAGGAACCTTTTTATATATTAGGTGGTTTAATTTATATTAAGATTATGAGACTTTCTACACTGTCTCTTGATGTTTCCAAAATCGTACCACTTTTCTTATACATTCAAAACATTAATCATTAATAAATTTGAGTGATGCTAAGTCATTGCATAAATATAATGACAAATCCAAGTAGAAATCTAGAATGCAAAATAATTATAGCAAAATTATCCATTTCTAACTTTAATAGAAAATTGTTAGCTACTTAGTAAGACATAGATACATGTTTGCACAAAAAGTTAGCAAGAGTTTAAAAATTAGTCCAATCTCCATTCAAGAAGGCATATAGCATCAATCAATACAATTATGCCAAATGCAAACACCAAAGAGCTAACCATTAGAATGTCTTGCATTCTAGTATATATAGAGATTTACAATATATTCAATTATCTAAGAATAATTATTGTCAGAGCATATTGCAGGTTTTAGGGTAGGCATAGAGAGTGGTTATTGCATTCAACTCAATTATACTTAACTACTTCAGGAATGCTTTTTTGATATGGATGATGTCGATTTCATCTTGATACTGGCTTGCATGTTGTAACATTGAATTATAACCATCAGACGATGGTCCACTCCCTTCTATTATGGATAGCTAGCTGAGTAAAGGTAGGTGTCTATGTGGAGGGATATCCATTGAGATATTATGATAGTGATGATTCTTGGAGGTTGATTAGTACATGCAAACCTATTGATTTGGATGATTTTATATTACTTATGTAGAGGTTGGTAGCATGAAGACACACTACTTATCACTAGTTATTTGTCATAATCGAGTATAGTTTCTTATTTCTCCTTATGTTAGATTGAGAATATCCTATATATTTTGGAGGAAAAATTCCCTCAACTATATCTATAAATAGTAGTAATATTAACATTAAAAAGGATCGACAAGTTGTATAACTTTTCCTTCATTTTCGTTTGTATAGCAATATGCACATCTCTATCCGATCTTCTGGGCAATTAGAACCCCCACTTTTAGCATAATATTTGTAATATTTTTACTTGCATATATATATATATATATATTTTTTTTTTTTTTCAAAATCCACCTAAGTGAATGAGATGCACCCTCAAGACCTCGACCAAGAGATTGGATGACTCAAAAATAAGGGTCTCTGAGTCAACCTTCGGAGAAGGCTGGTTCTTATACCTAGCTAATCTAACTAAATGTGAGATTGTATACTAAAGTGAGAAATGCAAAGGGTTATAAATATGAGCTAAAAGTGGTACGATTTTGGAAACATCAAAAGACAGTGTAGAAAGTCTCATAATATGAATATAAATTAAACCACCTAACATAACAACCTACTTTTCTTATGCATTAAAACCATTAATCATTAATAAATTTGAGTGATGCTAAGTTATTCCATAACTATAATGACAAATCCAAGTAGAAATCTAGAATGCAAAATAATTATAGCAAAATTATCCATTTCTAGATTTAATAGAAAATTGTTAGCTACTTAGTAAGACATAGATACATGTTTGCACAAAAAGTTAGCAGGAGTTTAAAAAGTAGTCCAATCTCCATTCAAGAAGGCATATAACATCAATCAATATAATTATGCCAATTGTAAACACCAAAGAGCTAACCATTAGAATGTCTTGCATTCTAGTATATATAGAGATTTACAATATATTAAATTATCTAAGAATAATTGTTGTCAGAGCATATTGTAGGTTTTAATATAGGCATAGAGAGTGGTTATTGCATTCAACTCAACTATAATTAACTACTTTAGACATGCTTTTTTGATATGGATAATGTAGATTTCATCTTGAGACTGGCTTGCATGTTGTAACATTAAATTATAACCATCAGATGATGGTCCACTTCATTCTATTATGGATAGCTAGCTGAGTAAAGGTAGGTGTCTATGTGGAGGGATAGCCATTGAGATATTATGATAGTGATGATTCCTGGAGGTTTATTAGTACATGCAAACCTATTTATTTGGATGATTTTAGATTACTTATGTAGAGGTTGGTAGCATGAAGGCACACTACTTATCACTAGGTATTTGTCATAATCGAGTACAGTTTCTTATTTCTCCTTATGTTAGATTGAACTTCTCCTTATCAGGTGCTAAATAATGACTTTAATCTTTATGGTCATTGTCTAAAAATTTTGACAACTATATTTGATAATGCATGATTTAAGATACCGAGAGTCTATTTGATCCTTGAATGTTTTGATGCCAAGTCACCTAACTTGGATTTATCTTGCATCCAAAATTGTATTTAGATTGCCAAAGATTTTAGCTTCTAATGATGACATCATCACCATCTAAAGTTTAATGCTTTTGGGAATTTATAGTGAATTATAGCATCTAATGTCAGATATTGGGTCCAATGCCTTGATATTGTTGGCATTGCTTTACACTTTCAAACATTTCATGTAGCTTTGTTGGCATCAATAGTGTAAGTTATTTGACCCACATTCACATTCTTTAGTTCTTTCTTTCTTATACATCGCTTTTGCTCCTAAAAAATACTAGATGCCAATATTTTTTTGTTAAATTATTGACATCAGCATTGTGAATGTCCAAGTAGACTTCACTTAGCTAAATTTGCTTTCTTTCTTTAATTGGTCGGATATCGGGTTTCATGTCTTAGGAACAAAATATTATTTGATAGTCAGTTGCTTTGCATTCAATTCTACCCCTCTACTTTTTGTAAGCTTCTACAATCTTCTAGCCTATTCTAAACCATCATTTCATCCTTAAATTTTCTTCAATAGCCTCCTATGGTCTCCTAATTTTCTCTATGAACCGTTACATGCTCATTTATACACTACTATCATAGCAAAATAACTACATGTTCTAAACTATACCACATAGTGGATGTAGGTGATAAAATTCACCTACCATATATATGTATATATATATTCTAGAGGTATACACATCTATTTGGTTCCATTAACTTGGTTCTCATGCCTTGACCCATATCCTTTGTGTTTGTATGGTTTTATTTCAATATATGTTTATATATGTCAAAGAGAGGAAGTATTGACATTGATGCATTATGGTCAAGGTTGTTGTGCAAGAAGATCTTGTTTGATCTTTGGCACATCATATCTTATTAGATTAGATTTTTTCCTTTCCTCTATATTTTTTTCTTTCTCTAACCCTTTCCCTCCCAAAGCTGTTAGATTAGGAAATGTGCACCCGAGATCACATATTATAAAGGAGCCAACCTTCTAAAAAAATTTAGATACCCCCAATTGAGTCAAATCCCATGATCTTAGGACAAGCCCTATTATGTCACTCTACATGAGATGTGATAGCCCAAATCACCTAGTTCAAACCCCATTTGATAATTGAGACAATCATAGAGTACAACAATTTAATGTCACGACTGATGAGACCCCATTGATTTATCTTTGGTCCAATAATCAAGAACAAGTTAGGCTTAACATGTGGTGAGTTTTGGCTTGGTCATGGGGCTCTAATATTTTTACAAAGGTTGGATCCTTTATAAGATGTGATCTCAGGAAAATAGTTCTATTGAGTGGTAATTTTGCCCAATTGCAAAGCCACACTCACCCTTAGGATTTTGATAACAAAACCCTCTCTTACAAAGAAGTTAAAAACAAAGACAAATTCTCCAAGGTTTTGCTATATAAGTATTGCACATGTGTATTAGTAATCTTGTAAAAATGATGAAGCTAGGGTGGGTGGTATCCTCAGATACAATAAAGGTGGTATCCTCAGAGACAATAAAGGTAAGGTAATCCTTTCTTTTGTTGAGTTTTTAGGAATATAGTCAAACCAAAATACTGAAGCCAGGGCTCTTTGGCATGGTCTGGTGTTGGATTAATATATTTTTGATAAGATTTTTGTTGAGGGTGAATCCCTCACTATCATTAATTATTTAAAAAATTCCAAAATTCCTTCGTGGAAAATAAGGAACTGTATTGAAGAAGCCATAAATCTCAGTAAAAATTTTCAAGATATCATTTTCCAGCACACATTCAGAGAAAATAACAAAGTTGCTGATGCTTTAGCAAATTTGATACCCGAATCACTGACTTGATGTCTTGGACCACTAACATTCCTCAATTTTTGGCCCAAGTCATTGATCAGGAAAATTTGACTTCAAGCACCATTCTTGTTGACGTGGAGCAAGTCGGCCATCCTCCTCATGATCCCCATGCCAGTGTGTCCTAATTTTCTCACCAATCACTCCCTTGCATTTTTGGGCTATGGGCTTCACATGATTTTTAGACTTGTCAACCTGGGAAGTTTGTTTTACATTTTTCAAAGAAATGTTTTTGGTGTCCTCCCTCGTCTCAAAAAGGGATGTCGATCCTTTCTCCAAAGCATTATCCATGTTTTCCTTACCCATTTCAAATGTCACCAATCCATTGTCATTACCCTTGTCTATCATCTCACTTTTTCCTTCCACGTCATCATCCTTTCATGTGTCTATCCTCATTTTTTGTTGTACCTATTTGATATTACCCATTTGTGGGATTTTGTTTATGATTCTCACATGATCTCCTGTTGCAATCAAAATTATAGCATACACCGAGAGGGCTTTGAAGTGTGTAGTTTTTATTTTCACCTCCCTAGGTGGCACTTGTGTCGAGATTATCGTCGATCTGTTTTTGGCCTATCTGTCTTGGTTTTTTCCTTTTATATTGCCCAAATTTTAACCTTCCTTCGTTGTTTTGTCACTCAGTTTTTTATCCAAAATTATTCTCATATCTGTGAAGTAATCATGGATTTCGTTGAACCTTTTAAGCCTTGTCTGGAATCCATTGCTGAGGGAATCCTTACTAGTAAAGGATTTCTACCATTCTTCCATAAGTTTGAAGGTGAAGACCTTGAAGTTATGATGGCATTCATGGAGACATGGGACAATGGTAAGGTTACCATCCGTGGTATGACCTATATCCTAGATATCAAAAAGCTTGTTGAATTGGCCGAATAGCAACCAAAAGGAAGATCAATTAAAAGAGAGAAACACAATTGGGATGTTGAATTAAAGGAAGTCAGGGATAAGAATATCTATAGAAGGACTCATCTTGGCATGCGACGTGATGAACTACATTTTTCGTGGGGGAGTGTTCTCAAACTGATCATGGAATATGTGACTGTGGATGATCCTAACAAGCCATTACGTAGATTTCACTTCTACTTTTACAACCACTTTTGTGATGTAAGTGCAATCAATATATCTGATTTATTTATATTTTTGTCAATTACACCATTGAAAATTATAGGGAACAAAATGGTTCAAAACTCCCTACCCACCATGGCCTGTTCAATGTCCTATTCAAACATCAGCTACTTGACTATCCTGAGGGTATTGTTGTTATTCCTCCCCCTATACCCAAATAGAATCCTATGAAACCTAGTTCATCCCAAACCATGCCTCAATCCTCTTGTACTCTGAGGTTATCTACCAAAAGTAGAAAATTGTTGAAAGTTTTTGAGAATTAAGAAAGTGACCAAGATGTGCTTCACCTGAACCTAAGAGTGAGCCTAAGCCTGAACAAAAATCCTTGAATTCCTCTACTCGACTGAAGAACAAAGCTAAACAGAAAGAGTCACTGGTCATTGAGTCTAATGATGAAGACAAGGACAACCCTGATCACTGCATGCAGAAGTTCATAATCTAGTCTGTGAAAAATTGCATTATTCATTTGGTTGATTTACGTAATGCTCTTAACTTATGGTTTTTTAAGAAGTATTTTACTAAAAGCATGGAAGAAGCTCCTACTAAAAAGCTGAGGAAGGTGACTATCAAAACTGAGGACATCCCTACCAAGGATAACACTACTGAGATGGACACACTAAATGTTGGAACCCAAGATGCTAAGGTCAATCCTGATCCTGATAATTAAGGGCGCCCACTCTAGTTTGGAGGGTTGTTGTTCAAAGTTTGATGTTTTTTGGTTCATGTATCAACTTTGTCTAAAATTTTGGTTCCTGGTGCTGGCTAAGGATAGCCTTTCTTTTTGTTCCTCTTTGGTTATTTCCTTTTGCTCTTCTCTATTCCTCTGGCCGAGGTTGGCTTTTTGTATTCAGGTTTTGGGGCCCTATCAAAACCCATTTGATATATAAATTTTAATCTATTTAACCGATAAAAAAAAGTAATCTTGTAAAAATATATAAAATGAGTGCTAGGAATACCTTAGTGGTTTGCAAGTAACTGTTAACAAGGGGTATGTGTTGGTTTATTTTATCTTGCTATGCTAGTAATTGTTCATGAAACTTAAAAGAAAAGGAAAATGTGATTGGCCCTCATATGACCACGATGTAAAGCCTTAGTTCCTTTTATCTTGGAGTATTTGAGGTAGATTTTATCTTCAATTCTTTCTTGTAAATTTCTTAAGATGTAAATTTCACAATTCAGTTTATTATCTAGAATTAGGCTTTCTTTTTCAAATATGAGATCTTTCAAGTAGAAGCCTATTTCTAAAATTTTTGAAGTCATTTCATTGTTCACATATTTAGGCCAATCATGCTTATGCAATAATTTATAAGCATCTAAGATATCTATTAAATGAGGATAATTATAGGTTTTTATCCTAGATTTCAATATCAATTGTTGATGAATTTGATTCAACAATTCAAGCACATCAATTTCTATTTCATTTAGCAAAGAAATATCATTAGTGGTGTGAGTAGAAATCAACTTTAGTTCTTCATTCACATCCAATGGCATTTCATCATGAACAACATTTGAATCCCATAAGTAACTAGGTAAGCTTTTACCTTAATTTTGCATGGTTGAACATAACAAGTGAGATTCTACCTTTTGTGCATTTTCATTTACCAAGGCTTGGTGAAGATTTGCAATTTCTTCTTCTTCATGGTCTTTATCATCTTCATTATCTTGTAGTCCTTCATTTTCATCCATGACCTATTCATCAAAAATGTCAAAATTAGGAACCAATCAAAAGCATGTCCATCCTTTTCAAAACATAACTTTTGTTGATCAAATGATGTGTCAAATAACAAATCTCCATGATCAATCGCTTGAGTTGATTCGAATAAAGCAACATTTTTATCATTTGATTCCTATTCCTTGTTAACCATCCATGATATTTCTTCCTTAGAATATTCAATACAATCATGAAAATTTATACCCAAGTTTTCAGTATCCTGCATGTCAATAGAAATTTCATCAATTGGGGTGTGAAAAACCAATGATTCTTCATATCTTCCCCAACTATTATAAAAAATTTCATCTAAATATGTGGGATGAAACTCTATTGTGCCTTTGGTACAATCTTTAGATTCCTCTATCAATTCTTTTTCAACTTTATCCACCTTAATCTCAAAAAAATCATCTTCTACAGATTTATGCTCAACTTCAAAAGATTCATCTTTTGGTGGGTCAAGGGTTTCTTCAGTGGAATCAAATTTTGTATTCTGAACTTTATTCTCACTTAAGAATGATGGTTGATTTTGAATGGTAGGTTGAGGTGCACAAATAGTTGGGTGGGTAAGGGAGGTATTAGATGATTGAGAATTATATGATCCAAAACCCACATCACAATTTTGATCACTCATTTTTTTTTCAATTTCCATTGCTTGAGTATAAGCTTGGGACAAAGATATGATTTGAGGCATCCCTCGCAAATACATAGAAATTAGTGGGTCAATAGTATTGAAATACACTTGGATAGCAACTCCCTCTAGAGTAACATAGGGTACCACCAATTGAGCATATAGTCCATGGAACCTTTTAGTGAATAACTCCAAAGATTCATTTGGTCCTTTACGGGTAGTGGTAAACTAATTATACATAAGGATCTAGTCAATTGGTTTTCCAAAATACCTACGAAAATTTTCTTCTATTTGAGCCCAAGAAATTATAGAACCTACAGATAAATTGAGGTACCAATCATAAGGTAATCCATCTAATGTAGATGAAAATGGATAATGAGCAACATCTTCATGGAAAATTTACCATTTGAATTAAAGTGTTCTTGTATACCTGAATATGTTCCTCAAATGATTCTATTCCATCATGTCTAAAATGAGGTAGATGATCCCAAATATCTGTAGGCATATGATGTGAAGACCTAGGTACATTTAAAAGATAGCCTGCCATCAAAGAAGCAAGGAATGCCATTAGTGGACCTTAAAGAATACAACTTTAATACCAATTTTGTTAGTCAAAAAAATGTCTTGCAAAGAAGCATGAAATAACTAATAATCCTCGAATGTCTCACATATAAATCATCATGTATATCAATCAAAATACATGCATCGATTAAACCATGAAATTAGAGAACATTCTTCAATTTGTAAAAAAGGTTAGCATTAATGCATCATCAAATAGAGAATGTTAGAATCAATGAAAGTAATCATATGGAAACAAAACCTCGTTGGTCAAGACCAAAATAAATATTTCAAGTAACATGAACAATTTAGCATCTAAATAGCAATAAAGTAAACCAATTCAGGCCCTACTTCTGGCACCAAAATGTTGAGTGGTAATTTTACCCAATTGCAAAACCACACTCACCCTTAGGATTTTGATAACAAAACCCTCTCTTGAAAAGAAGTTAAAAACAAAGACAACTTCTCCAAGGTTCTGCTATATAAGCATTGCACATGTGTATTAGTAATCTTGTAAAAATATATAAAATGAGTGCTAGGAATACCTTAGTGGTTTGCAAGTAACTATTAACAAGGGGCATGTGTTGGTTTATTTTATCTTGCTATGCTAGTAACTGTTCATGAAACTTAAAAAAAAATGTGATTGACCCTCATATGACCACGATGTAAAGCCTTAGTTCCTTTTATCTTGGAGTATTTTAGGTAGATTTTATCTTCCTTTGATTAAGCCGATTTTAGACAAGTTTTATCTTGCTTAAACCTTGCTTTGAACAATGGAATAAAATATTAAAATCTATCTCTAAATTTGAAACTTAAATGATGAAAAGGTTCACTTGATGTTGCTTTGAACATGAAAATGCCAATAGTCTTTAATATAATAAATAAATTACCCCTCTTTGATGAAATTAATTTTCATAAAGAGATGTCAATTTATTGCTTTAAAACAATGACCTTAAAATGTCCCAGGTACTTGATCCTTTCCTAGCTTTCCTGGCACCTCCTTTTCCCATCCTTTTTGGCTAGAGGTGTTGCAGATGATCTCCTTTGGGGGGGAGATCACTATTCCATTGTTCTACCCCTTTCCTTACCCTTTGGTGGGAAAACCTTTGTTCCATTATTATGCTTCATTGTCTTGCCCTTTTCCTTCACTGTTTGGGTTCTGGGTTAGGTTTAGGTTTTCCTTGGGACTTTTCCTAGGTTTTTTGGATCTTTCAGGCTTTTTCCTTGAAATTTATTTTTTTCTCAGGTAGTTTTTGGAAGTCTTCTTCACATATGTTCTTAGGGTATCTTTAGTTGTGGTTTGCTTGGTCTGAGGATTTCTGACTTTATGCGCAGTTTTGCACAACATCCTTTTGGTTTGGAGGACCATGCACTTTATACTGTGACTCTGCTCTTTGGGTTTGAAGTGGTGGCTCTTACAGGATTTTAGCTCCTTTCATGGCTTTTAGGGGGGCCTCTATTCTTCTTGTTGTTGAATCCTTTCAGGGGGGCTCTATTCTTCTTACTGCTGAATCCTTTCAGAACTTCCTCTTCTTTGTCCTTGAAGCTATTCATCGGCAGGTCTGAGGAATTTTGGATTCATGAGAAATTTTGCACAGTATCCTTTTGGTTTTGGTGAGGACCATGTGATTTCTACTGTGAATCTGCTCTTTGGATTCGTGGTGGTGGTTCCTGCTGGTTTTCAATTCCTTTCATGGCTTCTGGAATGGCCTCTGCTTTTCTTGTTGCTGAATCCTTGCAAGATTTCCTTTTCTGTGTCCTTGAAGCTTTGGTGTTAAAGGTTGTTTGGGATGCCTAGCTGCTTTTCATTTTGGGTTCTATTGTCTATAGTCAAGCCTCCTTGTGACTCCTTCTTTTTGGGTTCCTGTGGCACTTTCCCACCTTTTCCTTCAGATGTGTTGTTCCGTTGTTGTTGTTTCCTCCTTTGGGTTGTTTCTTGAAGACTTCCTTTTTTCTACTTGAGGACTTCGTAGCCTGGGAAGTTCCTCTTGTTCTTGATCCACTGTTGCACCATCCTTCAGGCTTTTGTTCCATTGCATGAGGATTTCATGGCCTACAAATTTCCTCTTTATGATGTTTCATTTCTTAAGCTTTCAGGGTGTGGTTTTTCTAGTTTTCTTAATTTTTACCATCCCTGTGTGATTCCCATTCCTATTTTGGAGAGATTCATAGTTTTTATGATCCTCTGCTCCACCCTTTTGTTCAGGGTGGATTTTCAAACTCATTCTGGTTTTCTCCTACATGGGAAGTAGTTTTTCTCAGGTCCTGGTTTCCCAAGGGTGGTTTCTGGTTTTCCTGCCTTTGAGACAATTCAAAATTTCAATTCTGACTCTTGTCCTTTTCCCTAATTTGGGAATTTTTAAATATTTTGTTGGTAGAATGGGTGGTTTGGCGCTTTTCCCTGACCTTGGAAAGCTTCAAATTTCTGGTTTAGCACCTAAAATTTCAAATTTGATTTTCTAGCGGGTTTTCCTTTCCTGCACGTTTTTTTTCTACAGGTTTTCTTGCTTTCATCCTTTTCCTACTTCCTTTGCACCTTCCTTTGCGTTTTCCTACATCGGATCCTCTGGCACTTTCCTTCCTTTGTTCCTTTTGGTCTTCCTCAAGTGTGTCCTGTTGTCCTTCCTTGGATGTCTTCCTTTTGATGTAATCAAGATTCAATGTAATCAGGTTTTGGGATCCTTGATAAAAACCCACTTTAATCTACCAAAAAAAAAAATGTCATTATAAATTATCCCTCTTTAATGAAATCATAATTTTCATAAAGAAGAAATAATTTAATGTTTTCAAAACAATAGCCTTTGATATAATAATAAATTACCTCTCTTTAATAAAATCAGAATTTTCATAAAGAAAAGGTAATTTATTGCTCTAAAAATGGTTGCCTATGGAATGTCATATAAATTACCCCCATTTAATGAAATTACAATTTTCATAAAGGGAAATTTATTTATTGCTTACGAATAAAAATGCAGAGCTTAAAAAATCAATTTGTCTTCAAAATATAAAAAATGTGAAGTTTCGAAATTATAAAAATTTGTATACAACTTTAAATAATTTTTATAAATTTGAAATGACTTCAGAATGAGATCGAAATTGTTTCGAATGAAATATTGAAGCTCATTCTTCACCCCCATGCATTTTATTTTTTTTTTAATTTTTATTTTGATCGCCAAAGTTTAAAAAAAATATTCAAAAGAGAAGTTAGAAAAATAAAAATAAAATCTGGAAATATACCAGAATGCTGAAAATATAAACATGCAAAGCCTTGAAATCTGATTTGCTTTCGAAATATAAAATAATGTAAAATTCCAAAATTATAAAAATCCCCATAAAACAACAATTTTCAATGATTTTTATAAATTTGAAATGGCTTCAGAATTTGATCAAAATTATTTCGGATGAAATATTGAAGGTCATTCTTCACATCCCTACATTTATTTTAGATTTTTTATTTTATTTTTTATTTATTTGCTGACTTTAAAAAAACTGCAAAAAGAGAAGGTTAGAAAAAATAAAAATAAAAAAACAAAAATAAAATCTGAAAATGTTAAGAGCAAACTACTCTCAGTCTAATGCCACCCTATCTTGTAAAATCGGAGATGTGAGACTTTTTGCATGTAACCAAATTTATTCGAATTTGCATACATATTTCAAAATAAATTAGGTGCAATCTTCTAAAGACAAAAATAAATTTTGTGCTTCTAAGCCTTCGATAATGCAACCATTAAAATGCATTTAACACTATCTATAAGCCAAGAAAATATGGAAGAAAAGATAAATTGTTACCTCAAACATGCAAAAAAAAAAATCTCCTCCCATCTTGCTAACAAAGTGCAAGTTTTTGAAATTACAACCAATATTTCCAGCTTCTTCCAAAAAACGTCTAGCCCTTGTTTATGAGCTTCAAGGGATTTCTAAAAATTTCCAACATTGGCTATTCATTTCTTTTTCCAACTCTTGGCTTTTCAATGCTTTGTTTTTCCAACTCTTGGCTTTCCAACGTTTTCTTTTCTTTTTAAAATTTCCAACATTTGGCAATTTGTTTCTTTTTCCAATTTTTGACTTTCCAACATTTTCTTTTCCATTGGCATGATATGTGTGACATTTCTTTTCTTGAGTGTTCCATTTTTTTTTTTCTTTTCCTTTTTTTTTAATAGTAATTTGCAATAAAAAAAACACATGAATTAAAATTTCCAAAATAAAACTATTAATAAAATTTAATTAAAACAAAACTAAAAATAAAATTAAATTAAACTTTTCCCAAAACAAAACCATTAATGAAATTAAATTAACTTTCCAAAAAAAAAACACATTGATGGTTTTATTTTGATTGTTTTATTTTTATTTTATTTTCATGATTATTATTTTTTTTTTTTTTATCCTTTCTCTTTTTATTTTTATTTATTTCATTTTTCTTTTCTCCTTTTTTATTTTACTTATTTTCTTTTCTTTTCTTTTTTAATTTTAAATTTGATTTAATTAATTTCAAATGTTTGAATTGGTTTAATTCAAACATTAAAATTAACCAAAACAATAAAGAAGCTAATCAACATACTAAACAACTTAAAAGAAACTAAAAGGAGATACTAATCCACACCCAAACCTTGGAACATATATTGCAATCTAAATCAAAAAAATTCCTAACATCCAAAAGCTGAAAAATAAAAAGGTGGGTCCCCAATTTTGGGGCTAGTTGTGGAATGGCCACAACAAGTTCCTAATCTAATAACTTTAGGGGGAAAGGGTTAGAGAAAGAAAACAAAAATAGTAGAAAGGAAAAAACCTAAGGTAACAAGAGGTAATGCACCAAAGATCAAATAAGACTCCCTATATAGTAGCTCAAATCATAATGTGTCGATGTGAACACTTCTTCCCTTCAATATATATAAGCACAAGTTGAAATATTAGCATACACACACCAAGGAGATGGATCAGGGTATGCGAACCAAATGAATGGAACCAAATAGATACATAGACCTCTAGAATATATATGCAAGTAAAAACATTACAAATATTATGCTAGAAGTAGGGGTCTGGGTTACCTACAAGACCACCTAGAGATACGCATATTGCTATACAAAGGGAAATGAAAGGAAAGTTATACAACTTAGTGATTCTTTACAATGCTAAAATTACTACTATTTATAGATATAGTTGAGGAAGTTTTTCCTCCAAAGTCTATAGGATATTTTGACAATTCCAATTTCTTCTTTCATAAATATGAATGAGGATATTTTCTATAATTATTGCTATTAGATGCAGGACAATAACCACCATGTTTTTCTTTAATGCTTTCTAGGATTTCTAAGTTGAAGTGACAATGGTAGGTGATCCTCATCTCCTCTAATAATGGTGAATTTATCTGCCTCATCTACCTTTTCTAGGAGTTTGTGCATCATTACTCCTATGTGACTCAATCTAAATTTCCCTTTGGGTTGGTGGTTCTCTATGCTAGGTTTTAAATTTTGGTACACTCCTAATATCTCTAGATCCATCATGTAAGATGTTGATTTTTTGTTGGAACTTTCACTTTTTGGATTGTATTAGGACTTTTCAAGACTTCCACAATCAAGCTACATCTCTCATCATAAGTATTTTATAAAATATTTCTCTCTTGTTCTTTCATCAGACCTTTTAGTGTTTGCCTTATAAGAGATTCTTATATAGTCTGCATTTTAGGACTTTTACCTCTTGCCTTTTGAAAAAAATTATGTGTAAGCTAAGAACTGTTGCATCTTCCTTCTACTCAAGACTTCTACAAAATCATGATCACTCTTGATCAAGATTCTTTTATCTTCTACCATATTGCCTTTATATCATCTTTTGTCTAAGTCTAAAAATTTAGCATTGTGAGGAATCACTATAGTTCTGGCAACTCATAAGGCCTTTCTATTTGCTAAAGGATAACTCAAAGATATTACCTCTATCCTTGGGCATGGGATCAAAATTTCATAAATCCTATAAAAGAAAATACAAGAAAATAAAAATACAAAACAATAACAAAATCACAAGGTTGACAATATTTCCAATGCTTACTCGATTTATGCCCACTCCTTTGATGGGCATAAGATCATTTTAAAGTGGTCATAGGTTATCTCAAATTCAGCCTGGCCACTTTTGTGAAGACTTTATTCTATTAGAAATCATGTTTCTAAGTCCTTAGCTCAATTATAGGCCCAATCAAACTCATAATGTTATTGTTTTAAAAGACTTTAGCCAGTATTTGGAAGGTAAACTATCATCCTTATAGTTTTGTAGTAATTGCATGCATTCTTGTTTTTAGACAATATTTTCCCTTTCATCCTATGGGTAATGGAGTCCCTTTTGCAATAGTGAGTCAATTTTTTTCTTACATTTATGCATGATGCATTCCTTCTAAATTAAATCCATTACAGTTTGCACTATCACACTCCTATCATGAATTCCTATGGATCTTAACTTAGAGTTTGATATGGAAGCTAGTCTTCCTTGATACTTTTTGGCTTCAACTATTTTCATAGAATTTTTAGCTAGGCTTGATTCAATTTCTTGTTTCACCTAGGTACTTAATCTGGAAACCACAATGACGAATTGGAACATCTAGAAGAGTGAATCAATCATGGTGATAATTTTATTTCAATACAGATCATTGATTTCTTTTATTAGATTTTTAATCTTTTGACATTGCCCTACTTTATTTTTCCACTTGATATTTTTCATCTTTCTCTGAATATCCTGTTTCTTCTAACAAAATCCAAC
Source organism: Wollemia nobilis (assembly GCA_028583015.1). Lineage (NCBI taxonomy): Eukaryota > Viridiplantae > Streptophyta > Pinopsida > Araucariales > Araucariaceae > Wollemia > Wollemia nobilis. Next base: position 43,558,515 of record JAQPPZ010016981.1, on the reverse strand, counting down.
ATCCTATCCAAGCATCTCTCTTGAGAGGCTTATGATTTTTCTTCCTTTAATTCTAGAAGTGGATCTATAATTTGTTATTTTAGGCACATAGTTATATCATCTACCTATTTTTGGAGTGCTTTAGTCTCTACCTAAAAGTCATTCAAATTCTTCTTTATGATTTCTATTTTCCTTTCCTTCTTTAATTTTAGTATTATCGTTTCACAGTTGTAAGCAACTAATGTATTTAATTCTTGTCTAAGCTATATTTTATCTTTGATCTATATATTTATCAAATCAAGATCTTCCATTACCACTAGCTAGTCCTACTTTGTCATCTCATTTTTGGGTTTTGCTACTAGTGGATCCTCTTAAAATTGAGGAGTTTCTTGTGAATAATTCTCAAAAATTTGATCATTTTAAAAAGGGTATTACATTCCCTATAGATGTTGTGAGGACAACACACATGGCATTAATAACTCTTGACATATTCAAATGTAAAAAATAAGGGGAAATAAAGGTCAATCCTATGAATATAAATGCTTGTTGTGACACAAGTGAGCTCAAGCCTATATTGAAAACTATTTTATGTGACATAAATGACCTTGTTAAACAATATATATTCCTTAATGATACTAGTGATTTGAAGTCTATAATGGTAAATGTTTGTTGTGATACAAGTGACCTTATAAAAAGGATAGATTTTACTTATGATACTAGTGATTTTGACATTGATAGTGGTGTTTGTATTGAAGATGAGCATCATGATATAATGCTCAATCTTGTTAATTATACTCACCATGAAAAATTTTATGTTGTTGAAGAGTTTAAATATGATGAAGAGTTTGAGTGTTTGAATGTTGTTGGTGATAGTGGAGTTGGCCATGACAAAGGTCAAGTTGGTGAAGACCATGAAGAAATTGGGTGCTTTGAAAAACATACAAAATTAATTGACTCAAAATTAATAAAAATAATGGCACAATATTGGGAATGAATGGGAAAGGTATGATAAAGCCCATAGAACCAAATGTAATACCAAATAATGAAGTCCTTAGTTATGATGATCCAACAAGAAGTGGTGAGACCAAGTTTGTAAAGTAGAAATATATGTAGATATTGAAACTCCTAGAATAAATTAATGAACTCATTATGTATGATTAGAGTCATTGTGGATGATCTAGACATGTGATAACTAAGTGTTGGAATCTAAATCCTTATGATATTTGTAGAGGTACTAATCACTCTTAGCGATATTATCAACACAAAGAAAGAATGACCAATAAAATTCATGTTGACTATGGATGGACAAATATGATATGATGGAATAAAATGAAATAAATGTTAAATGGATTTTACAAGAGAAGGTGTTATCCTAATAAAAAAGTAAGGATTAGACGAAGTTTGGTGGTTGAGAGAGACCACAATTTTTCCATGGAGCAATGCAATCTTGGGATTCTTTAAAATAAGAGATGCATGTTTAAATTGAAATTCATAGATGTGATCCATACTATGCTCAAAATCCTATATTATAGATATTATAATAAAACTTCACATGGAAGATTCTAAATGTGTGGTGGATTTTTAACAAGGCTAACCCAAAAGCATTGACCCAATGGTTATGATCTGATGCAGGAGCATCCAGTGGAAGCGAGCAATCTTGCATCAACATAAAAAAAAAAAAAAATTCTAAGTGTTTTGCCTTGGTGTTTGTCAGCCGCCAGTTGGGCGGGAAAGTAGAATTTAAAATTTTATCAGCCGCTAGTTGGGCGGGAAAGTAGAATTTAAAATTTTGTCAGCCGGCAGTTGGGCGGGAAAGTAGAATTTAAATTTTCAACCGCCAGTTGGGCGGGAAAGTAGAATTTAAAATTTTGTCAGCCGCCAGTTGGGCGGGAAAGTAGAATTTAAAATTTTGTCAACCGCCAGTTGGGCGGGGAAGGTAGATTTTAAAAGGGGATTTTGGATCTGGAAATATGGTCTTCGATCTGGGATTGGGCTCCAATATTGAACAAGTCTGGCATTGTAATTTCTGCCCCTTTAGGCTGGCATTATGAAAATAATTCTAATTTAACTCCTTGGATTTTTTTTTTTGTTCATGTTTGTTGATCCTCATCAAGTGGTATCAGAGCGGGAGTTCCTGAGTGTGTAAACAGATCACCGAACGTGAGGCAGTTTACACCAGGATCTGTGGTTAAGGTTTGTGAGAGAAGTGAGCAGAATGCCTCCATGAAGAAACCGTGGTGGTGGGAGAAATATGGTGCCAGAGGAAGATTTCAGAGCATTGCAAAGGCAAGTTCAGGCTCTGCAAGAGGAGCTACGTAGAGGGTTTGAGCCAAGGAGAGAAGATGGCAGTGAAGATGAAGTTGAAGAAGAAGAGGACCAGTTTGAGGAAGAAGAAGAGGCAGTAGATCCTGCACAAGCCAGGTTATACAGAGCCATATCTCAGATTGGAAAGAGACCGAAGATGGAGGTTTCTACGTATTCTAGAAATCTTGATCCAGAGGAGTTGATTGACTGGATCAATGATTTGGAAGAATACTTTGAGTATGAGGAGGTTGAAGATCCTGAGAGGGCCAAGTTTGCTAAGACCAAACTGAAGGGTCATGCTAGAATCTGGTGGAAAGGAGTACAACTTGACAGAAATAGAAGGGGAAAAAAGAGGATCACCAGATGGGAACAAATGGTGGAAAAGCTGAAGAGGCAGTTTATTTCGGTAGATTATGAGTTGGATTTGTTGAAGAAGATGCAAAGTTTGAGACAGTCAGGAAAGTCTGTCAAAGAATACACCGATGAGTTCTACAAGATCTTGATCCGAACCAGCCATTCTGAGGCTAACAAGGAGAAGGTAGCCCATTACATCAATGGGTTGAGAACCAGTATTCAAGAAGAGTTGAGTCTGGTTAGGATGAGCACCATTGAGGATGCTTACCAGTTTGCTCTAAAAGTTGAAGAGAAGCTAAATAGAAGGTTTGAGGGTAAGCAGAAAGGAAGAGGTCATGGAGAAAGAACTGGTGGAAGAACAGATGGAGGACGAGATGAGAAGAAAGAAGAAGCTAGCAGTAGTCAGGATCAGAAGGGAGATAATGATTACAGATCCCGTGGTCAGAATAACTACCCAAGAGGAAGAGGTAGATCTAGTCGAGGAAATGGAGAAAGAGGGTTTCGTGGAACTTGCTTCAACTATGGAGAGGAGGACATCGAGCATATGAGTGTCCACAACACCAAGAGAAGCCAAATAGGAGGCCAATGGGTAATGCCAGAGCTACTATTGTAGATGAAAGAGCTGAATCAGAGTACTCTGAGGAGGCAGAGAGAGGAGAAGTTATGGTCACAAGGAGAACCTTGTTGAATGAGGAGAAGGAACCAGACCAGAGGAAGAGCCTGTTCCGCACAAGGTGCAAATGTTTAGGTAAGGTTTGTAATGTTATTATAGATAATGGCAGTACTGATAACTTGGTCTCTGAAGAAATGGTTACTAAGTTACAGCTAGAGAGGAGGAGACACCCGCATCCATACCGGATTGCGTGGTTGCAGAAGGACCATAGGGCATTGGTCAGTGAACAGTGCTTAGTCAAGTTTAATATTGGGAGATACCAGGATGAGGTCCTGTGTGATATCCTGCCTATGGATGCTTGCCATATGCTGTTAGGAAGACCATGGCAGTTTGATCATCGTGTAGTCCATGATGGACATGCCAACACTTACTCCCTAACAAAGGAAGGAGTGCGCCATAAACTGAAGCCACTGAAGGAGATGGATGAAAAGAGTTTGCTGACAACAATGAGAGTGGAAGTTGTGGGGTTTGAAGAACTTAAGGGTTTGTACCCTGAAGACCCAGATTTTGTTGAAGCTTGGAGAGTTTGTACAGCCCCAGTTACTCTGGATAGGACTGTCAACAGGAGTACTGGTAAATCACCATTCCAGATTGTATATGGGAGTAGTCCAAGAAATGCTTCTGAGTTGAGGAAGTTGGATAGGGGAGAAAAGAATAGTGCTGAAGCTGAGAACTTTGTAGAGCACCTGAAGGATTTGCATGAAGAAGTAAAACAACACATCAATAAGATGAACACTCAGTACAAGACAAAGGCTGATCAAAAAAGGAGGTTTAAGGAGTTCCAGGTTGGTGATGAAGTCATGGTGCACCTGAGAAAGGAGAGGTTTCTTGCTAAAACATATAACAAGCTGAAAATGAAGAAGTTTGGACCATGCAGGATCATACAAAAAAGAGATTCAGGAAATGCATATGAGGTGGAGTTGTCGAGTGGATTGAACATATCACATGTGTTCAATATTTTTGATTTGGTAGAGTATCATGAAGGTGACAGTTTTAAGGAACCAGTTGCAGAGTTGTGGAGTGTTCCGACATCGGCTCCAGTGATAGAAGAGATAGAGGAAATCCTGGATACCCGCATCGACAGAATTAAAAGAAATAGACAGTATGAAGAATATCTGGTGAAATGGAAGGGAAGGCCTGTAGAAGATTCGACTTGGCTGTCCAAGTCCGAGGTTGACCGCCTTGGTTTTCCTCCAACAACAAAGAAGTGAGGTCACTTCTCAAACTTACCCTGGGTGTCTGATGCAGGAGCATCCAGTGGCAACAGAGCAATCTTGCATCAACAAAAAAAAAACAAAAAAAAATTCTAAGTGTTTTGCCTTGGTGTTTGTCAACCGCCAGTTGGGCGGGAAAGTAGAATTTAAAATTTTATCAGCCGCCAGTTGGGCGGGAAAGTAGAATTTAAAATTTTGTCAGCCGACAGTTGGGCGGGAAAGTAGAATTTAAATTTTCAGCCGCCAGTTGGGCGGGAAAGTAGAATTTAAAATTTTGTCAGCCGCCAGTTGGGCGGGAAAGTAGAATTTAAAATTTTGTCAGCCGCCAGTTGGGCGGGGAAGGTAGATTTTAAAAGGGGATTTTGGATCTGGAAATATGGTCTTCGATCTGGGATTGGGCTCCAATATTGAACAAGTCTGGCATTGTAATTTCTGCCCCTTTAGGCTGGCATTATGAAAATAATTCTAATTTAACTCCTTGGATTTTTTTTTTGTTCATGTTTGTTGATCCTCATCATGATCCAAAGATAGACCTAGAGGCAATGACCTAGAGGTAGATCAAAAAGTAGAATCAAAGGCTAATCTAGTGGTGATGACCTAGCGTAATGACCTAAATAATGACTCAGAGGTGATGGACCAGAGGCAACCTAGAGATGATGATTTAGAGGTAGACCTAGAGGTGATTAACCAAGCTAGAGCTAGACCTAGATCCAAAGCCAAAGCTAGTTCCCAAGCCAAATCTATAGCTAGAGCTAGAGCCAAAGCTAGAGCTATAGCAATATCCAATGCTAGATCCAGAGACAAAACCACAAATTTATTACCCTCAAATTAAGGGGGTAGTAATTCCTTATAAATGGTGCATTTTAGCCATGATTGACACCTTCAAATTATATAAATAATTGTAATAAGCTAGTTGTTAGATCATTATTATATTGTTTAGATTATTTTGTTACACCTCACAAGAGGTTGAGAGAAGTTGAATAGTTAGAGATGAAGGTGAAGCATCAAGAGTCTCTTGAGACATCCAAGAGACATTGTATGTATTAATATATTCATATATAGATTCAAGGTTGGTGTAAGGCAATAGTTTTTTTGTGTGCATTATAATATGTTGTGTTTATTTCTAAAAATATATAGAATGTAATTATGAATCATCATTGGTTTGATATGGATGAGAAAAAATCCTTCCAACATCTATCTCAAAGAGTTATTATATTTAGAGTGTATACATTTATGACTCCAAAATTTACATCTTTTTTCTTTTCTTCAAAAAAGTCTAGTAATTAATTACTTCTTGCTTATAGCAATTTTCCATCCCATTTACAATCATGCTATATAATTGCAATACTTCTTAAGGCTCCTGTAGCAAAAATTACAAGACAATATTACATCTTCCAAATATTTTTGAATGCACCCTTATATTCATCACTACTTAATTTTATTTCTAAAAAATAAATTTAGTACCATAATAATATCAATTCCTTAATCACTTTATTTTTGGGGTTGTATTCATACCCATAATATTCTAAGTTTACCATCTTTGTCTTTAACTTCTAATCTTAGTTTTGGGATAAACCTCACTTCTTGTTAACAATTGTGATATTTATTTTTAGCTTCCTAAACCAATCTTCTTTCGGGTTTCCTTTCTATTTGTTCTTGCTTTGAGGGTATTCCTTTTTATTTCTTTTTCATTTCCCACTAATGATTTTATCCATGAATATCTTCTTATTATCTAGTTAATTATTTTGTAGCCTTGGAAACCTAAAGTGCAAGAGATAACCTCAAACATATATAAAATATTCTTTTGGATTTTTTTTCTCTTTGTTCTTGCTCTAAGGGTCTTCCTATTTTTCTTTTTTCTTTTCAATTCCCAGCAATGATTTCATCCATCGATATATATATATATATATATATATATATATATATATATATATATATTATATATATATATATAAGTATAAGACTAACTATTTCATTGCCTTGGAATCCTAAAGTGCAAGTGCCATATATAGATATATATTTTTCATTTTTATTGTAAGATGATAATTTTTAAGTATTTGAATAAAATGGAGATGATTTGTCTAGTCAAACATAACCTCTTCCATATTAACTTTGAAATTTAACATCACATTTTATTTTTCGCTTTACTTTCTTTTGAGTTTGAACTTTTCCATTGCAATTTCTCATCCCATGCATCCTTCTTAGTTTCTTATAATATTTATTCTAGGTGAACCGTGATGACCTTCACCACCTGAGGGATTTATTTACCACTTTTTTAAGTGGTAATTCCTTGATCTAAGCCATCTTCTACTATTATATTATCCCCAACCATTAACTTTGAGCTTGCCTTTCCAATATTTTTCCATGTGTTCAATCTCATGGCCTTTATGGCATTAAAATTAAATATTTTTATAGTCCATAAGTTGAACCTATTATCTTGATTTGGATTTAACCACAATGGATTTTTTCAAAGGTTTTGAAATATCTATAGCAACACATATCCATATATACACAACTTGCTTTCACTTAGAAATCAATACCTCTTGGATGAACTCCTTTATATTATTAGTATTATTCAAAATATTCTTATTTATAAGTTTATACAAAATTTTAAATATTCTAACCCACATTAGAATCCTCTCTAGATTTTTAATCCCCACAAATAAATATAACTTCATTATTTTTAATACATGATAAATATTTCCATAAACCATGGATTATCACCCATTATTTTATCCCTAACTTATGAATTGGAGAAAATAATGAGAAAAAAAATTCTGGAAGGAAAATTATCAAAAAATGTGAAGCAAATCCATTCTTCCATTCAATCTACTTTTGAGTATCCAAAAAACTTGACACAAATCCATCAAACTTACATATTATGCCATTGCTTTTTCATAACTATTAGATCATGCTTAATCATCTCATACATCGATATATATATCCAAAAAATTCATGCTTCCATTCAATCTACTTTTGAATATCCAAAAAACTTGATACAAATCCTTCAAACTTACATATTATGCCATTGCTTTTCAGAACTATTATATCATGCTTATATATATAGACATACATGACTAACTATTTAATTGCCTTGGAATCCTAAAGTGCAAGTGCTATATATAGATATATACTTTTCATTTTTATTGTAAGATGATAATATTTTAAGTATTTGAAGAAAATGGAGATGATTTGTCTAGTCAAACATAATCTCTTCATCTTATTTACTTTGAAAATTAACATCACATTTTCTTTTTAGCTTTAATTCCTTTTGAGTTTGAACTTCCCCATTGCAGTTTCTCATTCCATGCGTCCTTTTAGTTTCTTCTAATATTTATTCTAAGTGAACTATGATGACCTTCACCACATGAATTTTTTGAAGTGAGAAGTCCTTGATCTAAGCTATCTTCTATTATTATATTATCCCCAACCATTAACTTTGAGCTTGTATTTCAAATCTATTGTCATTTTTTCAATCTCATGGCCTTTATGGCATTAAAATGCAATATTTTTATAGGCCATAATTTGAGCCTATTATCTTGATTTGGATTTAACCACAATGGATTTTTGTAAAGGTTTTGAAATATCTATAGTAACACATATCTATATATACACAACTTGCTTTCACTCCTTAGAAACTAATACCTCTTGGATGAGATACTTTATACTATTAGAATTATTTTAAACATTCTTATTGATAATATTATACAAAATTCTAAATATCCTAACCCACATTAGAATCCTCTCTAGATTTTTTATATCCACAAATAAATACCACTTCATTATTTATTAATTTATTTGTTTGTGGAAAATGCCCCTTTCGAGGTGCCACTTTTGGGTAAGACCTAAGGAGGTAGGGGTATCTATCCAACCAAAATTTCCTAGGGCTCGCACCTGGCCTACCTCCTTTAGCACACTCAAGGAGCATACCTAAAATGACAAAAACACAAACAAACACAAAAAGAACAACAAAAAATAAAGAAAACGAAAAAACAACAAAAAACAACAAACAACAACAAACAACAACAAAAAATTCAAAAGAACACAAAAACAATAAAACCATACAAAAACAAAAAAACACAAAATACAAAAAAAACAATAAAAACACAAAAATAAAACCAACGAATGAAGAACACAAGCTTATACTATGAGGGGGGTGAATAGTATAAGATCAAATTTTACTTTTCTTTCCCAAAAAATATTATCCAATATAATCAATGGCAATATCAACAGTAGTAATCAAAGAAATGCACAAATCATCACACACAATAGAGACACCAATTTAACGTGGTTCACCCAATGTGGGCTACTCCACGAAGAAAATATTTCTACTAAATTTTCTCAAAAAATATCTTGGGAATCACTTCCCTATTACAATATTTATGGACCTCTATCCAAAGGAGACACCAATACCCTAATGCTCTAATTTTTGGATCTCTCTCCATAGGAGAAACCTTTCCCCTTTTCTCTGGTTCATGTAACTTGACCCAAGAGAACTCTTTATCCTCAACTGGTTTGTAGATATCTCTCCACAAAATAACTCTATCTTCCCAGTTGGTTTATGGATAACACTCCATAGGAGAACTATTTCTCCTTGCTTTAGTTCATGGATCTCTATACATAGGAGAACTCTTTCCTCTCTGCTCTATATGATGATCTTCTAGAAGACTACTGCCCCCACTACACTGGTTTTTTGATCTCTCTCCATATAATACCTCTATCCTTACTTAGAAGACCTCTATCCTCACTGCCCTGGCTAATGGATCTCTATCCACTGGAGACTACTATCCTCTACTTTGTTACCTCCAAATCTTACTCTCAACTCTATCTCAGATATGCACCAAACTCTATCCCAAGTGTAGTACAAATCTGCTCTAAATCTATCTTATATCTAGTATAAATATACTCTCAAATCTGCACCAAAATTTGTCCTCAAATCTATTCTCAAGCCTTAACACAAATATTGATCCAATCACAAATCAATACTGCTTAGATTCACCCCAAGCCTTAATACAAATCTTGAACAAATTAATCAATCAACTCTGCTCTCAAGTCTTCACAAAGACTTACCTCAAATATACCCTCAAGTCCTCTCAAGAACTTGCTCAATATGTTCTCAAGTCTTCACCAAGACTTACCTCAAATCTTCTCTCAAGTCCTCTCAATAACTTGCTCAATCTGCTCTCAAGTCTTCACTAAGACTTGCTCAAAACTGCCTACAAGTCTTCTCAATAACTTGCTCAATCTACTCTCAAGTCTTCACCAAGACTTATTCAAATCTGCCTACAAGTCTTCACCAAGACTTGCTCAAATCTGCCTATAAGTCTTCACCAAGACTTGCTCAAATTTGCATACAAGTCTTCACCAAGACTTGTCCAAATCTGCCTACAAGTCCTCTCAATAACTTGCTCAATCTGCTCTCAAGTCTTCACCAAGACTTGCTCAAAACTGCCTACAAGTCTTCTCAATAACTTGCTCAATCTACTTTCAAGTCTTCACCAAGAATTATTCAAATCTACCTACAAGTCTTCACCAAGACTTGCTCAAATCTGCCTATAAGTCTTCACCAAGACTTGCTCAAATCTGCCTACAAGTCTTCACCAAGACTTGTCCAAATCTGCCTACAAGTCCTCTCAATAACTTGCTCAATATGCTCTCAAGTATTGACCAAGACTTGCTCAAATATACCTACAAGTATTATGAATAACTTGCTCAATATGTTCTCAATTCTTCACCAAGACTTGTTCAAATTTGCCTACAAGTCTTCACCAAGACTTGCCCAAATTTACCTACAAGTATTTACCAAGACTTGCTTCAACTCTGTCCTTAAGCTTTCATAAAATCTTACTCAAAGTTGTCCTTAAGTTTTAAAAAAATCTTACTCAAATCTACTCAAACACATGCTCAATACAGCTCATAAGATATGCTCAATCAATCTCTAATTTTACACATAATGCTATCAATTGCTTTGTCTAATCTTCAAAGTAATTCCTTTAACTTAAAGCAGTTTAGACATATTCTATTTAGAATTTTTTTAACCTCTAGAACATATAGATAATGATGTACTCTATCAAAAACTCAATATGTTCTACTCAATCATTAAGTCTATCACTTTCACAAATCTAATTTCTAATGTTTGCACATTCACTTTCAATATCACTCAAAACCAATGCTCAAGAAGTTTCACTCAATCATACAATCAATGAAACACAACTTGCTCACAAACCCTGAACAAGTGTTTTCATACTTCTTCAAACAAAGAGCACAATGTGGGTTTCAAATCCTAACTCAAATACTCTTCAATCTCTATCTCCAATGTTCTCTAAACATTAACCAATCATGCATATAAAAACTCACTCAAATATTTCCAATAATACTAGTAATCAATCCTTTTCACTCCACCTTATATTTCAAAACATTCAATCCAAAAACACTTCAATCAAAAGATGATGTGCCCATACATTTTTGTTTTTATGGAGATATATCTTCAAAACCTGTTTTAATCATAACCAAATATTTTTGCCAATTCTAGGTTAGATAGCAACAGTCTATCTCAAAATATCCACAAGAATATTTTACCTCAACAAATATTTTTTTTTTTTTGGTAGATAAAAAGTGGGTTTTTATCAAGGATCCCAAAACCTGATTACATTGAAACAAGATTACAACAAAAGTAACAAAGTCAGGACAACGCCAGAGGATCCAACACAGGAAAACGTAAAGGATGGCGCAAAGGAAGCAGAAAAAGGATGGAAGTGAGGAAACCCACAGAGGAAAATCATGCAGGAAAGGAAAGCCCGCCAGAAAATTAAATTTGAAACTTTAGGTGCTAAAAAGAAAATTTGAAGCTTTCCAAGGACAGGAAAAAGTGCCAAACTATCCAATATGTCAACAAACCATTTAAAAAATCCCAAATGCGTGAAATTACTAGAGCCAAAAATTTAAAATTTAAATCCTCCCTAGGGTGGGAAAACCAGAAACCATCCTTGGGAAAACAAGACCTGAGAAAAACTACTTCCTACACAGGGGAAAATCATAATGAATCTAAAAAACCACCCTGAACAAATGGGTGGAGCAGTGGAGTAGAAAAATTGTGAATTCCACCAAAACAGGGACGGGAATCACACAGGGATGGTGAAATATTATGAAAATTGGAAAAACCACTCCCAAAAAACCTAAAAAAAAAAGCAGCATAAAGAGGAATTTTGCAGGATATGAAATTCTCATGCAGTGGAACAACAGCCTGAAGGATGGTGCATCAATGGATCAGGAACAAGAGGAGCTTCCCAGGCTATGAAGTCCTCAAGTAGAAAAAGGAATTATTCAAGAAAAAAATCCCAATACAGGAAACAACAGTAGTGGAACAACACATCTAAAGGAAAAGGCGAGAAAGTGCCACAAGAATCCAAAAAAGAGTCACGAGGAAGCACATCTGCAAACATTAGAGTCCAAAATGAAAGGAAGCAGTCAGGCATCCCAGACAACCTTTAGCACCACAGCTTGAAGAACGTAGAAAAGGAAATCTTGCAAGGACTCAGCAATAAGAAAAGTAGAGGCCACCCTAGAAGCCATGAAAGGAACTAAAAACCTGCAAGAACCAACACCATGAACCCAAAGAGTAGAGTGACAGTAGAAAGCACATGGTCTCCTCCAAAATTGCTCATGAAGCCAAAATTCCTTAGACCCGCTAGAAAACAGCTTCAAGGACATATAAGAGGAAGTCTTGAAAGGATTCAACAACAAGAAGAATAGAGGCCCTACTGAAAGCCACAAAAGAAGATGAAAACCTACAAGAACCACCACTTCGAACCCAAAGAGTAGAGTCACAGTATAAAGTGTATGGTCCACCCAACCAAAAGGATGTTCTGTAAAACTGCTCATGAATCCAGAATTTCTTAGACCCAACAATCCACAACTGAAGATCCCCAAAGGACAAATGAGAGGAAGACTTTCAAAACAACTTGAGAAAAAAGGAAAAGTCTCAGGAAAGAACCTAAACTCAACCCAAAACCTAGACAACGAAGAAAAATGCAGGATAGTGAAGCAAAATAGTGGAACGAAGGTTTTCCCACCATAGGGCAAGGAAATGGGCAGAACAATGGAACAGTGATCTCCCCCCCCCAAATGAGATCATCTGCAACACCTTCCAGTCGAAGAGGATGGTAAAATAAGGTGTCAGGGAAGCTAGGAAAGGATCAAGGACCTGGGACAGGGCTGAGGAAGAGATGCAGGAAAGTGGAACAGGACTTCCAAAGGAAGTCTCCTGCAGAGCCCTACCCCAACTCAACAAATATTTCACCATACAAGAAATACAATAAAATGTCAAGACTCAAATACACCTTATTACTTCTTCCTTAAAAATAACTCCAATCAATAGATCATTCACTCACTCAACCAAAATGACAATATCCCTATAGCTTCTTTTAACTCCAACTCAACATAGAATATTTCAATTCAAATTTCAACCTTCCAAACACTTTAATATTCTAACTCAAAATAAATTTCAAATTAAAATAATAAAGTCCTTTGAATATAAATTATACTCTCCAATTATTAACCCACCATACATGACAAATTACACCAACAAAACTCCTTGCACACACCTTATAATCTCCAATTCATATGGTAGAAATATTAAAAAATTCAATCATACCTTAGCCACGTTTAATTAAAAATATTTTGTGTGCCTCAAACACTAACATGCACTCTACGCGAATTGTTCTCATGTTCACTGCCTTCCTATCACCTTAGTTGTGGCTAGGCTACCACTTGGGATGCATGCCCACACAACCACCACAATGCGCTCACCACCTTTTATAACATGTGTTGGTGCCAAAACATTTGAAAATAAAAACACTTCCCTCTACTGCCACTGGGAATCGAACGCGGGACCTCTGTTTTGCCTATGCCTTACACTGCCAAGCCTTGCCACTAGGCCAACTGAGAGGGTGGTAATGGAGACAAGCACTTTTCTCCCTTTATTCGTCCACAATCCACCTTTAGCTTTTAAAAATAAAAAGCTTCGTCTTTCATTGAACACAAAAATCGCATAAATAGTTTTTAACCTTTCGCATGTGCAATATCAGAGAGTTGCTTAATGTCTTCAAACCATATGGTATAAATACCATATTCCTTCAAACCTAGGTGTTGTAGGTGAGTTGGAGAGGAGAGGGCAATCCTCCAAGGGAGGTCCCAGGTTTAAATCTCCACCCTACCAAAAAGCTGAATTGGGTATCCAAAATCCAATTGATAATGTTGGTGCGGGCAGGGTCGGGTGCGACCCCCGGGTGACTTTGACGGTGTAGAACCCCCTGTTCATGGTCTCTCAGACCAAGGTGGCTCCACAAGGGTTTTTCACTAAAAAAAAAAAAATACCATATTCCTTCCTTGCTCGAACGTTGGTGGGAATAAATATTAAAATTAATATTTTGCGTCCAACCCTTACTTAGGGTTATAATTAATTTATATTATAAATTAATTATAATATAAATATTATGATTAATTTATAAGTAACCTTAGGCTTTTCTTTTAACCTTTAATATTATAATAATAAATATTATAATATTATTTCCTTTGGGCCTAGGTGTTTTTCTTTTTAACCTTAGGCCTTATCTTAACACCTTTAATATTATAATAATAAATATTATAATATTATTTCCTTTAGGCCTAGGTATCTCCTTCCTTCAAGGAATTTAGCCAACCTTTTGACCAATCATGTGAAGCTTTAAACCAAATCTCTTGGGCTTAAAATATAAATATTTTAACCCTCCTTTTGTCAATCCCTTGCACTGACTTTTGACATCACCGACATCGACTCTTGACATCAATGACAACACAACTACTCAAAATTTCCAACAATCTCCCCCTTTGTCATTGATGGCAACCCTTTTTCTTTAACCATTCCTTTTTCCTTTTTCCAATTTTGCTCCCCCTGAATGCTCTCCCCTAACTCAAATCTCTCCCCCTTTGACATCAATGGCAAAGGGACACCTTTGGGGCTAAATATAAGACTCTTAGCTCAGCCCCCTCCCCACCTCCTCTCCTTGGGGTGGTTAATTTTGGGGTGGGAGTATCTCTACTCCCAGCATACACTACTCTTTTTCTTTGTCCACCTTCTTCCTCAACTGATCCTTCTGATTATTTTGAGTATTCCTGTTCTTGCTTGTCTCTGGAAATTCTGTTCTACACCACTTAGCCATATGCCCAACATTATTGCACTTATAACACTTAATTTTGTGGTTCCTTGAAGGTGCAAATATCTTGAAGTTCCTCCTGGTGAAGCCATATCCATTCCTATCATGAACCCTGCAATGAATTGCTTTATGACCAAACTGATTACAAGAGTGACAATACCCTTGAAAGAGATGTCCATTTCTAAAATTTCTCCTGGTGAAACCATATTCCTTCTTTTCATGTGTCCTGCACTGCATAGCCTTGTGACCAAACCTGTGACATGAGAAGCAACATCCATTGAAGAAGTTTTGCCTTGACCCCATTGGTCTCTTAGTCCTTTCTTCCCTGTGATGTTTCATGTTCCTCATTTGTGCATTGTTCCTTTCCTTGTTGAACCTTCTATTTTCCAACTTATCCTCATAAGTCTCACTTTCTCTTTCACTCTCTTCTTCTGAAGCTTCTTCTTCTTTGGAGCTTGAGATTGACTCCTCTCCTCATTCTCTTTGTTCCTCTTCAAAACCAAGTCTTGTCTTGTTTTATGAAGATATTTGTACCTTGATAATCTTATCCAAGGTCTTTGAGCTTCTCCCAAACCTGTGTAGCTTGTCTTTAGACTCTTTCACTTCCTTCCTTAGTGAAGCTACCTCATGCTCTAATATTTCACATTCTAATACTTTTGCTTCTAAATTTTCTTTAAATCTCCTTGTCTTAGCTATTGAGTTTGTCAGATCTTGTATAAGCTTTCCTTTCTCTTCATCACATTCTTGAAATTGAACCTTGAGTCTTGAATTCTGCTTTCTAACCTTTCTTAATTCCTTAAGAGCAAAAATAAGCTCAACTTCTAGATCAACTACTCCTTCCTCTTCATTTTTTGATTCTTCCTCTACTCCTTTTTCTTCAAGAGCATCCTCATATCTTTCAGTTTTATCTTCAATAGGAGCACTTCCTTCTTCCTCTATTACCAAGAAGAGAATTTCTTCTTCTTCATTATCTGAAGATCTTCCATCACTATCACTTGAACTCTTGCCTATCTTATCTGCATAAAAACTCTTCTTATGCCTCTGGAAAAACTTCTTTTCATGCTTGTTTTATCCATACCTATTTTTCTTTTGATACTTGGATTTTCCTGCTTCCCTATTCTTATGATCCTGTTTCTCTTCACCATTGCTACTTCCAGCTTCTGGACAGTTAGATGCATAGTGACCATATTTACCATAATTGAAACACTTAACTATTTTTGTACCTTTGTGCTTTCTTGAGTCCTTGTTCCTTCTGCCATAGTTTGCTTCTTCATCACTGGATGACTCATCACTTGAATCTGTCTTCTTATATTTTGTTTTCTTTGCTACTTTGAAGGTTGCCTCTTTCTTGGGGATAGGATCCTTTCCTATTCTCATCTCAAAATCTATGAGAGTTCCATGTAACTCATCCCTAGTCAAAGTTTCAATATCTCTTGTTTCTTCTATGGCTGAAACCTTTTCACTATACCTCATAGGGAGTGACCTTAAAACCTTTTGACAAACATCTGATTCTTCAACTTTAAACCCAAGTCCTTGCATGGAGTTAACAACCTCATCCACATGAAGTAAGTATGTAGCAATGTCTTCCTCATCCTTCATTTTCAAGTCTTCAAATGTTTTCTTGTGATTTTGCAATTTTGCCATCTTGACCTTTTTGTCTCCCTCATATGTTTTCTTCAACTTTTCCCAAATCTCTTTTGCTGATGTGCAATGCATAACTTTTACAAACTCTACTTCATGTAAACCACTTAAGATTGCATTCATTACCTTTTCATTATACATATGTAGGAGCTTACCATATTTATCTATAGGAGAGCTAGCTGGAGGTGTGTATCCATCCTCAATTGCTTGCCATATCTCACATCCTTGTGCCATCAGGTAAGTCTTCATTCTTACACTCCAAAATTCATAATTGTTCCCATCGAACAATGGTGCCTTATTTTTTGAAGATCCACTCTGAGATGCCATCTGTGTTCTTGTAAGCTTTTCCTTCAAGTTGTTAAACTCTTTTGAAGGAACCTGCTCTGATACCAATTGAAGAACACAAGCTTATACTGAGAGGGGGGTGAATAGTATAAGACCAACTTTTACTTTTCTTTCCCAAACAATATTATCCAATATAATCAATGGTAATATCAATATAAGTAATCAAAGCAATGCATAAATCATCACACACAATAGAGACACCAATTTAACATGGTTCACCCAATGTGGGCTACTCCATGGAGAAAATATTTCTACTAAATTTTCTCAACAAATCTCTTGGGAATCACTTCCCTATTACAATGTTTATGGACCTCTATCCAAAGGAGACACCAATCCCCTAATGCTTTTATTTGTGGATCTCTCTCCATAAGAGAAACCTTTCCCCTTTTCTCTGGTTCGTGGAACTTGACCCAGGAGAACTCTTTCTCCTCAACTGGTTTGTGGATCTCTCTCCATAGAAGAACTCTATCTTCCCAACTTGTTCATGGATCACACTCCATAGGAGAACTCTTTCCCCTTGCTCTAGTTTATGGATCTCTATCCATAGGAGAACTCTTTCCCCTCTACTCTAGATGATGATCTTCTAGAAGACTACTACCCCCACTACACTGGCTTGTGGATCTCTCTCCATAGAAGACCTCTATCCTCACTTAGAATACCTTTATCCTCACTACCCTAGCTAATGGATCTCTATCCACTGGAGACTACTATCCTCTACTCTATCACCTCCAAAGCTTACTCTCAACTCTATCTCAAATATGCACCAAACACTATCCCAAGTCTAGTACAAATCTACTCTAACTCTATCTCAGGTCTAGCACAAATATGCTCTCAAATCTACACCAAAATTTATCCTCAAATCTGTCCTCAAGCCTTAACACAAAGCTTGATCCAATCATAAATCAACTCTTCTTAGATTTACCCCAAGCCTTAACACAAAGCTTGAACAAATCAATAAATCAACTCTGCTCTCAAGTCTTCACAAAGACTTACCTCAAATATGCCCTCAAGTCCTCTCAAGAACTTTCTCAATCTATTCTCAAGTCTTCACCAAGACTTACCTCAAATATACCCTCAAGTCCTCTCAAGAACTTGCTCAATCTGCTCTCAAGTCTTCAACAAGACTTTAAAAAGTCTTAAAGTCTTTATAAAAACTCAAGTCCTCTCAAGAACTTGCTCAATATGCTCTCAAGTCTTCACCAAGACTTACCTCAAATCTACCTACAAGTCTTCTCAAGAACTTGCTCAATATCCTCTCAATTATTCACCAAGACTTGTTCAAACATGCCTACAAGTCTTCACCAAGACTTGCTCAAATCTACCTACAAGTCTTCACAAAGCTTACTTCAACTCTGTCCTTAAGATTTCACAAAATCTTACTCAAATCTGTCCTTAAGATTTAACAAAATCTTACTCAAATCTTCTCAAACACATGCTCAATACAACTCACAAGATATGCTCAATCAATCTCAAATCTTGCACATAATGCTATCAATTGCTTTGTCTAATCTTCAAAGTAATTCCTTTAACTTGAAGCAGTTTAGACATATTCTATTCAGAATTCGTTTAACCTCTGGAACATATAGAGAATGATGTACTCTATCAAAAACTCAATATGTTCTACTCAATCATTAAGTCTATCGCTTTCACAAATCTGATTTCTAATGTTTGCACATTCACTTTCAATATCACTCAAAACCAATGCTCAAGAAGTTTCACTCAATCATTCAATCAATGAAACACAACTTGCTCACAAACCCTAAACAAGTGTTTTCATACTTCTTCAAACAAAGAGCACAATGTGGGTCTCAAACCCTAACTCAAATAATCTTCAATCTCTATCTCCAATGTTCTCTAAACATTCACCAATCATGCATATAAAAACTCACTCAAATATTTCCAACAATACTATCAATCAATCCTTTTCACTCCACCTTATATTTCACAAAATTCAATCCAACAATACTTCAATCAAAAGATGATGTGCCCATACCTTTTTTTTTGATGGAGATATATCTTCAAAACCTGTTTTACTCACAACCAAATCCTTTTGCCAATTCTAGGTTAGATAGCAACAATCTATCTCAAAATCTCCACAAGAATATTTTACCTCAATAAATATTTCACCATACAAGAAATACAATAAAATGTCAAGACACAAATACACCTTATTACTCCTTCCTTAAAAATAACTCCAATCAATAGATCATTCACTCACTCAAGCAAAATGACAATATCCCTATAGCTCCTTTTAACTCCAACTCAACATAGAATATTTCAATCCAAATTTCAACCTTCCAAACACTTTAATATTCTAACTCAAAATAAATTTCAAATTACAATAATAAAGTCCTTTGAATACACCTTATACTCTCCAATTCTTAACCCAACATACATACCAAATTACACCAACAAAACTCCTTGCACACACCTTATAATCTCCAACATATGGCAAAAATAATAAAAAATTTAATCATACCTTAGCCACTTTAATCAAAAATATTTTGTGCGCCTCAAACACCAACATGCACTCCACGCGAATCGAACTCGCGTTCACCGCCTGCCTAGCGCCTTAGCCATGGCTAGGCTACCACTTGGGCTGCGTGCCCACACAAACACCACAATGCGCTCACCACCTTTTATAACCTCCGCTGGTGCCAAAATATTTGAAAAAAAAACACTTCCCTCTACTGCCATCGAGAATCGAATGTGGGACCTCTGTTCCGCCAATGCCTTACGCTACCAAGCCTTGCCACTAGGCCAACCGAGTGGGTGGTAATAGGGATACACACTCTTCTCCCTTTATTCATCCACAGTCCACCTTTAGCTTTTAAAAATAAAAAGCTTCGTCTATGCCTTGCTCACGAAAATCGCATCGAATAATTTTTTAACCTTTCGCATATGCAATATCGGAGACTTGCTTTATGCCATCAAACCATATGGTATAAATACCATATTCCTTCCTTGCTCGAACGTCGACGGGAATAAATATTAAACTTAATATTTTGCGCCCAACCCTTACTTAGGGTTATAATTAATTTATATTATAAATTAATTATAATATAAATATTATAATTAATTTATAAGTAACCTTAGGCTTTTCTTTTAACCCTTAATATTATAATAATAAATATTATAATATTATTTCCTTTGGGCCTAGGTGTTTTCCTTTTTAACCTTAGGCCTTATCTTAACACCTTTAATATTATAATAATAAATATTATAATATTATTTCCTTTAGGCCTAGGTATCTCCTTCCTTCAGGGTATTTAGCCAACCTTTTGACCAATCATGTGAAGCTTTAAACCAAATATCTTGGGCTTAAAATATAAATATTTTAACCCTCCTTTTGTCAATCCCTTGCACTGACTTTTGACATCACTGACACTGACTCTTGACATCAATGACAACACAACTACTCAAAATTTCCAAAAATCTCTACCTTTATCATTGATGGCAACCCTTTTTCTTTAACCATTCCTTTTTCCTTTTTCCAATTCTGCTCCCCCTAAGAAACTGCTCCCCCTAACTGAATGCTCTCTCCTTAACTCAAATCTCTCCCCATTTGACATCAATGGCAAAGGGACACCTTTGGGCAAAAGATAAGACTCTTAGCTCAGGCTCCTCCCCACCTCCTCTCCTTGGGGTGGTTAATTTTGGGGTGGGAGTATCTCTACTCCCAGCATACACTTCTATTTTTCTTTGTCCACCTTCTTCCTCAGTTGATCCTTCATTCTTTTGAGTATTTATGTTCCTACTTGTCTCTAGAAATTCTATTCTACACCACTTAGCCATATGCCCAAAATTATTGCACTTATAACACTTAATGTTATGGTTCCTTGAAGGTGCAAATATATTGAAGTTCCTCCTGGTGAAGCCATATCCATTCTTGTCATGAACCCTGCAATGAATTACTTTATAACCGTTGGTCATCAAATCTGCCCAGGAAAGGATTTGGGTAAGTGTATGCGCCCTAGACCTGGACCAACATTGAAAGGCCGAAGGGAAGAGATGCCCCTCGTGCCAATCTCCGGAGAAAGGCCGGCTCCTATACTAAACTACTTTGGTGTTTTAAGATAAGGGTGCAGGAAAGAAATAAAAGAGTAAGGGAAGAAATTTCAGTAGTTTAATGGTGGGAAAGAACCAGAAGCATGATTGCTAGCCAATAGCTTGAAACAGCAGCAAGAAACACCAAGAATATAACAAAATGAACACAATATTAACTCTCCTATGTATCCTCTGGACGAGTTCCAGGATTCCCCTTCCCCTTTCGCCGAAATTCAGAGTTCAGAGTAACGACGATTAGGAAAAGTGAATATAACTGAAACACTATCCACAGAGCGCAGCATAAAAGAAAGCCTCTACAGCGTTTTCCTCCCCTATGTATCCTTCGAGAAAATTTCAGGGTTCAGTCCCCAATCGCATACCTAAATCCAGGATTCAGAATTACAGTATACAAATGAAGAAAGATGAAAGAAATAAACGCAGAAGGCAGCATACAAGAGAGAAATAGAGTCCAAAGCTCTTTAGTATTAATCGCAGGAATGCAAGTTACAACAGCTTTCTAGCAGAAAGTTCCCCCCCCTTTTACATTACAATGCCTGGGTTTTTATAGAGGACCCGACCCTCTGAGCCATAATTGCACAAAATGGAGGAGTACACCCTCGAAACCTGAGAAGTCGGCTCCTCGCGGCCCTCGTGACTGAGCTCTCAAATATGTTACCAAAACTGGAAACTACGACCGGGTCAGCCATGGAAACTTGCATTAATGAGCCGTCTGAGCGTCCTTGGCTTCTGGGTGCAATACTCGAGTGGCCGCCATGCTTGTCGGGCTCTTCTTCAGAGACTGATACTTCGTTTCCAATTGCCAAAAATGCGCAGCTAGTTTTTTGGGCACGTAAAAATGCATTTATGAGGCACTTGATCACCTCGGGAAAATACCCGGCTTGGAGCGCGTGCCCTTGAAGTGCTTCGCTAGTTCTTCGTTCGCAACTTCGCTTCGCAATGGACTTGTGCCGAAGCAGATTCTCCTTGATTTGCACTTCGCATGGTGGAGCTTCGCAAAACAGCTTTGGGGGTGATGAGGGCCGAAGCAGATCTCCTTCGCAAGATGGGCTCTTCATTACTGCTTCGTTGGAAGATGTGCCAAAACTACTTCGTCGATGAACTATTAAAATGCTTCACCGCGATCTTCCTTCAAAATTATGGTTCGGGAGGATTTTGGCCGAAGCGCATTCTTACCTTCAAAAATGCTTTGACTGCTTCCACTTCGGGGAAAGTACTTCGCACGAAGGTTTGCCAAAGCAGATGCTTCGCAACGACTTTCAGCGAAGTAGAAATGGTTCGCTAGCGGGGAGGCCCGAAGTGGGTGCTTCGGCGGTTTTTGGCGAAGTGTTTTCAACGTTGCGCTCCTTCAAATCCCGCTTCGCAAGTTTCTTGCCCGAAGTAGCCTTTTGAAGTGCTTCGGGCCTGAAGTAGTTTTCATTCTTCTTCCTTTGCATTTTGCTTCGGCAACACCGCTTCGCAAAACTTTCGCCGAAGTAACTGTTTGAGGGACTTCGGGCCGAAGTAGTTTTCTTGCCTTAGCCAATTCGGACCACGATTTTCCTTCGATGAAGTTGTTCTTTTGAAATGTCGCTTGAATGCCGCTTCGCAAAACTTTTGCCCGAAGTAGTTGTTGGAAATGCTTTGGGTGTGAAGCTCTTTTATGCCTTCTTTGAATTCCTTCTTCGGCAACGCCGCTTCGCAAGGTTTTCGCCGAAGTAGTTGTTTGAGGGACTTCGGGCCCGAAGTAGTTTTCATCCTTAGCGATTTCTTTCGGTGAAGCTATCTTCCTTAGCTTGTTCGGCAGCGAAGCTCTTTCTTCTTCATTTTATGTACAAGGGGGTGGCAGGGAAAGCCAAAATTGCTGCAATGCTTGAAAATGTTGTTTCTAAAAAAACAAGGGAACAAATTCATGAAATTAAAAGAAATACTTTACAAAAAATTCAATTTTTCTACCCCATTGTGCAATGTGACAAAATTGTCAACATTCTTGGCGGCTCGCGGGGCAACGAGCTCGTCTCGGTGGGAGAACCCTCAACCTTGATCCGTTGGGCCAGAGTTACCTCCAGACCCTTCTCCCTTTTCAATCTCTTGGGGCGCTTCCACGGCTTGTTCTTCTTCTTCTTCTTCTTCTTCTGCTTCCTCTAGTGCGGCTTCCTGCTGCGGCGATGGGGCAAGGCGATCACGGATGCGCTTCATGGTTCGGCGGACATGAGCCCAGGCACCCTTCGAGAAAGACTCTTGATCTTGCAATGCCTTCACCAAAATGTGGAACCGATCAATCTGCCCGATATCAGCATGTTTGGCTCTGGTGTACAGATCGTTCAGGCAAGGCTGCAATCTTGCAGTGTCTCAGAATGAAATCTGTGACCTGCCCCTCTGTTATAGGCTCTGCCCATTCGTCTATCTCCGAGACGTCGCCTTCAAACTGAAGCCATGTCGGCTTAAGCTCTTCCTTGGTCAAAAGGTTCCCATCATCATCCGTGAAGCTCGAGAAACCTAAGGAAGAGAGATCCTAGAAATAGCCTAGCGATGCGTGCTGCTCATTCTCAAACATGTCCAGGAGGTCTTTCACCTTTTGTGCCTTCCTCACCTTGGAAAAGAAGGCACGAACTGTGGCTTGGGCCGTGGACCAATCCCTAGCCGTCCGACTCATTGCAGCAACCTGCAAGTCCTGATATTTCGTGCTTTGGACATCAAAGGCTAATTTGAGTCGGCCTCTAGCTTTCTGAGTGACCTCATCTATGATTGGCCCTCCTTCGGCAGTGGCACGCTGTGCTTCAGTAATATAGGTCAAAATTGATAGGGCATTGGAGGCCCAGGATCTAAAATTTTTGAGCAAGTGTGAGCGGATTTCTTTGATCCTGCCTCTGTCAAACAGCTCCAAGCTTTCTTTTTCGTGCAACTGCTGCTGCAACTGCAAGATCTTGCTTTCAACTTCCTTGGCCTTCAGATCATTCTCGGCCTGTCTCTGTGCTTGGTGCTCAGTTGTGCACTCTAGTTGTAGTATTTGTTGTTTCAGGGCATGTGCTTCCTTTTTCATCAGCTTACACTGCTCCTCTGAATCCTCCAGCTTGGAGCGGATTCTAGCTAGCTCTTCCTCCAACTTGATGTTGGCATTTTTTGCTTCAAATCTGCGTTGATTAGCGATGTTTGCATGCGCACGAAAAGTTTCGATCCTGACGTGCATGGATTCAGATTCATTATCAACATTCAAATGCTCCAGGTCCTTGGATTTGTCTTGGTAGTCATAGTCCACTGGAGTCATTTCATCCAGGGGCTTCTGGACCTTGGGGATATTTTTTACTTTATGCAACTTCCCAGCCTTCAAATCGAAGACAGCGCATTTTTCAACCTGGGCCAGAGAGCGCCCTCTCTTCTTCCTCGCCTCCTTCAGCATTTTTTTGTATTTTTTCGAGCTAGGAGTAGCTTCTCGGCTAGAGGGCGTTCCTTAATTAAGGACATCTCTGATTCAAATGAGGTTGGATCTCCAGCCAAAGGGGTGAACAGATACAAAGAATGAATGGGGGATGCCTCACCAGAAGGTTCGACGACAGGTGTACTAGGAGTCCCAGCGAGTGCAACAATGCCATGTGAGGCAGGGGAATGAAGAACGGGGTTCGGCGTTGGGGCACTGCCTTCGCCCCGGCTAAGGTCCAAAGGATCGGTGGCGTGGGAAGGCGAAGTGGTAGCAACAGACTTGTCCCGGCCTGATGACTCGAGTGGAGTGGGGCTAACGGGATCGGTGGCAAGAGGCAATGCGCGAGGAGGTGACTGAATTTGTGAGGGAGGGAGAGACTGATGAGAATCTTTGGTCGGGACCATAGTGGACATGTGAGAGACCAAGGCAAAGGGTGGAGAGTGCGTACCTATGTGCCCTTCTGGCAGAGCGGCCGTGGTGACTTCTTGTGTGATAGGCTCCTGCTCCTTTTGGGCTTCGGCACTCTCGACCTCCATGACTTCTACTTCGGGGTCTCCCTCTTGTTGGAGGAGTTCCTCCACATCAATGACGTCTATATCTGGGACTGTCTCTGCACTTGGTGGCACCGCATCTTCAACATTTGCTTCGGTCGGGCCTGATGCAGGTTGTCCGGCATGAGCACTTGGGAGCTTCGTGCGGGGTCGCTTTGGGTGGCTCGGAGGCACTTGAATTTGCTCTTGCCTCTTTCTTTTCTTCCTCTCCAATGGTTGCTCCAACTCTTCGGCACTTGTGTCATGGCTTTCCGACGGTCCCTATGGTAGTGCCTCTGGTGTAGCTTCGGCTTCTTCCTCTTCTTCTTGCTCGAAGCATCGTCAGCTCCTCTTGGGCTTTCGCCCGATCCTGGGGTAGCTGGAGGAACAAAGTCAGCGAAGGATATGGACTTCCAAGTTTCAACATTGGCTTCATAAAGAATTGCGAAGTCTTTATCCGTTGTCAAGAGTCCATAGGAATTCATCTTTTGGCGATGGACTCTCATTATCCACCACTCCCGAAGTTTTTCTTCGCCCCAATTCTTCAATTCTTCTTTCAAATCATCCTTCGCCTTTCTCCAAAATGTGGAGTCTAGAGTTGGGAAGGGATGCTGGTCCGGGTCAAACTCAATCTCCATGGGGTAAAATTCATGCCAGGGAGGCAATGTCCTCATCCTTTCTACATGCCACTCTAGATCCTTCCCATTGGGATTATTTCTTTGCTCCACAATTTTAGGGTGGGGGCAAACATGAAAGTTCTTGAATTTTAAGTGATCCCTCATCACTCCCAAGGGATCATAGAGCCATTGTTGAGGAATCTGGAGTAGGCCAAAATTGGCAAGCTTTTCCTCCAGGAATACGTTCTGCTTTAAGGCAAATACTTCAATTACCCCCATCTTGAAGGGGAAGTCACAGGTATGTGCCCATTTTCGACCGTGGCCGTAGATGGCGTTTGTTACATCGCTCTGCCGAGCGACCTCCAATGCAAATTGGTACTCGGAGGGGAAAACAGGGAGCAGGAAGGGCTTTCCTATAAAGCCAAACAGGCGAATCACCAGTCCCTGTGTTAACTGAAAAACATCTCCCTTCTTCTCCATTACCACTCTATCCCTCAAACTGAGGGGCACCCGAGGGCAAGAACCTTTCAACAAATGCATGGCGGGTCCCAAGAATTGTTGATTGAAAGAATAATAAGACTCTATCCTCAATAGGAGGGGAGTCCATTGGTACACCGATAGAGGATTTCCATCCTTGCCGCTCGGAGAAATGGCAATGTGGGGGAATTGCTTATGTACATGGTAGAAAAACAACCAGACAAGGAAAGAACAGGGTGCGAAGTACTGGCCCGTCGTCGAATTCTTCATGCTGGTGAGCCGCGTATGCAAGGTTCGGGCCACCCATTCTGCCCAATCGAAGAAAACTGGGTTGGTGTTTGGTCTTGAAGCATCAGGGGCATAGAATTCCCCTCTCGAAATACATTCGGCCAAGGACACCTGCCAGGGTTGCACCGAAGCATCTGTAGATAGGCCTGCCACCCATGCAATGATAGAGAAAATATCGGTGTTCTTGAAGGCCGCCAAGGGTAAGGGCATTTGGGGTAGCTTGCCTGAAGGGAGCCCACTTTTGAGGTTCTCACGCAAGAATTTCAATATGAAGTTGTTGGAGGTGAACCTCTCCATCTGTTCGCTCAGAATGACGTTGCAAACGGAATAGCCCTTGGGCGGACCCTTGTTGTGGCGCGAATGCTGCTTGCACATCTTCTTTCAAAATGGAAAACAATTTATGACCCGAAGCGTCCAACACTTGCCTGGATGCAGGCTGGTAGTTCTGCGCGATAGCACAGATTAACTCTGGACAGTGGTGAGCAGGCGGGGTCAAATACCAATAAATCTGAGAATAATATGCAGCAGCCCTCTTATTCTCTGGGGTGAGTCTGCTCGTCATAAACTCAATAGTGCGTCGGAGGTCGGACACACCCTTAGAGAGCTCTGTGTCTCTAATTTTCTCCCACCCATCAATTGGTGGTTCTTCAAGTTGTTCCTCTTCAGAGTCGTCTCCTTCTTCCATCGGCTGCTTTTCTGGGCGAGGGGTGAGATTGATCTTCTTAGGTGTATGCTTTTTCTCTTCCTTGCCCTTCTTTGTTTTTTTGGGGCCTGCTACTTCTGGTTCCTTTCCTTTCTCCTTAGAGTTTTTCTTTCCCATTGTGAAAATGGTGGTGGCAGAGTCCTTGATATAGAGGGCTTTGACGCAAAGGTCTTTGATGCAAAGGGCAGGAGAATTGCAGAGTAACCGAAGGCTCTTAGTCTTGCATGAACTGATGGATGAATAACCTTCTCTCTGCTAGGGCCTCACATTTTATAGCCTTAAAAGGCAACCACCTAAATTTATGGCACCTACCAAAATTAAATTTACACCTCGGACGGAGGAAGTTGTCGTGCTCTTTGATTGGCTCTGCGGTAGCGTAGTACGCGGGGCCACATGCTTCGATGATTATGCCTTGCATTGGAGACGCAACCTGCTGCCACCTCGTACTTGGGCATGAGCTTTTCTCTTAACCGAATCGCCTCGGGATGTGCTCCGCCACCTTTGCCTTAAATTCATCCGCTTCGAACTCTTTTCAAGGTTGTTGTCGGCACGTTCTCCGAGACACGTTTTAAATGCTTCCACTTTGGCGAAGTTGAAATCAACATTGAAAATGCTTCACGGTGAACTTTTGGTGTGGGCTGTTTTTCAACGCTTCGGGCCCAAAGTAGTTCTTCCTCGCCATGTCACTTTTTTGCTTCATGGAATACTGAACCCCCGAAGCTCGTCTTCTTGGAAAATACTTCGTAAAATTTTTGCCCGAAGTAGCTGCTTGAAATGCTTCGGGTGCGAAGCTCTTTTCATTCCTACTTTTCCCTTTTGATAACGCCTTCGGTCTTCCGAAGACCTTTTGGAAGCCAAAGTGCTTCACTGCGAACCTCTTTGCATCCGCTACTTCACATCAAAAGTCCCCGAAGGAGATTTTGGAGTATAACACTTAGCTTTTGCAATCTCGGAACAGGATGTATATACACAAATGAAAAATTATATACAAAAGTACATACACATTTTTTTTTTTTTTGTGTTTCACCTCAGTGATGAAAAGTCTTCAGATGAAGACCATTAATAGAAATTGGTAATACCTAGCCATCTGCATCTTTGAGGATGAAAGAGTTGGCCGAATTCACCTTCATGATTTCGAACGGTCCATCCCAGAAAGCATCCAGCTTGTCGTGATTTCCAGGCTTGGCCTTCCAGGAGTCCCACTTCCATACCAGATCTCCCACTTTGAATGTGCGATCGGATGATTTTTTCTTGAACCAATCTCGGGTGACCTGAGCATGTTTAGCGAAGCTCTGGTAAGCCTTCTCGCGATCTTCCTCCAACTGTAGCAGCTGAGCCAACCGGTTTTCCATTGAATTAACTCCTTCTAACAGCTACAATGCAAGGATCTCTATATGGGTAGGTAAGATGGCCTCCTTACCGTAGACCAAGGCGTAAGGTGAAGTCTTGATCGACTTCTTGACAGAAATTCGATCGGCCCACAAGGCACGATCTAGAAGGAGATGCCAAGTCCTTTTGTTCGTCTCTATGAGCTTTCTTAGCACCCTTAACAAGGTCTTGTTGGTGGATTCCGCCAATCCGTTGCCCTGTGGATAGTAATTGGAGGATACTTTATGATATATCCCATATCGGTAGAAGAACTCATTGATTTTGGCACCTACGAAGCCAGGACCATTGTCCATGATGATTGCTTCTGGAATGCCGAACCGGGTGATCAATCCCTCTAGGAAAGCGATGACGGTCTCTTGATCTGCATTCTTCGTGGGAACTACTTCGGCCCATCTGGTAAAGTAATCGATCGCGGTCAAGATGAACTTATGCCCAGCGGAGGAGTTCGACGATATGACCCCTATGAAATCCAGCCCCCATTGTTGAAAGGGAGTTTCTACTTGTATCGGTTGGAGAGGCATCGAAGCATTTCTGCTTCGGTCGGCGAACTTCTGACACTGCTCGCATTTGCGACAGACTGCGAAGGCATCAGCGAAGAGTGTAGGCCAATAATAACCCGCTTTGATGATCTTTAATGTCATTGTTCTCCCTGCGAAGTGACCTCTAGATAATCTTGAATGGAATTCTCCTAGGACTCTCCTTTTATCATCATCTTTTATGCACCTGAGAAGGATGCCATCAATGTTTCTAAAAAATAGGCCTTCGGGGTGCAAGGTATATCGGGAGGACCGCATCCTGAAATGCCTTCGCTGTGAAGCATTTAGATGTGAAGGACATCTGCCAGTGTTGAAGTATTCGACTATTTCACTGACCCAGTATTTCTCGTCCTCTTCCTAGTTTGCGAAGCATTCTTCTACTGGCGAGTCATCCCACTGAGATTCTGTAGCTTCGGCCGCTACGCTCTTCGCCAGTTCTTGACACAATGCACGATCGTGAACCAGTTTTGTGGGTTTGATCTCGATGTCGAACTCTTGTATCTTGCTGACCCAACCGGCTCTTTTACTACCCAATTCTCCTTGGATGATGAAATTGCGCACATCGGGGTGGATGACAAAGACTGTAACCCGACTTTGGGAGATGAATTGCTTGAATTTCCTAAGAGACTTCATTACTGCATGCACCTGCCTTTCTATGAAATTATATTTTTCTTCATGAGGGTTTATCACTTGGCTTAGAAACGCGATGGGGCGCTCTTCGCCATCTTCCCCCTTTTGTGTTAGGACTGCAGCATAGCTCTCGGGTTCTCCTATAGCATATAGGATGAAGTCCCGATTGTAGTCAGGGTTGGTCAGGACCGGTGCTTGAGCAATTCGGGCTTTTATTTCTTCGAATGCTTCTTTTCTCTCCTTCGTCCAGATGAATTCTGCACCTTTCTTCAAAAGTTTGGACATCGGCTTGATGACCTGGGCAAAATATGGGACAAACTTCCTCACGAAGTTGATCTAGCCGAAGAAAGATTGAAGTCCTTTCTTGTCTATTGGGAGTGGGAGCTTCATTAGAGCCTCAGCTCTGTCAGGATCTATAGCGAGACCCTTCTCTGATATCGCATGTCCCAACAACTTCCCTTCGTTGACTGCGAATATGGACTTCTTCGGATTGATTGAAATGCCAAATTCTTGACATTTTTCAAAAATCTGTTGTAAGTGTAATGGGTGATCCTCCCTTCTTCGGGAGAAGACGGTCATGTCATCTAGATAGATAACAATAACCTTATTCAAGAGTTCACCAAAATCTAAATCCATTGCCCTCTGAAAAGTGGCTCCCGCATTCGAAAGGCCGAATGGCATTCGTTGGTAAGCAAATGTTCCCCACTTGGTAGTGAATGCGGTTTTATGTTGGTCTTCGTCCTTGACCCAGATTTGATTGTATCCGGAGAAACCATCGAGTAGGGAGAAGCGTTGAGCCCCAGCCATCGAATGCAAGATCTGATCGATCTACGGGAGAGGGTAGTGATCTCTGAGAGAAGCCTGGTTCAGGTTGCGAAAGTCCACGCACAATCGTATATCTCCATTCTTCTTTCTGATCGGGACTAGATTCGCTACCCAAGAAGAATGTTTGATGGGATAAATTATCTTCGCCTCGAGCATTTTTAGGAGTTCGGCCTTCATCAAGACTTCGATCTTTGGATTGACGGGCCTTTGCTTCTACCGAAAAGGTTTGATCCCTTCCTGCAACTCAATTGTATCCTTGGATCAGTTGTCGATCATATCCCTTTAGATCTTGATAAGACCAAGCCACTGTGTCGGGATACTTTCTGCACAGAGATCGGATCTGCTCTAGCTCTTTCGAAGTGCAATCTGTTCCAACTTTTATTGCTTTCCCAGGTTCAAGTTCTAAATCTTGATATTGCTTTGCATTAACTTTGATCCTGTGAGAAACTTCTCGATCATTCTGATCAAAGAGGCTTTCAAGAGTAATTAATCCCTTGGGAACGTGATTATTCTTCAATTGAACTAGCCCTTCATATTCTTCTTCGTCAGGGCTTCTGCTCTCAACTGTGGCTACTTCTTGAATCATGAAATTCACAATCTGCTCATCACTATCAAAAACTTGCCAATGCAGATCTCTGTCTGGGACAGAGGGCCTATAAATCATCCTCATAGCTTTGGGCTTATGCACCATGTCTTCATCTGGAGAATACTTGGCTGCGATGGATGCTAGAACATCGGCATGTCGGTTCTTTTCTCTTGGAATAGACTGCAGATTGAGAGATTCGAAGCTGGTCGAGCAAGTCCCATACCCTATTTCGGTATGACTTGAGATAGTGCTTCTTTGAAGTGCACTTGTTTGTGACTTGATTGCATACCAATTCAGAATCTCCAAAGATTTGGAGATGCTTTATGCCCAACTTTTTTGCTTTCTTGAGTCCTAGGCATAATGCTTCATATTCTGCTGCATTGTTGGTGCAACTCCACACCAACCGGTAACAATATTCCTTCTGCTCTCCAGAAGGTGATACTAGAAGAATCCCCACCCCGGCGCCATTTTTGCATCGGGCGCCATCGAAGAATAATTTCCATAATCCTTGGGCGAAGACCTTATCTTCTGACTTGATGTGTTTCTCAGGCTTGGCGATGGCATAACATCCCATCTCGGTTTCTATCATGGCATTAAAGTCTGCCAATGAAAACTCATCTTCACAACTTAACTATGCGAGAGACTCCTCGACCAGATCCACCTGCTCTATCCCTTCCACTATCGCATGCACAGGATCGTTGCTTTCTCCTTCGGACATCTTCTCTACGAGGAAGGTAGAAGGCTTCTCGTTGTAGATTTTAATCTTCTTCCCTTTGAATGGAATCTCCAAGTGCGAGTAATCCATAGATAGATATCCACCCAGCTTCATCGTAAATTCTCTCGACAAGCACATGCTGAAGTAGGGCTCAAGGTCAACGACTACCACCTCTTGTATAACTGTGATTTGAGGCATCTTGTGTAGTCGAATAGGGATGTCCTTGATCACCCCTACAGTCTTCATGGGGGTACCATCCAACTGGAGTACACCATGACTGCTTCACGTATATTCCATCCCTATCTCTTCGCACATTGCCTTCGGCATGACTATCGTCGTGGCCCCAGAGTCAATCATACAGTTATGTACAACATACCCTTCCATCTGTAGAGACATGTAGAACGGCGGTGGCCTATTCTTCCCTGTAATGGATGTGGATAGGGTCTGCACTAGGGCAAGCGGTGTTGCCTTTCTTGCTTTGGTTATCTTCAATGATTCTTGCAACAGGTCCACTTGTCCGGGTAGTTGCAGTGCGTCGTACAGACTGATTTTGGCTGGAATCCTCTTCAGCTCATCTACAATGTTGTACGCCAGGGAATTGGGCACCTCAGGTTCCTTTCTCGGCTCATATCTGGTGCGATACTATTTCGTAGCTTCGACCCTTTGTCGCTTAGTCAGCGAAGGAAGCTTGAGCTTCTCTCTAGCTTGTTCCTTAGTTTCCACCTATGGTGGATTTGCAGGGGCCTGTTGGGCCTTCTCTTTGACTGGTGTAGGCTGTCGAGCTTCGTTCGGGGCTGGAGGAGGTTGTTGTCCTTTCTCATGATGAGCATGCACCTTTAAAGGAGCCATTTGAGTAGCATCCACCTCTATCGACTTCTTTCCTCCTCTGGTAAGGACTGCAACTGGCTCTTCTTCACCAATCACCAAGTTGTGATTCATCTGTCTAATGACATTGACTTGACCGCCATGACTACTGCTCGCCAGCGTTTGTACATAGTGTTGGTGCAGCATGCAGGTATTCTCTTCGTGAGGGTCATTACACGTGGAGCACCAATGTATATAATCGGAAGTGCTCGGGGCTTCGTCTATTGCAGCATTTCTTGTCGAAGCTCTTCCTTGCTGGGCCGCTTGATCTTTAGTAAGCGCAGGTGTAGGATAAGATCTTCTTGGTAGAAACTCTTGTTGCGCTTGCTTCTTCTTCATAATGGTCATGTCATTGGATAGGGTCTGCACTGTGGAGTTCAGGGTCTGAACTTCTTGCAGTATTTTGGCTTGCATGTCTTCGGCTTTGGGAATCGGTGGCAATGGAGCCATTGTTGGTATTGGAGGTAGGGCAGGGTGTTGAAGTGGTGTTGGCAGTACAGGGAATGCCGAAGTGACCGTGGGCTATGGAGTCAAAAAAGTGGGAAAATGAATTTGTGGAGCGGTGATTTGAGATACAATGGGATTCGGGTTCCAAGATGAGATCGGGAGTGCAGGGGTTGCAGAGATCTGCGAAGCGGCTGCGCTTGCATACTGGGATTGATAGAAATCGGGAAGTATGGGCATCGACATCCTTTGGGGAAGCTTACCCACAACTATTAGATCCATCTCCGCTTTCTGGGCTAACTCATATAACTCTGGGAAGGTATTGATATTCGAATACCTCACCATCACACTGATATCAGGATTGAAAGCTCGAAGAAAATAGTATGCTACAGCTTCATCAGATGGCCGAAGTCCAACTGGTATTCTTTGCCAGGTTCGAGCGAACCTAACATTGAAGTCTATGATCTCTTCTTGTGGATGTCTCTGGATCATTGTGAACTGATGCAGGAGAGAGGTCGGATCGGCGGACTCATTGAAGCTTCGCATCAACTATCCGGCTAACTGGTCCCATCTCGTAATGGTACCGGGTGGTAAAGATCTATACCAATAGAGGAGTTTTCCTCTAAGAGATAGAACCAGAAGCTTTACCATAATGCGCTCTTCTGTGATGTCATGGATCACCGCCAGAGAAACTATGTCCTGGATGTGCTCCAGAGCAGTCTTCCCAGTTCCATCGAATGTTGGGATCTTCTTTATAGCGACAGGCGGCACTTGCCCTTGTCCCGCTAGATTTAGCGGTCCCAAAGAATTCCATGCTGGGAATAATCTAGGCGGTGGTTGTTGCTGCTATGTTGTTGTTGTTGTTTTGTGCCATATTTACTCTTGGATTTTGAGAAACAGGAATTCTCGAAGCTCCTCCTTGATTGCTAACAGGATGACCAATAGGAATGGAGGCACTAGGATGCTTCGGTGAGTTGGGAGGATTAGGAGGAAAGCTAGCCATTGTGCTATCAAAAGTTAGGCCTTGTTCATCAACAGCGGCCTCTTGCGAGGATGTTCCACGTAACAGAGACTCGGGGGTGACCAACCTAGATCGTTCCCCAAAGGCTTCAATATCAAGCTCAAAGAACTTAGTTTCCTCTCCTCTATTCCTAACTCTCCATCTTGTTTGCATGAAGGCACAGACTTTGGTACCGGTCTTTACGACTTAAATATTCTCGGGTAAGACAGAGTCGCCAGATGCTAAGAGTCTTTTGGTAATGAGAGCATCGGTTCTCACTACTACTCACAAGGTGAGACTGACCGGGTCCCACCGGGCGTGCCAAAAATTTTTGGTCATCAAATCTGCCCAGGAAAGGATTTGGGTAAGTGTATGCGCCCTAGACCTGGACCAACATTGAAAGGCCGAAGGGAAGAGATGCCCCTCGTGCCAATCTCCGGAGAAAGGCCGGCTCCTATACTAAACTACTTTGGTGTTTTAAGATAAGGGTGCGGGAAAGAAATAAAAGAGTAAGGGAAGAAATTTCAGTAGTTTAATGGTGGGAAAGAACCGGAAGCACGATTGCTAGCCAATAGCTTGAAACAATAGCAAGAAACACCAAGAATATAACAAAATGAACACAATATTAACTTTCCTATGTATCCTCTGGACGAGTTCCAGGATTCCCCTTCCCCTTTCGTCGAAATTCAGAGTTCAGAGTAATGACGATTAGGAAAAGTGAATATAATAGAAACACTATCCACAGGCAGCATAAAAGAAAGCCTCTACAACGTTTTCCTCCCCTATGTATCCTTCGAGAAAATTTTAGGGTTCAGTCCCCAATCACATACCTAAATCCAGGATTCAGAATTACAGTATACAAATGAAGAAAGATGAAAGAAATAAACGCAGAAGGCAGCATACAAGAGAGAAATAGAGTCCAAAGCTCTTTAGTATTAATCATAGGAATGCAAGTTATAGCAACTTTCTTAGCAGAAAGTTCCCCCCCTTTTACATTACAATGCCTGGGTTTTTATAGAGGACCCGACCCTCTGAGCCATAATTGCACAAAATGGAGGAGTACACCCTCGAAACCTAAGAAGTCGGCTCCTCATGGCCCTCGTGA
Source organism: Wollemia nobilis (assembly GCA_028583015.1). Lineage (NCBI taxonomy): Eukaryota > Viridiplantae > Streptophyta > Pinopsida > Araucariales > Araucariaceae > Wollemia > Wollemia nobilis. Next base: position 43,523,638 of record JAQPPZ010016981.1, on the reverse strand, counting down.
CTGAGCTCTCAAATCTATTACCAAAATTGGAAACTACGATCGGGTCAGCCGTGGAAACTTGCATTAATGAGCCGTCTGAGCATCCTTGGCTTCTGGGTGCAATACTCGAGTGGCCGCCATGCTTGTCGGGCTCTTCTTCAGAGACTGATACTTCGTTTCCAATTGCCAAAAATGTGCAGCTAGTTTTTTGGGCACGTAAAAATGCATTTATGAGGCACTTGATCACCTCGAGAAAATACCCGACTTGGAGCGCGTGCCCTTGAAGTGCTTCGCTAGTTCTTCGTTCGCAACTTCGCTTCGCAATGGACTTGTGTCGAAGCAGATTCTCCTTGATTTGCACTTCGCATGGTGGAGCTTCACAAAATAGCTTCAGGGGTGATGAGGGCCGAAGCAGATCTCCTTCGCAAGATGGGCTCTTCATTACTGCTTCACTGGAAGATGTGCCAAAACTACTTCGTCGATGAACTGTTAAAATGCTTCGTCGCGATCTTCCTTCAAAATTGTGGTTCGGGAGGATTTTGGCCGAAGCGCATTCTTACCTTCAAAAATGCTTTGACTGCTTCCACTTCGAGGAAAGTACTTCGCACGAAGGTTTGCCGAAGTAGATGCTTCGCAACGACTTTCAGCGAAGTAGAAATGGTTCATTGGCGGGGAGGCCCGAAGTGGGTGCTTCGACGGTTTTTCGGCGAAGTGTTTTCAACGTTGCGCTCCTTCAAATCCCGCTTCGCAAGTTTCTTGCCCGAAGTAGCCTTTTGAAGTGCTTCGGGCCTGAAGTAGTTTTCATTCTTCTTCCTTTGCATTTTGCTTCGGCAACACCGCTTCACAAAACTTTCGCCCGAAGTAACTGTTTGAGGGACTTCGGGCCCGAAGTAGTTTTCTTGCCTTAGCCAATTCGGACCACGATTTTCCTTCGATGAAGCTGTTCTTTTGAAATGCCGCTTGAATGCCGCTTCGCAAAACTTTTGCCCGAAGTAGCTGCTGGAAATGCTTCGGGTGCGAAGCTCTTTTTTACGCCTTCTTTGAATTCCTTCTTCGGCAACGCCGCTTCGCAAGGTTTTCGCCCGAAGTAGTTGTTTGAGGGACTTCGGGCCCGAAGTAGTTTTCATCCTTAGCGATTTCTTTCGGTGAAGCTATCTTCCTTAGCTTGTTCGGTAGCGAAGCTCTTTCTTCTTCATTTTATGTACAAGGGGGTGGCAGGGAAAGCCAAAATTGCTGCAATGCTTGAAAATGTTGTTTCTAAAAAAAACAAGGGAACAAATTCATGAAATTAAAAGAAATACTTTACAAAAAATTCAATTTTTCTACCCCATTGTGCAATGTGACAAAATTGTCAACAATAACCAAACTGATTACAAGAGTGACAATACCTTTGAAAGAGATGTCCATTTCTAAAAAATTTCTTGGTGAAACAATAATCCTTCTTTTCATTTGTCCTACATTATATAGCCTTGTGACCAAACCTATGACATTAGAAGCAATGTCCATTGAAGAAGTTTTGCCTTATCCCCATTGGTCTCTTAGTCCTTTCTTTCCTATGATGTTTCATGTTCCTCATTTGTGCATTGTTACTTTCCTTGTTGAACCTTCTATTTTCCAACTTATCCTCATAAGTCTCACTTTCTCTTTCACTCTCTTCTTCTAAAGCTTCTTCTTTGGAGCTTGATATTGACTCCTCTCCTCGTTCTCTTTGTTCCTCTTCAAAACTAAGTCTTGTCTTGTTTGATGAAGATCTTTGTACCTTGATAATCTTATCCAAGGTCTTTGAGCTTCTCCCAAACCTATGTAGCTTGTCTTTAGACTCTTTCACTTCCTTCCTTAGTGAAGCTACCTCATGCTCTAATATTTCACATTCTAAGAATTTTTCCTCTAACTTTTCTTTAAATCTCCTTATCTTAGCTATTGAGTTTGTCAGATCTTGTATAAGATTTCCTTTCTCTTCATCACATTCTTGAAATTGAATCTTGAGTTTTGAATTCTGCTTTCTAACTTTTATTAATTCCTTAAGAGCAAAAATAATCTCATCTTCTAGATCAACTACTCCTTCCTCTTCATTTTATGATTCTTCCTCTACTCCTTTGTCTTCAAGAGCATCCTCATATCTTTCAATTTTATCTTCAATAGAAGCACTTCCTTCTTCCTCTATTGCCAAGAAGAGAATTTCTTCTTCTTCATTACCTGAAGATCTTCCATCACTATCACTTGAACTCTTTCCTATCTTATCTGCATAAAAACTCTTCTTATGCCTATGGAAAAACTTCTTTTCATGCTTGTTTTGTCCATACCTATTTTTCTTTTGATACCTGGATTTTCCTTCTTCCCTATTCCTATGATCTTGTTTCTCTTCACCACTGCTACTTCCATCTTCTGGATAGTTAGATGCATAGTGACCATATTTACCACAATTGAAACACTTAACTATTTTTGTACCTTTGTGCTTTCTTGAGTCCTTGTTTCTTCTACCATAGTTTGCTTCTTCATCATTGGATGACTCATCACTTGAATTTATCTTCTTATCTTTTGTTTTCTTTGCTACTTTGAAGGTTGCCTCTTTCTTGGGGATAGGATCCTTTCCTATTCTCATCTCAAAAGTTGTGAGAGTTCCATGCAACTCATCCCTAGTCAAAGTTTCAATATCTCTTGTTTCTTCTATGGCTGAAACCTTTTCACTATACCTCATAGGGAGTGACCTTAAAACCTTTTGACAAACATTTGATTCTTCAAATTTAAACCCAAGTCCTTGCATGGATTTAACAACCTCATCCACACAAAGTAAGTATGTAGCAATATCTTCCTCATCCTTCATTTTCAAGTCTTCAAATATTTTCTTGTGATTTTGCAATTTTGCCATCTTGACCTTTTTGTCTCCCTCATATGTTTTCTTCAAATTTTCCCAAATCTCTTTTGCTGATGTGCAATGCATAAATTTTACAAACTCTACTTCACATAAACCACTTAATATTGCATTCATTGCCTTTGCATTATACATATGTAGGAGCTTACCATATTTATCTATAGGAGGACTAGCTGGAGGTGTGTATCCATCCTCAACTACTTTCCATATCTCACATCCTTGTGCCATCAAGTAAGTCTTCATTCTTACACTCCAAAAAGCATAATTGTTCCCATCAAACAATGGTGCCTTATTTTTTGAATATCCACTCTGAGATGCCATATGTGTTCTTGTAAGCTTTTCCTTCAAGATGTTAAACTCTTTCGAAGGAACCCGCTCTGATACCAATTGAAGAACACAAGCTTATACTGAGAGGGGGGTGAAAAGTATAAGATCAACTTTTACTTTTCTTTCCCAAACAATATTATCCAATATAATCAATGGAAATATCAACAATAGTAATCAAAGCAATGCACAAATCATCACACACAATAGAGACACCAATTTAACGTGGTTCACCCAATGTGGGCTACTCCACGGAGAAAATATTTCTACTAAATTTTTCTCAACAAATCTCTTGGGAATCACTTCCCTATTACAATGTTTATGGACCTCTGTCCAAAGGAGACACCAATCCCCTAATGCTCTGATTTGTGGATCTCTCTCCATAGGAGAAACCTTTCCCCTTTTCTTTGGTTCGTGGAACTTGACCCAGGAGAACTCTTTCTCCTCAACTGGTTTGTGGATCTCTCTCCATAGAAGAACTCTATCTTCCTAGCTGGTTCACGGATCACACTCCATAGGAGAACTCTTTCCCCTTGCTCTGGTTCATGGATCTCTATCCATAGGAGAACTCTTTCCCCTCTACTCTGGTTGATGATCTTCTAGAAGACTACTACCCCCATTGCACTGGCTTGTGGATCTCTCTCCATAGAAGACCTCTGTCCTCACTCATAAGACCTCTATCCTCACTACCCTAGCTAATGGATCTCTATCCACTGGAGACTACTATCCTCTGCTCTATCACCTCCAAAGCTTGCTCTCAACTCTATCTCAGATCTACACCAAACTCTATCCCAAGTGTAGTATAAATCTACTCTAACTCTATCTCAGATCTAGCACAAATTTGCTCTCAAATCTACACCAAAATCTATCCTCAAATATATTCTCAAGCCTTAACACAAATCTTGATCCAATCACAAATCAACTCTACTTAGATTTACCCCAAGCCTTAACACAAATCTTGAACAAATCAATCAATCAACTCTACTCTCAAGTCTTCACAAAGACTTACCTCAAATCTACCCTCAAGTCCTCTCAAGAACTTGCTCAATTTATTCTCAAGTCTTCACCAAGACTTACCTCAAATATACCCTCAAGTCCTCTCAAGAACTTGCTCAATCTGCTCTCAAGTCTTCACCAAGACTTACCTCAAATCTACCTCAAGTCCTCTCAAGAACTTGCTCAATATGCTCTCAAGTCTTCACCAAGACTTGTCTCAAATCTATCTACCTCAAGTTCACAAGACTTCAACTACAAGTCTTCACAAGACTTGTTCAAATCTCCTACAAGTCCTCTCAAGAACTTGCTCAATATGCTTTCAAGTCTTCACCAAGACTTACTCAAATATGCCTACAATTCTTCTCAAGAACTTGCTCAATTCTCAAGTCTTCACCAAGACTTGCTCAAATCTACCTACAAGTCTTCACCAAGACTTGCTCAAATCTACCTACAAGCTTTCACAAAAGCTTGCTCAAATCTGTCCTTAAGATTTCACAAAAGCTTACTCAAATTTGTCCTTAAGCTTTAACAAAAGCTTACTCAAATCTTCTCAAACACATGCTCAATACAACTCACAAGATATGCTCAATCAATCTCAAATCTTGCACATAATGCTATCAATTGCTTTGTCTAATATTCAAAGTAATTCCTTTAACTTGAAGTAGTTTAGACATATTCTATTCAGAATTCGTTTAACCTCTAGAACATATAGAGAATGATGTACTCTATCAAAAACTCAATATGTTCTACTCAATCATTAAGTCTGTCGCTTTCACAAATCTGATTTCTAATGTTTGCACATTCACTTTCAATATCACTCAAAACCAATGCTCAAGAAGTTTCACTCAATCATTCAATCAATGAAACACAACTTGCTCACAAACCCTAAACAAGTGTTTTCATACTTCTTCAAACAAAGAGCACAATGTGGGTCTCAAACCCTAACTCAAATAATCTTCAATCTCTATCTCCAATGTTCTCTAAACATTCACCAATCATGCATATAAAAACTCACTCAAATATTTCCAACAATACTATCAATCAATCCTTTTCACTCCACCTTATATTTCACAACATTCAATCCAACAATACTTCAATCAAAATATGATGTGCCCATACCTTTTTTTTTGATGGAGATATGTCTTCAAAACCTGTTTTACTCACAACCAAATCCTTTTGCCAATTCTAGGTTAGATAGCAACAGTCTATCTCAAAATCTCCACAAGAATATTTTACCTCAACAAATATTTCACCATACAAGAAATACAATAAAATGTCAAGACTCAAATACACCTTATTACTCCTTCCTTAAAAATAACTCCAATCAATAGATCATTCACTCACTCAAGCAAAAATGACAATATCCCTATAACTCCTTTTAACTCCAACTCAACATAGAATATTTCAATCCAAATTTCAACCTTCCAAACACTTTAATATTCTAACTCAAAATAAATTTCAAATTACAATAATAAAGTCCTTTGAATACACCTTATACTCTCCAATTCTTAACCCAACATACATACCAAATTACACCAATAAAATTCCTTGCACACACCTTATAATCTCCAATTCTTAATCAACATATGGCAAAAATAATAAAAAATTTAATCATACCTTAGCCACTTTAATCAAAAAATATTTTGCTCACCTCAAACACTAACATGCACTCCACGCGAATCAAACTCGCGTTCACTACCTGCCTAGCACCTTAGCCATGGCTAGGCTACCACTTGGGCTACGCACCCACACAACCACCACAATGTGCTCACCACATTTTATAACATGTGTTGGTACCAAAATATTTGAAAACAAAAACACTTCCCTCTACTGTCATCGAGAATCGAACACGGGACCTCTGTTCTGCCTATGCCTTACGCTACCAAGCCTTGCCACTAGGCCAACCATGTGGTTGGTAATAGGAGACAAGCACTCTTCTCCCTTTATTCATCCACAGTCCACCTTTAGCTTTTAAAAATAAAAAGCTTCGTCTTTCGTTGCTCATGAAAATCACATCAATAATTTTTAACCTTTCACATGCACAATATCGAAGACTTGCTTAATGTCTTCAAACCATATGGTATAAATACCATATTCCTTCCTTGCTCGAATGTCGATGGGAATAAATATTTAAACTTAATATTTTGTGCCCAACCCTTACTTAGGGTTATAATTAATTTATATTATAAATTAATTATAATATAAATATTATAATTAATTTATAAGTAACCTTAGGCTTTTCTTTTAACCTTTAATATTATAATAATAAATATTATAATATTATTTCCTTTGGGCCTAGGTGTTTTTCCTTTTTAACCTTAGGCCTTATCTTAACACCTTTAATATTATAATAATAAATATTATAATATTATTTCCTTTAGGCCTAGGTATCTCCTTCCTTCAGGGAATTTAGCCAACCTTTTGACCAATCATGTGAAGCTTTAAACCAAATCTCTTGGGCTTAAAATATAAATATTTTAACCCTCCTTTTGTCAATCCCTTGCACTAACTTTTGACATCACTGACATTGACTCTTGACATCAATGACAACACAACTACTCAAAATTTCCAACAATCTCCCCCTTTGTCATTGATGGCAACCCTTTTCTTTAACCATTCCTTTTTCCTTTTTCCAATTCTACTCCCCCTGAGAAATTTCTCCCCCTAACTGACTGCTCTCCCCTAACTCAAATCTCTCCCCCTTTGACATCAATGGCAAAGGGACACCTTTGGGGCTAAAGATAAGACTCTTAGCTCAGCCCCCTCCCCACCTCCTCTCCTTGGGGTGGTTAATTTTTGGGTGGGAGTATCTCTACTCCCAGCATACACTGCTCTTTTTCTTTGTCCACCTTCTTCCTCAACTGATCCTTCTAATTATTTTGAGTATTCTTGTTCCTGCTTGTCTCTGGAAATTCTGTTCTACACCACTTAGCCATATGCCCAACATTATTGCACTTATAACACTTAATGTTGTGGTTCCTTGAAGGTGCAAATATCTTGAAGTTCCTCCTGGTGAAGCCATATCCATTCCTATCATGAACCCTGCAATGAATTGCTTTATGACCAAACTGATTACAAGAGTGACAATACCCTTGAAAGAGATATCCATTTCTAAAATTTCTCTTGGTGAAACCATATTCCTTCTTTTCATGTGTCCTGCACTGCATAGCCTTGTGACCAAACCTATGACATGAGAAGCAATATCCATTGAAGAAGTTTTGCCTTGACCCCATTGGTCTCTTAGTCCTTTCTTCCCTGTGATGTTTCCTGTTCCTCATTTGTGCATTGTTCCTTTCCTTGTTGAACCTTCTATTTTCCAACTTATCCTCATAAGTCTCACTTTCTCTTTCACTCTCTTCTTCTGAAGCTTCTTCTTCTTTGGAGCTTGAGATTGACTCCTCTCCTCGTTCTCTTTGTTCCTCTTCAAAACCAAGTCTTGTCTTGTTTGATGAAGATCTTTGTACCTTGATAATATTATCCAAGGTCTTTGAGCTTCTCCCAAACCTGTGTAGCTTGTCTTTAGACTCTTTCACTTCCTTCCTTAGTGAAGCTACCTCATGCTCTAATATTTCACATTCTAAGACTTTTACCTCTAACTTTTCTTTAAATCTCCTTGTCTTAGCTATTGAGTTTGTCAGATCTTGTATAAGCTTTCCTTTCTCTTCATCACATTCTTGAAATTGAATCTTGAGTTTTGAATTCTACTTTCTAACCTTTCTTAATTCCTTAAGAGAAAAAATAAGCTCAGCTTCTAGATCAACTACTCCTTCCTCTTCATTTTTTAATTCTTCCTCTACTCCTTTGTCTTCAAGAGCATCCTCATATCTTTTAGTTTTATCTTCAATAGAAGCACTTCCTTCTTCCTCTATTGCCAAGAAGAGAATTTCTTCTTCTTCATTACCTGAAGATCTTCCATCACTATCACTTGAACTCTTGTATATCTTATCTACATAAAAACTCTTCTTATACCTCTGGAAAAACTTATTTTCATGCTTGTTTTTTCCATACCTATTTTTCTTTTGATACCTAGATTTTCCTACTTCCTTGTTCTTATGATCATGTTTCTCTTCACCATTGCTACTTCCATATTTTGGATAGTTAGATGCATAGTGACCATATTTACCACAATTGAAATACTTAACTATTTTTGTACCTTTGTGCTTTCTTGAGTCCTTGTTCCTTCTACCATAGTTTGCTTCTTCATCACTGGATGACTCATCACTTGAATCTGTCTTCTTATCTTTTGTTTTATTTTCTACTTTGAAGGTTACCTCTTTCTTGGGGATAGGATCATTTCCTATTCTCATCTCAAAATCTGTGAGAGTTCCATGTAGCTCATCCCTAGTCAAAGTTTCTATATCTCTTGTTTCTTCTATGGTTGAAACCTTTTCACTATACCTCATAGGGAGTGACCTTAAAACCTTTTGACAAACATATGATTCTTCAAATTTAAACCCAAGTCCTTGCATGGATTTAAAAACCTCATCCACATGAAGTAAGTATGTAGCAATATCTTCCTCATCCTTCATTTTCAAGTCTTCAAATGTTTTCTTGTGATTTTGCAATTTTGCCATCTTGACCTTTTTGTCTCCCTCATATATTTTCTTCAACTTTTTCCAAATATATTTTGCTTATGTGCAATGCATAACTTTTACAAACTTTGCTTCACGTAAACCACTTAATATTGCATTCATTGCCTTTGCATTATATAGATGTAGGAGCTTACCATCTTTATCTATAGGAGGACTAGTTGGAGGTGTGTATCCATCCTCAACTGCTTGCCATATCTCACATCCTTGTGCCATCAAGTAAGTCTTCATTCTTACACTCCAAAAATCATAATTGTTCCCATCGAACAATGGTGCCTTATTTTTTGAAGATCCACTCTGAGATACCATATGTGTTCCTGTAAGCTTTTCCTTCAAGTTGTTAAACTCTTTCGAAGGAACCCGCTCTGATACCAATTGAAGAACACAAGCTTATACTGAGAGGGGGGGTGAACAGTATAAGATCAACTTTTACTTTTCTTTCCCAAATAATATTATCCAATATAATCAATGGAAATATCAACAATAGTAATTAAAGCAATGCACAAATCATCACACACAATAGAGACACCAATTTAATGTGGTTCACCCAATGTGGGCTACTCCACGGAGAAAATATTTCTACTAAAATTTTCTCAACAAATATCTTGGGAATCACTTCCCTATTAAAATGTTTATGGACCTCTTTCCAAAGGAGACACCAATCCCCTAATTATTTGTGAAGAACACAAGCTTATACTAAGAGGGGTGTGAATAGTACAAGACCACTTTTTACTTTTCTTTCCTAATCAATATTATGCAATGTAAATATAGCAATATCAATAGCAGTAATAAAAGCAATGCATAAATGACCACACACAATAGAGACACCACAATTTACGTGGTTCACCCAATGTGGGCTACTCCATGAAGAAAATACTAAAATTTTCTCAATCAATCTCTTGGGAATCCTTTCCCTATTACAATATTTATGAAACTCTGTCCAAAGGAGAAATCAAGTTCATGGATCTCTATCCATAAGAGACACCAATCTCTTAATCTCTACTCTAGTTGGTGATCCTCTAGAATACCTTTTCCTCCACTGCTCTTATAAAATGGAACTCTATCCACAGAAGACACATGTCCTCCCTGCTTTGGTTGGAGATATCTATCCTCAACTTTATCACCTCCAAAGCTCTATCTCAAATATGTACTAAATATAGTCTTTCAATCTAGCACAAATTTGTCCTCTATATCTATCTTTGATCTGGTACAGATATGTCCTCAAATCTACACCAAACTCTATCCTCAAATCTACACTAAACACAGTCCTTCGATCTAGCACAAATTTATCCTCAATATCTGTCCTCAAGCCTTAACACAAAGTTTGACTCAATCTCAAATCAACTCTGTTGGATCTGCCCCAAACCTTAACTCAAGGTTTGAACAAATCAATCAATCAACTTTGCTCTCAATTCTTCTCAAAGACTTATCTCAAATATACTTTGTAAGCTTCCAAAAAAGCTCATGCCAATCAATCCTTAAGTCCTCTATAGAACTTGCCCAATATGCTCTACAAGTTCTCACTAGAACTTGTCCAAACCTGCTAAATAAGTTCTCTCAAGAACTTATCCAAATCAGCACTCAATTTGTATTGTAAGCTTCCACAAAAGCTTACCCAAATCTATCCACAAGTCTTCTCAAAGACTTGTCTCAAATCTTCTCAAAAAGTCCACACTAGAACTTGTCCAATCTCATAGACACATAAAGATAATTGTTAGAGACTCAATATGCTTTATATTCATCACAATGCTCAATCACTTTCAATCACTCATTTATAAACATACATAGAATTTATAGAGACTAAATATGCTTCAAATTCAATTCAATACTCAATCAATTCCAATCACTCTTTTAAAAACATACAGAGAATTTTTAGAGACTCAATATGCTTCACATTCACCTCAATACTCAATCACTTTCTCAAAATAAATTTAGAATATAGAATAGTTTGTTTTATGGAACTTGAATAATCACTAAACACATCCACTTGACTAGAATCAACCATATCTACTCAACAAATCACTCAATGAAACAATCCTTGCTTACAAAACCTAGTCCAAGCATATGAACACTCACTCAAAATATTTCCAACAATGCTCAACAACCAATCTCACATAACAATGATACTCATGTTCTTTTCAAACCCTAGTTCAAGTTCTTCATTCAACAACTCACTTCAACAACAATGCTTATAAAATAATCTTCACCTAACAATGATACTAATGTTATTTTCAAACCCTAGTTCAATTTCTTAACACAACCAATGGCTTCAACAACAATGCTTATAAAATAAGATTTTAACAACAAATATTTATTTCGAAAAACCTTGAAGCATTAACTCAACACACTCAAAAAGGAAACCCTAATCAAATCATTTTCACTCCAAACTTATTTTCCAGAAAACCAACCAATCAAATCAATTATGGAAGAATGTGCTCATACCTTTTCTTGATGATGAGGGAACTTCTAAAATCTGCCACAACCATAAACACTTCTTTGCCAAGCTTAAGTAAGTTATAAAACTCTCACAAAGATACAATGTAAATATCAAACCACACATACACCTTATCACTCCATATTTAAGAAAAAATCCATCAACATATACAAAAATAATTGACCAAATACACCTTATAATCTCCCAATTAAAATAATATTCAATGCCAAGAATAATATCAATACAATATCCTTTTCAAAATAACTCAATGGCAAGAAGTCCTTTCAACACTTTTAAATCTTCAATAAAACCAATGTGACACAAACACTTTATTCAAAAATAAAGCTAACTCCTTATTCCTCCAATTTACCAAAAATAATGATTAATTAAAAACCCTTTTTAACTAACCCTTTTAACTCCCTAAGACCTCATGTCAAACCTTAGGCATCATAAAAATATATTCAAAATTTTATTACCTTTGCCTTGGTGGGACTCGAAATCATGATGCGGCCTCAACAAACGCCCTAGCCATAGCTCCAACCACCGCATGAGCTAGGCGCTCGCTTAGGGAGTAAATATCACCACGTGCTCTATAAAGATCCCTTTGTGCACCTAATCAAAAACATACACAACACTCCCTTTGACCTTCCAAACACAACCAACAAAACAATGATGCCACTGCGATTCGATCGCGGGTCACTCTGCACCAAGCACTCTAGCCTTTGTCCACTTGCCACTAGGCGACGATGCCCATATGGCTCTTGAATTTCGATGCTCATTGATTTATCCCTTATTCACTGGTGCTAAAAACAATGTTCTTGTCTCTTTCTTCACACAAGTTCTCACAACACACGATTGCACATTTTTCTTTTTGAGCAAAATGATATCTTAATGCCTCTAAGGCATATATTTTTTATATTGATTTCCACCTTCAAACTTGAACGTCGGCGCTTTGATTTTTAACTCATTAATTTATAAATTATTTAAATTCTTTTAGAATTAAAAAATTTATAAATTAACTTTTAAATCCCTTTGGCTTTATTAAAGCCTTTTTAATTTTATCCCTTTGTATAAATAATCTTTATTTATAAAATTTAAATTCAATTTGAATTTAAATATTTTATAAAATAAATATTAAAGATTCCTTGGGATTTTATGAAAAACCTTTTATTTTTTCTCACCCATGGTTTTAATAAAAACCCTTCTAACTTATTCTTCCACATAATACCATGGTTTTAATAAAAACCCTTCTAACTTATGCCTCCACATAATATAAAAAACATTATGAAGCTCTTTTACCTTTAACATTTGCATTGTTCCTCTTGACCTTTTTACATCAACGGTAGCTTGTTCCTTGACATTAATGACAACTTCATTTCTTGACATCAATGACAACTTTGACTCAAAATGTCCAAAAATCTCCCCCTTTGTCATTGATGGCAACCCAAATTATTTTTACCAGAAACTTAATATTTTCTTTGCTCTGCTCCCCCTGGGACATTGCTCCCCTTGGCTCAATGCTCTTTTTAAATCTCTCCTCTTTACTCAAATACCAAATCTCTCCCCCTTACTCAAATATATCCCCCTTTGACATTAATGGCAAAGGGTCACCTTTGGGTCTCGGGGCTAAGAATGAGCCTCTTAGCTTAGCCCCTCCCCCACCTTCTCTTGAGGTGGTTAATTTTGGTTTGGGAGTATTTATACTCCCATAATGCATTTTTCTTTATCTTTATCCTCTTTTCTTCTTATCTGATCCTTCTAATTCCTCTAACTGTTCATTTTCGTGTCCATGTTCATGTTTCTATTCCTGTTCCTATTCCTGTTCTTATTCTTGTTCATATCCATATCCTTGTTCCTATTCCTATTCTTGTTCATAGTTGATTATGGAATATCTACTCTACATCACTTTACTGTGTGTCCATCATTATTGCACTTATAACACTTAATGTTATTATTTCTTGGAGGTGCAAATGTCTTAGAATTTCTCCTAGTGAAGCCATATCCTCTTTTGTCATGAACCTTGCAATTCATTGCCTTGTGACCAAACTGATTACATGAGTAACAATACCCATGGAAAATTTGTTTGTTCCCATATTCTTGTCTTTCATGTGTCCTGCACTGTGAAGTCATGTTCCCAAATCTGTGACTTGAAAAACATCTTCCATTTAAGTTTCCTTGTCTTGACCTCATTGGTCTCTTAGTCTCTCTTGACCTATTCTGATTGTTGTTCCATCTATTTTTCTTTGTGCATTGTTCCTATCCTTGTTGAACTTTTTGTTGTCCAACTCATCCTCAGATGTCTCATTTTCTCTTACACTATCTTCTTCTGAAGTGTCTTCTCCTTCAAAACTTGAGGTTGACTTTCCTTCCCATTTATTTTTTCCTTGTTCAAATCCAAGACCTATCTTGCTTGATGTAGGATTTTGTGACTTGATGAACTTATCTAAGTTCTTTGAGTTGTTTTGAACCCTTGTAGCTTGAATTTAGAGTTTTTGACTTCCATTTTTAATGAAGCTACCTCTTGTTCTAGCTTTTCACATTCTAAGACTTTTGCTTCTAGCTTATTCTTGAACTTCTTTGTCTTAGCCTTTGATTTTTCTAGATCCTCTATAAGCATTCTTTTTTTTGGTAAGTAGTGTTTGTATTTACAACGAGTTTTAACAAGGATCCCAAAACCTGATTACATAAGCAATGGGCCTAGGGCATCAATCCCTTGAAACTGAACACCAAAACAGAAATCCCGCCTAGCGATAACAATAAGCATGAAACAATCCCTCTCAGCGGGAAACAAACAAAAAAGAAAGAAAGTAGTTTTGGAGATCCCGCCCAGCGGGGAGTAGCCAAAAACCACCATCGAGAAGATCCCGCCCAGCAGGAAGCAAAGAAAAATTGTTACAATAAAATCCCGCCTCGTGGGAAGCAGTCAAAACCACCACAAACGGTCCCGCCTAGCGGGAAGCAACAGGGAAATCCCACCATCCAGGAAACCAGCAGAAAAGAAAGGATCCCACCTCGCAGGAAAACCGATGGATTTTGCGGATCCCGCCCTGTGGAGAAACCAGCCGCACACCAGGAAAACATTTCGTTCAGCGAGAGCCATCCTGCAGGAAGCCGACAGCCAGCACAGAGAGGATCCAACCCATCAAGAAGTGACCAGAGAGTTGCACCACAAGGAACCCGCCCTGGGAAAATAGAAGAGGATCCCAGCAGCAGGGACCAAGAATCCCGTCCAAGCACAGAGCCTACCGAGGATTCACAAGAAAAAATGGGGAAGCTATCCAAACCCTAAACCGTCACCTCCACCGCACCGAGAAACGCAGGGGACCAGATCCACGCGAATAACCTACAAAAAACCCTAGGGGGAAGCCTGAGGGAAAAAGGGAAGGGATCCCCAACCAAACAAGGATCCCTGGGAAGCACCAGTCCGAAAAAACAACCAAGGAAACCCTAGCCGGTCGGGAGGGGCGCAGATAGTGGAGAAGGATCTCCCCCAGGAGATCATCTGCAAACAACCACTCCCCGGGAGGGATGACCCGGGTTGAGCCAGGGACTGGGCAGGAACCAGGAGCCATGGGAGGGGGAGCAAGGGAGGGACCAGAGCCCTCCCCTCTCTACTTTCTTCCCTCACCCATCTATAAGCATTCTTATCTCTTCATCACATTCTTGAAATTGAGATTCTAATTTAGAGTTTTTCTTTCTTACCTTCTTTACTATTTCAAGAGAATAAATAAGTTCTCCCTTGAGATCATATTCTTCTTTATCTGATTCTTTCTCTATTTGTTTACCTTTATCCACATATTTATTTTCTTTTGACTTATCTTCTATAGGATCACTTTCATCTTCTAGTGCCATTAGAATATTCTCTTATGGTCCTACAAGTGCATCCTCATATTCATCATCACTGAAACTATAACCATTCCTTGTACAACTATCTTCAATATGTCCAAAGTTACCACATCTAAAACACTTGAGAATTATTGGTGCCCTTTTTTGGACTTCTATTTCTTCAATCATAAATAAAACTTCATCTCTATCATTATCTGAAAAAAATAGCATCACTTTCACTTGAGTACTTACTTGCCTTATCTGCATAGTAGCTCCTATTTTGCGATTGAAAGAACTTCTTTCCTTATCTGCTTTGTCCATCCTTGCTTTTCTTTTGGTGCCAGTATCTTTTAGATTCCATGTTTCTAAGATCCTATTTTTCTTCATCATTGTTATTCTTTGCTTCTTGACAATCAGTTGCATAGTGACCATACTTTCCATAATTTAAACATTTAACAGATTTTATATCTCTAGATCTTCTTAAATCCTTATTCCTTTTTCGATAATTAGCTTCTTCATCATTGGATGACTCATTTCTTGATTCTGACTTCTTACCCTTTGTCTTCTTGATTGCTTTTAATGTTTCTTCCTTCTGGGTATTAGGTTATTTTGTTCTTATCTCAAAAGTTGTAAGAATACCAAGCAACATATCTCTTGTCAAAGAATCACCATTCTTTGATTATTCTATAGCTGAAATATTTTCACTAAATCTTGTTGGAAGAGACCTTAAGATCTTATCACAAACATCTGATTCATCCACATTAAGTCCAAGTCCTTGCATAGCATTAACAACCTCATCGATTCTAAGTAGATAAATACTAGTTTTTTCCTCATCCTTCATTCTTAACTCTTCAAATTATCCTTTGAGATTTTGTATCTTTGCTTTCTTGACACCTTTATCTCCTTCATATATATTTTGCAACTTATACCACATTCCTTGTGCATATTGACAGTGCATAACTTTTATGGACTCTATTATATGCAAACCTCTCAAAATTTCATTCATTTCTTTTGAATTGTAATGTTGTAGAATTTTACCTTCCTTATCTATAGGTGGATCAACTGAGGGATCGTATCAATTTTCAACTACTTTCCAAACTTCATTGCCAAGTGCCTTTAGATAAATATTCATTCTCAAACTCCAGTATATATAATCATTTCCATCAAATACTGGTGTTGTATTATCTGATTATCCATTCTTAGAATCCATTGTGTTCTTGTTAGCTTTTCCTTCAATTTTTTAAACTCTTTTGAAAGAACCCGCTCTAATACCAATTGAAGAACACAAGCTTATACTGAGAAGGGGGTGACCAGTATAAG
The DNA here is from genome assembly GCA_028583015.1 of Wollemia nobilis. Taxonomy (NCBI): domain Eukaryota; kingdom Viridiplantae; phylum Streptophyta; class Pinopsida; order Araucariales; family Araucariaceae; genus Wollemia; species Wollemia nobilis. The sequence goes on along the minus strand of JAQPPZ010016981.1, from coordinate 43,507,299 downwards.
AACACTTTTTACTTTTATTTCTCAATCAATATTATACAATGTAAATATAGCAATAGCAATAGCAGTAATCAAAGAAATGCACAAATCACCACATAAAATAAAGACACACAATTTACGTGGTTCACCCAATGTGGGCTATTCCACAAAGAAAATATTTCACTAAAATTTTCTCAATCAATCTCTTGAGAATAATTTCCCTATTATAATTTTTATGGACCTCTATCTAAAGGAGATGCCAATGCCCTAAATCAAGTTCATGGATCTCTATCCATAGGAGACACCAATATCCTAATATCTGCTCTAGTTGGTGATCCTCTAAAAGACCTCTACCTCCACTACCCTTTGCAAATGGAACTCTATCCACAAAAGACACTTGTCCTCCCTACTCTAGTTGGAGATATCTATCCTTAACTGTATCACCTCCAAAGCTCTATCTCAAATCTACACTAAACATAGTCCTTTGATCTAGCATAAATCTATCATCAATATTTGTATCTGATCTGGTACAAATATATCCTCAAATCTACACAAAAATCTATCCTCGAATATTCACTAAACACAGTCCTTCGGTCTAGCACAAATCTATCCTCAATCTCTATCCTCAAGCCTTAACTCAAAGCTTGACTCAATCTCAAATCAACTCTGTTGGATCTTCCCCAAACCTTAACTCAAGGTTTGAAAAAATCAATCAATCAAATATGCTCTCAAGTCTTCTCAAAGACTTATCTCAAATCTGCTTTGTAAGCTTCCACAAAAGCTCACACTAATCTATCCTCAAGTCCTCTCTAGAACTTATCCAATCTGCTCTACAAGTTCTCACTAGAAATTTTCTAAATCTACTCAATAATTTCTCTCAAGAACTTATCCAAATTTGCTCTCAATCTGTATTGTAAGCTTCCACAAAATCTTACCCAAATTTGTCCATAAGTCTTCTCAAATACTTGCCTCAAATCTGCTCAACAATTCCACACTAGAACTTGTCCATTATCATAACACATAAAGAGAATTGTTAGAGACTCAATATGATCTATACTCATCACAATGCTCAATCACTTTCAATCACTCTTTTAGAAACATACAAAGAATTGTTAGAGACTCAATATGCTTCAAATTCAATTCAATACTCAATCACTTCCAATCACTCTTTTAGAAACATACAAAGAATTGTTAGAGACTCAATATGCTTCACATTCACCTCAATACTCAATCACTTTCTCAAATCAATTCAGAATATAGAATAGTTTGTTTTATGGAACTTGAATAATCACTTCACATATCCACTTGACTTGGCTCAACCAACTCTACTCAACCAATCACTCAATGAAACAATCCTTGCTTACAAACCCTAGTCCAAGCATATGAACACTCACTCAAAATGTTTTCAACAATGCTCAACAACCAATCTCACATAACAATGATACTCATGTTCTTTTCAAACCCTAGTTCAAGTTCTTCACTCAACAACTCACTTCAACAACAATGCTTATAAAACAATCTTCACATAACAATGATACTCATGTTCTTTTCAAACCCTAGTTCAATTTCTTCACACAACCAATGGCTTCAACAACAATGCTTATAAAACAAGGTTTTAACAACAACTCTTTATTCCAAAAAACCTTGAAGCATTAACTCAACACACTCAAAAAGAAAACCCTAATCAAGTTCTTTTCACTCCAAACTTATTTTCCATAAAAACAACAAATCAATTCAATTATGGAAGAATGTGCTCATACCTTTTCTTGATGATGAGGGAACTTCTAAAATCTGCCACAACCACAAACACCTCTTTTCCAAGCTTAAAGAAGTTATAAAACTCTCACAAAGATACAATGCAAATATCAAACCACACATGCACCTTATCACTCCATCTTGAAGAAAACATCCATCAACATATACAAAAATAATTGACCTAATACACCTTATAATGTCCCAATTAAAACAATATTTAATTCCAAGAATAATATCAATACAATATCCTTTTCAAAATAACTCAATGGTAAGAATCCCTTTCAACACTTTTAAATCTTCAATAAAACCAATGTGACACAAACACTTTATTCAAAAATAAAGCTAACTTCTTATTCCTCCAATTTACCAAAAATAATGATTAATTAAAAACCCTTTTTAACTAACCCTTTTAACTCCCTAAGACCTCATGTCAAACCTTAGGCATCATAAAAATATATTCAAAATTTTATTACCTTTGCCTTGGTGGGACTCGAACTCATGATGCAGCCTCAACCAGCACCCTAGCCACAACTCCAATCATTGTGCGAGCTAGATGCTCGCTTAGGGATTAAATAGCACCACGTGCTCTATAAATATCCCCTTGTGCACCTATTAAAAAACATACGCCGCTCTCTTTGATGTTCCAAACACAACCAAAAAAATAATTCTACCATCGTGATTCGATCACGGGTCACTCCGTGCCCAAGCACTCTAGCCTCTGTCCACTTGCCACTAGGCCATGCTACCCAGATTGCTCTTGAATTTTAGCACTCATCAAATTATCCCTTATTCGTTGGTGCTAAAAACAATGTTCTTGTCTCTTTCTTCACACGAATTCTCACAATACACGATTGCACATTTTTCTTTTCAAGCAAAAGGATATCTTAATGCTTGTAAGGCATATAGTTTTTATATCAATTTCCACCTTGCACTTCAATTTTTAACTCATTAATTTATAAATTATTTAAATTCTTTTAGAATTTAAATTTTATAAATTAACTTTTAAATCCCTTTGGCTTTATTAAAGCCTTTTTTATTTTACCACTTTGTATAAATAATATTTATTTATAAAATTTAAATTCAATTTGAATTTAAATATTTTATAAAATAAATATTAAAGCTTCCTTGGGCTTTTATGAAAAACCTTTTATTTTTGCTCACCCATGGTTCTAATAAAAATCCTTCTAACTTATGCTTCCACATAATACCATGGTTTTAATAAAAACCCTTCTAACTTATGCTTCCACATAATATTAAAAATATTATGAAGCTCTTTTGCCTTTAACCTTTGCATTGTTCCTCTTGACCATTTTACATCAATGGTAGCTTGTTCCTTGACATTAATGACAACTTCATTTCTTGACATCAATGACAACTTTGACTCAAAATGTCCAACACTTTGATTTGTGGATCTATCTCCATAGGAGAAACCTTTCCCCTTTTCTTTTTTTCATGGAACTTGATCCAGGAGAACTCTTTCTCCTCAACTTGTTTGTGGATCTCTCTCCTTAGAAGAACTCTATCTTTCTAGTTGGTTCATGGATCATACTCCATAGGAGAACTCTTTCTTCTTGCTCTAGTTCATGGATCTCTATCCACAAGAGAACTCTTTCCCCTCTGCTCTGGTTGATGATCTTCTAGAAGACTACTACCCCCATTGTACTGGCTTGTGGATATTTCTCCATAGAATACCTTTGTCCTCACTCAAAAGACCTCTATCCTCATTGCCCTAACTAATGGATTTATATCCACTAGAGACTACTATCATCTACTCTGTCACCTCCAAAGCTTGCTCTCAACTCTATCTCAGATATGTACCAAAATTTGTCCCAACTGTAGTACAAATTTTCTCTAACTCTATCTTAGATCTAGTACAAATATGCTCTTAAATCTACACCAAACTCTATCCTCAAATTTGTTCTAAAGCCTTAACACAAAGCTTCATCCAATCACAAATAAACACTACTTAGATTTACCCCAAGCCTTAACATAAATCTTGAACAAATCAATCAATCAACTCTTCTCTCATGTCTTCACAAATACTTACCTCAAATCTGCCCTCAAATCCTCTCAAGAACTTGCTCAATCCATTATCAAGTCTTCACCAAGACTTACCTCAAATCTGCCCTCATGTCCTCTTAAGAACTTGCTCAATCTGCTCTCAAGTATTCACCAAGACTTGCTCAAATATGACTACAAGTATTCTCAAGAACTTGCTCAATCTGCTCTTAAGTCTTCACCAAGACTTGTTCAAATCTGCCTACAAGTCTTAACCAAGACTTGCTCAAATATGCCTACAAATCTTCACCAAGACTTGCTCAAATCTGCCTACAAATCTTCACCAAGACTTGCCTAAATCTACCTATAAGTCCTCAAAAGAACTTGCTCAATCTGCTCTCAAGTATTTACCAAGACTTTATCAAATATACCTACAAGTCTTCTCAAGAACTTGCTCAATCTGCTCTCAAGTCTTCACCAAGACTTGTTCAAATATTCCTACAAGTCTTCACCAAGAGTTGCTCAAATTTACCTACAAGTCTTCACCAAGACTTGCTTCAAATCTATCCTTAATATTTCAAAAAATATTACTCAAAGTTGTCCTTAAGTTTTAAAAAAAACTTACTCAAATATGCTCAAATGCATGCTCAATACAACTCACAAGATATGCTCAATCAATCTCAAATATTTTACATAATGCTATCAATTGCTTTGTCTAATTTTCAAAGTAATTCCTTTAACTTGAATTAGTTTAGAAATATTCTATTCAAAATTCGTTTAACCTCTGGAACATATAGAGAATGATGTACTCTATAAAAAACTCAATATGTTCTACTCAATCATTAAGTCTTTCGCTTTCACAAATCTGATTTCTAATGTTTGCACATTCACTTTCAATATCACTCAAAACCAATGCTCATGAAGTTTCACTCAATTATTCAATCAATGAAACACAACTTGCTCACAAATCCTAAAAAAGTGTTTTCATACTTATTCAAACAAATAGCACAATGTGGGTCTCAAACCCTAACTCAAATACTCTTCAATATCTATCTCCAATGTTCTCTAAACATTCACCAATCATACATATAAAAACTCACTCAAATATTTCCAACAATACTATCAATTAATCCTTTTCACTCCACCTTATATTTCACAAAATTCAATCCAACAACACTTCAATCAAAATATGACATGCCCATACCTTTTTTTTGATGGAGATATATCTTCAAAACCTATTTTACTCACAACCAAATCCTTTTGCCAATTCTAGGTTAGATAACAACAGTCTATCTCAAAATCTCCACAAGAATATTTTACCTCAACAAATATTTCACCATACAAGAAATACAATAAAATGTCAAGACTCAAATACACCTTATTACTCCTTCCTTAAAAATAATTCCATTCCATAGATCATTCACTCACTCAAGAAAACTGACAATATCCCTATAGCTCCTTTTAACTCCAACTCAACATATAATACTGCAATTCAAATTTCAACCTTACAAACACTTTAATATTCTAACTCAAAATAAATTTCAAATTACAATAATAAAGTCCTTTGAATACATTTTATACTCTCCAATTCTTAACCCACCATACATGCCAAACTACGCCAAAAAAACTCATTGTCCACACCTTATAATATCCAATTCATATGGCAAAAATAATAAAAAATTTAATCATACCTTAGCCACGTTTAATCAAAAATATTTTGCATGCCTCAAACACTAACATGCACTACACGCGAATCAATCTCGCGTTCACTACCTGCCTAGCACCTTAGTCGTGGCTAGGTTACCACTTGGGATGCGCACCCACACAACCACCATAATGAGGTCATCGCCTTTTATAACATGTTTTGGCACCAAAATTTTTGAAAATAAAAACACTTCCCTCTGCTTAATGTCTTCAAACCATATGGTATAAATACCATATTCCTTCCTTGCTCAAACATCAGCGACAATAAATATTAAACTTAATATTTTGCGCCCAACCCTTACTTAGGGTTATAATTAATTTATAAGTAACCTTAGGCTTTTCTTTTAACCTTTAATATTATAATAATAAATATTATAATATTATTTCCTTTGGGCCTATATGTTTTCCTTTTTAACCTTAGGGATTATCTTAACACCTTAAATATTATAATATTATTTCCTTTAGGCCTAGGTATCTCCTTCTTTCAGGGAATTTAGCCAACCTTTTGATTGATCATGTCAAGCTTTAAACCAAATATCTTGGGCTTAAAATATAAATATTTTAACCCTCCTTTTGTCAATCCCTTGCACTGACTTTTGACATCACTGATGCTGACTCTTGACATCAATGACAACACAACTACTCAAAATTTCTAACAATGAAAATAACACAACACAAAAACACACACACCAAAAAATTAAATTGATGGAAAAAATAGATTACATCTTTGGCCTTTCTAGGCCAACAGGCCTTTTAACCAAGAATCAACACAAGAAACATAAGAATGATCTTTCTGAGCTGGGGAACTAAAATACCCTGATTGAACCAAAGAGAAGCTAATACAAAGTAAAAAGGAACTAGGTACCTCTAGTACTGGAGCCATCCAGAGAAAGGATAGATAGAAGAGCATCCCTGATTTGTGAAGCCCACCATCTGGGAGGGTGGTCGTAGCAAGTAAGATCACCTTTGTCCAATGCCCAATTAGCTAAAGCATCAACAATCCTATTCTGTTCTCTGACCACATGATTGTATTCAACTTTCAAAAAGCCCATCTGGATTAATTGAATCTTCTCAACAATTATTTTTATTCTCCAATCAACCTTATGATTCTTAGAAGGAGTCTTCAATAGATTAATCATGACTTGGGAGTCAGATTCAACCAACACCTTTTGCCATCCAACCTTAGTAGCCTCACGAAGGCCTCTGAGGATACCATACCCCTCAACAAGGTTATTGGAAAGGATACCCAAATTCTCAACAAAAGTGAAAACCAGGGAACCATCTGAAAGTCTACCAATTCCTCCTGCACTAGCTTTTCTAGGGTTCCCCCTAGAGGCTCCATCTGTATTGACTTTTCCAAAATCCTTAGGAGGAGGCTGCCAATTCCTTGTTCTATCCATATTTTGATTACTCACATTCCCTTTAAGTTGGTTGCCAATAGTAGAGTGAATCTTCAATCTTTGCATAACTTGATCCCATCATTGGTGGGAGTCCTAGGGGTGATTAAGGAGTTGTTGGACTGATTCAACTAAGTTGGCAATGGTATTTTGCCAAATATAGTGAATATCCTTCCTTTCCTATTTGAAAATCTAGTTGTTTCTTTCCTTCCAGATATTCCAAGGTAGGATGGTTGTTCCCATCCAAACTAACTACCTAACAAAATGATCAACAACCTCCTATTTAGGCCAATCCCTCCATAGTTGTTCAAGAGTAGAAAAATTGGACCATTGTAAACCGAGTAAGATAGTCATTCTCCTCCATAGCTCAGAGGCTAAGGGACACTCAATAAAAATATGGCTAAGATTTTCCACATTCTTTCCACACATTTCACATCTAAATGGGCCATGAAAGCCATGTTTCATAAGTTGCTCACTAGTGAGCACCCTTCGATGCAATAAAATCCAAATAAAAAACCTCACCTTAGGCTAAATATTTTGAGCCCACAATTATGTAAATATGTCATAGGATTGGTTGGGATTATTATGGCATAAGGTCAAATAACCTTGAGCAATAGTATACTCACCCTTAGTAGTGTTGTTCCATCCAAAATAATCCTTATCATGGGACCAAGAGAGAGATCTCATATGAAGGGTGTGTTGGATATCTTTCCTTTGCCTTTCTAGAATTTGAATAGGCTAGTCCTCAATAGGGATCCAATATCTACCAACCTCTAAATTACTAGTTTAGTATCGATAATAATTAGCTACCTTTATCTAGTTAGCTTGGTGTAGCTTCTCCATCTAGGGCCTCCAATCAGGGAATTGAGTTATCAAAGGTTGGTGACCATCCCAAGAATCTATCCAAAAATTTACTTGTTGACCATTATGAATGATCCAAAATAACTTCTTCTTTATCAAATCCTCACTAGTCCTAAGAACCACCAAAATGGGAGAACCTCTGGTAGGTAGTTGATAGTGAACAAGGTCTTCAGGACTTTTGTTTTCAACATATTTAGCATGAATATTATTGGCCCATAGGGCATTGGGGTTATTCAAAATCCTCCAATACAACTTTGTAGCTAAAGCCTTATTATTTTTTATAGTAGATCAAAATCCTAACCCCCTTCATGCTTGGGAAGGCATAAAGTATCCCATTTCACCAAGGCCCATTTTCTTTTCTCCTTAGTACCACTCTAGAGGAACCATTGATTGATTTGATCTAGTTCTCAAAGAACTACCTTTGGGATATTCAACACAATAGAAACATAAATAGGTATAGCTTGAAGGACTAATTTTACCAAGGTAATTCTACCCCTAGATGAAAGCCACCTATTGGTCCACTTTCCAATTTTCTCCTTTACTCTATCCAACAACCAATTCTAGTATTTTTTTCTATCTTTGGATGTTGATAGGAATGCCTAAATAAGTGATCAAAAGGGAGGCCTTCTTATATCTTAATTTATCTAGAACCATGGATTCTTATCTGGGAGAGCAATGAAAGAAAATGACTTTCGATTTATCTTCATTGATCAATTGCCCTATAGCATTAGAGAAACAATGAATGATTTGTTTAATTGTAGAGGCTTCCTTAATCGTAGCTTTACCTAATAGAGTAGAGTCATCAACAAACTGAATATGAGAGATAGGCCTAGCTCCATGAGCAATGGTAACTCCCTCAAGGGTTCTATTTTCTCTATTTTTGGTCATAGTCCTGCCCAAGCATTCAACAAGAATGATGAATAAATAAGGGGAGAGGGGTTCACCCTGCCTAATACCTCTGGAAGTTGGGAATAACTATGAAGGGTAGCCATTGATAAGAATTGAGTAGGACATCAAAGAGATACATCCCATAATCCAATCTATCCAATCTTGAGAGAAGCCAAATTGCCTCATAACTTTGATGAGGAAGTGCCAATCCACTCTATCATAAGCTTTGGATAGGTCTAAATGGATGAACATAGAAGGAGATTTCTGTGCTTCCATGGAATGGATGGCTTCTTGAGCAAGAACTATCTCATCCACAATCTGTCACCCTTCCACATAACCTCCTTGTTTAAGGAAAATAATCTTATGCAAAAGAGGTTTCAACCTCTCCACCATGATCTTGGTAATGATTTTGAGAAGAACATTACATAAAGCTATTGGTCTAAAAGTTGAGATATGTTCTGCATCTTGAGCCTTTGGGACTAGAGCTATATAATTTTTATTGATTACCTTCAAAATATCTTTGGCCTTCTTGGCTTCTTCCACCACCTCTAATAAATCAACATGAAGAATATCCTATAATTCTTGGTAAAATTTGATGGGAAAACCATCAAGCCCCAGGGTCTTCCCTTTTTGCATTTTAAAAACCACTTGTTGAAGCTCATTGATAGTAACTGGAGCAGTCAAAATAGAGTTCTCCTCAAAAGTGATAAGAGTAGGGATCACTTGAAGGACATTCTATTGAGAAGTCAAGTCAAGAGATGCAACAGTGAATAATTTGGAAAAGTAGTTGATTATGATAGACTTCATGCCATCCCAAGTGTGGATAGAGTCTCCAAAATCTGATTTTAGGGAAGAAATAAAGTTGTGTGATCTACGGGCTAGAAGAGATTTGTGGAAGAATTTCATGTTTCGATCTCCTTCTTTGAGCCATTGGATCCTAGATTTTTACTTCCATAAGAGCTCTTCTCTTTTTTCCCATTCCTCCAACTGTGTTGTGAGTCTAATTTCATCTATACTTCTACTCTCAATGAGGCCATCTAAATGGATTTGATCATTCAACTCTTCAAGTCAAGCAATCACTTCTTGTTTCTTCTACCTGACATCTCCAAACTCCTTCCAATTCCAAATCTTGATTTTGGATTTGATGTATTGCAACCTTTTGGTAAAACAAAACATCTTAGTTCCATACCTTGGTTTACCTTCTTACCACCATTGCCACACTTGAGGTCTGAAGGAACTATCTCTGAGCCACATTAACTAAAATTGAAAGGGTGAGAAATTAACCTTGGTTTTCCACATTTCAACCATGATTGGCCAATGATCCAAACCAACATTGTTAAGAGTTTTCACCTTAGGAATGTGTCCATGGATTAAGAAATTGTTAGAGAACAAGAATCTATCCAATATTTCCATGATATAAGTTGAGCCTTACCTTCTGTTAGACCAAGTCATGAGGCCATTATCTGGTTGGATGTCCATAAGGTGAAGGTTTGCAATATATTCACTCATGAGGTTTGAGCTCCCATCTAGATTCCTATTTCCCTCCCTCTTCTCATCCAAAGAGAGGATGGTATTGAAGTCTCCTCCGATCAAGACCCAAGCTTCAGGAAAATGGGAGATAATATAAGTTATATCCTTCCATTATCTCCGCTTTTCCTCCAAAGTAATTGGAGCGTAAACAATCAAGCAGAGCATAATTTGGTTAGATTGTCTACTTTGTGCAACCACAACCAAGAGACCCCAACTACCAACCATATGGTGAATAATGATCTCTTTTGGGTCCCAGAGGTAAGCAATGCCACTAGAAGCCCCATGGGAGTTGAGGGAAGCCACTTTTCTAACCGACCAAATTTTACTTGCAATTGACTCCATTTCCTCTATAGACATCTTCGTTTCCTGAAGGAAAACTAGATGTGGTTGGTTTATCTGAATCATTCTTCTAATTTTATTTTGTTTTGAAAGACTCCCTTTGAGTCCTCTAATATTCCAAGTGATGATCTTCATTAATAATAAGGCTAAAGATGTTGGTAAGGGCATTAATATTACCTTCCTCTACAAGCTTTTCACCTTCTTTTACCATATGATGTTGATTAGTCTTGTGGCCTACCTTTTGGTTAGTGTCCATCTTCATTTTTTTCCTATTTCTTGTCTTACCCCAATTGAATCTGGGATAGCTTCTAACCCTGAAGTATGTGTATACACAACCAAAGCATTATTGGAAGGTTCAACAAAGTTTATCTTGGGGTCTAAATTATTTGAAGTTTTAACATTTAAAAGATTGTTCTTCTTGTCTATGTTTTCTCCCTTATTTTTCTATTGAAAACCTTTGATTTCTTGGTTTGTCTCTGAGTCCTTCCCTACATATTTAAATTATGTTTCTAATATTTTTGTCTCCATTATGTCCTCTTCCTCACCTAGGAGGTTATTTGTGGAAAGAATTCCAAACATATTAGTTGACAACATCGCTTGATCCTTCATAACTATTTTTTTGTGTGTTCTTCTTCTTAGGCATTTGGAAACCTTCTAAGTTTGTGTCCTCTTTCTTTTGATCTAGAATCTTATTTGGATAGACACTAGCCAAATGACCATATTCATGGCATATTCTACAATGGAAAGGAATGTTCTCATAGTCCACCACCTGCTCCCAAGTGTCCTCCCCAAATTGTAATGAGATATTTTGTGGAAGGGGTTTGTCGAAATCCATTAAGACACAAATTCGAGCATAAATAATGTGTTCAAATTTGTGTGTACAATCAACAATCATCATGAAAGTTCCAAGGGAGTTTTCGATTGTAGAAAATACAATCGGATTCCAAAATTCAACTGGGAGGCCAAAGAGTCTAACCCACACAGGTCTTGTAGAAGGCATCTCTTCTTCGGCTTTAAATTTAGTGTGCCAAGGCTTCATGAAAAGCCCTACCCTTCCAAAGAACCAAGGACCCCCTTGAAATATTTTCTCTCTATCTTCATCATTAGCAAAAATAACAAGAAAATAACCATTGGGATAAACAAATATTTGTGTCTCACCTTGTGTTTTCTAGTATTTTGCAGCCCACACTTTGAAAGCAGATAGGCTCAAACAAAAACCCAAGAAACGACAAATCAATCCTCTTCTCTCCAGATCTTCTATGCCATCCTGAATGTCACCCATTTTTAGCTTAACAATTGGGGTTCCATCAACTGCTCTTAGACATCCCGACTCAGTTTTTCTGGGATCAATCTTAGGCATTCTTAGAGGTCTACGAGAAGCCTTAAGATTAATGTTAGCATTAGTCTGGGACTGTCCACCATGGAGGGCATCCCTAAAATTTATTTTTGGGGCCAAATCCCCAAAATCCTTACCCTTGAAAGGGGTTTCCATAGTGGATCTATTTTGGGGGTGTTCCTTAGCATCAGGATTGCTTGAGTTCTGAACCATTTTTTCTTTTCCTAAGGAGGCTTCTCTTATTTGATCTACAACTTGAAACTTGTTTCTGGGTCTCTTTAATCCATGCCTTGGACGTCGAGGAAAGGTGTGATTTTCACTTTTTCCTTGGGCAACAAATTGGAAGCAGTTTTCAATCAAGTCCGTAGCATGAAGATTTGTTGAATGATAGATTCCTAACCCATCATGGGTCTCCTGCAACATATCCAATATTTATCTTGGGCAAAAACAACAAAAAATAAATAAACTGGCCGCTAGGGCCCGTAGGCCCCAAAAAATAACCTCTATCATCACCTATGCTCGACCCACAGATGAAACCCTCACACAATCACCTTCAAAACCCTCACTTGGTGGTAATTGTTTTCTTCTTAACCATTTGCAAGGATATTTTACCATCACTTCATTATTTTTAATACATGATAACTCTCTCCATAAACCATGGATTGTCACCCATTATTTTATCCCTAACTTATGAATTGGATAAAATAGGGAGAAAATTTTATTTTGGAAGGAAATCATTAAAGAATGTGAAGCAAATCCATGCTTCCATTCAATATACTTTTGAATATCCGAAAAACCTGACACAAATCCATCCAACTTACATATTGTACCATTGCTTTTAAGAACTATTATATCATGCTCAATCATCTCATATTTGATTATCATTTATGGTGAAACATGAACCACTTGGATATTCATTTTTATGGATTCATTTTTTCTTTTTCTCTTGATCAACAAAAAATTGTGTTCCCTAAGTAGGGTATCTTTCCCATTGAAAATGATGCATTCTCACTTCATTGTCCATGGATGGCATTATATGATTTAATTTGTATAAGTTTGTGGGAAATAATTATGTAATGTAATTATCCATTGGGCCTATCATTTAACCTTGTCATGATTAACCTTTACTAACCTTTTATACTTAATGTTATGTTCACACATTAAGCATTGATAATTTGGTATAAATACCTCTCAACCACAAAATCCATTGTATCAATATGATATGCTCTTTGGTCATTTGTATGGGCCCTAAGGGAATTTTTCCATATTTTGTGTGTCAAATAGCTCTTCCTTTTTTCTCCATAATCTATCAGTACATTATTTAATTTGATGTATTACTTCTATTAATTCATGCAAAGTATTGAAAATTCCAACATTAAATCAAAGTAGATATGAAGTACAATCACTTAGTCATGCAAATATTTTTACGTAGAGGATCCAATTCTTTGTCCTATCATAAGGAAAAATTACTTTCCAAATATTCATCAATTTTTTTTTACATAAGGGATAGAAGAATTTTTTCACTCTAAATATTCAAGGTTAGTTTATATAAGAGAATTATTAAATAATTCAAGGATTTTTAGAATAATTTTCCATATTCATCGATATCTTGTTTAGATATATCGATAGATTTTCCATATTTGATAAAATGTTGACTCGGCATGTCTATATTTATAATATCAATGTATTAAGAAACATAATTATTTATGATTGCTTAGGATCAATTTACAATGCATCAATTTTTTATTATGTTATAATAAGTGTATTTGTGAGGAAATCTAATGAACTTGATTGATTATCTCTATCTTTGTGTATCAAGTGATTGAGAAAAAAAAAATTCTAGACATATCTCAAATTCCATTCATAAGAGCAACTACACTATTCCATACTATAAGGCCAAATGACCATTCCATCTCGTTGGTATGAGAAAGGGTCTATCTAAGGAAGGATATTGATTTATTTTCTTCTTAGATAGGTAATTTACTAGTTCTAAAACATGGGCATGTAGTTTATTTAAGGGTATTCATGGGTTCAAATCCAAATCTTATGTTGGGCTTGCATTTGATTCTTACACTATAAATGCCACAACCACCTGCATGTGGTTTTTCGGGTGCGTCTGGTGCTCATGCCTAGAATGGAGCATCGGTTCAAAAAGTTTAGGAAGCATGGGACATGTTTCCTTTGGACAACCTTTGAGTTTTTTTACCAATGCCATATCCTTATTTGGATGCAATCTTTGGCACTCTCCTTCTTGTATTGCCTCCTAATCTAGCCTAAAATATTGGTTTTTTCTGTGGAAAAGGGATAGGAAAGAAAAAAGTGATAAATAATAGAAAACAAAAAGGAAATAAAATCATATGGTTAAGAGGTGATGTGCCAAATATTATAGTTTCCTTTTTGGATATTAATAGGATGAATGAACTTGGGAGCCACAACAAGACAACTAGATTTTAATAAAATCACCATTCAATATGATTGCATGACAAATAATCTCTCACAGGTACCGAGACATATACTTATCATAGCTCCCCTAGAAAATATATATGCATGTCAAAGACTAGGATAGGAATTAACAATAGTCACAACTCCTTGCATTTATATTTAAAAGTATATTATAATCATATAAAATAAATAGAGGCTTAATGACTTATACATGCAATAACCTAAGGCTCAAGTTTAGACTGATATACAAAAAGGATAAATTGAGATAAAACATTCAAGGCTAGATACTAGACATAAAAATAATTCTTCCTCCTTCTACAAGTTACAAAATAAACTATTTACAGGTTGGATCCACAATTGAAAATTCAAAATTCCCTCCAAGAATACCTTGAGTAGGAAAGTTGGTATGCTTTGACCTATTACATTTGAGGTGTTGTATTGCATTTATTTTATGTAGATTCAGAGTTTCCTCAGTGTCTAATCACCATGAAGGTCACCCAGGAAAGGTGACATATTTTGGAGATGCTATTAATTGGTATCCTTTCTACCCCTTTGTATGGATCCAAGCTATGGAAACATCATCATTGTATTCTCCACCTTACCTTTATCTTGATCACTAGTTAGTTGCTTTGTTAGCCTCAAACTGAACATAACTATTGCTCTCATCGATCAATATTTACCTCTAGATCCTAGTGGTCAAAATCCTATGTATAGTGTGGATATTAACAATCAATTTCCCTTTTGGTTTTGTCTTACTTTATCACCTCCTTTTTTGGGTTACTAGACTCTTGAGATGTCTTATACCTTAAGGTTGATTTTAGGAACCCAATTGTTGCTTTATGAATGATTCCTTTATTTTTTTGGTGATGTATTTGTCACTATTCTATCTATTGATTGATTTTTGATACTTTGGGGTTATTTCTTCATTGGAGCTACCTAAATTCTCATATACCTTAAGCTCTTTTCATTATTTGGTTTAGCTCCTCTATCCCATTTTTTCTTTTGCCATGGATTTCAAGGGAACCTTTATGTGGCTAGGCACTCCTTAGAACTCCTTGATAAGCTTGCCAACCTTAATCCTATAGGCATTGTCCTCATTTTATTCATTTTTTTTCCTCAGGTTTTGCTCCTTAGGTCTACTATTGGTGTCATTTTTTAGAAAACCTAGGACACATGTTTCTTTGAATCCCAATTTCCTAGAGAGGTCATTTTATTATTTGGGCCCATCCTTCTAACTAAGGGATGGATCTAGGATTTTTAATAAGGCAATACCCAACTTGGTATTTGAGCTCCATTAGTTACCATTAGAAATAATTTGGTGTCTTTGTTTGCATTACGGCTTGGCTTAGTTACCATTAGAAAGGCTAACATTCTTTACTTATCTTAATTGGGTGGTTAATCTTTCCTCATGGTGTGGGGAGCTTCAAGCTGACTAACAAATTTTGGTGTAGGATCCCTCTTACTAACATCTTCATTATATTCTTTGCATCAACTATGTGGTAGGAAGACAAAACTTCCAAGCCCCTCATTTTCATTGGCACTGGGTAATGACCTTGATCTAGGCTCTTACTTCTGGCAAGGTCTACTTAATGTAGTGAGAAATCACTATAGTTTAGTGAATCACACAGGGGGATTCTTCTTGTAGGAGATAAATAACTTAGAATTTGAAGCCTTATCTAGTGGACATGGAGTCTATGGGGGTGATCTTATAGAATTTTTAGCTTAATAGGAGGGTCTCTTGAAATATAGTCAAAGGATTGGAGCTTTTGGAGTGCATTAGAGGAGGCTTTAATATTCTATAAACCTCCCTTGCTAAGAAATGGTTGCATGAAGTCCTTCACCTCATGGGGTTCTCCAATATATTGACGAGACTTGGTCCCCTTTGTATTTCTAAATTATAGGATGTATAATTTTTTGTCTTTTTTTACCTCTTATTCAATCATAATAGAATGGGGATTTTTTACCATGGTTAAGCATGGGGAACCCACCACTTGGTTGTAACTTACTCATTGACTCATCTCAATGTCTCAATTCATGCTTGATTACCATGGGAAAAGACCTATGAATATTTTTTTCTAGGGAGGAACCATGTCTCTCTATCTCCTCCAGTAATGGATTTCTTTGAAGGTCAGTTCTAACGAAATATGTTCAAGTGATAGGGGTGGATCCAAGGAATTCCTCTTTATTATCTTTGGGAGATCCAAAAACTTGTGAGGCACCACTTGGTAATATTTCCCCTTTTTTTATGGTATAAGCCTATGCCTTGTATACTATGGTCCCCCTTTGGATCTAAGCTAGACCTCAGATAGGACACCCAAGCTTGCTTAGAAATATTTCCTTGGTGACACTACCCCTAGAAAATATTGGCAGTCTCCTCTATTCTTGAATTGGTTCCTCTACAAGTATTTTTATGGGGGTGCCATGTGGAACTTGTGCTTCACTACTTTCTTGGGCATTCACTCTACCAGACTTGGTGTAGGATTCAACCATCAATATCTACTTTGGTGGTTCAATTTTGAGACTTGAGGTAGCACTTAAGGCAAGGCTTAGAATAATTGATTCTAATATAGTGGAGGTAGGTTGGTGGTAAGGAGGTTGGACCATTTTGGAGGTGACTTAATAGGTTATACCATAGCTAGGAAAACTAGGACTAGGGTATGCATATCACTAGGTGTTTGGGTCTTAAGCATAATTGATCTATGCAAACATGGTATCCCGTACCAGGTCATGTGAAAATAACTATGAAGGATATGGAAGAGAGTTGTTAAGGGTGTCTTGGCATAAGAACATGGGAGGTATCTATTGGTTCTTTAGTGCAATTATATCATTATAAAGTTCCCTAACCTTTCCCTATAGCTCCTTGATCTCTATAACCTAGGATTTGTTATGGGTATAGCTCATGAGTAGAGAGGGAGTTGATACCAAGACAAGGATTACAAAAATGGATGGAAGGCCTATGGATGGAGGATGGTGGGAAGGTGAAATACTAGGAAGTATATGATGGGATTGACTGGGGGAAGCCTTCTAATTTGGATTAGGTTCCTCTTATCTTGGTAGACATCTTATAGGATGTTTTCTCTAGATTTTACCATCATAGAACTATTTAAAATGCTTTTACATAGTAAATGGAATCCATAACAAGAAGGGGCCTAATCTCATAATGGATATTGTACTAGGTCTTACGTGTCTTGGTGTTGAAATCATCCATAGATTACATGGGAGCTCTTCTAATGGTAGTTAGCTACTCAAGGAGGAATATCCCATCTACCTTTTCTCTAAATTAGTCTACCAATAAATCAATAAACTAATCCCAGATGTTGTTGGAGTGGGAAAAAAAGGTGATTTACCAATATATTGTCTTTTCTATAAGAGAAGTCTTAGTTTTGAAATCTACCTAAGTGAATGAAATTCATCCTCAATACTTTGTCCAAGAGATTGGATGGATTAGAAATAGGGGTCTTTGAGTCAACCTCTAGAGAAGGCCAATTCCTATGCCTAGCTAATCTAACTAAATGGGGTTGTAGACTAAAGTAAGAAATACAAAGGGTTAGAAAGATGAGCTAAAAGTAGTACAAATTTGGCAACATCAAGAGACATGGTGTAGAGAGTCTCACAATATGAATTTAAATTAAACCACCTAAAAAATAGCCTACTATCCTTATGTATTCAAAATATTTAACATTAAAAAATCTGAGTTATGCTAAATTATTTTAAAACTATAATAACAAATCCAAGTAGAAACAAGAATGTAGAATAACTATATAAAATACCTATTCCTAGCTTTAATAGAAAATTACTAACACTCAATGAGACATACATACATGTTGTACACAAGAAGTTAGCAGGAGTCTAGAAAATAATCCAATTCTCATTCAAGAAGGCATATAGTCCTTAATAAATACAATTATAGCAAATTGTAAACACTGAAGAGCTGATCCTCAGAATGGCTTACATTCTGGTATAGATAGATTTATAATTAAAATTGGTTATTTATCTTTATAGTTTGATTATAGGTCTAACAAGCTATTGTAGTGTGCATGCTCATTCCTCTAGCTCATTTTATTGCAACTTATTTGGCATCATGGCACTGATGTGGCTTATTCCTACTTGATCTAAGGGAGTGGTGGCTATCATGTCTTCATCTGGTGCACAAGATTCTTTGACATATCCATTGTGCTTTTAGCTACCCCACTACCTTTCTGGATATAACAACACAAGTGTTAGTTGAAGAAGCTTCTAAGTTTGTTGGGGTTCTCTAATAATAGATTCACTTATTGGGAGCACGTCTTGGTTATTTTAGTGCACACTTTCACTTGAGGTCTATTTTATATTTCCCTCTTATTTTATTGGGTTTCGGGCTATCAATTCACTTTTGCCAAAAAAAATAATATCCTTTGTTGACATTAGCACTTAAAATTATCTTGTACTTCTTTGATTTCTTAACTTGGTGAAGTGCTTTATCGGATGTCGAGTTCAATTTGTACCTTAAGCCAATTTTACTTTCATAATTTTGTTGGGCTAGTTTTATAGGGCACTTGCTAACATAAGCATTCTAAATTTTCTAACAATGAGGATGAATGCACCCAATAGGATCCATTATTGTGCTAGATGCTAAACTCTCACACTTAGCCAATTTATTACTTCAAAGGGGTTGTGTGTATTTCATATAATATCAGATACTTTACTCTCTCTTACTGACATTAGCATCATTATCCACTTGAGGATGCCAAATTTAAATTTTCCATCTACTGACACCAGTGCTCCAATCCATCCAACCATATCACTTAATCAAAAATTATTGCTTGGATCTATTTTATTCTTGGTTGTCATATTCTAGATACTTTTGTAACAAATTCTAACATTAGCATTCAAAATATTTTATAGTGCTTCTACACTTAGCAAAAATTACATTCCTCTTCCTGTAATCTTTGATCTAACCTTAGTTCTAAATTGTCCAATGGTATTTTATAGCAAAGATGCAATGTTTTGTATTGAAAAAATCATCTCCCTATTCGGAGGTAGATGTGGATGAAAATTTCACATACATAATTAGTGCCTTGCATGGGGTTTTTACTTGCAAAAGTAATGAACCTATAACAATGTAATAACAAATCCTAGGTTATAGAGATCAACGAGCTATAGGGAAAGGTTATAGAGCTAGACCCATAACAAATCCTAGGAACTATAATGAACCTATAAGAACTATAATGAACCTATAAGAATATAATGAAGTGCCATGGAGTAAAAAATTGAAATAAAATAAAATGAAATTTAGAATTATTTTGCACAAGGATCACCTTAGGAACTATCTATTTTTTATATTTCTTTTATGGATGCTCTTAAGGTTTCAACTTGTTGATCAACTGTTGAAGATTCTCTTGACAACTAGAATAGTCTATACATGTTATCCCATGTTCTCTAAGAAGGAATATTTATCACCACAAATTCTTGGAGTATCTTTTGCAACTGATAGTAGCGCTCATAGGAAGGTTCCGTGTACCTCCATGACAACTTTATGACCTTTTTTAGTAGCATGGAAAGCCTATGGAGTAATATAATTATTTGATATATCATCAAAGGCTCTGGCAATGAATTAACTTCACTTCCATTTTTATGTGTTGTTCCAAAAGTTGACTCAGGTGCTCTTGGGTGTGAAAATGCTCGTTTACATCCCAAAATACTATAAATCCAAGCTCTTGGAGCTCTTGGAATGTTAGCTTCACCTTATTATTTCTTACTTTAAGGGCATTAAGCATTTCTCCTCCTACAATCAGCCAACTTCCCTCAATGATCTAGTTTGTACGTATCTTAGATATCCCCAAATATCTTTGAGAATTTTTGAGCAAATGGGGATATTATTCTTTGGTCCTAAGCATCTATCGAGCAACTTTTACCTATTGTATTTTTGTCATTAGTTTCTCTTGGGATCTGGTGAATTCTTTACTAGCATCTTGGATTAACTTCTTCGTGTTGGTTGTACGTCTCATAAGAAAAATGTATTCATAGCCATATTCCTAATCTTTAGACAATATTGACTTTTGAATTTTTTTAGCATCTCTTTAGAGATTGTTTGGCCTTGAGACTTAACTTTTTCCTTCTCTAATTCTACATGTACTACTCCTAGGATGTTTTCTTAGCTTTGGATCCTAGTTTTTACTTCTTACAATTCTTTTACTTGTTCTTGCACTTCATTACATTCTTGTTGTAGTTGCTCCTTCAATTTCTATATCTCCTCATCCTTATGTTGTAGTTTTTGCTCTATGGGAGATTTGTCTATTACTTGTTTGAACTCCAAGATTTCATTTTTGAGACTATCTCTCTTTTTCTTCTCTTTGCACATTCTTTGCTCTACACTTTTTATCTTTCTTTCTATTGCTACAAGTTTTACATTTGATTGGTTACTCTATAGGAACAAAGTATCTGCTTTAGTGTATAGAACCTAAAGCATGTCTATCTTTGGAACTTAAAAAATGCTTTACTTATGTATTTTGATATTGTAGTCCTTTCTATTCATTTTTGCAATTGGCTTGATCACCTTTGGGTGTATGATCATTTTGATTTATTCTTTGGCAATTGGATCTACAACATCATACATTCGGGTAGTCACCAATTATGTTGTCTTACAATTGTTGCTTTTTCCATCTATTTGTGTTTGCTTCGATGTCTTGAATCATTACAAATACTTTTGATAGACAATAAGGGATGGATCGAAGACAAAGTGGAAGGGTAAAAATATTGATAATGAAGGGTTTACTATTATAGTACTAGATTTTATAGGGGTTTGGGTATTTACATTGGTTGAGGCCATTTGTGCCTCATGTACACGTGGTGTGGATCCTATTGTTAATGATATAGTGTGTAAGGTAGTATTTTCATCAATGGCTAAGTGGTGGAGGTGGCTATTCAGGTGGATGTTGTTTAGGTGATGGAACTATTTCATTAAAATAAAAGAAAGAAGTAAACGCACATGTTCCTTCTGCTTTTGATGCCAATTTTTGCATTGTTGCATTTGCTAATTCAACTCATGCATCAGACTATTATATGAATTATTTTATTCATATTATTTTGGATAGTATTACCTCCTCTATGATGGTTGTGTGTTCTTTTCTTCACTGCTTTTAATAGGGTTCTCCTTTTAGATTCAAAGGTTTGGCCTTTTTTGTACCTATCTCTTTAGTTATTCTTCTCATGGATGCTACCTTCTATGCTTTTTCTACTTTGTGTATTGCTCTTTTAGCTCATATTCACTGTGTCCTAATGCAATGTCCATCACCAAAGTGTTCATAGAAACTTCATATTATTATCTTCATCTTCTTTGTAGAGGTGTTTCCCCTATGCTAATATCATCTTTTGAATCTTCTCGGCTTATTAAGAAAGCTACCCACAGGGAATTTGCATGAGGAGTTTCTTCTTCTTCTTGTATTCCTTCTTCTTCATCCCTTATTTTTTACCAAGCCTAGGTATATCTCTCCCTTGTGTTCATTCATCCATTTTTTCATATTCAACTTTGAATTCTTCCTCAAAGTACTTATTAGAAATACCAGGGAAAGCCTTCTTCTAAGCATCATGCTCATAGTGTGATACCCACCATTATTTGATCATGTTTTCTTCCCAACCTAGATCCTCTTCAATTTTGGCTATGAGGTCTTCATGTATCCATTGCTCTTTATTTATTTTCAAATCATAAATTTGTTTATATTCATAGCATGTCCTCCATGGGGGCCTCTCTTGCATTTAAAGAATGTTCAATTCCATGGCATTACTTACATCATTAATTTTGAATTTCTCGATATTTACCCATGACAAGTAATCAAATGCAAGCAGTTTATTATTCAAATAGGATAATTTAGCCTTGAATTTTTCTTTTGGATCATAGTGCCACATGTGAGGCACAATCAAAAATTGAAGAGCATTGAGCTTATCATATAGTAACTTTACTTATCCCCTTATCATCATTGTGATGTCACCCATAGGGATAGTGGTAAGTGCATGAATTTTTAGCGTAGGAGCCAAAATGTTCATCTATTTTATTAATTTGTCTATAGAGTTCCATGCCAAATACCCAGTTTATGACATAATAAGAAAGAAAATGGCATCCCAAAAAATCCATATAATCATATTATTGTGTCATCTGGTTGAAAATACTAATCTTAAATTTTCATCTTCTTGCCTCTCAATCTATCTACAGCTTCAATACTAAGGCGGGTTATTGGACCATGGATAGAAGACAAGGTGGGTCCCAAAAATATTCTACTAAAAATTAAATAGGGGGATGTATCCCTAAGAAATGGGACCCAATCTACTACAGAATGAGACTGGTCCTTATCCATTTTGGTGAGGGTGATGTTATGCACATTTTCAAACATTTGAAAAAAACAAGCCAGGCTAGGAATTGTTTCTCTTAGCTTAAAGGAAACTAGCTGGTTATGAATTTGGGTACTCAATAAATGGGCCTAGTCAAAGAATATAAGGTTAGAGGCAGTGGTTACCTCATAATTTTGCATATTTGTAACTACATAAGCAAGATATCATTGGTAATCATAAAAAATTTTATCGGAGTCTAACCCTAGGATTATAGCTAACATAGACAAAACTATTTGCAATGTATTTGTGACATCACCTAGATTAATGAGAAAACTTTTAGAGACTTTATCAATATGCATTTTTAGACATGCAACAAAGGTAGGATTCTCTATGTAGTTCTTTTACTCCTTTATGTTAATGGGTTTGAGATTCATACCTAGTTGTTCTCCCAATGCAAATACTTTTCTAATAGAGTCCTTTGTGATTGTGAACAAGAATTGCTTCTTTGCATTGTGTGCCATGGCTATCTTTAGGTCATAGTGTTCTACTATTGCTCTGATAAGCTCAAGATAGGGATGAATGAACCTAGGCATGTATCTTGACAAAAATGAGTTCCACGAAGTTGCTTCCTCCCTTCCAACTAAGAATTTCCCTCTCATTTTTTATCCTTCTTGAAAGCTTTTCTATTTTGCTTTAATTGTAATATTTGAATCATGTATGTTGGCCAAATTTTACTCCAACTTCTTTATTGTCTTCAACAACTTTTGGCCTCTTTCCCGCTAGCCATTGTTTGCTAGCTTACTGCTTGTTTGAGTATATGAGCACCAACAACTATATAACCTTCTTATTTCATAAATTTTTCCATAAAATAAAATAATAATTTGACAGAGTTTTCCCTATTGATGAAATGTACAAATGCACATTGTTCCATATTGGCCTAATTTTATAGCAAAAAATGTCTATAGTGGATGGTCATTACTAATTAAATATCAAGGATTGTGTGTGCTAAGCTTCTACAAGAAAATATTTTGTTGGGACTGCAATTTTGTGTAAGTCTTCACAATAGATGTCCTTTTCATGACTACCAGCTTTTGGACCAATGAAATTGCTAAAAATTAAAAACTTGGTGACTACCAGACGCAAATATTAGCCAATAAAAATTCTTTTATATAGAAAGTGCTTCTACCATTACTTCCACTATGTGATTATATATACTCTTCTATGCATAATATTTTAAATATTGGTTGTTTACCAAAATTGACAAAATGAGATATTCATATCTTGTAGCTCATATGCATTTACTTCTTTCCTTCCTAATATTATATATGTTCTTAGACCATAGCGATTCTATTTTTTTTTTGCTTTCCAAGTTTAGCGCAATATGAATTCCATTTGAGCACTAAGTCCCCTTCTTTGAAGGATTTTAATGATGACTTCTTGTCGAACCTCCACTTCACAACTGCTTGGTGTCGATAAAAATCATTGTAGACCCTTTCTCTACTTTCTTCTAAAAACAATAATTGTACAAGCCTCTTTTTAGTTGGTTTAGCATCTTCCAATTTTGATTGTCGATATATTTCAAAGTAAGCAATTTCAGATTAATCGGTAAAATAACTTCTTTCTCATAAACCAAAGCATATGGTGTAGTTTTCAAAGCCTTTTTTAATGTTATTCTATCTACTCATAATGCTTGGTTCAACATTAAATGCTATCTCTTTTGATTATCACTGACATTTCACTTGATTATCCTCATTAAATTCGTGTTGATGTATTTTGCTAACCCATTACCTTGAGGATAATAATTTGAAGACACTTTCCAATAAATATCATATTTTATTGCAAAATCCATTATTTTGGCTCCAATGAATGCTTTGACATTATCAGACACTATTGTGGTAAGGATCCCAAACCTAGTGATTAATCTCTCCATAAATTCTATTATAGTATCTTGATCAACATGTTTGGTTGCCTCTGCTTTAGACCACAAAGAGAATTAATTGGTGGTTATCAGTATAAACTTTTGTCTAGTAGAGGAATTTGGATTAATCATCCCAATGAATTCTAACCCCCATTTTTGGAAGGGCTCCTTTACTATGATTGGTTGTAGGTGCATGGCCAAAATTTTTCTTTTGTCGAAAAAACTTTAACATTTATCACAGGTATTAGCAATTTTGAAAGCATAAAAATTAGGGTAGGCCAAAAATATTCATCCCTAAGAATATTAGTAGTCATTTTCTATCCTGAATAGTGTCCTCCTGAGAATTTGTCATGAAATTCTTTTAATATTTATTTTATTTTTTTAGGTGGAACACATCTCAACAACACACCATCAAAGTTTCTTTGGTAAAGTGTGCCATTAATCATCTTGTAATTTAATGTTTGCAATCTGTACCTATGTCTTTGAGAGGTTGTAAATCCATATAGACACCTCTCAATATCAATAAAATGGGTCAATTGATCCATCTAGGTGTTTAGTTTGATTTGAGCCTCTTTCAACTAATTTTTCTCTTCTTATTCATTAAAGAAATTAGAGTTTGAGGCTATAGAGTTTGCTAACTCCTCACATAGTTCTCTTTCTCTAACTAACTTAGCCAACTTTACCTCTATGTCGTATTCTTGTATCTTCATGACCTAGCTTGGTCATTTTTCACCTAGTTCTCCTTGCATTATAAATTTTTGGACATCAGGGTGTACTACATACACCAATGTTCTACTCTGAGAGATATAATACCTTAGTTTTTTTAGTGATTTTATTAGAGCAAACACTTGCTTCTATATGAAACTGTATCATTCTTCATGGTCCTATAGAGTTTAGCTCAAGAAAGCAATAGGTCACTCGTTATGATCTTTATCCTTTTGAGTGAGGACAGTGATATAACTTTCCTCTAATCCAAATAAATAGAGGATAAAATCCTTATTATAGTTCATATTGGCTAATACTGGGCTTTGGTAATAGCTTCCTTTATTTTCATGAAGGCTTCTCTTCTAACTCTTGTCCAAGTGAAATCTGCCTATTTTTTTAATAAATTTGTCATAGGCTTCATTATTTGAGCAAAATCTGACACAAATTTCTAGATGAAATTGATCTACCCAAAAAATGATTATAAGTATTTCTTGCTTTATGGTAGGGAAAGTGCCAGTATCACTTAAGTTTGGGTCAATGGATAACCCTTCCTTTGGTACTACATGACCCAGGAGCTTGCCTTATGAACAACATAAATTAATTTTTTGGGTTGAGTGAAACCTTAAATTCTTTACATCTCTTAAATATCATTCTGAGATGTTTTATGTACTTCTCCTTCATAAGATCATTCTTAAATTATGTACTTTCATGTCATCAAGATATATGAATATAACCTTGTTCACCAGCTCACCAAAAGCTAAATCCATAGCCCTTTAAAAGGTAGCTTTGATGTTAGATAAGCCAAAAAGTATTATTTGGTAGGTAAATGTGCCCCATTTGGTTATGACTGTTGTATTTTATTGGTCCTCATATTTGACCCAAATTTGATTGAAACCTAAAAATTTGTCTAACAACAAAAACCTTTCTACCTCGATAATTGTGTGCAATATTTGATCAATATAGGGAAAAGATTAATGATACTTCAATGAAGCTTTGTTTAGGTTTTTGAAATCCACGTTGAGGCATATGTCTTTGTTCTTCTTCCTAACTAAAAATAGGTTGGCCATCCATGTTGAATGTTTGATTGGATAGATATTATTTGCATCCAATAGCTTCAATATCTCTTCCTTCATCAATACCTCTATTTTAGGATTTACTAGCCTCTACTTTTATTAAAATGGCTTTAAATTAGGAATTACTTCTATAGTATGCTCGATGATTTATTTACTATACACCTTCAAGTCATCATAGCTCTAAGTAATGATGTTATTGTATTCTCTGCATAGACTTACTAGCCATTATACTTCTTCTAAGCATTTCATACCAATCTTTAAATTTTTTCCAAGCTCTAGTTGAACCTCTTTGAATTCTTGTCCGTCGATTTTTATTTTTTGGCCAATTGGCTGGTCACTATTATAAAAAATACTTTTGAGAGTGACTAGTCCCTTAGGAATATGATTTTTCTTCAGTTGGACCATTTCATCCTCATTGAGTTCTTTGATCACATTTATGCAATCTATCTCCTAAATAAAATATCTACTATCTACCTATTATTTTTGAATACTTGCTGAAAGGTTTCTTTATCTAGCATTGATGGCTTGAATGCCAATTTGATAGATCTTGAGTTCTTTCTTAAATCATATGATGGGAAAAATTTTACTCCATGAGAAGCCAATGCATCATCTTGTGTATCTAATTCCCTAAGAATTACTTTTATGTTAAATACCTCAAAGCTTTCCAATAAGTCCCATACTTTGTTTTAGTAAGCTCTACAATAATGTTGCTTTTTGCTACATTTCTCTATTACTTGATTTACCATAAACTCAGAATGTCCATAAATCATCAATTTCTTGATTCCCATCTTTTTTGCTTACTTGAGCCCACTGCATAGTGCTTTGTACTCTATCGTATTGTTGGTACAACTCCAAGCCATCATGTTTGATAACCTTTTTAAACTCCCTATATGGTGAAGTCAACACCACATAGGCTCTAGCACCATTTTTGCATCGACCTCCATCGAAATAGAGCTTCCATATTTTATTATGTTATAGATCCTCTCCTTTTATGGTCAAATATTTTTCTTTTTGGGATTGGAAATAGAATAGGTGTCAATCCCCATCTTGACCATAACATTAAAATTTTTAAGTGAGAATTGATCCTCGGTCTATAATTCATCTATGATTTCCTCAACTGGATCAATTTCATCACTAATAATACCAACACTATTGTCTAACTAAACTTCATCTTCATTTTTTCCTATCAGGCAGGTGGATGGAATTTCTAAGAAGATTGTAACCTTCCTACCCTTATGAGGTATTTCCATGTGTGAAGAATATAAGGATAAATATCCACCTATCTTAGTAGTGATTCATGGGAGAGACACATACCAAAATAAGGGTCTAAATCAACAACCACTTTTTTTTATATCACTACTATTTGAGGTATATTATGTAGTACCATGGAAATATATTTGATCATCCCAACTGTCTTTATTGGAGTTCCATCTAGTTGTAGCACTCCTAAATTGGAACAAGTATATTCCATACCCATTTGTTCACATATTGCCTTTGGCATCATAGTAGTTGTTGCTCTGAAAACCACCATGTAATTATGCACAACCCAATCTTCCATACATAATAACATATAGAAAGGTGGAAACCTATTATTACCAACTATGGGAGCAGGTTTACCTTGTGCCAAATTAATTTTTGGTTGCTATTTATCTTTTGATCTGATAGACTTATATAATGCTCTTAGCAGGTCAATATTAGCATGTACTTTCATCATGTGGGTCGTTAAGAATCGAACACCAATAGTTTGACTCTAAAGAAGAGGTGGAAGGGCCATCCTCCTTATTACTATACATTATAGTAGGGTTTTCTCTATAATTACTAGTAAAAGGACCTTTATCGTTCACCATGTAGGGAAGTCTTCTAGGTTGGAAATTGCTTTGTACTTCTCTTCATGGTTATGATATCATTGGTTAAATTTTTCAATGTTGTCATGATATCATTCATACTAGCAACTTGAGGATTTGGAGAAGGTAATATTGGTATAGTGGGAGGTGTAGGTAGTGTAGGTGTTGGTAGTGTTGGAAATTTTGGTGCAGGCACTGGGGCTATATTAGGCAGATGAGTGATTGTCACTAGTGACTACTTTTCAAAGTTTATCTATGGAATTTTTGGAAAAAATTATCACAATCCACTTTGGTAGGACTCTTTTATGAGGTTAATTGTGTATTGATTGATATTTCAGTACTTAGTGATTATGCAATATTTGATGTTTTAATTAATAATATGATTCTACTGATATATTACTTGATTACAGGTTCAAGTATTCTCATAGGTGAAGATTGACCATCGAGAATGAGAAGACAAATGATGATGATGACAACTCTATGTAACATGGAATATTACCCTCATGTAGATGCATTGCATTTATTCATGCTCATACTTACACCATTCGACCATGATGTTTGATACTAGTCTCCTTGGAGTGGGTTTGTGGTAGTTGAGTCTATCTTAAAAATAGTTGCTCATTCAAGGATAAAACAATGGTGTAAGACATTTAGAATGCATGGTTTGCTTATATTATGCTAAATGGCTGATTTTGCATATGTAATATTATATTTTGTAATATTTTGTGAAAATAATTGATGCTTTTGTGAAAATATATTTGAAGAAATATGTTTTGTAAAAAGAAAAGCAAATTAATTACTTATGGCTTAATTAATCTAATTGCATGTTAGCCTAATAAATTTGGAAGGTTTTGGAATGTAATTAGATGAGTGGTGTTTGGTGTTAATTAGACCTAATGAAATATGATTAGTTGGATTAGGTTCTAGAGGAAGAAAATTTGAACCAAGAGGGTGGTCAATGTAGTCTTCATGTGGTCATTTTAGTCTCTTCTTAGATCCCTTATTTTGTTCTCTTTATAGCTTGATTATTGAATGAATAGCACCTCGAAGGTCTATATATAACTAGAAGATCTTAGTTGAACATGGAATAAGGAGGAGGAAATTTTTAGGCTACAAGGTTTAAGAATACCAACCCATCGAAATAACCAGGTTGGGTTTCCATGCCTTTAATTGTTTTTGTATGTGTTTTGATGAAATGAGAAAATTGAAATACTTTAGCCTTAAGGTATTTCTCTCACTTTTTGTTAATACATTGTGATTAATCTTGCTTCAGGAATGTTTGTAGTAAGAAATAATGTGAATCTATTATTTTAGATGCTTCCTTCTTCACTTTTAGAAGCCATGGATATTTTTGTCACTGACTTATATTAGTTTTAAAACCTGATTTCCTTAAAAAAAATTGTGGTTGTCCATAAGAAGTTGTAATAATATTAGTTAATACCTTTCACCCTATTAGAAAGGTTAAGCCATTTCTAGCCCTATTTCATCCATGTATTTAAGGTATATTAATTTTGACCCACCCAAAAGCATTAGGTATTAAAAAATGCTTGACTGTAGCTGACTTGTGCTAGCTTCAAATCATAGAATACATAAATGAATGTTTGGTGCCTTGTTGGGACATCTTTCAGTGGTTTTAGATGTGCTTGATTTAATAGATATTTGTTGTTTTGAGCCACCTTGAAAACTATATTTGATTCACTCACCTTAATCAATGGTCACAATCAGGTTTAACATGTAACAGGTGGAGGGATCACGTTTTACCATCCTATTGATTATTGTGGTAGGTTTAAAACAATCTTAATGATCATTTGTTAGAGTATCCGAGAGGTATAGAAACATCTATTCACTACCCCTGAGCTACCATCACACCTTGGACAACACATGGTGAGCTCTAGCAGAAGACTTTTATAGTCTTTTATGAGTATTATCCCACATGGGACATGCCCAAGTCAAAGTATGTTTTAAAGAGGGCTTAACTCCCATGTGCTTTCAACCATAAAATGGTGGTTGGGGATCAAGTAACTTGTTGGTCAAAAGGCACCAAATGGAGGTGTGTAGTATGATCTCACCACTGTTGACTCTATGAGCATTGACCAGACCTCATCCCTGCAATTGACATGTGGTTACTTGTGATTTGTTGATTTTTATGTGCTCATTAGGGCAGGTTTTAGATCCAAATTTTGTTTTATGTAGAATATATTATCCCACATTGTGGGTGTGAGAGGTCAACTATGGTTTAAAATGGAAGAAGCTTTCCTTAAATAATGGATACCACTTGGTGGTCAAGGGGACCATCGAGCGATGGCCACACCGCATCATATTCGAATGCAATTACTGCATGGACATGTAGCTTAAGACTTGTCCTTGCATGTGATTGACCTTTAGATATATGACTTAGTTGATCACTTGTTAAAGTTTGATTGGACTGAGTTGATGTTTAAACACACCCTTTATAATTAAAATTGATAATTAAGCCTTTATAATTAAGGTGACTATTTCTGGTTAATACCTTCTTGTTTTGCACCCCTAGGTTTGGAGGTTGCTAAGAAACATTAAACTAAATCATTACTTTTAAGGTGATTGTTTGTAGTAAATCCCATTCTTTTTATTATTTAACCCTTAAACCTTTGGAGTTTTTAAGCAACACCATGCTATTAAATAAAATGGTATAGCAAAATCAAAATTAAGGATAGATCAATCAAAAGTAAACCTTAGTTTGAAACTACAGGAGAACTTTTGGGGAAAATATGAATTCTATTTAGAAACAATTTTGTGGAAATTTTGAATGCTAGTTAGAATAATATTGTGGAAAAATTATATGTAAGTCATAAGACAAATTTTGGAAAAAATTGTCGTTTGAAACTATAGAACTTTTGTGGAAAATATGAAAGCTAACTAGAAACAATTTTGTGGAAAAATTGAATGCTAGTTAGGATAATTTTGTAGAAAAATTATATGGAAGTAATAAGATAAATTTTGAAAAAATTTGTAGTTTGAAACTATATAACTTTTGTGGAAAATTCTAACTAGAAATAATTTTATGGAAAAATTGAATGCTAGTTAGGATAATTTTGTGGAAAAATTATATGCAATTCATAAGATAAATTTTGGAAAAATTTGTAGTTTGAAACTATAGAACTTCTGTGGAAAGATGAATGCTAACTAGAAACAATTTTATGGAAAAATTATATGCAATTCATAAGACAAATTTTGGAAAAAAATGTAGTTTGAAACTATAGGAGAACTTTTGCAGAAAATATGAATGCTAACTAGAAATAATTTGTGAAAAAAATAAATGCAATTTATAAGACAAATTTTGGAAAAAATGTATGAATCATAGGAAATAAATTTGTGGAAAATTTGTATGATTCATAGGGAATAAATTTGAGGAAAATTTGTATGAAACTATAGGGAACAAATTTGTGAAAAATTTGTATGATTCATAGGAAACAAATTTGAGAAAAAATTGTATTGAACTATAGGGAAAAAATTTGTGAAAAATTTTAAAGAACACAAGCTTATACTGAGAGAGGGGGTGAACAGTATAGCATCCACTTTTTACTTTCTTTCCAAACCAATATCAATTAGTGTCCTTAATTTCAATATCCAAATATAGCAATGTGCATTAATGACATAGATAGCAATAGTAAGTAAGAGCACACACAATTGAGACACAATATTTAATATGGTTCCCCCAATGTGGGGTACTCCACAAGATAATCTCCTTATAATATTTCACAAATAAATAGGGATAATTATCCAATACAAATTATTACTTTGATCTGCTCAAATCTAGGCTATCCACTAATCTACTCAGCAAGGCAATCCACTAATCTACTCAGCTAGGCAATCCATAAATCTACTCAGGTAGGCAATCCATTGATCTCCTCAGGTAGGTAATCCTGATTTGCTCAAGTAGGCAATCCATTGATCTTCTCAGCAAGGCAATCCACTAATATACTTATCTAGGAAATCCACTAATTTGCTCAGGTAGGTAATCCTAATTTTCTTAGGTAGGAAATCCACTGATCTGCTCAGTAAGGCAATCCTGATCTGATCAAGTAGGCAATCCATTGATCTGCTCAACAAGGAAATTCACTGATCTGCTCATCTAGGTAATCCACTGATCTACTCAGCTAGGCAATCCACTAATCTACTTAGCAAGGCAATCTTGATCTACTTAGGTAAGCAATCCACTGATCTACTTCAGCAAGCTCACCAAGAACTTACTCAAAATCTACTCTAGCAAGCTCACCAAGAACTTGCTCAAAATCTGCTTCAACAAGCTCACCAAGAACTTACTCAAAATCTGCTCTAGCAAGCTCACCAAGAACTTGCTCAAATTTGCTCTAGCAATCTCACCAAGAACTTGCTCAAAATCTACTCTAGCAAGCTCACCAAGAACTTGCTCAAATATGCTCTAGCAATCTCACCAAGAACTTGCTCAAATCTTCTCAGCAAGCTCACCAAGAACTTGCTCAAAATTTGTCCACAAATCTATCCAAATGCCTTCTTAAAGGCTCAATCAATCATGCACAAATCTGCCACAAATCTATCCATAAATCTATCCAAAATCCTTCTCAAAGGCTCAATCAATCATGCACAAAAGCTACCACAAATCTATACATAAATCTATCCTAAAATTCTTCTCAAAGGCTCAATTAATCATGCACAAAATCTTCCACAAATATATCTAGAAATCTATCCCAAAAGCCTTCTCAAAGGCTCAATCAATCATGCTCAAGTAGCACTCAAATCTCATCTACAAATCTATGAATACAAGGCTCAATGATGAACTCAACAATGAATGGCAATGCACTCTACAATGGATGGCAACAATTATCCACAATGATCTCAACTCAAGTTAGAATATAGAATAGTTTGTTTCATGGAACTTGAACAACCACTTCACGCATTCACTTGACTAGGGTCAAAAAACTCTACTCAACCAATCATAACAAGGAATAACTCTCTCACAATCCCTAGTCCAAGCATGTATCAACCAACTCAAAATGTTTCCAACAATGCTTAACCACAAATCTCACATAACAATGATACTCATGTTCTCCTCTAACTCAATTTCAAGTTCTTTGTACAATCAATGGGCTTCAAAAATAATGCTTATAAAACATTCTTCATATAACAATGATAATCATGTTCTTCTCAAACCCTATCTCAGGTTTTTCACACAACTAATGGCTTCAACAACAATGCTTATAAAACAAGGTTTAAACACAACTCTCAAACTAGAAAACCTTGAAGCATTCAACCAACTACTTTCGAAAAGGAAACCACAATCAATCCTTTTCTCTCCAATGATATTTCAAAAATCAACCACCATAAACAAAGTCAATGGAGAATATTGCTCATACCTTTTGATGCCTTATTAGTTGTCCACTAAATTTGCCACACTCAACAAACTTTCTTTTTCAACTTTCAATAATGGTTAGGGATCATGATTAATAACACAACAACAATATCCAAATAACACCTTATTACTCCTACTCAATAAAATACATCATGTCCCCTCATGAAATAATTAATCCTCTTTGAAAAAGAACAAAGCAACCTTCACTTTTGAACCTCTTTATAAAATCAAAAATATCTCTTTACACACACCTTATTTCTCCCTCTAAGCAAGTTAATCAAATAGCCCTCGAAATAATCTTTCCAATGATATATAATATGATATACTTCAAAAAAGAAAATCGCCAGAAATCTCTTTTTTTCTTAAGGTGCATCATAACCCTTATTTCTCCTAGGGCAACTTTAGAAAAATAAAATATTAAAAAATATTAACTTGCCTTTGTCCTTGACGGGATTCGATCTCTTGATGCCTCCTTGCTTAGTGCCTTAACCGTGGCCAAGCCACCATTGGGCCACATGCCCTCACGTGTTCAAAGGGGCACGAACCAAAATAAATACCTCAGTATTTTGTGCCCTTCAAAAACTCAAAAATGCTTCAAGCGTTTCAACACAACAAGCATCCCCGGCATGACTCGATCGCGAGACCTCCTACTTCTTACACAGCACATGAACCACTAGGCCAAAGGTGCCTATGCGTTTGGTTATCCTCCACGAATGATTCTTCAATGGACCCAAATTTCGTAAACCCTTCACACGCCTCTTTACACACGCTTCAACACACATGCTCTTTTCGCATTACATTATCAATTCAAATGCATTTGAAAATCGAGGACAAGAATTTATCAAGGATTTTGGTGGCATATATATATATGCCTTTCCTCCTTTCTTTAGACGTCGGCGCTATAATTTTATTTTTAATTTTAAAATTTAAACTAAATATTTAAAATTAAATATCTCCATCACCAGGGCACCTTTTTCGATGAAACAAAAATCCAACCTAGGTTTTAAGAAAAACCCATTTCAAATCTGCCATCCATATTTTTAAATAAAACCTTTTATTTTTCCTGCCTTGGTTTTCACAAAAACCCTGTATATATCCATGCTCTCCAAAATATCATAAATGATATTTTATGAAGTGCTTTTGCCACCAAAACTCAAATTTGATCCATGTGACATCAATGACAACATAAAATAACTCAAATTTCCAACAATATTCCCCTTTGTCATTGATGGCAACACCTCTAATTCAAATCACCACAATCATTGCAAAAACCATCTCCGAGAATCAAAGCTGCTCCCCCTGACTCAATACTCTCTATGGAGGCTGCTCCCCCTAACTCAATACTATCTTTGGAGGCTACTCCCCTAACTCAATACTCTCTTTGAAGGCTGCTCCCCCTAACTCAATGCTCTCTTTAGAGGCTGCTCCCCCTAACTTAAATATCTCCCTCTTTGACATCAATGGCAAAAGGGACACCTATGGGGCTAAAAGATATGAATCTTAAACATAGCCCCCTCACCACTTTCTCTCTTGAGGTGATTAATTTTGGTGTGCGAGTACTTTTACTCCCATATTACATTTTTTCTTTCCTCTATCAACTTCCTTCCATATTTTTTTGATATCCTTTTCTTGATGAATTACTTGATCTTCTTGTCTTGTGTAGACACCAAAATCTAGGCATTTACAATTCACCGCATAATTTTGCATGATAAAATATATGCCTAGGTCTAAACTTAGGTATATTAATTCATGTACACTTCACCCACATTGCACACCACAATTCTACATAATAATATATGCCTAAGTCTAAACTTAGGCATAAAAATCCTGCACATTATCCTATTTTCCAGATTTTAATAAATCTGGAAAATCCCCCTAGGATACCCTGCCTACCCATTAGACATGTGTCCTAGCCACCTCACTACCCCACCTTGCCACATCTCATACACCCTTGTCCCCTTTGTCCCTTCACATGGGACAACCCTTACACCTCACTCCACTTGCACCCACATCACCCCAGTTAAGTGAGACACCCTGGGTGACTCACTCTGATTGCCCCCTCCATTTGGCAGCCCAGGATTGCCACTTGGCAGCCCTGGCTTGCCACCTCTCATTTCCCTCCAAAACCCAAAATTACCTATAAAAGCAACACCATTCCATCAAGCAAAGGAGGCTGGAAAATACATCGTTACACTGTCAAAATCATTGCAGGGAATCACCAACGATCATGGAGTTCGAGACATCGAGGTCCCGGATCTGAGTTTCAAGGTTTTCTACCATCTCTGCACAATCGCGCATCCACGGTTACATAGTCCCAACCACAGTCCCACGGTTTCTAAACCACATATCCATAGTTACACAGTCACAACCATAATCCCACGGTTTCTAAACCGCACACCCGCGGTTACACAGTCACAACCGCGGACCCGCGGTTCTACAAAAACTACCAAACTTATTTTGGCCATATCTCCCTCATCCGGACTCGGATTGAGCTAAAATTTTGAGGGTAGGTTCCTGACATCCTCTAGAACATCTCCACAAATTTTTAGGACATTTGGAGTAGTATAGATTAGTAAGTTATTCATTTGTTAGCAAGGCATTTTTAGTTTAGTTTCTATGTTTTCTGCAAGCATTTCTTCAAGGGTTTTTATTTGTACTTGTTTCTAATCATGTATACAGGTGCTACTAACCCTTGTTTGACTTCCATGTGTGTAGGAGGTAGGTATTTGAAGAGCTATTGAAGCTAGGAGTGGTCCCTACATTGGATACCAAAGCCCACTCACCAATTGGATTGGAGCAAAAGAAGACCGAAGACATCCCCTTTCGTTGATGTGCCAAAGAAGCCTCATTTCTTTGGCCTTGTTTGTAATATCATGAAGCAAGCAAGCATTGTAATCTTACCCCTCATACTTTGGGGCAAATCATTATAAAATAAAATGAGGCCAAGGCTCTTGTGTATTTGAATATAAATTTAATACAAAAATTATTCCATTGCAATCGCTTGTGTCTTCATTATTATTTGCTTGGTGTTGTCTTCTTTTGCTTACAAAATGGCGATCATGGTGGGACCTCCCAAGGGTTCCATTTTGTTTTGCCTTGCTTCTTTTTAATTTTACTGATCTCTATTTGCATGCACAGGTGTCAAGAATTCGAAACACGTGAGAATTTTATTTTGAATTGTTTAACCTGTTACTGTGGAACCGCGCATCCGTGGTTTACCTCTTGAGGAAACGCACATCCGTGGTTGTTGTCTATGGAAACACGGACCGACGGTTGAAAGTTGGAAGGAACATCGAAAGGAACACAGGTCTGTACCCTGTTTCATATTTTTAATTTTTCCTTCAGTTCTGGTTTTAGGCAGCATTTAAGTAGATTAAGGGTTTCAGTTCTGTATGCCAATGCTTGCATTTAGGTCTTAGGATAGAAAAATCTACTTAAATATTGCATTCATACACATAATAACAAAGCAAAATAAATGAGGATCTGCATATGCACAGTAGGGAATAATCATCTTGCATGTACCAGGTTAGAAATAACTTAGGTATTTCTTTTTTGGGGTTTGGGCTTGTATTCGGCTTTGTTCTATTGACAGAAAGGACCCATGCACCCATGGTTGGGATCTCCCAAATGCGCACATGCGGTTGGCAAACCGTGTACCCATGGTTTACTAGAACTAACCGCCCACCCACGGTTAGCCCTGTTAAATAGAATTTGGTCGAATCTTACCTAAAGTTGCAATTTTTGTCCCTGATCTTATTTTATCTGCTATTCTCTGTTTTCCTCATTTTTTGCATTAGGCATAAAAATAGAATTGCATGTTAGATTTGCATCACACAATAGAAAACAAAACCTTCACACACACATGTATCATCAAAATATTGGTCAGGTTGGATTTCATCACCAACCCCCAAAAAAACACACACAAAAACACACCATGATGCAAATCCAAAAACTTAGTGCAAACTAGGGTCAAACACTTTGTATGTTTATTTGCTTGGCATTTTGTATTGCATTGTACTTTATTTTTCATTCACATAGATTGCATATTAGCGTATGGTAGTAACTCGTAGTCAAGCAAGAAAATTAGCATTGATACAGAGTCAGTGGTCCTCCCCCATGGCAACCCAGTCTAGTGAGGCCCCTAACACTTCGGTGCTAGGGCAAGTCAACATGCCCTCTACTATGTACCAAAGCCTAAATGTAGGACCCTCTAGTGGTGCCCCCATTTTAGACATAGATATTATGCATAGGGCTACTCACACCGCTATTCTCGAGACTCCTAGGAGTGAACCACCTACCATAACTGATGATCGTGTCACACTTGTAGACATGGATGCAGTTAGGATGTACTTGAGTGCAGCTAGAAGGGTTTTTCCATTGCTACCACCGCTTACCATTCCACCCCATACCATCCCATCATTCCATCAGGAAGTCACCTTCCCACACCCACAACAGTCTAGCCAAGCCTTTGCAAATCCACTTTTTGAGCACATTGCTACCACCATAGCCCATACCCATCCATCATCATCTAATCAACCTCCCATCATCATACCAAATCAACAAGTCATTTGCACAAACCCCCTTTATGAAGCACCCATTAGTGTTGTTTCATAAATTCCTGTGTCCATTCCATCCATAGCACCCATAAGCACCATGGTCCATAACCCCTCTCCTTCAGTAGCAATGCAATTTTCCACTTACCCACCATCAACATCCCATCAACCCCCCACCTTCTTCACCCAAGATCCATCTTGGGTGTTGCGTCCCCCAACTATAACCATACCCACACATCCAATCAATCACATGTATGGTGCTTCATCAACACAACACACCATCATTCCACCTTCTCCTCATCAACAACAACCATTTCACCAATGCACTATGCTCATTTTACAACAAATCTTGAACCGCCTCACAAGCATTGAGCTACAATTGAGTCATCAACAACTTCATCAAAATCACCCACCTCAACAACCTCATCAACCTCACCCACCTCAACAACCTCATCAACCTCGTCCACATGGCCAATCTCATCCAAATCATCAGCCCCGTACTTGGACCCCTCTATTTGAGCCCATGTCAATCATCTTTCAAAAGTTGCAGGATGCAAAAATAATCATTTTACTTGACATACGTCCTGCAGATACCAAAATACATAAACCTAGATCGTATAGGGAAGACCGTTATTGTCTCTATCATCGACAAGTGGGCCATGACATCAATGATTGCAAAGCCTTTAAAAATGTGGTCCAAGATCTTATCAACAAGGGAGTCTTTTCTAGTGAAAGTCCACTCATCGCATCCGATCAAAACCCTGGTAGTCAACAGAACCATTGTGGGGATACTCAAGGCATCACACCTTCCCCATGCTCACCAAACACAAACCATTGTGGGAATACTCAAGGCACCACACCTTCCCCAAGCTCACCAAGCACAAAATATTGTGGGGATACTCAAGGCATCACACCCTCCCCATGCTCACCAAACACAAAAAAAATTGGTGATGATTAAGGTACAACACCTAAAAAAAAAAAAAAAATTCAAAAACCTCAAAATTACAAAAAAATCAAAAAAAAAAAAAAATTCCAATATCGAAAACAAAATTTGAAAAAAAACTTAGAAGACAAGTTTATTTGATTTGTGTGTTATTCATTTGTATTTCCACCACATTTTCACACACATACCTTCACATTCGCCACCTCATTTCACTTGAACCACCTTCCACATTCATATCAAAATTCAAAATGCAAAAAAAAAATCAAATCAAAATGCTCCAAAGGAATAAAACCCCTTTGGTCAATTCAAATCAAAAGGCTCCAAAGGAACCAAATCCCTTTGGTCAAATCAAATCAAAAGGCTCCAAAGGAACAAAATCCCTTTGGTCAAATCAAATCAAAAGGCTCCAAAGGAACCAAATCCTTTGGTCAAATCAAATCAAAAGGCTCCAAAGGAACCAAACCCTTTGGTCAAATCAAATCAAAAGGCTCCAAAGGAACAAAATCCCTTTGGTCAAATCAAATCAAAAGGCTCCAAAGGAACCAAATCCCTTTGGTCAAATTCATTTCAAAATGTTCCAAAAGAACCACACCCCTTTGGTCAATTCAAAAAGTCCCCAAAGGAACCTAACCCCTTTGGTCAAATTTCATTTCAAAATGCTCCAAGGGTGCCTACATCCCGCTTGGTCAACCTAAAATGCTCCTAGGTGGTCAAAAACTGTCTAGGTCAACCAAAAAGCCCCAAAGGCATCCATAAGCCCTTTGGTCCCCCCAAATGCCCCAATGGCCCCAAATAAGCCCGTTGGTCACATGTACATACATATATAAAAATACAAAAACATTGCATCGCATTGCATTTCAAAAATCATCAAAACATCAAAATACAAAAACATTGCATCGCATTGCATTTTTCATACATATAAATCAATCAAAAATTCAAAAACATTATCAAAATATCAAAAATCCAAAAAAATCGCATCAAATCACATTGCATCCCATTGCATTCTATCATCGCTTGCATTTAGACATACTCATCATTAGCACTTTACATTTTTAGAGTTGCTCATACGTGTCTAGCACCATGATGGTACACCACTTACCGTTCAAAATCAATGTAGTGAAAGTAATCATAGTTCAATGTTATACTTATCATTTCCACCCACATTTTTTTACATTCCATATTTGTGTCCACCGCTTCACCTAATCATTTGTTGTAGAATGTCATTAGGGGTTTTGGTCACTCAACCATTTCTAGCTTCTCTTCAGGTTTCGTAGAAAACTATCTTGATTTTTAGGAGGTAGAGTCTTGCTTAGATTATGCCTTGTGTACATCATATCCCAAACACATTTTAACATTAACAATCCAAGTTTTGCACAAAGACAGATGAAATCCGTGAAGTGGTCTAGGTTACCTTATGCGAAAAGGTCATCTTGCTCATCCCCCTGTGCGAATGGTTCAAGAATGTTGAGAGTTGGCAAAAGGACAAGCATCTTCCCTACCCAATTCCCCAAAATAAACAGTGGTTTTCACCACTATCGAAATCCCAAATTCTCAAAAAGTTGCAAACATCAAAAAATTGCAAAAGTCAAAGTACAAACTCCAAAGTTAGACATCAAAACCCTCAAAGTGCACACATCAAAAAGCACAAGAAATAGTGATCCCCATCACTCAAAATTCAAATCCCTTGCTCAAGAAAAAAAAAAACTCAAAATAAACAGTGATTATTGTCACTAAAAAAAAAGAGAAAAATAAACAGTGATTTTTATCACTATATATGAGAGCAAGTATCCCAATAAAATTGAAGAAAATAAGGGAGTCGAACTTGAATCCCTGGAACTCTCAGCATTTGGAAAACCATAAGGTGATCCTCAGTACAGGTTTGGTTGATAGCCTACTTGGCACTGGCGGTATCCTTACGCATGATGATATGTCTATCACATTAGCTTCGATGTGTGTGTAGACCAATGTTTGCATGTGGACGAGCTAGCTTTGGTAACCTAGATTGCCTAGTGGTCTAGTCATACTTAGTACAAAACCTAGGATGGTGGCATTCATTTGGTGATCCTCAGTACAGGTTTGGTTGAGAGCCTGCTTGGCACTAGTGGTATCCTTATGCATCTCACAGGAATGAACTCACTTGCACACACAGGGATATGATGTACCTTGGTCGTCATAGCAAGATTCATACCTTGTCAAAAAGTCTTGAAAAGTCAGTATACAAACATTGATCAAAACAGCTAGAATGTTTGAGTCTCATAAAAACCTCACCTATATTCATTGCACATCTCATTTCATTTAATCCATTTTACAAAATCGCAATAATGGTCTCAAATTTCCATTTACAAAAACAATACAAAAAAAAAAAGCAAAAAAAAAAAGAACAACGATCAATAAAGAAACACCATTCATTCAAATAGTTCAAAAATCTCTTTGAACAAGATAATAAAAAATATAAAAAAAAAAATTATTATAATAAAAACCATTAAAACAAAATCTATAAAAAAAAAAAATTCATTCAAATGGTTCAAAATTCTCTTTGAACATAGATAAATAAAGCAACACCATTCATTCAAAATGGTTCAAAATCTCTTTGAACAACAATCAATAAAGCAACACAATTCATTCAAATGATTCAAAAATCTCTTTGAACAATGATTAATAAAGCAACACCCTTCATTCATTTGCATTCATTCATAACATATTCATTTCATAACATGTACAAAAAAAATAATAATTTGAACAATCAATCATTACACATATACATAAACAATCACAAAACAACTTGGGGGAGTTCAAGGTCTCACACCTTCCCCATCAATCACATCAAATAATCAATCAAACAACTTGGGGGACTCAAGGTCTCACACCTACCCCAACAATCACATTAAACATTAACATTTCAAATAATCAAATTCAAAAAGCTCCAATGGAATCAAATCCTTTGGTCACATTCAAAAAAAATCCAAAGGTAACACAATTTTTTGGTCAAATTCAATCTAACAAGGCTTTAAAATGAAATGCTATAATTCAACTCCCTAAGAAAGCCATGTGGGACTGCTCCATGGGATAGAGATGCATTTTCTTCTTTCACTCACCTTAAGTGATCCTTGTATCTAGTGATTTACTCTAGCACCCTAGCGGTTGTAGGATTGGCTATCCATACAAGGTTGGAGGAGTAGATTATCATAAGGAAATTATCATTAACACAATTCAAAAATCCCAAAGGCATAAATCCTTTGGTCAAATCAATCCAAAATGCTCCAAAGGTACTCAAATTCCTTTGGTCAAAAAAAAAATCAATCATCAAAACATAAAAACAAAAAAACATCTTGTGCTTTCTTTCCATTTCAAAAACATCAAACACCAAAAACATTTCCATACATCTTTTGTCTTACAAAACCATAAAACAACAAAAACATTGCCATGAATATTTTGTCATATAAAACATAAAACACCAAAAACATTTCCATGCATCTTTTGTCATACAAAAACAAAACAAAAACACAAAACAATCATGCATTCTCAAAAAAAAAAACAAAAAAACAAAGAAAAACTCCAAAGATATCTCAATTCCTTTGGTCAAAAACAAATTCAACAAGCTCTTGAAAGAATAGAAGTGTTCTCATCTCAACTCCCTAAGAAGGCCATGAGGTTGGATTGCTCCAAGGGATAGAGGTGTACATTTCCTTCTTCCACTTAGCCTCAAGTGATCCTCGTATATAGTAACTTATCCTATATACTTAGCGGTTGCAGCGACTAGCAATCCATGCAATCCGGTAGGATGGATAAATTACCATAAGGCCCTTGAAAAGTGATTCACCTCATGCAAAAACTGAATTGTTATCATCTCAATTCCCTAAGAAAGCCATACGACTGGACTGCTCCAAGGGATAGAAGTGCACAATTATCAACAAAGGTCAAAATCACAGTTGAAACAAAAACAAAAACATTTATTTCATTCCAACCATTATCATTTGTTTCATTGCTTTCATCATTTCATATCTTCTCCATCGAATCATCGCTTGAAGGGAAAGACAAAATCAACAAATTCAGTTTCATAATCAAAGTCAACACCCAAACACTTAATCATGCAAATTACGCTCATTAAAAATGAGCATATTTTCCATGATTGGGGCAACACAAATTGACTTTTATTTGTGATCATCTTACACAACTCCTCTTCAAATGCAAATGGCTACAAAAACATTGTAAAACCCTCCAAATAATCATCTCATATCATCATCATCTCAAGTGAACCTTCTACCTAGTGATTTACTCTAGACACCTGGCGGTTGCAGCGATTGGTTGTCCATGCAATCTGGTAGGATGAATAAATTACCATAAGGACACTTATTCAAAATCATTTCATATCATCATGTTTGAAATCAAATCAAGTTGATCCTTCAATTTTTGAGTGACTTGCATTCAAGCAGATTTGTCCAAGGTTGTCATTGACGCCTACTCCATGGGGTTACAAAACATGGAAAACTTATACTTCATCATTTGCATTAAGGAATTGCTAACAGTCACTAGGACAATGAGCTCCTAGGGTGATTGGTTCCTTTACTTCATCATCTTGCATGTCAATCAAACCAAAAGGTAAATTTACGACAACATAAGTCCACCTCAAACTTGGGGCATCCAACTTGATATTGATTTCCAATATTTATATCAATCACATCATGCATTTCCACAAAAATCATCATCATCATCATCATCACATCATATAGTGAACCTTGTATTAGTGGATTACCCTATAAACCTAGCGGTTGCAGCGACTAGCAATCCATGCAATCCGATCGGATGGGTAGTTCACCATAAGGAAACTCATTCAAACATTCAACATCAAATCACTATGGCATTAAATCAGTTAGGTCCCTAAATATTGGAGCTTAGATGTGTCCAAAACAGATTTGCACAAGGTTATCCTTCAACCCCTTCCATTGGGTCAAAAGCGAAAAACAACCAAACACAATTTGGTAATAATCAGAAATCACTTGAGTATCAAATTCCCGAATGACTGGTTCCTTGAACCCATCATTTGGAAGGAATTGCTAAAGTCATAGTGGAACAAGAACTCTAAATGTGGTCAAATATTTTACCACATATTTTGCACATCAACGAAACCAAAGGTAAATTTGTAAGAACACAAATAATACCAAACTTGGAGCA
Source organism: Wollemia nobilis (assembly GCA_028583015.1). Classification (NCBI taxonomy): domain Eukaryota; kingdom Viridiplantae; phylum Streptophyta; class Pinopsida; order Araucariales; family Araucariaceae; genus Wollemia; species Wollemia nobilis. Next base: position 43,463,193 of record JAQPPZ010016981.1, on the reverse strand, counting down.
TCAAATTGATCAAAATGTCATACATTTGCATACACAATTCACCTCATGCAATCATCCACCACCTTCTTCATCCACATTTGGTCAATTGGCTCATGGGTTTCATCCTTTACCCATTCACCAATTGAGGGGGTAAGCAAACAAATCAAAATTTTCAAAAGTCATTCATTCTTGTGCGTCGAGAAGATTTGAGTCCATTCATCCAATAAAGACAGGTGTCATTTGTTTTTGCACCGCATTGTATTTCATGCAACACGGTACAAAAAGGGGCATCTGTAGACACCAAAATCTAGGCATTTACAATTCACCGCATAATTTTGCATGATAAAATATATGCCTAGGTCTAAACTTAGGTATATTAATTCATGTACACTTCACCCACATTGCACACCACAATTCTACATAATAATATATGCCTAAGTCTAAACTTAGGCATAAAAATCCTGCACATTATCCTATTTTCCAGATTTTAATAAATCTGGAAAATCCCCCTAGGATACCCTGCCTACCCATTAGACATGTGTCCTAGCCACCTCACTACCCCACCTTGCCACATCTCATACACCCTTGTCCCCTTTGTCCCTTCACATGGGACAACCCTTACACCTCACTCCACTTGCACCCACATCACCCCAGTTAAGTGAGACACCCTGGGTGACTCACTCTGATTGCCCCCTCCATTTGGCAGCCCAGGATTGCCACTTGGCAGCCCTGGCTTGCCACCTCTCATTTCCCTCCAAAACCCAAAATTGCCTATAAAAGCAACACCATTCCATCAAGCAAAGGGGGCTGGAAAATACGTCGTTACGCTATCAAAATCATTGCAAGGAATCACCAACGATCATGGAGTTCGAGCCATCGAGGTCCTCGATCTGAGTTTTCAAGGTTTTCTGCCATCTCTGCACAATCATGCATCCACGGTTACATAGTCCCAACCATAGTCCCACATTTTCTAAACCGCATACCCATGGTTACACAATCACAACCACAATCCCACGGTTTCTAAACCGCACACCCGCGGTTACACAGTCACAACTACGGACCCGCGGTTCTGCAGAAACTGCCAAACTTGTTTTGGCCATATCTCCCTCATCCGGACTCGGATCGAGCTAAAATTTTGAGGGTAGGTTCCTGACATCCCCTAGAACATCTCCACCAATTTTCAGGCATTTGGAGCAGTAGAGATCAGTAAGTTATTCATTTGTTAGCAAGGCATTTTTAATTACTATTTCTATGTTTCCTGCAAGCATTTCTTTCAAGGGTTTTTATTTGCATTTGTTTCTAATCATTTATACAGGTGCTACTAACCCTTTTTTGACTTCCATGTGTGCAGGAGATAGGTATTTGAAGAGCTATTGAAGCTAGGAGTGGTCCCTACATTGGATACCAAAGCCCACTCACCAATTGGATTGGAGCAAAAGAAGACCAAAGACACCCCCTTTCATTGATGTGCCAAAGAAGCCTCACTTCTTTGGCCTTGTTTGTAATATCATGAAGCAAGCAAGCATTGTAATCTGACCCCTCATGCTTTGGGGTAAATCATTGTAAAATAAAAGGAGGCCAAGGCTCCTGTGTATTTGAATATAAATTTAATACAAAAATTATTCTACTACAATCGCTTGTGTCTTCATTATTATCTGCTTGGTGTTGTCTTATTTTGCTTACATATTGAACCTGTTTGAACTTCTTGCCTTGAAACTGCTTGACCTTATTGTCTTAAACTTATTTGGAATTGAGTCCTACACCATTTTGCAATGTCCAACGTTATTGCAATTAAAACACTTGATATTGTAGCCTTTGGATGGTGCCCATATCCTGAATTATTTCTTGAAATAATTTCCATATCCATTCCTTTCCTGAACCCTGTATTATGAAATTTTGTTTTCATAATCATTATGACCATGACTTCTAAATTATGTAGCTCTAAATCCAAAACCATGTTGCTCATTTTATTTGCACTGAGATGCTTTATGACCAATCCTGTTGCATGAGAAGAAATGTCCCTGAAAACCATACCTTCTTCCTTTGAAGTTCCTTCTAGAAAAATCAAACTTCTTTGATCCATAGACCTTGCAGTGTATAGCCCTGTGTCCAAATCTATTACAAGAAAAATAATATCCTTGAAAAGCCCTTTGTTCATGCCTTGGTTCCTCATACCTTTCTTGACCATTATCCTTGTGATCATTTTTTACTTGTGCATTGTATCCTTGAACCTTCTTTGTAGTGTCTAAATCCTCTTCCTTAATTTCTTCCTTGCTTTCCTTTTCAAGAATTTCTTTTCCTTTTAAACTTGATTCACCTATCTCAAAATAAGATCCAAATTGATTTTTTGGAGCCATAGGAACTTTGGAACTTTCTTCATAACACTTAGGTGCTTCCTTGCTTTCATCTTTTAGAACTTCCTTTCCTTTTGAGTGTGATTCCCCAAGAAATATGAGACCTTTGGTGCTTTGGAACCTTCCTCTTCTTTCTCTTCATTTGTTTCAAATAGCAAATTGGCATCCATATTTATTGTCTCTGAAATATATGTTTCCTTCTTAGTGAAAATATCTTGACCTTTTGATTCATGTGATGGATCAAACTTCTCACGTATGGAACATCTCAATTCTTTTAGATTCTCCTTAACCTCTTGTAGTTGCTCATGGATATCATTGAAGTCTTCCTTTAGATCAATTGAGACATCTGTCTTTCTTACAATATTCTCTTGTTTAACTTCTTCTATTTGGAGTGAATGTTCTTCTTCTACTTATTTTATCCCATAGAAAAATCCTTCTTCATCTTCACTATCACTAAGATCATTATAATATTCTATAGCAAACAAACTCTCATGATTTCTTTGACCATGCATGTTTCCTTGATGTGTCATCTCATATTCACTATCACTGAATCCATTGTAATATCTCGATCTGTGATCTCTTTGACCACACACAAAGCACTATTCTCTTTCACCTTCTATTCCTAGGAATATATGTTCTTCCTTTTCATCATATGACTTGTCTCTATCACTGTGATCTGAGCTATCACTTGCTTCTTCAATGTAGAAAGTTTTCTTTGTCCTACAAAAACTTTTCTTCTTCTCATACCTGCTTTGCTTGTATCTATCATCTTTGTCATGCTTATGCTTTCCATATTCTTTTCTTCTGTGACCCTATTTTTCATCATCACTATTTTCTTCATGTGGACACTTGTTTGCATAGTGACCAAAATCACCACACTTGTAGCATTTGAATTTCTTCATATCTCTATAATTCCTTGAGTCCTTTTTCCTTTTGATGAAGTTAGCTTCCTCATCATTATCTAAATCTCTATCTGTCTCTGGAATTTTCCCTTTCTTTTTCTCTGAAGCCTTGAATGCAATTTCTTTTATTGGAACCTAATGCTTACTTATCCTCATCTCATAAGTTGTGAGAGTTCCTTGTAGTTCTTCCATTGTTAGCTTGTTGATATCCATTGTTTCTTCTATTTCTGAAACCTTTACATCATACTTCATGGGAAGTGATCTCAAAACCTTTTGAGTAACTTCTGATTCTTTCATCTCAAATCCTAGACCTCTCATGGTGTTAGTAATCTCATCAACTCGAAGTAAAAACTTTGCTATATCTTCAGAATCTTCCATTTTCAATTCCTCAAATATTTTTCTATGAGTTTGTAGTTTTTCCAACTTTACCTTGGAATCTCCTTCATAGGTATTCCGCAACTTGGTCCACATTTCATTAGCTGAATTACATACCATGACCTTTGCAAAATTTATCTCACGTAGCCCACTCAAAATATAATTCATTGCCCTTGCATTGATCTCAACCAATTTTTTGATAGTCTTATCTACCTCGGGATCACCTTCAACCTTATACTCTTTTTCAACCATCTGCCATACCTCATATCCTTGTGATATCAAGTAGTTCTTCATTCTCATGCTCCAGAAAGCATAATTGTTACCGTCAAAAAATGGAGCCTTATTTGTAGATGATCCATTCTGTGAAGCCATCTGTGTTCTTGTAGAATTTACCCTCAAGTTGTTAGCCTTTTCAAAGGAACCCACTCTGATACCAATTGAAGAACACAAGCTTATACTGAGAGGGGGGTGAACAATATAGCACCCACTTTTTACTTTCTTTCCAAACCAATATCAATTAGTGTCCTTAATTGCAATATCCAAATATAGCAATGTGCATTAATGACATAGATAGCAATAGTAAGCAAGAGCATAAATCACCACACACAATTGAGACACAAGATTTAACGTGGTTCCCCCAATGTGGGGTACTCCACAAGATAATATCCTTATAATATTTCACAAAGAAATAGGGATCCTTATCCCAATACAAATGATTACTTTGATCTTCTCAAAGTTAGGCTATCCACTAATCTGCTCAGTAAGGTAATCCATTGATCTGCTCAACTAGGCAATCCATTGATCTGCTCAGGTAGGTAATCCACTAATCTTCTTAGGTAGGTAATCTTTATCTACTCAGGTAGGCAATCCACTGATCTGCTCAACAAGGCAATTCATTGATTTGCTCAACAAGTCAATTCACTAATTTGCTCAACTAGGCAATCCACTGATCTGCTCAGGTATGCAATCCTAATTTGCTCAGGTAGAAAATCCACTGATCTGCTCAGTAAGGCAATCCTGATATACTCAGGTAGGCAATCCACTGATCTTCTCAGTAAGGTAATTTACTAATCTACTCAACTAGGCAATCCACTGATCTTCTCAGCTAGGCAATCCATTGATCTGCTCAACAAGGCAATCTTGATCTACTCAGGTAGGCAATCCACTGATCTGCTTCAGCAAGCTCACCAAGAACTTACTCAAAATCTTCTCTAGCAAGCTCACCAAGAACTTGCTCAAAATCTACTCTAGAAAGCTCACCAAGAACTTACTCAAAATCTACTCTAGCAAGCTCACCAAGAACTTGCTCAAATTTGCTCTAGCAAGCTCACTAAGAACTTGCTCAAAATCTGCTCTAGAAAGCTCACCAAGAACTTGCTCAAATCTGCTCTAACAAGCTCACCAAGAACTTGCTCAAATATGCTCAATAAGCTCACCAATAACTTGCTCAAAATCTATCCACAAATCTATCCAAAAGCCTTCTCAAAGGCTCAATAAATCATGCACAAAAGCTGCCACAAATCTGTCCAGAAATCTATCCAAAAGCCTTCTCAAAGGCTCAATAAATCATGCATAAAAGTTGCCATAAATCTATCCCAAAAGCCTTCTCAAAGGCTCAATCAATCATGCACAAAAGCTGCCACAAATATGTCCAAAAATATATCCCAAAAGCCTTCTCAAAGGCTCAATCAATCATGCTCAAGTAGCACTCAAATATCATCCACAAATATATGAAGGCAAGGCTCAATGATGAACTCAACAATGAATGGCAATGCACTCTACAATGGATGACAATAATGATCCACAATGATCTCAACTCAAATCAGAATATAGAATAGTTTGTTTCATGGAACTTGAACAACCACTTCACTCATTCACTTGACTAGGCTCAAACAACTCTACTCAACCAATCACAACAAGGAACAACTCTTTCTCACAATCCCTAGTCCAAGCATGTATCAACCAACTCAAAATATTTCCAACAATGCTTAACCACAAATCTCACATAACAATGATACTCATGTTCTCCTCTAACTCAAGTTCAAGTTCTTTTTACAATCAATGGGCTTCAACAACAATGCTTATAAAACATTCTTCACATAACAATGATACTCATGTTCTTCTCAAACCCTATCTCAGGTTTTTCACACAACTAATGGCTTCAACAACAATGCTTATAAAACAAGGTTTAAACACAACTCTCAAACCAGAAAACCTTGAAGCATTCAACCAACCACTTTCGAAAAGGAAACCACAATCAATCCTTTTCTCTCCAATGATATTTCAGAAATCAACCACCATAAACAAAGTCAATGGAGAATATTGCTCATACCTTTTTGATGCCTTATTAGTTGTCCACTAAATCTGCCACACTCAACAAACTTTCTTTTTCAACTTTCAATAAGGGTTAGGGATCATGATTAATAACACAACAATAATATCCAAATAACACCTTATTACTCCTACTCAATAAAATACATCATGTCCCCTCATGAAATAATTAATCCTCTTTGAAAAAGAACAAAGCAACCTTCACTTTTGAACCTCTTTACAAAATCAGAAATATCTCTTTACACACACCTTATTTCTCCCTCTAAGCAAGTTAATCAAATAGCCCTTGAAATAAGCTTTCCAACGATATATAATATGATATACTTCCAAAAAGAAAATCACTAGAAATCTCTTTTTTCTTAAGGTGCATCATAACCCTTATTTCTCCTAGGGCAACTTTAGAAAAATAAAATATTAAAAAAATATTAACTTGCCTCTGTCCTTGATGGGATTCAATCTCTTGATGCCTCCTTGCTCAACGCCTTAACCGTAGCCAAGCCACCGTTGGGCCACATGCCCTCACGTGTTCAAAGGGGCACGAACCAAAACAAATACCTCAATATTTTGTGCCCTTCAAAAACTCAAAAACACTTCGAGCGTTTCAACACAACAAGCATCCCTAGCACGACTCGATCGTAGGACCTCCTACTTCTTACACAACGCACGAACCACTAGGCCAAAGGTGCCTATGCATTTTGTTATCCTCCGTGAATGATTCTTCAATGGACCCAAATTTTGTAAACCCTTCACACGCCTCTTTACACACGCTTCAACACACAGGCTCTTTTTGCATTACATTATCAATTTGAATGCATTCGAAAATTGAGGACAAGAATTTATCGAAACTTTTGGTGGCATATATATATATATATATATATATATATGTATATATATATATATATATATATATATATATATTATGTTGTTTTTTTTATATATTTATATATATATATATATTGTCTTTCCTCCTTTCTTTAGACGTCGGTGCTATTATTTTTAATATATGCCTTTCCTCCTTTCTTTAGACATCGGCGCTATAATTTTATTTTTAATTTTAAAATTTAAATTTAAATTTAAAATAATTTAAAATTTAAACTAAATATTTAAAATTAAATATCTCCATCATCGGGGCACCTTTTTTGATGAAACAAAAAGCCAACTTGGGTTTTAAGAAAAACCCATTTCAAATATGCCATCCATGGTTTTAAATAAAACCTTTTATTTTGCATGCCTTGGTTTTCACAAAAACCCTGTATATATCCATGCTCTCCAAAATATCATAAATGATATTTTATGAAGTGCTTTTGCCACCAAAACTCAAATGTGATCCATGTGACATCAATGACAACATAAAATAACTCAAATTACCAACAAATTTGTAGGAAACAAAGGAAACAAATTTGAGGAAAATTTGTATGGAATTATAGGAAACAAATTTGTGGAAATTTTGTATGATTCATAGGGAACAAATTTGGGGAAATTTGTAAGATCAATTTGTGAAAGTATAACTAGGACAATTTTGTGGAATACTAGTTATAGGACAAGTTTGCAGGAAATTATTGGGTTTTCTATTTTATGTGCTTTAAGTAATATTTCTTGGTTGCATTAGAGTTTCATTTGATGGGAAAATGAATGTTTTTGGGAAGAATGGACATAAATTCTTAGTTGCATTAAAATTTTATTTGTGGAAAAATGAATATTTTAGGAAAAGAATGGGTGAGGGAATTCATTCTTATTGGACTCTAGAGCATACTTTAGAGTATCTTCCCTAAAGTATATAAGTTCTAAATATTTAGATTCATTTAAATATAGTTGCACCAAATTTACTATTTGAGAGGAAAACAATATTGTTGTGAGAGCATATAGGGAATTGTTTAGAGTGTTTCTAAACATAGTAGGAGCAAGTAAGATCTCCATAATAGTAGAGATTTCAAACTGATTGGAGTGCTATAAAAGCATTGTAAGTTCTTATTATTATGAATCTAATGATTCTATTTTCTCATTTTTGTATCAAATTCAGGTTTGCTCAGACGGATCAAAACCTGTGGAGAGTGGCGTGAAGAGATCTGAAGCACGCACTTTGTTCGAGAAACTCAAGTGGCCAGCACTCAGTAGAGTTACAAGGAATATCTCGAGTAAATCATTGATATATCACGCATCCTGAGGTATTTTTTGATGACATTTTGACTGTTGTTATATAATTGTATCAAGAGGACACAGTCAAAATTTTAGGTAATTTGGAGCTCATTTTCTAATTTTATTAGCATTTTGAGTTTTGTAATAAAATGGTTGTATAAGGTGGAAGACAGGGTATTTGCTTCTAAAATTTTTGGAGAAATATTATTTAGATAAAATCATCATTCAAAAAATATTTTAGGTTGTTTGGATCTGTATTGGCCGATTTATGATCAATTTTGTGCTTGAGATTTTGGTAAATAAAAAAGAAGCATGTATTTTTGCAATCAGAGGTTAATTCTGAGAGATTGACTTAACAGGTTGAGTCAATTGAGTAAAAGAAGATTTTTTGCTGCTCTTTATTACAAAAATATTATATTAGAAGCTATCTATATTATTCCAATTTTTTGTTGATTAGCATCAATGGCTGCCAATAACAATCTTCCCATTCCTGAATTTAATGGGTTAGATTATGAGTATTGTTCTATCAATATGAATACCTTACTCATAGGCAAGGGGTTATCGGATATTGTAGAAGAAGGCTACAATGAACCTGCAGATTGGACCACCTTGAGTGCAGTTGATAGAACCAATAAAAAGGATACCCAAAAGAAAAACTCATTTGCCCTCTACCATCTCCAAGAAGCCTTGGAGAAAAGCATCTTTCCAAGGATTGCTTCATGTACATCAGCTCTAGATGCTTGGGGTGCCTTGAAGGATAGCTATCAAGGCAGCAATCAAGTGAAGCAAGTGAGGCTTCAAACCTTGAAGAGGGATTTTGAGAATCTAAAAATGCAAAATGATAAAAATGTAGGTGATTATTGTGTTAGAGTGAAATCCATTATAAACAAAATGCAAACCCTTGGAGAAGACATAAAAACTGAAGTAGTGGTGATGAAAGTGTTGAGAACACTTCTTCATAAATGGAACCATATTGTTATCATTATTGAAGATTCTAAATATTTGTCTACTCTAACTTTTGATGCTCTAATTGGTTCTTTGATGTCTCATGAAGAGAGATTACAGGGTTCTACTTCAACAAGCTATGGAGGTGATGACAAAGCATTCTCATCCAAGGAGGGTGAAGGAAGAGGACAAGGAAGAGGCCAAGGAAGAGGACAAAGGAGAGGCAAAGGAAGAGGTAGATCAAGAGGTGGCAACCAAGGAAGAGGAAGAGGAGGTGACAAATCAAAGAAATCTTGTTACAATTATGCCAAGGTTGGTCACTTTGCTAAATATTGTTGGTCCAAACCTTATCAAGAAGGGCAAGGTAATAACTATGGAAACTATGGAGAAGAGGAATGAAATTCTTTAAATCTATTTCTCACCTTTACATCAAAATCTCAATGAATCTTGGATTTTGTATACTAGTTGCTCAAATCATATGAGTGGCAAATAAGAGCTTTTTGCTACAATGGATTCCACCTATAAGTCAAAGATCAAATTGATATATGACAAATCACTACAAGTTGAAGGTATGGGAGCTATGGAGGTTCCAAAAAAAGAAGGCACAAAGAAGGTAAACAATAATTATTACACCCCCAAACTCCAACATAATTTGCTTACTGTTGGACAAATAATGGAACAGAGCTACAAGTTTGTTTTTGAAGATGAAAAATGTGTATTTTTTGACAAAAACAATTGTAATAGAGTTGTTAAACAAGTGCCTATGACAAATAATAAGTTGTTTCCTCTTAATTTTGGGGAAAAAATAGGTGCCCAACTTGCTAATATGGCCATAGAAAATCCAAGTGTGCTTTGGCACTTGAGATATGGTAATCTTAACTTTGCAATCTTGAAGTTGTTGACTTCACAAGCTATGGTATGTGGATTGCCAAAATTTGAAGAACACAAGGAGGTGTGTGAAGGATGTATTTTGGGAAAACACTCAAGAACCAAGTTTCCAATAGGACAAGCATGGAGAGCAAGCCATCCACTACAATTGGTACATTTGGACATTTGTGGTCCAATGAATACCAAAAGCTTGGGTAACAATTCTTACTTTATCACTTTCATTGATGATTTCTCTAGAATGTGTTGGATTTATTTTTTGAAAACTAAAGATGAAGCTTTTGAATGTTTCAAAGATTTCAAAAATAATGTAGAGAATCAAAGTGAGTATGTTGTAAAGAGATTAAGGACTGATAGAGGAGGGGAATTTAATTCAAATGCATTTCTCAAATTTTGTAAATATTGTGGGATCAAAATGCAATTAACTATTGCTTACACCCCACAACAAAATGGTGTGGCTGAAAGAAAGAACCACACTATTGTAGAAATGGCTAGATCAATGCTTCAAACAAAGCAACTCAGTAACATGTATTGGGTTGATGTTGTTAGAACAAGTGTTTACATTTTGAATAGGAGTCCTACTTCTAGTTTAGATGGGATGACTCCTTATGAGGGTTGGTATGAAAAAATCCAAATGTAAAACACTTCAAAGTTTTTGGTTGTCTTGCATATGCACACATTCCTGATGAAACAAGAAAGAAACTTGACCCCAAAATTCAAGCATGTATTTTCATTGGGTATTGTGAGTCTTCAAAGGCATATAGGCTCTACAATCCAAAAACACAAAGTTGTAATTTCTAGAGATGTAATTTTTGATTAAGGGGGAGTATGGGGTCATCAAAAACTTTTTTTTGATGATGGATATCATGATGCAAGTTCCTATCAAGTGCATATATTTCAGCCCAAAAATAGCAAAGGAAGTCCTCCTCCAAGCCCAAGTATGAGTACTACTTCAAGTACAACTGATGCTACTCTAAATCCTTCTCCACAAATATTAGTAAGTTCTTCACCAATGGATATTGATTCTCCATCAAGAGGTAAGAGAACACTTCAGTATCATCCTTCTTTTCAAATGTTGGATAAGAATTTCCAAAAAATGTACACTAGAAGCCAAGCTAGTGAGATGAATGCAGTTTTGAAAAGACTTGAAAATTTGCACATGTATGGTGATGATGACTCTCAAGAGCCTAAGGGTGATGTTGTAAACTATGATTTAATGACTAGTATAGAGCTAGAGCCATCTAGTTATGAAAAAGAATGCACTCATGATGTATGGCAATAGGCCATGAAAGCGGAAATGACCTCTATAAAAAAGAATGATACTTGGGATCTAGTGGAGCTTCCTAAAGGCAAACAATGTGTTGGATGTAAATGGGTCTACAAGACCAAGTTTAATGCTGATGGGAGCATTGAAATACATAAGGTAAGGTTAGTAGCAAAAGGTTTTACTCAGAAGTATGGAATTGACTATGAGGAGACCTTTGCTCCTGTTGCTAGACAGGAGACAATCATACTAGTACTTTCCTTGGCTGCTCACAAAGGGTGTAAAATTCAGCACATGGATGTTAAAAGTGCCTTTCTTAATGGGTACTTGAATGAAGAGGTTTTTGTGCAACAACCTCAATGATTTGAAGAACAATGTAAGGAGCATCTTGTCTACAAATTAAAGAAAGCATTGTATGGCCTCAAGAAAGCACCAAGGGCATGGTACTCACGCATTGATGGCTACTTTAAAAGGTATGGGTTCACCATGAGCAAAATTGAGCCTACTCTCTACTACATGAAATAAGGTAAAGACATTATCATTGTATGCTTATATGTGGATGATCTAATATTCATGGTTAGTAGTGCTAAGATGAATAAGGAGTTCAAAAACTCCATGATGAAAGAATCTGAAATGAAAGATCTAGACTTGATGCATTACTTCCTAGGCATGGAGGTACATCAAACAGGTAAAGGGATCTTCATATGTCAACACAAATATGCTCAATATATGATAAAGAAATTTGCTATAGAGCAATGCAAGTCTGTTGTAACTCCAAGGGGTCATGGGATCCAATTGAGCAAAGAAAATGGAGCACCAAAATTTGACATGACCACTTACAGGAGCATGTTTGGGAGTCTAATGTTCCTCACGAACATAAGTCTGGATATTCAATATGCGGTTTCTCTTATTTCAAGGTATATGGCCAATCCATGTGAACTTCATATACAAACAACTAAAAGAATTTTGAGATATGTAAAGGGTACATTGGATTTTGGGATCCATTACCATAAATGTAATTCTGTAAAATTAGTTGGCTTTAGTGATAGTTATTGGGGAAGTAATATAGATGATATAAAATCTACTTTAGGGAATTTTTTTAGTCTTGGGTCAGGACTAATTACTTGGAGTTCCAAAAAGTAGACTATTGTAGCATTATCATCTATTGAAGTTGAGTACATAGCAATCTCAAATGCTAGTACCCAAGCTTTATGGTTGAGAAAATCACTTGAAGAAATAGGAGAAAGACAATGTGGTCCTACTAGATTGTATTGTGACAATATGAGTGCCATACAATTGGCACATAATCCTATCCACCACAGCATGTCAAAGCACTTTGATATGAAGTATCACTTCATTCAAGACATGGTGGAGAAACAGGTGATTGAGCTACGATATTGCAACACTTTGGACAACATAGCGGACATCTTCACCAAAGGAGTTGCAAAAGCTTAGTATATAAAGCTGAGAGACTGTCTAGTTAGTCCTCTCAACTTTAAGGGGGAGAATGTTGGACTCTAGAGCATACTTTAGAGTATCTTCCCTAAAGTATATAGGTTCTAAATATCTAGAATTCATTTAAATATAGTTGCACCAACTTTACTATTGGAGAGGAAATCAGTTTTGTTGTGAGAGAATATAGGGAATTATTTAGGGTGTTTCTAAACATAGTAGGATCAAGTAAGATGTCCATAATAGTAGAGATTTCAAACTGATTTGAGTGCTATAAAAACATTGTAATTTCTTATGATTATGAATCTAATGAGTCTATTTTCTCAATTCTTAGAGGGAATTTATGGGGTTCTCTCTTGAACTAGAAGTATTTGTGATTGAAATTGTTTTATCAAAGAAATACCTTTTATGGAAAAATATTATGTTATAAATGAACAAATGTGGAATTCATTCTAGGGAAATTAAGGGGTTTCCTTCCTTTGATGAAATGAATGTTTAGTGCATGGTTATAATTTGGTGAATGCATGTTGCATGGTTGCATTTGAATGATAAAATACATGGATTGATTTATGATAGACTATTTAGAAAAGTTCATTTATAGGAATCTACATGTATATCATGAGTTGTCCCGATCCCCGACCGCCATCAATTGAGTGATGGAAAGGCAATATGGATAAGTGAAGACTTATACAATTCATACATTGTTACTTTTGATATATGTTATTCAAAGCCTCTGTGATGAAAGTCTCTTATTGGAAATAAATGTTAGAATAAATCTTCGTTCTCTTAAGTTCTACTAGGATAGTCTTACTTGAGTTACCACTCTTCCATGAGTCAGGTGAACTCTCAGTTTAGACTAGTTTAAATTTGTTGAGTTGTTGTAATCCAATGGCTCACATTGATCAACTTTGCTATTTATATAAAGTTGATCCCATAGAATAATCAATCAGTTCTTGATATTTTAGTAATGCTTTGCATAGCTAGTTTCTTGGTTTTAATATTGCTTCACAATATTTCTAACATGGTATCAGATTTGGGCTAGTTTTTTGTGAGTGTTCAACTTTTCATAGATCTGGTTCAGCTTGTCCTCTTTTTCTGGATAAGTCTTCTCTGACTATTTTAATCTTATTTGGAAGTTGTTCAACAATCATTTTTTATGATCTATAATCTCATATTGTGTCTTATTTGTTTCAGTCATTAAATCAATGTGTTTCATAGAGATCATTATTCAACTTATTATGAAGTATTAAGGGTAAAGTTTTTTTCCTCTACTAATTTTGAGGGAAACTCGAAAACGGGTAGCATACTGGTTTTTGCTACCTCTCTTTTTGGGTAGTGTTATTTAATGTTTTTTTTTTAAATTACTCTCCACAGCCATTTTATCCTTCTTGGTGTTGTTTTTCTTGTTTTTTTACCTATACAAAAGTAGGTGAACTCCAACTTCGGAGCATTGGATACAAATTTTTTGCCAAGATCTTCAAGCTCAAGTTTTGTGCACCATTTCAAAGGTAGGTTATTGTTCTTGATGGGCTATTTGAGCCACCCAAAATTTTGAACCCTACTCAACAAGGCTAAGGAGAAGTTTGGCTTTGACCACAAGTGTGGCCTCACCTGATTTGAAACACAAGCTCTCAATCATGGAAATGCAGTTGTGCAGTCAAGCACTTGAATTATTTAGGTGTGCTCCTAAATTAAATGCATGTGCTACCTTGTTTTGGCATGAATCTGATCATAGAACATGCAGTAAGAGAATCTAGATTTGGATAACAATAACACTGAGAAAATTTTGAAGAATGCATCATAGAACCCCAAAGCTCTCTCAGTGTTAGGTAAATCTAGCTTCGAAGCGTAGCATCCATTGGTTGCAGTGGTAAACTCCATACTAGATGAAGAGCACTATGCAAAAAGAGGGAAAATATTTTTGATGACACCTGTGGAATATTAATCTATTAAAAGAATGTGTCACATACTAAGAAAGTGCAGTATTCGCTTGACTTGGGATGACTTCTTTATTGGTCTAACTGTAATCGTGCACCGTGCAACAGGCATCCATATCACGTATATCAGGGCTCTTGAAGTTCTAGCATAGTCATTTTGAAGAGTAATCCTAAAGGAAGAGACTAATTGTCGCTCCACATTCTTCCTAGCCGTTGAGAGCTACGACGAAGAATACTTTCCACATATTTTGCACTTGTCGTTCATTGAGCAGTCAGTTAACAGGGAGTTTGACAATCAAAATTTATGAAAAAACTTTAGTATTAATATCTGCACTTAGCGTTTATTTTCAAACATTGGAATCCGTAGTTGTTAATCCCCACTTTCTTTTTGTGGAGCCACTCTATAAAACCCCTCCAAGCAATGAATAAATACCTCCATTGCTTGACTTGCTAGCTTATTATAGGTGTTTAGAATAGTGGCTCATGAGGATGTCATAGCAGAGGGAAGCGCTGAACATCATAGTAGACTTGTTGCATGGGTGCCAAAAATTTGCTAGTCATGACTATAGTAATGTGACTAAAGCTTGACATCGTGATGTAGGAAAATATGAAGTTGTTTGAAGAAGCTCATAATGTGATGTAGTTTGAAGCAACTCGAAGAACATAATGGCTCATATCTCCAAGGAGGGCCATGACGTGTGAAAAAAACCGTTGAGGGTGCATTGTGATATTCCACCAAAGCACCAACTATTTTTTAATGTTCCTTTGGGTGCATATCTGCCACCACCAATGTGATACATGTTTTTTTTGGCTTACAACAACCACTCTGTCACCTTCAACCTACAAAACAAATATTTTGAATACCACTTATTTTTTTTATGACCTTATATTCAAAGGCATAACTGCTTATTAGTGGTTTTCTATTTTCCTTTTATTTCTGGAAAGAAAATATATTGTAACAGAGTCATCTTCTTCTTGATTCTGAGAGCTCTTCCTCTTCAGACTTTTTTCTTCTAGGAAAAACTTTGTAAACTTGAAACAAGTTTTTATGACTCCTCTCACTCTCTATTCAGCCTGTTTCACAAGGCTATCAAAGTGAAGAGTCCAATTGTATACTCAAATCAATACAAAGTTTTTTTTTTGGGGGGGGTTATTGGTGCTGCTTCTTGCACCTTCTTTGGCTTTGTTCAGGGGAGTTCTTTTTTGCTACTGCTTCATTCATGTGTGGGTTTATATTGGAGGACAGTTTGGTGGTAGAGTGTTTCTGTGGCACTCTCTTGGCCACATGGTGTTGTTGCTTGCATCTCTCTTTTAGCATCTTCTACATGATCTAGTTGCATATCTATGGGTTTTCTAAAAATACTTGATAAAATACAAGCAAGCAAATTACAAGCATATCTTCATAGAGCACATATCGTTCTCCTCAATAACCTATAGTCTCCCTCACGTAAGGGTGGGTCATTGAGAAGATTCGATATAAAGGTCTGGCAGGTTATTCTTGTTTCAAATTGCCTATGTTCCACGTATCACTCTCCTCATTTACTTATAGTTTCCCTCACGTAAGGGTGGGTAAATTGAAGAGTTTGGTATAACGGTCTGGCTTTTGCTACCTTGATTCAATAGGGGTTTTTTTTGTTGGTCTTGATTTCTTGAACCTCTGTTCTCATTGAAGGGGGGTGCATCATTGTCTTCTCTAAAGCTTCTTGCAGTTAAAGGGGGAATATTGGTTCACTGCAAGTTTTTCTTTGGAAAAATGAATACAATTGACCCACTCACCCCTCATAACTATCACACATGGAAACCAAAAATATTAAATCTCATTTCTCAAAAAGGGCTCACACACTTGCTAGAAGAGAAGCAACCTGAATTTGAAAAGGAATATGAAATATTTGTTCATAAAGGGAAGATGTATGAAACAATGGGTATTATAAGCACAAATGTAAATGAAAGCTTATGGTTTCACATTTCAGAATGTAAAACTCCATTTGAGAGTTGGCAGAAACTAAAGAACTTGTTTGGTAAAGTGGATCAAATAAGGTCAATGCAACTAGAGGCAGAGTTAACAACATTATCTCCTGAAGACTTCAACAATATTGTTGACTTTCTCACCAAATTTAAAGAAGTCCTCACTCAATTAAAAGGTAGTGGCAAGAATAAAATAGAAGAAGAATGCATCTATCTTATTCTTTCTAAGTTAAATGGAGTATTTCAAATTTTTGCAACCACCTTTTTGTCTACAAAAGATGCACTTGGTACAAGTTTTAAAATGCCCTCTTTAGAGGAGTTTTGTGATAGGCTAACTAGAGAGGAAATGAAACTTGCAAAATATGAGATCTCTCCCTCTTCCTCAAAAGCATTAGTAGCATCCACCTCCACTAAAGAAAAATTCAAAAAGAAAGAAAGAGGCCCTATAACTTGTACACATTGCAAAAAGGATGGTCATTCTGTGAACAAATGTTGGAAAAGACTACAACAACTAGAGGCAACAATGAAGGATCACAAAATAGACATTAAGAAGCAGATAGGAAAAGCCTTAAATGTTCAAGGCAAAGCTATAAAAACTTCATCAAAATATTGGGTTCTAGATTCAGGGGCAACTCATCATATGACTTCTTCACATGAGTCATTCACTTCAATCTCCTCAAGCTCAACTTGTAGCATAGAAGTTGGTGACTCATCCTTTATCCCAGTCAAAGGAAAAGGTGACATATCCATTGATGGTGGTTATATCAATAATGTTCTCTATGTCCCAAATATAGCTACAAATATCCTCTCCATCTATCATATTTGTACTTCTGCAAAGGGTAAAACAGTTCTATTTTCACCAATAGGAGTTGAGATAAGAGACTTTCAAGAACCACACTCTCTCATAGCAAAAGGAGATATTGATCATAACACTCACCTATTTCACTTCAAGGGATTCAAAAATTCAGATGGGGCCTCCTATTTTGTTGCACATGGAGATCTTGAAAGCAAAATTTGGCATGAAAGGTTTGGACATCTCAGTTATAGCTATCTAAAGGAGTTGAATACTCATGAAATGGTAATAGGGTTGCCAAAAGTCTCTTCTATTGATGGAGTATGTCCTGGATGTGCTCTTGGAAAGCAACATCAAGATCCTTTTCACCCAAGTGGTTCTCAAAGAGCCTCATCCCCTCTAGAGTTAATCCATAGTGACTTGATGGTCTTCCCAGAGCCTTCTTTCAAAGGAGCAAAATATGCCTTAACCTTCATTGATGATTTTTCAAGAAGAACTTGGGTCTACTTTCTAAAATACAAAAGTGATGTTCTATCCCACTTCAAAATCTTCAAGGCCTTAGTTGAAAATCAAGCCACTTGCAAAATCAAGCAAATTCGTACAGATAATGGGGGGGAATACTTCAGTAATGAGTTCTCCATATTTCTCTCAACTCATGGCATAATTCATCAACATTCAGTCTCCCATAATCCATAGCAAAATGGCATTGCAGAAAGGAAAAACAGAACTTTAAAAGAAATGGCAAACTGTATGCTCCACTCAAGAGATCTTCCAGCAGTTTTTTGGGCTGAGGCAATTAACTGTGCAAATTATATTCAAAACCGCACACCTCATAAAGCTCTTGGCCATTTGACTCCCGAGGAAGCATGGACTGGCTCAAAACCTGATGTCTCTTTTTTCAAAGTTTTTGGGTGTACTTCTTGGGCACATATCCCAAAGAAAAAGAGGAAGGCTCTAGACAAAAAGAGCAAGCAACTCATCTTTGTTGGTTATTGTGAGGAAATGAAAGCCTACAAGCTCCTTGATCCCACAACTCATGAGGTCTTTTTTCACAGAAATGTTCAATTTGATGAAACATTCCCTTATAAAGATCCTCAATCATCTTCTTCCAACATTAATTCTCTTGAGCCATCTCCAATATTTGAGCCTCAATATAATGAAGATCCCATCCTTGAGATAGATGACCAAAATGAGGATCCTATACTTCAAACTCCAACTCAAAGTCCTACCACACCCATTACTCCTTCCACAATGCCAAAATGGGCCCACACCATAGTTCAAGAGGCCACTCCTTACATCCAAAATCTTCCATCATCCAGATTAAGCAACTCCATGGGTTCTGGTCTTGTCTGTCAGTCCATTTCCATAGATCCTCAATCCTTCAAAGAAGCAACTGGTATAAAAGAATGGGATGATGCCATGGAGAATGAATTTTCTTCCTTAATAAAAAATAAAACTTGGGATCTAGTCCCTCTACCTAAAGGAAGAAAATTGGTTCGTTGTAAATGGATTTACAGAACTAAGTATGGACCTGATGGAGAAATTGACAAACACAAAGCTCGCTTGGTAGCTAAAGGTTTTTCACAAATTGAAGGCATTGATTATTCTGAAACCTTTGCACCAGTTGCAAAAATGGATTCTGTTAGGTTGGTACTTGCACTTGTTGCTTCCCAAAAGTGGCCAGTTTTTCAAATGGATGTTAAAAGTGCTTTCTTACATGGTGACTTAAAAGAGGAAATATTCATGGAACAACCTGTTGGATTTATTCAAGACTCCTCCCTTGTTTGTAGACTAAGGAAATCTCTCTATGGTCTCAAACAAGCTCCTAGAGCTTGGTATGAAAAAATGGACTCCTTCCTTCTTTCCTCAGGATTTTCTCATTGTGAGTCTGATGCAACAGTCTACATTTGGAGGGATGAAGAAAACATCACCATACTTGTTCTCTATGTTGATGATCTACTACTCACTGGTAGTGCCATTTCTCACATCCAGACTATCAAAGACTCCCTTTCTGAGAAATTTGAGATGGTTGATCTGGGTTTAGCTCATTACTTCCTTGGGTTTCAGATAACTCAAACAGATGCAGGAATTTCATTGTGTCAATAGAAATATACTCTAGATCTTCTTCAATGGTTTAAGATGACTGATTGCAAGCCTTCTTCCACACCTTTTCAGTCTGGAGTCACTCTAAGTACTTCCTGCAAGTCCCTCTTATGTGATGCTACTCTCTACAGACAACTTGTAGGAAGTCTATTATACCTCACTCATACTCACCCAGATATTTCATATGTTGTTGGCTTAATATCTAGATTCTCACATCAACCTCATTTCAGCCATTGGCAAGCAACAAAGAGAATCCTCCGCTACTTGCAAGGAACTACTCACTTTGGGCTCTTATATGAGGGAGGATCCATGGATATCATTGGTTACACAGATTCTGATTGGGCAGGTTCAGTTGAAGATAGATGTTCCACTTCTGGCTATGTTTTTTGTCTTGGTTCTTCACCTATTGCTTGGTCATGCAAAAAAAAACAAGCAGTAGCATTATCATCTACAGAAGCAAAATACAGGGCAGCAATTTTGGCCAATCAGGAAGCTCTTTGGCTTCATCAGATACTAAGGGAATTTGGTTTTTTCATGACCAACCCATTACCCTTTGGTGTGACAATCAGAGCACAATTCATATTGCCCGCAATCCAGTTGAGCATCAATGCACCAAGCACATTGAGATTCACATGCACTTCATTCGGCAACATATTCAGCAAGGGGATCTAAACTTGGAGTACATTCCCACAGAAAATCAAATTGCAGACATCTTCACCAAATCCTTTCCTTCTCCGCGTTACATTCAGTTGCGAGAGAAACTTGGGGTTAGGCAGTTGCATTAGAAGGGTGCACAAAGGTTTTCACCTCTCTCTTCTTCTTATTGTTCTTTTTCTTCTTGGAAGATGGTTTTTTCCCATGTGGTTTTTTCACCATCTCTCCTATATGTAAGTACATTGTACATGAGTACCTAATAAGGCCATATTGCCGGGACTCATTTTTTTGGTGTTCAATAGAGGACAATCTTCGCCATCCGAAGACATGCCTCTTCTTCTTCTTCTTGAAAGATGGTTTTTTCCCATGTGGTTTTTTTACCATCTCTTCTATAAGAATTCATTGTACATGAGTACCTCATCAGGCCTTGTTGTCGGGACTCATCTCCTGTTGTTACATTCACCCCTAGTATCACTTAAGGGGGGTGTTAGAATAAATATTTGTTCTCTTAAGTTCTACTAGGATAGTCTTACTTGAGTTACCACTCTTCCATGAGTCAGGTGAACTCTCAGTTTAGACTAGTTCAGATTTGTTGAGTTGTTGTAATCCAACGACTCACATTGATCAACTTTGCTATTTATACAAAGTTGATCCCATGGAATAATCAATCAGTTCTTGATCTTTCAGTAATGCTTTGCATATCTAGTTTCTTGGTTTTAATATTGCTTCTCAATATTTCTAACAATAAATTTCTAGCATGATTATTAATTTGTAAATAGGAAGGAGTGTATTTCTATATTATTTATAGGTAAATTATTGAATTCCAAATATACTCAAAATATGAATGACGTAGCTTTATACTTTGATTTATAACGCTATGTAAATTTATCATGACTTATGGATTGATAATGGAATTAGGGATTACATCCCATTTAAGTGACTTCTTAATGAATTAATATAGGTTAAATTATTTAAGTATATGGAATTAAATACACACCCTATTTATGTGTTTGAGAGATATATTCAAAGAAGGAATGTCAGAGTCTATGCATGTGATAGTTGCGAAAAAGTGGTTCCTAGAATATTTGCATAAGTCACACTTTGAGTGTGAAACTCAAGTGGAGCCCAAAGAAGGTTATCTTTGGATGGCCTAATTTATTTCTTATCTCTTACCATGGAGGTTAGGAGAGACTTATACAAGTAAGTTGGGTGATAGACAATAGGTTCTCTAAATGAAAATGTCAAAAGAAACTAATAACCACCCTAGTTAACCTGTCATGGAGATGAGGATAACAAAGCATTATAAATGATAGATACCATATCCTAGTGATGCTAATATCTAATATATAAGGCACATACCTAAAAAACAACCTATATGGACATAGGTTGGGACTAACTTAGATGAACGCAAGTTAGTAAAAAGGGAAAATGGCGATCCCATTCTTAGGGGGACTTAGAAAGGGAAAATTCCCATATGCCACGGTCAAGACTTTCCACATTCATGGAGAATGTAGGAAAGGTAGGGTAACCATTTAAGGTGTCCTTATACCATGGAGGTATGAAGGTAAACCTATTAACCTTATAGGATTTTGGCCTCTCTTATCCATAAGAGATAGACATTGACCTTGTTATCTCTCAGTGAAGTGTTGCCTTACGACTTATATTGAGTGCATTCTTAAATAATGCTTGAATATAGTCTTTATTTGTAGGTAGTTTAAAGATAAAAAAACAAATCTCTCTCAATATGGTTGGATTTAGAGGTCTGTTACATTTGGTATTAGAGCATGGTTGTAGGACTAAAAGCTTCCATGAGAGAACTATAAGACTAGAAATTTCCTTTGGGTAAAGCTAAAGACCACTTTGTAGTATTCCTAGAATAAGTAGCCTTTGTTAGGGCATCTAGAACAGAGTTATTATTAGGTGATATGTAAAAACTTACCTAGGAATATTATCTTGTATGAATGTAAGAATAGCTATAGCCACTAGTGGATAATGAGCCAAGACTCAACCTATTCTTCTTTTGTGACTAGAAAAATGGCACCAAAGTTGAGAAAAGGATGAAGTAGATATTCCATCCCACCAAGGCAGGCTAGGTAGTACAATGCTAATACTAGGTCCCTTGGAGAAATTTTGAGAATTTAAAACAAATTAGTGGAGAACCTCTTTGCAGATAGCTACTATTTGCAAGAGCTAATAGAGCATCAGAGGGAACAATTGGTTCAACAAGGTCAATTTCTAGAAGCCTTAGTAAGTCAAAATGCTTAAAAGTGTAAGCCTAAGAAGCTACAAACCGAGCCCAACTTACAGATGAACAAGCTTACCTTTAACTATACAATTTTATCTAAAAGTGATCGACAAATTTTAAGGAAAAGGAAGAGTGATATATTTATGAAATGGGAGAAAGAACAAAACTAGAAAAATTATGGGAAACAAGGGAGTTCCAAGGAAAACTCCAAAATATAAGGTATAACGGAACCCCTTAGGCACTAAAATAATAGGAACCATCTTGAACTGAGTGGATAGAAGAAAATAAACAAGAAAAAATTCTAGGTCCCAAAGGTGGTTGCTTTAATTGTGGAGGTCTACACTATGTGAACAAATATACACTTTGGGTAACTTCAAGCACAAGGATAGATGGTCTAGACCACAAGATTTATGCAGCCACAAGAAGCCAAAGCTTGGATGGATAAGCTACAGCTAAGATTCTAAATGGTAAGTGGTTTTAATAAATGGTTAAGGTTTGATAGTTAGTGGAGCTATGAATAATGTTATTTCTAGTAGTATAGTCAGGGATATGCTAGAAAGATCGAGACTTTTGAACAAGGGTGGAAAGTTGAGTATGGATTTGGATAGACCTACTCTATGGATCAATGTTTTCCTACAAATGAGATCACCCTACCCAACAAGTCTACCATTTGGAATTTATATGTAGCACCACTACATGTCTTTGACATCTCGTAGGAATGGATTGGTTAAAGGCTCATGAAGCCCTGATTAATTTCCAATATCAATGGATTAAATTTGTAGGTGAAGACAAGAAAATATTGAGGTTGTTTAGTGAAAAATGATCTTCTCAACCATTGTTGATATCAATAATACAATTAAATAAGATCATCAGGAAAGGGGATATGACCTATGTAGTTAAACTTAAGGAAATTAGGGATGACTCACAAGAAGAAATATTTAGAGAAAACTTTATTTTACAAGATTTTAGGGATGTATTTCTTAAAGAATTTCCCAGGTTACCACCAAAACGTGAATTTGATTTCACTATTGAATTAATGCCAGGAACTGAGCCCATTCATAGAACTCCCTATAGGATGAATCCTATAGAAATGCAAGAGTTGAAGATACAACTTCAAAAATTGCTTGATAAAGAGTTGATTAAACCTAGTGTGTCACCCTAGGGTGCACCTGTACTTTTTGTTAAAAAGAAGGATGGATTGCTAAGGTTGTGCATAGATTATAGAATGTTGAATAAAGCGACCATAAATAATAGGTATCCATTACCAAGGATCAAAGACTTGATCGATCAATTAAAGGATGCCACCATTTGCTCCATGATATATTTGAAATCATCATCAATTGATAATTTGAGAGGAGGATACTCATAAAACTACTTTTAAGATAAGTTTTACTATTACATGCAATGATTAATGATTAATGAAATAGATAGACTTTATTATTCATTCAAAGCATGTAAGCTTAATATTACCTCATTCATAAATAGATATATTAAGGTCTATTGGTGACTTGTGGGTTAATGGGAAGGGGAGCCTTCTTAAACTTAAACCACATTAAGAACTTGGACTAGATGATCCTAATACTTGAGAGGAGTTACAGAAGGCAACACTCAAGTCTTCTTGTATTGAGGGGAGTTGCGGTAGGCAGCACTCAAACCTTCTTGAGGGGAGTTGTGGTAAGCAACAGTCAAGTTTTCTTATGATATTCTAGGTGGTGTAGCCCAGAGGGTTGCTAAATACATGAAAGCTTTTGAAAAGTCCTAAGTGGGAAAGCTTAGACTAATTATCCTATAATTAAGGTATGGACTATTATTAGAAGTTTGTGTTGGCACCTTAGGATCGGGGTGGCCAAAGCTATATACCATGTGAAGTGATAATTACCTTAATTAACCTCATGGTAATCAAGCACTAAGTCCTAGATGACTCTCTATGAAGGAGTATGTATTTAGGCCCAAGGCAAATATGCCAAGATCCTACATGGATATACTTATGTATGAATAGGGAAAAGGTTTTCTCTTTTGAAGGACTAAAAGAGAGAACTCTACACTATGGTCAAATGGTCTTATATTCATAAAAATTGGTAAGACAATGTGTATGAGGACCATTAAGGCATCCTTTATGAATAAGCATAAAGGTGAACCCCAGTATTACAGGATGGGGCCACATCCTGACCACTTGAGTGTTGTCTGCAGCGACTAGTTCTTAGATGTGGTATACCTTGGAATGGAATAAAAAGAAATTTGGGATACATTAATGTGAATATATCATACTTAATGGTAAATAATAGATATAGAAACTCTATTCTTAGTTAAGTTTTGACTATACTTGATGGAAAATAATAAATATGGAATTTTATTCATAAGTTTTAATCGTACTTAATGAGGAGTAGATGTGAAATCTATGATTAGTTTGAAAATATTCTTAATGGGAGGAATATATAGGAAATATATTGTTGAGAGAAATATGGGGATCCTATCTCAATGATAAATTAGGTACCTAAATATAAGGCTTATAACATTTTAAGGTACTTAAGTCTAGCTCAAGACCTTGAAAAAGGTTTGTAGCTGATTAACCAGTAATCACATTAACTTAATGAGACCAAATCAAGGAAATGTGATCTCAAGGTGAGTATTGCAATGAAATTCAGGCTAAATTAGGAAGAAATCCTAATGAGAACAAGAATTTTAGCATTAATAATGGACTCTTATGCTTTAAATATCGGGTAGTTACTCCTGAAATAGGTAATCTAAGGAGATTGGTTATGTAGGAAGTGCATAGTTTTCCATTTTCCACTCATCTTGGAGGGGTCAAGATGAGGAAAAGTATGAAAAAGACCTTCTATTGGTCTGGTATGAAGAAGGATATTACTGATTTTGTTGCTTAATGGTTGGAATACCTGAAATTTTAAAAAAACTAAGCATAGACATCCAATAGGGTAATTTTATCCACATGATATACCCATGTAGAAGTGGCAGGTTATATCGATGGATTTTATAGTAGGATTACCTGTGACTAGATACAAACACGATGTAATCCTCTTTGTGATCGACATATTGACCAAGTTTGCACACTTCATACCAAGAAGCACCAAGGATGATGCTCTAGTAGTGGCTAATAGGTTTGCCGAGGAAATTTTTAGGTTACATAGGTTTCTAAAAATGATTATATCTGACAGGGATTCTAGGTTCACATCTAATTTTTGGTGAGCTCTCTATCATGCAGTTGGCACAACTTTAAACATGATTTTTGCATACCATCCAAAAATGGATGGTCACCAAAAAAGGATTAACCAAGTCTTGGAAGACATGCTTTGTATGTATTGCATGGACCAGAAGTCTTGATGGGAAGTCTTTTTGCATATGGTCAAGTTTGCATATAGCAATGGTCATCATGCTACCTTGAAGTTGGCCCTTTTGAAGCCTTATATGGTAGAATATTTAGAACACTGTTATATCGAGATAATCCATAGGATCGGGTTATCAGGCCAGATACGGTTAGAGAGATGGAAGAACAACTTAGGATAATTTAACAAAAGCTTAAGGAAACCATGGATCATCAAAAAATCTACACTAATTTAAGGACACCTAGGGAATTCTCTGTAGGTGACAGATTATTTCTAAGGGTGAAGCCTATGAAAAGCACCATCAGATCAACTAAGCTAGATCCTAGATATGTTGGGCCTTTTAATATCCTAGAGAGGATAAGTCCAGTGATCTACAAGCTCAACTTGCTATCCAACCTATCAAATATCCATGATGCTTTCCATGTATCCCTACTTAGAAAGTATATTGCCAATCATAACCATGTGTTGGATGTTTCGAAATTGTAGATGGCAGATCCCTCAATCATGAGGTAAAACCTTTGAAGATATTAGAATTTAATTCCAAGATGTTGAGGAAGCAAATTCTAGAACAATGCAAGGTCCAATGCGATCAATACTCTGAAAGGAATGCCATTTGGAAAAAAGTGGAGGATATGAGAAAACATTTTCTATATTTGTTTGAATAATATGTAATATTATGGGAAAACGCAAGGGACTATGTTTAGCCCAAGGAGGGTAGTATGTCACAACCCATTTTGGAAGGACTCTTTTATTAGGTTAATTGTGTATTGATTGATGTTTCAATACTTAATGATTATGCAATATTGATGTTTTAATTAAGATTATGATGTTGCTAAAATATTACTTGATTGCAAGTTCAAGTATTCTCGTAGGTGATGATTGGCCATTGAGAACGAGAAGGGAAATGATGATGATGATAGCTTCGGGTAACATAAAATATTACCCTCGTGTAGATGCATTGCATTTTATTCATGCTCATACTTACACCATTGAACCATGAAGTTTGATACTAGTCTCCTTGGAGTGGGTTGGTGGTAGTTGAGTCTATCTTAAAAATAGTTGCTCACTCAAGGATAAAACAATGGTGTAAGACATTTAAAATGCTTGGTTTGCTTGTATTCTACTAAATGGATGATTTTGCATATGCAATATTATGTTCTGTAATATTTCGTGAATATAATTGATACTTTTGTAAAAATATATTTGAAGAAATATATTTTGTAAAAATAAAAGTAAATTAATTACTTATGGCTTAATTAATCTAATTGTTAGAAATAGATTATATTACATCATTTGGATCATGTAAATGTACCTTCCTAGATACATACTTAGGATATTAGGTTACTTTCATGGGAAAGTTATCTAGTTACTTCATGCAATGTAATAAATGTACATGTGCAAGTTGTATATGTGCAAGGTGTCCCTTGCACAACTAGGTAGAGTGTTGGCCAAGGAACCTATCTTCCTATATAAAAAGGGCCTCATTGTAACCAAGATAATATAGAAGCTCATAGCATATTCATAGGTAGTAGCATAGTGTTGTGTAGATCACCATATATTGGTGATGGGTGTAATGTATTCTAGTAGCTTTGTTCATGGAGTGTCCATTTCCTCCATAGCTACATTGTATTCATTTCCATCATTTTTATTTATAGAATATTTCAGTCATCTCATAGATTTAATTTCTTTCATATTATTTTCATCTTGTGATTGTTATCTCCCATTGCATATTGCATAAAAATATAATAGTGGTATCAAAACCACGGTAGATCTAGCCATAGTAGATCAATAGGAAAACCACCATTATTATTGAGCCAAAGTTTTTTGTCAACATGATGCGTTGTTTGACTAGCCACTGTCAAAAACTCTTAAAAGAGTCTAGGTGGTAGAATTAGGGAGAGCCACAAGTGAGGACTGAAAGAAATCTCAATTCTAGAAATACTAAGATTACATTTGACTAGAGTCTTTCCATAGAGTTTTAGGAAAAACTCGTGAAGAGTAGAACTCAACATTCAATCCACTAGGTTGATAAATCAACTAGTGAAGATCATTTAGAATATTTAGAATTTGTTAAACATTACCCTAAGTTTCTTTTACTGTATAAAATTAATTCTTAGATGATTGGGACACCTCCAACAATAAAAATCTAGGAGAATTCAACTCCGTTGTCTGAATGTCAGTGTGCCTTCATAGTGCAAATATTAGTTCCTTGTGTAAGAAAAGAATACTATAGAATAAGACTTCTAGATAAAAGTCATGGTGAAGTTAGGAGACTGGAGATCTTCATTTCTATATTTAGAACTTTACAAAAGAAGAGAAGGCCATAGTAGCCTTGATCTCGAAGAAAAGGCCACAAAAGCCTTGATCTAAAAGAAAAGGCCAAATAAGCCTTGATCCAAAAGAAAAGGCCATGGAAGCCTTGTTCTAGAAGAAAAAACCATAGAAGTATTGATCCAGAAAAAAGGCCACACAAGCCTTAATACTGAAGAAAATGCCACATAACCATTGATACTGAAAAAAATCACAGAAGCCTTGATCTTGAAGAAGACTCCAGAAGAGAGTATCTAATTCAGAATCAAATTAAAATTTAAGTACAAATACTTTATTATAGGGTAAGAAGATTTAGTGAGTTGGGAAACTTCCTAAAAGAAAGTTAGGAAGAGTATCTTCTTCAAAATCAATCTAACACCTGAAGCAAAATTGAAGGTAAAGATGTTAAGAGAAGATCTCATTGAATAAATTCCAATATTAGAAGAAGAAGGACTATGAGAGTCCTGCTCTAATCTAGAAGTAGCAGAATCAAAGATCCAAAAGAATATATCAACACCAACACTTCCAAGAGTATAAGGTTTAATAAAAGGTCTAAAGGAAGACCATAAGAAGCTGCAATATCAAAGACCTTGGGGAGGTCTCAATGAGCATCTAGTAAAATGCTTGGAGAGCCTTACTGAAGAAATCATCAAAGGACTTCTCATTAGAGAAATTCACTATAGAATATAGTGAAATATTTGGGACAATTGTCACCATCTGAAAACAATACCAAAAGAAGAAGAAGAATTTGGTCAGGAGTGCAAAATATTAGAAGACCTCAAGACATTTAGAATCTTGAGAAGATCTTGCTTAAAGTCAGAATTCGACAAGAAGACTTGAAGATAGGAGAAGCCTGCCAAATCTAAGAGATTTGAAGATTACCTCTCACAACAAGAAGGTATTATTTAATGAGATAAATACTTCTAAAAATATACAATAAAAATGAGGATACTACAAGAGGAGAACAAGCCACCAAATCCTAGGCTTATGAAAGAAAGTTTAAGATCATATTTTGGTGAAGAAGGAGTTGTTTAGGATAGCCTACAAAGAGCTACAAGATCTTACTCAAGGCAGCAACTTGGTGATCATAGACACCAAGATCTACATCCTCTACAAAATATTCCAAAAAATTTTAAGCAACTATTGGTGCAAGTAGATTCATTAATTGAATTACTTATCATATTCTTTGGAGCACCTTATTTGGATTAAAGTTGCAAGAAAGAAAATTGGATTATAGTCTTCAAAAGTGCAAAAAGAGAAAAGTTCCTTTTAAGGTTTATTTTCACATTAGTTAGGAGTTGATTAGATTTCAGAACTACATCTATCAACTATCTATCATATACTTTGGAAAAATAAAAAGAAGACTAAGTCCTACAATATTAATTGTAGTGAAATTGCAGAATAATTATTGAAGGTTCATTTCAAATTATTCTTGATTAGCTATAGTATATTTATTAAGTGTATTATTTTGAGAGTTTATTGGAATGATAAGGTGAAATTTTTAGTGCATTAAAGGTGAAATATTATTAGATTATTTTGCACTATTCTATTGCTCTCAAAAATATTATTGTTTGTGTTCTTAAGAAAGGCACAAAATCAGAATTTGACAGTGTCTAAAGACACTATTAATGCATAAAAATCTGCAGCACATAGTGGCCAAGTGAAGCCACCAAAACAGGTTAGAATCCTCCAAAACTTGAATAACAAGACAACTAACCAAAATCAGAAATAGAAGCTTCAAATATTGAGACTTGGTGAGTCTCAAATCCAAAGCATTACATGGTTAGTTGCAAGGAGAAAAGTGCAGAAAATTGCATCAAATAAGGAGCTTCTATATACTTCTATCTAAGCTTGGATTTATCATCAAAGTATCCAAGCAAAAATGGGAAGGTGTCTAATCAAAGAGACAACCTCAAAACCCCTACATTTCATTCAAAAATTTAGCCACAAAACCAGAAATCCAAATCTAGAAAAGGAGTGCAAAAGAGGGTGCAATAAAGATTATTTTATACATAAATTTGTTACATTGTATTGCACTATCGTAATCTGGTTTATACAGGAAATAGGGCAGATTTAAAGGTACCTCAAAGGTACACTATCTGTAGGGTAAACTCGTCAATGGCATCCAAATACTTGCACACTCCAAGCATGGCAAAAAGAGCACCATAGAAGGGTTATATTCCCTACTTCTTGGATAGACAAACTTGCAAGCAATCAAGGCATAAAAATCAAATAAGTGAGAAGCATTATATTCAAGTCTACAAAAGGAGCATAACAGGTTGAAGGAAAGCAAGCAAAGAAAGATGAATGTAGGAGCACTCTATACCATTATTGGAGCTCCACCATAGCATTGCTTCTCACTCAAGGCACCATAAAAAGCATCTATAACAAATAAAATGAAAATATCAAGCTTTGCTAATAAGGATAGTGAAGGGTTATGTTGAAGGAGCAAAGACTCATGCACAAGGAGGAAGTGACACTTATCACTTGGAAGAAAACCCTAATATTCCATCCATGAGTGCTCATCTTGGTCAAAGAAATGTTACTAACAATAGGTTGGTACATTGATGACGTATGAGACACTTGTCTACAAAGAGAACAAGCACTCACCTAAAGAATATAACTCCCAGATGTTACTTACAGGAGGCTACAAGTGTCATCTAGCATATTTCATTCCTCAAGTGCTCAAGAAGAAAATGGATGTGCCACTTGGAACTTAAATCAAGATTCCATTCCATTTAAAGGGTGCTAAATACCAAGGACTTTCAAGCATTAAGGAAGCATTCACTCATCCTCATTCAAAATTATATTTTACGCACATAGGACCAAATTTGTAGCGTGGAAGTAAGGAGAAGAGCCTTTAATGCTCTGGTCAAGGGAGATCAAAGGCAAAGATTAAATATGCCATATTTGGAGTGTTAAATACAAGGAGGATTCCAAGCATTCTATTGGAGGGAATGACCAAAGCAGAGACATTAATATTGTAGCCCTTGCACACCCAAAATTAGCATTGATTATGGTGCTCACTTGGATTTTGGGTGATGGCAACTCCATTCTCTTCTGGAAGGACAGGTGGGTTACTGATGGAGCTCTCGAGTTGAGAGCGGACCTTGCTGGCCTGAAAGCCCAGGTGGATCCAAATTCCCAACTCAAGGTTGCAGACTTCATTGATCGGAGCTCTCTTCCCCCTCGGTGGAATTTGCCAGTCCTGGACGGCTTTAACAATGAAATGACTTTTTTGTCTAATATTCTTCGGTCTGTTTTAATTCCATCGTTAGAAGAGATGACGAGAATCATCTGGCGTGGCACAGAGGATGGTCTGTTCTCTGTCAAGACTGCCTATGACCTTCTTACTTGCGAGATTGCCATGGATCACTGGTGGAAAGTGATTTGGAGGAAGGGTATTTATCCTAAAGTTAATTACTTTGCATGGATTGCCTTTCATAATAAAGCCTTAACCATCGACAACCTCCATAAGAGGGGTTTTGCTATTCCCAACAAGTGCTTCTTGTGCTTTGCTGATTGTGAGACGACAGACCACTTATTTTTGCACTGTCCTTTTTCCCATTCTGTCCTCGGCACTGTCCTGTCTTCCTTTCAAATCCTTTGGTGCACTCCCCACTCCCTCAAAGATGCCTTCCACCAATGGCCCAATCCTTTCAAGAATCCTAAACTTCGCTTCCTTCTTGAGGCCTCTTTCCACCACTCCATTTGGTAGATTTGGCTAGAGAGAAATTCCAGAGTCTTCGGCAAGGTCCCTAGAGTACCTCCCTATGTCGCTCAGAGAGCCTTATCCTTCGCCATTGAGAATTCTAAAGTTGTTCCTAGTTCCCGTCCCCGCCTTCCTGGCGAAGCAACGATCTTCCAAAGTTTGGGCCTTTTCCCTATTCTTGATGGTGTTTCTAAGTCTCAGCGTGGGGATGTTATTTGGACCAAGCCCCCTGTGGGCTGGATTAAATTAAACTTTGACGGTGCGGCCAAAGGCAATCCACGGCCTCGCCTGGTTCTGGTGGTGTGGTTAGAGATCATAACGGGAATCTCGTGCTGGCTTATTGTGAAGATTTGGGTGCCCAGACTAATCACTATGCTGAAGCCATAAGTGTTTTGAAAGGTATCCAGATCCTCTCCGAGGATCCTCGGCCTTTGATAGTCGAAGGTGATTCGCTCAATATAGTCAACTATCTGCTAGGCTCTAAAGACCCGTCTTGGAGGGTCTACAACATCATTCTTGAGGCTAGGATGCTCCTCTCTCAACGTGACAGGTGGAAGGCATGCCATATTTTTAGGGAAGGAAATCGCGTGGCAGACCACATGGCCAACAAAGGGCTTGTGACCATGTGTCTTGTTGTGTGGCGCTCATGCTTCCCATCTGAGGTGGTGAGTTTGGCCAATGCGGATATCCTCTCATGATGTTCTCCTCGCTTCAGAAGGTCATTCGTTTGGTTTGGCTATTTTTGCTTTCGATGGTCAAATTTCTCCAGCTAGTATTTTTGTTTTCCTTGGTAAAATGTGGTTTGTTTCCGGGATATTCAGACATAAGGGCCCTACTTATAGCCTTCGGGCAATTAGCGCTTTTTGGTTTCTGTCATCAAGTTTATTCCTCCGACCACAAGGCATGATGCACATTCCAGCCAGGTTGATTTTGTACATAAGGTTTTGGGATCCTCTATAAAAACCCACTGTTAATCTATTAAAATAATTACCAAAAAAAAAATTAGCATTGATTATTGTGGTCTTTGTGTAACATACCAATTTTACCCTACTTTGTGTTTGCATTATATAGCTTAAGGTTTTGATTTCATAGAGGTAATTTGAAATAAAAATAGATAAAGTATGCTTGGCTAAACTAGGATATTTTTTTGCTAAATATAAATTGTTAGTGGCATTTAAGGCATTTACTTTTTTTATTTGTGGAAAACATCCCAAAAGGGATGCCACTTTCGGGTAAGACCCAAGGAGGCAGGGGTATCCATTCCGCCAAAAATGCCCAGGACTCGGACCTGGCCTACCACCTTTGACATACTCAAGGAGCAAACAAACACACAAAACCAATTTAAAAATAAGTAAATAACAACAAAAATAATAAAATAAAATAAAAAACATGCTCCTTGAGTGTGTCAAAAACAAAAGCACAACCAAACACGCACAATAAGATAAAAGAAACCACAACACAAACCACATAGAAAAACACAAGAACCACATAACAAAACACAAACAAGACAAAAACAACAGAACACTACAAAGACATAACCCAAAAAAACATGAAAAATAAACACAACCAAAACCTAAAAAATTAAAAAATTAAATAAAAATAAAAATAAAAAACAACCAACAACAGACAATAAACAAAAACAAAATACATAGAAAACACTCACACATAAAAACACGAAATAACACAAACAAAGAGAAACCCAAGAACAAGAACGAAAAAAACACAAGAACAATAACAAAAAACATAAAAAAAAACAAAAAAACAAAGAACAACAAAAAACAACACAAAGAACACAAAAACAAAACAAAACAAAAGAACCCACCCACCTTAAAAAACTAAACAAAAAAAAAAAAAAAAGAAAAAAAAAAAAATGAACAAAACAATGACCTATCTAGACCAGAAGACTATTAAGGCAAGAATCAACAGAGGAAACAAAATAAAGAATAGAATGAGCTAGGGAACTAAAAAAAACTGAATGAACCAAAGAGAAGCAAAAAAAAAAACAAGAAGAAACTAGGTACCTTCGAATCGGAGCCATCCAAAGAAATGATAGAAAGAAGAGCTTCCCTAATTTGAGAAGCCCACCATATAGGAGGGTGGCCATAACAAGTAAGATCACCTTTGTCCAAAGCCCAATTAGCTAAAGCATCAACACTCTTGTTTTGATCTCTAACCACATGATTGTAATCAACTTTCAAAAATCCCATCTGGATTAACTGAATCTTCTCAATAATTCTTTTTATTCTCCAATCCACCTTATGATTCTTAGAAGGAGTCTTCAAGAGATTAATCATAAGTTGAGAGTCGGACTCAACTAACACCTTTTCCCATCCAACCTTAGTAGCCTCCCGAAGGCCTCTGAGGATACCATACCCCTCAAGCAAGGTTATTGGAAAGAATACCCAAATTCTCAGCAAAAGTAAAAACCAGGGAGCCATCTGAAAGTCTACCAATTCCTCCCACACTGGCTTTTCCAGGGTTCCCTCTAGAGGCTCCATCAGTATTGACTTTTCCAAAATCCTTAGGAGGAGGTTGCCAATTTCTAGTCCTATCCATCTTACTAATACTCACATTCCCTTTAAGTTGGTTGCCCTTAGAAGGTTTAATCTTCAATATTTGCATCACTTGATCCCATCTTTGGTGGGAGTTTTGGGGGTGATTAAGGAGTTGATGGACTGATTCAACTAAGTTGGCTATGGTCTTTTGCCAAATATAGTGAATATCCTTCCTATCTTGATTAAAAATTTGGTTGTTCCTTTCATTCCAAATATTCCAAAGAAGAATGGTAGAACCCATCCAAACTAACTGCCTAATAAAATGATCAACACCCTCTTGATTAGGCCAATCCCTCCAAAGTTGTTCAAAAGTAAAAAAATTGGACCACTGTAAGCCAAGTAAAGTGGCCATTCTCCTCCATAGCTCAGAGGCTAAAGTACACTCAATAAAAATATGGTTGATATTTTCTACATTCTCTTCACACATTTCACATCTAAAAGGGCCATGAAAACCACGCTTCATAAGTTGCTCACCGAGTAAGCACCCTACGATGCAATAAAAGCCAATTAAAGAACCTCACCTTAGGCCAGAGCTTTTGAGCCCACAATCGAGAAAATATGTCAGAAGAATGGTTGGGATTATTATGGCATAAGGTCAAATAACCTTGAGCAACTGAATACTCACCCTTAGTAGTGTTGTTCCATCCAAAACAATCTTTTTCATGGGACCAAGAGAGGGATCTCATATGAAGGATGCCTTGGATATCTTGTCTTTGCCTTTCTGGGATTTGAATAGGCCAGTCCTCAATAGGGATCCAATATCTACCAACCTTTGAATTACCAATATGGTACCGAAAGTAATTAGCCACCTTTATCCAATTAGCTCGGTGAAGCTCCTCCATCCAAGGCCTCCAATCGGGAAACTGAGTTATCAAAGGCTTGTGACCATCCCAAGAATCTGTCCAAAAATTTGCATGTTGACCATTATGAATGATCCAAAATAATTTTTTCTTTATCAAATCCTCACCAGTCTTAAGAACTCGCTAAAATGGGAGAACCTTTGGTAGGAAGTTGATAGCGAACAAGGTCTTCAGGACTTTTGTTCTCAGCATATTTAGCACGAATATTATTGGCCCAAAGAGCATTGGGGTTATGCAACATCCTCCAATATAATTTAGCAGCTAAAGCTTTGTTGTTATTAATTGAAGACCGGAATCCTAACCCCCCTTCACTCTTAGGAAGACATAAAGTATCCCATTTCACCAAGGCCCATTTTCTTTTCTCCTTAGTACCACTCCAAAGGAAACGATGATCGATTTGATCCAATTCTCGAAGAACAGCCTTTGGGATATTCAAAATGGAAGAAACATAAATAGGAATAGCTTGAAGGACTGATTTTACCAAGGTGATTCTACCCCCAGAAGAAAGCCACTTGTTGGTCCACTTTCCAATTTTCTTCTTGACTTTGTCCAACAACCAATTCCAATATTTATTTTTTTGCCTTTGAATATTTATGGGAATACCTAAATAAGTGATTGGAAGAGAGGTCTTCTTATATCTTAATTTATCCAAGACCATGGATTCCTGTCTAGCAGAGCAGTGAAAGAAAATAACTTTAGATTTGTCTTCATTGATCAACTGCCCAGTAGCCTTAGAAAAACAGCTAATGATTTGCTTAATATTAGAAGCTTCCTTAACTGTAGCTTTACCTAAAAGAGTAGAGTCATCCACAAATTGAAGATGAGAGATAGGTCTAGCTCCATGAGCAATGGTAACTCCCTCAAGGGTTTTGTTTTCCCTCTTTTTGGTTATAGTCCTACCCAAGCATTCAGCAAGAATGATGAATAAATAAGGGGATAGCGGGTCACCTTGCCTAATACCTCTGGAAGCTGGGAAAGAGCTGAGAAGGCCTGCCATTGATAAGAACTAAGTAGGAAACTAAAGAGATACATCCCATAATCCAATCCATCCAATCCTTAGAGAAACCAAATTGCCTCAAAACTTTGATAAGGAAGTGCCAATCCACTCTGTCATAAGCTTTGGATAAGTCTAACCGAATGAACATGGAAGGAGAATTTTGCATATCCATGGAATGGATGGCTTCCTGAGCAAGAACTATCTCATCTACTATTTGACGTCCTTCCACATAACCCCCTTGCTCTGGGGAAATAATCTTATGCAAAAAAAGCCTCAACCTTTCTGCCATGATTTTAGTAATGATTTTGAGAAGAACATTACATAAAGCAATAGGTCTAAAAGTTGAGATATGATCAACCTCTTGAGCTTTTGGAACAAGAGTAATATAAGTTTTATTGATAACCTTCAAAATTTCTTTGGCTTTCCTGGCTTCTTCCACCACCTCTAATAAATCAACATGAAGGATATCCCAGAACTCTTGGTAGAACTCAATAGGAAAACCATCGGGACCCGGGGTTTTCCCTTTTTGCATTTTAAAAACTACTTGTTGAAGCTCATTGATAGTAACGAGAGCGAGTCAAAATAGAGTTCTCCTCGAAGTGATAAGAGAAGGGATTGCTTGAAGAACATTATGTTGAGAAGCTGAGTCAAGAGGAGTAGCAACAAAAATATTGGAAAAGTAATCAACAACAATAGAGTTCATGCCATCCCAAGTATAAACAACATCTCCAGAATCTGATTTTAAGGAAGAAATAAAGTTGTGAGATCTTCGAGCTAGAAGAGATTTGTGGAAGAAATTTGTGTTTCGATCTCCTTCTTTGAGCCATTGAATTCTAGATTTTTGCTTCCATAAGATTTCTTCTCTTTTTTCCCATTCCTCTAACTGAGTTGTGAGTTTAATTTCATCTGCACTTCTCTTCTCTGTGAGGCCATCTAAACGGATTTTCTTATTCAAATTTTCAAGATGAGCAATAACTTCATGTTTTTTTTATGAACATCCCCAAACTCTTTCCAGTTCCAAGTCTTGATTTTGGATTTAATGTATTGCGGTCTTTTGGCAAAACAGAACATCTTAGTCCCATGCCTAGGTTTACCTTCCTTCCACCATTGTTGCACACGAGGTCTGAAGGAAATGTCTCTAAGCCACATTAATTGAAAACGAAAAGGAGAGAAACTCACATTGGTTTTCCACATTTCCACCATGATTGGCCAATGATCCGAACCAACATTATTAAGAGTCTTCACTTTAGGAATGTGACCATGGATTAAGAAATTTTTAGAGAGCAAAAACCTATCCAATCTCTCCATTATACAAGCTAAGCCTTGCCTTCTGTTAGACCAAGTCATAAGGCCATTATCTCGGTTGGATATCCACAAGATGGAGGTTTGCAATATATTCGCTCATGAGGTCAGTGCTTTTGTCCAAATTTCTATTTCCCCCCTTTTCTCATCCAGAGAGAGGATGGTATTGAAATCTCCTCCGATCAAGATCCAAGATTTAGGAAAATGAGAGATAATATGAGTAATATCCTTCCACTATCTTCTTTTTTCCTCCAAAGAAGTCGGAGCATAAACAGTAATGCAGAGCATAATCTGGTTGGAATGTCTACTTTGAATAGCTATAGCCAACAAACCCCAACTGCCAACCATATGGTGAATAACTACCTCTTTTGGGTCCCAAAGACAAGCAATGCCACCCGAAGTCCCTTGGGAACCGAGGGAAACCACTTTTCCAGCTGGCCAAATTTTATCGGCAATTAAGTCCATATCCTCCATTGACATCTTTGTTTCTTGAAGGAAAACAAGATGTGGATGATTTATCTGAATCATTCTTCTAATTTCATTTTGTTTTGAAAGACTCCCTTTGAGTCCTCTAATATTCCAAGTGATGATCTTCATTAATACCAGGGCTAAAAAAGTTG
The DNA here is from genome assembly GCA_028583015.1 of Wollemia nobilis. Taxonomy (NCBI): domain Eukaryota; kingdom Viridiplantae; phylum Streptophyta; class Pinopsida; order Araucariales; family Araucariaceae; genus Wollemia; species Wollemia nobilis. The sequence goes on along the minus strand of JAQPPZ010016981.1, from coordinate 43,425,176 downwards.
GGAAGGGCATTAATCTTACCTTCCTCTACAAGCTTTTCACCTTCTTTTACCATATGATATTGATTGGTCTTGCGACCTACTTTTTGATTAGAATCCATCTTCAATTTTTTTTCCCTGTTTCTTGACTTATTCCAATTGAATCTGAGATGGCTTCTAACCTTGAAGAATGCTCGTACACAGCCAAAATTTTACTAGATGGTTCAACGGAGTCTATATTGGGACCTGCATTATTTGAAGTTTTGACATTTGAAATATTGTTTTTCTTGTGTAAATTTTCTCCCTTTTTTTTTGTTGAAAACCTTTGATTTGTTGGTTTGTCTCTGAGTTCTTCCCTTCATATTTAAATTGTGTTTCTAAGATTTCAGTTTCCATTATTTCCTCTTCCTCACTTGGGACATCATTTGTGGAAAGGATTTCAAACATATTAGCAGATGACTTTGATTGATCCTTCATAACTGGTTTTTTCGAGTGTTCTTCTTCTTAGGTATTTGGAAACTCTGTTGAGTTTATATCTTCTTTCTTTTGATCAGGACTTTTATTTGGGCAAGCACTTGGCCAAATGACCATATTCATGGCAAATTCTACAACGAAAAGGAATGTTCTCATAGTCCACTACTTGCTCCCAAGTGTCTTCCCCAAATTGTAATGTGATATTTTTAGGTAGGGGTTTGTCAAAATCCATTAAAACACAAATTCGAGCATAAATAATATGTTCAAAATTTTGAGTACAATCAGCAGTCATCATAAAAGTTCCTAAAGAGTTTCCAATTGAAGAAAAAATAGTAGGATTCCAAAATTCAATAGGGAGGCCAAAGAGTCTAACCCACACGGGAGCTATAGAAGGCATCTCTTCTTCGGCTTTAAATTTAGTATGCCAGGGCTTCATGAAAAGCCCTGCCCTTCCAAAAACCAAGGACCCCCTTGAAAAGTTTTCTCTCTATCTTCATTATTAGCAAATAAAACAAGAAAATAACCATTTGGATAAATAGAGATTTGTAACTCACCTTTAGTTTTCCAGCTTTTTGCAGCCCAGACTTTGAAAGCAGATAGACTCGGACGAAAACCCACGAACCGACAAATTAGTCCTCTTTTTTCCAAATCTTCAATGCCAGTCTGAATGTTACCCATATCAAGCTTAACAATAGGAGTTCCATCGACTGCTTTAAGACATCCTGACTCCATTTTCTTGGGATCAATATTAGGCATTCTTAGAGGTTTATGGGAAGCCCTAATATTGATATTAGCATTGGGCTGAGGTTGTCCACCACGAAGGGCATCCCTAAAATTCATTTTTGGGACTGAGTCTTCGAAATTCTTACCCTTGATAGGGGTTTTCATAGTAGAATTATTTTGTGGGTGCACCTTAGCACCAGATTCACTTGAGATATGAGCCATTTTTTGATCAACTGCTTGAAACTTGTTTCGTGATCTCTTTAATCCTTGCCCTAGACGTCGTGGAAAGGTATGGTTTTCACTTTTCTTTTGTGCAGCAAATTGGAAGTCGTTGTCACTCAAGTTCATAGTATGATCTGTTGAAAGATAAATTTCTAACCCATATTGTATCCCCTGCAACATTTCTTGCTAAAATATTGAGCATAAACCACAAAAATATTGGCCGCTAGGGCCCGAAGGCCCTAAAAACCAACCTCTGGAGCTGCTTGCACTCAACCCAGATGAAACCCTCGCATAGTCGCTTGCCAAATATATCGTTCACACATAGGGATGCGCTAGGATCTGTGTTGCTCCAAATGATATGAAAATTGGTGGAGACGTTCTAGGGTTTTTCAGGCATCTACCCTCAAAATTTTAGCTCAATCCGAGTCCGGATGAGTGAGATATGGCCGAAACGAGTTCGGCAGTTTAGGCAGTCCTACGAAAAATGTCTAATCAATTTCGACTCATGTCAACACAAATTAAATTTTAAATCTCTTTTTAAAGCACTGGATTAAATTTTATATTTCTTTCACCAACCATTTAAGGCATTTACTTGAATGTTTATTTGTCTCCTTGGTTAGTTGAGAAATTAATTTCTAAGATTGGTTTACTTGGTTATTAATTTATTTCTTAAGCTTGATTAGAGGACAAAATTAAGAAGTATTAAATCTAGTGCTATTTTATCCCTAGATTAGTTACAATTTAATTGTGATTAATTAAGTTAATTAATTAGTTACTTAGCAATGAAGAAAATATTAGTTGAAGAATTGGTATGTGTTGGGTTGTGATTGGACCACCTCGTTTTCAAAGTCAAACGAACTCCAATTTCTAGACAACATTTATGATTGGCTCATCTTCAATAATTTTTAATAATAAAATAATGGTTATGGGGGGAGGGTGAGTTCCATTATAAATAAAGGCATTTGGGAAGGCATGGATATAACAATTTTTGCAAAGTGAGATTAGGGAGTATGCTCTCCAATAGAAATTGGATCAAGAACCAAAAGTCTTGCATTTTTTGCAAATTGGTTTTGGAAGTCTAGAGGTTCCTAGGGAGTATGCTCTCCGGGTTTTACTCGAATTAGAAACTAGAAGGGCCTCATGATTTACCTTAGTTTTCCTCGCCTTGTTACTTTGTTGGAAAAAAAAGGAGCATGCATGGGACAAATAATTGGGAGACGTGCCAGAGCTTGGGTCAAAGAAAGTCAGTGAAAGATCCAGGTCATGATTATGAATTCTAGATACCCTATAGATAATAAGTATGCTTGATTAAGGAATGAAGAGATACTATAGAATTAGCCTTACTGTTGTAAGGAATAAAGGGTTTAATGGATTATACAAAAAAACTTAGATAATATAGAAGTAGCCTTACTGTTGTAAGGGATAAAGGGTTTAATGGAGTATACATAAAAGCTTTGAGTATAAGAAGTTTGTTGTTGTTGCAATTTATGAGGATTCTTGTCTGAAAATATAGTTTGCATTAGCTTTATAAAAAATATTCTTCTAAATTAATTTAGAGGTTTCAAGTTTAATGGACCATTTTATAAAGAAACTTACAAAATTGAATATGACTTGATGTGAGCTTATATGGGTAAGGTGGAAGCTTACATATAGTAGGCATATGGGTTAAGTCTAGATTTTATTCTAAAAAAACAAAGAAGAGTGACTCTTGAATGTGGTAGAAATAGAGTGATCTCAAGTTTTATATTTAAGAAGCCATGTTCCATGATCTTGAGCACAGGTTTACCTTCGGTAAGAATGCTCAAGCCCCATTATAGGACTCTCATGCCCTATGTAGTACATTTTGGGTAGCCATGTCATAAACCGAGCAACATGGTTGCAGGATGAGGGACAAGAAACACTCTACTTGTAGATATGAAGGTCATTGGTGATTTTTAGATTTGTTTCCCATCTAGAGGGGGTATGTCATAAAAAAACGTAGACGCTTTGGTCAGCGCCTTCGTTAGAAATTTCTCGAACTACGTTCTTTAAATGGGATGCAATGCATCCTATGGAAAAATTTTGAAACCCTGGTCCTATTTGGTGAGTGCAAGGGACTCCCAATTCAATTTGGATTGGGTTTTAGAGAGAGATTTTACACAATGCAGATCATATGCAATCATTGTCCTGTAAAAGCCTGAAACAACATTGATTTTTGGTAAATTACAACTTTAATTGAATGGACAGCTTTAATGTCTAATAAACATGTACAACTTTAATGTTTAATAAACATGTACATCATTAATGTTTGATAAACATGTACAGCTTTAATATTTAATAAATATGTACAACTTTAATTTAATGGACAACTTTAATGTTTAATAAGACATGTGGATAACTATTACTAGACCTAAGTTTAGGATAATCACTTTGGGTCTTGGATTTGTTGTTAAATAAAAAAAAGAAAAAACGTTTAAGTTCACCCAAGGAAAATTTATATGGGTACCTTGTCCATTTATGGTATTAAGTTTTGAAATATTCGTGAGTCTATGAATATCTCTAGTCATGAACAATATTAATATGACACAAAACTGTTTGATGAAATCCAATGCTACATGTCACAATATAAGAAGTTAATTCTAGGTTGAAACTTAGAGTGACTTACATTAAAGGGAATAATCCTTTTTGAAAATATGTGGTAAACATAGTTTGGTCTACTCTTAGAGAGTTTGATTGATTATGATGGATGTTTTTGGCCAAATCTAGCAAAGATGCTAGTAGTGGATTCTTTTGACATTGTGATTTTATGTTATGAACATGATTGTTTAAATGTTATTTATGGGTGTTTACGTCTCTTGAGTATTGGTAATAAAATTGGATAATGGCACATTTTACCATACTATGATTCCAATGCATTGTACAAATAGAATAATGTTTACACAATCATGCATGCTAAATTAAAAAATAGAATATTGTGATGGCATAGTCTAATATGGGAGAAAGGGTAACTGGGTTGCATTTCTTAGGAACATATGGGGGTTCTCCGTAGCCATGTCAATGGATGCAATTAGTATAGATTTAAGAGCATATTTTCTATGTGATGAAATATGGGATGAAAGGAATGGGAAAAGTTCATTCTTAGGAAAGTATGGGATTTCCTACTCTTGAATTGTGTTGGATGCTTGGTTGCTGAAAATTTGTATGTATTCTATGGATTACTACTGCATGGCATTTTTGTAGTTAGATATGCATGTTCATAATTTGGATTGTCCTGATCCCGAGTAACCTATCACCTAGTACTGGTTGGATTGCAACAACTATTCTTGAAGAACCTAATGCACCTGAAAGAGAGTTGAAGACTAGAAGAAGTTGTTATTGTATTCAACTCAATGAGTCTTTTTTTGTAACATTAAGAGTTGTATGTAAAATAAATGATGTAATAGATTATAAGAATTTATGATTCATTGAAAAAGGTTTCATAATGTAACTTCTGAATATATTATTGTATAGGCTATACTCAATGTAAACCTCTTTGAAGTATTATATTCTGAAAACAAAATTGTTTATCCGATCTAATATGTATTACTTGAATTCTCAAGTGGTTGCTTTGAGTATGAATGGTTAAGTTAGATATTTATAATTTTCTAAGCATAAATGTGGAAATACAGGATGAACATAATCATATCAAATATTATACAAATGAGAGGTCTAAAAACTTAATGGTCAATGAGATAAAGTGGTAGACAACATATGTCTACGAGAATCGGAAGGATGATTTCCTTAACAAACCATATGGGGTATGGTTGGCTGGTTAAGCACTGCACCTAAAAATATTATATCATTGAAAAATTATGAATAGTTATCAAGGCATACCCTTAAATATTAGGTTGAAAAATACCTATGGTTAGGCTAAAATATACATATGGTAAAGTTGAATGATATCCATGGTTAGGTTAAAAATTATACCTATGGTTGGAACTAGTTTAACTTAGGGTTAAACTTAAAAAGGGAAATGAGCATTCTAGTTGAAACAGACTGGAAAATTCCCGTTGATCATTATGGGACACTGGCCACTCCCATACACATGGATAAACTTTGATCAAGTTGATTCCTATGTGGTGCATAGCCTTGGAAACTCATGTGACTACTCATTTAATGGAAAACTATATAAAAGGCTCTCATACGTATGTAAGCTTTTGTTTAAAAAAAATTAATGGATATAATGGTTAGTTTTGGTTGGGTAATTTGGGGTTATTACACTTTGTATAGTGCAAGGTAAAATTTATTCCCATTTTAAATGTGCTTTCATTTTTGGGAGTTATAAGGTTGATAAATCAAGGTTAAACTTAGAAGAATTTAACCGTATTAAAAGCCATACCTCAAAGAAAATAATTTATCAAATCAATATAATATTTGTAATATTAAACTTAGGAGTAATAAGGGTTTCTACTAGAGGAGGGACGTTTTTCGTAGGACTGCCCAAACTGTCGAACTTGTTTCGGCCATATTTCACTCATCCGGACTCGGATTGAGCTAAAATTTTGAGGGTAGATGCCTGAAAAACCCTAGAACATCTCCACCAATTTTTAGATCATTTGGAGCAACACAGATCCTAGCGCATCCCTATGTGTGAACAAGATTTTTGGCAAGTGGTTGTGCGAGGGTTTCATCTGGGTTGAGTGCAAGCAGCTCCAGAGGTTGGTTTTCGGGGCCTTCGGGCCCTAGCGGCCAATATTTTTGTGGTTTCTACTCAATATTTTAGCAGGATATGTTGCAGGGGATCCAAGATGGGTTAGAAATCTATCTTTCAATAGATCATGTTGTGAACTTAAGTGACAACGACTTCCAATTTGTTGCACAAAATAAAAGTGAAAACCATACCTTTCCACAGTGTCTAGGGCAAGGATTAAAGAGATCACGAAATAAGTTTCAAGCAACTGATCAAAAAATGACTCAGATCTCAAGTGATTCTGGTGCTAAGGTGCACCCACAAAATAAATCTACTATGGAAACCCCTGTCAAGGGTAAGAATTTCGAAGACTCAGCCCCAAAAATGAATTTTAGGGATGCCCTCCGTGGTGGACAACCTCAGCCCAATGCTAATATTAATCTTAGGGCTTCCCATAAACCTCTAAGAATACCTAATATTGATCCCAGGAAAATGGAGTCAGGATGTCTTAAAGCAGCTGATGGAACTCCTATTGTTAAGCTTGATATGGGTAACATTCAGACTGGCATTGAAGATCTGGAAAAAAAGAGGACTAATTTGTCGGTTCGTGGGTTTTCGTCCGAGCCTATCTGCTTTCAAAGTTTGGGCTACAAAAAGCTGGAAAACTAAAGGTGAGTTACAAATCTCTATTTATCCAAATGGTTATTTTCTTGTTTTATTTGCTAATAATGAAGATAGAGAGAAAACTTTTCAAGGGGGTCCCTGGTTCTTTGGAAGGGCAGGGCTTTTCATGAAGCCCTGGCATACTAAATTTAAAGTCAAAGAAGAGATGCCTTCTATAGCTCCCGTGTGGGTTAGACTCTTTGGCCTCCCTATTGAATTTTGGAATCCTACTATTTTTTCTTCAATTGGAAACTCTTTAGGAACTTTTATGATGACTGTTGATTGTACTCAAAATTTTGAACATATTATTTATGCTCGGATTTGTGTTTTAATGGATTTTGACAAACCCTTACCTAAAAAGATCACATTACAATTTGGGGAAGACACTTGGGAGCAAGTAGTGGACTATGAGAACATTCCTTTTCATTGTAGAATTTGCCATGAATATGGTCATTTGGCTAGTGCTTGCCCAAATAAAATTCCCGATCAAAAGAAAGAAGATATAAACTCAGTGGTTTCCAAATGCCTAAGAAGAAGAACACTCAGAAAAACCAGTTATGAAGGATCAATCAAAGTCATCTGCTAATATGTTTGAAATCCTTTCCACGAATGATGTCCCAAGTGAGGAAGAGGAAATAATGGAAACAAAAATCTTAGAAACACAATTTAAATATGAAGGGAAAAACTCAGAGACAAACCAACAAATCAAAGGTTTTCAACAAAAAAAAGGGAGAAAATTTACACAAGAAAAACAATCTTTTAAATGTCAAAACTTCAAATAATACAGGTCCCAATATAGACTCTGTTGAACCCTCTAGTAACACTTTGGTTGTGTACGAGCATTCTTCAAGGTTAGAAGCCATCTCAGATTCAATTGGAGTAAGTCAAGAAATAGGAAAAAAAACTGAAGATGGATTCTAATCAAAAGGCAGGTCGCAAGACCAATCAATATCATATGGTAAAAGAAGGTGAAAAGCTTGTAGAGGAAGGTAATATTAATGCCCTTCCCAACTTTTTTAGCCCTGGTATTAATGAAGATCATCACTTGGAATATTAGAGGACTCAAAGGGAGTCTTTCAAAACAAAATGAAATTAGAAGAATGATTCAGATAAATCATCCACATCTTGTTTTCCTTCAAGAAACGAAGATGTCAATAGAGGATATGGACTCTATTGCTAGTAAAATTTGGCCAACTGGAAAAGTGGTTTCCCTCAGTTCCCAGGGGACTTCTGGTGGCATTGCTTGTCTTTGGGACCCAAAAGAGGTAGTTATTCACCATATGGTTGGCAGTTGGGGTCTTTTGGCTATAGCTATTCAAAGTAGACATTCCAACCAAATTATGCTCTGCATTACTGTTTATGCTCCGACTGCTTTGGAGGAAAAAAAAAGACAGTGGAAGGATATAACTTATATTATCTCTCATTTTCTTGAAGCTTGGATCTTGATCGGAGGAGATTTCAATACCATCCTCTCTCTGGATGAGAAAATAGGGGGAAATAGAAATTTGGATAGAAGCACTGACCTCATGAGCGAATATATTGCAAACCTCCATCTTGTGGACATCCAACTAGATAATGGCCTTATGACTTGGTCTAATAGAAGGCAAGGCTTAGCTTGTATAATGGAGAGATTGGATAGGTTTTTGCTCTCTAAAAATTTCTTAATCCATGGTCACATTCCTAAAGTGAAGACTCTTAACAATGTTGGTTCGGATCATCGGCCAATCATGGTGGAAATGTGGAAAACCAATGTGAGTTTCTCTCCTTTTCATTTTCAATTAATGTGGCTCAGAGAGAGTTCCTTTAGACCTCGTGTGCAACAATGGTGGAAGGAAGGTAAGCCTAGGTATGGGACTAAGATGTTCTGTTTTGCCAAAATACTGCAATACATTAAATCCAAAATCAAGACTTGGAACTGGAAGGAGTTTGGGGATGTTCATAAAAAAATATGAAGTTATTGCTCAACTTGAAAATTTGAATAAGAAAATCCGTTTAGATGGCCTCATAGAGAGTAGAAGTGTAGATGAAATTAAACTCACAACTCAGTTAGAGGAATGGGAAAAAGAGAAGAACTCTTATGGAAGCAAAAATCTAGAATTCAATGGCTCAAAGAAGGAGATCGAAACACAAGTTTCTTCCACAAATATCTTCTAGCTCGAAGATCTCACAACTTTATTTCTTCCTTGAAATCAGATTCTGGAGATGTTGTCTACACTTGGGATGGCATGAACTCTATTGTTGTCGATTACTTTTCCAATATTTTTACTGCTACTCCTCTTGACTCAACTTCTCAACAAAATGTTCTTCAAGCAATCCCTCCTCTTATCACTTCTGAGGAGAACTCTATTTTGACTGCTCCTATTACTATCAATGAGCTTCAACAAGTTGTTTTTAAAATGCAAAAAGGGAAAACCCCAGGTCTTGATGGTTTTCCCATTGAGTTTTACCAAGAGTTCTGGGATATCCTTCATGCTGATTTATTAGAGGTGGTGGAAGAAGCCAGGAAAGCCAAAGAAATTTTGAAGGTTATCAATAAAACTTATATTACTCTTGTTCCAAAAGCTCAAGAGGTTGATCATATCTCAGCTTTTAGACCTATTTCTTTATGTAATGTTCTTCTCAAAATCATTACTAAGATCATGGCAGAAAGGTTGAAGCCTCTTTTGCATAAGATTATTTCCCCTGAACAAGGGGGTTATGTGGAAGGGCATCAAATAGTAGATGAGATAGTTCTTGCTCAGGAAGCCATCCATTCCATGGATATGCAAAAATCTCCTTCCATGTTCATTCGATTAGACTTATCCAAAGCTTATGACAGAGTGGATTGGCACTTCCTTATCAAAGTTTTGAGGCAATTTGGTTTCTCTCAGGATTGGATGGATTGGATTATGGGATGTATCTCTTCAGTTTCCTACTTAGTTCTTATCAATGGCAGGCCTTCTCAGTCATTCCCAGCTTCTAGAGGTATTAGGCAAGGTGACCCACTATCCCCTTATTTATTCATCATTCTTGTTGAATGCTTGGGTAGGACTATAACCAAAAAGAGAGAAAACAAAACCCTTGAGGGAGTTACCATTGCTCATGGAGCTAGACCTATCTCCCATCTTCAATTTTTTGATGACTCTACTCTTTTAGGTAAAGCTACAGTTAAGGAAGCTTCTAATATTAAGAAAATCATTAGCTATTTTTCTAAGGCTACTGGGCAATTGATCAATGAAGACAAATCTAAAGTTATTTTCTTTCACTACTCTGCTAGATAGGAATCCATGGTCTTGGATAAATTAAGATATAATAAGACCTCCCTTCCGATCACTTATTTAGGTATTCCCATCAATATTCAAAGGCAAAAAAAAATATTGGAATTGGTTGTTGGACAAAGTCAAGAAGAAAATTGGAAAGTGGACCAACAGGTGGCTTTCTTCTGGGGGTAGAATCACCTTGGTAAAATCAGTCCTTCAAGCTATTCCTATTTATGTTTCTTCCGTGTTGAATATCCCAAAGGCTGTTCTTCGAGAACTGGATCAAATCAGTCATCGGTTCCTTTGGAGTGGTACTAAGGAGAAAAGAAAATGGGCCTTGGTGAAATGGGACACTTTATGTCTTCCTAAGAATGAAGGGGGGTTAGGATTCTGGTCTTCTATTAATAACAACAAAGCTTTAGCTGCTAAATTATATTGGAGGATGTTGCATAACCCCAATGCTCTTTGGGCCAATAATCTTCATGCTAAATATGTTGAGAACAAAAGTCTTGAAGACCTTGTTCGCTATCAATTGCCTACCAAAGGTTCTCCCATTTTAGCAGTTCTTAAGACTGGTGAGGATTTGATAAAGAAAAATTTATTTTGGATCATTCATAATGGTCAATAGGTAAATTTTTGGATAGATTCTTGGGATGGTCACAAGCCTTTGATAACTCAGTTTCCCGATTGGAGGCCTTGGATGGAGGAGCTTCACCGAGCTAACTGGATAAAGGTGGCTAATTACTGTCGGTACCATATTGGTAATTCAAAGGTTGGTAGATATTGGATCCCTATTGAGGATTGGCCTATTCAAATCCTAGAAAGGCAAAGACAAGATATCCAAGGCATCCTTCATATGAGATCTCTCTCTTGGTCCCATGAAAAATATTGTTTTGGATGGAACAACACTACTAAGGGTGAGTATTCAGTTGCTCAAGGTTATTTGACCTTATGCCATAATAATCCCAACCAATCATCTGACATATTTTCTCAGTTGTGGGCTCAAAATCTCTGGCCTAAGGTGAGGTTCTTTACTTGGCTTTTATTGCATCGTAGGGTGCTTACTGGTGAGCAACTTATGAAGCGTGGTTTTCATGGCCCTTTTATATGTGAAATGTGTGGAAAGAATGTAGAAACTCTCAATCATATTTTTATTGAGTGTACTTTAGCCTCTGAGCTATGGAGGAGAATGGCCACTTTACTTGGCTTACAGTGGTCCAACTTTTTTACTTTTGAACAACTTTGGAGGGATTGGCCTAAACAAGAGGGTGTCGATCATTTTATTAGGCAATTAGTTTGGATGGGTTCTACCATTCTTCTTTGGAATATCTGGAATGAAAGGAACAATCAAATTTTTAATCAAGATAGGAAGGATATTCACTATATTTGGCAAAAGACCATTGCCAACTTAGTTGAATCAGTCCAACAACTCCTTAATCACCCCCAAAACTCCCACCAAAGATGGGATCAAGTGATGCAAAGATTGAAGATTAACTCCTCTAAGGGAAACCATCTTAAAGGGAATGTGAGCAATTGCAAGATGAATAGAACAAGGAACTGGCAACCTCCTCCTAAGGATTTTGGAAAAGTCAATACTGATGGAGCCTCTAGAGGGAACCCTAGAAAAGCTAGTGCGGGAGGAATTGGTAGACTTTCAGATGGCTCCCTGGTTTTTACTTTTGCTGAGAATTTGGGTATTCTTTCCAATAACCTTGCTGAGGGGTATGGTATCCTTAGAGGCCTTCAAGAGGCTACTAAGGTTGGTTGGGAAAAGGTGCTAGTTGAGTCTGACTCTCAACTCATGATTAATATTTTGAAGACTCCTTCTAAGAATCATAAGGTTGATTGGAGAATAAAAAGAATTATTGAGAAGATTCAGTTAATCCAGATGGGATTTTTGAAAGTTGATTACAATCATGTGGTCAGAGATCAGAACAAGAGTGTTGATGCTTTAGCTAATTGGGCTTTGGACAAAGGTGATCTTACTTGCTATGGCCATCCTCCTAGATGGTGGGATTCACAAATAAGGGAAGCTCTTCTCTCTATCATTTCTTTGGATGGCTCCAGTTCTAGAGGTACCTAGTTTCTTCTTGCTTTATTTTTGCTTCTCTTTGGTTCGGTCAAGGTAGTTTAGTTTTTTGAGGTGTGTGTGTTTTTTGTTTTGTTTTGTTTTTGTGTTTTTTGTATTGTTTTTTGTTGTTATTGTGTTTTTATTGTTTTGTGTTTTTTTTGTTATTGTTCTTGTGTTTTTATTTTTCTTGTTCTTGTGTTTTTGTATGTTTGTGTTAATTGGTGTTTTTTTGTTTTGGTGTGTGAGTGTTTTCTATGTTTTTGTTTATTGTCTATTGTTGGTTGTTTTTTTTGTTTTATTTTATTTTATTATTTTTTAAGGTTTTGGTTGTTTTTGTTTTTCATGTTTTTGTTGGTTGTCTTTGTTTCTTTCTATTGTTTTTGTCATGTTTATTTTTTTATGTTGTTCTTGTGTTTTTTCTGTGTGGTTCATATTGTGTTTTTTTATCTTATTGTGTGTGTGTTTGGTTGTGCTTTATCTTTTTGACACACTCAAGGAGCAGGTTTTTTTCTTCTTGTGTGTTTGTGTTTGTGTGTTCTTATTTTTTATTGTTTCAGGTTTGCTCCTTGAGTATGTCAAAGGTGGTAGGCCAGGTGCGAGCCCTGGGCGATTTTGGTGGAAGAGATACCCCCGCCTCCTTGGGTCTTACCCGAAAGTGGCATCCCTTCTGGGATGTTTTCCACAAAAAAAGTAAGGGTTTCTACTGGAAATTGATTTTAAAATATTTGCAAATATTATTGTGGTCTAATTTTCTAAAATTTAGAAGTTATAAGGGTTACTACATCAAATTAATTTATTGGAAATTAGATACACTAAAATTAAATCCTAAAGGGATATTAAAAGGGGTTTACAAAGCATTTCAAAGGTTGGAATTTAACAATTTACCTGTCTCAAAATTTCACAAAAAAGGACAAAAGAGATCCAACATTAAACCTCTTCAAATTTGGAAAAAGTGCTTAGTTCAATAGGAACAATAAGGGATAATAGAATTTGATTTTGGGATTTACAAAAACTTTACAAAATCAACCAAAAATTGAACTACAATTTACAAAAGCACTATATTCATCTTATATCTTATCCAAAACATACTAGGGATTCATAAGGTATTCTACAAAACTTGATAATAATAACATCTACCAAATATTATCAAGTTCTAAATCCATTGGGAAGATATAAGCTTTCTACAAAATCTAAAATTCCATTAGGTATATATATACTCTCATTACTAGGGATACATAAGGAAGTCCACAAAATCTAAGGATTGATATTAGGGAATTTAAATGGCATCAAACAAATTCTTCCTAGAAAAATCTCAACTACTCAAGGGTCATAATTATTTCTCATGGAAGAATAAAGTGAAATCAATCTTGGTATATGAAAAACTTTGGGATATTATCAAAGGGAAAACATAGATACCTGCCACAGGTGATACTGAAATCCTAAAGTTTGAGGAAAATGATTCAAAGACTTTAATGATAATAACCTTTGCTATCACTAATGATATACAACCCTATATCATTTCAGCAAAAAATATATTCAGATGCATGGACAAGCCTAGATAAAATATTTGAAGGAAATAATAAGGTAACTATTCTTCATCTTCAAACTCAACTTCACTCATTAAAGATGAATAGTGGAGAAAGCATAGAATTATTCCTAAGGAAGGTAGCAAATATTAAAGGGAAATTATTGACCTTAGGAGAAATAGTTAAGGATGAACTTCTTACTCAAGTAACCATGAGAGAACTTCCAGACAGCTATAAGCATTTGGTGACATATTTACAAGTCCTAAGTAAAGATACCTCTTTTAATGACCTAGTCATTATTCTACAGGAATATGAGATGGAAAATACAGTTAAATATGAAATGACTAACACTGCATTGGCATCTAAATATAATCCACGAAAAATATTGCTTCTTCATCAAAAGGACAAAAACCATGGTACAACATGTATTGTTAGATATGTAAGAGAAAAAGCCATAGTACTAGCTATTGCAGGTCCAATCCCAAAAATAAGAATCAAGGAAATCAGATGAACAATGGGAACTAATTTCAACCATGATAATATCAAAATCCTCATCAGCAAAAATTTTAGCGTCCAACCAATTATCCCCAATTGGAGTATCGAAAAAGAAATAAAAAATGGCATCTAGCTCAGAGGATAGAATAAATTAAAGAACTAGAAGAATCTACATACGATTATGAAGTAAAAGCTCTTTCAGTAAGAATGATAGGTTATGAAGACACTAACTACTTTCTTGAACAGGTTACAAAAAATAAAGAAGAAAAATCTAAATTCTAAGATCAAGAAGGATATTCACATTGAAGACTAAAGTCTTCAATACCCAAAAAATGTAATACAAGGAGGTGTTATAAATAGATTATATTACATAATTTGGGTCATGTAAATGTACCTTCCTAGGAACATACTTAGGAAATTAGCTTACTTTAGGGGGAATTTATCTAGTTACTTCATGCCATGTAATAAATGCACAAGTGTCAATGTGTAAGTTGTATATGTGCAAGGTGTTCCTTAAACAACTAGGTAGAGTGTTGGCCAAGAAACCTATCTTCCTATATAAAAAGGACCTAATTGTAACCAGGAGAATATAGAAGCTCAGAGCATATTCGTAGGTAGTAGCATAGTGTTATGTAGATCACTATATATTGGTGATGGGTGCAATGCAGTCCAGTAGTTTTGTTCATGGAGTGTCCATTTCCTCCATAGCTACATTGTATTCATTTTTGTCATTTTTTTTTATAGCATATTTTAGTCATATTATAGATTTACTTTCTTTCATATTATTTTTCATCTTGTGATTGTTATCTCCCATTGCATAATGCATCAAAAGCTAACACTAATTGCATGTTAGCCTAATAAATTTGAGAGGTTTTGAAATGTATTTAGATGAGTGGTTTTTGGTGTTAATTGGACCTAATGAAAATTATTTGTTGGATTAGGTTTATAGAGGAAGAAAAATTAAACCAAGAGGGTGGTAATTTTAATCTCTTCTTAGATACCTTATTTTGTTCTCTTTATTAACATGATTATTAAATTAATAGCATATTGAATGTCTATATATATAACTATAAGGGCTTAGTTGAACAAGGGAGAAGTAGAAGGACATTTGGAGGCTACAAGTATTAAGGATACAAACCCATTGAAATAACCAGGTTTGGGGTTTCCATGCCCTTAATTACTTTTGTATGTGTTTTGATGGAATGTAAAAACTAAAATACTTTAGCCTTAAGGAAATTATCTCAAATTGTGTTAAGACACTATGATTAATCTTGCTTTAGGAATGTTTGAAGTAAGAAATAATGTGAATATATTGTTTTAGATGCATCCCTCTTCAATTTTAGAAGCCATGGATATTGTTATCACTGACTTATATTAGTTTTAAAACCTGATTTCTTTAAAGGTTTTTGTGGTTATCCATAAGAAGACATCATAACAATATTAGTTAATACCTTTCACCCTGTTAGAGATGTAATTAAGCCATTTTTTGCCCTATTTCATTTTTGTATTGAAGGCATATTGATTTTGACCCACCCAAAAGCATTAGGTATTAAACAATTCTTGACTATAGATGGCATGTGCTAGTTGTACTCCATTGATTAATGTTTGATGCCTTGTTGGGATATCTTTCAGTGATTATATATGTGCTTTATTTAAAATATATTTGTTGTTATGAGCCACCTTAAAAATTATATTTGATTCACCCACCTTGATCAATAGTCATAGTCAACTTTAATGTGTAACAGGTGGAGGGATCACATTTTACCATCCTATTGATTATTGTGGTAAGTTCAAAATATTCTCAATGGTCATTTGTCAAAGGATCTAAGAGTTATATAAACTTTTGTTCACTACCCCTGAGCTACCGTTGTGCCCTAGACAACACATAGTGAGCTCAGATAGAAGACTATTAAAATATTCCACGAGTATCATCATACATGGGATGTGATCGGGCCAAAGTGTGGTTTAAAGGAAGCTTTGCTCTTATTTTCTTTCTACCACCAAGTGGTGGTCAGGGACCAAACCACTTGGTGGCTGAAAGGCACCAAATGGAGGCACGTAGTATGACCTAACCTCTATTGACTCTATTGAGCATTGACCAAACATCATCCCTGTAATTACCATGTGGTTACTTGTGATTTTTTTATTTTTTTGCACTCATTAGGGTAGTTTCTAGATCTAGAATTTTATTGCATGTGGAATAAATTATCCCACATTATGGGTTTTGTAGGTCAACTATGGTTTAAAATGGAAGAAGCTTCCCTTAAAGAATGACCACCACTCGATGGTCAAGGGGACCATCGAGTGGAGACTACACCATGCCCTATGCAAGTGTAATTGCTACTTGGACACATGGCTTAAGACTTTTCCTTACCTATGATTTACCATAAGATAAATGGCTTAGTTGGTAGCTTGTTAAATTTTTATAGGATTGAGTTGATGTTTAAACACACCCTTTATAATTATAATTGGCAATTAAGCCTTTATAATTAAGGTGAATTTTTCTAGTTAAGACCTTCCCTTTTTGCACCCCTAGGTTTTGGAGGTTGCTAAGCAACATTAAACTAAATTGTTACTTTTGAGGTGATTGTTTGTAGTCAATCCTATTCTTTTTATTATTTAACCCTTAAAACTTTGGAGCTCTTTTTAAGTAACACCATGCTATTAAAGAAAATGGTATAGCAAAATTGAAAGTAAGGATAGATCAATCAAAAGTAAACCTTAGTTTGAAACTATAGGAGAACTTTTATGGAAAATATGAATTCTAACTAGAAACAATTTTGTGAAAAATTGAATGATAGTTAGGATAATTTTGTGGAAAAATTATATGCAAATCATAAGAAAATTTTTGGAAAATTTTGTAGTTTGAAACTATAGAACTTTTGTGGAAAAAATGAATGCTAACTAGAAACAATTTTGTGGAAAAATTGAATGCTAGTTAGGATAATTTTGTGGGAAAATTATATGCAATTCATAAGACAAATTTTGGGAAAATTTGTAGTTTGAAACTATAGGATCGCTTTTGTGTAAAATATGAATGCTAACTAGAAAAAAAAATGTAGAAAAATTGAATGCTAGTTAGGATAATTTTGTGGAAAAATTATATGCAATTCATAAGACAAATTTTGGAAAAATTTGTAATTAGAATCTATAGAACTTTTGTGGAAAAGATGAATGCTAACTAGAAATAATTTTATGGAAAAATTGAATGCTAGTTAGGATAATTTTGTGGAAAAGTTATATGCAATTCATAAGACAAATTTTGAAAAAATTGTAGTTTGAAACTATAGAAATTTTGTGGAAAATATGAATGCTAACTAGACCCAATTTTGTGGAATAATTGAATGCTAGTTAGGATAATTTTGTGGAAAATTTATATGCAATTCATAAGACACATTTTGGGAAAAATTCTAGTTTGAAACTATAGGAGAACTTTTGTGGAAAATATGAATGCTAACTAGAAACAATTTGTGGAAAAATTGAATGCTAGTTGATGAGAACCAAAAATGCTCATTTAATTTATATTTGCAAGGGCATCATTACTAGTTTAATTAGCATTAGAGATGTATTTTTATATAACTTTTGCTTATAATTAATAGAAAATGAAGTATTATGCTTGACTGGTATTTTTAGTGGAAAATGTGCATAGATGCAGGTTTTTGCTACTAATTTGGTATTTTTGAGTCAATGTCCCATTTAGACCTGACAATGCACGAAGACATATTGAAGAGAATTGTAGTGAATGGTAGAGGCAGGTACCTATATCCCAACAATAGGCAGGAACTTGTATCCTAGTAATAGGCAGGCACCTGTATTCCAGCAGTAGGTAGGTGCTTGTATCCTAGCACCTATATTGCAGCAACAGGTAGACACTTGTATCCCAAAAGTAGGCAAGCACCTGTATCCTAGCAACAGGCAGGCGACTGTATTCTAGTGATAGGCAAGCACCTGTATGCTAGTGATAGGCAAGCACTTGTATCTCGATGCATATATGCCAGCAACTAGTAGGTGCCTATATCTCGATGTTTGTATCCCACCGTAGGTAGGCACCAATTAATATTATAAGTTGTTCTACATGCTTAGTACATGTATGATTCAAGCTATTTACATTCATGTTGTTGTTTATAATTAAATTTTATTTGATGTGTTATTAGCTTTGATATATATATATATATATATATATATATATATATATATATATATATATATATATATTAGATATATATTTGCTCATATCATTATCTTGACATTATTGTATTGTGGCTATATTATATTCGATCCTATGATATTTAACCTATGATATTTGTGGTAGTATTAAGGTTTAAAAAGCCATTAATCCATTGATGGATTGATGAAGATATAGCATTTAACATACTCTGATCTTGAAACTATTGGGACAGTGCATCAACCACTATATTCTCCTTTCCTTTTTTATATGTGATTTCATAATCATAGCCCATCAATTTAGAGACCCACTTTTGTTGTTTAGGTGTGGCTACCCTTTGTTCCAAGAAATACTTGAGACTTTGATGGTTGGTTTTGATTGAAAAATGACACCCAATGAGATATGACCTCCAATGATTAACATGTAAAATAGCTAGCATATCCTTTTCATAAGTAGATTTGTCTAAATTTTGACCTAAAAGGGCTCTATTAGTGAAGGCCAATGGTCTTCCTTCTTGCACCAAAAATGTCTCAATTCCATTATACAAAGCATCGATTTCAATTACAAAAGGTTTAGAAAAATTAGGCATTGCTAACACTAGGATGGTTGTCATATCTTGCTTTAAATCCTTGAAAGCGTTCTTCACTAGTTCAAACCAAATAAAGGATTTCGTCTTCAACATTTTTGTTAAAGGAGTCGTTATCTTTCCATAGTTTTATATAAATTTGTGGTATTACCCTATGAGGTACCAAAATCAAGAAATTTCCTTAAGGGTGTGAGGCTTTGGCCATGCTTGAACAACCTAAATCTTTGTAGGATCAACTTTAACTCCTTTGATGACAATGTGATCCAAATAATCTACTTATTGCAACCCAAAATAATAGTTAGACCTATTGGCATAAAAGTGATTCTCAGATAAAAGCTACAAAGTCTAATCCAAATATGTTATAGGTGCTCTTCCCAAGAGTGATTATAAACTAGAATATCATCAAAGAAGACTAGAATATATTTTTAATAGAAGAGATAAAAAATAGAATTCATCAAACTCTAAAAAGTGGAGGGTGCATTGGTCAAACCAAATGGCATAACCAAGAATTCATCGTGCCCTTCGTGAGTCCTAAAAGTAGTTTTATGAATTTCATCTTCCTTGATTTTGATATGATGGTATCTTGATCGTAAATCCAATTTTAAGAAATATTGGTCACCATGCAATTCATCCAACAATTCATCAATTATTAGAATCAAAAATTTATCTTTGACAATTATTTTATTTTCTCTAAAATCCACTCACAAACATGAAGACCCATATTTTTTATGTACCAACAATATTGGGGAAGAATATGGACTAATGCTAGGATGAATAACCCATGCAATAATAAGTTCTTGCACCATTTTCTTAATTTTTGATTTATGGGCATATGGATATCTATAAGTGTAGACATTTGGAGGAAGACTACCAAGAATAAGTTGAGTTGCATGATTGTAAGTACAATGAGGGGGTGTCCTTTTGGTTCCCTAAAAAATATGGCATGGTTTTGCAATAAAAATTATAATACCTTCGGATGGTCTTTGTTGTCACTAAATCTTGTATAGCAAATAGTTGGGCCACAATAGCATGGATTGAATTTTTCTATAGTTTCCCCATCCTATGAGACATAACAATTTAAGTAGTCCCGGTCTTCAAGCCCTATAAGGTGTACTCTATTCCTTGTTGGCTGAATTTCATCCATAATTCAAATAATTCCCATAATATTGGACTCAATAGTCTCAGCCACTGAGCCCCCAAAATAACATCACACCCACCTAAGGGTAGGGTAAACATGTCTACCTTAAAATTATATTCCCTTGTTTGTATTTTAATATTTCGACACTTTTTATTACAAGGAAAAGTTCCTCCATTGGAAATCATAACTTCAAAGGAGTTACAAGTATTAATATAACAATTCCCTCATTTGGCCATCCTTGGTTCAATGAATTTATGTGTGCTCCTAGAGTCGATGAGAATTATGACACATTGTCCCTTGAAGTGTCCTATCACCTTCATGGTTTGGGGAGTTGATATAACTTCTAAGGCATGCACTAAATTTTTTGGTTGGGATTATTCTGGGACATATAACTGTTCTATATGTTCCTCTTCCTGATGATCCTCTTCCTCCTCAGAAGATTTGATGGCTATTACCTCATCCATATCCAAAAAAATAGCTTATGTTCTACACATTTATGCCTTGGTGAATTTTTATCATCACATTTATAACATAGGCTCTTTGCTCTACGAGCATCCATTTCCTCACTAGTCAATCACTTGATTGGTAGACATTTATTGCTAGTGTTTGATGTGAAATTAGATGGAAATGTAGGTTTGGCCTATGGTAATTTAGATGTCAACCTCAAGGCAAAGAATTTTTCTTCCACTAATCTCACAAATTCTATCACTTGCATCATAAACTATGGTTTGAACAATTTTACCTCTACCTTGATATCATCTTTCAACCCACTAATAAAACAACTCTAAAAAATCCTTCACTCAAACCCTTTGTCCAATTAACCAATTTATTAAATTAAGTTTGATATTCTAGAATAGCAGATGTTTGATTAAATTTTGTTAAGGCTCTTGTAAAGTCCTCTACTCACTAGGGCCAAAATGAGTGAGCAATTGGAACTCGAAGTCTTTCCAAGAAGAGTTATGAGTCGTATTCTATAACCATTGATACCATCATAGGTACTCAGATTAAAAGTTAAAAGATGTCATGGTGACCCAAAAATATTAGGGTACATTATGGAGTTTGAAGAATTGATCTGCTTAACACAACCAACTATTAATGTCCTTTCCATTAAAATTGGAAAAGTCTAATTTAGACATCTTGTGTCAAAAATAGTATGATGGGTTTCTTTCTCTTTATTGCCTAAATTTCCACCTGATCCTTCAATGTTATTTTTTTATTAATAGGTTAATAAGGGGATTGAAATGGATCTATCCCTTTTACATAAACTTCCTTACAAGCAAATCATAAAAGGTAAAGAAAACATGGTGCCAAGTCCATCTAAACTATTAACAATCATAAAGAACCAATCTAAAGTACCTGATAAGAAACATACATACTATATTGCCAATAACAAGAATAACTAGACAATAGTTGACTTTACAAACATAACAATCTGCCACATATAGACTAGGACACCCATAACAGTTTACCCCAAGAGTTGAACCCCAAAATTTAGCTTCTTCCAACTGGAAAGTGAACATCATTGGGTTGATTTGGCTTCTTCTTAGCCAAAAATATAATAATTTGAAGTGGGAAATTATCTTCCCATATAATATATCCTAAGCCTCAACCCCCATGTTTTCCAATAAATTTGCAGCTTCATTCCTCTCCCGATAAACATGCTTCAATTAAAGGTTGTGACAAGATTGTATGATCTCTTTCATCCCCACAACCATATTTGCATTGCTCCAACTAGATTCCCATATTTATTTCAACATATTTATAAGGTTTAGGGAGTCCCCTTCCACAATTATGTTTTTATAATGGCCTTATTTGATTAACTTAGCCCCTGTAAAAAGGCATGAGCCTCAGCAAAATGGTTGGACTAGATGGACAGAGGTTCAGAAAAGGCTTGGACAATCATCCCCCTAGAATCCTTAAAAACTCCACCTGCATCACCAGGCCTTGGGTTCCCTTTCACAACACCATCCACATTCAGTTTGATCCACCCATCTAGAGGGTTCCCACTTAACTTCCAACCTTAAAGACCTCAACAAATTCACATAGATTAAAGGCTTCAAATTATAGTGAACAATAATGGCTTCCTCGAGTCTACTTTTATCTACCTCAATAAACTTTGGTTTAGGATGGGCACCAAAGAAACCCTTAGACCCCTAGCCACAACCAACGAGGAATGGATTTTTTTGCATATCCATAGGAGGGAGTGGGAATCATACCTAGGTCGACCACAACCAACACCCTTTGTTAAGTTCCCCACCATGATCAATCAACTCACACACTCAAGTGGATAAGTCCTTCAATGTTATTATACTATAATACATTCGGGTCTTCATTTAAACACTCTTCCACTTCTAATAATCTTGTTTAATCATAATTTTTACTCTAATATGGTTAGTTTTCATAATCTGTATGTGATCTTTCATTTGTTTAACTTCTTGTCCAATGTAGGACATTTGGCTCATTAGGCTACTAAGTGTTTGATTTAATTGTTCCATATATTGGCTTTATTCCAACT
This sequence comes from Wollemia nobilis, assembly GCA_028583015.1. NCBI lineage: Eukaryota > Viridiplantae > Streptophyta > Pinopsida > Araucariales > Araucariaceae > Wollemia > Wollemia nobilis. Next base: position 43,402,735 of record JAQPPZ010016981.1, on the reverse strand, counting down.
CCATTCCTCATGTAGTTCCTCTAGCCATATATATGTGATTTGGACCATCACAACCAACTTAGTAAAATTAGAAGTGTTGTTCTAGGAGTTACTATTTTTTGTAATGGGTTAGAAAAAGCGTTTGGGGTGTTATATATCAAAATGATCAGCTTGAAAAGACAAAGAGAATGGGCTAGGTCTCACAATGACATATTTTGGCACTCCATACTTATTTTTATAAGCAAGTGTTGTCTTCAAGTGTCATTTATTTTTTTTCTAAAGTCTCTGTTCATTTAAAATTTTGACTTTTGTCTAATAGCCCCTTAAAAGACCCTATAGTGATCATTACTAACAACTATTTTGTTTGACTATGTAACTCATTGTTTCTAACAACTATCTTGGTAGACTCTGTTACTAACAATTCCTTAACTGTTATGATTCCTGACTATAAATGACAATTACACAAGCAAAGTTTATCTTGATTATTATTGAATATGGCCCTGGATGAAATGATACCCAACTGTTACTGATAGACCTTGTCTTGACTATTAATTTTCACAAATTTTTTAATTTATTTTAGTTCATTCTATTATGTGATAGTGTAGTCTCTTTAGTATACTCAAATTTTGTGGTAGGGAATATGGCATTCAGGTTAAACATTCAATAAAAATAGGGTTCTTTAGGCCAAAGTGTATGCATTGTCCATAGTCCTCTATTATACTGCAATGACGAATGATAATGCTCAGACCTATATTTCAAGCCACTACTCAAGGAGGATTCCATGCATACCTGTGAGCACACTACCTGCCTCTTTGATAATATAGGAGGATGATCTTCCCAAGTGTTATGCTTGATGCACTATAGATAAATACACGATCGAAAAGCTTCCTAGGGCTAAAGGTTTCTCCTAATCCTAGGGGAGTCTCCCAATACACTTGAAGATACATGAGAGCTCCAGTATATATATGAGTGTTGTCTAAGGCTTGGGTATTGGAGACCGATCATCCCTCACTTCACTGGATGCTTTACAAGCAATCTAGCTTAGCCAATAACAATTTTTCTATGATATTTTAAAACCCCCGACACAGGGTTTCTAACCTATTAAACTAAAAAAAAAACACTTTTTTAATTTTTTAATAGGATAATAAGCAAAAAAATAAAACATGAAAAATTTATACCTAACAGTCGAAATGGCAAGGCAAGAACTGTTGTAATTGCAATGGAACGTGGCCTTGGAAAGTGCTTTGATACCACTTGTTAGGAACCTTCTAATTAGAGTAACACATCTACATAAATATTATAAAATAACAATAATTCATGAAGAACAAAATATTGCAATATGAAATAGAAACGTAGAAATATATATTAATATCATAAAATCACAATTCATAATAGTTGGCCTCTTCAAGGGGGCAACCTTCTTCAATACTATGATTCAATATGAAAAAATATACATTAATCTATGCCCCCTTGTCTTTTAAAGATACCCAACCTAACGCTCAAGGGTTGGCTCACATGCAAAGTGCCACACAAGCTAGAATCTTCTACCAAACAAATAGTTATATTCTTTATAACGATTACATTAAATGGTCTCACTTGTCTAGGCACCTCAAGTGCCACATACCATTACAAAATATTATAAAATATCATTAGAATGGGGTTCCCACGTTGAAAAGGGGTCATTACATAATAATATTAGAATTACATAATAATGTTAGGATGGGGTCCTAACATAGGGAGGAAAAATATTGTCCTTCCTAGCAAATTACTTTTCGTGTTCGGAGTGAACTGCTCCTTGGATTTGACTTGGAGTGATTTTAATATTTTTTGCGGGTGAATCACTTTTCTAGTCAAGTGAATCTTTTGTTACTTTAATCTTTTATAAAATGTCTTAGAATCTTCCTTAAGTGCTTTTTGTCCATGATAGATGCACATATGAAGTGAATTTTGAGTTTTGATGATGCTCTAATGTTATTGGAGTCGTCTTTTTGATAAAAAATTCAAATTTCTAGATTTCATGTTGGAGTCACCATTTGTAAAGTACCTATAAAAATTGAGAACAAATAATAAAAATGATGAACCTTCAAATTTAGTTGAAGAATGGAACTAAAAAATTGAGTCCCTAGACTTGAATAATCACTTTGGATTCGACCTACAAAAGTGCAAAAAGTTTAGAGCAAATCACTAGCAAAATGGAGTAAATTGCTTATAATTTGGAGAGAACCGTTCACTTAATTGACTTAGATTTTTTCTCGGTGCTTTGCTCAAAATAGAGTGAATCGCTCCAATTTTTGAGTGAATCACTTCTTATTAATGGATTTAGAAATAATTCTTTTAATTTTGAGTCAATTACTTCATCCATGATTAATGCAAATTTAGCACAAAAATCAATGAATTAAGTGCAATTTGAGTATAATTAGGGTTAGTCCCAGTGGGTGTGCCAAAAAATATGTTGAAATGAGGAATTTTATTGACTTCTAATTAATATTTGCATTGCATTTCTACTTTCATCAAAGTTTGAAGTAATTTCCAATGGCTTATCCCAACCTCTATATTTGGGTTGGCTTTCCATTGTCTTTGCAGAATACTCATATGCTAACCTACACTAACTTGAGTTAAAAGTACAATGCAAAAAATAAAGTACAAAAAAAATACATGAAAGTTTAAGGGTGTGAGTGATTCAAAGCAAATATGGATTTAAATCAGAGTGAGGAAAGTTTGTGATCGATCAACACATGAGAAGTCAAATAATACCAATGTCCACCCATTCAATAGATTTATAAAATTAATAAATGAATGACAAGATGAGATAAAAAGGTTATGCCATAATCATAGCACACTTAGCAAACTAGGAAAGTTGTGCCACAAATGGAATGAATAAGTGCTTGACAATTTCTTACAGTCTCATGAGGGCAAAGCACAACATGGGTTTTATAGAGTGTAGCTATGAATTCTCATGACCAAAAGACAATACAGTGGCTCCCTAGTATCCTATTTACAGTTGGAGTTTACCCCTGAGTTACCTGAGGTGAGAAACATTTACTCTTAGTAAATAGTAAGGATTTGGAAGCATCTTTAGCAAAATGAAGCACCATAAAATGTTACATGCCTCTAATTATACCTCTTGTAGTCTTATAAGGCTTCCAAAATGACTTATTGCACCAATATATGCCATAAAAGATTCACCTTGGGATTCACACCTCCAAATTTACCTCTATCATCTTTTGAATGATTCACTCCAATTAGTGAGTAAATAACTCATTTTTTGTGATTTTGTTGCTTGCATTTATAAACTAACTAGTACCTATTCTTGAGAAAATTTCTCCTTGGATCCAATCAACCCCTTTTGCTAGTAAATTGCTCCTTCGAGCTAGTCAACCTCTTTTGCAAGTGAATTAGTACATGTGGCATACTTAAACAATTTATTTTTTTTTTGGGGGGGGGGTTGTGATGTGTTTGTTGTTTTATTTATTTGCTACATTCTTCTTCAAAATTTGTAATTGCCAAGGTAGTGTCAAGGTACTATAGGTCTAAAGTATGGGCCAACAATACATTGAGCTTGAAGTGGAGGCAAATAGAAAGGATCCAAAAATGTTCTACCACAAGCAAATTCAACACAAATGTTTCAATTCCACATGTAATGCTCCAAAGAAGAACAAGTACTTTTTGTATAAAGGGAACCACAATGGTTCTTCTAGGATATTTGACAAAGATCGAATAAATAAGTGTAAATAGGTGGCCTAAACTTATAGTAGAAGATGAGCTGGATTAAAAAAACACTTGGATGAAACAAAATGTCAAATGAATGAATAAGTGGGGTATTCAATTTAAAATTTCGAGACAATAATAAGGACATAAAAGTCTATGTAAGAGAATAAAATAAGGGCAACAATGTATTCAAAAGAACTAAAATATATAAAGCACACTACCTTGTTGAGTTAAAATATATATGAGCAAATATCAAAAAGCATGTATAGAGGTAAATACCAAACAAAGAGCTAAGATACTTATAACCCAACTAAGGACTACCTCATGTTAACTCAGATGTGAGAGGGGTATATAGAAGAAACCTCAAGAGAAATGGTAAGAGAAAGTATGTACCTATTGCTCTTTAGATGCAATAGAAACAACAAAAAACTTTTATCTTGGAATACAAAGCTTATAGTAATAATCATGATAATTGTGTTGATAAATTTGTAGTGGATTTTGTATCTAATTTTTTTGAAAAAATGTGAATAGAGAAGTTAGGAGAATTCATTAGCAAGATCCATATCAAAAGATCAATTCTTCAAAAATAAAGAATGACAACTCAACTTTAAATTGTTTGCATAAACTTGTTTATTTTTGAAGGAACAAGTAAGACATTTTGTGTTTGATAACAAATCTTTGTATCCCATAGGTTTTTTGGCAATGTAGATGTAAAATCCTTCTATTTTATTTTATTCTATTTTTTATTTTTTAAAGCACATATTTATTTAAGATAAGATGATTTTTAATAAGTCAATAAGATAAAGTCTTGTGATGTGTTTTAACCTTTAAGTACTTAGAATAATTGGAGAGAAGACAATACTTATTGGGGTTAATATATGATATGATAATAAATCATTTATTGTTAATATGCCTTTCTATCTACATAATAAAAATACCAAGTTGCTTTGTTAATTTATTTGTTAAAATGAAGATGGATTATAATAGGTAAGACAGCAAGATAAAGACTTGTGATTCATTTTAACCTTTAAGAACTTAAAATAATTGGAGTGAAAGTAATACTTACTCGGATTAGTAAATGAATAGAATAGAATAATACCCAGGTGTTGTAGGTGAGTTGGAGAGGAGAGGGCAATCCTCCAAGGGAGGTCCCAGGTTCAAATCTCCACCCTACCAAAAAAGCTAAATTGGGTATCCAAAATCCAATTGATAATGTTGGTGGAGGCAGGGTCGGGTGCGACTCCCGGGTGACTTTGACGGTGAGAACCCCCTGTTCGTGGTCTCTCAGACCAAAGCGGCCCCACAAGGGGTTTTTCACTTAAAAAAAAAATAGAATAGAATAATAGTTTTATAATATCCACAAGGCCAAAAGTAGTCTATAAGTTAGGAATTTTATGAAGAGTCATTACTACTAATCCCAAAATCTAACTCAATCATTTTTCTTTCTACAAACTTGATCTTTTGCTACTTTGATGATAAATTCTCCTAGTTTTTCTACTTTCTCCTATTCAAACAAATTTTGCAATGATTCCATTGCTATAGGATCAACATAGCTAGCTAGAATATCATTATATGCCTTACATTCCAAAATAGAATGCTTCTTTGTCTTATTTAACCATGATGTACAAAAGATACATATTCTATCCTCCCATACCTCTTTTGGTCTCTTCCACCTTGTTTCACATCTAAGTTGGTGAGAGTTGGTCCTTAGTTGGGCCATGAGTGTTTTTTCTTTCCAATTAATGGTTACTTGTGTATAGGCATTTTGGTGATGATTTTATGCAAGGGTAAATTCAAATGAATAATATTTTTAATTTCTTCTTAACTTTTTTTTCCATGTTTCTCTAAATTTGTTCTTAACATATTTAGGTATTCATCCATGTTGATATTCCAAAATTTCATCACTTTTTGTTTTGATTCATCCATGTTTTTTATATTTTATTTAGATCTCCTATTTTTATTTATTTAAAAAGAAAAGTTTTATATTATTTAATATAGTACAAAGATTACAAGTTGGCTAGGTGCTACAAGCATCACAAGCAAACCAAGGATGCATATAGTCAGAGCCGAAATCCCACAAGAGCAATAATGCCTATGAAAAACAAAATATCTTCCCCAATATATTTAGAATGACCAGAATAAAGAAGTCCTTGGTCCATAACAGTCCATAAAACAAACAGAGCCAATATGCTTAGACTGTGTGGTCATCTATTAAATTCTTAGAATTCTTGGTTTTAAAATTTTTTATGCAAGTTGAAGAAGGATGCAAAAGAAAGCTTTCATTGGCCTTTTTATCCGCCAAATGGTTCCACTTCCTAGGAATGTGATGCCAATTAATATGTTCAAATTTTCCTAGAGTCTTATAGACTTTATTCAACAACAACTAGAGCATAATAGTCTTGACCTCTTGTTTGCTAGAAAAAATGTATGATCAGCTTAGAGTCCCCATAAAATTAAAGGGTTTTGACATTTTTTCTTTCCACTAGGGTGAGACCAAATTTGCAACCCATCAACTCAGCTACATTATTGGTGGTTTGTCACTCAGCTACATTATTGGTGGTTTGTCCTAAATTTAGGAAAAATTCAAGAATATTGGAATGTGGTCCTAACCATAAAACTCCTTCAACATTAAGCATTCCAAGGTTAGAATTTGAAGCCCCATCAAATAATAGAGTTGGAAAACTAAAACATAGTTAAGAAGTCAGGTTGTTGGCAATAGAGGTGCTAATTAGATCTTGAAGATTCCAAATTTTTAGGATGTGTAACTCAACTCTAAAAAGAGCACTATGATATTGCTTAGCTTTAAAGTGGGCTTTGGCATTTTCCATGATAGCATGCTTTATCTTGTGTATCAAAACTACCCTATGAGTTGATTTTCCTTCAAATACTCTACATCCTTTCCATCCATATATACCACATGCAATAATAAAGAATTGAAGACCATAAAATTTTTATGAGAGATTTACCTTGAAAGGAGTTGAGGTACTTTTTGTTCTAGCTTTTAATACAAGACTCAAGATTTAATCTGCTTCTAATGCAGACTCCAAAGTTGAAAGCAAGCGAGATCCAAATCATTGTAGCTTCTTCACATTTAAAAAATAGATGTGCTTGGGTATTACAATATTTAAAGCATCTAGAACAAATATGGGGGCCCAAAATACCTCTTTTAAAGAGGTTTTCCCTAGAAATAATTTTGTTTTGTTGAACTAGCCATTGAAAAACTTTTATTTTTGGGGTATTATTTTGACCTCAAATGTGTTTCAATTTTTTGTCTAGAGGCTCACTTCTTTGAAGATATCCACCAACCTTGACTGAATAGCTACCTAAAAATTTATTTTTTCCCTAAATAAAGTAGTCTTCATTGTCTGGGTCTGTGGGAAGAATACTAGTGAATTACTTTTAGACCTGAGACTACTCCCTTTGTTGTTCCTCGTCCAACCCATGAAATTTTTTCTATTTTGGCTGATTGCCTTCCCAAGTGATGATATGCGAAAGTTTGTCTATCCTAAGCTAACTCATGAACTAAAAAAACTCCTTAGAAATGCAATAAATTAAGGGCTTGTTACAAAAAATCATCCCAACACCTAATACTATTATCATTTCTCGGGCACCAAGAAATGTTATCCTTAATAATCCAAACCGATTTAACAATCAATACCCAATTTTTTTAAAATGCTTAGTTTTTTATGGATACATTTGAGCAGTAGTATGTCAGGATTACCTTCACCATACTTGTGAATAAGAACCTACTTCCAAAGCATCATTAGAGGGTTTTCATACAAGTTTAGTCCTAAGAGCGTTGCTCATAATAAAAGAAGATTATATACCCAAGCCCCCTTGACATTTTCCTTTTGTCACTTAACTCCAATTGACAAGATGGAATTTCTTCCTGTGAGATTGCCTTCCTCCTTACCAAAGAAATTTTCTATTTTTTTTATCAAGTTCTTGGAGGATTGAGATAGGATCATGATAAATCATAAGCTGGTAGATAAGTAAGCTTATAATGACAAATCTAATCAAAACCAATATGGCAACAAGACTAAACCACCCATTGTTATTAGTTAATATTCTCATATCAATATTTTCCATTAAATTAGATCAACAATAAAAAATCTTTAGCTTGAAACTCATAGGCACCCCTAAATATTTAAAGGGGCCAATTCCACCATAAGCAAATTGAAGAATTTGAGCAAAATTGATATTTTCAGTTGGAAAAGTGTTGAAAGTGTAAAACTCACACTTGTTGACATTAATAGTAGCTCCAAAGGCATTTATAAAGAGGTCTAGGCAACCTTTAATCCTTTGATATTTAGCTTGGAGGCTTCCCCCATCATTATAGTATCAACAAAAAATTGTGCATGCGTAATCTCCTTGACCCCAATAGTTAATTTTAGTTATTTTGTTAGCCCTTATTTTAGCAGAGATATATCTACCCAAAGCTTCAACTAGAATATTATAAATATAAGGATATAGGGGACAACCTTGGTGTAAACCTCTAAAGAATCTAGTTGGAGAGCCATTGACAATAGGAGCAACCCACGGGTCTTTGATGCAAACCAAAATCCACTTGAAAAGAGACAAAGGAAATCCAAAAGAACTAAGCACCTGGGCAAAGAATCTAGATTCACTCAATCAAATGCATTGGCCATGTCAAGTTTAACCACAATCCTTTTCTTTTATTCTTTATTGCTGGTATGTAAGGCCTCATGGACAATAAAAAATTTATCATATAGTTTCTTACTAGGGATGAAACCTCCTTTCTCATCAAATATAAGTTTATCCAAATGCTTTTTTATTCTAGTGGCTATGATTTTGGTCATAAATTTATATGAAGCATTACACAAAGAAATAGGCCTAAATCTACAGAAGGTTGAGGCATTCTTTTTCTTTGGAATCAAAGCTAAAAAGGTAGACTTAATAACACCAATCAACTTAAATATTTTATGAGAATCCTTGATCATCTAAAGATCTGTGACTATTAGATCAAATAATTGGTGGTAAAAGGTATTAGTGAATCCATCTGAATGAGGAGCTTTATCCTTTGTAGATCTTAGTACAATATCCTTAAGTTCTTCCAGAGTGATTGCCTGCCAAAGAGAATTTTTGATATCCTTAGTTATTACCTTAGGAATGTTTTGCAACAATGCAGCCTAAGCAGCATGATTTCCATATAATTTTTAATAAAGGTACTTATAATGGCTACATGCATTTTTTTTTTCTCTAAAAAATTAGAGACCTTGTCATCATTTTCCAATTGGATTTCATGAATCATATTCCTTTGATATATCTAATGAGCCTTAAATAAAATAACTTGGTGTTGGAGTCTCCTTCTCGTAACCAAATCATGCAAGATTTGAGTCTCCAAAATTGTTCTTATTGTCTAGCTCTCACATGAATCTGGGAGAGAATGGAATATCTCTCAAATTTTAGTGTTTCACTAGGAGGTGGTAGCTCCGAAAGTTATTCTATTTATCCTAGCCTAAGAAGGAGGAGTTGTTTAGAATTGTTAGTATTATGATGCAATTTAATCCAACTTCTAAGATCAACTTTTAGCCTAGAAATTTTGATCTTCCATTTGTCTTGAGAATTATGAAAAGGGTGCCAAGCTTTCCAACTATGCTCAAATTCCTCTAAAAATTAATTCAATTTAACCCAAAATGGGTTATACTTAAATGGAATAGGACCTGAATTTTTGTTGTTTCCACTATACAAAATGATATGCTTATGATATCAAACTATGATTTGAATGATTTTGCTAGTTATTGAAGGAAACATGTAAGAATGTCTTCTTGGACTAAGAATCTATCAATTATTTTAACAATGAAATGATTTCCTGCCCTTCGATTAGTCTAGGTATAGAGGCCTTTAGAAGGCTTGATGTCTTGAAGACCAATAAGAGAAATAATATCTTCCACACACTCCTTGCAAGGATCTCTAATACTAGAGCCACATCTTTTTTTGGAGGGAAAGAGAACCAAATTAAAATATCCAACTATAATCAAATTACTTGGCTTACTTTATTCAATGTAGGAAATAATTGAAAGCCAATATTCCTTCTTGGCAATCAGGGAGTTAGGGGCATACACATTCAAATAAGTGAAAGAGAAATCTCCTGCTTCAAAGACAAGAGAAATCCAATGTTCGATTTTCTTACCACCTAATTTGGATAAAATATTTTTGTCCCATGTTGTAAGAAGACCACCAAAGGCTCCTTGGGAACAAATAACATAAATTTCAAAGTTGTTCCAGAAATATATCCATGCTTTAGAGGCACCTTTTTTATCTAACTTTGTTTCTTGAATTCCTATTAGACAAGGGCAAAGGTCCTTTGCTAGACCCTTGAGTTTGGTTTTTATAAGGTCCCCACCAAGGCATCTACAATTCCATGAGAGCATTATCATTTTTTGGTAGCTTTATTCCCTTTGGAGAGACCCTCAAGTGTAGCTTGAGTCTTAGTTGCAACATTTTTCTTTGCTTTTTTAGTTCTTAAATCTTGGTTAGATATCCTGCTCGACTTAGAAGAGGATTGTGTTATAATAGGCTCTGGGTAAAATCCAACGAGTATGATGTCATCCCTTAGCTCAATTTGATTTTCTTTGGCTATTTTCTCACAAGGTTCTTCACTTGTCCTTTCTTGTAGAGTTTGATCTACCAACTCTACATCAATAGAGGCTTGCTCATGGTTTCCTTCATGTTTAGATTCATCCTAGAGATATTTTTCTTGATCTAAGTTTAGAGCATCATACTTGTTGGAATTCTCAAGTGGTTTAGTAGGTTTAGGATTCTGACTTCTAGCCCTTTTATTCCTCTTCTGGGTTTGTGCTTGTTGAAAGCCTTCATTGTCAACTTGATCCTTCTTATTATGTGGGTTTCAACTAATTGGGCAATCTTTGGAAAAGTGGTCATACTCATGGCAAGATAGGTATGTGAAATGTAAATGCTCATAATCTAAAACCTGTGTGTGGATCCAATCCAAAACCTTAATCCCAATAACTCCAGGAAAACTATTTTTCATATTAACTTGAATACAAATACGAGCACATGAAGCATTCAAAATTTTGGAAGGAATCCAATCAATAAACTTGCCAATATTATTTTCAATGAGCTCTAGAGAGGGTTTATTCTAAATATGGAGAGGGAGAAAGGGAAATCTTACCCAAATAGGAACTTCCTCGGGCACATCTACTTGAGGGTCAAAGTGGGTTGTCCAAAAGTTCAAAAATAAGACACTTGAGCCCATAAACCATGGCCCTCCTTGAAAGATAACATCTCGTTCTTCTTTGGATTTCAAGATGACCATGAAGTATCCTCTCCCACAAAGCAAGAGTTCATAACTAGAGATCTTAGACCCCCAGGCTGAAGACATCCACTTTTATAAAGCAATCGGACTTGGCCAAAGTCCAATAAACCTTCCAACCAAGGCATGTTGGTGAAGGGCTACTCCACCCAACACTCACACAATACTCAATATCACAACAAATTTCAAAAGAAACCCAACATCTAATATTATTTCAATGAAATGGAAATACAAAATCAAAAATTACAATGTTACGACCACAAGGCCGATTTTATTACAAAGAAAATCTACTGGAAATTTGCAAGTTGGAGCCACGATCCCTAATCCTGGACTGCCTTCAGTAAATCTCCATTCCCCCTTTAATAACTTCCATAGAATATTCTGGAAAGCGTAACTCCTATTTTTTCGTCGTTCATTTTCCCGCCAAGGAAGATATTGGGAGTTTTTTAATTTTCAATTTGGTGGTACAACTTCCCGGAGCCATAACTTTTGACTCGGTTGTTCGATTGGCTATTATAATATATCGTTGGAAAGCTTGCGAAGAGATATACAATGAAAATTATCTAAAGATAATTTCATCAAATTTTCATCCTTTTTAGGGCCTCTAAGGTCTTCAAATTTTATTTTTAAACTTTATTGGTGAGATTTCTCGGGATGAAAACTTTAATATCTCTCAAACCGTTTAGGATATTGGGGTGATTCTTTCACCACCGGATACATTTTTCAATTCCGCTCCTTGGGGTAAATTTTCAAGTCCATACATGCCCATTTAGGCTGACTTACTAAAAATAGTCGGTGATCATTTTTCACCTTTTTGGACTTCTGACTGACTTACACCTCTCAAGTGTCATCATGGACTCCAAAACAACTAAAGAAACCTACAACCGAAAGAGAAAATACAATTTGTTTTTTTGGTGATGCAAGATTGCCCTTACACCACTGGATGCTCCTACATCAGACACCTAGGGTAAATTGAGAAGTGACCTTCACTTCTCTAGTGTTGGAGGAAAACCAAGATGGTCAACCTCTGCCTTAGACAACCATGATGAATCTTCAATAGGCCTTCCTTTCCACTTAACCAGATATTCTTCATACTACCTATTTCTTGTACTTCTACCCATACGACTATCCAATATTTCTTCTATCTCTTCTTTCTCTGGAGTAGATGCTAGAATATTCCACCGTTCTTCTACTGGTCCATCCTCATTGTCTCCTTCATGATACTCTGTCAAGTCAAAAATGTTGAACATAGGTGATATGTTAATTCCACTTGGTAATTCCACCTCATATGCATTTCTTGAATCATGTTTCTTTATGATCCTGCATGGTCCAAACTTCTTCATTTTCAACTTGTTATATGTCCTAACAGGAAATATTTCTTTTCTCAGGTGAACCATAACTTCATCTCCAACCTAGAATTCCTTAAACCTCCACTTCTGGTCTACCTTTGCCTTGTACTGAGTATTCATCTTATTAATATGCTTCCTTACCTCTTCATGCAAGTTCTTCAGGTGCTCTACAAAGTCCTCGACATCGACACTACTCCTTTCTCCTTTGTCCATCTTCCTCAACTCAGAAGCATTCCTTGGGCTGCTCCCATATACAATCTGGAATGGGGATTTACCAATACTCCTATTGATAGAATTATTGTAAGAAAATTCTACCTGTGGTAAAATCAAATCCCATCCCTTGGGCTTATCTCCTACTAAGCATCTCAATAGGTTTCCCAAACTCCTATTCACCACCTCTGTTTGTCCATCAGTCTACGGATGGTGTGCAGAACTGAACTTCAAATCTATCTTCAACTTCTTCCATAAGGTCCTCTAGAAATAACCAATAAATTTGGTATCTCTATCTGAAACTATACTCTTTGGTAGACCATGTAGTCATACCACCTCTTTGAAAAACAACTCTGCAATGTGAACTGCATCACTAGTTTTCTGGTAGGGAATGAAATGTGCCATCTTAGAAAACCTGTCAACCACCACAAATATTGAGTCATGTCCTCTCTGTGTCCTTGGTAAGCCAAGAACAAAATCCATGCTAATATCTTCCCATGGTTTCTCTGGTACAGGTAATGGCTGATATAGCCCGATGTTCTATCTTACACCTTTGGCCATCTGGCATACTCTGCAAATTTGTACAAACTTCTTCACATCTTGTTGTAACTATGGCCAATAATAGTTCTCACTAACAAGGGCAATGGTCTTATCTCGACCAAAGTGTCCAACCAACCCTCCACTATGCTTCTCCTTGATCAGGTTCTCTCTCATAGAACTCCTTGGAATGCACAACTGGTTTCTTCTAAACAACATTCCATCTTGGATTAAGAAATCCAACCATTTCATTCTATCCAAAGTAATAGGTTCCAAGCAGGCTCTCCAAGCTTCTACAAAATCTGGATCTTCAGGGTACAAACTCTTGAGTTCATCAAACCCAACAACCTCCACCTTCATCTCTATCAATAAATTTTACCTTCTACTTAAGGCATCTGCAACTCTGTTTGACCTTCCACTCCTGTGCTTCAACACAAAAGTATAACTCTGCAAAAACTCAACCCATTTTAAGTGCCTTTGATTTAACTTTCCTTGACTATTAATATACTGCAAGGCTTGATGATCAGTATATAAAACAAACTCTTTTGGCAACAAATAGTGTCTCCATTTCTTCAAAGCCTGAACTATGGCATAAAACTCTTGATCATAGATAGAATACTTTTTCCTGGCATCATTAAGCTTCTCACTAAAATAGGCAACGAGCTTACCTTCTTGACTCAAAATAACTCCTATGGCGCTACCACTAGCATCACAATCTACTTGAAATACCTTATTGAAATCTGGAAGTGCCAAAATAGGTTGCTCTGTGACTTTCTTCTTCAACATATCAAAACTCTTGGTTGCTCCTGTAGTCCACTTAAACTCCTTTCTATCCCCTCTCATTGTCTCCATTAGGGGTGCACAAATACTACTAAAATTCTTAATAAACTTTCTGTAAAAACTTGCTAGACCATGGAATGATCTTACCTCTATAATACTCCTCGGTGTAGGCCATTCAATGATAGCCCTCACTTTTTCTGGGTCCATTTTAAGACCTTCAGCTGAGATAACAAATCCCAGATACACCAACTCTTTCTTCACAAAACTGCATTTCTTCAGATTAATCAACAACTTCTCCTCCCTTAGCTTCTCAAAAACTCTTCGAATATGCATCAGGTGCTCCTCCAATGTCTTACTAAAAATCAAAATGTCATCCAAATAAACAATAACAAATTTTCCCAAAAATTCTTTCAATACCTCATTCATAAGCCGCATAAATGTGCTTGGTGCATTGGTTAGCCCAAATGGCATGACTAACCACTCGTACAAGCCCTCTTTAGTCTTGAAGGTTGTCTTCCACTCATCTCCTTCTCTGATATGGATCTGATGATACCCACTCTTCAGGTCAATCTTCGTGAAGTACTTGGCTCCACTCAAACAATCCATAAGGTCATCCATCCTTGGCAATGGAAATCTGTATTTGATTGTAATCTTGTTAATGGCTCGAGAGTCTGTACACATTCTCCATTCTCCATATTTCTTTGGTGCTAGTACTGTAGGTACTACACATGGACTCAAACTCTCTCAAATCAATCCTTTCTTCAATAGCTCTTGAACTTGTCTATTCAGCTCCTCATTCTCTACAGGAGTCATTCTATGGGCTGCCTTATTTGGTAAACTGGCTCCTGGTATCAAATCCATCTAGTGACTAATCTTCCTCACTGGTGGTAAACCTTCAGGTACATTATCTAATACAATATCTTGGAATTATCCTAATAGATCTGAGACTTCTACTGGTATATCTTCACATTTTTCTTCATTAACTCTAGGAATCAATGCATAGCACATATGCTCATGCTTCATACCATTCAAAAATTTTCTACCATCAACTAAACAAATTCTTGCACTACTACATACCTTTTCTTCCACCTCCTTCAGGGGCTTCAACTTGTGGTGAACTCCATCCTTTGTCAGGGAATAAGTGTTGGCATGTCCATCATGTATTGCACATTGATCAAATTGCCACGACCTCCCCAATAGCATATGACAAGCATCCATAGGCATGATGTCACACAATACCTCATCATGGTAATTCCCAATATTGAACTTCACTAAACATTGCTCATTGACCAAAGCTCTATGGTCCTTCTGCAACCATGCAATCCGATATGGATGTGGATGTCTCCTTCTCTCCAACTGTAATTTGTTAACCATCCCCTCTAAAACTAGATTATCAGTGCTACCATTATCAATGATAACATTACAAACTTTACCTTCACATTTGCACCTTGTGCGAAATAAACTCTTCCTCTGAACTAGATCTTTCTCCTCATTTAGCAAGGCTCTCCTTGTGACAAGAACTTCTCCTCCTTCTACCTCTTCAGAATGCTCAGATTCAGCATCTTCATCTACATAAGCAACTCATGCATTACCTTCAGGTCTCTTATTCATCCTTCCTTGATGTTGTGGACACTCGTATGCTCGATGTCCTTCTTCTCCACATTGGAAATAGGTTCCACGAAATCCTCCTCTTCTAGGTCCTCATCCAAACCTTCCTCTTCCTCTTTGGTCACCATTATTTTGCTCATGGGGCGGTAGGCATTATCCCCTTTCTGGTTCTGACTATTGCTAACTTCTCCATTCTTCTTTTGGTCTTCATTTCATCCTCCATATGGTCTTCCACCAGTCCTTCCACCATGACCTCTTTCTCTCTGCTTGCTTTCAAATCTTCTATTCAGCTTCTCTTCTACCTTTAGGGCAAACTGATAAGCATCTTCTATGGTAGTCATTCTGACCAAACTTAGCTCCTCTTGAATACTTGGCTTCAATCCATTTATATAATGGGCTACCTTCTCCTTGTTGGCCTCAGAATGGCCTGTTCTGATCATGACCTTGTAGAACTCTTCTGTATACTCTTTGATAGACTTACCTACCTACCTCAAACCCTACATTTTCTTCAACAAATCTAACTCGTAATCAACTAGAATGAACTATCTCTTCAACTTTTCCACCATCCGATCCCATCTTGTTATTCTTTCTTTTCCTCTTCTATTTCTATCTAGTTGTACTTCCTTCCACTAGATATTAGCGTGACCCTTCAGCTTGGTCTTTGCAAATTTGACCCTCTCAGGATCTTCCACCTCCTCATACTCAAAGTACTCCTCCATATCATTGATCCAATTGATCAACTCTTCTGGGTTAAGATTCCCAAAAAATGTAGAAACATCAATCTTCGACCTTTTTCCAATCTTGGAGATGGCCTTAAATAATCTGACTTGCTTAGGATCTACTACATCATGTTCTTCTTCGAACTGGGATTCTTCTTCAGCTTCATCTTCACTTTCATCTTCTCTTCTTGGCTCAAACCCTCTATGCAACTCCTCTTGCAATGCTTGAACTTGTCTCTGTAGGGCTCTAAAATCCTCTTCTGGTACCATAATATTTCTCCCACCACCATGGTTTCTTTGTGGAGGTATTCTGATCACTTTTCTCACAACCCACAACCATAAGTCCTGGTGCAAACTGCCTCACGTTCAATGATCTATTTACACACTTAGGAACTACCGCTCTGATACCACTTGGTGAAGGGCTACTCCACCCAACACTTCACACAATACTCAAAATCACAAAAAAATTTAGAAGAAACCCAATATCTGATATTATTTTAATGAAATGGAAATACAAAATCAGAAATTACAATGTTACGACCACAAGGCCGATTTTATCACAAAGAAAATCTATTGGAAATCTACAAGTTGGAGCCACGATCTATAATCCTGGACTGCCTTTTGGTAATCTCTGTTCCCCCTTTAATAACTTCCATAGAATATTTTGGAAAGTGTAACTCCCCTTTTCCCGTCGAAGATATTCATTTGAAATTTGACCATTCATTTTCCTCGCCCAAAGACAGATTGAATTCTTAATTTTGGTGGCACAACTTCCTGGAACCATAACTTTTGACTCGGGTGTCCGATTGGCTATTATAATATATCATTGGAAAGCTTGCGAAGAGATCTACAACAATGAAATATCTAAATATAATTTTATCAAATTTCATCCTTTTTTGGGGCCTCTAAGGTCTTCAAATTTTATTTTTAAACTTTATTGGCAAGATTTCTCAGGATGAAAACTTTAATATCTCTCAAACCGTTCAGGATATTGGGGTGATTCTTTCACCATCGGATACATTTTTCAATTCCGCTCCTTGGGGTAAATTTTCAAGTCCATACATACCCGTTTAGGCTAACTTACTAAAAATAGCCAGTGACTATTTTTCACCTTTTTGGACTTCTGACTGACTTACACCTCTCAAGTGTCATCATGGACTCCAAAACAACTAAAGAAACCTACAACCGAAAGAGAAAATGCAATTTTTTTTTTGGTGATGCAAGATTGCCCTTACACCACTGGATGCTCCTGCATCACATGTTTAGATAGGGTAACAACAAAATGAAGAACATTTTATGGGGGCACTTCAACCATTGGAGTAGAGTTCAATCTAGGAACAAAGACATTAAAGTTTGAAGAAGAAATAAGACACAAGGGACTAGAGCCAACAAAACTAGAGATTCCTTTTGGAGGCAACTTACTCTCGAGAAGGTCAATGCATATCTCATCTAACATTCAAGATGGATAGAAGCCAAAAAAGGAAGGAGAAGAAGGGAGGAAATGAGAAGCAACATTCTTTTCCACAATGGCAAAAGCCACCAAAAGCACACAAATAGGGACAAATAGAAAATATCTAGGGTTTGAATTGATAAACCAAAAACTCAAGAATAACTCAACCAAACCCTACCCTCCAAGCAACAAACTCACAAATCTCTTCCATTGTGAAAAAATACTCAATTTGTCCCAAAACCAAAACAAAGGCCTTGTTTGAGTAACTGCAAGCAAAACCTTCGGAAGGGTGAGAACTCCCACACCACAAATTTTTTATATTAATTTAATTATAAAATATTTCCATATTTTTCTTCAAAAACAAAGAATGATGAAACCTTTAATTGCTATCCCAGTACCTTTTGTTAGGGAAAAATTGTGCCCAACAATCAACCTCTTATGTATATGGCTTGAAACCTCTATGCTAAAGTTCCCAACAAGCAATGCATAATTGAATCGTGGCAACCTAGAATGAACCACAATAACCCACCAACAAGCACTTGTTCACTAGAATCACGACAACCCCCCAACAAGCATTGTGGTTCAACTCACCAACAAGCACTCATTCACTCGAATCACGACAACCCACCAAAAAATATCACATAAATGAATCGCTACAATCTAACAACAAGCTCTCCACCGCGAAATGCCAACCATCTTCTTCTATTATAACTATAAAATTACCTATTTGCATCCATATGTTCGACTTTCTATAAGATATCCTAATAAACAAACCATAACAACTACCTTTATAAAGAAGATATTTGTTTCTTCTAAGAAAATCTCATAAGAAATTGGTTCTCTGAATTTGTTTTATAATCAAATGTTAATAAATCCTTTTTATTTGCTTCTATTTTAAGTTTGATGTATCTTCTCCATACTCTTCACATCTATACAACAACATTGATATCACTAATAATCCAAACAAAACTTATTATTTTTTATTGCTATAATATTAATAAATCCTAAAAAAAAACATGCGCTGTCATGCCTTTTTCTCTACTAGGAATTTTGAAAATTTATTTAGTAAATATACTAGCAGGTCTATTAATAGTATTTTGAAATTTTATTTAGTAAAAATACTAGCAGCTCTATTAATAGTATAGTAGCTTGAATGCCATAATTCCGAGTGACACTAATAAGAAAATCCACTGTATGCAAAAAGAAAATAGAATATTCCATTTATTCGTGGAAAAAAAACAGAAAATATTAGTGCGGGGATCAATTGGATAAGTGAGCTCCGCTAATTGACTCATATTCTCGGCGTTGTCCACTCTCCATCCACCGTTTACGGGACATTTTGTTTTTTTAAATAAATTTAAACAAGAAAAAACCTGTGATGCAACACAGCGATTGTCAAGTGAGCGTAATAAAAATCATTTCGTTTCAAAACTGGACTAAAATTTGTGAAGGAGAACCACGAACCACCTAATCACCCGTTGAAGATGGATAGATGGCTCTAAAAAAGTGGCGCCTTATTTATATTCTCCAGTGCCATGCGAGTCGTCTTTTTTGTACACAGTGGCCAGTGTCTTTCCAGAGTGCCCCAAACAGACAGACATCCAAGTAACTAGTAGAGGTGCTGCCACTGCTCCTCCTCTTTCGAAACGCCACTAACCTAAGCAAAACGTGAGGTTAGTAATTATAATTGAAGAAAATAAAATCATGGCGTCCCGAGTTATTAGTGGAGGGGGACCAAGATTGAGATTGTCATGCGCAGAACAAGGCCCTTGGGTTATGCTCAGACGGTCAATGCCCATGTCCTTGCACTTTGAACATGCAATGAGTTTCAACTTCAATTTAAGGTCATGGCGAAGAGGAAGAGGAGGTGGAGAGTCCAATGTGAATGGCCGTCGATGTGCTTGCGCTACAAATTCTTCATCGCCATCGCCAGCAGAACAGAGGCCTCCTCAGGAAGCTGTTCTCAAAGCCATCTCAGGTAAATCTTTAATTGTTCAGTCTGTCCAAGGAGGTGTGCTGGACCAAGAATACAATACAACTTAATATAACTTTGCAAGGAAGATCCAACGGAAGTAGAATCTGTGTTATTAACTTTTCTGGTTCATCGAATAAAGCCACAGAGCACTTTTTTGAAGATGATTTTGTCATAGAAAACATGGGAATAAATTTTGCTAGACATTTAGAAAAGTGATTTTCCGCTAGTATGAGAAACGCCACTATATGACACAAATGAGCAAACACCTTTGATATGTTGGTGATTTATTATTTTCTTTCTTTTTTTAATTACTTGCATCTACCAATTTTCATGTCCCTGATTGAGCCATGTTAAACTCACATTTGTGGTCATCTATAACTCGGAATGCAAAACCCGCTTGCATCATATCCACATAAAGTCAATTTCTCCTGTTAATGCCAGGGTTTTGCAATTAGAAATTATTGACAAAGCAGGGGAGGAAACAGAACACCTATATTTATGAAAAAAAAAAGGAAGAATAACACACCTATATAAACAACTATGGGAAAAATCAGAATAAAAAAGAATATCCACATAATAATCATAAATATATGAAATGGAATTGGAAATTTTAATTGCAGATTAATCTAAACAAAATTTATAATTAATTGATATGGAAAAGTAGAAAGCAGAAAAGAAAATAAGATTTCTGCATATATTTATCCTCCAAAATTGCATCCTTAATTAGTTTTTCTTTTTTCTTTCTCTTTTTATTTTGGAGAAGTCCTTGCAAATTTAGAGTCAGGCAACAATTTGGCATTGACTATGCAATCCTTTTGCAATAATATCTTCCTTTCCTATTTTTATTTTATTTTTTTATTTTTTTTTTAAGCGAAAAACCCCTTGCGGGGCCGCCTTGGTCTAAGACACCATGAACAGGGGGTTCGACACCGTCAAAGTCACCCGGGGGGTCGCACCCAGCCCTGCCCGTACCAACATTATCAATTGGATTTTGGGTACCCAATTCAGCTTTTTGGTAGGGTGGAGATTCGAACTTGGGACCTCCTTTGGAGGATTGCCCTCTCCTCTCCAACTCACCTACAACACCTGGGTATATCTTCCTTTCCTATTGGTTTGGACTAAAAAATGTGATTATTTCTTTGTTTTCTAATGCCCATGCCCAATTGCAGAGGTTAGTACCTGACCATTTACAAGTACAAACTTAATTGAAATCACCAAGGGTATTTCTTCAAAGTTCAAACAATTCTACCTTGACACATGTTTGGGTGTAAGTGTAAAATGTTCTTGCATCTTCCTATTTGTGGAGTAGCAACTTCCCAAAGGTTGTTACACAATTGTTCAAAGAAGCTCATTCAACAGTTGTTAAGCACCTCTTTGTACATACCTTAACATAAGCAATGCATCATACTCCATTAGCAAAGACTACCGTTGCCAAATTCTTTTTTTGAAAGTTCAAGCTAGGGTTTTAAGAGTATGCTGAAAGCAAGTAATGTAAAACCTATGGTAAGGTAGGGCTTATGATTTTATCAAACAAACTAAGACAAACATGAGCCCAAGGGGTTTGGGGTAATTGGTTGGAGCAATGAGTTTCACATTGTAGGCCGAGGTTCCAATCCCATGGGTGAACCTTAACATTAAATCAAATGGCATTAGCTTAACCGGTTATATTCCTCAACTTTCAAGGAGATCCAGGTTCGAACCTTTTTTTTTGAAAATTTTATATTAAAACAAAGATCATTTACAAGTTGGGATGAGACTCCTCCCAGCCTTAGCTGACAAGAACACTTGTTTACAATAGTAAAAGAAGATCTGCATTGGAGCCAAATATCCTAAACCATATTTTTACAAGGGCTGTCCACTTGTTTACAACAGTAAAAGAAGATCTGCATTGGAGCCAAATCTCCTAAACCATATTTCTACAATGGCTGTCCAAATTAGCTAAACACTGGATTTGCTCACCAACCTGCCTAATCCTCTCATCCTCAATAGCCATGTCACTATGCCACTGAACCCCTACCTCCTTCTCAGTATCCATCTTAGCCAGGAAGTCTACCACTTTATTTAGATCTCTACTCACATAAACTAGAATCACATCATCTAATTCCCTCCACAATTCCTTAATTTGGGTGACAAGAATCCTCAACCTCCATGTCTTCAAAGCAAAGTTCCTCATGCAATCCAGAGCTCCTACCAATATTTGAGAATCTGATTCTAGGATTATCCTCCTGTAACCTTGTCTTACTGCCCAAATAGAAGCAGATTTGATAGCTAAGGCTTATGCTTCATTGTTCGTGGCCCTTCCCAGGCCTTGCAGTTCCCAATAGAGCACTATCCCAACATGATTCCTGCAGACCACTCCAATTTCAGCTCTACCCGGATTGCCTTTTGCAGCTCCATTAGTATTAATTTTAATCCAACCTTCTAGGGGTGGTTTCCAACTAGCTCTGTCCTGCCCCTCTTGCACTTCAACTTCCTTCTCCATCATCCCTATATCATCCTGAGTTTCCTCTTTAGCATACACTGCCACAATTTTTGTGACTTTGCTCCAAATGACTTGCCAAATGCCATCTAAGGATGAAAAGGTTTCTCTAAAAATTTTGCCATTTCTCTCCAACCACACTTGCCACCAAATGAAGTTTAATACAAGCTTCCAACCGATACAAAAAGCTTTAGATTTAAATCTACCCCTCTTCCATCTTTCCCAAATATTAATCCGATTCAAATCACCATTGGCTCGAATTTTATAAGATAAAAACCATCACTCCCAGATCTGGCGTGTAAATGGGCACTCAAACATCAAGTGGTCAGATGTTTCCTCACTCTTGTAGCATAAAACACATTGAGATGGACCAACGATTCCCCTATGTCTCAGATTATCAAAAGTAAGAATTCCATTGTGCATGAACTGCCAGGCAAAGAAGTTTACTTTTGGCCAACCCTTGGACTACCAAATATTTCTCCAATCCTCAACCTGATATGCATGAGGAGGAGGTTCTGGAAGGATCTTATCATATCCATACTTCATTGTGTAGACTCCAAGGCTCCCATAGCCCCAAGCTAATTCATCCTCCTCATCTCTACCTGTGAGAAATATTTTTGCCAAGATTTTAGTCATGATGGGTGTCAATTCCGGAGGGATTGGAATTGGCCACTCATCCAACTTCTTAAATTGCTTAAACTTATAATCCCCCAGCTGACTAGTGTTGAAATAACTTTCAATCTGGATCCAACCCCTACTTTCCATGGTTGTTTTTACTTGTTGCAGTTTTGGGAATTCAACAATGATAGGTGGGTATTGATCCCATGAATCTGTCCAAAATCGTGCCTTCTCCCCTCTCCCCACTTTCCAAAATAATCCATCTTTCACTACTTGAGATCCTAACTTTAGAGCCTACCACACCAAGGACCCATTACCATCCAAAGGGAAATGACTCACCTCATTCGGGTTCACTTGTCCCAAATATTTACTAGTTAAAACTCTACTGAATAAAGAAGTTGGTTGGGAAATCCACCTCCAGTAAAGCTTTCCAGCCAAAGCTTTATTATTTAACTCTGATCTCCTTAGTCCCAAACCTCCCTTTACCTTGGGTTGGCTTACTTTCTCCCAACCTACTAAGGCCCATTTCCTCTCTCCTTTTACTCCTCCCCATAAAAATTTTCTAGCCATCTTGTCTAACTCTTTCCATATGGTATGTGGGGCAGCAAGGATAGAAAATTTATAAATTGACATGGCCTGAATGATTGACTGCAAAAAAGTTAATCTACCCCCATAGCTTAACCATTTGTGAGACCAATGATTAATTCTTTCTTTGATACAATCCAAAATATTCCTCCAGATATCTATTTTCAATTTTTTTAAAATGCAAAGGGACCCCCAAATATACCACTAGGAGAGAAGTCCTCGTGAATCCCAAGATCTCTAAAATTTTGTCCTGAAGCCTTCGATCAAGATTGAAAAATACCACTTTGGATTTTTTATCATTGATGACTTGGTTTGTGGCCCTAAGGTAAACATTAAGAGTATCTCTAATCATTCTTGCTTCCCTGAAGTTGGCCACTCCCACCAATCTTGTGTCATCCACAAACTGCAAGTGAGTCAAAACTTCCTCACCCACCTTGATACCTGTTAGCAAACCTTGTTGTCTTCTTCTCAAGATGAGTCTACCCAAGCCTTCAGCCAATATGAGAAAAAGATAAGGGGAACAAGGATCTCCTTGACGAAGGCCTCGAGTAGCTCCAAATGGTTGCGAGGGAAGGCCTTTGATTAACACTGAGTATGTCGGAGTAGAAACACAGCTCATGACCCATTCTATCCAATCTTGAGAGAAACCGAAGGCTACCATCATCCTTGACAAGAAGCTCCACTCCACCCTATCATAAGCCTTTGACATATCCAATTTTATGAACATTCCCCTATTGCCAAATTTTTGCATTGAGTGGATTGCCTCCTGAGCTAGAACCACACCATCCAAGATCTGCCTGCCCTCTATAAAACCCCCTTGCTTCGAGGAGATAATGCTATGTAGGAGAGGTTTTAGTTGCTCAACCATTACCTTTGTGATTATTTTATATATGACATTGCATAAGGCAATAGGTCTATAATCTAAAATATGCACCCCCTCCTCCCCTTTTGGAATTAAGGCAATGAATGTATGATTTAATTCTTTAAGCATTCTTTTACTACCTCTGGACTCCTCTATAACATCCATTACATCCTCCTCCAAGTTGTCCTAGAAGGTCAGGTCTGAAAAAATTCAATTGGAAAGCCATCTGGACCTGGTGATTTTCCGGTACTCATTCCAAAGACTACTTTCTTTAGTTCCTCTCTATCAATGGGTTTAAGTAGGGCCCGGTTTTCTTCTTCAGAGATAATAGAGGGTATGACAGCAAGAACTTCTTTTTGAGCCTCTTCATCTTGCACCATACTTAAACAATTTAGCAAAATAATCCATTGAATGGAAATGCATACCTGGGATTGTATCAAAGGAGTGCCTGTTCTCATCCTGAAGAGCTTCCATCAGTGCCCGTTTTGATCCAGGTTCGAATCTTGCCAAGTGGAACATGCATAATTGCCAAACTGTTTTAATAACACTATGTGGTCATGATGTAATACGGGTGGGGTCTGTTTCAATCCCACATTTCCTATTTAGTTAAAAACAAAAAAGAACAAAAAAAAAGAAAAAGAAAAAAAGCAAGTAAACATGTGTAATGGAGCTCCAGTTAATGAAATATTCCCGAACTCTAATATAAATATGAAATAACATGTATTCTTACTTTATATCTTTTTTGTCTGATGCATAGCAAGCAAGCATAAGCATCATTGAATAATAGTATTTGGTTTGCAGGAAAGAACCTGAATCATTTGGTGTAGATGATGATTGTGTAGTGATTCGGTATGAACGCCTCGTGAAACAAAAGGTGTGGTATAGTGCTTGTCCTCTATCACATGGACTAAGAGTAAAATTGTGATCAAGACGATTCACTATCACTGTAAAGAATGACAAGAACGCCCATGTGATAGAGCAAGAATGGGAGTTTGAGTGATTCCATCATGTTAAAATGCGATTTGCCACAATTTGTTTTGAAAATGGAAGGGGAGAGAGCATATAGTTGTCATGCTCAAATATGGGCCCTTTGCAATCAGGGAGACCATTGTCAGTGCAGAAAGTGTAAAAAATGATGTTGGTTTGGTCCACATAGCAAGGATCAAAAGTATATGTATGCATTGCTAAATGGGTAACATGCAATATGCAGGGAAAAGACCAAATGCACGGGTAAAAAAAGGGGAAAAATGTGAAGATGACCTTGTCATCATGATCTAACTCTCTTTTTTTTTTTCAAGAATTCTCTTTCAATTCCAAATCTGTCCTCTTCTGATTTTTGTTCGGTTTTTTTCCTGTTCTTGTCCAGTTCTGATTTTTTAACAAGGACTTCAAAGATGATTATTTGAGAAAAAAAAATTGACTTAAAGTTACAATCAACTTTGATCTCTTGAGATGATGTTGGGGAGACCTAAAATTTCTTAAAAACTTGCATTGGAACCTGAGTGGTCTTGACAGTGATATTTGTGGGTCTCTTTAGTCTATGGATCTGTGCAATGGTTTTTGCATTGTACATGCGTATTTTGCAAATTTGTGGATCTATTTGGGTGGCCTCTTTTTGTTCTTGTCCTGACATCCTGTTCACAGGGTTTTGTAAATCCACTCTTTCATGCATCTGTGATTGATCCACTCTATCATGCATAGACAATATGACAACATCCACACAATAGTACAAATGATAACTATACAGTACATGAGAATAAGATACCTGAAGAGACTGGAATTAGGAAAATTTATAGGACAATGTCATAATAGTAGTTGGGTGGCAACTGCCCAACCATCTAACCACCCCATACCCATTTGCATGAAAATTAAATAGAAGTGCTCTATATTATTTTTGACATACCCAGTTGATACAAACACATGTCATCACATATATGCATGCAACAACACCTTTGTGTGGCTACCATGCAACAACAAAACACATATGGCAAACACTACAGTAGCTCAAGGTGAGTCATGGTTGCATTGGTGCTTGAGATGGTGCCTCATCACCAAGTCAGTCTATATGCCTCCATTCTAATACTCTTGATTCCTTGAATGCACCTTCATGCCTTCTTCTTGGCAAGAAGGTTATTAACCAAGAAGTGAGGGATGACATATATTAGCAATATGTTCATACCACATGGATGGGTTCACCCTAGTATTTCAGTCCCAAGTTTGCATTCTATATGGAGCATTTCATATGGATTGAGGAAAACATTATCACTCATCTTGAGGATACAATGCTCCTTAATATTTACTACTATATGAAATAAAGGTGACAAATCTTACCCCCCTAGAAATTCGACATTCATTCTCAATCCTAAGCTAGTGGAGGAGTATCCTTATTTAAATAAGGGTGATCTTGAGACCATGGGACTGATGATGCTTGACAATTTTGGTTTGGGTGATCACGCAATCAACAACTACATGAATTGCTTAGCATAGAAAACCATCTTGGTTCCAAGAGGCTAGAGATGAGAGATCTACGTAGCTTGAGTGTATTGTTAATAGATATCCTCCCTAACAGCCCAATGAACCATCCCTTTCCCTGGGAGGAGAATGAGGGGAGGGATTTAATGAGTATCAAAAGTAGGGATAGTGATCCATGGGAATCCCAATAGATTGGGGAAGCAAGCTAGTCTCCAAGTACCAACCTATCCTCTAAACAAGGAGAATCATAGAGGCAACTTTGTTTGTAGAGGAAAGTGCTATGAATATCTCTCCCTTCCTAAAGCACCATCCCCTCCCAATGCATCATAGTCAATGTAGATGGAAAGCGAGCCTGAAGATGTTTTTAGGATGAAGAAGGTAGGTTGCTAATTTGACTTGTATAGTGCATTGATGGATTGCATGTTTGTAGCATATCATACGCTGAAGCAAATTAGTTTGATTTCTCTCAATCTATGCCATTCTCGTCCCTACATCTTAGACACATAAAGAATCATCAATGTAATGGTGCAATCAAAAAGTCGCATCTTCAAGGAGATATCCTGAAAATATATCTGAAAATATTGTCATTCAAATTAGGAAGTGCTGGATATCCCTTGCAATATTGTGAATAGGAAGTGGATTTGAGATTAAGGGATGGACTTGAGAATTGAATCGCCAAATAAGGGTATCATGCTAGTGATCTGAGTAAACTTACCCTTGAAAGATAATTGAAACTCGGAGAGCACATTTTTATAGATATTAAAGGTTATAGCCTCACTCTAAGGTTGACCTCGAGCTGTGCAAGGTCATAGAACAAACCAAGTAGATCGAACTATATGTGCAAACTCTTGCAAAGTGAGCAACAAAATGAAAGAAGATTTGAATGAGCATGTTGTTGAATAAAATCCTCAAGCTCATTGATATATATGCCAAAGAGAGCTGGAAAAAGAGGACATCCTTGCTTAATCTCAATACCATTGTTCTCATTTGAGAACTAACAGGATTCTTGGAATCGACCAACGACTATCTTGTAGTCTCATGATAGTTGTGATAAGGAGCTCAACAATGTCCATATTTTGTAGTCTCTAAAATAACAACTTGCAGGACATTGTATCAAAGGCCTTTCTTAAGTCAACAAGGCAAGACAATACTTTAGAGGACCTAGCTCAAGCCTCCTAATTAGTAGCAAGGAGAGTGAAGATATGATTTATAGTAGGAAAACGTCTTTGTAAACTTGTCTATTCTCTAGCTCTAGATCCACCACTCTCAAGCTGTTCAAGCAGCTTATTAAATATTATGGCATCTGGTTTAGCAAATATATGCTGTAATTGCTCAGATTTGAGCGGCCACAATTTTATGGAGGGGGTGAATGATGTACCAAGTCTACCAAGAGGGAGGATAGCCACTGCAATTAACATTATTGAATAGTAGTGTAATGTGATAAAACTGACTTCACCTTGTAGTTGAGAAATTTAGTTTTGGTCACTCACAATCAGCAGCTTTGCTGGTGCATACCTTCTTGGTAGCTCTCCAATATGTAGGATAGCTAAGGTAACTTGAAGTAGGGGAACAAGTTACTTGGATTGTAAGTCGGGACAAGATGTTGTTAGGAGGTGAAGTCAATATCTAGATCTCCAATGTTCTTCAGCAGAGAGGTGCATGGTGGTGCAGCTTATGAAGAGGAAACAAACAGTTTTCTGGAGTCTTGCTTTTGGGAGAGGAAACAAACAGTTTTTTGGACTCTTGCTTTGGAAGAGGAAACAAACAGTTTTTTGGACTCTTCCTTTGGAAGAGGAAACAAACGGTTTTTGGAGTTTTCCTTTGGGAGAGGAAACAAACAGTTTGTTTTTTTTTTCTATAAAAGGGGAATGACCCGTTGCATGTAAATGTTGATTGAATGTAATTATGCCAAAATCAATAAAAGATCAAGCTGCCATTGCCCCGTGGTTTTTCCTGCACATTGCAGGTTTTCCACGTAAAATCTGTGTTACTTGTTTTTCCTGGGTTATTGTGTTTTTCTGCTTGCACAGAATTTTGCTATTTTTCTAACATCTGGTATCAGAACCTAGGGTTTTGTGCGAGTGAGAGCTGCAACAATTACTGGAAGTGTAACCAAGTTTGAGATTGAAAAGTTTGATGGCAGGAACTTCGCCCTATGGAAGATGAAGGTGGAGGATTTGTTGGTTCAAAATGACCAAGCCCTAGCCTTGAAAGGTGTCGCGAGTAAACCAAGCAGCATGAAAGATGAGGAGTGGGCAACGCTGAATAGGAAGGCGGTTTCTACAATCCGTCTATGCCTAGCGGATTCCGTCTTGTTCAATTTTGTTGAAGAAAAGACCGCGGAAACCCTTTGGAGGGAGCTTGAAAAGTTGTATGAGACGAAATCTGCAACAAATAAGGTTTTTCTGAAAAAGCAACTTTACAGCCTAAGGATGAAGGAGGGTTCATCTATGGCAGATCACTTGAATGAGTTTAATACCCTTATCAGTAAACTGGTTTCAGTTAATGTGAAGATGGAGGATGAGGACAAAGCTATCACCCTACTTTGTTCCCTCCCGAAGACTTGGGATCATTTGGTGATGACCATCAACAATTCATCATCAGGAGCTCTAACTTTTGATGATGTGGTAGCCGCTTTGTTGGCAGAAGAGTTGAGGCGAAAAACGTCTTTGGAACCCTCAACCAATGAAGCCCTAGTTGTGAGAGGTTGATCTTTCGAGAAGAGTCAACAAAGTAGATCACAGTCCAGATCTAAGTCTAAAGGACACAAGCTGAAAGGGAAGTGCTGGCATTGTGGGAAGCTAGGGCACTCAAAGAAGGACTGTTGGCAGTTAAAAAAGGAAAAAAATGGTGAAAAGCAATTTCAGCCTTCAGTTGAGGCCAGTACAGTAAATTCTGGAGAGACAACAACATGTGAGGCTTTCTGTATCAGCAACAACAGATCTGTTTTATATACCTAGGTTTTGGACTCGGGTGCATCTTTCCACATGTCTCCTCACAAAGACTGGTTTGACAAATATCAGCCATATAGTGGTGGGAAGGTCTACTTGGGTGATGATCACCCTTTAGAAATTGTGGGACGAGGGGAGATAAGGATCAGGCTGGACGATGGTAGAGAAAGGATGTTATGTGATGTGCGACATGTGCGAGATTTGCGGAAGAATTTGCTCTCAATCAAGATGATGGATAAGCTAGGTTATTCTATCACTTTCGGTAACAACTATTGCAAAATTACCAGAGATGCTATTGTAGTAGCAAAGGGAGAATCTTATGGGACCCTATATCGTTTATGCGGTGATACGGTGACAAACCATGTAGAAGCAACAACTTCTGTTCAAGATGCAGTAATGCTATGGCATCAACGCCTAGGCCATATGAGTGAAAAAGGTTTGAAAATTTTGCATGACAAAGGTATGCTTTCTGGGATTAAGTCTTGCAATTTAGACTTGTGTGAGCATTGTATTTTTGGTAAACAAAAGAGGGTTCGGTTTACCGCAAGCCCTGGTAAGAGTTCTGATTTTCTGCAACTTATACATTCGGATATATTTAGACCAGTCCCCACTCAATCCTTAAATGGTGCCATCTATTTTCTGACTTTTATAGATGATTATTCTAGGAGAGTGTGGGTTTATTTTCTGAAGAAGAAGTCGGAAGCTTTGCAAAAATTTAAAGAGTTCAAACCTCGAGTAGAGAAAATTTTGGGCAAGCCTGTTTTATGTCTTAGGTCAGATAATGGGGGTGAATATTGCTCCAAGGAATTTGATAAATTTTGTACGTAGGAAGGAATTAAGCACCGGAAGACTGTACCATATACTCCACAACAAAATGGTGTGGCTGAGCGGATGAATCGCACAATCATGGAACGTGCAAGAAGCATGCTCAACGCATCCATGTTGGATAAAAGGTTCTGGGTAGAGGCTATTAATACAGCTGTTTACCTCATTAACAGGTCACCTACAACTGCGTTGGATGGACAGATTCCAGAGGAAATTTGGTGTGGTAAGCCATTTGATTACTCTCATTTGCGTACCTTTGGCTGTGATGCATTTTCCCATGTGCCTAAAGAAAAAAGGTCCAAACTTGACCCGAAGTCAAGCAAATGTGTTTTTCTCGGCTATGGAGATGCAGTAAAGGGGTATAGACTGTGGGATCCTACTGCCCACAAGGTAATTATTAGCCGAGATGTTATTTTTGATGAAAAATCCATGCAAAGGAAGGAGGTACAGCAAACACCTAATGTTGTACCAGTTGAAGTAGACATGAACGAAGATGAAAATGAAAACCAACATGCTGAAATTTTTGATCAGCATGCTGAATTTTTTGACCAGCATGCAGAACAACAAGTAGAACAGCAAGTAGAGCAGCCACAACAGTCACAAGATCGAGAGCCACAATCAATAGATCATTGGGTTAGAAGATCTACACGTCCACAAAAGTGTTCGGAAAGGTATTCTCATGTTTATCAGTCCTCTTTTGCTTTGTTAACTGATGATGGTGAGCCTAGTTCATTTCAGGAAGCTAGAGAGTCTAAGAATGCAGAAAAGTGGAGGAAATCCATGGAGGAGGAAATCGAGGCATCACAAGAATAAAACGTGGGAAGTTGTAAATCTCCCACCTGGAAGAAAGGCTGTTGGAAACAAGTGGGTTTACAAAGTAAAGAAAAACAGCGATGGGTTGTTGGAACGCTATAAAGCTCGCTTGGTTGCTAAAGGCTATGTGCAAAAGTTAGGTATAGACTTTAATGAAATTTTTTCTCCAATTGTGAAGATGACTACTGTTAGAGTTTTACTTGCACTTGTAGCAGCACAGGATTTAGAACTGGAGCAGCTTGATGTTAAGATTGCTTTCCTGCATGGTGATCTTGAGGAGGAGATTTATATGGATTAGCCTGAGGGCTATGAAGAAAGAGGCAAAGAGCATTTGGTTTGCAAACTGAAGAAATCTCTGTATGGGTTGAAACAGGTACCAAGGATGTGGTACAAAAAATTTGACACCTTCATGAAGAGCCAAGGTTTCAGCAGGAGTGAAGCTGACCATTGTGCATACTATAAGAGGTTTAATGATGGCAGTTTTATAATTTTGTTGTTGTATGTTGATGATATGCTGTTTGCAGGCCCCAACATGAAGAAAATCATTGATCTTAAGGCTCAATTGGCTAGGACATTTGAAATGAAGGATTTAGGAGCAACAAACCAAATTTTAGGGATGAAGATACACAGGGACGAGAAAAGGAAGAAAGATCTGGTTAAGTCAAAAGTCATATATAGAAAAGATTCTGCAACGCTTCAATATGCAGAATGCAAAACCAGTTAGTACATGTTGGTTACGAATCTGCCATGAGGAAAGGATTTTGGGTTAATGCGCCCAGATTCGCCCACCAGCATGAAAGGCTGGAAGGAAGAGATGCCTTCCGAGCCAATCTCCGGAGAAGGCCGGCTCCTTTTGGGGGTTTTCTGATTTAAGCTAAGAGTACAGGAAAGAGATAAATGAACAGAAAGGAATTTACAAATATACGTGGAGGTTGGTGGGGGGAACTAACAGTACGGGAACACACCAATTACTGCTACTTACTGCATTATAAACACAAAGCATGACTAAGAACTGCAAAATCTATGTGTACTTCCGATACCTAAGCAGTGTATGCACAGCTTCAATGATCCCCTAGCAAACATTCCCTACAAGGAACTAACAGCACGGCAATGCATCAATCACCAGATACATACACTAACATAGGTAGAAAGCAAACCTAGAGATATCAGAGCCAGGTATATGTGTGACGTAGAGAATTTAACCGCACAGCTTCAATGGCTCCCTAACAGACATTCCCTACAAGGAACTAACAGTACGGGAGCGCATCAATCACCAGATACGGACCAACAACGTAACACATAACTGATGGAACTGCTACCACATCTATTCTATGTATCCTTTAAACTATTAAGTACAGAAAATGCTCAGACAAGCGATGCTAAAGGCACCTGATCACCAAATGCTGAAATGAATCAACGAGCCGTGACACAGGTTAGCCTTAGGCATGAATATAAAGAAAGGCAGCATAAAAAATAGAGACAGCAGAACAGAACCAGGCATACAGATTATATTTATAAGCAGAAGCACGGTTACAATAGGCACAGTGGTTCCCTAACAGACATTCCCCTTCCACCCTTTACAATGAATTCATGGTGGGTTTTTATAGCCCGAGTCCCTCCCGTTACATTAATGGGCACAAGGTCCCAGTCAAACAATAGCTGACAAAAGCGGCGAAAGAGCTGCAAATGCTGACCTTTTGTCGGACCGGACTGTACCCGCGACATGGTCTTCTGGAAGGCTGGACGGCTTCGTGGCGGTGTGTTGGTCTGAACTTTACTCTGGCAGTGATGCGGGTAGCTGGAGCAGGTAGAACCTCCAATCGGCTTTAAATGAGGTCACTGGCATAGGCAGTGCAGCCCACGCTCGTCCTTTTGCTCGGCACGTTTCGGCCCAAATCCCGGAGCTGGACACTTGTCAGGTGATGGATGATGCTGTGTGACACGTGTCTGCCTTGGAAGGCAGTTCGTCCAACTTCGCTTGGGATCAGAGCGTCTCGGGTTGCGCGGGCAGAGAACAGTGCAGTCGGGAAGGCCTTCATGCCTTGGTCAAATTCTGAGTTTGTCTCCCCACTGCGCACCTGTCAAGGGCGCACTCCGACTTCGTTGCGAAGTCGGATTGCTACTGAGTGAGCTGGTGTCTGCCGCCGTACGGACTTGCTCCAGCACTTATCATTCTTCTGTCAGCCTGCCAGTTGCAAGGTGCGCCCAGAAAAGAGGGCGAAGTCAGACTTCGCAACAGAACTGGGCGAAGTGCGTACTTCGCACCAAAACTGGGCGAAGTGCGAACTTCGCACCCAGACTTAGCCATTTTTCAGGTAACTTGCTGGAAAGTTTGAAAATCAACTGAGGGGCTCCGAGAAAGGGGGGAAAGAAAGAGAATGCGGGAAAGAAAGAGGAGGGGAGAGCAGAAGAAAGGAAAATAGAGGAAGAGGGAAAAAGAAGAGCAGCACTGTTACAAACTTGAAAACATTGCACCCCGTGCAAAATGTGACAACATTTCTGGCGGCTCGCGGGGTGTCGAGCTCGCCTCGGCGCAAAGAATCCATGCCTTCATCCTTTGGGTGCAGAGGAACTTGCCTCCCCTGCCTTTTGCTGCTCTAGTTGTTCTCCTTGCGGCAACTGTTCTTCAGATTCATCTTTGTCAGTTGCCTCCTCAGAATCACCTTCTGAAAGCTCTCCATCTCTTGCTTCTGCCTCGCAGATGCGAGTGTATGCGGCTTTGGGCTTGGCGCCAGGCTTCTGCCTCGAATGGCCGGCGGTCAGCTACATCTTCTAATGCTGCGTGGAAAGCAGCGACCGCGTGCAGGTCGATGGTGAGGTATCTTTTCTCTAACTCCTGGAAGTAGGAGCTGATCTTGCAATATTTGGACACCATCTGAGTGACCTGATTGTCTTGAATTGGCTCAGTCCAGCTATCAATTTCAGCTGTATCTGCTTCGAAGGACTGCCAATTCCTTTTCACCTGATCTAGGGTGAGAAGCTCGCCATTCTCAACAAAACCTGGGCACCCTAGTTCAGAAAGAGCGCGAAAGGGGGCCAAACAAATGTCTCTTTCATGTACAAATGCGTCTAGCATTCGTCTGGCCACTCTCACCTCTTCAACTTTTTTGAAATATTTGTGCAAGGTCACCCTTGCACCTGCCCATTCTGCAGCGAATGAGGACACGGGAGAAAATTGGAGGCCGTTGCGCTCGCGCTCTTGAAGATTTACCGCCAGGTCCAGCCATTGCTTCGCCTGACGTTCGGCCTCCTCTACCACAGGCTTTCCACAGGCGAGAAACTTCTTGGATTCTGGATGCGAAATCCAGAACTGCCATCGCCTTGTAGGTGTGGGGCTTGCATTCCCGCAGCAAACCAGCCCGCATCTCCTTAACTTTCTTCTTTGAAAAGACCGTCGCTTGAGATGTTCTCTCTGCAAGTTGTGACTGCGCTTGCTTCAAAGACTCTTGGAGCTGAGAAATCTGCTCCAAGGCTGCTTGCTTTTCGGTTGCGGCCTGTTGCTTTGGGAAGCGGCCAGCTGGGCTTTGAGTTCATCTATTTCTTGCCGCGCCGCTTCCAGCTGCTCAGTGGACCTGGACAGGTCCTCTTCAAGCTGTCTTGTTTTGTCTTGCAACCCGAAAAGCTCTTCCTGCTCCTCCAGACTTTTGACAAAGAGATTATCAGCTTTGCGCATGATCGACTGAATCTCGTATTGCTTGTTGATGTCGTCAAAGCTCTTCTCCTTTGTCTGGAGCTCGTAGTCCGCCCTGGTCATTTCCCGGAGAGGCTTCTTCACTTTTGGGATTATCTTCTCTGTTGTAAGCACTCTCCTCTCGAAATTGTACTTGGCGCGCTTTACCGGGCGGCTATCTCTTCGGGTCTCCTCCGTTTCGGGTTACGGAGGAAAGAGACGAGAATATTCTACGGCTCTCGTTGCCAAGGGCAAGTCGTACGTATTACGGAGGTCGTCCATAAAATCTGGTTCCCCCGGCCCTAGGGTTACTGGTGAGACGTCTCTCCTGCGGGAATGGGATCAGGAGGAACCGGATGGACACTGGAAGGTTCGGCCGCTTCTGGGGGCGACCGGGAAATGGAGATGGGGGCGGCTGATACTGCAAGGGTTTGAAGCGGCTGAGATGGAGGATGTGACAGTGAATGGACGGCCTCAGCGCTAACTTCGGGCGAAGGGTTTGGAGTTGTGCTCAGAGATAGGGAAACGTTAGGGTTCTGAGCAAACTGATCAAAAGAATGGGGGCCGCTAGAAGGACGTGGAGACGGGGAGGATGATGCGGCCATAGCTTGCTCGGATTGAGCGGGAGACGGAGTGGGGGTAGGACTGGATGAGACCAAAGAGACGGGGGCAGCAAACGTACCTGCGGGCTCCGCCTGAGCCGATGCCGGGGGGATGTCTGCGCTTTTGGTTCCGGCGGCAGGCTTGGGACTGCCTAGAGAAACTGTCCCTGCGGCGGCAGGACGCGGCTGCGGCTCTGCGACTGGCTGCTTTGCACTATCAGGCTAGGTCGCCTGATTTTTTCAACTCTCTTCCTTTTCTTTTCCTCTGGAACAATGGTTGGATCCGGGGAAGGAGATGAAGCAGGTGCAGCAGGTGCTGATGCTCCCACGGTAAACTTGTACCGGGGTTTGACTTGCAGAGGGTCTGCCGCAACCGGTCTGCTCTGTGGCGGCGCTGGCGCCTTTTGTGCCTGAGGGATTGCCTCGGGCGTTGCCTTGACTAATTCTTTCGCCCTCTCAGGCGCCGCCTTGGAAGCCACGGGCTGCATTGGTTCGACCTGGATGTCTGCTGGGCCCACGCTGGCAGTTGCCGAAGTGTACAACTGTTGGGAAGGAGACCCTCCTTTATAGTCCTCAAAGGGGCCTCGGGGAACGTAACCTTGATATGCGAACGGCCGCCAGCTGTCATGATGCTGGTCATAGAGAACCGAAAAGTCGTCATCTACGGCCAGATTCCTTCTTGTGGATTTGTCGTGCTGCGTGCGGCATCTCATCTTCCAGCATTCAGTAATCTTTTCTTTAGACCAGTTAAGGCCTGCTATCTTGGATAAAAACTTTTTAAACCCTGGAGATGTGAACTGGTGGTCCGGGTTTCGCTTGGGGTCATATGTCACCTCCTCGCAGTAAAAATCCTGCCAGGGAGGAGAAGCTTCCATCAATTCAATTTCCCAGTCAAGGTCCACATGGACCACATCGCACTTATCCTCGGTTATATCTGCCCGGGGGCAGAGATGTGTGAACTTTCCCCTTATCCCATATGGGTCATACTTCCAACGCTGCGGCAGCAGAACCAGGCCAATCCGGGAAAACTCCTGCTCAAGGTAGACATGCTGTCCTACCTCAGTAATCTCAACGTTTGCCCAGGAAAGAGGATATTGAAAAATCTGTCCTCTCTTCTTTCCTAGACCAAACTCCTCCTCAACATAATCCATCTGCCGGGCAACCTCCATCCCGAACAGATGCTCTGTACACCAGTAGGGCAGCAAATGGGGTTTGCCCTTGAATCCGTAGATTCTGACCACAATTCCCTGCGTCAGTCTGAAAACGTCCCCGAGCTTCGGTTTAGCAAAGCGCTCGTCATTTCTCTCGGGGGACGGGGAATTTCGCTTTCATTGAAGACTGACATGACGAATCCCAGAAAGTTGAAGTTGAACTTGTAGTAGGACCCTTTCCGGTATAAGTCATCCGTCCAGTTGTAGACGGGTTGTGGCTCTCCCCTCTCGTTGACCTTCTTTAGGTTCAGGATCGGCATCAAGGGGTGCAAATGGTACAAACAAAGCCAGGCTAGAACAGAACTGAAACGAAAATCGGTAGACTGCCTCTTCTGGATCTTCACCAGGCTGGAATGAATGGCGTAAGCCAGCCAGTCTGCCCAGTCAAAAAAGATGGGGCGCTTTCCACTTCTCTGCGCCGCTGGTTCGTAAGATTCTCCACACAGGAGGCATTCTGCCAGCGCTAGCTGGTACGGCTGTACCAGCTCATCGGAGTCGCAGCCGAGAATCCATGCCAGTATGGTATATAGATACTTGCTCTGGAATTTCGCCAAGGGCATGGGGCCGGTTGGCCACTGTCCAGCTGCAAGCGGGGCGTTCAATTCCGAATTGAGGAAATCCCTCATCCGTTTGGTATTCGCGAAGCGTCCCGCTTGCTCGCCCAAATTTATCTTTCTGAGGATTGTGCTTGAGTCGTACTCCAACCCCAGGGCGAAAGCGGTTGGACCGATCTCCTGCGCCAGTGTGAACAAGGGTTTACCGCTGGAGCTGCAAATTTGCCGGGTAACTGGTCTGTAGTGTCTGACAATTAGGTCTACCAGTTCCGGGCATTGGTGGACAGGAGGGCACAAGAATCTGAAGAGGTTGGACTTGTACGCCGCTCCGAAATGGTGGGAGGGCGAAACTTTGTCAGCCCAGCTCTCCACATTTGACCGCAGCTTCGTCAGGCTCATAGAAAAAGAGCCGTCCACGTATCCCGCCAAGTAATTTACCGGAGGTGGTGGGGCTTGCCCACGCTGTACTTTTTTAGGCCGGGATTTTGACTTTCGCTCCGGCGGTGTTTCACTTCTGAAAACGCCCGGCCGCGGTAAATCCTTGGGTTCGCCACTTTCGCTGGACTGCGCTGACACTGGCATCTTTCCTCTGTCCATCTCTCCGAATCAGCAATAATTACAAGTTCAGGGCGTCTACAGCGATTTCGCTGTCCACAGGAATAATTTGCACCGTTTAAGGAATAATCTGTGCAATCTGGAATGTTTGAATGCATCTGACCCCCTTTTCTAGATAAAGACAGCGCCATTAATGCCGCGCAGGAGGGGGTAGGTCGGCTGAGTTATGCTTCTTTGGTGGCTGCGCAGGAGAATGTTTGGAAAAAGGTGCCCCGGCAGACGTGCCATGTTCTTTTGCTTGCACTTTTCGTTGAGGAACGTGCAATCATTAATTTTGTCTTGGACGCTGCGCCATGGCTGACGTCACTGCCGCAATCCGGGCACACTGCTCAAGAAAGAACCTTTGGTGCGGAAACCCACTTTAGAACGGTCGCAACGTGCCTTGGGCCCAGCTTAGAACCTTTTGAATATTTTATTCATTTTTTGAAATTTTGCCCAAACTGGCCCAGAAAGCGAGGCGTAGTCGGACTTCGCCCAAAGTTGGGCGCGGTCCGACTTCCCCGAATTTCGGGCGAAGTTCGAACTTCGCGCGAAGTGCGCGTTTGAACTGTTCCTTCTTCTTTTCTTTGCCGCGCTCAAGGATTGAGCGCAGTCTGGTTTCTTTGCAACCTTCGGACTTTGGCCAACACTTAACATTTTCTGCTCCCTTAGACTGGATGAGCTGCGCAGTGCGAACGCTGAGGCGGGTTCGGACTTCGGCCGAAGTTCGGGCGAAGTGAACCGGAGTTCGCACCGCGGAAGTTGTGAGCGCGTACTTGCGGAAGCGGCCGAAGTCGGACTTCGCGCGAAGTCGATCTTCGCTCAAAGCGAGCGGACTGTCCTTTGTGTGCCTTTGCGGTCTTCCCTTCGTTCGAGCTTCGCACTTTGGCTGGCCCGAAGTCCGACTTAGCTGCGAAGTCGGGCTTCGGCCAACACTTAGTCATTTTTTAGCCTTTTTCCTTTTTCTTTCTTTGCTTCTCCTTTTGCACAGCCGAACTTCGCCCTTCCTGAGGCGGCGAATTCTTGCGAAGTCTGTCTTTCTCTCCCATGTCACAGTTAAGCTCAAAAAGAATGAAAAATAACAATTTAAAAGCTGAAAGCTGGAAACTATACATGCTGGGAAATGAAAATGCATAAGGGAAATTTTTACAAGGAAGGGCCACTCGGGCACCTTCAGCAGCGGTAAATTTTTAAATGGAACCCGTTGACAGGGATAGGCAGGAGCGACCCTCCATATCCCGAAGTACGTAGGCATTAAAGCGGTTCACCGGGCAATCGATAAGGGCCCTCCCGAGAGAGCATCAAACTTCCCGTGATTACCGGGTTTTGCTTTATATGAGTCCCACTTCAGCACCAGGTCCCCGATTTCGAAAACTCGGGCAGTGGTGCCTTTGGCAAACCAGCCTTGAGTGGCTGCAATGTGATCAGTGAAGGCCTGGTATGCACTTTCTCCGTCTTCTTCCAACTGCAGGAGTTGGCACAGTCTGTCGTCCACCGGGTCTCCGCTGCTCCTGTCTTCGTCCAACATCCACAGGGCAGGGATCTCGATGTGTGATGGCATGACAGCTTCTTTACCATAGACGAGCGCATAGGGGGACGTTCTGAGGGATTTTTTGAACGCAACTCTGTCCGCCCACAGCGCCCGGTTCAGGAGCAAGTGCCAAGTCCGCTTGTTTCTGTCAATGGTCCTCCGGATGATTTTCAGGAGGTTCTTGTTAGTAGACTCGGCAAGGCCATTCCCCTGCGGGTAGTAATTAGAAGACATCTTGTGATAGATGCCAAGTCTGCCGGTGTACTCCGTGAGTACAGCGCCTGCGAATCCCGGACCGTTGTCTGTCACAATTGATTCTGGAACCCCGAAGCGGGTAATCAGGCTCTCAATGAACCTGATGACCGTTTCTTGGTCCGCGTTCTTGGTCGGGATCGCCTCTGCCCACCGTGTAAAATAGTCAGTAGCTGTAAGAATAAACTTGTGGCCGGCAGAGGAGTTAGGAGAAATCACCCCAATGAAGTCTAGACCCCATTGTTGGAACGGAGTCTCGGCTTGAATCGGTTGAAGGGGCAGGGGTGCTTTTCCGTTTCGGCCGGCAAACCTACGGCATTGATCACATTTAGAGCGGATCGCATGAGCGTCTGCGAATAGAGTGGGCCAATAGTACCCAGCTCTTATTATTTTTAAGGCCGTTGGCCTTGAAGAATGGTGACCCCCAGGCATCCCGGAATGAAATTCTCCGAGGACCCTAGGCTGGTCAGATTTAATGACGCACCGCAACAGGATGCCGTCGATGTTTTTGAAGTAAAGCCCCTCGGGGCGAAGAGTGTACTTGAGTGCACCTAGCCGAAATCTCCTTCGTTGTGAGGCGTTCGGGTGATCGGGACATCTTCCGGTGCGAAGTATCTCACCGGTTCATCTGTCCAATCACTCCCCCTCCGATAAGGAGTTGGCTAGGTAGATGCGTGTCGCTGTGTCCTCCCACTTACAGGCGGAGATGCCGGCTACAGCGCTTCGGGCCAATTCCTGACACAAGGCTCGGCCTCTGATAAGCTTGGTGGGCCGCACTTCGATGTCGAACTCCTGGATTTTTGCAATCCATCCTGCTCTCTTGTGACCCGGTTCTCCTTGTAAGATGAAGCTACGAACATCCGGGTGAATCACAAAGACAGTAGTCTTGCTCTGGGAGACAAAGTGCCTGAACTTTCGAAGGGATTTCATAACAGCGTGAACCTGCCGCTCTATAAAATTGTACTTTTCTTCATGCGGCAGAATCACTTGGCTCAGGAACGCTATGGGGCGCTCCTCGCCATCGCTTCCCTTCTGAGTTAGGACTGCAGCGTAGCTTTCGGGCTCTCCCACTGCATACGGGATGAAGTCCTTGGAGTAGTCCGGGTTTGTCAACACCGGAGCTTGTGCAATTCGGGCCTTGATCTCCTCGAAGGCTTGCTCTCTCTCATCAGTCCATTCGTAATGTGTATCTTTCTTAAGCAGTTCGGCCATAGGCTTGATCACCTGTGCGAAGTCCGGGATGAACTTCCGCACAAAGTTAATCTGACCGAAGAAGGACTGCAGCCCTTTTTTGTCGATGGGGGCTGGCAAGCGAACGAGGGCTTCTGCTCTGTCAGGGTCAATGGCGAGGCCTTCCTCGGAGATGACATGTCCCAGCAGCTTTCCTTCCTTCACCGCGAAGACAGACTTCTTCGGGTTTATAGAAATGCCGAATTCTCGACAACTCTCAAATATTTGCCGTAGGTGCGAAACATGATCTCCTCGTTGGTGAGAGAAAACAGTCATGTCATCAAGGTAGATGACAATAATCTTATTGAGCGGCTCTCGGAAGGCCGAGGTCCATGGCCCTTTGGAATGTGGCACCGGCATTAGATAAGCCAAACGGCATGCGGCGATAGGCGAACGTCCCCCACTTGGTGGTAAACGCCGTCTTATCTTTGGTCCTCATTTTTGACCCAAATACGGTTGTAGCCGGAAAATCCATCTAAAAGTGAAAATCTACGGGCTCCGACAACGATATGTAGGATCGCGGTCGATTTGGGGAAGCGGATAGTGGTCCGGAGGGAAGCCTGGTTTAGGTTTACGAAGTCGACACGAGAGACGAATGTCGCCATTCTTTTTCCTCACGGGCACCAAATTCGCGACCCAGGATGAATGTTTGATGGGGTAGATGATCTTGGCCTCCAGCATCTTCAAGAGCTCGGTCTTCATCATGGCCTCAATCTTCGGATTCACGGCCCTCTGCTTCTGTCGGAATGGCTTGGCGCCATCCTCTAGCTCAATAGTATGCTGGATGACAGTTCTGTCATACCCCCTCAAATCTTCGTAGCACCAGGCCACGATGTCGGGGAATTCTTGGCATAGTGATCTGATTTGCTCCAGTTCCTCCGACGTGCAGTCTGTTCCGACCTTGATAGTTTTACCAGGTTCAAGTTCCAGGTCAGCATACTGCCTCGGGTCTACTTTGATTCTGTGGGATATTGCTCTGTCATTACGATCAAAGAGACTTTCTAATGTAATCGGTCCTTTTGGGACGTGATTATTCCGTAACTGTATCAACCCCTCATATTGCTCGTCATCAGGGTCTCTACCTTCGATTACACACACTTCGTTAACCAGGAATGTGACGATCTCCTCGTCTGGCCCGAACACCTGCCGGTGGGTGTCCTTATCGAGCACGAAGGCACAGTAGATAGTACGAACCGGCTTCGGTTTACGGACAACGTCTTCAGCCGGAACGTACCTGGCTCCAACAGACGCCAGAATATCAGCGTGCTTGTTTTTCTCACGCGATATTGCCTTAACATTCAATGAGTCGAATGACTCCATCAGGTCCCACACTCGGTTGCGGTACGCTCTAAGGTAGTGCTGTTTGGATGCGCACTTCTCCGTAACTTGGTGACACACCAGCTACGAATCTCCAAAAATCTGCGGGTGTTTGATTCCGAGCCTCTCCGCCTTTCGCAAACCCGGGCACGGGGCTTCGTATTCCGCCGAGTTGTTAGTGCGGCTCCAGGCCAGCTCTGTAGGTATAGTCCTTCTGGATTCCGGTTGGAGAAACCAGAAGTACCCCTGCACCGGCGCCATTCTTGCATCGCGCGCCGTCAAAGAAAAGCTTCCACAGCTCATCGGGTGCAGGTCCTACCTCCTTCGCAGCTGACATGTCAAGCCTCTCGGGCTGTACAATGGAGTAACAGCCTTGCTCTGTCCCGATTACGGCATTGAAGTCCCGCAACGAGAACTCGTCTTCGAGCTGCAGCACTTCGAGGGCTTGCTCAGTCAGCTCCACTGTCACCAGCTCTTCCTCTGACAACTGGACCATGCAGTCCATCTCTCCTCCGGGTATCTTATCTACTAGGAAGGGGAAGGCTTCTCATTAAAAATTTTCGGTCTCCTTCCTTTGAAGGGCACTTCCATGTGTGAGTAGTCTAGAGACAGGTACCCGCCCAACTTTGCGGTGAACTCCCGAGAGAGACACATGCCGAAGTAAGGTTCCAAGTCAACAACCACGACCTCTTGGATGACTACGATGTCGAGAGCCTTGTGCAGCCGGATAGGGATGTCCTTTATGACACCAACTGTCTTGACGGGGGTGCCGTCTAGTTGCGGCACGCCTTGGCTGCTCCGTGTGTATTCCATCCCGATCTCATCGCGAGACGGCCTTCGGCATCACGGTCGAGGAAGCACCGAGAATCCACCATGCGGTTGTGAACTATGTGCCCTTGCATCCGTAAAGACGGATAAAAGGGTGGCGGTCTGTTCTTCCGGTGGCGGAGACTGTCAAAGGTTGAACCAGGACAGCAGGCTGAATCTGCCTGCCGCTCTTCATGTTCTTCAGTGATTCTTGCAGCAGATCCACCTGGCCTGGGAGCAGAAGAGCATCATACATGCTGATTCTCGCGGGCGTTCTTTTCAACTCGTCTACAATGCTGTAGCCCGAGGTACTAGCTCCCTCTGCTTGTTTAGCCGGCTCATACTTCGTCCGGTACTGCTGGGTGGCCTCAACTCGCTGTCTCTTGGTCAGAGACGGGTACCTCAGCTTCTCCTGGGCTTGTTCTTTGGTTTCAGCTGGAGGCTGAAGTACAGGAGCTTTAGCCGGGGTTGGGGCCCTCGTTGGAGGTTTGGCTGGAACAGGGGCAGCCTTTGCTGGAGAAGGCTTGGCGGAGCTTTATCTTTGGATGCCTTCTCTTGGGTGTGTAGGGCCACAGCCGCTTGTATGGTGGCAGCCCGCCGGGCTGCGGTTTCTCTCTTCTTGCGTAGACTTGCAAAGGCTTGGCCGCATCCGCAGCTTTCTTTTCTTCCTTGGCAGGCGGCACTAGATTCTCTTCTGGGAGGGCGAAGTTGGCTTCGCCGTCCAGGATCATGTACAGTTCATCATCCTCTATAGCGCTGCCGGCCAAGGTCTGGATGTAGTGCTGGTGCAAAGTACAGTCTTCCTCCGAATGCGGGTCATTGCACGTAGTGCACCAGTTAACCTGGTCGGGAGGACCAGGCGGGTCTTCTATAGCAGCATTTCTTGGAGGCGGACGCCTCTGCGGCTGATGTTCCGGGGACTTGTCTTTCGTTAGCGCCGGGGGCGCATATGGCCTCCTAGGAGCAAGGTCCATCTGGGCCTGCTTTTTCTTCATAGCGGTCATGTCGTTGGACATGGCATGGTATCCGGAGGCCAAAGCCCGCACTTCCTGTAGAATCGTGTTCTGGATGCTGCTGTCAGGTGGCGGCAACTGTGCCGGTGGAG
This sequence comes from Wollemia nobilis, assembly GCA_028583015.1. Classification (NCBI taxonomy): domain Eukaryota; kingdom Viridiplantae; phylum Streptophyta; class Pinopsida; order Araucariales; family Araucariaceae; genus Wollemia; species Wollemia nobilis. The sequence continues at coordinate 43,358,645 of JAQPPZ010016981.1, read as the reverse complement.
GCAATGCGGCTAATGGAGGAGGGTTAGAATAAGGGGCGTACTGCGGGGGAGCAGGAAGTGCTGGAAAGTGCGGAGCGGGAGGAGGCGGGTGAGGATAATGCAATTGAGGTGGGCCGTAAGGAGTTACGATCGGCGCAGGATTCCACTGCTGCTGGGGGCTGCTTGTCCGATGTGGACGGCGCACCGCCGAAGCGGGGAGGATGCTTGGGATGCAGGGAAGTCGGGATGAATGGGTTCCTGCACCCTGGACGGGAGTCTGCCGATGGAGATAATGTCAGCTTCAGCTGCTGGCAGCCTCGTACGGCGCGGAAACTCGTCAGTTCGGCAATCTTCGGCGGCGAGGCATATGTCCGAGTTGAAGGATCTAAGATAGTAGTGAGCAGCCATGCCGGTTGAAGGCCGAAGTTCGCGAGGTACCCGTTTCCAGGATCTCGCAAACCTGATGTTAAAATCAGACACCTCCTCTTGAGGGTGTCTCGGATAGCTTGGAGCCGATGCGGTAGAGAAGTAGGGTCAGCGGACTCGTTGCATCCTTTTACGAGCCTCCTGGCAAGGCGGGGCCACCCTGTGATGGATCCCTCTGGGAGCGATCTCCACCAGTAGAGAAGCTTTCCCCTCAGGTAAAGGGCTAGTAGACGGGTCTTCACACTCTCATCGGTAATAGTATGCAGTGCGGCCGGGGCAAGGATGTCCTGGATGTGCTCGTACGCCGTCTTGCCGTATCCGTCGTATGTGGGAATAGACTTTAAAGCGGCGGGGGCACGGCTTGCTGTCCGACCAGGGCCAAGGGCCCCGTAGGAGTCCACCGCCGGGAAGAGATCATCGTCATTCGGCTGTTGGGCAGCCATTTCTTCCTCTTCTTCTCCGCCGTCAGTTGTGTACTCAGTGTCGGTACTTTCCGAGGATGCAGGATCTTCTTCTTCCTCGGCCTCTTCTATTTCGTACTCAGCTCCTCCGGCTTCGGCTTCGGCCTCTTCTTGGATTTCAGCCTCGGCTTCGTCGAAACGAGCTCGCGGATCAGCCAGCCTGGGAACTTCGCCTCAAGCGTTGATGTCTAGTTCGTAGAACTCAGGCGGGCTTCTCGGATCCCTTGTTCGCCACCTTCTTGTGTGCATGAAGGTGCCGGGACCGGTCTCTCGGACTCAGAGGATTTGTTCGTGCAGAGTCGCCAGGTGTTCAGATTTGGAACAGCAATGAAGCGAACACCGGTGCTTCAATTCTGTCGGGGGTGAGAAACTTCCTTGTCTCACCGAGAGCTCAGGATCCACTGTCAGCGCCAGGTGGAGACTGATCAGAAAATCTCTCTTCAAACGTGGGACCAGGGTCCCACCGGGCGTGCCAGAGAAACTGTTGGTTACGAATCTGCCATGAGGAAAGGATTTTGGGTTAATGCGCCCAGATTCGCCCACCAGCATGAAAGGCTGGAAGGAAGAGATGCCTTCCGAGCCAATCTCCGGAGAAGGCCGGCTCCTTTTGGGGGTTTCTGATTTAAGCTAAGAGTACGGGGAAAGAGATAAATGAACGAGAAAGGAATTTACAAATATACGTGGAGGTTGGTGGGGGGAACTAACAGTACGGGAACACACCAATTACTGCTACTTACTGCATTATAAACACAAAGCATGACTAAGAACTGCAAAATCTATGTGTACTTCCGATACCTAAGCAGTGTATGCACAGCTTCAATGATCCCCTAGCAAACATTCCCTACAAGGAACTAACAGCACGGCAATGCATCAATCACCAGATACATACACTAACATGGGTAGAAAGCAAACCTAGAGATATCAGAGCCAGGTATATGTGTGACGTAGAGAATTTAACCGCACAGCTTCAATGGCTCCCTAACAGACATTCCCTACAAGGAACTAACAGTACGGGAGCGCATCAATCACCAGATACGGACCAGCAACGTAACACATAACTGATGGAACTGCTACCACATCTATTCTATGTATCCTTTAAACTATTAAGTACAGAAAATGCTCAGACAAGCGATGCTAAAGGCACCTGATCACCAAATGCTGAAATGAATCAACGAGCCGTGACACAGGTTAGCCTTAGGCATGAATATAAAGAAAGGCAGCATAAAAAATAGAGACAGCAGAACAGAACCAGGCATACAGATTATATTTATAAGCAGAAGCACGGTTACAATAGGCACAGTGGTTCCCTAACAGACATTCCCCTTCCACCCTTTACAATGAATTCATGGTGGGTTTTTATAGCCCGAGTCCCTCCCGTTACATTAATGGGCACAAGGTCCCAGTCAAACAATAGCTGACAAAAGCGGCGAAAGAGCTGCAAATGCTGACCTTTTGTCGGACCGGACTGTACCCGCAGCATGGTCTTCCTGGAAGCTGGACAGCTTCGTGGCGGTGTGTTGGTCTGAACTTTACTCTGGCAGTGATGCGGGTAGCTGGAGCAGGTAGAACCTCCAATCGGCTTTAAATGAGGTCACTGGCATAGGCAGTGCAGCCCACGCTCGTCCTTTTGCTCGGCACGTTTCGGCCCAAATCCCGGAGCTGGACACTTGTCAGGTGATGGATGATCTTTGTGGACACGTGTACGCCTTGGAAGGCGGTTCGTCCAACTTCGCTTGGGATCGGAGCGTCTCGGGTTGCGCGGGCGAGAGAACGGTGCGGTCGGGAAGGCCTTCATGCCTTGGTCAAATTCCGAGTTTGTCTCCCCACTTGCGCACTGTCAAGGGCGCACTCCGACTTCGTTGCGAAGTCGGATCGCTGCAGTGAGCGGGTGTCTGCCGCCGTACGGACTTGCTCCAGCACTTATCATTCTTCTGTCAGCCTGCCAGTTGCAAGGTGCGCCCAGAAAAGAGGGCGAAGTCAGACTTCGCAACAGAACTGGGCGAAGTGCGTACTTCGCACCAAAACTGGGCGAAGTGCGAACTTCGCACCCAGACTTAGCCATTTTTCAGGTAACTTGCTGGAAAGTTTGAAAATCAACTGAGGGGCTCCGAGAAAGGGGGGAAAGAAAGAGAATGCGGGAAAGAAAGAGGAGGGGAGAGCAGAAGAAAGGAAAATAGAGGAAGAGGGAAAAAGAAGAGCAGCATTGTTACAAACTTGAAAACATTGCACCCCGTGCAAAATGTGACAACAAGCACCCCACTTCTTTCACACTTAAAGTTGTCTTCCAACCAGTGTCCTAGAACAGAAGCAGAGAAGACAAGCATGTCTCGTGTACCGTATTCATCGGCAGTGAGGAAGCCTCATGCATGCCATGGTGAGCACCGGACCGGATATTGCCCAAGCAAATGGGAGTAGTCAGCCGGTACATGGCAAATCCTGGTAAGGAGCATTGGAATGTGGTGAAGTGGACATTCAGATATTTAAGAGGCACTTCAGATGCTGCTATTTACTACGGATCGGATAGTTTACAAGTTAAAGGTTTTGTGGATTCTAATTATGGTGGAGATAGAGATGGGAGAAAGTCCACTACAGGATATACTTTCACTCTTGTTGGTGGAGCTGTGAGTTGGGCTTCTAAGTTGCAGTCTGTGGTGGCTTTATCAACCACTGAAGCGGAATATATTGCAGCAACTCATGCCAGCAAAGAGGCAATTTGGCTAGAGCGACTGTTGGGTGACTTCAAGGTAATGCAAGGGAAAATTACGTTGCATTGTGATAGCCAAAGTGCTATTCAGCTAGTGAAGAACCCAACATTCCATGATCGCACGAAACACATTGATGTCAAGTACCACTTTATAAAAAATGTGGTGGAAGAAGGTAGGATCCTGTTGCAGAAAATCGACATCGAAGTGAATCCTGCAGATATGCTTACTAAGTCGGTCAAGACAAAGAAGTTTGAGTGGTGCAAAACTTCTCTGGGCTTGCTGAAAATGTGATAAGGGCAGCATTGGGCAATTGGCACTTGGATGGAAAAACATAGGCAAAGAATTCCTGTATATCGACTTCAAGTGGGAGAATGTTAGGAGGTGAAGTCAATATCCAGATCTTCAATGTTCTTCAGCAGAGAGGTGCATGGTGGTGCAGCTTATGAAGAGGAAACAAACAGTTTTCTGGAGTCTTCCTTTTGGGAGAGGAAACAAATAGTTTTTTGGAGTCTTCCTTTGGAAGAGGAAACAAACAGTTTTTCGGACTCTTCCTTTGGAAGAGGAAACAAACAGTTTTTGGAGTTTTCTTTTGGGAGAGGAAACAAACAGTTTGTTTTTTTCTATAAAAGGGGAATGACCCCTTGCATGTAAATGTTGATTGAATGTAATTCTGCCAAAATCAATAAAAGATCAAGCTGCCATTGCCCCGTGGTTTTTCCTACACATTGCAGGTTTTCCACCTAAAATATGTGTTACTGTTTTTCCTGTGTTATTGTGTTTTTCTGCTTGCACAGAATTTTGCTATTTTTCTAACAGATGTCACATATGGAGGTGGCATGGGAAACCCAAGATTTGGTGTCAATGTTAGAGAGGTGGGATTTTCTAAGGAAGAGGATATGTCAAAAGACCTTTGGAATTATGAAGGGCATCGAGGAGTTTGTATTTTTTGGAAGAAGAATCTCATATTTCTTTCATTTGAGGAGATGATGATACTCTCTATAGGTGGAGACCTCCTAAGCTTGCAGTTTTCCTTCAGCAATTTGTTCTCCTTCTCTTCTTTTTGTGTATAAAACACTCTTGACCTTCTCCTTTTATCCTTGACAAAGGTAACCCTAATCTCTCTAACCCTAAGATTAGATCTCATCTCATCTTGAGATGTATGGTTAAAAATAGAAAATCACTTAAGTGAATTACAAAATAGAATCACTTAAGTGAATTTCAAAATAGAAAATCACTTAAGTGAATTACAAAATAGAATCACTTAAGTGAATTTCAAAATAGAAAATCACTTAAGTGAATTTCAAAATAGAAAATCACTTAAGTGAATTTCAAAATAGAATCACTTAAGTGAATTATAAAATAGAATTCGAAATGTCTCGAACCACTTCTAGCACGTTCATACTAAAGCCTGTGCAAGAAGTTCCTGTCCGAGCTACATTTCTCAACAAAAATAACGTCTCCTATGCAAGAGTTTACAATCTTTATCATACCGGTGGTTCATAAGATAGGATCCAAAAGTGCAAGGTGGTTTTGAGTGTAGCATGACTGTGGTATTCCGCAGTTGAAGGAACAGAGAATGAATGACAATGGGTTAGTGAAATAACTCAACAACATGTAGTTTGAGTAACACTTAGACAGTCTCTAGTCTCAATCTAAATGGCCTGCAACATAGTAACCTTCACCCTTGACGGCCTTGCACAACACAACCAATCAGACGGCCTTGTCTATAGTCCAGATGACCTTGCACATGCTCTAGATGGCTTTCCTATTAGTCAGATGCTCTAAACCTTACATGGGACGACCTGGGTCCAAGATTTAGACAACCCAATACGGTTATCTACAACAAACAGAAATAAATGACAACGATTTGGATCTTTTATCTATAATAATGACAATAAGATACAAACACATGCATAAGAACTATACAATTTGCATGACAATGGCTGAATGGTATTATTATTATCAACAAGAATACATGTCTATATGCAATACAATTATCTCCGTACTCTCTTGTGCGTTTTCTCTGTGCATACTCGTTCGTACATGTGTGTGTACCCGCTCAAATGAATGAGGGGTCCTATTAAACTTGTGGGAGGTAGTTATTCCTCTAACTACCAATCCGACACCTCATCACCTTCAAATGACATTTGTCATACATTTGCATTACATTTCATTTCCAACTACATGACCACTACATAAATCATTTATCATCCGTACGTTAACTAGTACTTCACTAAAAATTACAATGAATTCAAAACTACATGTGCACATACTTGACTTCCGACACACTTATTCTATGTCCAAGTACAAGGTGGCGCATGTGATGGCACCACATTAGAACTAGCTTGTACATCTACCCTTCCCTCTAGATTGGTCAACGTCCTCATCGATGACTATTGTTGCTCTCGAGGGCTCTGACTTTGTTGCTGATGAGGCATAGGCAGAGCTACTTCACCCAACACCTAAATTTACAGCTTCAAGGCTTCAGTCTCTCCTTTCAACCTCTTCGCATAGACTTGGTAACAAGGCCATTGAAAGCCATAATGATGCAGCTTCTGCTCAAATTCAGCCATCCTAGCTTTCAATTCAGCCTCCCTTTTTGCTGCTTCAACTTTTAGCTTTAGGCTGTTGACCATCTGTTGAAACGTTTCTAGACCTGCTACCGACCATTGAATCAAGTATGCCCAAAAGTTCAGTTTGGCATATGATTTTACCAACTTTGGTGCCACCTTAACTGTCTTGGCACCTTGAAATTCAGGATATGGGTCCATGACTCCTTTATCAATATATACTCTTGGTGGGTGCCGATACAAAGACTTAGTTCCTTTTGGCAGTTCCCTTACTTCCAACATTGACTGAATTTTGTTATTGCCAACACTTAACTCCTATGGCTGTGTTTGATGGATTTTTGTAATATTCTTTCTTCGTTTTGGGCCCAACTCACCAACTTGCTTAATTCTACTACCATCCTCATTTGCCACAGCCGCAAATCCCCAACACAACCAGCTTGGAACTCACTCCGGACTCTATCATACAATCCACCTACTTTCTCAAAGGATGCATCAACTTGTTCATTTATCTTCTTCCCTTGAATTGGAGGCTGCCTCAAGTTAGGCACTTTTATTGAAAATGTTCACTTGCTTCTGCATGCTCCAATTCATCCTCAGTATCATTTTCGGTGGTTGTTTCTTCGATATCTTCACCACCTTGACTCCTCAGGTTGATTTTCTACTTTGCAGCCTTACCTTCCTGAATTTCTGGTTTTGCTTCTCCCTCTGCATCAGCTCGTTCTCCAGCAGTATCCTCCATCTCCTTGCCTTTGTTAGGTTCATCCTTAGGTGGTTGACTGCTTTGGCCCTTTTGCCACAGTATGTGCTTTGGTGCAAGCTGCTTTCCTTTCTCCCCTCTTCTATCCTTCGACATGGATGAAATATGAGTCATGATTTGAGTTGTCATAGATGTAAGTTCCATTGGTGGTCCCTTGTCCAATAGAGGTGAACCACACCTTTCCACTTCCTTTGCAAACTACCGCAATGGTGTTGTGTCATAGCTCTCTGGCGTATCCATTTTCATCGACATCGAGACATCACCTGCACTCTTCTCTAGGTACTTCCAATGGCAGTGATGCTTCCATCGCATCAATTGCAGTTTGCACATCATCATCAACATCTACGATAATGCATGTTTCTTGTGCCTGTTGCTTCATAGTTCTTTGTCTTTTTGTCTATTACTCGACTTATCTTGTACACCGAACTCCTTGTGCAATAGGTTCTGATTGTTTTGGCTGTTGTCCTATTTTGGCAGCCTTAGTTGGAGCCACTTTCCTAGTATCTGCAATGACATTGCAACATAGGTCAATCCACGCAATTTGTAATGTTTACCCACCACGATTCTTTGTGTACTTCCGCTTGCTGTCCTAATCACCATGGCGTTTTATGGGGTTCTTGAAGGTGGAAACATTTTGACGCTTTGGCCCAATGGCTGATTCTGTTTCCGGCCCTATTGTCGGGGCCATTGTTGTTGTTATAGTTGCGCTCCCATCTGGTGCTACTGCTGCTCCAATTGTCTTTGCCTCTTCTCTTTCTTGATCAGCTCCTCAGCACTAGGCAATTGTTTCTTTGCTTTGTTAAAGTTTGCACTTTCCTTTGCCAGTGCATTAGTTTCTCCTCCTTTGTCTTCTTCTGATGACTGTTGCACTTTCCTCTTTTTCGTTGTCATCTTCTTCCTTGAGGCTACTTTTCCCGTCAATCCAATCTTCATCAATGGGGCAACATGTACCCAATGGAAAATAGTAAGCGTTCCTTTTGGTATCATGTGTGGAGGATTCAATCTTGGAAACTGAATCTTTTCATGCGATGTAGCATCCAAAAGTAATGCAATGGCGTGGAATGGCATAGAAAAATTCTTTGTATACAGCAACAAAAAGTCTGTATGCGGTCTGACAGAAAACTTGCCCAATCATACTTGTCTCTGGCCATCACTCCTTCCATATACGGTATGAGCCAAGTGGGCATATCCAAGGCTCTTTGTTTGCCAAATAACTTGGACATATTCACATTTATTGCGCACCCCAATTCAACCTACTTTAGGTACTGCATATTCAGTCTGCAATTTCCATGCTTTGTCAACTTCGCTGCTTTTGCTGAACTGAGGTTGGTGACCTTATTAACAAAATTCTTCAACCGATAGGACTCCACTCCCTCCTTCACCAGTTTTGTTGAAGTTTGTAAGCCAAATACCCTTCAAAAAATGTCCGAGGAAAATGACACCCACACTTTTCAACCGATAGGACTCCACTCCCTCCTTCACTAGTTTTGTTGAAGTTGGTAAGTCAAATACCCTTCAAACAATGTCCGAGGAAAATGACACCCACACTTCTTTATCACCAAGCATAACCCTACTTTGCTTTCTTTCCGCATCATATGTTGTAATATCTCCAGTAGGTACGGCTTGAAAAAATCCTTGTCTAAACCAGCAACTTGCAAAATAAACTGCACTCGTGTTTCTAAAATGCTATTTTCAGTTGATGATCCTTCGGGTGCTCAACCACCACATTTTGCAAAAAATCTCTAGTAAGTGTTGTCTAGGTAATTTCTTCCAAGGGGATCTGTATTCGTTCTTTCCCCTTACTCTTTTGTTGCGGTGAAACTGTTGGTTCTTTGCCTTTAGCCTGCTTGTCATCCGGTGTGCCGGTCCTTGAACTCGATCTTGACTCTTCTCCATGTTATCGCATTATCCCTCCTTCGACGTCCATCTCGCACTCCCTCTCTCTTCCACATGCGTGCTCCTCCTGGCTTCTTCCAATGCCAACTCTGATGCCTCCTCCACAGGTATGAGGTCCTTGCCACAACACAACTTTTGGAAAGAATCTTTGAGGATGTCTCTACAACACGACTCATTCAATCCTTTCAGAAATCCTTGGCGTTCTTTGCATTCCTCCTGTAGTCTGCTTCCTTAGCTTTAGGTGCTGCAGCTTCAGTCTGTGACTTCCATGCTTTGTTAGCTTTGCCACTTTTGCTGGATTGAAGTTGGTGACCTTATCAATGAAATTTTTCAACCAATAGGGTTCCACTCCCTCCTTCACTGGTTTTGTTGAAGTCGATAAGCCAAATACCCTCCAAAAAATGTTTGGGAAAAATGACCTCTGCACTTCTTTATCACCAAGCATAACCTTACTTTGCTTTCTTTCAACATCATTTGTTTGCAACATCTCTAGCAGGTACGGTTTGAAAAAATCCTTGTCAAAACCAGGAACTTGCAAAATAAACCGCACTCTTGCGTTCTAAAATGCTGTCTTTAGTTGAAGATCCTTCGGGTGCTCTAACCACCATGTTAAGATAAAATTCTCTAGTAGGCGTTGTCTAGGTAATTTCTTTTAAGGGGATTTGTATGCGTTCTTTCCCCTTACTCTTTTGTTGTGGTGAAACTGTTGTTTCTTTGCCTTTAGCCTGCTTGTCATTCGGTGTGCCGGTTCTTGACCTTGATCTTTAACTCTCCTCCATCTTATCGTGTTCTCCCTCATTTGGTGTCCATCTCATGCTACCTTTCTCTTCCATGTGCATGATCCTAGCTTCTTCCAATGCGAGCTCTGATGCCTCATCCACCTACGAGGTCCTGGCCGCACACAACTTTCGACAAGAATCTTTGAGGATGTCTCTGCAATATGACTCGTTCAATCCTTTAAAAAATCCTTGGCCTTCATTGCTTTCCTCCTGCAGTCTGCTTCCTTGGCTTTGGATTTTTAATGCTTCTAACAACAATTAATTCCAACTAATCTAATGTTTTTTGGATGATTTGGCATCAACTCGTACCTCCACATGGCACACTCGCACTCCATTCCTTCTGTCTTCTTGTTTTGTGTGCCTTCTTCTATAGTCATTTGTATGACTCTGTTTGTCCATAGTCTCTTCCTCTTGACGACCCAACTTCGGATGGCCTAGTCTCCAACGGTCCAGTTCCAAACGACCCAACTTTAGATGGTTTGGTCCTAGACGAGTCTAACTTTGATGGCCCGAATATGAACAGCCCTTCCTTTGCAACTTGCTTGTGTTCGTAAGACAACTTCTTCCACACTTCAGATGGCCCGTACTCCTCTTCTTAGCCGCATTCCTCTTGCTTGGACGACGTTTCGTATGGTTGCTGTTAAAATTTTTTGCCGCACTCCTTTGGACTTTTTGTTGTGCAATTTGTCTTTCCTCCTTTCTTTCGTCTCTAGATAGTCCTTTCTTCTGCTGCAACTTTTCTTCCTGCAAAAGAAAAACAATTTTTGTCGGCAATAGGGAGGGATTCATAGAGAAAACCCTTTTCAGCACTATCTCTACTTCTCCAATGCAGCTTCCGTTTCCTCAAATGCAACTTGCTCCCTTTGCAATGCAACTCGTCTTCTCCAAGGCAGCTTATGTCCTGTGCACTACAACTCCATTCTTTCTATGAAATGGTTGATGCCAAAAAGCTCCTCGTCCATATGGCTTGTGTACTCTTGCACTTTGATTGCTTCGTCCTTGCTCTTCCTTGCTCCTCTTTGGAATTGAGAGTTTGAATGCATAAGTGAAAGCTCTTGGCATCTATTTATAAGATGAAGGTAGTAAGGGGACACTTGGCTTGCATGCGACAACTACCTCTTAACTGCCACTCCACCTTTCATAATTAAATTACATGCAATTGAATGTTCTACATGTTTTTTCTAATCAACTTGAATTCTGCCACCTTGCGCATGGCAGGTCCATTGTGTTGCCGTACAATTTTGTATTTCGTCTTTTCCCACTTTTAACCCAGATGGCCAAGGTGGCCAGACTGCTTGCTCGGTTGTCTAGATAGCCCCTTAGATTGTTCCTCTGGGCAGCTCACTTGCCCAAAAGATCTCCTCTGCAAACCTAGACGACCTATTCTACCTAACTGCATTCTTAGTCGTCCCTTTGGTCTGACATTTCGTTGTTTCGAACAACCTTGGTGGCCAGAAGGCCTACCTCCTTGTCCTGACTATCTTCTTTGTCATTGACTTCTTTGCGATGGCCTCCCAGATTCAGGTTCAACTCCATCAACCCTTTGTTATTTTAGTAACTCTTCTTCTCCTTTGAACGACTTGACTTCTCTCTACTCTAATTAGCTGCCTCTAGCGGATGACCTTTCCATTGCTGCCAATTGAATTGAATACCCCGATGGCCCAGGTGCAGTTTGAATCTCCCTTCTTCATTTCGGACGACCTTTAGAAGAACCAAACAGCCGGACCCTTGGGTCTAATGGCTCAAGGGCCATTTGGGGTCTTGTTTCATCTTTCGGATGGCTAGGGGGTGGCCAACACAGCCTACTTTGTTGGCTAGATGGCCTATGGGTCATTTGGGGAAGAATACTCCCCCTTGATGGCCGGGAAAGAGGTCAAACAACCTGTCCCCTTGGCCTGGTTGGCCTAGACTACTTGGGGGTTCTAACGGCCCACCTAGACTACTTGAATAGCCTTGTTTGAATGCTCGCCTTGGGTTGTCAGGTGGCCTTTGCAGACCACTTTGACTTCCCAAGGAACCGTTCAAGTTATTTGGCTAATCTCGTCTTCTCCAATCTATGCACCTTTCTACCTCGAAAGTGTTTTGGTATTATTAATGAAAAAAGAAACATGGTGAAGCAATACTCTAAAAACATAAACTAGTTTCTGATTCACCAGATCACAGATGTGCAAGTGAAGAGCATACCCATAGTGCTGCAAGCTTTCTGATTCACCAGATCACATTACGTGCAAGTGAAGAGCATAATACCGGCAACAAAAACGTATTAGAAAATAGAAGGGAAAAATGAGGGATTATAAACTTAAAGAAAAAGACGAGTTAGGAAAGGATCAAAAAACATTTGATTGAATTTTTATTCCATCAAGAAGAAGTGATGCATCTTCAAAACTCCGAACGCGTTTCGACCTACAGGTCTCATCAACGGACATGATACAAAACCGTTCCAGTTATTTGGCTAATTTATTTTATCTGTTGGCTAGGCGGTTTTTGGCCTCCTTGGTGTTCCTCTTCTCAATATTATTCCGGGTTCCAAGCCTGAACCGGTACTGCTCTAGTCTTCCTCGTCACTGCTTGAACTCGTGAAGGACACACTATTGGATTCATTTCCCAAGTTTCTAGCACTTGTTGCTTTAGTTGGCAATGTTTGCCGATGCACTTCATGAATATCTTGGTAGTTCTTTTCCAGAAACACAACTTTTTGTGCACACTCATCAACAATTTTCAACACTTGTTTGTCTCCTGCGCACCTTTGCATCACCAACAATATATTATGCAAAATTCCGTCGAAAGGTCATCTTTTCTTCTTCTAATTTCATTGCTGCCTTGGTACTTTGACTACATTCACTGACCTCATATACACTTTGGGGTCCATTTTGGATATCTTTTTTTGCATTAACGCACATGCAAGTAGGCTGGAAAACTTCATAATCCTCCATATGCGAATGCGGAAGTCCACTATCTGAGTGTCTTTCATCTTCCATGCACTCTTCCAACTCTAGCACACCTTCGTCTGGTTATTTGTTTACCTGATCTTCTTCTTCCAACGATGGACTTCTAGATTCATTGAATGTCGCCAATTCTTCACTAATGGACTGATTCTTCAAATTGATTACATATTTGTGCTGGCCTTTCTTGAAAGTCAAGCTGTCCTTCTCCCAATTGTGGTTTACTTTCGCTGTGCGTAACCACCCATACCATCAATGCATTGTAGGCTGGTTTTTGCATAGCAATTACTACAAAATCCAAAGCAAACATCTGGTCAACAATCTTCACTTTTTGCGTAGTTAACACTTCTCTCATCTCAATGCCATACTGATCTGTGCCATACAGCCAAAAGTTGGGAGACCACACAAATGGTGCCCCCAAGTCCTTCCACATCTTTCAGGCAATACATTTACACTCGATCCTCCATCAACAATCACTTGCATCAACTTGTGATTTAGTAACTCAATATTTATCAATGTTGGCTTCTTGGCATCAATCATCAAGATTGTCTGGTCAATGTACCGATCCCTTGCTACTTTCCTTATTTCTATTTTGTTTCATAGCTCTTCTACTCTTCTTGTCTGCACCATTTCTCCAACTGATGTGAACAGCTTCGGTATTGTGCACAATAAACTCAACACTTCAACATTTGTATCCGGTACTTAAGCTGCTAACTGTTGCATTGACGTTTCCTTGTCTTCAATGGTGATGGGGTCTTTCAACTTCTTCTCCTGATTAAGCTTTTCTTGATTGGTCTTTTGCATCTCTTCCTCAATTTGTACATGTGCTTCCTACCATTTCTTCTTCTCCTTGGCAGGATCTGAGTATTGCTCCATTCTCCACATTTGTGCCTGAGTTACTGCTTGCATGTGCTTATCCTTCTGTGCCTGTTGTTGGTCTACTCAAGGCTTTTCTATGTCAATAAAATTGACATTTTGCAAATTACTCGTACTTTTTTTTGGGGACAATTTGCCCCCTTGTGGTTGCCGGGTCCGTACCATCTACACATCATTGCATTATTGTTCTCATTGCTTCCTCCTATTGGAGCATTCGTTCAATTACATGCAAAGTATCCCCATGCTTGACATCGTCTACACTGAATGATTGGCCTTCCATCAGAATTATTTTTAAGATGGTGATATTTCACAATTGTCTTCACCCTTTATGGCCTTCCACAACACAACAAATCAAACGACCTTGTCTGCAGTCCAAATGACCTTGTACATGCTTCAAACAACTTGTCTATCAGTCAGACGACCTCAACCTTGCATGGGACAGCCTAGGTCCAAGATCTAGATGGCCCAATATGATTATCTACAACAAACAAAAATAAATGGAAACAATTCAAATCTTCTATCTATAGCAATGACAATAAGATACAAACACATGCATAAGAACTGCACAATCTGCGTGACAATGGCTGAATGGTATTATTATTATCAGCAAGAATACATGTTTGTATGCAATATAGTTATCTTCATATTCTCCTGTGAGTTCTCTGTGCACACCTGTTTGTATATATATGCGTGTACTCGGTCAAATGAATGAGGGGTCCTGTTTAAACTTGTAACTACCAACCTGACACCTCTTCACCTTTAAATTACATTTGTCATGCATTTGCATTACATTTAATTTCCAACTACATGACCGCTACATGACAACTACACTAAATCATTAATCATCCGTATGGTAACTAGTACTTCACTAAACATTACAATGAATTCAAAACTATTACATTTAAAATTGCATGTGCATGTATTGGACTCCCAACGCATATATTCTATGTTCGAGTACGAAGTGGCACCATGTTAGAACTAGTGTCTACGTTGAGTGATGATAGGGCAACTTCCCATAGAGTATCTTAGAAGAAGTCATATTTATTGGCAAGAATTGGGATATGCTAGAAAACGTGTGTAGCATAAGTATCATACCCTTCATTGAAATGGATTGTGGTATGGGGGTAGCTATGCAATTCAAATAGGGGAGAAGAGATATTGAGCACTAATGGGAGCCAAGTAGAACCATGGAAGTGATGGATGTGATGAATCAATGGTGTACTACCCTAGATATAATCAACCACACCTGCACCCTATCCATGTTGGGAGCAAGTGAGTCCACTTGATTGCAAGAGGCAAGGGGGGCCATGTGGCTCTCAAATAGAGGAAGCATCTCCCATAGACACTAACTAAATGTTACTATTCGATGGAGCCCCTCTAAATCCAAAGATCCTCTACATCTAATTGAAAAAGGCAAAGCTTCACCTCTTTTAGATCATGAAGAGGTATATCTGGTGGTTTTTGATACAGGCATTGAAGTCACTAGTCATAGTCCCTCTGAATCCTAAGATCTTTTGCATCTAATTGAGAAAGGAAAAGCTTGTTCTCTGTTAGATCTTGAAGAGGCATCTGGTGGTTCTTGGTACAAACATTGAGGTTGTCCCATCAAAATAATATCTTCCAATGAGGAGCACCTAGAAATCTTTCGATAGAAGTCCAAGTATGGGTCACTATATTTAACAATGGCAATGAAAATATACCAAAGGTTTGGGACTGCTTTGGATCTAGAACCACATATGTATAGAGTTTTCACCAGGGGTGACCAATGACACATAGGATTGATGGTAATCATGTATGACATAGGCTATCCCATGTAAGCCACAAACACCACTTGATTGACATGTCTTGTGTGTAAAAGTTGATATCCAATCACTGATGGAAGTGTGTATTCTGGGATCTCATGGGTCTTGGTAAGAAAGACAAGATACCATGAGGAGACCATATTATGAAAGGAAATTGAAGCTGAACCCACTGCACCATTGCAATTCCAATAAGTGATGAAGAGACTATCTAGCTGTTGAGGCCTTGCCAACACTATCTTTTAGATGGCCAAGGGATGTTTGTCTAAGAGGAGAGTCACGAATCATTGCCTTACAATTTGAAGTTATCATCCATTTCTTATCTTTCCCAGTAGCCACAACTTGTACAAGAGCTTGCCTCAATTCCTCTGCTTGAAGTTGTGTCAGATCCTTATCAAGATAGGCCTTGGTAAAAGGTAGAAAAGTAGTTTTTAACATCTATGAGACCATAAGCCATACAAGACGATCCTCATGGAGGATGTTGTTTACCCAACATATGGTTATCCAACCATCTTCTAGTTACTGAAGCACGGTGTAGAACCCTACCCCCACAGGATTCGAACCTTGGACCTCCTATTCAAAGTTCCAATGTCTTCACCGTTAGGCCCACTCAAGTAGGGAAGGTGAATAACACTTTGCTCTCAATGCTTGCATTCATCTTCCATTGTCCAATATTGGATGAGAATTGAACCATTTGGTGTTACCCATGCCCTATAAGTGTGATATCCTTGAGGGCCAGGGTCTCATGCACAAAGGCATCTATTGCCTCCATGGTATTAGTAAGCTTAGGGAGACGTTACACCGGAAGATTGAGTTCTTTGTTAATCACCTAAACCCATGAACTATGTTCCTGAAGTTACCTTTGAATAGACCCGGTGTGATAAATGTTAAAGATAGGTTAATCCATTAGAGATGAGAATGTAGTAAATACATACATATATTAATACAGAATAGTAAATATAAAATAAAATAAATCTATTAATGTCCATGGATGACCAAAGTAGGCAAGCCAAACTCACTGGAAATAATCTTGTGACAATGCACTGTATCAACCTAAAAAAAGGTACTTAAATATAGATTAAATTAAATTAAATAGACCAAAGAAAACTACACTAAAGTGAAATTACTATACAACATCAGATCCCAGCATCATGGGGTGGACCTAAAAAGGGGTAAACCGTATGTATGTTGTAAGTAGTGAAGAAGTGAGGGAATCAACAACCAAGGAAGATCTCAAGTGGATCCAAGTACCAACTCCTATCAGTTGTGGAATGCAACGTAGAGACAGAGTTGTTATCATCACATAGCATCACAAAAGAGCCAACTTAGGATCTGATGATTCTTTGAGGACAATGGTCAGCCCTAAGGGAGGTTGGGTGGATAATCATAGGAGGGCATAGAGTTCCATTCTTCAAAACTCTCTTAACATCCATGACCAGGAAACCAATAGAAGACAAGAAACTGGTAAGCTGTATCTGTTTGCACCTCCTGGGCAAGTGACATTTGGCTAATAGCTGACGTTTGAGAGCCACAGTCTTGTACACCCATGTCCAAGGATGAGACATTGAAGCATTGGTTGCTAATCTTGTAACTGAACAAGGACACACAAATATGTCATTATCATTTTGGATATTGTAGCCTCAACCAAATGCTTATTGCTCTTGGTGATCAAGGTAAGGTGAAAAATGAGGTGATTAATCAAGTAGTAGTTGAATCTCTTGCGGTATCTGATGTTGAAGAGTGATAGCTTTACAAAGGTGCAAAGTGATGTGTCTTTGGTCAGGATAGCAGAAAATAGTTGCAATCAATCCACCGTTCTCTATACAAGCAATAATACCTCACATGAATCTTGTAATAGATGGGACACCTGGAGATGAAATGCTCTGTAGTCTCCACCACTCAAAGGGCACAAAGGCAATAGACCCAATCGTCTCAAGGAATATAAATGTCTGTCTTCATTCACAACTGATGTGAGTGGACTTTGGGCTGACCAAAGGGAACTCTGAGGTGGTGTGTCCATTGTTGCTGGATATTATCAAGACAAGTGATGATGGCATCTTAAATCCTCATGAACTGCTCAATGCAGAAATCAAACTTGGGGCTAGGAGGTTGGGAGGAGTGATCCAAGTGATCTGAATATATTATTGACATATGTCATCCCAGATTGCTTGGTGAATCACTTTCCTATTGTGAAAAAAGTGGGGAGGAGGGTTCAAAGAGTTTATAAATGGATGTAGTTAGTCTATAAAGATGCCAACCGACTTTAAGAGATGAGCTAGCTTTTTGAGTACTAGCCCAGATGATGACTAGAAGTGCTCTTGGAGGTAATTTGTTTTGAGAAGCAAAGTGCTAAATACGGATATTTCTCTTGGCCCGACGTGCTGTCACTTACGGATCTAAGGCGATGAAAATGAAAAATAATTCTGAAGATGCTCTCAAAGCAAAGATGATGAACATGAGATTTAGCTTGGACGATGCATTCTGGAACTATTCTCTTACATTGGATAAATCGTTGGAGCAAAATAGTCTGGGCCCTCTTAATATGATCCCAATCAGGACATCCAGACTCGGGCTCTAAATCTCACATCCATAAAGGATTGTGGGTTTGATAATGCAGTTGAAGAGGCACATCTTTGTACGTATGCCCTGAAAGTGCAGCTGGAAACGTTGGCATTCATTAATATGATGATTACAATGGAAGTATCTTTATTAATAAACATCAGGGACTATTATAAAGGGGATAGAAAACTTCAATCTAATTAATTTAATAATTATTTTAGTTCAGAACAATGTTTTGGCCTCAAAGCATGGGGAGAGCAAAATGAATCTTAACGAAAGACTTATTTTCTACAAAGGTGAGTTATATAAATTTGTACAATCTGTTAAATAATTCTTGATCTAATATAAATTAGTTATGTCCCTAAGCAAACAATAAATTTTTTTATGTAGGGGTGGAGAACCCGCTCTTTCTTGCCCATTGGGGGACACAACATTGATCTGTAACCACATTTTCTTGTTGAATAAAATATATTTGAATTGTTCAACAATATAATGCCTCTATACCATCTCATGTGGTATGAGAGCAAAGTATTTATCTGAATTTTTTGGCTCAGGTTGGCCCCGAATTCTTTTTTTTTTCTCCCTTTTTTTTAGACATTTCAGCTTTAACCTTTTTTTGGCTTTCTGGCAGCTAAAACTTAATTTTCGAAAAAAGAGAAATTAAAAGCAAGAAAAGATTTTGATGTGGGCTTATTACTTACATGGCTAATATGACTGAGAGTTGTGTAACGCAATTCTGTCTGTTACAAAATTTCAAATCTGATTCCTGTTTGCTTGCATAGGTTCTGTGCTTCTCCTAAAGATAGCTGTCATGTGGCACTGCCATGTCTTCTTTCTTTTTCTGGTTTTCTCTAATCTTATTACGCTTTTTCAATTTAGTTCAGGTGATAGAAAGCAGAAGGTCCCTTAAGTCACTCATACTTTCTGCTGAGGATGATCAGAAACAAAAACTCTGATAACAAGGTAGTGGTCAGAGAGACACAGAATGTCATCTATATAGATGATAGAACAAGTACAGAATATGATGATTACAGTGGAGGGAGGGTATCTCTACTGGTATTTGCAAGGGAACACACCCTTTCAATCTAATTAATTAATAATAGTAAAAAAATAGTGGGCTATAATCAAATGGCACGAGTTTAACCGGTTAAATTCCTCAACATCAAGACGTAGGTACAGATCTTGCCAAGAGATAGATACATAATTGCCAAACTTGTTGCAAGCAGCAATACCACTATGTGGTCATGATGTAATATGGGTGAGGCCTGTCTCAATCCCATATAACTAATTCAAACAAAAACAGTGGGCTATAAACTATTGACGGTAATCATTAATGAGTTATTCATTGGAGATTTGATGACAGCATAACATGCCCTACTTGTTAAAGAAGGGGTTAGAGCTGTGACACAGTGCTTCCCCCATAAAACAGCTGCCAGTGAATCTGCTCCATACATAGGGCGAGAAAGACCACATTGCCCGTGTCCACATTCCAGAAGGTCCAGATGGCAGAAAGACATGCATTTCTAGATTCCTTTCTGCATCCTCTGCCCACACTCCACCTTTTTCCAACAGGGGATCTTCTACAACAGTTTGAACTTCCATTGTGCCATGCCTGTATATTTCTTGTAATGCATAGATGCTTTATGAGATGCATATGTTTCACACAATGCCCTGTACACAGAGACATGCTCCGACCATTTCAGGTATGTGTTTGTAATTTGCACTCACATTTTTTAGATCAATATTTCAAGTTGCTCCAGGGCATTGCAACCAAGTGTGATATTTGTAGCACAGTGATGGTATTCCATGTTTGAAGGAACATAGAAGAGTAAATTGTTAGAAAATATAGCAAAATTATGTGCAAGCAGAAAAACACAATAACACAGGAAAAAACAGTAACACAGATTTTACGTGGAAAACCTGCAATGTGCAGGAAAAACCACGGGGCAATGGCAGCTTGATCTTTTATTGATTTCGGTAGAATTACATTCAATCATGACATGCAAGGGGTCATTCCCCTTTTATAGAAAAAACAAAAAACTGTTCGTTTCCTCTTCCAAAGGAAGAGTCCAAAAACTGTTTGTTTCCTCTTCCAAAGGAAGAGTCCAAAAAACTGTTCGTTTCCTCTTCCAAAAGGAAGAGTCCAAAAGACTGTTTGTTTCCTCTCCCAAAGGAAGACTACAGAATACTGTTTGTTTCCTCTTTATAAGCTGCACCACCATGCACCTCTCTGCTGAAGAACATTGGAGATCTGGATATTGACTTCACCTCCTAACATAAATGACAGAAAATACCAGCAGTAAATGGCATTCAACATTTACGAGAAAAAGATATTCAAATTTGAAATGGAATAGAACTGCACATTGTCCTTGGTATTATTCATGAACAACAATAGACATTCATGTACAGCAGCAATAATGTTCACTACAGTTGCTCACAGACACATGCAATTACTTGCACAGACAGATATGCTCCCTGGTACCAACAACTAGATGATTGAATGAATGATGAATGATTCGGACATGTAAAGGGTCTACTTATACTATTCCTGGGAAACGGGAGGTAGTTGCCAACTTCTGCAACTTCCTCGTAGCTAACACTAACTACCCTTACATGACACGTCAGATTACAAGACATTCAAATTACACGCACACTAATAATGTCTGATAAGTATTTCATCCAACACTTACATGCAAACTACAAAATGACAAAACTTTATATACAATTAAAATTACTTTTGCATGCTTGAATCCATTTGCGCTTGTTCATGCTTGAGTTGGTGCCATGTCAGAAGTGGCTGCTACATCTTCCCTCCCCTCTTAATTGGTCGACTTCCTCGTCGACGACTGCATTTTGCTCTTGAGGTCTTTGGCTCTGCTGCAGCTGGGGAGTGGATTGAATTTGAATGGGTATAACTCTCTCCTGTACTTGCATCTTTAAAGCATCAGTTTCTTGTTTCAGGTGCTTAGCATAGGCTCCGCACATTGCCCACTAGAAGCCATAGTGTTGTGACTTCTACTCAATCTCTGCGAGCCTTGTTGACAACTTTGCTTCCCTCCTGTCTGTTTCTGCAAGTAGCTGATCCCTTTCTGCTATTAGCTGACAGGATGGGCTACCTCCTACATTTTTGCTTCAAGAGCTTGTTTTCTCATTGCATACTCCGACTTCAATAGCCCGATTAACTGATTTTGCTCATCCCATTCCTTATTCAACTGATCCACTTCCTGCTGCAATCTTGCTAGTCCTACTTTGGCTTCTTGCTTCACCTGTCGAAACTGCTCC
Source organism: Wollemia nobilis (assembly GCA_028583015.1). NCBI lineage: Eukaryota > Viridiplantae > Streptophyta > Pinopsida > Araucariales > Araucariaceae > Wollemia > Wollemia nobilis. Next base: position 43,337,614 of record JAQPPZ010016981.1, on the reverse strand, counting down.
TCTGCTTCCTTCAACTAGATGGACTGTTGTTCCCTCTGCAACTTCAGATTATTTGTCATCTCATGGAATGTCTCTAATCCAGTTGCTAACCACTGTATTAGACAGGCCAAAAAATTCATCCTGGATGCATGCAGACTCCAATTCTGGTGCCAGTTTGACTTTCTTCATGGCATGAGATTCAGGATAGTCTCCATATCTATCCTCATCAACATATACTCGGGTTGGGTGCTTGTACAAAAATGTAGTCCCTTTGGCAGCTTTGTCACTTCAATCATTGTCTGCGTGTTGCTGCCCGCACCCAGCTCCCATGGATGAATTTGGTGAATTTCAACGAATTTCAACGAATTTCTTCATACGTTCTTCATCCTGGACCCAACTGATCAGTCTGCCCAGCTTTGCATCCGCCCTCAGCTACCATAGTCCCCATTCTCTGAGGGCACTGACTCGAAACTCGCTACGCACCCTATCAACTACTTCTCCCAATTTCTCAAAGAAACTCTCTACTTGCTCATTGATCTTGCTGCCATAGACATGGGGCTGCTGCCACAAATTTGTCACTCTAATCAATAAGTGCTCACTTGTGTCACTCTTCACCCCAGGCTTTATCTTGAGTTTGCAGGCCAACCAACAGTTGATTGTGTCTTATATACACTGGCTAGGCTTTATCTGCTATCACTCTAAACTCTTTGTGAAGCTTGTCTACATATCCATCAAGACCCTTCCAGCTATAACAATACTATAGATTATATCTAGATCCATGGTGGCCTCTTCTACTTCCTATTCTTTTGCTACTGGGGTGTCCTTTTCCTTTCTAATCGCCTCAATGATTTGTTTTGTGGGGTCAGGACCTTTTATGTTTTCTTTAGGCCTTGGCGTTTTGGATTCAGATGATCCAATTTCCTCCTTTTTGATCCTTGTCACCCCAAATTTGGCAAAGAGCTTCTTCATTTGCTCTTTCTTTGCCTCTAGCTTCGCATTATTGGTGCATAGGTCCCTAATGTTGACTTCTGTGAGTTCATACACTGATTTTAAGAGTCCACTGTTCCCTTGGGTATCTAGCATGGGCAAATCATGCATGACGATGTCAAAATCCTTTCTTATTAGCTTTTTGCTAGATGGCCTGTTTGGTTTTTGACAACTTGCTTGATTGTGAGGGTCTTCTTGCCTTTGTTGTATCGTTAGGTTTGACCCTCTTTTTCTTTGAGCTTAGTAAAACATCATCAAATAAACTAGAGAGGTTAGTTTCCTTCTTAATCTTCTCTAGGTGTTGGTCTATTTTGCGCATCTAGGTGAGAAAATCTTCATGATTGTTCTAAGCTTGATTCGTCAAGGCCAAGGCCTTTTCTCATCCGTCCCCCTCTGCCACCTTCATCCCATCTACTGGTTGGGCAATGCCATCAGGAGTGTTTTTTTCATCATCATTCTTCTTCATTTTCTTCTTCTTCTCCTTGTTTGGTGATGGTTTCTTCTTCTTTTTCATTGTGTCATTGTCATTATCACCGTCACCACCCATACTACCTCCTCCAATAGTTCCGTCCATGCTTCCAGCATGCCTTTGCTTTTGTGAAGAGCTTGTAGGTGTGACTTGAGATTTTGCCTTTGAAGAAGATTGTTGGGGGGATTGTTGTGCTTTGGGGGATTTTGCTAGTGCTTTGACAACTTCAATCATCTTTAGACTGTGACATTGAATGGGTGAGCCGTTGGGAGAAGTTTCTCTCATAATACCAACTCTTGTTACTTGGACCTTTGCGTTAGCTCCCACTTCTTTTGAGGAAAATCCTTTGGTGGGGACTTCTTCCATGGAGGCCACCTCTTCACTCTCAAGGGATTTTTATGTTTCTTGCACAAATTTGTTAGATAAGGACTCTCCAGAACTCTCCTCAATCCCCTCCTCACCTGACAAGTCCTTGGGTCCTCTTGACTTTTGTTCATCAAGTACTTCTTGCCCATCTTGGATTTTAATCCATATTGGAAGACTAGAATCTCCTGTTGCTCGCTCACGAACTCCCCAGTCACCATCACAATTGGCCCAAAAGGCTTCATCATTAGGTTCATGGTTAAAGATCACATCTGCCCTTCTTGAGTAGGAGGTTTTTTTCTTTTAAAATTGGTTATATGGGATTGAAACGAGCCCCACCTGTATTATGTCATGACCATATAGTGATATTAGAACAACTTGGCAATTATGTATGTATCACTTGGCAAGATTCAAACCTTGGTCTCCTCCTTGAAATTTGATAAATTTAACTGGTTGAGCTAATACCATTTGATGATTAGGAGGCTCTTATCACACCTCTCTCATAATTCCTCCTTTTAGTAATGACTAGGAAATGAAACTATTGTATCTCTCCCTCCAAATTGCTTAAGTCCCTAGAGGACTTGCAGGTTTAGTATCCAATGGTGAATGGGAACTCGACCAGGCCCATAAGGTGCTTTCCAATTATTTTCTTGTGAAAAGGAAGGAGTTGTTGACAAAACTCCATAAAAACAAGGCCATTATTGTGTTTGATGGGAAGTGTGATTGGCTTGCTCATATCTCCGCACACTCAAATATATGAATGGGTTGCATCTTATACATATCAATCGACATAGGGGTGTGTCGCCTTCATCACGTTATTTGATAATCTTGTGCTGTTATCCCCAGTGAGAATTTCTAATATGTGCTTGAGGAAACCATTGTGGATGAAACTGTTGGTTACGAATCTGCCATGAGGAAAGGATTTTTGGTTAATGCGCCCAGATTCGCCCACCAGATGAAAGGCCGGAAGGAAGAGATGCCTTCCGAGCCAATCTCCGGAGAAGGCCGGCTCCTTTTTGGGGGGTTGATTTAAGCTAAAGGGAACAGGAAAGAAATAAAGGAACGGAAAGAGACAAATGTACAGAAAGAGATACAAATATGTCCAAAGGTTGGTGGGGGGAACTAACAAAGACGGGAACACACCAATCACCGCTACTTACCGCATACAAACACAGAGCATGACAAGGAACCGCAAAACCTAGGCGTACTTCCGATACACCAGCAGCGTATGCACAGCTTCAATAGCTCCCTAGCAAACATTCCCTACAAGGAACTAACAGAAGGGGATCGTATCAATCACCAGATACATACACTGACAGGGGTAGAAAGTAAACCTAGAGATGCCATGAGCTGTGTATATGTGTTAGGTAGAGAGTTTAACCGCACAGCCTTCAATGGCTCCCTAGCAAACATTCCCTACAAGGAACTAACAGCTAGGGATCGCATCAATCACCGTGATACGGGCCAGCAACGTCACACACAACCGATGGAACTGCTACCAAATTTATAATGAATGATTTAAATAATGAAGTACGTAAGGTGCTTTAAGCAAGCAATGCTAGAGGAACCTGATCGCCAAATGCCAAAGTGAATTAACGAGCAACGACACATGTGGGCCTAAGGCATATAATGAAAGACAAAGATAAAAGAATAAAGATAGTAGAACAGAACCGGCATACAGATTGTATTCATAAGCATAAGCACGGTTACAATAAGCACAGTAGTTCCCTAACAAACATTCCCCTTCCACCCTTTACAATGAATTTCAGATGGGCTTTTATAGCCCGAGTCCCACCCGTTACATTAATGGGCACAGTAGTCCCGACCAAACATGAGCCGACGTAAGCGGCGAAAGAGCCGCAAATGCCGACCTTTTGTCGGATCGGGCTGTACCCGCAGCATGGTCTTCCCGGAATCCGGACAGCTACGTGGCGGAGTGCCGGGTAATTCTTCAAGTCGGCAGGGTTGCTAGTAGCTGGAGCAGGTGAAACCTCAGATCAGCTTTGAATGTGGCTATTAACGCAGCGGTGCAGTGCAGCCCATGCTTATCCCTTTTGGTCGGCAGCCTTGGTTCAAATCCCGAAGCCGGACACTTGTCCGATGATGGGTTATGCCGTGTGACACATGCCTCGCCTTAGAGGGCATTCTATCCATCTTTGCTTGGGATCGGGGCTCCTTGGGATGCGTGCAAAAATCGGTGCGCCGGGGAAGGCCTTCAAGCCTTGGTCAAATTCCGGGTTTGTTCCCCTACCGTACACCCGTCAAGGGCGCATTCCCGCTCCGTTGAGAAGTCGAATCGCGCACGAGCGAACACCGGTGTCTCGCCGCCATATGGACTCGCTCCGGCATTTTACCTTTTTTCTCGCATTGACCCGTCGACCGCACAGGCAAGGTGCGCTCAGAGGTGGGGCGAAGTGCGAACTTCGCACCAAAATTGGGCGAAGTGCGTACTTCGCACCAAAACTGGGCGAAGTGCGAACTTCGCACCAAAACTGGGCGAAGTGCGAACTTCGCACCCGCACTTAGCCAATTTCGGATAGACCCGCCGGAAAGCCGGAAAATCAACTCGGGGAACTCCATGGAAAAAAGGGGGGAGAGAAAGAGAATGGGAAAGAAAAGGAAAGGGAGAGAAGCGAGAAAAACGGAAGGAGGAAAAGAAGAGCAACACTGTTACAAAACAACATTGAAGACATTGCACCCCGTGCAAAAATGTGACAACATTTCTGGCGGCTCGCGGGGTGTCGAGCTCGCCTCGGCGCAAAGAATCCATGCCTTCATCCTTTGGGTGCAGAGGAACTTGCCTCCCCTGCCTTTTTCTCGCTCTAATCGTTCTCCTTGCGGCAACCGTTCTTCGTATTCATCTTTGTCGGCCGCCTCATCGCATCTCCTTCCGAAAGGTCTCCATTTCCTCGCTTCGCCTCGCACATGCGAGTGTACGCCTCTTTGGCCGAGCGCCGTGCTTCCGCTTCGAATGGCTTGCGGTCGCCTATGTCTTCTAATGCTCCGTGAAAAGCAGCGACCGCGTGCATGTCGATGGTGAGGTATCTTTTCTCTAACTCCCGAAAATAGGAGCGGATCCCGGAATATCTCGGACACCATCCGAGTGACTCGACTGTCTTGAATTGGCTCTGTCCAGCCTATCAATTTCAGTCGGATCCGCTTCAAAGGACTCGCCAATTCTTCTTTACCCGATCTAGGGTAAGGAGCTCGCCATTCTCAACAAAACCTCGGACACCCAAGTTCTCGTAAGAGCGTGAAAGGGGGCCGCACAGATATCTTTTTCATGCCCGAATGCATCAAGCATTCGTCCGGCCACTCTCACCTCTTCAACTTTTCTAAAATATTTGTGCAAGGTCACCCTTGCACCTGCCCATTCTGCAGCCGAATGAGGACACGGGGGAAAAAGGACGCCGTCGCGCTCGCGCTCCCGAAGGTTTATCGCCGTGTCCAGCCCATTGCTTTGCCTCGGCGCTCGGCCTCCTCTACCACAAGCTTTCCCGGCGTAAACTTCTTGAATCCCGGATGCGAAGTCCAGGACCGCCATCGCCTTAAAGGTATGGGGCTTGCATTCCCTCAAGGAAACCAGCCCTCATTTCCTTAACTTTTGTCTTTGAAAAGACAACTCGCTTGAGATGTTTTTTCCGCAAGCCGCGATCGTGCCTCGCTTCAAAGACTCCCCGGAGCCGAGAAATCTGCTCCGAGGCCGCTTTCTTTCGGTTGCGGCTCGTTGCCGAGAAGCGGCTAGCCGGGCTTTGAATTCATCTCGTTTCTCGCCGCGCCGTCTCCAGCTGCTCGTGGACCTAGATAGGTCCTCTTCAAGTTGCCTTACTTTGTCCCGCAACGCAAAAAGTTCTTCCCCGCTCCTCCGCACTCTTGACAAAGAGATTGTCGCCTTTGCGCATGATCGTCCGAATCTCATACTCGTTTATCAATGTCGTCAAAGCTTTTCTCCTTTGTCCTGGAGCACGTAGTCCGCCTTAGTCATTTCTGGAGAGGCTTCTTCACTATTGGGATTATTTTCTCCGTTGTAATCACTCTCCTTCCGAAATCATACTTTGCGCGTTTTGCCGGGCGGCTATCTCTTCATGTCTCCTCCGCTTCAGTGTCTTGGCGGAAAGAGACGTAATACTCTACGGCTCTCGTTGCCAGGGGCAAGTCATCTGTGTTCTGGAGGTCGTCCATAAAATCTGGTTCCCCCAGCCTTGGGATCTGCTGAGACGTCTCTCCTGCGGGGATGGGATCAGGAGGAACCGGACAGACCTTGGAAGAATCGGCCGCTTGTGGGGGCGACCGGGAAACGGAAATGGGAGAGGGCCGACACCGTGAGGGTTTGAAGCGGCCGAGGCGGAGGATGTGATGGTGAATGGACAGCCTCAAGGACTAACCTCGGGCGAAGGGTTTGGAGTTGTGCTCGGAGAAAGAGAGACGTTAGGGTTCTCGAGCAAACCGGTCGAAAGAATGGGGACCGCTAGAAGGACGCGGAGACGGGGAGGAGGATGTGGTCATGGCTCGCCCGCATTGAGCGGGGGACCGAGTGGAAGTAGAACTCGGGTGAGACTAGAGAGACAGTGGACAGCAAACGTACTCGCGGGCTCCGCCCGAGCCGATGCCGGGTGAATGTCTTCTCTTATTGTCTCGGCGGCCGGCTTGGGACCGCCCAAAGGAACCGCTCTCGCGGCGGCAGGACGCGGCCGCGGCTCGCGATCGGTCGCCGCACTATCGTGCTAGGGTCGCCCGATTTTCTCAACTCTCCTCCGCTTCTTTTCTTCCGGGAACAACCGTCGGATCGTGGGAAGGAGACGAAGCGAGTGCAAGCAGGCGCCGATGCTCCCACGGTAAACTTGTACCGGGGTTTGACTTGCGTAAGGTCCGCCGCAACCGGTCTGCGTTCCGGCGGTGCCGGTGCTTTTCTTGCTCGAGGAAGTGCCTCGGCGCCGCCTCGGCTAACTTTTTCGCCTTTTCATGCGCCGCCTTAGGAGCCACGAACCGCATTGGATCGGCCTCGGTACTTGTCGGGCCGGCGCCGGCAGCTGCCGAAGTGTACAACTCGTTTGGGAGGAGACCCACTTTTATAATCCTCAAAGGGGCCTCTGGGAACGTAACCTTGATATGCGAACGGCCGCCACCGTCATGATGTCTGGTCATAGAGAACCGAGAAGTCGTCATCTACGGCCGGGTTTCTCCTTGTGGATTTATCGTGTCGCGTGCGGCATCTCATTTTCCAAAGATTCAATAATCTTTTCTTTAGACCAGCTTAAGGCCTCGCAATCTTGGACAGAAATTTTTTGAACCCCGGAGATGAGAAGTGATGGTCCCGGTTTCTCTTGGGGTCATATGTCACCTCCTCGCAAGAGAAATCCCGCCAAGGGGGAGAAGCTTCCATTAATTCAATCTCCCAGTCAAGGTCCACATGGACCACGTCGCATCTATCTTCGGTTATGTCCCGGGGGCACAGATGTGCAAACTTTCCCCTTATCCCATGAGGGTCATACTTCCAGCGCTGCGGCAGCAAAACCAGGCCAATCCGGGACAGCGCTTGCTCTAGGTAGACATGTTGTCCTACCTCGATAATCTCAACATTGGCCCAGGAAAGAGGATATTGAAAAATCTGTCCTCTTTTCTTCCCTAGGCCAAACTCTTCTTCCACATAGTCCATCTGTCGGGCAACTTCCATCCCGAACGTATGCTCTGAGCACCAATAGGGCAGCAAATAGGGTTTGCCCTTGAATCCGTAGATTCTGATCACAATCCCTCGCGTCGCTCGAAAACGTCCCCGAGCTTCCGATTTATCAAAGCACTCGTCATTTCTCTTGTGGGACGGGGGATTTCACTTTCGGTGAAGACTGACATGACGAATCCCAGAAAGTTGAAGTTGAACTTGTAGTAGGACCCTTTCCGGTATAAGTCATCCGTCCGGCTTATAGACGGGTCGGGGTTCTCCCTTCTCGTTAACCTTCTTCAGTGTTCGGGATCGGCATTTGGGGGTGCAGATGGTACAAACAAAGCTGCACTGTAACGGAACCGAAACGAAAATTGGTTGACCGGCGCTTCGGATCTTCGACAGATCGGAATGAATGGCGTAAGCCACCGACCTGCCCGACCGAAAGAGATGGGGCGTTTCCGCTCCGCCGCGCCGCCGGTTCGTAAGATTCTCCACACAGAGGCATTCTCGCTACGCCACTGGTACGGGTGTACCAACTCATCGGAGTCGCAGCCGAGGATCCATGCCAAGATGGTATATAGATACTTGCTCGAAATTTTACCAAAGGCATGGGGCCGCCGGCCATTGTCCGCCTGGAAGCAGGGCGCTCAGCTCTGAATTGAGGAAATCCCTCATTCGCTTGGTGTGCGTGAAACGTCCCGCTTGTTCGCCCAAATTGATTTTTCTGAGGATGGTGCCGGAGTCGTACTCCAGCCCTGGGGCGAAAGCTGGCCGCACAGCCTCCTCGCGCAGTGCGAACAAGGGTTTGCCGCCGGAACTCGCAGATTTGCCGGAAGCCGGTTTATAGTGTCCGACAATTAAGTCTATCACCTCCGGCATTGGTGGACAGGAGGGCACATGAATCGAAGAGGTTTGATTTGTACGCCGCTCCAAAATGATGGGAGGGCGAAACCTTGTCGCCCCAGCCTCTCCACATTCGCTCTCACCTGAGTTAGGCTCATGGAAAACGAGCCGTCCACATATCCTGCCTGGTAATTCACCGGAGGTGGTGGGGATTGCCCACGCCGTACCTTCTTCGTCCGGGCCTTTGACTTTTCTCTCCGGCGGAGGATCGCCTTTGAAAACTCCCCGGCCGCGGCAAATCCCCCGGTTCATTGCTTCCGCCGGATCGCGCCGACACGGCATTTTTCCCTTGTCCATCTCTCCGAGTCAGCAATAATGACAGTTCAGCCGTCTCGCAACAAATTTCGCTATCGAAGAATAATTAGCACTCGTCCGAGGAATAATCTCTCGCAACTGGAATGTTGGCATGATTCTCGACCCCCTTTTCTAGATAAAAACAGCGCCATTAATGCAACGCAAGAGGGGTAGGTCGGCTGAGTTAAAACCCTTGGTGGCCGCGCAAGAGAACGTTTAGGAAAAGACGCGCCCGGCAGCCGTGCCTTGCTTTTTTAGTTGCGTTTTCGCTTGAAAACGCGCAATCATTAACTCGGCGTTGGGGACTGCACCATGGCTGACGTTGCTGCCACCACTTGGGCACGCTGATCAAGACAAAACCTTCGGTGCGGAAACCCACATTAAAACAAGTGCAAACGCGCCTTGGGCCCAGCTTGGGGTTTTTGAATTTTTTTTTTTTTTTTATTATTCTTTAAACCGCGTCCCAATACTGGCCCGGAAAACTAGGCGCAGCCGGACTTCGCCCGAAGTTGGGCACGGCCCGACCTCGCCGGCGAAGTCGGACTTCGCCCGAATTCGGCGAAGTACGAACTTCGCACCAAAATCGGGCGTTGCCAACCGGGCGAGTACGAACTTCGCGCGAAGCGCGTGCTTGAACTGTTCTACCTCTGTTTTTAGCTGCGCCCAAGGTTTGGGCGCGATCTGGGTCTTTGCCGCCTTTGATCTTTAGATGGACTTCGCACGGGCGCTGGCCGCTTTGTTCGGACTTCGGCCGAAACTTGATGCGAAGTGCGAACTTCGCGCGAAGTTCGCACTTCGCCCAAGTGTTGAGCGCAGCGCGCACTTCGCACGGGCGCTGGCCGAAGTCGGACTTCGGTGCGAAGTTCGTACTTCGCACAAACTTTGCGCGTAGTTCGTACTTCGCACGAAGGGTTGCGCAGTGCGAACTTTAGTCTGCTTCAGCTTGTCTGGACAAACTTCGCACCTCGGCCGGGCCGAAGTCCGGCTTCGCCGCGAAGTCGGACTTCGGTCAACACTTAGTCGATTTCTGCTCTTTTTCTCCTTTCTTTTCTCGCATAGCCGAACTTCGCCCTCTCCGCTGGGCAACGATAGACTTCGTTGCGAAGTCTGTCTTTCTCTCCCATGCCGCATTTAAGCTCAAAGAAGGAAAAATAAACCGAATGCTAAAACTGGAAACTATACATGCGGGGAAAAATAAAAACACAAGGCAAAATTTTTACAGGGAAGGGCCACTCGGCGCCTTCAACAACGATAAAGCTTCAAGTGGAACCCGTTGACGGGGATGGGGAGGAGCCGACCCTCCATATCCGAAAGTATGTAGGCATTGAACCGATTCACCCGGCAATCCGATAAGGGCCCTCCCGCAGAGCATCAAATTTTCCATGATTACCCGGTTTTGCCTTGTATGAGTCCCACTTCAAGCACTGTGTCCCCGACTTCGAAAACTCGGGCAGTGGTGCCTTTGGCAAACCAGCCTTTTGTGGCTGCAATGTGATCGGCGAAGGCCCGGTATGCACTTTCTCTCGTCTTCTTCCAACCGCAGGAGTTGGCACAACCTCGTCGTCTACCGGGTCTCCGCCGCTCCCGTCTTCGTCAATCATCCACATGGCGGGGATTTCAATGTGTGATGGCATAACAGCTTGCTTGCCATAGACGAGCGCATAGGGGGACGTCTTGAGGGATTTCTTGAACGCAACTCGGTCCGCCCATAGCGCCCGGTTCAGGAGCAAGTGCCAAGTCCGCTTATTTTTTTCAATGGTCCTCCGGAGAATTTTCAGGAGGTTCTTGTTAGTAGACTCGGCAAGGCCATTCCCTTGCGGGTAGTAATTAGAAGACATCTTGTGATAGATGCCAAGGCCGCCGGTGTACTCCGTGAGTACAGCGCCTACAAATCCCGGACCGTTGTCCGTCACAATCGACTCGGAACCCCGAGCGGGTAATCGTGCTCTCAATGAACCCGATGACCGTTTCTTGGTCGGCGTTCTTGGTCGGGATCGCCTCCGTCCACCGTGTGAAATAGTCGTAGTCGTGAGAATAAACTTGTGGCCGGCGGAGGAGTTAGGAGAAATCACCCCAATGAAGTCCAGACCCCATTGCTGGAACGGAGCTTCGGCTTGAATCGATTGAAGGGGCAGGGGTGCTTTTCTGTTTCGGCCAGCATACCTCTGGCATTGATCACACTTGGCACAGACCGCATACGCGTCTGCGAACAGAGTGGGCCAATAGTATCCAGCCCTTATTATTTTTAAGGCCGTTGGCCTTGAAGAATGGTGACCCCCAAGCATCCCGGAATGAAAATCTCCGAGGATCCTAGGCTGGTCTGATTTTATGACGCACCGCAACAGGATGCCGTCAATGTTTTTGAAGTAAAGCCCCTCGGGGCGAAGAGTGTACCTTAAGTGCACCTAACCGAAATCACCTTCGTAGTGAGGCGTTCAGTGATCGGGACATCTTCCGGTGCAAAAGTATCTCGCCAGTTCATCTGTCCAATCACTCCCCTCCGATAAGGAGTTGGCTAGGTAGATGCGTGTCGCTGTGTCCTCCCACTTACAAGCGGAGATGCCGGCTGCAGCGCTTCGGGCCAATTCCTGACACAAGGCTCGGCCTCTGATAAGCTTGGTGGGCCGTACTTCGATGTCAAACTCCTGGATCTTGGCAATCCATCCCGCTCTCTTGTGACCCGGTTCCCCTTGCAAGATGAAACCGCGAACATCGGGGTGAATCACAAAGACAAGTGGTCTTACTTTGGGAGACAAAGTGCCCGAGCTTTCGAAGGGACTTCATGACCGCATGGACCCGCCGCTCTATAAAATTGTACTTCTCTTCGTGTGGCGTAATCACTTGGCTTAGGAACGCAATGGGGCGCTCCTCACCGTCGTCTCCCTTCCGAGTCGGATCTGCAGCCGTAACTTTCGGGTTCTCCCACCGCATACAGTGATGAAGTCCTTGGAGTAGTCCGGGTTTGTCAACACCGGAGCTTGCGCAACTCGAGCCTTGATTTCCTCGAAAGCTTGCTCTCTCTCATCACTCCATTCGTAAGGTGTATCTTTCTTCAACAGTTCGGCCATAGGCTTGATCACCTGTGCGAAGTCCGGAATGAACTTCCGCACGGGTTAATCCGACCGAAGAAGGACCGCAGACCTTTTTTATCAGTGGGGCTGGCAAGCGTAACGAGGGCTTGTGCTCCGTCAGTGGTCAATGGCGAGGCCTTCCTCGGAGATGACATGTCCCAAGCAGCCTTTCCTTCCTTTACCGCGAAGACAGTACTTCTTCGGGTTTATAGAGATGCCGAATTCTCGACAACTTTCAAATATCCGCCGCAGTGCGAAACATGATCTTCTCGTCGGTGAGAGAAAATAGCTCATGTCATCAAGATAGATGACAATAATCTTGTTGAGCAGCTTTCGGAAGGCCAGGTCCATGGCCCTTTGGAACGTGGCACCAGCATTGGATAAGCCAAACGGCATGCGCTGATAGGCGAACGTCCCCCACTTCGTGGTAAACGCCGTCTTATGCCGGTCTTCGTCTTTAACCCAAATCTGGTTGTAGCCGGAAAATCCATCTAAAAGTGAAAATCTCTCGGGCTCCAAGGAACGATATGCAAAATTTGGTCGATTTGGGGAAGCGGATAGTGGTCCCTGAGGGAAGCCCGATTTAGGTTTCGAAGTCGACACGTAGACGTATGTCGCCATTCTTTTTCCTCACGGGCACCGGATTCGCGACCCAGGATGAATGTTTGATGGGGTAGATGATCTTGGCCTCCAGGATCTTCAAGAGCTCGGTCTTCATCATGGCCTCAACCTTTGGATTTACGGCCCTTTGCTTTTGTCGGAACGGCTTGGCGCCATCCTCTAGCTCGATGGTATGCCGGATGACAGATCCGTCATACCCCTCAAATCTTCGTAGCACCAGGCCACGATGTCGGGGAACTCCCGGCACAGCTGATCTAATCCGCACCCGCTCCTCCGACGTGCACCTGTTCCGACCTTGATGGTTTTATCGTGTTCGAGCTCCGTGTCAGGATACCGCCTCGGGTCTACTTTGATCCCGTGGGATATTGCTCGTCATTCTGATCAAAGAGACTTTCTAATGTAATCAGTCCTTTTGGGACGTGATTATTCCGTAACTGTATCAACCCCTCATATTGCTCGTCATCAGGGTCTCTACCTTCGATTACACACACTTCGTTAACCAGGAATGTGACGATCTCCTCGTCACAACTGAACACCTGCTGTAAGGTATCCCTATCGTGCACGTAAGGCCTCGTAAATGGTGCGGACCGGCTTCGCTTTCGGACGACGTCTTCAGCCGAACGCACTCGCTCCAACAGACGCCGTAATATCCGCGTGCTTGTTTCTCTCACGCGATATTGCCTTAACGTTCAATGAGTCAAACGATTCCATCGAGTCCCGGACCCGATTGCGGTACGCTCTAAGATAGTGATGCTTAGACGCGCATTTATTCGTAACTTGATGACACACTAACTCCGAATCTCCGAAAATTTGGAGATGCTTGATTCCGAGCCTTTCCGCCTTTCGCAGACCTAAGCACAGGGCTTCGTATTCCGCCGAATTGTTAGTACAGCCTCCAGGCCAGCCTGTAGGCATAGTCCCTCTGGACTCCGGTTGGAGAAACCAGGAGGACCCCTGCACCGGCGCCATTCTTGCAACGGGCGCCGTCAAAGAAAAGCTTCCACAGCCTCTTCGGGTGCAGGTCCTACCTCCTTCGCAACGGACACGTCAAGCTCCTCGGGCCGCTTAATGGAATAACAGCCCTCGTCCGTCCCGATTACGGCATTAAAATCCCGCAACGAGAACTCGTCTTCTAGCCGTAGCACTTCGAGAGCTTGCTCGGCCGGCTCTATCGTCACCGCTTCTTCTTCTGACAACTGGACCATGCAGTCCATCTCTCCGCCGGGTATCTTGTCTACTAGAAAAGGGGAAGGCTTCTCATTGAAAATTTTCAGTCTCCTTCCTTTGAAGGGCACTTCCATGTGCGAGTAGTCTAGAGACATGTACCCGCCCAACTTCGCAGTTGAACTCCCGAGAGAGACACATGCCGAAGTAAGGCTCCAGGTCAACAATCACGACCTCTTGGATGACCACAATGTCGAGAGCTTTGTGCAGCCGGATAGGGATGTCCTTTATGACACCAACCGTCTTGACAGGGGTGCCGTCTAATTGCAAGGACACCTTGGCTGCTCCGCGTGTATTCCATCCCGATCTCATCGCAGACGGCCTTCGGCATCACAGCCGAGGAAGCACCGTAATCCACCATGCAGCTATGAACTATGTGCCCTTGCATCCGCAAAGACAGTATAAAAGGGTGGCGGTCCTGCTCTTCCCAGTGGTGGAGACTCGTCAAAGGTTGAACCAGGACAGCAGCCGCATCCGCTTGCCGTTCTTCATGTTTTTTAGTGATTCTTGCAAGCAGATCTACCCGGCCTCGGAAGCGTAAGGGCATCGTACATGCCGATTCCGGCAGAGTCTTCTTTAACTCGTCTACAATGCCGTAGCCCGAGGTACTAGCTCCTTCTGCCGGTTTAGCCGGTTCATACTTGGTCCGGTATCGTTGGGTGGCCTCAACTCGCTGTCTCTTGGTCAGAGACGGGTACTTCAGCTTCTCCTGGGCTTGTTCTTTGGTTTCGGCTGGGGGCTGAAGTACAGGGAGCTTAGCGGGAGTTGGGGCCTTTGCTGGAGAAGGTTTAGCGGGAGCTTTATCTTTGGATGCCTTCTCCTGGGCTGTGTAAGGCCACAGCCGCTTGTACGGTGGCAGCCCATTGGGCTGCGGTCTTTCTCTTCTCGTGTATACCCGCAAAGGTTTAGCCGTGTCCGCAGCCTTTCTTTTCTTCCTTGGCGGGCGTCACCGGGTTCTCTTCCGGCAGTGGCAAAATTGGCCTCACCGTCCAAGATCATGTACAGCCTCATCATCTTCTATAGTGCCGCCGGCCAAGGTCTCGGATGTAGTGCTGGTGCAAAGTGCAATCTTCCTCCGAATGCGGGTCATTGCAAGTAGTGCACCGGCTGACCCGGTCGGGAGGACCAGGTGGGTCATCTATAGCAAGATTTCTGGAGGCGGACGCCTCTCGCGGTTGGTTTTCCGGGGCTTTATCTTTTGTCAATGCCGGCGGCGCATACGGCCTTCTAGGAGCAAAGTCCATTTGGGCCTCGCTTCTTTTTCATAGCTGTCATGTCATTGGACATGGCATGATATCCGGAGGCCAAAGCCCGCACTTCTTGTAGAATCGTGTTCTGGATGCCGCTGTCGGGAGGCGGCAACTGTGCCGGTGGAGGCAAAGCGGCCAATGGAGGAGGGTTAGAATAAGACGCATACTGCGGGGGAGCAGGAAGCGCCGGAAAATGCGGAGCGGGAGGAGGCGGATGAGGGTAATGCAACCGAGGCGGGCCGTATTGAGTTACGACCGGCGCCGGATTCCACCGCGGGCCGGGGCCGCTGCCCCGAAGTAGACGGCACACCACCGTGGCGTAAGGATACCGCGATCTTGGAAAGTCGGGATGAATCGGCTCCCGCACTCGGACGGAAGCCTCGCCGATGGAGATAATGTCGCCTTCGCCTTGTCGGGCAGCTTCGTACAAGGCGTGGAACTCGTCAATTCGGGCGATCTTCAGCGAAGAGGCATATGTCCGAGTTGAAGGACCTCGTATAGTAGTGAGCAGCCATGCCGGCCGAAGGCCGAAGTTCGCGAGGTACCCGTTTCCGGGATCTCGCAAACCTAATGTTAAAATCGTACACCTCCTCTTGAGGATGCCTCCGGATTGCTTGGAACCGATGCAAGAGAGAGGTAGGATCAGCGGACTCGTTGCATCCTTTTACGAGCCTCCCGGCAAGCCGGGCCACCCAGTGATGGATCCCTCCGGCAGCCGATCTCCACCGAGAGAGAAGCTTTCCCCTCGTGGAAAGGGCCGCGAGACGGGTCTTCACACTTTCATCGGTGATGGTATGCGGTGCGGCCGTGGCAAGGATGTCCCGAATGTGCTCGTACGCCGTCTTACCGTAGCCGTCGTATGTGGGAATAGACTTTAAAGCAGCAGGGGGCACAGCTTGCTGACCGATCAGGGCCAAAGGCCCTGTAGAGTCCACCGCCGGGAAGAGATCATCGTCATTCGGTCGTTGATCAGCCCATTTCTTCTTCTTCTCCGCCGTCGGTTGTGTACTCGGTATCGGTACTTTCCGAGGATACAGGATTTTCCTCTTCCTCGGCCTCTTCTACTTCGTACTCGGCTCTTCCGACCTCAGCTTCGGCTTCGTCGAAATGAGCTCGCGGATCAGCCAGCCTGGGTATCTCGCCTCGAGCGTGGATGTCTAGTTCGTAGAACTCAAGCGGGCTTCTCGGATTTCTTGTTCGCCACCTTCTCGTGTGCATGAAGGTGACCGGACCGGTCTTCTAGACTCGGAGGATTTGTTCGTGCAGTAGTCGCCATGTGTTCAGATTTGGAACAGCAATGAAGCGAACACCGGTGCTTCGATTCTGTCGGGGGTGAGAAACTTCCTTGTCTCACCAAGAGCTCAGGAACTGTCAGCGCCAGGTGGAGACTGATCGGAAAATCTCTCGTCAGATGTGGGACCCGTGTTCCGCCGAGCGTGCGCAGAAACCGCTGCGCTAGGTGGAAACCGGATGGGTACTCTTTCTTTAAATCGTGGGACAAGCGTCCCACCGGCGTGCGCAGAAACCGTTGGTTACGAATCCGCCATGAGGAAAGGATTTTTGGTTAATGCGCCCGCATTCGCCCACTCGAAGATGAAAGGCCGGAAGGAAGAGATGCCTTCCGAGCCAATCTCCGGAGAAGGCCGGCTCCTTTTTGGGGGCTTGATTTAAGCTAAAGGGAACAGGAAAGAAATAAAGGAACGGAAAGAGACAAATGTACAGAAAGAGATACAAATATGTCCAAAGGTTGGTGGGGGGAACTAACAGTACGGGAACACACCAATCACCGCTACTTACCGCATACAAACACAGAGCATGACAAGGAACCGCAAAACCTAGGCGTACTTCCGATACACCAGCAGCCGTATGCACAGCTTCAATAGCTCCCTAGCAAACATTCCCTACAAGGAACTAACAAGTAGGGATCGTATCAATCACCGGATACATACACCGACAGGGGTAGAAAGTAAACCTAGAGATGCCGGAGCTGTGTATATGTGTTAGGTAGAGAGTTTAACCGCACAGCCTTCAATGGCTCCCTAGCAAACATTCCCTACAAGGAACTAACAAGCAGGGATCGCATCAATCACCGTGATACGGGCCAGCAACGTCACACACAACCGATGGAACTGCTACCAAATTTATAATGAATGCTTTAAATAATGAAGTACATAAGGTGCTTTAAGCAAGCAATGCTAGAGGAACCCGATCGCCAAATGCCAAAGTGAATTAACGAGCAAATGACACATGTGGGCCTAAGGCATATAATGAAAGACAAAGATAAAAGAATAAAGATAGTAGAATGTAACCGTGCATACAGATTGTATTCATAAGTAAGCACGGTTACAATAAGCACAGTAGTTCCCTAACAAACATTCCCCTTCCACCCTTTACAATGAATTTCAGATGGGCTTTTATAGCCCGAGTCCCACCCGTTACATTAATGGGCACAGAGTCCCAGTCAAACATGAGCTGACGTAAGCGGCGAAAGAGCCGCAAATGCCGACCTTTTGTCGGATCGGGCTGTACCCGCAGCATGGTCTTCCCGGAATCCGGACAGCTACGTGGCGGAGTGCCGGGTAATTCTTCAAGTCGGCAGGCTTGCTAGTAGCCGGAGCAGTGAAACCTCGCATCAGCTTTGAATGTGGCTATTAACGCAAGCGGTGCAGGCAGCCCATGCTTATCCCTTTTGGTCGGCAGTCTTGGTTCAAATCCCGAAGCCGGACACTTGTCTGATGATGGGTTATGCCGTGTGACACATGCCTGCCTTAGAGGGCAGTCTATCCATCTTTGCTTGGGATCGGGGCTCCTTGGGATGCGTGCAAAAATCAGTGCAGTCGGGGAAGGCCTTCAAGCCTTGGTCAAATTCCGGGTTTGTTCCCCTACTGTACACCTGTCAAGGGCGCATTCCCGCTCCGTTGAGAAGTCGAATTGCGCACAGGCGAACACTGGTGTCTGCCGCCATATGGACTCTGCTCCGGCATTTTACCTTTTTTCTCGCATTGACTCGTCGACCGCCAGTGCAAGGTGCGCCTAGGAGGTGGGGCGAAGTGCGAACTTCGCACCAAAATCGGGCGAAGTGCGCACTTCGCACCAAAATCGGGCGAAGTGCGCACTTCGCACCAAAACTGGGCGAAGTGCGAACTTCGCACCAACACTTAGCCAATTTCGTATAGACCCGCCGGAAAGCTGGAAAATCAACTGGGGAACTCCATGGAAAAAAGGGGGGAGAGAAAGAGAATGGGAAAGAAAAGGAAAGGGAGAGAAGCGAGAAAAACGGAAGGAGGAAAAGAAGAGCAGCACTGTTACAAAACAACATTGAAGACATTGCACCCCGTGCAAAAATGTGACAACAGAAACCTCCTTTCTTCTTCCAATTCTTTGAGTAGAATGTGGGGTAACATTGGGAAACTAACAACCCTTGATCAATCTTTTTATTTATTCCTAAATTTTCCCTATATGGGACAAATTTCAAAAGAACATAAACCATATATGAGGTCATGTAATATTACATGGTAGTCAAGAGTGACTCAAGACATTAGTGAGTTGACCGATCAATTCTTGGCAAATCAAATGTGCACAGTCAATGAGCTTATTGTCTTCAAATACGAATTTCAAAAGTGGGAACAACCAAGTCCTAAAATGTCGGGACTTGGATTCCCCTCCAATGCGTTTGAGCAAGACAATTGCATCTCCAATCTCTGTGAAGTCAACCTTGGGAGCTCTTAATATGGTGTGGAGGTTTCTCTTCTTGGGAACTCGCATCCAATTTGCCCCTATGAATTTCTGGAACGCTTCCTAATTCTTCTCCCACATTGCAGCTACCTTAGCCTTGGTTGTCACCACCGCATCCCTTGTAGGCCAATCCAGCCCAAACACAACTCTTATTATTGAAGGCTTGGTTGACACACTCTCCCCTTAGCAGTTACTAGGTTGATAGTTCCTCGATCCAAATGCAGAGCACAAACAATCACAAGCTCAGGGCAAGAGAAAGTTTCCTTGAAGATTGAGACTTCTACCATCTCCGAGTTTCTCAATTGACTATATCTTTGCTCCACAGAGATGTCTTTCTCTAAGGTTTCATAATCTCCCATTGTTATCTCCATGTCGGTGATTCTGGACAAATCGGAGACCTCCTTGGTTTCTTCTTGTGGGCAGTATTTAAACTTCATCTTCTTTGCAGATGGTGGAGTGCCCACAGTAACTTGAGAACTTATGAGTTTATTTGCAAAAGAGCAAAACAATTATCTTAGCAAGCTAAGCCTTTGCAAGTTTCAACCTCATGTGGACTTGCATACATATGAGGAGACATGAGTGCAAGCGACGAAGTCATAAGATAGATGACATACCCATAAGGTCAAGTCCACAAGTGGGATCCGCATGATTTAGGGACAAACTTACATGGAGGCGATGCCACAAAACGACTATTATGAAACACAAACATACACTTGACAAGTTCACAAATTCTTCTCCACATAGTACTCAGAAAAAATTGTAGTTATGGGATGAACATCTTTGGAGAATAAAGAGGTTACATTTGCCTTGGGAACAAATTGTACAAATGATAAAATGTATCTGCAGAGTTAGTGTCCTGTGTGACCACAAAGGAAATGTTGGGTGGGCTTGACTTTTACGCTGAGAATGACTTCGTAGGGATGCTTCATGGGGTGTGTATGGACTAAGGACTAGACCATTCACGAGCAGTTTCCCTCACAAACACCGAAGACTTGGGGAATTTTACCCTAGGACCTAAAAGAAATTGCAGGAGGAATACATACAAGTGATGAATTTCACTGTGCGAAACAAAACTGAGACTGTACTTGAGCCAAATTTGGCAGAAGAAATTCACATCCAAGAGCCATTTTCGGACAACTCTCACAGAAAAGGGCACTGCTGGAAAAATGTCTTGAAAACAAAGGAAATTGACCAGAACCCCTTCAAGATGCAAAACTTGATAGACAAAATTTAGAATTGTTTAGAAGAGGGATGAGTACAGCCATAGTGTGACAATTGCAAACAAGACAGGGAAGGAACCCATGAGAAGAACACAAGCTTGCTGGTAAGGGGAAAAACAAACCTGATTGTGGAAGAAGACCCAACTGGTGCTGTTGCAGAAGACTCCTAGAGAGCAAAATGAAACTCCACGTGTGCACCTTGCAAGGGGATAAAAGTGAAAAATGACCAAGGTAAAGTGGTATTTATAGAAAAGGGGATATGTGTGAAACTATTATGTGTATGCGCAAGCAAAAGTCGGGTCAGTGGAAATTTTAAATGCAAATTAGTAGAAAGAAATCACGACTTTGGGGATCACACTGCAATTTGCGAAGGAAAAGATTTTGTAGAGGCAAGAAAATGTGAGGAGGATGAGGTGAGATGCTATAAACAAAACTTTAGTGCACTTGGAAAGGAACATCCCCATGTGTATGAGGTGAGATACTATAAACCCACACGAAAGTATGCTCGTGGGAGGCAGAGTGGGGGGGGGAAGGGGACTGACACTAGGCTTTGCATCCGCATGAGATGCTTTCTGCATGGGCAATTCAACAGACATTTTGCGGATTGCAGGCTGTATGGCTACACTAGAGGATCAACAATTGCCCATGCATGATGTTAGCTGTGACTCTATACTCACAAGTCTGCACATAACTTGGATAAATTTTTGTTACGGGCTGTTTTCCAAGTTTTGACAACCTGGTCCATTTTGACACCATCACTTGGTTTCCTATGTTTTAGCTTTAGAAAGCCAGTATTTACGAGGGTGTTCTTCCTTTCGTTTACTATGCTTTAGTCATAGAAAGCCAGTATTGAAGATGATAAGACCATAATTTAGAATCCTCGGTATCTAGTAAAATAACTAAATATTGTACAGAATGCTACTTCACAAATGAATTTACATTCAGTAATTCCAATAACAACAATATCAGCATTAGCCATTCATTGTGATGTCTTCGAACGGATTCTCCTGTTTATTTTAATGTCATCTTCAACCCGAGACCGTCCAGTTGCTTGTTTTTTGGCAACAAATTACATCTAAAAGGATTTGTAAGCAATTGACTAGAGCAATGATAGAAGCTGACATATTTGGTATCATATTGGGTAATCAGTAATGAATCCATCAAAATCTGGAAAATAACTGATAGTTATGGATAAGAGACATGAGCTGAGCTACAGTCAGCATGCACTAGAAATAAAGAATGGAATTTTTCTTTACTAATGTCCACAGGTGACCAAAGTAGTCATTGGGACTAGTTGGTAGAGATAGTGCTATAAAGAACTTAAAATTACAAAGTACAATAAAAATACAAAAGTAGAAACTCCAACACAGATAATTGTACTTAGTGTGTGTAAATTATGTTGTGTGTGGAATTTAAATAGTATTTTGATAAAGTTACAAGTTTCTAATCTTGTAAACTTTAAAGCTACATTGAAACAGATTTAACTGTATCTAACGGAGCATTTCCTTGCATTTAATGGAACTTGTGTTACTAACTGTGTTATATTACAATGTAATATCTGATGGATTTCAAAGGAATTATTATCGTCATGTTCTATTGCATGTGATTCTGAAAACCAAATCCAGGCTTTGTTTTATGTAGACATTGTTTTAAGATGCATAGAACTTTCATTTTGTCCTGGAAAGTGTTTAACTTACTGCCAATCAGTATAATGAAGAAGTAATGCATTCCTTGGATGAATGAAGATGTTAATGGAGGTTACATAATTTGGTCTTCAGAGGTCTCAAAAACTGAAGGGAGAGTTGCACACACAAGAAATGTTGTAATGGGAGGTACAATAACTGGGGAGTCAGCAGATGAATGGAAAGTTTTGGACCAAAAGGTATGTTTGGTTATGTTTTGAATCAATGAACTACCATTCATAGAGTTATTGAATACCTGACCTTTTTTTATCTTAGCACTACAACCTATCTTTGAAGTGGAAATATGTCAAACATTCTGCCCTTCTTGTACTCCTTCACGCTTTTCCTTTTGCTTTATCCTTCAACCTTGGCTTGTTCCCTTTCCTATTAAGCTAGTGGAGGAAAACGAATTATTGAAGAAGAAAAGCCGATTCATATATACATCTTGATACATGTCACATTACATACCTACATCAACATATTTTAATATACATATGCAAATGCATAAATATATAGACATATAATCGAACATGTTCTGTAAAAGAATAGGCAAGCAAATGTTGGACAAAGTAAGTGATTTCTATCCCCCTCTTTCTTTTCTAGTCTTTTTGAAAATATGCATTTTATATTACAAGTTTAACATCAGATATACAACGGAAATGTCATTCTTCATAAGAAAGGAAAGATGTCAACTTGGACTGTGAACCAGTGGGCAAGGATTGACTGTCCTTTTGTATTCAATTCAGCTAGATTTTGGAAAGCAAGGTCAGCTCTTGCTTAAAAGACCTTAGAAGATAAAGGGTGATTTATGAGGTGTCCACTTGAAAATTGCTTTATATATTTTTTTCCACAAAAAAGTGAATGCAGCCGACCAAAATATTGGCTATAAACATTTGCAGATGTTTTTTATTGGCCAGCAGTCTCCAAGTAAGATTATGTAATAAAGAGAAAATTGAATTTTAACTGTTATCTCCAAAAGGATGTAGCAAATTTACATATCCAGAAGAGATCTGTTGTAGTCTCTTCTATTCTAAAAACAATGCATGGGGAATATGTAAGGTCAATCATCAAAGATGCAATTTAATGCCTGGCACATGGTGAAGTGTAAGTTCAAAATTCTATGTTTAAAAGAATTTTTCATGAAGACTGTCAATGTCCTTTTCATCTTTCTTCTGAATCAATAACAGTCTAATGTTTGTTTAAACATGGAACAGTTGGGGAGGAGTGCCTCACTTGATGTAAAAATCTTTTGCCACAAGATTGTTAAAGCTTTTTCCATTTCATTTCTGCCAGTCCTTACAATGGAGTCCTAAAACAGAGTTGTAATTTGAAGAGACAACACACAAGAAGCATTTTGCAAAGTTCTTGGATGATTTATTTATCCATACTGCTCAACCTTTGAGCTCTATTTAATCCTCTCAAAGAGTACCACTATCATAGATAAAATTTCAAAGACCATCCCATAGGAAATGGATTGAGATCCATAGAGGGCGAGAACTTTTGGCAAATTATTCTTTGATTCTGTGTTCTTGCTGTGGGGCATACTCAAGGAATCAAGGGGCGTCTTCAGCTGTGCCACATAGTGGGAAATCCCAAGGCCTTTATGCTTTTAAGGTCTGTCTCTCGAATGCATATAGGCCATGGGGCAAATGTCTTCACTTTAATCCTCTGGCAGTTTGAGAGGCCAAGCGATGCTTGACATCTTACTACAATATTGGATGTTTCCCTCCTCCCATAGTTAAAAGTAGGCTTAAACCAAAATCCTTGTTTTTCTTGTTTTTTTTTTTTTGATATATGAGACAGATACAAATCTGTTTTCTGTAAGGAAAACATTTTTGCTCACAGTAATATATATGGTTCATATAATAAGGTTGACAGTGATTTGTTAATTTATTATTAAATTTTAAAATCCATTGTGTCTTAGATGCTTAAAGGACCAGCAAGAAGGCACTCATAGATCAGAACAAGTCATGTTCATATTTGCATCATTACTGAATGTTTGCATGTAATAGTTTACATACTGATTACCAACCTGGTTATTCTTTCTAATTCAAAATATCTTGCATTGTATTGTTCCTTCCTCCCCCTCCTCCTCCCTTGATGCGACTTATACACTTGATCAGCTCGACAGTTGAGGCTACTTTTGCAATTTACTTACACATTGCCAATACCAAATTTCTTCAACCTAGTTAGTCATTGCTAATTCCAAATCTATACATATGCAAATGTGATATGGATCTGGCTACCTAGGTGTAGGGGAGTATGTAGTAGCTTGCTCCTACCATCATGCTCTGAGTGGAGATTGTTGCACTAGTTGAGGTAGAAGACAGAGTAGGGCATAAATCAGCAAGAATTGGCTGTGTTTGGAAGCAGGAGAGCCCCACTCTGGCAACGCCTTGCTTAGGTCACGCCCCATGACAGCGCCTCACTTTGCAAGTTTGCAACACTGCACTCTTGTGCACCTTGCTTTGAATAGTACACCCCATTTCCAATGTGCTTTGCTTAGGCCGCCCCCTCAAGGCTGCCTCACTCACCATGATACATTGCATGTCGTCTATTTTTGGCTGCATTTTCGAGTATAAATAAGAGCTTGATGCTCATTGTAAATGGTCATTTTGGCCTTAAGCGTACTAGAGCTACTCTTCGGAGTGAGATTGTACTGAACACTTACTTGCAAAATCAATAAAGAGTGGTGGATGACATTCCGATTCAACTATGTCTCAGAACTTTTGTTTTACAAACGTATGAAATTAGTGGTTCTGCCTTCCTTTCTCCTGTTAGTCCCTCTCTTTGATTTTTGTTGTAGGTTATTTGAAGATCTTGCACACTGAAGTTATTCAGTCACTGTTGAAACACCAATCGCACCAAATCTGAACCTTGCTATGACTTTGGCCTTATTTTACATTTCTTTTCTCTTATACCCTTTTCTCTGAAACAGAGTAGATCAGATTTTTTCTGCATTCTCAGCTTAGTTCTTTCCTTGTTTTTCATCTTAGATTAGCTTCTTCTTTTATTTTTTAGCTTAGAAGGAAACCGATCCAAGATCTTGAGGTTGGGGAGAGTAAAATCCTCCCCATCCATTTGTTGAACTGCAGTCACGGGTGCAAATCGCACTTGCCGATTTCCGTGTTCCATTGTTCTGGCACTTTTGGTGGGATGAATCTGATTCATCCCAAAAATAAACACCCACCTCGGAGCACCCTACTTGGCAGCGAAGTGCCCCACTAGGCAGAGCAGTGCTCAGCTCACCCAATGAAAAAAAAAGAGGCTTGTCCTGTTTGAGCAAATTCCAAATCGGGATGCTCAATACCCCTTCTTCATTGATCTGTTTTTTGTTCTCCCTTTTGCATCTTGTTTTTATGAGAGAGAGAGAGAGCTGTATTGCCTGAGCTAAAATATTGCAAGAGACACTTAGGTTCCCATTTCTTCTCATCCCTTTCTAACGCCATCTACCTCACGATCACTTCACCTCCACTTCCTTTGTTTCTTCTACTGTCATTATTCTCTCTTCCCCTCTTATTTCTTCTATTTCCTGCTTCTCAAATCCCCCACTTCTTCTGCTGTGCCCATCTCACCTCTACTAAGCACAACCTTAGTTCGAAGGTCACCAATAGGCTTGCCTGCTCTAGTCTTAGGGCCATCCCATTTGCCATTACCAACTTACAACATCCCATATCAGTTTGTCACACCATCATTAATGTCACCATCATCAACTATTCCACCATCCTCCATGCTTCCTTTGGTCTTCCACATTGCAAGTATTGTCATGTCGCCTCATGTGTCCTCATCTCAACCCTTCTCATCACCCATCATCACCCTATTTGTGTCATCATCTATGTCGTTGCATTAGACCAGTATCCTTACCCTCCTCGGTCCATTAGTCATTGTAGGTAGACTAACACTCTTCTCTGTAGAAGCATCATTTATTGCGTGACTACCTCAATTTTGACTCCATGCCCAAGAATAAGGCACAATCTGCAATCTCCCGTTAGTTAGGATTGACATCCCCATGAGTCGCTAGAATTGTAGTAGCTAGATACTACCATCATGCTTTGAGTTGAGATCTGTTGCACAAGTTAAGGCAAAAGACAAAGTAGGGCCTAAATCAGCTAGAATTGGCCAAGTGTTTGGAAGCAGGAGAGCCCTGCCCATAGTACCCTGCTTTGATAGCACCTCGCTCTGGCTACCCCGCATGAGAGCGCCCCACTTCACAATGCTCCACTCTTGTGCACCTCACTCCGAATAGCGCACCCTGTTTCCATTGTGCCTTGCTTAGGACGCCTCGTTCTGGTAGCGCCTTTGCTCAAGCCACCCCGCTTGAGGCTGCTCTACTTAGAGCGGCCCGCTTTGACAATGCCTCGCTTGAGGCCACCCTGCTCCGTCAATGCTTCGCTTAGAGCATCCCGCTCAAGGCCACCCTGCTCCGTCAATGCTTCGCTTAGAGCATCCCGCTCAAGGCCACCCCATTTACCATGGTACATTGCATGTAGTCTATTTTTGGCTGCGTTTTTGAGTATAAATATCAAGCATACTAGAGCTACTCTTTGGAGTGAGATTGTATTGAATGCTTAATTGCAAAATCAATAAGGAGTGGTGTGTGACATTCAGATTCAACTGTGTCTAAGATCTTTTGTTATACAAATCTTTGAAAGTAGTGGCTTTGTCCTCCTTTCCCTTGTTAGTCCCTCTCTTTGATCGTTGTTGTAGGTTATTTGAAGATCTTGCATGCTGAAGTTATTCAGTCACTACTGAAATGCCAATCGCACCAAATCTGAACCTCGCTACAGCTTTGGCTGTATTTTACATTTCTTTTCTCTTGCACCCTTTTCTCTTAAACAAAGTAGATCAGATTTGTTTTCTGCATACTCAGCTTAGTTCTTTCCTTGTTTTTCAACTTAGATCAGTTTCTTTTTTAGCTTAGTTAGAAGGGAACCGACCAAATATTGGGAGGTTGAGGAGAGTAAAACCCTCCCCATCCATTTGTTGAACTGTGGTTATGGGTGCAACTCACATTTTCCGATTTCCGTGTTCAACAAAGCATTAGGCTGCATGTATGAAATCCTTGAATGATTTAATATATAATATGCTATGCAAAAGAAATATGAATGAATGACCTCCTCTCCAAGTGTTACATGGGTGTATATAAAATATCCAAAGAGTATAGAGTCATGACTCATTGTACCTAGCCCTTAATAAATAACTTCTTAATAGGGGTACATACATTCATATACAGATAGGGACTATAAAAGTATAAGACATAACATAATATTAAGGTAGACATCTAGTATGTTTTTTTCCCTGTCAAAATGCTTGCACCTTGAACATCAAAATTTCTTTGAACTAGAGATGTATTTTTTTTTCCAATAAATATTTTTTGGGATCCATTTTGATTCCTTGTTTCCATTGAAAACGAGTTCACATATGTATTTTATCTTCAAATAACATGAAGATACATGAGATATGAATGCCACATATATTGAGAATATTGCTTCATCGGGGGAGGATTGATCCATCCCAAATCAATCTTCAGAGGCATCATATTGGAATATGAGTTTCAAGTGAAATTACTTCCATCTTTAAGCCATCTATAACTTAGAGAATTCAAAGTATAGTTTCAAAGAGTCAAAACTTTCCGTCTTTCGAGATGATGTGGATGTCAATAAATTGTCAATTATGATGACCTTCATGATTAGGATGTTTATCAGGTTCATTTTTTCAATGCATTTTAGGAGCAGTTTTGAGAACAATCGTGTCATTTTAGATGTTTAAGGCTTTTAATAATGATTGGAATTAAAATATCAATAGCAACAAAATTACTTATATACTTACTCTGGAAATTGCGTTTATATGGAAACTCTAGATCACTCGTAAAATATTTGACTTCTATGAGCATGACTTGATTATTATTCTTTCAATGAGGAATTTTCTTTATCCTTGTAAGGAAAAATATTATTAAAATATGATGATAATTTCTTGCCAATTTCATTTTGTTTCATGGAACTTTTAGTTTGTGTTGTGAAAGCTTTATTTTGATCCTTTTATCTATGAATCTTTTGTTCTTACAGTTTAGCCTTTGCAATTTCCTTTCTTGTGCCTTTACTTAAGAATTTCTTATACCATTTGGCCAATACAAGCTTTACAAATTTTTCCCAAGTTAGGTCCTCTATTAAGTTTGTTAGGAAGTGAAGTCACTATGCAGTACAGGCAGCCAGAAAAAGGATTGCAGCAGGTTAAAGCAGGCCAGACGTCTAGGCTGGTAGACGTCTGGGCCTGACGTCTGGGATGCCAGATGTCTAGGCTGGTAGACATCTGGGCTTGACGTCTGGGTTGCCAGACGTCTAGGCTGGTAGACATCTAGGCCTGACGTCTAGGCTGGTAGACATCTAGGCCAGACGTCAAGCCAAGTAGACGTCAAAGCAGTGGACGTCTAGGTAGACGACAGGTTGCGGAAGACGAACCGTTTCGGTTCCATATGAAGACGAACAGTTTTGCGGAGGTCTCCTTGGGGAGAGGAAACGAACGGTTGGGGCCTTCCTTGTCTGCTCTATAAAAGGGACTTGATCCCTTGCATATGTTTTTGTTGAAAACATTGAAAGATGTGGATGTAAATTTTGCTGAAAATAATAGAAGAGAAGTTGCCATTGCCCCGTGGTTTTTCCTACACATTGCAGGTTTCCACGTAAATATCTGTGTCACTTGTGTTACTGTTTTCATGTTCTATATTTTTGTTATTGTGCTTCCTCTTGCAGGTGATAAATCTTGAAGTTTTTCCTAACATCTGGTATCAGAGCTAAGGTTTTGTGCGAGTGGGAGTTGCAACAATGACAAAAGGTGTAATCAAGTTCGAAATTGAGAAATTTGATGGCAGGAAATTCGCTCTATGGAAGATGAAGGTGGAGGATTTGCTGGTTCAGAATGACCAAGCTCAAGCCTTAGAAGGGGTCGCGAGTAAACCGAGTAGCATGAAAGATGAGGAGTGGGTAACGCTTGACAGGAAGGCGGTTTCTACAATCTGTCCCTGCCTAGCGGACTCCGTTTTGTTCAATGTAGCTGAAGAAAAGACCACGGAAGCCCTTTGGCAAAAGCTTGAAAAGTTGTATGAAACAAAATCACAACAAATAAGGTTTTTTTGAAAAAGCAGCTTTATAGCTTGAGGATGAAGGAAAGTTCATCCATAGTAGATCATTTGAATGAGTTTAATACTCTAATTAGTAAACTGGTTTCAGTTAATGTGAAGATGGAGGATGAAGATAGAGCTATCACCCTACTTTGTTCCCTCCTGGACACTTCGGATCATATGGTGATGACCATCAGTAATTCATCATCAGGAACTCTCAAATTTGATGATGTGGTAGCCGCTTTGTTGGCAGAAGAGTTGAGGCGAAAAACGTCTCTGGAACCCTCGACCAATGAAGCCCTATCTTCGAGAGGTCGATCCTTTGAGGGGAGTAAACAAGGTAGAAAACAATCCATATCTAAGTCTAAAGGACGTAAGCAGAAAGGAAAGTGCTGGCATTGTGGGAAGCCAAGACACTCTAAGGACTGTTGGCAATTAAAGAATGGTGAAAAGCAAAATCAGCCATCAGCTGAGGCTAGTGCAGCAGATTCAGGAGAGACGACAACATGTGAAGCCTTATGTATCAATAACAGACCAATTTTATATACCTGGGTTTTGGACTCAAGTGCATCCTTCCACATGTCTCCCCACAGAGATTGGTTTGACAAATATCAGCCATACTGTGGTGGAAAGGTCTATTTGGGTGATGATCATCATTTAGAAATTGTGGGAAGAGGGGATATAAGGATCAGGCTGGACGATGGTAGAGAAAGGATGTTATGTGATGTGCGACATGTGCCCGATTTGAGGAAGAATTTGCTCTCAATCAAAATGATGGATAAGCTAAGGTATTCTGTCACCTTTCTGTAACAACTACTGCAAGATTACCAGAGGAGCTCTTGTAGTAGCAAAAGGAGAATCTTATGGGACTTTATACCGTTTATGCGGTGATACGGTGACAAACCATGCAAGCAGCAACAACTTCGTTCGGGATGCGAGTAATGCTATGGCATCAATGCCTAGGCCATATGAGTGAAAAAGGCTTGAAAATTCTGCATGACAGAGGTATGCTTTCTGGAATTAAGTCTTGTAATTTAGACTTATGTGAGCACCGTATTTTTGGTAAACGAGAGAGGGTTCGGTTTATCGCAAGTCCTGGTAAGAGTTTTGATTTTCTGCAACTTATACATTTGGATATATTTGGACCTGTCCCCACTCAGTCCTTGAATGGCGCCATCTATTTTCTGACTTTTATAGATGATTATTCTAGGAGAGTGTGGGTTTACTTTCTGAAGAAGTCGTCGGAAGCTTTGCAAAAATTTAAGGAGTTCAAAGCACGGGTAGAAAAGAGTTTGGGCAAGTCAATTTTGTGTCTCAGGTCAGATAATGGGGTGAATATTGCTCCAAGGAATTTGATAAATTTTGTATGCAGGAAGGTATTAAGCACCAGAAGACTGTACCATACACTCCACAACAAAATGGTGTGGCTGAGCGGATGAATCGCACAATCATGGAACGAGAAAGAAGCATGCTTAGCGCAGCCATGTTGGAGAAAAAGTTCGGGCGGAGGTCGTTAATACAACTGTTTATCTTATTAACAGGTCACCTACAACTGCATTGGATGGACAGATTCTGGAGGAGGTTTGGTGTTGTAAACCAGTTGATTACTCTCATTTGCGCACCTTTGGCTGTGACGCGTTTACCCATGTACCCAAAGAGAAAAGGTCCAAGCTTGACCCGAAGTCAAGAAAATGTGTTTTTCTCGGCTATCGAGATATAGTGAAGGGGTATAGATTGTGGGATCCTACTGCCCACAAGGTAATTATTAGACGGGATGTAATTGTTGATGAAAAATCCATGCAAAGGAAGGAGGTACAACAAAACCCTAATGTTGTACCTGTTGAAGTAGAATTGAGTGAAGATGAACATGCTGAAGTGTTTGATCAGCATGCAAAACAACAAGTAGAGCATTCACCTGCTTTTCATACTGCCTTTGGTGGGCATCCAATTGGACCTCCATTTGCTGTTGCATAGTAGACATGAATTTAGCTAAATAGGTTCTATCTATTGGATCAATGACTCTAAGGGTACCACTAGACTATGGTGACAAGGTTGTGCACTTTGCATTTATGTTTGTTTTGCGTTCATCAAGATTGCCACTTTAACTAGCAATTTTGGTAGAACTTTTTGTCCTTCTCCAGAAGAGATCACAGAAGTTCATGGAGCGATTCCTTGAGACCCTAAGGCAGATTGATAAGGTTCATTATAGTCTTTTATGAGATCCCGATCATCATCTCCCTCTTCTTCCCTATTTGTAAGGTCTTCAATTTGGACATTATCATCTAGGTTGGAAAAGGATTGAAACATAGTGTGATTGAGATAAGTCTCTTCCCTATAGGAATAGACAAGCTCTTCATCTTCTTGGATTTGCTTCCTTTTGTATCTGGTGGTCATACCAACACCCAAAGAAGAAGAGGGAGGAGCCATAAGAGAAAGGGGAAACTACTCAACAAAAACTAGAGGTCAAAAGATCAAGACGTAAGTAACTACTAAGGCAATAACCCACCAAACTTTAGTGGCTAAAAACTAAAACAAATAATTCAGAAAGAGAGTTTCATGTTGGGTTCACCAGACATAATATAGAATTTTGGCATTACTTATACTAGCTAGCAAGAACCAATACAAGCAATGCACTTTATCTATGCTAAAATAGTAAAGCATTCAAAGCAAAGACCATTGTAGCATATACTGAAATGAAATAGCTGTAAAATTGAACACTTTCTATGTTAACTTGGACCATGAAAATATCAATTCCCGAGGCTAATGCAGAAAGTTATACTTGATGCCCTAGCCCTCTCAGTTTTGCCTTTAAGGGTGAACTAGTGCATCAAGGGTTAGGTTCAAAAGTTGGCAGCAATGTATATGCTATAAAGTCAATTCCTAATAAGAAAGCCTTAGCTACATGTCACCAAAGAAAAGGGGATATAGCACTTAGAATCGTGCAGAGGATTGAGAAGCCGAGGAAACTATTCCATTTATGGCAAGCATGATCTTTGGCTATGAAGTCCTAGTGGAGGGCCTTGCCCTCCTTCGTAGAGGGTACCAAACCAACGGACAAGAAACTTATAGGTACTTGCAAGGTTTAGAGAAACTGTTTGTGTAGAATAAATGAAAGAGGAATTTGATTTTCAAAAATGGAGAGAAATGTTGATTAATGGATGATAAAATAAGGAATTGAAGTGGATATTTATAGCAAAGAGAAAAAACTGCCTTTTGTGTTCGACTATTGGATTACATCTTTTTGAGGTTGTAAAATCGTAACTGTCGGTCAAGGCGGCATGTTGTCTTAAATCCAAGTGTGTAAACATGCTAGGGTCTCGCTGATGCACCAAAAACCCTAAGTTTTGATCAATGGCCAAGAGCTCCATTTAAAGTGGAAATCGTGGCATTGTTGAATATTTGGATCCGTGTCTTAGCGGACAAGTGTCATCATGTGCACCCATCACGTCTATGTCCTAACTTATTGTCTAGGGACCATTCATGTGCAAAATGGCTAGAGGGTGGCAAAAATGACAAATAGGGACCTTGGAAGGTAATAAAGCTTCCTGGTTGATTGGCTCGCTACTGTGCTTCCCAAGGACTAACAAAGTTAGTCCACATTTGTCCCATAATTAGGAGGATGGGGCTCTTCGCTACTTGCAAGTTATTTGTTAGCGCTCTGTTTCCAAATACATATTGGCTATCCCATATGGTGTTACCCATAGTCCTTAGGAAGGGGCAATATGTATTTGGAAAGGAGCACTTACAACCAACTTGAACGTGGTGGAGAGCCCCGTCCTTATTTTTGAGATAGGGGTGGACTAACTATGTTAGTCCTTGGGTAGGATGGTAGTAAGCCAAGTCGGCCAAGAAGCTTTCTTACCTTCCAAGGTCCTTTTTTGTCATTTCTGCCACCTTTTTCTAGCCATTTCGCATGTGAATGACCCCTAAAACACTAAGTTAGGACATAGGTGTGATTGGTGCACATGATATGATGTCTCCCTCAGAGCACAGGTCTTAAAAATCAATGATGCCACGATCTTGACTACAAGTGGTGATCTTGTCCATTGATCAAAACCTAGGGGAGTAGAAAGAAAACAACCTTGGATGGATTTCAGATGAAGAAAAACATCACTTGGATACAGTTGTGGGACAGTCATACCCTTTGGCTTCAACAAGAATGTCACATCTAACCAAAAAAACTGATGTTGTGATAACATTTCTTATCACGTCAAAAGAAGTCAAATAGTTGAATGCAGAATATATGTCATGCCCACAAGTGTGCAGATAAGTTTTGAGATATCAAACTTCTATGGAACAAATGAACAAGCAGGAGTGAGGTGTTTATTTATCTATTTATTTGTGATGGGGGTGGAAGTTACAACATACATTCTAATAATAATATCAAACTATCAATATATGTTATTATGCAGATCCTATACAAGGTTGTTTTTTCCATCACCACCCACACTTTAATGTGCTAAATATGATAGCCTATGGCATGTACAACTTACAATTATATTCTTTATATTATCTATCATGGGTCTTACATAATACAGCTGACCTTGTCCACAAATCATAAAAGGGAAGAAAGATATTAGTGCAAAATTATAGGGTAACAGTTCCATTAAAAAGGCATTTGTGCTAATTGAAATTCTTTAAGTATTTGGACTTTGTATGCAACTAAAGAGGATGTCTTAGAAAGAGCAGTTCTATCTTAGGGAGAGATTGATGTGCATTGCCTGTCTATTTATTATGTGCATAGGACAAGCAGATCTATCCCTCAACATTGCTTATATTCACTGCTTTGGATAACTACACAGGTGCACGTTTCTGGTTTCCTCTGTATATTTAGAGGTTCTTTCACCTTGGATGCAAGGAGGTTATCTGGGATCCATTCTGGCTCAATTTCTTACAGTTCATCATTGATGGTCATAGACTGTTGATAACTGCTCTTCTGTTCACAGTCTCCATTCACAATATCCACACTTCTGATGGACAATACATTTCCCATGGCACTTTGATTCTCCATTGTATCGTGTTTGAGTAATATTGGTACTATATTTGTGAGCATGTCACATGGTGTTGAGTTTGGAGCATAATTTTTAGTTCTTCCCATCCTATTAGAACCTAGTGAACTATTTGTGTCAGGTTGACCTACATCAGTCACTTATGTTAATTAATATAATCTATTTCTCATTCCTTTTGCTGTTAACAATTTTAAATTCTTTTATTCATATTCTTTAGTTGGAGATGATTGCTATTGTTTTTGTTCCTTTTGTCAAATTTTCTGTTTAGAATGTTTCATCGAGGATTTTAATACTCTCTCCAAAGTCTTTGGGTTGCATGATTATAAGATTGCATTCTCAGGTTGGTAATTGCTCTTGAGGACATTATATTTAAAAAAATATGAAGTTACTGTTGCCACATTTTGCTAAGGGGTAAAATTTTTGAAAAATTGAAAAAACTGCTGCATTTTTAGGACCAGATCCTCTCCTTTCCTCCTTTCCAAGCTATCAGTCCAGGCGATCCTCGGGATTGCATTTTCAGGTGCCATCAGGTTCAAGTTTTCAGTTTTCAGCAAACTCCGACGAAGTCTGGGAAAAGGCCAAAAAATTCTAAGGCATGGGCACTCCCGGGTCGCACCCTTTTTGAGCGATTCCGGGAGTCGCTCCACTTCTGCGGCGATTCCCAGCTTCGCCCTGTTCCCAGGCGACTCCCGTCATCGCTCGGTGGCGGCGAGCGGTAGCGCAAAAGAAGAAATTTCTAAGGCATGGCTTTCCCGCGAGTCGCTCCATTCTGGAGCGATTCCCGTCCTCGCCGCACTCCCCCAGCGACCGCCGGCAAGTTTGAAAAAAAATGAAAAAATGGCTAAGGCATGGACCCCGCCCAAGTTCGCTCCTGTTCTCCGGCGATCCCCGTCCTCGCTCAGCCTAGCAGCGATTCCCGACATCGCTTCATTTTCTGTGCGACCCCCAGCTTCGCCTCAAGTCCCGACGATCGCCAGCGCGCCGAAGTTCGCTCCATCTGCCGAGCGACTCCCGACGTCGCACCATTTTCTGGCGAACGGCAGCAAAGGGATGAAAAAGTTTCTAAGTAGAGGGAGCCCGAGTTCGCTCCATCCCGGAGCGACTCCCGTCGTCGCCACGGCAGCTCGGCGACTCCCGGGTTCGCCTCCCCCTCCTGCGATCGCCGGCCGATTCAAAGATGAAATTTGTCTAAGGCAGGGAGCCCGCGCCGGAGTTCGCTCCACCCAGCAGCGACTCCCGGGATCGCTCCTCTTTTGGTGCGACTCCCGGGTTCGCTCCATCCAGCAGCGACTCCCGTCGTCGCTCATGCAACCCAGCGAACCTCGGCATGTTTTCCAAAGCGTCCCCCCATCTTGGCTTCCCGAATTCGCTCAAACACTGAGCGATTCTCAGCGTCGCTCCTTGGCGTCTGCGATTTTCAGCTCCAGCATAGGGTTTTGCGACCCTTAGCAGTTTTTTAAGCAGACAAGGAGGACAGAGGTAGGTGGCCTGTCAGACTGCATTAATGGAGCGCCAACTCAGTTTTCACCCCCAGGACATCTTGTCAGAGCCCTTAAACATCCCAAGGGGCAGATCGTACCTGCGGCATTGAAGAGACGTGCCTTCTCAACAACCAGATCTGTCCGGAACCGTACCAAACTCAGGAGAATCGTGTTGCAGGTACGCTCACGGCCAACAAGGGTCAAATCCTAGCAGCTGCAGTTTTGGGATTCTGTGCTTCAATGTAATTTGGGGGGAAAATTCTGCTATAAATAGCAGTGGACTTTCATTGTAAAAGGGGGGAACATATTGCTAAAAGAGCTGTTGTAAACAAACACTTGCTTCAATACAAGGCATCCTTGGCTCTAACTCTTGTCTCTTTCTTTTATGCTGCCTTCTGCAAGTATTTCTGCTTCATGTTCATTTATTTTTCTGATTGCTGTAATTCTGCACTTTGGATTAGGGCATTGGACATTAAGTGAATCTGGAATTTTGGTTGAAGGATACATAGGAAGGAATCGCAGTGTTAGTTTCTGTTACATGCTTTGTTTTGATTGTTGTTGGTTTGGGTATTAGTTAGTGATTGTGCTGCTTGTTCTTCCCCACCACTATTGCAATGCCATTTACATTTCTTTCTGCATTTTTCAATCTCTTTCCAGTTCCCTTATCTCAAAACCCCAAGTAGTGTAGTATAGGAGCCGGCCTTCTCCGGAGATTGGCACGGAAGGCATCCCTTCCTTCCGGCCTTTCAATCTGTTGGGCGGGTCTAGGGCGCAAAAGACCAAATCCTTTCCTAGTGGCAGATTCGTAACCAACAGTTTCTCTGGCACGCCCGGTGGGACAAAGACGTTCCACCTCATAAGCAGTATTGAAGAAATGATGTTCGCTTCAGTGTTGTCGAATCTGAACATCTGGCGACTCTGTTGAACTCGGATACTCTCCAAATCTCGAAGACCAGTCCAAGAAAATCCTGTCTTCATGCGTACGAGATGGAGAGTTAGAAACGCTGAAGAAGATCCCGAGTACTACGAGCTCGACATCAGTGCCTTCGGAGAGCGTCCTAGGCTGATCAGGCCGAATATTCCTCTGGACGAAGCGCCATCGCAGGAGGCCGTAGTTGACGAGCAAGATCCAACATCCGATAGTACTGCAACCAACTATCCTCCAAATCCTCCGAACTCTCCGAACTATCAAGGGGCTCCTGTCCAGCCAACCCAGCTGCTGCTGCCGCCATTGCCGCCTCCCAATCAGTCGAATCCGAGCGCGAACATGGCGAACCCGCAACCGAACCAGAATCAACAGCAGAATCAACAACAAAATCAACCGCCAAATCCGCCGCCCAGGTTGTTCCCGGCTTGGAATCATGCGGGGCCGTTGAACCTGGCAGCACCAGCCGCCATCCCCTCTGCAGCGCTTAAGGCCATCCCTACCTATGACGGCACGGGAAAGACGGCGCAGGAACATATCCAAGATGTTGCAGCCTTGGCCACCATTCACGGTATCACAGAAGAGAATATCATGGTGAGGTTGCTAGTCCTGTCCCTCAGGGGGAAGCTCCTGTACTGGTACAGAGCATTACCACCCGACACTATTACTACTTGGGACCAGTTAGCAGGCCTACTGATACAAGGGTTCAATGAGTCGGCGGACCCTTACTCTCTGCTCCATCAGTTCACAACCATCCAGAGACACCCGCAGGAGGAGATCCCCGACTTCAACGTCAGATTTACTCGGACCTGGCAGAGGGTCCCCGATGGCTTGCGACCGACTCCCGACCAAGCTGCATTTTATTACCTCAGAGCATTCCACTCCGACCTCAGTATGAGTATCCGGTATTCTGGCGTCAACACTTTCCCGGATCTGTACACGCAAGCGCAGAAGGCCGAGGCTGATCTGATTGCCATTGGCAAACTTCCGCCAAAGCCGACCATGCCAATTTTCCCGGATTTGCCTCAATACCAATACCCTAGTACATCCACTCAGTACCCGGCTGCCTCTTCCACTCAGTTCCCGGCTGCCTCTTCCATGTATCCGGTTCCCTCATGGAACCCAAGCCAAACGCCCAGTTATCCGCAGGTCCCAGCTCCTCAAGCCCCACAACTTCCTCCGCCACCGCAATACCCGGCCTTGCCTCCGCCAATAGCACCATTGCCATTACCTGCCCCTCCGACGGTTGACCCTCAGATGAGGGTTCTAAAGGAGCTAGAGTCGCTTAACTCTACTGTGAGAACACTGTCCAACGACATGGCAGTGATGAAGAAGAAGCAGGCTCAGCAGGAATTCCTGCCAAGAAGGCCATATCCTCCTCCGGCGCTTACGAGAGACCAAGCCATAAGGGAGCAAGCCGCTCAAGCTGGTAGACCTCCGGCGAGGAATGCTGCCATCACTGAAGAGCCGAGCACTTCGGATTACGTGCATTGGTGTTCGACCTGCAATGACCCGCATGGGGAAGATACCTGTATGGTACACCAGCACTATATTCAAACACTGGCTGGTAGCTCTTCCAGCGGCCAAGTCAACCTGATTAGAGAGGAGGACCGTAACCTCGTGGTCCCTGAGGAAGAGCAAGTTTCGATTCTGACCAAGGATGGCAAGAAACCGATCGAGGTGGATGCGGCCCAGATGCAGCCTTTGAAGGTGTACACCAGACGAGAAAAGGAGCAGCCTCCAGCAAAAGCTCCTGACAAAGTTCCCTTGCCCCCGCCAGCCAAAGAGAAACCACCGCCGGCAAAGGCTCCCGTGATGCAACCTCAAGTCGAAACCAAGGAGCAGGCAAGGGAGAAGCTCAAGTACCCGTCGTTGACAAAGCGGCAAAGGGTTGAGGCCACGCAACAGTACCGCACCAAGTACGAGGCTGCGAAAGAAACGGAGGTGCCCACTACTTCGGCCTACAACATTGTTGATGAACTCAAGAGGACCCCGGCCAAGATAAGCATGTACGACGCCCTGCAACTCCCAGGGCAGGTAGATCTGCTGCAGGAGTCGCTGAAATCTGTCAAAGGAGGAAAGCCGACACAACCTGTGTTAGCTCAGCCCCTGACTACTTCGGTCACGGGGAAGAACAGACCGCCGCCGTTCTACTTGTCTCTGCGGATGGAGGGGTGTGTGGTGCACAACTGCATGATTGATTCCGGCGCATCGACTACTGTAATGCCAAGGGCCGTTTGCGAGGAGATAGGCATGGAATACACGCGAAGCAACCAAGGTGTTCTCCAACTAGATGGCACTCCTGTGAAAACAGTGGGCGTCATTAAAGATATCCCCATCCAGCTGCACAAGGCGCCTCAAATCGTCGTGATACAGGAGGTTGTGGTCGTGGACCTGGAGCCTTACTTCGGCATGTGCCTCTCAAGGGAGTTCACCGCCAAGCTGGGCGGTTATCTTTCTCTCGACTACTCACATATGGAGGTCCCCTTCAAGGGGAGGAAAGTGAAAATCTACAATGAAAAACCCTCCACCTTCCTTGTCGAGAAGATCCCTGAGGAAGGACAGCAGGATGAATCGGTGCACCTAATGACGGAGCAGTTGGAAGAAGTAGACATAGTGGAGGAAACCATAGAAGAGTTGCGGGCGGAAGATGAGTTCTCCTTGCTTGATTTCAACGCCATGATTGAATCAGACATAGGCTGCTATTCTATCACCCAGCCTGAGAAGCCAAAGGAGACAGTGAAAGAAAACAAAGACCCTGCCCCGAATGAGCTTTGGAAGCTGTACTTTGATGGCGCCCGATGCAAAAACGGCGTCGGGGCGGGGGTTCTTCTAGTTTCACCCTCGGGAGAGCAGAAGGATTATTGCTACAGGCTGGCCTGGAGTTGCACCAACAATGCGGCAGAGTACGAAGCCCTGTGCTTAGGGTTGAAAAAAGCAGAGAAGTTGGGAATCAAGCAACTGCAAATCTTTGGAGATTCGGAGCTGGTCTGCAAGCAGATTACCAACAAGTGCGTCTCAAAGAAGCACTATCTCAAGGCGTACCGCAATAGGGTCTGGGACTTGTTGGAATCATTCGAGGCCCTTAATGTACAAGCCATCTCCCGCGAGAAAAACAAACACGCAGACGTCTTAGCGTCTATCGGAGCCAGATACTCCCCGGCTGATGACATGATGCAGAAGCCTAAGGCGGTAAGAACCATTTACAGGCCTTCTGTGCCTGATAGGGACACCCACTGGCAGGTGTTCGACTGTGACGAGCAAATCGTCAATTTTTTAGTTCATGAAGCAAGTACTATAGAAGGTAGAGACCCTGATGACGAGGAGTATGAGGGGTTGATACAGCTGAAAAACAACCATGTCCCTAAGGGGCTAATCACTCTGGAGAGTCTATTTGATCAGAACGATAGAGCGATATCTCACCGGATCAAAGTAGACGCCAAGCAGTATAAGGATCTGGAGCTTGAGCCCGGAAAGGTGATCAAAGTCGGAACCGACTGCACCCCAGAAGAGTTGGAGCAGATTCGGGCTTTGTGCAGAAAGTACCCTGATATCGTCGCTTGGTGTTATCAGGACCTGAAGGGGTACGACAGAGAAATCATCCAGCATACCATAGAGCTGGAGGAAGGGGTCAGACCCTGCAGGCAGAAACAGAGGCCAGTCAACCCGAAAATAGAGGTTCTGATGAGAGCCGAACTCTTGAAGATGCTAGAGGCAAAAATCATCTACCCCATCAAGCATTCTTCTTGGGTCGCAAATCTGGTCCCTGTCAGGAAGAAGAACGGGGATATCCGCTTGTGCGTTGATTTCCGCAATTTGAATCAGGCCTCGCTGAAGGACCATTACCCGCTCCCGCAAATTGATCAGATCCTTCATGTGGTCGCAGGAGCACAACGCTTCTCTCTCCTAGACGGTTTCTCTGGATACAACCAGATCTGGGTGAAGGATGAGGACCAACACAAGACGACGTTCACCACCAAATGGGGGACGTTCGCCTACCAACGTATGCCCTTCGGCCTGTCCAATGCGGGGGCCACATTCCAGAGAGCCATGGATATTGCATTCCGTGAGTTGTTGAACAAAATTATTGTCATCTATTTGGATGACATGACTGTGTTTTCACACAGGAGAGAAGAACATGCCTCTCATTTGCAGCAAGTGTTTGAGAGATGCCGGGATTTCGGCATATCCATCAATCCGAAAAAGTCTGTCTTTGCAGTGAAGGAAGGGAAACTGCTAGGCCATGTCATCTCTGAAAAGGGGCTTGCAGTTGACCCTGACAGGGCAGAGGCTCTTCTTAAACTTCCAATCCCAGTAAACAAGAAAGGGCTGCAGTCCTTCTTCGGCCAGATTAACTTTGTGAGAAAGTTCGTGCCCGATTTTGCTCAAGTCATTAAGCCAATGGCCGAACTTTTGAAGAAGGATGCCGAGTTCGTCTGGACTGAGGAGAGAAAGAAGGCATTTGAGGAGATCAAGGCTAGGATCGCCCAAGCGCCTGTGCTGGTTAACCCGGACTATTCTAAAGATTTCATCCTATATGCAGTCGGGGAACCTGAAAGCTATGCGACGGTCCTAACACAGAAAGGAGATGACGGCGAAGAGCGGCCGATAGCCTTCTTGAGCCAGGTAATCCAGCCGCACGAGGAAAGATACAACTTCATTGAGCGCCAAGTACACGCAGTCATGAGGTCCTTGAAGAAGTTTAGGCACTTTATCTCCCAGAGCAGGACGACAGTGTTCGTGGTGCACCCAGATGTCAGGAGTTTTATCATCCAGGGAGAACTGGGTAACAAGAGGGCTGGCTGGATCGCCAAGATACAGGAGTTTGACATAGAGGTTCGACCCACCAAGCTAATCCGAGGTCGGGCACTGTGCCAAGAGCTAGCAAGAAGTGTTGCCGCGGAAGTAGCCGCCTGTCAGTGGGAGGACCCGATACTAGAAGGCAACTTCGCCAATTCTTCGGCAGAGGACAGCGACTGGACCGATGAGATAATTTGGTATTTCAACACTGGGAGATGTCCAGATCGTCTTAATGCCTCACAGAGGAGGAGATTCAGGCTCCAGTCTCAGAAGTATGTGTTGCGCCCCGAGGGGCTATTTTTCAAGAATGTTGACGGTGTTCTCTTGCGATGCGTCAAGGGAACAGAGAAGCAAAAGGTCCTTGACGAATTCCATTCCGGAATGTCGGGAGGACACCTTTCAGGAAGGCCTACGGCCTTGAAAATGATTAGAGCGGGCTACTATTGGCCCACTATTTTTGCTGATGCTTTTGCAGTCTGCCAGAAGTGCGAGAAATGTCAGAGATTCGCTGGCCGAAATAAGAACGCACCAATGCCCCTCCAACCGATTCAAGTTGAAGCTCCCTTCCAGCAATGGGGGTTAGACTTTATCGGAGTGATATCGCCAAATTCCTCGGCGGGGCATAAGTATATTTTGACTGCCACGGATTATTTCACCCGGTGGGCCGAAGCAGTGCCTACAAAGCATGCCGACCAGGAGACGGTCATCGCCTTCTTGGAGAGCTTGATAACCCGCTTCGGGATCCCAGAAGCAATCGTGACAGACAATGGTCCGGGGTTCGTGGGTGCCAAACTCACTGAGTTCGCTTACAAATATGGAATCTACCTTAAGGCGTCCTCCAATTACTACCCGCAGGGAAACGGCCTAGCCGAATCAACAAATAAGAATCTGATGAAGATCATAAAGAGGACCCTGGAGAGGAACAAAAGATCCTGGCACTTGCACTTGGACCAAGCACTATGGGCAGACCGCATCTCTGTTAAAAAATCTATCAGAACATCGCCATATGCGCTGGTCTACGGGAAGGAGGCTGTTTTGCCCACCCATGTCGAGATGCCCGCACTTTGGCTGCTAGACGATGAAAAAGGTAACCTGGATCCCATTGATGCTAGGCTAGCTCAACTGTTGCAGCTAGAAGAAGAACGAGAAAAAGCTTATGAAGCTTTCATGAAGCACACAGAGACTACCCGAAATTGGTTTGCAAAAGGGACTACAACCAGAGTCTTCAAGGTCGGGGATCTAGTGCTGAAATGGGATTCATGGAAGGCAAAACCAGGGAACCACGACAAGTTTGATGCCTTCTGGGAAGGCCCCTTTCAGGTTGCCCGGGTTAACCAGTTCAACTCATTTGTATTGCGAGACATGGAGGGCCAGATTCTCCCCATACCAGTCAACGACCTTCATCTGAAGGCCTATCACCACTAAGAGATATCATGAGGTTCCCCTGTGTACATAGTTTTATTTCTGCAGTTTTATTTTGTTTTTCTGAATGTAAATATGCTTTCTAGTAGATGTAATTTCTCACTTTAAGCTCAGGCGTTCGGCTTTCAAGTCGAGCATTTTTGTCCTAGAAAATGCAGAGCCAAGTTTCTCGTGCAGAAGATAGCCCCTGTTAGCAGTTCAGCAAAACGAGGTTCGCAGGTTCCTAAGGCGAAGGCGAGTGTCGCTCATGAAAAAGGGCGATCAGAAGGGCTGCGCGTGATGCAAGGGACGGAAGGTCAGAAAAAATTGAAAATTTCACTAAGTCCCTTTACGGTGAAATCTGCTGAGGTTCGCCCAAGTATGGCAGCGATGACGAGGTTCGCTCAACTTTTGAGCGATTCCAGGAATCGCACGAGTTCTAGAGCGAGGAAGGGTTAAGGGAGGTCGCTTGTTTAGCGACCCCGAGAATCGCCGACATCTTGAGCGAACCGGGAATCGCCCACCCCAAGCGAGGGACAGCCAAATTCAAGGAGCAAGAAATTTACTAAGTCAGAAGCCAAGGTCGCTCAGATTTGGAGCGACCCGAGATTCGCTATGCTTCGGGTAAAGGGGAGAGGAATCGCTCAACTCCCGAGCGAACTACAGAAGATGTTAAGGTTTGATGAAGGCCCAAGAGGTTTGCCGCGTTTTGAAGCGAGATCCGGCCAGGCCCAAAAACGCTCAAAATTTTCTAAGTCTAAAGATGGCGCCAAGAGTCGCTCCACCTACGAGCGATTCCGGGAATCGCCCATGCTTTCCAGCGATAACGGGTATCGCTCAACTTTCGAGCGAACCCTGGGTAAGGTAAACAGCAAGATCCAACCGAGTTCCGGGATGACGGTCGCTCGCCCAAGGAGCGCGCAACCAAAGATCGCTCAATTCCCAGGCGGACTTGGGAATCGCTCCAGTTTCAAGGTGAACCTTGTCCAATGCAGCAACTAACTGCAGCGAACCTCGGGATGCGTGAAAAAGTGGCGGCGGGTTACGTTTTCAAGGTGCACGTTATAAAGGAGGGCATCTGCACGCATTTCTAAGCAGATCTTTGAGGGAAAGACGAGCCTTGGGATCGACAATCGAGGAGTTGCGCCTCCAAAGAAGATCCTGCGCACGACCACCAAGGGATAACGGCTGCGCCCACCAACTCCGTGCTCCCGACATTAAACTCAGGCACTCGCCATTAATGGCTAACCTCATGCCCACTCCCATAAAAAGCGCAGTCGCTCAGTTCGCTCTATTAGTTAAACCTGAACTCACTCCGAGCTGCACCAGAAGCCGAATTCAGAGTATTTCATCCGCACAAAGCAGCTCGCCCGAATTCTTTCGTAAATCACCATGGGCAAGAAAAGCACAGAGGAGAAGGGTAAAGCACCCAGAGAAACAACTTCGGGCACACCAGAAAGTGGGAAAAAGAGGGCCGAAGCTGGAAAAGAAAGGAAAGATAAAGGGAAAGCGTAGGCGCCAGAAGCAGCGATAGGTCTAGCGAGGGTGGTCGTCCAACCGCCTGTGGATAATTGGATAAAATACAGGGACGGCACCTACTCCCAAAGCATCGAGCAGCTGCGGCAAGCAATTGATGACAGGCGAGGGAAAGTTCCTGCCTCAAATCCCTACGCTGCAGCTTACCACTCGCACCTGTACTGGTTCTTATGCCCGCCGGTGCACAATTGTCCAGAGCTAGTGGCGGCCATTGCCCAGTACTACAACCCGAAGACCAGACAAGTCCGGGACCATGGGGGAAACGTCCTGTTCTCGCTTTTCTCTGACACTGTCCAGATGGCCTTCGCGCCTAATCAGTTGCCAGACAGAGACTATACCATCAGGTACATCAATCTCAACGAACAAGCTGACAGGTATACGGACAACCCGAAGATGCGGCTCTTCATGGAGTCCCAGCTGCAGGACCCGATACCGCCCAAGCATTTGCCAACGCTGCCTATGCCCCTAAGGAACTTCAAGAGCACGGGCATTTATACTATGCTGGCCTGGGTCTTGGGCATTGGCACAGACGTTGTAGTCTTCCCCTACCAAGTTGCCATTGCAGAATGTATTTTGCACGGGGAATTCTACGACCCCAGCGCCATGGGACCAAAAACTAAGCCGGTGTTCTTTGACTGGGCAGATTGTATAGCGCGCGGTATACATTCGCGCCTGCAAGACTTGATAGAGGAGAAAGCCCAATCCTTCAGGCAGTGTTCATTCCTGGCCTGGCTCTTTCTGTTCCATATGCACACCAAATTGAAGTCAATTCCTGTCCAGCGCACCGACGAGAGAGGCGCGCGACTCCCAGTATACCAGTGGACCCAGATGTGTTGAAGAGGGAGTCCTACTACAAGTTTAATCAAGCATTCCTGGGCCCTGCCTTAGCGCTCCTTCATGGCTCTTGCCCGCGTGTCCCCCGCCAGATGAGAGACAGGGTGATACGGCGTAATATGGGCGACACTTTCCAATTAAC
Source organism: Wollemia nobilis (assembly GCA_028583015.1). NCBI lineage: Eukaryota > Viridiplantae > Streptophyta > Pinopsida > Araucariales > Araucariaceae > Wollemia > Wollemia nobilis. The sequence continues at coordinate 43,292,909 of JAQPPZ010016981.1, read as the reverse complement.
GCAGGGGTTCGTCATCAGAATTTTTGGGTTCACAGGCAAACCCTTCCTCTTGCCCTATTACGCCACAGAGTACCTGTTCGCCTTGGAGGTGTCGCGGTAGACAGATTACACTGACCAGAATTACGGCCAGGGGAGGAAATGGGGACACATTTTTGAGTTCCCGATCAGATGGGGAGAAATCGAGGTCAATTTCACCGGACAAAACGAATACCTCGCGGCAACGCTCCTGAGCTTCGGCTTAGTCGAGCTCCCCCAGCGATGGAGATATGATCCCCTGGACGTAGTGAAGGGGTTCACAGAGATGAAGAATTTCCACGCCTGTCCCCGCCTGGAGATCATGGGAGAGCGCAACAATCCATCGGGAGGAGACCTTGAATGGAACATAGAGGAGATGCGGTCTTTTCCGCCATGGCACGACTTCTATCAGGTGGAGGCGGAATATGACCCGGATAATAACGCAACCCATTCTAAGGAATCCAAAGCCTACAAAAGAATGCTGCCCAAATTGCAGAAGATGGGATGGAAGCCGGAGAAGATTGCTGAATGGTGGGTCATGAGGGCCCTTACAAAGAAGGAGACGTCCGAGAAAGTCCTTGCTGGCGACCATCAGTTCTCCGCGCTTTACGATAAGCACCATGCCACGTGGCGGCCTATCATATTCAGGGACCTCGTGCCTCGAGGCACCCAAGACCTACAAAAGGCACAGGCCCCACCCAAGCAGCCACTTACACTGGGCGGAGGATCTAGCAGTGGGGCAAAGAAGAGTCAAGCGGCCGAGCACAAGGCACAACAACCCTCTGAAAAGCAAGGATCATCGAAACGGCCGGCTGAAGCGGTGCAGGCAACTCCGACGCCTCCGAAGAAAAAGATAAAAGTTACGATAAAATCGCCCAAGGCTCCTTCGGAGAAGGCTGCAGGCCCGATCCCTAGTACACCCATCCTGTCCAGAAAAAGGAGGCCGCGCCCCAGAAGAAAAGGGAGGCTGCACAACCAAAGGAAAAGAAAGCTGTGCCAAGGAAAGAGGTTGTGCAACAGGCAGAGGTTGCACCACAGAAGAAGGTTGCTCCCACAGTCCCCCTCAAGGAAGTTATCACTGTAGAAGAAGACACCCCACCGGAGGAGGATGCGTGGGTGACTCAAATATTCAACACGCCAGCTCGAGCCGAGCACGCAGGTACGCATTCTCTTTTCCTCCCTCAATCTTCTGAACCATTGCCCGCGGCACCATCCACCACCACTGCTGAGCCCATCCTCACTGCCGTTCCTTTAGGCAGCGAACCGGCGTCCGCCATCCCCCTTGCAATATCTCACCCTGTTCTTGAAGAAGCCCAGCCTTCCACCGCCACCCAGCACGACCAGCAGGCTTTCGGCCTATTTTCCTCAGACCCCAATGCATTTGAAGCCCTCGCCCACATTCAACCAGGTGTTGCTCCCACAGGCCCATCCTCTTCAACCGAGGCACTAGTTGAAAATCCGTCCTCGAGTTTTGATAACCCTCCTAATCCTCCCGCCTCTGTCCAAACTGTGTCATCCCCAAAGGCGACTGAGTTCCCAAGCTCCGCTTCCCCTCATCTGTTTGCAGGAGAACAAATGCCTCAGCAAGATCTGTCTCTGATTAAGCCCATGTTTGGAGGCATGGAACTCATTGAGCAAGAACTGGAAATGGTGGAGGGCCACTCCAAAGCAGACAGCCTGGCTCAGGCTGAGCAGAGCTCCTTCAGATGGATCCAGAGCCTCAAGAAGAGAAAGGCCGAGGAGCCTGCCGGAGTGGAGAAGCGCGCCAGGTTTGACCTGGAAAACATGGTGTTGCACAAGGAAAAGAGAGTCCCTAAGGTCAAGAAGCCTCTGAAGGACATGACGCCCGAAGACTACACCTACCACCGTGTAGCCAAGGATCTGAACACAATCAGCGTGGAAAATGAAGTGGGGGCCATTCATCTGAGAGCAGACACGCTCTATGTGCATCATCACCAACTCAAGGAGCGCTTCTATGCCGTGGAGAACGAGAAGCTAAAGCTGCAAGAAGACATGGCAAAAATGCAAGCCCAGCTGGACGACTCCAAGAATGAATCTGAACAGCTGAGGCAGCAGATGGCAGCTTTGGAGAAACAAGTTGCTGATCAGAAAGAAGCTGCAGATCGCCGCACCAGGGAGGGTGAGGAGGCACAGGCCAGGATAGTTGAATTGGAGGCCCGACTTCAGGAAGCCCAACAGCAGCTGGAAGAAAGGGCAGCACAAGTGGAGGTTTTCTCCAGGGACCGAGTCAAGGAGATCCGCGCTGGCCTGTTGAAAAATTTCCGAACCCGCACCTCCAGGTCCCTTTCGGTTCTTATGTTTGTATGCGAAGTTAAGGAAGTGTCTGCCCAGGGTAAGCCTGTGGTAGAAGAGGCAGAACGCCATTCAGAGCGTTGGCTCACCTTGGCCATTCAGGTCGAGGCTTATGAGCGCAAAGACCTCGAAGTACCCCCCATGACTCAGATTGCCCGTGATTGGGCCACTGCAAGGGCAACCTTGCATTCTTACTTTGAAAAATTGGAAAAAATTCGGAGAGCCAGGAGATTGTTGGATGCACTTGAGCAAGAAAGAAGCATCTGCCTGGCGCCTTTCCAGACCCTTACGTCGCTTGGATTCCCCAGCTTCACGGACGATAATGGAAACTGCCTCCCTAGGGAAGAATTGAAGCTGGCCTGGGACGCCTTCAAGGAGGATACAACAGAGATTGATAACTGGGCGGACCCGATTCTGGAGGCACAAGTGACGCAGCTCATATCCAGGTTTTGCCAGATCAGTGCCTGCCTGATGGATTTGAGCCAGAGGGTCGACCAGACAGATATGCTCCAAATAGAGACCTTCAGGCGCCTGATAAAGGATATTCGCGATCTCGAGCCCTTCCAGGAGGAAGCTTGGACTCAGGTTCAGGCTACATATGAACGCATTCGCGATCGCCTTGCTTCCCCGGACACTAACCCAGAGCAAGAAGGAGAGGAAGAAGGCGAGGAGCAGTCTGAAGAGGAAACGGAGGAAGGAGAAGAAACAGAGGAGGAATCTGCTGATGACAGCGATGAAGCAGAGCAGCAGAAAGAAGAGCAGCAAGGAGAAGCAGAAACCGGGGGTGACTCCGGGCCCAAAGGATGAAGGCATGGGTCCTTGCATCGAGGCGAGCTCGATACCCCGCGAGCCGCCAGGAATGTTGCCACATTTTGCTAAGGGGTAAAATTTTGAAAAATTGAAAAAAACTGCTGCATTTTTAGGACCAGATCCTCTCCTTTCCTCCTTTCCAAGCTATCAGTCCAGGCGATCCTCGGGATTGCATTTTTCAGGTGTCGGTAGGTTCAAGTTTTCAGTTTTCAGCAAACTCCGACGAAGTCTGGGAAAAGGCCCAAAAAATTCTAAGGCATGGGCACTCCCGGGTCGCACTCTTTTTGAGCGATTTCGGGAGTCGCTCCACTTCTGCGGCGATTCCCAGCTTCGCCCCGTTCCCAGGCGACTCCCGTCATCATTCAGTGGCGGCGAGCGGTAGCAAAAAAAGCAAAAAATTTCTAAGGCATGGCTCTCCCGCGAGTCGCTCCATTCTGGAGCGATTCCCGTCCTCGCCGCACTCCCCCAGCGACCGCCGTCATCGCTCCGCTCTTCAGCGACCGCCGGCAGGTTCAAAAAACAAAAAAAATGGCTAAGGCATGGACCCCGCCCGAGTTCGCTCCTGCTCTCCGGCGATCCCCGTCCTCGCTCAGCCTAGCAGCGATTCCCGACATCGCTTCATTTTCCGTGCGACCCTCAGCCTCGCCTCAAGTCTCAGCGATCGCCAACGCGTCGAAGTTCGCTCCATCTGCCGAGCGACTCCCGACGTCGCATCATTTTCTGGCGAACTGCGGCGGCAAAGGGGTGAAAAAATTTCTAAGTTGAAGAAGCCCGAGTTCGCTCCATCCCGGAGCGACTCCCGTCGTCGCCCCACCAGCTCGGCGACTCCCAGGTTCGCCTCCCCTTCCTGCGATCGCCGGCCGATTGGAAGATGAAATTTGTCTAAGGCAGGGAGCCTGCGTCGGAGTTCGCTCCACCCAGCAACGACTCCCGGGATCGCTCCTCTTTTGGTGCGACTCCCGGGTTCGCTCCATCCAGGAGCGACTCCCGTCGTCGCTCGTGCAGCCTAGCGAACCTCGGCGTGTTTTCCAAAGCGTCCCCCTCCCATCTTGGCTCCCCGAATTCGCTCAAACCCTGAGCGATTCTCAGCCTCGCTTCTTGTCGTCTGCGATTTCCAGCTCCAGCATAGGGTTTTGCGACCCTTAGCAGTTTTTTAAGCAGACAAGGAGGACAGAGGTAGGTGGCCTGTCAGACTGCATTAATGGAGCGCCAACTCAGTTTTCACCCCCAGGACATCTTGTCAGAGCCCTCAAACATAGAGCTCAACAACCAGATCTGTCCGGAACCGTACCAAACTCAGGAGAATCGTGTTGCAGGTACGCTCACGGCCAGCAAGGGTCAAATCTCAGCAGCTGTCGCAGTTTTGGGATTCTGTGCTTCAATGTAATTTGGGGGGAAAATTCTGCTATAAATAGCAGTGGACTTTCATTGTAAAAGGGGGGAACATATTGCTAAAAGAGCTGCTGTAAACAAACACTTGCTTCAATACAAGGCATCCTTGGCTCTAACTCTTGTCTCTTTCTTTTATGCTGCCTTCTGCAAGTATTTCTGCTTCATGTTCATTTATTTTTCTGATTGCTGTAATTCTGCACTCTGGATTAGGGCATTGGACATTAAGTGAATCTGGAATTCTGGCTGAAGGATACATAGGAAGGAATCGCAGTGTTAGTTTCTGTTACATGCTTTGTTTTGATTGTTGTTGGTTTGGGTATTAGTTAGTGATTGTGCTGCTTGTTCTTCCCCACCACTATTGCAATGCCATTTACATTTCTTTCTGCATTTTTCAATCTCTTTCCAGTTCCCTTATCTCAAAACCCTCGAGTAGTGTAGTATAGGAGCCGGCCTTCTCCGGAGATTGGCACGGAAGGCATCCCTTCCTTCCGGCCTTTCAATCTGTTGGGCGGGTCTAGGGCGCAAAAGACCAAATCCTTTCCTAGTGGCAGATTCGTAACCAACAGTTACCAAATATATCTTAATAAGTATGGCCAATAGCATTATGATAGTTCTATGGTAATGTATAGCAAAATTAATGCTATTTTTTCCTTGAGTCATGGCAAATTATCAAATGATGGGATTTTTTTTGTAGTATGTATCAAACTTTCTTAGATGTTGTGGCCATTAATAGTCAGTGTCTTAAGAAAAAAGAATTACAAAGTAACCTGATTTTTTTTGTTTTCTATATCCACCTAAAGAACCTTTGCATGCTATTTTGAACTTCAAACGACCTTGTTTTATTGTTAGACGTGGCCATTAATAGTCAGTGTCTTAAGAAAAAAGAATTACAAAGTAACCTGATTTTTTTTGTTTTCTATATCCACCTAAAGAACCTTTGCATGCTATTTTGAACTTCAAACGACCTTGTTTTATTGTTAGACTATCTACAATAGATGTGCAAAAACGATCTTCTACATGCGAAAAGAATTAACTATATATTCCTATTTTCTTATTAATTTAATTTTCTAAATCTTGACAGGTTAATTCTTATCCAACTGTCAGAGGATTTATAGCCATTGGCACTGGAGGGGATGATTTTGTACAGGCGATGGTGGGTGCTGTTGAGTCAGTTCTTCAATACCCAATCCCTGAGGTGTGTACTTAGGTCAAATTTATTAGCTGTTTGTCAATGTTTCATGAAATATTTTTTGTAATGAAAGGTCTATTATTAATTGATCTGTATTCTTTCAAGTTATAACTTGCTTCAATATGAGGGCATATTTGTCTTTTTATTGTTTGTGGAAGTTTATCATTTGTCATTTTACTGCACCACCATATAGTTACTATAGTTCAATGGAAAACCAAGTCTTATAACTAAATTCTTCTTTATAGTTACTATAGTTTAAAAATAAATATAATTTATAATTTTAATACAATTGTAAATGTTTTTAGTTTTAGTTCTTAATTAGTTATCTTTTATATATGACTCTAAATTAAAAAAAAAAATTATGAATTTTTAAGCTGGTTATGTTGGATTGAAATGGGTCCCACTAGTACATCATCACCATTTTACCATGGGATTTCGACGAACCACATTGGTGTTATATTGCTTGGGAAAATCTGAACATGGAATTCCCATTGAGAGCCCACATCTTTAACCACTTGAGCTAATGCCATTTGATTAAACTGGTTAGTTATATGGGGTTGAAATCACATGGGCCTCACCAGTATTCTCTCTTTAAGTTCGTATACAACTCTTCCTCCTTTTGGGTTCGAGCCTTAGATCTCCTCTTTGAAGTACCTAAGTCTTTACCATTGGGTCCACTCAAGTTATACTATAATGGTTACATTTTTATATTTAGGTTATTTTAAATATATATAACTTTTATTTTATTTTTTAAAATAATTTTTTCAATATGACCAAAAAAGTGTGTTTTATATTTTTCCCCTTCTTAATAGTTAATTTTGTTTTGCTTAGAATTTAATTTTTCAGCTTTATTTAACCTTAAAGAATGAATACATTGTTGAAGAAGAGGAACTTAAACAAATAGTAGTTGAGCTTCAAAAGATGCTTCAAGAGTTCTATTTTCCTAGTTTTACATGAAAGGACGAGTTAGTTTGGAATATATTAAAAGATGGTGGATACTTGGTCAACATGAGGTTTTAGAGCAATCGGAATTTCGTACTCCCAATGATCTCCCTTGGAAGAATGTTTGGTCACTTAAGGCCCTTCCTAAGGCCTCAACATTCCTTTCTTTAGCAGTCCAAAGCAATATTCTTACAGGAGATAGTCTACAAAGAAGAAGATATCATGGATCTTTCAGGTGTGCCTTGTGTGAGAAGAATCTAGAAACATCAGACCATTCAGGTGTGCCTTGTGTGAGAAGAATCTAGAAACATCAGACCATTTACTTCTTCATTGTCCCTTTGCTTACATCATTTGTAGTTATTTTCTCAAAAGCATACGAATTTATTGGGCAGCTACATCAAAATTGAAAGAGTTGATGAAATGTTGGATTAATTATTTCAAAGCTAAAGCATTATGTATTTTGTGGAGGATTGATCATGCCATTATTTGTTGGAATTTATGGCTTGAAAGAAATAATACATTTTTAAAAATAAATCTTAAAATCATGCCCATGTTTGGAACTGTATTATTGCCTCTCTTGTAGAATGTTTATAGATATGGTGCTCATTGTGGGAAGTCTCAAGTGCAGAAAAAGAGGTGTTAGCCTTTTGGTTAAAGGATTTGAATATACATGGAAGGGTCTTTGCGACAATGAAGTTTACACAAAGGATTTGCTTTGATCTATGGTAAAATGGAAATTTCTAGAAATTGGGTTTATCAAAATTAATTTTGATGGTGCTTTCAAAGGAAATCCACGAAAAGCTGGTGGAGGTGGTGTTTTACGAAATAATGAAGGCAAAATTCTCCTCAGTTGCCCAAAATCGTATAATATTTCAATTAACAACTTTGCACAGGTTTGAGCCGTTCTTAGAAGGATCTAAATTGCAATTGAAAAAGGATGGAAATATATTTCAATTGAGGGGGAGTCACAAATTAACATTAATGCTATCAACAAAAATGGATTGGAAAAAATAACATTATTGTTGATGCTCATCAACAATTCTCGAAGGCAATCTCTTGGAAATGTGAGCATATCTATTAGAAGGAAACTGGGTAGCAGGTAATCTAGCCAATCGTGGTGTTGACCTTTGTCTTGGTGAAATTCAAATTATAGAAGGCAGCTTTTTGAGTGGGATTTAATCTCTTAATGAAAATGATGTTGAGGAGTTGATTGCAAAAAAGGAAGATGAAGAATATATTTGATAGACAAGGAAATGAAGACTATCTTTGGTAAGAGGACAAGTCGGACATGGTTTATTTGACTTGACAACAAATATAATATTTTGGTATTTTGATAGGAGTGCCCCCCAATAAAAGCCACATATAATTTTTTCTATTTATAATAATAAAAAATAAAAAATAAAATATAAACAATGAATAAAAAGCTCTCTGAGCATCTCAAAAAACTTCCAAGTACTTATTTGACTATCTTTAAAAGAAATTTGAAAAGAATAGTAGAGGGATTATTTCTCTCTTACTATGCATGTAGTCATTTTATGCTCACCCTATCAATTTCTCCCTTTCTTTCAATATCAATCTTTATACACAGACAGTAAGAGTATCCATTATTAAGAAGGAAGATAATAGCCAATATTTACAACATAGTGCTGTACCAATCTTCTGCTGCGAGCGAGGGGGATTTCTGCTGCGTGCGAGGGGGATTTCTGCTGTGCGCGAGGGGGATTTTTGTTGCGCTTGGGAGGGGATTTCTGCTGCGAGCGTTGCGCGAGGGGGATTTCTGCTGCGCGCGAGGGGGATTTCTGCTGCGGTCGGGAGGGGATTTCTGCTGCGCGCGAGGGGGATTTCTGCTACGCGCGAGGGGGATTTCTGCTGCGCTTGGGAGGGGATTTCTGTTGCGTGCGAGGGGATTTCTGCTGCGAGCGAGGGGGATTTCTGCTGCGCTCGAGGGGGATTTCTGCTGCGCGCGAGGGGGATTTCTGCTGCGCTCGGGAGGGGATTTCTGCTGCGAGCGAGGGGGATTTCTGCTGCGCTTGAGGGGGATTTCTGCTGCGCTCGGGAGGGGATTTCTGCTGCGCTCGAGGGGGATTTCTGCTACGCTCGAGAGGGGATTTCTTGGTGTTCGTGTGTGATGGGGATACTTGATGAAGGAGGAATGGAGGAAACACGGGCTTCTCCTCTTAAATCTATCCAACGCTTTCACACAGCAGTTTCATACCAGTGTATGTCTAAACAGATTAATTCTCTCCAGAAACAGCTAGACACGCAAGCTAGTATTATACTCTCCTTGCAAGACCAAGTGAAAGACGGCAGCCGCATTATCGCAGATCTCCAAATTAAACTTCAAGATCAGCAAGCTATCATTACTCAATTGCAGACTGCACATACCGAACAGCCTCCTCAGAATTCCGCGAATTTACACTCTGAAATCTTAAAAATTCGAGATGAACAGGCTGTTCTTCTTGCTAAGCAGGAACGTCTCAAAGAAGCATCAACTGCACAAAGCCAAAAATTAGCTGACCAACAATCTTGGGTTCAGGTTGTAGCCGGAAAGAAGAACCCCCCTCCCATAGTTGAGTTGGTTGTCTAAGCTAAATTTGAAGAAGAAAGAATCCGTAATGCGAAAGCGCTCAATCTTAGGGTTCGTGGGGTGCCCAAACCTATTGATCCGCTTCAAGCTGGAAATGCCTTCATTCACAACACTCTTGAGTTAACAAATGTTACTCTCGAGAGAGCATGGTTCTCTCCCGACTCCACATTGGTCATACGCTTCAAAAATGCGGAAGAGCGTATGAAGGCGTTGAGGGCCAAACGGAAATTATTTACTCTTCAGGACAAGATCTACCTTGATGAGGACCTTACGCGACTCCGGGTTGAAGAATTGAAGAAAGCTAGGGAACAAGTAGCCGCAGCCAGGAAAGCTAACAAATGGGCAGTTATTCGTAATTTGCGTGCAATGATTAGGGACTCTCCCCCACCTGGTTGGTCCAAACCCTTGCCTAACAAATGACTCCATCGACACGGAAGGGGGGTGGCAGATAAGCTAGCTATAGCTTGTTGGAACTGCAATGGTATGATGTGGTCTGCCCCAGGGTCCCTTCTTGATGTGATTGGTAGACATGACATCATTCTTATCTGTGAGACGCACGAGAGTCCCGAGCGGGCCCTTCCAATTATCTCTGGTTACTTTTGGTGGTCCAGTTGTCGGCAACTCACTCGACGCTCTGGAGGGGTTAGAGGATCAGGAGGTGTTGCTGCTCTTATCAAGGATAAGCTCCAGGGTTCGGTTTCCTTGGTTTCGGCTGACCCCCACTCCAGGTTTTTATGGATTAAAATCCTTCGTCACCCACCTCTTTGGGATATCTACATTGCCACTTGTTACTTTCCCCCCACCACGTCCAATTTTGTTATTCACACGGACGGGGACCCTTTCCAGGATCTCTATGAGGACATTACTAGATACTCGGCTTCAGGGGAGATACTTATGTTGGGAGATTTCAATGCTCGGACCGGACCTATGCGGGTTTCTCTTCATGACTTCACAACCGATGAGATGCAGACTCGGGAATTGGATCATGAGGACCTTGGTTTTGCTCGAATCTCCAATGACACACGGTGTTGCTTATGGTAAGCATCTTATTGAGTTGGGTGAATCCAACAGGCTAGTTCTTCTCAATGGTATATCTTGTTTTCCAGATTCTAGTGGGTTTACTTGCTTTCCTCATAGTGGTGGAGCCAATGTCGTCGACTATGCTATTTCCTCTACCACCCTCATTCCATTCATTTCCCGATTCAACGTCTTTGATCACCCTCCTCCCCTTACCGATCATTCAGTTCTTTCTCTTACGTTATCCATTGTTTCCCTTCCTGTTACTCCTCCCCCTCCTCCCTCCCCTTCAGTCCCTCGAGTCACTATAGACTTTGACCATTATTATTCCTTTACCTACATGGACCGGTTGCGTCATGTTCTCCCCAAGGTGTCTTCTCTTTCCGATGTTTCCGATCGTTCTGCTTGCTTGGTCTAAACTATTTGGAAGGCTGCTTTGGAATCATACCCCCACACTATTCGTCCTCCCCCTCGTCCTCGTCCCCCTAGTCATTGCCCCATGAACATTCGGTATGATGAGGAATGTAAGTCTGCCCACCGAAGGTTGAAATATGCCATTCGAAATCCTTCCCGGCCCCATACCATTTCTCACAAGAGACTATAGGATGCTTCTTCGAAAGAAGAAGCGTCTCTTCCTCTCTCGGCATCGACTTGATCTTATCCACTCCCTTCGGCAATCTCCTAAATCCTTCGGCGCCTAATCCTCCCCCGTGATCGGATTACTCATGGGATCGATCTTTCCTCTTGGACCATCCATGCCTCTTCCCTTTATACCATCCCAAATCAGCCTCGTATTTTTGTTCCCTCCCCCCCCTCTTCGTGCCACCTCTTTTCTATTGGTCTTGTTAGGCAGGCTATCTGGAAACTTTGTACAAGCAAAGCAGCAGATTTGGATGGGTTACAGGCGGAATTTTTGAAGCATGGTATTGACCCTCTTGTTGGGCCCCTTGCTGATCTCTTTAATCTTGCTTGTTTGTTACTGGGTTTCCTGAGTCCTGGACTCGGCATATCATTCACCCCATTCATAAGGCAGGTGATCCCCATGAACCCAATAACTACGGGACTATCATGATTGGGCATATCTTTGCCAAGCTCTATGCCACGACATTGGATGTGCTTCTCTCTCGGAGGTTGGAGGAGGGGGGTTTCAGGGCTCTTGGCCAAGCTGGTTTTCGGCAAGATCATCAGACCACAGATCACATTCTAGTCCTCGGAGCTATTATTGAGGAGGCGCGTTCCAGGTCCTCAAAGGTTTATTGTTGCTTTGTAGACTTCAAGAAAGCTTTCGACACGGTGCCTCGACATTTACTTCTTGAGAGGCTTCGATCAATTGGCATCTCTGGGCAACTTTTGACAGCGGTTACACGGTTATATGAGACTGTGAAAGGTCAGTTTCGCTCCCCTCAAGGGCTTTCAACCAATATTCTTAGCACCATAGGAGTGAAACAGGGATTCCCCCTTTCGCCGACACTTTTTGGGATCTTTATTGACGAGCTTGAGACTTTTATCAGGGAGAACGCTCACCCAGAGGATGGTTGCCTTCTTCACCATGTGTTGATTTCTATTCTCCTCTTTGCTAATGATGTTGTTCTTTTGGCCTCATCCCCTGAGGGGCTTCAGCATCATCTGGACACACTTGCCGCTTTTTGTGACTCGAGACGGTTGACAGTGAATCTTTCTAAGACCAAGGTTATGGTATTCAATACTACCAAAGAGGCTCTATCCCATCTCCACTTCCTTTTCCAGGGCCAGGAGGTCGAAATCACAACCTCTTATGTGTATTTGGGGGTTCTTTTCACTGGTCCCACTTTTGGTATGAAACTCGCCGCCCAGTTCCGGGTGTGTAAGGGGTATGCAGCTTTGTCTTTGCTAGAGAGGAATTGCTTCAAACCACATTTTCAGGATATACTTGTGAAGATGAGGATCTTTGACGCTTTGGTCAAGCCAACTATTACTTATGGGTCAGTGGTTTGGGGCCATAGTCTTGGCCCGACTGAGTGGTCACGGGTTGAACGAGTGCAGACACTCTTTATTTGACGATTCATTCATTGCAAGGGAACAGTCCCTCGTTCTATTATTCTGGCAGAGTTTGGGGCTTCTCCTCTCCAGCTTGAGATTATCTTCCTGATTATCGGTTATCTTCACAGGATCCGTACTTTCGGAGATACCCTTGAGGGTTGCAGGCGGTACCCTTACCTTGCCCTTCGCTCCTCGATGGAACTCTCTCCGAGTTCTCGAGGAGGCCGGAGGAGCTGGTATTTTCAGGTTTCTACTCTCCTGGCCAGCATTCAGATACAGATAGACAGGCTGCCCCCTTATTCTTTGGGGGTTCTCCCCCCCTCTCGGCTTACTAAGGAGAAGATGCTCCACGAGATTCGGAAGGATGTTAGTCTCCAGTACACCAGATGCACATGGATCTCTCCTGTTGCCCCTCTTTCCCCCAAGTTTGTCTTTCTACCATGAGCACTTCTTACAGATATAGGAGGGTAGAATAGTTCCTTCACAATACCTTCAGCAACACACAATGCATAGTCTTCAGATCACTATTGGGCAACTCAGGGTGTGTTCTCACCAACTCCGGATTGGGTCAGATCACCATCTTCTTGGCATGCACTTCTCTCTGTTGGACTGCAGCCCTCCCCCCCTCTGCTCTCCCTTTTCTTTTCCCTTTCTCTTTGGCCTGTTTGTCGGGTTTGATCTTTTATTTTTCTTAGTTCTTTTCTTTGTTGGGCTTTTTAGCCTTGCTAGTTGGGATCATTATTGTACTTCTTATAGTCCCTTGGGTCTTATTTTGGCCCACCGCGGACATTAATAATATTTCATTTCATTTCTCTCTCTGCCCCCACCCCCCCCCTCCCCCCCCTTCATATCTATCTATCGATCTATATCAGTGTCGAAGAAAACTTTAAAAAATTGTGACTATCAAGTATATCAATTTTTTTCCAGCTTGCTGATTTGTTTGTCAATAGCCAAATTTTAAAAAACATTGCAAGTATTTGAAAAAGAAAGAAAAAAAAAAACCAAAAATTTTGGGTATTCTTTCCCGTTAAATTGTCAATCTGATTTTTTTCTAGGCCTTGTCGTTAAATTATTGATCGAGTTTTTTCCACTTTGATCTACATACACACAAAACAAATTACTGTATGATCGTGCTTTTTCCAGTTGTTGGTAGATTGTTCGTCAAACTATGACATATTGTAGATAGTTGTCGTATTAAATACATGCTGTGTGCTCAATGTATCAATTTTTACTTGTTCGTATTCCCATTGTATATTTTGTTTATATAAGTGGTAATGGAATTGTATTGCAGTGTGTTGTATTTCATTTCTACTTCGTCTATCACACAAAGGAATACCCAAATATGTTGTTGGAAATTTTTCAACTTTAAACCCTAAAATGTCCACAATAATCCATTGTAAATGTAGATCACTCTTAATGAAAAGGATTGTGGATTTTGTAGTATCAAGCAACTGTCCAACAACCTTCTCATAGCATGATAATATTGATTTAAAGTTCATGGTCTCATTGGCTGAGGGATGACCCAAAAGAAAAGTATAATAAAAAAATGGGAGATGAGATTCAGAAGGACCATTTGTTCCAACCTAAATACCTTTGATTTTTCCTTCCATTTTTGCCTCTGAGAAAGCTCTCCACAATCCTTTGCAAGAATAATAAATAAATAAGGAGATAGTGGGTCACCTTTGCAGAGTCCACGGGATGATTCAAAGTATTCAACAAGGGATCCATTAATCAAAATAGAATATTTTGGAGTGCTATAACATCTAATCCATTCACACCAACTTTGATCAAAACCAATTTTTTTGAGAATATCATGTAGAAAACTCTAGCAAACCCTATCATATGCTTTGTTCATATCTTATTTTATAAACATATTTGGATTTTTTAATTGAATGAAGAGAATGTATGGCCTCTTGTGCAATGATTACACCACCAAGAAATATTTTACCACGAACAAGACCACCTTGTTTCTTTGAGATATTTCTCTTCAATCTGTTTACCATAATTTTTGAAATGATTTTATACGTCATATTACAAAGTTTTATTAGATGAAAACTATCAAAATATTTTGTCTCGGCTTTCTTGGGAACCAATAAAGGTGGCATTGATCTCATTTACTGTAGCCTTCTTTTTTTTGGCCTTTTCAACTGCGACCAACATATCACTCTTCAACAAATCGCAAAAGTTTTGAACGAAAATTACAAGAAATCCATTGAGGCCAGGTGCTTGGGTGGGAAGAGAAAACTGCCTTCTATAGCTCCTCCATAAAGATCTTCCTCATCAAGCTTTCATTTTATCCCTATGTGATAATGGATGGAATATTTTCTAAAAGCTTACATTAAGCCTCATCCTACCCAACATTTGATAGAATATCTTTGAAATAATTAATTGCATCCTTCTTGATATCTTCTTCTTCCTCAATATTTCTTCCATCTGTAGTTGAAATATTTTTGATGCAACAAAAAAACATTTGTTTTGTTGTAGCATGGAAAAAGTTTAGTTTTTCTATCCCCTTCCTTAAGCCATCTCTCCCTAGATTTTTGGGATCAATATGACTCATTTTTCAATACATTATGATAATCATAAAGTAATTGTTTTTCTTGCACATAAGTATCCTGGACCATTCCATGATTTCTAAAATATCTTGTAAATTTTTGAGTTAGATTCAATTTCCTTCTTTGCTTTAAATATGTTACGAAAAGATTTGGCATTACAAATCTTCATTTATCCCTTCAGGCATTTCATCTATTCAAGAAACATATACATATATGATCCTTCAAACTTTGCTTCAACCTACTTGTAGTACCTCGACACTATCTTGGGGTTCACAAGTTTTGAAGGAGCATGAAGCAGGGAAATTAGACAACAAACACCTCACAAAATTTCCTAAAGTTTGTTCAAGTCTAGCAAAAGTACCGATTCACTCGCAAAAGAGGCCAATTGGCTCTAGGGAGCGATTTGCTAACAATATGGATGGATTGGGTCTAGCGAGTGATTCGCTCAAAAGTAGCTAGCGGTAGGCTTGCAAATGCAAGCAATTTGCTTGCCAAAGCAAGTGATTTGCTCGCTAATTGGAGCAAATCGCTTGACAGGTCACGAAGAGGTAAATTTGAAGGCATGGATCTTGAGGCGAATCATTTGAAATCAACATTTTGGCATGTTGTGGCACACTAAGTCATTTTGGAAGCCCTCTAAGCTAGTTAGAGGCATAACTAGAGGCTTGCAACATTTGGTGGAGCATCATTTTGCTAAAGATACTCCCAAATATTTACTTGTCAATGAGGGGTATCTCGTGTTCTTTTTGACTGCCTTGTTCAATTCTTTTGTTGCTTTTTCTTTGTTCGCTTGCGCCCTATTCATGACCCCTATAGGTCCTCCACTCTTGGGTCCTTGTTTTGTGGTGCCACAACATTTGGTTGGGAGGGCATCCTCCTTGCTTCCCTTATTGAGTTGATAACGTGGAGTCTTGAACTGGTGTTTGCAAAGACGTCTAGCCTTTCTTCAAGACTATGGTTCCTGGAATTTGGCATTTGCATTGGATTGTGGGGGTTGAGGGGAAGATATGGTTCTTGGTGGATGTTCGGTAGCCCTCCTCTTAATGCATGGAATTGCATCTTGTTGTTGGTTCATCCATAAGGCCTGCTCCTCAAAAGGGTAGAATTCTCCCTCCTTGAACGTTGTGAAATTGACCTATACAATGTTATTAGCGTTTGAAGTCACCTACATTTGAGGTACACCTACGACTTCTTGATTCGTCCATTGCTAGTGGTCGACTTGTTGACTTGCCATCAATGGATTAGCCGCAACGGGTGTGTTTGTTGTTGCTTGGACAGCCATCACAGCCTATTGGGCTTGACATTGCTGATTGTAAATCATGTTTTGTGCATGATGTATTGCAACAACACACTCAATTGGGTCATGCGCAATATTATAGGTGAAGCACGCCAGGGATTGATATCAGGACTAGTGTTTACCATGTTAATTTGTGATTGATTTACGATTGATTCACTAGCTCATTGAGGCACTTGGTCCTTGGTCAGATACAAAGTCCTTTGTTGCCATCCTCCAGTTTGCCTTTGTTTGATTTTAATTTTGTTGCTTAAGTCCCTAACCATAACTTTTAATTTATTCATGTCCTCCATTATATGTGGTACATCTCCATCCTGTGGTTGGCTCTGAAATTGGTAAGTAGGGTTGGGTGTAGGTGTGGGCAATGCCAAAGCTTGATTTGGGTAAACAATGGAACTTGGTGTGGATTGGCTTGCGTATGTGATAGTATATAGGGTGTTTGGTTGAGTTGGCATCCAAGTGTAAGAGGTAAATGATGCAACTTGAGCAGGTGGAATGATGGTCTAAGGTTGTTGGTAAGCTTGGGCTTGAGGCTGTTGATATGTCTGTAAATATGGAGAAATGGGAATAGGGGCTAGCTGATGAGGTGACAAGTACTGAGCCTAGGTAGAAGCACTTAGGGTTGGATGTGTTACATGAGTTAAGGGTGAGTTGGTGGTAACTTATCAACTTGGATAAAATCTCCTTTGCGTGGGTGACTTCTCCAAATGCTATGACGAAAGTGATTGGATTTACATAGCCAAGTTCGAATGCAAGGCCCTCACATAATAAACTGCAGCTCCATCTAATGGTCTAACATTGAGCAATATCAGCTGAACGGTGCAGAGGAACCTTGTATTGAAGTCATGATTGTTCTCATTTGGATACCTCACCATGTTGTTCAGCTGAAGGAAGACTGAATATCTATTGGATGTACCGCCAAAATGCTTAATGAATGGTTTTGTGATCAAGGCCCAATTCACTATTGGCCTGTTGGGAAGGCATCAATACCATGTAGCAACTTTGTCTCTTAGTGATCCAACCAGAAGTCTGACCATCACATCTTCACGAATCTAGTTTATTGACTTCAAGGTTGATAGATTGTTCAAGTGTTCAATTGTTGTTCGACTATCATTCCTTGAAAAGGAGGGGAGGGACTTAAGGGTTGTAATTAGAATGTGCAAATATACTGGTAGATTAAAGGGTCCTTGAAAATTCCAGTTAGGGAGATATTGTAGAGATCTCACCTGCATCGGGTAGAGTTGTTGCCCTTGGCTGTACTGTATGAGTTCATTTTGACCATAACGTTCTATTGCTTGCTCATAGGTTGCTTGTTATGCTGGCTGTCCTGGCTATCCTCCATACATCTGCAATGGAAGTGAAATTTGAAAATTCTTCTCTAATAGGGCTCAAATCTTGGAGTTGTTGCTAAGGGTATTGAGTAAATTGTTGTGGCACATTCTGTGTGAATTGTTGCAGTTGGTTTTGAACACCATGTTGTGGTTGGTACTATTGGAGAGGAGCAATTTGTAGGGGCTGGACCATTTGTATATGTGGATTTTGAGCAACATTAGGGTTCTGAAATGTCTGTTGAAGTTGCATCAATAAATTTTGTTGTATGTTTTGATCCATCTGTTGTTGTAGATTCAATACAACTTGTTGCTGCATATTCTGAGGGGCTTGTGATAGCAAGCTTTTGGTCGTCGATTGTTGTAGGTTTCGTGCAACTTGTTGCGATAGATTTTGTGCAATCTGTTGCTATGGGTTCTGCATACCTTGTGGATATTGCGTGGTAGCTGCTTGTTGCAAGTGTGGGGTCATGTGTTCTTGAGAACTCTAAGGCAAGTGTTCTATCTGCCCTTGGAGGCTTATTGATTCTATCCAACCGGTGTTTGTCGACTTTGTAACAACTAAGGGCTTTGAGATTGTTGTAACACTTGTTGCCTGATTTGCTGCCCATGGTGTTGGGATTGAAGATTTTGGGGACCGGGCTGCTGATTGGGTGTAACCTGTAGCTCTTGTGTCACTTGTTGAGACATTGGGGTTTGCTGACCTGTGGTACTACTTGGTGTTGTTGCCCACTTATGGTAGGCTTGCTTAAAATGCTGGGAGGAAGACCGAGTTGGGGGGTTTTAATTGCCTTTGTATCTGGTGGTGAGTTTTGTGATCCACTTGTTTGTCCCATCTAAGGTTAAGATTGCACTTGTTTTTTTCTTCAAATCTGAACTAAATTCCTAGACTTGTGCTTCTTATGAGGGGTAATTTGAGTCTTGTACCCAAATGGCCATACTTATCTTCTTCAAATTCTTCTTCTAGTAAGTGAGTAGTTTGATAAGGTCGTCCCCTTTCCTCGTTAAATGTGATTTGGAACTTGTATTCATAAACAGGAGAGAACCTCAAAATTTGCACCAAAAAATAACAAGCAGGGTGTTTGATAGGATAGGTTCACGCTCCGCAAACAAGGTGCTATGAAAATGGGGCGCTCCTCGAGTAGGGCGCTCAAAGAGTGGGTGGCTCCAAGACTGGGGCACTCTAGGTGCATGTCGATCCAGGAGCAAGGTGCTTGGAGAGTGAGGCACTCTAGGAGCAGGGTGCTTGGGGAGCGAGGCACTTTGGGAGTGGGTTGCTTGAGAAGCGAGGCACTTAGGGAGCAATGTGCTTGGGGAGTGGGGTGCTCAGGGAGCGTGTTCTTGGGGAGTTGCTCGAAGAGTGAGGCATTCGAGGAGTGAGGCACTCAGAGAGCATTTGGCATTTGAGGAGTGGGGTGCTCAGAGAGCATATGGCATTCCTTCCTAGAAAGGGAGATTTCACAAATCAAGTTAGGCAAGATTCTGGATAAAAAACAGAGTTGCCATTTGCATGAAAAATTACAAAGCGTGCGATTTGAAACAAAAACTTATAAATTTTAATGCAAAATATTTGTGGGTTTTATGCATGTAACACACAATGCATTTTCATAGATTTGAAAGGATATGAAATATATTTGTGCAAATTTGCAAAATTATGCGCCAGTGGGGTACGATCAATTTTGTATTGAAATTGTACTTGTGGGTCCCACCCAACATGCCAAAATTGTTAAAGTCATGCACGATGGGTGTTTCTTTGTGGGGCGGATCAAATTCATCCCAATAGGTGTGCTAGAACTATTGACCTCATGCATGGTGGGTGTTTCTCTATGCGATGAATTGAATTTGTTCCATCGGGCGTGCTAGAATTGTTGAACTCAGAAATTGGTAAGTGAGATTTGTGCTCGTGACCACAATTCAACAAATGGATGGTGAGGTTTCTACTCTCCCCAACCTCCAAATCTTAGGCCGGTTCCCTTTTATCTTCTATCTAATGCTGAAAATAAATAAAGAAACTAATCTAAAACATGCAAAAAATGAATAAGCAACGATCTAGAAATGCATAAAACAAATCTAATCTACTTTTGTTTGAGGAGTTAAGGGTGCGAGAGAAAGAAAACGGAAAATTTGGCCGAAGCCGTAACAAGGTTTAAGTTTTGGTGCAAATGGCTTCTTCAGTAGAGATTTAATAATTGCAACGTGTAAGAATTTCCGAATAACCTGCAATATCAAACAAAAAGGACTAATAGGGGGAAAGAAGGGCAAAACCACTGATTCGACACATTCATAAACAAAAGCTCAGAGACAGGATTGGATTGGAATGCCATGCACAACTCTTTATTGATTTTACAATTTCAGCTGTTTACAATCTTACTTTAAAGAGTAACCCGAGTATTTCTTCAAAGGCCAAAAAGACGATTACAATGAGCATTTAACTCTTATATATACTGGAACCTGTAGCCACAAAATGGACTACATACAGTGTACCTCGGTGATAATTATGGGATGATTACATTATCCTTATCCTATAGCTAAAAATAGACACGGAGCGAGGTAGTCTAGCAACAAGTCGCTCAAGCGAGCTGGTGCTTTGAGGAATGGAAAATGCTTGAAGTGAAGCACCTAAGAAGTCTTGACCTAGTCCCTTCACATATTTCACACCGTTTGCATGATCGAACGTGTTTTGAAAGTGATGATAGTTGTCAACTATTATGAGACCTAAATAGAATGGACCCATACCAAATGGTCCAATTGGCAAATCAGCTCAGTCCAGCCATGAAGTTTGCCCATATAGCAGTTGAGGATGAAACAATCCGAAGGAAGAACAAAGAGCTCAAAGCAGAAGTGGCACAATTGAAGAAGCAAAGAGACCAACTTCAGCAAGAGAACAAGGCTCTGAGAGATGTTTCAGAAAAGGACCAGCTAGAGAAGTAGGTCAAGGATCTATAAATCCCGACTTGTTGAGGCTGAAAAGAATCAACAAGTACTAAAAGACCTCAAAGAACAAATCTTGTAGGGGAAAAGTAAGATGGAATAGCTCCATGAGGCCCTAAAAGAAAGGGATGAATAGATTGCAGGGTTGATAGCCTTAAGACAAATGAAATCAATTGTAGATACCAAGGCAACTCAAGATATACGAGTCATGTCCCTCTATGAAAAAATCATGGGAGAGGGAAGAACGCCTATGAGTACTTCTGGTTGGCCTCCTTTGCAGTAGAGAGCCTAGAAAAGGTAGCAGGAACAATTGAGCAAGTGGAAGAATAACTATCTGCAAGGAGTGAATACAAGGAGGTCCTTAAACTCCTCTCACCCATGACAACGTTGCAGGCACAACAACTCAGGGTGGACTGAAAGGACGTAGTCAAAAAGTTAAGGAAGATCCCGAATGTTTAAACATGCAAAGATAATTTGGCATTGCTAAAGACCCAAGTGTAGGAAATGAACAAAGAGATTCAGGGATTAGTTGTTGCTGGAATGCCTGATATTTGTAATCCACAAATGCATATCCTAGATGATGATGTCATTAATGCTATGTTCGAAGAAGAGAAGAGCCAAGCCATTGAGGGGGATGCAGTCAAAATTTGCTGGAGCCAATATATGCCAAGTTGTAAGAGCTAATTGTAAAACAAGAGGAATTGTTAGAAAACCGATTTAAAGATATGATAGGGGAAGTAGAGGACCTCACCTCAGTCCGGTTGCCAAGCCACAAAGAGTGGCAGGAATTGTTGGGATTGCTGCCTCAAAGAACTAGATAAAGAGAACAACAATTTTGACAATTTTATTGTGGAGGTCCCAATTTTGTAGACTCCATGCCCAAGGATAGAGGTAGGATTTGGGATCTCATGGCAATTGAGCTTAACGACCCATGAAGTCACTAGAAATGTAGTACCTCCGCACTACCTTGGGATTCACAAATTTTGAAGGAGCATGAAGCAGGAAATTAAACAACAAACGCCTCACAAAATATCCCAAAATTTGTCTAACTCCAGCACAAGTACTGATTCACTTGCCAAAGAGGCCGATTGGCTCCAAGGAGTGATTCACTCAAAAACAACTAGCGATTCACTTGCAAAAGCGAGCAATTCACTCGCTAACTAGAGCAAACCGTTCGACAGGCCACAAGCAATTAAATTTGAAGGCATGGATCTCGAGGTGAATATTTTGAGAGCAACATTTTGGCATGTAGTGGTGCACTAAGTCTATTGGGAAGCCTTCTAAGCCTGTTAGAGGTATAATTAAATGCATGTAATATCTGGTGGAGTACCATTTTGCTAAAGATGCTCCCATGTCTTTACTTTTACTAGGAGTAATTATTTCTCACCCTAAGTAACTCAGGGTTAAATTGTTACTATAAATAGGAGCTTAGGGTACCATTGTATTCATCTTTTGGCCATGAGAATTCAAAACTATACTTTGTGAAATCCACATTGTTGTTTGACGTCATGAGATTGTAAGAAATTGACAAGTCCTTATGCATTCCATCAGTGGCACCACTCTCCTAGTTTGCTGAGTGCACGACGATTGTGGCATAGGCCTTTTAGCCGATCTTGTCATTTGCTTATCAATTTCAGATTAATGAATGGGCGGACATTGATGTTATTCGGCTTCTTAGGTGTTGATTGATTACACACTTTCTCACTACGGTTTAAACCTGTATTTGTTTTGAATCAGTCGCACCCTTAAACTTTCATTCATTTTTATTTCCATACTTTACTTTTCCACTCTTTATTTTCCGCACTTTACTTTTATTGCAAGTTAGTGTAGGTTAGCTTAGGAGTATTCTGTGAGGATAGTGGGGAGCTGGCCTAAATCCAGAGGTTGGGAGAAGCCATTGACAATCCCTTTCAATTTTGTTGAAACTAGAATTTGGGTACAAATCTTAATTAAAGAAGTTAGGGCATTATCTCGGTTCAACACTACCATAACATAACAATTTGGAAGAAAATAGGATCTTGGAGGCGCACAGACTAAAGTTGAAGTGGCTTTGGTGACAATTATTGAATAAATCACATCTTAAGAGAATGGGTTTGTGATTTGATCCTGCTCACAATGAAATGTTTGAAGAGATTATAAACCCTATTTGTAACTGTATATTACAGAACAACATCTATCCAATATTTTTGCTATATGAGTTTGCCCAATGCGTTTATTATCCCATGTATATTGAGATCTTGAAGGAATAGCATTCCAAAACCCTTTTGAATTGACAAATGAAGCATCCTAAATCAAGCATCCTACATTGATTTAGACCATCCAAGAGTAACACCTTCCTTTTCCAAAGGAGATAGAACCATGTTGAAGTCTACACAAGAATCCATATATCACAATTATGAATCATGATTGTATTTGCCAAAATTTGTTGAGGTATTTTCAACACCTTTCACAAGGAGCAATTGGAGAATATACATTTACAACCCAAATTTGTTATTTTCTTCTTTTGTGCAAAACAGATCAACAACCCAATTACAACTTGAGTGGGCCTAACGGTGAAAACTTTGGAACCCCAAATAGGAGGTCCAAAGTTCGAGTCCAACAGGGGTAGTGTTGTATTCCATGCTTCAGCAACCTAAGGCTGGTTGGATAAACACATATTGGGTAAATACGTCATCCCATATGGCTTATGGCCTTATGGATGGTAAAATTTACTTTACTTTGGAAGCGCCTATAGAAGAAATTGCTAGACAATCCCCCATCTTCCAAATCTTTTTGAATGTATCCTTACATTCCTCACTACTTAATTTTGTTTCTTCTTTTAAAACAAACTCAGGACTATAACAACCTGTTAATTCCTTAATATCTCATTTTTTAGGAGTCTTATTCATACCCTTAATATTCCATGATACCAGTTTTATAGTCACTTTTATGTTTGTTAGTGGGCTTAAACCCACTTCTTGTTAACACCTGCAATATTTGTTTTTGGTTTCCCAAATCAATGCCTCTCTAAGTTTCCGTTTTTCTTTGTTCTTGCTTTGAGGGTCTTCCTCTCCATTTTCAATTCCCATCAACGCTTTCATCTTCATCAATCTCTTCTATTTTTCCACCCTGTTCATTATGAGACTTTTCTAAAGGTTTATGCTACCTTGGAGAATCTAAATTGCAAGGAATAGTCTGACAAACTCTTTTTTCTTTATGTTACCCTGAAAACTCTAAAGTGCAAGAAGAAGAAGAGGTATTTAAGTGGAACGAAATTCCAACATAGGAATATGCTCCATAGTAAGTACTTTCTTATGCTTCTCTAAAAACCCTATATGTTGCCCAAAAAGCCTAAAGTGCATAGATGATCCTCCATAATAGTTTTTTTCTTATGCTGCCCTGGAAACCTTAAATTTCTATGGATATCCTTCATACTCATTTCTTTATTATGCTGCTTTTGATATGCTCTACACTATTTTCATATTTATTGCAAGGAGAGGATGTTATACTTAAATTTCTATGGATATCCTTCATACTCATTTCTTTATTATGCTGCTTTTGATATGCTCTACACTATTTTCATATTTATTGCAAGGAGAGGATGTTATACTACTTGAGTAAAATGTAGATGATTTACCTAGTTTAATCTTGACCTCTTTCGTATCCTTTGCTTTAAAATTTGCCTCCCCATCTTCCTTTGCACCTTTAATTTCTTATGAATTTGAACTTGCGCTTTGTACTTCCTCATCCCTTGTGTCCTTTGTTTCTTCTAATGGTTCATCCGAGTATATCGTAATGGCCTTTGCCATTTGATGATGCACAAGGGCTCTCTTTGCCACTTTCTTGGGAGTGGAAAATCCTTGATCTGACAAGATTCTACTATGATATGATCTCCTTGCTTGATATTGAAGTTTGTCTCATGTCCAAATTTTTTTTCTCTTTCTCCATCATTTTCACTTTGCAATCTCTTGCCATGTGTCTAGTCTCATAACATTTGAGACATCAGAATGCAATGTTCCCATGATCCACTTGTTGATTCCATTCTCTTAATTCAGATCTAATCCTAGTGGATTGTGGCAAGGGTTTTGAAATATCCATGGCAACACATATCTGGGTACATATAACATCCCTTTGCTCCTTGGCAATTGGTCCTTTCTGGATGAACTCTCCTAGAGTATTGCCAATATTCTTCAAAACCTCCTTATTGATAAGCTGATATGGAAATCCAAAAAGCCTAACCCACATCGAAGGCCTTTTTATAGTTTATTGTCTCCATAGAAAAATTCTCACTTGCTGGTTTTAAATATAATGCATCTCTCCCTCTAAACCATGGGTCACCATGTTCGATTTCACAACAGTTTCCAAAAACAAATGGAATCAAATATCACCCAATATTGTTTTAACAAAGGAATACATAACAAAAAAATAGAACACAAAATATGATGGGGTGTCTATTGACACCAAATGATCTCACTATAAGGAAATGAAATTACACTCCAACCAATAGCAAAAAAGGTTAGTATGAAGGGGTATTTATAGCCAACTACATGATGTGTTTAGGTCAAGGTTGTGAGACTGACCCTAAGGAATAAAAAAATTACAAAAGCACCATTTTCAAGGTTTACATGGGCCCAAAGGGCAAATATAACAAATACAAGTAGTTGGCCATGGCCTCAAGAGAAGCTTAACCACCACATATTCCAACATCCCCCCTTAAGCTGAATGGGGGACATGAAGAGAGACCCTTACTTTGCATCCCCCCTTAAGGGACACTCTCCAACTCCAAGAAGCTCCTGCATGCACACAAAAGTGACCTCAGGCATGACCTTGGTCAAGATTTTTGCTGCCAACTCTGATGAAGGCACAAACATTGGATCTAGCATCCCACGAGCATGAAGCCATCTCACAAGGTGCATCCAAATATCTATGTGGTTTGTCTATGGAACACTGGATTGTGAACAAGTTGGATAGTGCTCTGGTTATCACATTGAAGGGTGACTAGAAAGCTTTGAGGAATGCCAATCTCCAAAATCATTAGCATCCACTCGAAATGCTTAGCTGCATCATTGGCAATGCAATATTCAGCCTTAATGGAAGATTGAGAAATAATGGATTGGCGTCTGGAACACAACGAAACTATGTTGGATCCCAAATATAGCACACATCCTGTGGTGGACTGCTGCTCATCCAAGTCACTTGCCCAATCAACATTCTAAAAACCTGGCAAAATCGGAGGGGAGCCAATGGAGTAGTAAAAACCCATTTGATAGGTCCCTCTGATGCATCTGTGATTCTTCTTAGCTGTTGTCCAATGACTCTCCTAAGGTGCCTACATGTATCTGGAACAATAACTATCAATACAAACTATATCCGATCTAGCGTAAGAGAAGTCCTTCCACAAGAGATTGATATAGTGTGGCATCAACTAAAGGTGTGGTACAATCAGCCCCAAGTTTTAGGCTTGAGGCAAAAGGAGTTTGAACGGGCTTACACTTCATCTTGAAATGTTGAAGAAGATCCAAAACATACTTGGGCTGAGAAGTGGTGATGCCAGAGTTTTTTTGATCAATCTGAATCCCCAGAATATAATGCAAAAGCTCCAAATTTGTCATCTCAAAGGTGGAACGAAGCCATGACTTCATATCCTGTATCAGAGTAGAGGAGCCGCTAGTGATGAGAATATTGTCAACATACAACACAATCATCGATCCCCATCCTAATGTCTGATGAAAACATCTTGTTCAACCTCATATCGCTAAAACCCACAACTGAGGAAAAAGGAACGGATCTTCTTATACTATCCACGGGGAGCTTGCTTAAGTCCATACAAAGACCTAGTTAGACGACAAACCAATGGAGTGAGTTCTCAAGCTTGAAAATCGGGTGGCTGCTACATGTAGATGCCCTCCTAAAGCTTCCCATGTAGAAAGGCACTCTTCACATCCATTTGATGTACCATCCATCTATAGGAGGCAACAATGGAGAGAATCATCCTAACCGAGTCCATCCTAGCCACTAGTGCAAAAGTCTCAAAATAGTCCACTCCCTCTTGTTGAGAGAATCCCTTGGCAACAAGGTGTGCCTTGTTCTTCTCTATGTGACCATACGATGTATATTTGCTCTTGTAGACCCATTTGAAGCCAAGAATATTCTTCCCTTCTGGAAGAGGGACCAACTCCCATGTCCAGTTCTTCATCAATGTCTCATACTCTGCCAACATAGGATTTTCCCATTCTGGCTTGCCCTTAGCATGAGAATATGTGAGAGGATCCTAAGAATGAGCTACCTTCGAAAGCAATGCTTGTGAAGGAGCCTTCTGATGTTGCTCAAGAGACAGAATAGGTTGAGCATCCTTCAGAAGCGTCTTAACCCACTTGGGTGTTGGACGAACCGAAGAATCATGTGTATCCTATAGTAACATGAGAAGCTAAAACTGAAGAATCCAACTCATCACCACTCACCTCATCATGCAAGATTGAAGCATTCTGAACTGATGTGTCCTGCTCATCCTGCCCTACTCTTGGAGAAGAGAAAGCTACCTATGGTGTTGCCCGTGAAGGGGTCAATTTGGTAGGTAAAGAACAACCACTTGACAAAGACAATGACGAAGAAGAGGTAGCTCTATTAGGAATAGAGCCAATGAAAATCTTAGAAGAACTTGCTAAATCTGGAATAGGCAGAGGGTCAAAAGACTCAGTAGCCAAAAGCTCAGGTGATGGGGTGGAAGGAGTACCTAGATGAACCTCATCAAAGATGACATCCCTTCGAATCAAAACCTCATGTCTATGAGGATCATAAAGATGGTATGCCTTGAGGTATCAGAATACCCACTTATGACTCTTTTGTGCCTCCTTTCGAAGATCCTTGGGTATGTGAGCCCATGCTAAAGACCCAAAGATATGGAATAGGGACACATCAGGCTTATCCCCTATCAATCTCTCAAGAGGTGTCATGCCTTGGACTGCCCTGGTGGGAACTTTGTTGATGATATATGCCGCACAAGTGATAACCTCACCCCATAACGTATGCTCCATCCCCTTGGCATGAATCATACATTGTGCCATCCCCATGATTACCTTGTTTCTTCTTTTAGCCACACCATTTTGTTTGAGAGTATAGTGAACAATCCTTTGATATGCAATCCCATGAGAAGCCAAAAAATCATGAAAAGTATAGCTAACATATTCATCACCCCATCTGTCCTTATACATTTGATTCTCCTATCCAGCTGATTTTCAACAAAGTCCTTGAAGGTCTTAAACCTCTCAAAGACCTCATCCTTAGTGCGAATGGTGTACAACCACACATATCTAGAGAAATCATCAATAAAAAGAAGGAAGTACCTATTTCTTGAGAGAGATGGTGTACCCATAGGTCCACAAATGTCAATATGTATGCTCTCCAAGGGATGAGATGCTTGCCTTGTAACCCCTTTCGGAAAGGTCTCCCTATGATGCTTTCCCAAAATACACCTCTCACTTGCA
Organism: Wollemia nobilis; assembly: GCA_028583015.1. Taxonomy (NCBI): domain Eukaryota; kingdom Viridiplantae; phylum Streptophyta; class Pinopsida; order Araucariales; family Araucariaceae; genus Wollemia; species Wollemia nobilis. The sequence continues at coordinate 43,265,054 of JAQPPZ010016981.1, read as the reverse complement.
CCACTTGGAGGGGATATGTGTGGAAGCCCAATAGCCATTTGATGCTAACTCATGTATCTCAAAGAACCATAGCTGAGATGCCCAAGCGTATGATGCCACTTTTGACTCTTATTATCAGCATGAGCAACCATAGCAACAAAGTTTTGTTCCTAGAAAGGGGCAGAATAGGCAGTTCTTTCTCCCAACATGTATAGGTGGTCAGTCTCATTACAATAACTAGAAGTAATAGTTTTGAATCCGTTGTCGATATCCTTATCTATCAGGCCAAAACTCTACCTTCTTATTTGTATGAGTAATGCGATAAATAGACAAAAGGTTAGGGCCAACATTAGGAACATGAAGTACCTCATCAAATGAAAAAGATCCAATATTGATGTCTCCACTCCCTGCAACTTGCAATGAAGAGTCATCTCCAATTACAACATGTTCTCCTGCATGTGTTTTGTTGTAGCCCATGAACCGCTACATGAGCCTATGAGGTTTCTTCATCAAAACTGTCTTCGTCTTGTGCATTAAAGAGAGCAACATCAGCACCACCCTTTCTTGTTGCTTCCTCAAGCTTCTTGATCTGAATCCTGCAAAATTCTACCTTGTGCTCTTCTTTTTTGCAAAACTCACAAGTAGGCTTCTTGGGCTTCTCATTTTGTTTTGGATTTTTTTCATTCCGAGCTTTAGCAATAGGTTCTTTTGGCTGAGCCTAATTAATAACAAAATTTCCCTTACACCTATTTGTCCTATCCTGATGATGCAAAAAACACCTCATCAATGGGTGGTGCAGGAGAATTGAAAAGTACACACAAAGCATTGAAGACAATGTTGAGTAGTTTAGTGTTCCTTTCCCTTTTCCAGTGCTTCCTGTCCTTCTCTTCTCTCCTTAGGCAGCCCTCTTGTAGTTCGGATGTCCTCTTGCAGTTTCTTGAATCGACTAATATACTCATCAACAGTATCAAACGAGTCCATGGATAAGGTTGCCAGCTCAGCCTCCAATCTACTGATTTGCGTGGAATCAATTCGATCACACAACCCTTGAAATTTCTCAAGATCTGTGGTGCTGTTAACATGTGTCATACATTGTCAACATGAAGACGAATGATACCATGGGCCTCATCCTTCTTGTCACTATACAACTGCTTCACTTCTTCAGAATTAGTATCATGAGGCTCCTCATTCACATATTTGAGCAACTCTTACTTCAGAGCAAAGCTTCAATCTTGATCTTCTAGGTAGCATAGTTTGGACTACTAAACAAGGGCACATGAAGATCCATATCTATTCTACCAAATACAAAAATCTACATATAGTTGTGACCGGAAGCAACACCACCAATGCAAAAATCTTGAAAAACCATGCGATTTGAAAAAACGGGGCTCAAAACGCTTTTGTATGGAGAAGTTATGGCCCCCAAATGTTTTGCTTTAAAATCACAAAAATACCTCCAAGACCTTTGGAAAAACGATTTTCAATACCTACAACGAATGAGAGGCTGCCATGTGTCATTGTGCGAGTGGCTAAGGGGGTGCCAAGCATGTGTTGAATGTGTAGCGTACCAGCGAATTGTGTGACGCCACTTGTCACAATATGATATATTGCATGATTTGCAAACCACACTGTGCCACTTGTTGCATCTTGATTCACTTCGAAATTTGTGCATCGCCAAGATACCGTTGACTGTATGAGCTACTTGTCAAGTTCGATGACTTACCGGAATGTGCTTGGCCAAACCTACAATTATATGTGCCAAGTGGCATACGACCTGCCACATCGGCCCAATCTAAGCGCGGCATGTCATCGTCAACATCATCACCTGCATAATTTGCCATGTGTTGCCTTGGGATTCCTGCTACGTCATTAGCTAAGTCAACAACTTCACCAGTTGCCACGTCACTTGTGTGGACTGCCATGTGTTACCTTGGGATTTATGCGTTGACTACCATATTAGTTGTATGGACTGCAACATGGTGTCCGTACAACCCTGCCATGTCATCACTGTTGTGCAAAAAAGTGACATCATCGCAAGGTGCTATATCACTTTTGTTTGTCATGTTATCACATGTGCGAATGCTAACATCATCATTGCATATGAAAAGGTTTTGGAGGGGGAGGGATTTGAACTCATGACCTCCCTTGCCCCAAGGCCTTGGAGGGCATTGGCTAGCCAACCCTCCAAGCGCAACGCTTGGATTGAAAATGGCAACCAACATGTTTAAACTACAGACTGCTGCCTCCCACTTTGGCACCTTGAGCTGACACTTGACATAGGCGCACATCATTTCTGCCATAAAGAGATTCCCTCCTAGGGAATATTCCTTTTTTTAAATTGGAGTACCTAGACGCAAAACAAATTGAAGTCTTGAACTAGGGCCCCCCCTGAAAGTTTGCAAAGAATCCATAAATGTTAACGGTTTGTTTTTATCTGCTACAATTTGCCCTACACAACCATTATGTTGAACACAACCAATTAGGACATCCTCTCATGCCTATGCAGCAAAAAAGTTGCTAGACCATTTTTGCAACTTTGTCAAGTGGCTTGAAGGTCTTTGCTAAGCATGAAAGCCTGCCCATGACTTCTTTGGCACTAGGGGTCTATCTGAAAAAATTCAGCCTCTTCTTTTCTTCTTTCACGACGGTCAAGAGTCTATGCTCTCATTTTTTTTACTATTGGACAAGAAAAGCTGAAAGAAAAAAGGAAATGAATTTTTTTGAAAAATCCATAAAAGACAAATGAGGTTTTAAAAAAAGTCAAAAACCCAATTGTGAAACTAAGGCATCCATTTGGTCAGAAAATTTGAAAAAAAAACAAGTTTGAGTGCCAATGAGAAGAAAGAGGAACCTATCGATGAATATTTCTCCTGGAGCAAATCTACCGATTCTAGTGAGATCGTCATGATCCAAGTCCACCTAGGGTTTTATTGGAAACCCTTCTTGAGATTATGTCGTCAGCCTTCAAAAAATCTCCTTTGCTAGTAAAATTGTCCTCAAGAGAAGCTGGAAGAAAAAAATTGTTGCGGAAGCAATCAAATAATTAAGATTCACACCAGCTCTAATACCTTGTTGGATTTTATGGCAGTTTTTAGAAACAAATGGAATCAAACATTACCCAGTATTGCTTTAACAAAGGAATACACAACAAAAAAATAGAACACAAAATGTGACGGGATGTCCGTGGACAACAAATAATCTCACTATAAGGAAATGGAATTACACTCCAACGAATAGCAAAAAAGGTTGGTATGAAGGGGTATTTATACCAAAGTACATAATGCCTTTAGGTCAAGGTTGTGAGACCGATCCTCATGAATTAAATATTACAAAAAATTACAATAGCACCTTTTTTAAGGTTAACATGGGTCCAAAGAGCAAATATAACAAATACAAGTACAAATAGTCGTTTGTGGCCTCAAGAGAAGCTTAACCACCACATATTCCAACACACCACTTATTATTTTATCCCTGATTCCAAATTGAAGAAGATGATGAGGAAAAAACCCTTTGGAAGAGAAGTCCTGGAGTAATTTGAATTCAATCCCCACTTCCACTTGACCTAATTTTAAATCTTTAAAAATCCTGGCAAGTATTCGTGGAACTTGCATATTAACCCTCTGTTTTTAAGAATCATTATGTGATGCTGAATCATCTCATCGTTGATAATGGCTTTTGGTTTAACATATGCTACCTAGATAGGGTTTACCATAGATTCAACCTTCCTTTTGTCACCAACTAGGGTATCCATGCTTCTAGCTAGGGTATCCTTACTTCTAGTGAGGACTTTCAAAACTGGCTTTCTTGCCATGCAACCTAGATTTTTCTCATTAGAATTCTTTATTTTTTGAATTTCCCAAAAGATCTGGAACAAGAAATGGTAACACTTGCTCCTTCCTCGTGCATGCTTCTTGCTCACATTCGCGATACTTTGCTTGCTTTCTAAAACAAGAAAAGGTGAGGTTCGCTCCCGACTTGCACTCCATTTCATTACTACAAGGACAATCTTATTGAAATTGTAACATTTTACATTTTTATTGGGGGTTAGTTCTAAGAATCATCCCTTAACTTTAAAGCTAATGCTCACTCATGACTTTCAAAGGGATATTGTAGCACGGCGGTGAGTATTTTGATAGTTGGAGGAACAATTGGAATGACAGAGTTTAGGAGCCAACTCAGACTACAACCATTACTAGTGTAACACAAATGATATTGGCAATTTGTACGACAATTACCAACTTGCATTTGTATGACAAAATCTCCACATGCACTTGTATGGCAAGTGTTTGTACGACAATTACTTGTATGATAGTCACAATCCACTTGAACGACAAACTCCAACAACTATCACACCTGTTGGCAATGACTTGTATGACAATGACTTCGTCAACACTCCTCGTCCAACAATCTCCCTCACATGGCAATTCGTGACAACCCTTGTACAACACTCCGACTGCAACACTTGTATGATGACTCGTACAGTTATTCTAGTCTGCAACCCAGCACACAGAACCTAGCACACAACCTAACAATCTACTACAACAGTGGCATCACCCAGACATGCACACAAATGGAAATGGAATGCCATTGCATTATAACTGCCTTTACGACACTTGTAGTACACAGATTACACAGATGCTCTCACGTCAATTGCACTCCTAGAATCCTCGTACCCTCCAATACACAATGCTCTCTCTCTTACTATGGTTATGATCATGATGATAGAACAAATGAGTGGGGGAGGGGTTCTTTTATTCTTGTGGGTTGACAGTTAGGAGCAACTGCCGCCCAGGATACCTCACTACTTAACTACCCACATTCCCATTATGCGACTATTACATTAGCTGTACATATTACAATTTCAATTAGTCAGTCTATGACATCATCCTTGCTGATACCACCTAACAAAATGTCATTTCACTTGCATTTCATTTGACATTTCATTACACTTTCATGTACATTTGATTTTACATTTCATTTACATTACAATATTTGTACTTATTTCCGTATGTACAACTTTTACTTTGGTTGCTGTCCAGAACTAGCTTCTACATCTACCCTCCCCTTTAGCTTGGTCGATGTCCTCCTCGATGACTGTCTCTGTTCCTGGGGGCTAGGATCCAGTTGATGCTGAGGAGTTGGAACAGGTGTGCCTCCCATTTCCTTAATCTGCAGCTTGAGGGCCTCCGTTCCTCCTTTCAACCTCTTGGCTTAGTTCAGATATTGGCGACACTGCATGGAGTAACTATTTGCTCTCTGCTCGGTTTCTACCAACTTTGCCAATATCTCTTCCTCCCTCTCTGCAGCTGCAGCTTCAGCCTCCTTTCTTACTGTCTCAACAACCTTCCTTGCTATTTCTGCCTCATGCTTGGATTCAACTGCTAGCTGCTCATCCTTTTTTGTAATTAGCTGATCTTGAACCTTAACTTCTTCATTTTTCTTCTCCAACAACTGTTCTCTCAACAAACATTTGGATTTCAGCTGTCCAATCAACATGTTCTGTTCCTCCTGAGCCTTCATTCTCTTCTTAACTTCCTTTCTGAGCGGTGCTAATTCTGTTTCAGCGTTCTCCTTCATTTGTCGAAGTTTCTCCTCCCATTGGTTAACTTGTTCCTCCTTTGACTCATGGATTCTCCACTCTTGTGGCTAACCATTGACTCAGTTATGCCAAAAAATAAATCCTGGCATACGTCTTCACCAGCTCAGGTGCAAGCTTCACATACACCTACTTCATCTGCTGGACAAGGTGCCAAATTTGCCTCATCAATGTATACTTTGGTTGGCTGCCTATATATTGTTTGAGTTTCCTCTGGCAGGTTTTCCACTCCGATCATTTTTTGCACACAACCAGTCTCTAGCTCCCATGGCTGCATTTGGTGAACCTCAACAAGCTCCTTCATCTTCTCCTCATCTTGAGCCCACTGTACTGAATTACGAATTCGTTTTACCATTAGTTGCCATCGTCACCAATCTCTAAAGCATCCAACTTGGAACTCCATCCTTGCTCTATCCAAGGCTTCAGACATATTTTTGAAAAAAGTATCAACCTGCTTATTGATATCCTTGCTCTATCCAAGGCTTCAGACATCTTTTTGAAAAAAGTATCAACCTGCTTATTGATACAGTTCCCTAGAGCTGGTGATCTCTTTAAATTCGACACTTTTATGCGGTACATATTTTTGAAAAAAGTATCAACCTGCTTATTGATATCCTTGCTCTATCCAAGGCTTCAGACATCTTTTTGAAAAAAGTATCAACCTGCTTATTGATACAGTTCCCTAGAGCTGGTGATCTCTTTAAATTCGACACTTTTATGCGGAAATGCTCACTTGCATCCAACTCCATGTCTGTATCATCTTTGGTGGTTGTTTCTTCTCTGTCCTCTCCACCATCACCTCTCAGGTTTATTGGTTTCTTGGCTGCCTTGCCCTGCTATACTAGTCATGCTACATACACATCAGTCACTACTCCTCGTACCGTTTCCTGTTTTTATTCAAGCAATTGACTGTTTTCTCCTTCGTAGAAAATTCGGAACTGTGATGTAGATTACTTTCCTTTATCTCCCTGCTCAACTGGTACTGATCTTCTCCTTGCAAATCCTTCTGCTATGGATGTAATGTCAATATTTGCATGCTCGTCCAATGGAGATGATCCACATGGATCCTCCTGCTGCTCCAAAGGTGCTCAGGTGTTGAAAACATTTGGTGAATTGGTATTTCCCACTTGTTCCTCCCCTACACTTTCCACTGCATCCGTTGTTGCTCCGCTTTTCTACATCCACAACCATGGTTGAGTTTTGTTGTTGCACTGTTCTCCTTTCCTCTTCTTGTCAATCATGTGCAACGGTCTCCTTAGGCTGCTGCTCACCCATTGCAACCCTTCTTTGGGCAATTCACCTCCTTGTGGTTGCCCGGTCCAAATCATCTGGACATAAGCTCTCCATTATTGTTTCCGATGCTTCCACTTACTGGTGGGTTTTGACAACCCACTCCTAGCATCTTCTACATTGAATTATGGGCCTTCCATCCGAGTCATATTGTAATCGACTCTATCCACCTTGTTGTTGATTACCTTGTTGGGGTTGCCTTCCTTCATGATGGTTATTCCTGTATCCACCGCTCGATGCTCCCTGTCCATTCTTTGAAGTGTTGGGTTTTTCTTCTTTCTCTTCTTTCTGCATCATCATCGTCTGGTGCCTCACACTCCTTAAATTGAATGGACAATCTCCAATTGCATGCCCCATGACTTCACATATGTTGCAATAAGCATTCCTCGGACAACTCACATTTCCGTGCCTGTCTTACAATCCGAGCACCAAATTTTGTTCTTCTCTTTCTTCTTTTCTCTTTTCACCTCGAAGTACTTTTTCATTGCTTGGATTGCTATGTAAATCATCTCTGTCGTTGTCAGAGTCGTCACTTCTGAAATGACTTATCCCTGCCGCTATTTGCTTTGCTTTGCTTTCCAATTTCCGAGCTCTTTCATATGTTTCTTGATAAGTGGTAGGCAGTACTACCTTCATATTTTTCTCCAATGATCTCAGTGTCATCTCTCAATAACTTGAATTCCTTCTTGAATTCATTAGCTAGATCTCACCATGTTGTGAAAGGATTCCTGCTCATCCTTTTTAGATGCCAATCTATTGTGATGCCATGCAATGTGGCCGGAAATAGTCTTAACCAAGTGTCCTTGTCATCCACTCCATTGGCATGCCATATAGTAACACAGGTTCCAATGTGATGATTTGGGTCCTCTTTTCCATCACCCAGAAGAGGTGGGCACTTTTGTTTACCTGCCATTGTGGCAATGTTCTCCATTGGGGGTTGGTTCTCTTCTCCAGATTATTCCCCACTTAGTGATGCCTCACTTGGCACTTCTGCTCTTGGTGCTTCTTCACCTTGCACGTCTTTGTTAGCAAACAATCATCGACCGACTTCTACTGCATCAACACTTCGCGATCTTCACAAAGACACAAGTGTTGGTTCTGGTCTCTTTGTCCACACACTCTCCTGCATTTCCCATGTGCCTTACTCTCGTCCTCCACACCTCTTGGCAAAATCCCCTGCTCTTGTGTCGACGTTACCAGCTATTCAACCTCGTCTGTTTGTGCACTCTTCACATTGGTGCCTTGACTTATGCAAATGTCTCCCTTGGTCCACATTTCGTTTGCTTGCTACACCTCACTTTGGACCTCGTCCTCCGTTGTTAGAAACATGCCACCTTTTTTGTCACTGGAACTATCCTCCTCCTGAGGATTATAAACATGCTCTACCTTCGGTTGTTCAAGTTTTGTTCTTCTTGACAACACTTCTCGAATTGCAATTCTCTAATTTCTTCTTATAGGTTGATCTTGATTTCTTCTGTGGTTATGTCTCCCATGTCCTTGCGGCAAGGAATCTGTCATCCACCTCTCCAAATTTCACGCGTGCTAGTTTGAACTTGAGACGACAACGACACCAAATATAACACGACGGTGAGTATTTTGACCATTGGAGGAACAATTGGAATGACATCTTTTAGGAGCCAACTAAGACTACAGTCATTGCTGGTCCAACACAATTGACATTGGTAATTTGTACGACTCTAATTGTACGGCAAAATCTCCACATGCACTTGTACGACATAGTCACAATCCAATTGAACGACAAACTCCACGCTTGTTGGATATGACTTGTATTGTAGCAACTTTGTCAACGCTCCTCGTACGACAATCTCCCTCATATGACAATTCGTGACAAGCCTCGTACGACACTTCGATTGTGACACTTGTACGACGACTTGTATAATTATTTTGGACTACAACTTTCGTCTGCAACCTTGCACACAACCTAACAATCTACTGCAACAATGACATAGACATGCACACACAAATGGAAATGGAATGTCATTGCATTATAATTGCTTGTATGACATTTGCATTACAGATATGTCTGCACTTGCAGTACATAGATTTCACAAGTGCTCTCACGTCCCAATGCACTCTTGGAATTCTCATACTCTCCAATGCACAATGTTCTCTCTCGTACTATGGTTATGATCATGATGATGGAACAAATGAGTGGGGGGGAGGTCTTTTTATGCTTGTGGGTCGATAGTTAGGAGCAACTGCCGCTCGGGACATCTCACCACTTAACTACCCACATTCCCATTATGTGGCTATTACATAGCTGTACATATTACAATTTCAATTAATCAATCTATGACATCATCCTTGCTGATGTCACCTAACAAAATGTCATTTCACTTGCATTTCATTTGACATTTCATTTCACTTTCATGTACATTTGATTTTACATTTCATTTACATTACAATTTTGTGCACATTTGCACTTATTTTCCTATGTACAACTTTACTTCGGCTGCCGTCCATATTTAGCTCTTACAAATATGCCTTTCTTTCTATCTTTGGAATGCCAATGCTTCCATGTACATTGTCAGGTCATCCCTTTAAAGATGCAACTCTTTGGTTTTATTATTATACCTGTGGTTCTTTATGGATTTGAGGTTTTATGGCCATGTTTTGGACTTGATGTTTGGGAGTGTATTGAAAGTATTTGGAAAATTTTGTTTGAGCATATATCTATTGTTAATATACATGTTAGGTTCTTAGCCAACTTGCTTTGTCTTAAAAGCATCTTCAGACATACCTTCTCCACCAGCTCAAATTTATGAGAGATCATGTGACAAGTTGGGAGTGATACCCGTATGCCATCCTTTGTTTTGTAGAGATAGTTTCTTGTATGAATCTTTTTGATTGGAGAAGAGCTTGGTACCTAGAGACAAGCATGACACCCGAAGCCTTGGTTTTCCATAGATCACCTCCCCTTGTTCATTACTCATTGGATGCACCCCCTAATCTCTTTTTTTTTTGAGAAAAGCCTGATTCATGAGTCAAGGAAGATATCTATTTAATCCAGATGAATCATATAAGCAATTTACAAATACGACAAGATATTTTGTATAGAAATATGACAGTATTTCATCAACTAGGAAAAAGAGAATACTTTGTGTCTACAAATAAGAGAATATTTTCTTCCTATTGGTAAGACATGTTGGAGATAGTTAAGAACTTAAAAGAATAGAAAAATGGATGAATGCAAATGGCAATGCAAATGGCCAATGCCATCACTGCATTGCAGTTATTACAGGGGAGACAGACTACTTCTCGACTAATCACCTCATTCTTTCACTCTATCTCTATAGTCCAGACTAATAAGTGCTCATTTGAAGCTACAATTATCAAAAATGTTAATGACAGATCTATGTGTCCTTGTCTGCATACAAAAGAGGCTACTTGAGCTTTTGTCTTTTCTTCTTGCTTGCGAGAGGATAGGAGCCACCCCACAGATACCAAGGAGTTGTAGACAGATCAACTTACCAGTTTCTTGTCGTCTTTTATTGGTTCCACATCCTTGGATGCTACAAGAGCCTCGAGGGGTTGAACTCCATGTCCTCCTAAGATTATCTAACCAGACCCTCTTAGTCCTGGCCATTCTCCTAGGAGCATCATTAGATCCTGTGTTGGCCCTTTTGAGATAGTTGGTGATGATGACGATTGTGCTTCTACTTTACATCCCACTATAGATTAATGTTGGCACTTGGATCCATTGGAGCTCCTTTCTATCTCTGTTGTACGTTGACTTCTAGCATTGTCTTAATCATTACTTTTGGCATGTACAGGTTTATCCATTTTGTGTAACCTGCAAGGCTATAATTCTATGCCATACACTTGTTCCACTTTAGAGTAGCTTATAATAAATTCTTTACTCTAGTTTAGCTTATTTTCATAGTACTTTTTGGTTACTACAGTGCATTGTAATTTGCAACAGCTCTTTTCAATGAGTCCAAGTGGCCTACTTTGGCTACCTGTGGACATATAAAATTTGCTTATCTTATCTGAATATGGATTTGTAATATTCTACATTTGTTATGGTTATGGATGTATTTATGATGATTTTGTATTTGTGTCTTTGCCGAGTTTACTTTCGTCATGACCCTATAATCTTTTTAAATATGTGCAGCATTGTATACTCTCGAATTCTATTATGAGTGCTTCTAATTCTTGAATTTTAATCAGTGTTTTATTGATTTGTTTACTTCTCTTCTTACTTAGTACCATGAAATTTATGAGCAGGGTAGGGTAACACATAAACTATCATCTCGAGGGAAGTATGTCTCGGTAAACATTGGACCTGTTAAGGTTGTTTCGAGTGAGCAGGTTTTCTCTCCTCTTTCTCTGAGTTACATTCATGCACAAAAAAATAATGTTTCTCTACTCAGATTGGTTTACTAAGTGCTTGTTTTATGTGTCTCTTTAATTATTTAATTTTTGGAGATCCATAGTTTGACATGAAATCTTTTTAAATTGGTTGTTTTAGATCTATGAATTGTTTGGCTTTCCGAAGACGACTTAACAAAATCATTATTTATTTACTTTCTGAGAAGCAAAAGAAAAGGGAAGGCACTAGAAAGTTATGATCCATATTTTGGTTTCAACCATGTTTTTAGGTAGAATCTCAGATATTGAAGTAAGAAACTTGTGCTTCAAAAGTTGTCGTCTTGAAAATTACATAAGAAAACTTATTTAGTAATATAGACTGGGGAATTCTGGAGGCTAATACCTATGTTATGGCAAATATTTTGTGTAGGACAGTTTTTCTTGGAGTTTAAAGTTTTACAAGGAAAAACCAATAATAAAATTCAACATATTAAAAAGTGAAAATTGTTTAGATTGTAATTATTTTGTTATTGATTTCTGTAGTCCTGCCACAACTTTGTAAATGACCAATAGACTTGAACTCCACAAAATATTTGATATATAATGTAATAAATCAAAGACAGATGGATGGATGTCCTTTCCACCCAATGGTAGAGGGGCATATAGATAATCCACGGGTTATAACATAGAGGTTCATCACCCTCCATCCTGCCCCCTAATAACTATCCTTATAATAGGTTATTAAAAGGTAGGTAAATGTATATTATAAGTATATAAGTTTATATTGTTATATAAGGGTATCTCTATATATAGAGACGTGGGGGAGGGGGGTGTTAGGTCCACTACATGGCTTGTCTTCTCAAAAAGCTTCAAGCTCAAATTGTTAGTCGATTTTGTCAAACCTGGAATGAATACCTTTTTTTCTTCCACTTGTGTTTTTTTTGGATATGAATCCTTATATATTGTCCTACAAACGAGTTTGGAAAAGAGCGATTCAGCTCTGAAACATATAAAGTGACCTGAAAATATAATCGTATCAAATATTGGGAACAGTGCCTCATTGAATCAGGACTAATCCATCCAAAATTAATCTTGAGAGGCATCGTATATGAATATGTAATTTACAAACTACTTCGATTTTGAATCGAAGTATATCCTTGAGAATTTGGAATTTATGATTGTTTTTTCATTTGAGTTTTGGGATAAGTTATGTGTAATTCCTCACCCAAATTGATTGGCAGGGACTTGAATCGAAGATGCCTCAAATACTTGTTTAGGTGCTTTACAGAGCTATTGGTTCTTTTAGGTTTGAGATTGAATATTATTATACACTTTTCATAAGATTAATGCTTAAGATTTAAGCTTTACACAACAAATTATTTTGTTCATATAAGTTTCCAAAAAAAGCTTTGTAAAATTTTTAGCTAAAATGGACCAGCTAGGACTTGATGGAGGACCCCTTCCAAAGACTAAGTTGAATGCTCTACCAACTGAGCTATCAGACATTTTGGGTTCAAGAGTAAATTTTATTATATAATTTTTGTAAGATTAAGGTTTTAGATTTTAGGCTTCATAGAACAAGTTGTTTTTCTAAGTGAGTTTTCAAATAAACTATGTGAAAATCCTAAGTCAAAATCTACCAGCTAGGACTAGAACCCAAAACCTTGTATAGTAGCTCACTACTACCATCATGCTTTTAACAGAGGTCTGTCGTACAAACTGAGGCAGAAAATAGAGCAGGGTAGAAATCAACAAGAATTGACCACGTGTTTGGAAGAGGGAGGCCCACTCACCAAAGTGCCTTGCTCATCGGAGCAACCCACTCTCTAGAGTGCCTTGCTTTCTAGAGCAACTTGCTCTTCAAGTGCCTCGCTCTTCAGAGTGACCCGCTTGCCGAAGTGACTTGCTCACTGGAGTGCCCTACTCGCTAGAGCGCCTCGCTCAATGGAGTGACCCGCACCCAGAGCGCCTTGCTCCATGTCTATTTTTAGTAAATAAGATAAGGATGATGTAATCACCTCATAATTATCATCAAGGTACATTGTATGTAGTCCATTTCATGGCTACAGGTTCAAGTATAAATAAGAGTTGAATGCTCATTGTAAGGGTCTTTTGGCTACCCATCATACTAGAGCTACTCTTTGGAGATCATTGTACCTAACACTTTGAGATCAATAAAATAGAAGATTGTGCTTGAAATTCGTAAATTATTGTGTCTTTACCTTTAATTTATGGATGCGTGGAACTAGTAGCACTGCTCTTTTTCCCTCTATTAGTCGTCTTTCTTTGTGATATGGATGATTACTTTGGAGATCTGATCACAGTGAAGTTATTCGGTATCTGCTGGAGTTGTTGATTGCACCAACTTTAAACCTCGCTACAACTTTGGTCGTATTTTGCACTTTTTTTTTTTTTTTCTCTTTTACCCTTCACTCTCAAACAAAAGTATATTAGATTTGTTTTCTGCATCAATTTGCTAATTGTTTTTTGCATGTTTTAGTTTAGTTTCTGTATTTATTTTCAGCATTAGAGGTTGAAGGGAACCAACACGAGATCTAGAGATTGGGGAGAGTAGAAACCTCCACGTCCATTTGTTGAACTGTGGTCATGGGCACAAATTGTACTTGCTGATTTCCATGTTCAACACCTTCCAAATACTGATTTGGGTGTTCTTTCAGTTGAGTTATTGTCCTTTTAGGTTCTAGATTAAATTTTACTATATACTTTGTTTAAGATTAATATTTAAAATTATAAGCTTTTCAAAGCAGATTGCTTCTGCATATGAGTTTCTGGATAAGTTGTGAGAAATTCATAGTCAAAATGGACTAGCTAGGACTCAAACCTAGGAAGACTCAAATATTGGTTTTGGTGCCCTACCAAGTTATCAATCCTTTTAGGTTTGAGATTAACTGTTATTATATACTTCTCATAAAATTAATATTGCAGTTTTTAAATTTTTGATGAGTGTTTTTTTTATAAGAACAAAAACTTTGTCCTCTTTTATGATGGTGTGTGTCAACAAAATAATTATTGCTGCCATAGGTGTTCATGTTTAGGATGTTGATTGGGATAAATTTTAAGATGCTTTTAATTAGCAGTCTGAATAATTGTCACTCATTTTAGGTGAATTTTCAAGTCTCTTGATAATTTATTTGATTGCATTATCTATAGCAACAATTGTATGTACATTTTAATCTCACATGTAGGAGTTTTTATTGATACATTGTAAGTAGCTTTTAGGTAGCAACTATTGTTTATTTTTCAAATTTTTGATTTCTGTAACAAACAGTGATTACAGTTTTTCAATCGAGCATTTTCTTTATCCTTTTCGAACAAAATCTTATCAAAATCTTGCAATGTCTTCTTGTGAATTTTGGATTTTTTTGCAGAACATTTAATTTACCCTGATAAAGCTTTATTTTAATCTTTTGATTTATGTGTTTATTTTTCCTTTTTTTAAATATTTTTTTTATGCAATTTATGGTTGTAGCCTTTCTTTGGCAAAGACTTTCTTAGACCATTTAACTAAGAAAAGCTTTTCAAAATATAGCCTTTAATGATCCACGTCTTGGTTCACACTCTTTTACCTTGGGTTGAACCCTTTAGGATCACACCCTTACAATTCTTCAGTCGTGCCCTTTAGTTTTGAATCACACCCTTTCATACCTCGAATTATCTATGTCTTAGGTAGACAAATGTTGATTAAATATTGGGTGGGAGTTGGGCAGGTGAGATGAATACCAAGAAGCACTACTTGAAAATAGTCACTGGGAATTGACATAGGGAAAATTGAAGCAAGGAATAATAACTAGGGAAACGAGAAAGTACGATGTACAAATTTGTGTTTTCATTTTGTTTGGACCTCTTTTAGATGGGCCTTCCGTCCATTGTAACAAGTCTGCGATTCGGAGAATTTGATATGGCCCTCTCTAGAGTAAATCAAATTTTCCATGGCTTCCAAGCTTCGCTTTGTCCTCGTCCCACTTGAACACCAAGTCACCTCCTGCGCTTGATAAGGGATTGATATTGCCAATAATATCTAGGCCCTATTGTTGGAAGGGTTCAGTGACGATGATGGTCTTTAGGGGCATTGGCACTTTTCTTCTCCTTCCTATGAAAGTGCAACAAGCTTTGCAATCCTTAACGTACTGAAAACAATTAAAAAAAATGGTAGAATAGTAATATCCTGCCCCTAGGATTTTATGAGTTGTAGTTTGGGTAGAATAATGATGCCCCTCCCATCATGACACTCCTTGATCAGGGCTCTTGTTCTTTCCTCTTCGACACACTGCAAGATAACTCCATCATACCCTTTTTGGAAAAGTATGTTATCTAGTAGGGTGTAGTGCATAACCTTCTGTTTGACTCTAGCCTCTTCTTTAGGTGTTAGTCCTTCTAGAACCTTTCCCGATATCATGTATTTTTTAATGTCTCCCTTCCAACTTAGTTGATCATTAGGTTCAGTTTCTTCTACCAATGGCACTTAATATTTGGGAGTCAACATAGCAAGATTTTCACATAAAGCCCTACCTCTAGCTATCTTGGTGGGTTTTATCTCTATGTCAAATTCTTGAATCTTATTTATCCAACATGTTCTCTTTTCTCCCAATTCACCATGCAATATGGCAAAACTAACATCAGGGTACACTATGAAGACAATGGTCTTGCCTTAAGATAGGTAATACCTAAAAATCCTTAGGGCCTTCGTCATGGCGAATGCCTGCTTTTCTATGAAAGTATACCTTTCCTCATAATTATGGAGTGTTTGACTCATGAAGGAGATCAAATGTTCTTCTTCTTTATTATACTTTTGAGTTAAAGCGACTGCAATACTTTCATCTGTACCAAATACATACATCTTGAAATTTTTAGAGAAATTTGGGTTAATGAGTGTTAGCAATCCAACTATACTCTTAAAGGATCTAGCAATATAAAATATTCACACAAATGCATACATTCAATAACACAATTATTGAATAATATTATTGATGAATATTTTAATACAAGCAATGCAAAAATAATGTGATGCAAGGCTTGTTCTCACTATCTCACTGATTACAATGCTTTGTCTTCAATATATACACAACACAAATATAAGACTCTTCACATTCACAACTCTTGACATTTCTACTTACACCAACTCTTCATCTCCTCAAACACACGGGAGATTTAACTCTTCATATTTCTCATGTGAGAAATGTATTATTGACTCCATATAATTACAAATATTTTATTGACTCCACATATCCACTTAAAGACAAACACTATAACTCCTCACTTACATGACACTTACTATATACTCAAATATTTACATGACTCTAAACTAAACTATTTATATGGTACTTGCAATATTCTTGCTTGGTATCAAATAATGTAATACTCTTAACACCCCCTTGTATTACATTATTTGGTAAGAAGGTCCTTTGCCTTCATGTGCTTTGGTCTTCTTGATTTGACTTTGATGAAACATTCTAGCTTGTTCTGATTCTGGTATTGATTCTGTTCATTCTGTATCAATTGTTAAAAAAGTTCAAACCCTTTTTTTGGCCAAATCTGGAATTGGAAGAACTTTGCTGAAAATTTTCATTTAGTGCTATCTTTGTTATCATTTCTTTCATCTTATCTCATTTTTGAATGCTTATCCATCCATAATTAATATTATTATTCTTTTGTACCAACAATATCTTTGAGAATGATTGTTACCTCTACAACTTTTACAATAATGAAGATCCCAACATCTTTCTATCTTGTGTCCATGCCTGCCACAATGTCTACATTTGTTACTTGTCTCAATTTTTCTTGTATCAAAATCAGTTCCATCTATCCTTGTCCTAAAGTTCTTTGTTTCACAATTACTTTTTTGAAATCCTGATTCATTATGATCTATTTGTTCACGGCCTTCATATTTTGGTCTTATTCTTTGTTAAACTTTTTCGGAATTTGTGTCACTGCACCTTGTCAAAAATTCTATACCAATCTCCTTGTCACTCTTATTGATATCATTACGATGTCTACTGTCACATATGCTTCTTGCACACTCTTTGTCTTGACGAACAATGCGTAAGTCCCTTGTGTCACATGTTGTATCTGTTCCTTGAAATCTTGTCTCACAACATATATCTGTTGTTACGAGTCTCAAATCAAAACTCAGAAGTCTTTATGCGTTCCAAATCATTAGTATTTTAACAACTGTTACATGTATTACAATTATTCTTTTGATGAAGATCACTAATGTTGCAACATGCATCTATCATTATGGGTCTCAAATCCTTCGTGTCACAGCTTGTATCTTTCATCATGGGTTGGACCTTTAAAATCTCTTCTTGCTTTTTATTCTTCACCTTATTAAGTAATATATATATATATATATATATATCTTCCCCATATCAATAGGTAATGTAATAACATGCTCAAAGCAATCATCAACTTCATTGATAACATTATTGAAGTAGTCTTTAAGTGTTGAAAAATCTTCATCTTTAGCTTCTTTGAGAATTGTTTGTGAGTAAAATGTTAATTCTGGTGACATAATCTTCATCTTGTTTTTGACCATTTAAGAATTTTTCAACTTCTTGAAAATATGAATTTTTAGCTTGTTTCTCTTCTTCATTTGTTTTTGATAATTCATGTCCTTGTATTTCTATTTGTTTCTCTTCATCCATACTAACCTTTGGTGATGCATACTTTTGATTGTTTGTTTTCCTTTTTGTTTGCTTTCTTTTTTTAACTGCCATGATAGCAAATTTCTCGCTAGTAATATCTATAATCAGAGATTCGGTTCAACAATAGTCCTTTGAATAATTTCCTAATCAATCTGCTCACTTTTTTAGTATTCCTTTCTTCAATTTTAATAAATTCTTTTCCTCAATATAATTTCCTTTGTAGTTGAAATCCTTCAACTCCCAAATTCAATATTTAAAAAGACTTCAAACAATTATTCTTCTTTTCTTCTTTAGTTTTCCTTTAGTTTTCAAATTTAATTCTTTTATTCTTTCTTTTAATCTGCAAATTAATTTTTTTTTTCAACAATTATCTTCAATACCATCTTCACTAATCTCACTCAATTTACTTTCCTTCAATAATCCCAATTAATCAAATAACATATTTTCTTCATATTAAAAATTATCTTTAATCAATAATCAAATCTTTCAACATAAATCAACTTTCCCTTATTATATCTCTCTTTTAATCTTCTTCAAATATTAATTTCAATCTTCAATTATTTCCTTATAACTTCCTCCAATTAATTAATTATGCTCTCCTCAATTAATAATAATTCTTCACTCCATATATAACTCCAAATAATATAACTTCTCCAAATAATTATTATAAACTCCTTATATCATCCTTTCCTTTCTTATAAAATATCAAACATGAAAATACGTCGAGCATTAACTTGAATCCTTTAATCTATCAAATAACTTAGATATTACCTTGTTGTCTGTGCTTGCCCTAGTCCACCAGGTTTGGGACAACAATTCTACAACTCCAAGTGTTTTCTTCAGCGCTCTTCTCGACGTTAATAATTATTGCAATTATTACTCCAAATGCTACACTTCCTTCTAGCATTTCCTGCATATTCTATCGTTTTCAAGTGCAAACGTTTTGTCTGCCTTGTTCGTCTTGCACATTCGACACTACTGGTCTTTCTCCTCTGCTTCAACTCCGACTTTGGCTTCTCTCCTCTGCGGTTCTTCCCACTTATCTTCCTCTACTCCAACTTCGGATCTCCAACGGTCGGTAATCTCTACGTCTTCACCTGAGACACTTTACTAACACTCACTTATTGTGGCTATAATACTCATATTTTTTCACATGGAAAATCTCCTCACCTCCTGCAAACGTTGCTTTGCTGGATAATGTTGCTCTCCTCAATGCTCACTTTTCGTGGCTATAATCCTCACGTATTTTTTCATGTGGATAATCTACTCACCTTCCGAAAATGCTGCTCTTCTAACTAATGTTGCTTTCCTTCCCAATTACTCCAATAACTTTTTTTTCTTTTGCAAATGTTGCTCTTTTGGCTAGTGGTGGCTTTGAAACCATTGTTAGCAATCCACCTATACTCTCACATGATCTAGAAATATAAAATATTCACACAAATGCATACATTCAATAACACACTTATTGAATAATATTATTGATGAATATTTTAATACAAGCAATGCAAAAATAATGTGATGTGAGGCTTGTTCTCACTATCTCACCGATTGCAATGTTTTTTCTTCAATATATACACAACATGGATATGAGACTCTTCACATTCACAACTCTTGACCTTTCTACTTACACCAACTCTTCATCTCCTCAAACACATGGGAGATCTAACTCTTCATATTTCTCATGGGAGAAATATATTATTGACTCCATAAAATAACAAATATTTTATTGACTCCACATATCCACATAAGAACAAACCTCTAATGATTACACACACTAAAAGACAAACACTAAAATAACTCCTCACTTACATGACACCTACTATATGTAGACGGGGAAAAAGTTCTTTCCCCTTATAAGTCTAATTAATGTCAAGCGTGTGGGGGAGATTCGTTGGAATCTCTGCTTCCCCACTTGAGGGTCTCTTTCCAAAGGAGACCCTGAGAATATGGATATTCTCAACACGATTAGACTCCTACTCAATGCTTTTTTCTCACGCCTTGTAGAAGTTGATGTTATGCTTGTTTGATTGGTGTTTTATATGGGTTTATTCAAAGAAAACACCTAAGGCTTGGATCGCTAATATTTTGACTCTTTTTCGAGCCTTAACGGTTATTTAAGACTTAAAAATGAAGATCATCTAAATGCATGCTAAGCTTATATCACACAAATGCAAGAATACAAGAACTATCTTATATGCTTTTTGGTTTCGATGAGTTTAACTAAGGAGGTTTTGATGTTTCAAGGTAAAACAAGAGAAGATGCAAGAAGACAAGTTAGCCTAAATGCAACTAAATGATTTTTGATTTCTTTGCCTATGTGCTTGAAAATGACCAAGAAACTAAGATTTAGTCTAAGGTTCCTTGATTGACTAATTTAGATGTGTTTTGTAAAACAATTAGGGTTTAGTTTAAGATTCCTTAATTCCCCAAATGAAATGTGATAGAGGTGTAAAACAACAGAAAACATAAGCAAAACATAGAGAATTGGAAGTTATTGGGCTTAAGGAAGTGCCTAGTGGCAGAATTATCTCTTTTGGAGCCTTCTGCCAAATTCACCATTGCTGCCTTTGAATTTGGTACCTGCACAAATCAACCAAAAACAAATTAGGTTTTCTGATTTAGGACGTCTGTTTGAGAGTTGGATAGGGCAAAACACTTGTCTAAGCAGTTGATAAGACCCCCTGTTAATGAAAATATTGAGTTTGCTTGCCTTTTGGAGTGGAAATTTAACTTTTACCAAATTTGCCACTGGCGAATTTGGTTTGAGTGGCGAATTTGGTTTTGTGTATTTCAGAGAGCCAAATTCGCCAGTGACTGTGTAGAGTGACGAATTTGGTCTGAATACGGTGCCAAGGTAGTTTTGAAGGCTGTTTTGGATGGATTTTTGTAGATTTTTGGGCTGAAATTGTAGGAGGATGATCCTAACAGTGTCTGCTACTGATTTGAATGCAAAAGAGATAGAAGATACCACAAATCTTTGCCAATTTGTGTTCTAAGTGGATGCTTTGGTGGAAAACAAGGGAGGATGCTTCAATGGCTTTTTTGAATAGTCAAAGAGGTATGAAGGAGGCTATGAACCTGTAGAAGAGTTAGGAATATAGCAAGGTAACTTGTCTATATCCTAATCTTCACAATGCTTGCAAGAAGAATGAGAAATGAAAGCAAAATTCTTAGGAAATTGAAGAATGTGCTTATGAAATGCAGTTTTTACCAATTATGAAAGAAAATGCATGCAAATGGAAGGTAAGGGGAGCTGTTAGTGGGATAATAAGGTAATGAAGACCTTATATCCAACACTAATGGCAGCTTGATGGAGAAAGGAAAGCTTAGAATGCTTAAAACACTAACAAAATAGTGCTAAAAATACTTGAAAAAAAGAGATTAACATGCTAAATACTTAGTAAATGAAAGCATAAAAGCATGGAGATAAGAGGAAATGATTAGTATGCATGAAATGAAATGGATAAAGCTACAAATAGAGAGAACAACCAATATCCAAATGCTATGAAGAAGAATGCTTAAAATAACCCTACAAGATAAAAGGGTTAGTAAGCAAAATGGAGATGGAAAGTAAGAGGACTTCTCAAAACCTGCAAAAATGATGTTAGATGCTTGAAAGAAGACCTGCAAATGAATATGTGAGAGCCTACAAGACAAAAGTAAGCTTCAAACAAGATAGAATATGAAAATGTAAGAAACTATGCAAGTAAATGGAGATAAACAAGTTAGCAAGGCTATGTAAAAGGAGCTAAAATGAAAGGGGCAACAAAGAAATAGAGAAGAAAACTATGTTAGGGATAATATCTCCTAACAATTGCCTCTCCCTTGCACCAAGATGGTCTCCTTGCCACCAAGCCTCCTTGCCTTGCTTGACTCCCCTCCAAAAATGCTTGCAAATAGAAGGAAAATGCTTGAAAAGCTTGCTAGAATGGAAGAGTTTGGAATGGAGATGCTATAGAAATCTTGGCAAAGTGTAATTACCCTTCAAGATCATGCTGAATGCCTGCCCAAGGGGCTGCTTAAATAGAATTTGGGAGAAGGATTGGGGGAAAAATTAGTTAGGATCAAATTGAAATCTGCAAATCTGGTTCATAGTTGAAGCATGTGAGGTCAGAGCAGAGAGTGGAGGGATGGAATTTGCATGCCTAAGAATTATTCTTAGATATTTTGGCTGTTAGCCAAATTCGGTCTGTCTTGAGTGCCAAATTTGGTTAGAAGTCAATTTTGGTTGACCAAATTTGATTTTGTGAAGTTTGCCAAATTTGCTAGTGGTGAATTTGGTCAGGGTGGCAAATTTGGTAAATGTTGAAAAAAGTCCCCAAAATACTAGGTTTGGGGTAAATTGATGTTTTGTGATGTTTGTGAGCGGTTTTGATGTCTTTTTCCTTGTCGGTGTGTCAAAATTGGGTGTCTACACTATATACTCAAATATTTACACGAATCTAAAATAAACTATTTACGTGGTACTTGCAATATTCTTGCAAGTTACCAAATAATGTAATACTATTAACAATGAGGGTTGGAGCCTTTTTAATTGCATCTTTTATATCCTGGAAAGCTTTCTTGCCTTGTTTGATCCATGCAAGGGTAGCATCTTTCTTTAGCTTCTTGGTTATCAATATGACCAACTACGCAAAATTCGTTATGAACTTGATTACAAACTGGATTTGACCTAGGAATGACCTAATTCCTTTGATGGATGTGGGTAAAGGTAACTCTTGGATTGCTTTTATCCTATCAAGGCCTATTGCTAGGCCATATTTAAACATGACATGCCCTAAAAGTTCCCCTTCTTGAATCATAAAGACTTTTTTAGATTAAGTGACATGCCATACTCCCTACACCTCTTAAAGATGGACTCTAGACGTTCAGTATGCTTATTTATTTTTGAAGAAAAGATAGTTGAATCGTCCAGGTATATGAGTATGATATTTTATACCATACCTGCAAAGGCAATGCCCATGGCCCTTTGGAATGCGGCCTCTACATTGTTAGCATGTATTACATCATTGATGTGATAAATCATATAAAAACAATGGGGTTAGAACCACTCACACAAAGTCATGTGAGAACTATTAGTTAGTTGTGATTTCCACCAATTATGAAAATCACATTGTTAGTATGGCTGCTCTATATTGAGCAACGTAATTTGTATTTAGACAAACTATTGATCAATTAGAAGTATCACAACCTTTTCAACATGTGGTATTAGAGCAATACTGGTACAAATAGTCTCCCACTTTGCTAATCTTCGATTGATTGCAATACACAATTGTGCCCTAAGCTCCTTTGAATATATTAAAAGGGTATCTGGAAACACCAACAACAAGCAATCATCACCAAAATTGCGATTTCTAAAACTTCGTTGCTTGAGCTAGATGCGTGTGTCCAATATGCAGATCATGATGTCTGAGCCATAGTCAGACTCGGTCCAAAGGCTACCTTGGGCAGTGTAGAGCCCTATAAATAAAGAGGATCGTGTGGTGTGCGACTAGCTCACAATGTCAGGGAACATCACCAGAACACCCGCCAGATGGTCCAACACTAATGCCTGGCCTTCTGTTAGCCTCGTAGAGAAGCCATGGAACACCATTTTATATATGCGAAGCAACATGTCGCCTTCCCCTTCCAAGTCTTGCATTGTCATTCCATTGACAACAATGCTTGATCTGTACGAGTCCTTGTGCATCACATAAGCCATCAGTTTTGAATCTTTGTCAACTCCTACTTTGTGTGTCTTACTCTTGTCACCACTGTTGTCATTGGTGTTTCCTTGGTAGTAACTCCTTGCTATTGTGAGGTGATAGACTTGCTTTACGGATTTTCAGTGGTCCAAAATAGGCATCGACCACTTTTGACGGATTTTGGGGCTTCCAATTTTTTTTGGATGTTCTATATATATTCGACAATCTGTGTGAATTGTCGAGGCTATTATTGCGGGGTAGGAGCATTGCAACGCGATTTTGCGTTAGGAAAATCGTGGGCTTCCATGGAAATGACGTAGACTGTAGAGACCTTGTTCCATAATTCCATCAAGGATGTTATTTCCTGTCCATGACCCACGAGAAAACCATATAGACGACAGTGTAAGTCCGTCTAGTAAGCCCACGACCCAATCTCACTATTTTCACTATTACCGGATTCTATGCCACCGTGTCCAAATGCGAGTGGTGAGCTTGGCATGTGAACGCATTACTTAACGTAGCCCATGACTAGAAGCATTTCAACTTCATCTTTTCAAGGTTTTGTGGTACACACCCACATAGAAAATGGAATGCTAGTAATGGTGCTGACAGGAGGACATCGATGGAGTTAGTGTTAACTTGAAGAGTTAAAGTAACTCCTGGATTGAAGATTCTATCAATGACTTTAAGGCTTTAGGGTAGATATACATTTTAGTCACCTCAATATATATATTTAAAAATGCATTTGAGACTACCATGTTTGAGTCAACAATTTTTTTGAAGTCTAAGATATATTATTCTATATAGTGCTTTTGACATGGTCATGGTCATATTGAGTAAAGTTAGTATGTCAGTGCCATATTGTTTTAATTAGGGGGGGAATCTTGTTTCTTCCTTTAGTACTCATGGACAAGACAATGGTGATTGAAAAGTTTGAAGGATGATATTTTCATACATGGCAAGTCAAGTTTTTGTAGCTTCTAATTGAAAAGGATCTTTGGAATGTCGTAAATAAAACTGCACTAGTCACAAACCCATGAAGAGGAAACCAAGTGGAATGCAAAAGATCAAAGAGCAATAGCTATGATTGGTCTTGGGCTCTCAGATGCATACTTACATCACATAGATCTCTCAAAGACTGCAAAAGAAGTTTGGGATTCTCTCAATACATTGTTCAGTTCACAAGCATCAAGTACAAAGATGTCACTTAAGCGTAAACTTTTTGGATTAAGGATGATGGAAGGTGATGATATTGTCCAACACATAAGTAAGTTTCTCTCTTTGATGAATCAACTAGCTGGAATTAATGCCAAGGTAGAAAGTGATGATGCCAAAGCTATTTTGTTAAATATCATGCCTTCTAGTTATGCTAATATTATGTTCACATTGAAAAAAATTAATCCTACTTTGGAAGATGTAATTTTGTCTTTGATTGATGAAGCAAATTGAGTTAAGAAAAATGACTCGATTAATGAAGAAAAGGTATTGTTTGTAAAGAAGCAACAAAACAGTTAGACTTCTTCATCCAAGGACCAATTTGTGTGCTTCTACTGCAAACAAAGGGGTCATACAATGATGAACTGCATTGAACGAGCCAAGGACCTGATAGATGGAAAGCTAAAAACAAACAAGGCAATGGTTGCAAATGAAGACAATGATGAAGAATTCAATCTTGCAACACATGACAAAGATCCTCCCGACGAGGAAAATGAGGAGGAATATGTTTATTGAATTGATTCAAGATTGATCCTTCTGAATAGTTGTGTGTTTCTATTCACAAGGGGATGTTCAGTGTGGCCGTAATTCCCATTGAAATTGTATTTGATGTATTAAGTGAAGGCCCATGCCACACTCAAGGTGAATGGTTGAGTTTGTCCCCATTCACAAGATGATGTAAATTAGTAAGGCCCAGTCTGGTTGATTGTTTGTGATTGGTTGTATGTGTCCCTAGTCACAATTGTTGTGAATAGTAGTGTGTGTCCTTGTTTACAACTTTGATATTGGATAAAGTATGTGTCCTTGGATAGCTGAGTTTGTCCCTATCCTTGGTTAAGTGTCCAATGAGGCCATTCCCACTAAAGAAGCATAGTGAGGCCATTCTCACTATTACTTGTTGTGAATAGTTGAGTATGTCCCTATTTGTACTCTAAGTGTACTTGATGAACTATTGAGTGTGTCCTAGTTCATCATATGGTTATTTATACTGTTGTGAGTATCCCTACCCATGTTTGGATCATGATGTAATAAGGAGGGGAATATTAGGATTTATTACATCATTGATGTGATAAATCATATTAAAAACAAAGTGGTTAGAACCACTCATGCAGAGTCATGTGAGAACTGTTAGTCAGTTGTGATTTCCATCAATTATAGAGATCACGTTGTTAGTATGGTTGCTCTATTTTGAGCAACATAATTTGTATTTAAACAAGCTATTGATCAATGAGAAATATTGTAGTATTTTCAACAAACATTTAATAAACCAAAATGCATTCTTTGGTATGAAAAGGTCCCCCATTTGGTTGTGAAAGTTGTTTTATTTTGGTCATCATATTTAATCCATATTTGATTGGACCTTGAGAAGCCATCCAATAGTGACAACATCTATGATCCAACTACTTTCTACAAGGTCTGATCTATGGCAGGCCGTGGGTAATGATCATTTAGTGATGCCCTGTTCAAGTTTCTAAACTCAACATACAACCTGATATCACCATTTTTCTTTCAAATTGGCACCAGTTTAGCCACCTAGGTAGAATGCTTAATTGGAAATTTAAGCTAGGATGACATAAGCTTTAGATATTTAGAAGCTCTTTCTTCATTACTGCTTCAATTTTGGGATTAACAGGTCTTTGCTTTTGTAGGAAGGGTTTTGTACTAGGTTCAAACTCTATAGCATGTTCAATGATGCTACTATCATAAATATTTAAATCTTCATAATATTGAGCAATGATATCGCCGTACATCCCATAATGTTCCTTGAATAGGTTTGCCTCTTCTTCAGTACATTCCTTACAAAACAATAGGTTCATCCCTTCAACAACTTTAATGGGGTGGTCAAAGGATGCTTTGACTTTGATGCTGGATTTCTTAACACTGTCATCAGGGTTGAACAAGCTTTCCAATATGAGTAGTCCCTTCGACAGTTGATTAGTCTTCAGTAGGATCACTCCTATATATCATCTCCTTACTCATTTTTATTTTCAGCACGATAAGATTCTTTAATGAGAAATTATATAATTTGCTCATCATTATTAAATACTTGCCAATAATTAGAGTTATTGGGGACATCAGGCCTAAAGACCACCTCTAGCTCTTTTGGTTTATCTTGTATATTTGAAGTAGGATCAAAATTGGCCACCATTGAAGCTAATTCATCTACTTTGGCACTCAACTCATGAGGGATTGCCTTGATCTCATACATGTTGAAACTTTCTAGCAAGTCCCAAACTCTGTGCTTGTATGATTTCAAGTGCTTGTTTTTAGTTGCATAGTTTTGAGTTGACTTGGTTTACAATTAACTTGAAATCGCCAAATAGTTTTATGTTCTTGATCCTCATCTTTTCGCCTTTCCTTCGACCCATGTAAAGTGCTTTGTATTCAACCACTTTGTTGGTGCAATTTAGTAGTATCCTGCAGTCATAGTTTATCTGGGTACCTTGTGGATCAATAAACTGAATACAAACACCACCTCCATTTCTGGTTCTTGTACCATCAAAATGCACAGTCGATGTCCAATCAGGTCCTTGTGTTTGTTGGCTAGTTAGGACCAAAATGTGGGTAAGATCTTTAGATATTAAGTACTTATCAAGTTTAGTTTCTATAGTACTCACCTCTGAGTCTTCGTCTTCTTGATTCTTGTATATATGGGTGATTTGCTTCTTGATTCTTGTAGTACCTCAGTATTACCTTTGCAAATTTTGTCAATTTTGGAGGAGAATGTAGCAATGAAGATCAAACAACAAAAAACACCCAAAAAATCTCAAAATTTGGTTAAGCATAAGGACTGATTTGGTTGAAAAATTCTGTCAATTGGCTTGAAGGATCTATTTGCTTGCAAAATTTTGTCGATTAGCTTGAAGGATCAATTTGCTTACTTAAGGGAATTGATTAGCTCGAAGGAATGATTCACTCAACAAAAGTAGTTGATCTACTTGCAAAATGTGAGCGAATTGCTCGACAAACTTGCATGAATCACTTGAACAACTGCAAGGATAATATATGGTGTAGATCCTGAGGCATATCTTCCAAAAAGCGACTTTTAGGCATGTAGTGGCATACTAAGTCCATTTGGAAGCCTTCTAAGCCGGTTAGAGGCATAATTAGAGGCATGTAACACTTGGAGGTGCAAAATTTTGTTGAAGTTGCCCCCAAATTTTTACTTTTACTTGGAGTATTTGTTTTTCACCCTAGGTAAATCAAGGGTAAACTTTTGCTATAAATATTGACCTAGGGCCCTCATTGTATTCATCTTGGCGATGAGAATCCGAAGCTACACTTTGTGAAACCCAAATTGTGCTTTGTATTCATGAGGTTGTAAGAAATTGACAATTCCTTATGCATTACTTAGTAGCACCGCTTTCCTAGTTTGCTAAGTGCACAACGGTTGTGGCATGGCCCTTCTAGCCCATCTTGTCATTCGCTTATCAATTTCATAATGAAAAAAATGGGTGGACATTGATGTTATTCGAATTCTCATGTGTTGATTGATCACACGCTCTTCTCACTACTATGTAAAAGCTGTATTTGCGTTCAATTTTTCACACTCTAAAATTCTAAGACAAATTCATTTTTGTATTTTACTTTTCATGCATTTTTCCTTTCCGCACTTTACTTTCATGCAAGTTATTTTTGATTAGTCTAAGGATCTTATACAAGGATAGCGAGGAGCCAACCTAAATCTGAAGGTTGGGAGAAACCATTGGCAATCTCGTCCAACCTTACTAAAACTTTTTTTTTTTTGATTCGATGAAAAAGGAGTTTTGAAAGGATCCCCGAACCTTATACATATGTACAACTAGGATCCCCAAGGAAGTCCTCACTAAACCCATACGAGAAAAACATCAAAACAAAATAAGGGCCTAGCCCACAAGACAACAAAAAGAGAAACCACAGAAGAGGGGACCAAGGGAAACACAACTAGATTTGGAACCCATAATTACTTATCAGCCTGTTCCTCTCCCTCATAATTAATCTGATTGGGGGTGTAAAACCTAATTTAGAAGTCAGGACAATTCCCCAGTCCAACAGTTATTGAGTGAATCACTTGAATAAGACTAGGAAGAAATTTTTTTTCCAGGCAATTCGTTCCTTGATCTCCAAGTGAATCGCTTCTTGGATTGAACTTAAAGAATTTTTTATATTAGGCCGATTTGCTTCAAACGCGGTGAATCGCCCCAATGCTGGAGCAAATCACTCCGATGAAAACTTTGCAAAAATTCTTTTAACTTTGATAAATTGTATTTTGTCCATGACAAAGTGTAATTTAGTGCCAAAATTGAAGAGATCTAATGATTTTTGAGTTTTTTTTAATGTCTCTTTGCAAAGAATTCAAAAACTTGATGAGGTTTGAAACAAAGTCGCCATTCATAGAGCACCTTAAAGGATGAATGCAAAAAACGAAAATAATGCAAAATTAAATTTCAAAAAGGGACTAGGCTTGATTTCATCTTGGAAATCAAACCCTTCGTCCCATCAGGTGTGCCAAAAATATGTTGAATTGCAAAAATGTCCAATTTAATGCTCTCGCAATTCCATTTCAAAAAATTTAAAAGGGAGTGTTCCTCTTTTGATATCTTGATTTAGGCGGGCTCGTCACTATCCTTAAATCTAATCTAATCTAATCTAAATATTGACAATAAATGCGAACATTTAAATGCATGAAAGTAAAAATTGGAAGTTTAGGGTGCGAGAGATTGAAAGTAAAATACGACTGTGACCATAACAACAATAGTGTGTGATCAATCAACACATGAGAAAATCAAATAACAACAATGCATCTTGTGCGTATGAAATGAAATCAAGGAGTGACAAGAGGATGAAAGGGCAATGCCACAGTTGTCATGCATTCCACAATCCAGGAGGGCAATGCCATTGATGGAAAGCAAAAAGTCTTGCACAATCTTATTATTCCAAAAGAAGCAAGAGCAATTACAATGTGGGACTCACAAAGTGTAGCTTTGATTCTCTCAAGGCCAAAAAATGTTTACAATGGAGCCCATGGCTTCTATTTATAGAAAGAATTCACCCCTTAGTTACCTTAGGTGAGAAATTTCTACTTCTAGTAAAATTAAATATTTGGGGGCATCTTTAGCAAAATGATGCACCTCCAAATGTTACATACCTCTAAATACATTCCTAGATGGCTTTAAGCCTTCTAAAATGGTTAGTGGTGCCACTATATATCAAAATATCACTTTCTAAAGATCTTCCTTGGGATTTGTGCAAACTTGCTCTACTTTGTTTATTGACGAGCGATTTGATCCACGCAGGAGCAAATCACTCATGCCTTGGTGAGCGTTTTTCTCTTGCTAAGCCAACTACACCTGCCGTGGTGAGAGCTTCGCTTCTGTTGAACCAATTGTATCTCATGACCTAATTCTACAAAACTATTTTTCTAGGAGGCTCCATTTGGACAAATTCATAGTTTTGCAATTTTTCAAATTGTCGAAAACTATAGGAACCAATGGGATAAAGATGACATTGGTTTCATTTATTATAGCCTTATTTTTCTTCTCCTCTTCAACCACGAGAAATCCATTAGGGCTAGTTGCCTTGTTAGGGTGGAAAGAGAAAATTGCCTCTTGTGGGTCTTCCATCAAAATCTTATTAATCTTTCATTCTATCTATGTATGATAATTTTTGGAATATTTTGCTAAAGCTCACCCTAATCCTCATTATCTTGCCCAACTTATGATATATTGTCTTTGAAATAGTTGGTTGCTTCCTTTTGATCTCTTCTATGATAATTCTTCTCTCTGGAGTTGAAATATTTTTTGTTTGGAGAAGGAACAAATTTGGTTTGGTAGTAGCATTCAAAATATGATATTCGTATCACATTTCTTAGGCCATATCTTCCTCCATTTTTGAGCCCAATATGACAACCCCTTTTGTCGTATATTAAAAGAATACAAAGCTATTTGCTTTTCTTATAAATAAGCATTATATCCATTCCATTGATTTCCACTATCTTTTGTAAGTTGATCCTGAATATAATTGCCTCCTTTTCAAACATGTAACCAAAGAATTTGATATTCTAGATATTCGTCTAGCCCTTCAGATATTGTAATTATTTTTTAGCTAGCTTGTACATATATGGTCCTCCATGCTTTCTGTCATCCCACAACTATATAACCACTTGGTAGAATTTAGGGCCTTGGAGACCCATAGATTGAAAATGAAATAGTTTTGGATCACTATTAGTGAGTGTATCACATCTCAAAACCAATGGTTTATGATTTGATCCTGCTCGCAACAAAATGTCTAAAGAGATTGTATACTTTGTTTGTAACCTGCTATTAGATATCAAAAGTTGTCTAAATTGTTCACCACATGAGATTTCCCAACACACTCATTTTCACATGTATGTTGAAAGCTTGAACGAATAGCATCCCAATGACTATTTAAACTGGGAAATAAAGTACCATCCAACCAAGAGTACCATCCTTCTTTTTTGGAGTAGAACTATGTTGAAATCCTCTCCAAGAATCTAAATATTGCAACATCATTGAATTTGACATGACTAGATTGAGATCCTCTCAATATCCATCTCAAAGAGTGACATACTTGGAGCATACACATTATTTTCTTGTAGAAAAAAGACCATCATCGTAATTTACAATTGTCACATATCACTGCAATATCTCCTAAAGCTCCTATAGCAAAAATTATCAAATAATCTCCCATTTAATATATCTTTTTAAATGCTGTCTTATATTTCTCCTACCTATTTTTGCTTCCATATTAAAATGAATTCAGGACAATACCAACCTATTAATTTCTTGGTTACTCTTATTTGGGGTCATATTTGTATGCCAAATATTCCAAGATACCATCTTTATCATCATTTTTAATTCTAATTTGTGGGCTTAGCGCCACTTCTTGTTAACACTCACGATATTTGTTTTTCATTTCCTAAATCAATATCCCTGTAGGTTCCATGTTCTCTTTGTTCCTGCTTTGAGGGTCCTCCCCTCCTTTTCCCATACAATTCATAGTTTAACCTGTCATTTATAGATTTATTCTGGCTTTGGTACATGAAGTGCAAGGCATAACCTTGGAAATACATTATTTTTTATGTTGTCCTAGAAGCCCTAAAGTGCGAGGGACAAGCTCCATAGTACACGCTTTCTTATTCTACCTTGAAAACTCTAAAGCATGGTGTATATTTTTTATACTGCTTTCTCTTTGTTACTTCCATGAGAACCCTAAAGTACAAGGGACAACCTTTAGATTATTTCCATTTTTATTGCAAGTAGATGATTTTATACTAGTTGTGGAGATTGGAATGATTTACCTAGATCAAACTTAACCTCCTCCGCCTTCTCGGATTTGAAAATTGACTTTGCATCTTCCTTCACAACGTTAGTTTCTTCTATATTTGAACTTGCACAGTGCAGTTCCCAATCCTGTGCATCAATATTTTCTTCAAATGTTTGCTTTGAATGAATAGTGATGGTCTTCACCATCTTATGAGGTAGAGAGGCCTTCATTGCCACTTCTTTGGGAGTTAAAATCTTGGATAAAAGCTATTGTTTACTGCAGTATGATTACCGTTGTTCCTTTTTGTGTTTGTCTCATCTCTTTCTTGATCCTTTTTACAATGCAATCCTTTGCCATGTGTCTCATTTCAAAACATTTACGACATTGAAATGCAATATTTTTATAATCCACTTGTTGATCCCATTCTCTTGATTTAGATTTGATCTTAGTGGATTTTGTCAAAGGTTTTGAAATGTCCATCACAATACTTATTCCAATGTACACAACATGCATATAACATACTTTCACTTCTTAGAGGTTGACCCTTTTGGTTGAACTCCCCAAGAGTATTATTAATATAAATTTGAACCTCCTTATTGATTAGCTTATATAGAATTCCAAAATTTTTAATCCATAATAGAAGCCTTTAAAGAGTTTCCATCTCCATAGAAAATTCCTCACTCCATAGTCTAAATGCAAGCCAACTCTCCCTCAAAACAATGGGCCTCCACTTATTATTTTATCCTTCATTTTTGAACTAGAGAAGATGAAAAGTATCCTTTTGAAAGGAAAGTCATTGAATAATTTGAACTTAATCCCTGCTTCTATTTAATCCACTTTGGATCACTTAAAAACTTAATCAGTATCCGTTGAACTTGCATATAAACCCTCTGCTTTTAAGAACCATTATATCATGCTCAATTCTCTTATTCTTGATATCACTTTGGTGTATTGTCTGTTGCCTAGGTAGGGATTCTTCTCTTTGTTCTTAAACGTCAAAATGTTCATTCCCTAACTTAGGCATCCTCACTTCCAGCTAAGGCTTATATGAATGACATTTCTTTCGTCTCTATAATTTTGTCATGAGAATCCTTCATTCGTTGAATTTCTTTAAAGATCTAGAGCAAGAATTTTGAAAGTGAGTTTGGCTAGCTACTTGCACTTGCTTCCACTCTAATTCATTGGATTTTCAAGGTTAGAGAACATAATATTAAGAACAATAAAGTAGTGGTAATTGTATGAGCTGGATGAGTGGCATGAATATTCCTCTCGGTATGTTTTTCTTACTTTTACAAGCAATGTTGAAACTTTTACATATTGAAGTATTGCATCTAATATAATATATTGAAAATTCACATAAAAATACTAATAATAAATAGGTGGTTTTTTCTCATGTGAATGCTTGTTACTATTGAAATGATATAATCTATACAATTAAGAATCTTTTTTTCCTTGCGATATGCAATTTACCTCTAAATATGTGATTTTGTTTTATACTCCAGGTTCAAGCAGTATACAATGCTATGAGAAGAGATATTCGCATGAAATACTTTTTGTGATGCATTTTTAGATGGAGTGCCTTGTAATGAGTTTAGTAATTGCATTGCATTGAGCATAATTTATGCTTTAATTTGTTTTTGTTCCCTATAGTAAATTGAACTGCTACTGTTCCAAGTAGCTAATATGTTTTACTTTGTATCCATTAGAAAATTACAATGCCTCTTAATGAGAAGGTTGGCATTATTCAGTCATAATATTGTCATGGTTGTTTTTGCATAGTTGAATGAAGATAAGTACAATATAACATGCTAACATATATGGTCATTTCACAAAATATTTACAATTGTTTTTTAAAAAAGAATTGAAATCTTATTAGTCATTTAAGGATGTTATATAACATTGATTTATGTATATTGTATTAAAAACTATCTCAATTAGAATAAGCTCTTACAACCTGAAACATATTTAGCAATTCTTAGATTTAAAATTGGGCTTTTACATAATAGGATATTTTCTTTAACCTACAATAAGTGCATTGCTTTGTTTTGTATCTTTGTTAAGAATTGTCTTGTGCATTTCAGGGATGGTAGACATTATGGTTCAATATAGTCCTTTTATAACTGCTATTTTTTGGTTTATATATGATCTCCATCATAGTAAATGACATACTAACAATAAATTGTTCATGATTTTATTTTTGTTAATTTTTATGATGAAGGAGCCATTTTTTATGGTCTTTAGAATTGATAAAGTCCATAAATGAATCGGCATCTAGTTATAGTGTGTGGATATATATGTTGTAGAATATTAAAATATGAAAAGTTATTCCAATCAAAGTTAAAAGTAAATTATTTGGATACACACCACTATATTTCCTTGGTTGTCTTTTGCTTACATCAAAGCGTGCTTGGCTAAGTTTGCATAGATGCATACATATTTAGAAAAGCACATGACCATCAAGCTTGTGTACAAAAATGACAATGAAGCGACAAATGCCTTAGCAAACTAGGATGCAAAGTACAATTTCATTTTTGGCCTCATGCTTACATGATACTATGTTTGGAACAATAATGGAAAAATCATGGAAGGTTGTTTGAATAACATCAACGTGATCATACCTAACATTGTTTATAGTGAGTCGTCAAATGCAAACATTGACCGAAGAGATGCTTGTATTCAAATGATTCAAAGGTGCATTGTAAATGCATAGTTTATGGTGACCTTTTGGGGGTCTTTCACATTAAATCAAGGAAGCTAAAATTAATTGACACCTCGATCAATAATAAACATGATTAACTATTATGAGACTAAAAATCATAGAGAAATAGGTCCTCTAATGCCTTCATAATGCCCTTAAAAGCAAAGTTGAATAGTTGCATTTGTAATTTTATTCTTAACTTGCAATTTAATGGAGAGCTTTTTAATTACAATAATAAATGTAAGATAGAATAGTTGAATTTGACTTCTATTTGGTTAAATTGGAGACCACACACAAATGCCTACACACATAATGCTACAATGACATGCAATTATCCAACTATTTAAAAATAGATTAATATTTTTGAAATTTATGTTACATAAAAAAACCTAAATTATTAAGAAAATCAAGTGTCAACAAATTTGATTTAATTTGAGGTTTGAGTGAAATTACTATGGTTATATTAGAAAAAGTTGAGTCTTTTGACAAAGTCTTAATAGAATAGAAAATTAATGGCAGTAACCAACAAAATGCAAATGGGTGAGATGTTAAGTGGAGGTAAGGTATGAGTATGCTCTTGTGGTGGTCTGTCTTATTAAAAGTTAAAAAAAGCTTCTATTACCTAATTGCTAATTACTCTCAAAACAGTAAAACAAATTGTTTAACTCAATAATAGTGGATTATTATATATTACATCTCCAAAGTTATATATATATATATATATATTGGTTTGATGTTATGCATGTAAACGAAGCTTGAGACTAAGGGATATTAACAAGAATCAAAGGGACTTAAACCTTGGATTTAGTTTTTGATAATTTGTAAGTTTAGAAACAATCACAATGGAGTCACATTTTATTTTTTGTGTGAAAGATCGTTTATACTGTAAAATATATGCTAAAATATCTACAATGAGTCTTCACTATTAAATTTTGAGTTGAATTTCATCTTTTAATTTATTTTTTATCATTTTATATTTAAGGAGCATTCATTGTGTCAAATTACAAAAATGAGGGCCGCATCCATTAAGGACAACAATGAGAATTCATATTTTTTTTGCTATCATTTAATATTTAAGAAGCATTTGTTGTGTCAAATTAAAAAAAATGAAGGTCACATCCATTAAGGCAATGAAGGTTGCATCCATTAAGGCAATAACAGGGTTGCTTCGATCAATAGAGTTCCTAAACAATAATAACACATTTTTTTATTATTAGATGATAGAAGGGGTTTTGAAAGGGTCCCCAAACCTTTACAAAGAGGTTTTGGAAGGGACCCCAAACCATTACAGATCCAAAGAGTATTCAATGAGCTCAAAGGAAGTACATCAATTGGATTGGATCCAAATACCGACAAGAGAAACAAACATCAAATAAAATGTGGATCCAGATATCTTGCCTTAACTCAAATTTAAAATTCAAACTTAAAAATTTAGTGTCGAAAGAGAAAAACACCATGCGATTAAAATTGGGCAAAAAACGAGATTCACAACTAAAAATTGAAGTCAAAAGAAATCCTGCCTAGTGATAGTCTGATGAACCAGCTATCCGTGACCAACCAATAATGCATTGCAGCCAGGACACAAGGTGAGATTGCCGGAAAATAGGGGAATGGTGTTGACATATACCGGCAAGAGAAATTAAATAGAAATTTTTGCTTGAATCACTCAACGGGAATTAAAGCATAAGGATTAAAACAAAAAATTCCCACTTGCATCAAAACTCGCAAAGCTCACCCAATAAACAAAATGAAAAAAATGAGTGCTCAAAAATTAAAACTATAACCAAAGAACGCTTTGGAAAGCGAAACAATCTTGCCTAGAGGGAGAATTCAGCCAACGAAACTAGCCTTCCTTTGGCATGCGGTCCAACCTTCAGTTGGAACCCTGTCAAGGGGTGAGCATCATAAACAAAAACAGCTGAAAAAAGGAGATTTGTAATTGAGGACATCGACGACAGAAAAACCTTCCAGTCGTGAGCAAGCATCCGATAAAGACATACACCATAAAATCCACGGATTCCGGTGGAGACCAACCAACCTCTGGGTCGTATGAAGAGAATATTCAGGATAAATTGACCAAAAATAGCACCAAAAAGAAAATAAAAGGAAGATCCCTTCAAAAAATTGAAGCTTTGGAACCTTGGGATCCAACACAACTAAAGAAGTTGGATCTATCAGTTGGTCCATCCCTTGCAACCCATCGGAATTAGGAAACCCCGCCAAATGAAGGGACCATCAACAAATTCCTTCCTCAATGGTCATTGAGCCCAAGGTCTCCCCTAGAGTTGGATTAGGGAAGGGGAAAACCAGAAAGAACCACAAGGAAAGAACCCCCAAAACGACACCCACATCCAACAACAATCCCCAACAATCGTCAGGTAAAAAGACCATACACCTACCAATCGAAGTGACCTGACAACACAAGTGTGACTCCACAAACGTTGAAGGCACAAGGTCATCCCCTATTTTTGAATAAAAGAAGGGGCAAGACCAAAGAGTTCTATAGAGAGACACTAGACTGACCAACACAGGCAACCAAAAACAAGATCTTAGAGGGCAAAACCCAGTAGGAAGGATAGGGAGGCCTCCCGCCCAGAGAGAAAGGGTTTGAGAGCACAGGAGTGGGAGGCTCTCGCTCCTAAACAATAATAACACATTAATTGTTATAATTTGACCCAAAACTCAAAAGTTCAAAGCTAGTTCATATTCAAAATTTTCAATATTATCAAAGCATTGAGAAATGGATTAACAAAATATTGAAAATCATTTTTTTTCGTGTATGTGATTTGATTGAATTTTAAGTCCATCCATTTAAGGGAAAATGTTTTTCTTTTAAGTGACACATCATGTTGAAAGTGTAATCTGATTCATGGCCAACGCTGACACTATATGATGTAATATTGGATAGGCCTAAGGGCATTTATTATACAATGTATTGAATTTATTGTAATATTTTTTTATGTAAGCCCTATGGAACGCAATTAACCTTGTTAAACCCACCTTACAAACCTGTAATTAACCTTAGAGCCTTTCTTGTTATGTCGGGTTAAGGTTAAGATCATTTATGTTTTAGGGGTTTTAGAATTGGTGTAAATACCCCCACCACTTATTTGAATTATTAGTGTTGTATAATGATTATTTATGGTGCTTATAGGCGTCCTAATATTTGTGTCTCTTTTCCTTTCTTTTGTCCTTAAGATTTGAGTGGATGGATTGCTTCTGCTTGTTTATGAAAAATATTGTGAATTTTGACACATCACATTATTTAATATAGTAAGAGATTAACAATACCTAAATAGGAAAAGTGCATCCTATCTTTGTCGTCTTCTAACTTAAAAAACGGTTTTCTTGTCCAAAATTTTGAATTGAAAATTATATTTTCTGCATTTTTTGTCAAATAAAACAGGATGAGGAATCACATCCATCATGCCAACAAAGGAGTTGCTTTATTTGACACAATCCTTTAAAAATAATATTGCACTAAATATATCAACTCAACCACAAATATTTAAAACCAAATATTAAAGGATTTTAGCATTATCAAAGCATCCAAAACTGAGTGAACAAAATATAAAAAATCTTGTTTATTTATTTTTATTGTTTGATTAGATGGAATTTAAAATCACTCCATTTAAAGGGAAAACATTTTCTTCTTGAATCCACTCATATCATACTGTTACAACAATGAATAATTTCTAAATGATAAGACAAATAATACCTAAGTAAGAAAAGTGTTGTGTCCTATCTTTGTTGACTTGCAACTCAAGAAAAAATTAGTTTCCTTATGCAAAAACTTGAAAATATTGTTATTTTCCATAGTTACGCTTCTAAGATATTTAAAATTAGCAACATTTATCAAAATTTTAATTCCAATGCTAGAAAACTCCTTTGTTCAAGTAATATATCTTAATATATTATTTGTTGATTCATACTTTTGTTTTTCTAATTGAAGTCGATCCAAATCAAAGAGAATATTCTTTACACTAACATGTGTAATTTATTATTGTAAAGTAATTAAGACAGATAATGTTTTAACATCTTCAAAAAAATCTTGCTCACATCTACTATATCCTCCCGAAACTCCAAATTCACTCTTCAAAGGGATATATGCGCTTGGCACTTGGGACATTGATGGATCCTAATACATGTACTTACACACACACACATATGCACACAAAATTATTAACATGGTGAAACTTAAGTAATTATTAATTAAAGAACTTATGTTAATCAATTGAGCACAATATTATTTTAGATCACATACCCAAACAAAACACGTTGAGGTATATTCTAAATAAATGCATACTCATCAATGTCATTAGTAAATAGAGTGTACAAAAATTTGGATGTTATATACTATCTACCTTGCATCCTCTCATGTATTGATCTAGGCTTATGTTGATCATAGAGGATGTTAATTTGGTTGATCATGCATTATTTGAGTTGAAGAGTGTGACAATCTAGGAGCTACATTGAATCTATTTCGATTGTACTTGTATCCACCTATAATGAAATCTAATAAAATAGATGTAGTAGGTAAGAAACATAATACATCTAAATTGAAAACATGAATTTTTTTCTATATCTTATATAAACTAGTGTAGTAACCTAGTTACTACCTTGAGATTCCACCACATATTGGAGATGTGCAAATTTTTTGAATTGATCAATGGAAGCTTCTTGGTGTACAAAGTTTTGGCCAAAGGTGTGATTTGCTTGAAATGGTGTGATTGGCTCCTAAGGAGTGAAGTGCTAGATAACATGAAGTGATTGGTTTCTAAAGAGCAAAGCGCTAGCAAAATGGAGTGAAGCACTCCTAGACAGGAGTGATTCACTAATTGTCAGGTAAAAATGGAAAAGGAAGTGCATGGATCCTGAGGAAAATCTTTAGAAGTGACGTTTTGATATGTAGTGGCACCACATGGATTTTGGAAGCCTTCTAAGTTGTTCAAGAATGTGTTTAGAGGCATGTAACATTTGGAGGTATATCATTTTGCTAAAGATGCCCCCAAATCTTTACATTTATTAGGAGTAAGAAGTTCTTACCCAAGGTAACTTAGGGGTGAATTCTTCCTATAAATAGGAGCCATGGTCTCTGTGTAAACATATTTTGACCTAGAGAGAATCAGAGCTACACTTTATATGCTCCACATTGTAATTGCTCTTTCCTCTTTGATTGATGAGAAATTAATGAGACTTTTGCTTTCTATAAGTAGCATTGCCCTCCTAGATTATGGAATGTGTGACAATTGTGGCACTGCCCTTTTGTCCTCTTCGCATTCCTTGTTAATTCTATTTTATGCATGTGATATCCATTGTTATTCGATTTTCTCATACACTGATTGATCACACACTCTCTTTGCTATACTTATGCCCATACACCCTAAATTTCAAAACTTACTTTCATGCATTTTAATTTCTGCGTATATTTTCACACATTTAGTTTAGATTAGTTAGATTTAGCAAGGATAATGTGGAGTCGTCCTAAATCTGAAGGTTGAGAGGGCACATTCCCCTTTCTTTCGATTTGTTAAAACAAAATTATGGGCACATAAGAATTTATACCTTTTTGCAATTCAATATGTTTTTGACATTCTTGGTGGGACCAAAGGCTTGATTTTCATGATAAGATAGAGCTTAGTCTGATTTGAACTCTAATTTCACATATCTTTTATGTTTTGCATTCGATTTTGTAGGTGCTTTGTGAATGATGACTTTGTTACAATCCTATGAATTTTAAAATTTTTATGGAGCAAGCAAGCTAGTCACATATCAACAAGATTCTCCAAATTTGGCATGAAAATTGCATGTCACAGGAAAAAAGTGATTTGCCAAAGTTTGATTTTTTTTTGCAAAGTCTTGACTTAGGAAGCAATTCACTCCAAAATTGGAGTGATTCACCCCGTTTGATACCAATCACTTGAAAAATCAAAGAAAATATTCAAGTGTGCTCTAAGTGATTTACTCAACATTAAGGAGCAATTCACTCCAAAATGAGCAATCAAATTGCTTGAAGAGTAAAACCTCTCCAAGTTGAATCCCACAGAGATTCACTCAAAGTTTGAGAAGCGATTCATGTAGGAATATCAAAGAATTTACTAACACCTATCAAGGAAGTGATTTGCTTTACCCATTTTTGTCAAATTTTCTTTAAATTTTATTTTTAGAGTGATACTCTCTATTTAGGAAGTGATTCACTCTTTCTAAATTTCACATTTTTCAAGTTTTGACCCCAAAACACTATCCATGTAAGTTAGTATGCAAGATAACTTAGGTTTATGAATAGACACTCAAAGATAACAACTAAACAAAGGATTTCAACCAATGGAACTAATATTGTATCAATGAAGGAATTGAAAAAGAAAAATAAAGGACCAAGTTGTCACGTGGGTACACTAAAAAGACAAAATCAAGGTTGATCCAATGCCATGTCTTGCTTCATCAAGAGGAAAAAAAATCAACAACCAATCAAACAACCCAAATCCTTGTCCTAAGATATTGTTTTCCCCATTCCCACTACCTTATAGTTATGCCTCTGTCATTTCAAATTCTCCAAACGAAGTCTCGACCATTATAGGATTTATCGTAACTCATACCAATCCACTATACAAAATGTCTCAAGTTGATGTAAATAATACTTTGAGTAATGGGATTCTAGTAACCTCTAATAGTCAGTTTAGGGTAAGTCAACTACTAGTGTCCAATATCCAAAACAATCCCTTGGTAAGTACAATCTCAACTCAAAGTTTACCTACTAGTGTTCAATATCCAAAACAATCCCTTGGAAAGTAGAACCTCAACTCAAAGTTTGCCTAGGTCTAGTCAATAGAAAAATACATCTAAAGTAGCAACCTCATCTTGGGACAATCCATGTCATCTAATGCAAACACTTTTTTTGAGTAATACTTCTTATACACATCCACCATGGAGATTGAACCCGGGTCACATCACCAATAATGCAAACACTTCTTAATAAATTTACATACCAAATTAAAATCAGGATATCAAACAAAATTTGAAAGTGTCTACCAGTCAAATGGGAGTGGAAGAATTTCAAGGAAACCCCTTAAATCAAACATCACCTCCATCCAATCAACCATTGCAAAATTTGTAGCAATATATACCTTCCCAATCATCAAGTCCCTCAACACGACTTGCAATTCCTCCAATCCAAAAGTTGCAAGCTTTACCTAATCAACAATTAACCTATCTTAATCCCATACCATTTCAAAACTCAAAGCCTTGTTTTTCATTGTCATATTATGTCATGCAACAATGTTCTCAGGGTTTTTCCCAAAGATTGTTCCATAAATACACCATTTCAAGCATATGTAGCCCTACCTCAAGACTATGTAGTATATCCAATGCAATATGGTTAGCCACCTCAAAAAAATTAAGCACCTCAACTACCTAGGTCTCATAATCAACTTCCAAATTGACCTACCAATGACCTTAAAACCTTAGAGCCTATTCTCCCATTCTTGCCACTATTATGAAAGCGTTACCAACTTTTTACAGAAATGGAACGAATGACAATGTATCATTTGAATTATCTCTCCACATTGAAGTCGATTAATGCATCTGAGAGGATGACATCATGGTATATTGTCTTATCTGTTTATTAAGTGATAGGCTACTTTATGGTATAGGGATTACTAAATAACTCTATTATTAATTTGGCATCAATTGTAGAACCTTTTATGTGGATATTCAGTAACATGGATGATGGGTATTTTTTTTTTTCAATTAAATGCTATGTAATTACTTGCTCAAGAAAATATCCATGATTATAGTACTAGATTCTTAAGGACCTTATTTTTAATTCCTCCAAATGTTTAACCTGATGAGAAACAAGCATTGCCATACTATATCAAAGGCTTACATTCTGATTTAACACTAATCATTTGTAATGCTAACCATACCACTTTAGATATATCTTTTGAAGAGGTAGCATGTGTAGAAGATGTTTGAGTAGGTAAACTATTGCTTGCCCTGCCAATGGCCTATGCTACTCATTACTCAGAATCCCCAAATCCCTAGGTCCACCCATATGTATCCCATTCAAAATTTCCAATCACCATCTAATATTGCTCCCCCCACATATTGTGACATACCTAGGTAAAAATGCATCATCAACTATCACCTTTTAGCATCAACTGCCAACTTTACCCATCCTACTATAAAATAGTGATGACACTAAGGTTGTCACTTAAAGATTTGATAAATGCAAACTTAGTATGTGGTTGTAGTGAAGACTACAGTGAATTATAATAACATGGAAATGAGGTAGTGGCAACCATATAGTGGATGAGAGCAATAGAATTGGCAACCAAGGAAAAACCCTTACCTTACAAATTATTAGATCCCATAACAAAATTTTAGGCAAAATAGCAATCAAGTGAAAAATAATATGGTGAACACGAATTCATAAATTAACACATTTTGAAGCTTCCCACGCAATGCTAT
Source organism: Wollemia nobilis (assembly GCA_028583015.1). Lineage (NCBI taxonomy): Eukaryota > Viridiplantae > Streptophyta > Pinopsida > Araucariales > Araucariaceae > Wollemia > Wollemia nobilis. Next base: position 43,221,866 of record JAQPPZ010016981.1, on the reverse strand, counting down.
ACATGATCCTATGGATTGCACTTTGGGTACTAGGCACTCCCAAACAAATCAATATGATCAACAATGCCAAACACAACATGCCACTACTATGTTGTAATGAACCAATTTCTTCCGATGAATCCAATAGTATAGCAACCACTTATGATAAATCAACCAGTTTACCAGGCACTAACCCTAGTGCAATAAGTAGTTCTAGGATTACCAAACCAAAATAATGCTATTTTTGTCAACTATGGTGTAGTTGAATAAAATGAAAACTTCTCATTCAAGGATAATGTCGTGTGCACTAACCAACAAGGGTTTGGGATCCAAAGTAAGAAAGATGATAGAAGAGCAAGAACCAACTTAGAAACATGCCAAGGGGAATAAGGGTACTAGAGTATTAAGAAGATAAAGGACATCACACTGTGATCTAAGATGAATATGACTTGAAAGTGAGCTTTGAAGAAATTGATATTAACAATTATTTAGTATCTAAAGAGCCCACTAGCATCCCAACCTTGACTAGTCAACAAGCACAAGGACCCGATGGGATATGAATCATATATTTCAATGATGCCATAACAAAAAATGAGACTAGTGCTGGTATTTAGTTCATAGAATTGTAAGGGACTTAAATGATTTTTTCCTATAGGTTGTTTTTTAACTACACTAATAATGTGGTCAAATATGAAGCACGATGCACAATTTTAAGGAAGGCTAAAAAGATGATGATAAAAAACCTCAAGGTTTTTGGTGTGATAAACTAGGTCAATTCACATTGTGCAATGAAAAACAAAAATTTGAAATGCATAATAGCATAAGGATTGGGATTTTCTAGAGAGCTTTAATACCTATGAAATTAAGGCAAACCCTTAAGAGCTCAATACCAAGGTATATGAATTAGCCTGCATGGGAGCAAGGTTTGACCCCAATTTAGAGATATGGGATAAACCAAAGGAATTGAAATTATTTTTTAGGCCAACAGTCCTTGATAATCCTAATCATGATCACGTTTTCAATAATGATGAGAAAATTATCAAATTCCTCATTAGACAAGCTCAACATGCTAAAAATAAAAATGAATATGGGGACTATATAAAATACAAAGTAATCCAATTAAAGACTAGTCAATTTCTAAGGGGTCTAATTATAATCAAAAGCTTGTTCAACCTTGATGATAGTGTGAAGTAGTCTAATATTAAAGTTATAGCATCTTATTATCCTACCAAGATTGATGAAGAGAAGAATATACTGTTAGGTAAAGAATTCATCGAGTAAGAGATAAGTCTTTTCAAGGATCTCTATGGAAAGTATGGGATATCATTGCCTAGTCCTATAAAGATAAAATTGTATGACAAAAGCATCATAAACCACATTAATAAATTGAAACCTTGTGCAAAATCTTTTTGGTATAAATTGAGACCTATGAACCTCAAAATTAAAGCAATTATGAAGAAAGAGTATCTAAAACTTTTGTAGGCTAAAATAATCTTTTCAATCAAAAGTTCTACTTGGGTAGCCAATCTAGTGCCAATCCAAAATAAGAACAATGATATCAAGTTATGTGTTGATTTTAGGAACTTGAATGGGCCATCATGAAAAGACCATTACCCTTTGTCTAGCATAGATCAGATCTTGCATAAAGTGGATGGATCTTAAATTATTAGATAAAAATATATCGATGTAGTCATCAATTATTGATAAGTACATTTCAATACCTAAGGTTCTTTATGTCTTACCCCTGAAACGACTTCTCATCTGTCTTAGACATATTTGCACAAGATTGTGCTGATCCCCAATTTTTTTGATCATTTCTTTTTATATCTTCCTTTGTTAGTTGGTGCTCCTCCATTGTGAATGAATCATAAAGAACAGTTATATGATTAAACATTATCAACTCACTTCCTAAAATCAAATTACGTCTACCACTAAATACACCCCTAGATGGCTTCTTAGGGTACAATAAAATTTGTGTCAAGGATGACGATCAACATAAGATGACCTTCACAACTAAATTAGGAACCTTTGCGTACCACCAAATGCGATATGCACCTTCTAATGGGTTATAGGCATTGCCTTTATAGGTCTAGTAGGCAAAATCATACATATATACCTTGATGATTTAAGGTTTTCTCTAAAGAAAGAGGTAAACACATTAAACATCTAGAGTCAGTATTTTAGAGTTGTAGGGAGTATGGTATCCCATTAAATCCCAAAAAATTCCATTTTCATGATTCTCTTTAGGTACTATAAAAATATGTCGTAGCAAATAATCCCAATAGGATAGAAGCAATCTAGGAGCTATCTTTGCTTATGTTCATAAAGGAAATCAAGGCCTTCCTAGGTCAAATCAAGTTTGTAGCTAACTTCATAACCAATTTTGCATAACTAGTTAGACTAATAACCAAGATGTTAAAAAAGGACACAACTCTTGTATGAATGAAGAAGGTAAGAAGGCCTCCCAAGATATAAAGGATGCAATTATAAGTACCCACTTCTTATCAACTCAAATTTCTATAAAAAATTGTTGTATATGTTTAGGATAGATGAAATCATCATCACGATTTTGACTTAGATGGATGTAGAGACAAAGAATATCTAATCTCCTTTATAAGTCAAGTACTCTATAGTTTCAAGGAAAGGCATATGTTAATTGAGAAATAGATATTTGCAATGATGAAATCCTTAAGGATTTTTAGGTATTACCTATCCCAAAGCAAGACTATTATCTACCTTGTTCATCTCGATGTTAGGTCTATTATGTTGCATGGTGAACTAGGGAAAAAGATATCAAGATGGATAAACAAGATTCAAGAATTTACTAGAGATAAAACCCACTCAAATTGTCAAGGGTAGATATTTAAGTGAAAATATTTCCATTTTGACCCCCAAAGATGAGGTAACATTAGTGCAAGATATTGAATTGGATGATCAACCAGGTTGGATGGGCGATACCAAGAGATACATAATATTAGGGCAAGTTTTACAGATATTAATGCCTAAAGAAAAGGATAAATTCATATAGAAGATGATTCATTGTGCCTAGTTGTATAATGTACTTTATTGAAAATGATAATATGAAGTTCTACTATGATGCATGGAGAAGGAAAGGAGAAGGAAAGGATCAAGGAATATTACGATAAAGGAGGGCATTGTTTTGCCTAAGCTACAAAATATAAAATTTTAGGATAGGATATTATTATCTTTCCAAATTTTCTAATTGCTTCTAATGGGTCAAAAAATGTAAAAGTTGTTGCACTTCCATGAGAAGAAGAAGAAAAACATCTATGCCCCTAAATCCCATCATCATTATGTCACCCTTTCAATGGTGGGTTCTAGAATTTATTGGTAAAGTCAATCCCCTACATAGTGTAGGGTATGGATAGATTTTAACCATAAATAATAACTTCACAAGCAATGTATTATGCCTAGCTAGATAATGTATTTTTAAAATGAATATGAAAAAATCCTATTATGATGTATGGAGGAAGAAAGGACAAAACCCTTAATAAAGAAATATCATAACAAAGAAGGAAACTCTTTTGCCCAAATCACAACACACAAAATATTGAGGTCAAGATATTATTGGCCGACCATATTTTCTATTTGCTTCCAATGGGTCAAAGAATACAAATTTTGTTGCACTTTCACAAGGAGAAGAAAAGCACCAATGCCCCCTAAAGACCATAATTATTACATAACCCTTCCAAAAGTGGGGTCTAGAATTTATCAAGAAAATCAATCCCCTATCTAGTGTAGGGCATGAATAATTGTAAATAATTACTTCAGAAGGTAGATCAAAACTATACCAATAAAATTTACAAGTCAAGAGGTGATTATCCAACTTTTGGAAGATATCATCACTAGATTTGGGGTTCCTTCCACAATAATCACTAACAATGCTATAATTTTCATAGGATTCAAGGTTATGAAATATTTATTGGAGTATGGATTTGTGCTTAAAATAGCTTCCAATTACTACCCCCAAGACAATAGTCTAGTAGAATCCACCAACATGAAAATTTTGAGGATTTTAAAAAAGGATAATAGCCAAATCACAAAGGGCTTAGCATACCAAATCGAAGAAGGTGTTATGGATAGATATAATAAAACCTAAAGCTTCTACTAGATCAACACCTTATAAGCTAGTTGTTAGGAAATGATATTGCCAGTAAATCAAGAACCCTATTCCCTCAAAATGTCCTAGAAATTGGAGCTTAAATACACTGATGTTGAGCCAATGCAATCTTTATTGAATGTACTACTAGCTCTAGAAGAAGAATATAAAACATTAAAAACATGGTTCAACATCTAGTGGTGGTAAAAATATGTTTAAAAAAAGGGGCCACCAAAATGGATTAAGGAAGGTGATTTAATGTTCAAGTGGAATGAAGATAGGTCTAAGATAGGAAGTCATAGAAAATTTAATTCTCTTTAGAGTTGGCCATACCAGATCCTCTGATTCATATGTCCTAATGATTATAGGCTTATGACAATGGATGTCAAATTACAATAAATTTCCATTAACGAACAACACCTAAGACCCATCTAAAGGGGAATTCAAAACAAAAAATGTACATAGTATTTTTCTATTTTCTTAGATATATTCTTACTTATTCTTTTATTTTATTTCTTGACAAGTATTCCCACTTCTATTTTCCCTTTTTCTCAAAGAAAAATATCAAAAAATAGTAAAAAGAGAAAAAAAGAAAAAATCTTAGTTTGAGGTGAAAACCTTGAAAAAGGCATTTGGACAACCCTTTTCCTTCTTTTCCTTTCTTATTATTGCTTAAACCTTTGACTTGTAATTTTTCTTTGACAAAGTCAAAGTTAAGGATCAAATCACTCCTCAAAGCCCATAGTTCAAAAATAAAATAGAGAGGAGTAAATCGACATGTTTTAGAGTCAAAACAACTTCTTGACACATTAATATCAATCACAAGGTTGTTGAAAGTAGGGTGTTTAAAAACCATGGATACCACTCATTTAATTTCTACATTTGCCTTAAAATCTCATTTCAAAGCAATTGTAACCTTGCTCATAGTCATAACCACCACCCATGTCTCAACAATCATTGTTGAATAGTTCTTGCTACATCTCTGAAGCAAGGCACATGAATCATTTTCCTTATTTTTCTACCCATGTTTGAAATAAGTTAATTTAAACCCTGATGAGGGGCTCCTCTATCGAAGTAAGATATTTTGATGACACTTTCTCCTTACCAAGCCATTTGCAACCCTCGTGCCTCTAATAAGCCGAGTGCATCATGCTAGCCATGCAAATAATTAAAACTTTCCTAAGTGCTACCGTTAAGTGCAATTTGATCCAAGTTGAGCAAATCATCATGTTTGAACTTGGAGAACCATCTAAAGACCTCAAAAAGTGAAATGCTCCTCTAAGGCTAGGAAACTCACCTAAAATAAACTAATTTGAATGTTTTTTTCCAAGTGCCATTTGTCAAGTGATTTGCTTGAACCTTTGAGTGATTTTCTTAGAAATATTCAAGGAACTCGCTCCTACTTAAGTTTTTGTTGAACTTCTCTCCATTAGTTTATTTTCTCGATTCTTCTAGTGATTTTCTCCAACTCAAAATTTTATTATTTTAAGGCTAGTAATTTTCCCTTGAACTTGAACTTAGTATTTTTTTTCTAGTTTTCTAAAAGGTTACCCTTGTCTCTTCAATTCACCATAGACAACACTTTGAAATCCACCAGTTCCTCCATACCAAAATCCAATCCCATGTCCCTACCAACGACCACTACCACTTCTCCTATTTCAACTTCAATGTAAAACATCCATATTCAGATCCTTGTATTAACATAAAGTTGATCAAAAGGGAAGGGAAAGAAGAAATTGAAGAAGAATAAGCCTCATTTTTCTCCCAAAAAACCTAAATAAATTTTTAATGAACCTTCTAGAAGGGTGAAGGAGTGGAGGTTCAAACAATCCTCAAATGAGGTTAGGAAGGAAGTATTATGAAGGTCTAACCTAGGGTTTGGAATTAATTCCTAGATAATAAGATAGGTATGGACCTTAGAATTGATGATAAACTTGGTGCCCCAAATATATAACTACCTTGAGATGGTTGAATCTTGTTCTAAAATGTATGACTATGAAGGAAAAAGTATTAGGTATCCTTAGTGGGAAGAGTAGTCATTCTATATTAGAGAAAATTACATTAGGAGGATGTCGACTATTATAGATGATCCTACAATGTAGGTCACATGCAAATAGAAGGCCTGTACAGACTACTACTACCATTATGATCATCTCCACTAAAGGGACTTCCTAGTGTTGTACTTGAAGGACATAAATGAAGCTCTTGTATTTAACATCCCACTAAAGTTGGATCTCTTTAAAGACGAAGTTCAATTAGTACTTTCAAGTATAGAATTAGTTCTTGGGAAGAAAACTAATGCTAGGGTTTTTAAAGAACACAATACCCTTCTTCATGTAGTGGAAAACTATCTAGGCTAATCCTAGATGATTGATTGTGTAGGGTATATCTTTGACTAGATGAACAAGAAATTGAAAAAATTTAAGGACAAGTTAACTTATATGTCATAGTCTAGCTTGTTTTGTACTAGAACAATTGGTTTCCATCCCTGGAGCTAAATTAGATGGGACCAAATAACAAACCACTATCCATATGGTAGATTGCATAAACATGAATTTCTAAAAATTGGGAAGACATCATATTACTTTTATGATATAATATACCATATCATAATGATGAAATTGAAGTAAAGGATCCCAAGGCTAACAAAGGAGGCCCAACACTCACTAAAGTCTAAGAAATGGTCAAATGGAAACTTCTATTTGTGGAATCACAGGTCCTTTATCTATCTTTTTGGTTTCACAACAATACCCTTTGAGATACCCATATTCATACCAAACTATATGTGCAACCTAAAATATGTGTGATACCTATACATGCTTTTGAGGGTTAAAAAGATGATATTTTACCCTTTTAAGAAATAGATTATGTAGATTAACCCAAAGCTATGAGAGTTCTATTCCATAGTTAAAAGAAAATTTAAGAAGCATGAGGCTCGAGTAGTTGAGGGATGTGTGGTCCTATTATTGAGAGGATTATTTTTGGAGGTAATTAGAGAAAAAGGGGTTACACACATTCTATGTCCATGAAAATAAGAATAAAATAGATGAGGAAAACCTCTTAAATAAAGTAGACCAAGCTATTTTAATGGAGGAGCAAGGATATGAACATGAAATTAAACATTAGTACATCCATTGACCAAAATGGTTCACTTTATATGCTAAGGCTAAATTCAAATATGACATTGACCTAGATTATAAAATGAATCATCAAGCATTAAGAACTTTAGAAAAATTGAGCTACTAATAGAGGAGGATCCTAGCTTGGAAAAAATAAGGTTCAAGATTGAAATAATTAAAATGTCAGTGGTAAGTGGTCCCTTCAATGAACAATTCTCAATAATTTGGAACAAAAAGCATAAAAGGTAAGTAGAATGTGAAATAATAATAGGATGATCTCCTAAAAGTAGTCCTATAGAATAATATCCCATCATTATATCTAAACTTGTTATAACTACAACAACAACTATTACCATGGCCAATGTTGTAGTTCAAGAAGCAATTAGGGAGAGATACGAAAAACAAGAGGACCCTTGGGTTTTTTTTTAGAATTATGGTAGTGCAGGTGGAGGGTGCACCAACATCACACCCAAGATACAAAATAGAAGCCCTTATGCTAGAAAGAGACAAGGAAGAAATACTTCCACTCAAGGAAGGGAAAATTCCTCAAGAAGGATCTCTTCTTAGGTTGGTGGAAATTGAGGCCCAATTCTAGGCATTAACTACCTTTTATAAGAATAATGATGACTAACTAAGGGTGCTTGATGAAGAAATAAATAAGAAAAAGAGCATAGGACAATGACCATCAAATCCTCCATGGACCAACTAAAGAGAAATAAATCATCTTAAGATCATGTTGGAGGCAGTAGTTGGTTCTTCTCTTAATCCTCATCCCTCCCTCTCTCTATTCCTCTTTTCCTTTCTTCTATATCCACTTCTTCTTTCCTATATATATTTTTTGCTCTTTTAATCCTTCTCTCTTCTACTACATATCCTAGAAATACACTACTTCCTACAATAAGCCACACTCTCGACACCATACCTATTATGTTATATCCATTACTCACTATAGAAGTTACCACCACCACCCATGCACTTTCTTTCTATGATGAGAGTCTATCCATATTATGAATAATCTCACCACTAGTAGAAACCTTAGAGGATATGGTGACTAAAGTGTCAACCACTACCTCACCATTCATCCCTATTTTCACTAAATTTTCCCTATGCACTATGCATATTTTCCCTTTGTGTCACCAAGGTATATTTTTCTAATAATTCTTGTTGGATACAATGACATCGCAACTCTAACCTATGAAATCAAGTATATGAGAACCATCCGAAAGCCACAACTAATTGTAGGACCTAGTTAAGCTATTGGGTAGTCAAGACAAGTCAAGGACCAGTTTTAGTCATGCACTCTAGACACAATGACCACCCATTGTAGTTGCTACATGTATTCGATGCTCATGCCATGCATGAATTGCATAGTTAGAAATTCCAAGGGTCATAAGACATGGATTTGAGGATGACCTCTAGGGTTTTACCAAGGCCAACACCTTGTTTGAATGTGATCTTGATGCTCTCTTCCTAATCTAACCTAGACTATTGAGTTTGATCTAGAAAAAGTGATAAGAGAAAAAGTAATAAATATAACTAGACTAAACTAAGGGTGGTGATGCACCAAGATCATAAAGCTCTTATGTATAATACATACATTGTTGTTGACAACACACAAGGAATATGGTTCCACTAAATATTAAACAACACAAATATGTATGCACAAGAAACAAGACATAATAGAGATAGTCATAATTTATATATTGCATAACCAGATTACCTTCATGCTCAAGGAAGAGGCACAAATCATATCGATAGAGTGGTTTAAGGCTTGAGCCATACTCTCATAGAGATAATTGAGAGAAAACCCATGCACAAGGCCAAATACTAGGCACAAATACAATAGATTTTTGATCCCCTATACTAAGAGAAAATAAGATATTTATAGGAGGTGTAGGGAATTTCCCTACAAAAACATACGCAATAATTCAAAATATCAAGTTCAAAAATTTTTCCAGTGCTTTAGACATCAATTTTGGGTGATCTTGAAGTCTCTAGATTTGTAGCCATAAATATTGTAGGCAGAATGATATGATGGGATGTAGTCTTCCCTCATCACTCTATTTATCACCATACTAGGGATCCATCATGATTAGACCTTAGGTTCATCCCTCAATTAATGTTCTCATGTTTGCTGTTGCCCCTTGGATTGCCTTTGTCATTAATTTAAATATGTCAAATGCTACCTAGGATACTAGTCTAATTATTGGAGGCAATAGGGCCAAAACAGGGCCATCACCATTTCCTTTGTGTATGGTCACCTTGGATTGGTTTTGTTACCCTATATTAATTGGTGTTCTACCTTTTTTGTGTCTTGAGAGGCTTCTTTGGTGAATATTTTCCTTCCATTCCATCTAGGATTTTTATTTTTTCCTTTTGCATGTTTCTCGACTTGGAGGGATACCTTCTGCCATTGATCTATCTATTCCCCCTTCTTCAGTGTTTATGTGGTGACTAGAACTATTAAAGACTCTTATCTAGTTGGGTATGTTTGAGGCTTGCTCTCCTTTCAATTTTTGCTCTTTGTATTTATTTTTCTCCATTGCCATGGATTGTCAAGGTGATATATGTATGGGCCAACAAGCTTGGATGGCCTATGGAGGTTTCACAACTTGAAATCTCTAAGAAGCTTCAACTTCCATAGATGAATGATTGTTAAGCTCCTCTTAAAGGAGAAATATAAGCTTACATTTATAGTTTCTTTTTGGGTCACCTCAAGTTTCCCTTATTCCTCCATGGTCAATGGGTTCTATTCCTTGGGATTTCTAACTAGTGTTGACATACAACTATACTAGGGAATGGTGACCAGTTGGATAGCCATATTATACCCAAATAGTTGAGAAGGGTATATAGGTCTACAGTTTCCTCCCCTTGAGGAGGAGGGGTCCATAGGTGCTATATGAGACATAATATTCCCAAGAGTGGAGTCACTTTAGCTATCATAAAAAAGGTTCTGAGAATCCATCACATGGTAAATTTCATCTTAGCTACCATTGGAAAGGCTTACAAACTATTGTTTTTTGGTTTGGTTGGTCAATTTGGCTTTATGGCACAAGGAGCTTGAGGTATACCTTTAGCTTGAGATAGAGGCCCTTATTTGTGGGTATTCTTGATTATATCCTAGCGTTGGCCATTTGATAGATGATGGGGGTCTTGAGTCCCCTCATCTTGTCCTTCTTTAGTAAGATCTAGATGAAGGTTTACTCAAAATTACCCCTTTAACAAGATTTACATGGTGTAGTGACCTTTTCACTACAAATTTGAGGACTCATGGGGGATCTCTTGTTGGAAGGAGATGAGGAACACATAAATTGGGGTCTTATCTATTGGACATAGAGTCTTGAGAGGGAAAGTCCTAAGGATTTATATAGCTTGGGTGAATGGAAAAAGTATATACTATTATGGGAATATCTTCTTGTAAATTCATAGAAAACTAAGAGGGAGATTATTCCTTTTATAGATCTTTTCTACTTGGATAGTCATCAAAATTCACTACCATATACCTACCATTCCATTGATATTTTATCCTAGAGAGGAAATATGGAAGGACTCTTTTCGATGTGCCTAGGTAGTGAGGACATCATCATCCCTCACTTCGTCCTGCTTGACCATGATAGTTGTCTTTTCATTAACTAGATGGTTTTGGGTGGAAATATTGAGAAGGAATGTGCATATATCATGACTTGTATGAACTATACTTTATGTGTGCTAATGACATAGGCTATTTGCTATAATTATGAACTTGTTAAATCCTATAAAATCTAGATGAACTTGTTAAAAAAAATATATTTTTTGCACAAAGGCCCCATGAAAGGCCAATGTTTCAAACTTTATCTAGGTTCTACCCTATGCTTGTGAGATCAAAGGTTTTTTTGGGACCATAATCCCAAAATTTAACAATTTGATTATTTCTCCTCTTGACTAGGTGTGCTTCAACCAAGGTCCCTTTCAACTCATACCACTCCCTCTTCTCTTCATAGCCCCACTTGGTATCTAGTGCATCTACCAAAAAATTCTTAGTGTGATATCCATAGAGAGGTTTAGCTAAGACCTCAAGTCGAGTCCTATCCTTTGTCCTCAAGGATTCTCATGTCCCGTCTGTCTATTGGTAGCCTCTTAGAATAGTGATAAAATCTCTTGAGGTGCTAATATTGAACGATGTCAAGAGGTTGATTACAATAACATCATGGGAGTAGTGAGGCTAGGGTAAGATTTTAGCATGAGTTTGATGCTCTTTACTACTCTATGGATTAGGACCAAGCCTCCATTGAAATCCATAACCTCTTTGCTAGTTGGCTGTAAAGTTAGCCCAATTATGTTTGCTATCACTTTTGACATCACTGAGGTGTTGGCCCTAGAGTTGGTCATGTGATCATGGACCATTTTATATTTATAGATTAGAGTTAGGTAGAAAGGTTATGGCTTGACTTGTTTGGTTGTCTGACTAGGGGTCTACATGATTTTTTGGTGGCTCTAGTCCTCCCTAATATACTAGGGTTTCCCTTAGATTATCCTTTGGTAGTGTGCTTACCAATAATTATGATTTGGGCTTGTCCTTAGGTAACCAAGAATCCTTTGAGAAATATTGAGTGTTGCACTTAGTGGCTACCAAAAATTTGGTAGTTCTGGGCTCGATATGCTCACAGTAGTGATAGTTCTCCCTGGTCTAGTTGGCATGTCCCCTAGAAGTTTTTTGTTGCTTGAGTTTGATTGGCATATTAAGGTCTAGTTGGACCTAGTTCTTGTCGAGTATCTATAGGATCATCAACTTGGATATTGCATAGGCTTCTTTATCCTCTAAAATGAACCAAAACCTACTCCATGAGCAATAATTGGGTCATGGATGATCGGGGAGTGGAATGTCTAGCCTTGCACTAATGTCCCTTCCTTAAAAAATAGGGTGGGTACCCATATGAGTGTCTCCTCTCTTGGTGCCACTATGAATGGCCAAAAACCTCTTTTGGGATAGGCATTATGAGGATAGGTTTCTAAAATTAGATAATACCATGTAGTGGGATCCTTCCCATAGGCTAAGGCTTGTGGTTGTAGATATCTATTAGGAGGAGGCCTATAGCCTTGGCCACTTTGTTTATATAGATATCTCAGGTATATTTATTGTTGAAACCTCTAGATGTCCTACTATATCCTAAATGCTAATAACTATTTTGAGAGTACCTAGAGCTTCCTCCTTATTTCATCCATCTTGGTCATAGTGTAACAACCCAGGTCTACTCACCTGGTTGTCTCAAAATACAAATTCAAAATTTTAATATTAATAACACAAATGTTGTAGACACACCCAACTTTGTATTAGTAATCAACATAGATTAACACACTTTGAGATACCATTTCGTTGTATATGGTGTCTCAAGTGCTCAGGACTGGCCAGGTTCCTGCTATAGTCTGCCTTACATGAAATCATTTACTCCTTACTCGAGTGTTTTTTAGGTTTTGGCAAGGGGTTACCCTTCCAGGCCCCATAACACCTGGAAGTGTGGATGCACTAATTCCTCGTATCATAGCATGGAAGACTTGGTCTATGATCCCATTCTTGTCCTATTGGTCCTTCGATCCAATTATCATTATTAAACCTTTAGGTCCATGCTTTGAGTTAGTGCAGCTATGCCAGTGCCTAATTATTGACCTTCACCTAAGGTATAATCAGGGTCCACCAATTCTCTAGTTTTTAGACTAGGTTCCCCAGACCAACTCCTAATTGATAGAAATACTGCCCATACCATATACCGCTAGACCTTCAAACCTCAAGGATCAAATCTTTAGTCTTGAGTTTTATTGGTAATTACGCAACTGGTTATGGTTCATGAGAACCCTCACATACTACATCATGCAACAACATAGAACAATGTCCCATTCCATTGTTTGTTACTCACAATAGCATGGGATCCTCAGATCCTTTTAATTATGCTAGAGAACGGTTGTTCTCGATTCACAATAGTCACCTCTATGAGCTGCTGGAGTTGGGTGGACGACATTCTTCTCAATGTCATCAATTTTGTGGTAAGCCATCCTTCTCGACAACCTTTATTTTCTAAACCTTTGAATTTCATCTGTCACTTTATTTATTTCATCTTTGGTGCTTGTTTCGATTTCTTATTTAGATTGTTGAATCTGTATAAGTTCAAGTTTTTCAAGAACTCTATCTTATTTGATCATTAGATATCTTTAATATTTCTATTAAATAAAGATAGGAATTTATAGCTATTCAAATCCATTAATTGAAAAGTAAGTAAGATAATAAAAAAACTCTGCTTCTGCTTTCCTTCCCAATGGCTTTATTTCTCTTAATATATCTAAAAGTTATTTCTCTTGCAAATAAATCTATGAATAGTAATGTGCATACATTGAAATAGAAACCTATAATATTTATTTATTATTTTTCTATATATGGTCTAACTGGTTAGACAATCCTTTTAAGGAAAGATACCGAAGGGCACCTTAACACTTAATGTATCCTAATATTTTAATATTTATGTCTAACCTATTTATAGCTCCTCAAAGTGAAATACACTTTTAAAAACATATGTCTATGCGGATATATTGTATGAAAGCTATATTGTCAAGCCTCAAAATTAGGTCTACGGGTTAGATTTGACATCCTCCATGAGGGGACCAATTAGAAAAACGTGTTTGACAAGACCATCGAATACTATACACGGTTTACAATAATCCCAACCATGATTTAGAAAACTAAGCTCCTTTTATAAATGGATATTAAGAAACAACGATTACATTTCGCCCGTTCCTTAGTAATGATATCATTTTTCTGGCAAAGCACTAAGAAAAACAAGTTTTACAACTATGTTTCACACAATTTAACCTTTAATTTTTATGTTTTCCAGAGAGTAAATAATTGAACTGCTATGAGCGTCTACCTAAAAATCATAGCTTGGTATACCGTTTGTCTCTATACTGGCAGTTTTAAAAGTCTTAAGATGTCAATATTTTTTATACAAAACACGATTTAAAAAAAACATAAGTTTTTATTTAACAAAACTTTATTTCTTGGACCACCTATGTTTTGGATGGATCTATCCAAATACAATTCTTAATATTAATAATAGTTTATAGTTTCCTAACAAAATTCCCTTCGTCTTATACGCACTAAGACAACACATGAATTCGATTAATGAGCGTCCAAATAAAATGAGCTATAAGATCTACTACGACTTATTTGTTGAATGTTTTTCTTCTTGTTATCTTATATAACACATACAAAAATAAGCCTATTGCACGGGTGAACTATGGTATGCCACAACTTCCTATGTCATACGTTAGAGTTGAACATTCTCATAGTTTAATTATGAGTACTTTATTAAGTAAATAATAATATTGACCTCCATTCTTTTGTATTAAAGAAATTATCAAACTAACCGAGGGTAAACTAGAGCTGAGGAATCATGACCAGTGGCATTGCATTAGAGATGTCAATAATCAAAAGAGACTAATATATATTTTAAAAACTATATTCCAAAATCTAAGCAAGACAACATTACAACATGTATTCTCTGGGTGTTTTCAAGACACTGCTTCTGCTAATTTCAGAGTCTGTGCAAAATATAATTCAACTATCATATGGTGCTATATGGTTCAAGTCCACGTATAAACAAAAATTAGGTATAAGTTTTACTACATTCCTCAAGTTATATATATATATATATTCTATGATCTAATTACGTGGGTGCAAGTAGTCTTTTTTACACTTAAACAATATAATTACATTTACTTTTAATGAGATATGTCAAAAAGGGTTTATGACGTCTCACTACTTTCTCTGAACAACTTATTTCGTCCTTATTTTCTATTACATTAAACAACCATATTAGACATAAAAGTAATAGTAGTTTGCTTTATGGAATCATGACTATTACCATCTTCAAGCTTTTGTCTACTAAGCAAAGTCTAAAATGGTTCAAGGTATTTGATTTTATTTCCACATTTATGACAAATTAAACATTGATGACAGTCAAAATTAAAATATAATCTAATTTACCCAGATTTAGCTTCAAGAGCTTGACTATTTTTTTTTACATAGAATAGGTTACGTGATAATTTCCCAATTAAGGTCTACGTGAACTATTTGCCACAACTTTTTTTTTGGTATAAGGTAGAGGTGGTTATAAGGTCCACAAACCTTTTACAAAGTCAAAATGGGCCGGTTCTAGCATCAAGCCCGTATAATCAAAATACAAAATGGATCTTTCTAAGACTCACATTAAGCCATACTTAGAGTCCACAGTCCTATACTTGTCGCTTGACTATTCAGGATAAAACAAAAACCAAACAACACCTAGCACTTACTAACACTAGGTTGCAGTACTGTACACTTGTCACCTCCCAGGCCCCAAGAAATGGGATGCCTTTTCTCGCCTAATTCCATCCGTCGGAATACTCATCATCAGCCCCTCTCGATCTCCCTGATGCTCTAACAGGTTTGATCTTAGCTCTTCTCTAGCAACCAACACCAATAGTTCTTGAGGGAAGTTATCCTTCCAAATTTGCATCTCCCCAACATAAACTGCAATATTTGCCATTAGATCCGCCGCCTGGTTCCCTTCTCTGAAGGTGTGTTGGATTCGGGCATTAACTAAATGAGATTTATGAATCTTTGCTTCTAGGATAAGCTCCAATATGGTCCAGATGGGGTCTTTATCCTCCTTAATTGCCTTGATTATATTAAGCGAATCCCCTTCAAAGATAACTTCCTTATAACCCTCAAGTCCGGCAATTCTCATTGCCTCGCATGCAGCTCGGGCTTCGCAAAATGATTTGTTTGAGTTCCCAAAGGCTCTGCAAAGGCAAGGACCACTTTTCCTTCCTCATTTCTCAAAACTCCTCCTGCTCCAGCAGCCCCCGGATTTCCTTTAGCTGCCCCGTCAAAATTAAACTTAACCCACTTTTGTGTGGGGGGTATCCACTTGACACCATCCCGTGGGTTGGTTGTAATGTCTAGGTCCCGGAAGTTCCTCTCCCCGGCTCCGCAAAATCCTCCTTTCCCTTAGAGACATGGTCTCATTTTTGAAGAAGAAAGTTTTCCAGTTTTCTTTCAAAGCTCTGATTATTTTATTACCACATAACCTGGGATCTTTCTTACGTCCTTTAAATACTCTCTTATTTCTCTCATTCCATATCCCCCATAAAAAATGGGGTAAGCCGAGCTTCCAGAGCCAAGTCAAAAGCTTTGCCCGAAGGGGGAAGCCCACCGTATGCGTAGTCGGACATGCTATTTGGATAGACCCAATCTATATGAAATTTGGACAGGATCATTTGGAAGACTGTACAAGAAAAATCACAAGTTAAAAATATATGACTTACAGATTCTATTGCTTTCTCACACAAGATACATCGATTGATGAATTGGAAACCTCTCCTTTGCAGATTATCTATTGTCAGGATCTTATTTTGAACTCGCCAACCAAAAGAAGAAAGCTATTTTTGGGGTTAAATTATTTAACCAAATAACGAAGTCGGAGTCCACCCATTGAATCCCGAGTGGATTAACTTATAGGCGCTTTTTACCGAATAGATCCCACTTGTAGTTTTGCCCCAAATCGCCTTGTCTCTTCCTCCCCCGAGAATGATCGGGAACACCCTTAAAGCATCATTGAGTTTGGTTAGGGCCACCTTCTCTTGCTCGACGGATTATGAACTCGTGATTTTCTTCCAAGAAGAAGTTTCCGTGCTACAGCAATAAAATCCCCTACTTTTCCTCCCATTTCCTTCGAAAGTTTATGTTGGAGGACCTGAAGGTCTAAGTTATCTTTCAGAGGGGCCTCTTCCAACCACGGGTATTTCCAAAAGTCCACTTGTCTTCCATTACCAATTCTCCATCTGATGCCTTTCCTGACTACCTCCCGACATTCGAGCAAACAATTCCAAAAATAGGATCCTCTAGGAAGATTATCAGCTTTCAGGAAGTCCTGATTATTTCAACTATTTGCCACAACTTAACTTAAAAGTATTCTTTTAAAATTTGCAAGCAAAGTAATAGGTGACATTTTTGTCCTTAATCAAACTTTACACTGGTTTACAACCAAAAATAAAATATTGGCCTATGGCATACAAATAAGCTCTTCAATTTCCACAACATGGATTATTCTATATAAAAATTACATTATTAAGACTTAGACATAGCGTAGTATCCAACCAATATGCCCAACTTCAACCAAGAAGTAATACGTTATCAAGTCAGCATATCGTTCTTGCAGTTCCTTCATTGCTTCATGGAAGGCAAATATTTAGGTGGCAGAATCTATTTGGGTCATCTTGGCCTTAAATGGATGCAGTTTCTAACTACATGAAAAAAAATATGCAATGAATAGCCAATGTGCACTATTTATTAATTTCCAACATCCATTAACACACATACCCAATCACTGCCATCGTCATACAAATACACTGGAAATTGCTTACTATGCACTCAAGGTTTAATTACGTTATTTTAATTTGACAAAAATTTATTATTTCCATGGTTTATTTTGTACCAATAATTGGAAAACCAATGCTCTATTATTTTTCAAGTCAGATTAAAAATCAAACGAATAACGCACATCAAATTATAATAGATAAACTATTACATCCAGCAACCATTTTAGAACATACGCGAAACAACACACCAAGCAGTAAACAAGTAAATTCAAAGAAGACCAACTTGAAAAAGAGTGGATAACATTTACTAGTTGATTTTCAAGCTTGCGCTATGTACCCAAAAGATAATCAATCACAGATAACCATACAAGCCCTTGCGCAATCCCCAGATTTTTTGGAGCACTCTCCCATACCCATAAAGGACCTTTTTATCTTGTTATATTGAAAACTTATATTATTATTATGGTGACACTTAACACCAAATCATGCATAAGATTTTCTTAATTGATTTCCAGGTGGTATTTAACCGAAGGAGGAAAATCACTTAGTCATCTCCTTTCCTGTATAATTATTTTATTATGTCACTTATTAATGCTTATTTTCATATGTATGTATATTCTTACTCTTTCCCTCTTTTTTTTATTCATATAGTTATATATATATATATATATATATATATATATATATATATATATATATATATATATATATATATATATATATATATATATATATATATATATATATATATATATTTTTATTTCTTTATTTTTATTAATATTTTTATATAGTTTTTTTAATCATTAAAGAAGTCTTATATAATAATTTCCCCCTTTTAATAGAGAGAGACATCATAATAATTTCATATATTAAGAGAAAAACATTCATATTTTCACAAGCAGATATATGCACATATGCAGGAGCAGGTATAATGACCTACATGAAATATTTTAGTGGGATTTTATGTACCCACGGGCCAAGGTGCACGAGGCATGACATCATATTCCACCTTACCTGATGCTTCCAACCATTGTCTCCACTAGGGGTGGGTGATTTTTCTCGTCCAACACTCTTTCTACGGTACAAAAACCTATACCTACAACCACAAGCACTACCAACAATATCATATTCTTCTAACAAAATGGTAAGCAAATAGTAGGGATATGACATTCTCCCCCTCCAAAATTTAACACAACCCCTGTGTTAGTTCCAATACCTGTGCAAGCTTCATAATACTTGAACTTACATATGTATAAAACCAGTTATGGCATTATAAACAAAAGTGGTATTCATTATAACATGAACCACAAAATCAAAATATATGAGTATTATCATTTCAAATATTCAAATGCCCATATGAATGTTAGTTTTCAAACAAAATGAACATTGTCTTTTCATTTCTACCACATCGTCTTATGTGGCATTTCTTTCTAAGTAGAGACCCCCATTAGACTCTACATTGGTCAACAGTTCTTTTTCTTAACTACTTAGTTCTATATTCCAAAACTTTGAACGCCAATGAGCTGTAGGTATGACATCTGCAAAAGAGAAATATCTAGTATATGCGAAGGATCAGTCACATATTTACGAAGGATACATGGAAGATACTATGGATCTTGGACAAATTAGGTGGTAGGCTAACTCATATACGTTAGGTTTTTTTTGGCAATGATCCAAACGGACCTAAGAATTTGGGGCTAAGTTTTAATAAACCTTTGTAGAACTCTTAATAGGTTTACCTCTCAAAGGATTTTTTTTTATCATCAATAACACAATCAACATAGCTCTTTTATCAGATTATGGCTTCAAATATCTTTTAGTTGGACCTCCATAATATCTTGTCTATTCATACTTGATCATCTAGTTATCTCAAATCATAAAGTATTCATACTTACGCCCATTTAGGATTTTAAACAAAATTATACCTTCCTAGCATAAGTTCACAACATGGAAATTTTACTTGATTCACCCTCAGTCTTAAAAAAGAGCAATTTACCCATATTATAAAAACATATAAAGGAGCTATTATAGGTGTCAGCCTATTTTCCTTGAAGGTAGAGTATTTTGGAATCCAATAGACATTGGTTAGCTGAGTAGGTTAGACCAGAACCTAACTTGGTTTGCCACCTATTTTGATGAAATTCCAAATTTTTCCAAAATTTCCCTCAAATCAATACCAACAAAAATGCAACTTTCATATTATTTATAAAAGAATGGGGTTACCTAGAGCTGGTTAAATTTTAAGAGGTTCATATTCAGTTGGCTCCCTTTTGTCTACTCTTTTTGGGAATTGACTAGCATAATGATCTTCTGCTCCATAGACATAACATACATTTGGACCCTTGTTTTTTCTTCTTTCCTCTTCCTTATTTCGGTTAACACCATTCTTTTCTTTTTCTGAAGTGTCAACTCTCTATGCAACTTTCTCAAGAAAATTTCTCCTGTACTGCTGGCCTTTGTAACCATAATAATTCCATTTTTTATTGTTATATCTTCTATACTGGTTTCTATCTCTACTTCTCTTATGTTGATCCCTTCCTCTAATAGATTTTGGGTAGCTTCTCTTCTTAGTTTCATCTTTTTCAAATTTTTGGAAATAAGCCTTTTTGTTTTACTGGCTCACTTCTTCATAATGGGTAACATCAAAAGTTATTGTCAAATCCTTAGGTTGATGTCGACCAACAAGAGTCCTAATTATGAGGTGTAAACCCAATACAAACTTATGAGCTTTGAATTCCTCACGTTTATCATATTCTAGAGCATATTTCAAAAGTTGGACAAATATTTGATAATAATCAATTACGAACATATTCTCCTGGTGTAAATTGGTAAATTTTATGTACTTTTAAATATAGAATTGTGGCATAAGCAATCGATCCTTAAATTCCTTTTCAAATATATCCCAAGGGATGTCAATAGCTTCCATTTGGTTGGTTTTCTTGTAAGTGGTCCACTAATCCCTGGTTGAACCTATTAGATGTGCCACTACCCAAGTAGTTTTTGATTCTACACAAAGGGATTGAATAGAGAATTACCCTTCAGCTTCACTTAACCAATTAAAAAATGCTTTACCATCATTATTACCATAAAAATTGGAAATATATATCTTCTTAATCTCCTTCTGCAATTCTACGCTGACCTTCCTTCTTGAAGATCCCTCAGGAAATTCACTTATCCTCTATGACTCCTTAATTTTTCAGATTCTGAATTACCTTCTGCTATTATGTGATAATTTCCTACTGTTGACATATTGGAACCCACTATTGTTCCATATACTCGCTCATTTGAGCCCTTTGCACATCCATTTGTTTCCTCTTCTGATTCAGTTGTTCTTGTATTAGCTAAATCATTCTTGTCATGTTCTCATCATTCTGAGTAGACCTTGTTAATACTAGCTCTTTCTATTTTATTATTACATATCGAGCTATTTTGGTAGTTTGTACTCATTTTGACTCCTTCACGAGTCATCTTAGTCCCTTTATCGAGACTTCTGCAATATCCTCTTGTAGATTATCACTTTCTTTTTTTGAGGTCCTCACCATACCTGATGAAAAAATAATTATGTCAATTCAAAATATCATAGGTTTGTAACCCAATATTTTCACAACCTGGGCTCTGATACCAACTGTAACAACCAAGGTCCACTCACTTGGTTGTCTCAAAATATAAATTCAAAATTTTGATATTAATAACACAAATTTTGTAGACACACCCAACTTTGTATTAGTAATTGACATTAATTAACACACTTTGAGATCCCATTCTATTGTAGATGGTGTCTCAAGTGCTCAGGACTAGCCAGGTTCTCACTATAGTCTACCTTACATGAAATCATTTACTCCTTACTCTAGTGTTTTTTGGGTTTTGGCAAGGGGTTTCCGTTCTAGGACCCATAACACCTGGAAGGGTGGATGCGCTAATTCCTCGTCTCATAGCATTGAAGACTTGGATCTATGATCCTGTTCTTGTCTAATTGGCCCTTTGACCCAATTTTCATTATGAAACCTTTAGGTCAATGCTTTGAGTTAGCATAGATATGCCAA
The DNA here is from genome assembly GCA_028583015.1 of Wollemia nobilis. NCBI lineage: Eukaryota > Viridiplantae > Streptophyta > Pinopsida > Araucariales > Araucariaceae > Wollemia > Wollemia nobilis. The sequence continues at coordinate 43,200,219 of JAQPPZ010016981.1, read as the reverse complement.
TTCCTGATTATTGACCTTCACCTAAGGTATAATCAAGGTCCGCCAATTATCTGGTTTTTGAACCAGGTGTCCTAGACCAACTTCCAATTGATGGTAATGTTGCCAATACCATCTACCGCTGGACCTTCCAACCCTAAGGGCCAGCTTTCTAGTCTTGAGTTTTATTGACAATTCTACAACTGGTTATGTTTCATGAGAACCTTCACATACTACATCGTGCAACAACCTAGAACAATGTCCCATTCCATCGTTCATTATTCACAATAGCATGAGATCCTGTGATCTTTTTAATTATGCTAGAGAATGGTTGTTCTCGATTCACAACAGTCACCTCTATGAGCTGCTGGAGTTGGGTGGATGACATTCTTCTCAATGCCATCAATTTTGTGGTAAGCTATCCTTATCGACAACCTTTATTTTTTAAACCTTTAAATTCCATCCATCACTTTATTTAGTTCATTTTCGGTGCTTGTTTCGGTTTCGTATTTAGATTGTTGAATTTGTATAAGTTCAAGTTTTTTGAGAACTCTATATTATTTGATTATTAGATATCCTTAATATTTATATTAAATGAAGATAGGAATTTATATTTATTCAAATCCATTAACTAAAAAGTAAGATAATAAAAAACTCTACTTATGCTTTCCTTCCCAATGGCTTTATTTCTCTTAATATCTCTAAAATTTATTTCTCTTGCAAATAAATATATGAATCGATTAGTGCATACATTGAAATAGAAACCTATAATATTTATTTATTATTTTTTATATTTTGTCTAACTGGTTAGACAATCATTTTAAGGAAATATAACTAAGGGCACCTTAACACTTAATGTATCCTAATATTTTAATATTTATGTCTAACCTATTTAAAGCTCCTCAAAGTGAAATACACTTTTAAAAACATATGTTTATGTGGCTATATTGTATGAAAGCTATATTGTCAAACCTTAAAATTAGATCTACGACTTAGATTTGATATCCTCCATGAGGGCACCAGTTAGAAATACACGTTTGACAAGACCATCGAATACTACACGCAGTTTAATGCAATCACAACCATGTTTTAGAAAACTAAGCTCTTTTTATAAATGGATATTAAGAAACAATGATTAAATTTTACCCATTCCCTAGTAATGATATCATTTTTCCGGCAAAGCTCTAAGAAAAACAAGTTTTACAACTATGTTTCACATAGTTTCACCTTTAATTTTTATGTTTTCCAGAGTGTAAACAATTGAATTGTTGTGAGCCTCTACCTAAAATTTATAGCTTGGCCTACTGTTTATATCTATACTAGCAGTTTTAAAAGCCTTAAGATGTCAATATTTTTTATACAAAACACGATTTAAAAAAAATAGAAGTTTTTATTTGATAAATTTTTATTTGCTAGACCGCCTATGTTTTCGGATGGATCTATCCAAATATAGTTCTTAATATTAATAATAGTTTATAGTTTCGTAACATAATTCCCTTCGTCTTAGGCGCACTAAGACAACACATGAATTCGATTAACAAGCATCCAAAGAAAATGATCTATAAGCTCTACTACGACTTATTTGTTGAATGGTTTTCTTCTAATTACCTTATATAATGCATAGGCAACTAAGCCTATTACATGAGTGAACTATGGTATGCTACAACTTCCTACGTCATACGTTAGAGTTGAACATGCTCACAGTTTAATTATGAGTACTTTATTAAGTAAATAATAATATTAACCTTCATTATTTTGTATTAAATAAATTACCAAACTAACCGAGGGTAAACTAGAGCTGAGGCATCATGACCAGCGACACTGCATTAGCGATGTCAAAAATCAAAAGAGACTAATATATATTTTAATAACTATTCCAAAATCTAAGCAAGACAACATTACAACATGTATTATCTAGGTGTTTTCAAGACATTGCTTCTGCAAATTTCAGAGTCTGTGCAAAATATAGTTCAACTATCATATGGTGCTATATGGTTCAAGTCTGCGTATAAACAAAAATTAGGTAAAAGTTTTACTATACTCCTCAAGTTATATATATATATATATATATTCTATGATCTAATTACATGGGTACAAGTAGCCTTTTCACATTTAAAAAAATATAATTACATTTACTTTCAACGAGATGTGAGAAAAAGGGTTTATGACGTCTCGCTACTTTCTCTGAACAAATTATTTTTTCCTCATTTTCTATTACATTAAACAACCATCTTAGACATAAAAGTAATAGCAGTTTGCTTTTCGAAATCATGACTACTACCATCTTCAAGATTTCGTCTACTAAGCAAAGTCTAAAATGGTTCAAGGTATTTGATTTTATTTCAACATTTATGACAAATGAAACATCGCTGATAGTCAGAATTAAAAAATAATCTAATTTACCCATATTTAGCTTCAATATATTCACTATTTTTTTTACATAGAATAGGTTACATGATAATTTCCCAATTAAGTTCTACGTGAACTATTTACCACAACATAACTTAAAAGTATTTTTTTACAATTTGCAAGAAAAGTAATAGGTGACGTTTCTATCCTTGACCAAAATTTATGCTGGTTTACAACCAAAAAAAAAATCTTGGCCTATGGCATACAAATAAGCTCTTCAATTCCCATAGCTTGGATTATTCTGTCTAAAAATTACATTACTATAACGACTTAGACACAACGTGATGCAAGAGCATCCAACGGTGTAAGAGTGATCTTGCATCACCAAAATTTGTATTTGTTTAATTTTGTTCTAAATTTTATTTAGTTGTTTAGAGGATGGATAAATAGACCCAATGTCGAAAGAATCATCCCAATATCTTGAGCGGTTTGGGAGATATGTAAATTTTAAGGTCTTCTACCCTATCAAAACTAGTAAAATTTTTTATTTATCCTGCTAGTAAAACTTGTAGGTCAATTTTGAAGGCCCTAAAGGCTTTTTAAGGGTTGAAATATGACAATATTACATGTAAACATAATATTTGGCCAAAAAACCCTTCGCGAGCTTTTCGAAAACATGCGCCAATAGTCGTTTCGAGCAACGAGTGATGAGTTATGGCCTTTTTAAGTTTACCCCCAAAATTCAAATTTGAAATAGATGGTTCTAGGTGAGAAAAGGGGAAACAATGTATTTTAGGGGGAATTTCAAATTTGTATGGTATTGGTCTCTGTAAGCTCTATTCTTAGAATAGGAATACAAGAAAAGCCTTGGGTTCATTTGCATTTTTTTTACATTCTCTATTTTTTATGGATCATGTGTGTTTTGTTTTAATGCAACTTTGTTTCAAGTGGTATCAGAGCAGGAGTTCCTGAGTGTGTAAGAATATCATTGAACATGAGGTAATTTGCACTAGGATTTGTGGTTAGGGATTTTGAGAGATGAGAGCAAAATGCCTCCACAAAGAAATGCTATGGTGCTAGAAGAGGATTTTAGATATTTGCAAAGGTAAGTTCAAGCTCTACAAGGGGAACTACATAGAGGGTTTAAGCTAAGGAGAAAATATGGGAGTGAAGATGAAGCTGAAGAAGAAGAGGCCTAATTTGAGGAAGAAGAAGAGGTAGCAGATCCTGCATAAACCAGATTGTATAAGGCCATATCCCAGATTAGGAAGATACTGAAGTTTGATAACTCTACGTATTTTAGAAATTGCAACCCAGAAGATTTGATCGACTAGATCAATGATATGGAAGAATATTTTGAGTTTGAGGAGGTGGAAGATCCTGAGAGGGTCATATTTGCTAAGACCAAATTGAAGGGTCACGTCAGTATTTGGTGGAAAGGAGTGCAGTTGGACAAAAATAGAAGAGAGAAGGACAAGATAACAAGGTGGGAGCCAATGATTGAGAAGTTGAAGAGGTATTTCATTCTAGCTGAGTACGAGTTGGATCTGATAAAAAAATTAGGTTTTGAGGCAGTCAAGAAAGTCTATCAAAGAATACACAGAGGATTTCTATAAGATTCTAATTAGAATAGGTCATTCTAAGGCCAACAAGGATAAGGTAGCCCATTACATAAATGGGTTGAGAGTAAGCATTCAAGAGGAGCTGAGTCTGGTTAGGATGACCACCATAGAGGATGCTTACCAATTTGACTTGAAGGTAGAAGATAAGTTAAATAGGATATTTGAAAGCAAACAGAGAGGAAGATGTAATGGTGGAAGAATTGGTGGGAGAACAAATGGAGGATGAACTGAGGAGCAAAAGAAGACTGGAGAAACAAGAAACAGTCAGGACCAGAAGGGGGATAATTCTTACTGCCATTGTGAGTAGAATAATGGCTACCAAAGAGGAAGAGGAAGGTCTAGAAAATGGCCTAGAAGAGGAGGATTTCATGAAACTTTTTTTAATGCAGGAAAGAAGAACATCGAGCATACGAGTGCCCACAACACCAAGGGGGAATGAATAAGAGGCCTGAAGGTAATTCCCAAGTTGTTGTAGATGAAGGTGTTGAATATGAGCACTCTAAGGAAGCAAAAATATGAGAAGTTTTGGTCAGAAGGAGAGCCTTGTTGAATGAGAAGAAATATCCAGATTAGAGGAAGAGTCTATTCTGCACAAGGTGTAAATATGCAGGTAAGGTGTGTAATGTTATCATTGATAATATTAGCATTGATAACCTAGTTTCAGAAGGGATGGTTACCAAGTTAGAGTTAGAGAGAAGGAGGCACCCGCATCCATATCGAATTGCATGGTTGTAGGACCATAGGGCTTTGGTCAGTGAGCAATGTGTGGTAAAGTTCCATATTGAGAATTACCATGATGAGGTTCTATGTGAAATACTCACTATGGATTCTTACCATTTGTTGTTGGGAAGGCCATGGTAGTTTGATCGACATGCAATACATGATGGGCATGCCAAAAATTACTCCCTAACAAAGGATGGAGTGCGCCACAAGCTAAAGCCCTTAAAGGAGATGGACAAAAACGTATGTAGCAGTGCCAAAATTTGTTTAGTAGATGGTAGAAATTTTTTGGATGGCCTGAAGCATGAGCATATGTTCTATGTTTTTTTGGAGTTAAATATGAGCAATGCAAAGATATCCCAGTAGAGGTCTTATGTATGTTAGAAGAATTCCTAGATATTATATCAAATAATGTACCTGAGGGTTTGCCACAAGTGAGGAAGATCAGTCACCACATACACTTGGTATCGAGAGCTAGTTTACCCAATAAGGCAGCCCATAGAATGACTCCTCTAGAAAGTGAGGAGCTAAACAGACAAGTCCAAGAGCTACTGAAAAGGGGCTAATTCGAGAGAGCTTGAGCCCATGTGCAGTACCTACAATACTAACACCAAAGAAAGATGGGGAATAGAGAATGTGTATAGATTTCTGAGCAATTAACAATATCACTATCAAATACAAATTTCCATTGCCAAGGATGGATGACATTATGGAATGTTTGAGTGGAGCCAAGTACTTCACCAAGATTTACTTGAAGAGTGGGTACCATCAGATTCGTATTAGAGAAGGAGCTAAGTAGAAGACAACCTTCAAGACTAGAGGGTTTGTATGAGTGGTTGGTCATGCCATTTGGGCTAACCAATGCATCAAGCACATTCATGTGGCTTATGAATGAGGTTTTTAAGGAGTTTCTAGGAAAATTTGTCATTGTCTATTTGGATGACATTTAAATTTTCAGCAAGAATTTGGAGGAGCACCTGCTGCATATTCGATGAGTTTTTGAGAAGCTGAGGAAGGAGCAGTTGCTGATTAATTTGAATAAGTGTAGTTTTGTGAAGGAGTTGGTGTATCTGGGAATTGTCATCTTAGATGAAGGTCTTAAAATATATCCAAAAAAGTTGAGGGCTATCATTGAATGGCCTACTCCAAGGAGAATTACAGAGGTAAGATCATTCCATGGTCTAGCCAATTTTTACAAAAAAATTATTAGGAATTTTAGCAGTATTTGTGCACCCCTAACAAAGACAATGAAAGGGGATAAGAAGGAGTTTAAGTGGAATTCAGGAGCAGATAGGAGTTTTGATATGTTAAATAATAAAGTCACAGAGCAACCTGTTTTGGCACTTCCAAATTTTAATAAGGTATTTTAGGTAGATTGTGATGCTAGTGGTAGTGCCATAGGAGCTGTATTGAGTCAAGAAGTTAAGCTTGTTATATACATTAGTGAGAAGCTTAATGAGGCTAGGAAAAAGTATTGTCTATGATCAGGAGTATTATGCTATAGTTCAGGCTTTGAAGAAGTGGAGACACTATTTGCTGCCAAAAAAATTTGTTCTATATACTGATCATCAGGCCTTACAATATATAAATAGCCAAGGAAAATTAAATTAGAGGCACTTAAAATGGGTTGAGTTTTTGCAGAGTTATACCTTTGTGTTAAAACACAAGAGTGGGAAGTCAAACAGAGTTGCAGATGCCTTAAGTAGAAGGCAGAACTTGTTGACAGAAATGAAGGTGGAGGTTATAGGGTTTGATGAAATTAAGAGTTTGTACCCTAAAGATCCAAATTTTGCAAAGGCTTGGAGAGCTTGATTGTCACCGGTTACTTTGGACAAGACTAAATGGTTGCATTTTATAATCCAAGATGGAATGTTATTTATAGGAAACCAATTGTGCATTCCAAGGATTTTGATGAGAGAGAATATGGTCAAGGAGAAGCACAGTGGAGGGTTAGCGATCAAGATAAGACCATTGCCCTCATTGGTGAGAACTGCTATTGGCCATAGTTATAGGAATATGCAAAGAGATTTATGCAAAGTTGTAGAGTATGCCAGAGAGCCAAGGGTGTGAGGCATAACATTGGATTATATCATCCATTACAAGTCCTAGAGAAACATGGAAAGACATTAGCATGGATTTTGTTCTTGGAATACCAAGGACACAGAGGAGGAATGAATCCATATTTGTGGTGGTTGATAGGTTTTCAAATATGACACATTTTATTCCCTTCTAGAAAAATAATGATGTAGTTCATATTGTAGGGTTGTTTTTCAAAGAGGTGGTATGATTACATGGTCTACCAAAGAGTATTGTTTCAAATAGGGATACAAAATTTATTGGGTTTTTTTGGAGGAATTTGTGGAAGAAATTGAAGATAGATTTGAAATTCATATCTGCATACCGCCTACAAAGTGATGGAAAAATCGAGGTGGTGAATAAAAGTTTGGGTAAGCTGCTAAGATTTTAATTAGGAGATAAGCCCAAGAGATGGGATTTGGTTTTACCACAAGTAGAATTTGCTTACAACAATTTTGTCAATAGGAGTACTAATAAATCCGCATTCTAGATTGCATATGGGAGTAGTCCAAGGAATGCTTTTGAGTTGAGGAAGTTGGACAGAGGGAAAAAAAAACATTTTTGAGGCTAAGAACTTTGCAGAGCACCTGAAGAGCTTGCACGAAGAAGTGAAGAAGCATATTACTAAGATGAACACTCAGTACAAGATAAGGGTAAACCAAAATTTGAGGTTTAAGAAATTCCAAGTGGGAGATGAAGTTATGGTCCACTTGAGAAAAGAAAGGTTTCCTGCTAAAACCTATAACAAGCTAAAAATGAAGTGATGAGGCCAAATATTGCCTCATTTTTTATTATTTTGGACATCCTTAGTAGACCTTTTTGATATGTTTTAATGTTAATTTTGCTGATGAAATGCAATATTTACTACTATTTACATATTTGATTTGTTTAGAAGCATAATATTCTATTTTTACTAATTTTATGTATTTTCTGCATAAGTTTTGTTGATAAATAATGATTTATTGTGAAATATGTTAAGTGCAATCACGTGTGGAATATATATCATTCATATCATGCACTATGAAGTTGTCAAATGCAGAAAATAGCACTAAAAACAGGTCAAAACTGCAAAGTTGTGCAAAACTATTTTTAGTTGTTTTGACTTGGACAAATTCCAACCAGATTTGCAAGGCTTGGGATTTGGTCAAATTCAACTTAGGAAAGCGTGTGACCAGGTTATTGAAAGACTTATAAGTCTGGTCCACCCAATGCTCGGCCAAAGAACCGCAAACAGTGTTGAAAACAGTCATTACAGCGCTGCTCTGGAAAAAACAGGGATTCTGCTCCGGAATAACGGGGCTGCTCGGAATAACGGGAAATGCAGGTTTTGACCAAAGCAGCTCGGGAAAGACAGACAAATTGCGGGAGAATGATAGGGATAGCTATGTAAATCTGTTATGCATCTTTTTCAACGCGAGAAGACCTCTAGCAAGTGTGCAATGAATAGATTTCATATGTAACCATATTACGCATTTTAGGAATGCGGTTTTAACGACATTCCTAAAATGCCGAATTTGAATCATTCCACATCTGATTTAGCTATTTTTAATATAAATAACTGGCTCCCATACGGGTTGAGCTATGTAGGAAGAATTAGGATTGCAATTAGTATAATTTTGAATATTGTGAAATCAGATTTTCTGTAGCAGTAATATGCAGAATTTTTTTGCATGTTTTTAATTCAATAAAAAGTGCGGTTTTTATCAATTTTATTTTATGATTGAAGGAGTGATTAGGTAGAACACCGGAGCTACTTCTTCACCTTCTTCCGAACCGGGGAGCAAGGGCCACTCCCGGGAGCGAGAAGAAGGTTCATATCAGGTTTTCTTGTTTAATTACATGCTACGGCGAGAATAGCGAGGAAACTTGTCATTTTCTGCATTTTCTTATTTTGCTTGAATTTATTTCCAGTTTTAGAATTTGTAGTTACATTTTCATTTACGAGTTTATTTCTAGATCTGTTCTTTTATTTTGCAAGATAGTTAAGTTTATTTTCTGCAATTCTAATTTCAGCAACTTTCATTTCAGCAATTTTACTTGAGTTTTTGAGTGCATTTTCAGATTCAGCAAGAGTAAATAGGTTTCTTTCACTGTCATTTCATTTCTGTAGTTTTATTTCAGCAAGCATAATTTAGTTTCCTTTCAAGTTATAGGGTTTAGAGTGACGAGAAGAACCCCCGACAAACACTAAGCTGTTCTACCAATAAAGCCATTTTACGAATGGAGTGTCTTACACACCCTGAATTGACTATCGTAAACGACCTTAGGACACCTGCCCGGATTGATAAATAATGATCAAATGATGAATTAAACGACACTCATCATTTTTGGCGCCGTTGTCGGGGATCATGGTGTTGTTAGTCAAATCTAAGTAGGTCAAGAACTGTAGGCTGGATACAGAAAATAGTTCTTGCAAATTCTACAGTCTGTTTAGTAAATGTGCATGAATGCATAGGCTGAGAGACGACAGAGGGAGGTTTATCCGGAGTGGCTCTGAGCCACCAAAGAGACCTACTCGGTCTGATGAAGAATTGCCTTCATTTGACATCATTGAGGAAAAGCCAGACATACCTTCTTCATCAGAAGAATTGTTGGCAAAATTAGAAAAGGAGCTTTTTGAAGCACTAGCTGCTAAACACTCCCCTACGACTAAACTATTTCCGGCATCCTTTAGAAAGAAGACAACTATGGCTGCAGCGGCAGCGAGGGAGGATATGTTGATCCGATGATGCTCCTAAAACTTTTGAATATCCTATTCGGTTGGATCCACTTCTAGATGCCCCCATGAAAACAATCTCCCCATCTATATTGCCAATCTTTAGGGAAGCTATTGAGAAGATCTGATCAATTTCTGTTTGAATTCAAAGTGTTATGTCAGACTTATGACTACATAAATGATAATCAGAAATTGAAGTTGTTTCCTTCTACACTTAAGGACGCTGCTCTCCGATGGTTCATGAGCAATCTTGAACCTAACTCAATTACTACATGATGAGATGGAGCTGCATTCTTAAATAAATATCGGGATTATTGTAGAGTAAGAAAAAGGAAAGATGAGTTGTTTAGGATCAAGCAAGAAGAGGATGAGAGTTTAGAAGATTATCTTGATCGCTTTGCCTTTGTCCAAAAGAGGTGTGGTGTTGTAGAGCCTGATTTCTTAAAGCCTATTCTCTTAAGAGGATTACAGGATGAATCTAGGGAAGTGTTAGATTTAATGGGAAAAGGAGACATAGATCAACTTGACCTTGATGAGATTGTGGAGTTATGCAAAAATTATTCCCGTACACATCACCGAAGAAAGAAAAAGAATCTTGGCAATAATGGTATGAAAGAGTTGATGGAGGAAATGGCCAATTTAAAAATTGATATCCTTGTTCAACTTAATACCGCATTAGGTGAGAAAAACACAAGAAATAATTCTACACCACCTTTAGCAATTTATTGCCCAAGGTGTAGGAGTAAGCATGCCTTGCGGGATTGCCCCCTAAACAAAACTTCTATTTGTGGAATTTGTTCCAAGGAACATTCAACGAGATAAATGCCCTTTGTTGCCTCATCTAAAATCTGTTTTGGGCACCCAAGCAGAAGAACTCAATGCTATTGGGCAAAGACCTGGTGGTGGTTATGCACAATATCCCAATGCTCCTAGATTTCCAAGCTGGGGACAATCTCCTTGGAATATGAATATGCCATGGGGACGAGGCGGAAGCTTACGCACAACCTTGGAACCAACCTTGGACAGCTCCTCCAGATTGGTCACAATCTGGATGGATGAACCCACCTTGGCATACCATGCCTCCACAATGGACACAACAAGGACAAATATGGGGACAACAATATCAAGGACAACCATTTCCACCACAACAATATCACCCTTATCAAAGCCAGCAATATCAGTCCCATCAAGGACAGCAAAGGTATCAAGGCCAAACTCAAAATTTGCTGCCAGCTCCTAATCCAAATTTTTAGGGAAGAACACAACATCAACAAGCACAACCCGTAAGACAACCTCCACTCCCAGCTCATACTGTGACTAACCCCAATAATGTCGGACAAGCGGCCCCTGTTTATGAGGTTGAGTCCGAAGATCTTCTTGCGGTTCATGTACTTGGCTGTGGTAACATCCAATTACGCTCGGGGAAGGTCTTACCGACCCTGCTCCACCTACGGTTGAAGAAATTCCAGAAATTTCAAGTCCAGAAAAAATACAATCGAGCAAAGGAATGCGAGAAAACTTACAAAGAAAATCCGAACGTGTCACATCGGATTTACCATTTCTGAAAGGTTTGATCATCCCATCACTACCCCTGAATCGAGTTAATCACAGAATTAAAGAAAATGTCAATCTCACTTCCTCTGTTGCGAGGCAATCAAGGATGTACCATTGATTAAGAAAACCATTCGGGATTTATGCATAAGGAAACCTGGCAAGAAGAAGAAAGCCTTTCCACAAAGTTGTACAAGTGGATGGAAAGTTGGGTGATCTTCTCTCGGGAAATTAGTACCTCCCAAATATGGTGATCCGGGAAGTCCGGTAATCACCATTCTTGTAGGATTGGTTCAAATTCCCAATGTACTTATTGATTTAGGAGCTGCAATTAATGTCATGACCAAAGATATTATGCAGAAATTGCAGCTCAACGATTTGAGTCCTACAGCTACAGTTTTGGAAATGGCAGATAGGTCAGTTGCCAAACCAGAAGGACTTTTGGAGGATGTTCCCATTGAAGTATCTTCTTGGGAATACCCTATAGATTTCCTAGTATTACAACCTAGGAGTACAGCTAATGGCTATCCTATCATCCTGGGATGACCCTGGCTTCTCTGCGGCCGCTTTCATAGACTGTAGATCGGGAGAAATGACTATTTCAAATGGAGTAGATCTTAAGAAAATTTCTTTGTATCCACCTGCTAAACCATCATCTAAATTTTACGGACAGGTTATGGTATCCCGAGTCCGATGAAGAACAGGGAGCCTCTTGTTACCCTTGCCACCATTGTAGTACGGGAACATATTGAAGAATTGAATTCACCAGAGAGAGAAATTTTTGAACATGAAACAGTTTTGGTGAATACATTGCATGAAGAAGGCCTCAGGGATGATCAAGTTATGGTCAATCGCCTATTATGGAAAGATGATGAACAAATTCCTGAACATTTACCATCTATTCCACTTCATGAAAGTTCCTTTACATTGCCACATGGGTGGCATCATCATCTTTTGACTTCTTTCACCTGTCCTATGCCAATGCTTCCATCAGGTATTGCATTTAACTCAGAATCAAGAATATTTCATGATCTGCAACCACATCATTGTCCTTTAAATGCTTTGATCAGCAAATATGAACATGTTAACTCTGTTTATCCAGAGTCAAGCAAATTGAAATTCAACCAGGAAAACCTGTAAATGTTAACGAGTTGGTTGGTGACGATCAAGAAGCCAAACTATTTCTTGTTTTGCAGAAACATGTTCAAGCTTTTGCTTGGAATTATACGGATATGGTTGGAATCCACCCTTATGTATGCACACATAGGATATACAGAGGATGTCAAACCAGTTAGACAACCGCAGAGACGTCTGAATCCTGCTTTAAAAGACATTGTTAAAGAAGAAATTGAAAAATTGTTGGAAGTAGGATTCATTTATCCAATTTCAGACAGTCAATGGGTTTCTCCATTAGTTATTGTGCCTAAGAAGAATGGAAAGATGCGAGTGTGTGTGGATTACGGGGAATTAAACAAAGTCACACACAAGGACCACTTTCCATTACCCTTTATAGACCAAGTCTTTGGACACTCTTCTTTGGTAAGAAATATTTATGTTTTCCGGATGGTTTTAGTGGGTATAACTGAGATCCAAGTGGCACCGAGAAGACCAGGGAAAAAACAACTTTCACATGTCCTTGGGGGACATTTGCTTATAGAGTATTACCCTTTGGATTATGTAATGCACCGGCAACATTTCAGCGAGTTTGTCTTGGCCATCTTTTCTGATTTAACCAATGAGAGTGTAGAGATTTACATGGATGATTTCACGGTGTTTGGTGACACATTTGAGTATACATTAAAGCAACTTGAAAAGGTTCTAATATGTTGTGAAGCATATCATTTATCTCTTAATCCTCGAAAAATGTTTCTTGATGATGGAGGAAGGAATTGTTTTAGGACATCATATCTCTGCTCACGGTATTAAGGTTGATCCTAAGAAAGTAGAGGTCATCAAGAGTCTTCCTCCTCCGAAATCTCAAGCGATGTCCGTAGTTTCTTAGGACATATTGGCTTTTATCGCAGATTCATTGCTGATTTCGGTACCATTGCTAATCCAATGTTTGCATTATTAATGAAAGATTCTGAATTTGTATGGTGCGATGATTGCCACAAGTCCTTTGAAGCTTTGAAAGAAAAGCTAACTGGTCCATTGAGTACTAAGAGGACCCTAGCTGGGGCTGCCCTTTCATATTCGGTGATGCCTCCAATCTGCTATTGGAGCCGCACTAGGAGCAGATTGAAAATGGAGGACACTATACCATTTATTATATTAGCAAAACCTTGACAGGAGCTGAAAAGAATTACACTACAAGCTGAAAAGGAATTCTTAGCTATAGTATATGCCATTAACAAGTTTCGACACTATATCACGGGATACCCTGTATTCATCCATCCGAGATCATCTTGCTATCAAATATTTGATGAATAAGCCTTTGGTTAGTGCACGAATTATTCGTTGGTTGATTTTCTGCAGGAATTTGATATTACTATAGTAAATAGACCGGGAAAGGCTAATGTAGTGGCAGATTTCTTGTCAAGATTGCCAAATGCGAAGCGAAGAACTAGTTGAAGACGCATTCCACGATGAAAAATTGTTTCTTGTCTCTGTTCAAACTCCATGGTTTGCGGATATAGCTAATTATTTAGCTACGGGGAAGATTCCACTTCATTTTACCTCAAAACAAAAAAAATAGTTAATCAAGCAAAGCTCTTTTTTTGAATGGATAAAAGGAATATTGTTTAAATGCGAGTCCTGATCATGTTTTACGCGGGTGTGTTCGTAAGGATGAGATATATGACATTTTGAGAGCCTGTCATGATGAACCTTCGGGAGGGCATTATTCGGTAAAACATACCATTCGAAAGATTTTGGGTCCTTGGTTACTACGGCCATCATTGCATAAAGATGTAAAAAGGTATATTAGAAATTGTGATGCATGTCAAAGAATGGGTAAGCCTACTTTCAAAAATGAAATGCCTTTCCGACCTCAATTAGGTGTAGAACCGTTTGAGAGGTGGGGGTTAGATTTTGTAGTACCTATTGATCCACCCTCCCAAGGGAAGGTGCACATCCTAGTATGTGTTGATTATGTAACCAAATGGGGAGAAGCCCGTGCCTTTAAGCATGCCCGAGAAGACAAAGTAGCTGATTTTACGTATTCACAGATTTTTCTGCGATTTGGAGCCCCACGAGTCTATTACTTCGATCAAGGACCTCGGTTTATTTCAAAGGTTGTTGAAGCCTTTGTAAAATTATATGAAATCAAGCACGGGAAGTCCTCTCCTTATCATCCACGAGGCCAATGGTCAAGTTGAAGTGACAAATAGGGAATTAGAGAAAATATTGACCAAAGCTGTAGCGAGTTCATAGAAGGAATTGGGTAGAAAGGTTACACGAAGCAATTTGGGCTTATAACACTACTTGGAAATCCACTACGGGATTTACCCCTTTTGAATTGGTTTATGGTAAAAAACCCCTTTTGCCCATTGAATTTGAATTACTAACTCTTGACCTGCTTTGGAAGTTGGTATTGATTTGTCACCAGGCACAAAAGGACCGGATCCTGCAACTCAATGCATTGGATGAAATACGAAGAGACGCTTTGCATCAGAACGAGATAATTCAAGCACAACGTAAAATCTGGCATGATAAGCATATCCAAGAACGAAAATTCCAGCAAGGGGATTGGGCATTACTGTTTGACTCCCGTTATGAAGATTTTCCTGGGAAGTTGCAAACAAGGTGGCTTGGACCATACCAAGTTGAAGAGGTTTTCTCAAATGGAGCGGTTCGTCTCTCACCAATTGATGATTCGCGAAGGAAGTTAGTGGTTAATGGACATCGTCTCCGGATTTACCATAAGCCACTAACTAAAAATGAATTTTTAAAACAAATAGAGCACTTGGATGTGCATTTAATGGAAGAATTCCCTTCTTCCACTAAAGCAACAATAGTATAGTTTTTGTCGAAAAAAAAAAAAAAAAACATTTAGTTTACATGAAAACCAGTTATATGGCATGTTTACTAAGTCCCATTCCATCACCATCCATTTCATCACTATCCATTCCATCGCAATTCATTCCATCACCATACATTTTCCGCCATTGTCATTCACCATTGTTGTCATTGCCATCACCCATTTTGTTTGTGTTTTTCGGGATTACATTCTTGCACTTGTCGACGGACAAACGACAAAGCTAATCAATTGTATGAAATGTAGAAAGGTAGTCAAGGCAGGTATGTGTTTCTTTACATTTTAAATATTGTAAATAGTTAAAGTACATAATGTATAGATTCACTTGATTAGCATTTAAAGCATTCATAAGGTTTAAATTGGGGATGTCTAAATTAGTCAATGAAAAGGGGGGAATGACATATGCTTCAGAATGAAGTTTGCTTCCGAATAACCACTGCTTCGGAACAGCAAAAGCTCCGTAATAGTTGTGCTCTGGAATGGGTAATGACACGGGTTGTGCTCCCGGAATGAGAATTGACGAGATATGCTCCGGAACGACAAAATAACGACATGTGCTGCGAGTGCATCGGAATAAGTTGGCGTTTCTTAAAAAATTCATGCGAGGGACACGTGGCAAGCGATTGTGGAACACGTGATTTTCAAAATTTATGATATTTAGATATCATAATTTCGCGATACGCGTAATCATGGCACACGCCTCAAAGCACACCGAAAACAGATTTTGTTTGCCTTGAAAAATTCACATCAAATGCATGAATGCCAACTCAGCAAACCGTAATCGTGAAATCTGCATTGGCATTAATTTTTTTCGCGTTGTCAGCATATTCCACCGGTTTTTAAAATAATGAATTAACAAGTCGGTTTTACATGCTCTGTTCCGGCGCACAAACTATTATTCCAATGCATGTACGATAGAACTGTCATTCCAGTGCATGCATGCTAAGGCTGTCATTCAGCGCTTTCGAAACATAGTTGCAAACAGAACAAGGAAAAATGGGCGGCAGGAAGAACGAGGAGCGAACCGAGGAAAATGCCAGCTTCATACTAGAAAATTCCATCTGCTTGCCAGATTTTCACCGATCTTTGGTTTGATGCCGTTTCTAGAAATTTGATGGGAACTCCGAAGGGTTGGCTGCGAGAATTTGCACGAACCTTCGAAACAACGAGATCAACATCAATGGCATGACAATCCGGGTAACTCCGGACATCTTGAGCCAAATTACTGAATTTCCTTTGCAAGGAATTAATCTTGGGAAAATAGCTAGAAATACCTTAAGTGAATTGGCCAACCGGTTTAGGGCCAGAAAACGATAAACCGATTGAATATGTCATGAGCAAAAATGTTTGTAAAGGAGTTAAAAGGGAAAGTCTGGAATCTCCTTGGGATGAAGTAGCTGAATGGATGATTAGATTTATCACTTGTGAAGGTCAGTACGCTGTTTTATCAGGGCATCATATGAAGATTTTAATTTATTTGAGATATGGCCACACAAACCCTGAATTCCAAGTTAATTTTCCCCTGTATTTTTATGAAGATTTAAAAACTATGGCCAAGAAATATCGGGGAAGGAAAAGGAACCCCTAGGCATCATGGTTTGATCAAAATAATTTGTAAACATCACTTTAGGGGTAATTTACGAGCTTTGACGATTCTTTGCTCCATGGGACGAAACTAGAAGCCACTGCATTTGCGGATGAAGCGAGAAGAAGTTGAAAGCCCTAAGTCTGCGAGAACAAGTTGAAAGCCCTAGGTGCGAGCCGGTGGTTGAAACAGAGTCTGTCCAAGAAGCAGGTTCATCCTCTCCACAGGGACCTCCCTCTTCTAGAACTAGAAGGCAAAGAGAAAAGCATGCTAAAATAGACTCTGCTAAAAAACGTAGAAAGGTGTCATTTTCAGCAGACGTAACTGTGTTGCAGTCCAATAGCTCTGATGATGCAGAACCAGAAGAAGCTGTTCAGAAAATGCCCAAAACAGGAAAAAGAAAATCTCTTGTTCAAACCTTACGAAGGTCTGCAAGACTTCAAAAGGATACAACATCATTTGACCAAGGAGGTCAAGAGGCAGTAGCAGCAGAGCCAGAACCTGCAGAATCACCAGAACCTGTAGAATCAACAGAACCTAAATCCAGCCCTGCAGTGATCTTGGTGGATTATTCGATTCGATTCTCGGGGAAGAGGCGAGGAAGAAGAGTCGGAGACGGGAGAAAAATCAGAAACGAGAAGAAGAAGCGAGAGGAAGAAGAAGATATCCAAGCTGCGGCTATTGACGGCAAGAAGTGTGGTAAAAACACAAACGGGATGGATAGAGAAGTGTGAAGCTTCTATTTCGAGAAAAAGATCAAATGATTGCAATGTTGCAAAAGGAAGTGGGAGGTTTAAAAGCAAAAATTGCATCTTTAGAGCCACAACTTGATGAAAGTATACATGACACTCAAATGGGTGACATCTTGTTGGAATTAGCATCGTTGCACGAGCGAGTAGAATCACCAATCGGGGAAGAACTTATAATGGATATTGAAGGAGAACGAGGGACGGGAACAACTTCGATCTCCTCAATTCCTGCTACGAGATATAGAACTATATGAACCTCTCATAGTCACACGGGACATGGGAATTCAAAGCTGAATTACCTATGGCGAGAAATAGAAGAAAAGGAAACACAAACAGATTACGTCGGGATTGACATGAGTGATAAAGAAGTACGAGTTCATATTGTTCCTCAAATGCGACGGCACTGTTCGCAATCCCCTTATGGTTCCACTTGAGGAATATAATGCAGATTTATCAAAGTGGATGATGAAATGCCAAAGGTTGGAAGAAAAGGTTTTAGCTTTGAAACCTTTGGAGGAAAAATGTGAGGCTAAAGAGGCAAAAATAACCAAATTGAAAAACCAAGTGCAGGATCTCTGTCAGAATGCAGAGTGTTTAGTCCAGTGCAGAAGACCTGCAAGGTTTTACACCTTAATCCTTAGGGAAAGATTTATCCGTTGGCAAATTATGAGAATCCACTCTAATTTGCCATACAAAATGGAAAATCTGAAGAATTTGTGGATACCTACCTGCACAGCCCAACAGAACGAGAAAAATCTCTTGTGTGAGTTATTCCTACATAATTTCTTTATGCCCGAGGATGACACATTCCTACCTCACATTTTTACGGGGGATATTCAGTTAAGAGCTTTCCTGTCCACTCTGCCAAAATCGGGAATATTGGGAGCAACGAGAAGCGGATGATTAAGGATAATGAGGCAAATGCGACAACTGTATCCGAGGCCAATGCATGGTGATTACGGGGGTGCAGCCAATCAACATTTCACTATGATGAGAGAAGAAAAGGTGAGAAAACTTTATGAAACAAATCTTCAGAGATGTTTAGTTGATGTTCAGAATTTTATTCACCAACATTTTAATAGTGCCTTAGCAGCCTGTAGAAATCGTTGGGGTGAGTTACCTCTTTCCTTGCAGAAGAAAGAACCTATCTCCCCCAATAACTTGCAGTGGTCAAAAAGAAGAGCTGAAGGTATCATGCAAGTTATTCAGCAGCTGCAACATCAGTGGATAGGATTAAGATACAGATTGCCTATTGTAATCACCCCTGTTCCATGGTTTTTTGATGAAGACCCCCAGCCAGACGATCAGTTTCAGGCATGGCTCAAGCGAGATAAAAGAAATCAGAGGGTTTTACAAGATTCCTGGTCCAAAGTTCAGCTACCAAGAAAGAGTTATGGACAAGGATCTATGTTCTATTGTAGCCTCACAGAATGCATGAGGACATGCATCAGAATAAGTTGGGGGGGATGATGAGGCCAAATATTGCCTCATTTTTTATTATTTTGGACATCCTTAGTAGACCTTTTTGATATGTTTTAATGTTAATTTTTCTGATGAAATGCAATATTTACTACTATTTACATATTTGACTGTTTAGAAGCATAATATTCTATTTTTACTAATTTTTTGTATTTTCTGCATAAGTTTTGTTGATAAATAATGATTTATTGTGAAATGTGTTAAGTGCAATCACGTGTGGAATATATATCATTCATATCATGCACTCTGAAGTTGTCAAATGCAGAAAATAGCACTAAAAATAGGTCAAAACTGCAAAGTTGTGCAAAGCTATTTTTATTGTTTTGACTTGGACAAATTCCGACCATTTGCAAGGCTTGGGATTTGGTCAAATTCAACTTAGGAAAGCGTGTGACCAGGTTATTGAAAGACTTATAAGTCTGGTCCACCCAATGCTCGGCCAAAGAACCGCAAACAGTGTTGAAAACAGTCATTCTGGCGCTGCTCTGGAAAAAATAGGGATTACGCTCCGGAATAACAGGATTACTCCGGAATAACAGGAAATGCACAGTTTTGACCAAAACAGCTCAGGAAAGACAGCAAATTGCAGGAGAATGATAGGGATAGCTATGTAAATCTGTTATGCATCTTTTTCAACGCAGAAGACCTCTAGCAAGTGTGCAATGAATAGATTTCATATGTAACCATATTATGCATTTTAGGAATGCAGTTTTAACAGCATTCCTAAAATGCCTCAATTTGAATCATTCCACATCTGATTTAGCTATTTTTAATATAAATAACTGGCTCCCATACGGGTTGAGCTATGTAGGAAGAATTAGGATTGCAATTAGTGTAATTCGAATATTGTGAAATCAGATTTCCGTAGCAATAATATGCAGAATTTTTCTGCATGTTTTTAAATCAATAAAAAGTGCAATTTTTATCAATTTTATTTTATGATTGAAGGAGTGATTAGGTAGAACACCGGAGCTACTTCTTCACCTTCTTCCGAACCGGGGAGCAAGGGCCACTCCCGGGAGCGAGAAGAAGGTTCATATCGGGTTTTCTTGTTTAATTAAATGCACGACGAGAATAGCGAGAAACTTGTCATTTTCTGCATTTTCTTATTTTGCTGAATTTATTTCCAGTTTTAGAATTTGTAGTTACATTTTCATTTATGAGTTTATTTCTAGATCTGTTCTTTTATTTTGCAAGATAGTTAAGTTTATTTTCTGCAATTCTAATTTCAGCAACTTTCATTTCGGCAATTTTACTTGAGTTTTTGAGTGCATTTTCGATTCGACAAGAGTAAATAGGTTTCTTTCTTGTCATTTCATTTACGTAGTTTTATTTCAGCAAGCATAATTTAGTTTCCTTTCAAGTTATAGGGTTTAGAGTGACGAGAAGAACCCCCGACAAACACTAAGCTGTTCTACCAATAAAGCCATTTTCTGAATGGAGTGTCTTACACCTGCCTGAATTGACTATCGTAAACAGCCTTAGGACACCTGCTCGGATTGATAAATAATGATCAAATGATGAATTAAACGACACTCATCATGAAGAAGTTTGGACCATGCAGGATCATAGAGAAATAGGATTCAAGAAATGCATATGAAGTAGAACTACCAAGTGGACTTAACATATCACCTGTGTTCAATATTTATGATTTGGTAGAATATCATGAAGGGGACAATGATGATGGACCAGTAATAGAAATTTGGGATATTCCAACATCTACTCCAGAGAAGGAAGATATAGAAGAAATCCTGGATACCCATGTCGATAAAAGTACCAAAAATAGGCAGTATGAAGAATATTTGGTTAAGTGGAAGGGTAGGCCTATTGAAGATTCATCTTGGTTGTCAAAGATAGAGGTTGACCACTTTGGTTTTCCTCCAACACTAGAGAAGTGAAGGTCACTTCTCAATTTACCCTAGGTGTCTGATGTAGGAGCATCTAGTGGTGTAAGAGTGATCTTGCATCATCCAAAATTTGTATTTTTTTTATTTTGTTCTAAAGTTTGTTTAGTTGTTTAGAGGATGGAGAAATAGACCCAATGTTGAAAGAATCATCCCAATATCCTGAGTGGTTTGGGAGATATGTAAATTTTAAGGTCTTCTACCCTATCAAAACTAGTGAAATCTAGCTAGTAAAACTTGAAGGTCAATTTTGAAGGCCTTAGAGGCCTTTTTAAGGGCTGAAATATGGTGGTATTATCTGTAAAAATATTGGTCCTCAAACCCTTTGAGAGATTTTTGAAAACATGCACCAATAGTCATTTTGAGCAATGAGTGAGGAGTTATGACCTCGGGAAGTTTACCCCTAAAATTCAAATTTCAAATAGATTGTTCTAGGTGGGAAAAGGGAAAACAGGGTATTTGAGGGGGAATTTCAAATTTGTAAATGGTTGGTCTCTGTAAGCTCTATTCTCCTAGAATAGTAATACAAGAAAATTTTTGCATTTTTGTGGATTGTATGTGTTTTGTTTAATGCAACTCTACTTCAAGTGGTATCAGAGTAGGAGTTCCTGAGTGTGTAAATAGATCATCAAATGTGAGGTAGTTTACACCAAGATTTGTGGTTAGGGTTTGTGAGAAACATGAGCAAAATGCCTCCATGAAGAAACCATGGTGGTGGGAGAAATGTTATGGTGCTAGAAGAGGATTTTAGAGCTTTGTAGAGGTAAGTTCAAGCTCTGCAAGAGGAGCTGCGTAGAGGGTTTGAGCCAAGGAGAGAAGATGGGAGTGAAGATGAAGTTGAAGAAGAAGAGGCCTAGTTCGAGGAAGAAGAAGAGGTAGTAGATCCTACACAAGCTAGATTGTATAAGGCCATATCCTAGATTGGGAAGAGATCAAAGTTTGATGTTTCTACGTATTCTAGAAATATTAATCTAGAAGAGTTGATCGACTGGATCAATGATATGGAAGAATATTTTGAGTATGAGGAGGTTGAAGATCCTGAGAGGGTCAAGTTTTCTAAGACCAAGCTGAAGGGTCATGCTAGTATTTTGTGGAAGGGAGTACAGTTGGATAGAAATAGAAGAGGGAAGGAAAGGATAACAAGGTGGGAGTGGATGGTGGAGAAGTTGAAGAGATAGTTCATTCTAGCTGATTATGAGTTGGATGTACTAAAGAAAATGTAGGGTTTGAGGTAGTCAAGCAAGTCTATCAAAGAATACATAGAGGAGTTCTATAAGATTTTAATCAGAATAGGCCATTCTGAGGCCAACAAGGAGAAGGTAGCCCATTATATAAATGGGTTGAGAGCAAGTATTCAAGAGGAGCTAAGTCTGGTCAGGATGACCACCATAGAAGATGCTTACCAGTTTGCCTTGAAGGTAGAAGAGAAGTTGAATAGGAGATTTGAAAGCAAATATAGAGGAAGAGGTCATGGTGGAAGAACTGGTGGGAGAACAAATGGAGGATGAAATGAGGACCAAAAGAAGAATGGAGAAGCAAGCAATAATCAGGACCAGAAGGGGGAGAATGCTTACCACCCTCATGAGTAGAATAATGGCTACCAAAGAGGAAGAGGAAGGTCTAGATGAGGGCCTGGAAGAGGAGGATTTTGTGGAACCTATTTCCAATGTGGGGAAGAAGGACATCGAGCATACGAGTGCCCACAACACCAAGGGGGAATGAATAAGAGACCTGAAGGTAATGCTCGAGCTGTTGTTGTAGATGAAGGTGCTGAATCTGAGCACTCTAAGGAAGCAAAAGAGGAGAAGTTCTGGTCACAAGGAGAGCCTTGTTGAATGAGGAGAAAGATCCAGATCAGAGGAAGAGTCTATTTCACACAAGGTGTAAATGTGCAGGTAAGGTGTGTAATGTTATCATTGATAATGGTAGCACTGATAACCTAGTTTCAGAAGGGATGGTTACCAAGTTATAGTTAGAGAGAAGGAGGCACCCACATCCATATCAGATTGCGTGGTTGTAGAAGGACCATAGGGCTTTGGTCAGTGAGCAATGTTTGGTAAAGTTCAATATTGGAAGTTACCATGATGAGGTCCTGTGTGACATCCTACCTATGGATGCTTACCATTTGCTATTGGGAAGGCCATGGTAGTTTGATCGACATGCAATACATGATGGGCATGCCAACACTTACTCCCTGACAAAGGATGGAGTGCACCACAAGTTGAAGCCCTTGAAGGAGGTGGACGAAAAGGTATGTAGCAGTGCTAGAATCTGTTTAGTAGATGGTAGAAAGTTTTTGGATGGTCTAAAGCATGAGCATATGTGCTATGCATTAATTCCTAGAGTTAAGGATGAGCAATGCAAAGATATCCCAATAGAGGTCTCAGGTCTATTAGAAGAATTCCTAGATATTATATTAGATAATGTACCTGAGGGTTTACCACTAGTGAGGAAGATCAGTCACCACATAGATTTGGTATCGGGAGCTAGTTTACCCAATAAGGTAGCCCATAGAATGACTCTTATAGAAAGTGAGGAGCTAAATAGATAAGTCCAAGAGCTACTAAAAAAGGACTGATTCGAGAGAGCTTGAGTCCATGTGCAGTACCTATAGTACTAGCACCAAAGAAATATGGGGAGTGGAGAATGTGTATAGATTCTCGAGCTATTAACAAGATCACCATCAAATATAGATTTCCATTGCCAAGGATGGATGACATTATGGACTATTTGAGTGGAGCCAAGTACTTCACCAAGATTGACCTGAAGAGTGGGTATCATCAGATTCGTATCAGAGAAGGAGATGAGTGGAAGACAACCTTCAAGACCAGAGAGGGTTTGTATGAGTGGTTGGTCATGCCATTTGGGCTAACCAATGCACCAAGCACATTCATGCGGCTTATGAATGAGGTATTGAAGGAGTTTTTAGGAAAATTTGTCATTGTCTATTTGGATGACATTTTAATTTTTAGTAAGACTTTGGAGGAGCACCTGCTGCATATTCGACGAGTTTTTGAGAAGTTGAGGGAGGAGCAGTTGCTGATTAATTTGAAGAAGTGTAGTTTTGTGAAGAAGGAGTTGGTGTATCTAGGATTTGTCATCTCAGTTGAAGGTCTTAAAATGGACCCAAAAAAGGTGAGGGCTATCATTGAATGGCCTACCCCAAGGAGCATTATAGAGGTAAGATCATTCCATGGTCTAGCCAGTTTTTACAAAAAATTTATTAGGAATTTTAGTAGTATTTGTGCACCCCTAACGGAGACAATGAGAGGGGATAAGAAGGAGTTTAAGTGGACTTTAGGAGCAGATAGGAGTTTTGATATGTTGAAGAAGAAAGTCACAGAGCAACCTATTTTGGCACTTCCATATTTTAATAAGGTATTTCAGGTAGATTGTGATGCTAGTGGTAGTGCCATAGGAGTTGTATTGAGTCAAGAAGGTAAGCCTGTTGCTTATTTTAGTGAGAAGCTTAATGATGCTAGGAAGAAGTATTCTATCTATGATCAAGAGTTTTATGCTATAGTTCAGGCTTTGAAGAAGTGGAGACACTATTTTTTGCCAAAAGAGTTTGTTCTATATACTGATCATCAGGCCTTACAGTATATTAATAGCCAAGGAAAATTAAATCAGAGGCACTTAAAATGGGTTGAGTTTTTGCAGAGTTATACCTTTGTGTTGAAGCATAGGAGTGGGAAGTCAAACAGAGTTGTAGATGCCTTAAGTAGAAGGTAGAACTTGTTGATAGAAATGAAGGTGGAGGTTATAGGGTTTGATGAACTTAAGAGTTTGTACCCTGAAGATCCAGATTTTGTAGAGGCTTGGAGAGCTTGCTTGGCACCTATTACTTTGGATAGAACTAAATGGTTGGATTTTCTAATCCAAGATGGAATGTTATTTAGAGGAAACCAATTGTGCATTCCAAGGAGTTCGATGAGAGAGAATCTAGTCAAGGAGAAGCATAGTGGAGGGTTGGTTGGACACTTTGGTCGAGATAAGACCATTGCCCTCGTTAGTGAGAACTACTATTGGCCATAGTTATAACAATATGTGAAGAGATTTGTACAAAGTTGTAGAGTATGCTAGAGGGCCAAGGGTGTGAGGCAGAACACTTGGATTATATCAGCCATTACCTGTACTAGAGAAACCATGGGAAGACATCAACATGGATTTTGTTCTTGGTCTACCAAGGACATAGAGGGGGAATGACTCCATATTTGTGGTGGTTGATAGGTTTTCAAAGATGGCACATTTCATTCCCTTCCAGAAAACTAATGATGCAGTTCATGTTGCAGGGTTGTTTTTCAAAGAGGTGGTACGACTACATGGTCTACCAAAGAGTATCATTTTAGATAGGGATACCAAGTTTATTGGGTATTTTTGGAGGACTTTATGGAAGAAATTGAAGATAGATTTGAAATTCAGTTCTGCATACCACCCACATACTGATGGACAAATAGAGGTGGTGAATAGGAGTTTGGGTAACCTATTGAGATGCTTAGTAGGAGATAAGCCCAAGGGATGGGATTTGGTTTTACCATAGGCAGAATTTGCTTACAATAATTCTGTCAATAGGAGTACTAATAAATCCCCATTCCAGATTGTATATGGGAGCAGCCCAAGGAATGCTTCTGAGTTGAGGAAGATGGATAGAGGGGAAAAGAGTAGTGTTGAGGCTGAGGACTTTGTAGAGCACCTGAAGAATTTGCATGAGGAAGTAAAGAAACATATTAATAAGATGAACACTCAGTACAAGATAAGGGTAGATCATAAGTGGTGGTTTAAGGAATTCCAAGTGGGAGATGAAGTTATGGTTCACCTGAGAAAAGAAAGGTTTCCTGCTAAAACTTATAACAAGCTAAAAATGAAGAAGTTTGGACCATGCAGGATCATAGAGAAATGAGATTCAGGAAATGCATATGAAGTAGAATTGCCAAGTGGACTTAACATATCACCTGTGTTCAATATTTTTGATTTGGTAGAATATCATGAAGGGGACAATGATGATGGACCAGTAATAGAAATTTGGGATATTCCAACATCTACTCTAGAGAAGGAAGAGATAGAAGAAATCCTAGATACCCACATCGACAAAAGTACAAGAAACAGGTAGTATGAAGAATATCTGGTTAAGTGGAAGGGTAGGCCTATTGAAGATTCATCTTGGTTGTCAAAGATAGAGGTTGACCACCTTGGTTTTCCTCCAACAATAGAGAAGTGAAGGTCACTTCTCAATTTACCCTAGGTGTCTGATGTAGGAGCATCCAATGGTGTAAGAGTGATCTTGCATCACCAAAATTTGTATTTGTTTCATTTTGTTCTAAATTTTATTTAGTTGTTTAGAGGATGGAGAAATAGACCCAACGCCGAAAGAATCATCCCAATATCCTGAGCGGTTTGGGAGATATGTAAATTTTAAGGTCTTCTACCCTACCAAAACTAGTGAAAATCCTGCTAGTAAAACTTGGAGGTCAATTTTGAAGGCCTTAGAGGCCTTTTTAAGGGCTGAAATATGGTGGTATTATGTATAAACACAATACTAGGCCGCAAACCCCTTCGAGAGCTTTCCGAAAACATGCACCAATAGTCATTTCGAGCAACGAGCGATGAGTTATGACCTCGGGAAGTTTGCCCCCAAA
The DNA here is from genome assembly GCA_028583015.1 of Wollemia nobilis. Classification (NCBI taxonomy): domain Eukaryota; kingdom Viridiplantae; phylum Streptophyta; class Pinopsida; order Araucariales; family Araucariaceae; genus Wollemia; species Wollemia nobilis. The sequence goes on along the minus strand of JAQPPZ010016981.1, from coordinate 43,173,880 downwards.
ATTCAAATTTCAAATAGATGGTTCTAGGTGGGAAAAGGGAAAACAGGGTATTTGAGGGGGAATTTCGAATTTGTAATGGTATTGGTCTCTGTAAGCTCTATTCTCAGAACAGTAATACAAGAAAAGCTTTGGCTCATTTTGCATTTTCTCTGCTTTCTGTGGATTGTATGTGTTTTGTTTAATGCAACTCTGCTTCAAGTGGTATCAGAGTAGGAGTTGAGTGTGTAAGCAGATCGTCGAATGATGAGTGGCTATTTGACACATATTTTTGTGCCAAAATTGTTTCATTATTACAATTATATGATGATTATGATATGTTTTATATAAATTATTATTGAATAAAGTCTTATTAATTAGGAAATTTGATTAATTAGAGTAATCTAACAAATGTGTTTGATTTATACCAAATTTGTCCGAGTCTTGAGAAAAATGCAAGAAAAAGTGTTGATGATCGATAAAGGGATTGCAGAACTTTGGAGTGCACCTTGAACGAGAAGAAGGATAAAGGATAAAGGTAGAACTCGATGACAATAGTAGCTGACCCTATTACTGATGTATATTATTGAAGTATGTTACTGAAGGTAATTACTGAAGGTAATTATTGAAGGTAACTACTAAAGGTAACTACTGAAGGAAGTTATTGAAGAATATTTTACCAGCAGTTACTGAAGGATAATAAAGACTATTGACTTGTGTAGCGTGCCACATCAGTGACAACACATCAATTTTGGATGGCAATAGATATTTTCACTTAGAAAAATATTTCCTTTATCACATACTATCCGTGAGAATATTTCAATTGATAAAAGTTGTTATTTTCTTAATAAAGTTTGTAATCAGATTATTATGAGAAGTTTTAGGTATAGACGCAAGACTGTTAGACCTTCCTTGGAATATAGGACATAAGGTCCTAATGTATATCTTGCGAATCATTCAAAATAGTATTATCTTGTTAGGTTTGTTTATAGGATGCCACTTGGACCAGTCATAATATTTATCAAGTCCAATTAGGAATATGTATTATGTTAGGTTTAGATTATTTTGGTTGATGCATAGTTATCGCATTAGAGAGTCCACAAAATCTACATGGCAAAATATGTGGAGAAATACTGTTTGGAATTGTATTAGTTACAGTATAAATTACATAGGAGAGACCTTGAAATAGGTCTATTGTCTATTGGGAAAAATATAAAAAATTATTGTTCTAAGTTTACAATTATGAAGAAACGTGCCAGCATGTACAACTAAATCTCTAGTAATAAAAGTAGCATTTTGTTCTTAACAAATGGTAATTTGTATCAATTTCATGTGTTGTTTGATTTCTGTTATGTAAATTGTGTTTATCTATCACCTGCATTTACATAATAGACATAATGTTAGTATTAGTTATAAAATCTAGTTGCTAATAAAGTAAAAGAGAGGAGAAATACTTACACTGCCATCTAGGAGGTAGGGCCCACTCCTATAGACAGTTCTTGAGCTCTCAACCCTGCAATAGGTTAGGATTAGTTAGCCTTAAATTAAACTGCATTTCAAATTACATAAAATTAGATAAAATTGCATGAGGATCCTCACAAATAAATTAAATCATGTTATAAATAAATTAGTTTACAAATAATTAGACGCATCAGTAAATTAATTCATCAGTAATTAGGTGCATCAGTAAATCAATTCATCAATAAAAGTAAATTATCATTGCATTATTTTATCATACCCTGCACCATTCATTTCTACACAAATTTAATTTTGTTTATTACTTTCTTGTACACATGAAACCTAAAAAAAGAAACTTGAGCTAAGCTTAGTATTAATCCCCACGGTATAATCTATACAGGATTCCTACTCTTTAAATCTAATCTTGATTTTCTTCGGATTGATAAAATTAAATGTAAGCTCTACAACCGATCATTTTGGCACCGTTGTCGGGGAGAGTAGCGTCGTAGTGGTTAGTCAAAAAAGTTGTTTGGCAGTGCAAAGAGAGAGGACTTACTTGTATGTGAAAAGGGGTACGTACGAGACCTTGGTGTGCATACGAGTTAGAATGGCATGAATATGGTTACAACAAGCCCCTTCGTTCAAAGTTGCCAGGTTCATTTTTCTTAAAGGATTCAATTTTACTACTTTCCTAGATTAAAAAATAATTTCCTGCAAATTTCAATTTCAATAAATTTATTATCTACAATTTCCTTGTTTTGGGTGATTTCTATTGTTAATTTGATTTAGGACCTATGAAAAATAATAAGAAGTAGGTGAACGCTAAAAACAACCTAAAATTTGCTTAGGACCCTGTTTTTTTAGTAGGAAGTAGTTACGTTGAGTGACACAATTGTAATGAAATCCCTCCTAATAGTCAAAGAACAATAGTAATTTACCTTTTACTTCAACAATTTTACTTTCAGTAAAAATTTACTTTCCAAGAATTTTTACTTTTTTCTAAATTAGTAATTTTAAATTTATTTCTTTTCTACTATGTTAAGAGTATTTATAAGTTCTGAAATTTATATTTAAACTTGGCAGACAATAGGATTGAAAAAAAAAAAAAAAAAAAAAAAGAAAATCAAAACCCAAACAAAAAAAAAAAATTAAAGAGAGAAAATAAAACAAATGGTGGAAAGCAATCAAACAAATTTATAGACCTTAGAAAATTAAAAAATACAACAAGAGGTTAATCTTCTTTTTGAACAAGGGAACAAAACAAACAAACTAGAGTGAGAAGAACTGTGTGAATGCATTGAAACTATCAATAATAGATCAGATGAACTAAAGAAAATCAAGAAGATAATTATAGCAAAAACTCTAAAGGTAAACCATTCTTCACCTTATCAAGATCTTGGAAGAAGCTGTGAGAATTGGCTTTGGGATAAGAGAACAATAGTAAATCCAATAATTTATCCTTGGAATCAATACCTTGAGGATTCCCTCACCATTCACAACTTCCTCGCAAACATAGAAAGGAAAGAATTAGCCCTACAATACAATAAGAGATACTACAAGATTCCTAGAGTTGTACGTTTTAGAGAATTATGCCAAGAGTTGCGTTATGAGCTACAATTTGGAATTCTTGATCTTATTACAACTAAATATTTCCTTGTTTAGTTGATTTAATTATTGGTAGACTACTTCAACTTTGAAGAGGAACATTTTATGACACCAAAACAACTTGATCTAGTCAACGATATTCATAAATTATTCAAAGAAGATTAGAAATATTGTAAAAACAAGAAATTTAGAACATTCATGAGCAGACCTAGAGACTCTAAAGGAAGATTCATAAAAATTAATAAAATAGAAGGAAATTCCCGAAAATACTTTAGAGAGCTTGGAATTTATAAATTAGTAGACACCAAGGCTACAACATCAACCAATCAAGATAAAATCCTATATCAAGATACCAATTCATATTTATTGTCTGATCTAGAATTTGACAACTACGTAGATCCTTCTTCCATATTTTTCAAACCCATACCTGATCCAATTCTTGAAATTTTATATTTAGGTATGGCTGATGAACAAAGTGGTTTGGAAGGAGAAAACCATGGATATGGGAGACAAAGGCAAGAGAGAGATCAAGGAGAGAACAAACAAAGAAAAATGTTCCCTTTCTCGATCTTACATATAGAAAGGACAATAGGAGAACCTAAATTAATCTTTGTTTCTATATTGCCTACATTTCATGGAAAACCCCATGAATATCCTGATGCTTTTCTTTTCGAATTTGAAGTAGAATGTCAAGCCTAATTTTACACCACCAATGAGCAAAAGCTAAGGTTGTTTCCATATACTCTTAAAGATGTAGTATTAAGGTGGTTTATGGGTCTAGGAGAAGGAGTTTGTAATCGTTGGGATGGAGAAAATGGATTAAAAGAGCTATTCATTGAAATATATCAAGATTATTATAGAGTTAGGGATAAGAAAGCTGAGCTTTTTCGTATGAATAAAAAAGAAGAAGAATATTTGGAGGATTATCTCGAAAGATTTCAATTTGTAGGGTCTAGAATAAGTATAGACATTGATGAAGAAATTCTACCACCTCCGACCAATAATAATAATCCTCCTAAGAAACCACCTCTTCCAGCTCAACTAGTTCCTAACCATAACAATAATAAGAATGTCCAACAAGTTTATGACACTAGTGAAACATGTTCTATATTCGTAGCACCATGTCAACAGATTCAATTAAGATCAGGAAAGGTGTTAGAAAATAATGTCACTCTCACAGAACTTGAAGATCCTATCAAAACTTTGTTTGAAAAAGAGGATAGCAACAAAAAGGAAACAAAAAATCCACCAAAAAATATTTCGATAAAGAAACAAGAAATTTAAATAAGGAAGGAAGTAGAACTACCATTCCCTCAACTACTGGACATACCAAAAGAACCATTTAAGCCAGTATTTAACTTCCTTCAAGAAATAAAAGGCGTTATTATTAAAATTCCTTTATTTCAAGCTATCAAGGATATACCCATCTATTCCAAGCTTATTAAAAATATATGTTCAAATTCAGGGAAGAAGAAGAAGAATGAATTCCAAACTATTCAAGTCATTATACAATTATCTGAGATAATGATAAGAGATAGGTTATTACCAAAATACACAGATCTTGGAATACCTATACTCAAAGTACATATTGGAGACATAACCTTATAAAATGTTTTGATTGATTTAGAAGCCGTTATTAATGTCATGACCAAAGAAACAATAGAATCCTTAGGGATGCATAAACTACAATCAACTTCTATTGTGCTTCAACTCGTCGATAGGTCTACTATTAAACCAGAAGGAAAAATAGAAGACATTATGGTCTCTGTAAGTTCATGGGAATACCCTGTAGACTTTATAGTTTTACAACCCAAAAAGAAGTTAGGGGGACATCCCTTAATCCTAAGATGCCCATGGCTTGCAACAACTGATGCTTACATTAGCTGTAGATCAAGAAATATGACTATTTCTAATGGCAAGAATACTAAAGACCTTAGTTTATTCCCTAGATCAACAATAGAAGAAGAATTTCCAACGCAATTATGGTATTATTTCCCTCAAGAATATGATGATATCCAAACCTTATCAATTAATGTTCTACACGAACAACTTCAACAAGAAGTCGAGGGGCCCCTACCATTATTGTTAGGAAATCAACAAGAGAATCAAGGTCAAGATAGTAGTTGTTCATCTCAATTTTCCATTGATGAGGCAAGCACAAGTCTATCTCAAATAGAACCATATGGCTATGATTTAATCATTCTTGGATATGAGGTAAATGGGATATATGTAAATATAGAAAAGTGTAAACAAATAGATATTATACCAAGAAAAACTCTTAAAATTAGTAATGAATTCACAAGCATGCAAGAATCACCGTTAGTAGATGTGCTTAGAAAGCATAAATCAACATTTGCATGGAACTATGAGGATATGACGGGTATCCACCCAAATGTTTGTACCCATCGCATATTTATTCAATAAGGTTGTAATCCAATAAGACAACCCCAAAGACGATTGAATCCAACTATGAAAGAAGTAGTTCAAGAGGAAATCATTAAACCCTTAAAGGCAAGATTTATATACCCAATTTTTGACAGCTAATGGGTGTCACCTTTGGTTATAGTCCCTAGAAAATGGTAAATGGAGAATTTGTGTTGATTATAGAGAATTAAACAAAGTAACCAAGAAATATTATTTTCCCTTGCCATTTATTGATCAAGTCCTAGATACCTTGGATGGAAAGAAATATTTCTATTTTCTAGATGGTTTTAGTGGATATAATCAAATCTCCATAGCTGAGGAAGATCAGGAAAAAATAAATTTTACATGTCCTATAGGAACCTATGCTTATAACGTTCTATATTTTGGACTATGCAATGCACCTACAACTTTTCAAAGAGTTGTATTGGCTATCTTTGTTGATGTAACTAATGAATGTGTGGAAGTTTATATGGATGACTTCACAGTATGCGATACTACCTTTGAAGAAACATTATCAGGCTTGCAAAAAGTTTTGGTAAGATGCCATGAGAAAAATCTCTCTCTAAGTCATGAAAAGTGCTTTATGATGATGAAAGGAGGTATTTTTCTAGGACATTATATATCAGAAGACGATGTTAAAGTAGACCCTGCAAAGATACAAGTTATTCAAACCCTTCAACCTCCAAAAACACAAACAGAGGTGAGAAGTTTCTTAGGACACGCAGGATACTACCGTAGATTCATTAAAGACTTCAGTAAATTTGCTACTCCCATTCTTAAAATCTTAACTAAAGATAGTGAATTCAATTGGACAAACACATGTCAAGAAGCCTTTTAAGAAATTAAAGAAAAATTGACTACTACTCCAATCTTAAGAGGATCAAATTGGGAATTACCATTCCATATTCATTGTGATGCTTTAGGTTATGCAATAGGAGGTGGTAAAAAGATACGTAGATAAAGAAAAAAGGTGGTAGAGTGATTAGATGGCTTCTATTACTACAAGAGTTCAATGTCACAATTATAGATAAGGTAGGAAAATATAATGTTATTGCAGATCACTTATCTCGCATGCAAATCTTTGATGATAACGAGTTAATTCTTGATAATTTTCCAGATGAACATTTGTTTGCTCTTTCTATTTTTACCCCTTGGTACGCTAATATTGTAAATTATTTAGCAACAGGAAAAATACCTCAAAATTATACACCGCATGAGCATAGGAAATTAATACATCAACGCATTCCTTTTATGTGGATTCATGGAATTCTTTTAAAAAAATGTCCTAATCAAATCATTAGGAGATGTATGCAAGAAAACGATGTATATGACATTATTAGGGCATCACATGAAGAACATTGTGGAGGTCATTATGCCACCCAAAGAATGGTTATGCAAATACTTCAAACTGGGATTGGCCTACTATGACTAAAGATGTTCATCAATTTATTGATAGATGTGATGCTTGTCAAAGAGCTAGCAAGCCTACACCATTAATGGAAATGCCTTTGGTTCCACAAATAGTACTTGAACCATTTAAAAAATGGGGAATTGACTTTTTTGGGCCAATAGACACTCCAAGTGATGGTAATAAACACATAATTGTATGTACAGATTATGTTACCAAGTGGGCTGAAGTTAAAGCTCTCCCACGAGCTCAAGCTGAACCAGTGGCTAATTTTCTTTATGAAAACATAATGCAATGCTTTGGAGCATCAAGAGAATTAGTTTCAGATCATGGACCTCAATTCACCTCCAATATCATTGATCATTTTGTTAATATCTATCAAATAAAACACAAAAAAACCTCACCATATCACCCTCAGGCTAATGGATAAGTAGAAGTTACAAATAGAGAACTTGAAAATATTATTACAAAAATTGTAACCATTAATAGGGGTGATTGGTCTGAGAGATTAAAAGAAGTTGTATGGGCATATAATACAACTTGGAAAACTACCACAAGATTATCACCATATGAAATGGTCTATGGAAAAAAAGCCATCATGCCCATTGAATTCGAGATAGAAACCCTTCACACAACGGTAAAACTTGACATGAATTTGGATAACGCACAAAAAGAAAGGTTGGAAAGGTTAAATATTCTGGATGAGAGAATATTAGAAGCATCGCATAGAACTGAAATAACCCAACAACAACGAAAGAAATGACATGATAAACACATTGTACCACGTACATTTCAATAAGGAGATTGGGCTCTATTATTTGATTCTCGTTACCAAGATTTTCATGGTAAATTAAGAACAAGATGGCTAGGACCCTATGAAATTGAAGAAATATTCGGAAATGGTATAGTCAAGCTTAAGCCCATAGATGATTCAACAAGGAAATTATTAGTAAATGGACATAGGCTTAAAATTTATAAGAAGCCATTATCTAAGGAAGAATTCATACACTAGTTTAGACAACAAACTGATTTGCAGTATATTTTTGAACTGCAATCAACCACTATTCAATAAACTCTCTTTTTGAAAAGAATTTTTTTTTTTAATTATATATCTATATATATAAAAATTGAAAAATAATATAAAAATATATATAAAAATGATTATGCTTCCTTTATTTCATCTTGAAGTATTTGTATTCCCTTCCATTTTCAGTCTTGATGTTTTTAAAGAAAGTTCAAGGAAAAAGTTTTTCTCAAAACCTTGTAGGAAAATTATTACCACATGATACATAGTACCTTGTTGCTAGATGAAATCTAGGTATTTTTCAAATACTCAAACTATATCTAGTATTTTGAGCAAAATTTTCCTTGGAAATGAAGCAAATCTTTTAAAATGTTGTAAGTTACTCCTAGTTGATCAAGTTTCTCTATTGACCACGCACAATTGCATATTTAAAAACATTGTGAAGTTTTGGAAAAATTAACTTGTGTTATTTGTCATAAGTGAAAATTTTCCCTTGCTTATCTATTTTTACGCATGGTCTAGAATACTAATGACCAAAAAAAAAAAAAAAAAAAAAAAAAAAAAAAAAATCTTTTTTTTTTTTTTTTTTAATAGTTAAATTTTTTTTTTCTTAGAAAAAAAAATAACCCAAAGAGAATTAAAAAAAAAAAAAAAAAAAAAAGGGAATTGAATTGTATTTTTTTAGGGTTTTTTTTTTTTGTTAGAAATAGAGAATTGCTTTTTTTTTTTTTTTTTTTTTTTTTTTTTTTTTTTTATTTTTTTATGATTTCCGTGTTGTGGGTGTGAGAAAAAATTGAAAAAATTAGGATTTTTTTTATTTTTGTGGTGTGAAAAAGATATTTTTTGTTTTTTTTGTTTTTTATTGTTTTTTTGAAAAACTAAAAATAATGATAAAATCGAAAGTAATTTTTTTTAATTGTTCTATGTTTTTTTTTTTTTTTTCTAAAAAAATGTTTTTTGTGATCATGTTTTTATTTTAGAACAAAGCATTTAATATTACTCCATGATTGAAGATATCCTAGAAGGCTGAAATCAGATTTTTTATACATTACTTTTCTATCTTGGAAACTTCTTAATGACATACAGGAAGCATACTCATCAAAATTCTAAATACACCCCCATATATAAAATCATTATTATATTATCCATAAAAATAAATAAGCACCCTTCCTTTTGTTTTGGCTATATAGCCAAAATTACAGTTTGGGGGGAGGATAAATAAAGGCATAGACAACTCATAATACAGTTTGGGGGAAGAAAATAGGTAAAGTATTTTCTTGACTCTACATAAGTGGTTTTGGTAGATGTCTTCCGTAAGTACCTTCCGTAAGTGTCTTCCATAAGTGTCTTCCGTAAGCATCTTCCGTAAGTATTTTTTGTAAGTATTTTTCGTAGGTGTCTTCTGTAGACACCTAATTTTTTTTTTTCATAATTATCTTTTGTAAAAGCTTCTGTAACACCATTATTTGTAATACTATTTTGTGACACCATTATCAGTAATGCTATTTCGTAACACCCTTTTGTAGTTGTCATCCGTAAAAATCGTAAGTCTAAAAAAAAAAAAATATATATATATATATATAATAATTAAAATAAAATATATTTAAACTCAAAATATGAAATAATATTATAAATAATAATAATATATAATACTTGTGACATATAATAATATATATAATATATAATAATACTATATATAATAATAATAATATATAACTTTATAAATAAGATATAATATTAAAATTAGATATATAATAATAAATAATAAAGTTAAATTAATATAAGAAAAAAATAATAAAATAAAAAATATACGATTATTGTCGTGGGCCTTTTGTTATAAGCCATGAGTACAACCGTATAAGCACCAATTCCAACACACCATGTGGCAAGGCAAGGAACCTGTCACGTGAGGTGGTGGACAACTCACCTACCAACCACCATGGGGAGCACACAGATAGCACGTGTCATTAACCAGACCAATCACAAACATATAAGCGGATCGTGTTCTTTGCCGTTGATTTCAAATAAACATTGACGGACATGGAAGGCCCACGTGAGACGTTAAGGGAAACTATGGTAAACCACGGGCAAAGGCTACGGGACACGTGACTCTGTCCAACCAATCAGGTGAGATGACACGGATTAAGGATTCTCGCCATCGATTTACATAAGATCAAGGGCTGAGAAGAAAAGGAGAAAACACAGGTAAAACAACATACAACTTCTATTGCAATTAACGACACGTGCCCTTTATTGCCGAATCAATCGATAAAATGAAAATAAAATGATAGTCATCAATTGAATAATATCAACGACTTGCATTTGCATTAGAGATTAAATTTGTTTATTGTTGTAGATATTAGGGTAAATACCATCGCCGTAGATGGGTTATTGAAGCATATCTGTCATCGATGATGTTAGGGTAAACACCACCACCGTAGATGGATTGCCAAAGTATATCCACCATCGATGGAAAGTAAAAGAGTTACTACCACCGAGAAATACGTAACAACGTTGCATGCGGCCATGCAGAGGAAAACATCAACCCCGAATCGAATCTAGTTGCGAACTGTAGAAAAATTGTGAGGGTTTATGTGTAATTTTTGGGTTTGTTTGAGTGAAAGATCGAATTTATGTGATTTCGCATGTGCTCGTATTGAATTCAGATGATTATTGAAGGCAGAAGGTGAAGGTTGTCGAAGACATCGAAAGGTGGCAAAATTACAGTGATAGCAACAGGTAAGAATTTTTATTTCTTCTTTATTTTTTATTATTGTTCCCTCGAATACATACTTCTCCTTTTCTCTATACATACATCAAAAAAATACCAAAGTAGGCAGAAATTAGGGTAAATTATGGAATTTTGTTTTAGGGTAAAATTATGGAAATATATGAAATTTTGTTTTAGGGTAAAATTAGGGAAAATTTTGAAACTTTGTTTCAAGATAAAATTAGGGAAAAAGATGCAATTCTATTTTAGGGTAAAATTAAGTTAAAATTGTAGATATTCTTGTTGAAGACATCTGGTAAACTAAAAAAATTACAGAAATCTCTTATCTGATGAATTACAAAAATTATCTGGTAAACTATAGAGATTATAAAAAAATATAATATATAAAATTCACGTAAATTAGGGTAAATATTTTTGGGGAATTTTGCAAATATATAAAAAATGGAACTTTTTATGTATTACAAGTTTTTACATTTTTGTTTGTTACACAGATCTGGTATGATAACAGTAGGGTTTTCGAACAACTATTTGAGGATGTCTTTCATTTTATTTTTAAATAAAGTAAAATTCTAAATATATATATAAAAAAAAAATATAATAATAAAAATAATAAATTTTTAAAGGGTTCTATCGACCTCTAAAATAATTCTGTTTATATATAAATTGTAGGGTTCTTGGTGATAAATCATCTCCTTTCAACCCTCAACCATCACCATGCCTAAACCCATGTTTCAAAAATGAAGTGAGCCATCGTCTATTGAGACTCAAAACCTGAGCGACTCTGTAGTCGAGCTTTTCTAGAATGCTCGATGGTGGGAGGCATTGACTAAATTTAAAGGTCATGACTTAGGGGTGGTGAGGCAATTCATATTAAATTGTAACCCTAACACCATGCTTACCCATGTTGGAGGACTTCAGCTAGACCTAAACCCTAGCCTGATTTCTGAAGTGTTGGGTTTACCTTAGGTTGGTCTACCTTATTATAAAAATTCGAAGAGCGTCACCTAGTTGGTGACAAAATTTGGTGAGAAGTGTACAATCCTTAGAGACAAGGAGGGGTCGATTAAAGGGGTTTCAACTTCTACACTTCCCCTTCTATGGAAAGTAGTTGTCATTATTATTAAATTCTTTACTCTTGAGAGACGAATGTCTATCTTATCAGCCTACCACATCCGGATGCTAATGAATTTGAAATATCTAGATAAAAATGACTATGTTATCAACCTCCCTTATTTTCTGTTCCAATATTTGAAATCAACTATTTTAAGAGTTAAACCCAAAAATTCTCAAAAAAACCAAGGTTGCACCTGATTGCGCATCATGGTTTAATTAAATTAATTATTCTAAAAATAAGCTCATGAAATGAAAGTGTCTTGGAACCAGATCATGGACGAATCCAACTTACCCGAGTGCTCGGAATCCATTGAATCTGAGGAAGAACAATCAATAGAGGAAGAACATGACTCTGATAGCTAGGATGAAGAGCCTGAAAGCCCAAAATGAAAACGTAAATATGGGAAATTTAAATCCCAACTAGATATCAGAAGGTAAAAGAAAATTGTAGAAAATTTTGAACAAGAAGATGAACAAGGGCCTGAACAAGAAATACCTATAAACGAGTCTACTATAGAGACCCTGTCCTACCTTCGTGCACAAAATACAGTGCTACAAATGAAAATCGATAGGCTAAGAGAGGATTTTACAGAACAATATAAAATTATCCAGTGAGCCCTTGTTGTTCAAATTGAATTAATTAAGCAACTTTCTACGGATAAGACACCAAGACCTGTGGACTCTATCAACCGGTCGCCACTTGTCAAAGTCTCCCCGCATAAAAGTTCTACTTCCGGTAAAAAGCCTAAAAAATTTGTAAACTTCAGCAAACATGTGTACACTAATAAACCAATTGACTTTTCAAAGATCCTCGAGGAGGACAGTTCCCAACAAATTCTTAGTATTACGCAACAAAATCAACCTACAAAACCGGATCTGCCTACCAAGGAAGGAAATGCATTAAAAATTCTTGTCTTGGATGTAGGGATGCCTTTGGAGCTTGATCCGATGATTAATGATGAGGAATTCCATACTTCGTAGATAAAGGATACAAAGCGAAAATGAAGTGCTCAAGAGGTTGAGCACATCAAAATAGTTATGGTGGAAACACCAATTGCAGTAGCTGTAGATCAGCGGGCTAAGGAATAGGTACAACAATTAAAATGAGAGCGTAAATTACCAGAACCAAGACCACGATCATCCCGTATTTCTTCCCGGATTTCTTCTCAACATGCACCAGTTGGATGAACAATGAAAAAAATTGTTATTTTATTAATTATTCAGACTTATGTTTTTATGTATTAATCATATCTGTAGTATATTTTATCTGTATATTTTTATGGGATGACATACGTAATATGTACAGTTAATATTTGAAATGTTTTTTTTTGTTGAATTATAGTTGCTAATAGAAACTGTTTATTTCTCAGTTTTGTGAAATTTATAATATTTTGATAAATGAATTGATAAGATATTTTATGTACTTTAGATAACTAATTATTTTTCTTATTCTCTTGAAGAGACTTAGCATAATTCTAAGCTATTTTGAAAGAATTCTGGCAAAATCATGTGCATGTTTTAAAATCATTTTAGATTTTGTAAATAGTATTCACTGAGATTCTGATAATAATTGTGATGACTTATGATATTCTTTCTATATTTAGAATTTTAGTTCTGAATATTTGATGCATGCATAAGGTTGTTATACTCTGATCATCTTATATTTCTGTATGCATGAGGACATGCATGGACTTCAGTTTGGGGGAATGATGAGTGGCTATCTGACACATATTTTTGTACCAGAATTGTTTCATTGTTACAATTATATGATGATTATGATATGTTTTATATGAATTGTTATTGAATAAAGTGTGATTTATTAGGAAATTTGATTAATTATAGTAATCTAACAAATGTGTTTGATTTATACCAAATTTATCCGAGTCTTGAGAAAAATGCAAGAAAAAGTGTTGATGATCGATAAAGGGATTGCAAAACTTTGGAGTGCACCTCGGATGAGAAGAAGGACCAAGGATAAAGGCAGAACTCGGTGACAATAGTAGCTGACCCTGTTACTGATGTATATTACTAAAGTATATTACTGAAGGTAATTACTGAAGGTAACTACTAAAGGTAACTACTGAAGGTAACTATTGAAGGCAGTTACTGAAGAATGTCTTACCAACAATTATTGAAGGATAATAAAGACTTTTGACTTGTGTAGCATGCCACGTCAGTGACAACACGTCAAGTTTGGACAACAACAAATATTTTCACTTAGTAAAATATTGCCTTTATCACATACTATCTATGAGAATATTTCAATTGATAAAAGTTGTTATTTGCTTAATAAAGTTTGTAATCAAATTATTATGAGAAGTTTTAAGTATAGAAATAATATTTTTAGACCTTCTCTGGAATATAGGACATAAGGTCCCAATGTATATCTTGCAAATCATTCAAAATAGTATTTTCTTGTTAGGTTTGTTTGTAGGATGCCACTTGGACCAGTCAAAATATTTATCAAGTCCAAGTAGGAATATGTATTATTTTAGGTTTAGATTATTTTGGTTGATGCATAGTTATCGCATCAGAAAGTCCACAAAATCCGCATGACAAAATATGTGGAGAAATACTATTTAGAATTGTATTAGTTACAGTATAAATTACATAGGAGAGACCTTGAAAAGGGTTTGTTGTCTATTGGGAAAAATACAAGAAATTATTGTTCTAAGTTTACAATTTTGAAGAAATGTGCCAACATGTACAACTGAATCTCTAGTAATAAAAGTAGCATTTTGTTCTTCACAAATGGTAATTTGTATCAATTTCATGTGTTGTTTGATTTTTGTTATGTAAATTGTGTTTATCTATCACTTGCATTTACAGAATAGACATAATGTTAGTATTAGTTATAAAATCTAGTTACTAAGAAAGTAAACTAGGGGAGAAAGACTTACACTACCCTCTAGGAGGCAGGGCCCACTCCTATAGACAGTCCTTGAGATATCACCCCTACAATAGGTTAGGATTAGTTAGCCTTAAATTAAAATGCATTTCAATTTACATAAAATAAGATAGATTGCATGAGGATCCTCACAAATAAATTAAATCATGTTATAAATAAATTAGTTTACAAATAATTAGACACATCAGTAAATCAATTCATCAGTAATTAGGTGCATCAGTAAATCAATTCATCAGTAAAATTAAATTATCATTGCATCATTTTATCATACCCTACACCATTTATTTCTGCACAAATTTAATTTTGTTTATTACTTTCCTATACACATGAAACCTAAAAAAGAAACTTGAGCTAAGATTAGTATTAATCCCCATGGTATAATCTATACAAGATTCCTACTCTTTAAATATAACCTTGATTTCCCTAAGATTGATAAAATTAAATGTAAGCTCTACAATCGATCACCGAATGTGAGGTAGTTTGCACCAGGATTTGTGGTTAGGGTTTTAGAGAGATGAGAGAAAAATACCTCCATAAAGAAATTGTGGTGGTGGGAGAAATGCCATGGTGCCAAAAGAGAATTTTATAACTTTACAGAGGTAAGTTAAATCTCTACAAGAGGAACTGTATAGAGGGTTTGAGCCAAGGAGAGAAGATGGGAGTGAAGATGAAGCTGAAGAAGAGGAGGCCCAGTTCAAGAAAGAAGAATAGGTAGTAGATCCTACACAAGCTAGATTGTATAAGGCCATATCCCATATTGGGAAGAGATCGAATTTTGATATCTATGTATTCTGGAAATATCAACCAAAAAGAGTTGATCGATTGGATCAATGATATGGAAGAATATTTCAAGTATGCAGAGGTGGAACATCTTGAGAGGGTCAGATTTTCTAAGACCAAGCTGAAGGGTCATGCTAGTATTTGGTGGAAGGGAGTGTAGTTGGAAAGAAATGGAAGAGGGAAGAAAAGGATAACAAGGCGGGAGCGGATGGTGGAGAAGTTGAAGAGGTAGTTCATTCTAGATTATTACGAGTTGGATCTACTAAAGAAAATGTAGGGTTTGAGGCACTCAAGAAATTCTATCAAAGAATACACAATGTTCTATAAGATCCTAATTACAATAGGTCATTCTGAGGTCAAAAATGAGAAGGTAGCTCATTACATAAATGGGTTTAGAGCAAGCATTCAAGAGGAGCTAAGTCTGGTTAGGATGACCACCATAGAGGATGCTTACCAGTTTGTATTGAAGGTAGAAGAGAAGCTAAATAAGATATTTGAAAGCAAAAAAATAGCAAGAGGTCATGGTGGAAGAAATAGCAGGAGAACAAATGGAGGACGAACCGAGGACCAAAATAAGACTGGGAAAACAAACAAATATTAGGACCAAAAGGGGAAGAATGCTTACCGCCCTCATGAGAAGAATAATGGCTACCAAAGAGGAATAGGAAGGTCTAGATGAGGGCCTGGAAGAGGAGGATTTCATGGAACTTGGTTTCAATTTGGGGAAGAATGAAATCGAGCATATGAGTGCCCACAACACCAAGGGGGAACGAATAAGAGGTCTAAAGGTAATGCCCAAGCTGCTATTGTAGATGAAGATGCTGAATATGAGCACTCCAAGGAAGCAAAAATAGGAGAAGTTCTGGTCACAAGGAGAGCCTTACTGAATGAGGATAAATATCTAGATCAGAGGAAGAGTCTATTCTACACAAGGTGTAAATGTGTAGGTAAAGTGTGTAATATTATCATTGATAATGGTAGCACTGATAAACTAGTTTTATAAGGTATGGTTACCAAGTTACAGTTAGAGATAAGGAGGTACTCACATCCATATCAAATTGTGTGGTTGTCGAAGGACCATAGAGATTTGGTCATCGAGCAATGTGTGGTAAAGTTCCATATTAGGAATTATCATGATGATATCCTTTGTGGCATCCTGCCTATGGATGCATGCCATTTGATGTTGGGAAGGCCATGGTAGTTTGATTAGTGTACAATACATGATGGGCATGCCAACACTTAGTCCCTAACAAAGGATGGAATGCACCACAAGCTAAAGCCCTTAAAGGAGATGGATGAAAAGGTATGTAGCAGTACCAAAATCTATTTAGTATATGGTAGAAAAGTTTTGGATGGCCTAAAACATGATCATATGTGCTATGCATTAATTTCTAGAGTTAAATATGAGCAATGCAAATATATCCCAGTAGAGGTCTTAGGTCTGTTAGAAGAATTCCTAGATATTATATTAGATAATATACCTTAGGGTTTTCCACTAGAGGAAGATCAATCACCACATAGAATTGGTATCGGGAGCTAGTTTACCCAATAAGGCAACCCATAGAATGACTCATGTAGAAAGTGAGGAGCTAAACAGACAAGTCCAAGAGCTACTAAAAAAGGGATTGATTCAAGAGAGCTTGAGCCCATGTGCAGTACCTATAGTACTAGCACCAAAGAAATATGGGAAATGGAGAATATGTACAGATTCTTGAGCTATTAACAAGATCACCATCAAATACAAAATTTCATTGCCAAGGATGGATGACATTATGGACTGTTTGAGTGGAGCTAAGTACTTCACCAAGATGGACCTAAAGAGGTGGTACCATCAGATTTGTATCAAATAAGGAGATGAGTGGAAGACAACCTTCAAGACTAGAGAGGGTTTGTATGAGTGGTTGGTCATACCATTTGGGCTAACCAATGCATCAAGAACATTCATGCGGCTTATTAATGAGGTATTGCAAGAGTTTCTAGGAAAATTTGTCATTGTCTATTTGGATGATATTTTAATTTTTAGCAAGACATTGGAGGAGCACCTACTACATATTCGACATATTTTTGAGAAGCTGAAGGAGGAGTAGTTGCTAATTAATTTGAAGAAGTGAAATTTTATGAAGAAGGAGTTGGTGTATCTAGGATTTATCATATCAGTTGAAGGCCTTAAAATAGACCCAAA
Source organism: Wollemia nobilis (assembly GCA_028583015.1). Classification (NCBI taxonomy): domain Eukaryota; kingdom Viridiplantae; phylum Streptophyta; class Pinopsida; order Araucariales; family Araucariaceae; genus Wollemia; species Wollemia nobilis. Next base: position 43,156,271 of record JAQPPZ010016981.1, on the reverse strand, counting down.
AAATGTGAGGGCTATCATTGAATGGCCTACTCCAAGGAGCATTACAGAGGTAAGATCATTCCATGGTCTAGATAGTTTTTACAAAAAAATTATTAGGAATTTTAGCAGTATTTGTGCACCCCTAACAGAGATAATGAAAGGGGATAAGAAGGAGTTTAAGTGGACTTCAGGAGCAGATAGGAGTTTTGATATGTTGAAAAAGAAAGTCACAGAGCAACCTATTTTGGCACTTCTAGATTTTAATAAGGTATTTCAGGTAGATTGTGATGCTAGTGGTAGTGCCATAGGAGTTGTATTGAGTCAAGAAGGTAAGCATGTTGCCTACTTTAGTGAGAAGCTTAATGAGGCTAGGAAAAATTATTATGTCTATGATCAAGAGTTTTATGCTATAGTTTAGGATTTGAAGAAGTGGAGACACTATTTATTTCCAAAAGAGTTTGTTCTATATACTGATCATCAGGCCTTACAATATATAAATAGCCAAGGAAAATTAAATTAGAGGTACTTAAAATGGGTTGAGTTTTTATAGAGTTATACCTTTGTGTCAAAAAATAGGAGTGGTAAGTCAAATAGAGTTGCATATGCCTTAAGTAGAAGGTAGAACTTGTTGACAAAAATGAAGGTGGAGGTTATAGGGTTTGATGAACTTAGGAGTTTGTACCCTAAAGATACAAGATTTTGCAGAGGCTTGGAGAGCTTGACACCTGTTACTTTGGATAGGCTAAATGATTGGATTTTCTAATCCAATATGGAATATTATTTAGAGGAAACCAATTGTGCATTCCAAGGAGTTTGATGAGAGAGAATATGATCAAGGAGAAGCACAGTGGAGGGTTGGGTGGACACTTTATTTGAGATAATACCATTGCCCTCGTTAGTGAGAACTACTATTGGCTATCATAACAACAAGATGTGAAGATATTTGTGCAAATTTATAGAGTATGTCAAAGGGCCAAGGGTGTGAGGCAAAACACTGGATTATATCAGCCATTACTTATACCATAGAAACCATGGGAAGACATCAACATGGATTTTGTTCTTGGTCTACCAAGGACACAAAGGGGGAATGACTCCATATTTGTGGTGGTTGACAGGTTTTCAAAGATGGCATATTTTATTCCTTGCCAGAAAACTAATGATGCAGTTCATGTTGCAAGGTTGTTTTTCAAAGAGGTGGTACGCCTACATGGTTCACCAAAGAGCATTATTTTAGACAAGGATACCAAATTTGTTGAATATTTTTGAAGGACTTTTTAGAATAAACTGAAGATAGATTTGAAATTCAATTCTGCATACCACCCACAAATTGATGGATAAACAAAGGTGGTGAATAGGAGTTTGGGTAACCTACTGAGATGCTTAGTAGGAGATAAGCCCAAGGGATGGGATTTGGTTTTACCATAGGAAGAATTTGCTTACAAAATTTTTATCAATATGAGTACTAATAAATCCCCATTCTATATTGTATATGGGAGCAGCCCAAGGAATGATTCTAAGTTGAGGGAGCTGGACATAGGGGAAAAGAATAGTGTTGAGGTTGAGGACTTTGTAGAGCACCTGGAGAGCTTGCATGAAGAAGTGAAGAAGCATATTACTAATATGAACACTCAGTACAAGATAAGGGTAGACCAGAAGCGATAGTTTAAGGAATTCCAAGTGGGAGATGAAGTTATGGTCCACCTGAGAAAAGAAAGGTTTCCTGCTAAAACCTATAACAAGCTAAAAATGAAGAAGTTTGGACCATGCAAGATCATAGAGAAATGGGATCCAGGAAATGCATATGAAGTAGAACTGCCAAGTGGACTTAACATATCACATATGTTCAATATTTCTTATTTGGCAGAATATCATGAAGGGGACAATGATGATGGACCAATAATAGAAATTTGGGATATTCCAACATCTACTCCAGAGAAGGAAGAGATAGAAGAAATCTTGGATACCCGCATCAACAAAAGTACTAGAAACAAGAAGTATGAAGAATATTTGGTTAAGTGGAAGGGTAGGCTTGTTGAATATTCATCTTGGTTTTTGAAGGCAAAGGTTTACTACCTGGGTTTTCCTCCAACAACAGAGAAGTGAAGGTCACTTCTCAATTTACCCTGGGTGTCTGACGTAGGAGCATCCAATGGTGTAAGAGTGATATTGCATCACCAAAATCTGTATTTGTTTCATTTTGTGCTATTTATTTATCTATTTATATTATGGATAAATAGACCCAACATTGAAATAATCATACCAATATCCAGAGCGATTTGGGAGATATGTAAATTTTAAGTTCTTTTACCCTGTCAAAACTAGTGAAATTTTTATTTATCCTACTAGTAAAACTTGGAGGTCAATTTTGAAGGCCTTAGAGGCTTTTTAAGGGATGAAATATGGTAGTATTGTGAGTATACACAATACAATTCCGTAAAACCCTTCGTGAGCTTTTCGAAAACATGCGCCAATAGTCATTTCGAGCAATGAGCGATGAGTTATGGCCTTTTTAAAATTTACCCCCAAAATTCAAATTTGAAATAGATGGTTCTAGGTGGGAAAAGGGGAAACATGGTATTTGAGGGGAAATTTCAAATTTGTATGGTATTGGTCTCTGTAAGCTCTATTCTCAAAACAATAATACAATAAAAGCCTTGGGTTAATTTGCATTTTCTTTGCTTTCTCTATTTTTTGTGGATTGTATGTGTATTGTTTTAATGCAACTCTACTTCACAGTGTAGTATCAAACCAATATGCCCAGCTTCAACCAATAAGTAATACCTTATCAAGCCAGCATATCATTATAGCAATGCCTTTAATGCTTCACGAAAGGTAAAGATTTAGGTAGCAGAAGCTATTTGGGTCAGCTTGGCCCTAAATGAATGTAATTTCTAACTACATGAAAACAAAGATGCAATGAACAACCAATGTGCACTATTTATTAATTTCCAACATCCATTAACACACATACCCAATCACTGCCATTGTCATACAAATACACTAGAAATTGCTTACTATGCACTAAAGGTTTAATTACATTATTTTAATTCACCACATTTTATTATATCCATGGTTTGATTTGTACCAATCCTTGGAAAACCAGTGCTCTATTATTTTTTAAGTTAGATTAAAAATAAAATGGATAATGCACACCATATTATAATAGATAAAATATTTTATCCAACAACCATTCTAGAACATATGCAAAATAACACACCAAGAAGTAAACAAGTAAAGTCAAAGAAGGCCAACCTGAAAAAGAGCTGATAATGTTTACTACCTGATTGTCAAGCTTTCGCTAAGTACCTAGAAGACAATCACTCATAGATAACCATACAAGCCCTCACACAACCACCAACTTTTTGGAGAACTCTCCCATGCCCATAAAGGACCTCTTTCTCTCGCTATATAGAAAAATTATATGATTCTTATGGTGACACTTAACAACAAATTATGCATAATATTTGCTTAATTGATTTCCAGGTGGGTGGTACTTAACCAAAGGAGGAAAATCACCTAGTCATCTCCTTCCCCTGTATAATTATTTTATTATTTCACTTATTAATGTTTATTTTCGTCTGTATGTATATTCTTACTCTTTCCCTCTTTTTTTTTATTCATATAGTTATATATATTTCTTTATTTTTATTAATATTTTTATATAGTTTTTTAACATTAAATAAGTATTATATAATAATTTCCCCCTTTTGATAAAGATATTCATCACAATAATTTCATATTTTAAGAGAAAAAAATTCATATTTTCACAAGCAGACATATGCACATATGCAATAATAGGTAAAATGAACTTCATGAAATATTTTAGTGGACATTCATATACCCACAGGCCAAGGTGCATGAGGTACGATATCATATCCCACCTTAAATGATGCTTCCAACCACTATCTCCGCCAGGGGTGGGTGATTTTTCTCGTCTAGCGCTCTTGCTACGGTATAGAAACTTGTACTTGCAACCACAAGTATTTCCAACAATATCATATTCTTCTAATAAAATAGTAAGCAAATAGTGGGGATATGACACATAGGTTGGGAATTTGGGATTGGATGGATAGGACAGAGGATTGAGAATAGGATTACCACTAGGATGGGAAGGAAGGTAGTGAGCTACATGATAGATGATGGCTAGTATGAGGGCTAGATGCTAGGAAATAGCAGTGTTGGGATCCTGGAAAGTAGCCTCCCTATTTGGATGAGGTCATTTTCTCCTTAGATGGTTATTTTTTAGGTCGCTAGCAAGGAGTTCCCTCCCGTTGACTTGATCATCATGGAAATCTATTAATGAAAATACTTAAGATATTATATGAGTGTTATACCTAGGGGGTCAAATGTCGTTTGGGGTTCTATACTAGATTTTGTGAAATTGAGTATTGAAGTCATACATCACCTCCATGGGATCTTTTTTGATAGTCATTGACTATTCCAATAAGGATACTCCATCTGCCTTCTCCTTGAATCTATCCATAAACTAATCAACCAATTGGTCTTAGTTTTTGATTGAATGTAGGGAAAGAGTTATATACCATTCTCATGCTTTTACTTTGAAGGATTTCACTAGTAGTATTAGCATCATGTTTTGCTCATTAATGTTGTACACCATGCATAGGCTTTCCAAGTAATGTAGGTGCTAAAGTGGTGTGAGTGCACCCTCTCTAATGTAATTGGGTAATGACTTTAGAGCTAAAATAGAATTGGTCCCAAATAGCAGGTGGGATAAGAGAAATTAAGGGACCTTTATTATTCTAGACAGGTAACTTCCTTATCACTTAGTTATGATGAGCGACCATGTTCCTGCCTTGATATTTTCTTCTTTCTCTCCTTTAAGGTCTACTATTAGCCTTTCTCATGAGATCCAATATTTTTGAATGAATTTGTTAGGTGAACAATGATGCTACTTCAATCAAGAAAATAGATCAAGATCTTCACTAGAATCTCGATATGTAGATTGCTTCAATGGATGATCCTAGGATTGTTTCTATTAAAGTCATTAAACCTTTGAGTTCTTCCACAAATGGAATCTCTAGGTGAATATTCATAATTCTTCAACAAGCAATAAATTGAGACGTTCATCAAAGTCATAGAATAGGATATCTTGAAGTGTTTCGATCCCACTAGGCATACCATTTAACTGTTGGATAGCCAATACTAGTTGAGGACTGGTTTTATTCTTGCACTCCTAGCATAATGACCATTTATTGTGGTTGTTAGGTGCATCCTCTCCTTACACCTTGTGTGGAGTGTATAGTCAAGAAGTTCAGGGAGCATGTGGTGCAACTTCAAGGATGACCTCTAGGGTTCTGCCAAGGTTGGATCCTAGTTTGAATGTGAACTTGATGCTCTCTTTGTAAGTAAACCTAGACTACTGGGTTTGATCTAGGAAAAGGGATAAAAAGAAAAAGTAGTAAAGCTAAATAGCCTAAACTAAGGGTGGTGATGCACCAATATCCTAAAGCTCTTTCACATGACAATGGGAGTAATGAACATAGATATTATTATCAACAATGTATAAGGAACACAGTTCCATTGAAACATGAAACACCATAGATATGTATGCACAAGAAACAAGATAAAATAAATATAGTTAATTATTATATATTATATAACTAGATTATATTCATGCTTGAGGAAGAGTCCCGAAGCATATCGATAGAGTAACTAAATGCTTGAGCTAGACTATCATAGAGAGAAGTGAAAGAAAACCTATGCACAAGGCCATATACTAGGAATAGATACAATAAATTTATGATCCCCTACAATAAGAGAGAAGAATATATTTATAGGAGAATGTGGTGAATATTTTTCCTCCAAAAACATATGCAAAAATTTAAAATGTCTAGTTTAAAAATTTTCCTGACCCTTTTGACATCAACTTTGGGTGATCCCAAGGTCTCTAGATTTGTAGCCATAAATGTTGCAAGCAGAATGATATGATGGGATATAGTCTTCTCATACCACTTTTTTTATTGTCCATATTAGGGATTTATTAGACCTCTGGTTCCTCCCTCCATTATTATTATTGGGTCTAGTGTTGCCCCTTATGTTGCCTTTATATCATTGCTTTAAATGATCCAACTACAGAAACCAAAATATAGGCATTTGCATTTCACCACATAATTTTGCATAATAAAATATATGCCTAGGTCTAAACTTAGGCATATCAATTCCTATACATTTTACCCACATTGCACATCATAATTCTATATAATAATATATGCCTAAGTCTAAAATTAGGTATATAATTCCTACATATTATGCATTCATATTGCACATTCCAATTCTTCATAATATAATAATATGCCTTAGTCTAAACTTAGGTGTATTTTCCTGCACATTAATTTATATTTTCCACATTTATTAGATTTGGAATATCTGCATAAGATACCCTGTATCCCAACTTGACACATGTCCTAGCCACCCCTACCCCTCACCTTGCCACATCTCACACACTTCACTCCACTTACACCTACCCACTTGCCACATCTTACACCTCACTCCACTTGCACCTACCCACTTGCCACATCTCCCTAGTTAAGTGAGACACTTCTAGTGACTCATTGCAACTACCTAGGATAGGTGGTTGTCCAATCCCTACCACTTGGAAGCCCTGGCTTGCCACCTATCCTTCCCTCCAAATCCTCAAAGGCCTATAAAGGCACCATCACTTCACCAAGAAAAAGGAGGAGGAAGAGGATGCCAATATTATGGTGCTCAAATCATGACTCATGTATGCAAATCCATTTTCTATTTGCTTTAGTTATTTCATTAGATTCATTTTAATAGGTGTTACTAAACCCATTTTATATTTGCATGTGTGCAAGTTCTAGATTCAACAAGCTCTAATCCTTCATGGTGGTCACGACAAACCCACCTTCAACATTGATTATAGCATGAAGAAGAAGCAAATACACCATATTTTATTGTAAAAGGGGATCATCCCCTTTGGGCATTTGTATTGTAAAACACCCCTTGCAAAGGGGTTTATTGTAATCGAAAGATCTATTTTACAATACAATAAAATGATTTATTTTTAATGCAATGGTGTATCTTTTTTGTGTTACGCCAACTACTACCTAGGACATTGGTCTAGTTCTTGGAAGTGATAGGGCCAAGACCAGGCCACCACTTTCTTTTCTTGTGGTCACATTGCATTGGTTTAGTTACCCAATAGTAACCAATATTTTGCCTTTTGTGTCCTAAATAGCTCGTTTGGTGGAATTTTTCCTTCCATGCTATTGGAGATTCTAATTTTTACCTTTTCACATATTTCCTAGCCTAGAGGGATGCCTTCATGATTGATCTATCTATTTCCCCTTCTTTGGTATTTTGATGATGACCAGGACTACCAAACACTCTTCTCTAGTCAGGTATGTTTGAGGCATCCTCTCCTTTTCATTTTTGCTCTTTAAATTTATTTTGCTCATTTTCTATGAATATTCAAGGTAAACTCTATATGGACTAGTAAGCTTGGATGGCTTGTAGAGGTTTCACAGCTTGAAATCTCCAAGAAGCTTTAGCTTCTATAGGTGACTGGGAGTTAATATATTCTTGAGGGAGGAATAGGAGCTTGCATTGATGGTTTTATATTGGATTACCTTAAGTCTCCCTTCTTCCTCCATAGTTTTTAGGTTCTATTGTCTAGGATTTCTAATTAGTGTTGACTTGCAACCACACTAGGGAATTACAACCAACTAGATAGCCATATTCAACCTAAACAATCAAGGAGGGTATACATATTTGATGGTACATACTATTCCCTTGCCATGCTATTGATCATCCATATTGGGAATCCATTGTGATAAGATATTGGGTTCCTCCATCCATTAATGCTCTTGAGTCTAGTGCAACCCCTTAGGTTACCTCTATGTCACCACTTTAAATGAGACAACTATTTCCTATGACATTTGTTTGGTTGTTAGAAGTGACTAGGCCAAAACCAGACCACCACTCTTTCTCTTGTGTCTGATCACTTTGGGTTGGTTCGATTACCCAATAGTAACCATTGTTATATATTTTATATGTATTGACTAGCTCCTTTGGTAAATTTGTCCTTCCACACCATTTGAAATTTTAGTTTTTTCCATTTTGCATGCTTCCCAGCCTAAAGGGATGCCTTCACCATTGACCCATATATTACCCCTTCTTTGATTTTTTGGTGGTGATCAGGACTACCGGAGACTATGCTCCAGTCAGACATGTTTGAGGCATTCTCTCCTAATTTTTCTCTTTGGAGTTTTTTTTCTCCTTTGCTATGGATCTCTAAGGAGGCATCTATATGGTCCAACAAGCTTGGATGACTTGTAGATGTATCATAAATTGAAATCTCCAAGAAGCTTTGACTTCCATAGGTAGTTGGGTGTTAAGCTCCTCTTAAGGGAGGAATATGATCTTGCCTTGATGGTTTTCTATTATATCACCTTGTATGTTCCTTCTACCTCCATGATTGTTGGGTTCTATTCCCTAGGGTTTCTAATTGGTGCTAACTTGCAACCTCATCATAGAATGATAACTAGTTGGATAGCCATATTCAACCCAATCCCCCTAAAAAGGATGGTGGTTCATAGGCACTATATGGGACAAAATCCTACCAAGGGTGGAACACCTTTAGCTATCACTATAAAGGCTCTGTGAATCCAACATAGGTTGGATTTTGTCTTAGTTGCTACTAGAAAGGCATACAAACAATTATTTTTTGGTCTAGTTGGTTAGCTTAGCTTCATGGCATAAGGAGCTTGATATCTACTTTTATCTTACAATGAAGGTCCTTATTTTCTAGTGTTATTGATGGTATCCTTACATTTGATGTTTTATAGATTGTAGGGGCCTTAAGTACCATCATCTTGTTCTTTAGTTATCTCTAGATGGAGGTTTACTCAAAATTGCTCATTTAATAGGATTTTCTCAGTGTAGTAAATATTTTGCTACACAAGTCCATGCCTTATAGGTCATTGGTGCATCTAAAAACATGGATGTCTAGAAGGAATTTGAATCCCTCCAAGTTGAAGAAAGGAAATCCATAAAGGAGTACAATTTTTTAAAGGACTAGACATCAAAGGTACCAATAATCATGAGGTCATAGTTGTAGTGGTTAGAAATAACGTCTTAATTCACAAAACCATTCCAAGTTATCCATCTAGATCATTCATATCTTTTACTAACACCATTGGTATGGTTTTTGATCTAGATCTATCAAGAATAGATCCCTACAAAATGATCTAGCTTTCCAACCAACTATCCATTAGGGTGGCCATGTAGTATGAAAAAATGATAATGGAGAATGAATCAAACAAGAACAGAGTAGATGACAATGCATCATCAATAGCCCAAGCTATAATATAAATATTCAATTATAAAATTATTTAAAAAAAAATTAGGAAGGACATTATTGTAGGAGCCCAATTTTAATGACAAGTTAAGGAACTAAAAACCCAACTTTTTAAAAGTGGTAGACAAAAAACAATTGGAAGATCTCTCAAAATAATTTGTTTAGGTTTAGAACCAGTTGAGACAAAAATTTGAGCAAGAAAAATAATAGGTGGTACATTAAATATAATAGATGTAGTTTTCCCAACAAGGGAGGTATCAAAAAATAACTAAGCTCTAGGAAGAAATTATAATATTAAAGGATGTAGCAATGACAGACCTAGGATGAAAAGTGAATGAAGTCTCTTTTGGATATTTTTTTTTGCTTAATAAAAAGGGGTTGTACTCGGGTCCCCTACCATTAACAAATTACATTTCTCTTCTTTAAAGCTTGAGAGTTTACAAATAGATACACTTATCATCTCAATTGAGATGCTATAGTTAGAAAACTACATCATTTTACATAAAATGTCTGAATTCTTGATTTTCATTTTTTGGATATTTTCAAATCTTTGATGAATACAATTACTCTAAAATTTAGCATCTTTCTTGATATTTTCCTATTGCAGCCTTCACAATGCCAAAAATTCACCTCTACTATCTATGCCTTGCATATTATTAGAGTAATATTTCTAAAACACCACACTAACATAGTCTACTTTACCAAATCGGAATTTCTAGTTTCCTTATTGAAACACAAGTGCAACCACAAAAATTCTATTAAATAGTCTAAATTAATACATATTATTATTACAAAATAAAACAGATATTACCAATGGAAAATATTAAATTAAATCTTAATCATTAATTTAATTAGGGAATCAACAATTTTTGTCAGCTTCAACTAAACTTTCTACTTCCTCTAACCATGGAAAGAAGATGTTAAATTCATGATCCTCAACCAAAACCCCTCTATTGGATAGCTTATCTACACATTTGTTTCCTTCCATTAATATATGTGTAAACTTAATTTCTTCAAACTCTTTAACAAGATCTTGAATTTCCACAATTATCTCTTGTATGTTCCATGGAGCCTTTGCTTTCCTCAAAATTACATTTATTACTATGAGAGAATCACCTTCCATCCAAACTCTATTTCATTTAAATTTTTTTCATATTTTTAACCCTTCTAAAGCTGCCCAAGCTTCAAATTAATTATTTTTTTTAAATCCATAATTGAAAGCATAATGACACAAAATCTCTCCTCTATTATTTCTAATTATTCCTCCTCCTCCTGCTGGTCCTGTGTTTCCTTTATATGCTCCATCAAAATTTAAATTATTCCACTCTACATATGGTGGTTTTCACTTTATATTATTTATCTTATTTTTGCTTCTCTTGCACCCAAAATCATAATTCTATTTAATGACTTGACTCCATCTATCAAGACTCTCTACTTCCAAATTAGGGATTGGGTGAGTTGATATGGTTGGTTTAGAATCCTCTATGGCTAAACATATATTTTTTCTTTTTACCTCTAGACTACATTTCTTTCCTTTAAATATTCTTATATTCCTTTCTATCCATATAGTCCAAAGTATTGTTATCTTTTAATATATCCCATATTGTCTGTAAAGCCTCACTTTTATAAGTGCTCTGTGATTGCTTTAACCAATCTTCAATTCTGCTATTCATCACCATGCATTTAACAAACATATTAATAATCCATTGCTATAGATTCTAGATAATTGAGCAATGTCCCAAGAGATGGTCAATACTCTCCTTATTACAGAAAATACATTTAGAGAGGCCATGAAAATCCCTTTTCATAAGGTTATCCCATGATAAAATTCTTCTATGACCTACTAGCTAAACAAACATTTTAACTTTAGGAATGCTTGGGCTATCCCAAATATATCTCCAAATTATAGTGATACTATTATTAGGTTGGCATTGAACATTATATCCACTTCTTGTTGTGTATTCTCTTGAGCTATTTAACTCCCAAATCAATTTATTCTTGGCACCCCTCAGAATAATTACAGTTGCTATATTTCTACTCAATTGCCTCCTAGCATCAATGTCTTGTATACTTGTAAAAAAACCTTTTTTTTATTTGTATCTTCCTTCTTGATCCTTGTACAAATTGTTTGAAACCCTATCACCGTATTTATCTTGAAACAATATCATCCAAGGTTTCAAAATTGGATCTAAATTTAGTGGTTTTTTGTCACACCAAGTATCCATCCAAATAGAATTTTATTCTCCAGATCCCACCACCCATCTTAAACCTTTAATAATAAGATCAATAGATTTTTTTAAACCATTCCAAAGAGCAGAACCATTTGGAAGAGTCTAAATATTAAACTTAGGTCATTGGGATCAACATACTTAGAAGAATTCTTGTTCGTTGTCTTCGAATCTCTTTGTACAATATCCAGATAACTTTCCCCTAAGAGCGAATTTTGCATATGTAAGAGCTCTTAAACCAAGACCTCCCCTAGTTTTTTCATCACACAACTTGCTCCATGTCACCGAAGAAAATTTTCTTTTATCATGTAACCTGACCATAAAAAGGATCACATAATAAATATTAAATTGTTTTCAACTGATTTTGGCATAGAATACAAAGACATATAATATGTTGGAATGGTTTGTAAGACTGACTTAATTAATTGCACTCTTCATGCTAATGATAACCATCTACCTTTCCAATTTGGAAGTTTATTTTGAACTTTACTAATAACTGGATTCCATAAATCTATCCTCATTCTCCCCTCAAATAAATGCATCCCTAGATAATTTGTTGGTAAATTTGCCTCCTCCATTTGAAGCAACCTATAAATTCTTGCTTTGATATTATCAGGAGTGTTAAGAAAGTAAATTTTGGAGTTATTCCTATTAATTTTTTTTCCTAAAGCTCTTTCATACTCTTTTAAAAAGTTATTCAAAGCTCTGGCCTCATTTATCCTTTCCCTTACAAAAAGGGTTGTATCATCTACAAACTGTTGATTAGTGATGTTATCGATGTTATTACTAACCTTAAGTCCACTTATAAACCCATATTTGTAAGCCTTATTTAAGTTCCTACTCAAAAATTATGCCATAATAATGAACAAATAAGAAGATAGAAGATATCCTTGTCTAAGGCCTCTCTCGGATTTAAAAGATTCTGTCACTAACCCATTGACCAACAATGACTAAGAAACTATAGAGAAATAAGCTTTAATCCATCTAACATATTTTTTCCCAAAACCAAACTTATCTAAAACTACAAAAATAAAATTCCATTTAATCCTATCATAGGCTTTACTCATATAAAGTTTTAAGATCATAGCTTTCTCTTTTCTTGAAGTTGTTGAATGTATAACTTCATGAGCTACTATGATCCCATCCAAAATTTGTCTCCCTTTCACAAAATCTCCTTACTTTTCTAAAATGATATCATATAACAAAGGCCTTAATATATTCACCATCACTTTGGAAAGAATCTTATAAGCCATATTACATAGGCTTATGGGTCTAAAAGAATCAAACAATTCAGCATCCTTTTTTTTTTGGAATTAAGGTAAGACAAGTTGCATTTATTTTATGTATTGTTTTACCCTAGATTGTTCCACTTCCACCAATAAATAATCCTTCACTATATCCCAATTATGTTGGTAAAAAGCTACAGATATCCCATCTGGACTAGGGGATTTATCCTTATTAAAATAGAAAAGAGCTAAATAAACTTCTAGAGTAATAGGCTCCATCAGTTTCCTATTGCCTTCATTTGTTATAACTAAAGAAACATGTTGAAGAAGGTTATCATTAAAAACTTCAGTCTCATTTAACCTCTTTTCTAATTTCACTTTGATCTTCAATTCAAACCCCTTCTATTGATTTAATTCTACTAGTTCTATAAGAAGATATTTGTACTGTAGCCATCATGTGAAAAAAAATTATATTTTTATCTCCTTTAAACCAAGTCTATCTTGATTTTAATCTCCATAATTTCTCGTCCTTACTCAAAATATTATGATATTAACTAAGCAACTCCCTTTCCTCTGAGCTTGTATCATTTTCATCACTTTTTTGGAAGTTTGGAATTTTATCTTTTAGTTCTTCTTTCTTCTCAAAAATATTTCCAAATGTGTTCTTGTTCCATTCTTTTAATCTAGATGTCATAGATTTAATTTGGTTTGGAAGATCATACAACCCACCATTACACAAATAATTCCGTGTTTGAGATAACATATCAACAAATTGAGGATGACCTTACCACATTTACTCATATTTAAAATATGATATTTTTTTGAATTCATTAACCATCATTTTAACTCTTATTGGCCAGTGATCTGAACCAATCCTTGTCAAGGTATTAATTTTAGCACAAGTTCCTTAATCTAGCCAATGATCTAAGAAAATATATCTATCTAATTTATCTGCTATTATGTTTTAGGCTCTCCTATTGTTGGTGCAAGTATAGTTATCTTATTCAAACTCAACTTCCCATAGATTGTTATTTTGAATAAAAGCTGAGAAAATATTTCATACTTTGGGTCAATTTCCTAATTCTCCCAATTTTTTCATTCATCTTGGTAATGGCATTAAAATATCCAATGATCATGAAATGAGTTTCTTGGTATTTACTTCTCATAAAGGCATCAATCCCACTCCAAAATTCTAATCTACCTTACTGAGTTGTAGGACCATACACATTGATAAGGATGAAGCAAATATCAACAAAGTAGCAAGTGACTAAATAGGCTATCCAATGTCTAGTTTTATGAATGGTTACACAAGAGGTTCTAGAATGATTCCAACAAGTTAGAATTCCCCCTGTAGCTCCTTTCGAATCCATAACATTCCATTCATATCTTTCCCAAACTGCTTTCATAGTTTTTGAAACTTCTTTTGTCATTTTAGTTTCATGGATACAGAGAATATCAGGTTTATTACTTAAACATAGGTCCCTAATACACCTATGATTTGAGGAGGAATAAACACACCTTATATTCCATGAGATGATAATCATGTCTTATTAGGGGCTTTTGGCCCCTCTTGCATACCAATATCATTTTGTTGTTTGGTAAATAGAAGTTCAACCAACTTAGTTTGTGTTCCTTTCGATATGTTATCTCTTGCTTGATAATTTGAGGGTTTTCCTCTTTTTTCCTTGCTTATATCAGGAGTAGGTCTTATTATTCTATTCCTCAATATTCTTTCACCATTTTGTTTTTCAATATATTTTTCTTCTGGCTCTATTACAAAAGCTTTTGACTTATACTACTCATTTTCTAGTATTTCCTTATTAATGGCAGAGGTATTACCTTCTAAAACTACATTTTATTTATGAATTATTTCCTTCTGAATGGTGTATGGTACTTCAAGAGAGTCTTCAAAATATGATGAAACACATTCCTTGGGTTCATCGATAATGTTATTCCTTAAATTATGATCGTATTGAATAGACAATTCCTTGCTAATATGTTGAAATTGTTATCCTGTATCCTCCAAGTTTTGATCTTCTTTTTATTCAAAGTCTAAAGCCTAAAAAGAATTGGAATTTCTTCTAGTATCCTTTATTATTGGTCTCCACTGTTCATTTTCTTTTATTTTTCTAGATCTATTTTTTGGAAGTTGAAAATCATCTTTATCCATAACCATTTGTAAATTTCCCTTATAATTTTCTACAAATGATTTTGTTGGGCCCTTCTTAGGGCATGATATCTCAATGTGCCCCACATCATGACATATTCTACATATAAAATATATATTTTCATAATATATAGTTTGGGTCCACATCTTATCCTTATACTTAAGAATTATTGATTCTAGTAAAGCTTTACTTATATCAATCATGACCAATATTCAAGCATAAATAGCCAAAAATCTATCTTTTGTTGTATATGAAATCTCAAGGAATTCTCCTAGAGTGTTTCCTATTGCATTGAAGGTATCTATTTCCAAAAATTCAATGGGAAATCCAAAAATCCTAACCTAGATTGGTACTAGGTATAGATTTACATTTTCAAGTGAAAAGCATTTATACCAGCAGGTAAGGAAGGGCCTTGCTCTTCCCATAAACCAAGGACCTATTTTTAGGATTCTTTCTCTTTATTCCCTATAACAAAAAATGGGTAGGAATAAACCTTTGGGAAGAAATGATAGAATCAAACCTGGAGACTTCCAACTCCTATCAATCCATTTTATCAAGGCTGAAGCCCCTAGCCAATACCCATTAAATTTACCAAAAACCGCCCTATCTTGGAGCAATGAGGACCTCTTTTCAGTGTGCTCACTAACGTCTACCACTAGGGATAATTCTAAGGATTTAACTATAAATCGATCCATGGAAAGGAAATTAAAACTCAAAATATAGTGAAATTTATTTGAAAGTTCTATAACAAATAAAATATTTGATAAATACTTTTTCAAATTTTCATGCATAATTTCTAAGATAAAGAAAGGGAAAAAAGAACTTAGTTGAAAAATTCTTTGTCTAGATAAAATTTCTTGCATCGCTGAAGTCCTAGCCCTTCATTGATCTTCCCATCGTTCAAACCCTAGTTGGCAAATAATTACAATTTTATTTTTCATGACTTGAAAATTCATCATTGCCCTTGTTTTGAATGGTTGAATTCACAGGATTGTATTGCAAGGTACCTATGATCCTGATAGTAAAATTGGCGATAATACTCCTATAATATAAACAAATAGTCTCAAGTTACACAGAATCACAGTTGAACGAAATCACTTTGATATTGTTTTGAATACCAAGCAATAAGAATATATTGAATTGTATTTGATTTGATGGTTTATGACATCAAATCTAATAACTATAAATATATGTAAAGAATTGTAAATGAAAGAACACGTTGGTCCTTTAAATAAATTAATTAAATAATCATATTATATGTTAGGAAAAGGGTCCTAACATGCCACCCCTCTTAAAAGAGGCTTTGTCCTCAAAGCTAGAATTGAGGAAATTGCTACTAAATATGATGAAGGGTTTCCTAGGTGGCATCTTCGGAAGGTAGACCTTTCCACTAGATTAGCACTTTAGTAATGGAAATATTACGGAGGTGGCGAACACGGTGATCTAGGACAACTTCGGGTTCAACCATGAGGGCTCTATATTCAGTATACTTAGGGAGTTGAGTTTGTGTGGTGATGTGTGTCCCGACTACTGGTTTAAGGTAGGAAACATGGAATGCCAGATGAATTTTTGATAACTCAAGCATTTCAAGTATATAAGCAATAGATCCAATATGTTGTAGAACTTTATATGGTCCATATAATTTGGGGGCTAACTTCTGAGAGCCTTTTATTTTTAGAGATGTTTGGTGATATGGTTGTAGGCGAAGAAATACCATATCCCCTTCTTGAAAATTGTGCTCTATTCTATGTTGGTCAGCCTGCTACTTCATACGATGTTGGGTGGATTGTAAATTTTCCTTGAGAGTGCAAAGGATGTTATCTCGAGTAAAAACTTCCATCTCTACTGATGGGATGTTAGTACTTACATGGATATAAGAGGTAAGTGAGGGTGGTGATTGGCCATAAAGGCTTCATATGGGGTCATCTTAATGGCAGTATGATATGTGGTGTTATACCATAATTCTGCTAAAGGAAGCCATTTAACCCAGTGAAGGGGTTGGGTAGAAGTAAAGCAACAGAGGTAATTTTCCAAACATTTATTAAAGACTTCTATTTGGCCATTAGTTTGGGGATAGCATAACTCATACAAAGTTGAGTGCCTTGAATTTTGAACAATTCTCTCCAAAATTTTCTAGTGAATGCAGGGTCATGATCACTAAATATCGTGGATGACGTACTATGTAATTTAAAGATATTATCAAGAAAAATTTGGGTAATGGTACTAGCTATATATGGGTGAGTTACCGTAAAAAAATGAGCGTATTTGGATAAGCAATCTACCGCAACTAGGATGGTAGTTTTATCAACATACTTTGGAAGACCTTCGATAAAATCCATTGAAATATCAACCCATGTTTTAGTTGGTATTAGGAGAGGTTGAAGCAGACCTGGAGTAGCCACTGTCTCTCCTTTGTATCTTTGGCAAGTCTCGCATTCATTCACAAATTTCTTGATATTCGTCTTCATCCTGACCCAATAAAAAGATAGTCATTTTTTTATAAGTTTTGAGAAATCCAGAGTATCCAACGGTGGGTGTAGAGTGGAGCTCATGGAGGAGTGTTGTATGATATGAGGAGTTGGGTGCTAGGACAATACACCCTTTGTACCTAAGTAGGTTATTGCTCCATGAATAGTGGGGTTTACTAGTGGGGTCTTGTTGAATATTTTGAATCACTACACGAGTGGTAGGGTCATTAAACTATTCTTACTTGACTTGGTCTATCCAATTAGGAAGATGAGAGGACAAGGCCTGTAATTGAGGTAGTGCTTCAAATTTCCTAGAAAGGGCATCGAAATCCATGTTATCTTTTTATTTTTAATATATGATTTCATAATCATATCCTAGTAGTTTTATCACCTATTTTTGTTGTTTGGGAGTGGTTATTCATTGTTCAAGGAGGTATTTTAGACTATGGTGGTCTATGCAAATAATGCAATGTTTGCTGATAAGGTAGTGTCTCTAATGTTGAAAAATGGCTAAAATTTCCTTTTCATATGTAAAACGGGCCAAATTCTTTTTTGAAAATGCCTTGCTTGTAAAAGCTAGGGTCTTTCATTTTGCATGATACCTGCTCCTATGTCTAGTCCTGAGGCATCACTCTCAATAACAAATGGGTTGGAAAAATCGGGCATGGCTAAGATAGGGGTGGTACACATGGCATTTTTTAAAGTGGTGAAAGCATTGGTAGCTTTGGGAGACTAGAGAAAAGTGTGCTTTTTGAGTAGTGTTGTTAAAGGGGCTGCAATTTTTCCATAATTTTGGATAAATTTGTGGTCATACTTTGTTAATCCTAAAAACCCGTGCAATCCATTCAAGGTTTTTGGGATAGGTAAAATTTTCACATCTTCAATCTTGTGGGGGTCCACTTTAACTCTTTTTTTAGAGACAATATGTTCGAGGTATTCCATTTCTTGTTTACCGAAGGAACATTTTGATCTTTTAGCATATAATTGATTGTATTTAAATATTTTTAGTGCTTGGTATATATGGCGTAAGTTATCTTCCCATGTTTTGCTATAAATATAAATGTCATCAAAGAAAACTAATATAAAATTTTGAAGGAAGGCATGAAATACCTGGTTCATTAAACTTTGGAATGTGGAAGTAGCGTTAGTAAGACCAAAAGGTATAACCATGAATTCATAATGCCCTTTGTGAGTGCAAAAAGTTATTTTAGGAATATCACTTTCTTTAACTTGAATTTGGTGGTATCCCGATCATAAATCTAGTTTGGAGAAGTATGCTACCCCATGAAGTTTGTCCAATAATTCATCGATTATTGGTATGGAGAATTTATCCTTGATGGTTAATTTGTTAAGGGTGTGGAATTCTACACATAGGCACCATGATCCATCATTTTTTTGAACCAATATCACAGGAGAAGAGTAAGGACTTTTACTGGGTCTAATAACTCCTGTTTTAAGTAGTTCTTTTACTAGTTTTTCTATTTTTATTTTTTGAAGATATGTATATCGGTAAGGCCGAATATTAGGGGGTTGGTATCCTAGAAGAAGTTGAATGGTGTGATAATGAATTTGTTGTGGGGGTAATACTTTTGGTTCTTTAAATTCTTCATCATGGTATTCTAGAAGTTGTAGTTTTGGTGCCTACTTTTCTTGTCCCACAGGTGATTGAGTAGAAAAAAATTGTGCAACCATTCCTTTACTTCCTTTAGGTATAATTTTCTCCATACGATGAGAACTTACAATTTGGAATGGACCTAATTGTAAACCTCTAAGGATATATGTCTGGTCTCTTATTGTAAACTGTATATATAACACCTCAAAATCCCATTGGATTCTTTCGAGTGTTCGTAACCATTGTACCCCTAGGATGATATCACATCCCCCTAAAAAAAGTACATACATATTATTCTTCATGCTATAATCACCCATGGTGAGCTTGATATTTTGGCACTTTCCTTTACAAGCAATTTTTCCTCCATCCCCAACCATGACTTCAAAACTATTACAAGGTTGTATATAGCAATTAGCTTGTTTGGCCACACGTGGGTCAATGAAATTATGTGTACTACTAGAGTCTATAAGCACAATGAGATTTTGTCATTTGAAATATCCTCTGACTCTCATGGTTTGTGGAGAAGAAAATCTTGCAAGGGTGTTGAAAGAGACTTTGGGCGTATTTTTAGTGTTATCTTCTGTCCCACTCGTCACCACTTCTACTTCTATTTTATCTTCTTCTTTTACCTGATCAGGGCGAGCTACATCTAGAATATATAATTTTTGAGTAGCATATTTATGATTTCTCTTGAATTTCTCATCGCAATGATAACATAGACCTTTTGCTTGTCGTTCTTTCGTTTCTTCAAAATTGAGAAGTTTAATTGGTAGGGTTGGGTTAAATTTGGTGGTTGTGTAAGTGCTTTGTGCCTTTCCATTATGAGTAGGTTTGGGGGGAATGTAAGTGAATTTTTATTTCCCTATAGGTGGTTTCCCTAATCGATGTTGTGCATTGATTTTGTCCTCAGCTAATTTGGCTAGTCCAATAGTTTGTATCATGGTAGTGGGATAAAACATTTTCACTTCTAGTTGGATCTCTTCCTTTAGTCCATTGATGAAACAATATTGAAAAAATAAAGCATCTAACCCTATTGTACGATTTGCCAATCTCTCAAATTTTGCTTGATATTCACGTATTAGCGTGGTTTGACATAGTTTGATGAGGGCTCCAGTGAATATTTTTGAGCTTGATAGGGCCAAATCATACTAATAGGTTTTGTCTAAAGTATCACCAAGTAGGGATGTTGTTGGTCTTCTTGAACCATTGGTACCATTGGATAGCCTCATTTTCTAAATGAAAATATGCAATATGCTCTTTTTGTGCTTCCAAAATTTGGTTTAAGAAAAAATATTGTTCTGCCTGATAAATCTAGTTATTCGGATCACCACCTTAGAATTTTGGAAAATATAACTTCGTAGTCCTAGGAAGGATGGATGTTTTTGGTCCCCCAAATGTTGTTTGGTATGTTGATCCTCCAGTAGTTTGGCTAGTTTGAACTAGTGCCATATTCTGATTGAACATATCCATTTTCAAGTCAATTGTTGATATCCTTTGCTCCAATTATTGTCTTGTAGCTACGCTCTCTTCTTTGCATTGGTGAAGTTCCTAGTAAATTTTATTGAGAGTGATATCTTGTGATATCCTCCCTTCTGCCATGGTGGGGTTTTTGCAAAACTATTGGGTTTCAAATTGTCAAAAATTTGTAAAATTTATTGTAAAAATTTACAAACTTTAGTTGTCAAATTTGCAAAATTTAGTTGTCAAAATTTGCAAAATTTAGTTGTCAAAATTTGCAATTTTTGCTGTCAAAATTGGCAATATTTTGGTCTTACAAAGTTGTTGATAATTTTTATTTTTTGTAAAAATTTAAGTCTTAAATTTTTTAGGAGCGAAGCTACGACCTGAGTGCACGAGATGAGGATGGCGACTGGGTAGGCAACACGACAGTCAAGGCATGGTAGCATGGAATGTGAGGTAGGACGGTAGTGCGAGGGAAGGCACAAAAGATGAAATAGGGATGAGATAGCATGGAAGGCAAGGCAACATGATAGGGTGAGGGAAGGCACAAAAATTGGAACAAGGATGAGACAACATGAAATGCGAGGTAGCACGGTAGGGTGAGGGAAGTCACGAAAAGTGAGGTAGGGGCGATGGGAAAGTGTGCTCGGGTAGCGGTTTGACTAAGGTACCACACGCTAGCATGGTGCCTAGCGACCATTTTAAACTTGCCTTGCTCCTTCACAAGAGTAATGTGGCATAAATCCTTTATCCCTTAAACAATTTAACATCGTCATCCGATGTCGTGAATGTTTTTTGATGCCAGAAGAATTTAAAAATAATAGCCCTTGTTTAATTAAATTTAATTTACTCCATTTAAATTTTAGATGATGCCAAAAATGTTGTAGATGAGATTTTAAAACTTGTTTCCATGATCTTCTCCTCTCGGATTAGTTTTTGATAGTGAATTTAATTTTTTTATTGCGTATGGATGATATATCTTGGTCGATTTTGCAAGAATTTATGTGATATTTTCACGTCATATCTCTTGTTCTTTTTGTTGTTGGAAATCCTCTATAGTCTACGAATAGTGAATTGTTCATGACGTTTGGTTTATTTGTTGGAAGTGCTCAATAAGGTGAGTTGTGAACCGCCTGTTTGTTTTGATGAAATGCGATTTTACCATCTATTGGAAGTGCTCAATCCAGGTTGATGAGAATTTAAAACAACTATAAGGAGTGTGATGAAGGTGCTGGTTCTTCGGAGAAGGGTTCTTCATAGAAGGTTGGGAAGGAAACCAAATGCAAGGTACCTCTAGTCTCGGTAGTGAACTCGATGATAATGCTCCTGCAATATAAAAAATAGGCGTAAGTTACATAGAATCACAATTGAATGAAATCACTTTTATATTATTTGGAATGCCAAGAAATAATAATATATTGAATTGTATTTGATTTGAAGGTTTATGACATCAAATTTAATGACTATAAATATATGTGAAGCATTGTAAATGAAAAGACATGTTGGTCCTTTAAATAAATTAATGAAATAATCATATTATGTGTTAGGAATAGGGTCCTAACATGTATCTCCATCAATATTGCTCATATTTTTGCATATGACCACTCATTTTAAAGCTATTCAAATTCTACACAAGTTGGTCTAAGAATCAACTGAATCAGATAACTCTTCATGAAGATATGGCTCCTAAAACATGAGACATTTTCAGGAAAAAACTTTAATCCTTCGCACTTTGCAATTTTTTTTAATAAATTATATGTTCTTTTGGATAATTTTAAGAATGAGGTAACAAGATCCAAGCGATACCTCAAATTTATGGATAATACAGAAGTGATCCTCAACCATATGGTGAGGATAATCCAATAAACATAGAAATGATTGAGATATGCAAAGGATCGTTGAAGATCATAGCATCAAAATTGTAAAAGAGGAGCTACCAAAATTGATCTAGGAATTAATATTAATATATTCAATGACATGACCTCTAATGTCTAGACACCAAATATTCCCATGGTAGCTATCACAATCCTATCACTCGACAACAATGATTATCATGATGCTTCTTGAATATGTCATGGGTTTGTTGTTGAGAAAAATAAAAAATATTCCAAGGGATTTTTACCCATGTGTCCCTAAAATCAAAAGATGAAAATACACTACACTATCCACAAGCATTGAACAACCCATTGAGAACAATATCAACTATCCTCCTTGATAAAATAAATAACCTATGCATTAAGAAAATGAACAAAGAGCTAGAGATTGACCATACCTACAATAAAAATGATAGAAGAGAATACAACATGCCAATGCCTTAGCCAAGGCAAATGGGGTGTTAATTGGTTTCTTGAAATAAAAAAATTCCCTTCCTAAAAATACAAAGATGGAGGGAAATTTAAATTTACAAAATCAAAATTTATTGTCTTGTGCTTGTAAGCTTAATGTAGATCCAACCATAGAGAGAATAATGTTGTAAAAAATAATCCAAACATTCTATAATAGGGTACCCATGATTCTTATGTCACTCAAGAGGACTTATGAAGCTTGGATAGTTGTTTGCTCTAATAGTATGAATAATAAATAAAGGCTATGAAAATGTAAAATATTTACATGATCAAGCAATGCTCCTTAATACATACTCTAGTACCATGTTGTATTTCACAATGATTTGCCAAAATAAACAAAAACAATGATTTGTAAAAAATGTTAGCAAGGAGAAATAGAGAGTGAAAGAAAATAACAATGGCACATAATTATTAGAGGATTCCCTTAGGGAGCACATAAAATATCCCACATTGATAAAATGGATTAGTTCAAGATGTGTGTATGTACTTTTATTAATTACCAATTAATTATATATCCCTTAACCAACATAACATTAAGGTCATGGAACAATAACCTTAACCTTACAAAAGTTAACTATAGGACCATAAGCTAATACTTCAAACCTCATCTAACACTATAATGTTAGGAACATTCTAATAAAAATAATTATATTCACATAAATATTGTAATTAAAGCAAAATTTCATGAAAGAACAAAATATTGCAATATGAAATGTAAATGTAGGAATTTATTAATCTCACAAATCACAACACAAAATTGTTGGCCTCTTCAAGAGGGAAACCTAATTTAATACTTTCATTCAATATGTGAAAAGATACATTCATTCCTAACCCTTGCATTTTTAAAGACTTCATCACACAACCTAACTATAAAAGCTAGCTTACATGCAAAAGCCACCCAAGCTAGAATATTCTACCAAACAAAATAGTTACATTCTTGATAACAATTACATTAAATGGCACCACTTATCTAGGTGCTTCTATTACCACAAACTATTACAAAATATTACATAATATTATTATAAAATATTATAATGGGGGTCTCCGTGTTAAGAAAGGGCTTATTACATAATAGTGTTAAGATGGAGTCCTAACATGCCCTTGCCCTTCAAAAAGCTTTGTCCTCAAATCCAAATATGAGGGAACTACTGGTAAAGTTATTGAAGGGGATCCCAAGTGACATATTTAGGTTTTAATCCATGCCATTGAACAAGAACAACAATTATGACATGATGACAAAGGATGCACAATATTTTGTTAGAATGCATTCAAGTTCAAGAATGATGGAGCCTTCTTCATACAACATTGGTAGTATGGATTACACCTAGAGCTTGTTGCCAATAACCTTCTTGAGAGAGGAGACATGAGAGATGAGGTTAATTTTAGAAGTGGATAGAAGGGCTAGTTTATATGTTTTTGACCCAATCTATGGTAATACCTGGTAAGGACCATATTATTTTGTGATAATTTTTGGCATCCACAAAGCTAGAAAGATGACTATTTATAGGGTTGCAGGTAAAGAAAATCATATTCCTGATATCAAAGCTATGCTCAGAGAAGTGTTGATCAACTTACTAATGCATTCTATTTTAAGCCAAGTCAAGATTAACCTTAAGTTATTGAATAATGGAATCACGTTTTTTGAGAGTGAAATCCATAGCTTAAATCCTGAAGTTTCCTAGAATGTAAGAGGAGGGTGTTGGTGGAGAATAGCCATATACTACTTCAAATGGGCTAACCTTAGTACTAGTATGATATGAAATTTTATACCACCATTCTACCAAAGGAATCCACTTGTTCCATTGTGTAGGATGTTCTAAGGTGAAGCAATGAAGGTATGTTTCCAAGCACTTATTAACAATTTTAGTTTGGCCATCAATTTGAGGGTGATAAGCCAAAATCATTTTGAGCTGGGTTCCTTACAACTTGAACGAATCCTACTAAAACTGACTAGTAAAAATAGGATCCCTATCAAATATAATGAATTTAGGTATTCCATGAAGATGAAATATGGAGTCTAAAAGTACTTGGGTAATGACAAAGGTGATATAGGGGTGGGACAAAGAACAAAAATGAGCATTCTTCACGAGATAATCCACTACCACCAAAATAACATATTTTTTGCATGATTTAGGTAACCTTCAATGAAATCCATAGAGATGTATGTCCATACTTGTTAAATAATTGGTAAGGTCTAAAGGTTCCAATAGAACACACATTTTATCCTTTCATATGCTGGCACCTATTACATTTTGCTATAAAAGTGTTAATATCCCTTTTCATTCCCCTCCAAAAGAATGTATGCTTAGTCCTTGCATAGAATTGAGAAACTTTGAATGGCCAATTGTTGGTGATGCATGCATTTCTATAGGATGAGGTCCCTCATTTGTGAGTTTTTGGGAATCACAATGCAATCACAATATTTTATATCTTTACCATCCCAAGTATAGCTAGGACATGAGTTAGGCTCTGCTTATATTTTTTTGATCAAAGTTTACAAATAGAAGTCCTTGGTTAGTTCTTCCTTGAGATGATGGATCCATTGTAGAAGTATTGCAGATATATCATGTAACATTTCTTGCTCTTTATATTTTTGAGATAAAGCATCAACCACCATGTTCTCCTCATCTTTATTATAGGTGATTTTATAGTCAACCTAACAATTTATAAATCCATCTTTCTTATTTTCGTGTGGCCATACTTTGTTTCTATATGAAATGCATATGGATACCAATGATTGAAAATGTGTAAAATGGTAAGCATATTCTTTTCATAAGTAGACTTACCCAAATTTTGACTTGAGAGTGCTCTACTGGTGAAGGTCAATGATCTATCTTCTTGCATCAAAACTTCCCCAATGCCATTACCATATGCATCACTCTCAATTATAAAATATTTAGAGAAATTAGGTATTGCTAACATGGGGGTAGTGGTCATAGCTTGCTTCAACTCTATAAAATCCTTCTCTATGGGTTTTGACCACATAAAAGAATTCTTCCTCAACATGGTTATCAAGGGAGCTACTATCTTCCCATAATTCTTCATAATTTTGTGATAATATCTAGTGAGTACCAAAAATTCATGATTTTCCTTTAAGGTTTGAGGCTTAGGCTAGTCTTTAACAACTTGAATATTTTTGGGATCCACACGAACTCCATATTTGGTTATAGTATGACCAAAATATTAAAATTTTTGTAACCCAAAAGAAAACTTGGACCTCTTGACATAAATTTTATTCTCAAAAAAAAGTTGTAGTGTTTGATCCAGATGCTAGAGATGCTCTTTCTAAAAACAACTATAAATCAATATATCATCAAAGAATACTGAAATGAATTTGCAAATAAAAGGTCAAAAAATGGAACTCATCAAACTCTAAAAATTGGAAGGTGCACTGCTTAATATAAATGGTATAACTAAGAATTCATAATTCCCTTCATGAGTTCTATAAGCTATTTTAGGAATGTCTTCATCCTTGATTTGAATCTAATGATATCCTCATCGCAAATCCAATTTTAAAAATATTGAGCCCCATGCAACTCATCTAGCAATTCATAAATCCTTGGAATAAGAAATTTATCTTCAATAGTAATTTTATTAAGGTTCTTATTATCCACATACAAGTGCAAATACCCATCCTTTTTCCATACCAACAACACAGGGGAATAATAGGGACTAACACTAGGACAAATAACCCCTGCAACATGATGTTCTTGTACTATTTTCGTAATTTTTGATTTTTGAACATATGGAAACTGGTAAGGTTGAAAATTTGGGGGAATACTACCAAGAAAATTTTGAATCACATGGTTGTAATAATAATGAGGATGTAGTCCTTTGGGTTCCTCAAAAACTTGAGCATATCATTGCAATAAAACTTGCAATGTCTCTAGATGGTCCTTATCCCTTTTCTCAAAAGTTTCTAAAGCAAATAAATGAGCCACAATACCATGGGAGGATTTTTTTAACAAATTTTCCATCTTATGGGTTGAAATAAATTGAGAAACCGCAACCTTCGTATCTCATAAGGTGTATTATGTTCCATGTTGGCCAAATTTCATCCATAACTCAAAAAAATCCCATAATATTGGGCTTAACATCCATAGCCATTATTCCCCCAAAATGATATCACACCCTCCTAATGGTAAGGTAAATATATCTACCTTAAGATTATATTCCCCTATTTGTATTGTGACACTATGAAACTTTGCATGGTAGGGTGCCTCCATCAACAATCATGACTTCAAAGGAATTACAAGTAGTAATATAACAATTTTCCTATTTGATGATACATGGATCAATGAAGTCATGTATGCTTGATTCAATAAGAATTATAACCCACTATACTTTAAATTGTCCTATCAATTTCATTATTTGAGAAGTTTATATTCCTACTAAGGTATGCATTGAGATTTTTGGGTGGGATTCATTGGAAACTTTTGACTATTCCATGTATTCCTCCTCCTAATGATCCTCTTCTACATCCAAATATTCTATGATTTATACCTCATCCATATCAAGAAATTATAGTTTTTGGTGTACACACTTATATCCTAGGGAATACTTTTCATCATAGTTAACATAGCCCTTGGGCCCTTTTGGTTTCCATATCTTATCGTGTCAACTTTTTGATGGTAGGAGTTGGTGTAGGCTTGGTCAAGAAAGGTGGCCAAGATTGAGAAAATTTGGAGGTGCATCCTTGAGCCTTAAATTTTTCTTTTATCAGTCCTAGCCAAATTTACTACATGTTGTAATGATTGTGGCCTAAAAATTTTAACTTTAGCTTTAATTTCATGCTTCAAACCACTCACACAACAAATTTGAGAGAATGCAAGACTCAAACCAATGGTATGGTTGGCCAATTTTTCAAATTGAGTTTGATAATATTGAATGGTTGAAGTTTGTTTGAGTTTAGAGAGGGATCCTATAAAATACTTAAACTTATTAGGACCAAATCGAGTGAGGAGTTGTTGCTCAAATTCAATCCAAGTAAGATCAAGATGTGCTTTCTTGAGCCACTAAAACTAATGTAGTGCATATGATTCAAAATTGAAATAGGCAACTATCAAACACATATAATGGGGAACATTATGAAGACTAAAATATTATTTTACTCTACAAATCCATCCCTTGAGATCCTTCCCATAGAATTTTGGAAAGTCTAATTTGGATAGTTTAAATCCATTGTTAGATAGACGACTATCAAAGTATTTAAAATTTTTATTTTTTAAAGTGAAAAACCCCTTGCAGGGCTACCTTGTGATGAGTTTCATTGAGTCTCATCATTTAATCTCAATGATTTATCAATCCGGGGTGGTGTCCAAGGCTATCTACGATAGAAGGTTAGGGTAGAGTACAATTCAAGCATTCAAATTTCAAGCAATTATTGGGTGGAACAGATTTGGTTTAGCCTTTTGGTGTCACACTAAACCTAATCTACAAAATGAAAACTTGTAAGAAATAAAAACTAATTCTAAGTTCAGAAAATTAAAGTTAACTACAATTGCATGAATTGAAATTGCTGAATTGAAATCTAATCTACTTTTGCATAATTGAAATAACAAAATTGAAATTGCTAAATTGAAATGTTGCTGAAATAAAATCTTAAATTACACTTGAAAAATTGAAATGATACTTTTAAATGAAACTTATGCTAAAAACACCTGTCAATGTCTTGCCACAAAAGGTTGTCAAGCTTCTGCTACAGGAATTGATAGCAAAATGAAATATGCTGAAAATGGAAAGTTGCTAAAACAAAAAAGCAAGGAAAACATGGAAAGCAAAGGAAAAATGCTTAATATAATTTTTTAGCTAACACACACACAAATTTTGTACACAAACATAATAGAAAACATAATAACATTATACCAACTTAAAACAAGAAAAGTAAACTTGACAAGTAATCTGTTAATTCTGCTACAGCAAAATTACAGATTAAAACCTGCCATAAAAATCCTCCTTCTAGATCTGAAAGTGGGCCCATACTTCTTGATCTAGAAGGAGGTGAAAAACACTCCTTAACTAATTAACACTCAGAACAAAAAATGATAAAATAACTGCACTTTTATTGATGACAAAACATGCTGAAAATTGTTACAAAAAATTACTATACAGTCCTAATTGCTGCTATTGAAAACTCTCATCTATTCTAATTCCTAACTGGCTCAACCAAGGAGGGAGCTGTATTATTTATATAAATATTTACAACATATTCCATGCTCAAATCAGCCTATGTGCTACTTTATAGTGATTTGCCAATAATTCTGGATCTAAAATAAATGCAAATATGGATATTTTGTGTTGTAGTAGTAGTCATTGGCCCTTAGAAAGCATCTTCAGTGGTGGGAGTACGTGGGAGGAGTCTAAAAATATCTCACACATATTTCTCCACTTCACAATATGCCATTTCTATCTTGCAAACAAATTTTTATTATGCTGTAGTTTTTTTTGGGTTTATCCTAGAAGAGGATCAAAATTGATTTTTTCCATGAATGGTGGCTTTGGACGGCAAGGACGACAAAGTTAGATAGGAGATATTTTCCTTTAACCTTTTCAACCTTATTTCCTTTTTTCCATTGTTAGAAATCAGTCAACAAGTCAAAAAGAACTTTCTGTTCTCATTCCGAAGATAAGTGGCTCATTTCGAAGAGACTGTATTTCTCATTCCAAAGATGTCCGCTCATTCCAAAGAGACTATATTTCTCATTTCAAAGATGTTTGCTCATTTCGAAGATTTTCAAAATGAACAACTATGTGCTCTTCAAGTGATTTCATATGCATTTCTCAGGTGGGTTAGCTCTTAAGATCAAATTGCAATAGCCTTCATCTCTCTCCATGTGTGAATTCCATGCCTTGTCATTCATTGGTAGCTTACTGGAATTTACATGGTAAATTACTGCATTTTCCAACTCTGCTACACAATTGTAAAATATTGTTATTTCTTGCAAATTCAAGCAAATTAGAACATGGAAAAATTATTGAAATATCAATATGAAGGAGTACATCAAGTTGCTACTGAATTTATACACTTCATTCACCAAATAACCATGCTGAAATAGTGCAATAGTGTTGCACAATTATCCCTGCTCTGTTATACCCTGTTGCTACCTATTTAGACCATGTGGGAATACTTCTAAATAGGTCAGATGTCTTCTGTAGTCCTTATGAACTCATTTCATTCATATCCTCATGCTTTTCTTGACAACTTCAAGGTGTTCCTATAAAGTGACAGCTTGCTGATTTTTATATGGTTGTTTTTTTCAGATTTTTAGATTTATGACAGTCCTAATAAATTGGCTTCAATGTGGACTTAAAACAAGTTGAAGGGCAGGAAAACATTCATAAACCATTACAAATTCAATGGATATCAGCATGCCACATTTGGATGTTTGAAATGCATATTTTTATTTGCTACTTAATCAAGCAAAAGCAGTCACAA
The DNA here is from genome assembly GCA_028583015.1 of Wollemia nobilis. Lineage (NCBI taxonomy): Eukaryota > Viridiplantae > Streptophyta > Pinopsida > Araucariales > Araucariaceae > Wollemia > Wollemia nobilis. Next base: position 43,126,009 of record JAQPPZ010016981.1, on the reverse strand, counting down.
AATGCTGAAAATAGTTAAAAACAGAGATATAATGATCCTAACATAAAATCATGCAAACACTTAACAAATATATATTCTAATCAACTATTTGGCATTTAACTTAATAATATGACAGTTTTTTATATGTCAAACATAGTGTAAAAATGAGGTATTTTTAGGCCTCATTATCCCCCCCAAATTGAACTGATGCATGCCCTCATGCATCCTAGTAGGCCATAGTAATATGCTGGTTTTATCCTTGTGAAAAATATCTTTTGCCACCTACTACCTGAGAAATTTCTCCTTGCTGCACTACACCAAGCATTTTTTTAATTTAAGCACAGGTATTTCACTTTTCTACAACCTTGCAAAAAAAAGTTTTCAATCAATTTTTTTTTTTATTCTATTTTTTTTTCTTTTCTTGCATATCTTTTTTTTTCATTTGCAACTTGCAACTTTTTAACTTCTGCACTTTCATCCTTCAATATTGCAATTTTTGCAACTACTACAATTTTAACTCTTTTTTTGCCCTTCTACAAGTTTTAGTGTTGCAAGGTACCTCTTAAAGGCTTGGTATCATGTGATTCATCTTGCAATAGCCTTATTGTGGAACCATATTTGGCAGATGCACTACTACTGGTGAAATTTTTTGTTCTTAACAACATTTCAGCTTGAATGCCTATTTCTATTGTTTGCACCTTTTGAACAAAATTGATAAAATTTTGATTTTGAAATGCTTGAGAGATGTACTTACTTGTGATAGAGCCTTATTGACGGGGACCGGGACACCACCCCTTATGATTTCCAAATATATATATTTTTTATTAAAAAGCTTCAGGAAAATATTTACATTCCACAGTAGCAAGATGCCCGCAGGCTTATAAAGACCAGAGATGCTCTGGTAATTCTCCCCCTCCGGTCCCCTCCTGTCCACCCTCGACTAATACAAAAATTTTAGGTTTTAACGAGGTCCCGGTCCTCCCAGCCATCAATGCTCCCACCAAACAAGATTTTGATTTCAAATTTCCCTCTTTCTCGGGTTTTCAAAATTTTGACATTAATGGCAATCTCTGCCCGATCTATCCCTGAGTTTGCATTAATGATCTTCCTCCTCTGCACCCATCGCTTCGGTCAGACTATTTTCTGCACTGTCGTCTCTCCCATACCGGCCATGCCCTGCAACAGTTGTTTTTCGAAAAGATCTTCAAGAGGTGGTTCTCCCCCATTAAATGCACGTGGCTGTTGATTTTAAATCCCTATACGTGGTCTTCATTTTCGCTTTAGTACATGTATGCTCCCGCATGCAAAACTTGCCATGCCTCCTCACAGATGTAAAATATTTCAAACGCGTGTCCTTTACAATTTTCAAGCTACACATGGCTACCCATGTGTCAAATTCGGCCTTGTCTGGCCGTCCGCCCTTAAGCTTTGTTCTGCCTCCTTTCTCATCGGCCGTGATATCGTGACATGTCACGATATCACGACCCAACCACTGCCTAGTCACTGCCCATTTGAAACTCGTCGCGATATCGCGATGTCGCGATATCGCGACCCAAAATCCGTCGCGCCTAGCTCTTTCAACATCGTCACGATATCGCGACGTCACGATATCGCGACCCAAACTCCACCGCGCCTAGCTCTTTCAACATCGTCACGATATCGTGACATCGCGATATCGTGACATCGCGATATCATGACGTCGCGATATCATGACCCAAACTCTACCGCACCTAGCTCTTTCAACATCGTCACGATATCGCAACGTCGCGATATCATGACGTCGTGATATCGTGACCCAAACTCCGTCGCGCCTAGCTCTTTCAACATCATCGTGATATCGCGACGTCGCGATATCATGACGGAGAACTGCCCCTGCAAACACTTTTCTACTTCCGTCGTGATACCACAACATCGCGATACCGTGACGTCGCGATATCGTGACGAAAACCTCCCAATGCTCCAGCTTTCAACAAAAGTCGCGATATCGCGACGTCGCGATATCGTGACAAAACAGGTCCTTGCCCATTCCAAAGCTTCGGAAGTCACGATTTCGTGACCTCCCCAACAATTTCCTTAATCCTTCCAACTACTTTTCCTGCTGCTTCACAACATCTCTCCTTCCCGAAAAAGAACCAATATACTTCAAAATTGATGGACTTCAAGAAAATTTTGAAGGATGTAACATGGCTTGAACTGTCATAGGATGCTCCTGCATCACTTATAAACCTCAATATTTGATGTACCCTACTCTTTTTGCTATTTTGTAGCATTTTTAGCAATTCTGGTGTAGTTTCTGCTCATTCTGAAGATATCCTGCTCATTCCGAAGATATACATGTTCATTATGAAGATATGACTGTTCATTTCGAAGATGCATCAAAAAATGCAAAAATGACCTCCTATGCAAAAGTTAGCTACAGATTCTATTGTGGACCCATCTCTAGAGTGTATAAGCCTTCCATAACATCAAAAATCCCTTCTTCATCCTTTTGTTTAGATGTTATTCTTTATTTTGTATGTTGTTGTTTTATTCCAGTATTAATAAAATAGAACCTTTAGGTGCATTTTTCTGATTATCCTCCTTCAATTTATCAGACAATTGTGAGATATAAACTTGCAGTTCTTCTGAAGCTTGCCCTAAAAATTGAAATAGAATTGCTGCCATGTCTGTCCCAAAATTAGGTTTTTGCACAGTTTTGAAATTGCCATGCAATTAAGGGCATAAGGGGGTGTTTCTTGCCTCCTTAATTTTGGAAATGAAGTATTGGCTCCATTGTTCCTCTTCCTTGCTAAAATTTATGCTTATCCTCATGTATCCCCATTTTGTGGGACATGCCTTTGTTGCAAATTCTTTTTTCTCTCCCTTTTTTTTTTTTTTTTCAATTTTTCTTGTCTTGCTTGTACCCAAGAAGGAAGTTCACAAACAAGACTATTCTTCTTTTTGTTTTTCTTGTATTTTTATTTTGTTTCTTTTTGTCAAACTTTTTATCATCACTTTGAATCTGATTTTGAAGAGAAATTCTCTTCCATTATGTGTACATCCAATGGAATCTCCTTCAAGAACTCCTCCTTAGTTAATGGTGTATGGTATACCCGAAGGCAATTTCCATTCACCACTAACATCCTCCATGAATTACCAATGGTAGAAAGCACTGCTCCATATCTGAAAACTTTTTCAATAAAGTGTTGTCCATGCCTCCTAGTCTGCAAAATCTTGTCAATATTTTCTTGAAACAATTAAATACCAATTCCCAAAATATGTTAAGTGCTTACATCAAGATAAAATCTTGATATACCCTTGTAATTCCATGTAAAGGGATTGAAATATTGTTTCAAAATAGCAACAATTTTGCTTTTTGTTTATAAGTCAGCTAGCTAATAATGTTCAAGAATTTTCTTGGCTGCACTTCAATTTGTTTCATTCCTAGGAGGACAAAATTTACCCCTTTGTAATTTCTTACTAAGGAGTTCAATGGAAGTAAATTTTCTATGTGCAGTTTTTCTAGTTTTTCTCCTTTATCCAAGGCTAATATCTGTGTGTTTGGATTAAATGTTTTCTATGTATCTCCATTGATTTTTGTCTCTTTAACCTTAGGTAAGTTCTTGTTTGAACACAGTTGGATGTTGCTGTAGTCTAATATTTCCTGCAGGTTTTTTTTTTTTATATACTAGATTCAGCTACATAGACAATGGTTGCCTATCCCGTATTATTCAGACTGATCACAAGTTGGGCTAAAAAAAAATATTTTTGGTTTGCACAATAAGACAAGAAGTGTACAACTTTAGCATATCAACTACTTGTCAGGTAGGATAACCTCTAATGAGATCAACTATTGTCTGTGTAGGCTAAGAATTTCTAGGTTGCGGTTTAGCATGGTAAAATCCTAACAATATTTAAGTAATAATGAAAAACTCTAGGATCATCATTAAGTTGTAAAATCCTATTTTGATTGTGCAAGATTTTTTGTGATTTTTTTTTTTTTAATAGATTCAACTTACATAGACAGGGGTTTCCAGTCCTGTATTATTCATATTGGCCACAGGTTGGGCTGAAGGTGGTGGTTGATTTACTTGCCCTATTTGTTGTTGTTGGGATCTCTCTTTGAGAAGAATTCAGACTAGACAACAGATTTTGCATCTCTAAGTTGTGGAAGTAAATGACATTCATCAGTGATATGCACCTATGAACAAATGCTACAAGTAGCTGATATGATTGTTATGTTCAAGGGATAGTCTTGTATATCTGCCATGATGTCTTCCCAATACCTAGCATAAATTTTTTTATACTACCCTGATGATATGGATATAAAAATAGTAGTACTAGCAGATGGCTCCTCTAAGAGATCTTATGTTTCTTGATAATGAGGATGATTAATTCTTTCAATTTTTATCAAGAATTTCAAACATAAGCAATTTAACCCCTAGGTGTGAAGATCACCTCCCTGTGGTTGCTTGTTTTCTAAATGGACTGAAATGCAATTTACCAAAAACTATTACTAATACCAATAATTTATCCAGATTTTACTTTGAAGTTCAAAATTTAGTATAATTAACAATTATTGGGCTACTTTTACCCTCTAACAATACCGTGTTTCCTGGAAATGGTGCCAAAATTATGAGTGTCGTTGAGTCTCATCATTTAATCTCTATGATTTATCAATCCGGGGTGGTGTCCAAGGCTATCTACGATAGAATGTTAGGGTAGAGTACAATTCAAGCATTCAGATTTCAAGCAATTATTGGGTGGAACAGATTTGGTTGAGCCATTTGGTGTCACACTAAACCTAATCTACAGAATGAAAAATTGCAAGAAATAAAAACTAATTCTAAGTTTAGAAAATTAAAGTTAACTACAATTGCATGAATTGAAATTGTTGAATTGAAATCTAATCTACTTTTGCAGAATTGAAATTGTTAAATTGAAATGTTGCTAAAATAAAATCCTAAATTACACTTGCAAAATTGAAATGATACTTGTAAATGAAACTTATGCTAAAAACACCTATCAATGTCCTACCACAAAAGGTCATCAAGCTTCTGCTATAGGAATTGACAACAAAATGAAATATGCTGAAAATGGAAAGTCGCTAAAACAAAAAAGCAGGGAAAATATGAAAATCAAAGGAAAAATGCTTAATATAATTTGTCAGCTGACACATACACAAATGTTGTACACAAACATAATATAAAACATAAATAACATTATACAAACTTAAAGCAAGAAAAGTAAACTTGACAAGTAATCTATTAATTCTGCTATAGCAAAATTACAGATTAAAACTTGCTATACAAATCCTCCTTCTAGATCTGAAAGTGGGACCATACTTCCTAATCTAGAAGGAGGTGAAAAGCACTCCTTAACTAATTAAAAATTAGAACAAAAAATGATAAAATAATTGCACTTTTATTGATGACAAAACATGCTGAAAACTATTACAAAAAATTATTGTACAGTCCTAATTGCTGCTATTGAAAACTCTCCTCTTTTTTAATTCCTAACTGGCTCAACAAAGGAGGAAGTTATGTTATTTATATAAATATTTACAACATATCCCATGCTCAAATCAGCCTATGTGCTACTTTATAGTGATTTGCCAATAATTCTGGATCTAAAATAAATGCAAATCTGGATTGTTTGTGTTGCAGTAGTAGTCATTGGCCCTTAGAAAGCATCTTCAGTGGTGGGAGTATGTGGAAGGAGTCTAGAAATATCTCACACATATTTCTCCACTTTAGAATATGCCATTTATATCTTGCAAACAACTTTCTATTATGCTACAATTTTTTCTGGGTTTATCCTAGAAGAGGATCAAAATTGATCTTTTCCATGAATGGTGGCTTTGGACGACAAGGACAATAAAGTCAGATGGGAGATATTTTCCTTTAACCTTTTCAACCTTCTTTCCTTTTTTCCATAATCAAAAATCAGTCAACAAGTCAAAAAGCACTTTTTGTTCTCATTCTGAAGATAAGTGGTTCATTTCGAAGAGACTGTATTTCTCATTTCGAAGATGTCCGCTCATTCCGAAGAGACTGTATTTCTCATTTCGAAGATGTCTGCTCATTCCGAAGATCTTTAGAATGAACAACTGTGTGCTCTTCAAGTGATTTCATCTACATTTCTCAAGTGGGTTAGCTCTTAGGATCATATTGCAATAGCCTTCATCTCTCTCCATGTGTGAATTCCATGCCTTACCATTCATTGGTAGCTTGCTAGAATTTACATGGTAAATTACTGTATTTTCCAACTCTGCTGCATAGTTGTAAAATATTGGTATTTCTTACAAATTCAAACAAATTATAACATGGAAAAATTATTCAAATATCAACATGAAGGAGTACATCAAGTTGCTACTTAATTTATACACTTCATTCACCAAGTAACCATGCTGAAATAGTGCAATAGTGCTGCATAATTGTCCCTGCTCTATTATACCCTATTGTTGCCTATTTAGACCATGTGGAAATGCTTCTAAATAGGTCAGATGTCTTATATAGTCCTTATAAACTCATTCCATCCATATCCTCATGCTTTTCTTGACAACTTCAAGGTGTTCCTATAAAGTGACAACTTGCTGATTTTTATATGGCTGTTTTTTTCAGATTTTTAGATTTATGACAGTCCTAATAAATTGACTTCAATGTGAAATTCAAACAAGTTGAAGGGCAGGAAAACATTCATAAACCATTGTGAATTTAATGGATATCAGCATACCACATTTGGCTGTTTGAAATGCATATTTTTATTTGCTACTTAATCAAGCAAAAGCAGTCACAAAATGCTAAAAATAGTCAAAAATAGAGATATAATGATCCTAACATAAAATCATGCAAAAAATTAACAAATATATATTCTAATCAACTATTTGACATTTAACTTAATAATATGACAGTTTTTTATATGTCAAACATAGTGTAAAATGAGGCATTTTCAAGCCTCATCACCTTGGTCTGAGAGACCGCAACCAGGGGGTTATACACCATCAAAGTCACCCAAAAGTCACGCCTAGCCCTGCGTGCACCAACATTATCAATTGGATTTTGGGTACCCAATTTAACTTTTTGGTAGGGTAGAGATTCAAACCTAGGACCTCCCTTGGAGGATTGCCCTCTCCTCTCCAACTCATCTACAACACTTGGGTTAAACTTTTTCATTTAATTCCACCTTCATTTTCCTCTATTCCTTGATGACATAGTTCAAGAATTCATGTAAAGATTTTATTTTTGATCTTAAATAGTTTAAGCTATTAGATAATTGTTCCCCCACATACTTTCTCCAAGACTCTACATGAACAATAATTTTTGCATCTAATTCTTGTACCTTTTTTTTCCCTAGTACCTAAATCCATGTTCTATGATTTGTGACCTTTTGATGATACGTACTAAAAATGAAAGTGTGATTTCAATAGTTAATATTTTTAGAAATGAGACGAAAAAAGTTTTTGGGTGAAATATATCAAAATGATCAACTCAAAAATATGATCATAATGGACTAGGTCCTACGATTACATTTATAGGCATCCCTAAAAAAGTGCTTGGAGGTTATATACCAAAATGATCATCTTGACAAAATAGTTGCAATGAGCTATATCCCATAATACTATTTTTTAGCACCCTAGACATTTTTCTAGGGGAGTGTTGTCTTTAAGTGTTGTCAATTTTTCTGTTGAAGTCTTGTTTGACTCAAAAATTTAACTTTTTTAGATAACCCCTTACTAGAATATCTATGTCTATTACTGGCATTATTCTATCATTGACATCGTAGCTCACTATATCTAACAAATATTTGGGCTAACTCTATTATTGATAAATTCCTTGCTAGTTATGATTCTTGAATTTCATAGGTAACGGTTACTAATGTTGGTAAAATCTATCTTGACTATTAATGAATCTAACTAGATTTAAACTTGACTATTACTGATTACTCCTCAATACATATCTTGACTATAATGTTCATCATCAATCATTTTATCTTTCATACAATAATAATGGGATAGTATAGTCTCTTTAGTATACTCACTTTTTGTGGTAGCGTTGTCATATCTGATTGTCCCTACCTGCAAAAATCATACCTCATGTGAAGTAACATAGTGAGCCATGATTCAGAGCATGGGATTCAACTCAATCGAGGGCCTTTGAGAGTTTTTTAGAAGGCCAACTCCTTGTTAGGATGTGATATTCAAGGTGCTAGTTGCTCAAAAAATGGAAATGGTATGATAAAGTAAATAAAAATAAAAATAAAATCAACAAAGAAAAATGGAGGCAATACACCAAGAGATCCACTAAGATTTTCATACAAAATAGGCTTGAATGCTATGTGTCAATGATGAAAAATTCTCTCCTTGACACAATAAAGTATAATTGAGATCTACCAATTATATACATGCATAAGAAGGTGGGTTCTACAAGAGAGCCAAGAAAGTGACTCAGTCCAAAATAGATGTAGGCCCCTCACACACACATACATTTAATAAAATCCAATATTTAGGTAAAATATCACAAACACATACACATACATAACAACAGATCAACAAGCAAGATTGAAAAATAGATATAGGCTCCCATGTATATATAGATGCAAGAAAACTCTTACAAAGATTATACCAGAAGTGGGGGTTTAAGATTACCCATAATCTGCTAAAAAACCACAACTCTTTTTATAGAGAGAAATGAAAATAAAGCCTACAAATGTATACAATTACAAACTCATTGATTCTTTACAAAGCTAAGACTACTACTATTTATAGATTATAATAGGGAAAATTTCCTTCCAAAATTTTTAGGATGATCTGATGTAACAACCCAGGTCTACTCACCTGGTTGTCAAAATACAAATTTCAAAATTTGTTAAATATAAACATAAATGTCACACATTTACGTAGATACACCCAACTATGTATTATTGCTTTTGCATAGAGGATCATACTTCAAGATTATTTACCACTACAAATGGTATCTTAAGTGATTGAGATCATCCAACTTCCCATGATAGGTTACCATTGTAAATATCTTTACTCCTCTCTCGAGTTTTCTATGATCTTGGCATGGGATTGCCTTTCCAACGCCCATAATACTTGGAAAGGTGGACGCACTAATTCCTCATCTCAAAGCATGATGGACTAGGATTCACAACCCTACTCTTATCCATTATGGTCCACAGACCTTTCAAATATTGAATATTCATGCTTTGGGTTAACGCAGCTATGCTAGTGCCTGATAATCGACCATCAACTAAGGTTTAATCAGGGTCTACCATTGCATGGCTTTCAGACCATATTTCCCAGAACTAGATTTGTTTAATGGTAATTCTACCCATACCATCGACTGCTAGACTTTCTAATCCCATATTTGCTCTCTATATTGAGTCTTATTGGTAATTCTACTATCAGATTAGGTTTGTGAGCATCCTCATGTACTACTTGTATGGTAACATAGAATAATGTCCCATTCTATTGTTTGTTACTCTCCATAGTGTAGGACCCCTATTATTTTAATTAATTACTAAAAAATGGTTACCATCGATTCATAATAGTTACCACATCGAGCTATCATAGTTGGGTAAATGCCATCCTTACTCTATAAGCACTATATGTGGCAATATGCCCACCCTTCTCAGTGGATATGATATGTTCTCATATATCCATAAGTTTTATAGCCTCTCCAATGTTTTAGAGCATGTTAATAAGGTATGAGCTTACATAAGGAGAAAAAAATTTCATTTATCTATGTGCAATGTTTTCAATAGTCTATATAATTTCCTTACTATATCTCTAGAATATAATTATTTCTAAAGCATCCATCTATAATAAAATACTCAATTTTCCTTGCTATGTTTATCTTAGCATCGTAACATATATAAATTATATTTTAAAATTAAATCAATCTAAAAAAAATGAGTTTTATAAAATTTAATTAATCCGAAACAAAACGAGTCTTAATTACAATGGCTAAAAATCTAATTTTTCTTTAAATAAATATTTGTACTAATACATTTTCTTAAAAAAGTCTTTCATACTTTTATTCTCTAATAAAAAACATTAACTTATAAAAAAAATGTCGTATACATCACTAATACTTGTTCTAAAATAGCCATTCTAGGTAATTAACCCTAATAACTACATTAAGAAATTAAAAAAAAAAAAACCATCATAATCTTATTTATTTGTACAAGGATTTATAAACATCCACCTTCTGATTAATATACTTTTACGTTTGAATACCATGTTCCTATAACATTTTTGCATTCGAGTTTTAGTTATTCACTATCAAGGGTTTACAATGGAAATACAAAGGGATACTAAAGTTTTTATTAATTTTTGATCGTCAACAAAACAACATGATATCAAGTATAAGCTTTGCCTATATGGACACGATGGTTCTATTTCACACACTATGTTTACTACTTCCTCCTACAATTATATGAGTCATTATACAGTGCTGGATATCTCCCTACTGGCTCCCCATCCAAAAAAAATTTGGACCATTAAGCTCAAGTGGTCATTGTAGTTTTATTTGATATCAAAAGCAACTGTTTAAACCTAAAGTACTAAGCACCTATGAATTTATATTAAATGACTCTCCAATCCTATATTTCGCTCACTATTCTGGTAGGTATTACATATCAAAATTCACAAGCTACAACTTAGCCATTTTTATACATTATAATATGTATCTTTATTTAAATAGCGATATTTATGAACCCTAAAACCTCTAGAAATCATAAACAAAAGCATTGAGAGCTATAATATTTATAACAAATAAAAACATAAATTTTAATATGTTTCTAATCCTGCTCAAGGTGAAACTCAAGTGTAATTACCGGAAAACAAATCCTTAGTACCACCATAAATTATAAAACTTATAAATTCTAAACAAATTTTGGAACATGTTATAGCACCCTAAAATTGGCACGGTTAAAACCTTAGTAAAAGATAAAAGATAAAAATTTGAATTTTAACCCCAAAACCGCTCCAAAACCGCCTGTTACCCGTTTCCTCATTTTTCGTGCCATTTTTAGGATTTGTTTTGACCGTTGGATGATATCATCGTAGATTAGACGAGATCGTCCCAGATCTGACGAAATCGTCATGGACAGAACGTCCAGACGATTTTGTCCCAAAACCAAATTTTCATAATTAGCTTTTGTTTCAACAACCTCTCCAACTTGGGCAGAAGCGCGTCTGCGCAGTTGGAGATTTCCCTGTTGGAGATCTCCCAGATTGGGATGATCCCCAACCTCCTAGCCTCCCCCTAATCCTATATAAACTAGGATTTTTCTAGTTTATCCCCCTGACTCCCCCTGATTCTGATTCCCCTGAACCCCTTAGCTGACTGATTTAGATCCTTATTCACTAGAGCATCCTCGTACTACTGTCTGTATGCTGCATTTCGCATTTTCTTGCAGGAACTCTACTATTTTTCAATCGAAGATAGCTCGGATCATCGCAAACGATCTCGGACGATTACGGACGATTTTGTCGAGGAGCACAGACGATCGCGTACGATTGGAGGCGATCCTGACTGTAGTCCAGATTGGGGGCAATCCGAGTCCAGAGTTTGCATCTTCTTAATTTTTTTGCATTTTTCCATTATAATTCTGCATTATCTTAGGTTATTATGTTTATGCATCTTGGAGTTCACCTCATCTAGTATAAATGCATGATAAAATCAAAATAGATTGTGAAGTTGATGCTTGTCCTCTCTAATTACTGTTTGGATCTATCATTCAGACAAATTTATAGTTATTTCTATCATTTCCCTTCGCTTCTGTAGTTGCATCTTGGGTATTTTGTATCTATTTCTATGATTGCAGGTTTCTGACGAATTCGTTTGACGAATTCATCAGATATCAGACGATCCTGTCTGATCTCAGATGATTACGTATGAACTGAGGTGATCTGGACTGCTACAAAACTCAGAATCCTCATCAGACATCCAGAATCAGGTATGATCTATCCTAATTTGCCTATTCTCTGTGTTTAGCAACCATTTCTATTTTTTGTATCCATTTAAATCATTATTGGCATATAGAATAGTTTAGATTCATTTTGGCCAAACCTAGGAGCTGAATGATTGAGTATAAAATGAACACATCAAACCCATTCCCAACCTAGGCGTGGAAACTGCCACTCAAAAGTTTCCTGGTGAACCCACCATCCGTCGAAAATTCACCCTTATACTCCTCCCCCGAGAGGCGGGACCTTCAAAGGGCCTCTCAGTCCGAGGTATTGTCCCATCCTTCTCGCATCCCCCTTCTGGCGCGGATCCTATAGCTTGAGGGTAAGGATGCGAAAAATTTGGAGCGATACATTTTGGTGAACCCGACGTGAAAACTAAAAACCTTTTGAAAACAATTCAAAAAAAAAAAACAAAAACATAAATGCATTTAGAATCAAATATTGCATGTCATATTTAGATGGTAGATTATAACAAAAGACGAGTCGTCACCATTAATGTTGAAAATCAATTAGCAGCTATAGAGATTAATTCTTTGCTTAGAGTAGCTCCAACATATAGAGTCCCACCTTTATGGGACGAGCTTAATAGGAGATTGAATCTCATTTCATCTAGAGCAACCGAACTTAGGCAAATCAAGAGGTTTGTCCTAGATAGAATCCTGGATCCCGATCAAGTGACTTTGTATCATGAGCTTCGGATAGCTTGCCATAGGTGGTTAGCAGATAAAAGAGCCCTTGTGTCTTCTGAGTTGTATACCTTTGAGGAATACCTCGATAATGCAGCTGTAGTACATAAATTTTTGTCTCGTATAGAGGACCAAGAGGTCGTTCTTACGGATAGACAAATATGGAATAGAGTCCCCAGAGCTGTGTTATATCGAGAGTATTGCCATGAGATTTATTTTTACAAGACAGAATCTAAAACAGATAATATTACTATAGCACACTTTATCAAGTTCCTGAAAAACCATTTCCAATTTGAAGAAGAGCATTTTATGACTCTTGATGAACTTGATCCTATCAATGACATTCATAAACTCTTTTTAGAAAACTAAGCTATTATTTTATTATTGTTATTTCTTGTATTTAGTGTGCTATTTGTTGTCTTTATAAGCATAAAATAAAAAAAAAAATCATAACAAAAAAAATCAAAACATTTTTAAGCATTATAGTAGGTATATAATTAAAATATATACCTCCCAAATCTGTTCCAAATATATCAATATATATTTGCTAAAATCTAAGATTTAGACATAATGACTAGACTCAGGAATGGAAAACAAATTGAGGTAGAAGAAGATTGGTTAAGGAAAACAGAAAATAACCCAGATGTCCTTCCTGAAGACCCAATTCAGGAAGAAGGAACTCTAGACCAACAAGAAGAAGACTATGTTGATGCAAATGAACAAAGAGAAAATGTTAGGGAGGAAGAATCCTCATCTCCTAAAATATCTCCAGAAGGAGTTGTTACTTTTGATAACATGGAACATTTTTGGAAGTTCCTCCAGGATAATATGGGCACCCTTAATAGAGCAGTTCATATGGACAAAGATCAAATTAGTGACACTCAAGCAACCCTAGAAGACATATATCACACACGCACTAATCCTTTGTCCTTCGTTGATCAAGAGAGTGATCAAGCTGGACCGTCCAATTTGGACATGGCTACTATAATCCAAAACACGCGACAACAACAGGTTACCCAACTACCTAGAGTGCTTATTACTAAGCCAAGGGTTATTCCCACACAAAAGAAACCTTCATTCACTGCTCTATTTCGCCAAGCTATTGATCAATATACCTCAAATCAACAAAAGCCTAAAACGAAACCGAATGTTAATTTCCAACAATCTGGGATACAACATAATGCTACCACAAATCTTCTTCATAATACTCTTCCTACCAATCATTTGCATAACAACAATATAGCATCTAATCCTTATGTCCCACCTTCCTACGCTCACAAATCCCATGCTCATGTACCACCGAACCAATATGGTGGGCAAACTGGTAATCTGGAAGCCATGGTGAAATAGTTAACCTCCCGTATGGACCAAATAGATCCCTATCGTCCCTCGTACAATTATCGAGAGATGTGTAGTCAACCTCTAGATCCTATAGTTGTAGCACAACCATATCCCAAACACTTTCCTATGCCTGTCCTACCTATATATAAAGGAACTGAAGATCCCATAGAGCATCTTCGTATGTTTAGGATAGCATGTCATGATATATCACATGATGACTTGTTATTACTAAAAATGTTCCCGAAAAGTTTAGGAGGGATGGCATTGGAGTGGTATTATCAATTGCCCACTCATTCTTTGAGAAATTTCGAAGAGACCGTTGAGTCTTTTGTGCATCAATTTAGTGCCTATATTGAAAGGCATGTAACCATTAAAGATTTGTACAACCTAAAACAAGACAAAGATGAGTGTTTTGCTGACTTCTTAGCTCGATGGAGGCGGTTGATAGGAAAATTACACTTTGTGTTACCTTATCGGGAAATGTTGGATATTTTTATCAATAATTTACAAGAACAACTATCCTATGAATTATCAACTGCTACCTTGACCACCTTCGATCAAGCTATAGACTTAGCCCGAAGAGTGGAAGACGCTCTCATTAGAAGAGGTCAGCTCAAAAGGAAAGATGATGAGAAAACATCCAGAAATCAATATAAAAATAAACAAGTTGTGGGTGATGGAGTCACTGATAGCAGAAACATTGCCAATGTTAATACTGCAAAAACAATAGAGAAGTTCATATTGAAACCTCCTGATAAACCACCCCGAGAATTTACTAGGTTAAATCAACCTTTATCAACCATTCTCCCGCAACTATTAGCCCGAGGATTGATCCAATTACCAACTATCCGGGAACCTGATCCAACCATACCCGGATACAGAGCTGATTTACATTGTGATTTCCATAGAGGACCTGGACATGCTACCAACTCTTGTAAATGATTAAAACATAAAATACAAGATTTAATTGATAACAATGAGATGGAGGTACAAGCCTTTCAACCTAAACAAAATCCTGCTAATAATGTTCAAAAGAACACCCCTCAAAGTCAGAATCAGAATGCCAATCAATCATTGGACATATTTCAACATCCTTTACCAAAGCATGGCAAAGAGGTGGCTAATCAAATTGAACATCATAATGTTCCTCCTCCTACCCGATATGTAGGAGCCATTAGTGGGCATTTACCTATTCACGATCTAGAAATATTTGACACAAATTTATCCATGGTTACGTCCAAGACCCCTATATAATACTCGAACACCTGATCTTAGTGATGTAGAATCTGATACTGAAAGTGACATGGAAATCACCTCCAATCAATCGAATAGTTCTGAAAATGAATCAGATCCTATTCAACCCATCACAAATTCTATGGTTTCGGAAGAACCATTTCCTAGAAGAGTTACTACTCGACCCTCTTCTCATCAGTTCCTTTCTAATGAACAAGCCATAAACGCTAGACCGAGACCAATTCATCATCCTCAAAATAATATTGTAGGTACCATCGGAGTCGTTACTCGACAACGGGCTCAAAACTCTCAATGGGATCAAACTCAGAATGATGGATCAGCTCCATTTGTTTTGAAAAATCCCAATAAAGGGAATCATATGCCTAATGTTCAACCTAAGCCTCCGTATAATATTAATGAACAATTATCCAATACTACAGCTAGAATTTCCCTTTTGGACCTTTTAAGATCTTCTCCTATCCATAGGGATGAATTAATGCTCACATTAAGCCAAATGATGGTACCACAAAATATTCAGCTTGAAGCCATGACCAATACTATCATAACTCGAGAAGTTGATTGTATTGACTTTTGAGATAGGGATATACCACAACATAGTTTACATAAGGATAACCCTTTATATATTACTGCCCTAATTGGGGACGTAGCCGTTAAACGCGTCTTGATTGATAATGGTTCATCTTTAAACATATGCACTTTTGACTTCTACCAAAGATTTGGCTTTAGGAGTGACGAAATGAAAAGAACGGATATGATCATAAAAGCCTTCAATGACGAGACACAAGAAACATGTGGAGTCATTACTATACCCTTGCAAGTTGGTCCTAGAACCCTAGATACGACCGTGTTTATTGTACATTGCCTTGCATCGTACAATATACTTTTGGGTCGCCCTTGGATCAACGCGATGCGAGCGGTTCCATCCACTTTACATTAGTGTGTTAAATTCAAATTTAAAAACCAGTTGGTTACCATTCATGGTGACCCTAGACCCTTTGATATGTGTGCTTTGGCGAGAACCGGTTGGAGTTCAATTTTGCCCTGCTCTGTCATCCACACATCCTAATTCTCGTCAACCGTCTAAACGTGTGAAACACTCACCCATAACATCACCTACTTTTTCCCCATCAACTACACCTCTACATATAGCTCAACCATCTTCTGAACAAACCCCATTAGGACCTCGAAAAGATCCCAGAACTACAACCAATGTTCCTTGTTTTACCCCTATAACTTCCACATCGATAGACTCATCCATCGATATCCCTATAACATCTCCATCCACTACAGGCATCCTTTCCACATCAGAAGATCTAGGAAATGTTCCTTCTACCTCTTATGCTCTTATTGATGAACTCTTACCCGATTTATCTAAAATTCTTATATCAGAAGAGATCAACACTGCCATGCAAGCTTCCCTTGTTTTAAATAAACTCCCACCTTCTCCTCGTACCTTGGGCCTCCCACAACCTATGGGAAGTATCTACCAAGTCGGGAGTTGTGCTTTTATTTATAAGGGATATGATTGGGGAAGAATACCCAGAAACATCAAGACACATTGTGATGGATATGCTCGATGCTATTTTGCTAATGAATATATTAAAGCTAAACCCATAATGCTTAAATTGGGCTATAAAGGGAAAGGTTTGGGACCTTTCCAAAATGGTATGAAGGAACCTATTGAGGTAGAACCATGGCTTGCCCGATGCGGTGTGGGCCTATTTCCTAGTAAAGGTCAACCCTTCCCATTTGAGGAGGATGACCATCTTACATGTTATCAAGATTATCTCGATAAACAAGATTCTTTGCTTTCAAAAAATAATCCCTTTACCTGTCATATGCTATCTCTCGCCTACCCTGAGATGATTGCCGAATCCGACGATGAGTTGGAAGGGGATATCTTCCATGATGTCTCCGTTGATGACTTATTACATAACAAATTTTATTTTGATGGCTCTATACCTAGTATAGCCCAGCTTGAGGCCTCGACTCCTCAAGACGAATTATCCAAGCTAACCTTGGAAGAATTACAAGAATTGGGTGTTTCACCCGCCCCACCTAATTTTGAGAGAGATTTACATATGGAAGTTGAAAACGGTATAAAAATTAACATTGGAACCGAACATAACCCTCACATAATCAATATTGGATCAGAATTAAGTCAAGAAAAACAAGATAAATACATTTCATTTCTTAAAGACTATGAAGATGTCTTTGCTTGGACATATGAAGACATGCCAGGTCTGGACCCTTATGTAGTCATGCATCATCTAGTAGTCCATCCAGATGCTAAACCTGTTAAACAAAAACTTAGAAAAATGCATCCTAAAGTGGCCTTACTAGTCAAAGCAGAACTAGAAAAAGCTATTGAAGGTCATTTTTATACAAGCCATTGATTATGCTGAATGGATCTCAAATGTAGTTCCAAGTAACTAAGAA
Organism: Wollemia nobilis; assembly: GCA_028583015.1. Taxonomy (NCBI): domain Eukaryota; kingdom Viridiplantae; phylum Streptophyta; class Pinopsida; order Araucariales; family Araucariaceae; genus Wollemia; species Wollemia nobilis. Next base: position 43,108,354 of record JAQPPZ010016981.1, on the reverse strand, counting down.
AGAAGCCACTAAAGTTAGGGTTTGTACAGACTTCAGAGATATTAATGTTGCCTGCCCTAAAGATGATTTTCCTCTTCCTAACATGGATCAAATCATTGATTTTATTGCTGGAAGTGGAATGATATCCCTAATGGATGGATTTTTTGGTTATAATCAGATCAGGATAGCTCCTGAAGATCAGGCTAAAACAGCCTTTATTACCCCTTGGGGAACCTTTTGTTGGAAAGTAATGCCATTTGGTTTAAAGAATGCAGGCGCAACCTATCAACGAGCCATGACTTATATCTTTCACGATATGATGCATGATATTCTACATGATTATGTAGATGATATTATAGCTCGTTCCATCAAAGAAGATGATCATTTAAATGACTTGAGAAAAGTATTTGATCGGTTAAGGGAGTATCTTATCCGATTGAATCCAGCCAAATGTATATTCGGAGTTAAGTCCAATAAATTATTGGGGGTTATCGTTTCTTTACGTGGCATTGAAATTGACCCTCTCAAGATCGTGGCTATCACTGATATGCCCGCACCCACCAATATATCAGAATTACGAAGTTTACAAGGTAAGCTTCAAGCTATTCGCCGCTTTATTGATAAGTTGGCGAGATAAAATCGGACCCTTTCTTAAACTTCTTAAGAAAGATGTCTCTTTTCATTGGGACGACAAATGTCAGGAAGCATTTGAACTCCTCAAGCAATATCTCCTCCAACCACCGGTGCTTTCCCCACCTAGATCTGATCGTCCATTTATTTTGTACATTTTTGCTTTCGATTTTGCCTTAGGAGCTATGTTAGCTCAGCTTGACGATGAGAAGAAAGAACGTGCTAATTATTACATCAATAGAACCTTAATCAGTTATGAAACTCGCTATACCATATTAGAGAAGTTATGTCTTGCAGTCGTATTTTCTACATAGAAACTATGACATTATATGCTCAGTCAGAAAACGTATGTTATTGCCAAATTCGACCCTTTGCGATATCTTATGAGTCGACCGTATTTATCTGGTCGCACAGCCAAGTGGGTTCTTGCGCTAAGCGAGTTTGAACTCACGTTTATAGGACAAAAGTCTGTTAAAGGTCAAATCATAGTAGATCAATTAGCTGCTGCACCCTTAGAGTCTACCCATCCCCTCATCATTGAGCTTCTCGATGAATGCCTTAAATTAGAGGTAGACCATCCTAAACAATGGTCCCTATACTTTGACGGAGCCCGATGCATGAGTGGGGCTGGTGCAGGTATTATCTTAATATCTCCACAAAAACATCTTATACCTCTGTCCTTTAAACTAACGTTTGCTTGCACTAATAATACTGCTGAATATGAGGCTCTAATCCTTGGATTACGAGCAGCTTTGGCACTAAAAATTAAAAATTTGTTAGTTTTTGGTGATTCCCAACTTGTCATAAATCAAATCAATGATGTTTATCAGACCAGAGATGATAAATTATGCCCATATAAAACATATGTTTTGCAATTATTATCCTTATTTGATCAAGTTACTTTGGAAGCTATTCCTCGAACTAGCAATCGTGCGGTTGACGCTATGGCTACGATTGCATCTCTTTTGCCCTTGGAGTTAGATGATGAATATGCTACCATCATTATTCATCGACTCCAGGAACCCGCTTCAAGCAAATCATGCTTAGAACCTTTGGATGTGTTTCTAATCAATGAAACTACTCCCGAACCATGGTACATTGATATATTTAATTTTTTGCAAAATGGAACCTTCCCTGATGGTTATACTAGCAACCAGCGTCGATTATTACGTAGACGAGCAAGTCACTTCGTAATCATTGGTAATACCTTGTATAGGAGATCTTTTGAAGGCATATTATTAAGATGTTTGAATCTAGAAGAATCTAGATCAGCTTTGAGTGAAGCCCACGATGGATCTTGTGGAGGACACTTTAGTGGTAACGCCATTGCTAAGAAGCTCCTTCGGATAGGATATTTTTGGCCTACCATGGAGAATGATGCACATGATTATGTGCGCCATTGCGACAAGTGCCAGAAACATGCTGACCTTGTCCATGCGCCTGCACAAGAGCTGCAGGCTATTTCATCTCCTTGGCCCTTTTCAAAATGGGGCTTAGATATCATTGGGAAAATCAACCCTGTGTCATCTGATGGACACAAATTTATCATAACCGCTACGGAGTATTTCACAAAATGGGTTGAAGCTATGCCTTTAGCTTCTTGTATTGGAACACAAGTTTCCAAATTTATCTTTAATCAAATTATTTGTAGGTTTGGAATTCCTGCCAATCTCATCTCAGATAATGGAACTTGTTTCAAAAATAAAGATGTCAAAAAATTATGTCAAAGATATAAAATTCAACATCGTTGGTCCACTCCCTATTATCCTCGGGGTAATGGCCAAGTAGAAGCATCTAATAGAACATTAATCAAAATTCTCAAAATATTGGTCAATAAATCTGGTCGAGATTGGCACATCCAATTATATCCTGCTTTGTGGGCCTATCGAACTAGTGTTCGCACCCCCACTGGAACTTCACCTTTCATTTTGGTTTATGGCGCTGAAGCTATTTTTCCCTTTGAATTAGAAGTTCCTTCTTTGGCTCTACTACTTCAAGATACTGAAGTAGGGGATGAATATCGTGTTGGCAGATTTAGTCAGCTGGAACTTTTAGATGAAAAGCGCATCAATGCTTTGGAGCATCTTCGTGCCTACCAAAACAAGCTTAAGAGAGCATATCACAAGAAAGTTCATCCTCGATCCTTTGAGATCGGCGACCTTGTCTTAAAAGAAAATAAAAAAAATACTAATGCTACTAAAGACCTTAAAGGTAAATTCGAGCCCAACTGGCTTGGACCATATATTATTACTGCTAAATTTGGATCGGGAGCATACAAATTATCTACCTTAGATGGTAAAGAACTTAAAGAACCTATGAACATTATGCATCTCAAACGCTACTATGCATAAAACATTGGGTCATTTCATCATTTGTATATATTGTATTTTGCATATTGTTTCATTTTTAGCCATTTCTATCAAAATATTTTTTCAAAGAACAGTAATAGTATTTCTTCTTGCAATTCATCAATTAAAATCAAATACAAAAACATCAAAATCATCAAAATCTTCAAAAACATCTTTTATTCATACTTGTCAATTCTTGGAGTTTGCAGTTATATTTTTAATTATTTTGGATAAATGAGCATTTATTTGGAATCCCACACTTTCACACTCACATGAATAAATATCTTGATTTTATTTAGTATGATTATTAATCTCTCTTATATCAAAGTCCACATTGGCATTAAATAAAGTTTTGAGCATAGAGAACTGATCTTGTTATTTACTTGAACCAAGTATATCTTTTCACATTAAAATGATTTCATTGCAAATTCAATATGATGCTACATAGTAGACGTGGTTTCTTGAGCGAAAAGTTTCCCCTGCTATCCTATCATGCACATGGTCTAGAATCTTTGAGAATTGACAAAAGGACAAGCTCACCCCTACCCGAATAAAAATCCCTTGCTCTACAGCTAATCCGAGCAAGTATCCCTAGCATAGGAAGAAAAAGAAAAGTTCAAGAAAAAGAGAAAAAGAAAAATGTTATTTTGTATCATCACAACAATGTTTTAGCATTATCTCAAATATCAAGCAAAAATACAAACAAATAAAAAGAGCAAAAGAGAAAAGCAAAAGCAAAATGCAATAAAATCCTTTCCCTACCCCTTGAAAAGAAAAGAAGGGTGAATGAGCTTGAATCCCTGGAATTCTCAATTATTCGAAAACTGTGAGGTAAGCCCCATAACAGGTGGTTTGTGCCCAACCCGCTTGGCCTTGGGTAATTCCTAGCGTGGTGATATGTCTGTCACATTAGCGACCTTCTTTTGTACAGACCTATGTCGGCTTATGGATTAGCTAGCTCTTGATAACCTAACTTGCACGGTAGTCTGGTACGGTTATATGCATATAAATCATGGTTAACGAACATTCATTTGGTTAAGGCAAATTGCTTGTATCAAATTATCTTGCTCAAAATTGGTGAATGAACAATACAATTGCACACACATTTGTATTTGAGAGATTTTGTATCATTATGATAAATCAAGATCGGTAATGAACTCACATTTGCACATGAGGATCCCTTATAAACCTACATTTGTTTTTGAGATAATTTAAAATATTTATGTAATTCTTTTTAGAACAATTTTATCCTCTTATTTCAGAATTTTGTTTTGTATAAAAACAATTATATACATTGTGTCACAAAATTGCAAAATGATTTCAAACAACATGTTCATCATATTATTATTTTCTGTTTATCAAAAATCAAAAATAAAAAAATCAATCATGCAATAAAACTAAAATATCTATTTTATCTTTGGATTTCGCGATGATGGTATAAGTCTATACCTATAAATTCTATGCCTAGCGCAAACCATTGTTCTAATTTTATTTTCCCATCCATTTTAAAAAAACACATATGGCTTACATCATTATGTTACACAATTGTGCTTCAAAACGAACGAACACTTATTCATGTCATTATGTCAAACATTCCATCTTGCAACCATGGTATAATTTCTAAGGAATTATTCAAAAATTTATCACACTTAGGAATTTATGCCTAGCAAAAATCACTTTTAAACATATTTCATGCATAATTTTGTGAAAAATCTGAAAACAAATCATCACCATCATCATTTTCATCATCACAACACCAAGTCTTAAGACAGTCTCTTAAGCACTCTTTTACTTTTAGCAATATTTCTATACTAGGATTAGCTTGACGACCTAGCGAGCGGCGACTCCATGAAACGGTCTATAACAGTGACAATGTCCTTTGAAATTATTGTTAGAAGTCTCTTTTATTTTTCATCAAATCACACCAAAACAACCAATTTATGCACATCAGATTATTTCATTTACAAATTTTATGGCATGACATAACATTATAATTTACTTCCAACGACATAATTACATGAATCAACAATTCAAGCATCATAATACAACATATACACAAGTCATATCATCAAAAAGATAATATATATATATATATATATATATCAATGAATTATATACATCATCTGGATTGGTATGCCACAATCCATACTCTGGCATACTCAATCCCCTCAAAAGTAATAATAATATAATCTGCACTCTGCAGTAGCTAGCCTCGAGAAGCCCTCGAGCTCTTAGCCTCATCTCCTCCCCCACCCTGACGTGGAGGAGGTGGTCCCATAGAGGTCCGGGCCGTATCTCGGGTCCTCATCGTCGATCGTGAGGATGTCCTCGATGATCCCATCATGATCGACTCTGCAATGGGGGCTAGCAATAGTATCCTCTATCCCTCTGGGACCGCCTGATAGTACAACCCCTGGTAGAATGCGGTCTGAGCAATAGACCATGCCAGATCCTGAGTGCTCGCTCCTCCGCCCCGAGCTCTGAGCCATGTAGCCTCATCCTACAGTGTCTACACCTGAGCTCGAAGGCGGGCAACCTCAGCCCGGAGAGCCATCGTCTCGCTGCTCTCCCCTACCTCAACACCCTTGCCCTTATCAGGCGATGGTGGTCTCTCCCCCTACTACGAAGGGAATCTCTCCTCCCTCCGCTCTGTCTCCTATGGCCTCTATGGAGCCTGACCCATCCGCTGGCATCTCTCCTATGGGGACCATCGCTGCTCTCTCCTACCGTGACCCCGCACTGCCTCAATGGCAGCCTAGCATCGCCTCCCCATCCGTCGCACAACCGCGTGCACCGGACCCTATGCCCTCATCATCCGAGGAGGGCGGATGCCTGCATACCAGGCATCGTAGCCATCTGCAACCCTAGCGTCATCACCATCCACTGGCTAGATGGGGGCATCGTCCGCATCCTGACTCCAGAATCATTGCATGTCTGGAGCCCCGCTCAGCATAGTACTATCCCAAATAGTCTGAGAGTACTCGTAATCCCTGAGAGAAGGGATCCCCTGCTGTAGACCGAACTGCCATAGTACCCGATCATAGCGGTGGAGCTCTACCTCTCCCCGCTCCATCCTCAGCCAGCAGACTCACCTGATGCGAGCCAGCTCCTGCCCATCCTCTGCCCACCTGGGTGCTCTCGCCATGGCCTCCAGGTGATCTGGTCTGGGATGAGGTCGTCCAGCAACCTCCGAGACATCGGTAGATCTATCCACCGCTGTGACCCTCTCTATAGCCACCAATAGTAAACCCGGGGTCTCTCCCGGTCAACCCCTATCAGTGGGAGCCCTATCGGCCTCCACACCGCAATGTGCTCCCAGCACCAAACTTGTAGCAGCGATGTCAAGACCAGACATCGACCTCCCTTGTATACGACCCCATGCAGGATCCTATACAAGCGGTAGAGTACAAAGCTACCCCATGCAAACCTATACCCGTGGTCTCTCATGTCACAAACTACATCTGAGAGGAGCCATGGTAGCCTGCACCCACTCTGGTGGCACAACAGTAAGCCACCTACCACCCCTGCCAAAACTCGAGTCAGCCTAGATGCCCCAGGCATCTACCGTAGAGACTCGATGTTCACCCCGCCCTTCTCTAGGGTGAAGCTCGGGTCTCCAGTCAGCCTCATCATCGCCTGGCCCTGATTGGCCGTAGGCATCATGAGCCATCCCTGTATGGGGATCCTCATGATCCTCCATACGTCCTCTAGTGTGGGAGCCATCTCCCCTATCGGTAGCCAGAAACAGGACGACCCCGGATACCATCTCTCTGCTAGGGCTGTCAGTAGCCCCATGTCAGTCGATACTTGTGGCATCTCTACCACATGCTGTAGCCCGACCTATCCTAGTCGGTCATGCTCTGCCTGGTCAAGCGCGGCTATGTCGTCTCTTAGTCCATCGTATTTCCATTCTCGGCTCTTTAGTAATCCCCTCTACAAAACAAATAATAACAACAAAATTTATTAATTACCAATCATTAAAATCAAATTAAGCACATTTTAAAATCAAGTTAAAGATGCTATCATCCACCATCGGATGATATCGTCCCAAATTGGGCAAAATCATCCTTTGTTAGGACTAAATCATCTCCGATTTAGAGACGATTTCGTTCGGACGTCGTCGACGGCCTAAAAACGGCCGTGATGCCCCAAATAATCAAAATTTAAATCCACAAATTGCACAAAGCAAAATCAAACCTAATCTACTAGGATTAGATCCTTACCCGTAGCCCGCTCCGGACCTCTGTCGCTCTGTGCGTTGTCTCCACCATTGTTTCTCTTTGCAGAGCTCTGGAACAGTAAAGATGAACAGTAAAAATGAATTAGGGTTTTACCCTATTTTCTTAATTTTATTTAAAAAATCAACATTTTAATTTTTTTGCCTTTCCGCGTTTTTACCTCAAACGTTCGATTTGGGTAAAAACACGGAGGGGGCACCATAGTCAGTAGTTGTACGATTCGACCAAGAATCGTCGTCTAAAAAATTGAGTACATTTTTGCTTTCTCGTAAAAAGGGAAAAACTCGTCTTTAACGCATTTTCTTCGAAAAATTCGCTAAAGAGGGGGCAAAATGTAGCACCCTAAAATTGGCACGGTTAAAACCTTAGTAAAAGATAAAAGATAAAAATTTGAATTTTAACCCCAAAATCGCTCCAAAACTGCCTGTTACTTGTTTCCTCATTTTCTGTGCCATTTTTAGGATTTGTTTTGACCGTTGGACGATATCGTCGCAGATTAGATGAGATCATCCCAGATCTGACGAATTCGTCATGGCAGAACGTCCAGACGATTTTGTCCCAAAACCAAATTTTCATAATTAGCTTCTGTTTCAACAGCCTCTCCAACTTGGGCAGAAGCGCATATGCATAGTTGGAGATTTCCCTGTTGGAGATCTCCCAGATTGGGATGATCCCCAACCTCCTAGCCTCCCCCTAATCCTATATAAACTAGGATTTTTCTAGTTTATCCCCCTGACTCCCCCTGATTCTGATTCCCCTGAACCCCTTAGCTGATTGATTCAGATCCTTATTCACTAGAGCATCCTCGTACTACTATCTGTATGCTGCATTTCGCATTTTCTTGCAGGAACTCTACTATTTTTTAGTCGAAGATAGCTCGGATCGTCGCAAACGATCTCGGACGATTACGGACGATTTTGTCGAGGAGCGTAGACGATCGCATACGATTGGAGGCGATCCTGACTGTAGTCCGATTGGGGGCAATCCGAGTCCAGAGTTTGCATCTTCTTAATTTTTTTGCATTTTTCCATTATAATTCTGCATTATCTTAGGTTATTATGTTTATGCATCTTGGAGTTCACCTCATCTAGTATAAATGCATGATAAAATCAAAATAGATTGTGAAGTTGATGCTTGTCCTCTCTAATTACTGTTTGGATCTATCATTCAGACAAATTTATAGTTATTTCTATCATTTCCCTTCGCTTTTGTAGTTGCATCTTGGGTATTTTGTATCTATTTCTGTGATTGCAGGTTTCTGACGAATTCGTCGACGAATTCATCAGATATCAGACGATCCTGTCTGATCTCAGATGATTACGTATGAATCGAGGCGATCCGGATCTGCTACAAAACTTAGAATCCTCATCGAAATCCGAAATCAGGTATGATCTATCCTAATTTGCCTATTCTCTGTGTTTAGCAACCATTTCTATTTTTTGTATCCATTTAAATCATTATTGGCATATAGAATAGTTTAGATTCATTTTGGCCAAACCTAGGAGCTGAATGATTGAGTATAAAATGAACACATCAAACCCATTCCCAACCTAGGCGTGGAAACTGCCACTCAAAAGTTTCCTGGTGAACCCACCATCCGTCGAAAATTCACCCTTATACTCCTCCCCCGAGAGGTGGGACCTTCAAAGGGCCTCTCAGTCCGAGGTATTGTCCCATCCTTCTCGCATCCCCCTTCCGGGCGCGGATCCTATAGCCTAAGGGTAAGGATGCGAAAAATTTGGAGCGATACACATGTCTTCAATTGCTTCTATGCAAATATGAACATATCCTAACTGTCGTAATAGGGCACGACTTGGGCATAGTTCCTTAAAACAACCAAGAAAACATTTCTAGAGTCATATGTAAATAGCCTAGGTAGCAATTTTCAATACACTCTATCTTCTTATCAAAATAAAATTCGTTTTTCTTACTAAGTTTTTTTTTTTTCTACAAAATAACAAAATTTGAACTCCATACATAAGAATGTAATCTTTAGTTATGTCCATAAAGGGGCTATTCAGTGAATGGTCTTAGCATATGGTATTTTCTTCTATGTCGATGCTCGAACGAGCGACTCCAAAACTTTCAATAGAGCTTGCATTGAACAACATCAAAATGGCATTACGAAGTAATTGCTCCTCATATGGCAGAGATAAGAGTAAGAAAATATGTCATCTTGACCCTATGTAGTATGAAACTAGCTATTGAAGACAAGAATACAACAACCAGTTGAAAAGCATTTTCAATTATAACACAAGCGGCTATTATACTCACAACTAAATTGTACCAATTTAAAACTTAATTTTTGTAGGTCAATTAAATCCAATAAATATATATTTTTAGTACTACATATAAATAGACGAAGCTTCCAAGCTTCATTATTTTAAACTCACAACCATATAATACACTCATTACAGTGGTTGTTTACATATTGTATATATTTTTTTAAAAAAGAAAATAAAACTGATTCGACAGTATACAACACAGTCACATTCATAGAGAATCACATAAAAAATAGATTTTAGTGGGCTTACTTGATTTTACAAAGCAATGGAATGAACTTAAAAATGAGAAATACCAGTAGCACTGCTTACACCAAGACAATTCTTCTCCCATATAATCATAGAATTTTTCTTCAATTTTTCATGGTCGAATATGGTAAACGTCTTGTTGTTTTATAAAAGTTGTTTTCATTGCCTATGGTGACACATTAAGCTCATGCAAATTAATTACCCAAATATTTTTTGGGTGACGATGTTTGCATACCTCTAATGAAGACATCCTCTTAGAATTTTTTTTGAACAGGTGTTTATTTCTTTATATGAGTTCATTTAATATGTTATTATAATCGTTGTATACATTTTAATATATATACATATTTATATATTCATGTATCTTCGTCATTTATTTTATATTTTATTTTATTTCTATTTATATATATATATTCTTATTTTTATATTTTATTATTGCTATATTTTTTATTAGATTTACAATTCCAAAAATCAATCTGCTCAAATAAAAATAAAGTTATCCTTCCTTTGGTAGTCATTATATTTAAAGAAATGCAGTAGCAAGAAGTCATGACATATATGCAATCTATTTAGTGGGCTTCCATGTACCTGAAGAACACAAGCTTATACTAATAGGGGGGTAAACAGTATAAGACCATTTTTTACTTTTCTTTCTCAATCACTATTATGTAATATACAGATAGCAATATCAATAGCAGTAATAAAAGCAATGCATAAATAACCACACGCAATAGAGATACCATAATTTACGTGGTTCACCCAATGTGGGCTACTCCATGGAGAAAATATTTCACTAAAATTTTCTCAATCTCTTGGGAATCCTTTCCCTATTATAATGTTTATGGATCTCTGTCCAAAGGAGACACCAATCCCCTAAATCAATTTCATGGATCTCTATCCACAAGAGAAACCAATATCCTAATATCTACTTTGTATGGTGATCCTCTAGAAGACCTATGCCTCCACTACCCTTAGAAAATGAAACTCTATCCACATAAGACACCTATCTTCCCTACTCTGGTTGGAGATGTCTATTCTCAACTCTATCACCTCCAAAGCTTTATCTCAAATCTGCACTAAACATAGTCCTTCGGTCTAGCATAAATCTATCCTCAATATATGTCTTTGGTATGGCACAAATATATCCTCAAATTTGCACCAAAATATGTCCTCAAGTTTGTACTAAACATAGTCCTTCGGTCTAGCATAAATCTCTCCTCGATATTTGTCCTTAAGACTTAATTCAAGGCTTGCCTCAATCTCAAATTAACTTTGCTAGATCTACCCTAAACCTTAACTCAAGGTTTGAACAAATCAATCAAACAACTTTGCTCTCAAGTCTTCTCAAAGACTTGTCTCAAATTTGCCTTGTAAGCTTCCACAAAAGCTCACACTAATCTGTCCACAAGTCCTCTATAGAACTTGTCCAATCTGCTCAATAAGTCCTCTCAAGAACTTATCCAAATCTTCTCAATAATATATATTGTAAGCTTTCACAAAAGCTTACCCAAATCTGTCCACAATTCTTCTCAAATACTTGCCTCAAATATGCTCAACAAGTCCACACTAGAACTTGTCCAATCTCATAGAAACATAAAGAGAATTGTTAGAGACTCAATATGCTCTATACTCATCACAATGCTCAATCACTTTCAATCACTCTTTTAGAAACATACAGAGAATTGTTAGAGACTCAATATGCTTCAACTCAATCACTTTCTCAATTCAATTTAGAATATAGAATAGTTTATTTTATGGAACTTGAACAATCACTCCACACATCCACTTGACTAGGCTCAACCAATTCTACTCAACCAATTACTCAATGAAATAATCCTTTCTCACAAAACCTAGTCTAAGAATATGAACACTCACTCAAATATATTTCCAACAATGCTTATCAACCAATCTCACATAACAATGATACTCATGTTCTTTTCAAATCATAGTTCAAGTTCTTCACTCAAAAACTCACTTCAACAACAATGCTTATAAAAAACTCTCACATAACAATGATACTCATGTTATTTTCAAACCCTAGTTCATGTTCTTCACACAATCAATGGCTTCAACAACAATGCTTATAAAATAAGGTTTTAACAACTTTTTATTCTAGAAAACCTTGAAGCATTAACTCAACACACTCAATAAGGAAACCATAATCAAGTCCTTTTCACTCCAAACTTATTTTCCATAAAACCAACCAATTAACTCAACTATGGAATAATGTGCTCATACATTTTTCTTTATGATGAAGGAACCTCAAATATCTATCACAACCACAAACACTCTGCCTAGGTGAGAATCAAACCCTCAACACAACTTCTCTCAATGCCCTAGCTACGGCTCCAACCATCGCACGAGTTAGGTGCTTGTTTGGGGAACAAAGAGCACAACATGCTCTATGTTCTCCCCCCAATGCACCAAAACCAAAAAGTTCAACACGTCACTTCCTCTAACTCCAAAGCACAACATGCTAAAATGCTCTCATCGAGAATCGAATGCAAAACACTCTGCACCCGCATGAATTAACTCACGATCGCTTGCCACTAGGTTACGTGCCTTGGTGGATATGAGGTTTTAGCCCTCAATGGTCTTAACACTTTTGCTAGTGTCTTAAGACAAAGATTTATCTTCTTCTCCACATGATTATTCACCACAACTCATGCCACGATTATTTCTTTCGAACAAGGGTAAGTTCTATACCTTTTAGGCATATGGTTTTTATACATATTACCTCCAATAATTTTGAACGTCGACGCCTTCGAAATTTGAATAATTAATTTATAAATTATTTAAATTCTTTAGAATTTAAATTTTATAAATTAATTCTTAAACCCCTTTTGGCTTTATTAAAGCCCTCTTTGATTTTACCATTTGTATAAAAAATATTTATTTATAAAATTTAAATTAAAATTGAATTTAAATATTTTATAAAATAAATATTAAAACCTCTTTTATCTTTTCAAAATGCTTCCTTGGGTTTTTATGAAAAACCTTTTATTTTTCTTATCCATCAAAAAGCTTCCTTGGGTTTTTACAAAAACCTTTTATTTTTCCCATCCATGGTTCTAATAAAAACTCGCCTTCATATGCTTCCACATAATATTAAAAATATTATGAAGCTCTTTCACCATTAACCTTTGCATTGTTCCTTGACATATTCCTTGACATCAATGAGGGACATCAATGATGACTTCGTTCCTTGACATCAATGACAAATTGACTCAAAATGTCCAACAGTACCCATGGGCCAACATGTACGAGGCATGACATCATATCCCACCTTACCTGATGCCCTCAACCTTTGTCTCTTCTAGGAGGTGGTATTTACATTATCCATTATTCTACTATGATGTGGCAACCTACACCTGCAATCATAAGCACTTACAATAGCATCACATTTTTCTAATAAAAGCTAGTCAATTAACAAGGATGTTACATTCTCCCCCACTAGAATTTAATTTAGTCCCTATGTTAGTTGACATAATATTACAAGTTTCCAAATAACAAAACATATATTCATAGGTAAATAGCTTTAAATTACACAATATAATAAAAGCCAAATCATGATTACAACATTTATTTCCAAGTATGTATCAAAGTACCAAACACTCAAATATAATCATAACAATATTCAAATTAGTAGTTTTCAAATAAGAAAAAAAATTGTTTTCATCTCAGCTACATCTTCCCAGGTAGCATTTCACTCTGAGTAGTGATCCCACTGGACCCTACACTGCTCAACTATTCTTTTCCTCAACTGTTTTATCCTCTATCCCAAGATTTTAACCGAAAAAACCTCAATGAGTTGTAGGTCTAATGTTTGCAAATGAGATATCTCCAGAACATGATATGGGTTAGTTACATATTTGTAGAGGATAGACACATGGAAAACATTATGGATCTTAAACAAATTTGGTGTTAGGGTGAGCTTGTAGGCAACAGGACTGATGTAGGATCATCCAACAGAAAACAAAATACTGCAAGGAGGAAAAAGTGTCACAAAATCGCGACATGTCGACAAAGAAGAAAAAGTGTCACGATATCGCAACATGTCGCATTATCATGACCAAAAGTCGAGAGAAGGCTCAAGAGAGAAAAGTGTCGCGATATCGTGACATGTCGCATTATCACGACCAAAATCCGAGAGAAGGCACGAGAGAGAAAAGTGTCGCGATATCGCGACATGTCGCATTATCGTGACCAAAAGCCAAGAGAAGGCGCAAGAGAGAAAAGTGTCATGATATCGCGACATGTCGCATTATCATGACCAAAATCCGAGAGAAGGTGCAAGAGAGAAAAGTGTCGCGATATCACGACATGTCATGTTTTTGCGACTCAGGAAGGAGAGAGAAGGCATGGAGCAAAAATGTCACGATTTTGCGACATGTCACGAAATCGCAATCGAAAGAAGACAGGAAAGGCCAGAGAAGAAAATGTCGTGATTTCGTGACATGTCGCAAAATCGTGATCGAAGGAGCAAAAAGCAAGCGAGGAAGGAAACTGTCGCGGTATCGTGACATATCGTGATTTCATGACCCAAAGCAAAGAGTGAAAGCGAAAGGTAAAGCTGTCACGATATCGTGACATGTCATGATTTTGTGACCCAAAGTAGAGAGCGAAAGCGGAAGGCAAAGCTGTCGCGATATCATGACATGTCACGATTTCACGACCTGAAATAGAGAGAGAAAGTAGAGAGAAAATTTGTCATCGACCCAAAGAGGCAAGAACGAAGCAGAAAGGAAGAATGTCATGATATCGCAACATGTCACAATTTTGCGACCCGAGAGGTGAGGAGGAGGCAGAAAGGAAAGATGTTGTGATATCATGACATGTCACGATTTCACGACCGAAAAGGAGAAAGAAGAGCCAAAAATGAAAGATGTCACGATATCGTGACATGTCATGATATCGCAACCCAAATAAGAGAAAGGCAGTGAGGAAGAAAAATGTCGCGATATCATGACATACTGCTGGTTCACGATTCGAAAAGGCACGTGTTCCTAGATGATGTTTCCCGAGGTGATCAAAGGCCTCATTAATGCATGATTTCTTGTCTGATAAGCTTGCTGAGCATGGCAGCCACTCAAATGCTTCACCCAGAGGTCAGAGACGTTTAGACGGCTCATCAATGCATGTTTCGGTGGTTGACCCGGTGGCAGTTTCCAGTGAGGGAAAATATGTGAAGGTTCAGTCACGAAGGCTAGGAGGAGATCCAAATTTTCAGATTTTGAGGATGTATTCTTCTAGGTGGGTCATTAATGGCCTAGAGGGTCAAGACCTCGAAAGAAACCCAAAGATTGTAATAGAAGCTAGTGGTGAGCTAGGGAGGAAGGGAGGAAAACAAGAAAGAAAATAAAACTACGCCTGTGGGCTAGTGTTGTAATTTGTTTTCTATGATCAAAGGAGAATATTGGATCTAGATTTTCAATGGTGAATATCTGGATTCCCCATCAAGTGGTATCAGAGTGGGAGTTCTTGAGTGTGTGAGTAGATCATCGAAAGTGAGGCAGTTTGCACTAGGATCTATGGAAGAGTAGGAGTTCCTGAGTGTGTGAGTAGATCACCGAAAGTGAGGTAGCTTGCACCAGGATCTATGGAAGGGTTGTAAGAGAAACAAGCAGAATGCCTCCATGAAGAAACCATGGTGGTGGAAGAAATATGGTGCCAGAAGAATATTTCAGAGCTTTGTAAAGGCAATTTCAGGCCCTGCAAGAGGAGCTGTGCAGAGGGCTTGAACCCAGAGGAGAAGAAGGAAGTGAAGATGAAGTTGATGAAGAAGAGGACCAATTTGAGGAAGAAGAAGAGGATGTAGATCCTGCACAAGCCATGTTATACAGATCCATCTCCTATATTGGAAAGAAACCAAAGATGGAGGTTTTTGTGTACTATGGAAATCTAGATCCAGAGGAGTTGATTGACTGGATCAATGACCTGGAAGAATACTTTGAATATGAGGAGGTCGAAGATCTTGATCGGGTTAGATTTGATAAGACCAATATGAAGGGTCATGCCAGCATCTGGTGGAAGGGAGTACAACTAGAAAGAAATAGAAGAGGAAAGGAGAGAATAACAAGATGGGATAGAATGGTAGATAAGTTGAAAAGATAGTTTATTCTTGCAGATTATGAATTGTATCTGATAAGGAAAATGCAGAGTTTGAGACAGTCAAGCAAAACTATCAAAGAATACACAGAGGAGTTTTATAAGATCTCCATCAGAATTGGCCATTCAAAGGCTAACAAGGAGAAGGTGGCCCATTACATCAATGGGTTGAGAACTAGTATTCAAGAAGAGTTGAGTCTGGTTAGGGTGAGCACCATTGAGGATGCTTACCAGTTTACCCTCAAAGTCAAAGAGAAGTTGAATAGACGGTTTGAGGGTAAGCAAAGAGGAAGAGGTCATGGTGGAAGAACTAGTGGAAGGACTAGTGGAGAAAAATATAAGGATCAAAAGATGGCTGGTGAAACCAGTAATACCCAGGATCAGAAAGAGGGGAACACCTACCAACCCCGTAATCATAACAATGGTTACCCAAGAGGGAGAGGTAGATCTGGAGGTGGATTTGGAAGGGGAGGATTTCGTGGAACCTGTTTCCACTATGGCAAAGAAGGAAATTAAGCATATGAGTGTCCACAACATCGAGAAAGGACGAATAAGAGACCTGAGGGTCTTGCTAAAGATGTTGTAGTAGATGAAGGTGCTGAATTAGAACATTCTAAGGAGGCAGAGAGAGGAGAAGTTATGGTCACAAGGAGGACCCTATTGAATGAGGAGAAAGGATCAGACCAGAGGAGGAGCCTGTTTCGCACAAGGTGCAGAAGTTCGGGTAAGGTCTATAATATTATTATAGATAATGGTAGTACTGATAACTTGGTCTCAAAATAAATGGTTACTAAGTTACAATTAAAGAGGAGGAGACACCCGCATCCATATCGAATTGCGTGGTTACAGAAGGACCATAGGGCTTTGGTCAGTGAGCAATGCTCAAAGAAATTTAATATTGGGAATTACTGTGATGAGGTCCTGTGTGACATCCTGCCTATGGATGCTTGTCATTTGTTGTTGGGAATGCCATGGCAGTTTGATCGATGTGTAGTGCATGATGGTCACGCCAACACTTACTCAGTGACGAAGAATGGAGTGTGCCATAAACTAAAGCCACTGAAGGGGATGGATGAAAAGAGGTTGCTGACAACAATGAGAGTGGAAGTTGTGGGGTTTGAAGAACTTAAGGGTTTGTACCCTAAAGACCTAGATTTTGTTGAAGCTTGGAGAGCTTGTACAGCCCCAGTTACTCTGGATAGGACTATCAACAAGAGTATTGGTAAATCACCATTCTAGATTGTATGTGGGAGTAGTCCAAGGAATGCTTCTGAGTTGAGAACGATGGATAAAGGAGAAAAGAGCAGTGTTGAGGTTGAAGATTTTGCAAGTTTTGAGATGTTGAAAAAGAAGGTGACAGAATAGTACAGAAGTGAAGGTCACTTCTCAATCCACCCCGGTTGTCTGATGCAGGAGCATCCAACGAAAAGCAAAATACCGCAAGGAGGAAAAAGTGTCACGAAATCATGACATGTCGGCAAAGAAGAAAAAGTGTCATGATATCATGACATGTCGCATTATCGCGACCAAAAGCCAAGAGAAGGCTCAAGAGAGAAAAGTGTCGCGATATCGTGACATGTCGCATTATCGTGACCAAAATTTGAGAGAAGGCGCAAGAGAGAAAAGTGTCATGATATCACGACATGTCGCATTATCGTGACCAAAAGCTGAGAGAAGGCATAAGAGAGAAAAGTGTCGCGATATCATGACATGTCGCATTATCACGACCAAAAGTCGAGAGAAGGCGCAAGAGAGAAAAGTGTCGCGATATCGTGACATGTCACGTTTTTGCGACTCAGGAAGGAGAGAGAAGGCACGAAGCAAAAATGTCACGATTTCATGACATGTTGCGAAATTGCGATTGAAAGAAGACAGGAAAGGCTAGAGAAGAAAATGTCACGATTTCGTGACATGTCACGAAATCACGACCGAAGGAGCAAAAAGAAAGCAAGGAAGGAAACTGTCGCGGTATCGCAACATGTCACAATTTTGTGACCCGAAGCAGAGAGTGAAAGCGGAAGGCAAAGCTATCGCGATATCATGACATGTCACGATTTCATGACCCAAAGTAGAGAGTGAAAGCGAAAGGCAAAGTTGTCGTGATATCACGACATGTCATGATTTCATGACCCAAAATAGAGAGAGAAAGCAGAGAGCAAAGCTATCGCGATATTACAACATGTTGCAATATCGTGACATGTCATGATTTCATGACCCAAAGCGGTGAGAAGGAAGCAGAAAGGAGATTTCGTGATATCATGACATGTCATGATTTCGTGACCCGAAAGGCGAGGAGGAGGCAGAAAGGAAAGATGTCGTGATATCGCGATATGTCGCAATTTTGTGACCAAAAAGGAGAAAGAAGAACTGAAAAGGAAAGATGTCATGATATCGTGACATGTCGTGATATCATGACCCGAAGAAGAGAAAGGCAACGAGGAAGAAAAATGTCATGATATTGTGACATGTCACGATATCGTGACATACTGTTGGTTCATGATTCGAAAAGGCACGTGTTCCCAGACGGTGTTTCTCGAGGTGGTCAAAGGCCTCATTAATGCATGATTTCTTTTCCGATAAGCTTGTGGAGCATGGCAGCCACTCGAATGCTACGCCTAGAGGTCAGAGACATTTAGACGACTCATCAATGCGTGTTTTCACGATTGACCCGGTGGCAGTTTCTAGTGAGGGAAAAGATGTGAAGGTTCAGTCATGAAGGTTGGGGGGAGAGCTGACTTTTTAGATTCTGAGGATGTATTCTTCCAAGTGGGTTATTAATGGCCTAGAGGGTTGGGACCTCGAAAGAAACCCAAAAATTGTAATAGAAGCTGGTGGTGAGCTAGGGAGGAAGGGAGGAAAACAAGAAAAAAAAGAAAACTACACCTGCGAGCTAGTGTTGTAATTTTTTTTCTGTGATCAAAGGAGAATATTGGATTTGGATTTTCTATGGTGAATATTGAATCCCCATCAAGGACTTATTTTGGCAATGATGTCAAAAGGACCAACAAATTTGGGGCTTAATTTGGTAGACTTAATGGAACTTTTGGTCGGCTTAACTCTAGAAAGACCTTATCACCAATGGAAAATTCTCGAGGGGTTCTTTTAAGATTCGCATAACTCTTTTGATGATCTGTGGCTTCACGAAGTCGCTGGCATATTTCCTTCAATTGGACCTCCATTTTCTTAACAACATCAGGACCAATCACTTCTCGATCATCCAAATTATCCCACGTTAATGGTGTCCTGCACCTACGCCCATACAGGGCCTCAAAAGGGGCCATGCCCAACGTGGTATGATAGTTGTTGTTGTATGTAAATTCCACCAAGAAGAGATAATATTCCCACTTACTTTGGTGGTCCATACAATACATGCGTAACATATCTTCCAACACCTGATTGACCCTCTCGGTCTATCCATCCATCTCAGGATGATAGGTTGTGCTGATATTTAGCTTTGTGCCCCATGCTCGGTGCAAAGCTTACCAAAATTTAAAAGTGAATCTCGAATCTCTATCCGAGATAATTATTTCAGGGAAACCATGCAACCTCACGATTTCTCATGCAAAATTTTGTGCTATTGTAGGTGCATCATCATGAACATTTCCCGGTATAAAATGTGCCACCTTAGTCAATTTATCCACAATTACAAAAATTGCATCATGTTGGAACCGAGTCTTGGGAAGACCAACTATAAAATCCATAGAAATCACTTGCCATTTTTGTTCTGGCACATCAAATAGGTGTAGTTGTCCTCCAGGATGTTGATGCTCAGCTTTGAACTTCTGATATTCCAGACATCTTGCAATAAATTGAACCACATCCTTCTTCATTCCGGGCCAAAAATAGTCTTTTTTCAAAGTTTCTCTCATTTTAATCACACCTGGGTGAGCAGAATATGGTGCACAATGTGCCTCTTGCAAGATGGTTCTTTTTAGCCCTTCATCATTAGGTACTATTATCCAATTTCGAAAATACACCAGATCTTGTTTGATACTAAAATCTATATGCTGATCTGGTTCTTGCTCAACCTTGGTACGACATTGGTTGCAAAATTCATCAATTTTCTGCATTTCCTTAATTTGCTCCTTTAGACCATACTGACATTTTGTGAGGGCAGCTATGTGTCTTCTTCGACTGAGAGCATCTACCAATTTATTTTCCTTTCCTTTGATGTATTCAATTCTGAAATCATATTCGACCAGGAACTCCATCCATCTTCGTTGTCTGGCATTTAGTAGAGGTTGGGTGAAAATGTACCTCAAACTCTGGTGATCAATTTTTAACTCAAATGGTTTTCCCAACAGATAGTGTCACCAAATCTTAAGAGCATGGAATACAACAGCCAACTCTAAATTATGAGTAGCATAATTTATTTCATGTTTCTTGAGCTTCCTGGACTCGTATGCTACAATTGCCTCATCTTGCATTAAGACACCACCTAGTCCTTCTAGAGAGGCATCGGTACAAACTGTAAATGGTTTGTTGGGGTCAGGTATTTGTAGTATAGGTGTAGTTATCAGTTTTTATTTAAGGGTTCTGAAAGCATCTTCACACTGAGTCATCCACTTAAATGCTTTTCCTTTTCTTTGCAGATTGGTAATAGGAAATGCAACTTTTGAAAATCCCTTAACAAATCATCGATAGTATCCAACCATCCCCATAAAACTTCTTACTTCAGAAACATTGGTGGGGGTTGGCCAATCTATTATGGCTTCAATATTTTTAGGGTCAACAGCTATTCCTTCAGCTGAAACAATGTGCCCCAAATACTAAACTTGTGGAGTATAAAACTCACACTTGGACAATTTTCCATACAATTGGTTTTTCCTGAGGATTTCCAAAACTACCCTCATGTGTTGGTCATGTTCTTCCTTATTCTGAGAGTAGATCAAAATATCATCCAAAAATATTAGCACAAACTGATCTAGATGTTCTCTGAACACACTGTTCATCAAATTCATAAATGTAGCTGGTGCATTTGTTAACCCAAAAGGTAACACTGTGAACTCATAATGTCCATAGCGAGTTCTAAAAGCAATTTTGTATGTATCCTCTTCCCTGATTCTCAATTGATGATAACCTGACCTAAGGTCGATCTTGGAAAATATTGTAGCTCCTCTTAATTGATCAAACAGATCATCAATCCTAGGCAAGGGATACTTGTTCTTTACTATCATCTTATTAAGCATCCTATAGTCAATGCACAGTCTTAGAGACCCATCTTTCTTTTTAACAAATAATATTGGTGCTCCCCAAGGTGACACACTAGGTTTAATGTGTCCCTTTTCTAACAAATCTTGCAACTGGGTCTTAAGTTCTTGTAGTTCAAGGGGTGTCATTCGGTAAGGGGTTCTGACTATAGGAGATGCTCCTGGCATGAGCTCAATAGAAAATCAAACTCTCTTTTTGGAGGCAATCCAGGCAGGTCTTCAAGAAAAACATCTCTAAACTCATTCAAAATAGGATACTATTGAAATAGAGTGGAGCTTGACTCAATTTCTTCCTTTTTGTTTAACTTGACCACATAAAGTCTACATCCCTTCCTTAAGGCTCTTTTGACTTGCATCATGGTCATTAGGTGGGGTTCAAAATATGCTCGATTACAATGGACATGGATTCATCGATTAGAGTCATCTATGAAATCCAACCACCTTTCTTCAAAATTCAACAAGGCTTTGTGGGATTTTAACTAGTCTACTCCTAGGACTATATCAAAGGCATGTAAGGGAGCCACATATAGGTGCCAATTAATCTTTCCCTAAGGTATATCTATTTGAGGGTCAAATAAGCATTGATTAACCATATAGGTCTATCCTGAACCATACTCGACTTGCCACCCTTTTGCCATGATCCCAGGTTTAACCGGTATGTCCCTCAAAATACTAGTTGAAATAAAACTATCAGTTGCACCACTATCTATCAAAATGTGAACATCTTTCTTGCCTAGTTTTCCTTTAATCAAAAATGGAGTAGCTTGGCCTGAAAGGTTAGGTTTACCTATAGTAGCATAGATTCTATGTGGGGCCTCTTCTGTAGGATTATTTTTATCAGCTCTATGTGGGCATTGTCTTGCAAAATGATCTAAGGCTCCACATGCATAGCATGCATTTGGTCCCACATTCTTCTGTTTATCCCCTTCCTTATTTTGGTTGACATATTTACTCCTATTCTGGTTATTGTTCTTCTTTTCTTGGAAATTTCTTCATTCTGGATGCCCCCTATTTCCCTGATACTTTCCTTTATTTCTATTATCACCCCTGTATCGGCCACCATATCTAAACTTCTTATGTTGATCTCTACCCCTATCCTGCTCTGGGTATCTCCTTTTCTTGGAATCCTCTTTTTCAATTTGTTGATAATAAGCCTTTGCATTCTTTTGGCTTATTTCTTCATAACAGGGAGCATCATATGCAACTGTCAAAGTCTTAGGTACCTTCCTTCCAAAAGGTTATCCATATTTGGGATGTAACCCCATTACAAATTTTTGGACCTTGAACTCCTCATGCTTGTCATATTCAGGGGCATACTTCAAAAGTTGTACAAATCTCTGATAGTATTCAATTACAGTCATGTTGCCTTGGCATAAGTTGGTGAATTCACCATATTTCTCAATATAGAACTATGGCATGAGGAATCAATCCTTAAATTCCCTTTCAAATTCTTCCCATGGAATATCTACAACCTCCTTCTGAGTGATCTTCTTATAGGTGGTCCACCAGTCTCTGGTTGGACCCTCTAAATGTGCCACAGCCCATGTTGTCTTGGATTCCGAACAGAGGGGTTGGATTGAAAAATACCCTTCTGCTTCACTTAACCAATTGACGACTACTTCACCATCACCCCTTCCATAAAATTTAGAAATATCCAATTTCTTTATTTATTTTTTCAATTCAACTCCCACTTTTCTCCTTGAGGACCCTTCTAGAAACTCACTTACTCTTTCAATTTCCTTACCCTTAGATAGAATTTCAATGACTTTCTACTATTGAGTGATTATCTCTTGTTGCTAGGCCATTTGTGCCCTCTTTTGATCCATGTGCTCACTCATTTGAGCCCTCTAGATCTCCATCTACTCTCGTTGTTGATTTAGTTGCTCCTGCATTAATTGAATCATCTTTGCCATATTTTCATCATTTTGTGTAGCCTTTGCAGCTACTGGCTCTTTTTCTTTTCTAACAACACATCAAGGTACATCGACAGCTTGCACTCTTTTTGACTCTCTCACGAGTCACCTTAATCCCTTCCTTGGGACTTCTACAATTTCCTCTTGCAGGTTAACATTGGTCCTTCTTGAGGTCCCCGCCATACCTGGTGATAAAAGAGTTATGTTAAAACAACAATTCATGCTTTATAACCTAGGGTTTTGCAACCTAGGCTCTGATACCAATTGTAACAACCCAAGTCTACTCACCTGGTTGTCAAAACATAAATTCAAAATTTTGTTAAATACAAACATAAATGTCACACATTTACGCAGATATACCCAACTTTGTATTAGTACTTTGGCATAGAGGATCACACTTCAAGATCATTTACCATTGCAGATGGTATCTTAAGTGCTCGGGACCGGCCAACTTCCCGCGATAGGTTGCCATCTAAATATCCTTACTCCTTTCTCGAGTTTTCTTTGATCTTGGCATGGGGTTGCCTTTCTAGGGCCCATAATACCTAGAAAGGTGGATGCACTAATTCCCTGTCTCAAAGCATGGTGGACTAGGATTCACAATCCTACTCTTGTCCATAATGGTCCACTGACCTATCAAATTTTAAATATTCATGCTTTGGGTTAGCATAGCTATGCTAGTGCCTGATCATCGACCTTCATCTAAGGTTTAATCAGGGTCCGCCATCGCATGGATTTTAGACTAGATGTCTCAAACCAGCTTCGATTGACGGTAATGCTGCCCATACCATCTACCGTTGGACTTTCCAACCCCATATCTGCTCTCTAGATTGAGTCTTGTTGGAAATTCCACAACCGGAGTAGGTTCGTGAGCATCCTCATGTACTACTCATATGGTAACCTAGAACGATGTCCCATTCCATCGTTCTTTACTCTCTACAGCATAGGACCCCTGTCCTTTTAAAATTCGTTGGAGAATGGTTACCTCCGATTCACAATAGTCACCACTATGAGCTATCGAAGTTGGGTGAGTGCCATCCTTACTCAATAAGAACAATATGTAGCAATATACCCACCCTTATCATTGGATATGATATATTATCAGATATCGATGGATATGATATGTTCTTAGAGATCCATAAGTTTTAGAGCCTCTCCAATGTTTTAGAGCATGTTAATAAGGTATAAGCTTACATAATGAGAAAAGTTTTTCATTTATCTATGTGCAATGTTTTCAATAGTCTATATAATTTACTTACTATATCTCTAGAATATAATTATTTCTAAAACATCCATCTATAATAAAAATCCTCAATTTCCTTTGTATGTTTATCTTATCATCATAAGATATATAAATTATATTTTAAAATTAAATCAATCTAAAACAAAACAAGTTTTTTAACATTTATTTAATCTGAAACAAAATGAGTCTTAATTACAATGCCTAAAAACCTATTTTTTCTTTAAACAAAACTTTGTACTAATACATTTTCTTAAGAAATTCTTCCATACTTTTATTCCCTAATAAACAACATTAACTTATAAAACAACTATCGTATACATCACTAATACTTGTTCTAAAATAACCATTCTAGGTAATTAACCCTAACAACTACAATATGAAATTTCAAAAAGAAACCATCATAATCTTATTTATTTGTACGAGGCTCTATAAACACCCACCTTATGATCAATATACTTTTACATTCGAATGCCATGTTCTTATAACATTTTTGCGTTCGAGTTTTAGTTATTCACTATCAAGGGTTTACAACAGAAATACAAAGGGATACTAAAGTTTTTATTAATTTTTGGTCGTCAACAAAACATGATTTCAAGTATAAGCTTTACCTATATGAATGCAATAATTCTATTTCACACACTACGTTTACTACTTCCTCCTACAATTATATGAGTCATTATACATTGTTGGATAACTCCCTACAGGCTTCCCATCCAAAAATATTTCGGGTCATTAAGCTCAAGTGGCCATTGTAGTTTTTTTTGAATTCAAAAGCAACTATTTAAACCTAAAGTACTAAGTGCCTATGAATTTATGTTATGACTTTCCAATCCTATCTTTTGCTCACTATTCAGGTAGGGATTACATATCAAAATTCACAATCTACAACTCAACCATTTTTATACATTATAATATGTATCTTAATTTAAATAGTGATATTTATGAACCCTAAAAGCTCCAGAAATAATAAACGCAAGCATTGAGCTATTATATTTATAACAAATAAAAAAACATATATTTTAATATGTTTCTAATCCTGCTCAAGGCAAAACTCAAGTGCAATTACCAAAAAAAAAATCCTCAATACCACCATAAATTATACGAATTTATAAATTTTAAATAAATTTCGAAACATGTATTCAGTCGCTTCTATGCAAATAAGGCCATACCCTAACTATCGTAATAGGGAAAATCTTGGATATAGTTCCTCAAAACAACCAGGACAACTTTTCTACAGTCATATGTAAATAGCCTAGATAGCAATTTTCAGTACACTATCTTCTTATCAAAATAAAATTCATTTTTCTTGCTAAGTTTTTTTTTATTTCTACAAAATAACAAACTTCGAACTCCATACATAAGAATGTAATATTTAGTTACGTCCATAAAAGGGTTGTTCAGTAAATGGTCTTAGCATATGGTATTTTCTTTTATGTCGATGCTCAGACAAGCGACTCCAAAACTTTCAACAGAGCTTGCATTGAACAACATCAAAATGGCATTACAAAGTAATTGCTCCTCACATGGCAGAGATAAGAGGAAGGCAATGGTTCAGCTTGGTCCTATGCAGTATACAACTAGCTATTGAATACAAGAATACAACCAGTCAAAAAGTGTTTTCAATCATAACAGAAGTGATTATTATACTCACAATTGAATTGTACCAATTTAAACCTTAATTTTTGTTGGTCAATTAAATCCAATTAATATATATATTTTCATTACTACATATAAATAGATGAAGCTCCCAAGCTTCTTTATTTTAAACTCGCAACCATAGAATACACTCATTATAGTGGTTGTTTACATAGTGTATATATTTAAAAAAAAAATCTAATTGGCAACAGACAACACAGTCACATTCGCAGACAATCACACAAAAAAATAGATTTTAATGGGCTTACTTGATTTTCCAAACAAATGGAATGAACTCAAAAATGAGAAATACCAGTAGCACTACTTACACCAAGATAGTTCTTCTCCCAAATAATTGTAGAATTTTTCCTCAATTTTTTAGGGTCGAATATGGTAAACGTCTTGTTGTTTTATAAAATTTGTTTACATTACCTATGGTGACACATTAAGCTCATGCAAGTTGATTACCCAAATCTTTGTCAGGTGGCAATGTTTGCATACCTCCAACGAAGGCAGCCTCTTAGACATTTTTCCAAACAGGTGTTTATTTCTTTATATGATTTCATTTAATATGTTATTATAATCGTTGTATATATTTTAATATACATACATATTTATATATTCATGTATCTTAGTCATTTATTTTATTTTTTATTTTATTTCTATTTATATAAATATATTCTTATTTTTATATTTTATCTTATTTATTTTTTATTTTTTAAATTTTGTTATTGTGAGAAACCTCTATGACCGACGCACAGGGTTGAGCAGTCTCCTCCCAACCATGATTCCTCATAAAGCTGAGAGCTATACTTATCAATAGAGAATTTAACACAAAGCCACCAAACACCCACCCCCTCACACACTCGCCCATGTTGCTATTTTTATATTTTATTATTACTATATTTTTTTTATTAAATTTCCAATTTCAAAAATCAATTTTCTCAAATAAAAACAAAGTTATCCTTCCTTTGGTAGTCATTATATGCAAATAAATGCAGCAACAAGCAGTCATGGCCTATATGAAATTTCTTTAGTGGGCTTCCATGTACCCACGGGCCAAGGTGAGCAAGGCACTACATCATATCCCACCTTACCTGACACCCTTAACCTCTATCTCTACTAGGAGGTGGTGTTTGTCTTATCCATTCTTCTACTACGGTGTGGCAACCTGCACCTACAATCACAAGCACTTATAGCAGCATCACATTTTTCTAATAAAAGCTAGTCAATTAACGAGGATGTTACATATGACTTCTTAGAATATTTAATGGAGTAACACTTGGCCATTGTTACTATAAATCTATAGCTTCATAGTTGCAGGTCCTCTTTATTTTCATCTTTAATGGTTCACCTACCTTTGCTTGACTTGCACAGTTGAAGTATTCCTGGTAGATAATCTACATTTTCTCAATAATGGCACTATCTTTTATTTTCCTGGGAATTTGTGCTCTCACATACCTCCCCCTTGGTTTTGGTGCATTAGTCCACTTCCAGAGTCATCCTCTATTTCAAAACTTTTTCCAACACCCTTTATCCACCTGATCGATAATTTCTTGTTTGTGCAATTTGGACTTGTTCTTGGTCATTTCCTTCAAGACTTTAGAAGTTTGACAATTCATTCCATTGGACTTTTTTATCGAACCTTCTTTCTTTCCTGAATCTCATAAATAATTTCTAATTGTTTTTATGCCTTTTTCACTTTTTCCCTTGTTCTGTTTTATGATTCCTTCTTCCTTCTTGTACATACTGACCTTTGTTTTAGGGTGTTTCTATATGTGTCAATTATGCTAGTAACTCAACTAGTTCTTTTATTGCTATAGAGAGGCTTTCACCTTAGTGGCCATTTTATGAATTTAAGAAAGTATGTATTGTTGGGCACTGAATTGCATCAAGTTTTACTCAATACTGCGACTGTCTATCTTCCTAATTTTTGTCTAGGATTACACCCGATAGCTTCAGCTCAGTACTCAACATTTGATAGACCAAAAAAAAAAATTTCCGATCCAACCTCCAGAGTAGGCTGGTTCCTTGTCAACTTAAACAAGGTGTTGACACAATTATACTCACTTGGGGTTTGAAGGTTAGCATAAGAAAAGGTTAGGGTTAGATAAATGTGAAAAATAGTGAACAGATAGGTTAACAACATTGCACCATAATAAAAAGCTTCGAAAAACTAACCCAAAGGCACATAACTCTAACCAACATTATTCCAAATCAAACGATTCTTCATTAATTAATGCATAGTAGAGAAATATTGCAGAAAATGATTTCAATATACAGACAATGATAATATAAATAACATAATTCACCAATATCTAGATTCTACACAAATGCACTTCCTAACAATAAAGATCAATCTCAAAAGCAGATTTCAATTACTTTAATAGTTAGTAATCCATGAATTTGGCACAAACTAACCACTTATGTATTCATAGAAATGCAGCTAAATAATTTGAACCTCTGATATCAAGCATGAAGATACAAATTTTGAGGTGAATATCAATGTAATACTCCTTCCATTAGCTCTTGGAAATATTTATAGTAGCACAGGAAAACACACTAGAGTTGACCCTTAAAAATGAGGGTTCGACCTCTACTTATAGTTTTGCAAAATTAAAATTATCAATAATATTACAAATATTAGATTTTGACAGCATAGCAGAGAGTTCTTGCTGGCATTTTCTTACTGATACACCCTCCATAAAATCTTTTGTAGATGAACCACCATGGTAGCTTGGGGCATCTGCAACTTGTTGGTCGCTTGGCACAAACTAGAGTTTAGGCCATTGAAGATTATACACCATCATTGATCTTTCTTGGAAGCCATCAACCACCATTGATTTGTAACCACCTCTGGTTCTATCTTCTTGAAAACCCTCGATGCTTCAGCTTCCTCTCCAACTGACAGTTACAATTTTGGTGAAGAAATGTCTTTAAATACCTTGGATTCTTTGACACAATCCCCACTGTTAATCTCCCCCATTGTATGGCTATGATTCATTTTGATATAAGCTTATTATAATTATGGGGAGAACATAGCACCATTTTGCTTTGAAAACATTGATGATTTCATCCCTTATATCTTAGAAACCATGGAACACCAATTCGGCTTTGAAATACCTTGAAGGCTAAGCTGGATTGAATTTGCTCCTTGTTCTTCACATTTCTTCATTATCCGCAAAGTCTTCACCAATCCACACAACAATATTGATGATGTCATATCTTCTTAAAGACTTTTGCGGATTCCATTCCAGGTTGATCAAGAGTATTGGCATACTATCATCAATTTGGATTTGTCACAATGTAAAATGACACTTTCTCCATTCCTAACCATATTCATATTAAAACATCCCTCGTCACTGTTCTATAATGAAATTAGCCAAAATCATCTCTTGTCATGAATTCGCATCTACTACTTTCATAGCATTTCACCTTGTCATCGTTCTAGACAAAAATATTCTATGTACTCTTCGAAATCATGCACCTCAACACTTAGCCGCTCGTAAGATATTCAAAACATCAAGCGGTCACCAATCCACACTTTCTTCCTGCTGACGTCATATTTTCTTAAAGAATTTTTTGGATTCAAGATACGTCTCTAGTTCGGAGTCAAAAATAAAATAAGTCTTTTGAAACTGATCCAAGCGTGAAAATTTACTAAGTGTCGGGTGGGCTCGTGCCTCCTATCACGAATCCGCTCCAAAATACACTATAAGATGTGCGGAATGAGGAATTTATGACTTAGGAAAAATTTTGCAAAATTTTCCTAAGTATGTGGCCATTTTGGGCCTACATTATGGTGCCTCCTAGGTGTATTTGCTTGCAAAGCCAATGAACTCAAAGTCTTATCCATTGGGCCTTATAATTCAAACATACCCATCTTCAAAAAACATATTTTATAGAATAAATTTCATATAAAAACTACTCTCTAAACATTTTAATAGTATGCTTAGAGAGTAAAGGTTCATATGGAGGTGATGCCAAAAAACATATAGAATTCATTTGCTCGTAAAGAGACTATGCCATAAATATAGGTTTTGCCATTATCTTCAAAAACTAGACACAAGTCTACTCCTTTTATATAGCCTTATTTGAAGAAATTCTTTCACACATATTCCGCTGCTCTTCTGCCTCTGTAGTCTTCATGCATTTATTGCTCATTTTTGACAATTGTCAAATTCAAAATAAAATTACAAAACTTATGCATGTGTACAAAATAAAAATGAACTAAGTGTGAGCCTCTTCCAGGCCTGTAACTGATCCATCCTGCTCTCCTTCTTCATGGGCCTCTTCCTTGGCCTCCTCTTCTTTTTCTTCTTCTTCTCCTTCTCCTTCTTCTTCTTCTGGAGAAGGTGTTTTTTGACTCCTTTCTCCAGAAGTATCACCAAACAACTGAACCATAAATTCTAAATATTGTAGAGCTTGTTCCCAGGCTACTTCAAAGGGGTTTTATTTTTATTTGAGCTACTTATAAACATATTGTAGCTCTCCAATGTCCTCATAGTTAGTAACATTCTCTCTATTTCCTAGATCTTCCATGATATCTCTCAACCGAGTAAAATCAATAATCATTTGGATAACTTGTTCTTGGGGTAGTGGCTCTTCTAGGGAATCTATTCTAGATTCATCCAGCAAATTCTCATTAATGATCTGTTGGATCTCTTCCACAAATAACAAGTTGTGATCCTCCCTCCATAGGCTTTGGAAGCCAACGTGAATCATTTTCTTGTTCAATTCAATAACATCCTTAATCACCCTTTCAATCCTATCAAATAACAACCAGGATCTTTGAATTACCTTGTGCTTTTTAACCACTATCTTGGAAGTAACTCTGGCGAGATTCCATTATTTATTAGGAATAGGTTTAACAAAATCACTAAGTCTGCTATTAATCAACATGTATATTTGTTCTGCCAGAATCATCGTAGGTTGCAACTCTCCAATGATTTGATCTAGCTCTTTCTAAATATTGGAGAGTAGGCAACTAGCATCATTAAGATAATCAATAACAAGTTGAAGCCCTGAAAATTTCTCCTGGACCTTAGAAAGAAAATCTCTTCTAATATTTTCAACTCATTCTTAGAAAAGCTTGAAGACTTAGCTTTCTTGATTTGCATCTGATGCTTTAAATTCTGAATTTATTTCGCCTAATATTCATTCAACTTCTTTTGCTCTTCTAATTGATCCTTTAGTTTATTGGCTTCTTGAAAATTTTCTTGCCAACCCTTAGCCTCTTTTCTCAGAGCCTTTTCTACTTTCTTTTGATTATTCAGACTCCCTTAAGCTTTTCAACCTATTTTTCCAATTTGTCCACCTTCTCTCTGACTATATCATTTTTCACATAGAAGGTATCCAAGTGGGATTTGGCTATAATCAGATCATCTTCCTTAGGAAGCTTTTCAATATCTTTTGTGACCTCGTCCACTCGATAATATTGAATAGTCATCTCAGTTTCAGGTTTGCTTACCAGTGGAGTCATAGATCTTGATACTCTCTATCTAGAGACAGGATCAACATACATGCTTCTTCTTCTTATAGCCATCCTTCTGGAAGGCTTAACAATATTCTTTGCCTAATAATAATTTATACTTTGAGTGGTTGCCTGCTCTTTTGATATAGTGATAGGACTTGAGAGACCAGCAGCCAGAGGAGATGATGATACTAGAAATAAAAGGGTGGAATGAACTGCTAATGATTGGGATGTGGAGATAGTTATAGTAGCTTCTATGACAATAGTGGACTCTGTAACTACTATTGTTTTTGTTACTAGTAGACTCATAGGAACCAATGCAAGACTAACAATTGGATGGATGGTTGTACTTGGAACATAGTGTCCCATTGATGGTGGTGATGAAAAATATGGAAGTGAAACGATGGTAGATGATGGAGTGGGAACCTCAGATGCTAAAAATAGAATTTGAGGTGGCTGTGATGAAACATAAGTGACTTGTACCTTGATGGCTATTGATGACATATGTGGTGGACTGCGAGAGGGAGGAGGTATTCTTGTCATATCTTCTCAATAAAAAAAAAGAGGGATATTTCTTTGAGGATTCATGAGGATGAAGAGGAGAAGATGGATTAGAAACCATACCTTAGCCTACAGATGTAAGGTGCTCTTGCTTTATGTCTATTTCTTGCTATTGCTAATGAATAATTTATTATGTAGAAAAATCAACTCCTCTTTTTCAATATCCTCCATATCCATATTTTGTTTCTTTTAAATTTCTTTCCTCTCTTTCTGGAACTCTTTTAGTCCTTATATGAACCAATTGGAAAGCAGCCATCTCATTCCTAGGTTCCTCTTCTGATTTATTTTCTTTCACATTTCCAAAAATCATAACTTGCTCATAAACAGGATGTACTTGTATTGACGCTGCAAGGGTAAAAGATAGGGGTTTGAACTTGAAATTTTCATCTTTATTTTTCCAGTCAATATTTTTGTCTGGAGGTTGACTCCCCAGAGCTAAGCATTTAGGCCTCGATATTGTTTCAATAACTGGAGTACTAACGACCTTTTCTCTATAATATTACATTTTGCTTATCAGTTGAGCCCTCTTAGGAAACTTCTCCACTTGCTCAGTAGCAAAATGAAAAGTTTTCAATACTTGGGGTGTTGTCAAAGGAGTTTGTGGCTCTTCTGGTTGAGCTTCTTGATCTTTAGGTGAAGGGAGGGATTCAGAGCCACTTTGAGGTTTTTTAACCGTCAATACTATGTTTCTGACATCCTTCTGTCTCTAAGTCCCAATATTTTTATTATATATTTTTGAAAACTCTTCATCAATTTTCATTCCAAACTTGGACTTAGGTTTTCCAATTTCAATCCCCATTCTCCACCAATCTGATATTTTTGCTATATTCCATTTTCCTTCCTGTTCTTCTTCAACAACTTCTCCCTTAGGTGGAGGATACTTTTTCTTTGAAGTCTCCCCTTCAATCTTACTAATTGTAGCCTATGTAATCTGATGACTTGGCTTCTTTTCATGATCAAAATCAACAATTTTCTCATAAAAAATCCAACCATGGAGGCAACTGCCTCATCTTTGAGACATTCCACTCTAAAAGAGCAGTCTCATCATTGTTTTTGCCTTGTTAAAAATGAGATCTGGGCATCTTTTCAAACTTATAGGCCTTAGGTCCATTTAGGGCTTTATTCCTTGCAGTAAAAATGCCATCAAGGTCATAATTCCATATTTGGATGATATAAAATAGACCTAACCTATAAAGGTATTTGAAAATTTGTTGGCTTTACCCTTTATTGGTGATGGTAATATCGTCCATAGTGTGGTGGGTAAGCAAATACTTTCTCTTTCTCCTAGAACCATAGTTCGCATCAATGTACTCCACCTACCTCAGATATTCCAGTGAAAAAAGACTCTCCATGACAAAGTGGAGCAGGAGAAAAGGTTTACCCATAAAACCATATAACCTTATTACTGTGCCCTCTGTCAACAAATAGCAGTCTCCTTCTTCTGCACCCTTTGTTATTAGAATCTGCTCAGCCAAGGGTGGCAATCTAGGGCAGTTTCCATACATTATTCTTAGGGTAGGTCCAAGAAATTCTAAATTGAATCTTTATTAAGACTCGCTGCTCCTTAAATTATTTGTCTAGTAATAAATCGGCAAGGGTTCCCCATCATTGGTTTTATCTTTGACCAGAATCCATGGCATTCTATCTTTAGTGACAGCATAGAACATCCACACCAGACTTGAGCAATGCCTAAAACTAGGAGCATCAGCACCCATTTTCATACTTAATAGCTACTCATGTATCCTCTATGCAAGAAAAGTTGGCCAATCAAAATAAATCACCCTAGTCCCCTTTTCTCTCGAATCTTTCTCATACATTATTTTGTTAGAAATACAAGAAGCTGCAAAAATTTTTTTAGTCTCACAATGACACTGAGAGGGGGGGTGAATCAGTGTAGCTCTTTTAAAACTTAGATCTTCAACTCTTAAAGCCAAAACAATGAAAAATTAAAACCAAATAAAGTAAGTATAACAAGAGAACATCACACAACACAAGATGTATCGAGGTTCACCGATTTGGATACATCCTCAAAATGACTGTTTGGACTCCCATCCAAATCTAGCCTTTGTAAAGCACCAACTTTAAAATCAATTTACCAGCACCCACTGGAAGGAGCACCAACCCTTGATTTATCTGCACCAACAGAAAGGAGCACCAACCCCTGATTTATCTACACCAATAGAAATGAGCACCAACCCCTGATTTATCTGCACCAACAGAAAGGAGTACCAACCCTTGATTTATTTGCACCAACAAAAAGGAGCACCAACCCCTCTACCAAGCACCTACTTGATTTTGATATTGATAATAAAATGACATATATGAATCTTCTCTTCTCACAAAAAAATTGACCGTTCTCTTAGCTCGTTCTGTCAATTACTAAACGCTTTCTGGGTATTGTGCAGAACTCTATCTATGATATCCTCTCAAAATTTCAGCCAAAACTGATATAGTATAAGAAATTTATACCCAAAATACTAAAGTGATGTTTTTCACCTTTTTCCCAAAAACACGGATTTTCACTCTTTATTTTTCTCCACACACTCTTCTCTCCGCACAAAATAAAATCACACTCTTCAATAAAACACTTCTAACTTAAATGCACACACTTGCATTCATTTTCACTTTTCACTTTATCCAAAGATCTTTATTTAATGAAACTGCTTAAAATAATATAACTCCCTTTTTTTATATTGAGAAGGCATTTCATCAAACATGTCACATGCAAAGAATTGACACCTTACTCGTTCTCATACTTTGGAGCCACGTGACAACTCAAACCAAAAACAAAATATGATATATTTGATGCCTTGAAGGTGTAACAACACTGAAACTAAAACTCTGGTGACTCTTCAAGGTCGAAATGGCCAACTAAAGGATTTTGCCCTAGTGGCACAAATTGACATAAAAGAGACCTGTAACGTTTTTGCAAAAATCATAACTCTCACCTCGTAACTCGGTTTTCTCTAAAATTTGAAACGTAGAATATTTGCAACACTGAATATGTCCAAAAAAAAACTCACTACCTAAATCATTACGGTTCACCTGTACCACTTCCACAAATACTGCTACTGACACACTTTTTCAAAAAAGAGTGTTTTTGTGACAGTATTTCAATGCTTGTAAAATTTGCCTCATTTCTACATTTTCTTTGAAATTTATAACACATGTTCTTGAAGATAACGACCACCTCTAGTTCAAATTTTACTATATAAATCCTTACGGTTTGTTCGCAGTGCTTCTGACAAAACCTACACTTTTTCAGCCTGTACAACCACTTGCCAAATCATCCGCCAAGATACCGAAAACACCACCGATCACTCCAAACACTGTGCTGACATATCCAATGTTGTTCTAGACTATTTCCTGACATGCTGGCATGTTCCAAAATGATCCATCCTGTCCAACTGTGCCCGTGGCGACTTTTGCAACTTTTTGACTATTTTGCTGCTTTGACAACTTTTTGATGATTTTTTCAACTTTTACAAATTTGCACAAAAAACCTGTAACAACTTCACCCAAACATCAAAAACATCCTCATAAGCATTTAACATCACTGTACATACTCTGAATAACCTCTGAACTCCTGTCCACTACATCAATCGATCTATCTGACTGTGTTGACAACAATGACAATACTGTCGTTGCACCTTGCTCAACAAATTTGCCAGCCATATACCATTCTATCAGATTCTAAACCCTCCATGCAAGCCAACATAGAAAATAGGATGGAGTTTGTAAATTTTTCAATATGAATAGGGACTTTAGGTAATTGTTTCTTGGTCTTAGTATCAAGATGCTTATAAACCTATTTTTTAAATGACTCATCATCATTAGCTCGCTTATCCAAAGAGTAAAACCCAGTCTGCTCAATGACCCTAAATGGTTTTGGTATTACTGGCAGTTCGGACCCTTGGGCAAAGAGTCTATGAAAAAAGGAGGCGGTGATATTGAAAAGGATTTTTCCCTTAGAGGTCTGTATCGCTTTGGTCAATGGGTCATAAAACTTGACTATTGCAGCTATCAACTCAGGGTAGGGATGAACAAAATCACAAATATAAAAAGAGAGATAAGAAAGGATATCACATCTACCTTCCATAGACAAAGCAGCTATTGTATCTATTATTCATGTTCCTCCTTAGCTTAGTTCTTTCTGTTAGGACCATTTATGTGTCCACTACAGCTTCAACTTTGTCAAGGTATGGTGCCACCACCTTTTCCTCTGAAGTTTCAAACTCTTGAACATCTTCTGAAGCCATTCTGATAGTGACAAGGATTTTTCTCTCTATAATTCATAGCAAATCCTTCAGGGTATCACTTTGCTTTCTCACCACTCTACTAAATGCAAATGGCTTACTAAATGAGCCTTGTGTATGCTTTTTTGTCACTTTTATTTTTTGGAGCGTGTGTATCTTCCGCCATTAATGTGGTTGTTGTGCGACCTCCCTGTTGGCACACTTTTTGACTTCTAATCATTCCATTTGGTGGCTCAACAGTGGCATTCTATCTTTTCATTGGCCAAAAGTTTAAATTGCACTGCCACCTCACTGTACCCCTTCGGATGCTCTTTGGTTATGGCACAAGTTTGTTATCATTGAATGCGGGATCATTCTCTGATTTCCATGTATCACGGTTGAAATCGTTGCTTGGATCTACTTTTCTTTTGAAATTGGTGAATTAAGAGCCCTTTGATTATGCTGACACTTATAAAATTCCATGTGCGAGTTTCTGTCTTAGCTCCTCTTCGCCTTGCATTAGCTTTGAAAGGTTTTCGGATTGGAAACGCCTTTGCTCTCCTTTGACCATCGACTCTTTTTTTGCACAGGATAAAAACCTTAACATCATTCCATGGGAAACTTAGTGTATTTTGATGCGGCTTCAAGCATTCGTCATTCCGAAAGAATTTACATTCATTTATGGAATGGAACTTTGTTGTGTACTTAGTAAACACTTAATAATTTTTGCAATTTTTTCTTTTTTCAAGATTTTTCAAAGAAGACTGATTACAAAGTGAAAAAATAAAAAAAGTATAAAGTGTAGAAAGGAGGGGAAATAATTATACAATGTATATACATATGTTACAGTGGGCTCAATTTTTACACATAGTAGAGCTTGAGAAGAAAACCATTCACTCAAATCAGTTGTATGTTTTCGTCCGAGTCCTCCAGCTAAAATACATTGGAATCCTTGGCTTCTACTATTTTGAAAGGACCATCCCAAAAATAATTAAACTTTTCATGCTTTCCTCGCTTTGCTCTATCAACATTCCACTTGAGAACTGAGTCTCCAACTAGGAATTTTTTGAATATGGTCTTCTTATCAAACCATGCCTTGATATCTGAGGAATGCTTTTGAAAATAGTCATATGCCTGAGCTCTATTCTCTTCCAATTGTAGTAAGTGATTCAAGTTGGTCTTTATCAGATCTTCTTCTGAATCCTCCCCTATATCGACAAGCTTAAGTGTTAGGATCTCCAAATGAATGGGTAATACTACCTTCTTGCCATATACTAGTGCATAAGGGGAAGTCTTGGTGGAATTTTTTATAGTAATCATGTCTACCCATAGAGCCTGGTCTAGCAATAGGTGCCAACTTCTTTTGTTACCTTCAAGTGATTTTCTCAAAATTCTTAACAAGTTTTTATTGGTAAATTCTGCCAATCCATTACCCTATGGATAGTAATTTGAAGTATTTTTAAGAGTAATGTCATATTTGCTAGAAAACTCAATATACTTGACTCCTATGAAAGCCGGGTCGTTATAACTTACCAAGGCCTCTGAAATCCCAAACCATGAAATCAAATTTTCCATAAAATTGATCACAACTTCTTGATCTGATTTTTTGGTAGGAATACCCTCTACCCATCTGGTGATATAATACATGGCAATTAGAATAAACTTGTGTTCTATTTTAAAATTGGTGTTGATGAATCCAATGAAGTCCAATCCCCATTGTTGAAAATTTTCTTCAACTTGTATTGGCTTGAGGGGAAATGCAACATTCCTTGTCCTTCCAACATATCTTTGACATTTATCATAGGCTCTAGTGATCTTGAAAGATTCAGTGAATA
This sequence comes from Wollemia nobilis, assembly GCA_028583015.1. Taxonomy (NCBI): domain Eukaryota; kingdom Viridiplantae; phylum Streptophyta; class Pinopsida; order Araucariales; family Araucariaceae; genus Wollemia; species Wollemia nobilis. The sequence continues at coordinate 43,070,415 of JAQPPZ010016981.1, read as the reverse complement.
CAGTAGGCCATTAATAGCCTGCTCTTATGATTTTCAAAGTTGTAACTCTGCCTGGGCTATGTCCGCCAGCTAGTCCTCCATGGAACTCTTCCATGACCTTCTTTTGTTGATCATCCTTTAAGCACTTTAGAAGAATTCCATCCAAATTTCTCTTATACAGACCTTCTGATAGTAATGCATATTTTAAAGCATGAAGCCTATATCTCCTCCTCTGGGAAGCATTTAGATTTGGGGGGTATATTCTAGTTTGGAAATACCTAATCATTTGGTCAACCCAATCAGAATCTGTAGTTTGTGCTTCTTCCACCTGATCTTCATTTGTTGTTTGGAAAGATGTCATTTCTGCTAATGTTGCAGCCTCTGTTAGACCTTGGCAAAGGGCTCTTCCCCTTAAAAATTTGTTGGGATGTATTTCTACATCATATTCTTGGATTTTGGTAATCCACCCATCTCTTTTATCTCCTGGATCACCTTGAAGAATAAAACTTATTACATTTGGATGAACCACATATACTAGGGTCTTGCTCTGTATCAAATACGACATGAACTTCTTCAATGACTTCATCACGATAAATACTTGTCTTTCAATAAATTTGTATTTGACCTAATAATCATGTAGTTTCTAGCTCCAAAATAACATAGGATGTTATTCCCTATTGTGACACATTAAGCTTATGCAAGTTGATTACCCAAATCTTTGTCGGATGGTGATGTTTGCATACCTCCAACGAAGGCAGCCTCTTAGACATTTTTCCAAACAGGTGTTTATTTCTTTATATGATTTCATTTAATATGTTATTATAATCATTGTATATATTTTAATATACATACATATTTATATATTCATGTATCTTAGTCATTTATTTTATTTTTTATTTTATTTCTATTTATATAAATATATTCTTATTTTTATATTTTATCTTATTTATTTTTTATTTTTTTTATTTTGTTATTGTGAGAAACCTTTATGACCGACGCACAGGGCTGAGTAGTCTCCTCCCAACCATGATCCCTTGTAAAGTTGAGAGATATACTTATCAATAGAGAATTTAACACAAATCCACCAAACACCCACCCCCTCACACACTCGCCCATATTGCTATTTTTATATTTTATATTAAATTTACAATTTCAAAAATCAATCTGCTCAAATAAAAACAAATTTATCCTTCCTTTGGTAGTCATTATATGCAAAGAAATGCAACAACAAGCAGTCATGGCCTATATGAAATTTCTTTAGTGTGCTTCCATGTACCCATGGGCCAAGGTGAGCAAGGCACTACATCATATCCCACCTTACCTGATGCCCTTAACCTCTGTCTCTGCCAAGAGGTGGTGTTTGCCTTATCCATTATTCTACTACGATGTGGCAACCTACACCTACAATCACAAGCACTTATAGCAACATCACATTTTTCTAATAAAAGCTAGTCAATTAACGGGGATGTTACATATGACTTCTTGGAATATTTAATGGAGTAACACTTGGCCATTGTTGCTATCAATCTATAGCTTCATAGTTGTAGGTCCTCTTTATTTTCATCTTTAATGGTTCACCTACCTTTGCTTTACTTGTAGAGTTGAATTATTCCTGGTAGATAATCCATATTTTCTCAACAATGGCACTATCTTTTATTTTCCTGGGAATTTGTGCTCTCACCTACCACCCCCTTAGTTTTGGTGCATTAGTCCACTTCCAGAGTCATCCTCTATTTCAAAAAAATTTCCAATACCCTTTATCCACCTGATCGATAATTTCTTCTTTGTGCAATTGGGACTTGTTCTTGGTCATTTTCTTCAAGACTTTAGAAGTTTGACAAGTCATTCCATTGGAATTTTTTATCGAACCTTATTTCTTTCTTGAATCTCATAAATAATTTCTAATTGCTTTTATGCCTTTTTCACTGTTGCCCTTGTTCTGTTTTATGAATCCTTCTTCCTTATTGTACATACTGACCTTTGTTTTAGTGTGTTTCTATATGTGCCAATTATGCTAGTAACTCAACTAGTTCTTTTATTGCTACAAAGAGGCTTTCACCTTAGTGGCGCTTTTATGAATTTAAGGAAGTATGTATTGTTGGGCACTGAACTGCATCAAGTTTTACTCAATACTACGATTTTCTATCTTCCTAATTTCTATCTAGGCTTACACCCGATAGCTACAACCTAGCACTCAACATTTGATAGACCAAAACAAAAAATTTCCAATTCAACCTCAAGAGTAGGTTGGTTCCTTGTCAACTTAAATAGGGTGTTGACACAATTATGCTCACTTGGGGTTTGAAGGTTAGGGTTAGAGAAATATGAACAATAGTGTACGGATAGGCTAACAACATTGCACCATAATAAAAAGCTTCGAAAAACTAACCCAAAGGCACATAAATCTAACCAAAATTATCCCAAATTAGATGATTCTTCATTAATTAATGCATAGTAGAGAAATATTGTAGAAAACAATTTCAATATCCAGACAAAGATAATCTAAATAACGAAATTCACCAATATCTAGATTCTACAGAAATGCACTTCCTAACAATAAATATCAATCTCAAAAGCAGATTTCAATTACTTTAACAGTTAGTAATCCATAAATTTGGCATAAACTAACCACTTAAGTATTCATAGAAATGCAGCTAAAGAATTTGAACCTCTGATATGAAGCATGAAGATACAAATTTTGAGGTGAATATAAATGTAATACTCCTTCCATTAGCTCTTGGGAATATTTATATTAGAATAGGTAAACACACTAGAGCCGACCCTTAAAAATGAGGGTTCGACCTCTACTTATAGTTTTGCAAAATTAAAATTATCAATAATATTACAAAGATCAGATTTTGACAACGTAGTAAACAGTTCTTGTTGGCATTTTCTTACTGATACACACTCCATAAAATCTTCTGTAGATGAACCGCCATGGTAGCTTGGGGCCTCTACAACTTGTTGGTCACTTGGTACAAACTAGAGTTTAGGTCGTTGAAGATTATACACCATCGTTGATCTTTATTAGAATCCATCAGCCATCATTGATTTGTAACCACCTCTGGTTATGTCTTCTTGAAAACCCTCGATGCTTCAGCTTCCTCTCCAACTAACAGTTACAATTTTGGTGAAGAAATATCTTTAAATACCTCAAATTATTTGAAACAATCCCCATCGTTGATCTCCCCCATTGTATGGCTATGATTCATTTTGATATAAGCTTATTATAATTATAGGGAGAACATAGCACCATTTTGCTTTGAAAATATTTATGATGTCATCCTTTATATCTTAGAAACCATGGAACACCAATCCGGCTTTGAAATTCCTTGAAGGCTAAGCTGGATCGAATCTGCTCCTTGTTCTTCACATTTCTTCATTATCTACAAAGTCTTCACCAATCCACACAACAATATTGATGATGTCATCTCTTTTTAAATTCCATTCCAGGTTGATCAAGAGTATTGGCATACTATCATCAATTTGGATCTGTCACAATGTAAAATGACTCTTTGTCCATTCCTAACCATATTCATAATGAAACATCCCTCGTCACTGTTTTATAACAAAATTAGCCAAAATCATCTCTTGTCATGAATTCGCATCTACTACTTTCATAGTGTTTCGCCTTGTCATCGTTCTGGACAAAAATATTCTATGTACTCTTCGAAATCATGCACCTCAACACTTAGCCGCTTGTAAGATATTCAAAACATCAAGTGGTCACCAATCCACACTTTCTTCCTGCTGACATCATCTTTTATTAAAGACTTTTGTGGATTCAAGATGCGTCTCTAGTTCAGAGTCAAAAATAAAAGAAGTCTTTCGAAATTTCTCCAAACGTGAAAATTTACTAAGTTTCAGGTGGGCTGGTGCCTCCTGTCATGAATCCGCTCCAAAATACACTGTAAGATGTGCGGAATGACGAATTTATGACTTGGGAAAAATTTTGCAAAATTTTCCTAACTATGTGGCCATTTTGGGCCTAAATTATGGTGCCTCCTGGGTGTATTTTCTTGCAAAGCCAATGAACTCAGAGTCTTATCCATTGGGCCTTAGAATTCAAACATACCCATCTTCAAAAAACATATTTTATAGAATAAATTTCATATAAAAACTACTCTCTAAAAATTTTAACAGTATGCTTAGAGAGTAAAGGTTCATATGGAGGTGATGTCAAAAAACATATATAATTCATTCGCTTGTATAGAGACTGTGCTAGAAATATAGGTTTTGCCATTATCTTCAAAAACTAGACACAAGTCTACTCCTTTTATATAGCCTTATTTGAAGAAATGCTTTCATGCATATTCTGCTGCTCTTCTGCCTCTATACGCTTCATGCATTTATTGCTCATTTTTGACAATTATCAAATTCAAAATAAAAATACAAAACTCATGCATATGTACAAAATAAAAATGAACTAAGTGTGAGCCTCTTCCAGGCCTGTAACTGATCCATCCTGCTCTCCTTCTTCATGGGCCTCTTCCTCGGCATCCTCTTCTTTTTCTTCTTCTCCTTCTTCTTCTTCTAGAGTAGGTGTTTTCTGACTCATTCCTCCAGAAGTATCACCAAACAACTGAACCATCAATTCTAAATATTGTAGAGCTTGTTCCCAGGCTACTTTAGAGGGGTTTTATTTTTCTTTGAGCTACTTATAAACATATTGTAGCTCTCCAATGTCCTCATAGTTAGTAGCATTCTCTCTATTTACCATATCTTCCATGATATCTCTCAACCGAGTAAAATCAATAATCATTTGGATAACTTGTTCTTGGGGTAGTGGCTCTTCTAGGGAATCTATTCTAGATTCATCCTGCAAATTCTCATTAATGATATGTTGGATCTCTTCCACAAATAACAAGTTGTGATCCTCCCTCCATAGGATTTGGAAGCCAACATGAATCATTTTCTTTTCCAATTCAATAACATCCTTAATCACCCTTTCAATCCTATCAACTAACAACTAGGATCTTTGAATTACCCTGTGCTTTTTAACCACTATCTTGGAAGTAAATCTGGCGAGATTCCATTATTTATTAGGAATAGGTTTAACAAAATCACTGAGTCTGCTATCAACCAACATGTATATTTGTTCTACCAGAATCATCGTAGGTTGCAACTCTCTAATGATTTGATCTAGCTCTTTCTAAATATTAGAGAGTAGGCAACTAGCATCATTAAGATAATCAATAACAAGTTGAAGCCCTGAAAATTTCTCCTGGACCTTAGAAAGAAAATCTCTTCTAATATTTTCAACTCATTCTTAGAAAATCTTGAAGACTTAGCTTTCTTGATTTGTAGCTGATGCTTTAAATTCTGAATTTCTTTCGCCTAATATTCATTCAACTTCTTTTGCTCTTCTAATTGATCCTTTAGTTTATTGGCTTCTTGAAATTTTTCTTGCCAACCCGTAGCCTCTTTTCTCAGAGCCTTTTCTACTTCCTTTTGATTATTTAGACTCTTCTTAAGCTTTTCAACCTATTTTTCCAATTTTTCCACCTTCTCTCTGACTATATAATTTTCACATAGAAGGTATCCAAGTGGGATTTTGCTATAATCAGCTCATCTTCGTTAGGAAGATTTTCAATATCTTTTGTGACTTCGTCCACTCGATAATATTGAATAGTCATCTCAGTTTCAAGTTTTCTTGCCAGTGGAGCCATAGATCTTGATACTCTCTATCTAGAGACAGGGTCAACATACATGCTTCTTCTTCTTATAGCCATCCTTCTGGAAGGCTTAGTAAGCTTCTTTGCCCAATAATCATTTATACTTTGAGTGGTTGCCTACTCTTTTGATATAGTGATAGGACTTGAGAGACCAGCAGACAGGGGAGATGATGATACTAGAAATAAAAGGATGGAATGAACTGCTAATGATTGGGATGTGGAGACAGTTACAATAGCTTCTATGACAATAGTGGACTTTGTAACTACTATTTTTTTTGTTACTAGTAGACTCATAGGAACCAATGCAAGACTAACAATTGGATGGATGGTTGTACTTGGAACATAGTGTCCCATTGATGGTGGTGATGAAAAATATGGAAGTGAAACGATGGTAGATGATGGAGTGGGAACCTCAGATGCTAAAAATAGAATTTGAGGTGGCTGTGATGAAACATAAGTGACTTGTACCTCGATGGCTACTGATGACATATGTGGTGGACTACGAGAGGGAGGAGGTACTCTTGTAATATCTTCTCTATCAAAAAAGGAGGAATATTTCTTTGGGGATTCATGAGGATGAAGAGGATAAGATGGTTTGGAAACCATACCTTAGCCTATAGATGTAAGGTGCTCTTGCTTTATGTCTATTTCTTGCTATTGGTAATGAATAATTTCTTATGTAGAAAAATCAACTCCTCTTTTTCAATATCCTCCATATCCATCTTTTGTTTCTTTTAAATTTCTTTCCTCTCTTTCTGGAACTCTTTTACTCCTTATATGAACCAATTGGAAAGCAGTCATCTCATTCCTAGGTTCCTCTTCTGATTTATTTTCTTTCATAGTTCCAAAAATCATAACTTGCTCAGAAACAGGATGTAGTTGTATTGATGTTGGGTAAAAGATAGGGGTTTGAACTTGAAACTTTCATCTTTATTTTTCCAGTCAATATTTGTGTCTGTAGGTTGACTCCCCAGAGCTAAGCATTTAGGCCTCGATATTGTTTCAATAACTGGAGTACTAACGGCCTTTTCTCTATAATATTACATTTTTCTTATCAGTTGATCCCTCTTAGGAAACTTCTCCACTTGCTCAGTAGCAAAATGAAAAGTTTTCAATACTTGGGGTGTTGTCAAAGGAGTTTGTGGCTCTTCTAGTTGAGCTTCTTGATCTGTAGGTGGAGGGAGGGATTTAGAGCCACTTTGGTGTTTTTTAATCATCAATACTATGTTTCTGACATCCTTCTGTCTCTAAGTCCCAATATTTTTATTATATATTTTTGAAAACTCTTCATCAATTTTCATTCCAAACTTGGACTTAGATTTTCCAATTTCAATCCTCATTCTCCACCAATTTGATATTTTTGCTATATTCCATTGTCCTTCCTGTTCTTCTTCAACAACTTCTCCCTTAGGTGGAGGATCCTTTTTCTTTGAAGTCTCCCCTTCAATCTTACTAATTGTAGCCTATGTAATCCGATGACTTGGCTTCTTGTCAAGATCAAAATCAATAATTTGCTCATAAAAATCCAACCATGGAGGCAACTAACTCATATTTGAGACATTCCACTCTAAAAGAGCAGTCTCATCATTGTTTCTACCCTGTTAAAAATGAGATCTGGGCCTCTTTTCAAACTTATAGGCCTTAGTTCCATTTAGGGCTTTATTCCTTGCAGTAAAAATGCCATCAAGGTCATAACTCCATCTTTGGGTGATATAAAACAGACCTAACCTATAAAGGTATTTGAAAATTTGTTGGCTTTACTCCTTATTGGTGATGGTAATATCGTCTAGAGTGTGGTGGGTAAGCAAATACTTTCTCTTTCTCCTAGAACTATAGTTCACATCAATGTACTCCACCTACCTTAGATATTCTAGGGAAAAAGGCCTCTCCATGACAAAGTGGAGCAGGAGAAAAGGTTTACCCATAAAACCATATAACCTTATTACTGTGCCCTCTGTCAAAAAATAGCAGTACCCTTCTTCTGCACCCTTTGTTATTAGAATCTACTCAGCCAAGGGTGGCAATCTAGGGTAGTTTCCATACATTATTCTTAGGGTAGGTCCAAGAAATTCCAAATTGAATCTTTATTAAGACTCACTGCTCCTTAAATTATTTGTCTAGTAATAAATCGGTAATGGTTCCCCATCATTGGTTTTATCTTTGACCAAAATCCACGACATTCTATCTTTAGTGATAGCATAGAACATCCACACCAGATTTGAGCAATGCCTAAAACTAGGAGCATCAGCACCCATTTTCATACTTAATAGCTACTCATGTATCCTCTATGCAAGAAAAGCTAGCCAATCAAAATAAATCACCCTAGTCCCCTTTTCTCTCGAATCTTTCTTATACATTATTTTGTTAGAAATACAATAAGTTGTAGCAATTTTCCAGCCATATACCATTCTATCAAATTCTAAACCCTCCATGCAAGCCAACATAGAAAATAGGACGGAGTTTGCAAATTTGTCACTATGAATAGGGACTTTAGGCAATTTTTTCTTGGGCTTAGTATCAAGTTGCTTATAAAACCATTTTTTAAATGACTCATCATCATTAGCTCGCTTATCCAAAGAGTAAAATTCAGTATCATTAGCTCGCAGAATTAAAGGGCTCGTAATTCGTCAAGCTTAAGCGTTGGGATCTCCAAATTAATGGGTAATATTGCCTCCTTGCCATATACTAGTGCATAAGGGGAAGTCTTGGTGGAATTTTTTATAGTAATCATGTCTACCCATAGAGCCTGGTCTAGCAATAGGTGCCAACTTCTTTTGTTACCTTCAAGTGATTTTCTCAAAATTCTTAACAAGTTTTTATTGGTAAATTTTGCCAGTCCATTACCCTGTGGATAGTAATTTGAAGTATTTTTAAGAGTAATGCCATATTTGCTAGAAAACTCAATATACTTGACTCCTATGAAATCTGGGTCGTTATAACTTACCAAGGCCTCTGGAATCCCAAACCATGAAATCAAATTTTCCATAAAATTGATCACAACTTCTTGATCTGATTTCTTGGTAGGAATACCCTCTACCCATCTGGTGATATAATCCATGGTAGTTAGGATAAACTTGTGTTCTATTTTGAAATTGGTGTTGGTGAATCCAAACAAGTCCAATCCCCATTGTTGAAAAGTTTCTTCAACTTGTATTGGCTTGAGGGGAAATGCAACATTCCTTGTCCTTCCAACATATCTTTGACATTTATCATAGGCTCTAGTGATCTTGAAAGATTCAGTGAATACAGTAGGCCAATAATAGCCTGCTCTTATGATTTTCAAAGTTGTAACTCTGCCTGAGCTATGTTCGCCAGCTAGTCCTCCATGGAACTCTTCCATGACCTTCTTTTATTGATCATACTTTAAGCACATTAGAATAATTCCATCCAAATTTCTCTTATACAGACCTTCTGATAGTAATGCATATTTTAAATCATGAAGCCTATATCTCCTCCTTTGAGAAGCATTTAGATTTTGGGGGTATATTCCATTTTGGAAATGCCTGATCATCTAGTCAACCCAATCAAAATCTGTAGTTTGTGCTTCTTCCACCTAATCTTCATCTATTGTTTGGAAATATATCATTTCTTCTAATGATGCAGCCTCTGTTAGACCTTGGCAAAGGGCTCTTCCCCTTAAAAATTTGTTGGGATGTAGTTCTACATCATATTCTTGGATTTTGGTAATGGACTTAGCTCTTTCATCTCCTAGATCACCCTGAAGAATAAAACTTATTACATTTGGATGAACCACATATACCAGGGTCTTGCTCTATATCAAATACGACATGAACTTCTTCAATGACTTCATCATGGTAAATACTTGTCTTTCAAAAAAAATGTATTTGAACTTATAATCATGTAGTGTCTGGCTCCAAAATAACGTAGGATGTTCTTCCCTATTGTGACAGATTAAGCTGATGCAAGTTGATTACCCAAAACTTTTTCGGGTGGTGATGTTTGCATACCTCCAACGAAGGCAGTCTCTTAGACATTTTTCCAAACAAGTGTTTATTTCTTTATATGATTTCATTTAATATGTTATTATAATTATTGTATATATTTTAATATAGATACATATATTCATGTATCTTAGTCATTTATTTTTATTCTTATTTTTATATTTTATCTTATTTATTTTTTACTTTTTTGATTTTGTTATTGTGAGAAACCTTTATGACTGACGCACAGGGCTGAGTAGTCTCCTCCCAACCATGATCCCTTGAAAATTTGAGAGCTATACTTATCAATAGAGAATTTAACACAAAGCCACCAAACACCCACCCCCTCACACACTCGCCCATATTGCTATTTTTATATTTTATTATTACTATATTTTTTATTAAATTTACAATTTCAAAAATCAATCTGCTCAAATAAAAACAAAGTTATCCTTCCTTTGGTAGTCATTATATGCAAAGAAATGCAGCAACAAGCAGTCATGGCCTATATGAAATTTCTTTAGTGTGCTTCCATGTACCCACAAGCCAAGGTGAGAAAGGCACTACATCATATCCCACCTTACCTGATGCCCTTAACCTCTGTCTCTACCAGGAGGTCATGTTTGCATTATCCATTCTTCTACTGTGATGTGGCAACCTGCACCTACAATCACAAGCACTTATAGCAGCATCACATTTTTCTAATAAAAGCTAGTCAATTAATGGGGATGTTACATATGACTTCTTGGAATATTAATGGAGTAACACTTGGCCATTATTGTTATCAATCTATAGCTTCATGGTTGTAGGTCCTCTTTATTTTCATCTTTAATGGTTCACCTACCTTTGCTTTACTTGTAGAGTTGAATTATTCCTAGTAGATAATCCATATTTTCTCAACAATGGCACTATCTTTTATTTTCCTGGGAATTTGTGCTCTCACCTACCACCCCCTTAGTTTTGGTGCATTAGTCCACTTCCAGAGTCATCCTCTATTTCAAAACTTTTTCCAATACCCTTTATCCACCTGATCGATAATTTCTTCTTTGTGCAATTGGGACTTGTTCTTGGTCATTTTCTTCAAGACTTTAGAAGTTTGACAAGTTATTCCATTGGAATTTTTTATCGAACCTTCTTTCTTTCCTGAATCTCATAAATAATTTCTAATTTCTTTTATGCCTTTTTCACTTTTGCCCTTGTTCTGTTTTATGATTCCTTCTTCCTTCTTGTACATAATGACCTTTGTTTTAGGGTGTTTCTATATGTGCCAATTATGCTAGTAACTCAACTAGTTCTTTTATTGCTACAGAGATGCTTTAACCTTAGTGGCCCTTTTATGAATTTAAGGAAGTATGTATTGTTTGGCACTAAATTGCATCAAGTTTTACTCAATACTATGACTTTCTATCTTCCTAATTTCTATCTAGGCTTGCACCCGATAGCTACAACTCAACATTCAACATTTGATGGACCAAAACAAAAAAATTCCAATCCAACCTCCAGAGTAGGTTGGTTCCTTGTCAACTTAAATAGGGTGTTGACACAATTATGCTCACTTGGGGTTTGAAGGTTAGGGTAAGAAAAGGTTAGGGTTAGAGAAATGTGAACAATAGTGTACGGATAGGCTAACAACATTGCACCATAATAAAAAGCTTTGAAAAACTAACCCAAAGGCACATAACTCTAACCAACATTATCCCAAATTAGATGATTCTTCATTAATTAATGCATAGTAGAGAAATATTGCAGAAAACGATTTCAATATCCAGACAAAGATAATCTAAATAATGAAATTCACCAATATCTAGATTCTACAAAAATGCACTTCCTAACAATAAATATCAATCTCAAAAGCAGATTTCAATTACTTTAAAAGTTAGTAATCCATAAATTTGGCACAAACTAACCACTTAAGTATTCATAGAAATGCAGCTAAAGAATTCGAACCTCTGATATCAAGCATGAAGATACAAATTTTGAGGTGAATATCAATGTAATACTCCTTCCATTAGCTCTTGGGAATATTTATATTAGCACAGGAAAACACACTAGAGCCGACCCTTAAAAATGAGGGTTCAACCTCTACTTATAGTTTTGTAAAATTAAAATTATCAATAATATTACAAAGATCAGATTTTGACAACGTAGTAAAGAGTTCTTGTTGGCATTTGCTTACTGGTACACCCTCCAGGAAATCTATTGTAGATGGACCGCCATGGTAGCTCGGGGCCTCTACAACTTGTTGGTCACTTGGCACAAACTAGAGTTTAGGTCATTGAATATTATACACCATCGTTGATCTTTATTAGAAGCCATCAGCCATCATTGATTTGTAACCACCTCTGGTTCTGTCTTCTTGAAAACCCTCGATGCTTCAGCTTCCTCTCCAACTGAATGTTACAATTTTGGTGAAGAAATATCTTTAAATACCTCATATTATTTGACACAATCCCCATCGTTGATCTCCCCCATTGTATGGCTATGATTCATTCTGATATAAGCTTATTATAATTGCGGGGAGAACATAGCACCATTTTGCTTTGAAAATATTTATGATATCATCCTTTCTATCTTAGAAACCATGGAACGCCAATTCGGCTTTGAAATGCCTTAAAGGCTAAGTTGGATTGAATCTGCTCCTTGTTCTTCACATTTCTTCATTATCCACAAAGTCTTCACCAATTTGCACAACAAGATTGATGATGCCATCTCTTTTTAAATTCCATTCTAGGTTGAGCAAGAGTATTGGCATACTATCATCAATCCGGACCCGTCACAATGTAAAATGACTCTTTCTCCATTCCTAACCATATTCATAATAAAACATCCCTCGTCATTGTTCTATAAGGAAATTAGCCAAAATCATCTCTTGTCATGAATCCGCATCTACTACTTTCATAGTGTTTCACCTTGTCACCGTTTCGGGCAAAAATATTCTATGTACTCTTCGGAATCATGCACCCCAACACTTAGCCGCTCGTAAGATATTCAAAACATCAAGCGGTCACCAATCCACACTTTCTTCCTACTGACGTCATATTTTATTAAAGACTTTTGTGGATTCAAGATGCATCTCTAGTTCGGAGTCAAAAATAAAAGAAGTCTTTCGAAATTTCTCCAAGCATGAAAATTTACTTGAAAATTTACTAAGTGTTAGGTGGGCTTGTGCCTCCTATCATGAATCCGCTCCAAAATACACTGTAAGATGTGCGAAATGAGGAATTTATGACTTAGGAAAAATTTTGCAAAATTTTCCTAAGTATGTGGCCATTTTGGGCCTACATTATGGTGCCTCCCGGGTGGATTTGCTTGCAAAGCCAACGAACTCAGAGTCTTATCCATTGGGCCTTAGGATTCAAACATACCCATCTTCAAAAAACATATTTTACAGAATAAATTCCATATAAACACTACTCTCTAAAAATTTTAACAGTACGCTTAGAGAGTAAAGGTTCATATGGAAGTGATGCCAAAAAACATATAGAATTCATTCGCTCGTACAGAGACTGTACCAGAAATATAGGTTTTGCCATTGTCTTCAAAAACTAGACACAAGTCTACTCCTTTTATAAGGCCTTATTTCAAGAAATGCTTTCACGCATAGTCCGTTGCTCTTCTGCCTCTATAGGCTTCATGCCTTTATTGCTCATTTTTGACAATTGTCAGATTCAAAATAAAAATACAAAACTCATGCATATGTACAAAACAAAAATGAACTAAGTGTGAGCCCCTTACGGGCCTGTAATCGATCCATCCTACTCTCCTTCTTCATGGGCCTCTTCCTTGGCCTCCTATTCTTTTTTCTTCTTCTTCTTCTCCTTCTTCTTCTTCTAGAGTAGGTGTTTTCTGACTCCTTCCTCCAGAAGTATCACCAAAAAATTGAACCATCAATTCTAAATATTGTCAAGATTGTTCCCAGGATACTTTAGAGGGGTTTTATTTTTATTTGAGCTACTTATAAACATATTGTAGCTCTCCAATGTCCTCATAGTTAGTAGCATTCTCTCTATTTACCAGATCTTCCATGAGATCTCTCAACCGAGTAAAATCAATAATCATTTGGATAACTTGTTCTTGGGGTAGTGGCTCTTCTAGGGAATCTATTCTAGATTCATCCTGCAAATTCTCATTAATGCTCTTTTGGATCTCTTCCATAGATAACAAGTTGTGATCCTCCCTCCATAGGCCTTTGAATCCAACTTGAATCATTTTCTTGTTCAATTCAATAACATCCTTAATCACCCTTTCAATCCTATCAACCAACAACCAGGATCTTTGAATTACCCTATGCTTTTTAACCACTATCTTGGAAGTAACTCTGGCGAGATTCCATTATTTATTAGGAATAGGTTTAGCAAAATCATTGAGTCTGCTATCAACCAACCTGTATATTTGTTCTACCAGAATCACCATAGGTTGCAACTCTCCAGTGATCTGATCTAGCTCTTTCTGAATATTGGAGAGTAGGCGACTAGCATCATTAAGATAATCAATAACAAGTTGAAGCCCTGAAAATTTCTCCTAGACCTTAGAAAGCAACTCTCTTCTAATATTTTCAACTCATTCTTAGAAAATCTTGAAGACTTAGCTTTCTTGATTTGCAGCTTCTGAATTTCTTTCGCCTAATATTCATTCAGCTACTTTTGCTCTTCTAATTGATCTTTTAGTTTATTGGCTTCTTAAAATTTTTCTTGCCAAACCTTAGCTTCTTTTCTCAGAGCCTTTTCTACTTCCTTTTGATTATTCAGACTCTTCTTAAGCTTTTCAACCTATTTTTCCAATTTTTCCACCTTCTCTCTGACTATATCATTTTTCACATAGAAGGTATCCAAGTGAGATTTGGCTATAATCAGCTCATCTTCCTCAGGAAGCTTTTCAATATCTTTTGTGACCTCCTCCACTCGATAATATTGAATAGTCATCTCAGTTTCAGGTTTGCTTACCAGTGGAGTCATAGATCTTGATACTCTCTATCTAGAAATAGGGTCAACATACATGCTTCTTCTTATTACAACCATCCTTCTAGAAGGCTTAGCAAGCTTCTTTGCCCAATAATCATTTATACTTTGAGTGGTTGCCTGCTCTTTTGATACAGTGATAGGACTTGTGAGACCAGCGGCCAGGGGAGATGATGATCCTAGAAATGAAAGGGTGGAATTGACTACTGATGGTTGGGGTGTGGAGATAGTTATAGTATCTTCTATGACAGTAGTGGACTCTGTAACTACTATTGTTTTTCTTACTGGTAGACTCATAGGAATTGCTACTAACAATTGGATGGATGGTTGTACTTGGAACACAATGTCCCATTGATGGTGGTGATGAAAAATATGGAAGTGAAATGATGGTAGATGATGGAGTGGGAACCTCAGATGCTGAAAATAGAATTTGAGGTGGTTGTGATGAAATAAAAGTGACTTGTACCTCGATGGCTACTAATGACACATGTGGAATATAATGGACTATATAGAGGAGGTAGCTCTATGTCTATATCTTCTTGGTCAAAAAGGGAGGGAGATTTCTTTGGGGATTCATGAGGATGTAGAGGAGAAGATGGATTAGAAACCATACCTTCGCCTACAGATGTAGGGTGCTATTGCTCTATGTCTATTTCTTGCTACTACTAATGAATCAATTCTTCTATAGAAAAATAAACTACCTCTTTTTCAATCTCCTTCATACCCATATTTTTTTTCTTTGAAACTTCTCTTTCCTTTATTTCTAGAAAGCAAAGACTTTCTCTTTCTCCTAGAACCATAGTTCGCATCGATGTACTCCACCTGCCTTAGATATTCTAGGGCAAAAATCCTCTTCATGACAAAGTGGGGCAGGAGAAAAGGTTTACCCATAAAACCATATAATTTGATTACTGTGCCCTCGGTCAAAAAATACCAATCTCCTTCTTGCACCCTTTGTTCTTAGAATCTTCTCATCCAAGGGTGGCAATCTAGGGCACTTTCCATACATTATCCTTAGGGTAGGTCCAAGAAATTCTAAATTGAATCTATAATAAGACTCATTGCTCCTCAAATGACTTGTCCAGTAATAAACCGGGAAGGGTTCCCCATCATTGGTTTTATCTTTGACCAGAATCCATGATATTCTGTCTTTAGTGGCAACATAGAACATCCACACCAGACTTGAGCAATGCCTAAAACTAGGAGCATCAGCGCCCCTTTTCATACTTACTAGCTGCTCATGTATCCTCTGTGCGAGAAAAGTTGGCCAATCAAAATAAATCACCCTAGTCCCCTTTTCTCCCACATATTTCTCATACATTCTTTCATTATAAATACAATAAGCTACGAAATTTGCCAGCCATATACCATTCTATCAGAGTCTAAACCCTCCATGCAATCCAACATAGAAAATAGTATGGAGTTTGCAAATTTGTTAATAGAGATAGGGACTTCATGCAATTTTTTCTTGGGCTTAGTATCAAGCTGCTTATAAACCCATTTTTTAAATGACTCACCATCATTAGCTCGCTTCTCCAAAGAGTAAAACCTAGTCTACTCAATGACCCTAAATGGTTTTGGTATTACTGGTGGTTTAGACCCTAGGGCAAAGAGTTTATGACAAAAGGAGGCGGTGATATTGAAAAGGGTTTTTCCCTTAGAGGTCTTTACTACTTTGGCCAATGGGTCATAGTATTTAACTATGGTAGCTATTAATTTTGGATAGGGATGAACCGAATCACAGATATAAAAATAGAGATAAGAAAGGATAGCACATCTACCTTCCATAGATAAAGCAACTCTCTTCTTGTATCTATCATTCACGTTCCTCCTTAGCTTAGTTCTTTCTGTGAGGACCATTTCTGTGTCCACCAGCTTCGGCTTTGTCGAGGTATGGTGCCACCACCTTTTCCTTTGGAGTTTCGAACTCTTGAACATCTTCTAAAGCCATTCTGATAGTGATAAAGATTGTTCTCTCTATAATTTGTAGCAAATCCTTTAGGTATCACTTCGCTTTCTTACCGCTCTACTGGATGCAAATGGCTACTAAATGAGCCTCGTGTATGCTTTTTCATCACTTTTATTTTTTGGAGTATGCGTATCTTCCACCATTAATGCAGTTGTTGTGCGACCTCCCTATTGGCACACTTTCCAACTTCTAATCATTCCCTTCGGTGGCTCAACGGTGGCATTCTATATTTTCATTGGCTAAAAGTTCAAATTATACTGCCACCTCACTGCACCCCTTCGGCTACTCTTTGGTTATGGCATGAGTTCGTTAGCATTGAATGCGGGATCATTCTCTGATTTCCACGTGTCACAGTTGAAATCGTTGCTTGGATCTTCTTTGATTTTGAAACTAGTGAATTAAGAGCCCTTTGATTCTACTGACACTTAGAAAATTCCATGTGCAAGTTTCCATCTTGGTTCCACTTTGCCTTGCATTAGCTTCGAAAGGTTCCCGGATTGGAAATGCCTTTGCTCTCTTTTGACCATTGACTCTCTTTTTGCATGGGATAAAAACCTTAACACCATTCCATGGGGAACTTAGTGTATTTTGATGCGGCTTCAAGCGTTCATCATTCCAGAAGAATTTACATGCATTTAAGTGTGGAATGGAACTTTGTTGTGTACTTAGTCAACACTTAGTCATTTTTGCAATTTTTTCTTTTTTTCAAGATTTTTCAAAGAAGACTGATTACAAAGTGCAAAAAGAAATTAAAGTACAAAGTGCATAAAGGAGGGGAAATAATTATACAATGTATATACATATGTTATAGTGAGCTCAATTTTTACACATAGTAGAGCTTGAGATGAAAACCATTCACTGGAATCGGTTGTATGTTTCCCTCTGAATCCTCTAGCTAAAATACATTGGACTCCTTGGCTTCTACTATTTTGAAAGGACCATCCCAAAAAGAATCAAACTTTTCATGCTTGCCTGGCTTTGCTCTATCAACATTCCACTTGAGAACTGAGTCTCCAACTTGGAATTTTTTGAATCTGGCCTTCTTATCGAACCATGCTTTGATATCTGAGGAATACTTTTGAAAATTGTCATATGCTTGAGCTCTATTCTCTTCCAATTGCAGCAAGTGAGTCAACCTGGTCTTTACCGGATCTTCTTCTGACTCTTCCTCTGTATTGACAAGCTTAAGTGTTGGGATCTCCAAATGAATGGGTAATACTGCCTCCTTGCCATATACTAGTGCATAAGGGGAAGTCTTGATGGAATTTTTTATAGTAATCATGTCTACCCACAGAGCCTGGTCTAGCAATAGGTGCCAACTTCTTTTGTTACCTTCAAGTGATTTTCTCAAAATCCTTAACAAGTTTTTATTGGTAGATTCTGCCAGTCCATTACCCTATGGATAGTAATTTGAAGTATTCTTAAGAGTAATGCCATATTTTTTGGAAAACTCAATATACTTGGCTCCTATGAAAGTTGGGCCATTATCACTTACCAAGGCCTCTGGAACCCCAAACCTTGAAATTAAATTTTCCATAAAATTGATCACAACTTCTTGATCTGATTTCTTGGTAGGAATAGCCTCTACCCATCTGGTGAGATAATCTATGGTAGTTAGGATAAACTTGTGTTCTACTGAGGAATTGGGGTTGATGACTCCAATGAAGTCCAGTCCCCATTGCTGAAAAGGTTCTTCAACTTGTATTGGCTTGAGGGGAAATGCAACATTCCTTGTCCTTCCAACATATCTTTGACATTTATCATAGGCTCTGGTGATATTGAAAGAGTCAGTGAATACAGTAGGCCAATAATAGCCTACTCTTATGATTTTCAAAGTTGTAACTCTACCTGAGCTATGTCCACTAGCTGGTCCTCCATGGAACTCTTCCATGACCTTCTTTTGTTGATCATCCTTTAAGCACTTTAGAAGAACTCCATCCAAATTTCTCTTATACAGGCCTTCTGATAGTAATGCATATTTTAAAGCATGAAGCCTATATCTCCTCCTCTGGGAAGCATTTAGATTTGGGGGGCATATTCCAGTTTGGAAATACCTGATCATCTGGTCAACCCAATCAGAATCTATAGTTTGTGCTTCTTCCACCTGATCTTCATCTGTTGTTTGGCAAGCTATCATTTCTGCTAATGTTGCAGCCTCTGTTAGACCTTGGCAAAGGGCTCTTCCCCTTACCAATTTTGTGGGATGTATTTCTACATCATATTCTTGGATTTTGGTAATCCACCCGACTCTTTTATCTCCTAGATCACCCTGAAGAATAAAACTTCTTACATCTGGATGAACCACATATACCAGGGTCTTGCTCTGTACCAAATACTGCCTGAACTTCTTTAGTGACTTCATCATGACAAATACTTGTCTTTCAATAAAGTTGTATTTGACCTGATAATCATGTAGTGTCTGGCTCCAAAAGAACATAGGATGTTCTTCCCCTTGATCATATTTCTGGGTGAGTACTGAGGCATAACTTTCTTCAGCTCCATATGCATAAAGAATAAAATCTTTACTAAAATCTGGGTTTACCAGTACTGGGGTTGTTGCAATAGACTGTTTGATAATCTCAAAAGCTTATTTCCTAAATTCAGTCCATTTGAACTCAGCATTCTTCTTGAGTAACTCAGAAATAGGCCTGACCTTCTATGCAAAGTCAGAAATGAATTTCCTAACAAAATTGATCTGGCCTAGAAAAGACTACAAGGTCTTCTTGTTTGTGGGCAAAGGAAGAGCAAGAATTGATCTAATTCTATCTGGGTCTATGGCCATGCCTTCTTTTGAGACCACATGCCCTAGCATCTTTCCTTCATGGACTACAAAGAATGACTTCTTAGGATTGAGTGAAATACCAAATTCTCTGCATTTTTGAAAAACTTGCTCTAGGTGTGATAGGTGATCTTTCTTATCATGGGAAAATACAGTCATATCATCCAAATAAATCAGAATGACTTTGTTTATTAGTGCACCAAAGGCATAATCCATGGCTCTCTGGAACATAGCTCCTACATTGGATAACCCAAAAGGTATTCTCTGGTAGGCAAATGTACCCCATTTTGTGGTGAATGTTGTTTTATATTGGTCTTCATATTTCACCCAAATTTGGTTGTATCCAGAGTAACCATCCAGTAGTGAGAACCTCTCTGCTCCTACCACTACCTGCAAGATCTGATCAATCTGAGGGAGGGGGTAGTGATCTTTAAGGGATGCTTGGTTCAGATTTCTAAAGTCCACACACAAGCGTATATCCCCATTCTTTTTTCTTACGGGTACCAAATTGGCTACCCAAGTAGAATGTTTTATTGGGTATATGATCTTAGCCTTTAACAACTTTAAGAGCTCCTCTCTCATAATGGCCTCGATCCTCGGATTGACTGGCCTCTACTTCTACCTAAATGGTTTTGCATCAGGCTCTAGCTCAATAGTATGTTGGATAACCTTTTTATCATACACCTTGAGGTCTTCATATGACCAAGCCACAATGTCTTGGTATCTTAAGCATAAAGCTTTGATATCTTCTGCTTCCTCTGGTGAACATCGGACTCCAACATTGAGCTTCTTTTCTATACCGACTTCAACTTCTTTATAGATTTTTTTGCTGACCTTCATGGCTTTGGTCTTCTTTCTATCCTCATTATCAAACAAACTCTCAAGGGTGACCAACCCTCTTGGGATATGATTATTTCTTAGTTGGATAATGTCTTGCTGATCAATTTCTTCTAAATTCTCCTCTTGGATAGTGGAGAGACATGCTTCTCTCACTAGAAATTCAACTATTTGTTCATCACTTTCAAAAACCTACCAGAAAATCTGCTTGTCTGGTACTGTAGGTCTGAAAATCATTTTAATTCCCTTGGCCTTCTTGATTCCAAAGTCTACAGAAGGGTTGAAGTTAGCTCCCTTTGTTTCTAATGAATCAGCCAGAGTATTCTTTTCTCTAGGAATAAAATTTAAATTCAGGGCATCAAAGGATTCCATTAAATCCCATACCCTATTTCTGTAAGCCTTTAAGTAATGGTGCTTACTGTTGCACCTATTTCTTACTTGATGGACTATCAACTCAGAATCACCATATATGTTCAAAATATTAATGCCCATGCTTTCTTCTTGTATCAATCCGAGACACATGGCCTCATATTCTGCAACATTGTTAGTACATGACCATGTCAATCTGTAAGAAAAATTCTTTGTACCTTCTGATTGGGATTGTAGGACCACACCAGCTCCTACACCATTTCTGCATTTAGCACCATCAAAGTGCATGATCCATGTTTCTTTCTCTCTCAGAGATTGGTTGGATATAGCAGGGATTTTCCTTTCTGATTCAGTTGAGATGCTATATGTTCCCATACCAGTTCCGAACTGACTATAATCTTCTCTGAAAGGCAACTCATCCTCAATGTCCAGCTCTTCAATGTTTTCCACTAGCTCAAATTCTTCCAAGGGATTAAGATTGCACATATCCTCTTCAATATTTTCAATGTGATAAGCTACTAGTTTTTCAGGTGTTATCCTTATTCTCTTTCCTTTGAAAGGAATTACCATGCTAGAATAATCCATGTACATACATCCCCCTAGCTTTGCAGTAAACTCTCTTGAAAGACATAACCCAAAATAGGGTTCTAAGTCAACCACAACTATTTCTTGCACTATTGTCACCTCAGGGGCTCTATGCAACCTCATTAGTACATCCTTAATGACTCCAACTATCTTGACCGGTGTCCCATCTAGTTGTAACACTCCAGGACAAGATCGGGTATACTCCATACCCATCTCCTCACAGACTGCTTTAGGCATAACTATAGTTGATGCTCCTGAGTCAATCATACAATTTTGGACTACCCAACCTTCCATTCTTAGGGATATATAGAAAGGGGGAGGCTTATTATTTAAAATAACAGGTGTCATCTCTTTCTTTTCTGATGGCATACTAAGGATTGTAGTGGCCAACCTATTCTATGGATTTTTGTTGAGGGAAGCTTTAAGCAGGTCAATCTGACCAGGAATGAACAGAGTGTCATACAGGCTAGCTTTTGATGGAATATTTTTCATCTCTTCAACAATGTTGTATTCAGACTTAGTCAAGGAGAGTTTTTCCAGCCTTCCCTCTTGCTCACCATATCTTCTTTTATATTTTTGGGTGGCCTCTAATATTTGTCTTTTAGTAATAGAGGGGAACCTAAGTCTTTCTTGATCTTCATATTTAGACCTCATTCGGTCTCCTTCTGTTTCCTTTTTTGGTCTCTTAGGAAGACTATCTGTCTTCTCTTTTCCCTTAGCTTGAGGAATAGGGAAAGTGTCACTACTTTGAGGGAGGGGATCAACTCTCTTTTGGGAAGGGACTTGGAATTGCCCCATTTTTTGGGGATCTACTTGCAAAGCTTTCTTCCCAGACCTTGTCATAATGACAATTGGGCTTTCCTCAGCCAGCTCTTTCCCAACCATGATTTGATCAGGGTGCCATAACATATTAACTCTCCCCTTTTGATTCCTTTCAGCTTGATCCATAGCTTTTTGAACATGGTGTTGATACATCACACAAGATTGTGAGTCATGGGGGTCATTGCATACTAAACACCAAACATTCATAAGAGTAGTATCTGAAGAACATTCTGGCTCCTCATATACTACATTCACCCTAACCCCAATATTGTTACTCAGACCAGGTCTCTGATATTTGTTTACATATGGAAATATCCTCTATTGTGACCTTTCTTGGTCTCTCTTTTCCATTGAATTCATTCTATTACTCAGAGTTTTTAGAGTATTTTGTATATCCAGGATAGCAGAAAACTCTTGAGATGATTGAGAAGGAAGGGGAGGAAAAGGAGCTGTAGAGGATATAGGCTTTGGTTGAGGGATCACATTCATTTGTGGAGATGGAGATGATAAAGAAATGGGGTCTATGTAAGAGGGGTTTGTGGATTGAATTTGGCTACTAGTGGTTTCTGAGTTGTAGGGTAGCACAATTTTTGGGGGAAGTCTTCCAACATTAATTAGGATATTTTCAGCATGAACTACCACATTATAAACTTGGGGGAAGGTTTCTACTCCTGATTTTTGTGTCTGTAGCCCTAAATCTGATCCAAGAGCTTGGATATAATACATATAAGCCAAACATGTAGCTGGTCTGGCAATGGGGGGAATTCTTTTCCATGTCCTGCTAAATCTCAAATTGAAATCTGAGATAGTTTCTTGCTGAGTTTTCTGCATGGATGTAAACTGATTAAGCAGAGAAAAAGGGTCAGTAGATTCATTAAATTCCTCTATGAATGGCTCGGCTAACGCTTGCCATGAAGTGATAGTATTGTCTTCCAGAGTTCTAAACCAATGCAATATCTTTCCTCTGAAGGATAGGGCTAGAATCCTTACAATAATATCCTCTTCTTTTATGTTGTGGATTGTTGCCAGGTTCAAGATATCCTGATAGTGCTCATAAGTTATTTTCCTAGATCCATCATAAGTGGGAATAGCTTTAGATACATCTTGGGGGATGGCATTCATTTGGGCTAATCTAAGAGGACCGATCGTGTTCCAGTTGGGGTACTTCTGTAATGGCTGATTAGGAGCCACATTTTGTGCCATATTTTTGGTTGTAGGTCTTATTGGGGGAACTATTGGATTTTATTCTAGAAGCTCTTCCTCTATGAGGAAATATTGATCCAAAATTCTGGCAACAATGACCCCTCTGTAAGGTAACTCATAGTAAAAATAGGAGTTAGGGTTATTCCTTTTGAAAGACCTGGTATACATGAAAGGACACTGGTCTATAGGGATAATTCTTTTTCTGAGTCTAAGGACCAGGGAGTCGCCAGGTGAACTTGCTCTTCTCCGCTTACAAGGTCAAGACAATTCACCAAATCTTGATTCCTTCGGGTTGAGATAATAATAACTCATTTGATGGGTTTCGTGTTCCTTGTGAACTGGTCCCACCAGGTGTGCCAAAAACTATTGGGCACTAAATTGCATCAAGTTTTACTCAATACTATGGTTGTCTATCTTCCTACTTTCTATCCAGGCTTGCACCCGATAGCTACAACTCAACACTCAACATTGGATGGACCAAAATAAAGTTTTTGATCCAACCTCCAGAGTAGGTTGGTTCCTTGTCAACTTAAATAGGGTGTTGACACAATTATGCTCACTTGGGGTTTGAAGGTTAGGGTAAGAAAAGGTTAGGGTTAGAGAAATGTGAACAATAGTGGATGGATAGGCTAACAACATTGCACCATAATAAAAAGCTCTAAAAAACTAACCCAAAGGCACATAACTCAGACCAACATTATCCCAAATTGGATGATTCTTCATTCATTAATGCACAATAGAGAAATATTGCAGATAACGATTTCAATATCTAGACAATGATAATCCAAATAACAGAATTCACCAATATCTAGATTCTATAGAAATACACTTCCTAACAATAAATATCAATCTCAAAAGCAGATTTCAATTACTTTAATAGTTAGTAATCCATGAATTTGGCACAAACTAACCACTTAAGTATTCACAAAAATGCAGCTAAAGAATTCGAACCTCTGATATCAAGCATGAAGATACAAATTTTGAGGTGAAGATCAATGTAATGCTCCTTCCATTAGCTCTTGGGAATATTTATAGTAGCACAAGAAAACACACTAGAGCCGACCCTTAAAAATGAGGGTTCAACCTCTACTTATAGTTTTGCAAAATTAAAATTATCAAGAACATTACAAAGATCAATTTTTGACAATGCAACAGAGAGTTCTTGCTGGCATTTGCTTACTGGTACACCCTTCGAGAAATCCATTGTAGATGGACCGCCATGGCAGCTCGGGGCCTCTGCAACTTGCTGGTCGCTTGGCGCAAACTAGAGTTTAGGCCATTGAAGATTATACACCATCATTGATCTTTCTTGGAAGCCATCAGCCACCATTGATCTGTAACCACCTCTGGTTCTATCTTCTTGAAAACCCTCGATGCTTTAGCTTCCTCTCCAACTGACTATTACAATTCTGGTGAAGAAATATCTTTAAATACCTCAGATTCTTTGACACAATCCCCACCATTGATCTCCCCCATTGTATGGCTATGATTCATTCTGATATAAGCTTATTATAATGGCAGGGAGAACACAACACCATTCCACTTTGAAAATATTGATGACATCATCCTTTATATCTTAGAAACCATGGAACGCCAATCCGACTTTGAAATGCCTTGAAGGCTAAGCTGGATCGAATCCGCTCCTTGTTCTTCATGTTTCTTCATTATTCACAAAGTCTTCACCAATCCGCACAACAAGATTGATGACGTCATCTCTTCTTAAAGACTTTTACGGATTCCATTCCAGGTTGAGCAAGAGTATTGGCATACTATCATCAATCCGGACCCGTCACAATGTAAAATGACTCTTTCTCCATTCCGAACCATCTTCAGAATAAAACATCCCTCATCACCATTCCGAAATAGAATTAGCCAAAATCATCTCTTGCCGTGAATCCACATCTACTACTTTCATAGCATTCCACCTTGTCACCATTCTGGGCAAAAATATTCTATGTACTCTCTGGAATTGTGCACCCCAACACTTAGCCACTCGTAAGATATTCAAAATATCAAGCGGTCACCAATCCACACTTTCTTCCTGCTGACATCATCTTTTCTTAAAGACTTTTGTGGATTCAAGATGCGTCTCTAGTCTAGAGCCAAAAACAAAAGAAGTCTTCCGAAATTGCTCCAAGCGTGAAAATTTACTAAGTGTCAGGCGGGCTCGTGCCTCCTGTCGTGAATCCGCTCCAAAATACACTGTAAGATGTGCGGAATGAGGAATTTATGACTTAGGCAAAATTTTCCTAAGTATGTGGCCATTTTGGGCCTACATATATTTTGAATTTAATCATTATAGGGCGATCACAAGGATCCATCTCCTTTCCCTACTTTCTAGTTTTCTCTTTTTCACCTTCCACCATTAAGGATATCCTTGAAATTTTGGTTGTGAGATGACACATAAGTTATGAGAGGTCGCTTACCCAAACTAATGCAAATGATGATGAAATCTACCGCATCTACCATATATGAAGTTTGGGTTGATACTCCTCCTATAATAAATTATTTTAAGTTATCATAAAAAAGGCTTATCAACTTTTATCAGGAGTGAGGTCTAACTTACATATTGAAGAACACAAGCTTATACTGAGAGGGGGTGAACAGTATAAGATCACTTTTTACTTTTCTTTCCCAAATAGTATTATCCAATATAATCAATGGCAATATCAATAGCAATAACCAAAGAAATGCACAAATCATCACACACAATAGAGACACCAATTTAACGTGGTTCACCCAATGTGGGCTACTCCACGGAGAAAATATTTCACTAAAATTTTCTCAATCAATATCTTGGGAATCCTTTCCCTATTACAATGTTTATGGACCTCTATCCAAAGGAGACACCAATCCCCTAATCAAGTTCATGGATCTCTATCCATAGGAGAACTCCTTTCTCCTTAGCTCTGATTGGTGATCTTCTAGAAGAACTACTTCCCCCACTACTCTGGCTAATGGATCTCTATCCACTGAAGACACCTATCCTCACTACCCTGGCTAATGGATCTCTATCCACTGGAGACTATCATCCTCTATACTCTGTCACCTTCAAATCTCTGTCTCAAATCTGCACTAAACACAGTCCTTCGATCTAGCACAAATTTGCTCAATCTCTATCTCTGGTCTGGCACAAACCTATCCTCAAATCTGCACCAAAATCTATCCTCAATATTTATCCTCTGATCTACACTAAACATAGTCCTTTGGTCTAGCACAAATCTATCCTCAATATCTATCCTCAAGCCTTAACTCAAAGCTTGACTTAATCATAAATCAACTCTACTAGATCTACCCCAAACCTTAACTCAAGGTTTGAACAAATCAATCAATCAACTCTACTCTCAAGTCTTCTCAAAGACTTATCTCAAATCTGCCTTGTAAGCTTCCACAAAATCTCACACTAATCTATCCACAAGTCCTCTCTAGAACTTGTCCAAATCTGCTCAACAAGTCCTCACTAGAACTTGTCCAATATCATAGAAAAACAAAGAGAATTTTTAGATACTCAATATGTTTCACATTCATCACAATGCTCAATCACTTTCAATCACTCTTTTAGAAACATATAGAGAATTGTTAGAGACTCAATATGCTTCACACTCATCACAATGCTCAATCACTTTCAATCACTCTTTTAGAAACATATAGAGAATTGTTAGAGACTCAATATGCTTCACATTCACCTCAATGCTCAATCACTTTCAATCACTCTTTTAGAAACATATAGAGAATTGTTAGAGACTCAATATGCTTCACACTCACAAACTCTCAATCACTTTCAATCTTTCTTTTATTATAAAAATATATAGAGAATTGTTAGAGACTCAATATGCTTCACATTCACCTACACTCAACCTCTTTCTCAAATCAATTCAGTATATAGAACAATTTGTTTCATAGAACTTGAACTATCACTTCACACATCCACTTGACTAGTCTCAACCAACTCTACTCAATCAATCACTCAATGAAATAATCCTTGCTCACAAATCCTAGTCCAAACATATGAACACTCACTCAAATATTTCCAACAATGCTTATCAACCAATCTCACATAACAATGATACTCATGTTCTTTGCAAACCCTAGTTCAAGTTCTTCACTCAACTTAATCACTTCAACAACAATGCTTATAAAATAAGGTTTTATCAACAACTCTCAATTCTAGAAAACCTTGAAGCATTAATTAAAAACACACTCAACAATGCTTAACAAACAAATCCTTTTCACTCCAACTTTTCATTCACAACTTTCAACAATCACTCACTAGGAAGAATATGCCCATACCTTTTGTTGGATGTAAAGGTGCCTTTAGAAAAACTTGTCTTAATCACAATTTCCTTCTTTCCAATTCCAATGGTTAGACACAACAATATCACTTCAACACTTTCTCAAAAATATTCCTTAGACACAAAATAATCACAACTCAATTTATGCCTTATTACTTCCTTTTAAAAATAACACTCATCATACCATACATGAAAAATAATTTCTTTGATACACCTTATAAACTCCAACTTAAAATAATATCCAACACTTCACAAACACCTTACAACTCTTTCCAACCATTAAAGCAAATGACATCAAAAATTTAATTTGCATAACCCTTATAACTCCCCATGCAACCTTATAAACCAAATATAATGCAAAAATTAATTTTTAATTTTTCAACAACCACTTCTAAAATTTTTGGTGCCTAAATTCCAATGCATACCTTGCTTTCCCCAAAAATGGGTTTCGGTGTGATTCGATCCACCGTCTCCCTAAGGCCTAAGCGCCTTAGCGCTTGGGAGCCCACCGCGTGGGCTATAGTCCCCACGTGAAGGAAAAAGCACTTCCTCCACCTTATGCCTCATGCACCTTTTGACTTCTTCAAAGTCCACTACTCTCTCCACTTCGTTGTAGCACGCATCACAAGCAATTCACATTAATTTTTGAATGAAGGCATGGTAAGTTCTAAGGTGGGTGGATCCCCTTTTTATACATGATTTGATTTTTCTCCCACGTCGGCACTTTTAGTAATTCGAATTATGATTTTAATAACCCACCTTTGGGTTAAAACATTAATATAAATTAACTTTATAATTAATATTAAAACTAATTAATAATTAATTTACATAACTTAGGTTAAGTAAATTAAATTATAAATTAATTTATAATAAAAATTATATTAATTAATTTATAATTAATTTAAAACCTCCTTTTATAATATTATAAAAATATTATAATATTATTTACTTGGGCATCTTCTTTTGCACTTTGGTCTACATATGATCTCCTGAAATCGGGCTATCTTTTGCACATATTGGAGAACCTAAAATTGATGCTGCCCATTGAAGTTACCATTGATTGGTGTTGAAATCTTGACATCAATGACCACTCACTCTTGACATCAATGACAACTTATCTACTCAAAATGTCCAACAATCTCCCCCTTTGTCATTGATGGCAACCCAAATTCTTTTTACCAAACACTTGACCTTTTTCTTGTTCTGCTCCCCTTGGGACATTGCTCCCCCTAACTCAATGCTCTCTTCTTAAACCAAATCTCTCCCCCTTACTCAAATATCTCCCCCTTTGACATCAATGGCAAAGGGTCACCTTTGGGGCTCAGGGCTAAGAATGAGTCTCTTAGCTTAGCCCCTCCCCCACCTCCTCTTGAGGTGGTTAATTCTTGGGTGGGAGTATTTCTACTCCTAGCAAGCACTGGTCTTTACCTTTATCCTCTTTCCTTCTCATCTGATCCTTCTGATTCCTTTGACTGTTCCTATTTTTTTCCCTGTCCATGTCCATATTCCTATTCTTATTCATATCCATATTCTTGTTCTTGTTCCTATTCATGTTCTTGTCCATGTCCATATTCTTATTCATGTTCATGTTCCTGTTCATGCTTGATTCTGGAATGTCTGCTCTACACCACTTTGTTGTATGTCCATCATTATTGCACTTATAACACTTAATGTTATTATTCCTTGGAGGTGCAAATGTCTTGGGATTTCTCCTGGTGAAGCCATATCCTTTTCTGTCATGAACCCTGCAATTCATTGCCTTGTGACCAAACTGATTACATGAGTAGCAATACCCATGGAAAAGTTACCTATTTCTGAAGTTCCCATTTTCTTGTCTTTCATGTGTCCTACACTGTGAAGCCTTGTGCCCAAATCTATGACATGAGAAGCATCATCCATTGAAGAAACCTTGCCTTGACCCCATTGGTCTCTTAGTCTCTTCTACCCTATCCTGTTTCCTGTTCCATCTATTCCTTATTTGTGCATTGTTCCTTTCCTTGTTGAACTTTCTATTGTCCAACTTATCCTTAGAAGTCTCACTCTCTCTTTCACTTTCTTCTTTTGAAGCTTCTTCTTCTTTGGTGCTTGAGCTTGACTCTCCTTTTTCTGCTTCCTGTTTCCCTTGTTCTTCTTCAAAACTAAGTCCTGTTTTGGTGATTGATGATCTTTGTGCATTGATAATCCTATCCAAAGTCTTTGAATTTTTCTCAAACTTGTGTAGCTTGTCCTTAGAGTCTTTTACTTCCATCCTTAGTGAAACTATCTCATGTTCTAATCTTTCACACTCTATATATTTTATCTTTAATTTTTCAGCCATACCTTCTTCAATTTTCCTTGCCTCTTCAACCTTGATTTTGAAGTTAGTGAGTTCTTGTAGAAACTTTGCTTTTGCTTTCTCATCTTCTTGAGCTTGAACCCTTAATCCTGAGTTCTCCCTTTTTAATTCTTCGAGATCAACACTAAGTCTTTCACATTCTTGCTCTTTTACCTTTGATTGTTCAACCATATCTTTTTCAACTCTCCTTGCCTTTTCAACCTTATCTTTCAAGTCAGAGAGATCTTGTAGAAGCTTTGTCTTACATTTCTCATCCTCTTGTATTTGAGCCTTTAATTCTAAGTTCTCCTTTTTCAACTCAACAAGTTCCTTAAGAGTGACTTCCTCCTTTTCTCTTTCTAAATTTCTCTCTTTTATTTGGTCTTCAATAGGAGCATTTTCTTCTATTGTTCAAAGTAGAGTTTCTTCTTCATACCTATTTTGATTATCCCTGTTATCCTTTTCTGAACCATCCTCTAGGACTTCAATTCTGAGAGTATCATCTTCATCTTCACCACTACTAAACCCATTGCAATAACCTGCATCATGACCGAGTTGACCACAAACAAAATATTCTTCACCTTCTTGTGAACAATAAGTTGCAAGGTGACCTATCTTCCTACATCTGGTACAAAACTTTATTAATCTGGTCTTTTCTCCACTACTTGATTCATCTCTTGAATCTATTTCTATTCTTCCTCCCAAAACAACAATATTGAATTCATCTTCCTTTTCTTTCATGACCATGTGTGTTCTTTTCTTCTTGTGTCTCATGGTTCTACTTTTGCCTTTCTTTGCCATTTGTGTTCTTGTAAGATCTTCCTTCAAGTTGTTAAACCTTTTTTGAAGGAACCAACTCTAATACCAATTGAAGAACACAAGCTTATATTGAGAGGGAGGGTGAACAGTATAAGACCACTTTTTACTTTTCTTTCCCAAATAGTATTATCCAATATAATCAATGGCAATATCAATAGTAATAACTAAAGTAATGCACAAATCATCACACACAATAGAGACACCAATTTAACATGGTTCACCCAATGTGGGCTACTCCATGGAGAAAATATTTCACTAAAATTTTCTCAATAAATCTCTTGGGAATCCTTTCCCTATTACAATGTTTATGGACCTCTTTCCAAAGGAGACACCAATCCCCTAATCAAGTTTATGGATCTCTATCCATAGGAGAACTCCTTTCTCCTTAGCTTTGATTAGTGATCTTCTAGAAGAACTGTTATCCCCACTACTCTGGCTAATGGATCTCTATCCACTGAAGACACCTATCCTCACTACCCTGGCTAATGGATCTCTATCCACTAGAGACTATCATCCTCTATACTCTATCACCTTCAAATCTCTATCTCAAATCTATACTAAACATAGTCCTTCGATCTAGCACAAATCTTCTCAATCTCTATCTCTGGTCTGGCACAAACCTATCCTCAAATCTGCACCAAAATCTATCCTCAATATCTATCCTCTGATCTACACTAAACATAGTCCTTCGGTCTAGCACAAATCTATCCTCAATATCTATCCTCAAGCCTTAACTCAAAGCTTGAATTAATCTCAAATCAACTCTGCTAGATCTGCCCCAAACCTTAACTCAAGGTTTGAACAAATCAATCAATCAACTCTACTCTCAAGTCTTCTCAAATACTTGTCTCAAATCTGCCTTGTAAGCTTCCACAAAATCTCACACTAATCTATCCACAAGTCCTCTCTAGAACTTGTCCAAATCTGCTCAACAAGTCCTCACTAGAACTTGTCCAAATCTCATAGAAACATAAAGAGAATTGTTAGAGACTCAATATGCTTCACATTCATCACAATGCTCAATCACTTTCAATCACTCTTTTAGAAACATATAGATAATTGTTAGAGACTCAATATGCTTCACATTCATCACAATGCTCAATCACTTTCAATCACTCTTTTAGAAACATATAGAGAATTGTTAGAGACTCAATATGCTTCACATTCACCTCAATGCTCAATCACTTTCAATCACTCTTTTAGAAACATATAGAGAATTGTTAGAGACTCAATATGCTTCACACTCACAAACTCTCAATCACTTTCAATCTCTCTTTTATTACATAAACATATAGAGAATTGTTAGAGACTCAATATGCTTCACACTCATCAACACTCAACCTCTTTCTCAAATCAATTCATAATATAGAACAATTTGTTTCATAGAACTTGAACTATCACTTCACACATCCACTTGACTAGGCTCAACCAACTCTACTCAATCAATCACTCAATGAAATAATCCTTGCTCACAAATCCTAGTCCAAACATATGAACACTCACTCAAATATTTCCAACAATGCTTATCAACCAATCTCACATAACAATGATACTCATGTTCTTTGCAAACCCTAGTTCAAGTTCTTCACTCAACTTAATCACTTCAACAACAATGCTTATAAAACAAGGTTTTATCAACAACTCTCAATTCTAGAAAACCTTGAAGCATTAATTAAAAACACACTCAATAATGCTTAACCAAACAATCCTTTTCACTCCAAATTTTCATTCACAACTTTCAACAATCACTCACTAGGAAGAATATGCCCATACCTTTTGTTGGATGTAAAGGTGCCTTTAGAAAAACTTGTCTTAATCATAATTTCCTTCTTTCCAATTCCAATGGTTAGACACAAAAATATCACTTCAACACTTTCTCAAAAATATTCCTTAGACACAAAATAATCACAACTCAATTTATGCCTTATTGCTCCCTTTTAAAAATAACACTCATCATACCATACATGAAAAATAATTTCTTTGATACACCTTATAAACTCCAACTTAAAATAATATCCAACACTTCACAAACACCTTACAACTCTTTCCAACCATTAAAGCAAATGACATCAAAATATTTAATTTGCATAACCCTTATAACTCCCCATGCAACCTTATAAACCAAATATAATGCAAAAATTAATTTTTAATTTTTCAACAACCACTTCCAAAAATTTTGATGCCTAAATTCCAATGCATACCTTGCTTTCCCCAAAAAGGGGTTTCGATGTGATTCGATCTGTCGTCTCCCTAAGGCCTAAGCGCCTTAGCTCTTGGGAGCCCACCGTGTGGGCTATAGTCCCCACGTGAAGGAAAAAGCACTTCCTCCACCTTATGCCTCATGCACCTTTTGACTTCTTCAAAGTCCACTACTCTCTCCACTTCGTTGTAGCACACATCGCAAGCAATTCACATTAATTTTTGAATGAAGGCATGGTAAGTTCTAAGGTGGGTGGATCCCCCTTTTTATACATGATTTGATTTTTCTCCCACATCGACACTTTTAGTAATTCGAATTATGATTTTAATAACCCACCTTTGGGTTAAAACATTAATATAAATTAACTTTATAATTAATATTAAAACTAATTAATAATTAATTTACATAACTTAGGTTAAGTAAATTAATTTATAATTAATTTAAAACCTCCTTTTATAATATTATAAAAATATTATAATATTATTTACTTGGGCATCTTCTTTTGCACTTTGGACCACATCTGATCTCCTGAAACCAGGCTATCTTTTACACATATTAGAGAACCTAAAGCTGATGCTACCACTGACTGGTGCTGAAAGCTTGACATCAATGACCACTCACTCTTGACATCAATGACAACTTATCTACTCAAAATGTCCAACAATCTCCCCCTTTGTCATTGATGGCAACCCAAATTCTTTTTACCAAACACTTGACCTTTTTCTTGTTCTGCTCCCCCTAGGACATTGCTCCCCCTGACTCAATGCTCTCTTCTTAAACCAAATCTCTCCCCCTTACTCAAATCTCTCCCCCTTTGACATCAATGGCAAAGGGTCACCTTTGGGGCTCGAGGCTAAGAATGAGTCTCTTAGCTTAGCCCCTCCCCCACCTCCTCTTGAGGTGGTTAATTCTAGGGTGGGAGTATTTCTACTCCCGACAAGCACTGGTCTTTACCTTTATCCTCTTTCCTTCTCATCTGATCCTTCTAATTCCTTTGACTATTCCTATTTTTATCCCTATCCATGTCCATATTTCTATTCTGTTCATATTCATATTCCTGTTCCTACTCCTATTCCTATTCCTATTCTGTCCATGTCCATATTCCTATTCATGTTCATATTCCTATTCATATTCCTCTTCATGCTTGATTCTAGAATGTCTTCTCTACACCACTTTGTTGTATGTCCATTATTATTGCACTTATAACACTTAATGTTATTATTCCTTGGAGGTGCAAATATCTTGGGATTTCTCCTGGTGAAGCCATATCCTTTCCTATCATGAACCCTGTAATTCATTGCCTTGTGACCAAACTGATTACATGAGTAGCAATACCCATGGAAAAGTTGCCTGTTTCTAAAATTCCCATATTCTTGTCTTTCATGTGTCCTACACTGTGAAGCCTTGTGCCCAAATCTATGACATGAGAAGCATCATCCATTGAAGAAACCTTGCCTTGACCCCATTGGTCTCTTAGTCTCTTCTACCCTATCTTGTTTCCTGTTCCATCTGTTCCTTATTTGTGCATTGTTCCTTTCCTTGTTGAACTTTCTATTGTCCAACTTATCCTTAGAAGTCTCACTCTCTCTTTCACTTTCTTCTTTTGAAGCTTCTTCTTCTTTGGTGCTTGAGCTTGACTCTCCTTTTTTTGCTTCCTGTTTCCCTTGTTCTTCTTCAAAACTAAGTCCTATTTTGGTGACTGATGATCTTTGTGCATTGATAATCCTGTCCAAAGTCTTTGAATTTTTCTCAAACTTGTGTAGCTTGTCCTTAGAGCCTTTCACTTCCATCCTTAGTGAAACTATCTCATGTTCTAATCTTTCACACTCTAGATATTTTATCTTTAATTTTTTGGCCATACCTTCTTCAATTTTCCTTGCCTCTTCAACCTTGATTTTGAAGTTGGTGAGTTCTTGTAGAAACTTTGCTTTTGCTTTCTCATCTTCTTGAGCTTGAACCCTTAATCCTGAGTTCTCCCTTTTTAATTCTTTGAGATCAACACTAAGTCTTTTACATTCTTGCTCTTTTACCTTTGATTGTTCAACCATATCTTTTTCAACTCTCCTTGCCTTTTCAACCTTATCTTTCAAGTCAGAGAGATCTTGTAGAAGCTTTGTCTTACATTTCTCATCCTCTTGTATTTGAGCCTTTAATTCTAAGTTCTCCTTTTTCAACTCAACAAGTTCCTTAAGAGTAGCTTCCTCCTTTTATTTTTCTAAATTTCTCTCTTTTATTTGGTCTTCAATAGGAGTATTTTCTTCTATTACTAAAAGTAGAGTTTCTTCTTCATACCTATTTTGATTGTCCCTATTATCCTTTTCTGAACCAACCTCTAGGACTTCAGTTCTGAGAGTATCATCTTCATATTCACCACTACTAAACCCATTGCAATAACCTGCATCATGACCGAGTTGACCACAAACAAAACATTCTTCACCTTCTTGTGGACAATAAGTTGCATGGTGACCTGTATTCCTACATCTGGTACAAAACTTTATCAATATGATATTTTCTCCACTGCTTGATTCATCTCTTGAATCTATTTCCATTCTTCCTCCCAAAACAACAATATCAAATTCATATTCCTTTTCTTTCATGACCATGTGTGTTCTTTTCTTCTTGTGTCTCATGGTTCTACCTTTGCCTTTCTTTGCCATTTGTGTTCTTGTAAGATCTTCCTTCAAGTTGTTAAACCTTTTTCGAAGGAACCAACTCTGATACCAATTGAAGAACACAAGCTTATATTGAGAGGGGGGTGAACAATATAAGACCACTTTTTACTTTTCTTTCCCAAATAGTATTATCCAATATAATCAATGGCAATATCAATAGCAATAACCAAAGCAATGCACAAATCATCACACACAATAGAGACACCAATTTAACGTGGTTCACCCAATGTGGGCTACTCCACGGAGAAAATATTTCACTAAAATTTTCTCAATCAATCTCTTGGGAATCCTTTCCCTATTACAATGTTTATGGACCTCTATCCAAAGGAGACACCAATCCCCTAATCAAGTTTATGGATCTCTATCCATAGGAGAACTCCTTTCTCCTTAGCTCTGACTGGTGATCTTCTAGAAGAACTACTACCCCCACTACTCTGGCTAATGGATCTCTATCCACTGAAGACACTTATCCTCACTGCCCTAGCTAATGGATCTCTATCCACTAGATACTATCATCCTCTATACTCTATCACCTTCAAAGCTCTATCTCAAATTTACACTAAACATAGTCCTTCGATCTAGCACAAATCTACTCAATCTCTATCTCTGGTCTAGCACAAACTTATCCTCAAATCTGCACCAAAATCTATCCTCAATATTTGTCCTCTGATCTACACTAAACATAGTCCTTCGGTCTAGCATAAATCTATCCTCAATATCTTTCCTCAAGCCTTAACACAAAGCTTGACTCAATCTTAAATCAACTCTGTTAGATCTACCCCAAACCTTAACTCAAGGTTTGAACAAATCAATCAATCAACTCTTCTCTCAAGTCTTCTCAAAGACTTATCTCAAATCTACCTTGTAAGCTTCCACAAAATCTCACACTAATCTATCCACAAGTCCTCTCTAGAACTTGTCCAAATCTTCTCAACAAGTCCTCACTAGAACTTGTCCAAATCTCATAGAAACATAAAGAGAATTTTTAGAGACTCAATATGCTTCACATTCATCACAATGCTCAATCACTCTTTTAGAAACATATAGAGAATTGTTAGAGACTCAATATGCTTCACATTCATCTCAATGCTCAATCACTTTCAATCACTCTTTTAGAAACATATAGAGAATTGTTAGAGACTCAATATGCTTCACATTCACCTCAACTCTCAATCACTTTCAATCTCTCTTTTATTACATAAACATATAGAGAATTGTTAGAGACTCAATATGTTTCACACTCATCAACACTCAACCTCTTTCTCAAATCAATTCAGAATATAGAACAATTTGTTTCATAGAACTTGAACTATCACTTCAACACATCCACTTGACTAGGCTCAACCAACTCTACTCAATCAATCACTCAATGAAATAATCCTTGCTCACAAACCCTAGTCCAAACATATGAACACTCACTCAAATATTTCCAACAATGCTTATCAACCAATCTCACATAACAATGATACTCATGTTATTTGCAAACCCTAGTTCAAGTTCTTCACTCAACTTAATCACTTCAACAACAATGCTTATAAAACAAGGTTTTATCAACA
The DNA here is from genome assembly GCA_028583015.1 of Wollemia nobilis. Lineage (NCBI taxonomy): Eukaryota > Viridiplantae > Streptophyta > Pinopsida > Araucariales > Araucariaceae > Wollemia > Wollemia nobilis. Next base: position 43,033,445 of record JAQPPZ010016981.1, on the reverse strand, counting down.
ACTCTCAATTCTAGAAAACCTTGAAGCATTAATTAAAAACACACTCAACAATGCTTAACCAAAAAATCCTTTTCACTCCAACTTTTCATTCACAACTTTCAACAATCACTCACTAGGAAGAATATGCCCATACCTTTTGTTGGATGTAAAAGTGCCTTTAGAAAAACCTATCTTAATCACAATTTCCTTCTTTCCAATTCCAATGGTTAGACACAACAATATCACTTCAACACTTTCTCAAAAATATTCCTTAGACACAAAATAATCACAACTCAATTTATGCCTTATTGCTCCCTTTTAAAAATAACACTCATCATACCATACATGAAAAATAATTTCTTTGATACACCTTACAACACTTTCCAACCATTAAAGCAAATGACATCAAAAATTTAATTTGCATAACCCTTATAACTCCCCATGCAACCTTATAAACCAAATATAATGCAAAAATTAATTTTTAATTTTTCAACAACCACTTCCAAAATTTATGGCGCCTAAATTCCAATGCATACCTTGCTTTCCCCAAAAAGGGGTTTCAACGTGATTCGATCCACCATCTCCCTAAGGCCTAAGCGCCTTAGCTCTTGGGAGCCCACCGCGTGGGCTATAGTCCCCACATGAAGGAAAAATCACTTCCTCCACCTTATGCCTCGTGCGCCTTTTGACTTCTTCAAATTCCACTACTCTCTCCACTTCATTGTAGCACGCGTCGCAAGCAATTCGCATTAATTTTCGAATGAAGGCATGGTAAGTTCTAAGGTGGGTGGATCCCCCTTTTTATACATGATTTGATTTTTCTCCCACATCGGTGCTTTTAGTAATTCAAATTAAAATTTGAATTATGATTTTAATAACCCACCTTTGGGTTAAAACATTAATATAAATTAACTTTATAATTAATATTAAAACTAATTAATAATTAATTTACATAACTTAGGTTAAGTAAATTAAATTATAAATTAATTTATAATAAAAATTATATTAATTAATTTATAATTAATTTAAAACCTCCTTTTATAATATTATAAAAATATTATAATATTATTTACTTGGGCATCTTCTTTTGCACTTTGGTCCACATCTGATCTCCTGAAACCGGGCTATATTTTGCACATATTGGAGAACCTAAAACTGATGCTGCCCACTGAAGCTACCACTGACTGGTGCTGAAAGCTTGACATCAATGACCACTCACTCTTGACATCAATGACAACTTATCTACTCAAAATGTCCAACATATATCATCGAAAGGGCTTCAAACTACTTATTGTAGGCCATTTTCTTATCAAGTGATTAGCTTACCCACACAAAGTAAGGGTTTCCACACCTTTCTTTACCCTTTGAAGATATTTTTTTGGTGCAATATGACATGTCATATATCTAGGATGTCATGGATTATGGCTCTTTGGTTTTAACCTTAGGCTCTTCACCTCTTTATGGAGTGCAATCTATCATATTTATAGTAATTTATCCCTATAGGTAGGATTTTAGGTTTTGGTTTTAACATTCAATAGAAATATAGTACTCTAATCTAGGGTGTGTATACTACCCATAGACCCTCTATTATATCATAGTGATGAACAATAGTGCTCAAACCAATATTTTAGTTCACTACTTAAGGAGGATTCCATCCATAACCTTGAGCACACTACCTACCTCTCTAGCAGTACAAAAGGGTGATGTTTCCGAATGCTATGTCTGGTGTACTATGATGGATATATGGCCAAAAATATTTCTAGAGAAAAAGGTTTCTCATAATATTAGGGGGTCTCTTGATATACCCAAAGCTATGTTGGAGTTCAATTCCATATATGGGTGTTGTCTGAGGCCTAGGTATTGGAGACTTATTGTGCCTCACTTCATTAGATGCTTTATAGTAAATCTAGCTTAGCCATAAATGATAGCTCCTATGTGATATTTTAAAACCCCTAGCATAGGGTTTCTAACCTAATATTCTAATACAAAAAATAGTCTAGACTTATTATTTTTAATAATAAAACTGGTAGAAAAATGAAAGCACAAAAAAATTATACTTAACAGTCAAAATGGTGGGGCAAGAACTGTCATAGTCATAGTAGAACATGGCCTTGGAAAGTGCTTTGATACCACTTGTTAGGAACCTCCTAATAAAAATGAGCACTAAATATTGCAATTAAACCAAAATTTCAAGAAAGAACATAATATTGCAATACAAAATGTAAATGCAAGAATATATTAATCTCACAATCACAACATAGAATCACAAGCCTCTTCGATGGGGCAACCTCCTTCAATACTTTAATTTTAATATGTAAAAAGATACATTCATTTTTACCCCTACCATTTTTAAATACTTCATCAAACTACCTAACACTCAAGGTTGGCTTACATGTAAAATGCCACCTAAGCTAGAATCTCCTGCCAAACAAAATAGTTACATTCTTCATAATAAAGACATCAAATGGAACCACTTGTCTAGGAGCTTCTAGTGCCACAAAATATTACATAATATCATTACATAAACATTATAATGAGGTTCATGTTAAGAAAGAGATTATCACATAATAGTTTTAACATAGAGTCTAACATATACAATGTTATCATGTAGGATTATACAAGAGATTAAATTATACAATATTGTCCTCATCCAATGATGATGGACTGCACATTTTATCATTGAGATCAATATGTCCTTATAAATTTGAGTTACTCTAGTATTTTTCTATTCATATTTCTCTATATGATACAAAATTTAAGTTTCATAGCTAGAAGCTTGAGAAGTAGTTAAAATTCTAGTATTGGGAATATATTATAATTTCATGGACTTTCTTCCAACCATGTTATTCATCCATAAATAAATGTGTTAAATCATCAACATTGAACATATAATTTTTCATAAGAAACTGAGATGCATTATTTAGTTTACTAACCAAAATTGAATTATATCTCCTCACATGCATCTAATTTGCTTCCTTTTATATTTTTTATCTAGGTATTTTTGATCCCATGTAGTGTAATTTTCTCCATCATTATTTAATTTGAAAAAGTGAGTGAAAATCAGTCATGATTTATGTTGAGTTAGCACCACCAAATTTATTTTATATTTTTTTAGTGTAAGGAAAATATTTCATTGAGACAGTGCCATTGTGGTGTAACAAGTGTCAGTCAATACCACACAATGCTATAGTGGGCTACATCAATGCTACATATGTGGGACTACATTGGTGCTAGATTAAGACTACATAGTGTCAAGTTAGCACAATTCTAACATCAATCATGACACTGATGAGCATTAAAAAGTGATTATTATATACAATTCTATTCTAGTTTTAAGATGCAAATCTGATGATTATGACCATGCTTTACCAATCAATATTTGTAGAATGTATGATTTTTGATAAATTTTATTCATGAGATATTATCTAATATATTGTTGGTAATATTATGGATATCACATAGTATGGATACGCCATGGCCAAATGTAGATGAACCAACTCACAAGAAAATGCATCAATAGTAAGTTATGGAAAGCACCTATAGAAAGGTGTTACGAAAAATGGTTGACTATGTAAATATGTTTGACACAGTGGAATTTCCATGTATGTTGACAACTCAGCCAAAAAAATATGTATTGCACAGTCAACATGATCATTGTTGTGTTGACAGTAATATTTGGCATGTAATCCAAATTTTTTTATGCAATTCATTATTAGATATGTAATGTATTAATGTAAGTAGTAAAATTCATGCATCTAATCTATTTGCAAGCATGTAACAAACTGAAAATAAGAAATCATGTAACCATTGCAATATAAAAGATGATAAAAAATGGGGTACTCTTCATTAATCACAATAAGCCTTGATTACAATATTTCCCTCTTATGGAATCCCTCAATTTGATATAATTATTACAAATGTTGTGGTCCCTTAAAAGGGAGAGATGCATTCCAATGATTTTCACTCCTCCACTACTTTGCTTATAAGAGGGCTTATTAGCTGCCTCCTTCTTTGATATCAAGAAGTATGATCTCGATGATGCTTTGTCCTTGAATGTCCCTATCACCTGCACACAAAGACACTAAAATTGATCAATAACATTGTAAGCCTCTCAAAATGAGGCTAGTTTCATGAAATATGCAAATAAGGAAAGGATGCATGAAAATACGTAAAGGAGTGCAAATATGCTTACAAAACTAGAAATGAACCATGCAAATACAGTAAATATAGCTAATCTATGTTAGATAAAGAAAAATAAATGCAAAGAACAGTAAATCTACATCTAAAATAAAGAAAATAATATCTCAAACCGTAGTTGCTATCACTCAAAGCAACTAGCTCTGCTAGCTACTATCAACATCGATGGCTACACTTGTGGGTTGCTATTTAAAATAGTGGTTGTGGGGAAAGTATTTTTCTCCTTAAATATTGGCTTGATGATGCTCAATTTCTCTACTAAATTGATGTTCAATGATCGTATGTATCTTAGAAATGGTGGATTATTTTAGATTTACGATGAATTGATGAAGGAAATCAAACTTGCTCCTCAAGTCTTTAGAAGCTCCATTGATGCATGGATAGTTGTCATACTACAATCAGACAAAACTTTACTACACCTCACAGGGATAAAAAGTTGCTCTCCAATCTGATAGGACTTCACTGTAATGAATTTAGGATTGATAACTCTTTTTGGGAGGCCTTTAAATAGACTTCCCAAATCCTCATCTTGGATTCCCAAGGAATCCAAGATCAAGAACCACCTGTTATGGAGAAGTTAGAGCAAGGCTTCTGGAAGATTTGCAGATAAAACAACCCAATAATTATTGCAAATTGGTTAAATACAACAAATTTTACTCAGCTCAGGGAGCTCGAGTTGGTTACAGGGCTAGCTGCTCTCACTTAGTGCAGCTAGGGGCAAGTTACCCTTAGCCATCATCGATAGGCACAAATAGCTCTTAGCTACTTAGATCATTTTTGGTTGGGATCACAACTACTGATGCCATCATTGGCTAGAGTTGCATAGGACTAGACTACCCTAAATAAGTGGTTAAAACCACTAGTAGGTCTTGGCAAGGTCCAATCTCATTCATATGGTCTGCAAAGGTGCCCATATGAGTAGTCTCCTAAACATTACGTGTTTTAAGTATCTATAGATGCCCATTTTGGGATGCGTTATGGGAAAACATGATGTCGAGCAAAAATAGACAACCTAAAGCCATATTAGAGGTTAATTGGTATTCATTGATCTAGTCAATATTAGATGCCCCAATCATGGAAAGGATGCGCATCTCAAAATCATTCCCTTTGACAAGTTAAAGAACCTAATTCAAGTATGACCTTTTGCTTCACACTTACTTGATCTTAGATATTGTTTAGTTCTTGAAGAGGTAAGGTCTATGATCATCCATACTTCAATAATGCCAAACATTTGTTTAATTAATTTACTTATTTTCTACCCTAAGCAGGGGCATGATTGTTTTTGGAAATGATTTCTAAGAAGAATGCAACTTACATGATTAAGTTTTTAATTGTTTATTTTGATTATGAATTCTTGATTATGACTACCTTCTCAAGTGATGAGTCGATGAGGAAAATGGCAAGTGATTCAAGTGACGATTTGCTTGACCAAGATGACTAATTTGGATAGTGCAAGATGATTAATTTTTTTGCAAGGTAGCTCCTACTACAACTATGATTTCAACCATTAATAGTAATTGTACATCTCTATTCCATGGAGCAGTCCAATCGTAATGGCCTTCTTAGAGAATAAAGATTATAGCAATTCAATTTTAACATGTGATGAATCACTATGTTCAATGATTTGTTGAAATTCATGGAGTAAATAGAATGAATGCCTCATTCCCATGAAACAATCTAGCCTCAATGGCCTTCTTAGGGATTTGAGTGAAGACATTTCAAGTTTATGATGAATAATTTAGTTCAAATGGCCTTATGGTAGTTTACTCATCTTTTTGGATTGCATGGAGTGCAAGTTGTGACAACCGCCAAGTGTATAGGGTAAATAACTAGGTACAAGGCACACTTGAAATTTTGATTTATTTGATATTTTTAAGAGTTCTAAATATTTTGGACCAGTAGATATGCATTAATGTCCATTATGAAACTCCTTATGGTGAGAAAATTAGTTTTTTTACTACTATTTTCTAGCTATTGTCAAAATCCATGGTTGAGATTTGTAAATCCTATATCCGCAGTCAACATCCGTTGGTCAAGGTTGCCTTGATTTACATCCGCTATCAAAGTGAGTGATTGTTGAAAATGAAAAATATATATAAGAAAAAATAGGGTTTTTTATATTCATTATTTCCAGTTGGATTGAGAGAATAGTGAGCTCTTAGAAGAGAGAGAATTTGATATGGAACACTGTCGATATTTTCATACACCATGATGGTGGATCAGTCGAAAGCTTACATGGGTGGTAGATCCTAAGGTAGATTCTTCATCTCTCATTCTAGTGATTTGAGCATTAAAATGAACCTCATTAAGTAATGGGCTAAATGAACCTCACTAAACTATTGGTAATTAACCTCACACTATATTTAGGTTTAGCATTAGGCTAGCTTAGGTGGGTTGGGTTTTAATTTTAGGTACTTTTGGGGTGGGATATGACCTCATGTGGGGTCATTCATGTAGTCATTGTCAACGATGGTAGCTCCCAATCTGCCAAATTGGGACCACTATCATTGTAGGTGGCTAGGTTCAAACTCCAACGGTAAAAAATAATTGTTGGTGGTTAGCCACTGACAATATCGACGATAGTTGTGGTGGTTGCTGTCGATGTGGTTGGCTAGGGAACCTTAGGATTTTTTTTAATTTTTGATTGATTTTTTATTTTTTTTTAATTTGAGGTTGATTATTCTCTTTGAGTTGCATATTAGACCTTGACAACATGGGTATGAGATCCTGATTTGTTGATCGAGCTGCTACCCCAGTTAGATGACGTAAACTGGGATTGGTTTGGGGTGATTGGTGTAAGTTATATCATTTTATTACTAATGATTATGTCAAATCAGTCCTACCTCATAGCCCTAGCCCATCGATGGGATAGTAGGACCAATACCTTCCATCTCCCCATAGGATAGATGATGATGGTGTTAGAGGACGTATATCACATATTCAAGATCTTGATCAATGGTCAAATTATCATGCCTTCTTTGACTACAACTAGAGATGCAATATTCACTCATGTATTTAGAGATAAAGAAGTTGCAGCATTGGGGAATATTGAGCATAGTGGAGTTCCAGTTGATCACTGGTATCAAGAGAATATATTCTCTCAGTGTCAAGTAGTATTGATGCATATTATCTATAATGTGCTACTCCTTGATACTATAGAGAGAGGTTCCCTTGGAACCTCCTAGACATGGTACAGGACCTGTTGGAGAGCACCACGTGATAGCTTTTGATCATGGTGTGGGGGAGCACACTCCTAGCTAAACTCTATGATGAACTATACCATATCACTCGATGGGGGTGAGTGGGAGTAGGTTGCAACCTACTGCTCTAGATCTAGGGGTGAGAGCACATCTAGATATACTGACCAAGGGGACTTCCATTACCTATAGCATTTATAGTAGTAGATGACCAGTGTTATGTTGCACAGTGTCCACAAGATGCAAAAACATCTTGGAGTTAATCCTAAGTTGGATACCTAGACCACTACATGAGGTCCTTGATAGGATTATAGGTCAACTAGATCATATGATGACCGTACTTAGACTACCCTAGATGGGAGGATACTACTAGATACCTAACTCAAGTTAGGCATGATTTATGGTTGATTGGGTATCGTGGAAGGGTGAGAGAGTATTTCCACTACTCTAGGATCACTTGATAGTTTGGTATGGCTCGAGATGTGCAAAAGAAGTCAGTCCTCTATTGCCACCTAAAGGTAGAGACACAACTTCTAGTTTCATAGATCATAGAGCTCTCATTTGAGGTAGATCTAACTATAGTTGACATAAGTGCAATAGATCCAGGTACTATAGAGGTTTATGATACCTGGTGGATCTCTAGACTATGGTATGGTGGTAGAAGCCTAGGCTGTTCTAGAGATGAGATAGCAAAAAAGGGTGGTAATGATGATCCTCATGGGTGATGAGTGCATCATAGGATAGAGGGTGAGTGGGGTCAGGCTGTCGAGGAGTTGGAGGATCCACATGATGATGAGGAGGATGAACTATGTGATGAGGTATCCCAACTATAACCTTAGGTACACAATATTTAGGTACAGTTGTAGATAGCTCAGAGATAGATCATGGATCGAGATACATCTCTTGCTACTACATAAATCCATCTTAGTACAAGGTAGAGGTAGTGGCGAGGGTATGTAGATGAGAGGACCACTATGTAGACGTAGGTGGATTCAACTCAAATCACTATAGATACTCTATGGGCACAACTATAGACTAGGGATACCCTAATAAATACCAATATTTTTGAGAGGGATGCTCTCAGGACACAACTGGAGGTTGCTCCTATTGGTCAGTCTACACCATCTACTCCAGTTGCTCAAGGGTTCTTACACTTAGATCTGACTACAGAGATCGAGCGACTACAAGGTCTCTTGGAGGATTATGTGAGGCACCAGGTATAATATGCAACACACATAGATCTTCTAGAGGCCTAGGTTAGAATGAATGGTGGTATTGTGCTAGATAGGTCTATAGCAGGGAGCTCACATAGAAGTAGGCAAAGTGATTTTGGGCAGTCATCAGTGTGGCCCAATCATAGGTCAAGGGTACAATATGAGAGATTGACAAGTACCAACTCTAGACAGCCTCACAGAGAGGGATATGAAGGTCAAGGTGACTTAGGGGATGTAGGTCATGCTTGATATACCATGATTTGGCTTGTATAATTTTTTAGTGTAAGGTCTAAGGACCTACACTATTGTAGCCTACGAGCATTTTTGTACCTCATGTACTTATGATTTACACACACACACACACACACATATATATATATATATGATACTTTACTTACATCTCATTATGTGTATTATGCCTTTGTTTTATGTTCATATGATGCAGTTATATATGAAATGCATATATTATGCTTTGATTATGCTATATGTATGCAATGATGAATGTTAAATGCATATTTAATTTGTTTTAATTGGTTTTGCATTTAATCTATGTGATATGCTATGATAGATGATGTATATTAAATGCATTAATTACATGAGGATGATTTAATACAAATGAACTTGTATGATTTAATCACTTAAAACATAAGGAATGTATCTAAGAAGTGCTATAATTTAATGGAAGACACCACAGGATGTACGAAAATCATGAATAAAAATGGTAACTCTTATCATAATAATTAATCATTTAAGCATCCATATGTGAAATGAGATGATGTGAGATGTATGGGTTTTCCTTATAAGCTTCTGTAAATTAAAAGATATGCACAAAATAGTCAGTGGTCATCTAAATATCATTGTTGATATCCTTCCAGATTCTATCATATTCCATGAACATCCCTTAATAAACAAAACCTCATAAATAAAATGGTGATTGATTGATGGGATGATTTGTTGCTATAGGGGATTTTTTGAGGTTTTCCATGAGACTCAAACACCCTAGTTGATTAATCAAATTTTGTATAATGACTATACAAGACTCCTGAAAGATAAAAGCTTTTGTTATGAAGACCAAGATATTCATTATCCTAATGTTTTCCAATAAATATATTAGATGAAGCATAAGACTACCTCATTGCCATGAAAGATTCATTTAGCCCATTATTGTAATGAGGATCACCCTATGTTCATCAGGATCCTATGTTTGGATGCAGTTGGAATAGACTACTAGGTGATACAAGCTATCTAAAGCTAGATCATCTATAAATTGCTTAGACCTACCCCATTTCCAGGAAGGATTCATTCATCTCATTATTGTAATGGGGATCACTCAATGGCTTTTGAATACTGACCATTCTAGGGATTCAAGCTCTTCACCCCTTTCTTTAATTTTCATTTATTGGGATACTTGCTCATGCTTAGAGATGACAATCATAGTTTATTTTGTATTTTTTTGGTAGGTAAAATTTCTTAAGTGTGGGGTTTTAAATGGGTCCCAAACCCAAGTACATAAAATGGAAGCTAAAACAATAGCATAAGATGACACAGGCCTATACATTGGCCAACTGCAACCTAAATGAAAAGGACCAAACAGTAGTAGATAAGGCTAAGTGGACACCTGATGTCATAAACACAAAAATACAACCTAAGCAATACCCACACAAGGGTTTCTTAAGAGAAGTAACTACCTATAAACCTTGTAAAAGAGCTATAACAAAAACCCATGCAGGGGATGCTTACAAAATATCAACAAAAACTATAATAGATGCCTGTAATAAAGAACTTAGAAATAGTAATGGGAAGCCTTGGAGCTCAAGTTCCCAATTATGATTATCTCTTCACATCGCTCGTCCTTTCATTGGAAGTTCTATCACCTCAAACATCAATGTAACAGTAACTCTAAAATGGAGGTTACGCACAACAACATAACCATTATTTCATGAATTGACAAAGGCTTCAGTTATATCTTGCTCAACCTCTTTGAACTTGCTGAGGAAAGGAATGAAACCACAAGCTTCCAGAAGGGTCTGAGATAGGGGATCAAGTTGAAGGCTAGATTGCTCAAGTAGGGCCTTGTTGGTAAGACTAACAAAAAAGGAAGACCACAGAAACTAGACACTACACTTCTTACTACCTAGGACTCATAATAGCAGACAAAACCAGACAACAATGGATTGACACAGACTAGGGTTGTAAATATAGATTTTGGCACAATAAATGAACTTTTCAAAAGCTTAATTAGAGTGATTGATGGACCACTTAGCAATTATCCATGGGGAATAGACATTGGAAAATATAGACGTGGCACAAGATAGACTACGCAAAGGATAGGATTGAGATAATATTGGGAGTGCCAATTGAATGAATGAATGATTCTCAAAAAATTTAAAATGCAAAAAATGATCTTGAGACTTGATGCATATTGACCTTGTTTGACAACATCTAATTACACTGCCTAGACCTACTAAGGGACTTGACATGCTTGGAGAAGACCACCACGAGACAAACCCATTGACAGGGCCTACCTTGGGACATAGAATACTTCATAGAAAGGAAACAAGATAACCAACCACTAGTATTGATAGTAATACTAAAATTCATGCTAATAAAAAATATTTTGCCATAAGAATTGGAACCAAAGAAACAAATCATCCTGAAAAATCTAGAGTCATCATTAGAGAAGCTGACTTGCCAAAATCTGTGACCACAACTTTCAAACCAAATCATTATTAGTAGCATTTAAAAATTCTTAGATTAAAATTTCTTTCCAAATGGATAGTGATTTATGGATAACTCCCCAATTGGCAAGAATATCTGCAGGCCTGTTAGCTTCACGGTACACATGATTGATAGAGATATCATTGAAATTTTGGGATAGCTTCTTAGCTTCCTAAACAATGGTTTTGACATTCCAAGAGGAAACCCTATTATTTTTTAGAGCATTTATAATATTCAAAGAATATCCCTCAATAAAAAGGTTGCCTTTATAATACTTGATAATATCTAGCCCTCTCCACAGTGCATGACCTTTAGCAAAATGAATAGTTTGACACCCCAGATACTCAACATAAGCTATAATAACTTGACCACTGTGATCTCTGACAAGACCACCTACACCTACATCCCCTAGATTTCCTTTGGAGGCACCATCAAAGTTAAGTTTCATCCACTCACTTGGGGGAGGAATCTAATGGGCACCCACTCTAGGATGGAGGGTCAAAAAACTAGAACTAGAGTTGTAGAAAATTTTTAAGGAAGAGAACATAATAGACTCCAATCTAGAATCAAGAGATTTGGGACAAGGGAAGAGCTGGGAATTTTCTACATAAAAGGCAATAGCTTTATTGGTAACAAATATGGGATCCTTAGAGGAGGAAGAAAAAACCTGTTGTTTCTTTCAAGCCACACTTGCCATAAGATATGATGAAGGGTTACTTTCCATAAAGAAGATAAATTGAGGTTTTTGAAAGGATATGGCCATTGGATGAAAAAGTGACTCAACAAATTAGGAAGAACCCATGATATATGAAAAGTGTGCATAAGGTTATCCAAAGATATCTTGGAGAAAGATCACTCTAGAAAGAGGTGATTGATATATTCCTAGGCATTCATGCACAATAGCATCTATTAGGGATAATCATGCCCCTTTTCATAAGATTATAAATCATTAGAATCTTATTTTGGATGGCCAACCAGTTGAAATGAGAAAATTTCAAAATGAGATATTTAATCCACACTCGATCATAAGGTATTTTAACCACTTGATAATCAATATTTTGACCATGAGTAGATTTAACCGTGAACAACCCATAATCAATATCTTTCCAAAAGGGTAATTAGGAGAATTACAAGTAGGGATGACTATTGCATTCAGGATGGTTTTGAGAATAGTTGCATTAGAGATTTGGCCATTAGCATTTGGAATATGAAATTTTTTCCAACACTTACAATTAGATGAAATATCAATGAAATTTTCAACCTTGCTACCAATTAAAGTGTCCATGAAAGGCTGTAAAACAACAATTATATTGTTCTCTAAAAGCGGTTGATTAGAGATCCATCTATCAGTCCAAAAGTTAATTTTACTCCCTATGCCTAATTTCCACCTTATCCCCTTCTAAATTAGATATCTGGCTTGGATAATTGATTTCCAGTATGTGGAGCCCTCTCTAGGTATATCATCATTTATGAAACAACAATTTTCAAGATATTTCTATTTACAATTGGGACCCATTCAAGGTTGTTGTTGGTGAAAACCTTACATTCTTGCTTAGCTAACAAGGATTTTTTCATATTATAAAATCTTTAGAGCCCCAAGCCCCCCTAATTTTTGGGGAGCACACCTTGTCCCAACTAATCAAATGAAATATTTTCCTATCCTCGGCACTTGCCCACAAAAATATTTTTTGAATTTGCTCAATTTTCATGTAGATAGCAACAAGAACTTTGAAGATGAACATGAAATAAATAGGAACACTTTGGAGACAAGCCATTTTTAAGGTGGCTTTGGCTTCTTTAGAGAGGAGGGTCCCTTTCCAACTTGCAAGTTTCTTGTTAATCCTCTTAATAATATTACTCTACATGGATTCCTTCGAAGCACTAGTGAAAAGAGGAAGGCCCAAATATTGGGTAGGCAACTGAGATATAACACATTGAAAGATGCATGCAATATTAGCTTGTCTCTCTTGAGGAGTTTTAATGAAGAAGATTTTGATTTTAATATAATTTATTTTCTACCCTACAGCCTCCTCATAGATATCAAGAATACTCTTAATGGCTTTTGCTTCCCATACAAAAGCATGAATAGAAATTATGGTATCAACAATGAACTACTGGTGAGACAAGGTTCTTAAATTAGATGCAACTTTATTGCCTAAAATTATATTGTTAGAGTAGGAATTTTTGAGCGCTTTACCCAAGGATTCAGCAAGAATGATAAAAAGGATGGGTAATAGAGGATCTCCCTATCTAAGTCCCCCGTTACTAGGGTAAAACCTTGTAGATCCATTGACCAGGACTGAAAACCAGGGACTAGAGATGCAGTTATGAACAAGATCAACCCACTCCCTATGAAACCCAAATTTGAGAAGGACAACAATAAAAAAATCTATGTTAACTCTGTCAAAAGCCTTATTCATATCAATTTTGAAAAACATGGTAACTCTTTTGTTACAATTGGTAGAATGAATGGCTTCATGCAATGTGATAACACCATAAATAATATTTCTTCCTTTGATATAGCTACCTTGAAAAGGGTCTATGATCTAAGGAAGGATCTCTTTGAGTCTTGTAGCCATGTATTTAGTAAGAGTTTTGTATAGGAAATTACAAATACTATTGGGTCTAAAATCTGACATAGATTTATATATAGGCCCTTTGGGAACCAAGGCAATGAATGTGGATTTGATACTTCTAGGTATGGATTAGTTTGTTGAATTTCAATGATGGCATTGCAAATGTTAGACCCAATGATGTCCCAAAAATTCTAATAGAACCGGGAGGAAAACCCATCAGGGCCTGGGGTTTTATCAGGGTGCATTGAGAAAATAACCTCTTTAATTTCATCAGGGGTGAGGGGTTTGATAAGAGCCAAATTCATATCTTAAGTGACCAGACTGGGTATATGATGGAGCAATTATCTACTAGCTTGGGTAAAATTTTAGGGGTTGGCTCCCAAAAGACCTTCAAAGAAAGATGAATCTTCATTTTGAATATCAAAAATATCCTTGATGATGGATCCATCACTTCTGGTTAATTATTTAATTTTATTCAAAATTTGGTGCCTTAGGGTAGTGGCATGGAAGAATTTTGTGTTTGAGTCACCCTCTTTCAGCTAAAGGGCCCTTGATTTTTGCCTCCATAAAGTCTTCTCTTTAGCTAGCACATTGTGATAGTCTACAATAACCCATCTTTCCTCATTTCTAAGTTGTTCATTGAGCTACCCATTCTGAATTTGGAGTTCAATACTTTTTAGTTTTTGCAAAATATTTTCCTTATTTTTTAATATGTTACCAAAAAATTCTTCGTTCCAGACTTAGATATTTTCTTTGACACACTTAAGTTTTTGGGAAACCCTAAAAATAAAGGACCCATGATAGTCAAATTACCACCAATCAGTAATTTGCATCTATAAATATGGGTGTTGTATCCACATAGCTTCAAATATAAATGGGATTTTGAAACAAGTATATTTCTTAGCTTCAAAAAGTAAAGGGCAATGATCGGATCCAACTCTGGGAAGACAAATAAGAGTGCCATCACCCATCACTAGTATAGCTTCTTGATACAAGAAAACCCTATCAAGTTTTACTTGAATGTGCTAATATCCAATTCTCCTATTGCTCCAGGTGTATTTTACCCCTTTAGACTAAACATCCATCAAATAACATTTAGTGAAAAAGTTATGAAAATCCTCAATGCTCTTGGTGGGCATCAGGTTCCCTCCTTGCTTATCATAAGGAAAAAGGGGAGAGTTGAAGTCTCCAACAATAATCCATGAAAGGTTTATGAAAGCACTTCTCATATAACTCAAAGTATCCCATAGACCCCTATGGCTGAGAGGATCATTAGGGGCATAGAAATTGGTCATAATCCAAGACAAATTACTGCATTTATAGAAAAATATCATATTGAGGACCCTGTCGAAAGAGGAAATAATTTTTCCTTATAACTTTTTTGAGTTCCAAATACAGATAAGACCCCCAAACATACCTTGAGTGGGTAAAAAAGCAAAATCACCATTTTTCTAAATAGAATTTGTGATTTTAAGAATTATTTTTTAATTAATATTTGTTTCTTGTAGAACCATGATAGTGGGTTTGTGTTCTTTCCTTAGAGTGCAAACAATCCTTTGCTTGATAGCACTGATAAGGCCTCTCACATTCCATGAGAGGATCCTCATTTATAATTTTTGGAAAGTTTTCAACTTCCCTTAGTATGTTGCAAGGGAGGTTTGGACCTTTTGATTCATCCTTCTCCTGATCAAGAAGATCTTGGAATAAGTTTTTCTTGGTATCATTTGCAATATTATTTTCTATTTTCTTTTTCTTCTGATCATTGATACAGGATATTCCTTTTTTATTTTCACTACCAATATCAACAGAAGCTTTCTTGATACTTCTAGTTTTAATGGGGCTGAAATCATTTTTGTCTTCTTTCTCCACTTTGTCTGAGATGGGACTACCAATTTTTGTATGCCCCTTGAAGGTGGGTGGTGGTTTTAAAAAAATATTGGATGGCCTAGAACTGATCTGGGATTGGGGTTCCTCTTGATCAAAAACTAGGGTTTTATTTGGATTTGGGGTAATGTCATCCTCACTAGGTTCAAACCTGTGAATAACAGTTCCTTTTAAAACATCAAAAAAAATTTGAAAGGTAAAAATGGAACTCACCTTTGGATGATCATCCTCCAAATCTTGGATTTCAATCTACTTTTCTTTGGTATCTTTTGGAATTTATCCCTTCTTTTGATAGTGGCTACTTTGCTATTTACCCTACAGGGGTCTACTTTTCTATCACCTAATATGCAACCCGCTTCAAGAGGTATTGGGGAGTTTCATCTCCTTTGAGTTTCTTAGTAATGGGAATTGGGTTTTGAGATGGACCCGAGCCTTGCATTCAATATAGAATGTAGGCTTGTTCTCATATTCTATGGCTTGGCATCTATGATAGGATTCATAAACAATATTTATCCGAGTGGGAAGCTAGGAATCCAAATTGGTGTTGACTCAAATTCTAGCATGAACCATGCGAGTGCATGCTCGGGTCACCGGGTTGATTTCAACTAGCTCATCTATATATTTTCTAGTGCCCTGTAATATGTCTTCATGCTAAAAATGGGTAGGCAGATCTAGTAATCAAACCCATACTGGTACAAAATATATGCTTTGATCTCAGGGTTTAAATCTTCACCCCACTTCCATAGAAAGAGACTCTTTCGACCAAAGAACCAAGGACCCCTAGTAAGAATTCAAGAGGCATATTTTTCATTGTTGAGATGAATGAGGAAAAAACCCTTTGAAAGGGCAACCAACTCCATATTGCCTAGGGTTTTCCATTTGGTATAGGCCCACCACCGAATAGATTCCATATCTAGTCGTACTCTGATAAATTTTCACTGTTTATTTTGTATTTTTTTTCTTTTGGACCAAGGGATTTGCTTGGTGATGAAAATCATTATTTATTTTGCTTTGCTTTGATTTGGGAATTTGCTTATTTTATATGGAAGTAAGGGATTTCATTGGGTAGGGGGGAGCTTGTTCTTTTGCCAATGATCAACATCCTAGACCATGCACATCACAAGAAGAGCAAGTAGAATTATTTCGCTTAAGGTAACTAGGACCACTTTGTATTGTTCATATTTTCTTTTTCAAACTAGGATTATTAATGTTTAAATTGTGATAGAATTTTGAGATATGCAAGGTACGATCAAAACTAGACCTCATCTTTGAAAGTGAAGATAGCCTTATACAAAATTTAAAAAGACAACTAGGAATGGTTGAATGACCGAAAAACCCTTGTATATTCCTTATAGCATATGATGGGTTGTGTTGAGAAACAAAATTACTCATAGGGGATGATGGATGATGATGAATGTAAGGATGCATGATTAGCATACAAACATGGTGTTGTTTGGAGGATTTTAAATACAACCTATCTTAATGTAAGTGCAATGGATGAACATGCCTAATGCAATGCAATTTAATTAATGATTGTGCAAGATGTAAAATGCAAATGTTTTTGTGTTTTTGATGTTTTGAATTATTTTTGAATTTTTGGCTTTTCAATTGTTTTTGTATTTTTAAATATTTTTTTATTTTTTGTGTATGAAACACCTTTAGGTGAAGTATGTTGAGTGGCTCAGGCTCTTCAATACCTTCTAGTGATGTTAGGTGATAGGTCCCAGGTCCAATATTTTCTAAAATGATGAATGGACCTAACCAGTTGGCCGTAAATTTGTCTCATAGATGCGGAGGTAGGTTTGAGTTTTCTTGGTTTTCTTTTAGCATAATATCCCCAACTTGAAAGTATCTCAGGTGGACTTTATTATTGTAAGCTTGTTTTAGATGATCCTGGTAAATATGTAGATGCTCAAGAGCATTCACTTGACATTCATCAAGAAGGTTTATTTGATCAAGGTAAGCTTGGTGCATAGTGTCTTTATCGATACGATGTGTAATGTTGGAATTTCCAATTCCAAGGGCATTATGGCCTTAGCACCATATACTAGTGAGAACAAGTTTGCCCCAGTGGGCATCCGCATACTAGTCTTGTAAGACCATAATGCCATAGGTAGTTGAATGTGCCAATATTTATGATTTTCTTGTAAAATTTTCTTCAAAATGGCTACCATTGTTTTATTTAAGGCCTTTGCTTGCCCATTTGCGTGTGGATAATAAGGATTTGCAAAACTATGTTGAATATTATACTTGTATGTTAAATCCCTTACAATTTTATTTTTAAATGAAGTTCCATTATTCGATATTATTTTGGATGGTATCCTAAAAATACATATTATATTATGGAGTATGAACTCCACAATATGTGCTCTTATCATTGTAGTTAAAGTGATTGCCTCCACCCACTTGGTAAAATACTTAGTGGTCATTATGATAAACATGTGTCAGACCAAATATAGGGGTGAGATCTTACCAATTAGATCCAAAACCCACTAATAAAATGGCCAAGCTGCTTGAATGGGTTGCAAGTCCTACGATGGTAGGTGCATAATATTAGCATGGTGTTGGCATTTAATGCATTTCCTAACATACGCAGTGTAATACTTCTCCATATTGGGCCAATATTAACCCATTCAAAGGATGCACTTAACAATGGCCATGCCGTTTAAATGGCCACTTGATGTACCATAATGGTCTTGTGAAATTACCCAATCTAATTCTTAGGGCTCAAGACAATGAAGGAGAATTCCATCATAGCTACAATGATACAAGATGTCCCCTAATAAGATATATCTAATCACTTTTTGTTTGAATGCTCTTTTGGCAGAATGCAACAATCCCTATGGTATTATTCCAAGCTTAAGGAAATCATGTAATTGGATTAACTAATCCTAATAATTTATCATTCAAAGGAAATTTTATACAAATATATGCAGTGTTTAAGAATTCATAGAAACATATATCAAAATATAATGAAGCATTTAGATTTCCATGAACGAAATTGAAGCATGTTTTCTCTACATAAATTTTTATAATTATTGTTTTTCCTACATAATAAATGTATGCATGCATGTGTAATATTTCTGTAGGTTTTCATTTTATAGCTAAAATTTGAGAAACCAAGCTAATACTTATGAGTATAAACCCATTATCCTCTAAAATTCCTATCCTTTTGTCTACCCTATCACCATGCTAAAACCAAATTTCCATAAGCGTAGTTAGCCATCTTCTATAAACACCCAAAACCCAAGTGATTTTATCAAGAAACTATTTCAAAATACCAAATGGTAGGAAGCCTTGACATAATTTCAATGGGATGACTAGGGGTGGCCCAATAGTTCATTTTGAAGTGTGACCCCATAACCATGGTCACCAATGTGGGTGGGGTAGAATTTAAAGTCATACTAAGCCTAATCTCTAAGGTTTTGAGCCTTCCCAAAGTCAACCAAAAGTAATTTAAGACCACCAACAAAGGAGTCATCCAGCTAGTTGACAAACTAGGGGAAAAGTGCTCTGTTGTTAGATATCGAGAGGGATGGATCAAGGGAGTTGCAACCTCATCTCTTCCTTTGAAGTGGAAAGAGGCTACCACCATAATCATGAAGTTATTTATAGTGGAAGGGAGACTATCAATGTGTAGGGTGTATCATCTAAAAATGTTGCTCAATCTCAAATTCCTTAAGCGCGAAGATTGTGTCATTAACATCCCATATTTTATATATAAATATCTAAAGGTTGTAGTATATGGATTTCAATCCAAAAATTCTGGGATAGGATCCAAATTGCATCTAATCACCCATCACAGTCTTATAAAACTACTTATCCTACATAGAGCCTTAGAAACTAAAATTGCATGGGATAAAGTTATGGAGGAGGAAAACCTATCGATGCAGTAATTCGAACCAAGTTACTTTGAATCTAATGAGGGCACTACATCTAAGGAGAGTGTCAAATATAGAAACCAAGAAGTAGAAGAGTCCCCTATGAACAAATAGTCACATCGAACCAAATATACCAAAACTTCCAAGCCTCATTCACTTGCAAGGAAAATCTAATTAGAAGAGTATAGTCCTAAAAATTAAGAAAAAGGAGAAACATCTAGTCCTAAGATGAGTTCACCTATCCCAAATATTTTCACTAAAACCTTAGCCCAAATACAAACCCAATAAAATTTACTGTAAATTAAAATAGATAGCCTTAGAAGAGATTTTTTAGAGCATGTTGCATTGGTGGAGAAGAATCTCTCCACCTAGTCTGATCTCCTAAGGTAATTAGTTGCAAAGAACGTGGTGAAAATAGTTGAGTAGATTTTCCAATTGGTGATTGCCAGTGGATCTCCCAACAAGAGTTAAACAGGTAGGAAGAAAGTGATAAAGTCAGTAAATTTTACCAAGCATTTTGAGATGACCAAGATACTTAATGAGGAAAATCATCCATCTTATCTGATTTAGGTTCCAAAGGCATCCCACTCCTAAATCATGTAGCACATAGAAAGAAGGTCCAATATTGGAGATAGAAATCCTGGTAGAAGTAGATAAAGTGATCAACACGATCATTGCATCTTAGAGAAAATGTCTCTACCAAAAACCAAGGATCACCACACAACACACCAGATGAGAAGGGAAGATAATAAGACGTTGCATATGTAAAAATCATGGTTATTGAGAAGCCACCAAACCAAGACAGAACCAAAGTGTAGATCCAAAAAATCAAGCATGAGAATTTGAGGGCTACGAAAAACTTAGCTATTCCAATCCAAGTTTCCTCCCAGATCAGATCTAAAAACATTTGAATTTTTAATGTTATTGGTTATAAAAACATTTACATATTTATATATTTTTGTATGACTTGTTTCCTTCATATTTTTTTAGCTCTAATTTTGCATGCATGGGGACATGCATTCCTTTCAGATTGTGGGAAAATTATGAGCATTAAAAATTATTGTTATATGCAGTTTTATTCTGGTTTTAAGATGCAAATATGATGATTTTGACCATGCTTTGCTAATAAATATGCGTAGTATGTAGATTTTTGATAATTTTGATTCATGAGATATTATGTGATATATTGTTGGTAATCTTATGGATATCGCACGAGAATTTTGTGTTTGAGTTGCAGGTAATTTGAAGGGATACACCATGGCTAAATATAGATGAACTAGCTCACAAAAATGCATCAATAGCAGGTTACGAAAAGTACCTATAGAAATGTGTTATGAAAAGGTGTTATGGAAAATAATTGACTATGTAAATTTATTTGACATGGTGGAATTTTTACGTATGTTGATAGCTCAGCCAACACAATATATATTGCACAGTCAGCATGATCATTGTCGTGTTGACATTAATATTTGGAATATCATCCAATATTTGTCATGTAATTCATTATTAGATATGTGATTTGTTAATTTGTTAGCTGTTAAATATTTACATAATTAAAATGTTACAACTTTGTCTTCCTTGAGAAAAAGGACAAAATAGTTGTTTACTTTGTTAAGTATTATGTTAGTAAGTTATAGGTCTTTGTTATGTATTATGCCACTTGGATAGATCCATTTGTAATAAGTCCAAGATAGTTATTAGGTTGTTTTAATTTTATATTATTTTGTTATGTAATATTAGCAGCCAATCTTCAACCGTTCAAGATGTAACAAAAAGACATTGAAGTCTTTTATTGAAAGAGTGATGCAAAAGCTATATATTATAAAGTAAAGACCTTGGAAAGGTCTACCATCTAAAGAGTCTATTTTTTGTATATTCTATCATTTACATTGTATGAATAAATATTGAAGTCAAGCAATAACGTAGCAACATTTTCTTCAATAAATTTGGTAACTATGTCTTGTAATTTCTTCATGTTTTACTTGTTACTGTAACTTCCATTTTATTTCCTTGCACACATGAATTAAACAACATTAAGATAGTTCAAATGAATATTATTTTCTTAAAGTAAAATATAATAGAAAGGAAAACAGATTAATAATGAGCTATAAGAGGTAGGGCCCACTCCGAATAGTCATTCCCTTGCTCTCTTCCTCCTAAAATGGAGTAGAATTAATTAGGATATAGAATAGTCTTAGACATAGATTTAATTAAGTTGCATAATATAGAATTATAAAATATATTATATAGTTAATGCAATTTTATATCATAACGTGGATCCACATGGTGATAAAGTGGATTAACATTCATTTTTAGAAATATTATTCTATTGAGGATGAGATAATGGTGAATATAAGGATGGAGTAGCAAGGAGGAGGAGCAGGAGGTCTAGGGGTGGTAAAACCTAAGTGTGGGGCTTTAGATGGCAGAACATTAGGCATGATAGGTGGGGACTTTGGTGAGATAGTAGGGCCCAAGGCAAAGGATGTGGATAGTGAAATTCCATTCAAATCAGACCGAGGGCATTGGATGGATGTGGTCAAAGATATTTCTGATGGGGACCAGGACTCTATGTGTCAAGATCAAGGGAAGACCCAGGAAGGAGACAAAGAGATTCCTAAAAATTGGAGACCATCTTATCTTAATGCTCTTCATGGTAAGAAAAAAATATTCGACTCTTGTTTTAATCTAAAACCCATCAAAGATAGGCTGGACATCTCGAATACCCTAGCTCATCATGTGGCTATGGAGGGAAGAACGTCTCTGGTGGTGAAATTTATGGGGTTCGACTAGACTTGGAAGTCATAAGGAGATGGGCCATATAGAAATGGTGGCCAAGCGTTGGTATGATGATTAAGGCTTTACCCAAGAGTTTCCTTTTGGTGATATTTCAATGTGACCAGGACATGGAAAGGATTCTTCCAAGAGGTCCTTGGTTTTTTGGGAAAAGAGGCTTGTATCTGAAGTGTTGGACTCTCAATTTCAACCCCCAGACCTAGGTGTTGTATTTGGATCCTATTAGGGTTAATATGTCGGGATTAACATTGTTTTTCTAGAATGAGCAAATATTAGTTGGGATAGATGCAAATATTGGGGAACTGGTAGCTATCGATCCTGCAACCTTGAGCAAAAAAAGACTTCTTTCTGCTCGCATGTGTGTGTTGACAGACCTAAGTAAAGAACTCCCTAAATATTTTATACTATCATCTATGTATGGTCTTCATACTCAGGACTTTGAATATGAAAATATATCTATTAAGTGTAGTATTTGTGGGAAGATAGGGCACCAAGGTATCCACTGCCTTTCCAAGAACCAGCCCCCACCCCAAAATATTGTTCCACAAACCCAAAATAATATCCCTCCCCCGTAGAACTCCATTCCTACCCAACATGGGCCTCAAGGACATGGGATTTAGAATTTGAATATCAGAGACCCCATCCGACCTAAAGTTATAAAGAGGTAATGTTATAACCCTCCTCATAGAAATACCTATGCCTAGAAATCCTCTCACAAGGGATTTGTTCCCTCTGGTGGGAACCCTCAAGTACAACCTACTTCAAAGGTGATGCAACAGGCCCCAGAACCAAATCACAAAGGAAAGAACCACATAGATCAATGCCTTGGAGCAAGTAAGTTTGATTGGGTAATACGAGAGACCTATGGAGGCTCGACGAAAGTGGTCCCCTATACTACAGAGGAATTTATGGGAAGAAATTCCAAGGATATCAACATTCCAGTGGAGAATAGTTGTGATGCATTAAATCATCTGAAGGGAGATCATATGGATAGCCAAGAAGTGGAATTTGAGGTATAGGAGACCCAAGAGAAGGATTTAGAAGATAAAAAATAGAGGAGTAGGAAATTGATAAGACAAGTAAAGATACTTAGGAGGTAGAGGTGAACCACCAAGATCAGTGTACCCCCAAAGTAGGAAAAAAATAACCTACTAATCAAGAAGCTAAGAGCACAAAATCATCTCCACTGTTAGTAAGACTAGTTAACTTGGAGATCCAGGTTGTTACCCCAAATGTCAATACTGACCCATACAATATGGTTACCAGAAGCCAAGTGAAACCCAAGGAACCCTAACCTAAAGTGGATATATGGGGATATGGTTTGTTAGGAAGAGGGAAACCTAGCAATGTTGCCTTAAGGCAGAAAGAAGCAGAGTGAGGAGTGGTGGATGGCACTCAAGAAATATTACACTTTGGGGTGAAGGCTCAAGGATCCAAAGCCCATAAATGAATATTCTATCATGGAATATAGGTGAGAGTAATCTTGCAAAAATGAGAGATTTTTATGCTCTTAGACAAGAACACAAACTAGATATAATATTACTACAAGAAACTAAAATGGAGGAGAGTAGAGTGATCCCTTTTAAGAATAGAACTTGGAAAGAAGCTAAAGTAGTAGTCCAGGAGGCCACTGGAATAGTAGGAGGGTTTTTGGTTATGTGGAACAAGAATGTGATTGATAATAGAATGATTCTGATGTCTAGTTGGTTTATTTGTCTCCTTTGTTTGGATAAAACCATGCATGAAGAGTGAATCTGAATGAATGTATATGCCCTAGTTAGACAAGGACTGATAAGGGTTCTTTGGGTTCAGCTAGCTGAAATGAGGGAGACAATCCTCAACTACCCTTGGATTGTAGTGGGGGATTTCAATTACTACCTTAATCTTGTAGATAAATTTGGGGGCTCTCAAAGAATAACTATTGATATCTACAAGTTTAGAGATTTTTTTGATCAACATGAGCTGATGGATGTGGACCTGCATAGATTCTCCTATACATGGTCTAGCAAAAGACTGAAGGAAAACCAAATTCATATTAGATTAGATATATTTCATCTTTCTCAGGAATACCTGGAGAGGTTTGGGGACTCTTCATTAATGGCACTACCAAGAATCAGTTCTGACCACAACCCAATTCTATGGGAAACTGGGAAGGACTCTAAGAAAAAATACATCAGACCCTTTTGATTCAAACATATGTGGCTCCAACACCAGGATCTCAAGGATCTGGTTGCCCAATGGTGGGACAAAAAGTATAATGGTTAGAAACTGGCCCAAGTGGCATGTAAACTGAGGAATGTGAATGCTAACATTAGAGAGTGGAACAAAACTTTCTTTGGAAATATTTTTTTAAAAAAGGCATAAATAAAAGATAATATCAATGAACTGTAGGAGAAGCTGAAGTCAGAACAGCTTACAGAAGATCTGAGAAACTAGGAGAGGGAGTTGTTTGCTGAATACCACATGGTGCTGGGATTTGAAGAAACCTTTTGGAGGTAGAAATCCAAACTACGTTGGTTGAATGAGGGTGACAGAAATACAAAGTTCTTCCATGTCTCTACTCTTCACCATAGAAGTACTAACATAATTAAGGAGATCAAGATGGTCGATGGGTCTAACACCAAATTTATGGAGGACATAAGGAGGGAATTGGTCAAATTCTTTAAATCATTGCTAGAGGATGTAAATCCTACTATTGAAGAAGAGGACTCTCTATTGGTGGCCATTCCACCCCTTGTCACTAAGAATCTTAATGGATTCTTACTCAGTCCCTTTACAGAGGAGAAAATCAAGAAGGCAATTTTTGACATGGATGGTAACAGCTCCCCAAAATTATATGGCTTCCTCGTTGCTTTCTTTTAGAAGTTTTGGGATATCCTAGGTGATGATGTAGTGGAAGCTATAATTGAGGCTCAAAAGGACATGGAAATCCCAAAAGGAGTTAATGCTACATTTTTAGTCCTCATCCCTAAACTAGTGGGAGCAATGGAATTTTCTAGTTTTTGCCCTATCAATTTATGTAAAACTGATGAATATTCTCATGAAAACAATCACCAATAGGCTGAGGTTATCCTGCCATTCATCATTTATATGAACCAAGGATGTTTTGTGAAAGGGTGGCAAATACTGGATGGTATCATCATAATTCATGAAGTTATTCATTCAGTGGTGGATAGTAAGGAAGTAGGTATGTTACTAAATTTAGACATGAATAAAGCCTATGATCGGGTCTCATGGTGTTCCCTCACCAAGATTTTGGGTAAGTTTGGTTTCTATACCTAGTGGATTAAGTTGATTTTTAGTTGTATCTCTACTACAATATTTTTTGTCATGGTGAATGGATCACCCTCTGGTTAAATTAAGAGCGAAAGGGGGTTGCAACAAGGAGATCCTTTGTCTCCATACTTGTTTATTTTCACTGGAAGCATTGTGTAGGAACATTTCAGAAGTTGTGGCAGAAGATCAATTGGGAGGTTTTAAACCAACCTCAATAGCAGAGCCAGTGTCTCACAAAAATTTCATGGATGATATGATCATTGTGTCCAAAGCCTTGGTGCCTCAAGCTAGGAAGTTGAAGAGAATTCTAACCAAGTATGAGACATAAGTAGGACAGTACATAAACTATAAGAAGAGTAGCATCTATTTCTTTAACATGCCTGGTGGGAGGGAGGAAAGAATAGCTAACCTCTTTGGATGTGGAAAGGATCTTTTACCATTGACTTATCTAGGCATGCCTATGTTCAAAGGAATAATGAAGGCTACATTGTGGAACTCAGTCATTGACAGGATCTCCAAAAAGTTAGCAGGGTTGAATGGCAGCCTTCTCAGCTCCGTAGGGAAAGCCTTACTAGTTCAAACTACTTTATAGAGCATTCCAATCTATTGCATGTCTCTAATTAGAATGCCTACAAAGGTCTGAGCTACACTAGAGAAAATTCAATGCAACTTCTTGTGGTTAGGTTTGAAGGAGAGAAAGATAATTCCATTGGTAGCATGGAATCAGGTGTGTGCAAGCAAATATCAAGGGGGCCTGGGGCTGAAGAGAATGAAAGAAATGAACCAAGCTCTGATTGGCAAATAAGTCTAGAGATTTTTCAATAATGATCAATTGGGATGGGTAAAACCTCCTAAGGCAAAATATATCAGAAATAAGCAGGACTTCCTAAAAGCTGATAATCTCCCTAGAGGATCCTATTTTTGGAATTTTTTGCTCGAATATCATGAGGTATTCAGGAAAGGCATCATATGGAGAATTGTTAATAGAAGACAAGTGAACTTTTATCAAGATCCATGGTTGGAAGAAGCCCCTCTGTAATATAACTTAGACCTTCGGGTCCTCCAATATAAACTTTCAGAGGAAATGGGAGGAAAAATAGGGGATTTTCTTGTTGTAGCACAAGAAACTTCCTCTTGGAAGAAAATCATAGTTCAAAATCCTTCAGAGCAAGATAAGGTGGCCCTAACCAAACTCAATGATGCTTTAAGGGTGTTCCCGATCATTCCAGGGGGAGGAAGAGACAAGGTGATTTGGGGCAAAACTACAAGTGGGATCTATTTAGTAAAAACTACCTATAAACTAATCCACTTAGGATTTAATGGTTGGAATCTGACTTCTATTATTTGGTTAAATAATTTAACCCCAAAAATAGCTTTCTTCTTTTGGCTGGAAGTTCAAAATAAGATCCTGACAATAGATAATCTGTAGAGGAGAGGTTTCCAATTCATCAATCAATGTATCCTATGTAAGAAAACGACATAATCTGTAAGTCATATTTTTTTAACTTGTGAATTTTATTATCCAGTCTTCCAAATTATTATGTCCAAATTTTATATAGATTGGGTCCGCCAAAATATCATGTCTGACTTCTGCATACAGTGGGATTCCTCCTTCCGGGTGAAACTTTTGACTTGGCTCTAGAAGCTTAACTTACTCCATTTTTTATGGGGGATATGGAATGAGAGAAATAAGAGAGTATTTAAAGGATGGAATAAAGATCCCATGTTATGTGGTAGTAAAATAATCAGAGCTCTAAATTAAAACTGGAAAACTTTTTACTTCAAAAATGAGACCGTGTCTCCTAGGGAAAGGAGGATTTTGCAGAACTGGGGAGAGGAACCTCTGGATCTATTCATTACAACTAACCCATGGGATGGTTTCAAGTGGATACCCCCCACACAAAAGTGGATTAAGTTCAATTTTGATGGGGCAGCCAAAGGAAATCTGGGGGTTGTAGGAGTAGGAGGAGTTTTGAGAAATGAGTAAGGAAAGTGGTCCTTGCCTTTACGGAGCCTTTGGGAACTCAAACAAATAATTTTACATAAGCCCAAACCTGCATGCAGGCAATGAGAATTGCCAGACTATAGGGTTATAATGAAGTAATATTTGAAAGGAATTCGCTTAATATAATCAAGGTAATTAAGAAGGATAAAGACCCCAACTGGACCATCTCAGAGCTTATCCTAGAACTAAATATTCATAAATCCCATTTAGTTAGTACCCAAATCCAACACACCTTCAAAGAATGGAACCAGGCGACAAATCTAATGGAAAATATTGCAATTTTTGCTAGGGAGATGCAAATTTGTAAGGATAACTTCCCTCAAGAAAAATTGGTGTTGGCTTCTAAAGAAGATCTAATATCAAACCTATTAGAGCAGTAGGATATCAGAGTGGTTGATGATGAGTAATCCAGTAGATGGAATTAGGCAAAGTGACAAAAGGCAACCCATTTGTTGGGGCCTGGGAAGTGACAAGTGTACGGTACAACAACCTAGTGTTATGTTTAGTAAGTGCTAGGTGTTGTCTAGTTTTTGTTTTATCCTGAATAGTCTAGTGACAAGTATAGGACTGCGGACTCTAAGTATAGCTTAATGTGGGTCTTGGGAAGATCCATTTTGTATTTTGATTATATGGGCTTGGAGCTGGAACTAGCCCATTTTGACTATGTAAAAGGGTTGTGGACCTTATAACCACCTCTACCTAATACCAAAAAAAAAATAACGTGGATCCACACACATAGACTTAGTCTAAATCATAAATTGCATATTTTGAATCAAGCATAATTTCATTTCAATTTCATTTATTGTAAACTTTTATTTCCTACAAACAAAACTAATAAAATAGAATAAAGTCAATGATTAAGAATTGAGGAATAATTTATATAGGATTATTGTTCTTTAAATCTAACCTGGATTGAAAAATTAAATGTGAGACATCACAACTCGACAGACACTATTCATGCCTACTCAAAATATTGAGAAAACTAGATGTATTTAGAACAAATTATCTTAAATAACATCATAAATTTTTTATTTTTAAATTTATATTATAATGCTATAAGTTTTAAGAAATGGATGCAAGAAGTTAGTAATAGATTATAAGTTGCAAAGGGGTGTATTATAATTTAGATAAAGATAAGAGGATATTAAAATGAATAATAGGATATAAGTTAGAATGGAGTATGTAATTAGGTAAGGTTTTAGGATTTGTATGGGGTTTACAAGTGAAATATTACATATTTCATTTTCTCCTCTTCTAAAAGTTTCTAAATTGATGTATGCAATAACACAAACAAGCATTTTAATGCCACTATCATATGATCCCCCTCATGAATACTTGAATTATAACTATATACCCCCTTAATAATCCAAACACAATCTTGTGTAATATAAAGCATAAAAAAACAACCTTGGACAACATGAACTACAAATTTTAACCTTGATATAAATAACTGATAATCTAAATTAATCAAAAGTGACTAGATTATTGGTAAATTATAGTAATATAATGGAATGGTTAGTAAAATAGGTAGCACATATCCTTTATATTGTAATATTATGCAATGAGTATCATATTATGTGAAAGCATCGAACATTAGGAGTTCTAATGAGTGGAACACACTCAAAATCTACTAAATATTGATTTTCAACCTCATTTGTTATTTTCTAGTTCAACAATCTACATAATATGACTTTGTAGAGTGTAATCATATAATTATAAATTTAATCCCACCCTCATGATCTTTGTTATTTTTAAACCAATGTTGGACATTTTGAGTCCCTAAGCTGAAATGTTGTCATTGATGTCAATAGAGCAATAAATGTCAAAAGGATCTATGAAGGGTTTTTGTGAAAACCAAGGCAGGGAAAATAAAAGGTTTTATTTAAAACCATGGACAACATATTTGATCTGGGTTTTTCTTAAAACCCATGTTGGGCTTTCGTTTTGTCGAAAAAGGTGCCCCGATGATAGAGTTATTTGAGTTTTAATGTTTGGTTTAAATTTTAATTATTTAAAATTTAAATTCAAATTTAAATGGAAAGTTTCCCGTCGACGTCATCATGCAAATACAATTTTAATATTTTTGTCAAAATATTCAAATTTTTATTAAACACTATATAAATGGGTGGCAATTAAACCAAATATTATCCTTGCTCTCGTGTGTTAATTGCCTTGGAATTCGAAATAGCTCGTGTGAATTGTTGAAAAGGAAGCAGCGAAGAAAGCGCAGCGATTTGGAAATATCAAATGTGGTATGAGGTGTGGCACATTGGTGTATCAATTTTGCTAATACTATGGGCAGCGCAAATATTAGGGATCGAATCCCCTTGATGGCAGCGTGTGGGAAGCGCTTTGGCACTTTGTCCTTTGCGGTAGGTGGAGGAATATTAAAGGCCCTTTTGGCCTTTGCTTTTCCAATGAGCACTTTGGCTCGGTTGGAATCTTAGTCGTGACTAAGACGCTCGCGGTGTGTGGTGGATGGGGGTTCGAATCTCCTTGAGAGGTATTTATGTTTTTGCCTTTAATAATTTTTATTAGCCATAAAGTTTGGAGTTATAAGGTATTTAATGGGAATTAAATTTTATCATTAGGGCTGTGATTATTATTGCAAAAGCATATTTGATTTATATTATATTTTTATGGAAATGGAGAATTTATTTTAGGAGAAATAAGGAGTTGTTAAAGTGATATTGAGAGATTTATTGTGGGTTATTTTTAATAAGGGTTTTTATTAAAATAGACTTTGGTGGATGTGTTTATGAAGTTGGAGTGAAAAGGGTGTAAATTAAGTTATGCTTTTATTGTGATTATTTAAAAGACCACTAACCCTTATTAATATTAAAAAGGAAAGTTATGATTAAGTGTGGAAGATTTTGTGGACAACTTATTGACATCAAAAATACATGGGCACATTTTCCTATTGATTGTTTGTGGTGGTTGATTTCTGAAATATCATTGGAGTGAAAAGGATTAATTGAATTTTCCTTTGTGAAGATGGTGGGTTGAATGCTTCAAGGTTTTTTTTTTATTTGTGAGTTGTGTTTAAACCTTGTTTCATTAGCATTGTTGTTGAAGCCCATTGATGGTGAAATGAACTTGAACATGATCTAGAAAAGAACATGAGTATCATTGTTATGTGAGACTTGATATAAAGCATTGTTGGAAACATTTTGAGTTGGTTGATACATGCTTGAACTAGGGTTTGTGAGAAAGGTTTGTTCCTTGATGTGATTGGTTGAGTTGAGTTGGTTAAGCCTAGTCAAATGGATGTGTGAAATGGTTGTTCAAGTTCCATAAAACAAACTATTCTATATTTTGATTCGAGTTGAGATTGATATTGAATAATATGACATATTGAGTCTCTAACAATTCTCTTTATGCTTCTATTGAGTTGAGATTGGGATTTGAGTATAGAACATATGGAGTCTAAAAATTCTCTTTATGCTTCTATGAGATTGATTTGAGTTGAGATTGAGATTTAAGAATAGGACATATTGAGTCTCTAACAATTCTCTTTATGCTTCTATTGATTTGAGATTGGGATTTGAGTATAGAACATATAGAGTCTCTAACAATTCTCTTTATGCTTCTATGAGATTAAATTGAGATATTGATTGTACTTTGAGCTTAGAACATATTGAGTCTCTAACAATTCTCTTTATGATTCTATGAGATTGAACAAGTTCTGTGTAAGCTTGTTAAGCATATTTGAGACAAGTCTTTGAGAAGGCTTGTGGACTTTTTTGAGTTAAGCTTTTGTGAAATCTTGCTTGAGCAAATTTGAGCAAGTCCAAGAGAGGACTTATTGAGCAGATTTGAGCAAGTCCAAGAGAGGACTTATTGAGCAGATTTGAGCAAGTCCAAGAGAGGACTTATTGAGCATATTTGAGCAAGTCCAAGAGAGGACTTATTGAGCAGATTTGAGAAATTCCAAGAGAGGACTTATTGAGCAAATTTGAGCAAGTCCTAGAGAGGATTTGTTGAGCATATTTAGATAGGTTTTGAGTGAACCTATTGAGCAGATTTAGACAGGTTTTATGTGAACCTGTTGAGAAAATTTAGACAGGTTTTGTGTGAACCTGTTGAGCAGATTTAGATAGGTTTTGTGTGAACTTGTTGAGCATATTTGAGCAGGTTTTGAGAGAACCTATTGAGCAGAATTGTACTAGATCGACTGTACTATGTTTAGTGCAAGAGATTAAGCAGAACTGTGCTAGACTGACTGAACTGTGTTTGGTACAGTATTGAGATAGAGCTTTGGAGGTGATAGAGTATAGAGGACAGAGTCTTAGAGGATAGAGATCCAGCAGCTAGGATAATTGAAGATAAATCTGAGTGAGAAGTCTTCAAGTGGAGAGAGATCCACCAGTTAGATCAACATATAGACAGATTCTTCTAGAAGACCACTAGCCAGAGCAGAAGGGGAAAGAGTTCTCCTATGGAAGAGATCCATGAACTTGAGATTAGGGGATCAACATCTTAGATCATTTGAGCAATATTTAGAAGAAATATTTTCTCTATGGAGGTAGCCCACATTGGGTGAACCACGTTAAATATGTGTCTCTATTATGTGTGGTGTTTTGTGCATTTCTTTGATTACTTCTATTGATACTGCTATCTATACACTACATAATATTGATTTGAGAAGAAAAGTAAAAAGTGGTCTTATACTGTTCACCCCCCCTCTCAGTATAATCTTGTGTTCTTCAACCAAATGTTAACATTCCCAACATATTGGGATAAACAATAGGGAATAAGAAATTTCTTCTCTATAAGCCAATGTCTCAATTCTTATAGATCCATAATGAAACCTAGAGGTAGAGGTTGAACTTATGTTAATTCATGGAACTAAGATCAAGTGTAACCATATAATTATGGAATGAATCTCACCTTTAGGTTTTCTATGAGCTTTTCTCCAATGTTAAGCTTAATATTTTTTCCATAAAGTTGGGATAAGTGGTGGGGAACATGGAGTTTCACATAGTAATATAATGATACAATCCCATGGGTAGGTACTTTGTAGACCCATGAGGACATGGAGGGGTAGGATTTGAATGCATGATAGTTCATGAACTAAGGGTTGAGTTGACACAATATTGGGGTCCAATGTAATATTATGGATCATCCCATATTCTCTATAATTTTTACCTCAATGTCAAACTTAACATATTTGCCAAAAGGTTTGTGAAATCTATGGGGAATGAGTATTTTCACATTGTAGGATAGGGTTTTAATCCTATATATGATCACCTTGTATATCCATGAGAATAATTAATTATAGGGATTGAAATTTTAATAATGCATGGACCTAGGGTCCCATGGACATAGGTCTAAGGTTGAATGTAACCATATAAATATGCGTCGACAACAATTTTAGGGAATGACTATAAGTTAACTATATAATCCTATGGATGGAAAACTTGTAGAGTCATTGATCCTTGTAGGTAGTGGTTAAACTTAGCTTGGGGTCTAGGTTTAGATAGTTAGTTTTTGAGCATTGGGGTTAGGGTAAATAATTGATTTAATCTATAAATAGGAAGAGTCAGGTGGTATTTGAGATGATCTTTCATATTTGAATATTAGTCATTTTTGTTGCACATATGGGAATTTTTTCTATCCAAGTGGCTATGAGACTTTATCCTCTATAAGTGGCTAAGTATTTGCATTGATTTTAATATAGAATTTGATTATTGCATATTTGATTTTTTGGTAATTGGATCTAAATTATTATTATCATTTAGGTAATGTTATTTGCACATTATTGGATTGCTACTATTATTGCTATAGTTTTTGAAGTTTTTCATAATAAGTGGTATCAAATATTTGATATCATATCCTTATGGGGTATGAATTTTTAGTAGAGTGTGCAAATCATTTGATAATCTCTATCAATTATTATTGCTACCTATTTCTTGGTAACTTTTTGTAAAAATTTTAAGAACATCTTTGGGTGTAATTAGTTTCTAGAATATTGTGAGTTTGTTTTTGTACTTTATTTTTCTATTTCAAGACCCTTGTGAGAGATCTATATCATTATGATTATATATTTAAGATTGTCAAAACAAGGGGTATATCCAACAATAATTTTTGGAAAAAAATTATCCTAGATCCTTGTGTGAGACCTATCTCTTTGTGATCATCTCTTTAAGCTAATCAATATGAATGAACATGATACCACTACTATTTGGGTATGAGTCAATGGTCAATAATAGTGTACTATTCATTTAGATTATGTGTGTATGAGTAGAAATAAATACCAACCTATAAATTGTTGTAAGCATCACAACATGTTTCTAAATATCAATAGTTTTGACCAATATCTTATTTCTTTCTTAAATGCCATGGCTTCATCTCCTCCCAACACCTCGATTTATTCATCTCATCCTACTAATAACCTACCCTTGGTTACATCTCCCACTACCCCTCCAATTGGTAATCCTCTTCCTGGTACTATTTACCCTGATCTACATGCATACCTTTTGAATCAAGAACAAACAATTACTTCCGTTTTTAAGTCCTTAGATAATCAAGACTAGATAATTACTTTAATTTCTAAGTACTTGGATAATATTCAAAGAGTACTATAAATATCTTCTACTATGCATCCTCTTTTCCAATATTTATAACAAACTATGATGCAACAACCTTTTATCATTTATTAGACATCAAATACTAGTGTTCTTCTACAACCACCACCTAGTCATAGTCCTCCAAATTCTTATGGAAGTCACACAACTCCTTATGCCACCTAAGGTTACCCTCTACTTATGGGTTCTTATGACCCAGGAGTTTCTTCTAATTTAGATTACATGGTAGGAGGTGCTTCTAATTTTTTTAACTAGCCTCATGAAGTTCCTATTTCTCATATCAACATACCCAAATTTGAAGGTTTCAATCCATGAGGGTGGCTAGCCAAGATAGATAGCCTTATCTGATTGCACCATGTTCTTGAAGTAGGCAATATTGTATTAGTGAATTCTAATTTTGGAACTCAAGATCATTAATGGTTTTTGTGGTAACTTTACCAACATGGGGGTTCTATTTTGTGGCTTTACTTCAAAAAATATATATATTTTCTCCTTATCCATTTTCTCTTCCATACTAACTTAACATTCACCCTCTTGTCAAACACTCACACCTATCTTAATTACTCTAGGCTCAAATCTAATGGACCTAATATAAATATCGACCTGACTCACAAACCTTACGCTAAAATTAAATCATCAAGTAACCCCCACATTGCCTTCAAACCTTACCTTCAACCAATATTCCTCCACTCCCCCTTCTTCATCTCGACCCACCAATTGACCTCTACATGCTTGTCCTCCACCTCATGCATGGGTGCTCCTATTAGAGCTATTTTTAAGTATTTTCCAACAATTATATGGCATAAGCATTATCTCTTTGACTGACCTTCACCTCGAGCAAACCAACAAGCCAAAACCTAGATGGTACAAGAAAGATCACTATTGCATTTATCATCGCTAAAAGGGTCATGACATCAAATAATATCGACAGTTCTAGCATCTAGTGCAAGATCTACTAGATCATAGGGATTTAACTATCTCATCCACATGACTTTTTTCCAATGGTTCCTTTCTTCTTCTATCTCCTTATCTTCATTAATTCACTTCTTTCACCCATCTATATCATACTCAAAACCACCAATGGACTTCATGCACCCAAATTACACCCCATCACAAACCACCTTGTTGCTTGAGTTGGATGACCTTATATAATTAATGTTTTCATGAATCTTGATCAATATCAAAAAATCCATTCTTGAGTCAATGTCTATCCAAAAATATTGCTAGAGCCTACCATGAACCTGACTTTGTTAGGTCAAAATGTAGAGTTTCTCTTCTCAACACAAACTCTAATCAAATCTGATTTGCTATGAGCCATTCTAATGTTAGTATGTTGCTATGAGCCATAAAGTGAATGTTTCCCTTGTTCATCCCATCATGAGCATAATCCAAACATAAGGATCCATACGACAAAAAAAAATCAAAAATACTATTTTATCATGGATCCTTGGGCATTTAAGACGTCTCCATCGGGACTATAAATACCTAGTTGGAAATGAAGCAACATTGAAGGATTATGAGGCTATCTCCACCAGGTCTATATATGCTTGACTCATAGTGGAGTATACCATTTGCATGGCAACATGTTTGTCACATCAACAACCTTCTTTTGTATAGACCTTGAACCACTCGTAGATGAGCTAGCTTATAGTGTCTCAAGCTACAATTAATTCATCCAACCTTGCTCAAAATTGAAAATGGATCTCATTGCACATGCATTGGTCTTTACGTAGCTTGATTTATACAATATGGCTTTGGTCTCTCAAGGATACAATGGTCTATTATATGAGTTTGATCGATGTTATAAGGGTGTTTGAGTTTCTTAAAAAACTAGGATCTAAAAACCCTAAGGTGTTTGGGGCAACATAGCATGTTAATTTCCACACTATTCATTACACATATTGTCCTAATATTTCCATTTGTATTGGGTATCATCATTATTTGTCTTTGTTTCTTAATTTTACGTATCACTATCCTTATCTTACATCTTATCCCCATTGTAATTATCATCTCTCATGTCCTCTTTATGTATCATCATGACCACCACTTTGTCTTTGTTTAACTAAACTAATTTTGATTATGCAAAACATATATGCCAATCCAAAACAAGATCAAATACATAGTTATAAGTCATTACATCTCATCATCCAACACATCCACATATCAAATCCATGTCATCTAACATGTCATATCTATCCAACCCCATTCCCTCATCAAGTACCAAAACCTAAACACCTTAAACACATGTATAACATCATCCATATATCATAGCACATCATATCATCCATCTACTTATCCTCATATCTATATCATAAATCAATCAATCCATCCCTCATGTATCCATCTACATACCTCATACTCAAATCTTAAAAAAAATGATGATAAAATTTTGAAAATGACTACAAAATGGAGGTCTCTCAAGCCTCAACCAAAATGATCATCCCTATTGTTATCTCCTAATTGCCTCACCACTCTCCCCATTCCCACCATCTCTACCCCTAAATTTTGACCCATATTTCATCAATTCAGCCTCATACATCTACCCTCTAACCACCCAAACCAAATGCTTTCAATGATCTCCAAGTGGGCATTTTTTCTTCCACCCCACATCAACCCAACATCCAAACATTTAACTTTGAAAGTCACATTCACCTAGTAAAAACCCTATTTTATTGGGGCAAAATTAGAATCATCCAATCATAAACAACCCTATTCTACTGGGGTAAAAGCAAAACCAATCCATCATCATTTGCTCTCTTGCACAATCACACATTTGCACATTATTTTACTACAAAATATTTTATGAGGAAAACCTCCTGGTGATGTTGGACTTCATCCCTAATAAATGGTTGAGCCCTTATACACCTTAGTGTAGCACAAATAGTTTCCTGGACTTATTCACTAAGAAATTGGTTACCCTTGGGACTAGCCCGAGGTAGTCTGAGGTTAGTTGCCCTTTGTTCGTGGGGCTTGATAATTAGAGTAAATGCAACTATCATTTTTTTCCAATACTAACTGAGGTTGAAGCAAAATTTTATTGGGTTGATAGTAGGACTTAGATAACACGGCCTCTTTTGTAGGTTTATTTTTTTCCCTTAGGATACCCTAAGCCAACCCTTCATCCTAGGAAGCCCTTCTAGCCTTTTGTGTATCAATTCTTATGAGAGGGGTGTACATTAACACACCTATGTATATTTCATTACATCCATCTCCTTGTAGTTCATAGGCTTAGGGTACATCAAATACACCAAAAAAAAAAAGCAAAAACACAAACAAAACAAAGCATTCCAAAACCATCCCAAAAACATTCCAAAACTTCTCAACTCATCTCAAAACCATCCCAAAACATCTCAAAATAGCATCAATAAAACAATAGCAGATTCACAAAACATCAAAACCATCATTGTTTATTTGATGGGTTGTTTGTATTTTGTTTATGTAGATAGCATGTTATTTTCACAAAAACCACCTAAACCACCACCAAAACCTCTTAAACCTTCCCAAAATACACCTTCATGTCTTTCTCCCACCCATCCCATCTATTCATTCCCATTCTATCTCATCCCTAACAACTTATGGTGAAAACCACAAGCCAGACCTAGGCTCAAGTGTACCATCTTATGGACCATTCTGAGTTAGTCCCTAACCCCTTGGTAATTCCTCAATTCCATTTGGGGAAGATGCCTCTCATACCACCTAGTCACTCCTCTAGTATCCATCATATCCCATTCCCACATACCATAATTCCTTCTTGATCATCTCATTCTAATTGATTCCCAATATCACAAGCCACTCTAACCCAAACCCTTCCTAAGAGGACCCCTTCATCCTCCTTATATAATCCAACCTCATGTCTTCCACCTATCCTTCCAACCCCACCTCTTCCACCTCTTCTTCCAACACTACCTCTTTTCCGTCCCATCCCAACCCCTTATACTTTACCTCATCAACTCTGACAACCTTACCACATCCCTTATCCTTTACCTCATTTCCTTCGCACAGGCCAACCCTTGTAACCTTACCACTTACCTTACCCTTTTCGCCCACCTTTTTCTTATCCATTTTCTCTTCCCTACCAACTTAAATTTCACCCTCTTGTCAAACACTCACACCTATCTTTATTACTCCAGGTCCACATCTAGTGTACCTAATATAAATATTGGCCTGAATCACAAACCTTACGCTAAAATTAAGTCATAAAGGAACCCCCACAGTGCCTTCAAACCTTCACTTCAACCAATATTCCTCCACTCCCCCTTCTTCATCTTGACCCACTAATTGACCTCTACATCCTTGTACTTCACCTCATTTTTGGGTGCTCCTATCAGAGCCATTTTTAAGTGTTTTCCAAGAATTATATGGCATAAGCATTATCTCCTTGGCTAACCTTCACCTCGAGCAAACCAACAATCCAAAACCTAGATGATACAAGAAATATCACTATTGCATTTATCATCGCTAAAAGGGTTATGACAATGAGGAATGTTGATAGTTCTCGCATCTACTATAAGATCTACTACATCATAGGGATTTAACTATCTCATACACATGACCATTTTCCAATGGTTTCTTTCTTCTTCAATCTCCTCTTCTTCATTAATTCACTTCATTCATCCATCTATATCTTGCATAATATCACCAACAGACTTCATACACCCAAATTACACCCCGTCACAAATCACCTTGTCACTTGAGTTGGATGACCTTATCTAACCAATGTTATCATGAATCTTGATTAATATCCAAACATCCATTCTTGGAGTTGATGTCTATCCAAAAACCTTGCTAGAGCCTACCATGAACCCTACTTTGCTAGGTCAAAATGTAGAATTTCTCTTCTCAACACAAAATCTAATCAAATCTGATTTGCTACATGCAATTCAAATGTTTGTATGATTTCACATGCCTATGCTCTATCAAGGTGGTAAATGTAATACCACTTACAATCAATTGGAACATTTTGAGGATACATACCATATGGTTGGCTTGTTTTCCAACTCCATTGTGCTCATTAGTCTATCAATGAAAAGGTTCAAATATATTTATCCCTTTCATCCTTGGGGTATATTGCATTAATCATGATTCAAGATAATCTTATGTCTCCTTCTCAAGTGCCCCTTTAGTCCCCTTGCATCCATCATCGACCACTGTCATCATCCCAATGCTCACCAATTCCACCCTACCTGCTCGTTCCTCCTCACCTCTTCAATTTCCTTCCTCTTTCTTTCTCTTACAGGTTCCAAGTCATTGATGTATGTTCATGCTTCGAGTGGCTACGTACTTATGGATGGTTACTTTTTTTCTCTTTTCTTTTTCTTTATCTCACTCCTTCCTCTTCTTTTATTTCTCCCATTCCTCTCCTATTCTTTTTCCATTCTCTTTTCCTTTTTCAGCCCTCCTCATTTTTGACATTTTCCTCCCTCTCTTCTACTCAACTCCAGTCTAGGGGAATCTATCCTTTTTCAAAGCTCTCCTCTTGCCTGAGGGAGTCATCCATCCTTCGAAATTAATTCTATGATTGGGGGGAGTCCATTCTCTAGCTCGTCCTCCTCCCTATTTCCCTTTGTATGAGGGAAGTTGAAATCACTTCCACCTCCAATTTTGTCACATCATCTAACACCCACCTACTCATATATTTTCTTCATAATTCTTCACCTAACCATTCCTCAATGTCCTTCAGTGTCTTCATCATATCTCTTATAATACACACTTTCAATGTCCCATCAATGTTTCCCTACGTTATCTTGCACCTCTCCACCTTTCATTCCTATTATCCTATGCTTAACTATTCCTTATTTACTAGGGAGAGTCACTCCTCATTCCATCAAATTTTGTGCCTAAAGGAGTTCAAACTCCCTCCATGTTGTCAATTCATTGCATTTAATTCCTTCATTACCTTTATCCACCGTATTTATCTATTACAATCCTATATTAAGGCAACTAGATCTCCTTTTGGATTCATGAATACATGTTCTTTCATCTCAATTGGTGTAATTAATCAATGACATCACATAGTTGTCCATATTGTATCCATTTTTGTATGTCACATGTTGTTTGTTCCATCCTTGTCCATTATCTCATGTTTGACCATGTATCATATCATTTTATCCATTTTTTGGTACACTCATTTTGTCTTTTTTATTTGTTCGTCACATGTCATATTTTTTTTTGTTGTCCCAATATCTTAGGATACTTAGACATATCGGTTATTTTGGGTATTTAGCCATACCTAGTGTAAAGCAAAAAATGACTAACACCAATAAAGCAATAGATCAAAGCAAATAACAACACATGCACAAAATGATAGATCTAATTTATTATAACTCAAGGAGCCTAGATCTCCAATTTGTACAATATTTACCCCAAATATAGGGTTATAATGCTATGTCTACTTCGATATAATTATTATAATTGGAGGGTTTAAACCCTCATTCAAAATAATACTGATATCCTAGTTGTATTCACTCCAAATAATTTATGAGTAGGCTTTGCCTATCCCTACAGAACCACTCAAGCTCCAAAAACCATCAATGTAAATGTATCTTGTAACTTACACACAAATAGATCATAAAATAGGTTAGTAACACCTGCAAGGCCTCGACAGTGTGAGGCCCACTAAAATATTAATGTACAATATTAACCCTAACTGAGATATTTGATGAAATAAAGTGTAGATGTACTGAAAATATAAGTAAATTAATAACAAATGATACCTTATTGAGAATATACCTATAATATTGATCTATATATCTACTTCCTTGATCTAATGATGCACGAACACCCACGAGCATCTGAGTGTTTTTTGGTGATAAAATGGCTGAGGGGAAATACCTTGGAGCCTTTGAGGAGATTTGTGGATACCCTACAATGTTCTTGGAATGCTTGGTAGCATTTGAGAAATACCCTAGAGCGTTCAAGAGTTTCGATAAAATGTACTACAAAACCAATTTTGGTTTGTAGAGGTTTTGGTGATAGAAATGGAGTATGTGACAACGACGAGGAGGGAGGATGTTAGTGAAATTCTAGGGTTTGGATGATGATGGATGAAGGGCTCTAATGATCTTAGGAATCCACAATCAACTTTTGAATCAACTAACCGCTTAACCTCATTCACAAAAGTGAATGATATTTTATAACTTACCTTCAACATGTTAGGGTTTCTATGACACCAATGGGTGGCCAAGATTAAAACATGATGAATGGCTAAGATTATAACTTTGTTATGTGACATGGATCATGATGAATGGATGGTTGAGATTAGATCATGATGGGTGGTTGAGATTTATTCATATATACATATATTTATTAAATATATAAATATAAATATAAAATATATATATATAGTGAAGGGCTATAATTTGAGGATATGGATGGATGACAAGTGGCTAGGTCTACATATGTCCCTTTTTGTATCGTGTTGTGTGAAACACAATGTGATACAAAAATAAGAGACACCTGGTTTGGTGAAGCAACTTCTTTCTTTGGTGCGCAAGAAGATCCAAAAGACAAAAAATGTTGTTGTAGCTTACCCCCTCAATTGGTGAATGAGTGAAGAATGGATCTCACGAGTTAATTGATAGAAATGGGGATGTTGTGAATGATGTAATGAGTGATTCTATTTTTTTCCCAACATAAGAGGGGTTTTTTGGCAATGTTGATGATATGAATAATGTAAATGAATGTGATGAATGATTATGCTTTTACCCTAATAGAAAATAGGTTTTTGTGCAATGTTGATGATGCAATGAGTAGTTCTATTTTTACCCCAACATAAAAAGAGGTTTTTAAAAGTGTGGATGATATGAATTATGTAAATGAATTTGATAATTGATTTTGCTTTTGCCCTAATAGAAATTATATTTTTGTGAAATGTTGATGATTGTTCTATTTTTGCCCTAACATAAAAGGGGTTTTTGTGAAAATGTGAATAATGTATCCCGATGTGGGAAATAAAAATGAAATTAGGTTACCCAAGTTTTGGGTGATTCTATATTGTTGAAAACATGCATATTGGCATCATTGAAATACAAAATGCAGAATATGAAGTAACATGAACCAATTATCCTAAAATTGAGTGACCTCTAGGAAACAAAAGTCCTAGTGACTGCACGTAATTCTTGAATATGTAAGGGAAAATTTATCTGTGTTTGGGACCCACAAACAAGGGCATCAATGATAGCTTTTTAGCAAATTATTCTAAGCACGATCTCACTAAAAAATGGAGGACCAACAAGATGTTATTTTCAAACAAGAGGATATTGGATGATGATATGAACAAGCGTCATTATGGTGATCTACCCATCCGACTGAATTACATGGATAACCAATCGCTACAACCACCAATGGAATAGATTAAACCACTAGATATGAGGTTCACTTGGATTATATGAATGATGTAAAGGAATGTGAATTATGTAGTACATCTGAATGGTGTATTGAGTGAAATGATTTGATTTTGTTTTTGCCCCAATTGAAAAAGGGATTTTGATTGTATGATATGAATTATGTAAATGAATATGGATGAACAAGCATCCTTATGGTGATCTACCCATCCTAATAAATTGCATGGATAACCAATCACTGCAATCACCAAGGGAATAGAGTAAACCACTAGATACAAGCTTCACTTGATAATGTAAGTGATTTTGACAATGTTGAGAGGAAATGCATGGAATTGTGGATGATATGAATGATGTTAATGAATGTGAATATGAATGGTGCCATGAATGTGCATGATGCAATTCTTGATGGGTGATTTTGATGATTTTGTAAAATTTAGAACTTGATTTGGGATATTTTGAAGCAATTTAGGGTATTTTTGCAACTTTTGGTTGTAATCAAGAATTAAATGCCTAAATTAATCCAAATTATCACAAAATGTGATGGAGTATTATGATGAATGATGAGGATAATGAATGTGTAGTTTTGTGAAGTTTTGGACCATTTTTGAGTTGTTTGTACGTGATTTAGGCATTTTCACAACTTTTTGTCATAAGAAAAAATGAAGCATCCAAATCGGTTTGTATCATCATAAAACATAATGGAATCATGTAATGGATGCATAGGTGGACTTTAAAGTGATTTAGGGGATTTTGCTATAGTTTGAGGCCCTTTGAATCACTTTACAATATTCTAGAGCCAAATGCTAGCCAACATCCACATCATGCACAGATGCGGGAGAGCATTTGCCACTT
The DNA here is from genome assembly GCA_028583015.1 of Wollemia nobilis. Taxonomy (NCBI): domain Eukaryota; kingdom Viridiplantae; phylum Streptophyta; class Pinopsida; order Araucariales; family Araucariaceae; genus Wollemia; species Wollemia nobilis. The sequence continues at coordinate 42,989,941 of JAQPPZ010016981.1, read as the reverse complement.
TGGCAAACAAAAGAAAGTGTTTGAGTGCACTAGGCAGATGCCCATGGGTGTTTGAGTGCACTAGAAATTATTATAAAAAGGGTTGTAGAGACCGAATTTGATTCATTCTTGCATTCAATAGTTCCAAAAGCTACATCTGAAGAGGAGTGAGTGAGTGAGTGAGTGAAGGAGTGTGGTGATGGTGATGGAGGACATGGATGTTGTAGTGGGGGTGGAGGTGCAGGTAGTTGAGGTACGTATCCTTGGCACTCTTGTTTGGATTGTGCATTATTTTTTTACAATTAATGTGATGGTAATGTGTATTTGAATGTTACATTTTATTGTAGTTGAAGATCTTGGAAGCCTGACATCGATTCTTGCTCATCATACCAGGGGTGAGAAAGGCGCTGCATAAGATCGAATGGGATTGGTTGGGGTTGCATTAATTGAGGTGGTGAGGGTGGATGAGAGATACTTTAGAGCTAAAAACACGACACCAAGCAATGCTAAATAAAATAGAATTCAAATAAACCAGATATTGCACAACAAATAAGATTTATATTAAATGAGGGGGAGCCTAAAAACTCCGTTGTTACAATAGTGGATTTAAGAATCCTCTTTGATACAATTTTTACAAATATTGCTAGGGTTCTCCAAAACCCTAGCTACAACAAATGGTGGTGTCTTCAATTGCGTCTCTACTCCCAACAAGTGTGAGTGGGCTTCTACGTATCCGATGTCGGGCCACTCCAGCTTAATCAATTATCCAATGCTTCTGATATACTATCTAATCTGCACACAAAGAAACACCAGAGAGTTAGTAATAATAATGAGGGCTCCACTATGTGAGCCCTTAGAAATCACAACTAAAACCCTAGCTATAACAGTATGAAATGTGAACAGAATTAAACAGTATGCAATATAACCAAATGAAATAGATTTACCTTGCTCCTTGCTTGTTGTCTGTTGATGGTTGGATCTATTGTAGGTCGATGGTGAAGGTGTGCCCTAGCATCGCTCGAAGGCTAGGGGGTCTTTAGAAGGGCTTACGTAAAATGCCCATGGGTGCCTAGAAGCTGTAGGAAATACTCATGGGTGCTTAGGACTGGTAGGGAGGCACCCAGAGGTGCTTGGCAATGATAAAAAGTGCCCGAAGGTGCTTGGCAACTGAGGGGGGATTCTACAGAAGTAGATATGATGAAGGTGAAGGATGCAATGGTGATGATGGTGAGCGAGGGAATAGGGAATATGATGGATGGAGTGGGATTAGGGCACAAAGGCTAGGTTGGAACTCTAAGGCACTTTGAAATCTCAAGGAACTTAGAAAACTCTAGGGATTTATGAACTCAAAAAAACAAGGACTCAAGGAATTCAAAAACTTAGGGGTTGAGCCATCAAAATGGCTCCTATTTATAATCCAACCTAGGGCATGCTAGGGTTTCAATGACACTAATCGTGTGGTTGAGATTAAAGCATATCTAAGGGTAGATATTAAATTTAGGGTGTGGCATGGATTGATGGAAATGGATGGATGAGATTAAATGAAATCGGATGGTTGGGATTGATTTATTTATATAAATATATATTTATTAAATATATATAAAATATTATTATTTAAATATATATATAATAAATATATATAAATAATAGGTAAAAATGGTGGGAAAGCTAGGATGGAGGGTAAATGACTATGTTTTGGTGGTGGAAATGGTGAGAAAGCATGGATGGAGGACAAGTGGCTAGATTTTGGTGTCTATAGATGCCCCTTTTTGTACCATGTTGCGTGAAACACAATATGGTGCAAAAATACAAGACACCTGATCGGGCTAGGCATAGAAGCAACTTCTCTCTCTTGTTGGAATGTGAAGATGAAATCAAAGGTAAAAGAATAAAGAATTTGGAGTTATTATGTAGCTTACCCCCTCAATTGGTGAATGAGGTTGCGGATGAATCTCATGAGCCAATTGAAAAATCTGTGCAAATGGAATGTGGATGATATGAATGATGTAAAATGTGATACCATTTTTGCCCCAATGGTGGGAAGGGGATTGTTGAAAAATGTGAAATGATTGCATCTATTTTTGCCCCAATATATGAAGGGTTTTGTGAAAATGTGATGGAAAATGTGTCTATTTTTGCCCCAAAAGATGAAGGGATTTTTGCCAAGTGTAGATGCCATGATCATGTAAGATGTATCCCATTGTGGGAAAGTCAAAACCAAATGTGGTTACCCCAAATTTGGGGTGATTCGATGTTGTTGAAACACTTTGCCTTCCGACATCATTGATATGCAAAGATGAATATGCAAAGAAAAATAAAAGTAGTCAACCTCGGAGGGCTAGCTAGTGACTGTCAGATAATTCCTAGGATCGGAACCAATCACCCTAGCTAAATCCAGTTGCCATGATGACTGTCAAGGAAATGTGTAATGATGAAATTTGATTTTGTCCATGTTTTAAGCCCCACGAACTAGGCCATCAATGATAACTTTTGTGCAAATTATTCTTGGCAAGGTTTCACGCAAAATGTGAAGTACCAAATATGATTATGCTTTCGAGCAAGGAGATATGTGATGATGAAAAATGACCAAGTGTTCTTATTGTAGATCTTTCATCTTACCGAATTGCATGGATGCAAATCATTGCAATCACCAAGTATATAGAAAAACCTACTATATACGAGATTCACTTGAATGTTGTTTGGCACTTGGCAAATGATGATGTAAAATGATGATGTTATGATGTATGAATGATGAAAATGATGATGATTATCATTTTGTGAAGATTTTGACCATTTTGGGGTGCTTTTGTAATTTGTTTGGTGAATTTGCAATATGTGGTCACAAACAAAAATTATGCATCCAAATCAGTTGGAATCTTCACAAAACCTGATAAAATGATGAAATGTATGGATGGATGAAATTTGGAGTGATTTGGTTGGGAGAAGCTACTATTTTGTGAAAATTTTATCTTTTGTGCAATTTGACACCAAATGCTCATTGGCGCTTTTGGTCTGCAGAAATACTCACTAGATGTTTGGGTGCTCTACAAATGCCCATGGGTACTTTAGTGTGCTAAGAAATGCCCATGGGCATCTCAAGGCACCTGAAGTAGCTATAAATAGCTTCCAGGATGAGAAACCAAGCTCATTTGTGCATTTGGGAGTTTGAGAAGTTGTGTCTGGGAGAGTGGAGTGAAGTGAGGTGAGACATTTGGAGCATGAAAGCTATGGTGGTGGAGGGAGCTGGTGTAGGGGTCGAGGCTATGGTTGGGGTGTGAGTTGCTGAGGTAACACTTTGTTTATTATGCTTTTTTATTGTGCAAAGTTTTTTTTTTAAAATTATTAATAAATATTTTGTGTTGTGTTGTAACTTAGGATTTTGGAGGCTCGACATCGATTCTCATCCTCGAAGATGAGGAAGGTAATTATGGATGAGGAGTGGGAGTTATTGGAGGATGTGGGGCTAGTGGAGGTAGCCTGATTGGATGTGGTGAGGGTCGATGAGGGGTACCTCTCTGCCTTGGTAGAGAGGTGGGATGCAGATAGGGGGACCTTTCAGCTCCCCATGGGTGAGGTGATGGTTACCTTGGAGGATGTATATCGCATCCTCAAGGTACCGATAGAGGGGATCTAGGTTGAGGTTGGGCTCAATCAAAATATGGATATGATGTGAATGTTTGGTGATGCATGGTAGGGGGTGAAGGTGGAGTGTGGGGGTATTCCTTATTTGTCCATGTATGTGGACAAGGAGTTGGACCCCCTTCATGCTTTGGTTATGTTCATGTTGGCCAACATCGTGGCCCCAAACAACACTAGGAGTAGGTTCCCATGGAACCTGATAGGAGTGGTGAGCGACATGCTCACTAGGAGGTAGGTATACGCATGGGCTCCCACCTTGTTGGTATAGGTGTACCAGGAGCTATATGATGTGATGAGGTGAGGGAGGAAGGGGTTGGGGTGTAGCCTACTGCTATAGTGTTGGGCATGGGAGCACTTTAGTGTGGCTCGATTAGAGGGTTTACCTATGGTAGGCTTGGATAGGGAGCAACCCTATGCTAGGTGATGGGCATTGGTTGAGGAGGTCCAACCGAGTCAGCCAGTGAGGATGAGCCAGTGGTACCGAGAGTTATGGGTTGGACTAACATCCACCCAAGTGATATGGAGGTTATGGTAGGGTTGCATATGGATTAGGGATGGAGAGCACTTATGATGAGTATGATAGGCTCGATGGTTGGTTGGGAGACATAGGAGTGAGGTAGAGTACTTCCAGTTCTCACGAGTGCTCTAATAGTTTGGGTTGAGGTAGGATGTCCCTGATGAGCTAGTGCACTATAGGAGACATCGAGAGGAGATAGGGCTACCATGCATGGAGCCATGGAGAGTGGTCTTGGAGGATGATGAGGAGATAGATCTCCTAGATGTGGAGGATGTAGGGATGACCATAGAGTATGACACATGGTTCATGGCTCAGCCACCATGGTCACCACCTCGAGGAGTGATCGATGGAGATGGAGGTGGAGAGGCTAGGGATGAGGGTACTCAAGAGGCCCAAGATGAGGGGGCCCAAGAGGCCCCCAAGCGATAGTGGTACCTTCGATCTGATAGTCGAAGGTGGAGGGCTAAGGGTGCATTGCAATAGGCTCTCGAGATTGGGGGAGATGGAGGAGATGGGGAGGATGTAGAGGAGGTTCTAGATGTACCTCCAGGTCGGAGCGAGGAGGATTGGGCATAACTGGAGCAGTAGGTGGTGGAGCGGGATATGAGGATCATGAGGCTCTAGGCAGAGCTAGCAGAGAGAGAGCATCGACATAATGTCAATATAGCACACCTTCGGTCTCAACATAGATATATCGAGGCATTGGAGGATAGGTTGATGGAACATCATATTCCACTTCCTGATCCTCCAACCTCATCTGTGTCCAGGGGTACTAGGCGTAGTGAGTCTAGGCATAGCTCTAGGTCTAGGGCTCCTCCTAGGTTGGAGGCTCCTTCTAGGTCATAGGGGTCCTCTTGGAGGGTATAGCTAGTGCTTAGATGCACTTTTGTATATGAGCCTTGGTGCTCCATTGTATGTAGCCTTTTGGAATTCATTTATACATATATATATATACATGGATTTTACCTTTTGTGTTATATTTTTGTGTGAATGCTTTTTGTGGAATGTTTTTGTGTAATGTATGTTTATGTTTATGATTAATGCATATGATATGTTATGGATGATTAATGCAAGGTGGCATGTATGGATGATTAATGCAATGTGGCATGTGCTAATGATCATTTATAGTTTAGATATTTTCTTGGCCATTTTGTTAGCATTGTTGTTTAATCAGGGGCACCAGACTTGGTGGCATATGGGATGAATGACTTATGAAATGACATGGATGTTGATATGGAAGAAGATATGGATGTTGATATGGAAGACTACCTATTTTGTAGAGACTCAAACATCCTAGTGGTATCAAACAAACTCACTAAAACTACCTAATCCTTCTAGGACCAAATGTGTGTGTAGTGAATTCATTTACTGAATCAAGAGCATGGTAATGACTCGAGGCAATCAAGAACCAGTGTGTGTGCAAGTGAGTTCATTAACTCATCTTGAGTAAATTGGGTAAACCTATTATGGATGAAACCAAGAAGCTAGCTTGTCCGTATGAGCGGTCAGAGGTCTCTTTTAAAAGAGACATGTCACCATGCATGAGCGTACTCCACTGCTAGTCAAGCGTCTATAGCTCCGATGGAGGCTAACTCCATAGTCCATGACTTTTGTTTTTGATCTCTTAAGTTTTGGGGATGACTACCTAACCGTCTAATTAGAAATGTAGTATGATCCTTACAACCCAATTGATCAGTGGTGTGTGATGTAAAAGATTTAGAGTTTTTGTTAGGGATTTTTCCCTACTCTTTCTTTTATTTTTGGAATTGTGATAGTGGTGAGAACCACTATTTTTATGGACTATGTTGCATGATGGGACTAGCAAGGATGACCCTTTTCACTTCGAGGTTCATACCAAGTATGGTGTTATCCCTCTTTGACACAAGATGTTTTTAAGATGTGAAATTGTGTTTGGTTCAAGAATATTTTGGAGTCAATTCCCAAAACTCAAGATTTTCTTAGTGTATATGTGCAATGGTCCTAAAAAGAACTCAACATGTATTTTGGAGGTTGCTTAAAACACTAGGAGTGGTTGAGTGACCGAAAACACCTAGGAATTGTGAATGTGTGGTTTGTGCTAATGGCAATTTGACTTAGTGGAATTGTGTGGATGACATTGTGAAGGTGCCCCTGATTAAGGCAACATGACTTTTTGTTGGACCAATTAAGACCTTAAACTTAATAAATGATCCCTAATATGAAATGTGAAATGTGGATGTGAATGCAATGTATGAAATGCAATTTTGTGAAATGCAATGTGAAATATGGGTGAATGCATTGTTTTTGAAATGTAGATGCAAAGGAGATGCAATGTTATGAATGAAATGTATGCAAATATTTTTTGTGTATTAGCCATGTATATATATATATAGTAATCAAATCATGCATAGAATGCTCTCAAGTGTATAACATTAAGTGGTTCGGGTTCTTCCTCTCCCTCTAGATTGGCAAGCCTATAAGTACCATTACCCACTCTTTGTGTAACAATGTATGGACCTAACCAATTAGCCATGAATTTATCATGAAGATGCGGTAATGCATTGGTGTTTTGTTGGTTCTCTTTAAGGACAAGATCTCCTACTTGGAATTCATGTAGATGAACTTTGGTATTGTAAGCATGTTTGAGGTGGTCTTGATAAACTCGTAAATGCTCTAAAGCATTGACTCACCTCTCATCAAGGAGTGTGAGTTGGTCAAGATGTGCTTGTCTAGCAGTGTCATCATCTATGAATTCCTACAAAGAAATTTGCAAGGAAGGGATCTCGAGCTCAAGAGGCATGATTGCTTCGGCTCCATAGACCAATGAAAATGGTGTTGCCCCTGTAGGCATGTGGATGCTTGTTCGATAAGCCCATAATGCCAAGGGAATTTGTGTATGCCAATCTCTATGATTTTCTTTGACAAGTTTCTTGAGAATAGCAATTAAGGTCTTGTTGGAAGCTTCAACTTGTCCATTTTCTTGTGGGTAATAAGGAGTCGAGAAACTATGTTGAATGTTATATTTCTCACAAAGTGCTCGAACATCCTTGTTCTTGAAAGACTTGCCATTGTCTAAAATGATTTTTGAGGGGATACCAAAATGACAAATGATGTGATGAAGTATAAACTCCACAATTCTAGGTCCTGTCATATTGGTTAGAGGAATTGCCTCAACCCACTTTGTGAAGTATTCAGTGGCTGTGATAATGAATGTATGTTGTCCCAAGGAAGGAGGTGAAATTTTACCAATTAGATCTAGGCCCCATTGTGAAAAGGGCCAAAGGCTTTGAATAGGTTGTAAGGCTTGTGATGGTACATGAGTTAAATTAGCATGTTCTTGACACTTTTTGCAATGTTTAACATATGTGCAACAATCACATTCCATTGTGGGCCAATAATAACCCATGCATAGAATACACTTTGCAATGGCCATTCCACTAAAATGACCACCACAAGTACCATCATGGGCTTCAGCTATGGCTCTTTGTGCCTCACTAGACTCGAGATAATGAAGGAGGACTCCATCATAACCATGTTTATACAACACGTCCCCCAAAAGAATGAAATGAGCTACCTTTTTCTTGAAAGTGCACTTGGCAGTTCGAGACATGTCATATGGGAGTGTTCCAAACTTGAGAAAGGCTACTATTTGGCTTGACCAAGGCTCATATGAATCCAATTGGATAAAGCAAACATCCTTTTCATCTTTTGACTCAACATAAGAAATTGCAGATTTAGAGATTATTGAAATGATAAGGGGTTGTACCTCTCCAAATGAGTCTTTTGGAATCAATGATCCAAGGGAGGCCATCGCATCTGCAAATCTATTAGTCGAATGTGGTAAACTATTGATTTCATACCAATCAAACTTAGAGAGCAATTTCATTGCTACTTCATGATAAAGCTTAATGGTAGGTTCTTTGCATTGGTATTCTCCATTGATTTGTTTGATGACAAGTTGAGAATCACCAAATATCCTAATACGCTTAATGCTCATAGCTATAGCTGATTGAAGACCTAATATTAAGGCTTCATACTCTGTAGTGTTGTTTGTGCATTGGAAGTCAAGTTTGAATGATAAGGGGATAGGTACCCCTTGTGGTGTGTGAAATACGACTCCAACACCTTGACCTTTCATGCACTTAGAGCCATCAAAGAATAATGTGATATCGACGTCTTCCTCTGAAATGACATCTTCTTCTTGCTCAGTGATAACAAATACCGAATCATCTGGGAGCTCAATAATCAAAGGATGATCACTAGGTAGTGGAGCTTCCACAAGTTGATCGGCTATTACCTGACCTTTAATGGATTTTTGGCTAATGAATTCCAAGTCAAATTCAGTGAGGAGCATTATCCATTTAGCGGTGTGGGTATTATTGTAAGTGCGGGACATCATGTAACGTAGAGGATTTTCTCTAGCTATGACATATGTTGTGTGGCTAAGCATGTAATGTCAAAGTTTCTTAGTGGTAAAAACCATTGCTAAGCATAGTTTCTCTACATAAGCGTATCTGGTTTCATAGCTTACCAATGTTCGACTAATGTAGTAGACAACTTGCTCTCGATTTTGTTCATTCTTTTGTGCAAGCATTGTCCCTAATGCAAAGTCCATTGCTGAGATATAAAGATAAAATGGGACCCCTAGATGAGGAGGAGCTAAGACTGGCAGAGAAGCTAGGTATTGCTTAATGTCATCGAAGGCTTTTTGACATTCATCTATCCAAGAGAATGGCACCCCCTTTTGTAGTAGGTGATTGAATGGCCTACATTTGTCAAAAATTTGCATAATAAAATGATGGATTGATTGAATATTTCCTTGTAAACTATGCAATTCCTTTAAGTTAGTTGGGGGAGGCATCTCCATGATGGCCTTGACCTTGTTAGGGTCCACCTCAATGCCTCTTTTGGAGATAATGAATCCTAGAAGTTTGCCCGAGGTAACACCAAAGACACATTTCTTGGGATTCAACCTTACATTATGCTCTAGGAGTCGATCAAAAACTTTCTCCAATACACCAATATGTTCTTGTCAAGTTTTGGATTTAGCCAAGAGATCATCCACATAGTCTTCGATAATATTATGCATGTAGTCATGGAAAATGTATGTCATGGCATGTTGATAAGTGGCACCTACATTTTTGAGGCCAAAGGGCATCACCTTGTAACAAAAATTTCCCCAAGGTGTAGTGAATGTTGTTTTGTGTTGGTCATCAAGATTTATTCAAATTTGGTTGTATCCTGAAAAACCATCCATGAGTGAAAGCATTTCATGGCCAGCGTAGGTATCGACAAGAGTATCGATGTTTGGGAGAGGAAAGTCATCCTTAGGACACGCTTTGTTAAGATCTCGAAAGTCAGTGCACACGCGTATCACCCCGTTAGGCTTACGAATGGGTACCATGTTTGAAAGCCACTCAGGATAGTCGATAGGAACTATGAAGTTCACATCTAAGAGTTTTTGAAGCTCTATTTTTACCAAGAGGGCCATGGTAGGATGCATTCTCCTAAGTTTTTGTTTGATCGGCTTAGCATCAGGTTGTAAGGTGAGATTATGGACAACCAAACTAGGGTCAAGACCAGGCATGTCCTTGTATGACCATGCAAATATGCCCTTCTTCCTCTTGAGGAGAGCAATAAATTGCTCTTGTTCATCGGGTGATAAAATTTTGCCAAGCTTGACAATTTGGGGATTGTCTTTGTCTGAACTAAGGTCCACATCGATAGTATCTTCAATAGACATGTGGGAACCTTCCTCAAGTTGATGGGGTGTAGGGATCAGATGAATATCATCTAAGATGTCATCAAACTCTTCTGGCTTATCCTCATCTATTTTTTCCTAGAAAACCTCAGGATCCAAAGGTGAAGGTGAAGGTGAAGGTGGAGGGGATGGAGGAATGTAGTTGGTAGAAGCCCTTAACAATTCCTCGGATAAGACAAATTTGGCAAAGGATGGAGGTAAGGAAATCCGGTCCATATCGATAAGGCTTATGTCAATTGGAATTGGCTTAGTCAGATCGTATGGATTATGAAGTGGGGTAAATAAATCAACAGGATTCATGTTGACTTATGGGCAAGGTGGATAAGGTTGGATGGAATGGATGGAACCTAAGAATCGATGCTAGGAGCTTGGTTAACCTAAATAATAGCAAGCAACACAAATAAATGCATTTTTCTAAATGATATATACATATGCAATGCAAAGAAATAAAATATGTTTTTTGTTGATTTTTTTTTTGGTAGTGGTGAAAACCACTATTTTTGTGTTATGTACATATGTTACAAGTTGGCTTATGGAATGGCTTAATGGAATGGAGGTGGTGGTTCACCGGTAGGGGTGACTCACTCTTGTGGAAGAAGCAAGTGAAATATGGGCTCATGGATGGGGAACATGTTGAGATAAAACTCATCTTGTTTGATATGGGGAATGATGGGCTCCGATTCTTCTTTAGATTCATCTAAAATTATTGATATAAGTTTAAATTCTTCATAGATTTCATCATCAAAATTATCGGGATGGAGGGCTTCTTCTCCTGAATTGAGATTAAGCCTTTGGAAGGCTTGTTCAAGAGAAGAGGTGGTGGAAAGTGGGTGGTAACCTAGACCTGAATGGTCATGCACCTCTTGATATGGAACATCGATAGGTTGATGCACTCCTTATTCATGCAATCCTAGGCCATGGCCTTGCCAATTGACTATGTGGAAATATCGAGATGGAAATCCCATCATGTTTGGAATGTTGGCAAGTGTTGGTTCTTTGGGTTCCTCTATGGGAGTTGGACTTGATGAAGAATCAATTCCCCCATATACAAAATTTATGCTATTTGGAGCTGAACCCATGTTATAGACTGCTCCTATTGCTAAAGGTGGGTCACGTGGGTGACCAAAATCCTTAGCACTAGGGATGGTGAGGGGTGTGATGGTGATGTCTTGGACCACATATTCACCAATACTAGGATTAGTGAGGTGGACCTCGACTTGGGATGACATGGAAGGATTATGGTCAGGTGATGGCTCGAGGAATGGTGAAGATGGAGGTATCTCACAATCCATCAATTCGACTTGTGAAACATTAGGTGATGGCAATGGATTGGCTTGGGAAGGTTGTTGAATGGATGATGATGATGAAGTGGATGGCAATGATGTTGATGATGTGGACTGACTGTGACCACATGTGCATGTAGTCATTGATGAAGATGATGGGGATGTGGAAGCTTGATGAGGGTTGGTGATAGGGAGCTCTTCAGGAATGGGATCCTTTGATGAAGAGATTGGTGAAGTGGTGGATGGATTGGATGATGGTGAAAGAAAAAGGTGAGTGGAAGGGAGCATGGACTCATAAGGATTTGAGATGAAATTGCAATACTTAAATGGCTCGACGTCCACTGGTATGCAATGTACTTGTCCCTCATGAACATATTTCAAACATTGATGTAGTATTGAAGGGACACATCTCATTTCCCTCATCCAAGGTCTTCCAAGGAGTACATTGTACACCATGGATCCTTCCAAGATGTGGAACATTGTATGCAATATTTTGACCCCTACTTCGATGGGCAAAACAATAGTGCCAACTATGGAACACAAAGCATCATTAAATGCTTTGAGGGTGAATGATGACTTGGTGATGTGAGATGGAGGAAGGTTCAAATGATGAAGAGCGGATGTGGTGATGATGTTGATAGAGGAACCGGTATCAATTAGGACTCTTTTAAAAGGCTTCTTGTCAATTAGAGCCATGATATGCAATGGAGGGTCTACGGATTCCGATGAGATTGGCTTAATCTCAAAGTCATAGAATGTGATGGAAGGCTCCATGCATGTTTGGATGCTCCCCACAAAGTTGTTGAAGGCATTAGGATCTTGTGATTGTAATTTGATGGATTTCAAAATATCCATTAATGCCTCACGATGTGGAGGATATTGTTGGATTAACTCATAAATTGATAATTTGGTGGAAGCTATTTTTAGACTTGTAGTTAACCGGCTACTCAATGAGATGATTGGTCGAGGTGGATGATTGATGGGTGGATTTGGAGGATTTGATTGACTAGGGATATGGATGGGTGATGAAGGATTGGGAGAAACTTGGATGGGTGGTGATGTAGAAGGTTGTGACACACTTGCTTGAGGTGGTTGCCTTTGTTGGTTATTCCTTTGACCTCTAGTGACCACATGAATGGCCCCTACAAACCCTTGGTATTGTTGTATGTGATTGACTTGATTAGGAGGAGTTTTGGTGTTAAATCCCCCTACATTTGGTTGAACCTCCTCATGATGAGGAAGTGGTGTTTGAAATATACCAAGGTTTTGGTTTTGTTGAGCGAGGGGATTATCAAGCTTGATCGCCCCTAAGTCAATGAGGTCTTGGACTATGTCTTTAAATACATGGCAATTGTTAATGTCATGCCCATTTTGCCTATGATAAGGATAAAATAGATGTTCTCGATAATGTTTCCCATGTTTGGTGGGATCATCTGGTCTAATTTCGGGTAAAGCAAGTTTATTTGTCTCATACAACCTTCTAAAAAGGGAAGCATATGACTCGACTAAAGGGGTATATTGGTGATTTTGTCGGATAGACTATCATCGAGGATGGTTTTCCATAGCTGGCACTATGTTTTGCACTATTGGAGCTTGTGTTGTTGAGGGGACCACATGATATGCAATTTGTTGCGGTGTTTGTTGCACATGTTGTTGTTGAGCCATTATCGATTGGCTCATGACCACTTGATTGACTTGATTGGATTGGGTGGTTGGGGTAGCCTGTGTTGATTTTTGTTGGCTAAAATAGTTGCTTTTGTATTGGCCCTTATTTTTCCATTCTTTCTTCTTAGGCTTAAATATGCCTTCTTGGATTTTGATATCCTCAATGACACTAGCTTGAGCTAAAGCTTCTTCAAATCATTGATAAGTTCGTAGTTGAAGCATCCAAGAGATAGGTTTTAAGAAACTCTTGGTGAATAACTTAATTAGCTCATCCATTGGTAGGGTGAATGGCAATTTAGTGATGATAACCCTCCAACGGTTTCTAAAATCATAGATAGATTCATCATCATGTTGCCTTAAAGCATAGACATCAGATAATGAGATCTTCTTTTTAACATTTAGGATGAAATAATCAAAGAATTGATCAATCAATTGCTCAAAAGTATAGATACTATGGCTTGGCAATTGATTGTACCATTCTATGGCATCCCCTCCTAATGTTTGAGGAAAATTTTAAAGCATGAGAGCATTGTCATTTTGAATTCTAAAGCATGCATGTACAAAAGTGCTCACATGTTCTTTGGGATCCTCAGTTCCCTTAAATTTGTCAAACTTAGGTACCGTAAAATCTTTCGAATATGGTGGGGATGGTATCGAAGGATGAATTGGTTGATTGATCAATTGGTGTAAGGTTGGTTTCTGGTTTGAAAAACTAGGAGTATATTGCATCAATTGATCTATTTGTTTCTGCATGGCCTTAATTCGAGGGTCTTCCTTAGGAATGTGGAAGCCCTGAATTACTTGATGAGTTTGTGGTGGAGTGGAGAAATATTGTGGAGTGACTAAGTGATGAGGAGATTGGTATTGATGGCTAGGTGAATTTGATGGAATTTGATGAATGGGATATTGTTGATGAAAATATGGGGAATTATGGAATGAGGTTGATGGATGAAGGTTATGGCTAGGCTGGCCAATGGGAATAGGATGGGTAATGGTATGGCTTGGTGGGGGAATAGGGATAGAAACCATAGAATATTATGGTGCCCATGATGGACCCTGGTTGACAAGGATAGTCTGAGTAGAGTTATGTAAAGGCTTAGGGTTTACCTGTACTTGTTATTGAGCATTTTGATATTGTCTAAGCAATTTGTTTAGGTGTTCCCATGCCTCACTAATCTCTCTATCAGAGGCTAAGGGTATGGAGGTAGATGGTATGGAAGATGTGGCTTGGGGACAAGTTACACTAGGTATGGCAACTTGTGAGGTTGGAACTTGTGAAGCAACATTGACATGTGCTTCATACAAGGGGTTGGTGTAAGTGGAGGTATATGAGGTGCTAGGAGCACATGAAGGTTGGGGAATGGACATATGGGATGAAGGTGCAACTGATGCCTCAAAAAGAGGGTTAGTATACACCTAGGTAAAGGTGGATGGGGGCTAGGAATAAATAGGCTCTTGTTGTAAAGTAGAATCTTATCTAGGTGAATTGGGAATGGACTCTAAGACATAACTAGAAGACTTCATGAAAGCTTCTACTCTTGCCATGTCTATATGGGTAATGTGGTTGTCTATGGTAGGGGAGGTTGACTCCTCTTGGGGCATGGCCATATGGAAGGTTGTGGATGGTAAGGAATGTGAGGGACCTATAGATAAATCTACCTATGTCACATTCTAGGAATCTACCATAGAAGTGGTGGGGAAGGTGGATGAAGGTTCCATTAAGTTATCTTGACTTATAGATTTCTTTTGGTTTCTAGTTAATACCATAAGAAAATAAATCAAAATACAGATTAAACTATCAAATGTAACACAAAACTAAAATATTTAAGGAGCAAAAAGGAAACAAACAACCAATGCTAAGTTTCAACCAGTGTGGCTTACCTTGTTCATTGATTATCTCCTTTTAATGTGTATTCATTTTAAGTGTCAGTCTTGTGTGTTTTGATGTTCTAATCTTGCTTAATGAAACAAAGGTAAAAACTATGGTGAAGATAGGGCAATGAGATTCTTGTTGGTGATGAAATCCAACAAGTTTGCTCGGGGGTATCCTATGGTTTCTATGGGTAGAGATTGGTGGATGGAGATGAATGCCACCATCACCAAATCTCAAGCAATGGTTGGTGATGAAATCCAACCACTACTATTTTGAGTGAAACGTGTTGTGTGTGAATTATTCCTTTTAAGGTTTCTATTTATTAATGTGGACAAACAATGTTAGGAGCAACTAATTTCATAAATCTAAATCAGAATCCAACAAGAGAATGCCAATTTCTCCAAAGGGTGTGAAGTACACCACTTAAGACCCCCTATCAAAGACAACCGGAGGGTTCATCCACCCCTCTTCCTGGAATCACCCAATGGCAGGAATACTCTTGGCACCCTAATGATGTTCCTACTTAGATAGATAAAAGAAGGTACTTCTAACCCTAAAATGCAACTCTAATTTATGTAGATTGTCAATTCAAATGCAATCAGAATGCAACATTTTATATTTGTGAATACATCAAAAATATAAACCCTAACTAGAATGTGTGAATGGATGCAAAAATAAACCTAAAATGTAAAACTAGAATGAGTTATTTTCTAGATTACTTAATGATTGTTCATTTTATGCTTGGAATCTAAAAAATACATAAAATAGAAAACTTGGATTTTAGATAGTGGACTTACTAGATAGCCTACGTATCTTCTCCAAATCATTGTAAAATGTATTTAGGTGCTTCTTAAATGCACCTGGGCATTTTTGGATGACCTTCGAGCATCGTTGGGTATTTCGTGCACCTCTTGCAATTTTTTGCAACTCCTTAGAAACCCTAATAGGCAAAAAATACGTGATTTGTGCTTCTAAAAATCTACAAAATAAGACAACAAATAACAAGTTAGAATTCAAGATAAATCATAACATGAAACCCTTAGGGGGTCCCACCATGATCACCATTTGTAGAGCTAAAAATATGACACCAAACAATGCTAAATAAAATAGAATTCAAATAAACTAGATATTGCACAACAAATAAGATTTATATTAAATAAGGGGGAGCCTAAAAACTCCATTGTTACAATAATGGATTTAAGAATCCTTTTTGATATAATTATTACAAATATTGCTAGGGTTCTCTGAAACCCTAGCTACAACAAATGGTGGTGTCTTCAATTGTGTCTTTGCTCCCAACAGGTGTGAGTGGGCTTCTATGTATCCGATGTCGGGCCACTCCAACTTAATCAATTGTCCAATGCTTCTGATATACTATCTAATCTGCACACAAAGAAACACTAGAGAGTTAGTAATAATAATGAGGGCTCCACTATGTGAGCCCTCAAAAATCACAACTAAAACCCTAGCTATAATAGTATGAAATGTGAATAAAATTAAACAATATGCAATATAACCAAATGAAATAGATTTACCTTGCTCCTTGCTTGTTGTCTGTTGATGGTTGGATCTGTTGTAGGTGGTGAAGGTGTGCCCTAGCATCACTCGAAGGCTAGGGGGTCTTCAAAAGGGCTTACATAAAATACCCGTGGGTGCCATACGACTATAGGAAATGCACGTGGGCACTTGGGACTAGTAGGGAAGTGCCCAGAGGCGCTTGGCGGTGATAGAAAGTGCTCGAAGGCACTTGGTTGCTGAGGGGGGATTCTGTAGAAGTAGATCTGATGAAGGTGAAGGATGCGGCGATGACGAGAGTGAGCGAGGGAATATGATGGATGGAGTGGGGTTAGGGCACAAAGGCTGGGTTGGAACTCTAAGGCACTTCAAAAGCTCGGGGAACCTTAGAAAACTCAAGGGACTTATGAACTCAAGAACTTAGGGAATTCAAAAACTTAGGGGTTGAGCCATCAAAATGGCCCCTATTTATAATCCAACCTAGGGCATGCTAGGGTTTCAACGACACTAATCGTGTGGTTGAGATTAAAGCATATCTAAGGGTAGATATTAAATTTAGGGTGTGGCATGGATTGAGGTAAATGGATGGATGAGATTAAATGAAATCGGATGGCTGGGATTAATTTATTTATATAAATATATATTTATTAAATATATATATAATTGGCCCAGTCCCTGGCTCATCCCAAGTCATCCCGTTCTGGGAATACTTTGTAGCATATGGTCTCCTTAAGGGGAGATCCTTCTCCACTTTTTGCTCCTTTCCTAGCAGTTTTAGGGTTTCCCTACCCGATCCCAGGGTCTGGTGCATCCCAAGGGTCTCCTAGGGTTCCCTACATGCTTCAGGGATCCCTTCCCCGATCTCCCTCAGGATTCCCCTTGGGGTTTTTTGTAGGTTTTTGCTTGGATCCAGTTCCCAGGGCTTCCTCGATCGATGGTGGTGGCAGGTTGGGTTTTTGACTACTTCTTGGTGCATCCCGTGAGGTCCTCTCTACTTTGGGGTTGGTTTGGGGGGCCAATTTCCTCTTCTGCTAGTGACTCCTCTTTGGGATGCATATGGTTGTTTCTAGTCTTGTCCCTTTGGGTAGGGCCCTTTTCAATTTCCTGTTCGAAGGCTTCTTCTTGCTAGATCTACTTTTTGGTGGATACCCAGGGCATTGGTTGGCCATCGGGGTAGGCCTCTTCCTCTACCTGGGATGTTCTTAACCCCAGTCCCAATTACCTGAAGCTTCCATGAGCAAGGATGGGGGGTTCTTGGTCCCTTCTTCTGGGGTTCCTAGGATTTCTATTGCATGTCTGTATCTTGGGGGACCATTATCAGTGCATGCAAACCCTTGTTCCCCCAGGTTAGGCTTTCAAGGATCCCATCTTTGTGCATGTTGTCACTCCTCGCCTGGGATCCTCAGGTTGTTTGTTTTAGTTCTTACTCTGGGGCTTCTGGTCCCAGTTCCTTGGATCTGTTCATGAGCAAGGATGGTGGTTTCTAGGTCTTTCTGCTAGAGTGGAGGTGGCTTCCTTCTGTATTCTCTAGTTTGGGGGGAGATTAGTGAGTTTGTAGTTGTGGTCCCTCCTTCCTCCTTTAGTTTTGGCTTCGAGATCCTGTCTTTGCACCTGTTGCTATTTTCCTTGGATCCTTCCAGCTTCCTTGTATTTCTCCTTGTTGTGCACAGGGATATCTTGGCCTGTAGATATCCCCAATAGTGTTGTTCCTCTTTTCAGGCTCAAGCAGAGGTATCCTATTTTTTTCTTTGAGGTATCCCAGGTTGTCCCATCATTGATCCCTGACCTGTATCTCGGTGCTGCTTGCTGCTTTGCTCATGCAACTGCTTTCTGCCCTACTACACCCCAGATTACATCCCATGGCATCCCTAGGCTAGGATCCTCTCTAATTTTCTAAATTTCCCTACTTCAATTTTTTGGGCAAGATTTTTGGTTGTAGGCTATCATTGGCCTTCCCGCTCTCCCTGGGTAGGTCTGGGTAGATGTTCTATTTCCATCCCTGGGAGGATCCTAGACTATTGTATCCACCCCCGGGTGGATCCCAGACTGTTGTATCCACCCTTGAGAGGATCCCAGTCTACTAGCAATGGGAGGATGATACCTTGGCGAAGCGAGTCTCACTAATGGTTTCTAGAATTTGTCTTTATGCTGGATCAAGGGTTGTTTTTGGCCCTTTTCCTTTTAGTTTGTGTTTATTTTCATGTACTTAGGAATTGCTTTAAATCTCGTTACTACAACCCTTTTTTTTATAAGGATTTGGGATCCTCTTAAAAAACCCAATTTGTATATAAAATTCTAGTTACTTATCAAAAATATATATATATAATATAATATATAAAATATTATTATTTAAATATATAATAAATATAATTAAATATATTTAAATAATAGGCTAAAATGGTGGGAAAGCTAGGATGGAAGGCAAATGACTATGTTTTGGTGGGGAAAATGGTGAGCAGGTATGGATGGATGACAAGTGGCTAGATTTTGGGATTGGCTGGGGTTGCACAAGTTGAGGTGGTGAGGGTGGATGAGGGGTACCTTTCTACCTTGGTAAAAAGGTGGGATCTAGATAGGGAACCTTCTAGCTTCTAGTAGGGGAGGTGACAGTGACTCTCAAAGATGTATACCGCATATTCCAAGTACCAGTGGAGGGGTTGCATGTCCACGTTGGACACGATAAGGAATATGAGTTGAGGTAAATTTTTAGAGATGGGTGGAGGGATGTGAGTGTCAGGGGGTGGAGGGATCAGGTATTTGGAGATGGATATGAACAATAAGTTGGAGGTCCTATCCACCTTGGTCATGTTCCTACTGGCCAATGTAGTGGTGCCTAACAACATCGACTATCAGTTCCCATTGAACATGATTTAGTTGGTGTATGATATGGATGAGCCTTGGGTGTATGCATGGGCATCGACTCTATTGGATCAAACTTATATGGATTTGTATGAGGTGAAGAGGTAGGGGTAGAAAGGGTTGGGTTGTAGTGTGTTGCTACAAGTCTAGGGTTGGGAGCACTTTAGTGTGGCTCATCCTGTGGGTCTACCTTGCAAGGAGTGGGATAGGGATCAGTCCTATGTTTTGATATGACTGGTAGCTAAGGAAGTACAACCTAGCTATCCTAGTCGTAATGGTCAGGAATGTAAGGATTTATGAGTAAGGCTAACACATGATCAGGTGTGCTAGAGACCATGGTGGGATGATAGGTAGCCCAATGATGGAGAGCAACTATGAAGGGTTCGACATGTTAGATGGATGTTTGGGCAACATTGAAGTAAGATGGAGCTAATCCAATTCTCACGGATGCTATGATAGTTTGGGATACAATAGGGAGAACATGAGGCTCTAATACTCTATAGGCATCAATTTTATGAATCGAGTCTACCTTAGGTGGAGGAATGGCAGATGGAATACGAGGATGACGAGGAGATAGATCTTCCAAATATGGATGATGCTAGGACCACCACAGACTATGATGCATGGTTCACTTCACAACCATCATGGGTATCGAGTCAAGTGGTTGAGGAGGGCAATGGATATGATGGGGACCGATCAACTGTAGAACTTACATTTAATTTTATCAATCTAAGGGTAATCAAGGTTAGCTTTAAAGAAAAGCAATCCCGTATAGATTGTACCATAGGGATTAATACTAAGCTTAGTTCAAGTTTCTTTCTGGTTTCATGTGTTTGCAAAAATTAAATTTTGTAGAAATTGAAATGAAATTGTGCTTAAATTAAAGAAATGCAATCTATAACTTAGTCTATATGAATGTGTGTGGATCCACGTATGTTTTACTAATGCATTTATTTATCTAATGTTTCTTTATATTCTACTTTTACTCTATGTTATAATTTTATCTACCATGTTAGTGGGGGGAAGAGATTTAGGGACTAACCTTTTGGAGTGGGCCCTGCCTCTGGAAGGTTAGTGTTAACCCCTTCCCCTATTTTCTACTTTACTTTAACTTCAATAAATTATTTTCATTAAATTATTCTAATGCTACTCATTCTATGGTTGTAGGAAATTAAAGGGAAGTTACAGAAGCAGATTTGGCATAAAAGAAATATAGAACGTGGTTACTAAATCCATAGAATAAAATACTGCTATTTTATTGCTTAATATTCAACCTTCATTTGTACAAACTATGCAGACAGACTCCTTCCACATCCAACAACAAATATCTAGAACCGTAGCTTGTAGACTATTGACAATGATGATAGACCTTTTTAAAGGTCTTTACATGTAATTTTATAATGTCACGTTGGACATTCTTAATGGAAGTCTTCCACATATTTTGTCATGTGTCTATCCAATTGATGATTCGAATAATCTAAATTAATACAATTTCTTAACTTCTTTGGACTTTAATAAATATTCTGACTGGTCCAAGTGGCATCCTACAAATAATCCTAACAAGACAATGCTATTTTGAATGACTCGCAAGATATACATTGGGACCTCATGTCCTATATTCTAGGAAAGGTCTAACAATCTTGCGTCTATATCTAAAACTTCTCATAATAATCTGATTACAAGCTTTATAAAGCAAACAACAACTTTATCAACTTGAAATATTCTCATGGATAGTATGCGAGAAATGAAATATTTTACTAAGTAAAAATATTTGTTGTCGTCCAACTTGATGTGCCATCACTGATGTGGCACGCTACATAAGTCAATAGTCTTTATTATCCTTCAATTACTGTTGGTAAAACATTCTTTAGTAACTGCCTTCAGTAATATACTTCAATAATATATGTCTATAACTTGCACCTACAGTCTTCGTAATTCGTTAGTCCTATGACCATCTTCTCCTATGCTTAGCATCTGGTTCAAGTCATGTTTTGTCGCATCAATCTCCCATGAAGTGTTCTTCAACATTATTTTGTCCAAACATACAAAACTTGCACATATTTCATGTAAAATTCATGTATTTATTATTTTAACATCATAAATAAAATTTAGTCATAAATCATGCAAATAAGATATAACAATTATCAAAATGCATCCAGTTTCACATATTTGTAGATAAAAGACATATAAAAGGTTCCATAATACATGCACATTTTAGCACTCATCATTCCCCCAAACTGAAGGGAGTGCATGTCCTCATGCACATGATTTCAAAATTTACAATTTTTGTTCTTATGGATTTTTGCAACAATTTTTTGAATACATTAACAGTTTTACAAATGTAAAGGAAGATAATTTTGCAGATATAATAGATGAATGGTTGTTGCAGTTTTGCAAAAATAGTACTTCAGGAAAAATAACAATGTTGCAATTGAACGGATATTATAAAAACAATTTTTTTCTCATTTTTTATTATAATAAAAACTATACAATCTATCAGTGCATAAAATATGATAGTTTAAACATAATAAATCATTCTACAAGAACACTAAAAATGTAATTAAATCTGTAAATATAATAGATAAATTGTTTTAGATAATTAGGAAAAATACTGCAGATGTAGGTAGATGAATTACTTTGAATATAAAAAACACTGCAGATATGACATTTAAAGCACTATAATTTTAACAGATAAAATGTTGCAGTTATAATAGTAAAACACTTAGGAATACAATAATTAAGGCACTATAATTATAACAGAAACTATTGTAGATACATAAAACTAAAAATGCAATAAATAAGGCACTGTACATATTACAAAACAAAATCTAATAAAGTTCTATTTATTTATTTATTTTCCATTTTTTCATCCTAATAATAATAATATTATAATATAGATAATATTATAATTATAAATTTAATAATATAATAATAATCTTATAAATTAATAGTAATATAATTATAAACTTAATAATATTAATAATACTTTAAACTAATAATAATATAATATTATTATTATAAATTATTTTTAGGCTAATAATATAATAGTATGACTACTATTATTAATAATAATGGTATATATATATATATATATAATATTATTATTACTACTATTAATGTAATATTATTAATAATATATTTATAATATAATCTTATTAATAGCATGTATTAATATAATAATAATATTGTTGCAAAATTTCTATAAGTTAACAATCATCTCTTTTGATGAATACATAGGCAAAGGCTAAATTCTTCTCAAAGAAAAGCTCGCCCAAAAAACAAGTCCAAACATTATATCAACAATTAATTTCCTTTGGACAAATTATTCTGACTTTAAATCATTAAATTTAATGAATATTAATATAAATAATATTTTAAATACATTATTATAAATAATAAATACTCAATTTTAATATTTATTTGTATTTTAAAAATCATAAAATAAAATACTTTAAAGAACATTTTATTTTTTTTATTATTTTATTTTATTTTATTATTATATATATCTATATATTTGTTTATTGCTAACTCCATATTTTCAATTTATTATGTACAATTTGTTTCCTTACAATTTTTATTACATATATGAAGGCTATATTTTTGATGTACTATATATATTAACTTACTTTTCAAAATAATCTTTGACTTGTTCTCCTAAAATCATTTTAATAAATATATAATTTTATAAATTCTACCCTCCAATATTATTTCTTTTATAACCTTTATCCCTTTTATGAGAGAAACGTAAATATTTCCTCTCACCTTTTCAAAAACAGTATTTTATTAATGTTGAAAGTTATACTTGTTGGTATTATTGAAGGTAACTATATAGGGACAATTTTCATAGTTTTTTTTTTTATTATTATTAGTAAGTTTCCTTTTTAAATGGTTGAACATGATTCTCCTCTATTTGAAACCATGTTCCAAATATTATTCCTCCTCTTTTATATTCCAATATGATGCCACTCAACAACAAAAGAGAGATCAACGACGTGATGGTTGACAACTGCGCTAGTCAACAGGGTAAAAACAAGACAATTGTGCCATACGTAGCGGGAGCTTCCTATAATCCATATGAATGGTCTCTCTACAAAGGTGGAAGTAGTTTTCCACATGGCAAAAACAAGGAGTGAAAACACATATTGCCCTTCCTTTAATGCACACGTGGATCAAGCATCTTCTCATTTTTTTTTTTTTTTTTTTTTTTTTTTTTATGTTTTTTTTTAAATTAGCGATCATTGATGGAAGGCAAGCCGACACTAGATTGCAGTTTTTGACGATAGTGGTGATGGCTCATGGAGGTGGATGGGTTCCGATATTGGATCTAGGGGTCTCTTTTGATTTTGTCACAGATTCGAGTGTCTGCAGTTTTAGCAAAGCAACTCGGGAGGCAATGTGTTTCCTCAGAGATTCTATGGTATTGATCGTCATGATCAATATGCGAACAAAAACACAATTTTCTTCGTCATGAGTATACAAATTCATATATCGACTGCTCGATTGTTTGGCTTACCTCCGAAGATTCAAATATAGATAGAGTAGTCCATGGTTTAAGATCTATTGCAGATAAACATGAAGGGCTTTAAATGTTATCCAGGGACCGGTATATGGTATATGCATGGGTAATATGCATATTTATATTGTTATTATATATATTTTTAACCTGTTTATTACGAGATAAATTTAGCAAAATAAGTCCAAATAAATGATATAGCAATTGGCATCGAATGTTACGAACTTAAGTGGTTAAAAATGAGGACTTTTCAGCTGGAGATTCAGGTTTTAAATTTTGACAGGTGATATATGCATAACTGCCAAATACCACTATGTGATTTGTTGGAAGGGTAATAAGGTCATGATGTAATATAGGTTTTCAATCCTATATAACTAATATAAAAATAAAAACATAAATAAATATAAAAATAAAATTAAACATACAGCAAAGTGGCAAAGCAAATGGATTTTATTCACTTCCATTTGACATTTTGCCTGCCCCTATCAGGATTTGACATCACAAGTACCAAAATAAAATTGATATGCTTCATATTATATATTACTGAAATTGCCTAGCTGTGAGAGTGCTTGGAAATATTGTTTTTCTTATTTATGAGGATGTATTTCATCCAAAGACCTCCTTTGCATATATGTGCTTATAAATGAATTTTGTGTACACTTTTAGAAGTAGTCCGAAAAGTGTCTTTGGGAAAGCTTGTAGGAGACTGCCTTGTCCTGATCACAGTATTGGGACTGTTTTGGGCTTGGCAAACCTCTTTTTGACCCAGACTCAGGGAGAAGATCTAACTAATAAGACAAAACTTAAAAGATAGCAGATTGAGAGAAAGAACTTGCTCAGGGTCACCCAACTCACAGATCCATGAGTGCTTGTGAGACTCACAAGAGTTATAACGGTGGGCTTGATTGTACAAGGTCATAATATTTGGTACAATGTAATTTGTATTGAATTTATACAATTTTCCATGCTTGAAGTCAATTTTGAACATATTTACTAATGAGTTGCAAATTTGAGGATTCTGAGTATAAATAAGATTATGTACGTTGTAGACTCAAGGATTGACTCAAATCCTGTTCCATTTCAACTAACATTTTATTTTTATCTAAGTGTTACTAATATTTTGTCTTGCAGCTATACCCATCTTATCTTACTTTCATCTTTGTTTATTTTGATGATTTATTTATTTTATATTCCAAATTATATACCTTGGTCTTTTAAACCTATACTCTCGCTTTGGTGAGATTTTTTGTTGATTTTTTTTTTGAGTACCCAGGGTTCTGGAAGCACCTTGTATCTGTATCCAACCATATCTATCAAAATCTTACTCCATGTTCAAGCATTTTTCCTGCACATGCGAAAAAGTTGCCAGTCTTTTCATAGGTAATGTTTTTGCCATTTATGATTTCCTATCATAGTTATGTCTGTCATCAAAACACCCAACCCTTCTTGGGGCATATTACATTGCAATCTACCCAAATTTCAAAAATCTCACATTTTGTCTTCCTGTTTCATTTCCAAAATTGTAGGATCTCATGAAAATGCTAGCAAAGGCAATGATTTCGCCATAAACGAATTCACAGTCTAGGGGGCGAATTCAAGAGAAAATAGAGAGTCTTCTGTATCTAAACTCTTGTTTTTGGCTTTGCAACTTCATTTACAAGCTAATTTAATATTTGTTTCTGTATTTTCCTTCACCCTTTGTTGTGTTCTTTTTTTTTTTGTTTTTGTTTTCAGGAATCCATGAAAACATCGGTGGCCTGTACTTCAGGTAGCAAATTTGCGTCCCTGCGGCACTTTCACTTTTGCAGTAAGACCAAGTATCTCTATTCCAAAACTTGAAATTTTTGTTTTTGTAGGATATTTTGTTTGTTGTTTCTTATAGTCTAGGCCCTCTGTTTATTATATTAATAAAATAAAAACAAGAAATTTAGTATAGCCTAAGACAACACTTTAATGTTCTGCTTTAGGCATAAAATTAAAAGTGCATTTAGCTGCATAAAAAAATAAATAAATCTTGATTTCAACCTTTGTTTATAGGATCCAATCCTTTAGATTCCTTCTCAGGTTTGGCCTGAAAACTCTTATGATCCAATGGATCTTTGAAAAAGATATTCAAAATTTAGAGACTTAGAAGTGAATATGTTTTTGGATGAATTCTCATTTACTCCATCCCGACAACCCTTAGAGCATGTTTATGTTTCCTCTTTAGTCCTCAAAATCATCAGCCATGCCCCCCATCAGTTAATATGTCATGCCACATACAGTTTGAAAGATATATTTATTTCTTTATTTATTTTTAATTTTTAATTAATTAATTTATTTATTATTATTGTTATTATTATTTTTAAATAGGTATGGGATTGAAACGAGCTCCACCCGTATTACATCATCACCACACAGTGGTATTACAACAAAGTTTAGATATTATCCATGTATTGTTTTGGCAAGATTTAGAACTTGGGTCTCCTCGTTGAAATATTGAGAATTTTAACCAATTGAGCTAATGCCACTTGATATATATATTAAATATTTTATTTAATTTTTATAAGATAAAATATTAAATAAATTTATAAATATATATATTTCTTTCAATGAAAACTCGTAAATATATTTTTCATTAAAATTTATACAATTAACACCTATATATTATTTATTTTTATTTTTTTTGTTTTTATTTTTATTTTTTAACAAGAATGATCCAAGTAAAGATATAGTAATTAAAAATAGTAAATTAATATAATATATACTTATTTTGTTATTATTATTATTATTATTATATGTATTTATTTATTTTATTACTATTATATAACTATAAAATATTATATTACCTATATTATACCTCTAAACTATTCTATTGTATTAAGTATTATAAACTATATTATTGAAGATATCTACAGAAGACATCTATGGGACTATAGTTGCTAGAGTTTTGAGAAAATACTTTACCTGTTTCTCCCCCAAACTGTATTATGAACTTTATATACCTCTATTACCCCCCAAACTGTAATTTTGGCTATATAGCCAAAACAAAAGGAAGGGTGCTTATTTATATTTATGGATAATATAATAATGATTTTATATATGGGGGTTTATTATAATTTTGGTGAGTGTGCTTCCTGTATGTCATTAAGAAGTTTCCAAGATAGAAAGGTAATGAATATAAAATTTGATTTCAGCCTTCTAGGATATCTTCAATCATGGGAAAAAGTGAAATAGATATTAATATGGCTTTTGCTAAGGGATGAAAATGTGATGGACACAAGCCATGTTTTTGTAGAAAAATAAAAAATTGAAACCATAGTACTTTCATGAGGGTTTGCTTTTGACTTTTGCATGTGATGTTTCTAGGGTTATTCTTCAAGGACTTCAAACAACATTCTAGCAATTCTGAAACAACTTCATTTACTTCTTTCACAAATCAATATAGTGTCAAAGTTGTCCTAGTAGTTTCAAGCTTCTTTTAAGACCAACTGTGTGTGCAGTGAAGATTCATTTCCCATTATGAGCAAGGATTGAAAAACAACAAGGGTTATGTATGCCAAAAAGCTAGCTTTATCTTATAAGCATCTAGAGGTCTTATCCAGACTTAGTGCTAATACGTAAGGATACCTTAATAAAGAATACCCCATGGTGTTTGAAATACTAAGAATTCCAGGGATTCAAGCTCTTTTGCCCTTATTTTTTTTTTGTGGAATACTTGCTCATTTTGTGAGGAGCAAGGGATTTTTATTGCTTTTTGGGGTTCTTGCTTATTTTGAGGAGAAGCAAGAAGATTTTTATTACTTTGTGGGGTTCTTGCTTATTTTGAGGAGAAGCAAGAAGATTTTTATTGGGATACTTGCTCGATTAGATGAGGAGCAAGGGATTTTTTCTTCTTTTTTTTTAAAGGGTGAAGGGTGAGCTTGTCCTTTTGCCAATTCGTTAGTATTCTAGACCATGCGTATAAATAGATAAGCAAGGGAAACTTTTCACTTATGGCAAAAATAACACATGAGTTAATTTTTCCAAAACTTCACAATGTTTTTAGATGTGCAATTGTGCGTGGTCAAAAGAAAAACTTGATCAACTAGGAGTAACTTACAACATTTTAAAAGATTTGCTTCATTTTTAATGAAAATTTGGCTCAGGATACCAGATATAATTTGAGTATTTGAAGAATACCTAGATTTCATCTAGCAACAAGGTACTATGCATCATGTGGTAATCATCTTCCTACAAGGTTTTTAGAGAAAACATCTTCTTAGGCTATCTTTGAAACATTGAGACTGAAGATGGATAGAAATACGACAAATATAGAAACTTTATGATGAAATAAAGGAAGCATAATCATTTTTATTTTTATATATTATATATATATATATATATATATATATATATATATATTATTATTTTTTTCTTTTCAAAGAGAGAAATTATTGGATAGTAGCTGGTTGCAGTTCAGAAATGCACTGCAAATCAGTTTGCTGCCTAAAGTGGTGTATGATTTTTTTTCTTTTAGATAGTGGCTTCTTTTAAAGTTTAAATCTATGCCTATTAAGTAGTAATTTTCCAGTTGAGTTATCAATAGGCTTTGAGTTTTACTGCATCACTTCCAAGTATTTTCTAACTGAGATTTTCATGATACAATATGTTTGTCCTGCCACTTTATAATTTCGTTGGTTCAGTCTTGTATATACCTCTATTTTATTTCATTATTATTATATATATATTATTATTTATTTATTTATTTATTTATTATATATATTTTTTATTTATATATATTTATTCATATATTTTATATGTATTTATTATTATCATCTCTAATAATATATATATTATTATTATTATTATTTTAATAATTTCTAGAGGTTTATTATAGTGGACTGTATTGGACTCTTTTTCACCACCTAGCAACTTATTTTCTTTTCTCTCTCTTTGGTTTCATTTTTGTTTGGGTTTTGATTTTGGTTTTCTGTTTTAATCCTACTACTGTCAAGTTTAAATATAAATTTTAGAACTTATAAATACTCTTAACATACTGTCTGCTAAGTTTAAATATAAATTTCAAAACTTATAAATACTCTTAACACAGCAGAAAATAAATAAATTTAAAATTACTTAACAGTCCTAATACTACTAAAATTAGATGCGTTTATACAACTAATTTCAGCATACTTAGGAAAAAGTAAAAATGCTTGGAAAGTAAATTTTTATTGGAAATAAAATTGCTGAAGTAAAAGGTAAATTTCTACTGTTCTTTGACTATTAGGAGGGATTTCATTACAGTTGTGTCACTCAACGTAACTACTTCCTATTAAAAAAACAGGGTCCTAAAACAATTTTAGGTTGTTTTCAATGTTCACCTACTTCCTATTCTTTTTCATAGGTCCTAAATCAAATTAACAATAGTAATTACCCAAAGCAAGGAAATTGCAGAAAATAAAATTTGCTGAAATTGAAATTTGCAGGAAATAAATTTTTAATCTAAGAAAGCAGTAAAAATGAATCCTTTAAGAAAAATGAACCTGGCAACGTCGAACAGAGGGGCTTGTTGGAACCATCTTCGGGCCACTCTGACTCGTATGCACACCAAGGTCTCGTACGTACCCTTTTTCACATACAAGTAAGTCCTCTCTCTTTGCACTGCCAAACAACTTTTCTGACTAACCACTACGGCGCTACTCTCCCCGACAACGACGCCAAAATGATCGGTTGTAGAGCTTACATTTAATTTTATCAATCCGAGGGTAATCAAGGTTAGATTTAAAGAATAGCAATCCAGTATAGATTGTACCGTAGGGATTAATACTAAGCTTAGCTCAAGTCTCTTTCTAGTTTCATGTGTTTGTAGAAATTAAAGTTTGTAGAAATTAAAATGAAATTGTGCTTAAATTAAATAAATGCAATCTATAACTTAGTCTATATGAATGTGTGTGGATCCACATATGTTTTACTAATGCATTATTTATCTAATGTTTCTTTATATTCTAATTTTACTCTATGTTCTAA
This sequence comes from Wollemia nobilis, assembly GCA_028583015.1. Lineage (NCBI taxonomy): Eukaryota > Viridiplantae > Streptophyta > Pinopsida > Araucariales > Araucariaceae > Wollemia > Wollemia nobilis. Next base: position 42,960,370 of record JAQPPZ010016981.1, on the reverse strand, counting down.
TTTTATCTACCATGTTAGTGGGGGGAAGAGATTTAGGGACTAACCTTTCGGAGTGGGCCCTGCCTCCGGAAGGTTAGTGTTAACCCCTTCCCCTATTTTCTACTTTACTTTAACTTCAATAAATTATTTTCATTAAATTATTCTAATGCTACTCATTCTATGGTTGCAGGAAATTAAAGGGAAGTTACAGAAGCAGATTCAGCATAAAATAAATATAGAACATGGTTACCAAATCCATAGAAGAAAATACTGCTATTTTATTGCTTAATCTTCAACCTTCATTTGTACAAACTATGTAGACAGACTCCTTCCACATCCAGTGACAAATATCCAGAACCGTAGCTTGTAGACTATTGACAATGATGATAGACCTTCTCAAAGGTCTTTACATGTAATTTTATAATGTCACATTGGACATTCTTAATGGAAGTCTTCCACATATTCTGTCATGTGTCTATCCGATTGATGATTCGAATAATCTAAATTAATACAATTTCCTAACTTCTTTGGACTTTAATAAATATTCTGACTGGTCCAAGTGGCATCCTACAAATAATCCTAACAAGACAATGCTATTTTGAATGACTCGCAAGATATACATTGGGACCTCATGTCCTATATTCCAGGAAAGGTCTAACAGTCTTGCGTCTATATCTAAAACTTCCCATAATAATCTGATTACAAGCTTTATAAAGCAAACAACTTTATCAACTTGAAATATTCTCGCGGATAGTATGCGAGAAATGAAATATTTTGCTAAGTAAAAATATATGTTGTCGTCCAACTTGATGTGTCGTCACTGATGTGGCACGCTACATAAGTCAATAGTCTTTATTATCCTTCAGTTACTACTGGTAAAACATTCTTCAGTAACTGCCTTCAGTAGTTACCTTTAGTAGTTACCTTCAGTAATTACCTTCAGTAATATACGTCTATAACCTGCATCTACAGTCTTCGTAATTCGTCATTCCTATGACCATCTTCTCCTATGCTCAACATCTGGTTCAAGTCTTGTTTTACCGCATCAATCTCCCATGAAGTGTTCTTCAACATTATTCTATCCAAACATACAAAACTTGCACATATTTTGTGTAAAATTCATGTATTTATCATTTTAACATCATAAATCAAATTTAGTCATAAATCATGCAAATAAGATATAACAATTATCAAAATGCATCCAATTTCACATATTTGCAGATAAAAGACATATAAAAGGTTCCATAATACATGCACATTTTAGCACTCATCAAGGAGGTAGTAGCGGAGGTTGGGGTGACTCCCTAATACTAGAGATATCATCGATCCAAAAGTCGAGGGAGGCAATTGAGGGTCGTAGTAGAGCAACCTCTAGATATTGGAGGTGATGGGGATGGTGTGGGTGGTATGGAGGAGGTTCTAGAGAGACCTCTTGGTTGAAGTGAGGAGGAGTGGGCTAGGCTCGAGGCTGAGCGAGACCAGCTCTGATAGATGGTGGTAGAGTGAGATGCAAAGATTGCTTGACTATGGGTAGAGTTGGATGCATGGGTGGTAGTAGGTGGAGGTGAGGATGTGGTAGCGAGGCTCTAGGTAGAGTTGGCATAGAGGGATGCTCATCAGAGGTAGGATGTGCTATACCTTTGATCCTAGGAGGGGTACATCTAGGATTTGGAGGATCTACTTATGCAGCATAACATTGGGCTACCAATGCAGCCTTCCTCCTCCATAGCGGGTTCTGTTAGGCGTAGTGACTCTAGGCATAGTGACTCTAGGTCTAGGGCTCCATTGAGATCACAGGGGTCTACCTATGGGCGTTAGCTAGTGCTTAGATGCACTTTTTGTATATGAGCCTTGGTGCTCCATTGTATATAGCCTTCGGGCATTCATTGTACATGTGATATATATATATATACATGGCTTTTATTTTGTGTTATGAATTTGTGTGGATGTTTGTGTGAATGCATGTGTATGTGATGTGATGGATGATAATGTAATGATGATGTTTATGAATGCAAATGAATTGACACTCTAATGATCATTTGTAGTTTAGATTTTGTTTGACCATATTTATCATTGTCGCTTAATCAAGGGCACCAAAATGGTGGTATGTGAAATGGAAGACTCATGTAATGATGTGATAATGACATGGATGTTGTTTTGGCTTATGGATGGCTGATTTGGAATTGTTTTATAGAGACTCAAACATCCTAGTGATGTCAAACAAACTCACTAAGTTCTATCTAATTTCTCCAAGACCAAATGTGTGTGCAGTGAAATGTTCATTTACCAATCATGAGCATGGTAGTGACTCAAGGCAATCAAGAACCAATGTGTGTGCAAGTGATTTCATTAACCCATCTTGAGTAAATTGAGATGAAACCTATCATGGAGGAGACCAAGAAGCTAGCTTGTCCTTATGTGCAGTCAGAGGTCTCTTCAAGAGAGATATGTCACCATGCATGAGCGTACTCCACTACCAGTCAAGCATCTATAGCCCCGATGGAGATTAGCTCCATAGTCCAATGATCTGATCTCTAAGCTTTGGGGATTCAGACTACCTAACCATCTGGATGGAAATGTAGTTCTATCCTTATTACTTGAGGATCTGTGGTGTGTGATTTGTAAAAGAATTAGAGCTTTGGGGAATCAGATTCTCAACCAAGGTGTGATGAGAATTTTACCCTATCCTTACTACTCATTCTTTTATTTGGAAGTGTTGTGTAGTGGTGAAGACCACTATTTTTTATTTTGGACTATGTGCATAATGGGACAAGCAAAGATGACTTTTTCACTTTGAGGTTCAACCCAATCATGGTGTTATCCCTCTTTGACACAAGATGTTTTTAATATGTGTGAGATGTGTTTGGTTCAAGAATGTTAGAGTCAACTCCCATAACTCAAGATTTTCTTAGTGAAAATGTGCCTTGGTCCTAGAGAAAACTCGACATGTATTGGAGGTTGCTTGAAACACTAGGAGTGGTTGAGTGACCAAAAACACCTAGGGATGATGGAAATTTGTATTGCAAATGATGACTGGATTTATGAAGTGGTGCAATGGGATGGATGTTGACTTGAAGGTGCCCCTGATTAAGGCAACAAGATTTATTGGATCAATTATTGTCTAAACTTAACAAATGACCCCTAGTATGGTGGATGAAATGCATCAGAATGATAATGAATGTGATTATGCAAAATGAATGTGTGAAATACAATGTGAAATGCAATGTGTATGAATGATGTTTTTGTGTATTAGCCATGTATATATATACATATATAAAATACATTAAGCATAGAATACTCTCAAGTGGATGATGTTTAGTGGTTCGGGCTCTTCTACTCCCTCTAGACTGGCAAGCCTATAAGTTCCTTGACCCACCTTTTGTTTGACAATGTATGGACCTAACCAATTAGCCATGAATTTATCATGAAGATGCGATAATGCATTGGTGTTTTGTTGATTCTCTTTAAGGATAAGATCTCCTACTTGGAATTCATGTAGATGGACTTTGGCATTGTAAGCATGCTTTAAATGATCTTGATATACTCGTAAATGCTCCAAGGCATTGATTCACCTTTCATCAAGGAGCATGAGTTGGTCAAGATGTGCTTGTCTAGCAGTATCATCATCTATGAATTCCTGTAATGAAATACGTAGTGAGGGGATCTCGAGCTCAAGAGGCATGATGGCTTCGACACCATAGACCAATGAGAATGGTGTTGCCCCAATAGGCATGTGGATGCTTGTTCGATAAGCCCATAATGCCAAGGGGATTTGAGTATGCCAATCTCGATGATTTTCTTTGACTAATTTCTTGAGAATAGCGATCAAGGTCTTATTGGTTGCCTCAACTTGTCCATTTGTCTATGGGTAATAAGGAGTCAAGAAACTATGTTGGATATTATATTTCTCACAAAGTGCTCGAACATCCTTGTTTTTGAAAGACTTGCCATTGTCAGAGATTATTTTTGAGGGGATACCAAAGTGATAGATGATATGTTGAAGTATAAACTCCACAATTCGAGGTCCTATCATACTAGTTAGAGGAATTACCTCGACCCACTTTGTGAAGTATTCAGTGGTAGTGATGATGAATGTGTGTTATCTCAAGGAAGGAGGTGAGATTTTACCAATCAAGTCCAAACCCCATTGTGAAAAGGGCCAAAGACTCTGAATAGGTTGTAAGGCTTGTGATGGTACATGAGTTAAATTAGCATGTTGCTGATATTGTTGACATTTCTTGACATAAGTGCAACAATCACGTTCCATGGTGGGCCAATAATAACCCATGCATAAAATATGCTTTGCGATGGCCATTCCACTAAAGTGACCACCACAAGTACCATCATGAGCTTCAGATATTGCTCTTTGGGCCTCTGTAGGCTCGAGACAATGAAGGAGGACTCCATCATAACCACATCTATACAACACGTCCCCCAAGAGAGTGAAACGAGCTACCTTTTGTTTGAAAGTTCATTTGGTAGTTCATGACATGTCTTATGGGAGTGTTCCAAACTTGAGGAAGGCTTTTATTTGACTAGACCAAGGCTCATATGACTCTACATGGATAAAGCAAACATCCTTCTCATCTTTAGATTCAGCATGAGAAATTGTAGATTTAGAGATCGTTGTGACAATTAATGGTTGTACCTCTCCTTCAGAGTTCTTTGGAATCAATGATCCTAGAGAGGCCATCACATCTACAAATCTATTAGTCGATCTAGGCAAGCTATCAATCTCATACCAATCAAATTTTACAAGCAATTTCATTGCTACTTCATGATAAAGTTTTAAGACTGGTTCTTTGCATTGGTATTCTCCATTTACTTGATGAACGACAAGTTGGGAATCACCAAATATCTTGATACACTTTATGCTCATAGCTATGGCTGCTTGAAGTCCTAATATTAAGGCTTCATACTCTGCATTATTGTTTGTGCATGGGAAATCGAGTTTGAATGATAAAGGAATAGGTATCCCTTGTGGTGTATGAAATATGACTCCTGCACCTTGTCCTTTTTTGCACTTAGAACCATCAAAGAAGAGTGTAATATCCACATCCTCTTTAGGAATGACATCTTCCTCCTGTTTAGTGATGGTAAATACCGAATCATCTGGGAGCTCAATAATCAAGGGTTGATCACTAGGAAGTGGAGCTTCCACAAGCTGATCGACTATTACCTGACCTTTAATGGATTTTTGACTGATGAACTCAAGATCAAATTCTGTTAGGAGCATTATCCATTTTGTGGTGTGGGTGTTGTTGTAAGTGCGAGATATCATGTAATGTAGAGGATTTTATTTAGCTATGACATAGGTAGTGTGACTTAGCATGTAATGTCTGAGTTTCTTAGTGGTAAAAACCATTGCTAGGCATAATTTTTCCACATAAGTATATCTGGTTTCATAGCTTACCAATGTTTGACTAATGTAATAGACTGCTTGCTCTTGATTGTTTTCATTTTTTTGTGCAAGCATTGTCCCTAATGCAAAGTCCATTGCTAAAACATAAATATGAAAGGGGACCCTCGAGTGAGGTGGAGTTAAGACTGGTGGAGAAGCCAAGTATTGCTTGATATCATCAAAATATTTTTGACATTCCTCTATCCATGAAAATGTCACCCCCTTTTGTAGTAGGTGATTGAATGGCCTACATTTGTCTGAGAGTTGTGCAATGAAATGATGGATCGATTGGATATTTCCTTGTAAACTATGCAACTCTTTCAAGTTTTTTGGGGGAGGCATCTCCATGATGGCCTTGACCTTGTTTGGGTCCACTTCAATGCCTCTCTTGGAGATAATGAATCCTAGTAGTTTTCCTGAGGTGACACCAAAGACACACTTCTTGGGGTTCAACCTTACATTATGCTCTAGAAGTCGATCAAAAACTTTTTCTAAGACACCAATGTGCTCTTGTCGGGTTTTAGATTTTGCCAATAGATCATCCACATAGTCTTCAATGATCTTATGCATGTAATCATGGAAGATGTATGTCATGGCACGTTGATAAGTGGCACCTACATTTTTAAGGCCAAATGGCATTACCTTGTAACAAAAATTCCCCCAAGGTGTTGTGAATGTTGTTTTGTGTTGGTCATCAAGATTGATTCGAATCTAGTTATATCCTAAAAAACCATCCATTAAAGAAAGCATTTCATGGCTAGCGCAAGTGTCGACAAGAGTATCGATGTTTGGTAGAGGAAAGTCATCCTTAGGACACACTTTGTTAAGATCTCAAAAGTTAGTGCAAATGTGTATCACCCCGTTAGGCTTACGAATGGGCACCATATTTGAAAGCCACTCAGGATAGTCAATGGGTTGAATGAAACCCACATCTAATAGCTTTTGAAGCTCTTCTTTGACCATGAGGGCAATGGTAGGATGTAACTTTCTCAATTTTTGTTTGATCAGCTTAGCATCAGGATGCAAGGTTAAATTATGGACAACCAAGTTAGGGTCAAGACCAGGCATGTCTTTATAGGACCATGCAAATATGCCCTTCTTCTTCTTGAGGAGAGCTATCAATTGCTCTTGTTCATCCATGGATAAAATTTTTCCAAGTTTAATGATTTATGGATTGTCTGCATCTGTACTAAGGTTCACATCTATAGTATCTTCAATGGCCATGTGTGAACCTTCCTCAAGTTGATGGGGTATTGGGATCAGATGAATATCATCAATGATGTTATCAAACTCTTCTAGCATAGTCTCTTCCATTTTTACCTAGAAAATAGTCGATCTAAGGGTGAAGGTGAAGGTGAAGGTGAAGGTTATGGAGGAATGTAGATGGTAGAAGCTCTTAATAATTCCTTGGAAAGGATGAATTTGGATAAGGATGGTGGTGATGAAATTTATTCCATATCAATGAGGCTTATGTCAATAGGAATTGGTTTTGCCAAATCGTATGGATTATGGAGTGGGGTGAATAAGTCAATCAGATTCATGTTGACTTAGTGGGAAATGGTGGTTGGCAATGTGAAGGGTGGTTTTGTCCTGTCTCTTAGAATTGATGAAGGAACCTTGAGAACCTAGATAGCAGCAAGCAACATGTGTAAATACAAATGACAAGGCCATGCAAATGCAATGCAAATATTTTTTTATGTACATATGTTACAAGATGTTTTAGTGAAGTGGATGATGTGGAGGTGGTGGTTCACTAGTTGGTTCAACTCGCTCCCTTGGGAGAAGCAAATAGAAAATGGGTTGATGGATGGGGAACATTTTGAGATAATACTCATCTTGTTTAGTGAATGGAGTGATTAGGACTGATTCCTCTTTGGATTCATCTGAAGCTATCGATATGATATCATATTCTTCATAGAATTCCTCCTCAAATTCATCATTGTGATTGTTTTCCTCTTCTTGATCTAAATGGAGGCTTTGAAAAGCTTGTTCAAAAGAGGAAGTGGAAGAATGTGAATGGTATCCCAATCTTGAATGGTCATGCACTTCTCGATATTGAGTTTCAATGATTTCATGCATACCCTATTCATGTCATCCTAGACCATATCCTTACCAATTAAATTGATGAAAGTATCATGATGGAAAATTAGAAATGATCATGCTTTCAAGGTTGGCAGAGGATGGTTGCTTGGGTTCATCTAGGGAAGGTGGATCGAATGATGAATCGACCCCCATACATAAAATTAATTTTATTAGGTGTTGAACCCATGTTGTACACTACTCCTATGGATAAGGGTGGATCATGTGGATGATCATAATCCCTAATAGTTTGGATGCTTAGTGGTGTAACTATGACATCTTGAACCATGTATTCACCAATGCTAGGATTGGTGAGGTGGACTACAACTTGTGTGGATGTGGATGAGGTGGATGGAGTGGATGTGGAAGTATGGGGCTCATGGGTGGCTTGTGGCTCCAATGAGGGAAGAGATGTATGGTGAAATGGCATCTCACAGTCTATCAAATCAACTTGTGAGACATCAATTGGTGGAGATGAAGATGGATTTGGTTGAGGGGTTTGATGGATGATTGATGATGTTGATGTGGATGGAATGATAGTGGGTGTTTGTGAAGTTGGTTGGATGGATGATGATGAATGAGTGGTGATAATGGGTGATGTTGATGTTGATGATGTGGATAGTTGTCCTACTAATGTGGATGTGGAAGGTGTGGATTGGGTTTGACCACATGTACATGTAGTTGATTGTGATGAAGGTGGGGGTGTGGAAGTGGAAGCTTGATGTGGGGTAGTGATAGGGAGCTCCTCAAGAATAGGAGATTTTGATGAAGAAGTGTTGTGATGTGAGGTGGATGGTGTGGTTGATGGGGTTAAGAATAGGTGAGTGGATGGAAGTGTGGATTCGTATGGATTGGAAATGAAGTTGCAGTACTTAAATGGTTCGATATCCATTGGTATGCAATGAATCTATCCCTCATGTACATATTTTAAGCATTGATGCAATATTGAAGGGACACATTTCATCTCCCTTATCTAGGGATATCCAAGGAGTACATTGTAAGCCATGGACCCCTCCAGGATATGGAACATGGTATGCAATATCTTAACCCCCACTTCTATAGGTAAGATGATAGTGCCAATTGTAGAACAAAGAGCATCATTGAATGCTCTCAAGGTGAATGTGGATTTGGTTATGTGTGAGGGTGGAAGATTGAGATGTTGAAGGGTGGAGGTGGTGATGATGTTGATGGATGAGCCGATGTCAATCAACACTCATTTAAAGGGCTTCCTATCAACTTGAGCCATAATGTGTAATGGAGGGTCTGATGATTCTGATGATATTGATTTAATTTCAAAATCATAGAATGTGATAGAAGGTTCCATACATGTTTGAATACTCCCCATAAAATTGTTAAAGGTATTAGTGTCTTGGGATTGAAGTTCAATGGATTTTAAAATTTCCATTAATGCCTCATGATGTGGGGGAGATTGTTGTATGAGCTCATAGATGGATAGTTTTGTTGAAGCTATTTTAAGGCTAGTTGTTAGTCAGCTACTCAGGGAGATGATGGGTCTTTGTGGATGGCTTGGAGGATGAATGGGTTGGGATGGACGACTTGAAATGTGGATTGGTTGGGATGAATTGGTAGAAAAATGGATGGGTGATGATGAATTGGTAGGTTGTGGAGACACACTTGCTTGTGGTGCTATAGGAGGTTGAACTACCTATTGTTGTTCATTTTGTTGATTGGTGCTTCTTTGACCTTGGGTGACTACATGGATAGCCCCCATAAAACCTTGGTACTATTGCACATGATTAACTTGGTTAGGAGGAGTCATGGTATTTGATCCCCCTATCATTTGTTGTTGTTCCTCATGATGAGGAAGTGGCATTTGGTATATACCAAGGTTTTGATTTTGTTGTGCCAAGGGACTATCAAACTTAATGGCCCCTAGGTCTATCAAGTCTTGCACAATGTCTTTAAATGTAAAGTAGTTGTTAATGTCATGCCCTTTCTATCGATGGAAAGGACAAAATAAGTGTTCCTTATAGTTCTTGCCACATTTGATTTGATCTTCTGGTTTAATTTTGGGTAAGGTAATAGCATTAGTGTCATACAACCTATGAAAGATGGAGGCATATGATTCAGGTAAGGGTGTGTAGGTGTGATCTTGTCAAATAGATTATCGATATTGATGGTTGTCCATAGTTGGCACTATGTTATGAAGTTGTTGTGGTGGGGGAACCACTTGATAAGTTACTTGTTGTGGTTGTTGCAGTGATTGATGTTGTGGGTTGTTGAGTCATTTGGGTTTGACTCAAAACCACTTGATTCACTTGTCCTTGGATTGGCTAGAATAATTTCCTTTAGATTGGCCCTTATTTTACCATTCTTTTTTTTTTTGATCTCACCCTCTTGAATTTTTATCTCTTCAATTACATGAGCTTGGGTGAGAGCTTCATCAAATGTTCTATATTGTTGTAATTGCAATAACAAGGAGATGGGTTTTAGACAACTCCTTGCAAACATTTAAGTCAATTCTTCCATTGGTAGGGAGAATGACAACTTAGTGATAACTGCCCTCCAATGGTTTCCAAAATCATAGACCGACTCTTCTTCAAATTGTCTAAGATTGTATAAGTCAATCAATGTGGTTTTCTTGTGAACATTGAGGGAGAACCTTTCCAAAAATTTATCTACCAATTGTTCAAATGTGTAAATGCTATGGTGTGGTAGATGATTATACCAATCTAAGGCATCTCCCCCAATGTTTGAGGAAAATTTTTGAGCATTAATGCATCTTGATCTTGAATTTGAAAGCATGAGTGAATGAATGTGTTGATGTGCTCTCTAGGGTCCTCAGTCCCTTTGAATTTATCAAATTTTGGTATTGTAAAGTCTATCGGATAAGGTGGTGATGGTACCAAAAAATGAATAGGTTGATTGATCAGTTATCTTAGTGTAGGCTTTTGGTACATCATACTAGGAGTATGCATAATCAAGTTATCAATCTGTTGTTGCATGGCTTGGATTTTAGGGTCTTCCACGTGTGTGTAGAAGCCCTAAATTATTTGATGATTGTGTGGAGGTGGGGTGTGTGGAGTGGTGAATTGTTGAGATGGAATGTGATGTTGATGGATTGATGGATTGAGGGGTATTTGATGATGTTGGGTATGTTGTTGGGCTTGGTGATGGAGTAACTATTGTTGATGGAGTGGAGATGAGGTTTGTGGAATGTGAATGTGTTGGGTTGTGGAAGTGGTGTTGATGTGGGTGAATGGAGGTGTGGGTATAGCAACTTGAGAAGATTGTGATACCTAAGATGGATCAGGGGTGAAGAAAGTGTGTTGGCTTGGAATGGAATGGGGTTTAAAATATGCTACTTGTGATTGTTGTTGAGGGTAAGAATGAGCATCTTGCTGGCCCATGAGCAATTGATTGAGGTGTTGCCATGCTTGTTGTATGGCAATTTTTGATGTATATTGTGTGGTTGTGGTGGAAGTGGATGTGGGTGAGGTGTGAGTGTTGGTAATGTTGGTTGAGGTTAATGGAGGGTAAGTTGCAAAGGGAATCATAATTGAATGGGGGGTGGTAGGTGGAATGGTGGATGGAATCTATGAAGCAACATTAACTTGTGCTTCGTAGAGTGGGTTGGAATAGGTAGTGGTGTAGGTAGATGGGATGGAGGTGATTTGGCTACATTGTGGTGGAGGAATTTGGTGTGAAGGTGTAGATGTTGCCTCAAAAAGAGGGTTGGTGTAGACTTGGTTAAAGTTGTTGGGATGTGAGTGAGCAAGTTCTTGTTGAGAAGAAGGAACATGTTTGGGTGGAATGTGAAGTGGTTCTAGAATATGATTGGTTGGTCTTAAATAAGCTCCAACTTTATCCATGTCTATGTAGGTGATGCGAGTATTAGTGGGTGTTGATGGCTTAGTTTTTGGAATGGAGGTGTGGATGGCTCTTTGCATCACATCAGCATTTAAAGTGAATATTATGTGAGAAGGTTCTATAGATAAACCAAAATAGCTTGTCTATGTTAGGTTGGTTGGGTTAGCCATAAAAGTGGTTAGGGAAGGAGTGGAGCACTCCATGGATGAGGTTTTTGCTTGATTCATGGCTCTAGCTTGATTTTTGGTCAATACCATAAGCTATGAGTAGAGTAAGGATAATGAGGGATGTGGAGATGGTAAATGAAAACACACAAAATCAAACAAACAATTGTATCCTATGTCTTGCAACAATGTTTTTTATTTTATTTTTTGGTTTGTGTTTTGATGTGCAGATCCTAAGCCTAAGACAACTATGCAAGGTGGATTCCTAAGGTGGATGTCAAGTGAGGATTTTCTTGGTGATGAAATCTAAAAAAATCACTCATGGGCTACTAAGGTATCTATGGGGTGAGCCAATGGATGGAGATGAAGCCCACCATCATTGGTCTCGATCAGTGGTTGGTGATGAAATCCAACTCACTAATGTTGAAAATGAAATATGCAAAGTGTGTGGATTATTTTTAAATTTTTGTTGTCTATGGTGTTTTTCACAAAATGTAAAGAAACCCTCTTTCACTCAACCAAGTTGGTGACTAGGAACACTAATACCAAGCCCCTCAAAAGAGTCTAGGGTACACCTCTTAAGATCCACTCTGAATCATCAAGTGTTTCCAATAGTGGAGGGTTCACCTAGCTCTTCCACTCTGAATTAGCAATGTGTTTCCAATAGTGGGAGGAAGCTTGAGCACAAGTGACTTGTTCTAGCTTAGAAGAGTGAAAATTGGGAAACTTTAGCCTAAAGTGCAACTACTATGCTTTTTCATTTATTGCAAACAACACACAAGGCAGAAAGCAAAAACACCATGAAAGACAAAAAAACTTGAATCTAGTGTAATGAATGTCTAATGCAACTAAAATGAATGCATAGATGCAGATTTATCCCTATGTGCAATTCTATATGATTTTAAAAATGCTTATGAATGCCTAAGATGTTTAACAATGCAAGATGTTGCTTTTTAAATAGAACAATAAATATTTATTTTCTTTTCTTTCTTTTTAAAAAGAAAAAATGTGAGTAGAGTTTAAACAAGACTTACCATAAGTCCTACGTATTTTTCTCCAACTCTATAAATGCAATGTAGAATCCCATAGTTTTCTCTATTGAAACCCATAGTTTTCTCTATCGAAACTTGCAAATACTTTGTAGCATCCACGTGGATGTTGTGTGGCATCCCTTGAATGTTGGATGGCATTCATAGACCACAGATCAAATCTTGCTGCTCCCAAAAACCCTAGCCCTAGATCTCACGATTTTTGTGCTAACGGATTTCTGAAAACCTGCAACAAAAACAGAAAATATAGATCAAAAATATTGACAAGGTAAGTTAAAATGTGAAACCCTTTGGGGGTCCCACCGTGATCACCATTTTGTAAAGCAAAAATGACCAACACCAAGATAAAAGCAATAGATCAAAGCAAATGATACAATATGCATAAAATGATAGATCTTATTTATATTGAACTCAAGGAGCCTGGATCTCCACTTTATACAATAAATTTACCCCAAATCTGGGGTTACAATGCAATGTATGCTTTGATACAATTATTACAATGAGAGGGTTTGAAACCCTCGTTCAAAAGAATGCTGGTGTCTCTTGGTCATCTTCACTCCAAACAATTTGTGAGTGGGCTTGCGTATCCCTACGGGGCCACTCATGGCTACAACAACCATCAATGTAAATGCTCCCTATAACCTGCACACAAACAGATCAGAAAATAGGTTAGTAACACCTGTAGGGCCTCCATAGTGTGAGGCCCACTAAAATATGAAAGTGTACAATATTAACCCTAACTAAAATATTTGATGAAATAAAGTGTAGATGTACCAAAAATGTAAGTAAAGCAATAACAAATGATACCTTGTCAAAAATATACTTGTATGTTGATCTATATCTCTTGCTTCCTCGATATGATGATGCACGAATGCCCATGAGCATTTGAGGGTTTATCAACAAAAAACTGGATGAGGGGAAATGCCCTGGAGCATTTGAGATTTGTGTATGTCCTGCAGTGTTCCTGGAACACTCAACAATATTTGAGAAATGCCCTGGAGCATTCTTTGAATCATCCATCATCATCCATTCTCTTTAGCTAGTGCAACAAGTCAAATCAACCATCATCATACACCCTCTTCGACCAGGGTAAAAAGTTGAATCATCAGCAACCTTATTCTACTAGGGCAAAACCAGAATAATCCAATCATCAATTGCCCTTTTTTGTTGGAGCAAAAGCAGATCCCCATCCCCTATAGTGTCATCCATGCTTTCATAGCTTAGATTTACCTTCTCACATTTTATTACTTTTGTAGATTATATTTAGTTTCCAACATATCTTGTTTTCCTATATTAGGTTTCCTTTCATGTCATTTCCTGCTTTCCTAAATTAGGTTTTCTTTCATGTCATTTTTTATTTTCCTAGATTAGGTTTCCTTTCATGTCATTTATTGCTTTCCTAGATTAGGTTTCCTTTCATATTGTTTCCTACTTTATTATATTAGGTTTCCTTTCATATCCTTTATCGCTTTCCTAGTGTAGATTTACTTTTGTGTCCTTTATCACTTTCCTAGAGTAGATTTTTTCATGTTCTTTATCAGTTTCGTAGAATGTCATTTCATGTTCTTTCTTAATTTTTTAGAATAGCTTTTTATTTCATGTTATTTACATGCTTTCATATATTAGACTTTACTTTCATGTATTTTATTGCTTTTGTAGAATAGATTATCATTTTCTGTTGTCCATTTCTTCCTCCATCAACTCATCGCTTGAGGGAGTAATAATATCCATAAAATTATGTTTCAAACAAGTCCAATACCTAAACACCCAATCCTATAGTCACATGTGTCCAAGAATATTTGCCTAAGACTATCATTAAACCCCTTTTGTTGGGGAAAATAGAATAAATTATCTCCTCCAATCAAGACTCTAACCAAATCTTCATTTGGTACACTCCATGCCTATGTTTGTACGATTACCAATGTGTATTGTTGCATTGAGGTGGTAACTTAAGACCATTTGCAATCAAAATATAGCATCTTAAGGTAACCTACCATATGACTAACCTACTTGCTAAATCAAATGTTCTCATCAATCCATCGAAAAAGATTCAAGGGTATTTATCCATTCCATAATTGGGACATCCTACATTATCCTTGATTTGAGGTAATCTCATATCGTCGTTCTCAAGCCAAAAGCCAATCTGATCACTCGCTAACCATTGCCATCCATTCATCATCATCAATCCAGTAGCTAGTATCATATGTTTGCATCGCATTGTGTTTGCACACAACACGATACAAAAAGGGGCAAATGTAGACACCCAAAATGTATCAATTTTGTAATCACCTGAAGCTATTTTGTTTAATTTTGTAAAATCCTCCAAAATCCACCAAAAGCCTCAAATTCCTTCAATTCTTCTAATTTGCGCTCTCTAATTCTTCTAGGTACCTCTAAATTTCTCAATCCCCTCTCTAATTCCTCCAATTCCCTCTAAATTCCTCTATTCTCTCTCCAATTCCTCTATTCTCTCTTTAATTCCTCCAGTTTCCCTAAATTCCTTTATTTTCCTCTAAATTCATTTGTCTCGTTTCAAATTCCTTTTCATCTCTCTAAAATCCTTAATTCTCTCTCTAAAGTAATCTATTTACCTTCAATTTTCTCTAATTTTTCTAATTCCTCTAATGTGCCTCTTTAATTTCTTTAAATTCTCTAAATTTTTCAAAAACCCTCTAATTTCTCTTTAATCCTTTTGAAGTTTGCTAATTTCTCCTAAATTCCACTAATCCCCTTTTAATTCCCTTAATTCTCTCATTTTTCTTAAAATTATTTTCTTTAATTCCCCAAATCTTTCTCAAAATTTTTATAATCCCATTTAAGTCCTAATCCCCTAATCCAATCCCCAATTAACCCCTAATCTCCTCGAAATCCCTAAAAAAACCCTTGACATGACCCACAATGAATTTTTAAATCCCAAACCAAATCCCTAGAAATCACAATCCCCCTTGCCCAAATCCCCACAAAATCTTCTAAAAAATACCCCCATTAAATCCTCTATCCCCTAAAATCCTCATACATCCTTCCATGCACTTTCCTAAGAATTTTAAACTACCCCAAATCCCAAGTCAAACTTCCTAGGAATTCCCCATATTAAATATTCCATGCCCTCCATAATCCTCCCTCCAATTTTAAACGAATTTAAAAATGCTCAATGGTGATCTTTGGCCTTGATTCCGAATGTGGGAACCATCCA
Source organism: Wollemia nobilis (assembly GCA_028583015.1). Taxonomy (NCBI): domain Eukaryota; kingdom Viridiplantae; phylum Streptophyta; class Pinopsida; order Araucariales; family Araucariaceae; genus Wollemia; species Wollemia nobilis. Next base: position 42,944,674 of record JAQPPZ010016981.1, on the reverse strand, counting down.
TTGACTCTTTGAGATGTTGATATTTTTTCAGCAACCGTAAAGAGCATTTTTAGTGTAGTTTTTTAAGCTTCTTTGGAGATTTCTCCTTCAACAAATCTGCAAACGAATTTTATCTATTGAAGAGAGGATTTGGAGGTGTCCCCATTAGACCCTCGAGGATAGCAATCTCGTCTTCGATTCTACAATAACCAAAAAAATCATAGTAAGTGTAACCTTAATTGTTCAAGGATTTAAGTTTTACCTCATCCCTCTTTGTCTAAAGTTTAAGGATTTAAGTTCACTTCACACTCTCTTCGAACAAGGTTCCTTGTAGATGCCTAATGTAATAGTGAAAAAAAATTCAATCTTTTTTTTTTTTGTTACATAGGAGAGTTGGTTACAACCACTATTTTTAGTAACTGGTCAACATAGGGTTCAAACCACAGGGACTGCTCCCAACAAACCTATCCGTCTTGTTCTTGTTGACCCAATGTGAGATGTGGACAACCGATCGCTTGGGGTTCGTATCTTCGTCGTCGGTCTAACACACACTCAAAGGATTCAGAGCAGACTACTACTTTTGCAAAGGGTTGGCTTCCCCCAAGGTTTGAACCTAAATCTTTTCTTGGTAAATGCCCAACCACACCTGCACTTACCAATCCACTTAATCCTTAGAGTTAAAAAAAAAAAATCAATCTTTTATCCCATCACATTATTGGTAGGTTTGAACCTAAATATTTTCCTGGTAAATGCCCAACCACACCTGCACTTACCAATCCACTTAATCCTTAGAGTTAAAAAAAAAAAATTCAATCTTTTATCCCATCACATTATTGGTAGGTTTGAACGTAGATCTTTTCCTGCTAAATACCCAACCACACATGCACTTACCAATCCACTTAGTTAAAAAAAAAATTCAACCTTTTATCCCATCACATTATTGGTTTTACTTGAAAGGAGACGACATAGTGGATTGTTAAGTATGCGTACAAATTGATTAGCTGTCTAATATTCTTATATTTGTTTGTTTGTTTTAAGTACATCTTGGTTCACGCTCGGAAATAAAATAATAAACTTTGGCTAGAGTTTTAACATTGGTGATTGATAATCGTAAGCAATGAGGTGAAGCTTACATGAATATGTAGAATTCTTGGGTGAGGAGGCCCTCTTCATTTGTATAACTGTTGCCAACACACAGCTTTTGGTAGTTATTTAAGAAGAGTACACCATCAAAAATCAAGTAAAATGCATCTGGATGGAAAGCACGGGACCTAGAGGTCCAGAAAACCCCTTGGGTCAAAGTATTTAGCAATAAGAAATTATTTACGGGGAAATGATAAGGAATCTACCACAATAAATTATTTACGAGGAAAAGATAGGGAATCTACCACATTGAAAATAAGGTACTGAAAATAAGGTACGCGACGCTAACCTCCACAAAATGAGATTTCATTTCGAGGGGATAGCTGAAGAGGGTGGTCCCATGAAAGCTGACAAAGCTTGAAAATCCGAAATCCAAAATATAGAATCTTAGCCCAAAAATTAGGAGAGGTTCCTCTCTAAAAAAAATTAAGAGCTAATCCTTGGTCCTCCGAAGGGTATATCCTGTAAAAATTTGGAGGGCGTGGAGTTCGGAGTGTGTACCCGATCTTTCAAAGGGAGAATAAACTTAGAAACCGCGTAGAAAAAATCTCTGGAGAACTTACTTAGAAACTACGTGGACTTCATCAAAGGTAAAAACGCAGAAATGACGTAGGAGATTTAGGGTTAGGGTTAGGCAAGTATGCGGGTTCTGCTTTAAATGCGATCTATTGCGTCTTCGGAAAGGAGCGGTTCTTTTTTGGTTCTCTGCTTACGATACAAGCCGAGGAAGTCCTTAAAAAGATGTGAAAAGTGGTGCGAAGCCTTCAGGAGTGGGAGCCGAGGAGAAGACTAAGATAACTTTCCGATAGCTGGATAGAGATTGATAGTCTTTCCTACGCCTCCCATTCCTCTTGCCTTCACCACACATCTTTTTACCTTTTGAGTTCTGTGTTCTCTGAGGTTGTTTTGGCTGGCCTCGGCTGCTATCTGCTGCCATTTTTTTTGTGGATTTTTGTGATAAGCCTTTGGGAATTGGTGGCGAGGGTAAAGCCTGAGTATTAGGTTTGGCTCAGAAGTTTTTCCCTATGCCCCCGATTCCCATTGTCTTCACCACACATTGCGTTGACCAGAGATCTTTGGAGTGTTTTGTATTGCAAATTCTATCCGAGAAATGGAAATTGCTATCGTAATTAGACATGTTTGCTTGTTTAGCTTGCTGACGGCTTATTGGATTTTCTTGTAAAGCGTCATTCCAGGTTTGGCTTTTGATAATGGCCTTTTAGAAGGTTTGTCGGGCTTTGGACCTTATTGTGAGCTGTGCTGTGTTGTTGCAGGAGGTGCATGGGCGATTCAGGATGCTCTGTTTAAGCAACGCAATAATCGTAAGTGATGTCGAATTTTGTTATGATAGCTTTTCCCCCTTTCGTTCTTGTCAATTTTAAAAAGTATTTTTCATATAATCTGATCTAAGGAGAGGAGAGTCAAGAAATAAATCATAAATCAATTGTAATCAAACATTTCTGATGAATAATGTAGCTCTGCTATTTCGTGCTTGTCCATGTAAATTGTTAAAAGTTTGGTTTCATTTTACTCAGTGAATTTGTCCCTAAGATTTAGATTATCCCAAGGACAATGGTTGATCTATAGTATGTAGGATTATTGGCTGCTTATTTTAATGAAATAGTAGAATAAGTCAAGTAAACTGTATATATACACACGTTGTTAGACGAATCTCAAATGGCACATTTTTATATGATAAGTAAAATTCCAACTATGACATGTTACGGTAAATTTGTTTTTTTAAGTCAAGTAAACTGTATATATACACACGTTGTTAGACGAATCTCAAATGGCACATTTTTATATGATAAGTAAAATTCCAGCCATGACATGTTACGGTAAATTTGTTTTTTTTTTTTTTTTAAATTTCTGTCAAAAGGCATTTCATGTTAGCCGAATCTCAATAATATATTCCAATATTGGTAAAAACATGGAACGATTATTTTTTTTTAATTTTCTGTCAAAAGTTATTTCATACCAGAGGAATGTCATATGATATATTCCTATGGCTGTAATTTTTTAAAGTTTTTTAAATCTTACTATGTTAACGATTCAATGATGTTTTAATAGTGAGATCCAATTTTATTCCACATGTTTCTTAACAATTAATTTCTTAATCGTTTCTTAAGAGGTTTCTTAACAATTAATTTGTTAATCGTTTCTTAAGGGAAGTTCTTTGTGATTGCATTACCGATTTCTTAAATTCAGGAACCATAGAACCTTTTGTTATTTGTTCCTTGATTAGGACTATCCCCTTCTTCTGCAGATTGTTGTTTTGGTAGACAATAGACCTTTAGGTGTACTTTGCGAATTTACTATCAGATTTATCCTTTCGAGAGCCAGGCTCTGTATGTGCCTTGCGAGCGATGGACTCAGGTTTCGCTATCTATACTGTCTTAAATTACGGCCTGGTATTAACAACCACCTGCAGCTGAAAAAGCTGTTTTCTGAACTTCACTAATAATTTTCATTTCTAAAGGAGAAGCAAATTAACTGGAAGGAGAAATTTTGTAACATAAATACAGGAACTAAAATATAAGAAGATTCAATGTCAAAGCCTATAATAGGCAAAGGCGACAACACCATCGACAGTTTTTTCGGAAAAAGATTAGCACACTTCTTAAGATTTGCTAGGTTTTTGAATTTTAAATAATGGATTAATATATGGATTAAAATATTTTCCTTACAAGTCGGGCGGCTAGAGGACGTTTTAGGGCGGTTGATCAGGCACTTCGCATATTTAAAGCATGTGGCTTGACAACCGCATTCTTAAGGAGGGATTTTGTCTGAATATGATAGACAACCAGTTCTGCCTGTTTAAGGTCATCAGGAACTTGTAGGATGTTGGAATTAAATTTAAATTCATTTTAAACTGTTGCCCTTATTCACCAACAAGCACCGACCAAGGAGGCAGGTGAACAAGGTCGGAGCCGGTCTTTTAGATTCCATGGCTACCCACCAAATGCTTTTATATATGATGTACCTGGGCATGCTTTCGATGCAATCCACCTCCTTTCTCTTCTGTTCTACCTTCCAATAACATTGTGCTTCCATGTAGTTGTTTCTGTTTCAGCTCCCTTGTTGCTGTGTTTCTTAACATGGTATCAGACCCAATAAGTGCCGGGAGTGGGTGCCTCGGAGAAATTCTGCTGTGCAACACTTTTCAGAGTCCTCTGTGAATATGCCATTGTGTGATTTGTCTGGTGCTTGTGTCCTTTGGGAGCCACGGGTGCTCCTCCTGGAAGAGGAGACGAACACATCGAAGCACGGGCTTCCATCTCACATATGTCTCTCCTCCTTAGGCCATAACTGTCTATGCCCTTTGCTGAGGCCAATTTGCTTTACCAGAATCAGCCAACGCCTTTACCATCTACCGTTGCACATACTCCACGCACTACACCAAATGAGTCTCTGCCGACTTGAGGAGCCAAATGAGTCTCTGCTCCAGGGGAGGCCATTTTTTTTTTTAAGGAAACAGACGTATTGTGTGGCCCCTTTCTCCTATGCGAAGCCCGAGACTTCAGCCCTTTTCTCTTAGTGTTTGGTCGTGCCATTTTGCCGAGGGGGCATGAAAAGGAAGATTGCTGGCCACGAAAATGAACAACGTGGCCGTTGAAGGTCCGAAAGCTTGGGATTCGCTGGATTCGATCCGGGGTTGATATCGTTTTATCTTTAGAGGTGTGCGCGGCTACCACGGCTGGCTTCTTCCTCGACGTGTGGTATAACAGTATCTATTATTTCTTGACGCTTGGCTGATGTGAAAGAGTTTTTTTATTTATTTGTTTGTTGTTGTACCTAAAAGAACTACCCGGAGACGCTGGCAAATTAGATAGATTACGAGTCCTGAGAATAGGAAGTCCCTTCTTGACATGCTTATCTTTGTCATAAGGAAATTTGTCATCCTTGACCAGATTTACAATTAGTCACCGACCCAACTTGAAGTGCTTGCCCGAGTGTTTGGGGTGCCTGAATAGTTTTGGAATATGTGAAGTTAGGGTGTATGGGAGTAGAGTATTTACCGAAAGGATTAATATATTTAAAATTAATATGGAGGATTAATATATTAATTTTGATTAAAAAATTTATTACTAATATATCTGGTTTTTTTTATGATGGTTATATATTTAATTAAATTAAAGGTTATAAGATGTTGTTGTGGCCAAGATTATAAAAGTTTGTTCATAAGTTATAGTTTAGAATTTTTTTAAAGTTTTCAAGCGATTGGTCTTTGGTTTTTAAGGCAATTAATAATAAGTTTTTTTTTTTAATTTTATTATGGTGATTTTTATTTTTTTTTTGTCTTCTCAAGCTACTACTTTAATTATGGGTTTAAATGTTAACTATATGTTATCGAAAACATTAAATGGTATAAATTATGAAACATAGAAGATGAAAATGACATTATATTGCAAAAGAAAGATTTGTGGGTGACAACATAAGATAGGCTAATAGATCTAGACGAACATGTTAAATGAAACAAAAAGATTTGTGGGTAACACTAAAAGATAGGCCAATAGATCTAGATGAACATATTAAATGAAACAAAAAAATTTGTGGGTAACAATATAAGATAGGCCAATAGATCTATATGAACATATTAAATGAAACAAAAAGAACATGAATCAATCAATTTGGTTTCATGTACAATAGCACCAAACATCAAAATAAGTTTGGGACATTCTTTTTACTATGTATAAGAGGATTAGTAAACTCAAAATAATATATATCTAAAGAGACAATTGACACATGAAAAAGGAAAATACATGAATGACCACGTGATGAAATTAAAAAGAATAAGAAGCTAATTATTTGCTATAAAAGATGAATTATTATGGATTTTCTAATTGATAACCTACCTAGTAAATATCATAACTTTGTATCCATCTTTGAGCTAGCAAAAAAAAAAAAAGCCTTACTAAGTGAGAAAGAGAAATTTAAAAATTTAATGGTGACCATCTCACCAAATTAAAAAGAATAACAAATCAGTTATCCACAATACAATTTCATATAAATATACTAAAAAAGGGATAGGTCGGTTAGTAGTGGTTGAGTGCTTGTTGATGGGTTGCCTTGTCGGTGGGTTGAGGGTCTCGTTGATTTTGTCTTTACCCAACCAGGTAGAGATTATAGAGGTTTCCTAGGCGACAAATAAAAATGAAAATATTATGAATTTTCTAATTGATAGCCTGTTTAGCAAATATCATAACTTTTTATACACCCTTGGGCTAACAAAAAAATTTGGACAGAATGAGATTGTATGAACTCCGTGGGGTCTATTAAGTGAAGTTGTATGAATTATGTGGTTTTTTAAGTGAAGAAGGGACTAAAAAAATTTAATAATAAATCTAGTAAGACTAGACAAACGTTAATGACTAAAGAAAAAATTAATAATTTTAATAATAAATCTAGTAAGACTAGACAAACCTTAATGACTAAAGGAAAATGGAGATCACCATCTACTTGTTAAGGGAAACAAACTAAATACAAGCCAACACTACAAATAGAAGGAGCATATGGCATCAAATCACAACATAGACAAGGAAGTCAACAAAATTAGCAACAAAGAAACGTCAATAAAAGGCATAATAGTAATCAAACTAGGAATATAGCTAACATGTTATAAGTGTGAAAAATATAGACAAAGAAAAACATGTGGCTTCTAACAATTCCATCCAAAGAACCAATCAAATTTTGTCCAAGACGATGAATGCTCCAAAAATATTTTGCTCATTTTTCTTGCTACATGTGGAAGCTCTACAAATGTTTGGTTTATTGACTCGTTAGCATATGACTTATCACAAGGAGTATTTTGACTCTCTAGAGAAGAAAAATGGTTCTTAGAAGGTTATTTTAGATGATGACTCTTTACTTGGTGTTTAAGGTGTTGGCATTATTTGCATGAAGTATAATAATGAGAAGAAATTGAAAAAAGAAGAATATTTTTTAAATGGAATCAGATAACAAAGCATGGATATAAGGTGGAATTTTAATAAGATAAATGTTCGATAAAAAATGAAGGATTGATACTTTGTTATAGTAGTAAGTTATAGTAGTAGGAACAATAGAAAATGGAATATATAAACTTGATTTGGAGCTTGCAAACAAGGTATGTGACAATGCATGATTATGTTAGTGAATTGTGGCATCAAAGATTTGGGCACTTAAATTATCAAATTTTATTTGCATTATCAAAGAAAGATATGGTTCTTGGGCTCCCATGGGTTAAAGGAAACATAGGTGTTTGTGAAGGTTAGATGGTTGGAAAGCAACATAAGGACCTATTTTATAAGAGTACATCAAGAGCAAAAGAGTTGCTTGAGCTTGTGCATAATAACTTATTTGGATCAATTACTCAATCACTAGGGGGAGGAAAATGTGTTTGACCTTTATAGATGATTTATTTAGAAAACATCGACATACTTTCTTGAGACCAAGGATGAAGTATGCAGGAAAATCATTGCAACAAAAGAATTAGAAGGATAATGACAATGGAGGAAAATTTTGTGGAAGACATGGTATTTAAAGAGAGACAACAAATAGATACACTCTACAACAAAATGGAGTGGTTGAAAGGAAAAATAAAACTACAGTTGAAACGACTTGCTACATGATTTAATATAAGAATTTGGCTAATCTAAGAATTTGCCTATGGAAATTAGGGTAGTTGCAGTGAGTACAACTCACATTAAGAATAGGTGCTTTACATCATGCCTTAACAATATCACATTAGAAGAAGCATGGAATAAATGGAAGCCCAACGTGGACATTTTTTAGAGTATTTGGTTGTGAAGCATATGCTCATGTGTTGCATGAGATAAGAACTAGGAAATTTGATTGTAAGAACATAAAGTGTATTTTTGTTGGCTACGATGATCACAACAAGAGATAGAGGCTATATGATTCTATAATTAAAGATGTTTTTATCAACAAGGATGTGAGGTTTGATGAAGATATTCAAGCAATGTCTTAACCCCATGTCATCCTCCTCAAATTAAAGTTGATGACTTTGAAACCAATAATAATTTAAAAAAAAGAACATCTTGATGGTGAAGAAAGTCCTAAGAAAACAAGAAGCCTTCAAGAAACCTATGATAACTCTAAGAAGGTTAAAATGAAAAATCAAATTGTCAATTATTTTTTGATGATAATGATTTTGGAAACCAATGATCCTCCTACTTTTGAGGAGGCCCATGAAAAAAGAGAAGAGGTAAGATGAGTATAACTTCTTGATCAAAAATCATGCTTGGAAGCTAATGGAACTACCCAAGGGCAAAAATGTTAATGGAAGTGGATGGAAAAAACTAAGTATAAATCCAATTATAGTATTGGAAAACATAAGTTAGGACTTGTGGCTAAGGGATACTTTCAAAAGGAAGGAATTGATTATGGAGAACTATTTGCTCCCAATGCCAACATCAACACTACCATGATAGTCATTGCAAATCATTGCACTTGTAGTTCGTTCTAGGTGGTAAATTCATCAAATGGATGTCAACAATACTTTTCTTAATGGTGAGATACAGAACAAAATTTATGATTTAGCCTCAAGGTTTTGTGAAAGAGGGGGAAGAACACTTAGTATATAGATTAAAGAAGTGACTTTATGAATTAAAACAAATTCTAAGGGCTTGGTTTGCAAAGATTGATTAAGGATTTAATATTAGTCTTAATGATTTAAACCTATATGTGAAAACCATCAACAATGGAATATTCATCATTGTACTCTATGTAAATGATCTCATCACCACAAATGATAATCTATAGAACATCAATAAAGTGAAATTATGACTAAGGGACATGTTTGAAATGATTTTTTTTTTGATAGATAAATAGGGTTTTGAAAGGATCCTAAACCTTTTACAACTTAGGAGCCGAGAAGGTGGAAACCCCACCGAAAACAGAAGAGGAATCCATCCTCGCAACAAAGGACCAAAAGGAAGTCATCATGACAATAAGCAAGCCATGGATGATTTCAATAGACAAAATTGGGCAGACAACCTAGTCTAACACTGGCACAATTGAGAAGCAAAAAGGAAATTAAAGAGAAAAACAACCCCAAGAAACAGCTCGGAACATCCAAGCTTACGTAAACTAGACAAAAAAATACAACCCTCGAGAGTTCTTCAGGATTATCCTGTTCGGATGCTTCAGTTGTAGTTTCAGGATTAGCTCTTTGGGTGTTGCCATTGTTCATGGTGGTGATGATTTTTCCAGCTTGGAGGAGCGTGGAGGAAGCAAAATTGAGGAGCTCAGCCATACAAACCTAGGGTTCTTTCTTCTTCAGGCCTTTCCTAACATCCGCAGAGCGGGTTCGAGCAAAAATCCCTTTAGATATTATTTTATTTTGCTTTTGCAGGGGTCATCTCAGTAGTAGAGTTTGACAGGTCCAATTCCATTTGGACCTTGGATCCCGAAGTGCCCTTGCGGACGAGTGCTGGTAGGTACCCATTTTGTAGGAGAGGGGGTGTAGGTTGGAGATGCCTTGACCTTAACTTTGACATCAGAATCAGTCTTCGAGTCATCACTGAGAGCTGATGCACCAGGGACGCCTACTTCCTGGGTACAAATCACCATGAGGGCAACTTTGTTCGCTTCTTTCTACATAGCAAACCAGTATAGCTGAAGATGGAGCCCTTGATGCTTAGGATGGGTAGACTACCCATCTTTAACATTATCAATCGAAATTTCAATTGACCTAAAAAGGTATTCAGGTATATTGATGTCCTTCACTGAACGCATGTGGTTCAAGAATGCCATGTGAAAGCTCCTCAAAGGAGCATTGATGTCATCCATTGTTATGTACTCCATTATCGGGACCATGATTTTGTTCCAGGACGCAAGAAGGCCCTTTCACATGATGTCACATTTCTCTGTCGAGACGTTTGCCCTTTCCCGAAAATGAATGAGCTCACCGACTAGGGTGTACTTGTCCTTATGGACATTATCACCATCAATGGGAAGTTCAGAAACTTTGGCAATCAGGCGGACACTCAAGGAAACGAAGAGTTCTTCAGAGATGGCAAGGTCACTGCTTTGAAATTTCTTAAATGAAGGGCATAAACTGGCAAAGAGTTACAAACTCTTCGATCAGAGCATCAATGTGCAAAGACGTGGGCTCAAGCAGTGCCATGGTTAAGTTGACCACCTAGTCGGATTCCCACCAATCCCACCACTCAAGATGAAACCGCTTTAGACAGCCGCAATAGGGTACCAACTCAGATAGTTGAGGAATAATGGCAAAGTGGGTATTTATGGCCATCTGGGGAGGAAAACCAACACCTACCCCATCGCGCATGCTGCCGACGGAGGGTGTAACCGTTGATCTTAGTGCATTATTCTAATGAGCATAGAAATGATCGAGTCAATATTGCTAATCTTGGGGTGGCCAATAGGATTCAAATGCCGCTTGAAGAGAAGCCGCGAATTGAAAGAAGATCTGCCACAAGAAGATGTGTCCCACCTTGGGGAGAAATTTCCTCGAGAATGAAGATTGGAGAAGAACATTTCCCATGAGCCCGCATCACAAAGGATGAACCGCACCACGTGGTACTTCGATGGTCCATGTAGATGTTGCTGATACAAGATTTACTGTGCCACTTACGTTCTTCTCCAGTCTTCATTCCTGGGGCAAATTACTCCCCAACATGGGACACGTCTTCTCGTGGCAAGCTTTCTTTCAATTCGCGACTTTTTTCGAGTGGTGCTTGAATCCTATTGGCCACCCCAATATTAGCAGGATTGACCTTGGGATCAACGATTACCCTTCGTTGACGACATGCATGATGGGGTAGGTGTTGGTTTTCCTCCTCGGGGGGCCATAAATACCTACTCTATCATTGTTTCTCAGTTGTCTATGTTGGTACCTTATTGCGGTTGTCTTAAGCGGTTTCATCTTGAGTGGTGGGATTGGTGGGAATCTGACCAAACGGTCAACTTAACCATGACACTGCTTGAACCCACGTCTTTGCATTATGATGCTTTGGTCGAAGACTTTTTGACTCTTTGCCAGTTGATGCCCTTCATTTAGAAATTTTAAGGTAGTGACCCTGCCATCTCTGAAGAATTTGTCGCTTCCTAAGACTGAGGGCGGGTGATTGTCAAGGGTCTTAAGTTCAAGGTGAGTGTTCGTTTGATTGCTGAAGTTTCTGAACTTCCCATTGATGGTGATAATGTTTATAGGGACAAACACACCTTGGTCGGTGAGCTCATCCATTTTTGGGACAAGGGCTAACGTCTCGATAGAGAGAAAGGTGTCATCCTGCGGAAGAGCTTTCCTACACCTTGGAACATAATCATGGTCTCAATAATGGAGTACATAACTATTGATGACATCAATGCTTCTTTGAGGAGCTTCCACATGGTGTTTCTGAACCACATACATTCAATGAAGGGCATCAATATACCTGAATAGCTTTTCAGGTCAATTGAACTTTTGATTGATAATGTTAGATATGGGTCGTCTACCCATCCTAAGCATCAAGGGCTCCATCTCTGTTGTATCGGTTTGCTGTGCAGAAGGAAGCGGATAAAGCTGCCCTCACGATGATTTGTACCTAGGAAGCGGGCGTATTTGGTGCATCGGCTCTCAGTGATGACTCGAAGACTAATTCCGATGTCGAAGTTAAATGCAAGGCATCTCTGGCCTACACCCCCTCTCATGCAAAAATGGGTTCTTGTCGGCACTCGTCTCGCAGGGGCACTTCGGGATCCAAGGTCCAAATGGAAGTGGACCTGTTGGACTCTGTTGCTGAGACGACCCCTGCAAAAGCAAAAAAAATAAAATTTGAAGGGATTTTTTCTTGAACCCGCTCCATGGATGTTGGGAAAGGCTTGGAGAAGAAGAAACCCTGGGTTTGTATGGTCGAGCTCCTTAGTTCTGCTTCCTCCACGCTCCTCCAAGTCGAGAAAATCATCACCACCATTGACGATGGTAGCACCCAAGGAGCTGATCCTGAAACTACAATTGAAGCATCCAAACAGGATAATCTTGAAGAATGAAGCGTTGGCTCTCAAGGGTTGTCTATTTTTTTTCTGGTTTACATAGGCTCGTATGTTTTGAGTTGTTTCTTGGGGCTGTTTTCCCCTTTAATTTCCTTTTTGCTTTTTGGCTGTGCAAATGTTAGTCTAGGTTGTCCACTCGATTTTGTCTACTGAAGTCATCCGTGGCTTGCTTGTTGTTAGGATGACTTCCTTTTGGTCTTGTGTTGCAAGGATGGGTTCCTCTTCTATTTTAGGTGGGGTTTCCACCTTCTCGGCTCCTAAGTTGTAAAAGGTTTAGGGTCCTTTCAAAACCCTCTTATCTATAAAAAAAAATCATTTCAAACGTGTCCCTTAGTCATAATTTCACTTTATTGATGTTCTATAGATTATCATTTGTGATGATGAAATCATCTACATAGAGTACAATGATGAATATTCCATTCTTGATGATTTTGACATATAGGTTTAAATCGTTGAGACTAATATTAAATCTTTCAAATATGAAGAATTTATCAATCTTTGCAAACCAAGCCCTTAGAATTTGTTTCAATTTATAAAATCACTTCTTTAATCTATATACTAAGTGTTCTTCCCCCTCTTTCACAAATCCTTGAGGCTAAGTCATATAAATTTTTTTCTCTATCTCACCATTAAACAAATCATTGAGGTTTGAAATGATTGACTTGGGACTTCTTCATTACTTTCTTGGCTTTGAGGTATGGCAAACTAAAGAGGGTATCCTCCTTTCCTAAAAGAAATATGTCAAGGACTTGTTAGTCAGATTCAAAATGCAAAATTGTGCAAATGTATCCACTCTAATTTCTACAGGCACAAAGTTGAGCAAGTATATAGAAGGAGATGAAGTCAATTTGACACTCTATAGACTACTTGTAGGCAACTTGATATATTTGACCCATCCTAGTCTAGATATCTCCTATGCAATTAGTATGGTATCTAAATTTATGACTTTTTCAAAAGTTCTCTATTAGAAAGTTGCAAAGAGGATATTGTGGTATGTGGAGGGTACACTAGCATGGAGATTGGGTATTCATCTAGTGGAAAACTATTGTTTACAAGATATTTTAATTTAGATTGGGTAGGTTGTGTAGATGATAGGAGATCTACTAAAGGTATGTATTCTCACTTGGTTCTAGTCCTATATCTTGGTATAGCTAGAAGCAAAGTACAATTGCCTTATCTACAACAAAAGCAAAGGTAATGACAAAGTGCTTGGAAAATACTGAAATGAAATGCAACAATTTTATTAATCAAGAGAATCTTGTATCACTGGCCTCTTCGAGGGTGTAACCTCATTGAAAGCAAATCTTCATTACAACTTAAGAAATACTTGATACATTTTATTTTCACCCTTGCCTTTATATAGACTCTTTATCTTCCTTAAACCTAATGCTCAAGGGTTAGTCCACATGCAAGTGAGGGATTTGAGCTAGTAATTCCTAATAAAAGAAATGATTGCATATTTACTAATAAGTATCGTTTACATCAAAGTGGGCCATGTGCACTAGGTGCCCAACTACATAGTGATGTTAGGATAGGATCCTAACATGCCCTTCCTCTTCAAGAAGCTTTGACCTAAAGCTGGATATGGGAAAATTGTTGCTAGAGTTGAAGGAGTGAGGTGTTAAAAGTAAATTCATTTTGTATTGCTGCATTTAATCATTGACATGCATCGACCTAGGAGGTAGGTGAAGAAGGTGAGCATTGATCTTTTAGATTCCATGGCCAATGATCAAATGCTTTTATATATAATGTACCTAGGCATGCTTTTGATGCAATCCATCTTATTTCTTTTCTAATCTACCTTTCAATAACATTGTGTTTCTATGTTGTTTTTGTTTCAGCTCCCTTGTTACTGTGTTTCTTCATGTAGGAAGCATGGGCTTGCTGAGGGATGGATATACACTGTATATGTTAGTGATTGCACCCAACATTAGATGATTGTTTTGTAGTACTTTCGAGCTCCAAGTCCCTCCTAGAAATCTCCTACGAGAACCCAATTTCGACTTCCAAGCACCCACTTGAGTTTTTGAAGCATCCACTTTGCTTAGGGTTTGAGGGATCTGCATATATACATCAAAATGATGTATAGATTGAAGGATTCGAGGACTCAATAGTGATAAAACATCGAAGCAATCAAATTGGAGGACATCCATTTCTAGTTGTTTGCACCCATTTTGGCCTCCTTTTAATAACATAAATTTAATTGGCCATGTGATGTGTTGAAATCGCAAGGGAATGACAAACGATGAAGAGAATAACAATATGGGGATGCTTGATTGGGGGCCATTGCATAGCCCTAAGCTTGTTTTTGACATTAATGGGTGAGGACTTCAATTTCTAGTCCTATAAGTTGTTAATTCATGGGATCAAATCCCCATAAATTTAGGAGAAGAAATTGAAACCTTCCACGCTTGGGGTTCTTAACTGTAGGAATAGGGACATTGATGACATCGACTCGTTCAATGTTTCAAGGAATGTTAACATGAGCGATGGATGCATTGGAGAAGATCATAGACTGTCTGGTGAAGCAAATTACCCTCAACAAAGGGGCATAGACGATTATGGTAGAAGGAGAGACACGTGAGATTAAAGACTAGGGAAATGGGAGCACATGCTTCAATGCACTTGTCTTCTCTTCTAGTAAAAGAACCCATGGATCTAAAGGACACAAACACCATAAAAATCACACAACATAGGGCACATTCACAGAGGACTTTGAAAAGTGTTACACAACAAAAATTATCTAGCAATTGTTATTAATGACTTTTCTTCTATTGAGATAGAAGTTTTTGAGAAAACTATCGGTATTAGAAGAAGAGGGTTGAGCCTATTATCATTTCACTTATGAAGAGTGTTGAGCCAACTTTGACCTATTTTCCACCTATTATTATTCTTTTCTTTAAATCTAAATATTTCTTACTAGCTGATTAGAAATTTCATAAGATTTTGGCTTTTATTATATATATTTTTAATTTGCATGAGGTGATTTTTTTCCTTAAATCTTAAGAGTTCATGTTCTTGTATAAAAAATACACAAGATAAAAAATGTGGCTTATATAAATAAGATGAGTGATTTTAAAAGTTTTAGTTATATGTTTCTAAAAAAGTAAGGGAATTGTAAATCTTTTGGACAAATAAGTAAAGGCTTTTTTATTTTCTAAAAAGGATTTAGATGTACTCATTAGAGAAATTCTATATTGAAAAAATACACAAGATAAAAAATGTGGCTTGTATAAATAGAATGAGTGTTTTTAAAAGTTTTAGTTATATGTTTTTAAAAAGATAAAGGAATTGTAAATATTTTGGACAAATAAGTAATGTTTTTTTTTTTTTTTTTCTAAAAAGGATTTAGATGTACTCATCAAAGAAATTCTATATTCGATTCTAAGCCCTCAAAAAGAGCTTCCTATATTTAGCTCATTTTATTTTATGTTTAATTTTAGGCCCTTAACAAAGCGAGGAGCTTGAAATCAAAGCTATGTTTCATTCTAATTGCTAAAGGATATTCAAAAGTCGTTAAGTAGTACAAGTTTTTCATTTTTTTGAGATGTTAACTTAGTTATCTAAAAATAAACATTTAATAAATTTAAAGTATTATGTATTATATTTATAATATGAATATTTATAATGATTTCATTATTAAATTTGAGGAAAAAATTGTTATTCATGTTTAACTATGTAACTTCTTTTAAAATAATTCTATTTATATCCCAACAAACTATGAGTGTTTTGAAGGTAATGTTTCCCCAAACCTTATAGCTCAACATTTCACTTATTAGAAAAGATAAGTTTCATCCAATCTTATAGCTCAACATTTTAATTAGTAGTGACTACCTAAGAAAAAACAAAAGTAATAACAATCATTAGGCATTAGCTCAATTGGTTAGATTCCTCAACATTTGAGGAGACCAAGGTTCAAATCTTGCCAAGCAATACATGGATAATATCCAAGTTTTCTTGTAATACCACTATGTGTGGTGATGATGTAATACGGGTGGG
Organism: Wollemia nobilis; assembly: GCA_028583015.1. Classification (NCBI taxonomy): domain Eukaryota; kingdom Viridiplantae; phylum Streptophyta; class Pinopsida; order Araucariales; family Araucariaceae; genus Wollemia; species Wollemia nobilis. Next base: position 42,928,552 of record JAQPPZ010016981.1, on the reverse strand, counting down.
GCTCGTTTCAATCCCATATAACCAATTAAAAAAAATAGAAATAACCAAAAATTTGCATTATTTTTATTGAATTTGATGGACTTGCATCTCAACCTAGTTAAACATGTTATTTTTTTTGAAAAAGGGTGAAAATATTATTAAAAGGATAGATCCAAAGTTACAATAATTGGTGTGCCACTTTTGGCCAGCCCCAAGATCCTAATAAAACTGACTCTAACATCTCCTTGGACCACACATTTCTTAGTGCGATCCAAAGAGCAGATACTCTTATCCTGATTACAATTTTGATTAATACTATTCTAAAGCACCCAGATTAACTTCTCCCTCTTGCCATGACTTTTATCCTGATTATAATTTTGATTAATAGTATTCTAGAGCACCCAAATTAACTTCTCCCTCTTGTCGTGACTTTGGGGGCTACCTCAAATTAGGATTAAGAGTGCTACAAGCGGCAATGTGATGTTGGACCAGAGACTAATCATCATAATCAACTACCTTGGTCTAGCACACTTTATTATTTAAATCCCTATTGGATAGTAATAAAACTTGTCGGTTCACCTCCATCCAATCTACAATATCCCTATTTTGATTAGATTTCAACAAATAACTAACATGATACTCGTTTCTCTTTTTAACTATTTATTCGTAGGTCTATCTACAATATCCTTATTTTGATTAGATTTCAACAAATAACTAACATGATACTCATTTCTATTTTTAACTATTTATTCGTAGGTCTATGTGCATGCAATCCTAATCTTCAATTCTTTTATTTGTTTTTTAAATAATGAATAAGCTATATGTTAAGCCAAATTTGACATAACAAATTATAATTAATAAACTTGAACAATGTACATGTAAACTATATGTTAATCAATAAGCTATATGTTATGTCAAACATAACAAAACAAAATTATTAAACTTGAACATGTCATATTGAAAGACAACATAAAATAATAATGTCTTTGTCCAAAATGGATAGGCCAGTTGGTAGCGACCAAGTGCTTGTCGTTGGGTTGTCACGGTTCGATTCCATGGAGGATCGAGGGTTTTGTTGACTTTGTCTTTACCCAACCAACTAGAGATTATAAAGGTTCCTTACACAACCAAAAAAATGTCCTTAAACCTTATTTACTTGTCCTTCATATTTAACATTTCCATAATGATTGTTTGTTGGTTGTGTTTCAAAAGCCAGGTATATTTGTGTTTCTCAAATATAATCATCAATACCTATATATTTTTATGTGATTCATATAAATTTAAAGCATTAATAGCCATTTTATGTGTTTCTTAGATTTAATCATCAACAACTATATATTTTTATGTGACTCATAATATATTTAAAACATTAATAGCTTTTTTTATTTTTTTTAATAATCACATCCAATTTTTTTTTTTTTTTTTATACTCACATCAAAATAATTTACTTTGTGTATAGTAAATGAAACTCCAATGCATTGTTATTAATTTTTTCAATAAATAATTATATGTATTTTTATGGAGCTGGCTTTACAAAATATATATATATATCTTTTCTTTCAGTTATCATTTAATGAGAAACCTATAGTTATCTTGCTTGTAATAAATTATTCAATTTTCTTTTTTAATAAGTTATGTATGGTTTTTATTGGGGGCCACTCTCATTAAAATAACACATTTGCTATCAGGTTAACTAAACCATATCCAACTTGTCTTTTTATTAAATATATTTTTCATTTGCTTTTTTATCAAAGTTGTTTATCATCTATTGGCAAAATGATTTTCTAGCATTGTTGCCATTGCCGTCAAGAAGAACCGTACCGCCATCGAATCTGTCCACACTTATTCGTAAAAATAGCAATAGTATGTGAAACAATGTTGAACCCTTTGGAGGCAAAGCTTGGTAATAGATTAATGCAAAGTCACAATGAACAATTGTATTTCTTTTTTATGTCAATCATTTTGCATTTAAATTGTTTTACCAATGATAGCAAAGATTATAAGAGATTAGAAAAAATTAAAAAAAAATCCTTTTTGTTTTTTTCCAAAATCCTAGTTTCTTGGGTTGAGACCATGAAGCTACCAATTTTCATTGGAAAGTATGACATTGATGCTTGATAATGGTGGATGAAGTTTAGATCTCTATATTATAGTGACCATTTTTGGATATGAAAACTTTTCTTTGTATTACTTTGGATAATTCAAAGTGCAAGGAATAACCTCAAAAATATTTTCTTCTTTATGTTGCCACGAAAACCCTAAAGTGCAAGGATGCACCTTTTGCTGCCCTCAAAATCCTAAATCACTATGTATTTCCTCCATCCTTATTTCCTTATTATCATGCTCTTGAAACCCTAAAGTGCAAGGGACAACCTCTACATTGTTTTCATTTCTATTGCCAAGAGAGGATTTTATATTACACGAAAATGAAGACAATTTACATGGAATAAACTTGACCTCTTCTATCCTCTTTAAAATTTTCTTCCGCATCTTCCTTTGCATCTTTAATTCCTTAATTTAAATTTGCATATTGTACTTTCTTTGTACCTTCTTTGTTTCTTCTTTCTTTACCTTTTCGTTTTGAGTGGAATATCCTTGATCTAATCTAGCTTCTATTACTGTATGATTTCTTTACTTCATCTTAAATTTTATCTCATAACCAAAATTTTGTGCCTATTTCTTCATCATTTTACTTTGTAATCTATTTCTATGTGTCTAGTCTCATAACAATTGCAACATTGGAATATAATATTTTTATAGTCCATTTGTTGATCCCATTCCATCGATTTAGATTTAATCTTAATAGACTGTAGAAAAGGATTTGAAATATCCATAGCAACACATATGGAGTATATATAGCATGCTTTCACTCCTTAGTAGTTAGTCCCTCTTTGATGAATTCCCTTAGGGTATTTTCAATATTCTTTAAAACATCCTTATTGATAAGTTGATATGATGTCCAAAAAGCCTAAACTCACTTGAGATGCTTTTGAATAGTTTCTATCTTAACAGAAAAATTCTCATTCCATGGTCTTAAATAAAGGGCATCTCTTCGTAAACCATGGTCCATCACCCATTATTTTATCTTTGATCCTTGAAATGGAAAAAATGATGAGGAAAATACCTATAGGAAGAAAATTCAGCATAATTTGAATTCAATCTCCACTTCCACGTGATCCAGTTTTGAATCTTTGAAAACCTTGGCCAATATCCATGGAACTTATATATTAAACCTCTACTTTAAGAACCATTATATCATGCTCGATGATCTTGTCTTTAATAATCACTTATGGTGTGACATTTGTTCCCTTGATCCCATATATTTACTTTTCCTCTTATCTCCAATTTAAGCATCCATACTTCCAACTAGGGCATCTTGCTTCCTACAAGGGCTTTCAAATATGACTTCCATGCTACCTAGTGGAGCTTGCTCCTACTTCACATTATGATAAGTTGTTAAAATTAAAAAATATATATTTTTAATTATTTGATAAAAGGAACCTATAAATTGAAGTAATTACCTTGTTTGTGACAAATTTAAAAATTAAAATCTTTTTTTTTATAAGATATAATAAATACCCTTCTCTTTTTAGCTAGTTATCATCTATATTTGAATGGAGCTTGTTTTTTTATTTTTTTTAGAGAAACCTATGAATTGAAATAACTACCTTGTTTGTGAGAAATTATTTAAAAAACAAAATTAATTTTTAATTTTTTCTAATAAAATATAATAAAAGTATATAGTATATTTATATAAAAAATTAAACAAAAATATTCATATTTTTAAAGTCGTAGATCTTCGTCTTATTATGCTCAAAACATGAAATAATTAAAAATTGGATTCTTATCCATCTCTTTTTCTGCTAGTTATTATCTATATTTATATGGAATTTATTTTGTGAATTACCTATAGAAATAATTACCTTGTGTGTGACAAGTTGACTTAATTTTATTTAAAAACAATTGGTTATATGGGATCGAAATGGGCCCCACCCATATTACATCATCACCATATAGTGGTATTACAACAATTTGAAAATTATCCATGTATCACTAGGCAAGATTCGAACCTAGGCCTCCTCTTTGAATGTCGAGGAATCTAACCATTTGGGCTAATTCCATTTGATAAAGTTGACTAAAAAATTATATACTTCTTAATTTTTTTGATAAAATATGATAAAAACATAGTATACTTTTTAATTTTTAATTTTTTCATGTTGTTGGTATTTCATCTTGGTTACCTTAGTTTGAATCATGGGGAAGGAGACCCCTTGCTGCTATGCCCCTAGGGAGTGTGTCCCCTAATTGTACCACCTGTTGTACTATGCATTACTTCAAAATAAAATAAATTATTACATTATATAATGAGCACATAGTGGTATTGCAATAATTTAACAATTATGCATGTAGCTTAGTACTATTTTTTTATATGTAAAGTTAGAGTAAGTTAGTATTATAGTACATGATTGTATTGACGTGATGATTCTAACATTTTTTGTTTCTCATATGATTGTAGAGATATTTTAGGAGTGAAGATAATTGATCATCTAACTATAAAGAGTCACCCTAGAGAGCATCCTAGATTTTGATAGCTTTTGCTAGCATCACCATCCCAAGTCGACCCTATGGAGCAACTGATCAACCTATAAAATTGGGCTTGCTAGCTCGTCCTCATTTTGATATAGGCACTAAGAGGAGATCATGCAACCTACTAGCTACATGAGAGGGAGTTGGAGTTACAACTATGATAATAGGCCATGGATAGAGAGTGTAGATTGCAATAATAACTAACCCAAGTGCAATTGTATCTAGCATAAGTCTAGGAAGAGTTGGCGGGCCCACATATATCTGTCATGATGCTCCTACTCTAGCACCTCCTAGATGAAAACATATGCACCCGACACATTGAGACATATAAGAGCTAATTTTATAGCCACAACCCCTACATACTATATGTATTATATGATTCTTGGGAGCTTCCATGATATTGGTAGTGGTACATATATAGGATTCTTTGGGTGATGGGACTATGTACTTGAGATACCAAATTGTTTAGAATTATAGCACCCAGTGTCCCATGTACCATATTGTACCACTATGTATCCTACACACACATATACACCCAAAGAACCCTATACGTGTAAATGTTAATAGACCAAAGAAAAAGGGGTTGTTCCCATGGATGTTCTAATATTAGTGTAATACACCAATTATGCTACATACAACTTTAAGTGCCAATATTTCTTTGATTCTTAAATTGTATTTTCAAAATGTTTACCAAAATCTTATTGCTAGATTCATTTTGACTATTCCCTTGTGGATAGTAATGTGTGGAAAAGCAATGTTAAATCCCTAAATAAGAAGTCAATTCCTACATTTATTTATTTTTGAAAGGAGTGTCATTTTTACAAATGAGGATAGAAGAGATGCCAAAGTGACACACAATTTTATTAAAGAAAAGTTTGGAGGCAATAAGGATTGTCTGATTGGTAAGTGACATAACTTCCACCCATTTGGTAAAATATTTTATGGCTATGATAATGAACTTATGCCCATCTGAGTACCTAAGAGAAATAAGACCTACAAGGTCAAGACACACAGTGGAAAAGCCAAGGATACTCGATAGGATGAAGAACCTGGGTAGGGCATGCATTTCATATTTTTGAAATGGATATTTACCATATGATTTGGTATAGTTATTTGCATAAACTTCTATTCTTGGCCAAAAGTACCCCATTATTAGCAATTTACAATTAATGGAATGACCACTATATTATCCTCCATAGTCATCATTATGGACATCAAATATGGTTTGTGGCATGTTGGCCTTGATAAAGCATTGTAAGAGAACACCATCAAGGTTATAATAGTATAGTACCCCACTAAGAATAATAAATTGAATTGCTCTCATACAGATGCAATCTTGAAGCTTAGCATTGGCCACAAATGGATAGGTTTGACTATTGAGGAAGTGTAAAACACCATCATACTAAGGATCATCATGAGGGATTTAGATATCAGTAGCATTAGCCTTGATTATATGCACATCCACCAGACCATGAGTGACAAAAACCACAGGCTTGTCATGAACGTTTACCACAAAATTTATTTTCGTAATATTGTCATGTTGTATGAACTTGTTAGTTGAAGGGACTAGGAGTTAGCCGCAATATTTTGCTCCTTTGTGATTGCCTAATGGAAAAGGACTCAAAATAATTGCTCATTTTTATATCCACTTGATGGTAAGGGATCATATGGGGAGCTGTAAAAACATATTCACCAAATATCTAATTGACCATAATTTGGGAATATTCTAATACTCAGATGTGTTTAACATTCATATGTTTGGTAGTCAGGATCCCTAAAATGTAAGCCTTATATTTTTCAATATTATTAGCAATTCCAAAAAAATTAGGTAATATGCCATGGGAAGAATTACACTAGTTAGGGACTCAAGAGAGATACCAACCCATGCCCCAAATTCATTCTTTACCCCATCAAAGTGAAGGATCCAAGTGTTAGGGTAAAGGTTTTCATTAGACTCTTAGGAAGTAGAAGGTGTTTTAGACTTGGATTTAGCCTTCATTTTATAATACCTCTTGGCAGCTTCACAAGACTCCATGAAAGCCTTTTCTTCCTTAGAATGATAATAAGTAATAGAATCCTAAATAAATATGGAGGCAATGGAGGAAGGAAATATGATAAAGTCATGAGCATAAGAAATAATAATTATGTCCTTTATCACATAATGACTCTTTTAAGGATTTTGTGTAGGGTCAAGAGTTGCCACCAATTGATTAGCAATCACGTAAGCTTTAACAAATTTCTATGTGATAATACAAATTTTTGTATCATAGTGATCCATTTGTCATACTAAATGTCACTAGAGATATAAGGTTTTTATAGCAAGTGTCTTAGGGGATCCATTTTAATGACTACATAAGTTATCTAGTACAACATGTAATATATTAAGTTTTCACATACAAAGTAGATGTCTAGGTGGTCTTTCTCCATGGGAGTGTACTATTTTTTTTGTTAAAAGTAGTGTTCAACTAATATAATACATGACATACTCCTTATTGTCATAATCTTATTGAGCAAGGATCACTTTCAAGGAAACATGACTAGTTGAGGTGTATAGAATAAATGGCTTAGCTGGGTTGGGTTGGCAAAGAGTTGGGGACCATAAAAAAATTCTTGAATTCAAGAAATACCTTGTTATAACATTTATTCCATTTTAATGATTGAATGAATAAGCTTTGAAAGCTAACTTAAGGATAAACCACCTAATGGATCAAAACTTTCCCAAGAAGGATTTGATATCTTTAATTATTCAAGGGGGAGGCATAGCATCAGTGGCCTTAATTTTGTTCTGGTTGACATCTATGCCCCTATGACACACCATAAAACCTAGTAACTGCCATGAGTAACATCAAACACATATTTATTAGGAATAAGTCTAACCTTATAGTGATATAATAATTAAAATATGATGCTAAGCGGTTAACCTGCTTCTTAGAATAACCCAATACTTCATCCATATAAGATTCCACTATCTTTCCAATTAAGACATGCTATATGTCTGCCATAACTTGTTGATAAGTAGCACCTACATTTTTCAATCCAAATGACATGACAAGATAGCAAAATGTACCCTAGGGCATAGTAAAAGTTGTTTTAGTTTAATCCTTAGGGAAAACCCAGCTTTGGTTATACCCATAATAGCCAACCATAAGGGACACCATTTCATACCCTACATAAGAGTCAACAATGACATCAATAGAGGGTAGGAGAAAGTTATTCTTAGGAAAAACTAGGTTGATGTTTCTAAAGTCATAAAAAATATGGATAATATTCTTTTAATTATTTTGCACAGGCACAATGTTAGATACCTAGCCAAAATAGTCAATTGGTCTCATGTATTTGGCATATAATAAAATCTAGATTTTAATTTTACATAGGTTTTGAACGAGGGGAGAGAATTTTCTTTGTTCTTGTTGGATGGAAGTAACATCCTCATAGGCAAAAATGTTATGGAAAATCAAATCCTCATCCATTCTAGGCATGTCAAAATATTCCCAAGCAAAGACATCCTTATACTCCTTAAGCAAGGCAATAAAAGTGGTTTATTCTTCATTTGATAGGCTAGTCCTGATTTTGATTATAAGTGGTTTCTCAAGGGTGCCTATGTTAATATATATAGTAGGATTGACATTCATAATATTACCTTATTGAAAATGGTTTGGAATGAGGGGAATATTTTAAAAACTTAGAATTAGTCTCAACATGGTGAACATAATTAGACCACTTGTGCCTTCCCTAGTTAGGTTGGATTCTTGAAGAAACCCTCTCTTATGGTATTGGTAGGGGATTATTTCTTCTCTAACATATAAGATTGTAGAATTACTTTGTTATTAGCTATGATGATAGAAAGAGGATATTATTGAGGATTTGAATTGTTGGTTCAACTTTCACATACCCCTTGCTCCTAATCTTGAAGAAGATGTGATCATGTGACTGAGAATTAAGAAATATAGGGATGTGGGGACTAGAGTATGGTTTAAATTTATTATAAAATTTAATAAAAGCATTAATGAAAACCCTAATTTCTTATTCAGGAGAAAACCCAACTTCAATGAAGTACCTTGTTGGACAAGAGGGTGTAGTATCAATCAAAGTATCAAATGACTTATTAAATGATCTTTTTGAGAAATAAAATATTTTTAGGTTTGGAAATAGGCTATCAAGGATAGCAATAAATGTTTGGGCATTCATTATTTTTCCAAAAATAGTAGAAACCACGATCACCTCATTAAGAGGTGATCTTGATTATAAAGAAATGTCATAAAAAATATCACATAGTCTAGGCACAACAAAGGTATTACAAGTCAAAAAATCACCAGGGAGTGTCAAAACAGTAGGTATAGGCCTAGAAACAACTCAAAAATTAGCCATGTTTGATATTTTCACTTTAAGTGGTAATCCTAGTTATATTGGAGAAACCTCTACAGTGGATAAGCTAATGATGGGTTTTAGTTTAGGATAGTATTTTTTTTCAATTGGTTATATGGGATTGAAACGGGTCCCACCTGTATTACATCATCACCACATAGTGGTATTACAACAAAGCTTAGATATTATCCATGTATTGCTTGGCAAGATTTAAACCTTGGTCTCCTCCTTAAATATTGAGAAATCTAAATGGTTGAGCTAATGCCACTTGATTGTATAAGTTTACACAATTTTTTATGAGGGGTCCTAGTCCACTCATACTGAGTGGGGTTTGAACCTTGGACCTCTCAAAGAGAGGCCAAAGCCTGTACCACTATAATAAGCTTACAAATTTGGTTTAGGATAGTCTTAAACAATGAAGGAGTTAATATTTTTAGAGATAGAACAATCAATTGGTTTATCTTTAAAACCATTATGAAATTGATAGACTTCAACCTTTTTTAAATTCTTAGGCAAGGAAATAATCCCTACTTCAAATGGTATATTTGAAGGTTTTGATGTACATATAACATAAACATTAGTTGTTCTATGCATATTTAGCCTAGTTTTGTATCGATTATATTCATAATTTCCAAGCATGCAATAAGCAAACAAATTACTACTATCTCCATAAACAATTTTACAAAAACATATATTAAATTGACTATCATCATCACTTAAAATAGGAACTTCTATTAAACCTACTTGATAGTTCCCAACATACACATGAGAAATAAGAGTAATTGAAAGAACATTTTAAGTTTCAATATTAAAGTCTTGATTAGAATCATTATCTTCATCACTACCAGTTTTCTCCTCCAATGTTGTCATTATCCATACAAAATATTAATTGCTTCAATTTTGGAGGATCCTTATGGGATTTAAGTAACTTAGCCAAATTTTGATAGAATAAAACAAGATCTTTTCAATTTTTAGACTTCAATGAAGGTGGATATTTATCAACTACCTCTTGATAAAGAGGAATAATAACATCCATATTAGGTTGACCATGTTTTGATTCAAACATATCTTAGGGGTAATTCAAGTGAAATTCAAAATACCCCTTGTATAGCTTCCTTATAGAAGTCCACTAAGGCTCATTTTAATAAATGAGAATATTTTGTGTTTCAACCATAAAAGGAATAATTTTTTTTTTATGGTTTGGAACTTGAAGTCTCCAAGGATATCAATCTTCCTCTATGGTGAAAATTTTATCATCATCGGTATATTTAACCACTTGACAAGTAGAGAAAGCTATAGCTCTTGTATTACTAGTCCAAGGTCTACCTAATAGCATATTATAGTTAGTCTAAAAATCAAACACCATGAAATTCACTCTTGCTTATTTAGGTCCAACTAAAATTGACAACCAAATGCAACCCATAGGATCTTGTGGTATACCATTATAAGCATAGCAACAACTTGTAATAGATATTTTTTTTGAAGGATATTTAATATATCTATCAAGGAAAATGTCATAACACATGTACCACTCCCTTCATCAACCAAATCCCTATAGAGTACCATATTATTATAAACAATTGTTATCACCAACCCTTGCCAAATAATTAACACCAATATAATCAAATCAAGGCTAATATGTATTTGATGCAAAGTTTTTCTTTATGTGATGGAATGTATTACACTTCATAAGTCCCTAGAATGGTGGGAATAATATTGAAAAACCTTGGTATAGATATCTCCATCTCATCCAATAACTCTCTTAAATGCTTTTGTTGATAAGGAGATGTTCGAAGTAATTCCAAGTATAGGACCTTGCAAGGGGTTGCACATAACTCTTCAACAATGTACCACACTTTAAAATTTGTTCATGATTGCTTTAAGCAATGACTCCTTGGGATGGGTGAGATCCTCATGATTTTTTGTCATGAGTGCCAAGATTTTTGCTTTAAGTGGTGATCCTAGTCTTTAAATATTTTTCAAAAACAATGGGTTTTATAGACTAAGTTGAGGCTTTATTAGATATATTTGTTGTTTTATTTGATATTTTTGTGTTTATAGTAGGTTCTTGAATGACCAAAGGAGTGCTTGGAATTTAATAAGCTATGGTTGGACTGATCATTGCTTGAATAGATTCTTTTCCCTTATCATTATTTTCATTTTCATATTTATAAGGTTTCTTCTTTTTGTATTGAGGTACACTCCTAGTAAGAACAACAATTTGTTGTTCCAAAGATGCAATGGTTTCTCTTTGCATCTCTAAAATATTGACATAATAAGCCACATTCAATTGACTATAAATGTATTCTCTATTTATACCAGGTTAGGGAAAGACTTGGTTAACTTGAGTTGCATGCTAAGAAGTGTTAGCTCTAGGATTTTGGTTTTAGGGGTAGTTACTATTTTGATTTTGATTATTATGACCCTCTCCTTAATTGTCTTGATTGGAATTATATCCTAAATTATGAAAATTTTGATGTCCACCTGATTAAACCCTTGATTTTGATTTTGATTTACACTTTGTTGTTTATTAGGAGATTTCTATTCATGGTTAGGAAATGGGTTTTTGTATATTCCTAATATCTAATTGCAAAAGTGATTATGCTGTTTTGGAGACTCCACTCATTTTCATGAAATAAATTGATCCTATCATTGTTGACTTGATTGATGTTAAAATTAGGACCTAAAGTTTGCTTGATATAGAATATATACAATTCCATACAAGTAGAATTATCATGGCCTCAAGTTCCATGCCAATTTTTTTTGTTAGGATCATGCCATGCATGTGCTTCAATTCTATTATTAAAATGGTAGTTTTTAAGCTTAGGTGATGAACATATTTTGAGAACATCTTTATGGGTCCATTGAGGCATCATATTCTTAGGTCTTGGACCACCCTAAAATTTGGTCAATGTGTGTACATGAGATACAACTATTTATAACTCATGAGAGGTATCTAAGACAAGTACATTATAAATCTCAACCCCTACAACATTCTTGTTAAGGATTTTGAAGGAGTTTTGGTCTTATTTTTTTCATAATGTTCAAGGATTTTAACAAATTATATAACCTTGTATAGGGAGGGAAATCCATGAGGATTTTGTTCTTGGATCTTAACTTGAAAAGGTAGTCTAAACTTGTTTACAAACATTGTTATTGATGCCTCTTTTGTTAAGTTCATATTAGCATGAAATTTAAGTCTTTCCCACCTCTTATGGAAATAAAAACAAATACATTAAATATTTGTTTAGCATTGAAAAAACATCCATTGCTTGCATCGTAATCATGTATCACCAAACTATTGCTTTAAATTTTTGACAAAAGTATCTAGGGAGTTAATAGAATGTTTAGGTAAGAATGCAAACTAATCAAGAGAATTTCCTACCAAATCCCTAGTCATTAATTTTAATAAAGCTTTTTCAATGTGTAATTAATCCCTATAATAAGTAGTAAGCTTATCAATGAATGTTTGGATTTTATTTGTCCCATCATAAAAGAATTAGGAACATCCCAAACAAGTCTATAGCTTCAACATTAGGGGCAAGATATTGGCTTTGATAAATTTTTAAAGTAGATTAATTTATACAAGTAAAACCATCATAGGGTTAGTTGGGGTAGGTGGAGAAGGAGTATTGGGGTTCAATATTAAAGAAGGGATAATAGCTTAAACTACAAGATTTATATAGACATTAAAAAATAATTTTCATCATCATATCCTAAATTTATTTGGTTATTTTTCTTCTAGAGGCCTCAATTTGTTTCTATTAGAATTGAAAGGATCTAACAATCATGTATTTCCCAAGATCTAGTTGTTTGAAAAATAATATCACCACAATATCTAAGCTATCAACAAGAATCAAATGACATAATGAAAGCTCTATAGATTAATGGAAAGTATAAGCAAATTCTACAATAATCTAACAAGAAACTGGCATAATGGTTTTTTTATTAGTAAAGGGGTTTTGAAAAGATCTCGTAACCTTTTACAAAAAGGAGTCAAGCCAAAGAACACTCCATAGCATAAATGCATAAACATTAATATAAAACATAAAAAACAAAAAAAATGTAAGCCTCCTTCAGCACAAAATGAAGCCCTCATAGGGCCAAGGAGGAGAACCAAAATGCCCTCACAGGAGTCGAATTAAAACCAACCACAAAGACCCACGCAAGGGCAAGCAGAGAAACAAAAGCATCAAAATGAAAACCTAGGAGCTAAAGAGAAGCCCATGCAAGGGGAACCATGAAGTAGAAAACATAGACCAACAGTCTCAAAGATACACCAGAGAATCAAAGGATAGCTAAATGTTCGGTTGCTCAGCAGTGCCATGCCCATCCGTAGTAGCACCCACTAGACTCTTAAACTCCCCAAGGATATTGAATTTGTCCTTGTATTCTTTCGGGAGAGTCTTTACCTAAGATAGCAGAGAACATGTCATCATGGCCATTAGCCCCAAGACCTTCATAATATCATGGAGATCCTGGAGGTGGCCTCTTTAGGAGATATTAGGCCAACATGACACTCTGGAAGCCAGTAGGGGAGAGGCTTGGTTGAGGTACCCTCAAGAGGGTGAATTTTCTTGGGAGCAGTCTCCTGTTTGACCTAAAAAGAAAGTGAATTGTTAGAATAGTCATTATCAAATACAATTGGAGCCTTACGTTTTCCACTACTAGCTTTGGCTTTGGTGGAGCGATGGGTTCCCGATGTTCCTTCCAGATTTGCATCGAAATAAAGCATCTAATTGGTTCTCAGAGATGCAAAAGTATCTCCATATACTCCTCCAATGTCATCCGTAGGTCCCATGGCAGAGCCCACCGCTCCCATGGCCCTACGTGTTTGGAACTCCAAAATATAACGGTACATCAACAAATGTAATCCTTGGTGTAGGGGGAATGAAGAGACCCCCATCTTGACATTGAGGACCAATATTTCGATAGAACGAAAAAGGTACTCTGGTATGTTGATTGTTTTCTTCCCTCGTAAGTGGTTGAGGTAAAAAATACAGCAAAATAAAGCTTCCATCATGTGGTTACAAGATTGGAACCTTTCATGAAATATCCAAGCTAAAAGGGCATTATGTCCATTCTAAAGTACAAACTCAAAACCCCTATTCCACTCAAATATTTTGCCTCAAAACCAGAAATTTAGATGTGAAAAAAAGAGTGTAAAATGAAGGTGCAATAAGAATATTTTATGCAAACCTATTTTACATTATATTGCATGAATCCTAATCTGGTTATACAGGGAGAAAAAGACAGATTTAAAGGTGCTCTAGAGGCACTACACTTGTTGGAAAAATCAGCCAAATGCGGACATATGCTAGCAGCAATCAAGCTTAGCTCAATGAGCCAATCAATGGGCTCATACTCCTTGCATCCAAGATGGCCGAACCCACAACATACAATGTGCAAAACAAAGGGAGAACAACGTTAATCAAAGAGCAATAACATCTACAGAAGGAGGATGTAAGAAAGCAAGGAAGAAAGGAAAACAAAGCACCATTGGATTATCACTCACTCCACGAACGTTGGTAGAAATTGGTGCTTGAAACCTCCATATTATTGCTCCATATCCCAACTAAAATCAAGTGCAAGTGAAAAAAGGGGAGTCAAAGATTCTTGAAGCTTAAAGGATCTTTGAAAAGGTCCGTTTGAACCAGCAAAAGTGAGGATGTCCATGTAGAGAAGAATGTGACACTTGCCACAAAAGGAGAATCCTAACGCTCAATTCAAGTGAGCGCTCATCTTCAAGAAAGGAGTTATGAAAACAGGTTGGTGCATTGAGTGTATGAGATACACTTGTCTCTTGTAAGATCAAACATTTTGCTAAATATTGTAACATCTGGACATTACAAGAAGGATGACAAGTGTATCATTTACAAGCACTCAATATGAAAGGGATGTGCCACTTGGCACCTTAGACAAGAAGCTTCTCCATATTAAGGACATTAACGACCAAGGTCAAGAGAGATGACAACTAAATTCTTATCTCAGCATTTACACTTCACTATCTGCATGCACAGTGCATAATTACAACATGGAAAGAAGGTGCTAGAGACTTCGATGCTCAATCCAAGTGAGATCAAAGCAAGAGTCCAAGCAGCACCGATTTTGGAACGCATATAGATCCAAGCAATTCCATAGGAGGGTGTAGTCATAGCGTCAAGACATCTACGTAAATTGCATGCATCCCTAGCTTCTTAGCAAGAACAACACCGTATATTACTTGGTGAAAGGTAAAGCTTAATTCCCATTATTATCTGCTTTCTTTCCTTGGGAGTCATAAGGTTGTAATTAAAAGCAATTTATCAAAGGGAAAAATTTATCATATAAAAATAATATTTACAATATAAATCCTAGGAGCAATAAGGATTTGTACTGAAATAAATAATAATTATTTGTAAATATTATTGTGATCTATTTTATCCAAATATTAGGGAGTCATAAGAGCTACTACATTAAATTAATTAATTAGAAAATTAGATACACATAACCTAATTCCCAATAGGTTATTTATAAATAGAGGTTTATCAAAGATTTTTCAAAGGTTGGATATACATACTATTATTATCTCAAATATATCAAAAGGAGACAAAAGGTCCAACATTATTACCTCTTTAAAATTTGGGATCAATGCTTAGTTCAATAGGATTAATAAGGGATAATAAGAATTTATTTTAGCATCTACAAAACCTTTACAAATTCAATCAAATATTGAACTATAATTTACAAAAAGCACTATATCTTATTCATAGCAAACTAGGGAGTCATAAGACATTCTACAAACTTGGTAATATCAGCTTCTATCAAATATTATCAAGTTAAATATAAGCTTTCCTCAAAATCTAAATATCCCTAGGAGTAAATAATCACATTACTTGGGAGACATAAGGTAGTCTACAAATCAAGGATCAATAAATGTTTTATCCAATCAAGATTATATTATTAAAGAATCATATATCTTATCACAAGGAGTCATAAAGTAGATTTCTAGGATAGTTGAAAAAACTAGAAGGATCTATCATGGATGATATCTTAAGAAATTCCTTCAATACTGAAGAACTACTAGATGAAGTAGAATATTAATATAAAAAATTAATAGATACTCTATAAGGATATGAGTATCTATCGAATAGTGACAAAGATAAATTTTTCTTGTTTCTTAAAGAAGCAATAGAAGGTAACTTTACAACATTGATTAGTTATCTTCATGATATTATCTTCACAACATGGTGGAATTCACAAAGACTGGTTATTTTTTAACCAGAAGGATGTCTGATGATATATCTATCACTAATTATGTTTGTGCTTACTCAACACAAGGAACGAGATAAAGAACAATATTATTGTGATGATAAACTAACCTATCATAAAGCATAAATTCTACCAGCTACAAATGCAAAATCACAAGAGGAGAAGAAGAAAAAGGAAGAAAAGATATGCCAAAAAGAAACATGACATCATGAAGATTGAACCTATTGAACACATGCAATAATCAGAAGAACCTCCAGTCACAACTTACTTTGCATCATATGAAGACACATATTATCTATTGAACTTGATCATAGTGAGCAATGAAGGATAATTCAACCTCCTTTATCCGATGGAAGAAGATCCACATTGAATACTAAAGTCTTCAATATCCAAATAATATAATACAGGGGGTGTTAGAAATAGAGTCTATTACATCATTTGGATCATGTAAATGTACCTTTTCCTTGGTACATACTTAGGAAATTAGATTACTTTAGGGGAAAGTTATTAATTACTTCATGCATTATAATAACTACACAAGTGTTAAAGTGCAAGCTATATATGTGCAAGCTATCCCTTGCACATCTAGGTAGAGTGTTGTCCAAGGAACCTATTTCCTATATAAAGGGCCATAGGTATAGATAATACATTAAGATATAGAGAGAAACATAGATAGAGAAAATACAGTTGCTTATAGACTGAGAGTGATATTATGTAGCATTGTAGTGTGATGGGATGTAATATGCTCAATGCCCATTCTTGAGCAGTAGATCTATTCATGGAGTGTTAATTTCCTCCAGAGCTATTTTGTAAACATCTGCATCATATATATATATATATATATATATATATATATATTATTTTTAGTCATCTCGCAGATTTACTTTATGTCATTTTATTCTACATCTTGTATTTGCTATCTCCCATTACATGTTGCATCAAAAGCTAATTTTTTTTGGAGCAAGTTCAAGGTACGTTAGCAGAAGAAGTTTTTGAATTATAAATTGAACTCATGTAAATGGATACACCACCTGAGAAGGAAGAGAAATAGATTTTCATAAAATTTGTTAATATAGTTCAAAATGTAGATGTTGGCATTTAGGTTGAAGTACCTCCAATTCATGGACCCCCACTAGTTGTAGTGCCTCAACCAAATATGGTAACATTGGCAACACATAATGCAATCATAATAGGATGGATAGCTCATTACCAAGTACTAGAAATATGCTTTGCAATAATGCAACCATTGGAAGAATAGAACAAAAGATAAACTATAGATATTATAAAATTGTAGGCCAAAGTGAGAGACCTGTACTTGATTGTAGAACAGTTAATGTAGTGTAGAACGCCTACCAGATTATGTAGCCTATTCCTTAAGGAAATATTTTTTAGATGGTAGGTAATGAGGATATGTTCTAGTTTATCTTATAACTTGTCTTCTGATCAAGAATTTATTGATACATATCTCTAGAGTCCTAAAGAGCATCAAAATCTTCTGTGAGTTCTATTTGCATAAGTTTGCAGTGATAGAGGATGTTCAGTTCATACCTCATATATATGTAGGTGATGTACAACTCAAAGCTTTCACCTCCACTTTACATAATCAAGTATGTAGGGATTAGGAAAGGAGGCAATATAAGGCTATGAAGTTAGGACCTGGTCTCTTGCTTAAGCATGTCCAACCTAACATAGCAGCTTTTATTAGCCAACACTTCTCTTTGATGGGTAGACCAAATATCAGAGCCACATATCTTGATAATCTCAGAGAGCATGTGGCAAAATTTCAAAATTTTTATAGGGAAAATTTCAACAATGCAATGGCAATATGTAAGAGCAGGTGGGATGAACAATCAATATCTTTGAGTAAAAGAGAACCTATCACACCTACAAATTTGATGTGGTTTCATAGAAGAGTAGTGTTAATGATAGATGTAATTTTGATAATACAACATCAGTGGATAGGTCTTTGGTTTAGGCCACCCACTATCCTTACCCCTGTACCCTTCTACTTTGACTCTAATCCTAAACATGAATAAAAATTTCAAAACTGGTTGACAAAAATAAATAAAAATAGAGGATATCATTTGTTAGACCACAAGTTTTGGGGAAGCTGGTACAGGGAGTTAGACCTCAATTCTTCTGTAGCATATCAAAATGCATGAGAGAATTCATTAGGTTAATTGGAGGGGAATGATGAGGCACAAAAATACCTTATTATTTCATCATTTTGAACATGAAAAACTACCATATTTTGATCAATAATATAGTTATTTTCTAGATGTGTGATTAAAATGCATTATTTCAAGGTGTGCATTATGAGGTGTCCACTGTGAGGTTTCCTCTAAGGTGTCCCCTGAGGTGTCATTTGAGGTATTCTCAGAGGTGTCTTGCCCCATAAATATAATTGGGTGAGAAAATCCCTCACCCATCTACATACCCATCTACATGCCATGATGACCTAGAGGAAAGTATCCAAATAGCATTAATTGCATAGGAGAGTGTGAGATGGAGGAAATATCTAGATGAGAGGTGGTAATACAAGGCTAGGCTAGGCTAGGCTAGGCTAGTCAAATTAGACTAGGTGAGGTGGAGAGGCTTAGCTTAAATCATGATTAGATCTAATTAAGCATGTGTTTAGCCATAAAGTAAGTTTTGACCAAAAAGTTGACTTTTGATCATAAAGTGCTTTTTGACCATGGTGGAGAATTCAACCTTGGTTGAGTTATGATGGAGGTCGCATGAGGACCCATATTTAAATGTAGGAAGGAGCTTAACTACCCCAAGAGGGCTAAGAAAGGTGAATAGTGAATTTGATGAATGTTAAATTTTGTGGGTTTTACAAATTGATCAACTGTGATGATGTGAGAAGTGGCAATGAATGAATTTTGGGTGTCTATAGTTAAGGAATGCTATGCTACTATTTTGGGTATTTTTTGCACTTTCTATCATTAGTTTGCATGATTTTAGTAGTAAAATAACAAGAATAAAGTATATTAGAAAATAGCTATTAAATAAGGTTTGATGAAATCTGATTGGCTGAACAATTTGAAGTGTTTTCCCACCTTAAAAAAATTTCTAGGATGATGTGGCATCATGAAATCCATGATTGCAACTAAAACAAGGCATAATACAACTGGACATAGAACCTACTATAGTAGCTTCGAAACATCCGAGTAGCAACCTATAGATTAATAAGGAAACGAGAAGAAATGCTAAAAAATAAAGGTTGAAATCATCCTAGGAGATTCAAATAAATTATGTGGGGCCTACCAAACATTTGGAAGCAACTCAACATGATCGAATTTGAAGCAAAAACATTTGACAGATATTCAACCTGATATTCTGGAGCTATAGTAGAAAAAACTGCAAAAATTAGCATAAAATCAGGTTTTAACCAAATATCTAGGGGAATAAAAGAGTTGGTGCATGGATATATGTGACCATTAATATATTACCTATTCCTATATTATTTCCATCATTTTGGAGGCATGAATAACTACATAACTGGCTGCAAATTAGATTATCCTAATTCTAAACTAAGTCTATTGCAACAGGGTAGCAAATCAGGAATCAACAACAAAGAGGATTGATTTGTAATTATCAAAAATAGGCTAGGGACATAAAAAATATTTGTATATATAATTCCACCCACCTATGTTGAAAATGTTATAAAGTTAGATAATAGACAAGCAAATAGGAGATAACATTTTTCAGAAACTTTGTAATAGCAAAGTTCATCAAATAAAGTGCAATATTTTTCTAGATGTCTTATTGATGTTTGAGTGGATAGTTAGATCTTATTTTTTGGTGATTTAGACCTTCTACTATACCTAGGATCGAGGGCCCACTCTTGAGGCTAGTGGAAGGAGTGTTGTTATAGTTTTATAGGTTTTTTTGTTGTAATTTTTCTATTAAAAAATTGTCAATTTTTTGCTAGAATGTTGTAATCAGATTTGCTCTATTTCTATCCCCTGTTTTCCTCTATTTTCAATTGTGAATGTGTGATTCTAGTTTTTTAGCTAGTTTAATTTATTTTCTCTTGCATTTCTTATTCCCATTTCTGCAATTTCAGTTTCAATATTTTATTTACAGTTTTAGTAGTAATTTCTTGCTTTAGCAATTTTGTTTCAGTAGTTTCATTCTAGCATTTTTGAGAATAGATGATTTCATTTTAGAATTTACATTTCATGTCACTTAAATTTAGAAAATTTAATGTAGTTTTCTTTTTTCCTTTAGCATAGTTCAATTCTGCAACTTAAATAGGTTTCAATTATGCAAACTAAGTAGGTTTAAATTCTACAATTTAGTGTTAGTTTGATCCCTATAAGAATAATTTGAACCACTATTCCTACAAAATAAGCAAGTGACCTAATTTATAAGTTGTAGAAGTACCAACCTCCTCTATCGTATATAGCCTTGGATACTGCCCTGGATTTGACAAATTAAAATTAAATGATGAACATTGACAACACTCATAAGCTCCTAGATTGATTTTTGGGAAGACTCATGGATCATGGATAATACTCTAAGGATTATTGATGAGTTGAAACCTACTAGAAACCTTTTGGATGATTCCTTTAAAACAAAATTCAAATATTTTATAAATAGAGGATTTAATGACAAGCAATGGAAAAATATCGATAGGCATTCTATTTTGAGGGACATTCAATAAGAAATTATGAAGATAAATCAATTGCTACAAGGATATAATTTAAGATAAAAGAAGGAAAAATATACTATTATTTGGTCTCCTAATCCCTCCAGTATCTATTTGGTGGCTTTAATGCAAATAACATTTGGATCAAGTTTTTAATTCCAAAGATTGCCTTCTTATGGTTGGTCATACAAAATAAGGTCTTAAAACTATATAATTTAATGAGGAGATTTTGTATCCCCAATAGATATGTTTTATGTCTTAAAAATGAAGAATTAGTCAAGCATTTATTTATGGAGTGCCTCTTCTCTTCAAAGGATTTTAAATTGATGATAAAGGAATTTGAAATTTAGTGGGTGAAACCGAAGGATGTTAAATTTATTGGAACAATGGAAATCTTTCTTTTCCAATTTAGGGTTATCTCAAACTTGGAAGCTAGCCCTACTCCACTTTTTTAGGGGTATTTGAAAGGAAAGAAATAATAGATTCTTTAAGAAAATGTACGTGAATAGAATCTCAACCTTTACTAGAATTCTAGTTGTAGTTAAGGATAATCTCTCTATTATACCTCATCATAATGATGGAGGAAGGGTAGTGGAATCTAGAATTGATTTATAATAAGGGTTTATTGCAAGACAAAATTATTATATTGACCTCAAAATATTGGCTAGATGGAATACAATTAGGAAACCACCTCAACTCAATTGGATTAAAGTGAACTTTGATGGGACAGCTAAGGAATACCTTGGTATGGAAGGATGAGAGGGAATTTTTAGAAGTCTAAGTGGGAAGATCATATAGGCATTTGCAAAATCTTATGGAATTCAATCCAACCATATGGAATAAACAAAGACCCTATTCATAGGCATGAGATTAATGAAGCAGTTGAATATAAAGAGGGTCATTATTGAAGGTGACTCTTTAAATATAATTAATTGCTTAAAGGGTATTAATGAAGCTAGTTAAAATATATCAGACATTATATGATATGCAAGAGATATCATTACAACCTTGGAGGAGGTTAATGTAGTGCATATCTATTGAGAGGAAAAATAAGTGGCAAAATTGTTGGCCAATAAATATGTAGACAGTCCTGAACCAATTCTATGGGGGATGATTTCCCTAGTGAGTTGAGGAGTATAGTTGATAGGGAGTTGCAAGATTATGATAGAAAAATTATGGTTAAATTATTAATTAGTGGTTGCAAGCTTTATTCACCTCTTGTAGTCATAGGAAGTGAAGCATTTCTGTTTTTCCTGTAAGGGGTCTATGTGACTTCTTGTCTTGTTTTGCTACTAATTGCATATTGTTGATGTCTTAGTTCCTTTTTATTTTTTCTAATTCCTCATTATTTGATTTAATGTAGAGGAGTGGTATTGTAAAAAAGGGTTGGGACCCTTTCAAAAATCCCTTCTTTTCACCCTAATCAAAAAATTTAAACCTTTATTTTTACCATTCCAAAAATAAACTTAAATTAAATGTCCAACAAAACATATCTAATATTTTATGATATTTTAAGGAATAATTTCATGTAAATGAGAAGTACTTGGAATACCTATTGAATAAGATTTGACATTGCTTATAATCAAATCCACTTATTTTTTTTAATCCTACAACTTACAATTAAACTTATATACCAATTTAGAGTAGGATTAGTTATTGAATTTTTGAAAACAAAAGGTCATATATAGTAACTAGAAAGACTCCACCCTCTAATTTCCAACTTGTTCAAAACAATCTTCTTTATATGTTTTATCATATTAAATAAAAAAATAAATACCATTGATAACTATATGCATTGCTCTCCTTCAAAGATATCTCTAGATTTATTAAAATGAATGGATTCTAATAACGACCTTACATGTTGGTTTGACCAAACCCCGTAAGGGGGTGGAGGTCAAAGGTTCAAATATCGGGCCTCATCGGACTGAACGCTTGTCCCTTTCCTAGTGATTTCAATGATGTAAAAGGTTTAAAATTATTGTGGCATGGTGGTTATAGGGGCAGATTGCGCGAAGGACTGTGTGGTAGCTTCCAGGGCAGACAGCGCAGAATACTGTGGCAACCATAAAATCCAGACAGCCTGCCCGAATTCGTGATGGCTACAAATTCCACCATGTAATTTCAAAAATAAAATAAAAAATAGTGTCCTTACATGTCCATGCCATGTCATAAATAAATTATAAATAAGATATCCTTTGGCTAGAAGTCATTAAAAAGCGACAAACTAGTTTTGGTTTAACATGTTACTTAATATTTCTACTAGGAATTTTTATTACAAAAAACAAATAAAATATGATAAAATGATATTTCCTTTAATTCCACTTGAACAATAATTTTTTTTATAAGCATATTACTGCTAAAACATAAATTTAGGAGTAGTGACACAACTCATGACCTAGTGCCTTCATTTCTTGAAAAGCAAAATATCCAACATCATGTCTAGATAATACAAATTCAATTGGTCATAACCTCTAGTAATTATTCCTAAGCTTTTGTTAGTCACTATTTTAATAAACAACCTCATGCAATATTAGAATGTCATCCATTATTTTCCTCCTCAAACAAAGGACCTTTGCTATTTTAATGCTAATTTTGGTATTATAATTTTAGTATATTGACTATAACTTTCATTATTATCTTATATGTTAGTGTTGATCCATATGATAGGTTGATTTGAAATTGCATCCACAATACTACATCCATAGCCTTGGAGCATAAGAGTTTTAAGTCTCTTTGACCTCCAAATTTGGATCAAATTCCTATGAACATTTGCTATTCTAACTAATCTAAATATAAAAAATAAAACTATGTAAGGCAAGGGTACGAGGAATGAAAAAATATAGAAAATAAAACATGACATAAATTGTAGCAAAGCTAATGTGTGATCAAGTGGGCCATTAGGGAACAACCAAATATTGATAGTATGATTTTCATTCATTCATCATAAAATACCAATAGAAAAGAGGACTAATAGATAGGTGAAAAGGCGGTATCACAACTACATTAAATCATGCATTAAAAGGTCTGATATGTGAGACATAGTTGAGACACAAATGTGATACTAGTTTACCATTCATATCAAAAAAAATTTCAATCACAAAGGATAGTTCTAGTTTTTATCAAAATGGATAAAATATGCTTACGATGAGACTAAGGCTCTTATTTATAGCAAGGTATTAACCCTCCTTTTGATCTATATAGAAAATTTTTACAATTACATTTGTAGCTAAAATAAAAGATGTTGCTTTTAGATCATAATATTCCACTAATGGCTTACAGTCTAATGAATCATTCTTTAGTCAATGGATCAAAACTTGCTAATGGATTGTAACTTCATCATCATATCATTCGTTGATGAATTATAAATTTTAGGCCTAGCTAATTTTTAGATTCCTTTGTTCTATTCATTTCCTAGTAATTGCAAAATTGGTAGTGTGGGTTCCCAAGACCTACAAAATTAGTGACCCCTTCATTCATTCATACAAGTTCATTTTTTTCACTTGAAAACTTTTATTCAATTGAAAATTTAATAATTTTACATTTATGTTAGTATCTAGTACTACATTTATTATGACTTATAGAGATGTCGGATTTGATTGAAAATAAATTTTAGAAAAACCTTTATTTATTGGGTTATGGAGTCAATAAAAATGATCAAATTTATAAAATTTGAGATGGCATCATCTTCGTTTTTTTATTTATATGTTAGGATTTGGGGTGCATTCTATTTCTAGTAAAATGGTATCTCCACATTATCAATTTAGGTCATTGTCATAGTTAGGTTGTTAAAATATTTATATGGTAACTCCTCCCCAGTATTAGGAATTACCTTCACCACTTTTAGTAATTCTTCTAAATGTGAAATGATATTTAGGGTGTTGGCTACTACATTAATGTAGGAAGCCTTATCTACCTAAATTATTGCATTTTTCTATTCCTCTACTAGGATAACATATTGATCCTTAGGTATTATATCACCTTAATTTGAGAGAGGGTTAGGAAATCCCCATAGAATAGCTAAGTGATGTATTATTTTAGCTTTCCCATAGCTCCTTTCAAAATTTCATAGGAGGTCTTGCAGGTTTCTAGGATATATTTCTTGAGTGGAATGTTTGTTGCTCAAACTAGCACTACCTTCAAGTAAGGTAAATCTAGTTGTTGGAGTTGTTTGTGGGTTGCCTTCTGAGTTTACCTTATTATTTGCATATGGTTGGTTAGTAAGGTTAGATCTGAATACATGTAATCAATGGAATATTCATCCTGTTCCTATAGTTCTTTGTAATATTGGATGTGTTATAGTTTTTTTGTCTACTTCATCTTATCCAAGATGTGGTTCCATGAGATTTGATGATATCCATGGATGATACTTTAGTTATAAAATCCATATCACTCCTAGGATTATTTTTGTTTGTTTTAACTTGGAGATTTATTCATCCTTTAAATTGAGCACCTCAGTTAATTTCTATTTATGTAGATCTCACTTCTTTGTGTTTCTCTTATTTTATTTTCCCTACCTACTTCAAGTTATTGTGATCCTATTTTAGTGATTCTAATTATTCATATCAATTGGAATTTTCTTCTTCCTTTTTATGAGTTTTGACTTTGGCTAGTCTAAATCCATAGTAAATGACATATTATTTTCTCCATATAGCATAAGGAAATTCAATGACATACCAATTTGGCATATTCAGAGAGTTACATCAACCCTATTTGTCCTACTCATTAGAGATCCAAGGAAGAAAATCGAGTGATATAATCAGATGGTGTTGTAGTTGGATTGCTTGAATCTAATGTGTGTGCTTCAATAAATAACCATTTTCTCTCTTTTAGTCATTTGGATCCTAAGACTAAGCAGTTCCTCTATGGATAGAAAATCAATTACTAATATTTGATCGATGGCCTATTAGGCTTTCAATAGGTAATCATACACAATATCCATGCCTACTTACATTATTGATATGGCTATTTAGAGGA
Organism: Wollemia nobilis; assembly: GCA_028583015.1. Classification (NCBI taxonomy): domain Eukaryota; kingdom Viridiplantae; phylum Streptophyta; class Pinopsida; order Araucariales; family Araucariaceae; genus Wollemia; species Wollemia nobilis. The sequence goes on along the minus strand of JAQPPZ010016981.1, from coordinate 42,902,739 downwards.
GTAGGTGAATACGTTCAACTTCATGTGTTGGGATAGAGATCATTTAGATTTGGGCGCTTGATTACACTTCCACCTTGGAAGGTTCTACTTCTACTTTAGAATCCATGAGACTATCTCTAGAGTAGTCTCTTCTACTATTGTTACTTCTTATTCTAGCTCAATATTTGTAGTAAACTTGAGTCTTTTGATAGCTTGGTAAGATGATTTAGAAGTTTTTATAACTTTAAAATTCTTGAGGATGGTATATTCTATGGTGGTGGTATGGGTGGTGTAGTTTGATTATGTGCATGAGGCCATGGTAGAAGTGATTTGCATTGCGATGGGTGGAATAAATATGAAATAATTGAATGAAGGATGTGATGGGGGATAGTGATGTGATGGTGGTTTGAAGAGTGGTGATGGGTGGCATGGATGTGATCAAGGTGGATACACCTATGTCTGGTGAAGGTTGAGGTGCAAAATAAGGGAAATAAGTAGAAGAAAGAAGTTAAGAGGAAAGTTTAGTGCTCAGGTAGAGATAGAAGAAGAAAAATAGTCAAAGAGATATAGAGAATATGGTTGTAGTAGCTTTATGATATCTTGAAGTGACAACTTCTATGTGTTCTACTTATTCATTGGTAGGTTTGGTACTAATTTCCTAGGTACCTACATTAGTGACCATTTATTTTACTTAGGTCAAATCCCAGTCACTTACACAATTCATTGATATAGTTAAGCTAACTGTGATATGCATGTTCTTAATTATTATCTTGTATCTTTATTTTATGGTACAATATGTAATTTTCAGTTCCCCTATTATAAATTTTCTTTATTTTGTATGAATCTACTCATGGATGAACTATTTGGACACTAGTAGACACTTTAGGAGATAGAACCTAGAATCTTAATTATTCTTATTTTTTTCTTGTTTCCACCTATCAAAAATCTTACTCATCCCAAATGGATAAAAATAATTCATCAAACATCCCTTTTATTTATTTGGGTTTATATTTCAAATTTGGGCTCTTAGCCTCATATCCCATCTAGGTATACTACCTTCTCCTGGATGAATAACACAAGCTTATACTAAGAGGGGGGTGAATAGTATAAGACCACTTTTTACTTTTATTTCCAAATCAATATTAAGCAATGTGTAGATAGCAATATCAATATAAGTAATCAAAGCAATGTACAAATCACCACACACAATAGAGACACCACAATTTACGTGGTTCACCCAATATGGGCTACTCCACGGAGAAAATATTTCACTAAAATTTTCTCAATCAATATCTTGGGAATCCTTCCCAATTACAATGTTTATGGAAATCTATCCAAAGGAGACACCAATCCCCTAAATCAAGTTCGTGGATCTCTATCCACTAGAGAACTCCTCCTATGCTCTAGCTAGCGATCCTCTAGAAGACTACTGCCTCCACTACACTGGCTTATGGATATCTCTCCACTAAAGACTCTTGTCCCCATTCAAAAGACCTGTCCTCACTGACCTGGATGATGGATCTCTATCCAATGGAGACTACTGTCCTCTCTACTATGTCACCTCCAAATATTTATCTCTAATATGCACTAAACACAGTCCTTCGGTCTAGCACAAATATGATCAACAAGTCCACACAAAACTTGCTTAAATATGCTCAACAAGTCCACATAGAACTTTCTCAAATCTGCTCAACATGTCCACTCAGAACTTGGTCAAATATTCTCAACAAGTCCACACATAACTTTCTCAAATATGCTCAACAAGTCCACACAAAACTTACTCAAATATACTCAACAATATCACACAGAACTTGCTCAAATCTACTCAAAAAGTCCACACAAAACTTGCTCAAATCTGCTCAACAAGTTCACACAGAACTTGCTCAAATTTGTTCAACAAGCTCACTCAAAACTTGTCCAATCCGCTCAATAAGTCCACACAGAACTTATTCATATCTGATCAACAAGATCACTCAGAACTTGTCCAATCTGCTCAATAAGTCCACACAGAACTTATTCAAATCTTCTCAATAAGCTCACTCAGAACATGTCCAATCTGCTCAATAAGTCCACACAGAACTTATTCAAATCTGCTCAGCAAGCTCATTCAGAACTTGTCCAATATCATAGAAACATAAAGTGAATTGTTAGAGACCCAATATGTTTCAAATCAATGGTCAAAAACTTTCTCAACTCAATTCAAAATATAGAATAGTTTGTTTTATGGAACTTGAACAATCACTTCATACATCCACTTTACTAGTCTCAATCAACTCTACTCAACCAATTATTAAAAAAAAAACCCTTGCTCACAACCCCTAGTCCAAGCATGTAAACACCAACTCAAAATGTTTCTAACAATGCTCAACAACAAATCTCACATAACAATGATACTCATGTTCTTTTCAAACCCTAGTTCAAGTTCTTTGCACAATAACTCACTTCAACAATAATGCATATAAATCAATCTTCACATAACAATGATACTCATGTTCTTTTCAAACCCTAGTCCAAGTTCTTTGCACAACAACTCACTTCAACAACAATGCATATAAATAAATCTTCACATAACAATGATACTTATGTTCTTTTCAAAACCCTAACTCAAGTTCTTCACACAACCAATGGCTTCAACACCAATGCGTATAAAACAAGGTTTTAATCACAAAACTAAATTCCAGAAAACCTTGAAGCATTAACTCAAACACTTTCAAAAAAGAAACCCTAATAAAATTCTTTTCACTCCAAACTTTATTTTCTAAAAATCCAATAAATCAACTCAACCAAGGAAGAATTTTCCCATACCTTTTTGTTTGACAAGGAGTTGATCTCACAAATCTGCCACACTCACACTCACTTATTTGCCAATATCAATAAGGGTTAGAAGATAATAATTTCCTCAAAAATATAATATAAAATGATATCAAAATTACACCTTATCACTCCAACTTTAAAAAAATTCAACACCTTCACAATAATATTCTTTAACACAAAAACCCCTTATTAAAATTAAAACAATACTCAAAAGTCTTAATTCTCCAATATGCCAATATGATAATTGAGACTTTATTAAAAACTAAATTCAAAACTCCTTATTACTCCTAATTGACACTTTTCAATAACCACCACTATCCAATTAGCAACCCTTCTAAGCAAATCCAACTAACACCCCTTTTATCTCCCAACTTAGGCAATAATTAAATTGAATGCAAAAATATTTACCTCGTATTCGAAGGGATTCGAACCCTCAAAAATGTCCATGCCAAACACCTTAGTCGTGGCTTCAACCACCACATGAGCTACACGCTCTTTTGAAACTTAAGAAGCACCACGTGCTTCAAATCGTGTCTCTCGCCTTGCACCTTGCAAAATGTATGCCTTTGGCACCTTCAACCAACACGACTGCCAAGCACAACCACCGCATTTCGAATGCTGGCCTCCTTGCCTACAAGCGCTCTGGCCACTGCCCACTTGCCACTAGGCCAAGCTTCCCAGTTGGATTTCGAACGATCAATGCCTTCTACTTTATTTTGTTCGTCGACACACTAAATTCATAAAATTTCTCATGAGCTCTTTTCTAGTTCACATGCAATATTAATCAATCAAGCAAGGATAAAGTTTAATGCCCTTTGGGCATAGGTATATATATTAATTTCCTCTATGCTTGTAAAACATTGGTGCTTCGAATGCTTTCACCACCACGTGATGTCGGTGAAGGTTAGGACCTTAATAAAAGCGCTTTGAAAGTTTTTAACTCCAAACCCATCTTTGGGTATTGTAAAATATTATAATGAATATTATAAATATTTTACTTTGGGATTTTAACCATATCACTTAATATTATAAAAACAAATATCCTTTTGAGTTTATTTCTTCCTTCTCATTGCATACCATGGTGTAAATAATATTTATTTATAAAATTTAAATTCTCATTGAATTTAAATAATTTATAAAAAATATTATATCTCCTTTTTAACTTTGCACAAGCCTCCTTGGGATTTTATGAAAACCCTTTTAACTTATGCTTCCATATACTATTAAGATATTATGGAGCCCTTTTTCTTTTAACTTTTGCACTGATTCTCTTGACCTTTGGCCTTCTTCCTGGATATCAAATAACAACCTTGATAACTTTGTTTCTTGATGAGGTCCTTGACATTAATGATGACTTCATCTGGTGACATCAATGACAACTTTGACTTAGGGACTCAAAATGTCCAACAATCTCCTCCTTTGTCATTGATGGCAACCCAAAAACGTTTTACCTAAAACTTGACTTCTTCTTCAGTGCTGCTCCTTCTGGCTCAATGCTCTCTTCAAGCATCAAGTCTCTCCCCCTTACTCAAATCTCTCCCCATTTGACATCAGTGGCAAAGGGTCACCTTTGGGGCTTGGGGATAAGAATTAGCCTCTTAACTTAGCCCCTCCCCCACCTTCTTTTAAGGTGGTTAATTCCAGGGTGGGAGTATTTCTACTCCTAGAAGATATTATTCTTCAGCTTTATCCTATTTCCTTCTTATATGATTCTTTCGATTCCTTTGATTATTTTACATGTCCATATTCCCGTTCCTATTCCTATTCATATCCTTGTTCCTATTCCTCTATTCATATCCATGTTCCTATTCCTGTTAATATTAATGTTCTTATTCCTGTTCCTATTCATATCCATGTTCCTGTTCATGTTCATATTCATGTTCCTATTCTTGTTCATGTTCATACCTGTTTCTGGGATGTCTGCTCTACACAACTTTGTTGTATGACCATCATTATTACACTTATAACACTTAATGTTATTATTCCTTGGAGGTGCAAATGTCTTAGGATTTCACCTAGTGAAGCCATATCTTCTTTTGTCATGAACCCTGTAATTTATTGCCTTATGACCAAACTGATTACATGAGTAGCAATACCCATGGAAAAGCTATCTGTTCCCATATTTTTGTCTTTCATGTGTTCTACACTGTTAAGCCATGTGCCCAAACGTGCTAGAAACTGTGTGTTATTTTACTTGCTTTGAGGCCTTTCTAAATGCCGCACTTGCACTTAATAGAGTGCATTCATTAATCTCATAGTAGCTATGCACCTTTCTAAAATTGAAACACATTTTGCATTAGGCATATAGGAAAGAGTCATTGTTGTTGTATGATGCATTCTTATTCATGCAAGCTTAAAATAAACCCCACACACACACACCTATTTTAAATATTTGGGAGTTGGATTTCATCACCAACCCTCAATTCAGTCCGGTGACGTTGGTATTCATCTTCTTCCATCGGTTTTTCGCCTAGAGCTTCCTAGAAACAAATTGAAGAACTTATTTATAGTGGTACTAAGTTACTTTTGTTCAAACTATCTCCCACTATTGGAAAAATCATTGGTTTAGAGTGGAAGATCTATGTGAACCCTCCACTAGGATTTAAGCGGTGTACCTTAAACGGGTAGAAAACAATATTTGATTATTTAACACAAAACACTATAATGCATTAAACAAAAAAACTGTAATTTCATTGATATTAAAAGATACATGTTACAAGAGGGACATGATGCCCTTTATCCATTTCTTTTCCTAACAATGTTACAATAAATTTGATGTCTTCTTCAATCGTCCCTTAGTGTAGGTGGGCTTCTTTGTATGTGGGCCATCTTCAGGTTGCTTTTTGTTTGATGTTGTTCTTCCTCTTCATATTTGCAAAATAACATATGAAGAACCTAAAAAAGGGGGTTAGTGTGATGGGGGGCTTGCTAAGGCAAGCCCCATATTTAGGAAGATGAAATGACCATTAAAATATAAAAAAAATTGAAATAAATTATGTGAAAGCTGAGAATATGATGAAACAAAGCTTACCTTCCAAATTTGGAGTGATTTGGGACCTGTAGACTCAATTCACCACCCTAGGAGCAAACTGAGGCTGGATTCATGAGGTAAGGGGCAATCTGAGCTATGAGGTCTCTTTTGCAAAATACCTTTGGTGGATCGATTCTTAGGCAGCTTGGGTGCCTCTGTATGTTGTCAAAACCTAACTGTGTGTGCCGAAAACTAACTGTTCAATGCTCACTTTCCATTTCTATAGAGTTTCTGTGCTTTGTTGAATTTTGGAGAGATTTGTAATTAGGGGTTTAGGATCCACTATTTATAGGAAATGGCAAGGTGCAGGGGGGTTAGATAGACTAAACCTAGGTTTAATTCTGACTAGGGTTAGGTTAGGAAATATAATGTGGCAACATCACATTCTTTATGGAAAACGTTCCATCCTCACATGTGTGAGGATGGATTAGGACTAATCCTGATTAGGAGATCTTAAGTCAATTTAGGATATGATTAAATAAATATCCTAACAAACCCTAATTTACCACATGTGGGAGGATGTAATTAGTGTTAATAAAGATTAAGGGTTCTCTTAATCAAATTTTCCCTAAAAAGGTGACTTAAGTGAAGTCAACATTAAATTAGATTTTAGGTATTGATTTGTTAATTGTTTTGGTCAACTAATACCCTGTGGAGGCCTCAATTGAGTGTAAATAGGTTGTCGAAGGATATCCCAATGTATGGGATGTGATTTTGAAGGCTTATTAGGGTTTAGGGCCTGAAAGCCGATGGAGTGGTATATGGGAGTCTACATGATGCTATGACAATATATGGTGATCTACGCATGACTACAACAATATACACATGTCTAGGAGGATCTACAATAGTCTACGCTGATCTACGATAGCCTAGGGGTACCTAGGATGGCCTATGTAAACCTACAAGTGTTCAAAAGGATCTACAAGTACGTAGGTATAGCAACACATAACTTTTGGGTGTCTACATTTACCCCTTTTTGTACTATACTGTGTGGAACACAGTTTAATACAAAAATGTGAAGGGTTTGTGTAGAAGGAAAAGGGATATAAGGGGAATCGAATTCAATCAAAGGTATGTAGCCACTCGAAGCATGACCATACAATATTAACTAGGGATCCAAGGGAAATGAGAGAAGAGAATGAAATTAAATCAAAAGGTATGTAGCCGCTCGAAGCATGACCATACATCATTGATCGAAGATCCAAGGGAAATAAGAGAGGAAGGAAAGAATGAGAAGAGGAAAGAAATAAAAATAATGCTGGTGAATGAAAATAAATGATTATGGATGCAATGATATGATTTTTCTGAGTTCGTATGACATTTACGATGCCATACTAGTTGCTTGAGAATGACAACTTTTGATTGCTTTTCTTTTGCAACCAGATCAGGGTGGTCCAAAAGTATGAATAGGACAAAAACCTATCTAAATTTTTGGTATTGATTGATTGATGAGAACATGGCGACAAGTGTCAAACCACTCGAGTTAGTAGACATTTGGATTATTAAATCGTGACCAGATCAGTGTGGTCATGAAATCATTTTCCAAATGTTGCGCTAGGATTAGTTCATACCTATCATTCGTTATGTAATCGATGTACATGAATGCTAGATTGACTTCTCTATGGTAATTCATAACTCTCATGATGTAACCCATGTCTGTTTGGGATTGAGGTTATGATCGTATGATAATATTTAGAAAAAAATTTCATAGACAAATGTGCTAATTGTACTTTTGGATTTTTGATGTTGTGGTTGCATGTAAAACTGACTTTGGATATAAATACCCCCTCAAACGAGGAATCAACAATGAGGCAAATGAAATGCGGTGATTTGATGCAAAGATTGATAAAATACCAATGCATGATGAATATGATTGAAAATAAAGTTAAAAGACAATTTTGGAAGGTTCCTAGGGTTTTAGGGGACATGTGTCTGCTTTCCTAGGGTTTTGGGTGTATTTTGGGGTGTTTTGGTTGAGTTCGCCACTCGAGAGTAATTTTAACTTGAGGAAATAAATAATATGTCTGCACTGTGTGAGTGGTGGGACATCGATCAGAACACCTTTAATTTTCCTACTGGGGAAATTATTGTTACACTAGAGGATGTGTATCGGGTATATATACTGTCAATTGAGGGTGTTCCTGTGAGAGTAGCCGCAAATAAGAGTAAGTACATTATGTTGGAGAGATTCTTTGGGGCTGATTGGAGGTCCATAGATATATTGAATATGAATTACGAGTGGTAGTGGGTACATGATAAGATATTGGATCGGCAGTGTGTGACTATGATGATGATCTCCACGTATGCTCTCCGTGACAGTTCCGAGGTGCTGTTTACTTGGAATATGTTGGATGTAGTGAGTGACCTAGTGGAGAGGAAGGTTGTATTTGCATGGGTGCTTGCACTGTTGGCCCAAGTCTATCGAGAGTTGCATGATGCTATGCAGGGCAGGAGGACAGGACTGAGTGTGATTCCCTTATTGAGGTATGGGCATGGGAGAACATATCGATTGAGAGGCCATATTTATTACCTCACCCTGTATATGTGGAGGGCAGTGAGCATTTACCCTATGCTTTGAGATGGAGTACAAAGGTTGAGCAGGGTATCAAGAGGTTGCATGAGGGTGACCCACTGTTGTAGAGGGATAAGTTTAGGGTCCTAACTCTTGGTGATATTAGATGGAGGCCCTGGTTGGGTGGGGTGAGTTGGGATGAGGATGATGAGCAGCTACGAGCCATCCAACGGGGCAGATGGATAGTAGGGCGATATAGTTGGCAGACAGAGTATTTTTAGTTTGATAGAGTGAGGCAACATTTTGGTTTATGGTAGGATGTTCCTGGGGCTCCTATAATTTATTATAGGCGATGGGGAGACAGAGGAGATCGACCTATGGTGTTCCCTTAGGTTGGAGAGTGGGACTGATGAGGCCTGGAAATGCCTCAATCATAACATGTTTTGTACACTAAAAATTCCTATAAACTCTTATGTTTTATCTAATATGTTAGTTAAGTTGATTCAATATGCTGTATATTAACCATTTTGCATGATCAATGTATTTGAAATATTATATGCTAATTTTACAGCTTTTTGCATAGTTTTGTGTACTTTTTGCTATGATTTGCTACAATGGGATATGCTTAGAATAATAGTAGCATTTCACTAATCTTGTTTTGATTTGACAAAGAATTTACTTCACCTAATCTGGCAACAGTGCAAGCAAACTGTTGTCTGTGCAATAAAATCGGTCTTTCCCATATAAATTCCAGCCAGCTGTCCATAAATAGCAAGGCATGGAATTTACATGAGGAAAGGGATGAAGACCATTAAAATTTGATCTTAGGAGATAACCCACATGAGAGATGCAGAAGAAATCACTAAAAAAACATACATTTTTTCATTTCGAAGTATCTTCGGAATGAACAGATATCTTCGGAATGAAGGAACACAACATCTTCAGAATGAACAGATATTTTCGAAATGAACACATCTTTGGAATGAGTGGATCTTTGAAATGAAGAATGCAACATCTTCGAAATGAGCGGATCTTCGGAATGAAGCATGCAGTATCTTCGAAATGAGTGATCTTCGGAATGAGAATGCAGTATCTTCGGAATGAGCGATCTTCGGAATGAAAACTGCATTGTCTTCGAAATGAAGCCACTTATCTTCGGAATGAAGAACATAATGTGTTTTTGACCTTTTGACCGATTTTTGAAGCCAAAAAAGGGAAATAAAGGTTGGAAAAAGTAAAGAGAAATATCTTCCATATTTCTTTGCCGTCATTGCCGACCAAAGCCATCATTAAGGGAAAGATCAGGTTTTAGTCCTCTTCTAGGATAAAACCAGAATTTGTTGCAGCATTGTAGGATTAGATATTTTGAGATATTCTTTGTTTGTAATCAGATCATAGAATAGCTATAAATATTGCTTCCGTTTAGGTTGAGCCTAGTAGATAGAAAAAGAGATAGAAAATAGAGTAAGGAAGCTGGCAAAAAATACAGAGTATAACTAGAAATTGACTGTTACAGTCCTGTAATAGTTTTTCAACAGAATTCTTGTAATCATGTCTTTTGATCAATAAAGTGCACCAGTTCTATTTCAAATTACTTGTAAATGAGTGTGATTAAGATTTAGAAAAAGAGAGAGACTTACACCTTCTTCGGACAAAGAGGTCGGCCACTTCCGGACCTAGGAGGAGGACTAACAAAGTAAGTTTTTATTCCGATTTTCTTTGCAGCAGAATGAGTTGTAGAACTTGTTATTTCAATTGCTTGTAAATAGTTGACAATATTTGCAGTATTAGTTTATTTATGCTTAGATTAATCTTGTGCTTAAATTTTTAGTTGCAATCTTACTTTTAGCAAATTTTCCACTTCATTTTCAGATTGTTATTTCTAGAATTTACTATTTTTCAGCAATTTCTTGCATTTTATGTTTTGCTGTCAAAATCTAAACAGAAGATTGACAACCTTCTATTATAGAACTTTGATAGTTTTTATTTCCACATTAGATCTAAAATTTCATTACTGCAAAAGTAATTAGATTTCCTTTCTATCAGACTTTCAATTCTGTAACTGTTAATTTTGCAATATAATTAGGTCTCATTCTGCAATTGTAATTAGGACTTCATTTCTACAGTTAATGATTAGTTTCCAATTCTGCAACTTAGATTAAGATTTAATTTATGCAATTTAGAGATAGGAATGTTCCAAAACCCCCCACACAACCGGTTCCACCAATAAGACTTGTTGCACTAGATTGATCTAAGTTATAGCTGTTTCACTTCTTCTCCTATAGATAGCCTTGTACACTACCCTGGATTGACAGATTCATTGAGAATTAATTATGGTATAACAACTATGCATCATTTTGGTGTCATTGCTGGGGAATAGTGTTGTCAGAAGAAAACAAATAGTCCAATAGCTGTAATCAGACTAAACTGTGAACATTCAGGTTAAAATCTGAATATAACAGCAGAGTAAGATAATAACTATTGACTTAATTTATGTCATTTAGGAGTAAACATGAATGAGTAAGTCTAGGGAGACCCCAAAGGATCCTTGGCTTGTCCCATTAAGGAGATATTCACACCTAAGGGGTGAATCACCTGTGTTTGAACTACTTGAAAGATTGAAAGAAAAATCACCAGTCTCACCATCAGTAGAACATTTTGAGAAAGAAAAATCACCAAATTTATCAACAGATATCAAATATTTATTCACACAGATCATACATCCATTAAGTATTTGATGAATAAACCTATGGTAAGTGCAATAATTATTCGTTGGTTACTGTTGCTGCAAGAATTTGATATCACCATAATCAACAAACCAGGAAAAGCTAATGTTGTGGCAGATTTCTTGTCTAGGTTGCAGAACACAGATGAAGGGGAATTAGTTGATGACACTTTTCCTGATGAAAAACTATTTGCTATATCAGTTCAATCACCTTGGTTTGCAGATATAGCCAATTATTTGGTCACAGGAAAATTTCCTCCACATTTTACTTCAAAACAGAAAAAACAATTGATCAAACAGAGTTCTTCTTTCGAATGGATTAAGGGTATGCTTTTTAAGTGTTTTCCTGACCATGTGTTACGTAGGTGCATCCGAAATGATGAAGTGTATGATATCCTTAGAGCTTGTAATGATGAACCCTCAGGTGGACACTATTCTGTAAAAAGCACAGTTAGAAAAATCCTGGGGATAGGATATTATTGGCCATCTCTTCACAAGGATGTGAAAAAGTACATCAGGCATTGTGATGCATGCCAAAGAATGGGGAAACCCACTCATACAAATGAGATGCCACTGTAGCCTCAAATGGTTTTAGAACCATTTGAGAGGTGGGGGCTTGATTTTGTAGGACCTATTGATCCACCTTCTCAAGGAAAGGTGCATATTCTAGTATGCACTGATTACCTGACAAAGTGGGTAGAGGTGCGTGCTTTCAAACATGCTCGTGAAGAGGTCGCTGATTTCTTGTATACTCAGATTTTTTAGAGATTTGGAGCTCCACGGTCTATCACCACAGACCAAGGACCCCAATTTGCATCCAAAGTCATAAAAGCATTTACAAAATTGTATGAAATCAAACATAGGAAATCATCACCTTACCACCCACAAGCAAATGGCCAGGTTGAAGTAACAAACAGGGAACTAGAATGCATCTTGACAAAAACAGTAGCTTTTCATAGGAGAAATTGGCTAGACAAATTACCCAAGCAGTTTGGGCCTACAATACTACTTGGAAGTCCACTACTGGATTCACACCTTATGAACTAGTCTTTGGTAAAAAGCCTCTCTTACCTATTGAATTTGAGCTACTAACATTGCGCACAACACTAGAAATTGGAATTGAATTGTCGCAGGCACAGACAGATAGGATTCTACAGTTGAATGCATTGGATAAACTTAGATTGGATGCTCTGCACCAAACTGAGGTAATTCAGGAGCAGAGGAAGCTGTGGCATGACAGTCACATTCAGCGAGAGGAAACTTTAACAAGGAGATTGGGCTTTACTATTTGATTCTCAATATGAAGACTTCCCTAGAAAATTGAGAACTAGATGGTTGGGACCTTACTGGATTGAAGAGGTATTTAACAATGGAGTAGCTCGTTTATCCCCTATTGATGGGTCACGAAGAAAGTTGGTAGTGAATGGACATCGCCTCAGGGTATACCATACACCTCTAACTAAAGAAGAATTCTTGCAGCAACTTGATAGTTTGGATACACAAGAGTGGAAGAGATTCCTTCTTCCACTTCAAAACAATCAACATGATCAGTGGATTTCAAGAAAAAACAAAAAATACAAAAAAATTAGAAAAATAGAAAACAAAAAGATGAATAAATTCTGAGTATGAATTCCTTCATGGGCATGGTTTCAGGGGAAATCATGAAATTCCTTCATGGGCATAGTCAAGATCAAGAAAAAAAAAAAAAAAAGAGAAAAGGAGAGGTAAAAAAAAAAAAAAAAGGGGAAAAAAAAAAAAAAAAAAAAAAAAAGAGAGAAAAATGAATAACCCAAAAGTGAAAACCTTTTCTTAAGGCACTACTGAGTTGGTGTGCATGAAAACCAGTTTTCTGGCATGCATAACCTTGAGAAATTTTTGAACCATCATTGTACAAATTCACCTAGTGCACTTGTTTTGAAATGTTGCAGAAAATCTCAGCAGAATATCAACAAAAGCAGTCATTCTTCAAAAACTGGCATTAACTGTTTTTATCAGGTATATATTTCTTACATTTCTTCATTGTAAAATGATTGGTATATAGTATGTGACAATTAACCATTAGCATAAAAGGTATTCATAAGAGTTGGCATACTTAAAAACATGTTTTGAGAATGAAAATATTGATTTACGCCTAATCTTCGGAACAAGAAATGCCAAAAACAGTGTCTGCTATATTATCTTTGGAATGAAATTGTCTTCAGAATGACAGCAAAATGAATGTTGCACTTTGTCTTTAGAAAGAAACTTTGTCTTCGGAATGACAATTTGTCTTCAGAATGAAACTTGGTCTTTAGAATGATGACTTGCTGCATCATCTTCAAAATGAAGATATGTCTTCGGAATGAAGATTTGTCTTTGAAGTAAAGATTTGTCTTCGGAATGAGGGTCTGTCTTTGGAATGACGATTTACTTTCACAATACAGCCTGATCTTCGAAATGAGGATTAATCTTCGAAATGAGGATTGATCTTCGGAATGAAGATCTGTCTTCGGAATGAAAATTTTGCAAAGAAGATTTGTCTTCGGAATGAAGACCTATCTTCGGAATGAAGTCATAATCTTTGGAATGAGGATTTGTCTTCGGAATGAAGACTTGTCTTCGAAATGAGGTCATAATATTCGGAATGAAATTTTGTTTGCGCAATAAGTTATAATCTTCGAAAAGAGCATTTCCACGTGGCATCCAAGAAGATAAGGTACGACAAAATCAAGATTTTTCTTAGTTGCATGCGAGGAAGGGACACGTGTCAATAAACACATGGTTTGTTTTTGCACTCATTGGAAATACAGAGAACATGACCAACCATATGCCACCAGTTTTTAATGTCAATTAACATGCACGTGAGAATCTGCAAAACTAATGAGGTGGATCTGATGGCAAGGACATCCATGCAATTATCAACAAACAGGTGTACAATGCAAAAGTAGAAATGTGTGCCATATTTCTTTTCGAAGACGTGTTGCGAGGTACAGTGCACAGGATACGGTTCATTCCGAAGAAGAAGAGAAATAGGGCAACGAAGGTTTCAACTTAAAACTCTATAAATTTGCAACAAAAAATAGCTAGAAATCCTACAGTAGAACAGCAGCCGCAGTGTACGATTTTTAAACAGAGAAAAATGGGGTGAAAGATCAGAACAGAGCCTACAGATACCACTTACCTCTGAGAAAATCCAGCAGTTGTGCAGATTTTTGAAGACGGAGGGTTTATGAAATTTATGGATAAATTCAATGGGTCTTCTGAAGATTTAGCTGGCATGTTCGCCCATACGTTTAGAAACAACTGAGAACATGTTAATGACATGTCTATTGAGGTAAGCCCTAAAATTTTAAGTCAGATTACAGAGCTGCCATTAGAAGGGATTTCAATTACTAGATTTGGTAAGAACACATTAGAAAATGTAGTTAATCAGTTTGTAGAAAAAAATGATAGAGAACCTGAATACTTAACCCATAACAACACATGTAAAGGGTTAAAAAGGGCCAGCCTGCAGGAACCCTGGGATGAAGTAGCCACCTGGGTAATTAAGTTTTTAACTCGTGAAGGGCGGTATGTGCTGTTGTCGGGGGCATCATCTACGAATTTTGAACCATCTCGGACATGGTGGACAACAACCGAGAAGTTAGGGTAAATATTCCCCTGTATCTGTATCAAGAGTTAAAAAACATGGCAAAAAGATATCAGGAGGGTAAAGGAAGCCTTCGCCATCATGGCCTCATCAAATTAGTTTGCCAACACCATTTTAGAGGAAACCCTAGGAGTTTTGACAGGTTTTACTCTAACCTAAATGATGTCATTTTTGGGGATGAAAGTGAGGAAGAAGAAGAACCAAATATTTGCTGATGTTGCTGCAGAAGAGGAAATAGCTGTTGCAAAAAATATTGCAAAAGCTGCTACAGAAAATGTTGCAGAGGATGCTGCAGAAGAAGCTGTAGAAGGTGCCCTTGAAGCTATTACAGAACTACACCCCACAACAGCAGACAGAAAACCTTGCTCCTGAACCCTCAACTTCACAAGCTAAGAGACAAAAGAGAAGAGGATCTGGAACTAGCAGCAGAGCAGAAAAACAAAAGAAAGTTTGGTTTGTTGAAGCTGCAACTGACTTATCAGAACAGAGAAGTGAAACAAGAGAAATAGAGGCATCTAAAACTAACCCCATGACCCCTACTGTCACCAGAAAATAGAGCAAAAAGAAGAAGTTTGCATCTAGAACTAGGAGGTCTACAAGAATCCATTTGAAAGAAACTGCAGAACAGGTCATGGAGGAAGAAGATAGACCAAGCAGCCCAGATGTCATAGAGATACAACCAGCATCTGATAACTTTCCAGAATTCCCTAAAAAGATAGCTGAGGCAGAAACTAAGCAGGTTGGTTTGGAAGAGGCTACAGTTCAACAGGCTACAAATATGGTAGATATCCTTATAGACAGTCTCACAGAGCCTCCTGAACAAGAACAAACTGTTGCAGAAGAAGAGGAAAAATTGGTTGAGTAGCCAACTGCAACTGATTTGTCTGCATCAGCCTCTAAAGCAGAAATAGAAGTGGAAGACATCATAGAGCAACTGAGGGTAGCAAGGAGTGTTGTCAAAACATAGACCAGATGGATCACAGAGAAAGAAAGCATCATTGAGATGCAAGAAAAAAAAATGTAGAGCTTCAGTAGGAAGTGGCAAAACTAAAAAAATTGTTATCACAATCTGAAAAACAGCCAGCTATATCCCATGATGAAGATAATTTGGCTCAATTGCTTCTGGGTTTATCAAGAGCAGATGATTCTGATGAAGCAGACATGGGAGTTCATCCTGAAACAACACTCCTTCATTATGAAGAAGTGCCTGTTCATTCTGAAGCAGCACCATCTTATTCTGAAGCATTGCCTTCTTGTTCTGAAGATGCTTCAAAAATGGTGAGGAATATTGCAGAGGATATTGAAAATGAGCCACCAACATAGAAACAGTCCCAACAGCAAGAAAATGTTCAAGTACTCCTATTGAGATCCCTGCATTTCAACTTGCTACACTTTCAGTAGAAACAGTAGATAATGGGGTACAAGTAGAAATACTATCTGATGACAACCCCATAGAAATAGCAAATAAGGGGGTGCAAGTAGAGTTATTGACAGATGAACAGCCAGTGGAAGTGGCAGAAAAAGGAGTTCAAATAAATCTATTGCCTAGGATCCCCCCTATAGTAAGACCACCTAATACTGTGTCTCTAGAGCAGTACAATGCAGACATAGCTAGCTGGATGCTTAGATATGAATAGCTTGCCAATAAAACTAAAAAATTCAAATTGGAAGCAAAATAGCTAGAAGCCAAGGACACATAAATTCAGGCATTGAAAGAAAAGGTGTCTGACTTATGCCAAATTGCTGAATTTTTAGTCTAATTTAGACGACCAGCCAGGTTTTATAGCCTTATTTTGAAGGAAAAGTACCTCAGATGGCAGGTCATGAGGATTACTTCAAATCTTCCCTATAAATTGGACACTATTGAAGATTTTCTGGAAGCATATTTTAACAGTCCTTTTGAGCAGAAAAATCTCCTGTGTGAACTATTTTTACATAGTTTCTTTATTCCAGAGGAAGTTGACTCTCATCCTCAAATCTACATTGGAGATGTTTAGTTGAGAGCATTTATGTACTTGCAAAATCAGCTTTATTGGGATCATGAGAAAAGGCAGAATAAAGTGATTGAAACAAGGGCTGAGTTGTTAGTCAGAGCAATCTAGCCAAATCACCTAAATATCACTCAACAACACTTCTCAATGATGAACATGGATGATATTAAGAGAATGTACTTGAACAATTTGAGGGACTGTGTGGCCAGATTTAACAATTTCTGTGATCATAATTTCTTTATAGCATTGTCAGTATGCAGAGACAGATGGAATGAACTTTCCATGTCTTTGAGGAAAAAAGAACCTATCTCCCCCATAAATTTAGAATGGTCCAAAAGAAGAGTAGAAGGTGTAGTCCAACTGATCCAGATCATGCAACATAACTGGATAGGTCTCAGGTTCAGGCCTCCAACCATCATTACTCCAGTTCCATTCTACTTTGAGGAAGATGCCCGACTCGATGAACAATTTGAAGATTGGCTCGAAACATTCAGGAAAATAGGGGGTATTACATAGGCAAGAAGTTATTCTACAGGTCATGGAATCTAAACATGGACATATGTGATTCCATAGCCCAACAGAATGCATGAGGGCATGCATTAATATAAGTTGGGGGGAAAATGATGAGGCCTAGAAATGCCTCAATAATAACATGTTTTGTACACTAAAAATGCCTATAAACTCTTATGTTTTATCTAATATGTTAGTTAAGTTGATTCAATATGTTGTATATTAACCATTTTGCATGATCAATGTATTTGAAATATTATATGCTGATTTTACAGCTTTTTGCATAGTTTTGTGTACTTTTTGCTATGATTTGCTACAATGGGATATGCTTAGAATAATAGTGGCATTTCATTAATCTTGTTTTGATTTGACAAAGCATTTACTTCACCTAATCTGGCAATAGTGCAAGCAAACTGTTGCTGTGCAAAAAAACTGGTCTTTCCCATATAAATTCCAGCCAACTGTCCATAAATAGCAAGGCATGGAATTTACATGAGGAAAGGGATGAAGACCATTAAAATTTGATCTTAGGAGATAACCCACCTGAGAGATGCAAAAGAAATCACTGGAAAAACATACATTTGTTCATTTCGAAGTATCTTCGGAATGAACAAATATCTTCGAAATGAAGGAACACAGCATCTTCGAAATGAATAGATATCTTCGAAATGAAGGAACACAGCATCTTCAAAATGAGTGGATCTTTGGAATGAAGAATGCAACATCTTCGAAATGAGTGGATCTTCGGAATGAAGCATGCAGTATCTTCAGAATGAGCGATCTTCGAAATGAGAATGCAGTATCTTCGAAATGAGCAATCTTCGAAATGAAAACTGCATTGTCTTCGAAATGAAGCCACTTATCTTCGAAATGAAGAACATAATGTGTTTTTGACCTTTTGACCAATTTTTGAAGCCAAAAAAAGGGAAATAAAGGTTGAAAAAAGTAAAGAGAAATATCTTCCATCTGTCTTTGTCGTCATTGCCGACCAAAGCCATCATTAAGGGAAAGATCAGGTTTTAGTCCTCTTCTAGGATAAAACCAAAATTTGTTGCAACATTGTAGGATTAGATATTTTGAGATATTCTTTGTTTGTAATAAGATCATAGTGTAGACACCAAAATCCAGCCACTTATACCTTCCTGCCAGCCACGTGTCAGTCATCCATCCTTCTCGCCATTATTTGGCCCAAATCCACACTTTCCCACCATTATTTGGCCCAATTTCACTTTTCCTGCCATTTTTCATCCCCAAATTTATTTAAATTAATATTTATATATATATTTTAATATTTTAATATATATATATAAATAAAGTTTAAGTGATTTAATCTGAGCTGTCCATCCTTCATTTAATCTCATCCGTCCATCCATCTTAATCCGTTTCACAACCTAGATTTATTCTCTACCCTTGGATCCACTTTAATCTTAGCCACACGTTCAAAGTGTTGTTAAAACCCTAAAGTGTGCCCTAAGAGTAGATTATAAATTGAGTCACCTTGATGGCTCAAACCCTATCTATCTCTTCGGCTAAACCTACTTATCTTCCCTATCTAAGTCTGGAGTTGGCTATTGCTGTTAATCCTGAGTCTTCTGAGTCTTCTACAGCCCTAAGTTTGAACTAAACCCTTTCACCGCATCCATCGCCACCGCCTGGTCTCACCGCGTTAACAGGAAAAGGTATAGATTCGTCTAAAGCAAGTAATCTTTCTTTATGTATTAATCTGCTATTGAATTCTGCATTCTGTTTATTTTTATTTCATAAATCTAGGGTTTTAGACTGTTTCCGAGGGCTCACACAGTGGAGCCCTCTTATTAGTTTCTAACTCTTTGATAATTTTAATGTGTACAGGATTCTAGTGGTAGATATGATTTGTTGATAGCAGCTGCTTAAGCTGGAGTGGTCCGAGCCAAAGGATACAATGAAGCCCACTCATTATGTTGAGGTTAAGGATACATTCTTTGGAGACGCCACCACATTGTGCCAGCTAGGGTTTCGGAGAACCCTAGCACAAATTGTAACTTTGTATCACAAAAAGGGTTACAGGCCCTGTTGTACTTAAAAGGAGTTTCTAAACTCCATTGATTAATAAAAATCATTCATTTTGTACAACTGTTCTGCATTCCTTTATTGTGATTTCTTTATTTCTGTTTGACGTTGTATCTTTAATCTACAAATGGTGATCACGATGGGACCCCCTAGGGCTTCATGTTTATAATACTTGCTTTACTGATCTATTCTTGTTTTTGTTTTATTTTGCAGGTTCCAGAAATCGTGAAATTCATTGTTCCGATGAACTAGGGTTTCTGAGGAGTTTGCAGAAAACGCAGCAGACGCAGAGCGGCGTCTGGAAGTCCGATCCGAAACGCAGAGGTGCGTTTCAGCCTGCGCAGACTCCCTTGGGCATTTGAAGGCAGTTTTACAAAAAAAGCGTAGGCTTCCGAGTAAGTGCATTTTTTTTTTTTTTTCCTTTGTTAAACTGTACTTTTTATGTTTTTGGTTTTTTTGCTGTATTCTGTTTCTTTTTCAGATCATTGCTTTAAAATGAACAAAAACTAAGTAATCTGAAAAGAACAGTTAAAGTCTGTATATACATTTTTTTTTGTTACATTTTTAGTTATATTTTTCTCGCATTGCATTATTGGTTGTTTCTTGCATAAAAAAAAAAAATTGCATACCTAGTCGCATATTAGAATAGCTACGAATTATCTGTTTTAGTTATCTAAGTAGGACTATTGATTGGATGTCAATAGTACTTCGCCATTGGGTGATTCCAAGCAAAGAAGTGGACGAACCTTCCGGTTGCTCCTTTGATATCTGATATCATTGGTAGGCAGGGGGTTTTAAACGGTGTACTCCACTTCTTCAGAGGAAATGGCATATTTTCAGTGGCCTCTTGCTTAGATCATTAGAACTTTTGATTTATAGCTTTGTATGTATACATTAGACAACTAAAACACTTAAAATAAAATTCACTACATTTCATATTGCATTTAAAACAGTAATATCTGGATTTCATCACCAGGTATTGCTTGAAGTTTAGTGACGGTGGAATTCATCTCCATCCATTAAAATTCTGCCTCAGACACCATAGGTCACCCCCGAGCAAACTTGTTGGATTTCATCACCAATAAGAATCTCGTTGTCCTTTCCTAGCCATAGTTTTTACCTTTTTTTGTGAATAATTCAAGATTAGATCACATGCAAAACTCATAAACCGGACACTTAAAATTTACTACAAATTAAGATCGGAAAATAAGTAATTAACCGCGAGTAAGACACATTGGTTGAAACCTAGGTTGTGATTGTTTTCTCGATAATTTCTTTAGTGTAAATTTATCATTCAAGTTTTGCATTCTTCTTTTCTAAATTTGTTTAGATTTATTGCGTTATGGTCTTAACAAGGAATCAATCTAAAGTGTTAAATCTAAATAATCAAATGAATAATTCACAGAACATCCCCACCACCAACATGACCACTTATCCTAGTGAATTTCAAGCAGGTTCGCCTGTAGGTCTTTCACGTCCTTCTACCATCTATCGCATGGCCATGCCCATGGAGGAAGACAATTCCTGTCATATTACCCACATTGATATGGCCCAAGTGCAAACTCACTTAAGAGATGGCACTGGTTATATCCTTGAGCCAATCCAAGATTCCCCTATGCAAGATTCTATTTTTCAGTAGGATATTGCATCAACCATACCCGCTGGTTTCACTCAGGTCTACACTAACCATTTTTTTGAGGCTAATGTTGTACCCGCTCAGTCGGCTTCATCTCCAACATCTTCCCGGATGCTCAATTGTCCTCCTTTGGAGACAAATGTAGTGTCTTCCCGACCACTTTCTCCTCCATTTACCCCGGTGTACACCAATTCTCTCTATGAGGCCGGTGGAACCTCCTCTAGCCATGACCAATTTCAACCCTCTTCTTCCCAAACCATTTATGGTTTCACCCTACCTGGGGCACAGTCTACTATTTCTTCCTAGGTACCACCTACTTCAGCCACCTTCATTGCCCCTACTATGCAGTCTCATATGACTACCATGGCAGCCTGCCCTCCACCTTCATCCAATCATCCCACCTCCCTTGGGTTAGAGATTAATAAGGTTAGGGAGTACCTCGACAAGTTTCTTCAGCAACAACAGCAACAAAATGCCCAACCACCTGTTGTGGTAAATCCTACACCCCAACCAATTTCTACCCAGCCAGATTTTCTTAGCTCAGGCCCCACCTGGGTACCCCAATCTTCGGTGGTGTCCATTCCTACCCCACCTTTCTCCCAACCCAATCCAGTTCATCATTCACCCCAATCACCTTCTTTTCGGTATCATCCATACCAACAACTTGTCCATTCCACACCGCCTAATCCAGGCAATTTCATCCCATCTCATCATTTTTCCATTCCTCCATTGCATCATCATAATCATCAAACGAATCAAAATTTTCATGAAGATTCTTGAATCCATGCTATGCAATAACAGATTGACAACCTTATGCTCAACATGCCTGGCTCATCTAGTCAGAAACGTATGCTAATGTCATTGATCAATCAACCAATTCATCCTTCGGTACCTTCACCGCCATATCCGACTGATTTCACATTACCAAAGTTTGAAAAATTTTGAGGAACTGAGGATCCTCACGAACATGTGAGCTCATTCATGCATGCCTGCTTTAGAATCCAAAATAATGACGCTCTTATGCTCAGAACTTTTCCTCAGACATTAGGAGGAGATGCTATACAATGGTACAATCATTTACCTCACCATAGCATTTATGCTTACGAGCAATTGATTAATCTATTTTTAGAACGATTCTCCCTAAATGTACAAAGGAAAGTCTCATTGTCCGACTTATACAAGTTCAAGCAACATGACGATGAGACTGTTTATGACTTTGGAAACCGTTGGAGGGCTATCATTAATAAATTGCCATTCTCCCTACCAATGGAGGAGTTAACCAAAATGTTCACCCAGAGTTGTCTAAAACCTATCTCTTGGTTACTCAAATTACAACAATACAGGAATTTTGAAGAGGCTTTGGCCCAAGCAAGTATCATAGAAGAACTTAAAGTCCAAGAGGGTGTTTTAAAACCCCGTAGAAAAGAATGGCAACAAAAGGGCCAACAACGAAATAATAATTATGGCCAAAACAAACAAGCACAGGCTAGTTCAGCCTCAAATGTTAACCAAGTTAATCAAGTGGTGGCGAGCCAGCCTATAATGGCTCAACAACAACAAGTAATGCAAAGTCAACCGCAACCAATTGCTTATCATGCGGTACCCGCCCCTCCTCAACCAGCTCACAATACTAGGCCAACCATGGAAACTCGACCTTGGCAAACAAATCATCCCAAGCGACAGTTCACACCTTTAGATGAACCATATGTGGTCATATTCAACAAGTTATATAGCACAAATCAGTTAACTTTACCTGAGTTTAAACCTTTAGAACCATCTAGAAGGGGGAAGTATTACAAGGAGTACCTATTTTGTCCTTATCATAGGCAAAATGGACACGATATCAATAATTGTACAGATTTCAAACATGTGATCCAAGATCTTATTGAGATTGGAGCCATTAAATTGGATAGCCCCTTAGCCCAAAAAAATCAAAATCTTGGTGTATTTCAAACACCCCTTCCACATCGGGAGGAAGCTCCAACAACTTTAGGGGGAGTAACTCAGGTAACTCCTCCTAATCAAGTCAACCATGTACAACAATACCAAGGTTTTGTGGGTACAATTAACATAGTAACCCGGGGTCAAAGGGCGAACCAACCAAATCGAGGCTGAACCACAGCCACCTATACAAACTCCCGAGTCCACCTCGGGTAACGGTGACCCAACGACATGCTAGTACTTCTCAACAACCGCTAAATCATTCTACTCAACGCCAACGACCCATCATGTCATTGAGTAGCCGATTAACTACCAGTTTAAAAATGGCTTTCGCCAAGTTATCGATCTATGACCTCATTCAACAATCTCCCCCACATAGAGAGGCATTAATGGAAATATTAAAGTCAATCGAGCTTCAAACTCAAGATACTAATACCTTCAACAACTTTTTGGGGAGTATTCAAACATGCATGGAGCCCTCCATCACTTTCTATGATTTTGAAATCAAACCTTTTTCAACAGAAAGTATAGATCCTCCATTGCATATCATGGCCAAGATCGATCACAAGCCATTCAAGAGAGTCTTAATTGACACTAGTTCCTCAATCAATATCATTACAACATCGGCGTTGAGTCATCTAGAGCTGTCGCCATCCCTTATCACCAAGTCGACTTTTACTCTTAAAGCATTCAATGATGCTTTATCTTCCATGGTTGGCACGGTTATCTTGCCCATTGAGGTAGGGGCCAGAACTTTGCATACCTTTTTTCACATCTTGGAAGGGTCCATGGCATACAATGTATTGCTTGGACAGCCTTGGCTTAGGGAGATGAGATGTGTCCCTTCTATACTGCATCAATGTCTGATGTATGTATATGAGGGACGAGTTCATTGTGTACCTGCTGACATCGAACCCTTCAAACATTGCAACTATGTCTCAAATCCTTATGAGATTGTGTTGCCATCCACTCATCTTTTCTTGACCCCATCTACTTCTTCTATACCATCTTCTTTTAAAGCTCCCATTCTTGAGGAGCTACCCATCATATCGCAACCATCTTCCTCTTTCGCTATTCCATCTCATTCACCACTTTCTTCATCTCCTAATCTTCCTTCTTCTTCATCAGTGACCACATGCACATGTGGCCATGACCAATCATCTCTTTCCACGTCATTACCCCCTTCTTCTACACCTTCTTCAACATCACCTATTATTCCTCCATCTTCCCAACCATCACTAGTTGATGTTTCACAAGTCGATGAAGCATCAACCCAACCAAATCCTTCCAACTCTTCTATCCCACATTCTTCTATTCCATCATCTAGTCCATCTCCCTCCCAAGTCAAGGTCCATCTAACTGATGCCGGTATTGGTGAGTATGCCATCCAAGATGTCCACATCACACCGTTCAATGTGCAAACAGTTAAAGATTTTGGTCGTCCACATGACCAACATTTATCCATTGGATTAGTTTATAACATGGGTTCTATGCCAAATTCCATTAATTTTGTATATGGGGGAATAGAGTCATCTTCTAGTCCTACCACCATACTAGAACCCAAGCATCCAGTCCCTGCCAATATTGAAAGGATGGAGGGTTTTCCCTCTCGCTATTTCCATAGACATAATTGGCAGCAATTTGGCCTAGGTCGATACGAGCAAGGGGTAACCGAACGCATCGATATGCCATACCGAGAGACCCACCGAGCGTTTTGGTCTGGGATACCAACCACTTCCATCCCTTTCTTCTTTTGAACAAGCTTTTCAAAGCATTAATCTTAATTCAGAAGAAGAAATCCTCCACCTCGACGAATTCGAAGATGAAGCCTATGAAGAATTTGATGTCATGTCAAATGGTGATGAATCTGAAGAAGAGTCGGTGCCCATTGTTCCCCTCACTGAACAAGACGAGTTTTATCTCCAATTTTTCCCTCTCCAAGAGGCCATCTTTCGCTTGCTTCTTCCACAAGAACGAGGTGAACCACCCCCTCCGCCACATCCATAAGCCATAATCCAAACATGTATTATATGTATATACTAAAATAGTGGTTTTCACCACTACCAAAAAAAAAAAAATCAGAAAATTCCCAAAAAAAAAAAAAAATAAATATCAAAATATATAAAAATACTTTATTGCTTTATGTATGTGTGTAATAGTGGTTTTCACCACTACAAAAAAAAAAAAAAAAAAAAAAAAACTCAAACTACAAAAAAAAAAAAAAAAAAAACAATCGAAAAACTATGTTGTTTTGCATTTCAGGTCTTCCGAGGTCTTCACCGGTTTTCCCTTCCATTCCGCCCATCATTTCTTTCATAAGTCGACAATGAATTTTGAAGACTTATTCACCCCGCTCCATAATCCATATGATCCGGATAAGCCAATCCCGATCAACCCAAACCTGATTGACATGGATCGGATTTCATCTCCTCCATCTATTTCGGAGTTCATTCTTTTCGAGGAATTGTTAAGGGCTTCCGCCAACTACATTCCTCCTTCACCTCCACATTCACCTTCATCTTCTAAGCCGAGAGGTCTTCCGAGCGGACATAGACGAGAGCAAGGCGTAGGAGCCTGATGACATTTTAGATGACATAAATCTGATCCCTACTCCCCATCAGCTTGAGGAAGGTTCCCACATGTCTATTGAAGAAACTATCGATGTAGACCTTAGTCCAGACCAAGATGGCACCCAAATTGTGAAGCGGCTAAAAGTATATCATCGGAGGAACAAGAGCAAATGATTGCTCTACTTAAGCGGAAGAAGGAGATATTTGCATGGTCTTACAAAGACATGCCAGGCCTAGACCCTAATTTGGTTGTCCATAACCTCACCTTACAAAAAGATGCTAAACCTATCAAACAGAAACTTAGGAAAATGCATCCTACCGTGGCCCTCATAGTTAAATCGGAGATTCAGAAACTTTTGGATGTTAAATTTGTCGTCCCGATTGATTATCCTGAGTGGCTTTCTAACATGGTACCCATTCGCAAGCCTAACGGGGGGATACGTGTTTGCACCGATTTTCGAGATCTAAATAAAGCGTGTCCTAAGGATGACTTTCCTCTTCCAAACATTGATACTCTTGTCGATACCTGCGCTGGTCATGAAATGCTTTTGTTCATGGATGGATTTTTAGGATACAACCAGATTCGAATAAACCCTGAAGATCAACACAAAACAACATTTACCACTCCTTGGGGAACTTTTTGTTACGGGGTGATGCCCTTTGGCCTTAAGAACGCAGGTGCAACCTATCAACGAGCCATGACTTATATTTTCCATGATTATATGCATAAGATTATCGAAGATTATGTGGATGATTTATTGGCAAAATCTAAAACTCGACAAGAGCATTTTGATGTATTGGAAAAAGTTTTTGATAGACTTCTAGAGCATAAAGTAAGGTTGAACCCTAAGAAATGTGTCTTTGGTGTTACCTCAGGCAAACTCCTAGGTTTTATTATCTCTAAACGAGGTATTGAGGTGGACCCAAACAAGGTCAAAGCCATTATGGAAATGTGTCCCCCAACTAATTTGAAAGAGTTGCGTAGTTTGCAAGGAAAGATTAATTCAATCCATCGCTTTATTGCACAACTTTCTGATAAATGTAGGCCATTTTGCCACCTACTACAAAAGGGGGTACAATTTTCATGGACAGATGAGTGTCAGAAAGCCTTTGATGACATAAAGCAGTACTTAGCGTCTCCGCCATTTTTAGCTCCGCCTCGTCCAGGGGTCCCTTTCAATCTTTATATCTCAGCAACGAACTTTGCCTTAGGGACAATGCTTGCACAAAAGAATGAACAAAATCGTGAGCAAGCTATCTATTATATTAGTCGAACATTGGTAAGCTATGAAACCCGATATGCTTATGTGGAAAAGTTGTGCTTAGTAGTGGTTTTTGCCACTAAGAAAATTCGTAATTATATGCTTAGCCATACAACATATGTCATAGCTAGAGAAAACCCTCTGCGTTATATGATGTCTCGCACTTATAATAACACTCGTACCGCTAAATGGATAATGTTGCTTACCGAATTCGATCTTGAATTCATTAGCCAAAAATCCGTTAAAGGTCAAGTTATAGCCGATCAACTTGCGAAAGCTCCACTACCTAGTGATCATCCTTTGATTATTGAGCTCCCAAATGATTTGGTATTTGCTATCACTGAACAAGAAGAGGACATCATTTCGGAGGAAGATGTTGACATCACGCTATTTTTTGATGGCTCTAAGTGTGCGAAAGGTCAAGGCGCTGGAGTTGTGTTTCATACACCTCAAGGGATTCCCATCCCTTTATCATTCAAACTAGACTTCCAATGCACCAATAATACAGCAGAGTATGAAGCCTTAATTTTAGGTCTTCAATCAGCCATAGCTATGAGCATTAAGCGTATTCGGATATTTGGGGATTCTTAACTCGTGGTTAAACAAATTACAGGAGAATACCAAGCCAAAGAACCTACCATTAACCTTTATCATGATGTAGCAATGAAGTTGCTCTCTAAGTTTGATTGGTATGAGATCACTAGTTTGCCTCGTTCGACTAATAGATTTGCGGATGCCATGGCCTCTCTTGGACCATTGATTCTAAAGGACTCCCTTGGAGAGGTACAGCCCCTAATAATTTCCACAATCTCTAAGTCTACAATTGTCTGTGCTGAGTCTAAGGATGAAAAAGATGTTTGCTTTATCCATTCGGATCCATATGAGCCTTGGTCTAGTGAGATAGTATCCTTCCTCAAGTTTGGTACACTCCCATCTGATTTGTCTTGAATTTCCCGTCGCTGTTTTAAAGAAAAAGGCAGCTCGTTTTGTTCTTTTGGGGGATGTGTTGTATAAACGTGGATATGGAGTACTCCTCCGCTGTCTAGAAGTAGGTGAAACACATAGAGCTATTGCTGAAGCCCATGATGGTACTTGTGGTGGTCATTTTAGTGGAATGGCCATTGCGAAGCGTATTTTACGTATGGGGTATTATTGGCCCACTATGGAACAAGATTGTTGCAAATATGTTAAACAATGTAAAAAGTGTCAAGAACACACTAATTTAACCCATATACCATCACAAGTTTTACAGCCCATCCAAAGCCTTTGGCCCTTCTCACAATGGGGTCTCGATTTAATTGGCAAGATTTCACCTGCCTCTTCAGGACAGCATACATTCATCATTATAGCCACTGAATACTTCACAAAGTGGGTTGAAGCTGTTCCTCTAGCCAGTACGACAGGTCCTAGAATTGTGGAGTTTATACTTCACCATATCATTTGTCGTTTTGGTATTCCCTCTAAAATTATTTTTGATAACGACAAGTCTTTTAAGAATAAGGATGTTCGAGCTCTTTGAAAAAAGTATAATATCCAACATAGTTTCTCAACTCCTTACTACCCACAAGCCAATGGACAAGTGAAGCTTCCAATAAGACCATAATTGCTATTCTTAAGAAACTTGTTAAAGAAAATCATAAATATTGGCATACACAAATCCCCTTAGCATTATGGGCTTACAGAACAAGCATCAGAACTCCCATTGGGGCAATGCCATTTTCTTTGGTCTATGGAGCTGAAGCAATCATGCCTCTTGAGCTTAAGATCCCTTCCTTGCGAATTTCTTTGCAGGAATTTATCGATGATGATACTGCTAGACAAGCACGTCTTGATCAACTCACACTCATAGATGAAAAACGAATCAATGCTTTAGAGCATTTGCGAGTTTATCAAGACCGATTGAAACGTGCTTACAATGCCAAAGTTCATCTAAGAGAATTTGAAGTAGGGGATCTTGTCCTTAAAGAGAATCAACAAAACACCAATGCATTGCTGCATCTTCGAGATAAATTCACGGCTAATTGGTTAGGTCCATATATGGTCACTGAAAGAGTGGGTAATGGAACTTATAGACTTGCCAGTTTAGAGGGAGAGGAAGAACCCGAACCACTTAATGTTATACACTTGAGGGCATTCTACGCATAGTTTGAATTTTATATGTACGTATATACATGGCTTGTACAACAAAAAAAAAAGAAAAAAAAAGAAAAAAAAAACAAATAAAATAAAAAGAATTTGCATTTCATTGCTAGTTGCATACATCTCATTCAAAAACATTGCATTTCATGTGCATACATCTCATTCAAAACCATAACATTTCATTTTCAGCCATAGTTGCATATCATGTTAGAGACCATTCTATCTTTTGGATATAAAATTTGGTCAAGCAAAAGTCATGTTGCCTTAATCGGGGGCACCTTCATAAAATCCATCAAACCGAATTGTCATTCGTACACCCATTTTCCATTTGCACATATTTACATTGCCAAAATGTTTTGAGTCACTCAGCCATTCCTAGTGTTTTAAGAAAACTTCGAAATGCATGTCAAAGTTCTCTAGGGCCATATCACAAATTACACTAAATAAAATCTTGAGTATTGGGAAATGATTTCAGAAGTGGTCTTGAACCTATCACATTTTTACATCTTAAAAACATCTTGTGTCAAAGAGAGATAACACCATCCTTGGGTTGTGCCTTGAAGTGAAAAGGGTAATCCTCGTTTGTCCTATCATGCAAACATAGTCCATAAAACAGTGGTTCTTACCACTATCACAAGCAATCACAAAATATAAATATAAACAGAGTAGTAAGGATAGGGTAAAATTCTCATCATACTTCGGTTGAGAATTCGATTCCCCAAAGCTCTAAGGAAATGAACATTTTTCACACACCACTGATCCCAAATAAGTTGTAAGGATCATACTACTTGTCCAGTAAGACGGATAGGTAGTCATCCCAAAGGCTTACAAAGGTCTAAAACAACATGGACTATGGAGTTAACCTTCACCGGGGCTATAGACGCTTGACTGGCAGTGGAGTACACTCATTACGTGGCGACATGTCTCTCCTCAAAAAGAGACCTCTGAATGCTCATACGGACAAACTAGCTTCGGGGTCTTCTCCATAACAGGGTTACCTAATTTATGCAAGATGAGGTTAATGAACACACTTGCACACACACAGAGTTTTTGATTGCCTAGAGTCACTACCATGCTTCCGATTTGGTTAATGAACTCGCATGCACACACATTTGGTCCTAGTTGAATTAGGCGGTGTTAGTAAGTTTGTTTGATACCACTAGCATGTTTGAGTCTTTGTAAAGCAGTCTTCCATATCAACCTCCATATCACCCTCCATATCTTCTTCCATATTCATGTCATTCCATACGTCATCCATTCACAAGCCACCAAGTTCGGTGTCCCCGATTAAACAATTATGATAACGAGTTCAGCTAAATCTAACTATCTAAAAGTATGAGTGCTTCTTAGTGCATATTTCATTTACTTAGTCTCGCATTAATCATCTATAAGTTTGCATTCCATTCCATCACATATGCATCAAAAACATTAAAACATATAAAAACATGCATCACAAAAACATAGGCATTCACACAAAAGAGAGTAAAACACCAAATAAATAAAAGCCATGTATATATATATATGTATAAAAGTCAAACTGTACAATGAATGCCAAAAGGCTACAATATACAATAGAGCACCAAGGCTCATAAAGAGTGCATCTAAGCACTAAGCTAACCATCAAAAGAGGACCCCTGAGACCTAGTAGGAGCCCTAGACCTAGTGGTGAGCCGAGAGGTACCCCTCATCCGCCCGAACTACCTCCAATCGGGCTGCCTCCGCTACCCCCACTACATCCAATATCTCTCAGTCTACCTAGGACAATGACCTCCTGATCCCCGGAATGATAGGGGAGAATCGGTGTCGTGCCTCTAACACCCTAAGCTGCAAAACAACAAAAGAAAAATTTGTTACAAATTTTTTTGGAAAAAAAAAAAAAAACACACAATAAGTACTTGCTTAAATGAACAAATACCTCAGCTGGCTGCACTGGCGCGTCCACTCCCATCTTTGCCATAGCTCCCGCGTGCTTCACTCTCCCACACAAACTTTCACTCCACTTCACTCCACTCCCTCAGATGCACTTCTCTTAAGCTCGAACGCACAAATGAGTGAAATTCTCGTTGAAACTGTTTAAATAGCTGATTTTGGCGTCCTGAAACGTAGTAGGGCATTTCATGGCGGATTCAGACGTAGTCCTGCATCTGCAGAGCGCCTAAACACCGGCGGGCGTCTCTGCCAACCACAAACGTAGACCGGCATTTGGTGTCAGTATTGAATAAAGGAACAAAACTTACAAAATTGAAGCTTACCTCCTCCAAATTTAATCAAATTGCATTCATCCATTCTTCTTATCATAATAAAACATTTTGTGAAGGTTACAACAGTTTTGGACACAAATTTTGTCATTTCGCTCAAAAAGTGCATCATTCATCATTGTTTTACAAATTGAGTTAAAAATATTCAAAACCTTCACAAAATTAACCACATTCATCAATTCTTCGGATCTATCATCAATTTCATTCTTCTTTCATCATGCATATTTTTGCCAAATCAAATTAAAGTAAACCTCGTATCTAGTGGTATATTCTATCACCTTGGCGATTGCAGCGATTTGAATCCATGCAATTCGGTAAGAGGATTAAACCACCATAAGGACACTTACCATTTATCATCATCAATTATTTTACTGTTTGAAAATTGAAAATCAATTTTGGATATTCTACTTTTCAAGTGACCTCATACCAAGATTAATTTGCTCAACAATTGTCATTGATGGCCTAGTTCATGGGGCCTTAAACATGGACAATCTTTCATATCGTCATTATTTTAAGTCTTGCTAGAGATTGTGGCTACCTAGGTTGTTTGGTTCCGACCCAAGGAATTATCCATACAGTCACTAGGAGCATCTCTGAGTTCTGGACTCTTTCATGCATCTTTCATCTCTGCATATCAATGGCGGCAACAAGGCAATTTCATCAACAGTATGGATTCACACACAAGAGTTGGGGCATCCGTTATCAATTTCTAATTTTCCTATAGTGGAATTCATCTTACATGATCATGGAATTTACAGTTTGGCAAAAATCCCTTTATAACCGTTGGGGCAGAAAACGGTCCATCTTTCACATCACTCATATCGTCTTCAATCATATTCTTTTTTGGTTTGTACACCAACCCCTTTTCTATTGGGACATAAACAGATGGTGCATGCACCAACCCTTTTTTTCACCGTTGGGGCAAAAACGGTTCATTATCTTCCGAATTTCTTCCAATTGGCTTGTGAGAACCATTCTCGCTCGCCAATTGAGGGGGTAAGCTGAAAATTTTTAAATATTCTTTTATTCTTTGGTCTTCAAAGTTGTGCTTTAGTCTTGAGAGAGAGTTGCGTCTGATCCAACTTTTCAAGTGTCTTAAGTTTTTGTGCTACATTGTGTCTTCACACAAAGCAGCTCAAAAAGGGGCATCTGTAGACACCAAAATCCAGCCACTTATACCTTCCTGCCAGTCACGTGTCAGTCATCCATCCTTCCCGCCATTATTTGGCCCAAATCCACACTTTCCCACCATTATTTGGCCCAATTTCACTTTTCTCACCATTTTTCATCCCCAAATTTATTTAAATTAATATTTATATATATATTTTAATATTTTAATATATTTTAATATATATATATAAATAAAGTTTAAGTGATTTAATCTGAGTCGTCCATCCTTCATTTAATCTCATCTGCCCTTCCATATTAATCCGTTTCACAACCTAGATTTACTCTCTACCCTTGGATCCACTTTAATCTTAGCCACACGTTCAAAGTGTCGTTAAAACCCTAAAGTGTGCCCTAAGAGTAGATTATAAATTGAGTCACCTTGATGGCTCAAACCCTATCTATCTCTTCGGCTAAACCTACTTATCTTCCCTATCTAAGTCTGGAGTTGGCTATTGCTGTTAATCCTAAGTCTTCTGTCTTCAACGGCCCTAAGTCTGAACTAAACCCTTTCATCGCATCCATCGCCGCCGCCTGGTCTCGTCACGTTAACAAGAAAAGGTATAGATTCATCTAAAGCAAGTAATCTTTCTTTATGTATTAATCTGCTGTTGAATTTTGCATTCTGTTTATTTTTATTTCATAAATCTAGGGTTTTAGATCAGTTTACGAGGGCTCACACGGTGGAGCCCTCTTATTAGTTTCTAACTCGATAATTTTAATGTATGCAGGATTCTAGTGGTAGATCTGATTTGTTGATAGCAGCTACTTAAGCTGGAGTGGTCCGAGCCAAAGGATACAACGAAGCCCACTCATTCTGTTGAGGTTAAGGATACATTCTTCGGAGACGCCACCACATTGTGCTAGCTAGGGTTTCGGAGAACCCTAGCACAAATTGTAACTTTGTATCACGAAAAGGGTTACAGGCCCTGTTGTACTTAAAAGGAGTTTCTAAACTCCATTGATTAATAAAAATCATTCATTTTGTACAACTGTTCTGCATTTCTTTATTGTGATTTCTTTATTTTTGTTTGGTGTTGTATCTTTAATCTACACATAGAATAGCTATAAATATTGCTCCCGTTTAGGTTGAGCCTAGTAGATAGAAAAGGAGGTAGAAAATAGAGTAAGGAAGCTAGCAGAAAATACAGAGTATAACTAGAAATTGACTGTTACAGTCCTGTATGATTTTTCTAGAATTTTTGTAATCATGTCTTTTGATCAATAAAGTGCACCAATTCTATTTCAAATTACTTGTAAATGAGTGTGATTAAGATTTAGAAAAAGAGAGAGACTTACACCTTCTGGACAAATAGGCTGGCCACTTCCAGACCTAGGAGGAGGACTAACAAAGCAGGTTTTTATTCTGATTTTGCTGCAGCAGAATGAGTTGTAGAACTTGTTATTTCAATTACTTGTAAATTGTTGACAATATTTGCAGTATTAGTTTATTTATGCTTAGATTAATCTTGTGCTTAAAGTTTTAGTTGCAATCTTACTTTCAGCAAAGTTTCCACTTCATTTTCAGATTGTTATTTCCAGAATTTACTATTTTTTAGCAATTTTCTGCATTTTATGTTTTGCTGTCAAAATCTGAACAGAAGATTGACAACCTTCTGTTATAGAACTTTGATAGTTTTTATTTCCACATTAGATATAAACTTTTATTACTACAAAAGTAATTAGATTTCCTTTTCGCAATTAGGATCAGACTTTCAATTACGTAATCGTTAATTCTACAATATAATTAGGTCTCATTCTGCAATTGTAATTAGGACTTCATTTATGCAGTTAATGATTAGTTTCCAATTCTGAAACTTAGATTAAGATTTAATTTATGCAATTTAGAGATAGGAATGTTCCAAAACCCCCCACACAACTAGTTCCACCAATAAGACTTGTTGCCCTAGATTGACCTAAGTTATAGCTGTTTCACTTCTCCCACAGATAGCCTTGTACACTACCCTTGATTGATAGATTCATTGAGAATTAATGATGGTATAACGACTACGCATCAAGGACCCTCCTATCGATATCCTGGCTATGGAGGATGTTGGGACTACGCCAAAGTTTGATGCATGGTGGGCACTATAGAGTTGGGATCCTAGAAGAGGTGTAGTGGATCGATGGGTGGCACCTGCAACTGGGACACCTCCACCAGAGGAGAGAGTTGATAAAAGAGCTTGAGCTAGAGCAACGAATTTGGCTAGTGGCAAGGAGGAGGTTCCTCTGTGATGATCGCGACATTGCTTGGGTAGTATGGCGAGCACCTAGGGAGTGAGGGTGGAGGAGATGCATGTGGATATTGATGTGGATATGGGGCAGGCTATTGTAGCCGAGGCTGAGGGCAGAGGGATGATGGGTATAGGTGGTATCGATGATACCATTGGTATTGGTGTTTTTGCTGGTGTACCCCAACATATTATTGTTGATCTGGTGGAGAGGTAAGCTGCAGAGGAGGAGGTATGGGGATTACGTGATAAAGTGCAGCAGTTGGAGGTTGAGATAATAGAGATGAGGGCTGCTATGGCTAGGCAAGAGTAGACGATTGATAATTTGATTGGTCAGTTGGAAGTTGAGTCGACTAAGAAGATGATGTGTGAGATTGCTTTGTCGATGTGTGATATTCCTCTCCCTGACTATGATCGAGTGGTGTCATAGTCTGGATCACGGTCGTGAGTGTGGGTACCATCATGTCAGAGCCAGCGTAGTGCTGCTATGGTGGGATATATTGGTACTAGGACTAAGGTGAAGGATCATCCTACTGTGGATCCAGTTTCAGAGTTCAGGGCAAAGTCAAGCCAGGGTGCAAAGATGTGAGCTAGCCATGAGGGCCATAGGGAGACTCCTAGTGGGAGTTAGGATATTCTTATGTTGACTGTAGCCTATGGGTATTTTGATTTCTAGATGATGATGGACATGGTCCTAGATTATAGCCTTCAGGAATTTTTGTATTGACATTATATATATATTTTGATTTCGGCTATTATATATACATGTGTCATTTTGATGGTTTGAAATGTGTTCTTGTTTATGTTTGCATTAATTAGAGTAGTATAATTTGTAGGTATGTGTGATAAATAGATATACATCTATGAATGGTTTAGATCTATTATCATTATGTGATATGAATTAATTATAGAATAGTATGATGATTGTGTTTTGAATGCAATGTGATGTGTTATCCGATGTGATTTTGTAATGAATGCATGTAGAGTAAATGTAATGTTGTGATTCGATTTTTGAAATGCATGTAGCATGGATGGAATAATGTAATGCAATTTGTGAGATGCATGTAGTATGAATGCAATGCTATAATATGTATGAAATGTATGTGGCATAGATGGATGGATGCATGTATGTACGTATTGAAATGCACCAAGGAAGCACTTGTATCGTGGCATTTACCTATATGGATGCGATCCATTCCTTGATTTCAGGGATGGTGGATAATGTAAGGCATGTATAATTGTTTTGAACAACATAGTTGTGACAATAAAATCTCAAACCCTTAGCTATATAAGTATTTGTGGCAACTTATAACATAATCAGGCTGGTTCAAAGTTTATCTTGGACTTATGTTTGTGAATGTGTAAGGTTCATTTATCCATTTTGAGGGAGGCAGGATTAACCCATTGTAGATGCTACCGAACTAGCTAGCTCATCCGTCCGCAATAGTGATCTATACAAAAGTGAGATGCTAATGTTACAGATGTGTTACCACCTGTAAGACTATTCCATTGGTAGGTAGGCTCTTGGAGCCTATTGCTAGAAATGGAAATCATCCCATGGTGTTATGTTGAACCTAAGGACCAAAGGCGATAAGCATAACATTGGTTATATCAAGAGGCATTGCATTTTGTTTTCTGCCCCTCATCTAGTGTTGACCTATTTGTGTGGTAGTGATCTATTTTTGTTTATTATCGTGGTGCTCTTTTTGTATGGGTGATGAAGTTTATTTTCTATCCAATAATTTATTTTTTCTTATGCTTGATCCCTTTGTTTATCCCCAAGTCGTATTTTGACCATGCAAGCGGTAGGATGAGTAGGGGATACCGTTCACTAGATGGTGATATCTACTCAAGATGTTCTCTTTCCTAGGCTCAAAATTTTTAATGTGTAACCTGTTGTGAGCAGTTCATGAGAGAAGTTGAACCAGTCTAAAGGACCATAAGAAGAATGTACAATACTCAGTAGCTATAGGTGACACTAGATTTCCTAAACTATAGAGTGGTCAAAATCAAATACGACACCTATGTATACCCTGATCTTGAAAATGGGGAATGGACATCCAGGTGGTGATGCTAACAAGTGCATGTATTACTCCTGCTGAGGCGTATTTTGGGGGAGAATGTACAAACATGAATTAAAATTCTAAATATAAAGCATGTGAATATGTGCAATGGATGTAAATGTAAATGATGCAAGTGGGGGAATGCAATATCTACAAGATGAAAGTTACATTGTGTAGAAGGATAATTTTAGAAAAAATCTATTTACTGATGAATAAAGTGTGTAATGATGATAAAAATCATGATACTATAATCATGGTTACCCTAGCATATGGGGTGTGTGTGTAGTAGTTGCATAAGCTGTGAGTTTTACAGACGTATGTAATAGTCACTAAGAGAAGGAGAATGTGAGAGTGGAATGTACAGACAGAAGAAGCAAGAAGAACTAGACTTTGGTAACCAAAAATATAATGGGATTACCAAAAGCCAACGAAGATAGGAGAGAAGAAATGGGTCAACGTAGATAAGAAGTAGAAGAAATAATACATAAGAAGGAAAGTAATTTGAGACTATTGTCAGGCAAAATGGCATGGGTCCGATTGGGAGTGGGATGGTGAAGTGATGATGTAGCTAGGATTATAGTTGGAGCTATAGTTGGAAATGTTATGAATATAGTAGGTGGGCGCAGTCAGGGTGCTGCGAGGTGGTGAGGTCCTGGGAGTGGTGCGACACAAAAGACTGAAAAGTTGGTTAAACGGGAGGGAATGCTCTAGTGATGGGGTATGCTCGCCGTACAACATGTTGTGCACCAGGGTTTCAAATGATCTGCACTCTCCAATATCATGACCTGGTTAGTGATGGTAAATACAAAATTGATTCTCATAGTTGCGCGGTTTGGGGCGTGAGGGATCAATGGGCCAAAGCTCAGGTAAGTCAATGAGGCTCAGATGTGTGATATGGTAAAACATTTTAGATAACATGTGTATAATAGGCATAGGTTAAATGTATGAGTCCGCTGGTGGTGTGCAGGGCCTGGGTGAAGGTTGATCTAGTAATGGAGGTATGGGTATGGGATCCGGCATGGGTCGAGTCTGAGGTCAGAGGAGGTATCTATGTGGCAATGAGGATGGAAGGGTCATGGGAGACTGTCGTGGGTGAACATGGCAACGATAGTGGCTCATATGTAGCTCTAGATACTCTATGCGAGAGAAGAGATATTTTATCTCATGATGCTGTGGCGATAGTGTTGGTGAAGGTGGTGACGGGACCTTGATGTGAGTGGTTTGGCCTGATAGGAATGGGACAGTGGATGAGGTCTTGATGATGATGGGGAAGAATGAAAAGATCTCAAGGATTGGAGAGCTTTCCAGAAAGACAAGCCTCATAGAGGGGAATGTGGCCTCTTGAGGATCAGTGTCATAGGCAATGGCTCTAAGCAGCAGCGTGAGTGGGAAGGGGGCATGTTTGTGCAACCAGCTTGATCAGCTTGGGTTGGGCAGGATTGTAAATCTTGGGCGTAGGTGGACTCACCATTGGAAATTAGAGTGGGTAGGCATGATGGATGAGCCAGATGATGGGTGTATCCTCTATTAGGAGGATGATAATCTCCTAGGGGGTGAAGGGGATGATTTATTGGTGAATAGCGATGTTTGAGATCATTGGACGAATGGGAGGGCGACCCTTGTTCTTGGGGTTGGTTGGATTCCTCTTTTTCATCAAAAGAGGAGAGGGTGACATATATGTATCTAGAACATGGTGAATAGGATGGACCTCGTTGGCAAGGGGAATGACATCGAGGTGAGGTATAATGGCGTGAATGGGATGAATGTGGAGAGTGCTTGGTATGAAAGGCAGCTGGTGGTCAGGCTAGATCAATCGATGTTATGGGTATATGCTGTGGCTGCGGATGGTCCTGCATGGTTGTGAGTGAGGATGATGTAGTACTCTCCTACTGATGATGTGGATATTGCAAAAGGAAAAACAAATACCTATAGCATAAAAATGACATAAAGATGAAAATACATGTATAGTGAAATAATAAAGTAAAGTAATAGATCTACACGGTGATGTGCTTAGTGATTTATTACTAGTACTATGTGGCACTTGTGATGGTGAATGTGCTTATGCATCATGCATTGAATGCATGAAGGTGTAAGATATTGATAAGTTCAGGGTCATTAAGGCCTTCAATATTGACTAGATGATATGCTCCTAAGCCATATTTGTGTGTGATAATGAATGGGATCAACCAGTTTGGGGTGAATTTATCACGCTGCTAGCGAGGTTGACTTGTGATTTGTTGGTTCTCTTTGAGAACCATGTCATCAATTTTGAATTCACATTGATGCACCTTACTATTATAGGCATGAATAAGGCAACCTTGATAGAATTGTGTATTCTCGATGGCATGGATGCGACATTCATAGTGGAGTGTTAATTGATCTAGATGAGATTGGTGAGTAGTGTCATCGTCAATGAAATCCTTCATAGATATCCTTAAGAAGGGTATCTCAAGCTCAAGGGGCATGATAGCTTCTACCCCATATACAAGTGAAAAAGGTGTTGCCCCAGTAGGGGTATGAATGTTGGTATGATATGCCCACAATGCTGGGGGTATTTTATTATGCCAATCCCGGTGAGACTCTACTATAGTTTTACAGAATGGAGAAAATGGTTTTGTTCACGGTTTCTGTCTGGCCATTTCCTTGAGGGTAATATGGGGTCAAAAAGCTATGATGTATGTGAAATCTATCACATAGGACTTGGGTAGTCTTATTTTAAAAGGATTTCCCATTATCTAAAATGATTTGGGAGGGAATTACAAAGTGGCATATGATATTTTCTAGTGATGAATGCTGCATTTTGGCTCCTATGGTTTGAACCAGTGGGATGGATTTGACCCACTTGATAAAATATTTTGTTGCTGTGATGATAAATTTGTGATTGTTAGAGGAGGCAAGTGTAATTTATCCAATTAGATCTAGGTCCCATTGGGAAAAATGCCACATGGACTAGATTGGTTGAAGTGCTTGGGATGGTAAATGTGTGAGGTTGGCATGTTGTTGGCATTTGATGTAATGTTTGACATACTCATAGTAGTCTTGCTCCATTTTGGGCCAGTAGTAGCCCATACAGAGGATGCGTTTGGTGATTTCTATGCCACTAAAATGGCCACCACAAGTATCGTCATGGATTTCTTGTACAAACCATTGTGATTCTTACGGTTCTAGGCAAGACAAGAGTATGCCATCATAGCTGCGGTGATAAAGGATGTCCCATAGCAAGGTGTAGTAGATTGCTATTTTTTTAAAAGTTTGACATTGGGTGTGGGGAAAATCACATGGTAGGAAACCTAGTTTGATGTACTCTTTGATTTGTGAGAACCATGGGTCGTGAGGTTAAGTGTTTACCACATACACACCACCATCGTCTATGAGAGGTGTGGGTGATATAATAGATTGCATAAGTGTATGAATGGATACAAATGTTGTGTCGAATGTTGGTCTTTATGGAATAAGATACCCTAAGGAAGCCATAGTGTCTGCAAAATGGTTTGATGATCGTGGAGTGGATTCGAGGGCATACCACTCAAATTGGTATAAGAGTTGTGCAATTTTCTCTTACTGCTAGAGAACTAGGAAATTGCATGGCTAGAGTTCCTGCACTTGATTGACTATGAGGAGTGAATTACCTATGATGTGGAGGCATTTGATGTGCATGGAGTGTACTTGTTTTAGTCCTAGGATTAGGGCTTCATATTCTACATTGTTTTTGGTACAATGGAAATCGAGTTTGAATGAAAAGGGGAGCAGTTCTCCTTCTGGTGTAAAGAAAACAATGTCTGCATCCTAGCGTAGAGACACCTGGAACCTTCGAAGAACATGGTGAGATTAACCATAAATTTGGGTTTGACATATTCTTCCTCTTTGGATATGTGGAATATGGAATCATTGGGGAGTTGAATGAGTAGGGGTTGATTGTCAGTTAGGGGGGCTTCAGCCAGTTGGTTGGCGATGACTTGCCCTTTGATAGATTTTTGAGCTATGAATTCTAGGTCAAATTCAGTTAGGAGCATAATCCATTTGGCTGTGCGTGAATTGTGATAACTTTTGTTCATCATATACCAAAGGGGATTATCTCGGGTGATGACAAAAGTTGTGTGGTTTAACATGTAGTGTCTTAACTTCTGATTAGCGAATACTACTGCTAGGCATAGCTTCTCCATGTATCTGTATCTAGTTTCATAACTAACTAGTGTATGGCTGATGTAGTAGATAGCGTGCTCATTATCGAGAGCATTATTTTGAACTAGGAGTGTACCTAGCGCAAGTTCTATAGCTAAAATGTATAGAGTCAGTGGTAATGTTGGGTGCAGTGGTGACATGACCGACGGTGATGTAAGGTAAGTTTTTATAGCATCGAATGCAGCTTGATAGTTATCATCCCATTTGAATCTTACTCCTTTCTAGAGGATATGGTTGAATGGTTAGCATTTGTCTGACAATTGCACTATAAATCTACGGATAGAAGTGATCTTACCTTGGAGGCTATGCAATTGCTTTAGTGTGGTAGGAGGAGGCATCTTGATGATGGCTTTAAACTTACTAGGATCTACCTCAATGCCTCATTGGGAGACAATGAACCCTAGTATTTTTCCTGATGTGACACCAAAAATGCACTTCTTAGGGTTGAGGCGCACGTTGTGTTCTAACAATCAATCAAAAATTTGACGAAGATCTTCGAGATGGTCGACACCTTTCTTGGACTTAGTGATAAGATCGTCCACATAGTCCTCAACATTTTTGTGCATTAAATCATGAAAGATGTAGGTCATGGCTCGTTGGTAGGTTGCCCCAATGTTTTTAAGGCCAAAAGGCATGACCTTGTAGAAAAAGGTCCCCCAAGGTGTTGTGAAGGAAGTTTTGTGTTGATTTGCTGGGTTGATTCTAATTTGATTATATTATGAAAATATATCCATAAGGGAAATCATTTCATGATCCATGATGGAGTCAGCGAGGGAGTCAATGTTGGGTAGAGAGAATTTGTCTTTGGGACAAGCTTTGTTTAGGTCACAAAAATCTATGCAAATGCGAACATCATCGGATGGCTTGGGTACAAGGACCATTTTGGATACCCACTCAAGATAGTCAATGGGTACTATGAAATCAACGTCTAGGAGATTTTGGAGCTCAAGAGGTCATAAGACAACTAGCGATGAACGCGGACGAGAGGCTACTCTTTGGAGTTGCCTATGTATAGGTGGGAACATGACTATCCACACCGGTGGTGGGTCAGGCGAGATTGGATTAGGATCTATTGGTGGGGTAACCAGGGATAAGGTAGCAAAGTGTTCTGCCAATCTCTCAACATCACAGAATAAAGAGGTATCGACTATGGGAGATTCTTGGAAGAAGTTGCAGGGGATTGTGATGGTTGAAGTTGGTGAAGGTGTGTCTTCTAATATATCTATATTTATGTAATATTACAAGGTGTGTGTTGGATGTGGAGGAGGATGTAGAGATAAATCTTGGATCTCATATTCTAATGTATAGATGGTGTTCGGACGATAAACTAGGCCAGTTTTGTTGATGGATGATCAAACACACAGATTAATGGGTGTACGTAGCCCTTGCTCATAACGACCTAGCTTGAACCTATGCCAATAAAAATGCTATAAGTAGTGCAAGGCAAATTGAGGGTTGGCTAGATGTGTAATTGCATCACCAAAGCTAGATTGTGGTATTGGAGGAGTTGGTGGGGGTATTGAAGAGTCGACTCCTGCATATATAAAGTTGGTGTGGTTTTTGGGACTTCTTAACTATATGACAGTTCCAATGGTAAGGACCGAAGCTGAAGGGCAGCCAAAATCACGAGTGGATTGGATCGGTGGGTCACATACGTGGTGCACATTATAATATCCTAGGCCTAAATTTATCATTAAGATTGATATGCATGGTGTGGTACGCTCTGGTGACTGAGGTGGGGTATCATAATTAGTTGAGGAAGGAGAAAGTTGAGATTCCCTGATGGTACGACTGAAGGGTGTGCGAGTTGTTCCTCTGAATTTGATTTTGGTTGTTCTGGTTCATGATGTTTATTCTATATAGGGGGTGACATCAATGTAGGTGCTGGGATACGCGAAGACGTGAATGTTTTAGGTTTCGATAGGAAGGGAAGAGGAGGTGTTTGTGGTGTAGGTAGGATAGGGGATCTTGTATGTAAAGGTGGGGAAGGTACGGTAACATGTTGTGTAATGGATGGTAATGATGGTTGGGATACCATGAATGGAAATTGAAATGATAGATGTTGGGATGATTGTGGAGGCCATAAGGATGGTGGTGAAAAATGCATGGTAGAGGTTTTGGGTCCCCCAAAATATGGCGCTAATGGTGTAGGCATAGAAGTTTGTGCTCTTGATGAACACTGGGATGTTGAGGTGGAGGTTGAGGAGGATATCGATACTCCTACTAACTGGTGAGAAGATACAAGGAATAGTTGGTATGATGAGAATGATGGTGTAGGCAAAAGATCTACCACATTGCAAAACTTAAATGGGTCTCCATCGGTTGGGACATAGTGAACTAGTCCATTATGGATGTACTTAAGGCAATGGTGTAGTGTGGATGGGATACACTACATATCTCTAATCCAAGGGTGACTGAGGAGAACGTTGTATTACATTTCTCCTTGGATGATATGAAAGAGGATGGGGATGGTATGAATGCCTACATGAATATGTAACACTATGGATCCTACGGTAGGTCTCATGGAGCCATCAAAAGCACATAGGTCAAGGGAAGGCATGGTAAAATGGGCTTGTGGGATGTGCAGGTGATGTAGAGCTACTATGGATATGATACTAATGGATGAGCCCATATCAATGAGTACCCACTTGTAGGTGATATCGTTGATATTGGCTTGTATGTGGAGAGCGGGGTCTGCTCCTTCTCCTATGAGTTTTGTTATCTCGTGGTCATGGAAACCGATCGAGGGCTAGAGGCAACGCAAGATATTTTCAATAAAATTGACAAAGATATTGGTGTCATGCATATCTAAGTCAATGGAACACATTATGTCATTCAATGAATCATGGTGGAGTTGAGATTATTGTAGGAGATCAAATATGGATAGCCACGCAGGGGCATTGCGTAACTGATGGGTTAGGCTACCACAGATGGTAATCATATTTTGAGGTGGTGGTGGTACAATATTAGGCATTTGTGGTACTTGTGGTGATGTGAGATGATTTGGCAGGGAAATGATAGGTGTTGTCTGGCGAGATGAGTATCGTTGGTTCCTTGTAGTAAGGTTGATCATACCTACTACACTGCATGATGGAGGATCATGTTGTACATTGTTCACTTGGCGAGGTGGAGATGGGGGATTGTTTAGGGGTCTAAGAGGATTTGGTCCTTTGTGATCCGGTAGGGGGTTTTGTAAAATCCCTAGGTTTTGGTTCTACAGGGCTAGAGGGTTTGCTACATGAATAGTACCCCTATCGATTAGGTATTGAACTTGCCCATAGAAGGAGCGACATGAATCGATATTATGGCCATGTTGCCTATGGAAATGAATGAAGAGCTAATCGTTGTAGTCACAAGATTTGGGTAAATTTAGATCCAATGGGCAGATCTCAGGTAGAATGAGATGGTTGTCCTCATATAATTTGTGGAATAGGGTCGGTAATGGTTCGGATAAGGGTTTAAAGTTGCACGATGGACCCTGTGGGTGCA
This sequence comes from Wollemia nobilis, assembly GCA_028583015.1. Classification (NCBI taxonomy): domain Eukaryota; kingdom Viridiplantae; phylum Streptophyta; class Pinopsida; order Araucariales; family Araucariaceae; genus Wollemia; species Wollemia nobilis. The sequence goes on along the minus strand of JAQPPZ010016981.1, from coordinate 42,858,562 downwards.
TGCCTCGGTATTGCTATGGTTGAGGTAGGGTAGGAGCATTAGCTTGGAATGCTTGTGGCTACAATGTATAGGGTGGAGGAGTCAGTACTAGTGCTAGGGTAGCAGCTACGACTTAGTTGGCTTGCGGTGGCCACGGGTAAGGTTGATTTGGTGTGGGTCTATTGAAGTGGAAGTTGGAGTTATAGTTGGATTTGGATCTCAACTTAATCTTCCCAGACTGAACCTTAATGTCTTCGATCACTTTTGCTTGTGAGATGGCATCTTCAAAAGTATGACTTTGGTAAAGTTGGAGAGATGTGGAAATGTGTTTGTGACAACTATTGGAAAAGAGTGTCATGAGATTCGAGGTGGGGAGGCTATGGGTGAGGTCATGGATAATTGATCTTCATCTGGAAACAAACTTAGTAATGGGTTCATCATCCGCCTATCGTAAGGCGTAGACATTAGAAACTGTGGTCTTCTTCTTGATGTTTATGGAAAAGTGCTTTAGGAACAAGTTGACCAACTGCTCAAAGGTATACAAGCTATGGCATGGGATCATGTTGTACCAATCCAATGCTGGCCCAGCGAGGGACAAGGAAAAGGTACGCAACATAATAGGGTTACTAATATGAAGCTGGTAGCGAGATGAATGGTAGTTTCTCACATGTTCTCTAGGATATTCCTTACCTCTATACTTGTAAAATTTTGGCATTTTGAAGCAATAAGGATAGGGAGGAATGGGAACTGATGGGTGAACTGGCTCGTTGCACAGTTCATCATAACAGGGCTTTTGTGGCCCTTAGCTAGAGGTGCGCAAGTTCAACATTTTGACTTCATCTCGTAAGAGTTGAAGTTCGGGTGTCATAGATGTAGGGGATTGAGCTAGGGTCGACTGACCCTATGGATGTGGTAGATATTGGTATTGTTGCTCTTCATAATACTATGGGGAATATTGTTGTGCTTGATTATGATAAGGTAGGTACTGGGTGACATGTGCTATCGTGTCCATTGGTACACTAGGTTGTGGGGTAGGTTTCTATTGATGATAATAGTATTGTGACTGGGAAACATGTGGTTGTGGCACATGTACTTTTTGGGTTGGAGCCTGCTATAATTGTTGGGCCATAGACGGTGATGACCAAGCTGGAGAAGGCGTAAAGAAGCTAGGTGCAGCTGGTGGTAGTGTAGGTGTCAGAACTACCGATACTAGGGGTGGTCAAGATGAGGTATCAAAGGATGGGATCTATATCTGCCCTGGAGGGTAAGAAGTAGGGAAGCTAAACTGTGTGGAATAGCTTGTCTGAGTGGGTGGGTAAGCTATCGATCTTAGTCCATAGGTAGGATGAAGATTGGTAGTGGGAGCCTAAAAAGAAGGAGGTGGTGGTATCCTAACGGTCATCGTAGAAAAAGGTGGATCCAAAGGTTGGGTATCATACATTTTGGATACCTAGGAGATTGGCAAGAAAGCTATCGAAAAGGTAGGATAAGATGCCAAGGTAGGAGCTTGGGTCGAGGGGAAAGTGTATGTATACACTCCCTCTTGGGTTTGTGCATCTTGCTCCTGAAGGGATGGTTGGTAGATGCCTTTAGATATGGTGAAGAATGGCTCTTGGGAAGATGATGGTTGGTACTCCTATGAAGAGTTTGGGTGTGAGGTTTAAGGGAATGCTTGCGGTTCCTACTGGGAAGGGATCTATTGTACAATTTGGAAGGATGACTTCTGGCTTCCTACTGTGGAGGAGGAAACACCATTCCTACGATAGGGGCGAATGATGCGACCTCAGGATGGGTACGGTTTAGGAGGGATGAGTTATTCTAAAAAAGGGATTGAGATAGATTTTGGAAGAAGGAATTTGCGAAGATAGGTGAAGTAGGCATGACCTCCTCGTCTATGGTAAAGAATGGAGGAGGTTGTCCTGGTGCTATATAGATTACATGGTCATAGAATGTGGTTGATGGATTAGGTGAGGATGAGGATGAAAGGAGCGGGTAATTATCTGAGTGAAGTAGCAAGGGTTTCACTCAAGGTTGACGTCTCATCATGAGGCATCATGTGTGTGAGTTATGCCTCAGATTCTGCATGAATCAGATGTGTTTATGCTCTTCCTCTTCATGATCAAAGGAGTAAGAGTGAACTGACTAGAGGAAGGGGGAGGCCATTCCTCCATAGAGAGTTCTTGCTCACGTGCTCTACTACATGTGACCACATGCATAGTAGCATGTGTAAAAGAGATTTTTAGGAATAAACCCTATGTGATGTAGACTCAACTGTGTCTAACATAAGTGTAAAGTAAGTGACATGTTGTGTGTAGCAAAACAATATATAGTGTGATGTGTTGAGATCGGTCTGTGATCATGCAAACAATGATAGACTAGAATCAATTCTAAATGCTGAGAAAGTAAAAGTATTTTGTTCGTTTTGTGTGTTGTAATGTTAATACTCACTATGTAGAATCATGGGTAATGAAGTGAGTACTCTAGAAAATCGAGAATGTCATCAATATCAAACCTCCTGCAATACCCAAATATGCACGTAATAGAATGGTACTGCAATGTGCGAATGATGACCTGCATGGAAGGTATGGTAAAATGATATCCTAAAGGGGGAGAACCCACTATACTAAAGTGAGTTCACAATATCCTCTCACGAGAAGAGGTGGCACTGTCTGTGACATGCTAGGCATGGTTGGTGTACCCCATGCTTTCGCTTCACCTCAGATAGGCTTGGTCAATAATGATAGTTACCGTATCCACGAATTATATGAGCCTTGTGGACGAAGGTGTCTAATCCTATCCCACTCTGTAGGTAACCGCTGGTGATGAAATCCAGGGCCTAGTCACAAAATTAGGGGATTTTTCGATGATGAAATCCAAAAAACTACTCCTGCGGGGCTGCTAGGTGTCTGGTGGGGTGAGCTGGTGGAGAGTGAAACTCGATTCACACTAGTATCGAGCGATGGATTGGGGATGAATTCCAATATCACCACTTGTTTAAATATCACGTGAGTGTGTGTGGGTTTGTGTTTTGCTAATGGTCTATGCAAGGTAAGAAATTAACTAGTTGCCTTTTCAAAAGAAAACTAATCCTAATTCCTTTTCGAAAGGAAATGATTAGATAACTTGTATTCTTTGCAAAGAAATGGTCTAGTCCTAAATGCCTTTATAAAGCAAATTAATCTACTTTACAAAACATGGAAACATGCAATCCAAGTTTATGAAGTAAAATAGGATTAGGAAACCCTGATTTAAGCTATAGATTATAGTATGCTTCAGAAATTAGATGACATAGAAGAAGGAGATTAGGAAACCCTAAGTTTAACCATTATAATATACACTTATTTTAGCGATAGATGCTATAAAAAAAGGGGGAAATAAGGTAGGCTTGTACTACATGCAAACAACTAAAGAAAATGTAAATTTATTTGAAAATAAATTTTAAGAACTTGCTAGAAATTTGTAGGTCTTGAAACTTCAGAGAAATTTAACAATCCTAATAACTTGAAATGAAATCAAATCTACACCTAGAAATTGTTATTTGACTAGTGCATGATTTGTGATTTTAAAATATTATAGAACATAGGTGTAAAATGAGGCATACCTACATTCTGATGCTATGGGGGGTTTGCTTGGCCCCTGAAAGAGTCACCCTTGTGGATTTGGGGGTTTTTGAGGCTTCTATGCTCAAATCGCCACCTAGGGGGCAAATTCGGTTTTGAAGGCTCATATTTGATATCTAGCAGTTCTGAAGGCCTCTGGAGGTTGCAGGGAGGTCTGATAAGTCAAGATTGTGAGGTTTTGGAGCTCTTAGATGCAGATCACCACTTGGGGTTGAATTGGTGACTGGTTCATGGGGTGGGGGGTAAATCTAGTTTAGAGGCCCCAAATATGAAATATGATGGCCTAGGGTGGTTCATAGGGCTTTGGAGATCTCTATGAAAAATAGATACAGTACCTAAAAACACATCAAATAGAGAACAAAGTTAAATTCACTTAAAACAGTTAACCTAGCATTGTCCATTGTGGGTGTCCCACCGGGCATGCCAGAATGAAACAGGTAGAAAATGACACATTTGATAATTTAACACAAAACACAATGATACATTAAACAAAGAAACTGTAATTTTATTGATATTAAAATATACATGTTACAAGAGGGACATGATACCCTTTATCCATTTATTTTCCTAACAATGTTACAATCAATTTGATGTCTTCTTCAATCGTCCCTTAGTGTAGGTGGGCTTCTTTGTATGTGGGCCACTGTCGGGTTGCTTTTTTTTTTATGTTGTTATTCCTCTTCAGATTTTTAAAATAACCTATGAAGAAACAGCAAAATGGGGTCAGTGTGATGGGGGGCTTGCCTTAGTCAAGCCCCATATTTAGGAAGATGAAATGACCATGAAAATATAACAAAAATTGAAATAAATTATGCGAAAATATGATGAAACAGAGCTTACCTCCCAAATATGGAGTGATTTGGGACCTGTAGAATCAATTCACCACCCGGGGGGTAAACTGAGGCCGGATTCATGGGGTAAGGGGTGATATGAACTGTGAGGTCTTTTTTGAAAAATCCCTCTGGTGGATCGATTCTTAGGCAGCTTGGGTGTCTCTGTATGTTGTTGAAATCTGACTGTGTGCATCAAAAATTGACTGTTCAATGTTCACTTTTCATTTTTGCAACATTTCTGTGCTTTGTTGAATTTTGGAGAGATTTGTAATTAGGGGTTTAGGACCCACTATTTATAGGAAATGGCAAGGTGCAGGGGGTGGGTTAGATAGACTAAACCTAGGTTTGATTCTTACTAGGGTTAGGTTAGGAAATTCAATGTGGCAACATCACATTCCTTATAGAAAATATTCCATCCTCACACGTGTGGGGATGGATTAGGACTAATCCTGATTAGGAGGTCTTAAGTCAATTTAGGACATGATTAAATAAATATCCTAACAAATGTTTGCAATTTTGGGTTTGAGATCCTAGCTTCTTTTCTATGAGTTGTCATTGATGTCAAAAGGAAATGGCATTAATGTTAAGAGGATGTGTTGGCTTCAAAGGTGGAAGATTCCAAGAGAATATTTTTAAGAGAATCCGAAGAGATTCCATTGGCAATGGTTTTTATTAAAACCAATGGAGGTTCTCTTTATTATTTATTTAATTATTATTTAAAACCCTTCAAGGTTTTAATTAATTAATTATTTAATTAATTAAGGGAGAAATTATTTTTAATTTATTAAAAATACTTTAAGGGTTTTTAAACCCTTTAGAAAGAAAATTTCGATTAAATTCGAAATTACTTTTCTTTGCAGCCGACGTGTTCTAAAGTTCACGTATGGACTATAAATATGAGAAGGTTCCTAAGGTTAAACCTACTTGGAAAATTGAAGGCAATTAATTGGTTTGGCTACGATCGAATGTTCTATTTACGCTGCGAAAGAGGAGAGCTCGTGGTTTGAAAAGCTTTCGGAAAGCTTGACCATTTATGTGGAAGGAAGTCCATATTGGACTTCGTAAGCCCCTTGTGGGCTAGTGGCAGCGAAGGCTGCATTTGGGCCTTGCATAGGCGGAGGTCTGCGTTTCGATCCCCGCGGAGGGAGCTGTGCATGGATTAGTCATGTTTTTATTAAAACATGTTTTGTGCCACGAATTTTGGATTCTTCAAGGGTAGCCATTATAAGGTGTGATTATTTTCTTGATATGATTTTTGGCATTGTTTAGCATTGTTTAAAAGACATAGGAGAAATAAGGGGATATTTCTATGGTTGTATTTTTGAGATTAGTCTTTTGCTATGCTAAATTTAAAAATGGAGATATAAGGTGTAAGTTTTGGTTGTTGTGTTTTTGGCTTCTTTGGTGGTTGTTTTTAAAGAAGAGGAGCTAAAAGGTGTAATAAAGGAAGTTTATATTATTGCTCATTTCTTTTTATTCTAACCCTAACTTGGTTGGAAGTTTGAGAGTTGTGTGTGGTGACAGCTTGAAGGTTCAATTATCTTCTTCTCCAATAAGGTATGGGCACATTCTTCTTATGAGTATGATTGGTGTATGTTTTCTGAAATAAGGTTGGAGTGAAAAGGTATTCTACTAGGTTTCCTTTGGTTGGGTGTAAATCCTATTTTCTGGTTTGTTGAAGACTACTTATGCATTGTTATCCTTAATGAGAGTTTTTGGTGAATGCATAATTTTTGGTTTGAGATAGTGGAAGCTTTGTGCACTAGGGTTTATATTTGTGAGTCTAGCTACTTGTATTGAGTTGGTGGAACCCTTGGTTGGCTATTTTGAGTTTGATGGTTGAGTTGCTTCCATAGAGGTTGTTTGATCAAGTTATTGCTTTACTTGATTTATGATATTGGGCTTACTCCATTGAGTTGATTTGAGCAAGTTATTCTTTGCATTTGGTGATATTGTGTTGGTGGTTGTTTTGTTCAAATATCTTTGGAGGGAAAAGGATTTCTACTTGTTTCCTTTTCTTGTGATGATTGGTTGAATGCTTCAAGGTTGATGTTGAGTTGAATGGTGTTGGTTGACTAAACCTTGTTTGATGAGCATTGTTGTTGAAACCCTAATTGATGGTGAAAAAAACATGAGTATCATTGTTATGTGATTCTTTGCATAGTTGGCAATTGTTGGGGTTTCATGTTCTTGAAAGAAAACATTCTATCCTATCCATTTCAGATATTGAGTTGAGTTTTCAGATTTGAGATTGAGATTGAGCCGAGTTTATTTGAGTTGAGTTTTGATATTGGGATTTGAGTATAGAACATATTGAGTCTCTAAAAATTCTCTTTATGATTCTATGAGTTTGACAAATCACATTGGGTCTCTAACAATTCACTTTGTGATTTCCTACTAAGAAAGTTTTTCTTGGTGAGCTTGCTGAGTTTTTGGATAGGTTCCAGTGGGGACTTGTGAGCAGTTCTTGGATAGGTTCCGGTGGGGACTTGTGAGTAGTTTTTGGATAGGTTCCGGTGGGGACTTGTGAGCAATTTTGGATAGGTTCCGGTGGGGACTTGTGAGCAGTTTTGGACAGGTTTCGATGGGGACTTGTGAGCAGATTTGGACAGGTCCTAGCAGAGGACTTGTGAGCTGAGTTTGATAGTTCTATCGAGAGAACTTGAGGACAGAGGTGCATTGGTTCTTTGAGAAGAACCTGAGGATAGATTTGGCAAGTCTTTGAGAAGGCTTGTGTGCAGAGGATTGATTTGTTCAAGTGTTGGACAGATCTGACGGACATAGGAAGACTTGTACTAGACTGACTGATTGTGTTTGGTATAGGTTGCTGAGCTACTATGGACGTGATCATCGAAGGCAGAGGTCTCTTAGGCTAAGCATTGAGGATAGAAGGTCTTCGGTGGAAAGGAGTTCCACGTGCTGGCAAGAGGTAGAGGCGATTGATCTTCTGAGGGATCATTTCTAGAGTAGAGGGGAAGGTATCTCCTTTGAGCAGAGGCTCATAAATTTTGATTGGGGGAAGGTATCTCCTTTGAGCAGAGGCTCTTAAATTTTGATTGGAGGAAGGTATCTCATTTGGGCCGAGGCTCATAAACATTGTAATTGGGAAGGATTCCCAAAGAACTTTGAGATAACTTTTAGAGAAAAGTTTTGTGGATGTAGCCCAGCCATTCTGGGTGAACCACGTTAAAATTGGTGTCACTTTGTGGATGATATTTTGCATTGCTTTGATATTGCTTTGGGCATATTGCTTTGCTATTTTGAAGTATAAAGGAAAAAGTAAAAAGAGGTCTTATACTTTTCATCCCCCCTCTCAGTATAAGCTTGTGTTCTTCAATTGGTATCAGAGCAGGTGCCTTTGGAAAGTTTAACAGCTTGAAAGAAAAGCTAGTAAAGAACACAAAGGATCATTCAAGTGGCAATGCAACACCTATTCTTGATGGGTCAGATTTTGGTCTTTGGAGTGCGAGGATGAAGGTTCATCTAATGGCACTTGGTAATGAGGTTTGGGAAGTGATTGAAGATGAGTACACTATTCCTAAACATGGTCCTAATACTAAAGAAGAAAGGGTCCTACATCACAACAATTCAAAAGAAATGAATGCAATCTTGAAAGGCTTACAGAAAGCAGATCTCACCAAAGTGATTCACTACAAGATAGCTAGTGAAATGTGGAATCAGTTGAAGGTGGTTCATACAGGTGATACAAATGTCAGAAAGGCCAAGTTGAGACACTTCAAAGATATGTTTGAACAACTCAAGATGAATTATGATGAAAATATTAGTGATTACATGCTTCATATGGATGAGGTTGTTAACTCCATGAAATACTTAGGTCTTGAGCTTGCTGAAAATGATGTTTGTGATAAGATTTTAAGATCTCTTCCTAATAGATTTAGTGAAAATATTTCTGCTATTGAGGAAGCTAAAGATTTGGATAAGTTGAAAAAGGATGAGCTCCATAGTATACTTGCAGCATTTGAGTTGAGAACTCAAGTGAAGGTTGATGTCAAGAAAGAGGCAACTTTCAAGGCTACTAAGGATTCCAAGGGTAAACAACTTCAAGATAGTGATGAGTCTTCTAGTGATGAAGAGGCATATTACAGTAAGAAAGAAAAATTCTCTAGAAAGCACAAAAGTATGAAAAATATAAGATGTTTCAATTGTGGAAAGTCTGGTCATTATGCTACTGACTGTACTGTTCCCAAGAATGAAAGTTATGAAGATAAATAGGATTCTAAGAGCAAGGATTCTGAAAAGCACAAGCATCACAGGAAAAACAAAGATGAGCACATCAATCAAGGAAAGAGGTATTCTCACAAGCACAAGAAGAGTTTCTACATAGACAAAGCAAGAAAGTGTTCTAGTAGTGATAGTGAAACTTCTTCAAGTGATAATGAAAATGAGATTTTCATATCAAAAAAAGAGGAAGAACCGAAACATAGATTCATTATCATGAAATGTCTTAGATGTGGAAATTTTGGTCACCTTGAGGATGATTGCACAAATAATGATTTGGTTTCTAGTATGTATGAGGATGCTTTAGAAAACTATAAGGAAGATGCATGTATGGTCTTTGAAAAGGGTAGCACCTCTAGTGATAAGAAATCTAAAAAAGGCTTTGATGATTCAAAAAGCAAACAAATAAAGGATCTTGAAAGTGAACTTATTAGTGCTCTTAGTGTTTTGGAAAAGGAAAGAAAGAAGAATGCTAGACTCAAGGATAAGTTAGATGAATGTTGTATGGAGAGAGATGATCTTATAGAAAGTCTTGACTTCTCTATAGCTAAGACACAAGAACTCAAGGATGAGTTGGAGTCTAAGGTTCTTGAGTATAGTGAGTTAGAACAGAAAATGGCTTCTTTGAAAGAGAAAACTAAAGAGTAGAAGGATAAGCTTTACATTTTTCAAGATAGCTCCAAAAAGGTTAAGTCACTCATCAAAGGTCAAAGAAAGACAACAGATAAAATAGGCCTTGGTTTTGTTAAGCCACACAAGGAACAAGTTGGAGAGTCTAGTAAGAGACTCCAAAAGGAAGAGAGTTCTGATGAGGAAAGTATTTCAGAAAAGGAGTCCTTGAATGATAGATGCACATAAAATAGAATTCAGAATGAGAAGAAGAAGTTTTTAGAACCTAAGAGGTCAATTAAAAGAAAGTTTCAAGGTAGATGTTTTGCTTGTCACAGGTTTGGTCACATGGCTTCACATTGCATGGCTCAAGTGAAGGAGGTAAATGACAGTTTCAGAAGTGCTAGTTACTTTCAAGGGTATTGCTACTCTTGTCAACAGTTTGGGCATAAGGCAGTTTATTGCAAGGCAAATAACGAGAACAGGTTTGGTTAGAACAGGTTTGGCCAGAACAGGTTTGGTCAGAATAGGTTTGGTCAGAACTGGTGGATTCAAATATCAAGTTTACCTCAGAGAAACAACATCGTCAAGTGTTTCAAGTGCAACAATGAAGGTCACACAATCAGATAGTGTAGAGCTGAAATTCTAGAATACAGGAATAGAAACAGTGGCATGATAAGGTCCAAGGATCAAGGCATGGACAAGAATAGGGATGAGAACAAGAACAAGAACAGTGACAGGAATAGGAATATGGACAGAGTTCAAGAGAAGGTTCGGCAAGGAAGTTATAGATGCTGATGATGATCAGTGCCTAATGGGAGTTTTACGCCCACCCAAGAATTAATCACATCATCAGGAGGTGGAGGAGGGACTAAGATAAGAGGCTCATTCTTAGTCCCAAGCCCCAAAGGTGACCCTTTTCCATTGATGACAAAGGGGGAGATATTTGAGTAAGGGGGAGAGCCTCAAGACAGGGGGAGCTATTTATGTTGAGTTCAAGTGTTGTTGAGAAGCATGGTTTGCCATCAATGACAAAGGGGGAGATTGTTGGCAATTTTGGGTTTGAGATCCTAGCTTCTTGTCTATGAGTTGTCATTGATGTCAAAAGGAAATGGCATTAATGTTAAGAGGATGTGTTGGCTTCAAAGGTGGAAGATTCCAAGAGAATATTTTTAAGAGAATCCGAAGAGATTCCATTGGCAATGGTTTTTATTAAAACCAATGGAGGTTATCTTTATTATTTATTTAATTATTATTTAAAACCCTTCAAGGTTTTAATTAATTAATTATTTAATTAATTAAGGGAGAAATTATTTTTAATTTATTAAAAATACTTTAAGGGTTTTTAAACCCTTTAGAAAGCAAATTTCGATTAAATTCGAAACTACTTTTCTTTGCAGTCAATGTGTTCTAAAGTCCACGTATGGACTATAAATATGAGAAGGTTCCTAAGGTTAAACCTACTTGGAAAATCGAAGGCAACTAATTGGTTTGGCTGCGATCGAATGTTCTGTTTACACTACAAAAGAGGAGAGCTCGTGGTTTGAAAAGCTTTCGAAAAGCTTGACCGTTTATGTGGAAGGAAGTCCGTCTTGGACTTCGTAAGCCCCTTGTGGGCTAGTGGCAACGAAGGCTGCGTTTGGGCCTTGCATAGGCGGAGGTCTGCGTTTCGATCCCCGCGGAGGGAGTTGTGCATGGATTAGTCATGTTTTTATTAAAACGTGTTTTGTGCCGCGAATTTCGGATTCTTCAAGGGCAGCCATTATAAGGTGTGATTATTTTCTTGATATGATTTTTGGCATTGTTTAGCATTGTTTAAAAGACATAGGAGAAATAAGGGGATATTTCTTTGGTTGTATTTTTGAGATTAGTATTTTGCTATGCTAAATTTAAAAATGGAGATATAAGGTGTAAGTTTTGGTTGTTGTGTTTTTGGCTTCTTTGGTGGTTGTTTTTAAAGAAGAGGAGCTAAAAGGTGTAATAAAGGAAGTTTATATTATTGCTCATTTCTTTTTTATTCTAACCCTAACTTGGTTGGAAGTTTGAGAGTTGTGTGTGGTGACAGCTTGAAGGTTCAATTATCTTCTACTCTAATAAGGTATGGGCACATTCTTCTTATGAGTATGATTGGTGTATGTTTTCTGAAATAAGGTTGGAGTGAAAAGGTATTCTACTAGGTTTCCTTTGGTTGGGTGTAAATCCTATTTTCTGGTTTGTTGAAGACTACTTATGCATTGTTATCCTTAATGAGAGTTTTTGGTGAATGCATAATTTTTGGTTTGAGATAGTTGAAGCTTTGTGCAATAGGGTTTATATTTGTGAGTCTAGCTACTTGCATTGAGTTGGTGGAACCCTTGGTTGGATGTTTTGAGTTTGATGGTTGAGTTGCTTCCATAGAGGTTTTTTATCAAGTTATTGCTTTACTTGATTCATGATATTGGGCTTACTCCATTGAGTTGATTTGAGCAAGTTATTATTTGCATTTGGTGATATTGTGTTGGTGGCTATTTTGTTCAAATATCTTTGGAGGGAAAAGGATTTCTACTTGTTTCCTTTTCTTGTGATGATTGGTTGAATTATTCAAGGTTGATGTTGAGTTGAATGGTGTTGGTTGACTAAACCTTGTTTGATGAGCATTGTTGTTGAAACCCTAATTGATGGTGAAAAAAACATGAGTATCATTGTTATGTGATTCTTTGCATAGTTGGCAATTGTTGGGGTTTCATGTTCTTGAAAGAAAACATTCTATCCTATCCATTTCATATATTGAGTTGAGTTTTCAGATTTGAGATTGAGATTGAGCTGAGTTGATTTGAGTTGAGTTTTGAGATTGGGATTTGAGTATAGAACATATTGAGTCTCTAACAATTCTATTTATGCTTCTATGAGTTTGACAAATCACATTGGGTCTCTAACAATTCAATTTTTGATTTCCTACTAAGAAAGTTTCTCTTGGTGAGCTTGCTGAGTTTTTGGACAGGTTCCAGTGGAGACTTATGAGCAGTTCTTGGATAGGTTCCAGTGGGGACTTGTGAGCAATTTTTGGACAAGTTCCAGTGGGGACTTGTGAGCAATTTTGGACAAGTTCCAGTGGGGACTTGTGAGCAATTTTGGACAGGTTTCGATGGGGACTTGTGAGCAGTTTTGGACAAGTTTCGATGGGGAATTGTGAGCAGATTTGGATAGGTCCTAGCAGAGGACTTGTGAGCTGAGTTTGATAGTTCTATCAGAGAACTTTAGGACAGAGGTGCATTGGTTCTATGAGAAGAACTTGAGGATAGATTTGGCAAGTCTTTAAGAAGGCTTGTGTGCAAAGGATTGATTTGTTCAAGTGTTGGACAGATTTGACAAACAGAGGAAGACTTGTACTAGATCGACTGACTATGTTTGGTACAGGTTGCTGAGCTGCTATGGACATGATCATAGAAGGCAGAGGTCTCTTAGGCTAAGCATTGAGGATAGGAGGTCTTCGGTGGAAAGGAGTTCCATGTGCTTGGCAAGAGGTAGAAGCGAGTTGATCTTCCGAGGGATCATTTCTAGAGCGAGAGGGTAAGGTATCTCCTTTGAGCAGAGGCTCATAAATTTTGATTGGGGGAAGGTATCTCCTTTGAGCAGAGGCTCATATATTTTGATTGGGGTAAGGTATCTCCTTTGGGCCAAGGCTCATAAACATTGTAATTGAGAAGGATTCCCAAAGAACTTTGAGATAACTTTTAGAGAAAAGTTTTGTGGATGTAGCCCAACCATTCTGGGTGAACCACGTTAAAATTGGTGTCACTTTGTGGATGATATTGTGCATTGCTTTGATATTGCTTTGGGTATATTACTTTATTATTTTGAAGTATAATGGAAAAAGTAAAAAGAGGTCTTATAATGTTCACCCCCCCTCTCAGTATAAGCTTGTGTTCTTCAAAAAACCCTAATTTCACACATGTGGGAGGATGTAATTAGTGTTAATCAAAATTAAGGGTTCTTTTAATAAATTTTGCCTTAAAAAGGTGACTTAAGTGAAGTCAACATTAAATTAGATTTTAGGTATTGACTTGTTAATTATTTTGGTCAACTAATACCCCGTGGGGGCCTCAATTGAATGCAAATAGGTTGTTGGAGGATATCCCAGTGCATGGGATGTTATTTTGAAGGCTTATGAGGGTTTAGGACCTAAAAGTCGATGGAGTGGTATATGTTAGTCTACACGATGCTATGACAATCTATGGCGATCTATGCATGACTACGCATGACTATAGCCGTCTATGTATGACTATGCATGACTACAATAATCTAAAAATTTCTAGGAGGATCTAAAATAGTCTACGCTAGTCTACGATAGCATAGGGGTACCTAGGATGACCTATGTAAACCTACAAGTGTACAAAAGATCTACAAGTACGTAGGTATAGCAATGTGCAACTTTTGGGTGTCTACAGTACCCTAGTATATTTTGAGAAATCATGTTTGGCATGAGTGTTCTTGATTATCACTATGGATGAGTCTCCTTATTCTAAATCCAAAGCAAGAACAAGAAACAAGAAACACAAAACATCAAAATACAACGAACAGTTTAGGGCACAATTAAATTGGTAATCAAGATAAACATTTGCTTGACATTGTTTGGTCATATTTAAGTGCAACACAAAATCTAAATTCCCAAAAAAAATGGTCAAAACAAGAAGTAAACATCGTCGATTTGATACCGAGGGAGACTATGAAGCAATGCATACCCTTAGGCGAAGTCATAGTAACATTGAAAGACCTACTCGTAAGACCGTGAGATGCAGTTTCGCGAGTCTAAGGGGTGATAACTTAACCCTTGGGGGTTCTCCTTGAGAAACCCCAAATAGGGAACCACAACATGAAACTACATAACATAAACACAAAGAGGTCTTACGACCATAATCATCAAGGAGACATGAGGAAGACTCAATACCTTCCTCTAAACACATAGAATATTCTCAAAGACATGAGGAAGCTTCAAGAGCTTCCTCCTCACATGGACATAAGGAGGGCTCTAGACCCCATTCTTCACATAGGGATGATGAGGTTTCTCCATCTACATCCTCATGGAAGGTAGAGAGGGCTATGAAACCCTCATCACCAAAAAGACACACAAGAGTCACAACATCCCAACATTCACATGGGACACTTAGAATAGATCAACCCACTAAGGGGTAGGAAACTAGAGATATATCCAATCATATATATTAAAAATAAGATATTCTTCACACAAGAGGAAGGATTCCAATAGACTATGACCTCATTGGAGTAAATGGCACCCCATGGGATCAGCCATGGAAAAAATTATAGTTATATGAGGTGGATCAAATTTATTTGAGACCACCTCCCAAAACCATAGCCACGAAGAATTCTGCATCTGGAAGTTCACGAATCGTGAATTCTAAGCCCACTTATCAAACGAGGCACCCCTGCGAAGATACAAAGTATGATCATAGAGACACTCAACAATACACTAAAAAAGTTACATTAGCTAGCAAGAGCAAAGATACAACTAAAACCTGTTTGAGAAATCTGTGAATCAAAACCACTAGAACAAGATCAGATAGGCATGAGTATTCTATGATCGTGCAAGTTAACCACGTGCGATGGTTAGAAAATGCATTACATAAAGAGAGAGGACTTGTAGAAGCTCTCAAACATGATAAACAAAGAGAATGGTTGTTGCGCCAACATGAGCAATGTTTGAGAGAGCAAGTTAAGCATCTAGCTCGTAGCAACCAAAAAGCAAATAGAAATGATCATCAAAGAGATCAACACGTTGAATCACCAAGAGAGGAGTGCACTAGATAAGAAGGAGACCCGCAACAAAATCACCCTCCAAATCATGAGCGAAATCCAACTGGTGGGGAAAGGGTAAACCTAATAGACCAGGATCAAGCACATATTGAATCCCCTCATAGGATGGAAGAAAATAGAACAAATCAAATGGATAGAGGGTTACCTCCACCACCACCGTGGGGGGACTACAAGAGGAGGAACTCCTCACCTCAAAAGTATTCCAAGCACTTGTTGAAAAGATGAAGTCCTTGGAAAAATAAGAGATGACTAGTAACCAACCAACATTGAGCAAAATAAACAATCAACCATTATGTCCATCTGTCCCTAGCATCGCATACCCTAAGCATTTTGAGATGCCTAGGTTGAAAAAGTTTAAGGGTGAAGAGGACATTTATCAATGCATGTTACCAATTTCATCAATGCATGTTTTCATCTTGAAGACAATGATACTCTTATGCTCAGGACATTCATTATGATATTTTTGGGTGCCGCCACCCAATGGTTCAACCAACTGCCCAAGCATAGCATATCCAATTTCAAAAAAATAGTGAACGCTTTCCTGAAATACTTCTCTTTTGGTGCTAAGAGGAAAGTGAACCTTTCAAACCTAGAAAATTTGAGACATTATGATTATGAGCCAGTAATGGATTATGGGAATATATGGAGGAGAGTCATGGCAAAATTATCATTCTCCATCCCCACAGAAGAGATCATCCGAATTTTCACCAAGAGTTCTTCCAAACACATTTCCCTCTTGCTACAACTTCAAAAATACCCCTCATTTGAGGAAGCCTTAGCACAGGCCAAACTCATCAAGGACATAAAATTAGATGAGGGACCATCAAAATCCAAACCAAGAAGTGGAAAAAAAATGATAAAAATGGTAAATACAAGCAGAAGTAGACAAACCCTGCTCCAGTTAATCAAGTGGTATTGGCTACGCCTAAGGACAGGGTTGTGCAACAACCCCAAAATTATCAAGCACAACCCCCACCAGCCAATTATGATCAAAAGAACAATCAAGATCAAAACAAAGAACGCAAACCCCCTTGCTATTTCACACCATTGACATAATCAATGCAATCAATATTCAACCAATTGAGCAAGGTAGGAAAAATTAGGTTCCCTGATATACCTATTATCGACCCCAACCATCCTAATCCAAAAGGATATAGGGGAGATCAATTTTACCCTTATCATAGGATACCGAGGCATAATATTGAGGTTTGTATTGATTTCAATCACCAGGTGCAAAACATGATTGAGGCGGGAGAACTTAAAGTTGACAACCCATTGGACCCTGATAATAGAGATATGGGCATCTACAAAAACCCATTGCCAAATCATGAGGACCCTAGAGGGCAGGGTGCACAAGTCAATCAATTTCGAGTTGATACGCCTACCCATGGGTGTGTTGGGATGGTTGAAATTGTTAATATAGCAACCAGGAGTAGATGGTATGGTCAACCACAACCTCCTGAACTCCCATTAACATTCCCACTGCACCTAGGTAGAGGCAGGAGTAAAACAACCTTCTAGGTCCACCAACCCGACCTATGGTAACTATTCAGAGTAGAATAGAGCAAAACTTACAAACAACTCCAGCTAAGGTATCCATATATGAACTCATACAACAGTCCCTAAAGCACAAGGAGACCTTGATGGAAATTTTAAGGTCGATTGAGCTCCAA
Organism: Wollemia nobilis; assembly: GCA_028583015.1. Lineage (NCBI taxonomy): Eukaryota > Viridiplantae > Streptophyta > Pinopsida > Araucariales > Araucariaceae > Wollemia > Wollemia nobilis. Next base: position 42,841,798 of record JAQPPZ010016981.1, on the reverse strand, counting down.
CCACAAGATCTGAATGCATTCACCCATTTTGTGGGACAAATACAAGAATGCTAGGAACCTGTAATTCGATTCTATGACTATGAGATTAAGATAGTCCCTACTGCATTACCAGACCCTCCATTGCACATTGTGGTATTAGTAAATCATTTACCTTTTAAGCGGGTCTTGATCTATACAGGTTCATCAATCAACATCATCACAACAACAATAATAGAACACCTTAAGATCCCCAAGTCCAATATCGTCCTGGAAGCCTATACATTAAGGGCTTTTAACAATGCTTTATGCAATACTGTGGGAATGATAGTCCTACCTATCAAGGTGGGGCATAAGACCATCCTCGTGATATGTCATGTATTGGAAGGGGTTATGCAATACAACATCCTCCTAGTAAGACCTTGGATAAGGGACATGAAGTGTGTTCCTTCGATCTTACACTAATGTGTCAAGTATGTACATGATAACAAAGTCTACATGGTGTTGGCTGATGAAGAGCCATTCAAGTATGTTCATTTGGTGGATTATCCAAGAGAATTTGTGATTCCTTCAGAACACTTGTATGTAGGACCTTCATCTCCTACTATGCAACTAAATTATAAAGACAAAAGGGTACAAAAAACCCATCTGCATCAACACCTCATCTTGCACACAAAGTGACTAATGCTTCTAATAGACCATCAACATCTAAACCAAAATATAATTAGAAGCTAAATACACCAATAGTTGAGGAAATAAAGCCTAAGGAAGCACTAATCATAGACATTAAGAAGAGTCCAACACCCATGGAGGAGGAAGATCTCCAAGATCAAGCTAAGGAGATACTAGAGCTTGCTTAGCCAGTGTTGTCTGTAGGATCATCCACATCGCATGCAACTATACACTTGGAAAGTATAGGTATAGGAGAGTATATTGTGTAGAATATAACATTCACGCCCATAATAGAGTCTGCACAAGACATGGGATGACCAAAATAATTAAGATCACCAGTGGGAACAATGGTTTCGCTTGGGATCCCTCCCAATCAGATAAATTTTTTCTATGCTGGACTAGACTACATCCATAAGTCTATCGATGAAGAAGAGGACAATGATGAATTATACACCGTAAATGTTCGTTACCTCTCTAATCATGAGTTTGCTCTAAGCTATTTTGAATGCTGCCATTGGCATGATTATGGTATTGGTATATATGAGCAGGGGCGTAGATGGCCATTCTAGCCATAATACCAACTTTCGTCTGATAGGTTTGGATTAGGCTATCACATCAGAGGTCGATATGACTCTCTAGCAGCAACCTTAGACAAATTAATCTTGGGGTTAGGAGAAGACATCAATTTTATTCCCTATCACCCATAAAGTGTAAGAAATATGAGCAACAGACAATTGGTTGTGGTACGCATACCACCTCCTAAGACTTATCATCCAAGATCCATAATTGAGACCATCCCAATAGGTTACAACTCATGGGATGATGAGCAAGAAGAAAATAGATATGTAGCAAGTGATGATGAAGCACAAGCAGGCTTGGCATATCATGGCCCTCGCTATTTACATAGATTTACCTGGTCTATCCACAATGAGAGTGGATTCATATCAGACAAAAGTGGCTGAGTCAGAGGACTCAATAGAGAGAGCCTACATAGGAACAAGGTGATGGACCCATGACTTGGGGTAACATATTAATGCAAATGGCATCTTCATAAGTGATGAAGAATATGAGGATGAAATAGATATGGCCTACTTGGGGCCAAGACATGTGCCCCTTACCTTGGGGCCACATACCAATGCTAATGATATTTGGATAAGTGACGATGATTTTGAAGATGAGACTAAGATGGCTTATATTGGACCTCACCACTTACGACAGGTCAACATGTTGGTAGAAAGAGAAGTGGTACTTCACGCTATAGACCCTGGCTTATGATTTTTGGGGAGACCTATTGACTTGAATGTCATTCATCACATGGTCAATCCCCCTCCATCAATATTTAGGGAACTCTTAGAGCTCAATGATCCTATTATCCAACCAGCTCATGGGTTTGGATCCAGAGATTCATTTTCCTCTAGAGCCTCATCGTGAGTATAGAAGGGAAACATCTGATACAAGATTTCACCCATGTGGTTCTGGAGATATCATTCCATCCATCAACACAATCTCCATTGATTTGACCACTCCAATTTATAACCCAACAGATCCCACTAAACCTTTGTGTCTTGATACAAAGGATATTGATTGGGAGCACATTGATTCACCCATAGATCTTGAGGATATCTTCTCTAATGAAGAGACGTTACAACCGTTCCATTTTGCATTAGGCTATGCATATGATGTGTTCCATGCTGGTCTGGATCTTGAGTTAGTAGGACCTGTAAATCCTATCGATGACATTCACTTAATACCCATGCCTTACCAGTTGGAGGATGGGTCACATATGGCTAGAGAAGTGACTTTCGAGATGGACATTAGTGATGATCCTACCTAACCAAATAAAGTCAAGTTCGGATAAATTTTATCTCCAGAGGAACAAGCCATCATAATTCCTCTCCTTAAAGAGAGGCCAAATATTTTTGCTTGAACTTATAAGGATATGCCAGGTATTGATCCAAAGTTAGTTGTTCACAACCTTTCATTGGATCCCCTAAAGAAGCTAGTCAAGAAAAAATTGAGGAAAATGCATCCAACCGTCGCTTTGATGGTAAAGAACGAGTTAAAAAAACTATTGGAGGTGATTTTCATAGTTCCCATCGACTATCCTGAATGGGTCTCGAACATGGTTCCCATGGGAAAACCAGATGGAAGAGTCCACATTTGCACAGATTTTAGGGACTTGAATAGGGCAGCTTTGAAGGATTCATTCCCATTGCCAAACATAGATGCTCTTGTTGATGCCACTACAGGTCATGATATGCTTTCCCTAATGGATGGGTTTTTTAGATACAATAAAATCTGAATCAAACCCGAACACCAGCATAAGACTGCTTTCATTACTCCATGGGGAAATTTCTGTTACAAAGTGATGCCATTTGGCCTAAAGAATGCTGGTGCCACATACTAGTGGGTCATGACATACATATTTCATGACTACATGCACAGAATATTGGAAGACTACATGGATGAATTGTTGGCCAAATCTCTAGTATAGCAAGAGCACACTAAAATCCTTATGAAAGTCTTTGATCGCCTCATAGAGCACAATGTTAGATTAAATCCTAAGAAGTGCATGTTTGGCATGAATTTTGGTAATCTCTTAGGTTTCATTATTTCCAATAGAGGCATTGAAGTCGATCCTACAAAAGTAGAAGCTATAACATAAATGGCCGCCCCTACCAACATTAGGGAGTTAAGAAGCCTACAAGGCAAGGTAGCATCCATAAAATGATTCATTGCGCAATTATCAGACAAGTGTTAACCCATGAATCGGTTGCTATGCAAGGATGTCCCATTCCATTGGGATGAAAAGTGCCAATAAGCCTTTACATAGATCAAAATATACTTGGCAACACCAAGGCTAGACATACCATTTTTACTATACATATCAGCTATGTTGGCTCCACCAAGGCTAGACATACCATTTTTACTATACATATCAGCTACTAATTTTACTTTGAGCACCATGTTAGCCCAAAATAATGCGTAAGACAAAGAGCAAGCCATATATTACATTAATCGCACCTTGGTGAGTTATGAGCTAGAATATGCGTATGTAGAAAAGTTATGCTTTGCAACTAGAAAGTTGTGACACTACATGTTGAGCCATATGACCTACGTCATATCCAAACAAAATACATTGTATTACATGATGAACAAGACCTATCACAATATACATACTGCAAAGTGGATCATGCTATTGATAAAATTTGATCTAGAATTCATAAGCCAAAAGTCCATCAAGGGACAAGTTATAGCAGATCAATTAGCAGAGGCACCTCTTCAGTATAGCAGGCCTCTCACTATAGAATTGCTTGATGATGCAATCTTTGCATTATCAAATCTACCAAATTTTGAAGAAGCTGAGAAACAAAGAGACATAGCATTATTCTTCGATGGTTCAAAGTGAGAGCAAGGGGGCAAAGCAGGGATAGTTTTTATTACACCGTAGGGTGCTCCATTGCCCTTCTCATTCAAGTTGGACTTCCCTTGCATGAATAATAACATAGAGTATGAGGCCTTGATAGTAGGACTCAAAACAACCATTGCAATGGGCATTAAAATATTGAATATCTTTGGTGACTCTTTGCTCATAGTTAATTAAGTCAAAGGATTGTTCCAATTGAGGTGCCCACTCCTGAAAGCTTACAAGGAGCTTGTTGACACTTACCTAGCCCAACTATAATGGTATGACATTGAGGCAATCCCTCGTACATCAAAAAATTTGCAGACACCATGGCATATTTGGGATCCTTAATCCCTCAAAATATATTTGCTGAATTCACAATCATTCATGTGAAAGTGCTCACATTTTCAGCAATACAACGTGAGGTTATTGACAACCTAGAGTCAGTCAACATGATCCAGACCGAACCAAATCAGGATTGGTCCTTCAAAGTTAGAAATTTCTTGCAAACAGACCCTTGGAAATATTTGATCTCTCAAGGCCCTACAGAGTGTGGAACAACCATTCATCACAGGGTTGTTTTCCAATCTGTGTTCACAAATACTGGATCACAAGAGCAACATGTCGCTTTATCCATAGAAGCTATGGCTTATCAGGATTGGCTATCCCAATTGCAGGATTTCTTAAAGCTTGGAATAATACCATAAGACCTATCACATGCTAAAAGATGAACATTTAAACAAAAGGTGACTAGATACATTTTGCTAGGAGAGGTCCTTTATAGGTGAGGTTACGATGGAATGCTCCGTCATTGTCTTGAGTCCTAGGAAGCATCCTAGGTAATTTTACAAGCTCATGATGGTATGTGTGGTCGTCATTTCAATGGCATGGCCATTGTTAAATGCATTTTGAGAATGGGTTACTATTGGCCCACTAGGAAAAAATACTATTGTGAGTATGTCAAGAAATGCATCAAGTGTCAGTATCATGCAAACCTCACCCACTTGCCATCACAAGCCTTGCAACCCATCCAGGAAGCATGGCCCTTATCATAGTGGGGATTAGATTGATTGGGAAGATATCTCCCCATATTTAGGCTGACACACATTCATCATAATGACCACTGAGTATTTCACCAAATGGGTCGAAGCAATCCCCTTGACATCGACAACTGGACCAAGGATTGTGGAGTTTATACTCCACAATATCATAAGTCATTTTGGGGTCCCTTCAAAGATTATGTTGGATAATAAGACATATTTCAAGAATAAAAAAGTGTGTGCTTTAATGAAAAAATACCATATTCAACACAGTTTTTCAACACCCTATTATCCATAAGCAAATGGGCAAGCAGAAGCCTCAAACAAAACAATCATCTTCATATTGAGAAAAATAGTGAGAGATAATCATAGGGACTGGCATTTGTAGTTGCCTCTTGCATTATGGGCATACATGACTAGTGTGCGAATGCCCCCTAGGGCAACACCGTTTTCACTTATATATGGCACTAAAGCCATCATGCCCCTAGAATTGGAGATTCCAACCATGTACATAGCATTGAAGGACTTCATAGATGATGACACTATGCGACAAGGCCGCCTTGATCAATTAATTCTTCTTGATGAATGACGAGTCAATGCCTTGGAGCATCTCCACGTTTATCAAAATCATCTTGCATGAGCATACAATAGTAAAGTCCATTTGAGGTAATTCAAAGTTGGGGATCTTGTGATCAAAGAAAACCAACAGAACTCAAATCTACCGCTGCATTTGCAAGAAAAATTTATGGTAAATTGGATAGGCCCTTACATGATTTAAGAGAGGGTTGGACCTGGAGCATATCACCTTACATATTTGGACGGTGTTGAAGAGACAAAACCTCTCATTATCATTCATTTGAAGGCGTTTCATACATAAAAATAAAAAACATTCAAATATGTCATAAAAATAAAAAACATTCAAATATGTCATAAAAATAAAAAACATTCAAATATGTCATAAAAATCAAAAACATGGTCACCTTCATCACAAAAAATCCAAAGGCATCTTAAAGCCCTTTGGTCAAAATCAATCATAAAAAGCTCCGAAGGCATCTTAAAGCCCTTTCGTAAAAATCAATCACAATTGTTGAGCAAGGTGTAGCAACAGTATTGTCATTATTGTCAACACAGTTAGATAGATCTGTTGATGCAGTGGATAGGAAGTTCAAAAGCTATTTAGATGCAGAAGACAGGAGTTCAAAGGTTACTCAGAGTATGTACAGTGATTTTCCAAGAATACTAAAGTGGCCCATATGCAAAAGATCAAAGAAAAGATAAGTAAAAAAAGTGTTGCGATATCGTGACATATACAGCAGGAAAGAAAAACTCTTGCCATTTCACGACATGTTGGAAGAGAGAAAAAGTAGGAAAAACTATCGCGATTTCATGACATGTTGGAAGAGAGAGAAAAATAGGAAAAACTATCACGATTTTGCGACATGTTGGGAGAGAGAGAAAAAGTAGGAAAAACTATTGTGATTTCACGACATGTTGGAAGAGAAAAAGGCAAGTGGAAAAATTATCGTGATTTCGCGACATGTTGGAAGAGAAAAAGGCAAGTGGAAAAACTGTCGTGATTTCGTGACATGTTGGAAGAGAAAAAGGCAAGTGGAAAAATTGTCGTGATTTCGTGACATGTTGGAAGAGAAAAAGGCAAGTGGAAAAACTATCGTGATTTCGTGACATGTTGGAAGAAAAAGAGAAAGCAAGAAGAAGTGTCACGATTTTGTGACAAGTTCGAAGAAAGAGAATAAGTAAGAAAAGTGTTGCGATTTCGTGACATGTCACATTTTCATGACTAAAATAGGAGAGAGAAAGTAAGTTTGAAAAGTGTCGCGATATCACGACATGTCGTATTTTCACGACAAAAGAAAGAGAGGAAGCGTACGAGAGCAAAACTATCATGATTTCACGATAAAAGCAAAAAGCAAGACTTTGAAAGCAGAAGTGTCATGATTTTGCGACAAAAGCAAAGAAGCTAAGTACGGAAGCAGAAGTGTCACAATTTTGTGACAAAAGCAGAGAAGAAGACTTCAAAGGCAGAAGTGTCACGATTTCATGACAAAAGCAAAGAAGTAAAGTATGGAAGTAGAAGTGTCACGATTTTGTAACAAAAGAAGAGGAGAAGACTTCGAAGGCAGAAGTGTCACAATTTTGCGACAAAAGCAAATTCAAAGTCTATGGAAGCAGAAGTGTCATGATATCATGACAAAAGAATAGAGAAAGCATACGAAGGCGAAAGTGTCGTGATATCGTGACATGTTGTATTTTCGCGGGCCAAAGCTAAGAGAAAGAGCAAGGAGAAAAAGTTTCACGATATCACGACATGTATTTTCATGATCCGATGCAAAGAGAAAGAGCAAGGAGAAAAAGTGTCGCAATATCGCGACATGTAGCTTTTTCATGGTCCAATGCAAAGAGAAAGAGAGAGAAAGAAAAAGTGTTGCGATATCGCGACATGGTGTATTTTTGGGGGCCAAAGCAAGGAGAAAGAGAGAGAAAGCGAAAGTGTCACGATATCACATGTTGTATTTTTACGGTTGAGTTGAAGTCGACGAAGACCGATGACAGCTGACTAAAATTAGGGTTTATAGTTGTCATGAAAGTCGACTAAGATTAGGGTTTACAATCGACTAAGATTAGGGTTTTCATCATAAGAATTTTGTTATAAAAGGAAGGTTGTTTGAAGATTTGAGAAGGAATTTGAGGTGTAAAAAGTTCGGTGGTAGTGCACAAAGAGCAAGTCGTGTCGAATCGTGCTAAGTAAAAAATTCATAAAGAGAGCAGAGTGTGTGAAAGGGAGAAGATGATCGTGAAGGTCGACTGTAACGAAGCAGAGTGTGTGAAGTGATTGCGTAGAGAGAGCAGAGTGCACAGAGAATGCAAAGGTGAAGAAGACCAGTTAGGGTCTTGCAAAAGCAAAGGTATCTTATTGTTAAATCTATAGATTCAAATTGAAGTCCAGGTTGGTGCTTGGCATTAGGGGTTGGTGCTCCTTCCAGTTGGTGCTAGTAAATCAGGGGTTGGTGCTCCTTTCTGTTGGTACAAATAAATTAGGGGTTGGTGCTCCTTCTAGTGTGTGCTAGTAAATTGATTGTAAAGTTGGTGCTTTGTAAAGGCTGGATTTGGATGGTAGTCCAAGCAATCAAATTTTGAGGAGTAGCCATATTAGTGAACCTCGTTAAATCTTGTGTTGTCTGATGTTCTTTTGTTATACTTGTTGTATCTAGTAATAAGTGTTAATTACTGCAGTGTTAAGAACTGTAAAGTTAAGTTTAAAGAGCTACACTGATTCACCCCCCCTATCAGTGTCATTGTGAGACTAATAATTGGTATTAGAGCTAAGTTCCTATACAAGCTTAACCAGCTAAGGTGATCTTGGAAGTAACACAATGGCAGGTGGTGAAGGCTTCTCATCAAACAAAGCACCATTTTTTGATGGATCTAATTATGCATTCTAGAGAATCAGGATACAAAAATATCTTTGTGCTTTGGGATACGACATCTGGGATTCAGTAGTTAGTGGATACACAATACCCATCACTCCTAAAAAAGAGGCTAACAAAAAGAAACTGTTTGAAAATAACTCAAAAGCAAAGAATGCTCTCATGTGCGGATTAGCAGACAGTGAACTAGTAAAGATCATGAGCTGTACAACGACAAAAGAGATATGGGACAAACTGAGGAGTATTCATGAAGGAGATGATAAGATCAAGGAGGCCAAGTTACAGACACATAGAGCTTAGTTCGAAGCATTAAAGATGAATGATGATGAAAACATTGAGGCATATATGTTGAGAGTTAATGGAATCATTAATGCGATTAGAGGACTCGACGAGGATATCGAAGATTCTACCGTCGTGAAAAAGATATTAATATCTCTTCCTCAAAGGTTTGATTCTAAAGTCTCAACGATAGAAGAAGCTAAAAATCTAAATTATTTTAGTATAGATGAGATGTATGGTTCCTTGACTGCATATGATATGAGGATAGGAAGATCTAAACCAACAGACAAAGAATCGGTTTTTAAAGCCCTTAAAGATAAAAACGTAAAACAAAAGTTCGAGGAAGAAGAGACATCAGATGAAATGGAAGCAAACTTTGTTAGAAAACTAAAAAGGGGAGAAAGAAAATACAGAGGAAAGCTACCGCTTAAATGTTTCAACTGTGGAGGTGTTGGGCATTTTGCAACTAAATGTCCACTTAAAGAGAAGAACAAAAATGATGAAGGATCACACCAAGAAAGAAGTGACTGGAAGAAGAAAATGAATTTCAGAAAAGACAACTTCAAGAAGAAAAGTTTCATCTCCAGGAAATCCAGTTCATCAGAAGATAGCTCCGATGAGGATTCTGAAGAGGAAATAGGTGAAGCTATTTTCATGGCATTTGAAGAAGTAAAATCAAAAAAGGAAGAAGGAGTGAACTCTGAAGTATGTGGTGAAAACCCTGAGGCTGAAGTAGATCTAGAAGGTGAGTTGATATCTACACTTGAAGGGTGGAAGATAGAAAAGAAAAAGAATAAAAATATTTCAAGAAATCTTGAGGATGCAAATGAAATCATAACCAGTTTGAAAGTACAAATAGAAGAATCCAAGAAAATATTTGAAGATCTCGAAGTGCAAATAACCCTGAAAATAGATTATTGCAGAAAACTAGAAGAAGAGATTATTGGTTTAAGAATGCAGCTAGAAGAGATGAATAAGAAAATTAGTTATCACAAACGTGAAGAAAGCTCTATGAAGCTGGATAAGATCATAAATGACCAAAGTCCTGCAGGCATCAAATTTGGTCTGGGTTTCATCGAAGGAGAATCATCAAATGGATCAAAGGCCAAAAATGTAGAATCCATAAAGAATAAATATAAGAAATAGGTTGATCAAGGAAAAATGTCTCATGCAAAAGAAAGCAATAATGCCAGGCACGAAAGGAAAATTGACAATGATGGATTCACCAATGTCACACATCAAAGAAGAAGAAGACCTATGGCTCCTACGACAACATGGCAAAGACCATCACCCAGGTTCAATTATCCTTTCTTTGGTTTCTGTTTTAAATGCAATGGCTATGGACATAAAATCTTAGACTGCAAATATAATGTAAGACCAAGGAATTTCACCAATAGAAATGCTTTTTCTCCTCTGATGAATTATACAGTAGAATGCTATAACTGTCATAATTTTGGGCACATTGCAAGAAACTGTAGTACATTTACATCAAATCAATCTTAGGGAAGAAAATTTCAACCAAATAGGATGAGACAAAATATAAATCTTCCTGAAAAACATGCACAAGCTATTGATAAGGGAAAGGCAAAATAAGAACCCAAAACTACTATCAAAACAGAGTGGAAAAGAAAGAGCGACTTAAGGAAGAAAAGGAATCCTTAATCGTACAAACATCATTTAAAGAACAGAATAAATATGTACCATGGATACTTGATAGTGGATGCTCCAGTCATATGACAGGTGACAAACACAAATTTGAGAAGTTATAGAAATATGAAGGTGGTTCAGTAAAGTTTGGAAATAATGATGGAGCTAGACTCTAGTATCCTAGAAGTGACAATTTCACTCTCATAGCATATATAGATGCATATTGGGTAGACAGTATTGATGATAAAAAAAGCACAAGTGGAGGAGCATTCTTTATTGGAGATTGTTTAGTCTCTTGGCTAAGCAAGAAATAAGAATCAATATCCTTATCCATAATAGAGGTAGATTACATTACAATGGTTGCTTATTATACACAAGTGTTATGGATGAAGTAAACTTTACAGGACTTAAATATAGAGCATGATCATCCCATATCCATACTATGTGATAATACAAGTGCCATAAACATCTCAAAGAATCTAGTGATGCACTCAAGGACCAAGCACATTTTGATCAAATATCATTTTCTAAGAGAACGAGTGATGGATAAACAAATCAAATTGGAATATGTTACTACAAAGGAACAAATTGCGGATATTTTCACTAAGCCACTTCCAAAGAAAACTTTTGAGTATCTTAGAAGGAAATTGGGAGTAGTTTTACTCCCACCTCAAAATTAATCACCTTAAGGAGAGGATGTGGGGAGGAAGTTGAGCTAAGAGTCTTATCTTTAGCCCTAAAATATTCCCTTTGCCATTGATGTCAAAGGGGGAGATATTTGAGTAAGGGGTAGAGCATTCAATCAGGGGGAGCAGTTTCTCAGGGGGAGCAGATTTGGAAACCAGTGATTGAAAAAGAAATTTTTAGAAAGGGTTGCCATCAATGAAAAAGGGTGAGATTGTTGGAAATTTTGAGTTTATTGTTGTCATTGATGTTAAAGGAATAATGTCATAATTTTATGACATTGGTTGTCATTTATGTCAAGAAAAATAAAGGTTTAATGGTTTTACCATGGTGGCAGTTGCAAAAGAAAAAGGAAGATATTTTATGGTGGCAAAGACCTTATCCAAAGAAAAGGCCCAAAGGAGAAAAAGAAATTATAATATTTAAATATATGAAGATTTAAATAATTATAATAAAAAAATTAAAAGGGCCCAAAGGTTAAAATATAAATTATAATATTTAAATCTACTTTAGATTTAAATTATTATAATAATTTTAAAAGGTTTAGATGGGCACCAAAGTTGCAAATTTAAAATACCTCCCCAAGCTACGACATGAAGGATCATAAGGGAAAATGCATATTTATAACCTAAAGTTTATTGCAAAGTTGTGGTGGTAATAGAATGCAAAAATTTGGTGGTATTGCATGTGCAAAATTCATGAAAGTGTATGTGCTTCATTCGTGGTCGTGTGAGAGAAAGGACAAAGAGGGCAATATCCTTTTCAAAGACGAATTTGGGATAAAACACAGTGATGGTGAAAATAAATCCCATCTAGGCAGCTAGCCCAGATGATGGGTCCCTTGGCACTAAGTCGTAGCAGCAGGGAGATCTTAGGTTCGAGACGCGGCGGAGGTAGAGAGTAAAGGTTTTTTTTGAAAAACATTTTCATGCTAGAGACAGGGAACAAAGCAGAGGAAGTGAAATTTTGTTTACTTGTGGGCACCTAGACCAAGTGGTGGCCTAGCCAAAGCTAGGGTGCGGGCTAGCAAGCATTTTCAGTTTGAATCGTGATGGCAATAGCAAGGGGGCAATAATTTTTTGTTGGATTAATTATTCACTAAGGCTAAGGTATGCTTTCTTAGGGAGTCATAAGGTGATTATTTTATTAGTTTTGATTTTTGAATTAAAAAGGACTGCGTGGAGCAATTAAGGTTGTTTGAATTAAAAGGAGTTTTGCCTAGTGCCATGTGTGGTGTGTTAAGTAAATGATATTATGGTCTTGTTGAAGGATTGAGGTGCATTGAAATATTTTATTTTAAGTAGGAGGTATAAGGTGTATAAGAAAATTATGTGTGTAATTTGTGGTGTTGTTGGGTTGAATTTTATTTTGCAATATTAGGAGTAATAAGGTGTGATAAGTTGTTTAACATTTTATTATAACCCTTGCATTGAGAAAGGAATATATGAAAGGTTTTATTGAGTATTAATGCTTTATTTTTTAAAACAAAAGGAGAGTTATTGAATATATAAATTTCATATTTCATTGAGCTTTTTTGAAGGTGAAAATTTATGTGGATGTTTTGAGGAAGTATCTTGTAATCTAACCCTTGAACTAGCACTAGAAAAATCAGTTATTTGTGAGACGAGTTTTTGAAGTTATGTCTCCATAAGAGAAAATTAAGAGGTATGGGCACATCATTCCTTTTTTAAATTGTTTTGTTGAAGTGAATATTTTAGAACATAAGGTGGAGCAAAAAGGGTTTTTTGGTAAGCATTGTTGGAAATATTTGAGTTAGGATTTGTGCTTCATTGTTGAATATTTTTGGAAACATCTGGGATAGATTTTAAGAGCAATCTGTGCTTCTATTGTTGAAAGAGTTTGAGACATTTGTGCTAGATATTGTGAACTACTTATGCGAGGTTTGAAGATAAGTATATGTATCTTTGTGAAACCTTTTGAGAATGTGTTATAAGAAGTTATGAGCATGTATTAGATAAGAATTAAGTAGAGATTATGAGTAGGTTAGAGGTAGATTTTGAGCAGGTTTGAGGCAGACTTGTGAGCATATTAGAGGTAGACTTTTGATATGGTTTGAGGCAGATTTATGAGTAGGTCAAAGGTAGACTTTTGAGTAGGTTTGAGGCAGACTTGTGAGCAGGTTAGAGGTAGACTTGTAAGTAGGTTTAAGATAATGTTGTGAGCATATTAGATTAGATTTGTGAGAAAAGTTGATCAGATTTGAGGAGAGCATAGGGGATAGAGTTCTCCTATAGAGAGAGATCCACAAACCAGAATAGATAGGATAGAGTTCTCCTATGGAAAGAGATTCATAAACCAGAGTAGTGGGGATAGAGGTCTCCTATGGAGAGAGATCCACAAACTAGAGTATAAGGGGATTGTTTTTCTCCTTTGGACAGAGATCCATAAATATTGTAATAGGAATTTGATTCCCAAAAGATTCATTGAGAAAATTTATAAGAAATATTTTCTTCATGGAGTAGCCCACATTGGGTGAACCATGTTAAATCATGTCTCTCATGTGTGTGATGATGTGTGCATTGTTTATTGCTTTGATATTATTTTTGTTATCATTTGGATTGAAAAGTAAAAAAAATTATCTTATACTATTCACCCCCTTCTTAGTATAAACTTATGTTCTTCACCATATTGTAAAACAAGACTTTACATTTGAAGAAGAACATTACATGACCCCTGAAAAGTTGAAACCAATCAATGATATCCATAAAATATTTAAGGAGGAATGAATTATTTTGTTGCAAAAATTAAGATCTTTGTAAATTTATGAGTAGACCTAGAGATTCAAAAGGAAGATTCATCAAAGTCTACAAATAAAAACAAGAGGAAAACTTTGGTGAAAATCTTGATATTTTAGATTAAAAGAGACTGAGATTTTAGTAACTAGGGACTCTCCAAAAAATCAAGTTGAACTACCATTAACTCTACTTGATCAAAGTCCTAAAATATTTTTGTTGCCAAAACCTGAATTTGATAATCATATAGATCCATCAACTATATTTTTTGAACCCATACTAGGTCCAATCTTAGAATTCCTTCAACTGATCATGGATGACCATATTAGTGAACATGTGAAAGTATATGGAAACCAAAGTGGGAGTAGTCAAAGGAATAGTGATCATAGAAAAGTAGAATAGAACTAGAGAAGAAGTAGGTAAAGAAAACTTTTGCCTTTCTAATTTCTTGTCTAGTAGATAGACTAACAAGAGAACTAAAGCCAGTCTCTATTTCTATTTTGCCTACCTTCCATTAAAAAAACACATAAGGACACTTATGCTTTTCTTTTCAAGTTTTAAGTTATATGCCAAGCCTATTTTTACACCATTGATGAACAAAATCAAAGACTATTTTCCTCTACACTTAAGGATGCAACTTTAAGGTGGTTCATGGGTCTAGGTGAAAGTTTTTGCAACCGATGGGATGGAGATAATGGATTGAAGGACATATTCCTTGAAAGATATCAATATTACTATAGATTTAGGGACAAGAAAGTTAAGCTATTTTGTATGAACCAACGAGAAGAAGAATCCCTTAAAGACTATCTTGAAAGATTTTAGTTTGTTGGATCTAGAGTGAATATTGATCTAGATGAGGAAATATTAAAAGATATTTTTATAAAAGGATTAAAATAAGATGTCCTTGATGTAGTAAACATAATGGCTAAGTGATATATTCATATAATGGTATTTAAAGATATTGAGAATATTTGCAAAAACTATTCAAGGAATAAGCCTCTTAGGAACAATAAATACTCATCCGCAGGAGGAGTGACAAGAGAAGAAATTGGTAATATGTTGGAGATTCTAAAGACTGTTTTGTTGAGTAAATTAACTACATCTCTTGATCTCATGGACAAGAAACCAAAATACCAAGATATTGAGAAGATATATTGTCATAGATGTAGAAAAAGACAATTAGAAAAAGATATATTGTCATAGATGTAGAAAAAGACACAATTAGAAAAAGATATATTGTCATAGAAGAGAATGTCCTCTTAACATCACAAATATCTCCAACATTTTTGCTAGTTGTAAAATTTGTGATAAAAATAATATTACTGAAAACTACAAGTATATTTTAGCCATAAAATCTGCTATAGAAGAACCTGAAGTTGAGGAGGTAGAAGATATTTATTTTATAGCTTAAAGAAGAAGTGGCCCATTCAATGGTCCATCTAATTGTTCAAATTATAGTTATTTCAACCAACAAAGATCCAAATAGTGATAAAATGCATCAAATTGGACAAATTGGAACCCATATAATTACCCAAATAATCAAGAATGGAATATACCTCCATGGGCCCAATTTATGGCCAACGTATATGGGAGTCCACCTCCAGGGACTCAAGGAATGTCAGGTCAAAATATGTCTAATTGGAATATGAATGGGCAATATAATCAAGGACCTAGTTGATCTCAAGGACCACCCCAACAATAAAAATTTTAAAACAAATTTAGGGGACAAGCCCCTCAAAATAGAATCCTCCCACCTCAAAATAATGTGAACAATCCTCCTAAGAAACCACCCTTACTAGCTCAACCAATACCTAATCCTAATAACAATAAATAAGTTCAAAAAATCTATGAAACTAATAAAACATATTCAATACATGTGGTACCCTACCAAAATATCCATCTAAGGTCTGTAAAGGTGTTGGAAAATAGTAAAGTGAATTTCAAAATTTTTGAGGAATCCACCCAAAAAATGTTTGAAAAAGTAGACAAAGATGAATAACCTGAAGATGAGGTAGAAACCTCACTACAAAATTTTCTATAAAAGTAAAAAGAGATTCAAATCCCTCAAAGAAAAGAAATGGAAATCCCCTTTCTTGAAAGACTGAAAATACCTAAAGAACCCTCCAAACTAGCTTTTAATTTCCTTCAAGAACTAGAAAATGTTACCATTAAAATTCTTCTTTTGAAATCTATCAAGGATATTCCTATTTAATCTAAGTTAATAAATATTATGTTTGCAACAAATTCAGGAAAGAAAAATAAGAATGAATCTCAAACCATCCAAGTCATTGGAAAATTATCTAAAATAATAACTGGAGGAAGGTTACTCCCAAAATATGCAGATCTTGGGATACTTATACTCACAGTCCATATTGGTAATACAACCTTACACAATGTCTTAGTAGATTTAGGGGCTTCCATAAATATTATGACTAAATAAACAACATAATATTTAGGGGTACACATGTTACAACCAACCTCTATAGTGCTTCAACTTACAGATAGATCTACCATTAAACCAGAAGGAAAGTTAGAGGATATTATAGTTTCTGTAATTTCATGGGAGTATCCTGTAGAATTTGTATTCTTACAACAAAATAAGAAGTTAGGGGGACATACCTTAATTCTAATACACCCATGGATTGCAACAATTGATGCCTACATTAGTTATATATCTGTAAATATGACTATTTCCAATGGTAAGCACACTAAATATTTGAGTTTGTTTCCTGAGTCAGCATTAGACCAAGGTTTTTCAAATATTTGGTATGATTTTACTAATGAATTGGATGATATTTAGACTATATTAATCAATGTATTAAGTGAAAATTTACAAAAATATAGTGAAGGACCACTATAATTACTATTATATGATCAAGAGGAAGATCAAGATCAAAATACTAGCTGTCCACTTGAATTTTCCATGACTAATAATGAAGCAAGTACAAGTCAATCACATCAATTTATGCCTTATAACTATCAATTAAATGTTCTCAAAAATGAAACAATGGGAATAAATGCAAATACTAAAAATTTCAAGTAGATAGATATCACACCTAGAAATACTCTAAACATTAATAATGCAATCACAAGCATACACAAATCACAATTGATAGATGTGTTTAAGAAAATATCAAACAACATTTGCATGGAACTATGAGGATATGAAATGAGTACATCCAAACATTTGTACCCATCGTATATTCATCTAAGAAGGTTGTCATCTAGTAATACAACCTCAAAGAAGACTAAATCTAGCTATGAAAGATAGTTCAAGATGAGATTATTAAGTTGTTGAATGTAGGATTTATATACCCTATTTCTGACAATCAATGGGTATCGCCACTTGTGATAGTTCCCAAAAAGAATATAAAATGGATAATTTGTGTAGATTATAGGGAAGAAGGACTATTTTCCTTTACCATTTATTGATCAAGTTCTTGATGCCTTGGTTGGAAAGAAGTACTTTTGCTTTTTGGATGGTTTTAGCAGGTACAATCAAGTCTTAATAGCAAAAGAAAATCAGGAGAAGATAACTTTCACATGTCCTATAGGTACTGTTGGTGAAAATTTTGTCTAAAAAAAAGGATTGTGCACCCATAAACCCCACCAATATTGAATGATCTCAGAACTAGGAGTCCTAAGATCAATCTTCGAAGAAGGTCGGTTCCTAGAGGATTCTAACTAACTTGCTTGGAAAAGGGAAAATGGAAAGAGAGAAAACTAAATTAAACTCATAGAATATAAAGGGATGGACTTGGTTGCATCAAGATACATATGGAGATAAATCTAAAATACAAGAAATACTCATGAACTATCTAACATACCAGCCAACTACCTCAACAACTTAATTGTAAATTTCAGAATTAATGAACAAAACAACTTGAAATCTAGAATGCAAAATTTAAGGCTAATTTGTTTTCTAACTTTAACATAAATAAACAATTGTAAAATTCATTCATTAATTCATACATACATGAGAGTTCTTTAAGGTCAAACAATAGTCCAATTGCATTCAATATACTTCAAAATTCTTATATAAAAATTGTAATAGCCAAGGATCCGACCCTTAAAATACACTACAAACATACATATATAGCCATTTCAGGAACACTTACTCTTGTAAGCTAATTAATATATATATTAATGAAGGATGGAAATACCAACATACAACTGGTCTATATGTTCCCTCTATAACCTCTTTGATATGGATATAGCACTTTCTACAATATTCAGATAGGTCACATTGATTACATTTTGCTCAAGCCATCTCTGGAAAATAATTAAATTGAAACTTCTATTGCTTGAATGCACCTACCTGGGAGCCAAGGTGATTGGATCATATATTCAACTACCACCCATCATGCTAATGTCCATTCATGTATTAAATTCATCCATCTATTCAAATCATTGAACCCAATGCTCTAACACTATTGGCAAGAAAGGAAATTTGAATCATGTTACCATAATGAAGCCTTTCCTATGTTGTTGGGCCCTTGAGCTATTCTCAATTCTACTTGGAAACTGCTTCTATGCAGGATGGATTTTCAGTCCAAATATATAGTTTGATTTTATCCCAATTTTTTGCCCACTTTGTTGGTGCAAAGTTAACTTCAAGTGGTATTTTTATTTTGTGCTCACGAAGCCTACCTCAGGATTCTTCACCCATGTTACTTTATTGTCAAACGATAATTTAGGATCATATTATCTTCTACTATATTCCCAAACCTCTACCCACTTAGAGGGTAGGCAAATTTTTGGGATCGCACACTAGTCACTACCTACCCAAAATTTTATCCACCATAAGCTCTTTTCAGGGCATGCTTTTGGGAATGCCCTCGGTAGACCCTCAACCGCATTCTCTACCCAGTACAATCCTTTGACTCTTTTTGTTGGGGTGATAATTTGGGATGCACCTAGTGCTTTGAAGCAGACCCAATTTTTTTCCCACCCTTACACTTATTCATTTTCAAATAAGCCCTGAGCCTTCTATTCTAGGGAGTTAGCAGGTGCAGAGAATTTACCCACACTCTTGGTGACTCATAGGGGGCTTTCACTCATTGAAAGGGAAATAACCCCAACAATTTTATGGAGTTTGTGATGCTAGTGAGGAAACAAAAAATAGCTCTCATGGCTTTTATTCATTGGGTAACAAAATCATCAAAAATGGGGTTGATAGCAAAAATATGACTTAATAGCAACCAACCATGACTCAATTGGACCCTGTAGGATATTTTGTTGCTGCTCCTAAGTTTCAAAATATTTGGCTTAGGGAGAAACTATCTGATTTATTCCAACTTGCAACTTCTTACATATTTCTTCCTAAACCTCTATGGCAAGAACATGAACACATCTCATCTGATTCATAATATACCTTAGCCTACAACTATCTCTGCAAGGGGGGTGATTGTACCTTTCAACCATTTGGTCAGATGTAATCAAAATACCAAATAATTTGAGTGTTATGTTGAAGAATTGATCTTGTGTTATGAGCTCCTATAATACTGCAATCATACTCTCATCACTTTCAAGGTCCTCAAATTGTTTTCATAGATTCTCCTATGTATCCAATTGGTGCTTACTATCCTAGAAACCTAGTGATCCATATGATTTAATTTTTGCATTGAACCTATATATCTATTCCAGCTCTCTTTTTAGTATTACCATAAGCTTTTTCCCTTCGCAATATAGGTCTATGACATGAATAATTTTTTGTTTCATAATGTGGCATTTTTCTAGTTCTCTATTTGAGCAAGCAGAAAGGCTAACATCCTTGTTGGTAAGCATTGTTCTCAAAGTGGCTACATAGGGGTCCATGTTGTGCATAGTGCTCTTATTTCTATCAAACTCAACCTTTGCTTCTATTGAGACTATTAGATAGTCTTATATCACTTATGCAAAAAGAGAGATGATTTTCAAGGCCACCTCCTTAGCTTTTCTCAGGTGAACAAACCTAATTCTTCTCAATTTATCCTTTGAGATGACCGATCTAGTAGGCTTCTCCTTTTCTAACTATATCTCCTTGAGTAAAAAATCAAGTCCTCACCCCTACAAATAGGTGGCACAATTCTATGAAACTGGAGAATTATCCAAAGAATACATGGATGGGGTCCAATTTGAGGAAGGAAAGTTCAACTACACTTAAAGAGGACTCTGATCCTTGGTTTGCAGTACAGGCTCTACAATTTTTTTCTTACATTTATGATTGTGCACTATTGTTCCTACCTCCTCCACTTATAGCACCTTTTATTGCAACCACTAACACTTATGCTCTGACCCTTGCACCTATGAGGTATTGGGACTAGAGCAAGCTCTCCTCTTTTTGCTTTACCCCAACCTTTGTGGAGAAGGTCTGAATGATTGTTGTATTTCTATTTGAAGGGGCATAACTAACCTCATCCTTCGAGTGGTCTGCTAATTTTGTGAAGATGATACTTCTGGTTTAGCTAACTCCATATGGGCAGGGCTCCCTAGCACTTGGAGTGGACTCTAAACCTCTTTTTCATCACCCTCTTCTTGTCCTTAATCCTCATCTTTTAATATAGGATCAACAACATCTAAATCCCTCAACACTTCTAGACAAACATGATCATATTTTATGTTCTTCCATGCAACAAAGTTAGCTTTGAATTCTATCTCAACTTTTGTGTCTACCCCACTTGGAAGAATTTCCCTAAGATAATCCTTTTCACACTTCATTATACACCATTGCTTGATTTTTTCTTCATTGTCCCAACCCTTTTGTTCTTCTACCAATTGGAAGAAACTAGAATTCATCTTCTAGTTGGAATTCCTCTCATGATCGAAGAACCTTTTATGTGGATATGGGGCCCTCCATGGGGGCCACTGATGCATACAAAATCTGGTAAAAGGCACCACCTTATCCTATAGTAGGTTTCTAAATTGCAACACCTTCTGGTTAGCCTAATTATATTGGTGCTTAAACTATCAGGGTTTGATATTATTTGCAAGCTTCTCATTAATAATGTCATTTAGGTCATAGTGTCACCTAGGAGGTACCATTGGGAGACCCAAAGTAGATAACTTGTTACCCAACTTTTTATAAGTGGGTGTATGTCTCAATGGGTTATTTATGGGCCCATGAGACATGAGAAATTAGAAGATCACCTTCTTCTTTTCTCCTTGGCCATACTTATTCTATTTTACTAGAGCTTGCCTACACACCTCTAAGCTAAAAACCTAGTCTCTAACATAGTAGGGGATAAGGAAAGGTAAACTTGAGAAACTATATAGTCGGATGCATATACCTTCTACTATAAAATACCAATCCCCTATTTTGAGATTGTTCATCCTTAGGAAACCTATATTTCTTAAATAAGTGATGGCAAACCTTATAGATGTAAGCCAAAGCAGGCTCAAGGAAGTTCTTGTTGAACTCTAGGTAATGTTAGCTCCTTCTAAATATATGCGTACATTCCACGACTGGGTGGGGATCATATTTTGCAATAGGAATAAAATGCCTCACCTAGGAATAAAGTAGAATAACAACCATGCAAAATAGGAGGGATAATGAAATTTCATGCTTACCTTGGACTGGTAGTCTACCATTTATTTTCTTATTCTTCTGGATAGTAAGGCAACCCAATCCATTCTTAATGGCTTGTAGGATCTTAATACAACATGTGCCATAGATATTTGGTTTGAATACAAGGTCTTATCTATTGCTAACCCCTTTAGAATGGCCAAAAAATAAAATATTGGTTGGGCTTCAGCCTCAAATTCTACTAATGGCCAAGTTCTTTCCACATAATCTTTCAACAATATTTGTAGATTTAAAACCTCCATCATCCAGGCTCTAAGGCCATCTTTTGCTAGCCTTTCCTTTTGAGACTTTTTAGTTACAATCCTAAGGTGCTTTATGGGAAAATATTTGATGGAAGGATTTGGAGTCACGAATACTCTTCTAATGGTTTGAAGGTTTATCTAGAACAAAGACCATAGGTTTTTATCCTCGATCATACTTGTGTTTGTATCATAGAAATCTGATACTACATTAACCAACTCAAGATATGGATGTGCAATAACTAGTAATAACATGGCCAACTACATATTCCATGAGATAGCCTCTACAGAGTTTGTGGAATTTCCTCTTACCTTTTGCTTTACACCTATACGTAAAAGCATGGCTTTGGCCTTGAGGGTAATGTGTGTGTCTAAAATCCCCTCAAACGGGTCTCCTAACTTCTTTTTTGTCTTAGCCTTTGCCATTATATCCCTTTGTTTTCACACTTTCCTTATGACCAATGGTTCAGAATGATCAGAAGTCCTTTACTCTCAATTGTGTAGGCTTTGCTACTTCAATGACTATGGTAGCATTATCAGATACAAAAATAACATAATGATATCAAGTACCTCCCCTTATATAGCTCCATAAGAATGAAGTTAATAGAATCAATTGCCCAGAATGTTGTGGAGGATATTGTGTAGGATGAGGTAAATCTTATTGGGGCACATTCCATATAATAAATAAATTATGCCAATTATTTTTGGTTTGTAGACCATTGGCCAATGAAATCACCTCCATGACACCTTTTGAGTTGACTGGGTATGCCATTGGAGTAATTTTTTCCATTATGGAGTTATGGTTTTTTAGGGTGCAACTTCCCTAGGAAGATTGTTATTTGGATATTTCCCACTATACCATTTATTATGCATGTCCAAATTATCGTGGAGAGTGTGTCTACCATTTTCTTTGGTGATTCTTGATGATGCGTTAAGCTCCATAGGTGCTAGCTAGGTTGCCACATTTCCTTGGCCTTTGTATCCAATGGAGCTCTTTATGTGTGTACCCTTAGGTTACCTAAGTAATTTGATTCAATTTTATTAGGATGGGAAGTAGTTGTTCCTGTAGCACCCTAAAATTGGCGCAATAAAATTGGAATAATTACATTCACCTTAGTAAATAAATTTAAATTCAAATTTAACCTCCCAAACCGCCCGTTAACCATCGAGAAACCCGTTTCCTCATTTTCTGCACCATTTTTAGCAGTTGTTTTGACCGTTTGACGATATCGTCTCCGATCAGACGATATCGCCCCAAATTTGACGATTTCTTTTGGACTAGAATGTCCAGATGATTTTGTCGCAAAACTAAATTTGCATAGTTGGAATCCGTTCCAACGGGTCTCCAATCCAGGCAGAAGCGTGTCTGCGCCGTTTGGACCCTTCCCCCGTTGGAGATATCCCAAATTGGGATGATCTCCAACCTCCCAACAACTATCCTATGCCTATTTAACTCTAAGACTTTTCCCTCCCCAACCCCTGGCTAAATTTTTATGCAAATTGAACCCGTATGCTCTAAAACATCATAATTCATACTTTGCACTAGTCCTATAGTCATTTCATTGTAGGTACACCACTGGTTTTCAGCCGGAGCCAACACCTATCACAGCCGACAAACCTATCAAGATCGGAGGCGATCTTGTCAAATTCGGGATGATCTCGTACTGATGCGAGACGATTTCGACTACAGCACACATCGAGGCAATCAGTGCCTAGATTTTGCTCTTCTGTCTTTTTTATCTGTCATTTTATGCTATAAATTAGATTGTTTATTCAATTTTTATACTATATTGCATTTGGAGTTCACCCATTTTGTCTAGTTTACATATTAAGATCATATTATGCTATCTAAACACAATTATTTGCATTTACTTCTGTTCTTGTATATTTTTCAACACTCATATTATTGTTTCACATAGTTTTCCCCGTTTGCAAAATAGAATTTCTTGTATTTCGCATCTCGTTTGTCGTTTTGTGGGTCTCTGATGAATTCGTCTGACGAATTCGTCAGATTGCAGACGATCTTGTCAGTTTAGACGATTTTATCAAATTGAAGGCGATTATGTTGAATTGCAGATGATCCAGACTGCTTCAAGCTTTAGAAACTCCATCAGACTTCCGGATCAGGTAATCTTCATTGGCCTCCTGCAAATTCTCTGTTTCGTTTTTCCTTTCTGTTTGCTGTATGCATTTAAATTGCATTTTCATGTAGTTTAAGTTAGAATCATTTGGCAAAACCTAGGATGAATGTTTAAAAATAAAAACGAACTCATCAAAACTCATTCCCAAAACCTAGGCATGGAAACTATCGTCAAATGTTTCCTGGTGAACCCACCATTCATCGAAAAATCACCAAAATGCACCTCCCTTGAGAGGCGGGACCTTCGTAAAGTCCTCTCGTCCGAGGTACCGCACCATCCTTTTCCCATCCTCCTTCCGGGCGCGGATCCAATAGCCTGAAGGTAGGGGTGCGAAAAATTTGGAGCGATACATTTTGGTGAACCCGACGTGAATGCATCATAACCTTTTGAACAAAACAAAAAAAAAAAAAATTAGAACAACTAAAACTTAGATGCATTTTAAAACATTTAAGGTTCAAAATCATGTTTAGATGGTAGCTCCTAAAAAGAGGTTAGCAGTTACTATAAACGTAGTAAACCAATTAGCGGCCATAGAAGTTAATTTTGTCTTTAGTGTCCCTGAAGCACGTAGAAATCAATCCTTGTGGGATGAGCTTATCAGGAGACTTAGTATCATTTCATCTAGGTCCACACAACTTAAACAGATTAAGAGGCTAGTCTTGGATAGAATCCTGGATCCTCATCAATTAGTGTTCTATCATGAACTTCGAGAGAGCTTGCCATAGGTGGTTAGCCTATAGGAGAGCTTTAGTATCTTCGTAGTTGTTCGACTTCGAGGAATACCTCGAGAATGCAGACATTGTACACCGATTCATAGGCCTTGTAGAGGACCAAGAAGTTGTTCTCATATATAGGGAAAGATGGAGTAGAGTTCCGTGAGCTGTGCTATATCGAGAGTAGTGCCATGAGCTTTACTTTTATCAACCAAACATCTGAGATAGACAATATTACCATAGCCCTTTTCATCAAATTCTTAAAAGAAAACTTTCAATTTGAAGAAGAACATTTCATGACCCCTGAACAGCTTGAACCAATTAATGATATTCATAAATTATTCATAGAAGATTAGTTCATCTACTTTCAGCCTTATTATTATTGTGTGCATTTATTGTTTCATTTGTTGTCTCTATTATATTGTTTCAAAGAAAAACTAAAAATAAAAATAAAAAAACATAGTAAAAAACTTAAACATTTCATTTACAATATTGCATTAGGTATATATAAATATATACCTTTTAATTTGTTGCATATATATATATATAAATATATATATATTTGCTGAAATCAAAACTTAGCACCATGACTAAACTTAGGAATGGTAAAGAAATTTTAGGAGAAGGAGAAGATTGGCTACAAAATACAACTGAAAACCCAAATGTCCTTCTTGGAGATACAAATCCGGAAGGTGAAACTCTAGGTCAATCAGATGAAGACTTAGGTGAAGATAAGGAACAAGAAGGAAGTGTTAAAGAATCTTCGTCCCCTAGAATAGCTCCAAATGGAGGCATTACTTTTGACAACGTAGAACATTTTCAAAAATTTCTTAATCAACATATCGACATCCTTAATGTGGCAGTCCGTATTGATAAAGGGGAAATTAGTGATGCTCAAACAACCTTAGAATGGGCGCTTGACATGCAAACTAATCCCTTGTCTTTCATTGATCAAGAAAGTGATAAGGGTGGACCATCCAATGCAAATATGGTCACTATAGCCCAAGCCATGACCAAACAACAGGTCACCCAACCTCCTAAGAAACCTATTACTCAAACTAAAATCACTCCCGCACAAAAGAAAATTCCCTTCACTGCTTCCTTCCTCCAAACAGTTGAGCAAAATGCTTTAAATAGACAAAAATCTAAAACAAAGCCAAATACAAACTTTCAACAATCTACAATACAACACAATCCAACTTCAAAACTCCTCCATAATATTTTTCCTACCAATGTTTTACACAATAGTAACATGGCATCTAATTTGCATGTTCCTCCATCCTACGCCCATAACACTTATGTCAATGCCCCACCGAATCAATATGAGGGGCAAACTAGTAGTTTGGAAGCTATGGTGAAACAATTGGCTTCACGTATGGACCAGATAGATCCCTACCGTCCCTCTTATAATTATCGAGAGATTTGTAGCCAACCATTGGATCCCATAGTGGTAGCTCAACCATACCCTAAAAATTTTCCCATGCCCATCCTGCCTATCTATAAAGGAACCGAAGATCCCATAGAACATCTTCGCATGTTTAGGATAGCATGTCACGACATATCGCATAACGACTTGCTATTACTAAAAATGTTCCCCAAAAGTTTAGGTGGAATGGCGTTAGAGTGGTATTATCAATTGCCCACTCATTCCTTAAGAAACTTTGAAGAAACAGCCGAGTCATTTGTTCATCAATTTAGTGCCTACATCGAGAGGCATGTAACTATTAAAGACCTATACAATTTAAAACAAGATAAAGACGAATGTTTTGCTGATTTCTTAGCAAGATGGAGACAATTGACAAGAAAACTGCACTTTGTGCTACCCTATAGGGAAATGTTAGACATTTTCATTAACAATTTACAAGAACAACTTTCTTATGAGTTGTCAACAGCTACTTTGACTACCTTCGATCAAGCTATAGACTTAGCTCGAAGAGTAGAATATGCCCTCATTAGGAGAGGCCAACTTAGAAAGAAGGATGATGAGAAAACATCTAGAAATCAATATAAAAACAAACAGGTTGTCGGTGATGGAGTCACTGACAGCAGAAATGTTGCTAATGTCAATGCAACAAAAACAACAAAAAAATTCATCTTGAAACCTCTTGATAAGCCTCCTCGAGAGTTTACTAGATTAAATCAACCTTTATCAACTATTTTACCTCAACTTCTTGAAAGAGGTTTAATCCAACTGCCAGCTATCCGGGAACCTGACCCAAGCATACCCGGATATAGAGCTGATTTGCACTGTGATTTTCATAGAGGTCCTGGACATTCTACCAATGCTTGTAAGAGATTGAAACATAAAATACAAGATTTGATTGACAATAATGAAATGGAAGTGCAAGCCTTCCAACCTAAACAAAACCCTCCTAATAATACCCAAAAGACTCTTCCCCAAAATCAAAATCAGAATGCCAATCAAACTTTAGACATATTTCAACACCCTTTACCAAAACATGGTAAAGAGGTAGCCAATCAAATTGAACATCACAATGTTCCCCCTCCTACCCAATATGCAGGAACCATTAGTGGGCAATTACCTATTCAGGACTCTCACACATTCGACACAACCTTATCCCTGGTTACAACCAGGCCCTTATATAATTTTCAAACTTCTGATTCTAGCGATATAGAGTCAGATAGTGAGAGTGAAGTAGACACCATTCAATCGAATAGTTATAAAAATGAATCAGATCCTATTCAACCTATCACAGATGTTAATGTTCCAGAAGAACCATTTCCCAGAAGAGTCACTACTCGACATTCTTCTAATGAAGTCCTTCCTTATGAACAAGCCATAAACTCTCAACCAAGACCGTTTCAACGTCGTCACTATAACATTGTAGGTACCATCGGAGTCGTCACCCGACAAAAAGCTCAAAATCCCCAACAAGAACCAAACCAGAATGATGGACCAGATCCATTTGTTCTGAAAAATCCTAATAAAGGAAATCATGCTCCTATTGTTCAAACTAAACCTCCTTACATCATTAATGAGCAATTGTCTAATACCACCGCCAGAATCTCCATTTTAGATTTATTAAGATCCTCCCCCACCCATAGGGATGAATTGATGCTTACTTTGAGCCAGATGATGGTACCTCAAAACATCCAACCCGAAGCTATGGCCAATACTATCATCACGCAAGAGATTGATTGTATTGACTTTCGGGATAAAGATATCCCACAACACAGTTTACACAAGGATAATCCCTTGTATATTATAGCTTTAATTGGGGATGTAGCTGTCAAACGAGTCTTGATTGATAATGGATCATCTCTAAACATCTACACCTTTGACTTCTACCAACGATTTGGTTTTAGAAGTGATGAAATGAAGAAGACTAATATGATTATCAAAGCCTTTAATGACAAAACACAAGAAACGTGTGGAGTCATTACCCTCCCATTGCAAGTTGGTCCTAGAACCCTTGAGACAACTATGTTTATTGTACATTGCCCAGCATCGTACAATATACTTTTGGGTCGCCCTTGGATTAACACCATGCGAGCAGTCCCATCAACTTTACACCAATGTGTTAAGTTTGAGTTTAAAAATTAGTTGGTCACTATTCATGGTGACCCTAGACCTTTTGATATGTGTGCATTGGGAGAACCAGTTGGAGTGCAATTTTGCCCCGCTCTGTCATCCACATATCCTAGTTCTTCTTCATCTAAAACTGTGAAATATAAACCCATCATTTCATCTATTCCTCCTCCATTAACTTCATCTTCCCATATAGATCAACCACCTTCTAAAAAAATTACTGTAGAACTTCAAAAAGCTCTTAAAACTACAACCAATTCTTCAAGTTCTAATCCCATAAATTCAAAACCTTCAGACACATCTATCATACCCCCCACATCTCAAGACATAGGTAATAAGCCTTCTACATCTTATGCCCTTTCTGATGATCTTTTACCAGATTTATCTACAACCTTAATATAAAAAAAATGAATGCTTTCATGCAATATTCAGACCTTTTAAATCAATTGCCGCCATCTCCTCGTACTTTGGGCCTCCCATAACCTATGGGAAGTACTTACCAAGTCGGGAGTTGCGCCTTCATGTACAAAGGATATGACTGGGAAGAATCCCTCAGAATATCAAAACCCATCATGATGGATATGCTCGGTGCTATTTTACCAACGACTATATTAAAGCTAAACCCATGATGCTTAAAATGGGATACAAAGGCAAAGGCTTAGGACCTTTCCAAAATGGCATGAAAGAACCTTTCGAGGTAGAACCGTGGCCTGCCCGATGTGGTGTGGGCCTATTACCTAGTAAGGGTCAACCCTTTCCTTTTGAGGATGATGATCATCTCATATGTTATCAAGACTATTTGGATAGGCATGTTGATTTACCTCTTAAAAATCTATCATTTTCATGCAACATGCTATCCATAGCATACCCTGAAATGATTGCCGACCCCGATGAAGAGTTGGAAGGAGATATCTTCCATGATGTCTCTGTTGAAGAGATGTTGTACAACGGGTTTTATTTTGATGGTTCTATACCAACCATAGCTCAACTTGAGGCCGCTGACCCTCAGAATGAATTATCTAAATTATCTTTACAAGAGTTACAAGAGTTGGGCATTTCACCTGCCCCATCTAATTTTGAAAGAGATCTACACATGGAGGTAGAAAATGTCATTAAAATTAATATTGGAACTGAGGACAAACCTCACATAATCAACATTGGAGCAGAACTAAGTCAATAAAAACAAGAACAATACATTGCATTTCTTAAAGAGTATGAAGATGTCTTCGCTTGGACATATGAAGATATGCCAGGTCTAGACCCTTCTGTAGTCATGCACCATCTAGTGGTCCATCCGGATGCTAAACCCCGTTAAACAAAAACTTAGAAAAATGCATCCCAAAGTGGCCTCGCTAGTCAAAGGGGAGTTAGAAAAACTCCTGAATGTTATCTTCATACAAGCTATTGATTATGCTAAATGGATCTCCAATGTAGTTCCAGTCACCAAGAAATAAGCCACCAAAGTTAGGGTTTGCACAGATTTTAGAGATATTAACGCTGCATGCCCTAAAGACGATTTTCCTCTTCCAAATATGGATCAAATTATTGATTTTACTGCTAGAAGTGGGATGATGTCCTTAATGGACGAATTCTCTGGCTATAATCAGATCAGGATAGCTCCTGAAGACCAGGCTAAAACAACCTTCATTACCCCCTGGGGTACCTTTTACTGGAAAGTGATGCCCTTTGGCCTAAAGAATTCTGGGGCAACTTATCAACGGGCTATGACCTACATATTTCATGATATGATGCATGATATCCTACATGATTATGTAGATGATATTATAGCTCACTCTATTAATGAAGATGATCATTTAGATGATTTGAGAAAAGTATTTAATCGATTAAGAGAATATCTTATTCGATTAAATCCAGCCAAATGTATATTCAGAGTCAAGTTCGATAAACTATTAGGGGTTTTAGTTTCTTTACGTGGTATCAAAATTGACCCTCTCAAAATTGCGGCTATCACTGATATGCCCGCACCCACTAATATATCTGAATTACGAAGTTTACAAGGTAAACTTCAAGCTATTCGTCGCTTCATTGATAAGTTGGTGGAAAAAACTGGTCCCTTTTTTAAACTCCTTAAGAAGGACTTCCCCTTTAATTGGGACACAGAATGTAGAGAAGCTTTTGAACTTCTCAAGCAATATCTCCTTAACCCTCCGGTGCTTTCACCGCCTAAATCTGATCGCCCATTTCTTTTATATATTTCTGCTTCAGATTCTGCATTAGGAGCTATGTTAGCTCAGCTTGATGATGAAAAATGAGAACGTGCTAATTATTACATTAGCCGCACCCTCATCAGTTATGAAACCCGCTATACAGTGTTAGAGAAGTTATGTCTAGCAGTCATGTTTGCTATGCAAAAACTATGACATTACATGCTTAGCCAAAAAATGTATGTCATTGCCAAATATGATCCTTTAAGATATCTCATGAGTCGACCTTATTTATCGGGTCACACAGCCAAGTGGGTTCTTACTCTAAGCGAGTTTGATCTCACCTTCATAGGACAAAAGTCTGTTAAGGGTCAAATCATAGCAGATCAATTAGCTGCTGCACCCTTAGAGTCTACTCATCCCCTCATTATCGAGTTTCCTGATGAATGCCTTCAATTAGAGGCAGACCTTGTTGAACAATGGTCCTTATACTTTTATGGAGACCGATGCATGAGTGGGGTTGGTGCGGGTATTATTTTAATATCTCCGTAAAAACATCTTATTCCTCTGTCCTTCAAACTAACCTTTGCTTGCACCCATAATACTGCTGAGTATGAAGCTCTAATCCTTGGATTACGAGTCGCTTTAGCGCTTAAAATTAAAAACCTCTTAGTTTTTGGGGATTCCCAATTGGTTATAAACCAAATTAATGAAGTTTATCAGACCAGAGATGATAAATTTTGCCCATATAAGGCCTATGTTTTACAACTAATGGCCTTGTTTGATCAAGTTACCTTGGAAGCCATTCCTCGAACTAGCAACCATGTAGCCGACGCCATGGCCACCGCTGCATCTCTCTTGCCCTTGGAGTTAGATGACGAATATGCTACTATCATCATTTGTTGACTCCAGGAACCCGATTCACATAAGTCATGCTTAGAGCCTTTGGATGTGTTTCTAATCAAGGAAACTACTCCTGAACTCTGGTATACAGACATATTTGATTTCCTCCAAAATGGGACTTTCCCTGCTAATTATAATCGCAACCAGCGTCGGTTATTACGTAGATGAGCAAGTTGATTTGTAATCATTGGCAATACTTTATATAGGAGATCTTTTGAAGGTATCCTATTAACATGTCTAAATTTAGAAGAGTCTAAATCAGCTTTGAGTGAAGCCCACGATGGATCTTGTGGAGGACACTTTAGTGGTAGCGTCATTGCTAAAAAGCTCCTTCGAATAGGATACTTTTGGCCTACCATGGAAACGGATGCACATGAATATGTGTGCCATTGTGACAAGTGTCAAAAACATGCTGACCTTGTCCATGCGCTTGCACAAGAGCTGCAGGCTATTTCTTCTCCTTGGCCCTTTTCTAAATGGGGCTTGGATATTATTGGTAAAATTAATCCTATGTCTTCTGATGGACATAAGTTCATCATAACCGCCACTGAGTATTTCATGAAGTGGGTTGAAGCTATGCCTTTAGCTTCCTGCACTGGTTCAGAAGTCTCTAAATTCATTTTTAATCAAATCATCTGTAGGTTCGGAATTCCTGCAAATCTCATCTCTGACAACGAAACTCCATTCAAAAATAAATATGTTAAAAAATTATGTCAAAAATATAAGATTCAACATCGCTGGTCTACTCCCTATTATCCTCAGGGTAATGGTCAAGCAGAAGCTTCTAACAAAACTCTAATCAAAATTCTCAAAATACTAGTCAATAAAACTGGCCGTGACTGGCATATTCAATTATATCTAGCCCTGTGGGCTTATCGAACTAGTGTTCGAACCCCCACGGGCACTTCACCATTTTTTTTGGTATATGGTGTCGGGCGGTTTTTCCATTTGAATTAGAAGTTCCTTCTTTGGCTCTGCTACTTCAAGACACCGAAGTAGGAGATGAATATCGTGCTAGCAGATTCAGTCAGCTGGAACTCCTAGACGAAAAATGCATCAATGCTTTAGATCATCTCCGTGCATACCAAAACAAGCTTAAAAGAGCATATAATAAGAAAGTTCGTCATCGATCCTTTGAGATTGGCGATCTTGTTCTAAAAGAAAATAAAAAAAATACAAATGCAACCAACGAACTGAAAGGTAAATTTGAGCCCAACTGGCTTGGACCATACATCATTACTGCAAAATTTGAATCAGGAGCATATAAATTATCTACCTTAGATGGTAAAGAACTTAAAGAACCCATGAATATTTTACATCTCAAACGTTATTATGCATAAATTTGATTATTTCATCCATGTATATATTTGTTCAAAATCATTATCTTGTATTTCTTTCAATTTATTCAAAAACACCAAAAACATTCATAAAATCTTCAAAAATCTTCAAAAATATTTATTGCATTTCTTTAAAGCACTTGTAAAGTTCCTTTTGCTTTAAAAACAAAAATTAACATAAAAATCCAAAAATAGCTATATGCTTGACTCTTTCGAAACCAAAACAATATACAGAATAAAGAGAGAGTCAACATTCTCAAAACTTTCTCAAAATCATTATTGTCTTACAATTATTGCAATTATATGTTTCAACTTATTTTGGATAAAACTAGCATTTATTTGGCATCCCTCACTTGCACACTCACACAATAAATATCTTGATTTTATCTGGCATGATTACTAATCTCTCTTATATCAAAGTTCACAAAAATCAATTAAATAAAGTTTGAGCATAGAGAATTGATCTTGGTATTTACTTAAACCAAGCACATCTTTTCACAATAAAATGATTATATTTGTAATTTCCATGTTTTGCTACATAGTAGAACTGATTTCTTGGGTGAAAAGTTTCCCTTGCTATCCTATCATGCACATGGTCTAGAATATTTGAGAATTGGCAAAAGGACAAGCTCACCCCTACCCAGAATAAAAATCCCTTGCTCTACAGCTAATCCGAGAAAGTATCCCTAGAAAAATAAAAAGAAAATAAAAATTCAAGAAAAAGAGAAAAGAAAAATGTTATGTCAGCAATGTTCCAAGAATTATCAAGCAAAAGAAAAATAAGCAAAGTTCAAAAGAAAGCAAGAAAAGCAATAAAATCCCTTTCCCTACGCTTTGAAAAGAAAATAAGGGTGAATGAGCTTGAATCCCTGGAATTCTCAATTATTCAAAAACTATGAGGTAAGCCCCATAACAGGTGGTTTGTGCCCAACCTGCTTGGCCTTGGGTAACTCCTAGCATGGCGATATGTCCGTCACATTAGCGACCTTCTTTTGTACAGACCTGCCTGTCGCTTATGGATTAGCTAGCTCTTGATAATCCGATCTACATAGTAGCCTAGTATGGTTATATGCATCTACATCATGGTTAATGAACACTTAGTTGGTTTATTCAAATCACTTGTATCATAGTATCTTGCTCAAAAGCTGGTAACTCGAACCATACAATTGGACACACATTTGTATTTGAGAGATTTTGTCTATCATTATGATAAATCAAGATTGGCAATGAATTCACTTATGCACATGGGATTCCTTATAAATCTAATTTTTGTCTTCAAAATACTTTGAAATATTATTTTGCAACTTGTTTGGAATAATCAAGTACAATTATTTAATAACATATCATATATATCTTATCGACTTTCACAACGATGGTATAATTCCAAAACCAAAATTGGAATTTTATGCTTAGCGCAAGTCCTCATTTTCATCTTTTCTATTCATAAAAAATCAATCATGTAATAAAACTATCCTTTCTTTGATCTTCGCGATGATGGTATAAGTCTATACCTACATATTCTATACCTAGCGAAAACCATTGTAACAATATTTTTTCCCAATTTATCAAAATTCATAAAAACCATATGACTTCATTTTATTACACAAATTATGATTTTCAAAAGCAAACACATTTTTATTATTTCATATCATTATGTCAACCTTTGCATTTTGCAATGATGGTATAATTCTTAAGGAATTATTCAACAATTTTTATCACACTTAGGAATTTATGCCTAGCAAAAATCATTTTACAATATTTCATGCATAATATTTTCATGGAAATCTGAAAACAAACCATCATCATCATCATCATTTGCATTATCACAACAAAGTCTTAAGACAGTCTCTTAAGCACTCTTTTCTTTTAACAATATTTCTATCCTAGGACTAGCTTGACGACCGAGTGAGCAGCGACTCCATGAAATGGTCTATAATAGCGACAATGTCCTTTGAAATTATTGTTAGAAATCTCTTTTTATTTTTTATCACATTTCATTACAACCAATCAATTTGTTACATCAGATTATTTCATTTAAAATATTTAAAGCATGACATCCAAGTTATAAATTTTTCCAAAACGACATAATTACATGAATCATCAATAAAATCATTACATCAATCAACTCAATCAATCAATCAAACATAAAAAGCATCATAAGCATCACATAAGACAAGTCATATGATAAAAAAAAATATATATCTCATCTATATATATCAAAAGAATATATACATCATCAAAACTGGATTGGTATGCCACAATCTGTACCTCGGCATACTCAATCCTCTATCAATACAAGTATAATACAATGCCAGTGGCAGTATCCTGCCCTCTAGACTCGAGAGCCTCTAGAGCTCTCGGCCTCATCTCCTCCCCCGCCCTGCGGAGGACGAGGTGGTCCCATCATAGTATGTGTGGTACTGCGAGTCCTCGTCATCGATCGGGATGAGCTCCTCGTCGACCCTGTCCTGATAGGATCTACTATGGCAAGTGGTAGCTGTACCCTCTAGCCCTCTGGCACCGCCTGGTAGTATAGCGCTTGATAGAATGCGGTCTGAGAAATCAACCGTAGTAGCTCCTAAGTGCTTACCCCTTCGCCTCGTGCCCTGAGACGAGCATTCTCGTCTTGTAGCTGCGACACCTCAGCCTGTTGCTGTGCAGCTGTATCCTGTAACGTTTGCACCTGAGCTTGCAGACGATCTCTCTCTTCCCGAAGAGTAGCCATCTCGCTACTCTCTCCAATGTCCACACCCTTGCCCTTATCAGGCGATGGTGGCCTCTATGGAGATGGGGGTCCCGCCTCCCTCCTCTCCCTCTCCCTCTGTCGCAGCCTCTCCTGTGCCTGTGGCCTCCTCTGCTCTCCTCTGTCGCAACCCCAGGCTGCCTCTACCACCGCCTAGCTATCCAACGCACAACTACGTGGATCGGTCCCTGAGCCCTCATCATCCGAGGAGGGCGGATGCCTACGTACCAGGCATCGTAGCCATCGGCTACCCCTACATCATCCCCATCCACTGGCTGAATGGGGGCATCGTTTGTGTCCTGACTCCAAAATCGCTGCATATCTGGAGCCCTACTGACTGTGGTGTTATCCCGAATAGTCTGGAAAAACTCATAATCCCTGAGAGATGAGATCCCCTGCTGTAGACCGAACTGTCGCAAAACTCGGTCATAGCGATGGAGCTCCACCTCTCCCATCTCCATCCATAGCCAGTAGACTCGCCTGATGCGAGCCAGCTCTTGTGCATCCTCTGCCCACCCTGGATGTTGCCTCCATGGCCTACAGGTGATCTGGTCTGGGACCAAATCATCCAGTAGTCTCCAAGACATCGGCAGGTCGATCCGTTGCTGTGCCCCTCTTCGGAGCCACCAGTAGAAGACTCGGGGCCTCTCCCCGTCAACCCTCGTCGCTGGAAGCCCTATCGGCCTCCGCACCGCAATGTGCTCCCAGCACCAAACCTGTAGGAGTGATGTCATAACCAGACATCGATCGCCCTTGTATACGACCCCATGCAGGATCCTATACAATCGACATAGAACAAAGCTGCCCCAAGAAAATCTGTAGCCATGGTCACGCATGTCGCAGATCACATCTGCCAGCATCCATGGTACCCTGCATCCACTCTGGTGGCACAGCAGAAGTCCACCAACCACCCCAGCCAAAAATCATGTCAGTGTAGATGCCCCAGGCATCTGGCATAGTGCCTCGATGTTCACTTTGCCCTTCTCCAGGGCGAATCTCGGGTCATCGTAGAGTCGTCCCATCGTGTGGCCCTGATTGGCCACAGGTGTGATCATCCTCCCTTGTATGGGGATTCTAAGAATCCTCCATACATCCTCTAGTGTGGGAGTCATCTCCCGCTGGTAATCGGAAGCATGAAGAGCCCGGTACCACCTCTTTGCTAGGGCCGTCAGTAGCCCCATGTCAGTAGAAACTTGTGGCATCTCTGCCACATGTAGTAAGCCGGCCTATGCCAGCTGATCTCGCTCTTCCTGTGTCAGAGTGGCCAAGTCATCTCTTAATCCTCCATATTTCCACTCTCTACTCTTTAGTAATCCTCTCTGCAATCATAAACAAAAAACAATCATTAATAACAATTTTAGCAATCAATAATGCAACTTAAAGATCAAAATTTTGCAATTGATGATATCGCCCACTATTGGCCGATATCGTTCAAAATTTGAGCAAAATCGTCTCCGATTTCGCGTGTCGAAATCGTCTCTAATTTGACGAAATCGTCCCCTTTTCACCGATTTTGCCCTTGGGCGAAATTGACGAACTTGAGACGATTTCGTCGAACTAGGGATGATTTCGTCCGGACGCCGTCGACGGCCAAAAATGGCTGCGATGCTCAAAATTCATCTTAAAATCTATCTACAAAGCATGTAAATTCAAATTAAATCAATCTAAACTAAGTTTAAACCCTTACCCATAGACCGCAGCGGACCTCTGCAGATCTGTGCGCTGTCTCTACCATTTTTGCTCCAGAGCTCTAAAAACCAGTAAAATGAACAATAAAAATGAATTAGGGTTTTACCCTATTTTTCTTAATTTTATTCAAAATAATTCAACAATAATTTTTGCTTTTCCGTGTTTTTACCGCAAACGTTCGATTTGGGTAAAAACACGGAGGGGGCACCATAGTAAGTTGTCATACGATTCGACCAAGAATCGTCGCCTAAAAATGGGTATAATTTTTTGCTTTCTCGTAGATCGAGAAGAACTCATCTTTAATGCATTTTCTTCGGAAAATTCGCTAAAGAGGGGGCAAAATGTAGCACCCTAAAATTGGCGCAGTAAAATTGGAATAATTACATTCACCTTAGTAAATAAATTTAAATTCAAATTTAACCTCCCAAACCACCCGTTAACCGTCGAGAAACCCGTTTCCTCATTTTTCGCACCATTTTTAGCAGTTGTTTTGACCGTTTGACGATATCGTCTCCGATCAGACGATATCGCCCCAGATTTGACGATTTCGTCTAGACTAGAACGTCCAGACGATTTCATCGCAAAACTGAATTTGCATAGTTGGAATCCATTCCAACGGGTCTCCAATCCGGGTAGAAGCGTGTCTGCGCCGTTGGGACCCTTCCCCCATTGGAGATCTCCCAAATTGGGATGATCTCCAACCTCCCAACAACTATCCTATGCCTATTTAACTCTAAGACTTTTCCCTCCCCAACCCCTGGCTGAATTTTTATGCAAATTGAACCCTTATGCTCTAAAACATTGTAATTCATACTTTGCACTAGTCCTATAGTCATTTCATTGCAGGTACACCACTGGTTTTTAGCCGAAGCCAACACCTATCGTAGCCTACGAACCTGTCAAGATCGGAGGCGATCTCGTCAAATTTGGGACAATCTCGTACTAATGCGAGATGATTTCGACTACAGCACACATCAAGGCAATCAGTGCCTGGAGTTTGCTCTTCTGTCTTTTTTATCTGTCATTTTATGCTATAAATTAGATTGTTTATTCAATTTTTATACTATATTGCATTTGGAGTTCACCCATTTTGTCTAGTTTACATATTAAGATCATATTCTGCTATCTAAACATAGTTATTTGCATTTACTTATGTTCTTGTATATTGTTCAACACTCATATTACTGTTTCACATAGTTTGCCCCTGTTTGCAAAATAGAATTTCTTGTATTTTGCATCTGTTTGCTGTTTTGCAGGTCTGATGAATTCGTCTGACGAATTCGTCAGATTGCAGACGATCTTGTCAGTTTAGACGATTTTATCAAATTGAAGGCGATTATGTTGAATTGCAGACGATCCAGATCGCTTCAAGCTTCGTAAAATCCATCAGACTTCCGGATCAGGTAATCTTCATTGGCCTCCTGCAAATTCTCTATTTTTGTTTTCCTTTCTGTTTGTTGTATGCATTTAAATTGCATTTTCATGTAGTTTAAGTTAGAATCATTCGACCAAACCTAGGATGAATGTTTAAAAATAAAAACGAACTCATCAAAACTCATTCCCAAAACCTAGGCATAGAAACTGTCGTCAAATGTTTCCTGGTGAACCCACCATCCGTCGAAAAATCACCAAAATGCACCTCCCTTGAGAGGCGGGACCTTCGCAAAGTCCTCTCGTTCGAGGTACCGCACCATCCTTTTCCCATCTTCCTTTCGGGCGCGGATCCAATAGCCTGAAGGTAGGGGTGCGAAAAATTTGGAGCGATACAGTTCCTACACATGTAACTTTATTATTGGGTACACAACTCGATTCAACCATTAATTCTGCTGATCATATTAAGGGGTCCTCAACTATGCCTGCATGCTTACATTTGGAAAGTGATAGTTGTAGTTTAATAACCTCTTTTTTATATTCTTATATAAAAAATTTGGATCAAATTTGAGCTAAGAGAATCCCATTTTTTTAGTCCTTCCATAGATTGCCAACTAGGCTACAAGAAGGCAGGATTTTGGAATGCCCACATTTTGGATTAGCTTTCAAATCATCTACCCTAAGATACTTGGGTTTGATCAAGATGGGACTTTTGGCTCCTTCTCACATGAGTGGCTTCCCAATTCCCTACCCTAGGAGGCCAAAGTTTTGGGGGCTGGCAAGTATTAAGCTTCTTCCAATTTTACTATCCACCTTCTTTATGGACAAATATTTGGGACCTCTCCATGATCGTAACACTTCCCATTTATCCATACAACCTTGAAGCTTAAACGCTGTCCCATTTTACTGCTTGATTCAAAATTTTACCACCTTGGCTGACTAAGGACACCATGACAGATAGGAAAATTTGAGGTTAAATATGAAGCTCAAAATAGATATTTACTACTTTCTCTAGACATGTACAAGAGAAAAAATATAAAAGAACAAAATAAGGGATATGTACATATATATACAATCACTGCCATAGTAAGGTTAAGCATAATGCTTAAAGTACTAGCCATTCATCAATATTGGGAGTAGATGCCATTCTAGATCTCACAATTGGTATGCATTTGCATTCTTGTAGTATTCAATGAAATATAGACCGAGCTAAAATGAATCAAACTTGTCATGAGCACCTGGCTTGGCTTGATTTGTATCCTACTTCAAGATGAGGTCACCTCTAGAGAATTCCTTTGATGTTACCCTCTTTTCAAACTAATATCTGACTAAATTTTTATGTTGATTCATATTTTTGAATGCCTTCTCATGTTCTTCTTCCAACTGCATTAGTTGCACTAGCCTCTTTTCAATTTTTGGAAAGTCTTCACCTTCTATCTCACTTAAGAACTTAAGTGTAGGGAGTTTAAGATTGATGGGAATAATATTTTCCTTGCCATACACGAAGGAGTATGAATATGTCTTCATGGATTTATTTGGGGTTATTCTATCTACCCATAACACTTGATTGATAAATAGGTGCCAACTACTTGGATTTTGCTCAATATTCCTGTTCATAATCTTCAACATGTTCTTATTTGTAGACTCAACCAAACCATTCCCCTACGAATAGTAATTTGAAGATACATTCTAGTAGATTCCATACCTTCTATAGAAGTCCATTTTCTTGAAATATATAAATAAAGAGATATTATCTGAGATGTAGTGGTAGGGACTCCAAATATGGTGATTAACCTTTCTAGAAAATCAATAACCGTATACTAGTTAGTATGTTTAGTCACTCCAACTTTGGTCCACTTGGTGAAGTAGTCTATTGCAGTAAGGATATACACATGACTAGATTACAAATTTATATTAATAAATCCAATAAAATACAAGCCCCATTAATTAAATGGTTCTTCTACAATCATCGATCGTAAATGCATGGCAGGGTATTTTTCTTTTCCAACAAATTATTGATATTTGTCACAAGCCCTGAACAATTTGAATGCATATAAAAATATAGAAGGCTAATATAATATTGCTCTTATGATTTTAGTTACTATGATATGGTTTTAGTAATGTCCCCCTAAGAAACTAGAGTGAAATTCTTCAAGGACCTTCTAGGCTTTCTCTAGAGGTATGTATCGCAATAGGATTTTATCAAAATTATTTTGGTAGAGAATGTTATTGATTAGTACATATTTATTTTCTTGTAGCTTATACCTACATCTCTGATATGTTGTCATCCCTTCTAGAAATCCTCCAAAGTTGAAATAATGAGCTGAGTTAGAGATCTAGGAGTTTGATGATTCTTACACCTTTTTTGGCTCAACAATATCAACTTCTATGCAAATATTAGAACCCACAATGATAGACTCTACCAAATATTGACAAAGCACTCAATATCTTACTAGCTTTGTTGGTCAAATCTCTACATCAAATTATTGAATATTTTTTGTCCAACCAACTCTTAGGTCACCCCATTCTCCCTAAATCACAAAATTTCTAACATCAGAGTATACCACATATACAACAATTTTGCTTTGGGAGACAAAATTCTTGAACTTCTTGAGAGATTTCATAACAGCATAGACCTATTTTTTCATAAGGCAATTGGTCTTTCATCACCATCATCTCCTTTATGAGTGAGGACTATCATA
Organism: Wollemia nobilis; assembly: GCA_028583015.1. Lineage (NCBI taxonomy): Eukaryota > Viridiplantae > Streptophyta > Pinopsida > Araucariales > Araucariaceae > Wollemia > Wollemia nobilis. The sequence continues at coordinate 42,800,778 of JAQPPZ010016981.1, read as the reverse complement.
TAGATTTCCTCTGCTCCAAAAGAATATAAAATAAAGTCCTTGGAATAGTCTAGATTGATGAGAATCGGAGCTCATGAAATAACTTCTTTTATGTTTTTGAAAGTATCCCTTTGGGTATCTATACATTTGAACTCCTCATATTTCTTCAACATCTGTGTCATGGGTTTGACTATTTGAGCAAAGTCGAATACAAATTTTTGCACAAAGTTGATCTATTAAAATAATGACTAAAGTCCCTTCTTGTTCATATGCAACAACATATCCAATATGGTGTTTATTATGTCAGGTTCTATGGCAAGCCCAAATTTTGACACCACATATCCTAGAATTTTACCTTCTTTTACAGAACATATATATTTCTTTACAATTAACGATATTCCAAACTTTGCATTTTTCAAAAACTTGTTTGAGATGCTCCACATGGTTTTCCTTCCTATGAGAGAAGATAGTCATATAATCTAGATAGATAATAATTATCCTATTAACCAACTCATCAAATTCCAAGTTCATTTCTCTCTAGCAGGTAGCACCAACATTAGATAGCCAAAATGGCATTCGTTGGTATGCAAATATCCCCCATTTGATGGTGAACACCATTTTATACTGATCTTCATCCCAAACCTAGACTTGGTTGAATCTCGAAAAGCCATCTAGCAAGGAGAATCTTTCTACTCTTACCACCATGTGCAGTATCTGATCTATTTTGGGTAAAGGATAATGATCCTTCAATGAGACCTTATATAGATTTTGGAAATCAACATAGAGCTTAATATCTCCATTTAACTTTCTAATTGGAACTAGATTAGCCACCCAAGTAGAATGCTTAATGGGATATATTTTCTTGGCATTCAACATATTCAACAACTCTTGATTCATTAGAGCTTCTATATTTGGGTTCACTGGTCTTTGTTTCCATCAAAAGGGCTTTACATCTAGCTCCAATTTGATGGTATGCTGGATAATATCCTTACTATATACTTTAATATCATCATAGGTCCAAGAAATGATATCATCATGTTTTTTTATATAATTCCTAGATTTGATGGACTTATTCATCCAAATAATCTACTCCTATCTTCAAGATCCTACCTGGAAAAACTTGGACTTCCTTGTAGCCTTTGGAATCTATTTTGATCATGTGGCTAGTTGGATGATTTCTATAAATATAACCCTTGAGATTGGTAGTGAATTCTCTATAAAGGTACATTCTAAGGTAAGGCTCCAAATTAACTACCATAATTTCCTATATGACTATGACTTGAGGTAACCTATGCAACACCATGGGGATATCTTTGATTAATCCCACAGTCTTGACTTGGGTACCATCTAATTATAGCACACTAGGGCAATTTCTTGTGTATTCCATACCCATAACATCACATACAACCTTAGGAATTACTATAGTGGTAACTCTAGAGTCAATCATACAGTTGTGAACTACTCATCCTTTCATTTCCAAGGAAAAATAGAATGGAGAAGGCATGTTCTTACCTACCCCCATAATAGAGCTACCTTGAGCTAGATTCTACTCTGGATACAATTTTCTTTGGCCCTTGATAATCTTGAGAGCCACTTAGAGTAGATATATATGTCCAAGGATCATCAAGGTATTGTACATGCTAGCCTTTGAAGGTGTTATTTCTAGCTCTTCAACAAAATTTAAGGTAGGGATTTTGACCTGCGTTTCACTCTCTCAGGAGTGGTTCAAAATTATTCCTATACTCATATGTGGTCTCAATCCACTGATGCTTTGTTAGGAATAGATATTTCAGTTTGTTCTTGGACTCTTCTTGTGATTTTGCTTCCTTCTATTGTATTCTACCAATTCCGGTCTCCTTTTGCTAAGTGATTGACTTCTAAATAGGAACTCTCAACAAAATTTCCTCTTCATCCTTCTTATTTTTTGTAATAGTATGAACTTTCAGGGGATTTAGTTCTTCTAGATTCACTTACAATGGTTTCTTTCTAGATTTGGTTAGAATAGAGACCTTCTCGATGGATGGCATCATAAAATTATGTCTTCCCTCCCTGATCATGTTAATCTACCCTTTTTGAGCCCTCTCCACTCTTTCTATGGCAATATTTTGTAGCTGATTTTGGTGCATAATATAGGTGTTTTACCCATGAGGATAATTACATGTGGAGTACCAGTAATCTAATTGAGACATAGAAGTGGAAGACTCTGTTTCCTTATTTCTATGGATGGTACTTGGTATTTCAAGGGGCTTACTTATATATGTAGTCTGGTCTTTGGCCACATATGGGAACCTTTTGGGATGGAAGTTCCTTTTTTCTTCCCTTATTTTGATCAAGGTGATCTCATTGATGAGGTTCTTCATGGTATTCAATAGCTCTTACAAGAGAGTGGTTTATGGGTCTAGCATTGGAAGTGTAGGGACTACAGGAGGAGCAGGGAGTGCTGGAAACATAGGTATTACTGGAAAATGTGCTACCAGGTAAACTAGTACTAAGGAGGTAGGTTGTGATTGACTTTGAAAAAGGTTTAGGAAAATGGACATTATGGGTTTAGGCGACAACCAACCAATGGAAATAAGGATTTTCTTAGCTTTTATGGCTTCTTAGAATATTTGTAAAAAGGTAATGATATTTAAATGCCTTATCATCATACTTAGATTTGAGATAAAATCTCTTAGATAATAGTATACATCTTGCTCATTAGTTGGTTGAAGATCCTCTAGTACTCTTTGCCAAGTTTGACTGAATCAAATGTTGAAATCAACTATTTCTTCTTACGGGTGCTTCTGTATAATAATGAATTGAGTGATCAAGAATAAAGGGTTAGTCTTTTATTTAAATTCTACTATCAACTTTCCTACCAAGTCAACCCATGAAGTAATAGTCCCATTGGGTAAGGTTTTGTACCAATACAACATTTTTCCCTTCAAGGAGATGACCAGTAACCTAATCATAATATATTTTTCCTTAATGTTGTGAACAACAACCAATGCTACCACATCTTGGTAGTTCTCATACATGGTTTTTCTCATGCCATCATAAGTAGGCAAGGTTTTGAGGGCTACCAAGGGAATGATATTTTGGTTTGTAAAGTTGAGGGTACCAGTATGGTCCTAGTTAGGGTATCCTTGGTTTTGATTTTAATTTTGAGCCATCACTTCTGGAGGGGTAAGAGGCTCCTCAGGATCTGAATCATTGTGATATTTATTATCTAAGAGAGTTAGGAGTGAAATAAATTCAGCAGAGGCAGATGACCACCTTTTTGTAAAATTTAGCTCAAGAACTCAACAAGATCTTTGGATAAGCTAGATTTATGCCTTAAAAACAATAAGTATTTGCATTAGAAATGCTTTTTGGGCTACTATACCTATGAAGTCACTAGGTGATTAGTAGATTACTGAGTAGAGCAGGGAATCACCAAATTTTAAACTACTCAGGAAAAGTGGACTTTCGAGTTCCATGGAGTATGCCAAAAAATATTGGTGCAAAATTTATCTATTAGAAAGAATTGTGCACCCACAAGCCCCCACCAACATTGAATGACCTCAAAACTAAGATTCCCGAGATCAATATTCAGTTAAATCCAGCTGGAGGATTCTAACTTGCTTGGAAAAGGGAAAAGGGAAAGAGAGAAAACTAAATTAAACTCATAGAATATAAAGGGACAGACTTGGCTGCATCAAGATACATATGGAGATAAATATGAAATACAAGAAATACTCATGAACTATCTAACAGACCAGCCAACTCCCTCAACAATAATTATCATGCAAATATTTGATTGCAAATTACAAAATTAATAAACAAAACAACTTGAAATCCAAAATTCATAATTAAAGACGAAATTGTTCGCTAACTTTAATAGAAATAAACAACCATGGAATTAATTCATTCATGCATACATGAGAGTGCTTTAAGGTCAAAAAATAGTCCAATTTCATTCAATATACTTCAAAAATATTACATGCAAATTGTAATAGCCAAGGAGATGACCCTTAAAATGTATTACAAACATACATATATATCCCTTTTAGGAATGCTTGCTCTTGTAAGCTAATTAATATCTATATTAATGAAGGATGGTAATGCCAGTGCACAACTAGTCTGTGTGTTCCCTCTGCAACTTCTCTGACATGGATAGAGAAATTTCTATGACATCTGAATAGGTCACATTGGTTACATTTTTCTCAAGCCATCTTTGGCCAATAATGAATTCAAACCTGCTACCACCTGAATGCACCTACATGGGAACCGAGGTGGTTGGAATACATAAATTATTTAACTACCACTCATCACACCAACGTCTAGTTAGGTATTATATTAATCCATCTACTTAAATATTTGAACCCAGTGCTCTAACACTATTGGTGAGAAAGGAAAGTTGAATCTTGTTTCCATAATGAAGACTTTCCTATGTTGTCGAGCCCTTGAGCTATTCTCACCACTACCTAACAACTACTTCTATGCAAGATGAATCTATGGGCTAAATATCTAGTTTAATTTTATTCCAATTTTTTGCCCACTTTGTTGGTGTAAAGTTAACTTCAGGCAACATTTTTAGTTTGTGCTCATGAAGCCTACTTTAGGATTCTCTACCCATGTTGGTTTGTTTTTGGGTGAAAATTTGGGATCACACTATCTTCTACTATCTTCCCAAATATTTACCCACTTGGATGGTGGGGCAGGATTTTGGGATCGCACACTAGCCACTGTCTGCCCAAACTTTTGTTTATCGTAAGATCTTATTAGAGCAAGCTTTTGGGAATGCCCTTGATAGACCCTAAACACAATTCTCCACCCAACACAATCCTTAGAATCTTCTTGTAAGGGTGGTAATTTTGGATGTGCCTAGTGCTTTCAAGTAAACCTAATTTTTTTTCCACCCTTATACTTAGTCATTTTTAAAATCAGCCTCAAGACTTATATTTTAGGGATTTAGTGGGTTCAATTAATTTACCCACAAGTACTTATGCTTACAAAGTTTTACCTTTTAGATTGTGAAATGCACTTGCTACTTTTCAAAGGGTTTTTTTAGCTATTTTTGTTGATTTAATTAATGAATGTGCAGAAGTTTATATGGATGACTTCATAGTTTATGGTAACACCTTTGAAGAAACCTTGTTGAGCTTACAATAAGTTCTTATTAGATGCCAAGAATATAATCTCTCCTTGAGTCATGAAAAGTGCTTCATGATGATGAGAGGACGAATTTTATTAGGGTATTATATATTTGAATAAGGTGTTAAGGTAGATTTTGCAAAGATCCAAGTTATTCAATCCCTTAAACCTCCAAAGACACAAACTGAGGTAAGGATATTTTTGGGACATACAGGATATTATCATAGATTCATTAAGTATTTTAGTAAAGTTACCTATTCTATTCTTAAGCTCTTAACAAAGGAAAGTGAATTTAATTAGACAAAGGAATGTTAAAAAGTCTTTAAAATCATAAAATATAAATTGACTATTACTCCCATTTTAAGGGGGTCAAATTGGAAATCACCCTTTCATATAAATTGTGATGCATCAGGTTATGCAATAGAAGCATTACTTCAACAAATTGAAAACAAAATACCTTATGCTATCTATTATGTGAGAAAAATATGCATGGGGCAGAACTTAACTATATAGTTACTGAAAAATAATTCTTAGCTATAGTTCATGCTATTAATAAGTTCAAATATTATATAATAGGGTATGAAGTATTTGTTTACACTGATTACTTTGCCATTAAATATTTAATAAATAAAGCTATAGTAGGAGTAAGAGTGGTTAGATGGCTTCTCTTAGTGCAAGAATGTAATATCACAATTGTAGACAAAGCAAGTAAAGATAATTTCATTGCAAATAATTTGTCTCATATGCATATATTTGATGATGATGAGTTAATTCCTGATAGTTTTCCAGATGAACATTTGTTTGCTCTTTCTATTTTTACTCATTGGTATGCTGATATTGTAAACTATTTAGTGGCAGGCAAGATACCACAAAATTTTACACCGTATGAGCGTAGAAATTTAGTTCATCAAAGTGCCCCTTATACATGGATTAATGGAATTTTATTTAAGTCTTACCCTGACCATATAATTAGGAGATGTGTGCAAGAATATGATGTACAAGACATCATTAGGTAGCACATGAAGAACCTTGTGGAGGTCATTATCCCACCCAAAGAACAGTTAGTAAAATACTTCAAATAGACTATTTTTGGACTACTATACAAAAGGATGCCCATAATTTTATTGATAGATGTGATGCTTGTCAAAGGGCTAGTAAACCTACACCCACAATGGAGATGCCTTTGGTACCACAAATAATATTTGAACCATTTGAGAAATGAGGAATATATTTTTTTGGGCCAATATATCCCCCAAGTAAAGATAATAAACATATACTTATGTACATAGATTATGTCACCAAGTGGGCTGAAGTGAAAGCCTTACCATGAGCATGAGATGATCTTGTAGTTGATTTTCTTTACACACAGATCATGCAACGCTATGGAGCATCTAGGAAATTGGTTTCAGAGCATGGAACTCAATTTCCCTCCAAAGTTACTAAACATTTTGTTAATATATATCAAATAAATCATAGGAATACATCACCATATCATCCTCAAGCTAATGGATAGGTAGAATCTAAAAATAGATAACTTTAAAAGATTATAATAAAAAATGTAGTTATTAATAGGGTTGATTGGGTAGAAAGATTAAAATAAGCTACATGGGCATATAATACAACTTGGAAAACCACCACAAGATTATCACCTTATGAGATTATCTATGAGAAGTAAGCTATCATGCCTATTAAATTTGAAATAGAAATTCTTCACACAACTATTCAACTTAATATGGATTTGGATCAAGTACAAAAAGATAGATTGGAATAATTAAACATTCTATATGAAAGAAGACTAGAGGCACTACACATGACTGAACTAATACAAGTACAAAGGAAAAAATGGTATGATCAACATATTATACCATGAACATTTCAACCAAGATATTGGGCCTTGCTATTTGACTCCCACTACCAAGATTTCCAAGAAAAGATAAGGACATGATGGCTTGGACCCTATGAGATTGAAGAAATATTTGGGAATGGTACAATTAAACTTAATCCCATTGATGATTCAAAAATAATATTATTAGTTAATGAACACAGGATTAAGCTTTGTAGGAAGCCATTATCTAAAGAAGAATTTATAAACCATCTTAAGCAACAAGTTGATTTGCAATGCATTTCTGAAATGCAATCAACTTATATTAAATAAGAACTTCTCTTTTATATATTAAGCAAAAAAATACTATCTTGCTTTGTAATCTAATATATATTAAACAAATAATTACAGTCATTAACAAGAGTGTAGTCTAATCAATCCTCTTGTTTGGATGTATAGGTGCCAGTAAATAATATGGATGGCAAAAAGCTTTACACTACTTGACCAATGAAAGAAGGTTATTATGGACTAATAATATTTCTTGAAAACAAAAAGGAAAAGATCACTCATTTTTCTTTAAAATATACTTTCTTTGTTTCATAATGGAGTTCTATCATATAATGTTTTATTCATCTTATCATTCATCACCTTTCAATCATAGTATCAATTTTTAAGGAAGAAGTCATATTTGGTGTGTGAAGACATATTCTTACCTTACGGAAAGGAGGTCATATAGTCATGATGGTATCACAAAATTAATAAAGCAAGGAAGTAAAAGACCTTGTTTCATATAAGCCCACAAGCAATAAAAGGAATGAAAGGATAGTAAGGATAATATTACATTTCCATCCATATGGTTACGTAGTCTGAATCCTCAAAGTTCTAATTTCTTCCCCAAATAAAAAAGGGTAGTAAGGATAGGATTATATTTCCATCTAGATGGTTATGTAGTTTGAATCCCCAAAACCTTAACTCTTCTTACTTAAAAGGGAAAAGTAGTAAGGATAGGGTGACAATTCCCATTAGGACTTTGATAAAGTGGTTGGGAATCTGATTTCCCAAAGATTTTTATCCCTAAAAACTTAATCTATATGTATGTGAAAAGAAATGGGCTATGAAATGATAAAAAAAAAATGATACCAAAATGACTATCTTACTTTCTTCTTCCAAAATAGGTTTAAGTATGTCCAACCATTGATGAGGCATGTTTTCTAGCAAACTAAAAGTATTGTTTATTGATATCTGTTTAAATTCATTATGATTTTTATCTCACAAAGGACTCCTCAGTGATGCCAAGGGAAGTAGAACAAAGAAATTGATCTCTATGGAACATTAGAAAGATTTATTATGAAATCCATGGAATATTTTATTAAAAATTCAAGGAAGACATCAATGTTTTTGCATACCATATTTACTATTGGGAACAAATAATTCCACCCTAAAGAAGGTTTATTAGCCTACAACCTCATTGATGGCTTAGCTTAAAAAATAATTGACTAATAAATAAGTAAAAACCCTCATATTCCTAATATATAATATGAAAAATTATAAAAATAAAATATATATACATTTCTATTATAAAGACCCTCATGAATATAACTTTCTCTATTTAGTCTTATTTTGGTTATATAGCCAAAAATTCAGTTTGGGAGGAGAAGCAAAGGATTAATACAATAATTTCTATATAATTTCTTTAATATAGTTTGGGGGATAAAAAGAAAAAAAAGTGGAAGGAAATCAGGTAAAGTACTCATATGTTTCTATAACTTGTTTTTTGTAGTTACTTTTTGTAGTTGTTTTCTCTATTTACTTTTTGTAGTTATTTCTATAGTTGTTTTTTGTAGTTACTTTATGTAGTTGTTTTCTTTAGTTACTTTTTGTAGTTGTCTTCTATAGTTACTTTATGTATTTTCTATAGTTATTTTCTGTAGTTGTTTTCTATAGTTATTTTCTATAGTTATTTTCTGTAGTTATTTTTTGTAGTTTTTTTCTATAGTATATTTTCATAGCTAGTTTTTGTAGTGACTTTTTGTAGTCATTTTCTATAGTGTGTTTCCATAGGTGAGATTTCATGAATTTTTTTCTAAGTGTATAACTGATCTATGATTCGTGCATGGCTAAGGACATGTGTCAAGGTAGGATAAAATGTTGCAAGGTGATTATCATCGGTTCTTATTAATGAAGCTTTGGCATGAAGAATAATTCACATGAATATTTGAATCCCTACCTCATGAGCTATGGTGCATAAGTCAAACTGTAGAGCTAAAAATGCGACACCAAACAGTGCTAAATAAAAAAAAAATTAAATAAACTAGATATTGCACAATAAATGAGATTTATATTAAATTAGGGGAGCCTAAAAACTTTTATGTTACAATAGTAGATTTAAGAATCCTTTTTGATACATTTATTACAAATCTTGTCAGGGTTCTCTGAAACCCTAGCTACAACAAATGGTGGTGTCTTCAGTTGCGTTTCACTCCAAACAGAGTTGAGTGGGCTTCTTGATATCTAAGGCTGGGCCACTCCAACTTAAATAGTTATCCAATGCTAATGCAGCACCTTCAAATCTGCACACAATGACACAACAAAATAGTTAGTAATACCTATGAGGGCTCCATAATGTGAGGCCCTCTATAAGCAATGGTAAAATCCTAACTAAATGTTGTAAATGGAGTGAACAGACATGAAAATGCATAAAATGAAATCAATAACTAGTAGCTTTACCTTAATTTGCTTATTGTCTTCTGATCTATAAAATTTTGTTGTTGGTGGTAGGCGTGTTGATGTCCTAGCATCACTCGAAGGCTAGGAGGTACTCAAAATGCTTACATAAAACACCCACGGGAACTTTACGGCTATAGGAAATTCCTATGGGCACTCGCGAATAGTAAGGAGGGACCCAGAGGCACTTGGTGGTGACATAAAGTGCCCAAAGGAACTTGGTAGTTGAGAGAATATACTACAAAAGTAGATCTGATGAAGATGAGGGATGTAGCGACGATGATGGCGAGTGAGGGAACATGGAATATGATGGATAGAGTGGGGTTAGGGTACAAAGTTTGGGTTGGAACTCTAAGGCACTTTGAAAGCTTAGGGAACCTCAAGGGACTCAGGGAATTCAATCACTTAGGGGTTGAGCCATCAAAATAGCTCTTATTTATAATCCAACCTAGGGCATGCTAGGGTTTCAACGACACTAATCGTGTGGTTGAGATTAAAGCATATCTAAGGGTAGATATTAAATTTAGGGTATGGCATAGATTGAGGTAAATGGACGAATGAGATTAAATTAAATGGATGACTGGGATTAATTTATTTATATAAATATATATTTATTAAATATATATGAAATATAATATATAAAATATTATTATTTAAATATATATAATAAATATATATAAATAATGGGCAAAAAATGGTAGGAAAGCTAGTATGGAGGACAAGTGGCTATATTTTGGTGGTGTAAATGGCAAAAAATCATGGATGGAGGACAAGTGGCTAGGTTTTGGTGTCTATAGATACCTCTTTTTTGTACTGCATCATGTGAAACACAATGTAGTGCAAAAACACGAGACACATATTTTGGCCAGGTGCAGAAGCAGCTTCTCTTGGCATGTGGGACATGAGATTGAAGACAAAAGAATAAAATAATGTTGAGTTTTGCATAGCTTAACCCCTCAATTTGTGAATGAGGTTGTGGATGAATCTCACAAGCAAATTGAAAAATTTGTGCAAATGAAAGATGCAAATATGATACCAATTTTACCCCAATGGTGGGAAGGGGAGTGGTGAAAGAGATGTGGTATGATGCATCTATTTATGAAGAGATTTATGAAAATGTGATGCATGGTGTATATGTTTGTGCCCTAACAGATGAAGGGATGTGTGAAAATTTTGCATCTATTTTTGCCCCAACATATGAAGGGATTTGTGAAACATGTGATGAGAAATGCATCTATTTTTGCCCCAACCAATGAAAGGATTTTGTCAAGTACAGATGTCATTGTCATATAAGATGTATCCCATTGTGGGAAAATTTAGAACCAGATGTGGTTGCCCCAAATTTGGGGTGATTCGATGTTGTTGAAACACTTTACCTTATGATGCCATTGATATGCAAAGATGAAAAATGCAAAGAATAAAAGTAGTCAACTTCGGAGGGCTCACTAGTGACTGTTAGATAATTCCTAGGATAGAAACCAATCACCCTAGATAAATCCAATCACTATGATGACTGTCAAGGAAATGTGTAATGATGAAATGTGATTTTGTCCATGTTTTAAGCCCCACGAACTAGGCCATCAATGACAGCTTTTATGCAAATTATTCTTGGTAAGGTTTCATGCAAAATGTGAAGTACCAAAGATGATTATGCTTTCAAACAAGGAGATATGTGATGATGAAAAGGACCAACCATTCTTATGGTATATATTTCATCTTATCAAATTGCATGGACGTAAATCATTGCAATCACCAAGTATATAGAAAAATCTACTATATACGAGATTCACTTGAATGTTGTTTGGCACTTGGAAAATGATAATGTGAAATGATGACGTTATGATGTATGAATGATGAAAATGATGATGATTATCTTTTTGTGAATATTTGGACCATTTTGGGGTGCTTTTGTAACTTGTTTGGTGAATTTGCAATATGTGATCGCAAACAAAAATTATGCGTTCAAATCAATTGGAATCTTCACAAAACCTGATAAAATGATGAAATATATGGATGGATGGAATTTGGAGTGATTTTATTGGGAGAAGCTACTTTTGTGAAAATTTAGTCTTTTTTCTATTTGACACCAAATGCTCGTTGGCACTTTTGGTCTGCAAAAATATCCACCGATGTTTGGGCACTCTGTAAATGCCCATCGGCACTTTAGTTTGCTAGGAAATACCCATGGGTGCCTCAAGGTTCCTGAAGCAGCTATAAGTAGTTGTCGGGACAAGAAACAAAGCTCATTTGTGCGTTTGGGAGTTTAAGAAGCTGCATCTAGGAGAGTGGAGTGAAGTGATGTGGGGAATTTGGAGCGCGAAAGCTATGGCGGCAGAGGGATTTGGTGTAGGAGATAGGACTATGGTTAGGGTGCAAGTTTTTGAGGTAACACTTTGTTTATTATGCTTTTGTACTTTACAAAGTTTTATTGATTTTTTTTTTGGCAAAATTATTAACAAATATTTTGTGTTGTGCTGCAACATAGGATTTTAGAGGCTCAACACCGATTCTTGCCTTACATCCCTAAGATGAGGAAGGTACTTTCAGATGAGAAGTGGGAGTTATTAGAGGATGTGGAGCTAGTGAAGGTAGCCCGATTGGATGTAGTGAAGGTCGATGAGGGGTACCTATCTGCCTTGGCAAAGAGGTGGGATGTAGATAGGGGGAATTTTTAGCTCCCCATGGGTGAGGTGATGGTTCCCTTAGAGGATGTATATCGTATCCTCAAGGTGCCTATAGAAGGGATCCAAGTTGAGGTTAGACTCAAATAGATGATAGATATGATATTTATGTTTGGTGATGCATGGCAGGGGGTGAAGATGGAGTGTGTGGGTATTCCTTATTTATCCATGTACATGGAAAAGGAGTTGGACCTCCTTCGTGCTTTAGTTATGTTTGTGTTGGCTAACATTGTGGACCTGAACAACACTAGGAGTAGGTTCTCATAGAAATTGATAGGATGCATGTGCGACATGCTCACTAGGAAGCAGGTATACGCATGGGCTCTCACCTTGTTGGTGCAAGTGTGTAGAGATAAGAAGCCACCATCAACAAGTGAAATGTAAGACAAAGAGAGAATATATGTATAATGAATCCTATTACAAATATGATGATTTTACAACACAAAACAAAGCTCTTTGTCTTTTACAAATACAAAGAAGCCTCCAATGGCTTTTACAATGAGGATGGTGTTTGTGCTTCTCTCCCACAACCGAATGTGATTAGGAGATATTGAGATGTGTGCATGTGAGTGTGGAATCTTCCAAGGATTGTTATTAGAGTAGTATACCTGTAATCCTACACACATGCAAACAAGAAAAGTTGTTAGTAGCACCTGTTTACATATGCAAAGGTATTAGAAATCAAAATGATAACTCAAAGAAAACATTAAAAAGATGCTATTCTTACAACTCCTGTAGAATGATGGTATGCTCTCCTAGCTTCCTCCTTCATTCCTTCATTCATGCCTTGATTCCTCCTTTTTCAATGAAGGGAATGAGGGGGGTATTTATAGAATTTTAGAAGAGAGGGGGTGAGGATGATGTGGCACATGAGTTTGACATAGTGGAAGACAAGACTAGGTAGGTGAAGAATTTTAAATGTTGAATGTGTTGGCATAGAAGACTTTTGGGTGGGTGAGAGAATATAAAATTGTTAAGTGGGTTGGTAAGGGAAGACTTAGGATAAATGGAGGAATATAAAATTACTAAGTGGGTTGGCATGAAAGAAAGAATCCTTGACTTTGGTGTGCATGAGTGGTGGTGGGTGTAGAAAATGTAGAATAGGACTAATCTAGAACCCTTGACTTGGGCATAAGCATGTGAGAAGGTAGGTGTAGAAAATGTGATTAATCTAGAATCCTTGACTTGAGCTCAAGCATGTGAGAAGGTAGGTGTAGAAAATGTGATTAATCTAGAATCCTTGACTTGAGCTCAAGCATGTGAGAAGGTAGGTGTAGAAAATGTGATTAATCTAGAATCCTTGACTTGAGCTCAAGCATGTGAGGAGGTATTGAAAATTGATTTAGAAGAAAAAAATATTAAATTCGTGAATAGTGAAAGAATAGATGAATAGTGAATAGTGAAAGTGAATGAAAGAAAGAATAGTGAATAGTGAACAATGAATAGTGAATATTGAATGAATAGTGAAGAAATGAATAGTGAAGAAATAAAAGAAAATAGAGAGAATTTAGATGAATTTAAAAATATCGAAGAGATATTAGAAGAACCAAAACTTGGATAAAATGATATTTTTAGGTGTCTACAGATGCCCCTTTTTGCAATGTGTTGTTTGTAAAAACAACATAGTGCAAAAACTTGAACTAAAATTTTGTTGTTTGTTGCCCCAATGAAATGATTATCCTTGTGGGAGTATATTTGATAACCCCCTCAAGTGGTGAGTGCACAGGGGAAGACACATGACCAAGGATGAGCCACTTGACAAATGTGTCAATGGGTAGGAGAGATAAGGGTGAGGGATGGGTAAGGTGTGAGATTAAAAAAAGTTGAGGGGGATGAGGATAAGGGGATATAGGTAACAAGTATGTTCGAAGTGGGAAAAAAAGTGGTGCCCAAGGAGGCAATATGAAGGTAGTGGATAAGGGAGGTGTTCAAGGGGATGTACGGAAGTGGAAGGCAACCATGAAAAAGAGTAGACCAAGACAGGAAGAGACCACATGTGCACTGCGTAAAAATGTGTAGCCTAAGGAGGCTAGTGAAAAATGCGTAGCCCAAGGGGGCAAGTATAAAAAGAGACGCCCAAGGGGGCAATGTGTAAAAGAAGTGCCCAAGGAGGCAGGTTGAAAAGGGTTCCCAAGGAGGCAAGTAAAGATAACAATAGTGCAATGTGGGGGTACTGCCAGGTCTGAAAAGTATCATGGTGCAATGAGTGTGGTGAGGGTAGTGGACCAAAAGGAGAGCAATAGGATAGATTTGGGGTCGATGTAGTAAGAGGTGTACTAGCGAGAGTAGGAGGCTATAAGATTGAGGTTGGTGAGATAGCTTGGGTCTTTGGACTACCTGTGTAGATGGTTGAGATAGGATCTACCAATTCTTTCGGGAGGAATTTAATGTTTAGCCTTCCTGATGGAATACAAGAGCGAATCTTTGCACTGAGTGCAAGTGCCTCCCAAAAAGCAAATTTTATTCGATCCCTTAAGTCATGGATATCTGATAGGGTTAAGAAGATGTCATCAGAATTCTGGATTTCATCGAGACTCGGCTTAGTGGAGCCATTGTATTGTCCTATCACTGTGTCGTATTCTGTAGGGGGTCTGATTCTGGTTCATCTCATGAATTGGGATCTATATGATTGGAGGAAACCAGAAGTGATCTCTCTATGTAAGAAGTTGATTTGGTATAATTCCATTGGGCTTGTAGGAGCACTAATCCCAGATTGGAACATGTATTGTTATGATTTGAACTCCCCAGATCTTAAGGCTAATCTAATAGCTTGTAGATTCATCCTCCAATTTGATAAGGGATTCCTTCGAGTACTTCAACGGACACGAAAGGTGAATTATGCTAAAAATGTGACTGATAGATTGGAACGGGGATTCGTGCCTAACTTTTTATTTTGCAGGCTCGTGATTGACAAACAAGTGACATGGTTGGCAAGTGGCCCTCGACGTGTGGTAGATGTGCGGAGTGTAAACCATTATTCTTGTGTCATGCAAGAAACTATTGATTTATATTATTTTAATGAGTTTGAATGGCCAAAGCATATTAGCTTTAACCAACATTGGGGGTTGTCAACGAATCAACGAACGTGGGAAGATGCAGTAACTTCAAATTATTCTGACTCTGACAGTGAGTAGATGTTTTGACGGTGAAGGCTGCAGGGGGTCCATAACCTATGCACGTGTGTGACGTGTATTGTTGAAAAGTGAAGCGCATCATAATGTTAAGGGTATGGGCAGGTTTTTGTAAAGGAATGTACTTAATGTAGTTGGTGACAGTTGTCCACTTGTCATGGTGCATTTATTGTGAACCATTGACACGTACCCTTGTCTTAAATGTCAATTTTGGATCAAGTTGGAGGGCACTAAATCTGCATCTGTGTACATATACGTGTAGGGGAAACAACATCTCTCAAATGTATGTAGCATTTGTTTCGTATATCAATATAAGAATATTGATCTATTGATTGGAGATGTCACTTTTTCGTGATATATGTGTGATATTGCTTGTTCTTTTGAGCATATATTCAGTTGTCCCGGTGGTGTTCATAGTGATTGTTTTGTTGATTTTTGTGGATATTTTGGTTCATATGCTTTAAGAGAAAAGAACAATTCGAAAGATCATGGATTCACTATAGGGTATCGAAGGGTTCGTGTGGGGTATTAAACTGCACATGCAAGATGCTGCACGGGATAGTAGCGAGGGGTGGAGGCAAAAAATGGACATGAAGTATTGTTGAGGTTTACCAAAGGTCTGATGAAAGAAGTGTGTCGCACAACAGAGAAGGAGAAGAGCCAGTGAGTGAAGTTTTATTTTATGTATTTATTTGCTAATTTATTTATTGTAAATGTAGTAGGAAGATAAAAATTGTTTTGGTGGGTTTGTGGTTGCGTGGGTGGGTAGAGATTTTTATGGATGTATTTATTTATTTATTATTGTTGTTTGTTATGATTTTTGCATGGGGTGGGGCTATGTAATATGAGTATAGTTGAAAGTATTGCGGCCGCGACATCGACATCGACCATTGGTTGGAAATTTAAGGCGATTGATGACAGATGAGGATTGGAGGTGGTTGGAGATGGTAGGGTTTGTAGGTGTTGCCCAGGTTAAGATGGTGTATGCTGATATGATGTACCTATCAACATTATGTGAGATATGGGATCCAGATAGGGGTACATTTCATTTTCCTATGGGGGAAATGACAATTACCCTGGAGGATGTTTATCGGATTTTGCGATTACCGATAGAGGGTGCTATCATTACAGTGGCAAATCAATGACAAAAAAGGTTAGTGATGGAGGAGATATTTGGTAGTAGTTGGCATAGTGTTGATATCAATAGTGGGGGGTGTTGTATGAGGAATATTTTGAGGTAGGAGTATTATCAGTAAAACAAACCCTGGCAATGATATTGATATCAAATTGGGTTTTACCTGATTCATCAGGGGCATGGTTTCCATGGAATATGCTAGGGGTTGTAACAGACTTGGTGAAGAGGTCAGTAGTCTTTGCATGGGCACCAGCCTTATTAGCACAAACGTATAGGGAGCTTTATGAAATTAAGAGGACAACTCAAAATGGATTGAGTTGTAGTTTGTTGGTGCAGGTGTGGGGGTGGGAGCATATAGCAGTAGAGAGACCACTAGGTCTACCTTATGATGCTCATAGATTTATGGGATCAGAGGTACCATATGTATTAAGATGGCTAACAGCTAAGGAGACAAGGTGGATTAGATCGTATGCGAAGGATGGAGATCACTATCATGAGGCCTTTGGGAGTCTGAGGCCACAAGATATTTATTGGTGACCATGGAGAGGAGGGCCAATATGGAATGATGAAGCAAGGCAATTGGCTCGTGTGCGATGAGGGAGATGGCTAATTGGGTGAAGGAGTGAGCAAGTTGAGTATTTTTAGTATACTCGAGTGCTACACCAATTTGGGTTGAGACAAGGGGTACCAGATCCACCTGTAGTGTATCAAAGATGATATAATTATACTATAGCTACCCCAATGATAATTGTATTAGACAGGGAGCCAAATGAGCCTCAGGTGGTGTCTGATGTTGCAGGCACAACCCCAGAGTTTGAGAATTGGTGGGCTACACAACATTGGAAAGTAGGGAGAGGAGTAGAAGAGCATGTGGGTGAGGTTGGAGAGGTAGTTGGAGAGATGGTGGAGGCTACTAGTGGGGGAGAAGATATGATACATGAAGGAGGGGAAGTAGTGATACAGGAAAAAGTGGATGGAGATGTTTGTCATCAAGTGGACGAGATAATTGGGACCTCCAATGCAGCGATTGGGGAACAATTAATGACCATTTTTGAGGGTATAGGGATTGGTGGATGGATGGGTGCAGTATTAGGGGATGGGGTGCCATGGGTTGAAAGAGAGGTTGTGAATACTGAGGAAGATACGATGGTTATGCAGAAAGAGGTTTCGCAGCCACAACATGCAAGGGAGGATTACAAGGCAACTTTTTTAGTGTCTTGTTTTGATGCATTGGTGAGTCATGGGTTACTTGTTCCTTCAACTCCTTCATCCCAACACCACCAAGGGGGGACACCAGTGATGGGTTCAGGAATACCACAAGGCATAGATCCAGTAGCTACACAATTTCTAGGAATTGCTTCACCACTGATAAATAGGAATCAAGAGGGGAGTGAGGGGACTCATCAAAGTGTACAGGAGAGAGTTGCAGAAGCACAACCAGAGGAGGGGAAGGGGGTGGTGAGATAGGTGGGAAATAGAGAGGATCAATATTTGTATATGGCTTAAGAGGCCATCATTTTATATGTATTCATGAAATTTGATGCCTACGGGCCATTGTTATGTAACCTATGGGCATGAATAATGTGAATTGAAATGTGATTCATGATTGATGTTGTGGATGTGTTATGCTTATGGTTTTTTTTTTTTGCACACAACTTGTCGAAAAGTAGATGTTAAATGGTGTGAACAATTTAATAGGATAGAGAAGGAATGTAAGGACAATGGGTATGTATGTGTAGTACCATGCATGATTGAACTCATTAACTAAGGGCATATACATGATTAGAAGCATAGAATAACGAGGAAGAAAGATAGAACAAATGATAAAGAAAGAGAACTCCAATGTCGTAGGTTGCTGAGTATCTAGAGGTGTTTTCAAGAGACTCAAACACCCTAGTTCTCCTCTCAAGTGGTGAGGTTACCATGCAAAGGTCATTAAGATTTAGAGGTCCCTTGAGACATATCAAAACATCCTAGAATCATTGTGTGTGCAGTGAGTTCATTAACCAAATTTTGAAAAGGTTTGGACTCAACCAATCATAGTCCTAATGAGAAAAATAGAGCTCAATCATGAAGGCATACTCCACTGCCAGTCAGGCATCTATAGCCCCGATGGAGATAGCACATGGTCCATCAACGTTGCTCCACTACCAGCCAGGCATCTATAGCCCCGATGGAGTCATCTAATATGCCCAAGGATTCAGGCTATATTATTATTATCATCATCATTTTTTTGTCATCATTTCATCATTTTTCATTATTATTATTATTATTATTATTATTTTTAGCATGAATCCTTGGGTTTTGGACCGCTAAAGGATGCACGATGAGCTAATATAAGCATTGGGACTAATCATGATGTCATCCTTGCCTAATCAAAATAATATTAATATGTGTGTTACATGTGGGTCCTAGGATGCCTCGATAGATCACAAAGGGAAGCTCCAAATCATCATGGCTTTGAATGGGATAAATGCGCACTTGAGGAGGATACTAGGTATGGCTGAGTGACTGAAAAGGATTTCTAGAGACTCATCAATCCAGGTCTAAGAGGTAGAAGAATGGACACAAGAGAAGGGAAGAAAGTAGAATAAAAAGACCATACTAGTGGTTTTGTATATGCCCTTAATTAAGGGAAGTCAATCAATTATGGTCCAAAACTAGATACCCATTGTTCAAAGTAATATGGAATGAACTAAATCTAAAGGAATTAGCATCACAAGGGCAGAAAGTGAAGGATGAGATATGGTGTGAGTTTTTTTTTTTACTATATATAAGGAAAACAAGTTTAAAGGAACTAAGCATAAAAGGCTCTCAGATGAATAACATTGATGGGATCGAGCTCCTCAACTCCTTCAAGAGTGGCAAGCCTATAAGTTTTAGGTCCATATTTGTGTTTAATGATGAATGGTCCAAGCCAATTAGCAGCAAATTTGTCATGCAAGTGAGGTGAGATGTGAGACTGTTGTTGATTAGCTTTAAGGACAAGGTCACCTACTTGGAATTCATGAGGATGGACCTTTCGATCATAGGCTCACTTGATGCGGTCATGATAAACTCGAAGATGCTCCAGGGCATTAATCCGATGTTCATCAAGAAGGGTTAATTGATCAAGCCGTGCTTGACGGGCTGTGTCATCATCTATGAATTCTTGTAAAGAGATGCGAAGTGATGGAATTTCAAGCTCTAAAGGCATAATTGCCTCAACACCATAGACTAATGAAAAAGGAGTTGCCCCAGTCGGGGTACGAATACTAGTACGATAAGCCCATAGTGCGAGGGGTAATTGTAAGTGCCAATCCTTATGATTATTCTTAACAGTATTTTTCAAAATAGAACAAATGGTTTTATTGGTGGCTTCGGCTTGCCCATTGGCTTGTGGGTAATATGGAGTGGAGAAACTATGATGGATGTGGTATTTTTGGCATAGGTTACGAACATCCTTATTTTTAAATGGGGGACCATTATCTGAAATAATCTTGGATGGTATCCCAAAATGACATATAATATGATGAAGAATAAACTCTACGATTTTAGCCCCAGTGGTAGAGGTAAGGGGAATGGCTTCCACCCACTTGGTAAAATATTCGGTAGCCATTATTATGAAGGTGTGTTGTCCAGAAGAAGGTGGGGAAATTTTACCAATCAAGTCTAACCCCCATTGTGAAAATGGCCAACATGCTTGTATGGGCTGAAGAGCTTGTGAAGGCACATGTGTTAAGGAGGCATGAGTTTGGCATTTGACGCATCATTTAACATATTCGGAGCAATCGTGTTCCATGGTGGGCCAATAATATCCCATTTGTAAAATCCATTTGGCAATAGCTAAGCCACTAAAATGGCCTCCACATGTGCTATCATGTGCTTGAGTGATTGCCCATTGGGTTTCCAGGGGTTCCAAACAACGAAGTAGGATACCATCATAACTTCTTTTATATAAGATGTCCCCCAGTAGCACATATCGTGCTACTTTTTGTTTGAATGCTCACTTGGTGGTAGAAGGAATATTAGGAGGAAAAGACCCAGTTCGTAAATAGTCTCGTAATTGGGCAAAGAACATGGAATAGTGGTCAGTGGAAGTGGTAGTGGTGTGGCAATCTCCTGCAACAATGAAGGTGGAGGTTGTGGGTTGGTCTATTGTTTGGGTGAATATTTTGAGGAGTGGGGTGGTAATAGAGGGATATGAAGTGGTTATAGGCTCAGTATAAGGGGAAAGGTGTCTATGGATGAGGGCTTGGAGGAGGATTCGTATTTGGGAGGTTTGAGGAGATTCGGTAGTAATAAGATCTACATCTTGTTTGATGTCAGATGTGGATGAGTGAAGAGCAGATTGGGCCAAGGTTTTGACATGGAGAGTAGTAACATCGTAGAATGGATTCTTAGGTATGAGGGACCCTAAGGAAGCCATAGTGTCTGCAAACCGATTAGATGAGCGAGGGATGGCATCAATGTCATACCAATCGAGTTGGGCTAATAGTTTTTCTGTGATGTCTTTATATAACTTTAGAGTTGGATCTTTACATTGATAAACTCCCTTAATTTGGTTGACGATCAAAAGAGAATCACCAAAGATATGTAGGCATCTGACGCGCATCGCTAAAATAGTTTGAAGCCCAAGAATGAGAGCCTCATATTCTGCATTATTGTTGGTGCAAGGAAAGTCTAGTTTAAAAGAAAAGGGGATAGGAATCCCTTGCGGGGTGACTAGAACTACTCCTGCACCACCCCCTTGTTCACATTTAGAACCATCAAAGAATAGATTCAGGTCATCATCAACATCATTAGGTGATATTGATTCATCTATTTTATCAATAGCAAAGATGAAGTCATCGGGAAGCTCAATTTTAAGAGGTTCATCATTGGGTAGAGGAGCTTCTACAAGTTGATCAGCAATGACCTGACCCTTTATGGATTTTTGGCTAATAAATTCTATATCAAACTCACTAAGGAGCATGATCCATTTGGCGGTTCTACTATTGGTATATGTGCGACTCATCATATATCACAAGGGGTTTTCTTTAGCCACCACATATGTAGTATGATTTAGCATATAGTGTCATAATTTCTTGGTGGCAAATACTACAGCAAGGCATAATTTTTTGACATAAGGATAGCGGCTCTCATAATCGACAAGGGTGCGACTCAAGTAATAAATGGCTTGCTCACGATTTAGATCATTCTTTTGTGCAAGCATTGTTCCTATGGCAACATCGGTGGTAGATATGTACAAAAGGAAGGGAGCATCGGGTTTGGGAGGAGTGAGAATTGGAGGGGATGCAAGGTATCACTTGATATTATCAAAAGCAACCTGGCATTCGGGTGTCCATTCAAATTTAACTCCTTTTTGTAAAAGGTGATTAAAGGGTTTGCATTTATCAGATAATTGTGCTATAAATCGTCGAATGGCTTGGATCTTGCCTTGCAAGCTCCTTAATTCTTTAAGGTTTCTAGGAGGAGGCATATCCATTATTGCTTTAACTTTATTGGGATCCACTCGAATGCCTTCTTTGGAAACAATAAAACCTAGGAGCTTTCCCGAGGTAACACCAAAGACACATTTCTTAGGATTGAGTCTAACATTGTGTTCGAGAAGTCGATTAAAGACTTTTCGTAGAACATCAATGTGGTCATGTCGATGTTTAGATTTAGCAAGGAGGTCATCGACATAATCATCCATGAGATTATGCATGTAATCATGGAAAATATAAGTCATGGCTCTTTGGTATGTGGCCCCAACATTTTTGAGTCCAAAGGGCATTACTTTATAACAAAAAGTTCCCCAAGGAGTGGTGAAAGAGGTCTTGTGTTGATCAGCAGGATTGACTCGAATTTGGTTATAACCCGAAAAACCATCCATGAGGGATAACATTTCATGTCCGATTGTAGCATCTACTAGGGTGTCTATATTAGGTAGCGAAAAATCATCTTTGGGACACGCTTTATTAAGATCTCGAAAGTCAGTGCATACGCGTATCCCCCCATTGGGTTTAGAAATGGGTACCATATTAGAAACCCACTCAGGATAATCGATGGGTTGTATAAAGCCCACATCAAGTAGTTTTTGTAATTCATATTTTACCATGAGGGCAATGGTAGGATGTAGTTTGCGTAATTTTTGTTTAACAGGTCGAACATCAGGACTTAACACAAGATTGTGGACCACTAAATTAGGATCGAGTCCAGGCATATCTTTATAGGACCAAGCAAATACCTTCTTGTATTCTTTTAGGAGTGCAATAAATTGTTCTTGTTCCTCCTTGGAAAGACCTTTTCCTATTTTGACTATTTGTGGACTGGTAGGGTCGGAGCTAAGGTCGACATCTAAGGTTTCTTCAATTAACATATGAGAACCCTCCTCCAATTGGTGTGGTGTAGGTATAAGGAGTGGGTCATTGGCAGATATAAGTGTAGGAGGAGTATTAGATGTATCAGTAGTGGATACAGTAGGGGAAGAGGATGAGATGTAATTAAGAGTATAGGGGACAGATTGTTGTATGGGTAGGAAGTCATCCGGAGTTGGAAAAGTGGAAATGCGGCTCATATCGATGGTGTCGGGTTGAATAGGTAATAGACGTTCAGGCTCAGTTGTAATTTGAAGAGGGGTGAAGAGATCAAAAGATATCATGAGGACCGAAGGGTGTGAGGAGGGTGATATATTAGGGGAGGGTATCTCCTCCTCATCCTCTTTGAAGGTATAAGGAGAATTGGTAAAGGAAGCAAGGGAAGGCATGTCTGTATATCCAAGGCCAGCTCGAATATTGGGTAATTGACCTGGAAGGTCAATAAAGGTGTGGTTGCCTTGTTCATATCATCCTAGACCGAAGCCTTGCCAATGACATTTTTGAAAATAATATAGGACAAAAGATGGTTTGGATAGGAAACCAACACTAGCACAAAAATGATCTTGGGGTGAAATGGAAGTGGATGGTAATGTGGGTGTATCAAAATTGGTATGGCTAGAGGATGATCCTAAGGACACAATAGCATCTATAACTACAGGTATATCATGGGGTCTACCAAAATCTCTAATAGACTCTACATATGGTAGATTTTTAATATTTACATCATGTACAAGATATTCACCTATGGCCGTGTTGGACATATGTACTGTGACGTGTGGGATCGTAGAGTGAGAGGATATGGGGTTTATAGAAAGGATAGGTGTGTTGTGGGGAAAAGTAGCCGAAATAGGCTGGGATGAGGTTGATGAAGGGGTAATATTTGGTGAGGTGGGATCAAGTGGTGTATGGTGTGAAGCATGGGGATCCTCTTCTTGGCAAGTAGGAGTGGTAGAATATGGGGTAGGATTAGTAAGAGGATGACTTGCGGTTTTAAGTAGTGAAAGGGGTGCTTGGGTAGGTATAGGATTTAGGGTTTGGGAGGAGGTGGGTGATTGAGCCTCTGCTAAGTTCAAAACATGAGAAATGGTTTTGGGTACGAGTGAGGAAGTAGGGGTATTAGTATTAGGGGTGAGGGAAAAGTGGGTGGTAGGTAGTGAAGGTTGGGATGAATCAATGATTAAATTGCAATACTTAAATGGTTCATCATCTACTGGTATACAATGGATAAGGCCATCATGCACAAACTTTAAGCAATGATGTAGAGTAGATGGAACACATCGCATCTCTCGGATCCATGGTCGTCCTAAGAGAATGTTGTATTGCATTTCTCCCTCAAGGATGTATAAGAGGGTATGAATGGTCTTAGGGCCAACTTGGATAGGTAAGACCACAGTCCCTAAGGTAGAGCAAAGGGCATCATTGAAGGCACGAAGGGTGAAATCGGTATGGATTATATAGGAAGAGGGAATGTTGAGGTGTTTAAGGGCCACCGATGTAATAATACTAATGGAAGATCCTGTATCAACCAAGACCCTCTTAAAGGGTAAGCCATTAATTGAAGCAATAATATGCATGGGGGGATCGGGTGCTCCCATAGGCATTGCCTTAATCTCATAGTCATAAAAGGCAATAGCAGGTTCGGTGCATGTACGAATATGACCTATAAAATTGGTAAAGGCTTGTGGGTCTTGAGAAGGAACATCAATTGCTTTTAGGATTTCCATTAAAGCCTCTCGATGGGTAGGGGATTGTTGGATAAGATCATAGACAGAAAGTTTAGTAGGAGCAAGTTTAAGGCAATTGGTTAATTTTTGGGTAAGGGTAAGGATAGGTTTAGGAGGGGTTTGTTTGGAAGCTACGGTAATAATGGGGGTTGGCGGTTGTTGGGGATTGGGTGGAGCATTTGGGGATTGAGTTTGAACTTGGGTTTGAGAAGGATGTTGGCGGTTGGTTTGGCGTTGACTTCGAGTGGTCACATGCACCATTCCAACGAAGTCGGGTTTGTGGTCAATATGATTAACTTGGTTAGGAGGTGTAGAAGATGTGGAAGTAGTAGTGTGTTGGGGCAAAGGGTTTTGATAGATCCCAAGGTTTTGATTAGGGGGAGCTACGGGATTGTCAATACGAATGTCCCCTCGTTCTATCATGTCTTGGACCACATTTTTAAATTGAATACAATGTTCAATGTCGTGTCCTGGTTGACGATGGTAGATACAGTAAATATGTGCTTTGTAAGATTGAGGTAAGGGCTTATTGGGATCATAAAGAGGCTTAATTTTAGGTAAGATAAGGGCTTGGGATTTGATAAGATGATGAAATATGTCAGCTAAAGGCTTAGTGAGGGGAGTAAACTCTCGTCTTAGCGCTCGACGAGGTCTATTTGAAGGTTGGGATGTGAAAGTGGAGGTCAAGGGTTGGGTGGAGAATGGTTGAGGTGTTGTTTGGGGTTGGGGTTGTGGAGGAGATTGGATAGTGGTAGTAGGAGGTGGTGTGGTAAGGATGACTTGATTGACTTGGGGTGATTTGGAGGAAGTGGCATTACCCTTTTGATTTTTGTTGTTCCACTCTTTCTTTTTAAGTTTTATGATGCCCTCTTGGATCTTAATATCTTCAATGACCTTAGCTTGGGCTAACGCCTCTTCAAAGGTCCTATATTGTTGTAATTGTAAGAGTAAGGAAATGTGTTTGTTGCAACTATGAGTAAAGAGGTGAGTTAGCTCAGTGACAGGCAAGGAAAAAGGAAGTTCATTAATAATAGCTTGCCATCGGGCTCCGTAATCAAGAATAGATTCATCATCAAACTGTTTAAGTTTGTAGATATCAGTGAGGTTGGTTTTCTTCTTGACTAAGAGGGTGAAGCGTTCAAGAAAGAGATTGGCCAATTGTTCGAAGGTATAAATGCTATGTTGTGGTAAAGCATTATACCATTCGAGAGCAGTGCCACTTAGATATATAGCAAAGGTACGAAGAAGGAGATGGTCACTACCACTAATGAGGAAACAAGCATTCAAATATTTGCTTAAAAAGTCTTTTGGATCCCCTTGTCCTATAAAAGGCTCAAGTTTGGGTAACTCAAATTTATAGGGGTAGACTAGGGCAGGCACAGATGGATGAATAGGTTGGGTATAGATTTGGCTAAGGGTGGGCTTTTGGTATCCTATACCTACAGTTTGAAGTTCCAATGCATTCATGTGATTGATAAGTCATTGTATCTCATCTTGGGAGGTTGTCTGCAGACATAGGAGAGGAAGATGTGAGATTGTAAGTGGGATTAGGAATGGTAGTGGTACAATTGGATGGTTGGGAAATATAAGTTTGGGTGTTAGTTTGAGGTGGTATGGGTTGTGGAGGGTAGGAGGAGGGAGATGGGTATGGGGGGTAATATTGAAGTAGGTCTGAAGGGGGTTGAAAATATGGGGTTGGATGAGAGGGATTTGATTGCGGTTGAACAAGGGGTTGAGGGACTTGTAGGGGATAATATTGAGGTATTTGGGCTTGTACGGGTTGAGGTTGGGGAGGAGGTTGAGGGACCTGTAAAGGAGGAGATTGATGGGATTGATATGGTTGTTGGAGGGAAGTTTGATGTTGGGGATAAGAAGGTTGAATGAGGGGATTTGGGGGAAGTTGTTGAGGTAGGGATTGATATATTTGGGATGGAGTGGATGTAGGTTGGTATGGCATAGGTTGGGATAAAGGAGATGGTTGAGGGACTTGTGATTGATAAATTTGGGATGAGGCATGTTGGGCTTGGGGAGGAGGTTGAGGAACTTGAGATGATGGATATTGATATTGGGGATATGTGGCTAAAGTTTGGGGGTTAGATTGAGAATATTGTTGGGGCCATTGAGGTGCTTGGGGTGGTTGTTGAGGAAGAATTGGGTATTGGGAATTAGGAGGTTGGTTGGGAGGATTGGAGGGAGATTGTTGTGGTGATACAAAGGGTTGATTTTGAGATTGAGGGGAGGGTATGTGTTGTTGGGTAAGGTTAGGGACTTGCGATGGAATAGAGAAATTAGATGGTAATTGGATTTGAGGTGGTGTTTGAGTTTGAGTAGTATTATATTGGAGAGGTGGATTTGGATTAGTAGGTGGTTGTGAGGCTAAAGCAAGAAGGGGATTGGTTGGAGGTGGAAGGCTAGGTATGGCAACACCAGGGTCATGAATTGGCATATGGTAAGTTGTGGTATAGGGTGAAGTAGTGCTAGCATTGGGTTGAGTAGGGAGTGTGGAAGAAGATGGTTGAGAAAGTGTAGCACTAGTAGCAACAAGGGTTGAAGTGGAAGAGGGGATGATGGAGTGGGTAACTACATTAATTTGAGGTTGAGCCATTAGTTGTTGGAGCGGGGGTGGCACTGAAGTAGAAGATTGAGTAGAGGTTTGGGTGGTAGGATAATCAATAAGGGGCTGAGATAAAAGATCAGGAGTAGTGGTGGAAGTCGATGGGGGTTGGGGAATTGTGATTAAGGCTAAGGTAGATGTCAATGGATCAAAGGGTGAGGGATTTTGTTGGGTGTAGGTTGGAGTACCTTCTTTAGAGGTATGTGAAGAGGTGGTCTCAGCATTGGCCATTGCGGTAATAATGGGATAAGCATCATAATTATGATGGGTGTCAGGAGGAAAGGGATTATGTCGTAAAGAAGAGGTACCTAGAGTGACTAAATCTTCACTCACAGGTGTTAGATCAGGTGCAGTGGAAGATGGTAGGGTAGGATCCATAGTGATTTGGTTTAAAGCTCGGACTTGACTTCGAGTTGAAACCATAGGACAAACAAGATGGCTAAAATTTACTCACACAAAAAGAGATTATGTTAATGGAGCACAATTCCTAAGAGGTACCAAAAAATAGAAATCTAAGCTAATTATTGCTACTATCTAATTTCTTTATAAATTAAAGAAATCTATGCTAAAAGGGAAGAAAATTTAAAAACTAAAGCTATCTAAAATAAATAAAAACACTAAAATTAGAGATGCAAGTGCAACTAATTATTCTAATTAAGGAGAGCAAACTAAAAAGGGTTATTGTGTGTGCGTTAAGGTAAAGGAGACTTATGTGTGTGTAATAAATGGAGCCTAAGGAGGTTTATGTGCATGGAAAAAGTAAGACCCAAGAGGGTAAGCTAAGCTAGATGTATGTGCAAAAGAAGCCCACGAAAGCTAAAGGTAATAAAAGAGAGAAGCCTAAGAAGGTTTGTAATTGTGAAAAGAGTCCAAGGGGCAAAGTGTGCTAAAAGAGAAGCCTAAGGAGGCTTGTGGAAAAAGAGAAGCCTAAGGAGGCTTGTAATTGTGAAAAGAGCCCAAGGAGGTCAATTGGGCTTAAAAGAGGAGCCTAAGGAGGCTAAGTGTGTTAAAAGAGGAGCCTAAGTAGGCTAAGTGTGTTAAAAAAAAGGAGCCTAAGGAGGCCTAGTGTGGTAAAAGAGGAGCCTAAGGAGGCTAAGTGTGTTAAAATAGGAGAAGCCTAAGGAGGCTTAGTGTGGCAAAAGAGAGAATCCCAAGGAGGCCAAGTGTGCTAAAAGAGGAGCCTAAGGAGGCTTAGTGTGGTAAAAGAGAGAAGCCTAAGGAGGCTTAGTGTGGTAAAAGAGATAAGCCTAAGGAGGCTAAGTGTGTTGAAAGAGGAGCCTAAGGAGGCTAAGTGTGTTAAAAAAAAAGGAGCCTAAGGAGGCTTAGTGTGGTAAAAGAGAAGCCTAAGGAGGCTTAGTGTGGTAAAAGAGGAGCCTAAGGAGGCTAAGTGTGTTAAAATAGAGAAGCCTAAGGAGGCTTAGCGTGGCAAAAGAGAGAAACCCAAGGAGGCCAAGTGTGCTAAAATAGGAGCCTAAGGAGGCTTAGTGTGGTAAAAGAGAGGAGCCTAAGAATGTCAAGTGTGCTAAAAGAGGAGCCAAAGGAGGCTAATTTTATTAAAAAAAATAATCTTAGGAATAAACTATGCTAGGCAAGTATGTGAAATGAACCTAAAACAAAATATAATTTAAGCTAAAATAAAAGCCTAAAGAAGCTTATGTGTGAAAAGAAAAACCCAAATTATGCTATCCAACAAGTCTAGGAACAAAGAAGGAGGACTTAGCTGGAAGCCTACGCGGATGTTGCAAGTTGGCACCTTCTAGGATGAAACCATCTCTACCCAAGCGATATAGAAATGTGAGACCATCTCCACCAAGGTGATCTTGACTTTTTCCTTCAAAACAACATAAAACAACAACAATTAGAAAAACAATATGCAACAATATTTGAAAGTAGGAGCAAAAATTGCATAAATAAACCTACACTTTTATCCCTATAACTAGTATAAATTGAAATTCAACAAGGGCAAAAGTGGAGGTCAAGGGAAGGGTCCCACCGGGCGTGCCATTTTGTAGAGAGAAGAAGCCACCATCAACAAGTGAAATGTAAGACAAAGAGAGAATATATGTATAATGAATCCTATTACAAATATGATGATTTTACAATACAAAATAAAGCTCTTTGTCTTTTACAAGTACAAAGAAGCCTCTAATGGCTTTTACAATGAAGATGGTGTTTGTGCTTCTCTCCCACAACCGAATGTGATTAGGAGATATTGAGATGTGCGCATGTGAGTGTGGAATCTTCCAAGGATTGTTATTAGAGTAGTATACCTGTAATCCTGCACACATGCAAACAAGAAGAGTTGTTAGTAGCACCTATTTACATATGCAAAGGCATTAGAAATCAAAATGAGAACTCAAAGAAAACATTAAAAAGATGCTATTCTTACAACTCCTGCAGAATGATAGTAGGCTCTCCTAGCTTCCTCCTCCTTCATTCCTTCATTCATGCCTTGATTCCTCCTTTTTGAATGAAGGGAATGAGGGGGGTATTTATAGAATTTTAGAAGAGAGGGGGTGAGGATGATGTGGCACATGAGTTTGACATAGTGGAAGACAAGACTAGGTAGGTGAAGAATTTTAAATGTTGAATGTGTTGGCATAGAAGACTTTTGGGTGGGTGAGAGAATATAAAATTGTTAAGTGGGTTGGTAAGGGAAGACTTAGGATAAATGGAGGAATATAAAATTACTAAGTGGGTTGGCATGAAAGAAAGAATCCTTGACTTTGGTGTGCATGAGTGGTGGTGGGTGTAGAAAATGTAGAATAGGACTAATCTAGAACCCTTGACTTGGGCATAAGCATGTGAGAAGGTAGGTGTAGAAAATGTGATTAATCTAGAATCCTTGACTTGAGCTCAAGCATGTGAGAAGGTAGGTGTAGAAAATGTGGCTAATCTAGAATCCTTGACTTGAGCTCAAGCATGTGAGAAGGTAGGTGTAGAAAATGTGATTAATCTAGAATCCTTGACTTGAGCACAAGCATGTGAGGAGGTATTGAAAATTGATTTAGAAAAAAATATTAAATTCGTGAATAGTGAACAATGAACAGTGAACAAGTGAATAGTGAATAGTGAATAGTGCACAGTGAATAGTGCACAATAAAAGAAAATAGAGAGAATTTAGATGAATTTAAAAATATCGAAGAGATATTAGAAGAACCAAAACTTGGATAAAATGATATTTTTAGGTGTCTACAAGATGTATCAAGAGCTATATGATGTCATGAGGAGAGGGAGGAAGGGGTTGGGGTGCAGCATACTACTGCAGTGCTAGGCATGGGAGCACTCTAGTATGGCTCAATCAGAGGGTTTACCTATGGTAATCTTGGATAGGGAGCAGCCCTATGCTAGGCAATGGGTATAGGCTAAGGAGGTCCAGCCGAGTCAGCCAGTGAGGATGAGCTAGTGGTACTAGGAATTATGGATTGGACTAATGTTCACCCAAGTGATATGGAGGTCATGGTAGGGTTGTAGATGGACGAGGGATGGAGAACACTTGTGATGAGTGTGGTAGTCTTGATGGATGATTGGGAGACATCAAAGTGAGGTGGAGTACTTCTAGTTCTCATGAGTGCTCCACCAATTTGGGCTGAGGCAGGATGTCCTAGATGAGCTACTGTGCTATAGGAGACATCATGAGGAGACAAGGCTACCATGCATGAAGTTATGGAGGGTGACTTTGGAGGATGATGAGGAGATAGACCTCTTAGATTTGGAGGATGTGGGGACTACCACAGAGTGTGACACATGGTTCGTGACTCACCCACCATGGATACCACCTCAAGGAGTGACTAATGGGGATGGAGGTGGGAAGGCTAGAAATAAGGGTACTCATGAGGCTAGGGATGGGGGGACCCAAGAGGATCCCAAGTGGTAGCGATGCTAGCGAGCAAGGGAATAGGGAATATGATGGATGGAGTGGGGTTAGGGCACAAAGGTTGGGTTGGAACTCTAAGGCACTTCAAAAGCTTGGGGAACCTCAAGGGACTTAGGGAATTCAATCACTTAGGGGTTGAGCCATAAAAATAGCTCCTATTTATAATCCAACCTAGGGTATGCTAGGGTTTCAACAACACTAATCGTGTGATTGATATTAAAACATATCTAAGGATAGAAATTAAATGTAAGGTGTGGCATGGATTGGGATAAATAGATGGATGAGGTTAAATGGAATTAGATGGTTGGGATTAATATATTTATATAAATATATATTTATTAAATATAAAACAAATCATACTTGGATCGCAGGGATGATCGAAACCCGACGTCAAACAATGGGAGTACACATGAGTAACATATCAATGTGAGACCATGAATCACAAGGAGAGCAAAGGTTTTAAATTGTATATCATGGAAAATTAATTCAATTTTAAATTGTCCATCAACACAAACCACAAAGTGAGCTCATTAAACATAATTTAAAAAGTGCAAAATTGAATTAAAGGTTTCTAAAGGTGATTAAAATGTAAAATTTAATTAAAATTTACTCGATGGATGACGTGATGTGGGATTTGCATGACTTAGCACCATAGATCAAGGAGAGCTAGTGAATAGAGATCATGCCTTGATTAACCTACCATGATTAGCATAAGGACAACCACCTTGCACAAACTTCAATTACTAACACTTGGTTGTGTGGTGTAATAGGGGTGAGCATCGTAGATCAAGCATGAAGACCATTTATCAGAGCAGGATCAGTGGTTGAGACTTATTCAACCATTAACATATTGAAAAACATAAGAAAAAAATCTAATTTCTTGCACCTCCCTCTGTAATTCAACTAGGGAAAAAAAATGCAAGTGTTCTATGATCAATTCCCTGTGAGACCCAGTTGCAAACACAACTATAAAGTAGTGTGCAAGGAATAAAGCCAAATTTGGTGATGGTTTCAATTCAAGTGAACAAATAATCATAGTCAAACATTGAAGAAAGAGTGATGACGTTAGAAGATGATAGAAAACCAACAACAAAGGGAGAAACTAGAATTATAAGTGCTTGAATTCTTTAGAAAATTGTAAGAAAATCATAATGAAATGTTTATAAATAGAACTGCAAGAGAAATGTACCAAAATATTTCAAAATGTGATGAGTTTTTTTGAGAAAGATGTAATAAATATTCTATTATTTGAAAAATTATGTAGTGTCATAGGGTAGACCCAAAATTTTCACACCCCTTTCTTTTGAGCTAATGGATCCACACCTGAAATGGGGAGGGAAAATTATTTATCTACACCTCGTATGAGAGCACTTGAGTCGTGCTCTCTTTGGAGTTTGTCGATGAATTAGGTGGGGTTCATAGAAAACACTTTCTATGGCAGTTTCCACACCTACGTAAAGTGGGTTTTTAGTTATTTCTTTGAAGCATACATCTACAGTTTGGCAAAATGCAACTATTGCCTAGCTATATGCATTTCAAATGTTGATAAAAACAAAGTATATAGATTCTAGCTAGAAATATTTGTAAATCTAACTATGATGCAATGATTTTGTAGATATTGAAAAGTAAAATATGATGTTTATGCAAGTGTGTTTTTTTTATTTTCTTTTATATTGTGTTTTGTGTTTTATATTTTTAACTTAATATACTAAATGCAAAATTATGTAACTAAATTCTTGTTTTGTTCTTTGGAGCTTTTTAGCAAATGTAATTGACATAAAAATTGATATAACTAAGTTTGTCTTTTTGCTCTTTTGTGTTTTTCAAAACTAGTATGATTGATATAAAACAATGCAACTAAATCTATGTTTTTGATCTTTTTATTTTGAGTTTTTCAACTAATGCAATTGATATAAAACAATGCAACTAAGTTTATATTTTGATCTTTTCTTTTGAGTTTTCTAACTCATATGAGTAAATGCAAAATATGATGTAATTAAATCTATGTTTTTGATCTTTTCTTCTTTTGTTTTATGCAAATGCTTATAAAAATAGAGAAGTATAAATCTAAAGTATGAAAGAACCAAGAAAAATCAGGTTTAGATCCTTACTTGGCCTGGATGATTGCTTTCTAGCACTTTTTAGATCTGTCAGGGTAAATTTGGATTGGTCCAAATCTGGCAGGATGAATTTGGATCTGTCTGAATCTATTCAAACCTGCAATTTTCACAACATAACACTAAAATTTGTAATTAGTGGTGAGGTATTTGCATAGGTTATAGTAAACTATGATCTCTAACAATAAAATCCACTCAGTTTTTTTAGCAAACTATAATAAAATTAATGGATATGTTTATCTAATACAAAACATGCAATCTTGATGAAAGAAGAAACGGTAATAATGGAAAATGTAGTAAAGTAATAAGCTTTGTAAAAAAATAATATGCAAAGATAAATCAATATGATAAAATATGAGATCGAAATCTTACCCCCAACATAGATCTTATGCGATTTTAGATATTAGTGACAAATTTGTATGGCTTCGAATTCGTGATAGTTAGACCCCTATGCAATGTTTTGGCATTTTGGAGGACCAAACGGAGTCAAAATGGGAAAAATA
This sequence comes from Wollemia nobilis, assembly GCA_028583015.1. Taxonomy (NCBI): domain Eukaryota; kingdom Viridiplantae; phylum Streptophyta; class Pinopsida; order Araucariales; family Araucariaceae; genus Wollemia; species Wollemia nobilis. The sequence continues at coordinate 42,767,015 of JAQPPZ010016981.1, read as the reverse complement.
TTATACCGTTGGAAAGATATTTTTAAGCCCGTTACACTGGTATAATATTTGAAATAAATGAAGATGATTTGATGATGTAAAAGTTAGCTCAAAGTTGACCCTTCTCATAGATACATAAAAATAATATCTTACTAATGTAAAATGGTATGTAAGATGCTAAAAAAATGAAATAACTTGCTTACAATGGTGGCACATTAGTTCTAATCCTCTTCTACTACTAGAATGGTGATGGGAAAGTGAAATCTATCTTAATATTGCAAAAAAAATCATAAAACTCCATTTCTTATTTCAACCTATTTGCATGAATCACCATTAATCTCATCATTCTGTTACCATTGATCTATTTTGAAGGCAGGGTGACGTTTTAAAAGGTAAGGGAAAACCATAAGATATGAAGACAAGGGAAACAAACCGAGTTTTTTAGGAGAAATTAGAAAAACTCTTAATTTGGGTGGATTCGAATGGTTTTGGAAATCTTCGAATTTGTGAAGAATCCAGATTTTTCATATATTAGGTTCAAATCCAAACGATCTCTAACCATAAGAAGGTGGCACACTATTTTTATAGAATTCAAAACCTTCCAAATTTCTAAATTTGGAACTCCCAAATTCATATTCAAAAACTCCTGAATTCGAATTTGGACTTCCGAATTCGAACAACTTTCCAAATTTGTGACAGCTAGATCCCTATGTAGTTGTTTTGCATTTTGAGAGATCAAACGATGTCAGAATGGGATAAATAATATACCGTTGGAAATATCTTTTCGATTATGATACAATGGTATAGGTTATAGGAAAAATGGATGGGATTTTCTATAGGAAAAGTAAGCTCAAAGATGGCCTTACTTTTCTAAGAGAAAAACTAAGGAAAATGACCCATCTTAATGGGTCAATTTTTCATGTCTACATATAGAATTGTGTATAACAAAATATCATAAAATATAATCAAATGTTGTGATTTTGTTGCATAAATCCAAAAAAATTCTCTCTACATGAAATTAAAGCATCAAACTTTTTTATAATTATTTCTTTTTACATGATAATAACCGATGCATGTATATATTTGAAAATTCTCTCTACAGGTTTTTGTTTTACAGTTAAAATTTGAGAAATCAAGCCAAGCACATTATCCTTTAAAATCCCTATCCTTATATCTACCAAAACCTTATCACCATGCCAAAACCAATATTCCATAAGCATAGTGAGCCATCTTCTATAAACACCCAAATCCACAGTAATTTTGTTAAGAAACTATTTCAAAATGCTAGATGGTAGGAAGCCCTAATGCAATTTCAAAGGTATGACCAAGGGGTGGCCCAATAGTTAATTTTGAACTATGATCCCACAACCATGGTCACCAATGTGGATGGGATAGAATTAAAATTCACCCTGAGCCTAATCTTTGAGGTCTTGAGCCTTCCTAAAGTTTGCTAAAAGTACTTTAATACCACCAACAAAGGAGTCACCTAGCTTGTTGACAAACTGGGGGAAAAGTGTGTTGTTAGATATCGAGAGGGATGGATCAAGGCAGTTTCAACCATATCTCTTCCTTTGAGGTAGCAAGAGGTTGTTACCATAATCATGAAATTATTTACAGTGGAAGTAAGATTGGCAATGTGTGGGGGGTATCATCTAAAAATGTTACTCAATCTCAAATTCCATAAATGTGCAGATTGCATCATTAACCTCCCATATTTTCTTTATAAATCCTTGAGAGTTGTAGTTGGTAGATTTCAACCTAAAAAATCCAAGGTCAAACCCAAATTGCATCTAATCACCCATCATGGTCTTATAAAACTACTTTTCCTACATAGAGCCTTAGAAATTGAAATTGCATGGGATAATTTTTTTGAGGAAGCAAACCTATAATTTTAGTCCAAGCCGAGTGAATATGAGTCTAAGTATAATTATGGTATTACATCTAAGGAGAGCTCTGAGTCTAATAGCCAAGAAGTAGAAGAGTCTCTTGTACGCAAATGGTCCAAATCTACTAAAACTTCCATGCCTCCTGCAAGCAAAACCCAATTAGAAGAGTATAGTCCTAAAAATCAAGAAAAAGGAGAAATGTCTAGTCCTCAGATGAGTTCACCTACCTAAAATCATTTCATTGAAACCTTATCCTAGATCCAAACCCAACAAATTTTATTGTGAATTAAAATGGATAGCCTTAGAAGGGAGTTTTTAGAGTATGTTGCATTTGTGGAGAAAACTCTCTCCACTCAATATGATATCCTAAGGCAGTTAGTTGTGGAGAAGGTGGCAAAATCAATTGAGCAAGTTTTCCAACCGATGATTACCAGTGCATCTCCCAACAAGAGTTTGATAGATGGGAAGAAATTGAGAAATATGGTAAATTTTACCAAGCATTTTGAGATGACCCACTTTATCCATGTTCAGGGTCCAAGGGTGTCCCTCTCCTAAAGCATATGGCACACAGAAAGAAGGTCCAAGCCTGGAGGTAGGAATTTTAGTAGAAGCAGATAAAGTGATCAACACAATCATTGTATCTACAAAGTAAATGTCCCCACTAGAAAATCAAGGATCACAATGCAGCACATCAGATGAGAAGGGTGGATAGGAAGATATTACATATGTGAAAAATATGGATATTGAGAAGCCATCAAACCAAGGTAGAACCAAAGCACAGATTTATAAAATCAATCAAGAGAAACTGAGGGCTACAAAATATGTACCGATTACAACTTGGGTTTCCACCTGAATCAGATCCATAAACCTTTGAATTATTAATATTATTGGTTATAAAAATACTTGCATATTTATATATTTTTGTATGACTTGTTTCTTTTAGTATTTTGTAGATTTAATTTTGCATGCATGGTAACATGCATTCCCTTCAGTTTAGGGAGGAATGATGAGCATTAAAATGTGATTTTATTATGCAACTTTTATATAGTTTTTAGATGCAAAATCTAATGATTATGGATTTGATTTTGATGAATGTCATGTGTAATTTACATTACTTACATTATTTTTGATAAATCTACTCCATGGGATAATATGTGATATATACTGGAAATTTCATGCAAGATTGTGCAAGATTTCTATATTTTCAATAGGTGGACATTGCATACAATCTATAGGAGATATTACAGCCGAATACAAGCCGAAAATAAATGAACCAGATTGTGGGGAAGCACATTGAGAATGGATTGCAAAGCCATCTATGGATACCACCTATGAATACTACCTATGGAAAGCACCTACAAAAATTATCTACAAAAATTTGTTATGAAAAGGTGTTACAAAAAATGATTGACCGCGTGAACCTATTTGGCATGACAAAAATTGCCACATATGCTGATAGCTCAGCTAGAACGATATGTAATGCATAGTAAACCTGGTCATTGTCATGTTGACATTAATATTTGGAATGTAATTGAATATTTGTTATGTAATTTGTTATTAAAATATAATTTATTAATTTGTTAGTTGTTAGAGATTTACGTAATCTGAATGTAGTCCTAATTTGTCTCTTCCCTAAGGAAGAGGACAAAAAGTTGTTTTATTTTGTTAGTGAGTTATTCAAACTTTAGGTCTTTGTTACGTATTATGCCACTTGGACAAATTTTTTATAATAAGTCCAAAAGTAGTTTTTAGGTTATCTTAATATTAGATTATTTTTTAAGTAATATTAGTAGTCAAAGCTTCAACCGTTCGAGATGTAACAAAAAGGGGTTGAATATTTCTATTGAACGAGTGATGTGAAAGCTATATATTACAATATAAAGGCCTTGGAAAGTCCCTTGCTCTCTTCCTCATTAAAATAGGGTAGAATTAATTAGGACTTAGAATAGTCTTAGAAATAGATTTAGTTAAATTGTGTAATATAGAATTATAAAATATAATAAATAGTTAATGCAATTTTAGATCATAACGTGGATCCACACACATAATTAGTCAAAAATTATAAATTGCATATTTAAATTTAGCATGATTTCATTTCAGTTTTATTAATTTCAAATTTTTATTTCCTACAATCGAAACTAAGAAAATATAATAAATTCAATGATTAAGAGTTGGAGAATAATCCATATGGGATTAGTATTCTTTAAATATAACCTAGATTGATAATTAACTATGAGAGATTACAACTCAATAAAAGGACTCCCACAACCTTTTACAAGGAAACTAGTGGGCGGTAAACTGATCAGAGATCACTCACTGCCCACCCCAAATCCCTCAACATAAAAGATAAAAAACATAAGGGATTCAACCATCCTGTGATCCAATCCCGAGGATCCCACATCCCATGTAGAGTGGAGAGACAAAAACCAACATACAAGTGCAAACAAAGAGAGTAGAAACTTATAAAATATAGAAAGGATCTAACCAATGATGCCACCCTAGGCCTTAGGGTTCTCAGACATGTCCTCGAGACCATTCTTACCAAAAGTTGGGTTGACTAAAATTTGATGCAAAATATGGTTCAGCTCTTCTATGAATTCCATTGGTACCTTTAGGGTTCCTAGAATCAAATTTTTCTTATCCTCTACTAGCTTGATCATCTGCAGGTGGTTGTAAGTATCCACAGTACTGGGAGGAGGAATATAATCCTTCTTCAAAGGCTTAGTTTTTTTTTGCATGGGATTGATCGTTTGAATCTGAATGATCCAAAAAAATAGGGGTTCTCTCCTTTATTTATTTTGTAGATAGTCTTTTATAACATCTCATCCTTCCTCCCCTGAAACCTCTAGAAGACACCAAGATACCACCAGATCTCCCACTTATTTCAACCATATTAGGGGAGGTTGAGGGGTTCTTCTCATCATATTTTGTGTAAAATGATACTATAATTTTGGATCTTCCACCTCTCATACCCTTTGGGGACACCTTAATACCATCCAAATTCTATCACATATCCTCTAGTTTGGAGGAAGTGTTGGGACTATATTCATCGTTAGAATGTAAAGGATCACTGGAATTTGAGTGAGGCAAATCTTGGGATGGATTGATGACTGGTGAAATAGGCTAAGACTCAATGTTTTTAATGATAATTGTAGCCTCTAATCCTTTCTATTTCACCATAAATTCAAAAATTAACATGGCCAAACCTTGATGAATTGGGTTGGAGCCTTTTCCATGTCTTGCATCCTTCATTAAATTTTGTAGTGAGTGGAAAAAAAAGGTTGGGACTTTCATACAATGCTCTCTTCTTAGCTAGTTGAGGAAAATCATGTGGTAGCTTCTTACTATATCTCTGGATGGATTGGGTGTAAAATAATATATGATAAGTTTCACCACCTTATCCCATGGTTTCCTAAGGGAATTCACATTGAAATCATTTTGCTCCTTAGGGAGGTACTCATCCTCATCCAAGAAATAACTTACCTCCCTAATAAGAGAGTGTTTCTTTCTAATATGATAGTAGCCATCATGGGGGAGACTTGTGACTTGGGCAATGAGGGCCACCATGATCTCGAATTCAAGATCACCCACCTTAACCCAACCTCTATTATAAGAGTGAGCCATCCATATAGACAGGGTTAAGTTGTGCCCATAGAACTTTTGGATACAACATAATAAGTCACCCTTTTTCAATATTTTCTAACTTCATCATCTGTAACTAGGGTAGCTAGTTCCAGATGTAACTTTGGGTGGGTTGGCCTCAAGGTCAAATTCTTGACCTTTTCCATTTAGGTTGAGTCACATGGAAATCCAACCATATACCCTAAAGGCAACATAGAGAAGAGAAAGGAAGCTAGACAACTGAGGACACTCAAAAATAAGAATTTGGCATCACCGATTAAGAGGTCCCAAATAAGAAAAGAAACAAGTTGAAAAACCACCCTTTCTCATGAATGCACTGAGGAAGAGGCCAACCAGTATAAATTTTAGGATGGACATGAAGCTCCTTCCAACATGAGGTAATAAAACAAAAATGATACACCAATATCCACACCATGGATAGGTCTCCAACTGAAGCTAAAAGTTCAATAGTGGTCTCCTTCCAAGACTATATGCCAAATCTCAAAAATAGCATAATACAAAAAATTACCTGTACTGATGCAATATTGGCCATGGGATAACAGTATTGGCCTAATTATTCTCCTAAGTGCATGCACCCTTAGAATATGATGCCACTTCATCTACCCATGAGAAAATTAACTCAAAAAAATATATATATTTTGTAATAGTCCTCTAAATTTGTTGCCACTTTTGATGATTATGAAGAAATTACCAAGCTTTAGAAGGAAAATAAAAAATGGCACACCATTCAAAGAGTTGGGCTGTGAGGTCGGTGGAACCATACCTTGTCCAAGGTTTGTCATACATGGTGAAAAAAGGTCAATAAGGGTGCCAAGAATGATGATCGACTCAATATTAGATCCACATATACCAAAAAAGAAATGGTATCCAAGAGGGAGTGGTGAAGCTTCATGCCCACAAATTATAAAGCATCGAGTGCATGAAAAACTTTGAAATAAAAAAGAACAAAAAGACCAAAAGAGAAGAGATCAAATGAGTTAAACATACCAAGGCTAAATATAACTAACATGAACCACAAACTTAGGCAACTTCATCATTTTTTATACTAATTAGCTCTTGAGATAAATTATCTCTCTAGATAGAGAACCCTTGCTAGGTGGTACCCAAGTTGGCCAAACAATTTGCTAATTTATTTCTTTCCCTAAATATGTGGAGCACTTGGGTTTCTTTCAAGTATTTAAGGAATTTATACATTTCCAAGACCATGATAAGGATATTCTAGCTTGGGTAATTAAAGGAATTCAATAGTCTAATCAGGTTAAGCAATTCTCCTTCCACCACAACTTTCCTTACCCTTATTTCTTCCAACAAAGCTAGACCTTGAAGCATAGCTTTAGCTTTTGTGAAGTGCATCGATTGGAAGGAAGATGTTCAACAAAAGCCACCATAATGTCTCTATAATTTCTAATGACTCCACCCATGCCAAAAGTCCTGGGACTACCTTTTGAGGCACCATAAAAATTAAGTTTGAACCACCCATAAGGTGGGGGTAACAATGGATAGAAATCCTAGGGTTCAAAGCCAAGGTAAATGGAGTAAGTTGGGAAAACTCTAAGGCCAGTTCCAACACCACTTTAGAGGGAGGACTTCCATGGAATTCTTTATCCAACTCAGGGAAGGCACTACAAAAATTCTCCACTAAGCTCTAAAGGATTTTGAGACTTACCCAACAAAGGTCACACTTGAAATTTTTGAAGGCCTTATGATTCCTTTCTTTCTATAAACCCCAAATAATATGGGGAAGAAGGAACTTCCACAAGCATTTCAATTTAGGGGAAAATAAATGGGAGTCCCACTGCAAACAAATATCTTCAACTAAGTTTGGGAGCACCCAACACACCCCCAATCTATCCAAAATAAAAGAGAAGGAATCATGAGAGAAAGAACATTGAGCCAATAGGTGGTTTGCAGACTCCACATCAACTTCACAAAAATAACATCTATTGGTAAGATACATACCCCTTTTATATAGATTATCAATGATCAAAATCTTGTTATGAAGGGTTAGCCAGAAGAAAAAAATAATTTTGGGTAAGAAATTCTTGATCTAAACTCTGCAATTAGGAAGCCAAAATTGAGCTTCCAATTCCAGCATGACATACATTGATCTAATAGAAATCTCTCCTTTTCTCTCTTCTTTCCAAATTACCATATCAACTATATCTGAGTATTTTAATATTTGGATTTATAGGGCATTGGCAATTATTTCCCATGCCAACTAGATTTCTCTACTTCCAATATTCATGGGTAGGTCCTTCTACATTTGTTGACCATTCTCCACAAGGATGAAATTAGAAACTTTGCATCTATCTAAGGCTCTGTAAGAGGGCTCAATAATAGTAACACTCAAGTCCAACCTTAAGGGCTGATATTTTAACCATGAATCATACCAAAAATCAATATATCTACCATTGTCGAGAAGCCACCTATTTCCTCTAAAAAATAACTATTTTGACTTTATAAGACTCTATCAAAAAGGATATCCATTGTTTGGCAAATGAACTGAGAGGAATTTCATGAAGTGGTATTTGGATTTTGGGATACTGATACAATCTATGCTCTTATTTCTAATAAATTTCTAACCTTATTTTTCTATCAAATATTTATTCATTCTACAAACATATTTTAGACCTAGGTCCCCTCTCTTCCTATGGCTGCAAGCCTGTTTCCAAGAGACCATATGGAATTCACCTTTTAAAGTTGGGCCTACCCAAAGAAAATCTTTAAAAATACTTTCTAGTTAGAAATAACCTTCCCTAGGAGCCTGAAGATGGACATGAAATAAATCAAAATACTCTACAAGGAGCTTTTAAAGACTAATTTCTTGGTCTAGCTTAGGAGCATGTCTTCCAACCTACCAATTTCTTCTGCATTCTTTCTATGATAGGGTTCTAGAAGGTATACATCATACAACCATGAAATAAATATAGCCCAAGATAGATAGCAGAAAAGTTAGCAATACCACAACTAAGGATGCCTACAATTTTCCTTTGTCTATCAATAGGGGTGTTTAAAAAGTATAGTTTACTTTTAGTATAATTTACCTTTTGTCCTATTGCTTTCTCAAAGTAGGTCAATAATCTTTTGAACTCCCTCACCTGAATCACTGAGGCTAAGAAAGAGAGCAAACTATCATTTTCAAACTGGTTATGGGAGATCATATTGCAATAAAGGGCAGGTCTAAGGCCTTCTATAGTGGGATTCAAAGTGATAGATCTTCCCAATTATTCCACAATTAGAATGAAGAGATAGGGATATAAAGGGTCATCTTTCTAGATACCATGACAACTCTAAAAGAAACTAGCTAGAGAGCCATTGACAAGGATAAAAAACCTAGCTGACGATATACAAGAATAAATCATGTTAATCCATTTCTGTCCAAAAAAAAAACTCCTCAAATCTTGGAATAAGAATACCCATGAGACCATGTCATAATCCTTATCCATGTCTAGCTTGAGGAAGAGATCAGGTCTACCACTTTTATGGACTAATTTTACAAGCTCATGAACTATAATTTCCCCATCTAGAGTCTATCTCCCTACTAAAAAATTGCTTTAGGATTTATCAATGAGGGATGGAAGAAGCAACTTGAGCCTGTTAGCTAGCACTTTAGTAAAAATTTTATAAATAGTATTACAAAGACTAATAGGCTTGTAGTCATTGAAACTAGAATCTCCCAGGTATTTTGGAATAATCACCAAGAAGGTTGAGCTTACACCTAGAGGAATGAACTTGGAGGATTGGGTTAATCTCATAGCATCACAAATATCTTTATCATAAATAGCCCAGTATTTTTGAAAAAATAAATGTGGGAACCCATTAGGGCCCAAAGCTTTAAAGGCATCATCTCCTCAATTATATATTGTATTTCCTCATTAGAGAAATGTAATTCCATATCCATATTCATATAACCTATGACCAATCAAGTGATGGAAGGAAGGAGGGTATCCTTAGCTACCAAGTCCCTAGGAGTCCTACCTCCCAAAAGAGAGAAAAAAGAGAAATTTCTTCTACCCTAATTTCCTCAAGATCATTGGTTCTAACCCCATCCAACTTGCAAATATCCCTAATATTTTTGGATATTCTATGGTGATGGGTCAAATATTGGAATAATTTGGTGTTCTTGTTCCCTTCCTTGAGCCACAAAGCCCGAGATTTCTATTTCCAATGTAACTCTTCATTGGCCAACATATTATGAAGATCTACAAGAAGATTTTTTTCCTTCAAGATGGAGGTTAATGAAGCACTCTTTGATTCCATTGATAGCTCTAGATATTTTAGTTGATATTTTAGTATTTTCTTGGTTCTAAAGATATTACCAAAAAGAATTTTACTCCAGGCCTTAAGATTGTTTTTAATGTTCTTGATTTTATTGGCCACCTTACTCATGCCTTCACCCGAGACCTCTTCTAACCATCATTCTTTTATCTTATCTTCTAACTCAGGATGATAACACCACATAGCCTCAAATATAAAAGGTATGGGGTAGGATGTCACTTTAACTAGGATTTCCATCCATTAAGGATTATGGTTCAAGCCCACTTTGGGGAGAGAGCAAGGAGATGCAGCTCCAAAATAGGGATTCTAAGATTTTAAATTAAAATTCTATCAAGATTTCTTAAAATCATCTAGTCACCCACCCAATAATTACTCCAGGTAAACTTGGATCGTTTGAGATCTAAATCTATAAGTTTAGCTAAGTTAACAAAGTTACCAAAATCTTTCATACTTCTAGTATCTGGGTAGTTTCCTCCTTTCTTGTCTAATGGGTATAAAGGAGTATTGAAGTCTCTTGTAAGGACCCAAGCTTCATCTTTGAAGGCTTCTCTCATATTGAACAAAGAGGAGTAGAATAGGCATCTATAATATTCCTGATTTGGGATCATAGATATTGGACATTACATTTTACAATTACAATTCTTATAAAAAATAGGATATTAATTATTCTATCATAATAATAAATGACATTCCCATCTAGTTTGTACATGTTCAAAAGACAAATGAGTCCTTCCAAAGATACATTGTCCTGACATGCCGTAAAACTTGCTTCTTTCCAAACAACTTTACAGATAAAATCAACACCGTTTTTATCTATTTTAGACTCATGAATGCAAAAAATATCCAAGGATCTATCCCTTCTTGAGGGAGCTAAAAGCCTTTGTTTATTGGGGCCATTAAGCCCTCTGATATTCCAATAAAGTAGCTTCATTTACGGGGTTTAGGGAAGGGCTTATTCTCCCCATCCCTTGAGAGGGGATATTTGAAATTCTCTAATTTAATCTGCCTTCTGGGATTCCCATTCATTTTCTCCAATTTTAGCAATGACTAAAATCTGTTTACAATTTCAGCTTCAATCTTCCTTTTCCTAAGGGACATATTGGTGGGTTTTCTCACTTTTCTCTCAACTCCCATGTCAACGAGTCTTTTCTTGTGACTCCAATTTTTTAGTCCTGGATATCCTTTCTCCAAAAATGGAGAAGGGAGGTAATTGGACTATCAATTAAATTTTGGATAGTAGGTTCACCCATTGTAAGGTAGTCAAAGGAATTATGGAGGAGGAGCTTAGATGACCTTACCTCATTCACATCATTGTCTATCCTAGGGAGTTGGATAAGATCACTAGACTCTAGGATTTTCTCCACCTTCTCCATGAGATTTTCTCTAGGTGCTTCCTCATCCTCAAAGAGATTTGGGGGAAGGAGGGCTTTCTCCTAGGCATCCTCGCAATAGACCTCTTGGGTTTCTCCTACTAGAGGAACATCTTTGTGCATATTCCCTTTCATATTTTGATGGGAATTTTTAGGCATCCATTTCTCCTTTTTCCTTTTGAGGTTTTTCATATTTCTCAAAGGCACTGGTCTTAGGGGGCATGAGTTCTACTGGTGATCTAGCTTCCCACACTTTTGGTAAGCTTGAGGTCTATTTTCATAAAAAATGGTCTTGTCCCAGGTGGCCCAAGTTGGATACAAGTTCAAAAGAGCTCGAAAGGTCTTTTTCAACATTAGCCATCATGCACATTCTATAGAAAACCATCTATGACTTCAATCTAGTAGCCTCATCAATTGAAACTAGGTTTCCTATTACCTTTTCAATATCTTTAAATATATTTTCATTCTAATAGTGGAGAGGAAAACTAGGTAAATGAACCCAAAGAGTGACTAGATTAACACATTGAGTATGGGGATTGAAGTCTGGTCCCCATATTTGCAAGAAAAACCCTCTCTTACTGAAAAACCAGGGATCTCCTTTCAAAATTTTCTTGGAATCCTCTTCATATTTTAGTTTGATGAGGAAGAAGTTTTTCAAAATGGGTACTATCTCTAAGGATCCTCGAGGCTACGAGCTTGCCAAAGCCCAATGCATTAGAGCATATAAATTTATCCTCCCTCCTTGAAATTTCCTCATGATGTTCCATTAATCGTCTCCCATGATGATTTTGAGGATGTTGTCCAAAATGAATCTGATTCGAAATAGAAGAAATATTAAGAAAGGTAGTAGAAGTAGCACCTTTAGAATTGACCACTATTTTCACATAATATTTTCATCTAGTGGGGGTCCACCTGGCCCAAAGGCATTATGGTCCCACCTTTGAATTTACCCAGATCTCACTCATCCCACTCAAACGGTATCAAGGGATCATGAGGCTTGAAAAGACCATCGATCATGGATTTGGATTTCGTAATATGATCAAATTCAGCCATCCATGGTTTTGATACTTTTGTAATTCTCCTACCTAAGATCATTTAAAAAAAATTTATGCAACACTATCATGATCTAAGAAGATTTATTATGCAAGAGCCGCATAATTCTTCCTATTCTGCTCATCTGAGAGGGTCATTAATGAGGGAAAACATGAAAAGACATTTTGGGTTGGAATGAAGTAAGATATCACTAGTTTCATTGTGAGATGATTAAAATGCCAAAAGTTAAAGGTAGAACATCAACACCCAATAATAAAATTATACCCATATGATGTACCTATGCAGAAATAGCATGTAATCTCTATGTTTTTTATTGTGTTTTTACCTAAGACTAGGTACCAACATGATGCAATCTTGGTAGTGGTAGATAATTTGATAAAGGTTGGACACTTTATGTTAGGTAACATTAAGGATGATGCACCTGTTGTGGTAAATAATTTTTCCAAAGAATTATTTAGGCTACATGGGTTTCTTGAAGTGATCATATCATACAAGTATTCTAGGTTCACATCAAAATTTTGGTAGGCTCTACACCATGCAGTGGGTACTAAGCTAAATATTAGTTATGCATATCATCCTAAAATAGATGGTTAGACCAAGAGGGTAAACTAGGTTTTGGAAGACATGCTATGCATGTATTGCATGGACCAAAAGTCAAAGTGGAAATAATTTTTACATCTTATTGAATTTACATATAATAATGGGTACCATGCATCATTGGGGATGGCCTTGTTTGAAGCCTTGTATGGTAGAAGATGTAGAAAACCTCTATCATGGAATAATATAGAGGATCATGTGATGATCAGATCATATAGGATTTGATAGATGAACACCTTAGAGAAATATGACCTAGGCTCAAGGTAGTGATCGATCTCCAAAAGAGAAATGCTAATCTAAAAAGATCATCAAGAGAATTATCTATGGGGGATACAATTTTTTTGTGGGTAAGACCCATGAAAAGTACCATCAAGTCAACCAATTTGGATCCTCACTATTTTTTTCCCTTTGAGATCATTGGTAAGATTAGCCTAGTAGCCTATAATCTTGCTTTGTCATCCAACCTATCAAAGATCCATGACACTTTCCACATATCACTACTTAGAGAATATGTTGTTAATCATACTCACATGTGTTCTAAATTGTAGATGGTAGATCTCTCATCCATTGAGGTAAGACCGGTTAAGATTCTAGGGTTTCATTCCAATATGTTGAGGAAATGGACTCTAGATGAATATAAGGTCCAATGGAACTAGTATTTTGAAAAAATTTCTATATGGAAAAATGCCAAAGAAATGAGGTAGCAATTTCCATACTTATTTGACAATTATTTACTCACTTACAGGAAACATAGAGGACTATGTTTAGTCCAAGGGGAGTATGTTACAACCCTCCTTGGTAGAACTCTTTGTTTATAATGAACTATGTACTGATGTGAATGTTTAATTGCATAGATTCATTTAATGATGTCTATGTGATGGAATGATTGTATTATTTTGAGCTTAGAATATGGTATTGCTAATGTACTTGTGGGTGTAGGACTAGGTGCTCTCTCTCTCTTTTGTGGGAACATATGGGTTAACCATCTATAATGAGAGATTTTTTGAGAAATTATGGTGACGACTTGTTCATCGATAACTCGGGATAACAAAATACCCTTCAAGTAGATGCATTTGCATTTTTTTCTATTTTAATATTCACACCATTGGGTTAGGAAGTTGCTTGTGTAATGAGTCTCCTTAATAGGTTGGTGATAGCACTAGACTATCTTAAAGGAGACCACCTACTTAAGGATAAAATAATGGTGTGTAATATTATTGGTGTGAATCTATGGTATTTATGGCGTGCATATATTTTTTGTTGGTCAGTAATTATCAAGTATTAAGTAAATGGTGGCTTTAATACTTTATACTAGTAAAGTATTAATTTTGTGACATTAATATTTTAGAAAAAGAAAATAATAATAATGTCTATACAAAAAGCTAATATTAGTAATTGGAATTATTAAGTGACCTTTTGGAAATGCTTTTATTATTGCTTACCCTCTAGGATTTAGTTTCAAATTAAATGGCTTGTAATTCAAATTCAACCTTCTTTTTGTCTTCCATGCTTGGGTGGTGCCATTATTGGCATAAATATGGTGCTAGAGGTAACATTTTCCTGTGCTTGAGAAATACCAACTCCTTCATGCAAATAGAGAACCTTATTATTTTTGAAAAGGGAGTGGAATGCATGAAGTTGGAGGAATTTTTTGGCTTTGGGAAGTGAGAGGAAGTATCAAAGGTAGAGGAGAAGAATTAAATAGGTAGCATGACATCGAACCAGGGGATGCTAGATAGTTTAATTTTGTTTAGGTGCTTTCTTTAATGTAGGATGGTGTATGCTATGCTTAGCTTAATTGTCGCTCAAGTGGAAATTATTTGTGCATTATTATTGTTTTGTTTAGTATTCTCCTATGTTATTGAGTTTAACCTACATTTTTTTTAGGGCATATTGAGTGCTACTTCCATTGTTTATCCCCTTCTATATTGATCTTAGACATCGTATGACCAGCGACATGCATTATTTTGCTAATGTTATTTTTGGTTTGTGGGTAGTGGTTTTTTGCCCTTTTCTCTTCTTATTCCTAATTGTTGTCTCATTAGATAGCTCTATCTCAATTGTGCACCTTCATTTTACCTCAATCTATGTGAAGTTCTAAGTTTTACCCCTATAAACCTTACTTCCATTTATATGATGTTAGCTTGAGTCACCTTCTTTAGTCACTTGGATCCATCTAACCTGTGTTTGAGTGTTGGCTTGAGTTTGTCGTGTAAGCGTACATTTTATTAGCTAGGTAGCGTTGGCACCATAGCTTAGTCAAGTTAATTCTTTCAGTTTCAAGATTTTATTTCAAAAATTTATAAGGTTTGTGGAATATTATTTGGTTTGAAATTTTGAGTATTATGTTCTCATTTAGGTATTTTCCTTTCATGGAATATAACTTGAAGAAAAGATAGACCTTTCTATGATTGTTTATGCTAAGGAATATGTGGACCTAAAGTGGTAGCTAATTATTTATTTATGCTTTAGTTCTACTATAGTCTAAAAAATAAATATGGTAATCTTTGTTTAGTAAATAAAATATTGTTTTTCTTGTTGGAAATTTTGAGTATATTGTGTTGTCATTGATGTCATAGGTTTATGTCAAAATGTTTGAATATTATAATGAAGGACAAAAGGCTTAAGAGCTCTTTGGAATAATGGTTTAAAATGAAGGTAAGGTTCAAAAGAATTAATAATATTAATATTATTGATGGTAATAATATTAATTGTGAAGGCAAGGTTCAAAATAATTAATATTATTAATATTATTGAAGGTAATAATATTAATTGTGAAGGCAAGGTTCAAAAGGAGTAATATTATAATATAAAGTTTTTAAATTATAATATTTGAGCACCAAGAAATTGAAGGCAATTCAAATTATTTTCGAATGAAGTTGGTCAACGTCATATGGGTGGAAAAGACAAGGTGGCACCGACGTTGGATGAAGACCAAATTAAAACTATTAATACCCATGCCTAAAGTCATTTGAAGGTGTTCAAAATTCATGCAAGTAATTTCTTCGGCATTTGATTCATTGCACGTGGTAGAGAAGAAGAGGGAAGAGGAGCGTAGTCCTCTATGGCAAACGTGGAGGTTTTACATTCGAATTGGTGCATATTTGAACCCGTACAGCCAACTAGACCAGTTGTTGGCTAAGTCAGTGCAAAGGCATTATGAGGAGGAGGTTTTGGGTTTGAAATCCAACGCGGACCCTTTTGTTTTGGTTTGGCTAAGTTTATGATAGGTAGAGATAAAGGGCGATTGGCGCCTTAGTGCTCTCACAAGCTACATTGGTGTAGTCAGTCGTGGACCCTTTGTTGGGTGCCTTGCTCTCACGAGGTGAGAGGTTCGAGTCGCATTGAGGGAAGAATAAAAAGAGGTATTTAAATTTTAAATTGTAATTTGATTTTTTGTGGAGTTATAAGGTTAAGTTGGCATTTAATTTTTTCTCATTTGATATAGGAGAAATAAGGTGTGAAAAGGGTCTTTTGGTGTTGAAATTTAAATTTTTTTAGAAGGAGAAATAAGGTGTGAAAAGGGTCTTTTGATATTGAAATTTAAAATCTTTTTAGAAGGAGAAATAAGGTGTGATAAGGATTATTTCATTGTATGAGTTGATTGTGTGTGTTTTAAAAGTAGGATTTATAAGGTGTTTCATGGTTTAATTATTGTGTGTATTTTTGCATGGTGAAGGAAAGTTTAAAGGTTTTTATTCTTTAATTAAAAGCCTTGTTTTGAGAAGGTAAAAGAGGATAGAGCAATATTTCTATGCACAATTTTTGAGGAAAGGTTTTTGTGATTGTTTTGAAAAGAATATTGGCTAACCTCTTAAAGTGGCAAAAAGGAAATTATTTTGGAACAGGTTTTGAGGGCACTTTTTCATCAAAGCAAGTTAAGAGGTATGTTGACATTATTACTTCTCTAAGGTGGTTGGTTGAGCAAGTATTTCAGAATTATAAGGTGGAGATAAAAGGGTTTATTAGTGTGTATTGTTGGAAATATTTGAGCTAGGTTTTAAGAACAAATTGTGCATCATTGATTAGTAAAATTGGAAACACTTGAGTTAGGGTTTTTGAGAAAAAATTGTGTATTCTTATTGAAAGAATTTGTGAAGCATTTGTGCATTGGTGTGAGTGACATTGAATGTGAATGGGAAAGTGTTAGAGGACAGTTTTGTAAAGCAAGTTGTGCATTATTGTGTTTGATCATTGAGAGTAAATTTACAAGGAATAGAGACCAGGTTTGTGAAGCAAAGTTATACACTAGTATGATTTGAGTTGAAAGGAATTTTGCAAGAGGTAGAGATTGGATTAGATGAATGCAATATTTATGAATGTAAAGAACATATTGGGTATTTGATAGTACATATCATTCTCTATATGTTCCAGAGGTTAAACGAATTCTAAGTAGAATATGTCTGAATTGCCTAGTTGAAGAAAGCATTTTTGAAAGAGATATAAGCATTATTTGTATGCAAGATTTGGAAATATTTGAGCAGGTTCAGTGAGCAACATTGAGGCATATTTGAGCAAGTCTTGTGAGAAGACTTGAAGCAGCATTGAGGTAGATTTGAGCAAGTCTTGTGAGAAGACTTGGGATAGAGTTGAACAGATTTGAGGGAAGACTTGAAGCAGATTTGGGTAGTAATAAAGAGCAGGTTTGAGATAGATTTGTGCTAACCTTGTAATGAGGTTTGGTGCAAATTTGGGTAGAGATAGAGAGTAGGTTTGAGGCAGATTTGTGCATGTAATGTGTGCATATTTAGACAAATTTTGTGATAAAATTTGGAGCATATTTGTGCTAGCCTTATAACAAGGTTAGGTGTAAATTTAGATATAGTTTGTGATCATATTTGAAGCATACTTGTGCTAGCCTTGTAACGAGGTTTGGTTCATATTTGGATAGATTTGTGAGTAGATTTAGAGCATATTTGTGCTAGCCTTGTAACAAGATTTGGTGCAGATTTGAGGTAGATATTTGTGAGCAGAGTTGGAGTAGATTTGTGCTAGCCTTGTAATGAGGTTTGGTGCATATTTGAGATAGAGTTGAGAGTAAGCTTTGGAGAAGACCAGAGCATAGGGGATAGAGTTCTCCTATAGAGAGATATCCATAAACCAAAGTAAAGGATATAGATTTCTCCTATGGAGAGATATCCACAAACTAGAGCAAAGGGGATAGATTTCTCCTGTGGATAGAGATCCACAAACCAAAGCAAAGGGGAAAGAGTTCTCCTATGGAGAGAGATCCACAAATTAGAGAAAATGGGATAGAGTTCTCCTGTGGAGAGAGATCCACAAAATAGAGCAAAGGGGATAAAGTTCTCCTATGCAGAGAGATAAATAAAGGGGATAGAGTTCTCCTATGGAGAGAGATCCATAAACATTGTAATAGGTAATTGGTTTCCAAGAGATTTGTTGAGAAAATTTAGAAGAAATATTTTCTCCGTGGATGTAACCCACATTGGGTGAACCATGTTAAATTTGTGTCTCTCATGTGTGTGATGATTTATGTATTGTTTTATTATTGCTATTGATATTGCAATTGATAACATTGGATAAAATTGTTTGGGAAAAGAAATTAAAATTTTACCTTATACTGTTCACCTCCCCCTCTCAGTATAATATTATGTTCTTAAATTGGTATCAAAGCGGATTCTTTCAAAAAAATTCTAATAGCTTGAAGGAAGATATTACAGGAACATAGATGGCATCTCATAATGGATCTTCAAAAAATAAGGCTCCATTATTTGATGGGAACAATTATGCTTTTTAGAGTATGAGGATGAAGATTTACTTGATGGCACAAGGATATGAAATATGGTAATATATTGAGGATGGGTTCACACCTATAGCCACTCCTCCCATAGATAAGGATGGTAAGAAATTACATATGAATAATGTCAAAGCTATGAATGGAATCTTAAGTGGATTACGTAAATCAAAATTTGTGAAAGTTATGCAATGAAAATCAATAAAAAATATATAGGATAAATTGAAGCAGACATATTAAGGAGATAGCAAGGTCAAGTTGGCAAAACTACAAACTCACAAAATGAGGTTTGAATAATTGAAGATGGAAGATGAGGAAGATATTTCTAAATACTTACTTTGTGTTGATGAAGTTTTTAATACCATGCGAGGACTTGAATTTAAATTTGAGGACTCCAGTGTTGCTCAGAAGGTATTAAGATCACTCCCTATAGGGTATGATGCAAAGGTTTCAGCTATAGAAGAAATGAAGGATATTGATAAGTTGACTATGGATGAGTTACATGGAATTCTCATAGCTTATGAGATGAGAACAAAAAAATATCACAATTCCAAGAAAGAGGTAGCTTTCAAAGCTTCAAAGAAGACAAAATATAAGAAACCAGAATCAAGTGATGAGTCAAGCAGTAATGAAGAAGTAAACTATGTGAGAAGAAATAAGGAATAAAGAAAATACAAAGATATAAAGATTGTGAAATGCTTTAATTGTGGTAACTTTGGTCACTATGCATCTAATTATCCACAAGCTGGAAGTAGTAGCAATGAAGAGAAACATGATTATAATAAAAAGGAAGAAAGAAAATTCAATCATGAAAAGAAAAATAGGTATGGTCAAGGTAAGCATGAAAAGAAGTTCTTTCAAATGTACAAGAAGAGTTTCTATGTTAAAAATGCAAGCAATGCTTCAAGTGATAGTGATGAAATACTCTCAGATAGTGAAGAAGAAGAGATTGTATTTTTGGTAATAGAAGATGAAGAAAATGCTCCTGTTAAATATAAAGTAGAAAAGTATGAAGATGCTCTTGAAGACTGTTGATAAGCAACACACCCCCACTGAAAAATGAGATTCCATCCTTAGAAAATTCTGAACTTTCATTTTTTGCAGCAGGGACCCTCTTGATCTTTTCAGGTTTTAAATCCAAATTTGCTTGCCTCCTTTTTAAAGTTGTGCTTTTTCTTGCATTCTAGCTGTGTTATCCAAGAATTCACTTTTTACATGCTAGAATCATTCATGCACAAGCAAAATCTTGCACCGGTATCGAGAAAATCCAGAAAACAGTTGCATAATTCTCTGAAAAATCAAACTTTCCATTTTTGGTAGTGTCGCGATATCGCGACACTTCCATTTTCGGAAATGTCGCGATATCGCGACGGGTAAATGAAAATGCATGAAAATCGGCTAAGTGCCAGGAAGGTCGCGATTTCGCGACATGTCGCGAAATCGCGACGATTTTTGGAGAGAGAAGCAAGCTGTACGGAGGGCGCGATTTTGCGACATGTCGCGAAATCGCGACATGTCGCATTTTCACGGTAGGAGAGAGAAAGTGGGCTGCAGAATGAAAAAATCGGCTAAGTCGCAAACATGTTCCAAAATCGCGGTCAACGCGGTCAACGCATGCAGGTACGGAACTGTCGCGATATCGCGACGTGTTCTAGAATCGCGGCTGAAAATCAAGAAAGCGTACGGAGGCCAGGAGGGTCGCGATTTCGCGACATGTCACGAAATCGCGACATGTCACGTTTTCGCGGCCGACGAGGGAGGAAGTTGCCGATGCGCTGGCAGGGTCGCGATTTCGCGACATGTCGCGAAATCGTGACATGTCGTAGAATCACGAAAGGAGAGAGAAAGTCATAGTTGACCTGAAAGTGCATTTCGGCAGGAAACAGAAGGCTTCCTGGGGTAGCGACACGTGTCAAAGCGTGAATGGGACAAACAGAAGCCGACATGCAAGCTTATTTTGCGGTTTTTAATCTGTTTTTAATGTTTTAAGCTTCGATTTAATTAAAATGCTAATCTAATGCATCTTTTTGTCTTTCATGCGGGATTCCACCGGCACTTACGGGACAACCGGGAAAGACCATAAAGGCAAAGATAAAGTGCGGATTTAGTCAAGGACCGCCATGCTAGAAGAGAGGCTACCGGTAAATGCATTTAATGGCAGATTTATTGCGAGAATTGATAGCATGGAGACCATTTCAACTCGAGAGATGGATTTACGGAGATCAAATTGATGGAGAAGTGGTGACTCATCCGGCTCACCAGCAGAATTAATGGAGGCATTTATTTGCAGCTGCGGATGAATGCAAATTGCATTTGATTTTATCTTCTCCATTTATGGCAGCTAACTGCACTGATTTGCAGAAGGGTTAAGTTCTATCCGGACTTTGGTTTTAAATGGATTTTTATTGTAAAACCCGGGTCCTAGGGTTTAAGTGCGATAAGATTTAGGGTTTGAGCAAGATATTTTGGAAAAGATCAGGGTCTATCCTGAGTCTATAAATACAAATTCTAAATGTAATCGCAGGAGGCGGAGACTTAGAAATAAAGGCTTATAAGCAATTTCTTGCAAATTTTGTGAAATCCTTTGTTTTCGGACTTGGAGTTGATGTGCTTTAGCTTTTACGTGATAGCATGGCCAGGAGCCTAATCTTTTGCCGAGTGTGATAAGTGTATTTTCTTTTGTTATCCGTTCCATTTAAAGTTTGTTAGATATATCTTTGTAAATCTGCCATTGTCAAGATTAAATATGCTCTGTTAGGCTTCAGTTGTTCTATTGTCTGCTAGGGGAAATTACAGATTTCAGGTGTAAGTTTGTTCTAATTGCTCTGTCTTCACTGTGCGAGCTAGGCTGCCGGTGAAAGATACCAGTTTTAACCAGCTGCCCTTGGATTTATGATTTTCTGCTAGATCTGTTTCACTCTGCCTTGTGCTCTTAGTTGAAAGTGATCTTAGACTGATTAGACACTTTCTTACGGGATTTGTTCTGTTGTGAAGCTGATAGCATAGATAAGATTGACAGTTTGGGTTTACAATTGATGTTTGATAAACTTCTCTTTTCTGCCCTACCCTACCCTCTCTTTGCTTACCGTTAATGATCCATTTTTATTTTCTTTATTTGCCTTTTATTTAAATCTGCTGACCCATGAGAGCTAGATCAAGAATTCAAGTCAAATCTGATTGTCAACAACTTTTGCAACTACTGAACGAGTTCAAGAACCCCCTGTAAGGTAACAGAGCAGTCCATATTGAAATCTATTCCAGAAGTGGAAAAGAGTGAATTGCCATTCGACCCAACTCTGTAACTCGCACCTTGGATAACCAGCTAGATCCTAAAGATGAGTGGGATCCGTCCCGTGGGTGTCTCCGGAGCTTTCCTTGCCTTCATCCTTTTCCCGGGGTGTGCATGAAAGCCGGACCAACATCTAATTGGCGCTAGAAGGAGGGCCATGAACTCAGTTCAAGTATTGTAAGGGCATAACAACAACATTTGAAGGACCCACAGTGAACTCCGAACAGTTTTATAAATTGTCAGTACAGTGTTTTGTGAATTGTCAGTGCAGTGTTTTAAATTTCCAAATGCGAGAACACTTTAAGAAGCTGTAAAGTTGTATGTCTTGTATTTTATCAGAGTCTGGCATTTTAACATTTAAAAGTGGCTCGGTTTCATAAATTGTCGGTGCGGTTTTTGAAAGTTGTCAGTGCGGTTTTTGAAATTGCGAGAGAAGGCCTTAAGTTCAGTGGTTTGTTAAGAACAGTTCTATCATCACTTGCAGTTATCCAATTACAAATCAGAACATCACTGTCAGCCAAGTAATAATGGCAAATTGGTTGGGCCCCACTTGCTTTGAACATTTCGGGTATAGCCCATGACACCTGCGAAGTCCGGAAAGGTATCTCCCCGGTACAAACATGATGGGACAAGAAGCTACGAGAAGAACATCTGCTAGCTTTTAAAAATGCTTTAAGATTATTGAATATACGACATGAAGATGTTGCTGCAGATTGTTCCCGTTCACTCTCCGAGGAGGGAGCTTATGGCTGGTTTTTAAACCTCACCGGCAATTCCATTACTAGTTGGGATGATCTAGAGAAAGCTTTTATATCACGGTTCGGTGAAGTGATAGATCCCGACATTTTATATCGGCAATTTTCCGAGCATCAAGAAAGAGTCGGGAGAAACTGTCAGGTCTTTCAATATGAGGTTCCAAAGAGCTTACGGTAGAATGACTGGCCATTACATCCCAAATGCAAATCTGGCCTTAGAAATCTACAAGAATGCATTGGATTCGGTGACCTCTATTTTCCTCAAGAGAGACATTAATATCACAACCCTGGCAAGTGCTTATAAAGAAGCCTTAATTCTTGAAAGACAGATTAGGGCCTCAAATTTTGAGCAGTCCTTTGATATCCTATGTTACACAGAACATGCCTGTTCCAGACCCCATTCCACATCATGAGTTAGTGCCAACATGTCATGCTCTACCCAAGGAGACTCCGTTAACTGTCACATCCACTCAGCATGTGCAAAATACGAGAGAAAAGTTCGACAAATTCAAAGTGCGGGTGCTTGAGCTGAACAGTTGTGATCTGGCACCACCCAAATCTGAAGTTTTTCCTGGTGAGTTAAATTTTCCTAGAGATCAAAGAAATATTGATATTTCTAGTTCACCCAAAAATAGTACAACCAGGGTTTCAGATTCTTTCACTTTTCTTGAAGAGACAGAAAGTCTTGTCAGGACTTACGTGGATGAAATGCAAGATTTTCAACGAGTTCAAAATGGACGAGTTATGACTTGAGATGTGAGAGTCCGAACTTAATAATGATCCTTCCTCATGAGAGGATGATGAAAGTGAGATTCAATCTCACTATGCGGAAATGGCGAGGAGGATAGCATCATTGAGGATATGAGGGAACTTAAAGTCGACATCACCCTCTATGAGCTGCCTCGGATTGTTGGACAAAACATTAACTTGATTGAGGCTTACTTTGGACCACCTGTTGAATTTCAAGAAAAGGAGGAAAAGGTAGTAAATATGAATGTGGTCGACCAACTTGGAATTGATGAAGCTGTCTCAACATAAGCTCGCAACTTCGAACATAATGTCAAAGAGGAGGCTATAAAGCGTGTTGATGCGAGATATTGGAGTTTATGATTTGGCAAGCTGAAAAGGTGAGAACAATTATAGCCCTAATCAATAACAACAATGATGTTTGGACATTGCACATTGATGAGGTTAAGTCTAAGCAAGGCTCAGGTGAAAAGGAAAATTGTAAGCATCCTTCTAGAGGGATAAAAATTGAAGTCCTGGATATTGAAGCAGTACAACAACCACAAAATGTTCAAGTTGTTAAGAACCGGGGCATACAAATAAAACATGATTTCTTTCGGTTGTCACATAATTTTGAAGATGTGGTGGTGCAGGTCTGTCAAGATTTTAAAGTATTTGATCCTCGGGGTTTTTTACATTCGAGTCCTTTTGAAAGAACTCCGCAAACCCTTCAATTAGAAGCATAAACATGTTATCATATGATTTGTTATTATATGATTTGTTTAATTTGAAGGAGTTGCGATTTGTTTTTCAAATGGGACGGGGAAGACAGTAAACCCAAGTCTTTCCCAGATAGCAAATTTTTGAAGCACAGTCTGGAGTGCATTTCGTCAACAGGACCTGAAAGGTAATTTTTTTTTAAATTACTTGCATGGTCAAAATTTTTTAAAGCACCATTTCTCTGCTTTCCCAACTGCTGCATTTTTTGAGTATGAAGGGAAGTTGTAACATATGTATGCATTGTAAATAAGCTTTGAAGTTTTTCAGTTTTATTTCTTTGTCGGTGCGGTTTTTATTTCAATGTACGTGCGGTTTTAATCTGTTTCGATTTAATTTTAATGCTCTGCAGTTTTAATTTATTTGTTTTTCGGTTTATTTCTTTGTCAGTGCAGTTTTATTTTTAAATGTCTGTACGATTGCGATTTTTCAGTTTTCTTTAGTTGTTTTTCAGTTTTAGCTTGTGCAGTTTATTTCTTTTGTCAGTGCTTTTTATTTCCTTTCTTTGTCTTTTTATTTTAGCTTGCTTTTATTTTAGTCTGTACAGTCTTTTCTTTATTGCATTTCTTTTTCTTTGCTGTCTGTACAGTTGCAGTTTAATTTATTTCAGTTGCAATTTTTATTTGCTTCAGTTCTTTTAGTTTATTTCTTTTATTGCCTGTACAGTTTTTATTTTCTTCCCTGCATTTCCTTTTCTTTGCAGTCTGTGCAGTTTTGATTTTGTTTTGCTTTAAAGCCTGTGCCTGTCCTTGGAAGCCTGTACAAAGTCCTTTGGCTTCTAAAATTTTCTGTCCTTTGCCTTTGCTTGAGCAATCAATGAAAAGTCAGCCTGCTAAAAAATTGTTTATTCTAAGCTGATCAATCCAGTTTCCATCCAATGCCCCCATTCTGTTCACCATTCTAATTGAGATAGTCTGCTTACCTTGAAGCGTAGAACTATTTTGTTATCCAGGATGAAGGTAGAGAGATGATTGGATCTTGTGTCTTGCTTGCCACAGTTGTTTTAATAATAGAAAAGCTGCTATCTTTGTTTAGTTGGAGGAACTCCGGGGAATCCAAGAAAAGTTTGGTTATAAGAGGGGACTATGGTTCATGCAATTATTTGGGTGTCCACGAGAGGCTATCAATGCCTAGGCTGAAACAGGTTCCAGTTGATCAAATATTAAAAGAAAATTGTAATTTCTCTAAGGTCTTCCGGATAGTGATATATTTCAAAAGAAGAGAGATAAAAAAAGAGAGATAAGAAAAGAAAGAAAAAAAAAAAAAAGAGTTATATGATCAAAAGAGGCAGCCAATATTAGATTCTGCCCTACAGTTGTAAATTGGGTCGTGTAAATCTAAAGGGTAACTCTGTCTAGGCTGTAAAAAGCTAAACTAGTAAACAGAGCTCTACTCGGTTTCCCCATTTACAATCTAGAAAAGTTGATTAATCCAAGTTTATCATTCAATTCAGTCATCCTTGAAGAAAGTTCTATACCTTTGTAATTGCACATCAGAAATCTTCCTTGAAGTAATTCAACCTAGTATGTCCTTGGGAAATTTTAACGGTTTGGCGAGTTAGCGAGTCAATTTATTGTGAAGAATGTATGTGGCAAGGCATGATGCATGGTCTTTTTTTTTTGAAACCGAGTCTTGGGTTCTAAAATAGTGCTACTATTTTACCCGTGAGATATCGCCATTTGTTGATAAGCAACACACCCCCACTGAAAAATGAGATTCCATCCTTAGAAAATTCTGAACTTTCATTTTTTGCGGCAGGGACCCTCTTGATCTTTTCAGGTTTTAAATCCAAATTTGCTTGCCTCCTTTTTAAAGTTGTGCTTTTTCTTGCATTCTAGTTGTGTTATCCAAGAATTCACTTTTTACATGCTAGAATCATTCATGCACAAGCAAAATCTTGCACCGGTACCGAGAAAATCCGGAAAACGAGTTGCATAATTCATCGAAAAATCAAACTTTCCATTTTTGGTAGTGTCGCGATATCGCGACACTTCCATTTTCGGAAATGTCGCGATATCGCGACAGGTAAGTCAAAATGCGGCTAAGTGCCAGAAAGGTCGCGATTTCGCGACATGTCGCGAAATCGCGACAGATTTTTGGAGAGAGAAGCAAGCTGTACGGAGGGCGCGATTTTGCGACATGTCGCGAAATCGCGACATGTCGCATTTTCGCGGTAGGAGAGAGAAAGTGGGCTGCAGAATGAAAAAATCGGCTAAGTCGCAAACATGTTCCAAAATCACGGTCAACGCGGTCAACGCATGCAGGTACGGAACTGTCGCGATATCGCGACGTGTTCTAGAATCGCGGCTGAAAATCAAGAAGCGTACGGAGGCCAGGAGGGTCGCGAAATCGCGACATGTCACGTTTTCGCGGCCGACGAGGGAGGAAGTTGCCGATGCACTGGCAGGGTCGCGATTTCGCGACATGTCGCGAAATCGTGACATGTCGACGACATGTCGCGAGGAATCGCGATAGGAGAGAGAAAGTCATAGTTGACACGAAAGTGCATTCCGGCGGGAAACAGAAGGCTTCTGGGGGTAGCGACACGTGTCAAAGCGTGAATGGGACAAACAGAAGCCGACATGCAAGCTTATTTTGCGGTTTTTAATCTGTTTTTAATGTTTTAAGCTTATGATTTAATTAAAATGCTAATCTAATGCATCTTTTTGTCTTTCATGCGGGATTCCACGGCACTTACGGGACAACGGGAAAGACCATAAAGGCAAAGATAAAGTGCGGATTTAGTCAAGGACCGCCATGCTAGAAGAGAAGATGCCGGTAAATGCATTTAATGGAGATTTATTGCAGAATTGATAGCATGGAGACCATTTCAACTCAGAGATGGATTTGCGGAGATCAAATTGATGGAGAAGTGGTGACTCATCCGGCTCACCAGAAGAATTAATGGAGGCATTTATTTGCAGCTGCGGATGAATGCAAGTTGCATTTGATTTTATCTTCTCCATTTATGGCAGCTAACTGCACTGATTTGCCGAAGGGTTAAGTTCTATCCGGACTTTGATTTTTAAATGGATTTTTATTGTAAAACCCGGGTCCTAGGGTTTAAGTGCGATAAGATTTAGGGTTTGAGCAAGATATTTTGGAAAAGATCAGGGTCTGTCATGAGTCTATAAATACAAATTCTAAATGTAATCGCGAGGAGGCGGAGACTTAGAAATAAAGGCTTATAAGCAATTTCTTGCAAATTTTGTGAAATCCTTTGTTTTCGGACTTGGAGTTGATGTGCTTTAGCTTTTACGTGATAGCATGGCCGGGAGCCTAATCTTTTGAGAGTGTGATAAGTGTATTTTCTTTTGTTATCCGTTCCATTTAAAGTTTGTTAGATATATGCTGTAAATCTGCCATTGTCAAGATTAATTATGCTGTTAGGCTTCAGTTGTTCTATTGTTTGCTAGGGGAAATTACAGATTTCAGGTGTAAGTTTGTTCTAATTGCTTTGTCTTCACTGTGCGAGCTAGGCTGCCGGTGAAAGATACCAGTTTTAACCAGTTGCCCTTGGATTTATGATTTTTTGCTAGATCCGTTTCACTCTGCCTTGTGCTCTTAGTTGAAAGTGATCTTAGGGAGCTGGACACTTTCTTCTGGGATTTGTTCTATTGTGAAGCTGATAGCATAGATAAGATTGACAGTTTGGGTTTACAATTGATGTTTGATAAACTTCTCTTTTCTGCCCTACCCTACCCTCTCTTTGCTTACCGTTAATGATCCATTTTTATTTTCTTTATTTGCCTTTTATTTAAATCTGCTGACCCATGAGAGCTAGATCAAGAATTCAAGTTAAATCTGATTGTCAACAACTTTTGCAACTATTGAACAAGTTCAAGAACCCCCTGTAAGGTAACAGAGCAGTCCATATTGAAATCTATTCCAGAAGTGGAAAAGAGTGAATTGCCATTCGACCCAACTCTGCAACTCGCACCTTGGATAACCAGCTAGATCCTAAAGATGAGTGGGATCAGTCCCGTGGGTGTCTCCGGAGCTTTCCTTGCCTTCATCCTTTTTCCCGGGGTGTGCATGAAAGCCGGACCAAAAAAGACCAAGAAAAAGAATAAGAAGGCATAGTTGATCTAGAAGAACTTATTGTTGCTCTTAGATAGTTGAAAAGAGTTAGAAAGCATAACTCAAGACTAAAGGCTCAAGTTCAAGAACACGAGGAAATAAAATTAAAGCTTCTACAAGACCTTAAAAACTCAAAAGCTAAGACAAGGAGATTTAAAGAAGTCATGGTCGAAAAGTTAGAGGTAAAAGAGCTAGAATGTGAAATATTAGAACATGAAGTGATTTCTTTAAGGATGGAAGTGAAATATTCTAAGGATAAGTTGCATAGGTTTGGTAAAATTTCAAAAGCTTTGGATAAAATTATCAATGCACAAAGATCTTCATTTATCAAAACAGAACTAGGTTTTGAAGAAGGACAATGGAAACAAGAAGAAGGGTCAAGCTCAAGCTCAATAGAAAAGGAAGTTTCAGAGGAAGAGATTGAAGAAGAAACTAATACCTATGCGGATAATTTGAATAATGGAAGCTTCACTAAGAAAGAAAATAATGTACAAACAAGAAACAGGGATCATCATAGAGAAGGCAAAGAAAGGACTAAAAGACCAGATGTTTCAAGACAATATGAATATTTCTTCAAAGGGTATTGTTTCTCATGTAATCATTTTGGTCACATAGCTATGCATTGCAAGGTTCATGGAAAGAAGGAGCATGGATTCACCAAGAGGAACTTCAATTCATTTGCACCTTTAAAGAACTACAACATTAGGTGTTACAAGTATAAAAATATTGGGCATAAGGCCAAGTGGTGTAGAATAGAGTTTCCAAAACTTTCAAAGTCAAGCAAGAACGGGGACACTCAAAAGGATCAAAAGGGTATGACTACAAAGGTGTTGAAAAATAAAAAGAGCATTGTATGTTGGGAGGGACATAATTACTCCCACACCAAAATTAATAACCTCAAGGAGAGGAGGTGGGGAGGTGGCTTCCCTTTGCCATTGATTTCAAAGGGGGAAATATTTGAGTTAGGGGGAGAGCATTCAGTCAGGGGGAGCAGCTTCTCAGGGGGATAAAATTTTGACTCTAGTGGTTAGAAAAGGAATTTTTATAAAGGGTTGCCATCAATGACAAAGGGGGAGATTGTTGGAAATTTTGAGTATATTGTGTTGTCATTGATGTCATAGGTTGATGTCAAAAGGTTTGAATATTATAATGAAGGACAAAAGTCTTAAGAGCTCTTTGGAATAATGGTTTAAAATGAAGGTAAGGTTCAAAATAATTAATATTATTGAAGGCAATAATATTAATTGTGAAGGCAAGGTTCAAAAAGAGTATTATTATAATATAAAGTTTTTATATTATAATATTTGAGCACTAAGAAATTGAAGGA
Organism: Wollemia nobilis; assembly: GCA_028583015.1. Lineage (NCBI taxonomy): Eukaryota > Viridiplantae > Streptophyta > Pinopsida > Araucariales > Araucariaceae > Wollemia > Wollemia nobilis. The sequence goes on along the minus strand of JAQPPZ010016981.1, from coordinate 42,737,501 downwards.
AATTCGAATTATTTTCGAATTAAGTTGGCCAACATCATATGGGTGGAAAAGACAAGATGGTACTGATGTTGGATGAAGATCAAATTAAAACTATTAATACCCATGCCTAAAGTCATTTTAATTTTTTTTCTTAATTGTGCAAGTAATTCATTTGACATTCAATTCATTGCATGTAGTAGAGAAGAAGAGGGAAGAGGAGTGCAGTCCTCTACGGTGAACATGGAGGTTTTATATTTGAACTAGTACATATTTGAACCCTTCCAGTAAGTTAGATCAACTGGTGGTTGAGCCGACATGAAGGTGTTGTGAGGAGGAGGTTTCGGGTTCGAAACCCATCATGGACCATTTTGTTTTGGTTTGGCTAAATTCATAGTAGGAGGAGATAAAGGGCAACTGGTGCCTTAGTGCTCTCACGAGCTATGTTGGCATAGCCAGTCATGGCCCCTTGGTTGGGTGCCTTGCTCTCATGAGGTGATACATTCGAGTCACATTGAGGGAATAATAAAAGGGATTTTTAAATTTTAAATTGTAATTTGATTTATTTTGTGGAGTTATAAGGTTAAGTTGGAATTTAATTTTTGATCATTTGATCTAGGAGAAATTTAATTTTTGATAATTTGATTTATTTTGTGGAGTTATAAGGTTAAGTTGGAGTAAAAAGGGTCTTTTGGTGTTGAAATTTAAATATGTTTAGAAGGAGAAATAATTTGTGAAAAGGGTCTTTTGATATTGAAATTTAAAATCTGTTTAGAAGGATAAATAAGGTGTGATAAGGATTCTTTCATTGTATGAGTTGATTGTGTGTGTTTTAAAAGTAGGAGTTATAAGGTGTTTCATGGTTTAATTATTGTGTGTATTTTTGCATGGTGAAGGAAAGTTTAAAGGTTTTTATTCTTTAATTAAAAGCCTTATTTTGAGAAGGTAAAATAGGATAGAGCAATATTTCTATGCACAATTTTTGAGGAAAGGTTTTTGTGATTGTTTTGAAAAGAAGATTGGCTAATTTCTTAAAGTGGCAAAAAGAAAATTATTTTGGAATAGGTTTTGAGGGCACTTTTTCATCAAAACAAGTTAAGAGGTATGTTGACATTATTACTTCTCTAAGGTGGTTGGTTGAGCAAGTATTTCAGAATTATAAGGTGGAGATAAAAGGGTTGATTAGTGTGTATTGTTGGAAATATTTGAGCTAGGTTTTAAGAACAAATTGTGCATCATTGATTAGTGAAATTGGAAACACTTGAGTTAGAGTTTTTGAGAACAAATTGTGTATTCTTCTTGAAATAATTTGTGAAGCATTTGTGCATTGGTGTGAGTGACATTGAATGTGAATGGGCAAGTGTTAGAGACCAGTTTTGTAAAGCAAGTTGTGCATTATTGTGTTTGATCATTGAGAGTAAATTTGCAAGGAATAGATACCATGTTTGTGAAGTAAAGTTATACACTAGTATGATTTGAGTTGAAAGGAATTTTGCAAGCGATAGAGATTGGATTAGATGAATGCAATATTTATGAATGTAAAGGACATATTGGGAAATTGATAGTATATATAATTCTCTATATGTTCCATAGGTTAAACGAATTCTAAGTAGAATATGTCTGAATTTCCTAGTTGAAGCAAGCATTTTTGAAAGAGATATAAGCATTTTTTGTATGCAAGATTTGGAAATATTTGAGCAGGTTTAGTGAGCAACATTGAGGTAGATTTAAGTAAGTCTTTTGAGAAGACTTGAAGCAACATTGAGGTATATTTGAGCAAGTCTTGTGAGAATACTTGGGATAGAGTTGAATAGATTTGAGGGAAGACTTGAAGCAGATTTGGGTAGTAACAAAGAGCAGGTTTGAGATAGATTTGTGCTAACCTTGTAACAAGGTTTGGTGTAAATTTGGGTAGAGATAAAGAGCAATTTTGAGGTAAATTTATGCATGTAATGTGTGCATATTTGGACAGAGTTTGTGATCAGAGTTGGAGCATATTTGTGTTATTCTTATAACGTGATTTGGTGCAAATTTAGATAGTGTTTACGATCAGAGTTGGAGGATATTTGTGTAGATTTGTAATAAGGTTTGGTGCATATTTGAATAGATTTGTGTGAATAGTTGGAGCATATTTGTGCTAGCCTTGTAACGAGGTTTGGTGTATATTTGAGGTAGAGATTTATGAGTAGAGTTGGAGAAGAATTGTTCTAGCCTTGTAATGAGATTTGGTGCAGATTTGAGATAGAGTTGAGAGAAAACCAGAGCATAAGGGATAGAGTTCTCCTATGGAGAAAGATACACAAACCATAGAAAATGGGATAGAGTTCTTCTATGGAGAGAGATCCTGTTAGTCAAAAAGTGACTAACTACAGAAAAAATAGCTGATGCACCTTTTTGCATATTTTCCAAGAAGACCGAAGTGGCCCATATGCTAAAGATCAAAGAAAAAGCAAAACACCGCAAGGAGGAAAAAGTGTCGCGATATCGCGACATGTTGCATTTTCATGGTCCAAAGCAAAGAGAAAGAGCAAGGAGGAAAAAGTGTCACGATATCGCGACATGTTGCATTTTTGTGGTCCAAAGCAAAGAGAAAGAGCAAGGAGGAAAAAGTGTCACGATATCGCGACATGTTGCATTTTCGTGGTCCAAAGCAAAGAGAAAGAGCAAGGAGGAAAAAGTGTCGCGATATCGCGACATGTTGCATTTTAGGTCCAAAGCAAAGAGAAAGAGCAAGGAGGAAAAAGTGTCGCGATATCGTGACATGTTGCATTTTTGTGGTCCAAAGAAAAGAGAAAGAGCAAGGAGGAAAAAGTGTCACGATATCGCGACATGTTGCATTTTCATGGCCAAAGAAAAGAGAAAGAGCAAGGAGGAAAAAGTGTCACGATATCGCGACATGTTGCATTTTCATGGCCAAAAGAGAAGAGAAAGAACAAAGAGGAAAAGTGTCACGATATCGTGACATGTTGCATTTTCATGGCCAAAAGAGAAGAGAAAGAGCAAAGCAAGGAAAGAATGTCATGATTTCGTGACATGTCACATTTTCGCGACCGCCTAGAAGAAATGAAGGAAAAGACATAAAGATGTCACGATTTCGTGACATGTCTCATTTTCGTAGAAGAGAAAGAAAGAAAGAGATGATGTCAGGATTTTGTGACATGTCTCATTTTCGGTTGGAAGCGAGAAGAGCAAAGTAAGAGACGAATGTCACGATTTCGTGACATGTCTCATTTTCATGGTTGGAGGCGGCAAAAGAGCAAAGCAAGGAAAGAATGTCATGATTTCACGATGCACCAGCTATAAAGGAATAAAATGTATTTTTGGCAATCAAAGGCATGCACTGACACCAAGAAGTGATTTTTGACATGATTATCAAAAATCCAGGATAGAGCAGGCTTGCCAGATGATTGAAAATGTGACAAGCTCATCTAGAATCTAATCTGCAGAGAAGATATCTAATTCATAGAAGACTTGTTGTGTATTATTAGAAACTGTAGATGATTGCTTGTAAAATAGTAAGATGTACTTAGAAAAAGATACTCTTTTAGGGTATATATAGGGGTGAGCGACTCCAGAAAAAGGGTCGGCTCTTGGACGTTTACAAGACTGAATGCATGTACTTCGAATACAAGCAATAAAATCACATCTCCCATTGGCTTCTGGTTCATATCGTGCAAGTGTATGTATTAATGTTCTTTATTTCTGCTTACAATATTGAATTGTAAATTGAGTTTGTTCTTATATCTGAACTTTCGCAATACATAAATCATATTGTTGGAATGAGAATCTAATATATACGCATGTTAAACGAAATATTAGAAATCATATCTGAAATTATATAATTTCTGCATGGAAATGTGTTTAAATGCTTTGGATAGAAGTAAGTAAATCTGTCTTCGTTGTTGTCTAATCTGCACCATATATTAGATCTAGCTTCGGCTATATTTCCCTCTCTTTCAGTATTACTTCCTTCCCCTTTTCCCATAAAAAACTTCAAGGAACCAGCCTTCTCTGGAGATCAGGCGAAAAGTCTCAAACCTTCTCGTCTTTTCAATGTTGACAAAATCTAAGGCGCAACTAAACAACCCAAGGCAGATTTTGTTCCAATAGTTTTTGGCATGCCCGATGGGACCCTAAATCCCACATTATTTTTACAAGGTTTGGTGTTTTGCCTCTGATATTTAGAATCAAAAACCCAATCACCTGGCGACTCCGTCCGAAGGTATAGACCCAAAAAATACCTTATCTTTTTAGACCTGGTTAAAGCTAGTATATGTTTATATGATAACGAGATCCAAATCAAAAAACTCAGAAGAGCCCATTGAGTTCTTCGAGTTACATCTTGGTAGCTTAAGAGTGAATCCAATTTTATCCGCAAGATCAAATCCACCTGCTACCAATAATAGCGCCATTATACCCTCTATTTTGCCATATTCTATCATTGGTTCATCTCCAGCTGTTACTACAACCCCAATAGTTCAGACGAATATAGCAATTACAATGGCCGCTCCTCCACCACCATCTTATCTTATATGGAACCACACTGGTCCACTAAATTTAGCAGCCCAGAATCAAATTCCTGGCGTAGCATTGAAGGCATTGCCTTCATATGATGGAACAGGAAAAACAACATATGAACATTGCTTAGATGTAGCAGCAATGGCTGCAACCTATAACATCACACAGGAGGATGTGATGATCAGATTGCTAGTTATCTCTCTGAAGGGTAAAATGCTCTATTGGTATCGTGCACTCCCTCCTCAATCAATTACCACCTGGGCAGAGCTCATTGGAAAGTTGGTGGATGAATTCAATCAGCATGCAGATCCATTTTCCTTATTGAACCAGTTCACGATCATAAGGAAACATCCTCAAGAAGAAATTGTAGACTTCAATATCCGTTTCAGTCGGACCTGGGAAAGGATTCCTCAAGGATTGAAACCAATAGAAGAGCAAGCAATATATTACTATATGAGATCCTTTGATTCAGATATTAGTATGATAATACGATAGTCAAGAATATTCACATTCCTTACCATTTATCAACAAGCTTATATAGCAGAGAGAGATCTCATAGCCATTGGAAGGTATCCACCCAAAGCAATAATGCCCATTTTTCTTGATATTCCCCAGGCTACTCATGCTGCTTCTCCTAGCTCTACTGAATCGAAGTTCACAGATCTTCCAAGATGGAATGGATCACCCTCTGTACCTACAATACCAATGCCTCAAATTCCTTTGGCATTGCCTCCTATTTTTGCTATACCTGCATTACCTGCGCCACCTCCTCAGCAAGTCCCCGATAATCAGCTTACTCTTATCCTGGACACCATGAAAAATCTAGCAAATGATATAACATCAATTAAAAAGAGAGAGGTTGAAAGGAATTTTTTGCCAAGGAGGTTCCCTCAGGTAATGAGAGATGCAACACAATCAAGCAATAGGGGACAAGAGAGACCGAGCACGGTATATACAAATGAGATAGTGGAGGCCGAAGAGCCTCCCACTGATTCTAACTTTTGGTGTACTACATGTAACGATCCACATGGGGAAAGTTCGTGTATGATACACCGACATTATGTACAAAGTATAGCAGTTGAAAAGAGTAAAGAAAAAATGAAAGGCCATGTAAATATAATTAGAGAGAAGGACCACAACTTCATGATGCCTACAGTAGAACAGGTTTCAGTTTTGACAAGATCAGGTAAGAAACCACTGCAAGTAGACCCTAAAGAGCTTCAACCATTGAATGTTTCCCCTGCTCCCAAGGAAGTTCCCAAAGAAACTCCTAAGGGAAGTCTCCCTCAGGAAAGAAAATATCAGTTTCCAACCAAAATTCAAGGGCAAGAAACACACAAAGAATTTATTCCTCGGGGGAAAATGAAACCCAAGAACAGGCTAGGGAAAGGTTGAGATTCCCCTCGCTGACAAAAAGGCAAAGAACTGAAGCTACCCGGGGATACAAAAATAAATATGAAACTTTTGCCAAAGAAAGAGAAAGAATAGTTGATTCACCTACATTCAGTATAGTAGAGGAAATGAAAAAGACTCCTTCTAAGGCAAGTATGTATGATGCTCTTCAAATCCCAGGTCAAATCGATCTCCTACAGGAATCCCTAAGAACAATGAAAAATGGAGGTAGGACTGCATCATCTTCAAAAATGGTTCTAACGAACTTGACGTCCGCCATCTGGTAAGAACAGGCCACCACCCTTTTATTTGTCCCTTCAAATGGAAGGATGGGTTGTCCACAACTGCATGATAGATTCAAGCACTTGCTACCACTGTGATACCCAAAGTAGTATGTGATATTATGGGAATGGAGTACACTAGGAGCAGCGCAGGCGTCCTATAGTTAGATGGTACTCCAGTAAAAATTGTAGGAGTGATAAAGGATATTCCCATACGGTTGCATAAAATGCCTCAGATGACAGTCATACAAGAGGTAGTAGTCATAGACTTGGAGCCCTATTTTGGTATGTGTCTATCCAGAGAGTTCACAACAAAGATAGGAGGATACTTATCCTTAGATTATTCTCATTTGGAGATACCTTTCAAAGGTAGAAGGATCAAGATTTTTAATGAGAAACCATCTACGTTTCATGTAGAAAATATTGGTGAAACTGACCGTGTAAATATGATGACTGAAGAAACAATAGAAGAAGATCTAATGGAAGAAACATTAGAAGAGCTCCAAGCTGAGGACGAGTTTTCTCTATAGAATTTTAATGCCATGATAGAAACAGAAATAGGAAACTATTCTATTGAGAAACCAAAAAGAAAATTGATACCCTCCCTAGAAAAGGATGGTTCTGTGAATCAATTGTGGAAGCTTTTCTTTGATGGGGCTAGGTGCAAGAATGGAGCTGGTGCTGAAATAGTTTTGATTTCTCCCATCGGAGAGGAAAAGGTTTTCTCTTACAGGTTGACTTGGAGTTGCTCCAATAACGTAGCAGAATATGAGGCCCTGTGCTTAGGGTTAAGAAAGGTTGAGAAATTGGGAATCAAATAGTTACTCATCTATGGAGATTCAGAACTTATTGTGAATCAAGTCACCAAAAAATGTATAAGTAAACAACATTATTTGAAGGCTTACAGGAACAAAGTGTGGGATCTCTTAGAGGCCTTTGAGGCCCTAAATATAAAGTTTATCCCTAGAGAATAGAATACCCATGCAGATTTGTTAGCTTCAGTGGGAGCTAATTTTTGTCCTGTAAGTAATGTTATTCAGAAGTCTAAAACTGTTAGACTTATATACAGAGCCTTCGATTGCTCGATAAAAATATTTTCTGGCAAGTTTTTGAAAATGATGAATAGATACTAGATTTCTTAATCCATGAAATGAATTGCTCAACCAACCGGGATCTACAGGATGAAGAGGAAGAGGACATTATTCGAGTTAAAAAACAATCATATTCCTAAGGGTCTCATCACCCTGGAAAGCCTGTTTGATAACAATGATAGAGCGAGTTGGCTAGAAAATCAAGGTCGATAAACGAAGATACAAAGATGTAGAGTTGGAGCCAGGCAAAATGATTAAGGTTGGAATCAGTTGTACAGAAGAGGAAGTGAACCAGATCAGAGAATTGTGTAAAAAATTCCCCGACATCATAGCTTGGGTGTATAGTGATCTAAAAGTGTACAATAAAGATGTTATTCAACATACCATAGAATTAGAAGAAGGAGCTAAGCCTTTTAGGCAAAAGCAAAGACCAGTGAATCCGAAGATAGAATCTTTGATGAAACAAAAACTGCTAAAACTCCTTCAAGCTAAAATAGTATACCCTGTTAAACACTCCACCTGGGTGGCAAACTTGGTACCAATCAGGAAGAAAAATGGAGATATCATATTGTGTGTAGATTTCAGAAATCTGAACAGAGCATCACTCAAAGATCATTACCCGCTACCTCGGATTGACCAAATTCTACACACGGTTGCGAGGAGCAGAAAGGTTTTCCTTACTGGATGGTTTTTCAGGTTATAATCAAGTATGGGTAAAATATGAAGACCAATTCAAGACCGCTTTTACTACGAAGTGGGGAACATTTGCCTACCAAAGGATGCCATTTGGTTTATCCAACGCTGGAGCAACTTTTCAAAGAGCAATGGATGTAGCGTTTGGTGAACTTGCTAATAAAATCATAGTCATCTATTTAGATGATATGACTGTCTTCTCTCATGATAAGCAGGATCACGCCTCACATCTAGAAAAAAAATTTGAGAAGTGCAGGGAATTTGGGATATCATTGAACCCAAAAAAGTCTATATTTGCGGTAGAAGAAGGTATCCTACTCGGTCATGTCATCTCCAAATACGGGCTAGCTATTGATCCTAGCAGGGTAAAAGCACTCTTGGAACTTTCTTTACCAGTCAATAAGAAAGGTTTGCAATATTTCTTTGGGAAAATAAATTTTGTGCACAAATTTATTGCAGATTTTGCGCAAATTGTCAAACCAATGACAGAACTGCTGAAGAAGGATGCTCCTTTCAAATGGATAGATGTTAGGAAAAATGCCTTCAAGAAAATTCTGGAAGAGATAGCCCAAGCACCTGTATTAATCAATCCTGATTATTCATGAAGTTTCATCTTGTATGTTGTTGGTGAATCAGAGAGTTATGTTGCAGTCCTCACACAAAAGGGGACAGATAATGAAGAAAGACCCATAGCTTTTCTGAGCTCCACCATGCATGATCATGAGGAGAGATACAACTTTATTGAAAAACAAGTTTATGCTGTCATGAAGTCCTTGCAGAAGTTTAAACATTTTCTGTCACAAAGCAAGATCCTTGTTTATGTGATACATCCTGACGTTAGGAACTTCATCATACAAGGAGAGCTTGGTGAAAAACATGCTGGTTGGGTAACCAAAATATAGGAATATGATGTAGAAATACATCCCACAAAATTGGTAAGAGGTAGAGCCTTGTGTCACCAGTTAGCCAAGCAGATTACAGATGAACAAGTGCAACTCCAAGATGTGATGATTAATACACAAGCAGATTCTATGCCCAAAGACACTGATTGGATTGATGACCTGGTGGAATACTTTCAGACTGGTATGTGTCCTAAAAATCTAAATGCTTCACAGAGAAGGAGGTTTAGAGCACAAGCATTGAAGTACACCCTTCAAAATGAAGGATTATACAGAAAAAATATAGATGGTGTACTTTTGAGATGCATAAGAGAAGATGAGAAACAAAAGGTTCTGAGAGAATTTCATGGAGGTCTCTCTGGAGGACATTATTCAGGGAGATCAACTGCTTTGAAGATACTCCGAGCAGGCTATTACTGGCCTTCTATATTTTTAGACACATACAATATCACCAGGAGTTGTGAACAGTGTCAAAGGTATGTTGGAAGAAATAGAAATGCCTCCATGCCCTTGAAACCTATCCAGGTTGAAGAGCCCTTTCAGTAGTGGGGGTTAGATTTCATTGGGATAATAGAACCTAATTCATCAGCTGGTCATAAGTATATACTTACAACCACTGATTATTTCACCAAGTGGGCCGAAGCCATTCCCACTAAAAAGGTTGATCAGGAAGTTGTGATTGAGTTTGTAGAAAGTCTGATTACCAGATTCGGTATACCAGATTCACTAGTCTCAGATAATGGATCTGCCTTCATCGGAGCAAAGATGATTGAGTTCTCCAGTAGGTATGGTATATACCTAAAAACTTCTTCCAATTATTACCCATAGGGTAACGGCTTAGCTGAGTCTACAAATAAGAATCTTCTTAGAATCCTGAAAAGGATGTTGGAAGATAACAAAAGAAACTGGCATTCCTTGATAAACCGAGCGCTATGGGCTGATAGAATTTCAATCAAGAAATCCATCAATACATCACCCTACGCTTTAGTTTATGGCAAAGAAGCTATTTTTCCCATACATATGGAGATACCAACATTGAAGCTACTGAATCAGATGAACGAAGAAGAAGGTCAACCGATGGATGCCCGACTAATGCAACTCTTACAGTTAGAAGAACAAAGAGAGCAATCATACAATCACAATCAGAAGCATATGGCAGATACTGAAGGATGGTTCAACAAAAAGACAACTGCCAAAAAATTTAGAGTGGGAGACTTGGTTTTGAAATGGAATGTAAAGAAAGCTAAGCCAGGTAACCATGATAAATTCGATGCTCTCTAGGAGGGACCATTTGAAATTGTTTCAGAGAAATAGTTCAATGCTTTCGAGTTGAAAGATCAAGATGGATTGGTTCTTCCCATCACGGTGAATGCATTTCACCTAAAGTTATATTTCTGTTGAGAAAGCAGAAAAGGAATTATATGTACAATATAATATAAGTATATTCAGACAATATTTGTAAATATTACCATTTTTTTGGCCTTAACAAAAAATTTCAGTCGCAGCCAATCAGAAGTCGACATTTTTTTTTAATAGAGATACTAAGGTATAGAGGGAGTTTTGACGAGGTAATGTTCACTTTTAATCTAAGTGCATTTTCCTATGTTCTTTGTCTTTCTCTGAAAGATTCTTTTTACAACTGCGTTGTTGACTCCGTTTCCCAATGGATGAAGGCCTGGTTCAAAATTTTTGCAAGCAAAAAATCCCTCGAAAGGCGCCAAGAATGTTAGTCAAAAAGTGACTAACTACAGAAAAATAGTTGATGCACCTTTTTGCATATTTTCCAAGAAGACCGAAGTGGCCCATATGCTAAAGATCAAAGAAAAAGCAAAACACCGCAAGGAGGAAAAAGTGTCGCGATATCGCGACATGTTGCATTTTCGTGGTCCAAAGCAAAGAGAAAGAGCAAGGAGGAAAAAGTGTCGCGATATCGTGACATGTTGCATTTTTGTGGTCCAAAGCAAAGAGAAAGAGCAAGGAGGAAAAAGTGTCACGATATCGCGACATGTTGCATTTTCACGGTCCAAAGCAAAGAGAAAGAGCAAGGAGGAAAAAGTGTCGCGATATCGCGACATGTTGCATTTTCATGGTCCAAAGCAAAGAGAAAGAGCAAGGAGGAAAAAGTGTCGCGATATCGCGACATGTTGCATTTTTGTGGCCAAAAGAGAAGAGAAAGAGCAAGAAGGAAAAAGTGTCGCGATATCGCGACATGTTGCATTTTTGTGGCCAAAAGAGAAGAGAAAGAGCAAGGAGGAAAAAGTGTCGCGATATCGCGACATGTTGCATTTTTGAGAAGAAAAAAAAAAGTGTCGATATCGACATGTTGCATTTTTGCGGCCAAAAGAGAAGAGAAAGAGCAAAGCAAGGAAAGAATGTCATGATTTCGTGACATGTCACATTTTTGCGCAAAAGAAATGAAGGAAAAGACATAAAGATGTCACGATTTCGTGACATGTCTCATTTTCACGGCTGGAAGCGACAGAAGAGCAAAGCAAGAGATGGACGTCGCGATTTTGTGACATGTCTCATTTTTATGGTTGGAAGCGGCAGAAGAGCAAAGTAAGAGATGAATGTCATGATTTCATGACATGTCTCATTTTTGTGGTTGGAGGCGGCAAAAGAGCAAAGCAAGGAAAGAATGTCACGATTTCATGATGCGCCAGCTATAAAGGAATAAAATGTATTTTTGGCAATCAAAGGCATGCACTGACACCAAGAAGTGATTTCTGACATGATTATCAGAAATCTAGGATAGAGCAGGCTTGCTAGATGATTGAAAATGTGACAGGCTCGTCTAGAATCTAATCTGCAGAGAAGATATCTAATTCATAGAAGACTTGTTGTGTATTATTAGAAACTGTAGATGATTGCTTGTAAAATAGTAAGATGTACTTAGAAAAAGATACTCTTTTAGGGTATATATAGGGGTGAGCGACTCCAGAAAAAGGGTCGGCTCTTGGACGTTTACAAGACTGAATGCATGTACTTCGAATACAAGCAATAAAATCACATCTCCCATTGGCTTCTGGTTCATATCGTGCAAGTGTATGTATTAATGTTCTTTATTTCTGCTTACAATATTGAATTGTAAATTGAGTTTGTTCTTATATCTGAACTTTCGCAATACATAAATCATATTGCTGGAATGAGAATCTAATATATACGCATGTTAAACGAAATATTAGAAATCATATCTGAAATTATATAATTTCTGCATGGAAATGTGTTTAAATGCTTTGGATAGAAGTAAGTAAATCTGTCTTCGTTGTTGTCTAATCTGCACCATATATTAGATCTAGCTTCGGCTATATTTCCCTCTCTTTCAGTATTACTTCCTTCCCCTTTTCCCATAAAAAACTTCAAGGAACCAGCCTTCTCTGGAGATCAGGCGAAAAGTCTCAAACCTTCTCGTCTTTTCAATGTTGACAAAATCTAAGGCGCAACTAAACAACCCAAGGCAGATTTTGTTCCAACAGATCCACAAACAAGAGCAAAGGGAATAAAGTTCTTCTGTGGAGAGAGATCCACAAACTAGAGCAAAGGGGATAGAGTATTTTGTGGAGAGAGATCCAAAAACTAGAGCACAGGGGATAGAGTTCTCCTGTAGAGAGAGATCCATAAACTAGAGCAAAGGGGATAAATTTCTCCTATGGAAAGATATCCACAAACCAGAACAAAGGGGATAGAGTTCTCCTATGGAGAGAGATACACAAAAATTGTAATAAGGAATTGATTCCCAAGAGATTTCTTGAGAAAATTTAGAAGAAATATTTTCTTAGTGGACGTAAGTATAATTTCTAAATATCTAAAATTATATAATTTCTGCATGGAAATGTGTTTAAATGCTTTGGATAGAAGTAAGTAAATCTGTCTTCATTGTTGTCTAATCTGCACCATATATTATATCTAGCTTTGGCTATATTTCCCTCTCTTTTAGTATTACTTCCTCCCCTTTTCCCATAAAAAAATTCAAGGAACCAACCTTTTTTGGAGATCAGGCGAAAAGTCTCAAACCTTCTCGTCTTTTCAATGTTGACAAAATCTAAGGCGCAACTAAACAACCCAATGCAGATTTTGTTCCAAAAAATCCACAAACAAGAGCAAAGGGAATAAATTTCTTCTGTGGAGAGATATCCACAAACTAGAGCACATGGGATAGAGTATTTTGTGGAGAGAGATCCACAAACTAGAGCACAGGGGATAGAGTTCTCCTGTAGAGAGATATCCATAAACTAGAGCAAAGGGGATAAATTTCTCCTATGGAAAGATATGCACAAACCAGAACAAAGGGGATAGAGTTCTCCTATGGAGAGAGATCCACAAACATTGTAATAGGGAATTTATTTCCAAGAGATTTCTTGAGAAAATTTAGAAGAAATATTTTCTTAGTGGACGTAAGTATAATTTCTAAATATCTAAAATTATATAATTTCTGCATGGAAATGTGTTTAAATGCTTTGGATAGAAGTAAGTAAATATGTCTTCATTATTGTCTAATCTGCACCATTTATTAAATCTAGCTTTGGCTATATTTCACTCTCTTTCAGTATTACTTCCTTCCCCTTTTCCCATAAAAAAATTCAAGGAACCAACCTTCTCTGGAGATCAGGCAAAAAGTCTCAAACCTTCTCGTCTTTTCAATGTTGACAAAATCTAAGGCGCAACTAAACAACCCAAGGAAGATTTTGTTCCAATAGATCCACAAACAAGAGCAAAGGGAATAAATTTCTTCTGTGGAGAGAGATCCACAAACTAGAGCATAGGGGATAGAGTATTTTGTCGAGAGAGATCCACAAACTAGAGCACAGGGGATAGAGTTCTCCTGTAGAGAGATATCCATAAACTAGAGCAAAGGGGATAAATTTCTCCTATGGAAAGATATCCACAAACTAGAACAAAGGGGATAGAGTTCTCCTATGGAGAGAGATCCACAAACATTGTAATAGGGAATTGATTCCCAAGATATTTGTTGAGAAAATTTAGAAGAAATATTTTCTTAGTGGACGTAAGTATAATTTCTAAATATCTAAAATTATATAATTTCTGCATGGAAATGTGTTTAAATGCTTTGGATAGAAGTAAGTAAATCTATCTTCATTGTTGTCTAATCTACACCATATATTAGATCTAGCTTTGGCTATATTTCCCTCTCTTTCAGTATTACTTCCTTCCCTTTTCCCATAAAAAAATTCAAGGAACCAACCTTCTCTAGAGATCAAGCGAAAAGTCTCAAACCTTCTCGTCTTTTCAATGTTGACAAAATCTAATGCGCAACTAAACAACCCAAGGTAGATTTTGTTCCAACAGATCCACAAACAAGAGCAAAGGGAATAAAGTTCTTCTGTGGAGAGAGATCCACAAACTAGAGCAAAGGGGATAGAGTATTTTGTGGAGAGAGATCCACAAACTAGAGCACAGGGGATAGAGTTCTCCTGTAGAGAGAGATCCATAAACTAGAGCAAAGGGGATAAATTTCTCCTATGGAAAGATATCCACAAACCAGAACAAAGGGGATAGAGTTCTCCTATGGAGAGAGATCCACAAACATTGTAATAGGGAATTGATTCCCAAGAGATTTCTTGATAAAATTTAGAAGAAATATTTTCTTAGTGGACGTAACCCACATTGGGTAAACCACATTAAATTTATGTCTCTCATGTGTGTGATGATTTTTGCATTATTTTGTTTTTTCTATTGATATTGCAATTGATAACATTGGATAAAATTGTTTACGAAAAGAAAGTAAAATTTGACCTTATATTGTTCACCTCTCCTCTCAGTATAAGCTTGTGTTATTCATTGCTAATGTTGTTTTTGGTTTATGGGTAGTGGTTATCTGCTCTTTGCTCTACCTATTCCTTATTTTTGTTTCATTGGATACCTCTATCTCAATTGAGAACCTCTATTTTACCTCTATCTATGTGAAGTTATAATTTTTACCCTAATAAACCTTACTTCCATCCATAGGATGGTTGCTTGAGTCACCTTATTTAGTCACCTGGATCCATCAAACTTTCTTTTGGGTTTTATCTTGATTTTGACCTGTAGGCATACATTTTTTTGGTTGGGTAGCATTGGCACCATAGCTTAGTCAAGTTAAGTCTTTCGGTTTGAGGCTTTTAATTTAATCATTTATAAGGTTTGTGGAATATTCTTTGGTTTGAAATTTTGAGTATTATGTTCTCATTTAGGTATTTTTCTTTTATGGAATATAGCTTTAAGAAAAGATAGACCTTTCTTTGATTTTTTATGCTAAGGAATATGTGGCCTTAAAGTGGTAGCTAATTATTTGTTTATGCTTTAGTTCTATTGTAGTCTTGAAAATAAATATGGGAACCTTTGCTTAGTAAATAAAATGTTGTTAAGTGCAATTTGAAAGTTGAATTTAAGGTTCGAGGTGTAGACCAATTGGTTCATCCAAACCCCATAAGGGGGTGGAGGTCCAAGGTTCAAATCTCGGGCCTCACTGGACTAAATTCTTGTCCCTTTCCTGGTGCTTTCATCGGCATACAAGGTTTAAAATTATTTTGGCATGGCAGTTATAGGGGTTGACTGTGTGAAGATCTATGTGGCAGCTTTCAGGGTGGACAGTACAGAATACTATGGTAGCCATAAAAGCTGGACAGCCTACCCGGATTTGTGGCGGCTACAGATTCCACCATGTTAAAAAAAAAAGTTGAATTTATAAAGGTTTTCTTTAAGTTTTATGCTTGGATTTTAGAAGTGAATTTTCTATGATAATGGTTATTCTCTTCTATAATTTGGTTTATTGTATGTTGGTTTTGAAAGTGAAACTATATAATGATTCCAAAGACTTTTGTAAGTTAAGGGATCATTATAAAGATAAATATGGGATTCTCTTTTATAATATGGATTTTTATATGATGGTTTTGAAAGAGAAACTATATAATGATTCCTAAGACTTTTGTGAGTTAAGGGATCATTATAAAGAGAAGTATGGGATTCTATTTATGTTGGCTTGTTTTATGCATGGTTGTTTGCATAAATAGGAAATGACACATTTTAAGTTGCATTGCATTTAGATATATCCAGATCCCCGAGTATTTCTCATGAGCTATGGGTGGATTCCCTATCATAAAGAAGCTTGTATATTTATGGATGGCTTGAATATCCTTGGTGGATGGATTCATAGTACTTTGAATGTATAGATGTTGTGGAAAAACAAAGGCTATGTAAAAGAATATTTTGTTCAATGAGTTTTGTAAACTTGATTATTGTACAAACTGAAATATTATGTTGCTTTAATGATATCTTGGGTTTTGTACATTAAAATTATTTTAGCAATCTTTTATTTGGATAGTTAGTATTAGGTTCTATCAATTGTAAGAATACATCGTTACATTAGATATTGATTTTATTATGTTGTAGAGTTTATGTTAAAAGAAATGCATTTTTATGTTAAATACTTGGTCTATTATGTTATAGCATTTATGTTATAGAGAGTGCATCTTTTGAAGCTTATGTCAAGCATTTGAGTTAAGAAAAATGTGGATTTATTTAAGAGGCATCCTTGTTTATCTATTATAGCATTTTGGATTAATGGATTATGACTTGATTTAAAGTTTTTTTGATATGATGTGATGTTTGTTTCTTTAATTTAGAATTATGTTTTAAAGTGTAAGAATTATTTAAGATAATATTGTCTTGGGGTGGTTAGAATATCTTGTGGACCCGAGTCAAATAAATTAAAGCCCAATCTTGGGAGGAGTTGCATGAATGCAATACCCAAGTAGCCATGAGCCTAGAAGGAGTTGTGAGAATGCAATAGCTAGGGACTCATGAATCTATAAATATTTGTGTGACTATAATAGCCAAGTTTTTATGAATACATTTCATCTTGAATGAAAAGCCTTAGGTATACTCCAACTGAAAATTGTGGAACCACTGACAAGACAATAGTGGTGATCCCTTGAATGCATAGGATCGAGTGATCATGTTCATTGCCAGTGAAGTGATAATGACCTTAGTTAGCCCATGAAGGTGTGGTAACTAAGAACCAAGGCTCTACGCTTGATTAATCCACTTGGATGGATCTAGGGTAAGGTTAGGAAATAGGCATATTTCTTTAAGTGTTATGGGTATTAAAGGATAATCTCTACATCATGGTCATATTTTCCTATATCGATGAGGGTATGGGAAATATGGGGGACCACTTTTGATGTCCTGCCAAACATAGATTTAGTAAGGCGAATTCCACAAACCATGGGATTGATGAATCCTATCCAATGAGTGTCATCTATAGCGACTTGGAACTCAAATATGGTGAAGCCTTGTATGTTGGAAATATTAAATAAGGGTTTCCCCCTTGTGAACCTTTGCTTGTAATAATTCTTAAAAAATTGGGTTGGTATTTTTGCATTGTTACATAAAATCTCTATAAATAGAGGCATTGGGCTCTCATTTTGATCATGACAATATTATCACACCAAGTAATCATCGCTCTCAAGCTAATGAAAACTTTTTGCTTCTCAAGGTCTCAATATTTTGCATCATTTTGGAGGTATCAATAGGATCATCTTAGAGGACCACTCCTCTATTGGTTGTTACTTCTCTTCTCTTTCCCTTGTCTTTTTACTTTTGTTTTTGTTTTGGTTATCATAGAGTTTAGCTTAATTCAATTTTCAATCTCATCATTTGGTTCTAATTTTGATGTTTAAGGTCCTTGCATAGCTATAGGTCAACCCTAGGAGGGTATTCTTTTAGATATAAGCCTTGGAAGAACCTTGCTCAGTCTCCCTTTATCTTGGTCTTGTTACTAACGTGAATTCATGGTCCCCTCTTACAAGGTGCAAATTCGGTAGGAACTAGAGACCACGCCCTCTGTAGTCTATGCTATATTGTATGGTTTTGTGGTCTATTTTGTGGCTTATCTATAAGGACTAAAAAATTGGCTCAGGTGGACTTGGGGGCATTTTTTCCTCCCCTTTTTGTTTCTCATTTTTTCTATGTCTTCTCTTCTATCTAGCATAAATCCATGACTCGGGCTTATGGACCATGAAATTGATATGGAGTGCTCATTGTTCTACCTATAAGTATTTTTTTCTATTTTCTATCTCCATTCATTTTGCTTCTTTGATTTTATGCTTTGCTCTTCTTGAGCACAAATTTGACCTGCTACCAAAGGTCAATTATTTCATGCTTATTTTTGGTCATCGAAAGGATCTAGGGGGCTTAATTGCGTCACCTACATGCTTAGTCTCCATAGCAACCTAAGTAGATCCCAAAAAACTAACACCAAACTTTGAGTTTCTCCATTTTGTACGTGTTTTCTTGAATTTACAATTGTTAGTTATAGGGTATGAAATTCGATTCACAATTTAGGTCTACAAGGAATGAAATCAGGATAACCACCAGAATCATGTAAGTGTTCTAGTTGGCCTTTATATCTACTTTCAAATTAGCTTTGTCTACTCTATTTCTATTTTATATTTAACACATAAATAATAAAAGGGACAAAAAGAAATCTACTTAATTTGATTTTTTTATCTTCCATTCTCCTTAGGCATTTGAAGATCAATTTGCATATATATTGGATTAGGATAGTTTTGTTTTTCATTTTCTTGTCCCATTTCTTAAAAAAAAAGAAAAAAATAAAACTTTTAATTGCGCACCCTAGGATTAATGTCATTCAAAGCAAAGAATCATTTTATACTAGTCTTTGTATTCTTGCATAACTTATTTTCTTGCATCTTAGTTAGATAACATCTTTCTAGTTAATTAGATTAGCTCCCAAAAGGTTAAACTTAGGTTTTTTTCAAAAAAAACATCAAATCCCTACACAAACTTAGAGTGAGTCTCTAAAGTTCTCCTGGTGAACCCCTCAAATCCTAAATCAGCACACCAAATAGAGGTGAGGAGAAATCCCACAAGGATTTCAGCCCCAGTGGGTTTGCTGAGATATTCATTGGTACCTCCTCATATTTGGGGACTTATTTGATAATGTTAAGGTAACCTATGATATTTTTTGGTAGTATAAAAGATTAAAAAACCAATATATGAAATCAAGGCAATATGACATTGGTAGAAATATCTCCTAATGTATTGGCTTGGGAAGTAATGCACAAGAAAGGTGATGATGCCATGCTAATGTCACTCTACATAAAGTTTATTATTTGTCTTAGTGCATGCATGGTATTAATTTATTTCACATATGTAGGGGTAGGTTTAGAAAAATTATAAATACCCTTAGGTTAAACCTTATTTTTCTAAATGTATGAGTTTCACCCTTCTGGTCTCTATAACCTCAATAGTAAACTAACAATTTCTATTTTGTCATTCCAAATAGAATACCAAATGGGAATGGCATTAGGAAAATATGGAGAATGGTAACCACGTTAGAACCCTTGGAAGAGGATAGGAATATTAGAGTATACAAGCCCTTGTCATTATGACTTTATGAAGTTGCCAACATGCCATTGTGTGTTTCTTGTTGCTCAAATCTATTTATACTTGCACACTTAGACCAAAGACAAAGAATAAAGTACACTCTTTTGATTGGCCAATGTTGGAACTAAATCCCTATTAACACCTCACTTTTTTTTATCTTTTCTTTTGATTCCATTATGAAAATATTCCCAAGTATTAAAGCTTCTAAATCATCAACACATCAATGATTCACTGGTTCTTTTGAAGTAATAAGGTTATTAAGTATCAATTCAAAATAAAAGTTTTATCCAAACATATGAATCAATGACTTATTGATAAAGATGTTGATCTATCAAGAAATCATGTAGGTTGGAGGAAAATAGGTAAAGTGTAAGAGATTACCATTCACATAAAAACCAATGATTCATTATAAAAAAACCAAGATGAAGAGGGCAAAAAAAAATAAGCACTAAATCCAATTATATATTGGATACAATCTTGGAGACATAGTAGAATTTTTAATCCACGATAGCCTTCCTAGAATTTCAATTATGGATCCAACAGATAATAATTTGGATCCAACCTAAGATATTTTATAGATCAAATCATAGGAAGGATAATAATATCCCATATATGCATTCATTCCAAATCCCACTAAGAAACACTAATAGATAAAATCAAGTCCATCAAGTAGAGTAGGCAAGAGGACAACAATCCCATAGTAGCCCAAATAGACCAAGAAGAAAAAATGGGTTTCTAAAACCTTCCAAACACTTTACAACATAATGGAAGATAGGGATTTAATATTTCTACTTGAAGAGTCAAGAAGAGAATCCATGAGAATATACAATATTAATCCTAGTAACTCCTATATAATAGCTAGGTTATGGAGTTCAAGGTTGGGGAATTTTTGATATCATATTTCCAAGACTTTCCAAAGTTGATACATGCTTGTACAACTCACTATAATATAGTAGTAAACCATAATTCTAAAATAATAGGAAGCATCTCTATAGTCATAACTACCAATGTAATTATAGAGATGATGCACATTCATGATGATGTAACTAGATGAATCTCCTACACCTCTAAGGTACAAGTTATATTTTTTTTATAGAAATTCTAAAAGGAAGTGGTAATATTTTCTTACCATATAGATAAATAACCTTCCAAATGTGAAGGGGTTTAAGTTACCATTAAAAATTGGTATGATTAAGAAGGAAGCACAAAGAGTACTATCTACCATAATATTTGTAATTAATAGTAGCTTATAAAATATAGTAAGGATAATTTGAACATGTTACATATAGTTAGGGATGTTACCAAACACCCCATATATTATATTATGCCACATACATCTCCAAGGATTTTAATAATCAATTAAAGCATTTCAAAATACTAAAATTTTTACCTTCTCATAATTAGTATGGGTAATCATACATGAAAAAAGAATGATTCCTTAATATGGAGCTACACAAAAAGGACAAATATTGTTACCCATTTATGAAATTAAATATATCCCATTTATGAAGAACACAAGCTTATACTGAGAGGGGGGGTGAACAGTATAAGACCTCTTTTTACTTTTCCTTTATACTTCAAAACAGTAAAGCTAAATATCCAAAGCAATATCAAAGCAATGCACAAGATCATCCACAAAGTGACACAACAATTTACGTGGTTCATCCACAAAACTTTTCTCTAAAAGTTATCTCAAAGTTCTTTGGGAAACCTTCCCAATTACAATGTTTATGAGCCTCGGCTCAAAGGAGATACCTTCCCCTAATCTGAATTTATGAGCCTCTACTCAAAGGAGATACCTTCCCCTTCCTCTTGCTCTGGCTGGTGATCCTCTAGAAGACCTCTGCCTCTTCTGCCCTTAGCAAATGGAACTCTATCCACAGAAGACACCTGTCTTCCCCGCTCCGTCGGAGACCTCCGTCCTCAACTCTATCACCTCAAAGCTGGTCCTCGAATTTGCACTAAACATAGTCCTTCGGTCTAGCACAAATGTCCTCTTCCTCTGTCTTTGATCTGCACCAAACACAGTCCTTCGGTTCTTCTCATAGAACCAATGCACCTCTGTCCTCAAGTTCTCTGATAGAACTATCAAACTCAGCTTCACAAGTCCTCTGCTAGGACCTGTCCAAATCTGCTCACAAGTCCTCAACACACAACCTGCTCACAAGTCCCCAATGGAACCTGTCCAAAACCTGCTCACAAGTTCATCAAGAAAACTTGCTTGGCATGAACCCACAAAGAGAATTGTTAGAGACCCAATGTGATTCATCAACCTCATAGAAGCATAAAGAGAATTGTTAGAGACTCAATATGTTCTATACTTAACTCCCAATCTCAATCTCAACTCAATCTCAAATCTCAAAAGAATAAGATAGATGTAGTATGCTTTTCTCAAGAACATGAAACACAACCCAACAATTGCCAACCATGCAATATCTCATATAACAATGATACTCATGTTCTTTCCAACAACCAATATCTTTTCTCAACCAATTAGGGCTTCAACAACAATGCTCAAAGACAAGGTTTAACCAACATCATTCAATTCAACATTAACCTTGAAGCATTCAACCAATCATCACAAGAAAAGGAAACAAGTAGAAATCCTTTTCCCTCCAAAGATATTTGAACAAAACATCCACCCACACAATATCACCAAATGCAAAGAATAACTTGTTCAAATCAACTCAATGGAGTAAGCCCAATATCATGAATCAAGTAAAGCACTAACTTCATCAACACAACCACTATGGAAGCAACTCATCCATCAATATCAAAACAGCCAACTAAGGGTTTCACCATCTCAATGCAAGTAACAAGACTTACAAACATAAACCCTAGTGCACAATGCTTCCACTACCTCAAACCAGAATTATGCATTCACCAAAACTCTCATCAATGATAACAATGCATAAGTAGTCTTCAACAAACCAGAAACTAGGACTTATTCCCAACCAAAGGAAACCTAGTAGAATCCCTTTTCACTCCAATCTTATTTCAGAAAAACATACACCAATCATACTCATAAGAAGAATGTGCCCATACCTTATTGAAGTGAAGGAACCCCTTTGGAAATCTGCCACAATCACAAAGTTCTTTTGCCAATCTTCACAAAGGTTAGTAGATCACAAAATAATCAACATTACTCCACTTTTCAATCATCATCACCAAAGTCTTTAATTGCACAACTTCCTTATCTCTCCTAAAACCACTTGTACCATAAAATAAAATAAATCACAACATTGCATAACCTTATAACTCCCAAAACCACTTATACCATAAAAGTAAAATAAATCACCACATTGCATAACCTTATAACTCCCAAATTCTAATAATTCAAACAACAAAGTATTATCATCATTAAATAAAAATGTGGGGCATACCTTAGTAGCACTTTAAGCCTTCGTCACTACTCGAACCCATGACCTCTCAAGTCGTGCAAGCCCTAGCATTAGGGCCTCAACCATGTGGGCTAAGTTGCCCGCGTGAACCAAGGAGCAATTTACTTTTTCTTCACTATTTCTTATTGGCGCATGGAGACAAAAAACTTTAATCCTCAATTGTCGCTTAGTCTCGATCTCGAGACCTATTTATTCGAAGACCCTTCATTGAAACCAACACCTAACGCTGCTGTCATGGTGGATGAAACTACAATAGCAGTTCGATTCTCTGTACCCTTCGAAATGTGTACCAGTAACACTTTCTCGATTTTTGTGTAATCAAAATATTTCACAATATTAGCTTTGATGATCGTGTAGGGGTTTTCGACGTCTTTAAAAGGTTTTCATCTGCATCTTTATAACAACGAGCATGGTATTCTTTTCACTGATCAATCTCAACATGTCTAAAGCACAAGTCATATTTTCTACCAATCTTCAACCTCCTCTTTGGTGCTGCTCCCGAGCATCATTTGAATCTCCACCGTGAGCCCTCCTCTTTGGCGCTGCTCTCAAGCATCTTTCTTCGTTAGCGCAAGGGCTCCAACTAAATCGAAATTGCACGAGGATTCATATCGAAAACATTACTTGCTTTAATGAATTCCATTGCCACCTTTTATATGCACTTCGATGCATTACCAAACACGTCGGCATTTCCAAACACGTCGGAAAATACTTTAATTTAATTTAAATTTTAAATAAATAAAATTTAAACTAAATATTTAAAATTAAATATCTTCATCACCGGGGCACCTTTTTCAACGAAACGAAGAGCCAACTTGGGTTTTAAGAAAAACCCATTTCAAATCTGTTGTCCATGGTTTTAAATAAAACCTTTTATTTTGTCTCGCCTTGGTTTTCACAAAAACCCTTCCGCTTCTTGACATCAATGACAACATCAACACTTGAGCAAAGGCAATGTACCCAATGTACCCAAAATTGCCAACAATCTCCCCCTTTGTCATTGATGGCAAAACTTTACTAAAAACACATCTTCAAGAGCCAAAACTGAAATCACTCTCTTTGAAGTTTTGCTCCCTTGAAGCTTTCCTCTTCACTTGAAGCTCTCCCCCTCACTCATATCTCTCCCCCTTTGTCATCAATGGCAAAGGGCCACCTTTGGGGCTCGGAACTAAGAATGAGCCTCTTAGCTTAGTCCCTCCCCCACCTCCTGATGAGGTGATTAATTCTGGAGTGGGAGTAAAACTCCCATTAGGCACTGATCATCATCAACGTCTATAACTTCCTTGCCGGGCCTTCTCTTGAACTCTTTTTCCATATTCCTGTTCCTGTCATTTTTCTGATCCTTGGACCTGATCATGCCACTGTTCCTGTTCTTGTATCCTGGAATTTCAGCTCTACATTGTCTAGCTATGTGACCTTCATTGTTGCACTTGTAACAAGTAACAATGTTATTTCTTTGAGGCATACCTATTCTTTGAATCCATCTGTTCTGATTAAACCTGTTCCTGTTATTTGCCTTGCAATGAACTGCCTTGTGCCCAAACTGATTGCAAGAGTAGCAATACCCATGAAAGAAATTACCACTTCTGAAACTGTCATTTACCTTCTTCACTTGAGCCATGCAATGTACAGCCATGTGACCAAATCTGTGACACGCAAAACATCTGCCTTGAAACTTTCCATTATTTGACCTCTTGGGTCCTAAAAACTTCTTCTCATTCTGAATTCTATTTTCTGTTCCTGTGCATCTATCATTCAAGGACTCATGATCTGAAATACTTTCCTCATCAGAACTCTCTTCCTTTTGGAGTCTCTTACTAGACTCTCCAACTTGTTCCTTGTGTAGCTTAATGAAACCGAGACCTGTTTTATCTGTTGGTTTTCTTTGTCCTTTGATGAGAGATTTAACCTTCTTGGAGCTATCTTGAAATCTGTAGAGCTTATCCTTGTACTCTTTATTTTCTTCTTTCAAAGAAGCCATTTTCTGCTCTAACTCACTATACTCAAGAACCTTAGACTTCAACTCATCCTTGAGTTCTTGTGTCTTAGCCATAGAGATGTCAAGACTTTCTATGAGATCATCTCTCTCCATACAACATTCATCTAACTTATCCTTGAGTCTAGCATTCTTCTTTCTTTCCTTTTTCAAAACACTAAGAGCATTAGTAAGTTCATATTCAAGATCCTCTATTTGATTGCACTTTGAATTATCAAGACCTTTTTCAGATTTCTTATCACTAGAGGTGCTACCCTTTTCAAAAACCATACATGCATCTTCCTTATCATTTTCTGAAGCATCCTCATACATACTAGCAACCAAATCATTATTTTTGCAATTATCCTCAAGGTGCCCACAATTTCCATATCTAAGACATTTCAGTTCTTCCTCCTTTTCTGATATAAACAATATCTCATTTTTATAATCACCTGAAGAACTTTCACTATCACTACTAGAACACTTACTTGCTTTGTCAAGGTAGACGCTCTTCTTTTCTTGATTGCTGTGATCATCTTTGATTTCAAGAGTTGTATTGGCCTCTTCTAATTGTTTCTTCAATGAAACAATCTCTTCTTTTTGTTTGCAGCAAACAGTCTCTTTCTCATTGATCTGAGACCTGAGAGTTTCTTCACTCTTTTTGAACTCTTCTATTTTTAGCTTTAGATTGCTAACAACTTTGTTAGATTCCTCTTCATGTTTGCTGTATATACTGACTTTATTACTCATTTCTTCTGTTTGCATCCTTAAACCGTCAATTTCTTTTTCTAGCTTGCTGCAATACTCTGTTTTCTTGGATGATTGCATTTCGAGATCTTCAAAAATTTTCTTGTAATCTTCTGCTTGTACTTTCAAACTGGTGATTATATCTTCTGCATCCTCAACCTTTTTACTTAGGTCTGAAATCAGTTTCTGTTTCCAATTTGCTTCTGCATCACTTCCTTCTTTATCACACTCTTGTTCTGAATCTGTTTCTTCACCAATTTTGAACGGATCATCTTCATCTTCATTACTACTAAACCCATGGTAGTGATGATTATTGTGATAGAGTTGACCACAAACAAAACATTCTCTTCCTTGTGAGCAATCAGCTGCAAAGTGACCGGTCTTCCCACATCTGGTGCAAAACTTTATTAATCTGGCTTGTTCTCCATTGTTTGATTCATCTCTTGAATCTATTTCCATTCCCAAAGTAGCAACATTGAGATCATCTTCATTTTCTTTCATGACCCTGTGAGATTTCTTTTTCTTGTGTCTAATGGTTTTGCTTTTGCCTTTCCTTGCCATTTGTGTTCTTGCAAGATCTTCCTTCAAGCTGTTTAAACTTTTTCGAAGGAACCTGCTCTGATACCAATTGAAGAACACAAGCTTATACTGAGAGGGGGGGTGAACAGTATAAGACCTCTTTTTACTTTTCCTTTATACTTAAAAATAGTAAAGCTAAATATCCAAAGCAATATCAAAGCAATGCACAAGATCATCCACAAAGTTACACAAATAATTTACGTGGTTCATCCACAAAACTTTTCTCTAAAAGTTATCTCAAAGTTCTTTGGGAAACCTTCCCAATTACAATGTTTATGAGCCTCGGCTCAAAGGAGATACCTTCCCCTAATCTGAATTTATGAGCCTCTACTCAAAGGAGATACCTTCCCCTTCCTCTCCTCTGGTTGGTGATCCTCTAGAATACCTCTGCCTCTTCTCGCCCTTAGCAAATGGAACTCTATCCATAGAAGACACCTGTCTTCCCCGCTCTGGCTGGAGACCTCTGTCCTCAACTCTATCACCTCAAAGCTGGTCCTCGAATTTGCACTAAACATAGTCCTTCGGTCTAGCACAAATGTCCTCTTCCTCTCTCTTTGATCTGCACCAAACATAATCCTTCGATCCGGCACAAATCTGTCCTCAGGTTCTTCTCATAGAACCAATGCACCTCTGTCCTCAAGTTCTCTGATAGAACTATCAAACTCATTTCACAAGTCCTCTGCTAGGACCTGTCCAAATATGCCTACCACAAGTCCTCAATGGAACCGTACCAAAACCTGCTCACAAGTCCCCAATGGAACCGTCCAAAACCTCGCTCACAAGTTCATCAAGAAAACTTGCTTGGCATGAACCCACAAAGAGAATTGTTAGAGACCCAATGTGATTCATCAACCTCATAGAAGCATAAAGAGAATTGTTAGAGACTCAATATGTTCTATACTTAACTCCCAATCTCAATCTCAACTCAATCTCAAATCTCAACAGAATAAGATAGATGTAGTATGCTTTTCTCAAGAACATGAAACACAACCCAACAATTGCCAACCATGCAATATCTCATATAACAATGATACTCATGTTCTTTCCAACAACCAATATCTTTTCTCAACCAATTAGGGCTTCAACAACAATGCTCAAAGACAAGGTTTAACCAACATCATTCAACTCAACATTAACCTTGAAGCATTCAACCAATCATCACAAGAAAAGGAAACAAGTAGAAATCCTTTTCCCTCCAAAGATATTTGAACAAAACATCCACCCACACAATATCACCAAATGCAAAGAATAACTTGTTCAAATCAACTCAATGGAGTAAGCCCAATATCATGAATCAAGTAAAAGCAATAACTTGATCAACCAACCTCTATGGAAGCAACTCAACCATCAATCTCAAAACAGCCAACTAAGGGTTTCACCATCTCAATGCAAGTATCAAGACTTACAAACATAAACCCTAGTGCACAATGCTTCCACTACCTCAAACCAGAATTATGCATTCACCAAAACTCTCATCAATGATAACAATGCATAAGTAGTCTTCAACAAACCAGAAACTAGGACTTACACCCAACCAAAGGAAACCTAGTTGAATACCTTTTCACTCCAATCTTATTTCAGAAAAACATACACCAATCATACTCATAAGAAGAATGTGCCCATACCTTATTGAAGTGAAGGAACCCCTTTGGAAATCTGCCACAATCACAAAGTTCTTTTGCCAATCTTCACAAAGGTTAGTAGATCACAAAATAATCAACATTACTCCACTTTTCAATCATCATCACCAAAGTCTTTAATTGCACAACTTCCTTATCTCTCCTAAAACCACTTGTACCATAAAATAAAATAAATCACAACATTGCATAACCTTATAACTCCCAAAACCACTTATACCATAAAAGTAAAATAAATCACCACATTGCATAACCTTATAACTCCCAAATTCTAATAATTCAAACAACAAAGTATTATCATCATTAAATAAAAATGTGGGGCATACCTTAGTAGCACTTTAAGCCTTCGTCACTACTCGAACCCATGACCTCTCAAGTCGTGCAAGCCCTAGCACTAGGGCCTCAACCATGTGGACTAAGTTGCCCGTGTTAACCAAAGAGTACTTTACCTTTTCTTCACTATTTCTTATTGGCGCATGGAGACAAAAAACTTTAATCCTCAATTGTCGCTTAGTCTCGATCTCGAGACCTATTTATTCAAGACCTTCATAAACCAAGACCTAACGTCTTCATGGTGGATGAAACTCAATAGCGTGATTCTCTGTACCCTTTAAAATGTGTACCAGTAACACTTTCTTGATTTTTGTGTAATCAAAATATTTCACAATATTAGCTTTGATGATCGTGTAGGGGTTTTCGACGTCTTTAAAAGGTTTTCGTCTACATCTTTATAACAACGAGCATGGTATTCTTTTCACTGATCAATCTCAACATGTCTAAAGCACAAGTCATATTTTCTACCAATCTTCAACCTCCTCTTTGGCGCTGCTCCCGAGCATCATTTGAATCTCCACCGCGAGCCCTCCTCTTTGGCGCTGCTCCCGAGCATCTTTCTTCGTTAGCGTAGGGGCTCCGACTAAATCGAAATTGCACGAGGATTCATATCGAAAACATTACTTGCTTTAATGAATTCCATTGCCACCTTTTATATGCACTTCGATGCATTACCAAACACGTCGGCATTTCCAAACACGTCGAAAAATACTTTAATTTAATTTAAATTTTAAATAAATAAAATTTAAACTAAATATTTAAAATTAAATATCTTCATCACCGGGGCACCTTTTTCAACGAAACGAAGAGCCAACTTGGGTTTTAAGAAAAACCCATTTCAAATCTGTTGTCCATGGTTTTAAATAAAACCTTTTATTTTGTCTCGCCTTGGTTTTCACAAAAACCCTTCCGCTTCTTGACATCAATGACAACATCAACACTTGAGCAAAGGCAATGTACCCAATGTACCCAAAATTGCCAACAATCTCCCCCTTTGTCATTGATGGCAAAACTTTACTAAAAACACATCTTCAAGAGCCAAAACTGAAATTACTCTCTTTGAAGTTTTTCTCCCCCCGACTTGAAGCTTTCCTCTTCACTTGAAGCTCTCCCCCTCACTCATATCTCTCCCCCTTTGTCATCAATGGCAAAGGGCCACCTTTGGGGCTCGAAACTAAGAATGAGCCTCTTAGCTTAGTCCCTCCCCCACCTCCTGATGAGGTGATTAATTTTGGAGTGGGAGTAAAACTCCCATTAGGCACTGATCATCATCAGCGTCTATAACTTCCTTGTCGGGCCTTCTCTTGAACTCTTTTTCCATATTCCTGTTCCTGTCATTTTTCTGATCCTTGGACCTGATCATGCCACTGTTCCTGTTCCTGTATTCTAGAATTTCAGCTCTACATTGTCTAGCTATGTGACCTTCATTGTTGCACTTGTAACAAGTAACAATGTTATTTCTTTGAGGCATACCTGTTCTTTGAATCCATCTGTTTTGATTAAACCTGTTCCTGTTATTTGCCTTGCAATGAACTGCCTTGTGCCCAAACTGATTGCAAGAGTAGCAATACCCATGAAAGAAATTACCACTTCTGAAACTGTCATTTACCTTCTTCACTTGAGCCATGCAATGTACAGCCATGTGACCAAATCCGTGACACGCAAAACATCTGCCTTGAAACTTTCCATTATTTGACCTCTTGGGTCCTAAAAACTTCTTCTCATTCTGAATTCTATTTTCTGTTTCTGTGCATCTATCATTCAAGGACTCATGATCTGAAATACTTTCCTCATCAGAACTCTCTTCCTTTTGGAGTCTCTTACTAGACTCTCCAACTTGTTCCTTGTGTAGCTTAATGAAACCGAGACCTGTTTTATCTGTTGGTTTTCTTTGTCCTTTGATGAGAGATTTAACCTTCTTGGAGCTATCCTGAAATCTGTAGAGCTTATCCTTGTACTCTTTATTTTCTTCTTTCAAAGAAGCCATTTTCTGCTCTAACTCACTATACTCAAGAACCTTAGATTCTAACTCATCCTTGAGTTCTTGTGTCTTAGCCATAGAGATGTCAAGACTTTCTATGAGATCATCTCTCTCCATACAACATTCATCTAACTTATCCTTGAGTCTAGCATTCTTCTTTCTTTCCTTTTTCAAAACACTAAGAGCATTAGTAAGTTCATATTCAAGATCCTCTATTTGATTGCACTTTGAATTATCAAGACCTTTTTCAGATTTCTTATCACTAGAGGTGCTACCCTTTTCAAAAACCATACATGCATCTTCCTTATCATTTTTTGAAGCATCCTCATACATACTAGCAACCAAATCATTATTTTTGCAATTATCCTCAAGGTGCCCACAATTTCCATATCTAAGACATTTCAGTTCTTCCTCCTTTTCTGATATAAACAATATCTCATTTTTATAATCACCTGAAGAACTTTCACTATCACTACTAGAACACTTACTTGCTTTGTCAAGGTAGATGCTCTTCTTTTCTTGATTGTTGTGATCATATTTGATTTCAAGAGTTGTATTGGCCTCTTCTAATTGTTTCTTCAATGAAACAATCTCTTCTTTTTGTTTGCAGAAAGGTCTTTCTCATTGATCTGAGACCTGAGAGTTTCTTCACTCTTTTTGAACTCTTCTATTTTTAGCTTTAGATTGCTAACAACTTTGTTAGATTCCTCTTCATGTTTGTTGTATATACTGACTTTATTACTCATTTCTTCTGTCTGCATCCTTAAACCATCAATTTCTTTTTCTAGCTTGCTGCAATACTCTGTTTTCTTGGATGATTGCATTTCGAGATCTTCAAAAATTTTCTTGTAATCTTCTGCTTGTACTTTCAAACTGGTGATTATATCTTCTGCATCCTCAACCTTTTTACTCAGGTCTGAAATCAGTTTCTGTTTCCAATTTGCTTCTGCATCACTTCCTTCTTTATCACACTCTTGTTCTGAATCTGTTTCTTCACCAATTTTGAACGGATCATCTTCATCTTCATTACTACTAAACCCATGGTAGTGATGATTATTGTGATAGAGTTGACCACAAACAAAACATTCTCTTCCTTGTGAGCAATCAGCTGCAAAGTGACCGGTCTTCCCACATCTGGTGCAAAACTTTATTAATCTGGCTTGTTCTCCATTGTTTGATTCATCTCTTGAATCTATTTCCATTCCCAAAGTAGCAACATTGAGATCATCTTCATTTTCTTTCATGACCCTGTGAGATTTCTTTTTCTTGTGTCTAATGGTTTTGCTTTTGCCTTTCCTTGCCATTTGTGTTCTTGCAAGATCTTCCTTCAAGTTGTTTAAACTTTTTCGAAGGAACCTGCTCTGATACCAATTGAAGAACACAAGCTTATACTGAGAGGGGGGGGTGAACAATATAAGACCTCTTTTTACTTTTCCTTTATACTTCAAAATAGTAAAGCTAAATATCCAAAGCAATATCAAAGCAATGCACAAGATCATCCACAAAGTGACACAACAATTTACGTGGTTCATCCACAAAACTTTTCTCTAAAAGTTATCTCAAAGTTCTTTGGGAAACCTTCCCAATTACAATGTTTATGAGCCTCGGCTCAAAGGAGATACCTTCCCCTAATCTAAATTTATGAGCCTCTACTCAAAGGAGATACCTTCCCCTACCTCTGCTCTGGCTGGTGATCCTCTAGAAGACCTCTGCCTCTTCTGCCCTTAGCAAATGGAACTCTATCCATAGAAGACACCTGTCTTCCCTGCTCTGGTTGGAGACCTCTGTCCTCAACTCTATCACCTCAAAGCTGGTCCTCGAATTTGCACTAAACACAGTCCTTCGGTCTAGCACAAATGTCCTCTTCCTCTGTCTTTGATCTGCACCAAACATAGTCCTTCGATCTGGCACAAATCTGTCCTCAGGTTCTTCTCATAGAACCAATGCACCTCTGTCCTCAAGTTCTCTGATAGAACTATCAAACTCACTAGTCCTCAGATAGAACTTTTCCAAACCCCACAAGTCCCCAATGGAACCTGTCCAAAACCTGCTCACAAGTCCCCAATGGAACCTGTCCAAATCAGCTCACAAGTTCATCAAGAAAACTTGCTTGGCATGAACCCACAAAGAGAATTGTTAGAGACCCAATGTGATTCATCAACCTCATAGAAGCATAAAGAGAATTGTTAGAGACTCAATATGTTCTATACTTAAC
This sequence comes from Wollemia nobilis, assembly GCA_028583015.1. NCBI lineage: Eukaryota > Viridiplantae > Streptophyta > Pinopsida > Araucariales > Araucariaceae > Wollemia > Wollemia nobilis. The sequence continues at coordinate 42,705,376 of JAQPPZ010016981.1, read as the reverse complement.
TCCCAATCTCAATCTCAACTCAATCTCAAATCTCAACAGAATAAGATAGATGTAGTATGCTTTTCTCAAGAACATGAAACACAACCCAACAATTGCCAACCATGCAATATCTCATATAACAATGATACTCATGTTCTTTCCAACAACCAATATCTTTTCTCAACCAATTAGGGCTTCAACAACAATGCTCAAAGACAAGGTTTAACCAACATCATTCAACTCAACATTAACCTTGAAGCATTCAACCAATCATCACAAGAAAAGGAAACAAGTAGAAATCCTTTTCCCTCCAAAGATATTTGAACAAAACATCCACCCACACAATATCACCAAATGCAAAGAATAACTTGTTCAAATCAACTCAATGGAGTAAGCCCAATATCATGAATCAAGTAAAAGCAATAACTTGATCAACCAACCTCTATGGAAGCAACTCAACCATCAACCTCAAAAACAGCCAACTAAGGGTTTCACCATCTCAATGCAAGTATCAAGACTCACAAACATAAACCCTAGTGCACAATGCTTCCACTACCTCAAACCAGAATTATGCATTCACCAAAACTCTCATCAATGATAACAATGCATAAGTAGTCTTCAACAAACCAGAAACTAGGACTTACACCCAACCAAAGGAAACCTAGTTGAATACCTTTTCACTCCAATCTTATTTCAGGAAAACATACACCAATCATACTCATAAGAAGAATGTGCCCATACCTTATTGAAGTGAAGGAACCCCTTTGGAAATCTGCCACAATCACAAAATTCTTTTGCCAATCTTCACAAAGGTTAGTAGATCACAAAATAATCAACATTACTCCACTTTTCAATCATCATCACCAAAGTCTTTAATTGCACAACTTCCTTATCTCTCCTAAAACCACTTGTACCATAAAATAAAATAAATCACAACATTGCATAACCTTATAACTCCCAAAACCACTTATACCATAAAAGTAAAATAAATCACCACATTGCATAACCTTATAACTCCCAAATTCTAATAATTCAAACAACAAAGTATTATCATCATTAAATAAAAATGTGGGGCATACCTTAGTAGCACTTTAAGCCTTCGTCACTACTCGAACCCATGACCTCTCAAGTCGTGCAAGCCCTAGCACTAGGCCTCAACCATGTGGGCTAAGCTGCCCGTGTGAACCAAGGAGCAATATACTTTTCTTCACTATTTCTTATTGCGATGGAGACAAAAACTTTAATCCTCAATTGTCGCTTAGTCTCGATCTCGAGACCTATTTATTCGAAGACCTTCATCGAAACCAGCACCTAACGCGTTGTCATGGTGGATGAAACTCAATAGCAGTTCGATTCTTTGTACCCTTGAAAATGTGTACCAGTAACACTTTCTTGATTTTTGTGTAATCAAAAGATTTCACAATATTAGCTTTGATGATCGTGTAGGGGTTTTCAACGTCTTTAAAAGGTTTTCGTCTGCATCTTTATAACAACGAGCATGGTATTCTTTTCACTGATCAATCTCAACATGTCTAAAGCACAAGTCATATTTTCTACCAATCTTCAACCTCCTCTTTGGCGCTGCTCCCGAGCATCATTTGAATCTCCACCATGAGCCCTCCTCTTTGGCGCTACTCCCGAGCATCTTTCTTCGTTAGCGTAGGGGCTCCGACTAAATCGAAATTGCACGAGGATTCATATCGAAAACATTACTTGCTTTAATGAATTCCATTGCCACCTTTTATATGCACTTCGATGCATTACCAAACACGTCGGCATTTCCAAACATGTCGAAAAATACTTTAATTTAAATTTTAAATAAATAAAATTTAAACTAAATATTTAAAATTAAATATCTTCATCACCGGGGCACCTTTTTCAACGAAACGAAGAGCCAACTTGGGTTTTAAGAAAAACCCATTTCAAATCTGTTGTCCATGGTTTTAAATAAAACCTTTTATTTTGTCTCGCCTTGGTTTTCACAAAAACCCTTCCGCTTCTTGACATCAATGACAACATCAACACTTGAGCAAAGGCAATGTACCCAATGTACCCAAAATTGCCAACAATCTCCCCCTTTGTCATTGATGGCAAAACTTTACTAAAAACACATCTTCAAGAGCCAAAACTGAAATCACTCTCTTTGAAGTTTTGCTCCCCCGACTTGAAGCTTTCCTCTTCACTTGAAGCTCTCCCCCTTACTCATATCTCTCCCCCTTTGTCATCAATGGCAAAGGGCCACCTTTGGGGCTCGAGACTAAGAATGAGCCTCTTAGCTTAGTCCCTCCCCCACCTCCTGATGAGGTGATTAATTCTGGAGTGGGAGTAAAACTCCCATTAGGCACTGATCATCATCAGCGTCTATAACTTCCTTGTCGGGCCTTCTCTTGAACTCTTTTTCCATATTCCTGTTCCTGTCATTGTTCTGATCCTTGGACCTGATCATGCCACTGTTCCTGTTCCTGTATTCTAGAATTTCAGCTCTACATTGTCTAGCTATGTGACCTTCATTGTTGCACTTATAACAAGTAACAATGTTATTTCTTTGAGGCATACCTGTTCTTTGAATCCATCTATTTTGACTAAACCTGTTCTTGTTATTTGCCTTGCAATGAACTGCCTTGTGCCCAAACTGATTGCAAGAGTAGCAATACCCATGAAAGAAATTACCACTTCTGAAACTGTCATTTACCTTCTTCACTTGAGCCATGCAATGTACAGCCATGTGACCAAATCTGTGACAAGCAAAACATCTGCCTTGAAACTTTCCTTTATTTGACCTCTTGGGTCCTAAAAACTTCTTCTCATTCTGAATTCTATTTTCTGTTTTTGTGCATCTATCATTCAAGGACTCATGATCTGAAATACTTTCCTCATCAGAACTCTCTTCCTTTTGGAGTCTCTTACTAGACTCTCCAACTTGTTCCTTGTGTGGCTTAACAAAACCAAGACCTGTTTTATCTGTTGGTTTTCTTTGACCTTTGATGAGAGATTTAACCTTTTTGGAGCTTTCTTGAAACCTGTAGAGCTTATCCTTGTACTCTTTATTTTCCTCTTTCAAAGAAGCCATTTTCTGCTCTAATTCACTATACTCAAGCACCTTAGATTCTAACTCATTCTTGAGTTCTTGTGCCTTAGCCATAGAGACATCAAGACTTTCTATAAGTTCATCTCTCTCCATACAACATTCATCTAACTTATCCTTGAGTCTAGCATTCTTCTTTCTTTCCTTTTTCAAAACACTAAGAGCATTAGTAAGTTCATATTCAAGATCCTCTATTTGATTGCACTTTGAATCATCAAGGCCTTTTTCAGATTTCTTATCACTAGAGGTGCTACCCTTTTCAAAAACCATACATGCATCTTCCTTATCATTTTCTGAAGCATCCTCATACATACTAGCAACCAAATCATTATTTTTGCAATTATCCTCAAGGTGCCCAAAATTTCCATATCTAAGACATTTCGGTTCTTCCTCCTTTTCTGATATGAACAATATCTCATTTTTATAATCACTTGAAGAACTTTCACTATCACTACTAGAACACTTACTTGCTTTGTCAAGGTAGACGCTCTTCTTTTCTTGATTGTTGTGCTCATATTTGATTTTAAGAGTTGTATTGGCCTCTTCTAGTTGTTTCTTCAATGAAACAATCTCTTCTTTTTGTTTGCAGCAAACAGTCTCTTTCTCATTGATCTGAGACTTGAGAGTTTCTTCACTCTTTTTGAACTCTTCTATTTTTAGTTTTAGATTGCTAACAACTTTGTTAGATTCCTCTTCATGTTTGTTGTATATACCGACTTTATTACTCATTTCTTCTATCTGCATTCTTAAACCATCAATTTCTTTTTCTAGCTTGTTGCAATACTCTATTTTCTTGGATGATTGCATTTCGAGATCTTCAAAAATTTTCTTGTAATCTTCTGCTTGTACTTTCAAATTGGTGATTATATCTTCTGCATCCTCAACCTTTTTACTTAGGTCTGAAATCAGTTTCTGTTTCCAATTTGCTTCTGCATCACTTCCTTCTTCATCACACTCTTGTTCTAAATCTGTTTCTTCACCAATTTTGAACGGATCATCTTCATCTTCATTACTACTAAACCCATGGCAATGATGATCATTGTGATAGAGTTGACCACAAACAAAACATTCTCTTCCTTGTGAGCAATCAATTGCAAAGTGACCGGTCTTCCCACATCTGGTGCAAAACTTTATTAATCTGGCTTGTTCTCCATTGTTTGATTCATCTCTTGAATCTATTTCCATTCCCAAAGTAGCAACATTGAGATCATCTTCATTTTCTTTCATGACCCTGTGAGATTTCTTTTTCTTGTGTCTAATGGTTTTGCTTTTGCCTTTCCTTGCCATTTGTGTTCTTGTAAGATCTTCCTTCAAGTTGTTTAAACTTTTTCGAAGGAACCCGCTCTGATACCAATTGAAGAACACAAGCTTATACTGAGAGGGGGGGTGAACAATATAAGACCTCTTTTTACTTTTCCTTTATACTTCAAAATAGTAAAGCAATATATCCAAAGCAATATCAAAACAATGCACAAGATCATCCACAAAGTGACACAGCCATTTACGTGGTTCATCCACAAAACTTTTCTCTAAAAGTTATCTCAAAGTTCTTTGGGAAACCTTCCCAATTACAATGTTTATGAGCCTCGGCTCAAAGGAGACACCTTCCCCTAATCTGAATTTATGAGCCTCTACTCAAAGGAGATACCTTCCCCTACCTCTGCTCTGGTTGGTGATCCTCTAGAAGACCTCTGCCTCTTCTGCCCTTAGCAAATGGAACTCTATCCATAGAAGACACCTGTCTTCCCTGCTCTTGCTGGAGACCTCTGTCCTCAACTCTATCACCTCAAAGTTGGTCCTCGAATTTGCACTAAACACAGTCCTTCGGTCTAGCACAAATGTCCTCTTCCTCTTTCTGATCAAACTCTTCAATTTCCTCGGGTTCTTCTCATAGAACCAATGCACCTCTGTCCTCAAGTTCTCTCGATAGAACTATCAAACTCAGCTTCACAAGTCCTCTGCTAGGACCTGTCCAAATCTGCTCACAAGTCCCCAATGGAACCTGTCCAAAACCTACTCACAAGTCCCCAATGGAACCTGTCCAAAACTTGCTCACAAGTTCATCAAGAAAACTTGCTTGGCATGAACCCACAAAGAGAATTGTTAGAGACCCAATGTGATTCATCAACCTCATAGAAGCATAAAGAGAATTGTTAGAGACTCAATATGTTCTATACTTAACTCCCAATCTCAATCTCAACTCAATCTCAAATCTCAAAAGAATAAGATAGATGTAGTATGCTTTTCTCAAGAACATGAAACACAACCCAACAATTGCCAACCATGCAATATCTCATATAACAATGATACTCATGTTCTTTCCAACAACCAATATCTTTTCTCAACCAATTAGGGCTTCAACAACAATGCTCAAAGACAAGGTTTAACCAACATCATTCAACTCAACATTAACCTTGAAGCATTCAACCAATCATCACAAGAAAAGGAAACAAGTAGAAATCCTTTTCCCTCCAAAGATATTTGAACAAAACAGCCACCCACACAATATCACCAAATGCAAAGAATAACTTGTTCAAATCAACTCAATGGAGTAAGCCCAATATCATGAATCAAGTAAAAGCAATAACTTGATCAACACAACCTCTATGGAAGCAACTCAACCATCAACCTCAAAACAGCCATCCAAGGGTTTCACCAACTCAAAGCAAGTATCAAGACTCACAAACATAAACCCTAGTGCACAATGCTTCCACTACCTCAAACCAGAATTATGCATTCACCAAAACTCTCATCAATGATAACAATGCATAAGTAGTCTTCAACAAACCAGAAACTAGGACTTACACCCAACCAAAGGAAACCTTGTTGAATACCTTTTCACTCCAATCTTATTTCAGGAAAACATACACCAATCATACTCATAAGAAGAATGTGCCCATACCTTATTGAAGTGAAGGAACCCCTTTGGAAATCTGCCACAATCACAAAATTCTTTTGCCAATCTTCACAAGGGTTAGTAGATCACAAAATAATCAACATTACTCCACTTTTCAATAATCATCACCAAAGTCTTTAATTGCACAACTTCCTTATCTCTCCTAAAACCACTTGTACCATAAAATAAAATAAATCACAACATTGCATAACCTTATAACTCCCAAAACCACTTATACCATAAAAGTAAAATAAATCACCACATTGCATAACCTTATAACTCCCAAATTCTAATAATTCAAACAACAAAGTATTATCATCATTAAATAAAAATGTGGGGCATACCTTAGTAGCACTTTAAGCCTTCGTCACTACTCGAACCCATGACCTCTCAAGTCGTGCAAGCCCTAGCACTAGGGCCTCAACCATGTGGGCTAAGATGCCCGCGTGAACCAAGGAGCAATTTACTTTTTCTTCACTATTTCTTATTGGCGCATGGAGACAAAAAACTTTAATCCTCAATTGTCGCTTAGTCTCGATCTCGAGACCTATTTATTCGAAGACCCTTCACTGAAACCAACACCTAACGCTGCTGTCATGGTGGATGAAACTGCAATAGCAGTTCGATTCTCTGTACCCTTTGAAATGTGTACCAGTAACACTTTCTCGATTTCTATGTAATCAAAATATTTCACAATATTAGCTTTGATGATCGTGTAGGGGTTTTCGACGTCTTTAAAAGGTTTTCGTCTGCATCTTTATAACAATGAGCATGGTATTCTTTTCACTAATCAATCTCAACATGTCTAAAGCACAAGTCATATTTTCTACCAATCTTCAACCTCCTCTTTGGCACTGCTCCCGAGCATCATTTGAATCTCCACCGTGAGCCCTCCTCTTTGGCGCTGCTCCCGAGCATCTTTCTTCGTTAGCGCAAGGGCTCCGACTAAATCGAAATTGCACGAGGATTCATATCGAAAACATTACTTCCTTTAATGAATTCCATTGCCACCTTTTATATGCACTTCGATGCATTACCAAACACGTCGGCATTTCCAAATACGTTTAAAATACTTTAAAATTTAATTTAAATTTTAAATAAATAAAATTTAAACTAAATATTTAAAATTAAATATCTTCATCACCGGGGCACCTTTTTCAACGAAACGAAGAGCCAACTTGGGTTTTAAGAAAAACCCATTTCAAATCTGTTGTCCATGGTTTTAAATAAAACATTTTATTTTTTCTGCCTTGGTTTTCACAAAAACCCTTCCGCTTCTTGACATCAATGACAACATCAACACTTGAGCAAAGGCAATGTACCCAATGTACCCAAAATTGCCAACAATCTCCCCCTTTGTCATTGATGGCAAAACTTTACTAAAAACACATCTTCAAGAGCCAAAACTGAAATCACTCTCTTTGAAGTTTTGCTCCCCCTGACTTGAAGCTTTCCTCTTCACTTGAAGCTCTCCCCCTCACTCATATCTCTCCCCCTTTGTCATCAATGGCAAAGGGCCACCTTTGGGGCTCGGAACTAAGAATGAGCCTCTTAGCTTAGTCCCTCCCCCACCTCCTGATGAGGTGATTAATTTTGGAGTGGGAGTAAAACTCCCATTAGGCACTCGATCATCATCAGCGTCTATAACTTCCTTGTCGGGCCTTCTCTTGAACTCTTTTTCCATATTCTTGTTCCTGTCATTTTTCCCTGATCCTTGGACCTGATCATGCCACTGTTCCTGTTCTTGTATCCTGGAATTTCAGCTCTACATTGTCTAGCTATGTGACCTTCATTGTTGCACTTGTAACAAGTAACAATGTTATTTCTTTGAGGCATACCTGTTCTTTGAATCCACCTCGTCTGACTAAACCTGTTCCTGTTATTTGCCTTGCAATGAACTGCCTTATGCCCAAACTGATTGCAAGAGTAGCAATACCCATGAAAGAAATTACCACTTCTGAAACTGTCATTTACCTTCTTCACTTGAGCCATGCAATGTACAGCCATGTGACCAAATTTGTGACACGCAAAACATCTGCCTTGAAACTTTCCATTATTTGACCTCTTGGGTCCTAAAAACTTCTTCTCATTCTAAATTCTATTTTCTGTTTCTGTGCATCTATCATTCAAGGACTCATGATCTGAAATACTTTCCTCATTAGAACTCTCTTCCTTTTGGAGTCTCTTACTAGACTCTCCAACTTGTTCCTTGTGTGGCTTAACAAAACCGAGACCTGTTTTATCTGTTGGTTTTCTTTGTCCTTTGATGAGAGATTTAACCTTCTTGGAGCTATCCTGAAATCTGTAGAGCTTATCCTTGTACTCTTTATTTTCCTCTTTCAAAGAAGCCATTTTCTGTTCTAATTCACTATACTCAAGAACCTTAGATTCTAACTCATTCTTGAGTTCTTGTGCCTTAGCCATAGAGACGTCAAGACTTTCTATGAGTTCATCTCTCTCCATACAACATTCATCTAACTTATCCTTGAGTCTAGCATTCTTCTTTCTTTCCTTTTTCAAAACACTAAGAGCATTAGTAAGTTCACATTCAAGATCCTCTATTTGATTGCACTTTGAATTATCAAGGCCTTTTTCAGATTTCTTATCACTAGAGGTGCTACCCTTTTCAAAAACCATACATGCATCTTCCTTATCATTTTCTGAAGCATCCTCATACATACTAGCAACCAAATCATTATTTTTGCAATTATCCTCAAGGTGCCCACAATTTCCATATCTAAGACATTTCGGTTCTCTTTTTTGGTTCTTCCTCCTTTTCTGATATGAACAATATCTCATTTTTATAATCACTTGAAGAACTTTCACTATCACTACTAGAACACTTACTTGCTTTGTCAAGGTAGACGCTCTTCTTTTCTTGATTGTTGTGCTCATCTTTGATTTTAAGAGTTGTATTGGCCTCTTCTAGTTGTTTCTTCAATGAAACAATCTCTTCTTTTTGTTTGCAGCAAACAGTCTCTTTCTCATTGATCTGAGACTTGAGAGTTTCTTCACTCTTTTTGAACTCTTCTATTTTCAGCTTTAGATTGCTAACAACTTTGTTAGATTCCTCTTCATGTTTGTTGTATATACCGACTTTATTACTCATTTCTTCTGTCTGCATTCTTAAACCGTCAATTTCTTTTTCTAGCTTGCTGCAATACTCTTTTTTCTTGGATGATTGCATTTCGAGATCTTCAGAAATTTTCTTGTAATCTTCTGCTTGTACTTTCAAACTGGTGATTATATCTTCTGCATCCTCAACCTTTTTACTTAGGTCTGAAATCAGTTTCTGTTTCCAATTTGCTTCTGCATCACTTCCTTCTTCATCACACTCTTGTTCTGAATCTGTTTCTTCACCAATTTTGAATGGATCATCTTCATCTTCACTACTACTAAACCCATGGCAATGATGATCATTGTGATAGAGTTGACCACAAACAAAACATTCTCTTCCTTGTGAGCAATCAGCTGCAAAGTGACCGGTCTTCCCACATCTGGTGCAAAACTTTATTAATCTGGCTTGTTCTCCATTGTTTGATTCATCTCTTGAATCTATTTCCATTCCCAAAGTAGCAACATTGAGATCATCTTCATTTTCTTTCATGACCCTGTGAGATTTCTTTTTCTTGTGTCTAATGGTTTTGCTTTTGCCTTTCCTTGCCATTTGTGTTCTTGTAAGATCTTCCTTCAAGCTGTTTAAACTTTTTCGAAGGAACCTGCTCTGATACCAATTGAAGAACACAAGCTTATACTGAGAGGGGGGGGTGAACATTATAAGACCTCTTTTTACTTTTCCTTTATACTTCAAAATAGTAAAGCAATATATCCAAAGCAATATCAAAACAATGCACAAGATCATCCACAAAGTGACACAAATAATTTACGTGGTTCATCCACAAAACTTTTCTCTAAAAGTTATCTCAAAGTTCTTTGGGAAACCTTCCCAATTACAATGTTTATGAGCCTCGGCTCAAAGGAGATACCTTCCCCTAATCTGAATTTATGAGCCTCTACTCAAAGGAGATACCTTCCCCTTCCTCTGCTCTGGTTGGTGATCCTCTAGAAGACCTCTCGCCTCTTCTTGCCCTTAGCAAATGGAACTCTATCCACAGAAGACACTTGTCTTCCCTCGCTCCGGCTGGAGACCTCTGTCCTCAACTCTATCACCTCAAAGCTGGTCCTCGAATTTGCACTAAACACAGTCCTTCGGTCTAGCACAAATGTCCTCGTCCTCTGTCTTTGATCGCACCAAACACAGTCCTTCGATCTTGCACAAATCTGTCCTCGGGTTCTTCTCATAGAACCAATGCACCTCTGTCCTCAAGTTCTCTGATAGAACTATCAAACTCAGCTTCACAAGTCCTCTGCTAGGACTTGTCCAAATCTGCTCACAAGTCCTCACCGAAACCTGTCCAAATCTTCTTACAAGTCCCCAATGGAACCTGTCCAAAACCTGCTCACAAGTCCCCAATGGAACCTGTCCAAAACCTACTCACAAGTCCCCAATGGAACCTGTCCAAAACCTGCTCACAAGTTCATCAAGAAAAACTTGCTTGGCATGAACCCACAAAGAGAATTGTTAGAGACCCAATGTGATTCATCAACCTCATAGAAGCATAAAGAGAATTGTTAGAGACTCAATATGTTCTATACTTAACTCCCAATCTCAATCTCAACTCAATCTCAAATCTCAAAAGAATAAGATAGATGTAGTATGCTTTTCTCAAGAACATGAAACACAACCCAACAATTGCCAACCATGCAATATCTCATATAACAATGATACTCATGTTCTTTCCAACAACCAATATCTTTTCTCAACCAATTAGGGCTTCAACAACAATGCTCAAAGACAAGGTTTAACCAACATCATTCAACTCAACATTAACCTTGAAGCATTCAACCAATCATCACAAGAAAAGGAAACAAGTAGAAATCCTTTTCCCTCCAAAGATATTTGAACAAAACAGCCACCCACACAATATCACCAAATGCAAAGAATAACTTGTTCAAATCAACTCAATGGAGTAAGCCCAATATCATGAATCAAGTAAAAGCAATAACTTGATCAACACAACCTCTATGGAAGCAACTCAACCATCAACCTCAAAACAGCCAACCAAGGGTTTCACCAACTCAAAGCAAGTAGCAAGACTCACAAACATAAACCCTAGTGCACAATGCTTCCACTACCTCAAACCAGAATTATGCATTCACCAAAACTCTCATCAATGATAACAATGCATAAGTAGTCTTCAACAAACCAGAAACTAGGATTTACACCCAACCAAAGGAAACCTTGTTGAATACCTTTTCACTCCAATCTTATTTCAGGAAAACATACACCAATCATACTCATAAGAAGAATGTGCCCATACCTTATTGAAGTGAAGGAACCCCTTTGGAAATCTGCCACAATCACAAAATTCTTTTGCCAATCTTCACAAGGGTTAGTAGATCACAAAATAATCAACATTACTCCACTTTTCAATCATCATCACCAAAGCCTTTAATTGCACAACTTCCTTATCTCTCCTAAAACCACTTGTACCATAAAATAAAATAAATCACAACATTGCATAACCTTATAACTCCCAAAACCACTTATACCATAAAAGTAAAATAAATCACCACATTGCATAACCTTATAACTCCCAAATTCTAATAATTCAAACAACAAAGTATTATCATCATTAAATAAAAATGTGGGGCATACCTTAGTAGCACTTTAAGCCTTCGTCACTACTCGAACCCACGACCTCTCAAGTCGTGCAAGCCCTAGCACTAGGGCCTCAACCATGTGGGCTAATATGCCCACGTGAACCAAGGAGCAATTTACTTTTTCTTCACTATTTCTTATTGGCGCATGGAGACAAAAAACTTTAATCCTCAATTGTCGCTTAGTCTCGATCTCGAGACCTATTTATTCGAAGACCCTTCATCGAAACCAACGACCTAACACCGTTGCTTCATGGTGGATGAAACTGCAATAGCAGTTCGATTCTTTGTACCCTTCGAAATGTGTACCAGTAACACTTTCTCGATTTCTATGTAATCAAAATATTTCACAATATTAGCTTTGATGATTGTGTAGGGTTTTTTGACGTCTTTAGAATGTTTTCGTCTGCATATTTATAACAGCGAGCATGGTATTCTTTTCACTAATCAATCTCAACATGTCTAAAGCACAAGTCATATTTTCTACCAATCTTCGACCTCCTCTTTGGCACTGCTCCCGAGCATCATTTGAATCTCCACCGTGAGCCCTCCTCTTTGGCGCTGCTCCCGAGCATCTTTCTTCGTTAGTGCAAGGGCTCCGACTAAATCGAAATTGCACGAGGATTCATATCAAAAACATTACTTGCTTTAATGAATTCCATTGCCACCTTTTATATGCACTTCGATGCATTACCAAACACATCGGCATTCCCAAAAACGTCGAAAAATACTTTAATTTAATTTAAATTTTAAATAAATAAAATTTAAACTAAATATTTAAAATTAAATATCTTCATCATCGGGGCACCTTTTTCAATGAAACGAAGAGCCAACTTGGGTTTTAAGAAAAACCCATTTCAAATCTGTTGTCCATGGTTTTAAATAAAACCTTTTATTTTGTCTGCCTTGGTTTTCACAAAAACCCTTCCGCTTCTTGACATCAATGACAACATCAACACTTGAGCAAAGGCACTGTACCCAATGTACCCAAAATTGCCAACAATTTATAGTTTTGAATAAATTTTATTATAATTTTAACATAGATATTTATGCACCAATTGTGCAAAGAGTATTGGATGGGATCCTAAGACTATTACAAGAGGAAAGGGATTTTGTAAAAATAAAATGGAATGAGAAATAAGAATTTTACCTAAGCTACTACTCAACAATTTTCAAGTTATATGAATTTTTAAAGGAACCATTTAGACTGATTACATTTGTGTCCAGCTATATTTTTTTCCCCTAGAAGTAACAAAATATTTAGACTTGGTTGATAGATATTTTGGAAAAGGACATAAGAAGGCCAAAATATTTTACTATGAGAGAAGTTATCTAACAATGAATCCCCTTATTAAAGTATCCATAGAAGAAATTGAAAAGAAGCTCAAAATTTGTAGGCTAGAATTGATCCAATAGAGGTGGGCCTATGATCTCAAAGCACATTTTATGTGAACACCACTAGGTAAGAAATTATCCATTATTTATGCGCATAATGATTGGTTTGACATTAAGGATGATAAGGATATAAATGATGATGAGGCCATGAAAGGATTAGAAGTAGAGGAAACTTGGGAAAGTAAACTTAGAATATTATAGGAGAAATTCATCCTTTGTTTCACTTTTATATGGAAATTTTGAAGGGAAGAAAATTTACAAATAATTTGATCATAATGTATACATAAACCATCAAAACATATCCTCACTCATTGGAAAAAATATATAGATGTATCCTATGTTGGATATTTTGAGTCCCTATGTCAAAGTTGTCATTGATGTCACCAGATGAAGTCATCATTAATTTCAAGGACTTCATCAAGAAATAAAGTTTTCAAGGTTGTTATTTGATATCCAGGAAGAAGGCCAAAGGTCAAGAGAATCAGTGCAAAAGTTAAAATAAAAAGGGCTCCATAATATCTTAATAGTATATGGAAGCATAAGTTAAAAGGGTTTTCATAAAATCCCGAGGCTTGTGGAAAGTTAAAAAGGAGATATAATATTTTTTATAAATTATTTAAATTCAATGAGAATTTAAATTTTATAAATAAATATTATTTACACCATGGTATGCAATGAGAAGGAAGCAATAAACTCAAAAGGATATTTGTTTTTATAATATTAAGTGATATGGTTAAAAGCCCAAAGTAAAATATTTATAATATTCATTATAATATTTTACAATACCCAAATATGGGTTTGGAGTTAAAAACTTTCAAAGTGCTTTTATTAAGGTCCTAACCTTCATCGACGTCACGTGGTGGTGAAAGCATTTGAAGCATCGACGTTTTACAAGCATGGAGGAAATTAATATATATACCTATGCCCAAAGGGCATTAAATTTTATCCTTGCTCAATTGATTAATATTGCATGTGAATTGGAAAAGAGCTCGTGATAAAGTTTACAAATTTAGTGTGCTGGCAAACAAAATAAAGTAGAAGGTGTCGATCATTCAAAATTCAACTAGGTAGATTGGCCTAGTGGTAATTGGGCAGTGGTCAGAGCGCTTGTAGGCAAGGAGGCCAATGTTCAAAATGCAACAACTGTGCTTGGCAGTCATGTTGGTTGAAGGCACCAAAGGCACACATTTTGCAAGGTGCAAGGCGAGAGACATGATTTGAAGCACATGGTGCTTCTTAAGTTTCAAATGAGTGCGTAGCTTATGCGACGATTGAAGTCGTGGCTAAGGTGTTTGGCGCGGGCATTGTTGAGGGTTCGAATCCCTCCGAAGATGAGGTAAATATTTTTGCATTAAATTTAATTATTGCCTAAGTTGGGAGATAAAAGGGGTGTTAGTTGGATTTGCTTAGAAGGGTTGCTAATTGGATAGTGGTGGTTATTGAAAAGTGTCAATTAGGAGTAATAAGGAGTTTTGAATTTAGTTTTTAATAAAGTCTCAATTATCATATTATAATATTGGAGAATTAAAACTTTTGAGTATTATTTTAATTTTAATAAGGGGTTTTTGTGCTAAAAAATATTATTGTGAAGGTGTTGAATTTTATTTAAGTTGGAGTGATAAGGTGTAATTTTGATATCATTTTGTATTATGTTTTTGAGGAAATTATTATCTTCTAACCCTTATTGAGATTGGCAAAGAAGTGAGTGTGAGTGTGGCAGATTTGTGAGATCAACTCCTTGTCAAACAAAAAGGTATGGGCAAATTCTTCCTTGGTTGAGTTGATTGATTGGCTTTTTAAAAAATAAAGTTTGGAGTGAAAAGGATTTTATTAGGGTTTCCTTATCAAAAGTGTTTGAGTTAATGGTTCAAGGTTTTCTAGAATTAAGTGTTGTGATTAAAACCTTATTTTATAAGCATTGGTTTTGAAACCATTGGTTGTGTGAAGAACTTGAGTTAGGATTTTGAAAAGAAGATGAGTATCATTGTTATGTGAATATTGATTTATATGCATTGTTGTTGAAGTGAGTTGTTGTGCAAAGAACTTGAACTAGGGTTTGAAAAGAACATGAGTATCATTGTTATGTGAAGATTGATTTATATGCATTGTTGTTGAAGTGAGTTGTTGTGCAAATAACTTGAACTAGGGTTTGAAAAGAACATGAGTATTATTGTTATGTAAGATTTGTTGTTGAGCATTGTTAGAAATATTTTGAGTTGGTGTTTACATGCTTGGACTAGGGTTTGTGAGCAAGGGTTGTTTGTTGATTAATTTGTTGAGTAGAGTTGATTGAGCCTAGTCGAGTGGATATATGAAATGATTGTTCAAGTTCCATAAAATAAAATATTATATATTCTGATTTGAGTTGAGAAAGTGTTTGAGCATTGAGTTGAAATATATTGGGTCTCTAACAATTCACTTTATGTTTCTATGATATTGGACAAGTTTTGAGTGAGCTTGTTGAGCAGATTTGAATAAGTTCTGTGTGGACTTATTGAGCAGATTGGACAAGTTCTGAGTGAGCTTGTTGAGTAGATTTGAATAAGTTCTATGTGGACTTATTGAGCAGATTGGACAAGTTCTGAGTGAGCTTGTTGAGCATATTTGAATAATTTTTGTGTGGACTTATTGAGCAAATTGGACAAGTTCTGAGTGAGCTTGTTGAGCATATTTGAGCAAGTTCTGTGTGAACTTGTTGAGAATATTTGAGCAAGTTATGTGTGGACTTGTTGAGCACATTTGAGCAAGTTCTATGTGAGATTGTTGAGTAGATTTGAGCAAGTTTGTGTGGACTTGTTGAGCAGATTTGAGCAAGTTCTATGTGGACTTGTTGAGAAAATTTGAGCAAGTTTTGAGTGGACTTATTGAGCAGATTTGAGCAAGTTCTGTGTGGACTTGTTGAGAAAATTTAAGCAAGTTTTGTGTGGACTTTTTGAGCAAATTTGTGCTATATCGAAGGACTGTGTTTAGTGCATATTAGAGATAGAGCTTTGAAGGTTATAGAGTAGAGAGGGCAATAGTATCCAGTGGATAGATATCCATAATCTAGGGTAGTGAGGATAGGTCTTTTGAGTGGGGATAAGAGTCTTCAGTGGAGAGAGATCCACAAGCTAGTGCAGTGGAGGCAGTAATATTCTAGAGGATCACTAGCCAGAGCAGAGGAGAAGGAGTTATCTAGTGGATAGAGATCCATAAAATTTATTTAGGATATTGGTGTCTCCTTTGGATAGATTTCCATAAATATTATAATTGGGAAGGGTTCTCAAGAGATTGATTGAGAAAATTTTAGTGAAATATTTTCTCCGTGGAGTAGCCTACATTGGGTGAACCACGTAAATTGTGATGTCTATATTGTGTGTAGTGATTTATGCATTACTTTGATTACTACTATTGATATTGCTATCTACACATTGCTTAATATTGATTTGGAAAGAAAAGTAAAAAGTGGTCTTATATTGTTCACCTCTCCTCTCAGTATAAGATTGTGTTCTTCAATTGGTATTAGAGTAGGTTCCTTCAGAAGAGTTTAACAACTTGAAGGAAAGGCTAACAAGAACATAATGGATCCTAAGGAAGTATCCTCAAATAATTCAGCTCTAGTATTTTATGGTAGTGACTATATGTATTGGAGTATGATGATGAAGATCTACCTGATGGCACTTGGTAATGAAATTTATGAATTAGTGGAATTTGGATACGATCCCTTAATCAACCCTCCTATAGATAAGGAAGGTAAGCTTCTACAACACTATAATTCAAAAACAATGAATGCACTTGTGAGAGTTTTCATAGAACAAAGTCTATGAAAGTTGTGCATTGTCAAACTACAAAAGATATGTGAGATAAATTACAAAATATATATGAAGGAGATAAAAGTTTCAATAAGGCAAAGAGTCAAAATCTCAAAAGACAACTTGAAGAATTAATAATGAATGAAGAGGAAAATATTAGTGCTTACCTAATTCTAATTTATGAGGTTGTTAATGATATGCGAGGACTTGGTATGAATATTGATGAATCTGATGTTTGTGATAAAGTCTTAATATCTCTTCCAAAAAGATTTAGTGAACAGGTTTTTGCTATAGAAGTATCAATAGATGATGATACTCTAACAAGAGATAATTTGCTTGGTATGCTCACAGCATTTGAGATAAAAACAAAATATCCTATGTTCCAGAATAAAGCAGCATTCAAAGCAACCAATAATACAAAGGGTAAGAAGTCATAATAAAGCAATGAGTCATCTAGTAATGAAGACTATGGTAGAATAGATAAGGACTATAGAATATCTAGAGATAAAAGTTATGTTAAGTTTTTCAATTATGGAAAGTATGAACATTTTGCAACAGATTGTCAAGCACCCAAGAACAACAATGGTGAAGAATCACAAGAACAAGGAATAAAAAATATATAAACATTAGAAGAAAATCAAATATGGACAAAGCATACAAGGAAATAAGTTCTTTCAAAGGCAAAAGAGAAGCTACTATGTGGATAAGACAAGTAAGTATTCAAGTGATAGTGATGCTAGTTTTTCATAAAATGATAGATATGAAGTCCTATTTATGATTGAAGAAAAAGAACCAGTTAAGACTCTAGTTATTCTCAAGTGTTTTAGATGTGGTAACTTTGGACATCTTGAAGATGATTGTACAAGGGATGGTTATAGCTTCAGTGATGATGAATATGAGAATGCACTTGAAGGACCAGATGAAAATATTCTAATGGCTTTAGAAGAAGTAAGTGATCTTATAGAAGACAATCCAAAAGAAAACAAATATGTGGACAAAGGCAAACAATTAGAGGAATATTCAGAAAAGGATGGTTATGATCTCAAGGGAGAACTTATCTATGCCCTTGACATGGTAAAGAAGGTAAGAAAGAAACACTCCAAACTTGAAATTTAGTTTCAGGAATGTGATGAAGAGAGAAGATTTCTTATAGAGGATTTATAAAAATCAAAGTCTAAGGCAAAAAGTTTCAAAGATAAGTTAGAAGTTTAGTGACCCTGGGGAAGCGGCGCACTATCCACTAACTACTCTACTTGAGATTTGATTGAATCATTTAATGTTTAGACATGCAATAAATGAAAGGCATAAAGTAGATAAAACCAGAATGCGAAGAAATAAATGAATGAATGTTTTTTGTATTAATATTCCCAAGATCTGGTTACATATGAATCCCTCTAAGGGATACCCTTCGTTTGATACATGATTTTACACACAAAGAGGGCAATAGGGGTATAAAATATCCCCTCGCACAAGGGGCTCGCTTTATCAGGCTTCTCGATGACACACACAAAAATTTATGAGGGCTTATAGATGCCTCCTTCTCTAGGTCTGATTGCTAGAGATATCCTCTTGCTCTCGTATGTTGTGGATTTTCTCGATGAACCTGTAGCCTTGAAATCAATGAAATAACAACACACGCGTAGATGTTCAAGATTGCCTCCTCGGATGAGGCTGTTAGCAATGAATAAGCTCAATGGAAATGAATGCAATGAAACTAGTACTATGAATGCGAATAACTAAAATAAAGCTTATGCTAATGAACTGAAATAGAAAATAGAATAAGAGAAACTAACACCTAAAACCCTAGACTAGGTTTTAGGCCACTGTCCAGGACAACGTCCGCTAAGGCAAAATATCTCTTTATTGATCCAAAAGCTATGGGTTCAATATGCGACTAATGTTAAAATGATTACCTTATGTGTTCCAATTTTCCCTCCAATCCAACAAGGCTCCGCTACAAGAATCGATCTCCAAGGGAAGCTCTCCAAGTCTTTAGAAGCTCTCCTCAATGATCCAACCTATTTAAAGTTTTGATGTATGATGTTCTCTCTCTGATTGATCAAATGAAGTCCTAGTAGAAGGTCCCCTAATTGATCAAATAAGGTCCCTTAATGCTTTTAGGTTTACTCCTTATAAAGTGTTTGAAGCCCTAGATCAATGTTCAAACCCTAGTATTGAATCCCTCATGCGTACTAGGTGTTAGCATGAGAATATTTTTGTTTTTCTATGATTAACTGAAGTCTAAATCTAGACTTGAGTCTTTTATGTAGACTGGTTGTGAGGAGGAATGCAAAGTTATCCCTGCTCATCCTTATTGCATGCAAACTGTCACTTCAACCCAATATTAGGCTATATGGGTGGCAAAATGCATTTAAAGTTTAGCCGTTGTCATCTGTAGCAGCTAAGGTTTGGCTGCTCTGAGCTACAGCGGCTAGATTCTGGTCGCTTTAGTCTATAGCAGGTAGGCTTGGATGGGCTGAAAAATGCCCTATATTAGTGGTAAAAACCACTTTTGACACTTGGAAGGTCCCAAGGCTTAGTCACATGACCTATGAGTGTACCCATATGAGTAGTCTCCCTGACCATGACATGTTTTAGGTGTCTACAGATGCCCCTTTTTGTGATGCGTTGAGTGAAATACATAGGGCGGAGTGAAAACGTAGACTGCTATGTTTTCAGGGTGTATGATGATCATTGATCTAATCAACGTTGGATGGCCCAATCACGCAAGACAACACACATCCCTTGAATCATTGCTTCAATGTTTGGAAGGCTTAACTTAGCATAGGGCTTTGCACATGTTCAATCACACTCATTCCTCAGACACAATTAGGTACCTTATTTTGCTAAAATTATATCTGATTGGTAGGAGGGATACGAACTAATAATGTCATAGTTTTCTTATGACCCTAGAAAACAAGGGAAACTTTGTAGTTGTTGTATGTAATGATTCATATGATGAACATAATTTTGATATGATCGAGTGATCTTTTGTTTATTTTCATTATGATGATTTGAAGATTTGAACTACCCCCTCACACAATGAATTGGTGAGGGAAAGGCAATGTATGAATCGACGAGTCGCTTGACCAAATATGACTGGTTTTGGTTATTTTCTAGTACTTGTTCTTTTAATGGGCAATCCCCCATCCAAGTGTGATTCTAATTATTTATGATAATCACTCATCCCGATCTCGAGGAGCGGTCCAACCATAAATAGCCTTCTTAGAGAGTTAGGATTAGTGATTCTATTTATGTTTGTATTGCATCACTTGGCTCAGTGTTTTTGGTGTTATAGAAGAATTAGGATGATTCCTTCATACCCATGGAGTAGTCTGACCATATTGGTCTTCTTCGGGATTGAAGGAGGCACATTGTAATTCCAAAATGAATGCTTTGCCCCAAGTAACCTCATGGTAACTTACTCATCTCATCGAGTTGCATGGACTGCAAATCACTGCAACAACTGAGTTGATAGATTAACTTGATAAGAGGCTTACTCGAGATTTGTCTTTATGTAATTTTTTTATTTTTTTGAACATTATGATGACCATGAGTCATAAAAATGTGTTTATTTAATGTTTTTGTTGCTTCTCATGGAGAGAATCCCTCCTGGTTTTGCTCAGGTTGCTGGCCGTTGTCAGGTCCAGTGACCCCTAAATGCCTACTTTTGGCTGCTCTAGTCCTGAGTGGCCAAGAAATTTGGGCCGCTAACGATAGCAGCAGCCAAGGCATAATGCAAAAATATATAAAAAGTAACCCTAGGGTTTTTACTTTTCACTTTCATCAGCTGTCATTTTGTGCTTCAAATTTTTGTAGTGAAAGTGACTTCTACAATTTGGAGTGTTGTTACCATTCAGAGGATCATGGTTGTGTAGGGTGAGGCATCAGCGAGTGGAGGAGCCAAAGCTTCTCGGGTACTCTTTGAAACCTTTAACCCTGCTCACTTTTTAGTAAAATGAACCACATTAAGTAATCAGCAGATGAAACTCACTAAGCTTATTGGAAACAAACCAAACCCATAGTTAGGTTTAGTTTAAGATTTGTCTTGGTGGGCTTGCCCCCACTTTACTTTTTTTCAAATTTTTTTGTGATTTTTTGCCTAGGGCATATGTTTTTGTCGTGTCGTTCATCGGCTATTGCTACTCAAAGAAGCCAACTCAACCTATGGTTTGGTCGTTGTCGCTCAAAGTGGCCATATTTGAATCTCAATGGTAAAAAATTTGATTATTGGGGTTTGGACGCTTCTTGCTTCAGCGGCCGAGTTTTGGCTGCTGTGGGCGACAACGACTCAAAAAACTTAGACAATTTTTTAATTTTTTTTGTATTTTTGAAGAGATTAATTGGTTTTTGTTGCATTATTGGGTGCATTTATTGCTCTTTCACCTAAAACTTAGAGTAGCCTATCATTATTCATACCATTTTTTATGATTTATTATGATTTATGCCTCAGATGCATTGTAGTTATGCTTTGTTTTCTCTTATACTCTTAGATTCTCACTGCTCGGGATTAGGATCCGAAGCTCATGAATGACCTTCTACCCCTTTTGAGTGCTACGAACTGGACCTAGCTCAAGGCCCATGGGCTATAGTTTATCACTAGGCTACCCACTATTATGTCAAATCAGGCTTACCTCACGGTCTTGGTACACCGGTGGAACTCTCAAACTAATACCTTATACCTTCCTACCGGTGAGATGACTATCATGCCGAAGGATGTGTATAGGATCTTCCAAATCCCCTTTGATGGAGTTGCCATTGTCTCTTTAGCCACTAATGATTGTGGTGTTATCTTTCTTCAAGTGTTCAAAATTCATGCTACGGATGCCTTCAAGGACACCAAATCTAGTAGTGTGTCTGTTGTGCACTAGTACCAGGAGAGGATCTTATTTGAGAGGCATGCAGTGTTGCTAATGGTTATCAAAAATATTCTCATTCTAGATTGCGCAGGATTGAGGTTCCCATGGAACCTCCTTGCAATGGTCCAGGATCTGATGGACAATACAGATCCCATCATCTATGCATGGGGAGGTCATTTTTGACCCAGTGCTATGATGAGTTGTATCACATCCACTGATGGGGTCGCGTTGGCATCACTTGCAGCTTACTCTTACAGGTTTGGGGATGGGAGCACATCAAGGTATATCATCTCAGAGGACTTCCTGCTAAGATCACAATCATTGAGGAGCAGATGCAGTGCTATGCTGCTAGATGGGCTTACGAGTGCGAGGAGTGCAAGAGTCATCCTCATGCAGGGGAGCTCTCCTACTACATTGCTACTTTTACTAGGATAAAGGCCAAAGATATTATGTGGCATTCGTATTACGAGTGCCAGACTTGGGATGACCCAACTAGTTTCACAACTAGGATGTGGCATGAGTAGTGGCTCATCAGCCATAAGGTTAGCATCAGGGAGTATTTCTTCTACTCTTGAGTTCTTCATCAGTATGGGTTGCAATAGGATGTGTAGCTTGTTCTATTTTTGTATAGGCATCTCACAACAAAGGGAGAGCTTCCTCCTCCATGGATCATAGAGCTTTCTGACGAGGAGGATGCCCCATCAGTTGACCTAGGAGTCATTGGGGGAGTCACAGATGCATTTGTTCAGTGGTGGGGGGATCTGATGTGGCATGATGATGGCATATTTGGCCATGAGGATGATGGCAGAGATGATGGTGTAGACCCAAAAGGGCATAGATTCCAAGCTAAGACAGAGGTATGGGGATAGCCAGCAAAGCAAGTGGCAGCAGAGGAGCAGGAGACTCCTGAGGAGGATGAGGAGCTAGAGCCCAAGGAGAGAGATTCTCTTATGAGAGCATAGTTGCACAAGGCCGAGGTTGAGCTCAAGTCGATCAAGACCTAGGTATAGTAGCGAGACGCTACCATAGGCTAGTGAGACGCTACTATAGAGTATCTCACACTATAGATCCAGCCTTTGCAGACTATTATCAAGGGTGGTGTCGCTAGGATGTAGTTTGTTGTTCCTCCTTCTACACCATAGAGTGATATCGAGGCAGATCTTGGGAAAGACACAGGGGTAGAGGTTCTACACCTATAGTCATTGCTATATGAGTATGAGGAGTAGATTCAGGGGTATGTATCCCATATAGCTTCTCTCCAGATGCTTCTTAGGATACATATAGTTGTCCCTAGGGAGGCACCAGGTGCAGGTGGCTCACAGGTCAGCAGGCGCTCCATCTCTGGGTAGTCTTTTGTCTGTCCTATCCATAGGACTCATACTCGCACAAAGAGACCAGCAGGGTCACATCACTCTACTCATAACGTAGCTACATGGGGAGGTGATGTTGGGGGTACAGGCCCTATTTTTGATTGATGATGCACTTGGATTTCATTTTTGAGGTTTGCTTGACCTATATGACTATAGCCTATGGGTATTTTTGTACATTTATGCACTTTGAGATACACATTATGAGATATATTTTGAGACACACATATTTATATGAGACTTTGCATTTGTGCTTCATCATGTGTGTCATTTATTGTTTATGTTTATGTTTTTGTTTTATTTATGCGATGTTATGATGGCATTATGATGAGTTGATATATATGATAGATGATAGATGATATTTATGATGATATGAATTTGAAATGGATGCTTATGTATGTGTTTATGTAGATGCTTCTATGATTTGATTATTGTGACATGATGTGATGTATCATGAGTTTATTTGATGATGGATTTATGATTCTATGTATGGATGAATGCAATGATGTGATCTTTTGATGTAAATGGATGATTTATGAACTATGTATTTATGGATGCAATGTTTTCATTAGATACATGTTTAATTTTTATTTCAATGTATACATCTAACTCATGCTATGATATGGTGAATGCATTATGTAATCTAATGTGAATGAATTTGTATGTTTTAATCGTTTTAAAACATAATGGATGCATTTGCTATGATGTTGACAATATAATGGGTGATACCACAGAAAGTATAACAACCATGAATGTTTAATAATCATTCGAATCATGAGAATTAATTATTTAAACCATTTATATGTGCAATGTAATGGTGTGGAATGTATGTATATTTTCTGGATAAGCTTCTGTAATTTAAAAGATATAAAATAATCAGTGGCCGTCTAAATATCATTTTTGACATATATCCAGTATCTAATGTATTTTATTAATACCCCCCTAATTTACAAGATCTTTTAAATAAAGTTGATGATGTTTTTGATTATATGATTTATTGCTATGTAGAAGTTTTTGAGGTTTTTCCTAAGACTTCAAACATGCTAGTTATCCTATCAACAATTATGTACTGACCATATAAGACATTTGAAAAGCAAGGCTTTCACCATGTTCCTAGATATTCATTATATCTGTGTGTAAATGAGTATATATTTGAGATATAACCCAAGCATTTCCTTCGATGTTAGGTGGGATTCTTTCAACCCATTGCTAAGATCAGGGATCCTCAAGTGTTGATCTCATCCTTATGTTGGACTTAGTTGGACTATACTACTAGGCAGTATTGGGTTACCTAAGTTAGCTCATCCACATTCAAACATTGGTCTATACAAATGCCAGAAGCTAATGTAATAGACATATCATCATGCGTAAGGATTTCTCCTTCTAGTTTTATACAATGCTAAGAATTCCAGGGATTCAAGCTTCATTTCCTTTTTTTCTTCATTTCATTTGAGATACTTGCTCACACTTAGTGATAAAAATCATTGTTTATTTTGACTAAATTTTTTTTTTTTTTTTGAGCAAGGGATTTATGTAAGGATGAAATTCATTTGTTTTTTTTTATTTTGACTGTTGCTTAATTTTGGGATTTTGAATTATGACTTTGGAAAGTGGGATTTTGAATTTGTGCTTTGTTTTGGGATTTTTTCTTGTTTTAATGGAAGCAAGGGATTTATGCAGTGATGCTAATCACTCATTTTTGGGTAGGGTGGAACTTGTCATTTTGCCAATTCTTAGCACATTTAAACCGGTTGTATAGGGGGATAAGAAAGGAAGATCCCTTTCGCTTGATGTAACCTAGACAACTTTTATTTTTTTCATATTTACCTTGTACCAACTAGGATTTTAGTGTTTCAATTAGTGATGGGGTCATAAATATCCAAGGTATTATCACAACTAGACCTTGATCTCTACTAATCAAGGTGGATTTCTACAAAAGTTGATAAGACCACTAGACATGGTTGAAAGACTAGGAAACCTTAGTATATCTTGTATAGCAACATGAATTGGTTGTGTTGAAAAACATAATTACACACATGGATGCATGGCTGAGGATGAACTTGAATATTGTGATTGAGATACAAAATGTGGCATCATTTTTAAGGATATAATCATAACATATGTGAATGCAATGGATGCGTATGGATATGCAAATATGTAGATATGGATGTTGTATTCTATTTTTGATTGATTTTAACCAAGCGGATTGGGTACCCTTGGAGCATTTTTGTGATTTTATTTGACCAAAGGGCTTTAAGATGCCTTTGGAGATTTTTGTGATTTGATTTTAACCAAAGGGCTTTAAGATTCCTTTCGAGCTTTTTGTGATTTGATTTTGATCAAAGGGCTTTAATATGCCTTTGGAGCTTTTTGTGATTTTATTTTTACCAAAGGGATTTAAGATGCCTTTGGAGCTTTTGTGATTGATTTTGACAAAAGGGCTTTAAGATGCCTATAGGCCCGAAAGGCCACATACTGAGTAAAATTTTGTATAATTTTGACCAAGTCATAAATTTGTCATTCCACTCTAGAATCAGGTTGATAATATGATTTCGCTCGATAGTTATTCAATTTTGAAATGTTTGAAGCAATTTCGGATAACTGCATTATGGGTTCAGAATGACGATAGATCTCAAATCCATAAAATTCTTTGAGAGATGATGATGTCAGTAGCAAAAAAGTGCAGAGTAACCTCCTTGTGTATCTGATTCTGGAAAAGTCTTTTATTTCCTGCTTCAAAATGGCGCTATCTTCAAATCCACAAAAGTCTCAAGGAAATGATGACGTCAATGATGGAAAAGTACAAAATGGCGATCTAGGGAATGGACAAGTATTTTATTTCTAAAATGAAGATAAAGTAGAACGGATGAATAATAATGATGCAAAAGATAAAATCCCCAAGCAGATTCAATGTTCAGATACTCCAGATCTGGATTGGAAATTCTGCTACTAAGAAAGATGATGTCATAAGTGAAATGGCAGTTAGCTTGTGCCATATTGAATCTAAACTGTGGTATTAAGAAGATTGACGGTGGAGGTTAGTCTTCTAAGTTTGGTTTGTTTAAAAGAGGTTTCTGCATTAGAACTATAACAATCGGTCGGAAGATGAAGCATCAAGGATTTCCAAGAGGATCAGACTAGATGCAGTTACAAATCGATGGTGGCAATCTATTCCCAAGAAGGATCGATGAAAATGTATTATCTAGAATTTTCCAAATTGCAGTTCTACTGAGCAACCAAGCAAGTTGCAGAGGCCCCGTGCTATCATGGTAGATGCCCTTCTAGTAGAATTCTCAGAGAATGAACCAATGAGCTAATGCCATCTAAGCTCTTTGCTAAGCTATTGTAACAAGATTTAGTGTATTGTTTCTTGATTTGTAATATGAAAAACTATAAGTAGAGGTCGAACCCCTATTTTGAAGGGTCGTATCTAGCGTGTTTTCTTGTGCTATTGTAAATATTCCTAAAGAGTTGAATGAAAGGAGAAATATATTGATCTTCGCCTCAAGTTCGCGTTCTCTTGCTTGATGTCAGAGGTTTGGATTTCATAGTTGCATTTTTTAAATACTTAGATGGTTAGTTTGTGCCTATTTTGGATTACTAACTATTGTGAGTAATTGAAATCTGCTTTGAATTCCATCTATGTTATTTGAAAGTACATTTTTGTAAGATCTACGTGTTTGGTGAATTTTGTTATTTGGATTATCATTCCCTGGGTATTGAAATTACTTGCTATAATATTTACATGTTATGCTTTAAATATATGAAATAGATAATTGTTGATCTAAGTGTATGTCCATAATCTAGTTTTTTGGGAGCTTTTTATGATGGTGCAATGTTGTTAACCTATCCGTCCATTGTTATCTACATCTCTCTAACCATAACCTATGACCACGAGATCCAAAATAAGTTTGATAATTGAATTTTTGCATTATCATATAGTTTAGAAACTATAGCCTTTAAATAGGTTACAAAAGAGTAATCAAAACTGATTGAACAAAGATCACGTCAAACAATCTATCAAGAGGAAGAGAGTTTGATTTAGAACTCTTCCACCTAGGATATTTAGGAAATTAACCAGTAGATATTTAATACAGTAAATATCTACATGGTAGAAAGTAGAAAAGTAAATGTAATAATCTACCCAAGTAGTGTAATGTAATATACTACCTATTTTACCCTAAAATCTCCCCTATATTACATTAATTTTATATACAAAGTTTATTTTTGAACAACTCAAATTTGACACGTCCAAGTGCCTTTATGGATATGTCTACAACCTGTTCATCGATGGGAATGTGTTGGAGCTTGATCCTGAATAACACAAGCTTATACTGAGAGGGGGGGTGAATAGTATAAGACCTCTTTTTACTTTTTTTCTTTATACTTCAAAATAGTAAAGCAATATACCCAAAGCAATATCAAAGCAATGCACAATATCATCCACAAAGTGACACCAATTTTAACATGGTTCACCCATAATGGCTGGGCTACATCCACACAACTTTTCTCTAAAAGTTATCTCAAAGTTCTTTGGGAATCCTTCCAAATTACAATGTTTATGAGCCTCGGCCCAAAGGAGATACCTTCCCCCAATCAGAATTTACGAGCCTCTGCTCAAAGGAGATACCTTCCCCCAATCAAAATTTATGAGCCTCTACTCAAAGGAGATACCTTCCCCTCTGCTCTGGAAATGATCCCTCAGAAGATCAACTGTCTCTACCTCTTGCCAGCATGTGGAACTCCTTTCCACCGAAGAACTCTTGTCCTCAATGCTTAGCCTAAGAGACCTCTGCCTTCTATGATCACATCCACAGTAGCTTAGCAACCTATACCAAACACAATCAGTCGGTCTAGTACAAGTCTTCCTCTCGTCCGTCGGATCTATCCAACTCTTGAACAAATCAATCCTCTCGCATACAAGCCTTCTTAAAGACTTGCCAACTATCCTCGGGTTCTTCTCATAGAACCAATGCACCTCTATCCTCAAGTTCTCTAATAGAACTATCAAACTCAGCTCACAAGTTCTCTGCTAGGACCTGTCCAAATCTGCTCACAAGTCCCCACCAGAACCTGTCCAAAAATTGCTCACAAGTCCCCACCGGAACCTGTCCAAAAACTCAGCAAGCTCACCAAGAAAAAATTTCTTAGTAGGAAATCACAAAGTGAATTGTTAGAGACCCAATGTGATTTGTCAAACTCATAGAAGCATAAAGAGAATTGTTAGAGACTCAATATGTTCTATACTCAAATCCTAATGTCAAAACTCAACTCAAATCAACTCAGCTCAATCTTAATCTCAAATCTAAAAACTCAACTCAATATCTAAAATGGATAGGATAGAATGTTTTCTTTCAAGAACATGAAACCCCAACAATTGCCAACTATGCAAAGAATCACATAACAATGATACTCATGTTCTTTTCACCATAAATTAGGGTTTCAACAACAATGCTCATCAAACAAGGTTTAGTCAACCAACATCATTCAACTCAACATCAACCTTGAAGCATTCAACCAATCATCACAAGAAAAGGAAACAAGTAGAAATCCTTTTCCCTCCAAAGATATTTGAACAAAACAGCCACCAACACAATATCACCAAATGCAAAGAATAACTTGCTCAAATAAACTCAATGGAGTAAGCCTAATATCATGAATCAAGTAAAGCAATAACTTGATCAAACAACCTCTATGGAAGCAACTCAACCATCAAACTCAAAACAGCCAACCAAGGGTTCCACCAACTCAATGCAAGTAGCAAGACTCACAAACATAAACCCTAGTGCACAATGCTTCCACTACCTCAAACCAAAATTATGCATTCACCAAAACTCTCATCAAGGATAAAAATGCATAAGAAGTCTTCAACAAACCAGAAAATAGGATTTACACCCAACCAAAGGAAACCTAGTTGAAAACCTTTTCACTCCAACCTTATTTTAGAAAAACATACACCAATCATACTCATAAGGAAAATGTGCCCATACCTTTTTGGAGTAGAAGAAAATTGATCCTTAAAGCTGTCACCACACACAACCCTCAAACTTCCAACCAAGTTAGGGTTAGAACCAAGATAAATGAGCATATATAAAAACTTTCCTTAATACACCTTTTAGCTCCTCTTCTTTAAAAACAACCACCAAAGAAGCCAAAAACACAACCAAAACTTACACCTTATATCTCCATTTTTAAATTTAGCATAGCAAAAGACTAATCTCAAAAATACAACCAAAGAAATATTCCCTTATTTCTCCTATATTTTAAACAATGCTAAACAATGCCAAAAAATCATATCAAGAAATTAATCACACCTTATAATGGCTGCCCTTGAAGAATCCAAAATTCATGGCACAAAACACGTTTTAATAAAAACGTGACTAATCCATGCACAACTCCCTCCGCGGGATCGAAATTCAGACCTCCGCCTACGCAAGGCCCAAATGCAGCCTTCGCTGCCACTAACCCACAAGGGGCTTACGAAGTCCAAGACAAAATTCCTTCCACATAAACGGTCAAGCTTTTCGAAAGCTTTTCAAACCACGAGCTCTCCTCTTTCACAGCATAAACAAAACATTCGATCGTAGCCAAACCAATTAATTGCCTTCAATTTTCCAAGTGTTTAACCTTAGGAACCTTCTCATATTTATAGTCCATACGTGGACTTCAGAACACGTCGGCTACAAAGAAAAGTAATTTCGAATTTAATCGAAATTTGCTTTCTAAAGGGTTTTAAAACCCTTAAAGTATTTTTAATAAATTAAAAATAATTTCTCCCTTAATTAATTAAATAGTTAATTAATTAAAACCTTGAAGGGTTTTAAATAATAATTAAATAAATAATAAAGAGAACCTCCATTGGTTTTAATAAAAACCATTGCCAATGGAATCTCTCCGGATTCTCTTAAAAAGATTCTCTTGGAATCTTCCACCTTTGAAGCCAACACATCCTCTTAACATTAATGTCATTTCCTTTTGACATCAATGACAACTCATAGACAAGAAGCTAGGATCTCAAACCCAAAATTGCCAACAGATCCTATGTTTAGGAACCTCATCACGAATGAAATGACAATCTGTGTCAATGTGCTTTGTACGTTCGTGGTGGACTGGGTTCTTGACCAAGTTCAAAACACCTTGGTTGTCACAAAATAGATGAATCAAAAGTTTCTTTGGTAGACCCATAGTTGCCAAGATGCGACTTAACCATATCGCTTCACACACAGCTCCACGTGCAGCATGATATTCTGCCTCTGTTGAAGATAAAGCAACCACCTATTGCTTTTTACTATGCCATGAGACAGGACCAGATCCAAGATGAAATACATATCCTGATGTTGACTTTCGATCATCTATAGATCCAACGTAGTCAGAGTCAGTGTAACTCTGTAAGAAGAATGAGTTATTCTTCTTATACTCTAAACCATATTCTACACTACCATGAATGTAGTGGAGGACATGCTTTGCTGCTTTCCAGTGAGAAGCCTTTGGTTCTTGCATGAACCGAGAGAGATAGTTTACAACATAAGTGATGTCTGGTCTAGTATTGGTTAGATAGATGAGGCTTCCAATCATTTGTCGATATAGCATGCCATCTACCTGTGGTGAGTCATCATACCATGATAACTGAAGCCCTGATTCCATCGGTGTTGCTTTGGGCTTACAATCAGTCATACGATATTTTTCTACTAAAGTCTTGGCATACTTTTTTTGAGTCACCCTAAGATGATTCTTCTTCTGTTCTATCTCAAGGCCAAGACAGTAGTGGAGAAGTCCCAGATCTGTCATATCAAATGACTCTTTCAAGTCATCCTTCATGGTGCTAATCATTTTCTCTGAATTATCGGTAATGATCAGATCATCTACATATAATACAAGAATCACTATTTTAGAACCTGTGTTCTTAATATAGAGATTTGCATCGGATGGACTTCTCTTGAAATCGTGCTGCAATAGGTGACTATCCATTTTGATGTACCATGCTCTTGGGGCTTGTTTCAGCCCGTATAATGATTTGACCAACTTGCAAACTTGTTGCTCATGGCCTTCCTCAGTAAATCCTTGAGGTTGAGTCATGTATACCTCTTCTTTTAAATCACCATTTAGAAAGGCACTTTTCACATCCATCTGATGTAATTTCCATCCGAATTGTGTTGCCATAGCACAAAGAATTCGAATGGTGGTCATCCTTGTTGTGGGTGCAAAGGTTTCCTCATAATCAATGCCTTCCTTTTGAGCATAGCCCTTTGCCACAAGATGGGCTTTATGCTTCTCAATGGTACCATCTACCTTATATTTGATTTTGTAAACCCATTTGCAGCCTATGGGCTTCTTTCCTTTAGGAAAATCGACCAGCTTCCATGTTTTGTTTTTAATGAGGGATTTATGTTCAGCATCCATAGTTGCCTTCCACTGAGGCTGACTAAGTGCTTCATCAACTATAGAAGGTTCATTTTCATCATATGATGACATATAAACCCTCTCCTCATCAACTTCCATATCTTCTCCACTTTCTAACTCTTTATTAACATAAAGCTCTTGAAAATATTCACAAAGATCATCAACTGAAGTAGATGCTTCTGCCTTTCTCTGTCGAGACATGCTTCGTGTCTTTGGATGATTGAGAGTGAGATCTGGTGGTGAAGTGAGTTTGGAATCTCTCATAGTACTAGTATACCATTTTGGAGGCTTTTTCTATTGTTGAGGAGTCTGTGGTTGTTGCTCCTCATCTTCCAGGTATACTGATGTGGTGTTAGGTGTGAAAGCTTCATCAAACACCACATCTCTACTAATGTGAATTTTCTTGGTGAATGGATCTATCAACCGATAGCCTTTTGAAAATTCATCATATCCAAGAAAAATGCACTGCAGGGTTTTCTCATCTAACTTCTTTCTTTTCTCCTTAGGTATATGCATAAAAGCCTTACACCCAAATATACGTAGATGAGATATGGAGGGTTTCCTTCCACTCCATGCTTCCTGAGGAGTCATACCTTCAAGAGCCCGTGTGGGAGCCCTATTCAAAAGATATACTATAGTTGTCACAGCTTCAACCCAGTAATTGTGCTCAAGATTTGCTCCTTTAAGCATACATCGTACCATTTCCATAATGGAACGATTTCTTCTCTCAGCAACTCCATTTGACTGAGGAGAATAGGTTGTTGTTAACTATATTTTTATCCCATGTGTTTGTAGAAATGAAGAAAATTATTTTGATGTGTATTCCCCCCTCGATCTGAATGGAGGGTCTTTATGAAACATCCTGATTCTTTCTCAACAAGTTTCTTGAATTGCTAAAAATAGTCAAATGCTTCAGACTTCAACTGCAAGAAGAAGACCCACATTTTTCGTGAGTGATCATCCACAAACAATTGAAAATACCATTTTCCTCCACAACTGGTAGACATAGGACCACACAAATCTGTGTGAACTAACTCCAAAGGTGCCTTAGCTCTAAAAGAGCTAGGCTCAAAAGGTACTCTGTGTTGCTTTCCTACCAAGCAATCTGAGCACACTGGCAAAGTAGATGAAAGGTTAGGAAGTCCTTTCACCATTTGATATTTACTGAGTTCAAGTAAATACCCTGAACTTAGATGCCCAAATCTCTTATGCCATAGAGATGTGGCCTCTTTTGTTGTTACTGCCATGGCAACATGTGGTGAGGTAATTGCATCTAAAGTGAACAAACCATATTTGTAAGAACCCATTGCTATGTGTTTACCTCTCTGGGTGATGAAACAACATTTCTTTCCTTGCTCAATTTTGAAGTTGACATTCATGTTTTTGTCCAGAATTTGTGGAACTGACAAGAGATTATTTGCCAATCCTGGTACATAAAGAACATTTTGAATCTAACATTTTCCATCTGGAAGGGAAACATAAATACTTCCTTCTCCCTGGACTCGATAGGTCTTATCGTCAGCAATGGTTACTGGTCTGCCCTCTCGTGCCTCAAATATCTCAAACCAAGACTTATCGCCAGTCATATGCTTGCTAGCGCCTGAATCTATGTACCACACTGTATCCTTGTGAGGGGAATCAGTATGAGTCATGAGCACTTTGTGTGCTCATTCAGAGTCTGAACTAGAATCTTCAGTAGCAACTATATGTCCTTGTTGTTGTTTGTTCTTGTTCTGTGGTTTGCCTTTGCCCTTCTTTTGTCTTTGTTCATTGGGTGGTTTGTTCTTAAACCAACATCTCTTGGTTTCATGAGTGTCTTTATCACAAATTTTACAATACTGCTTCTTCTTTTGAGTCTCTTTGCCTTTGCCTTTATTAGAAGAAGATCCCTTCTGTTGATTCCACTTTTTCTTTCCACTTTGTTTGTTTGAGAAGAGTGCATTGTTTGATGCATCATCTCTTTGGAGTTGATTTGCTTCCTCAGTTTGAAGCATGTTTACCAACTCTACAAAAGTCACTGTCCTACCAGAGACTTGAAGGGAAGTGATCAACATTCTATAGGAGTCTGGAAGAGCCCTCAAAATGATTGAGGTTAGGACTTTGTCATCCACTGTTTCTCCTAAGGCTTGCAGTTTTGTTTTTATATCTGCCACTCTGCAGAGGAATAGCTCTACTGTTTCTCCAGATTTCATTTGAAGAGTGTGAAGTTGTGTTTGAAGGTTAAGAATCGTTGATTGATTCTTTCCTTCAAATATGGTAGATAAGGCATCCCATGCCTGCTTACCATTTTTAGCTTCACTTATATGAGGTTGGATGTCATCAGTTATAGCTAACAAGATCAACAAGGAAAGTCTTCGGTCCTTTTTATCCCATGTTGTTTGATCTGCTCCTGGTGATGGGGGTCTTGTATCAGTACCTTCCACTATACCCCACATCTCCTCTACAGTTAAAATTGCTTTCATCTTAGTTTTCTAGGCAGAATAATTTGAACCTTTAAGCAATTGATTTTCATTGAGATATTTGTTTATCAGTGCCATTGTGAAGGTTTCAAACAAATGTGACTAAGATGACTTATCTTGCAATATACTCTCAAAAGAGTATTTGGAAGATCTTAATTTACTCTTTAAGATATTTAATGGCCCCTGCCTAAAACACCCTTGAATAAGGATGATCAGTTTGAGGAGTTTAAGCCAAACAAATAGAGTAAATTAATGGGGAGTTTTTAGAAGACTTTTAATTTACTCTTTAAGATATTTAATGGCCCCTGCCTAAACACCCTTAAATAAGGATGATTAGTTTGAGGAGTTTAAGCCAAACAAATAGAGTAAATCAAGGTGATTGATTTTATGACCTTGGAAGGGATGTATAAATAATTGGCTATTTAACCTGTGCAAGATTTAGCACGATTATTTAGTGAAGTTTGGGTTTTTGAAATGCTCTTTGATGTTATGATTTGTAATTGCAAAAAACAAGTGATGGTTAGTGCAATAATCAATCAAAAGAGTGACCCAAATTTTTATCACTATAGGTGTCGGATGCAACCGAAAATGCACCTAGTATAGCCAATTTTAAGAAAAAGGTGTCGAGTACAATCGAGAATGCACCTTATTATACTGAAATATCCCCCCTTTGTTCTTCAATTTTGCAAAAAAGAAGAATCACAAATGTGTCCTCTATCCCCCCTTAATTTTTACAAAATTAAGAATCAAGCACTCCTTTCAAGACAAGTCGACACACGACCCTCTTTTGAAAGGCTTCCAGACCAGTCGACACACGACTTGGTTTTGTCTTCAACACTCAAATATGGGTGGTGCATTAGGATCAAAAGGTTCATGAATCCTCATGGGACCATAGCTTTTGTCCAACCCTTTCCATGGATCAGTATAGATAATTGAACGAGGAATAGATTTACGATATTTACGAAGCATACGACGAAAATTTGATCGAGTAGTTTGCCTTCGTAATTCGTTTCTCTTTCTTATTACTCTTTGACGACGAAGAGCTTTCCTTACCCAAGATTTGATCTTCATGAAATGTTGAAGTTTTGTTCTCTTTTTTTTTTATGTTTTGCAATAAGATGTTTGGTTTCTTTGTCTCTTTATCCCCAAATGTGGAGAAAACATAAGAAATAGAATGGTATTATTGCAAAAAAAAATTTGGTGTATAAAATATTTCCAATGTAAATGCTAAAAAAAATAATTTTAAAGACTTAACTTTAAATAATTAAACATATTTTGACAAAAATAATCAATTGATATAAAAAAATGATTATTTTTAGGCAAAACTATATAAAATTATTAAAAAATTATCTAAAAAAAATTATTAATTTTAAGCAAAAAATTTTTTTAAATTGGAAACTTTACCAAATTGAAGTCGAAATGCACCTTCTTTGTAAAAAGAGAGCGCGCGGGGTCGAACTTTCGACCTCGCGCTCGTCAAGAGCAATCTTGACCACTACACTGTTGGGGCGGCTTTGGAAGCTAGCCCCGCGTGCAGCTCCTTATAGACGAGCGGGGATGCTCATGGGTTTTGTGGGATTTTATCCCACATTCATCCCATGAGGGATGAAACAGGCTTTAAAAGCTTGTACACGCTAAATAGCGCGTGATTGCCTTTAGGAAATCATTGAACTATCCCCCCTTTGTGCCTCCACCACGTGTCACCTTTGCGCGTAATGAAACCTTGCCACGTATGTTGCCCAACCAAATTTTTTGTCGCACACGTGTCACGATCTACTTTCACCATGTGTCTCCTTGCTGCCCTTGCCCGTTATGTCACGTGTCACCTCGTAGTGCATGCCACATGTCCTGCCTAGTCAAATGGCTCACGAGTCAAGTTTAGGTTTGGTCACATGTCGAGTTTAGGAGATTTTAGGTTCGGCCAGGTGTTAGCGCCTGATGCGCTCTACCGGGAGTGTGAGGGCGCTCCTGCCCTCTAGGCACTCCCGGTCGGGTGATGCCACGTGGGAGCGTGAGGGTGCTCCTGCCCTCTATGCACTCCCGCTGGCTTGCCACGGGTGCACTGGCCCTGTGGGCGGGAGTCTTAAGAAAAATACTCCTTCCCAGGCCACCGTCTGGCCACGTGGGAGCGTGAGGGCGCTCCTACCCTCTATGCGCTCCCACTGGCTGGTCGTGACTGCGTGGGCCCTATGGGCACGATCACCGATAGGGAATATCCTGCCCGATCGATCAAGCTCCTACGGGCCCTAAAGCCTATCGAGGTGGGGTGAGGTGGCCTATTTAGAAAAAAATGTCCACCTCCTCTGCCTCCGGGTATTTCAGTAATAAAAAATCAATTATAAAAAACTATAGGATACTTAGGAACATAGGAGAGAAAAAAATAATAAAGTCACCAAATTGGTGCTTCCTGCGCTCGACTTCTCCAACGAACGATTCCTCCTCCCAGCTCCCTCCAGCTCTGGTACCAATGTGACCACGAGATCCAAAATAAGTTTGATAATTGAATATTTGCATTAGCATATAGTTTAGAAACTATAGCCTTTAAATAGGTTACAAAATAGTAATCAAAACTGATTGAACAGAGATCACGCCAAACAATCTATCAAGAGGAAGAGAGTTTGATTTAGAACTCTTCCACCTAGGATATTTAGGAAATTAACCATTAGATATTTAAGACAATAAATATCTACATGGTAGAAAGTAGAAAAGTAAATGTAATAATCTACCCAAGTAGTGTAATGCAATATACTACCTATTTTACCCTAACATAACCTTCTCTTACCCTAAAATCCAAACCCTAAGTGAGCATAATTGTGTCAACAACCTGCTAAGTTGACAAGGAACCAACCTACTCTGGAGGTTGGATCAAAAACTCCTATTTTGGTCCATCCAATGTTGAGTGTTGAGCTACAGCTATCGGGTGCAAGCCTGGATAGAATATAGGAAGATAGACAACCATAATATCGAGTGAAAACTTGGTGCAATTCAGTGCCCAATAGTTTTTGGCACGCCTGGTGGGACCAATTCACAAGGAACATGAAACCCATCAAAAGAGTTATTATTATCTCAACCTGAAGGAATCAATATTGGGTGAATTATCTTGACCTTGTAAGCGGAGAAAAGAAAATTCACCTAGTGACTCCCTGGTCAGAAGACCCTAAAAAGTATTGTAGACCAATACCCTTTCATGTATACCAGGTCTTTCAAGAGGAACAACCCTGATTCTTTCTTTCATTGTGAGTTACCTCAGAGAGGGGCTACTGTTATCAGAATTTTAGATCAAGATTTTATTGAAGAAGAAGAGCTTCTGGAAGAAAACCCAATAGTTCCCCCAAGAAGACCTACAACCAAAAACATGGCACATAATGTGGCTCCTAATCAGCCACTTCAGAAGTACCCTAACTGGGATTCAACTGGGCCCCTTAGATTAGCACAAATGGATGCCATTCCTCAGGTTGTATCTAAGGCAACCCCCACATATGATGGATTTGGGAAAATAGCTTATGAGCACTGCCAAGATATCCTGAATCTGGCAACAATCCACAACATAAAAGAAGAAAATATTATTGTCATAATTCTAGCCCTATCCTTTCATGGAAAGATATTGCATTGGTTCAAAACTCTGGAAGATAATTCTATCACTTCATGGCAATATTTGGCTGAGCCATTCATAGAAGAATTTAATGAATCTATTGATCCTTTTTCCCTACTGAATCAGTTTACAACCATGCAAAAAACCCAACAAGAAACTATCTCAGACTTCAATTTGAGATTTAGTAGAACATGGAAGAGAATTCCCCCTACTGCTAGACCAACTTGCATGTTTGGCTTATATGTATTATATACGTGCCCTGGGATCAGAACTAGGTCTACAGACACAACAGTCTGGAGTAGAAACCTTTCCCCAAGTTTATAATGCAGTCATCCATGCTAAAAATATCCTAATCAATGTAGGAAGGATTCCCCCCAAAACCGTGTTACCCTATAACTCAGAAACCAATAGTGGCCATGAACAATCCACAAAGTCCTCCTACATGGACCCCCTTGCTTTACCATCCCCATATCCACAAATGAATCTGATTCCTTGGTCTAAACCGGTAGCCTCTACACCTCCTTTTCCTCCCCTTCCTTCCCAACCTTCTCAAGAATTGTCTGCTATTCTGGATATACAAAATACCATGAAAACTTTGAGTAACAGAATGAATTCAATGGAAAAAAGAGATCAAGAAAGGTCACAATAGAGGAGATTCCCATATGTGAACAAATATCAAAGGCCTGGTCCTAGCAATAGTACTGGGGTTAGGGTGAATGCAACATATGAGGAGCCGGAATGTTCTGCAGATACCACTCTTGCAAATGTTTGGTGTTTGGTATGTAATGACCCCCATGACTCACAATCTTGTGTGATGTATCAACACCATGTTCAACAAGCTATGGATCAAGCTGAAAGAAATAAAAAAGGGAGGGTTAATATGTTATGGCACCCTGATCAGATCATGGCCAAAAAAGAGTTGGATGAAGAAAGCCCAATTGTTGTGATGACAAGATCTGGAAAGAAAGCTTTACAAGTAGACCCCCAGAAGATGGGACAATTCTAGGTCCCTTCTCAAAAGAAAGTTGACTCCCCCCTCAAAGCAATGACACTTTTCCTATTCCTCAAGCTAGAGGGAAGGAGAAGACAGATAGTCTCCCTAAAAATATCGAAAGAGAAATAGAAGGAGATAGAATGAGATCCAAGGGTGAGGATCAAGAAAGGCTCAGGTTCCCCTCTATCACCAAAAGATAAATATTAGAGGTAACCCAACAATACAAAAGGAAATATGGTGAGCCAGATAGAGGCCTGGAAAGACTATCCCTGACCAAGTCTGAGTATAACATTGTTGAGGAGATGAAAAGGATTCCATCAAAAGCTAGTCTATATGATACTCTTTTCATCCCGGGCTAGATTGACCTCTGCTTAAAGCTTCCCTCAAAAAAAATCCCTAAAATAGACCAACCACCACCATCCTCAGTGTACCACCAAAAAAGAGAGAAATGACACCTGTTGTTCTAAAAAACAAACCTCCCCCTTTCTACATATCCTTAAGAATGGAAGGATGGGTAGTCCAAAATTGTATGATTGATTCAGGAGCATCAACCACAGTTATGCCTAAGGCGGTCTATGAAGAGATGGGTATGGAATATACCCGTTCTTGTCCCGGAGTGTTGCAATTAGATGGGACACCTATCAAAATAGTTGGGGTTATTAAATATGTACTGATGAGGTTGCACAGAGCTCCCGAGGTAACAATGGTGCAGGAAATAGTGGTGGTGGACTTGGAACCTTATTTCGGGTTATGCCTCTCAAGAGAATTTACTACAAAATTAGGAGGATGTATGTACATGGATTATTCTAGCATGGTAATCCCTTTCAAAGGAAAAATAATAAGGATAACACCAGAGAAACCAGTTGCTTATCATATTGAAAAAATTGAAGAGGATCTATGCAATCTTAATCCTGTGGAGGAATTTGAGCTAGTGGAAAACATTGAAGAGCTAGACATTGAAGATGAGTTGCCTTTCAGAGAAGACTATAGTCAATTTGGAACTGGTATGGGTACATACAATATCACAACTAAACTGGAAAAGAAACTCCTGACTATTTCTAATCAATCCCTAAGAAACAAAGAAACATGGGTTATGCATTTTGATGGTGCTAAATGTAGAAATGGTGCAGGGACTGGTGTGGTTCTGCAATCACAGTCTGAAGGGATAAAGAATTTTTCTTATAGACTGACATGGTCATGTACCAACAATGCCATAGAATATGAAGCTTTGTGCCTCGGATTGATGCAAGCAGAAAGTATGGGCATCAATATTTTGAACATATATGGTGATTCTGAGCTAATAGTCCATCAGGTAAGGAATAAGTGCAGTAGTAAGCACCATTACTTGAAAGCTTACAAAAATAGGGTATGGGACCTAATGGATTCGTTTGATGCCCTGAATCTAAGTTTTGTACCTAGAGAAGATAATCACCTGGCAGATTCTTTGGCAACAAAGGGGGCTAATTTCAATCCTCCTATAGATTTTGGAACTAAGAAGACCAAAGGCATTAAAATGGTTTTCAGACCTGCAGTACCAGACAAGCAGATATTCTGGCAGGTTTTTGAAAGTGATGAACAAATTTTGGATTTCATGATAAGAGAAGCATGCTTCTCAACTGTCCAAGAGGAAGACTTGGAAGAAATAGATCAGCAAGACTTTATCCAACTAAGAAACAATCATATCCCAAGGGGATTGGTCACCCTTGAAAGTCTATTTGATAATGAAGATAGAAAGAAGGTTGGAGCTATGAAGGTCGGTAAAAAGATCTATAAAGAAGTAGAGGTCGGAATAGGAAAGAAGCTCAATGTTGGGATCCAATGTTCACCTGAGGAAGCAGAAGAGATTAAAGCTTTATGCTTAAAATACCAAGACATTATGGCTTGGTCATATGAAGACCTTAAGGTGTATGACAAAAGGATTATCCAGCATACTATCGAGTTAGAACCCGATGCTAAACCATTCCGACAAAAATAGAGGCCTGTTAATCCGAGGATAGAAGCCATTATGAGGGAGGAACTCTTAAAGCTACTGAAGGCTAGGATAATATATCCAATAAAACATTCCACTTGGGTGGCCAATTTGGTACCCGTAAGAAAGAAGAATGGGGATATACGCCTATGTGTAGATTTTAGAAATCTGAATCAAGCATCTCTCAAGGATCACTATCCTCTCCCTCAGATTGACCAGATCTTACAGGTGGTAGCTGGAGCAGAAATATTCTCACTTTTGGATGGTTACTCTGGATATAACCAGATTTGGGTAAAATATCAAGACCAATACAAGACAACATTTACTACAAAATGGGGTACATTTGCCTATCAGAGAATGCCCTTTGGGCTGTCCAATGTTGGAGCTACATTTCAGAGGGCCATGGACTATGCCTTTGGTACACTTATAAACAAAGTTATTCTGATTTACTTGGATGACATGACGGTCTTTTCTCATGATAAAAATGATCATCTATCTCATTTGGAATAGGTTTTTCAAAAATGCAGAGAATTTGGTATCTCACTTAATCCTAAGAAGTCATTCTTTGCAGTACATGAGGGAAAATTGTTAGGCCATGTGGTCTCAAAGGAAGGTATGGCCATAGATCCAAAAATAATTGGAGCAATTCTAGCTATTCCTTTGCCTACTAATCAGAAGACCTTGCAGTATTTCTTAGGTCAAATCAATTTCGTCAAGAAATTCATTTCTGATTTTGCACAAAAAGTGAGGCCTATATCTGAACTACTCAAGAAAAAGGTAGAGTTCAAGTGGACTGAGGTTAGGAAGTAAGCTTTCGAGGTCATCAAGCAATCCATTGCAACAGCCCCAGTCTTGATAAATCCTGATTTCACTAAGGATTTTATCCTCTATGCTTATGGAGCTGAAGAAAGTTATGCCTCGGTACTCACCCAAAAATATAGTCAAGGGGATGAGCACCTTGTGTTCTTTTGGAGTCAGACTCTACATGATTATCAGGTAAAATACAACTTTATTGAGAGACAAGTGTTTGCTGTAATGAAGTCACTAAAGAAGTTTAGACAATATCTGGTACATAGCAAAACCCTGGTATATGTGGTTCATCCAGATGTAAGGAGTTTTATTTTACAAGGTGACTTGGGAGATAAAAGGGTTGGTTGGATTACTAAGATCTAGGAATATGATGTAGAGATACGTCCCACCAAATTGGTAAGAGGTAGAGCCTTGTGCCAAGGATTGACAGATGCTTCAACATTGGCCAAAATAATAGCTTGTCAGATGATAGAAGAGGATCAAATAGAGATTGTTCACACTCTGAATTCTGATTGGATTGAGCAAATTACCAGGTATTTCCAAACTGGGATCTGCCCACCTGATCTGAATTCTTCTCAAAGAAGGAGGTATAGACTTCATGCTCTAAAATATGTATTACTACCTGAAGGGTTGTTCAAAAGAAACTTGGATGGTATTCTCCTAAAATGTTTGAAGGAGGACCAACAAAAAAGAGTCATTGAAGAATTTCATGGAGGCTCAGTAGGAGGTCATAGCTCTGGCAGAACTACAACTTTGAAGATAATAAGAGCAGGTTATTATTGGCCTACCATGTTCAATGATGCTTTTAAAATTACCCAGGCTTGTGATAAGTGTCAGAGGTACATTGGAAGAACAAGAAATGTTGCCTCTCCCCTGAAGCCTATTCAAGTCGAAGAGCCTTTCCAACAATGGGGATTAGATTTTATAGGAGTTATAAATCCTAATTCTTCAGCAGAGCACAAGTTTATCTTGACAGCTACAGATTATCTTACCAGATGGGTAGAGGCCATTCCTACAAAGAAGGTGGACCAGGAAGTTGTGATCAACTTTGTGGAGAGTTTGATTTCCATATTTGGAGTTTCGAAAGCTTTGGTGAGTGATAATGGCCCTACTTTCATAGGAGCTAAGTACATTGAGTTTTCCAACAAGTATGGCATCACTCTTAAAAATACTTCAAACTATTACCCACAAGGTAATGGACTTGCAGAATCTACCAATAAAAACCTATTAAGGATTTTGAGAAAATATTTGGAAGGTAACAAAAGGAGTTGGCACCTATTTCTCAATCATGCTCTATGGGCAGACATGATTACTATTAAAAATTCCATCAAAACTTCACCTTATGCACTGGTATATGAAAAAGAGGTGGTATTGCCGATTCACTTAGAGATCCCAACACTTAAGCTTGTCAGTACAGAAGAAGAATTAGAGGATGATCCAGTTAAAACCAGATTGACACACTTGCTACGATTGGAAGAGAGCAGGACTCAGGCATATGATCATTTTCAAAAGCACTCATCGGACATTAAAGCATGGTTTGATAAAAAGGCCAGGTTCAGGAAACTTCAAGTTGGAGATTCAGTTCTCAGGTGGAATGTTGACAGGGCAAAACCAGGTAAACATGAAAATTTTGATTCCTTTTGGGATGGTCCTTTCAAAATAGTGGAAGCTAAAGAGTCTAATGTATTTCAGTTGAAGGATCCAGAAGGAAACATACAACCAATTCCGGTGAATGGTTTCCACCTTAAGCTTTACTATATGTAAGAAATAAGCTCATTGTAACATATGTATATACATTGTACAAATATTTCCCCCTCCTTTCTGCACTTTCTATTTCATTTTCTTTCTGCACTTTGTAATTAGTTCTTTTTTCAAAGAAATGCTAAAAAAGAGAGAGAGAGAAGAAATTTTGCAAGAAATGACTAAGTGTTGGCCAAATTCATGGCAATGTTCCATTCCGCACATTGTGCTGTGCAAAACTCCTCGGAGTGGCATTCCG
Source organism: Wollemia nobilis (assembly GCA_028583015.1). NCBI lineage: Eukaryota > Viridiplantae > Streptophyta > Pinopsida > Araucariales > Araucariaceae > Wollemia > Wollemia nobilis. Next base: position 42,662,060 of record JAQPPZ010016981.1, on the reverse strand, counting down.
CCCTCAAGACCGCATGGTTAAATCCGGATTGGCAATTCCATAGAGTGGTCTATATTTTTCTATCCCGCATAAGGAAGGACAAGAATGGCACCAATCCGGGAACCTCTCAAAGCTGGAGATAGCCAGAGTGGAATCAGGGTAAAGCGACATGCATGTAGGCTTAGCAGACTCAAAAAGTTCTTAAAGATGCCAAAGCGGAATCAGGCCAAAGCCAAACAACAAGTTTCAATTTGACACATGGAGGCTAAATATTGCTCGTGCATTCAATTCTAATGAACTCGCACATGAGCCAAAGAATAGCCGAAGGGATGTGATGAGCTGGCGGCACAATTTCAAAATTTGACCAATAAGGAGATAGGACGTCACTTTTGAGCCACCAAAGAAATAATGGAAAGGGTGGTGAAGTGTGCCAACAAGATATCATGCAACAGCTGCATTTATGGCTGATGATACGTGAGTTCTAGAAGATAAAAGTGATGAAGTTATGCATGGGATTCATTTCACAATCACGAGACTGTAGAGAAGCTTAGCAGTGTTCTAAATTTCTCCTCACTTATTCCAGTGCACAAAGTCCTACTACTACAAAATGGCTCCTAAGAAATCACCCATAGAGACTTCAGAAGATGTTCTAGAATTCGAAACTCTGGATGATAGGACGTCGGTACCATACCTTGATAAAGTCGAGGTTGTGGCGGACATGGTGATGACCATTACTGAAAGGACGAGACTAAGAAGGAGTGTGAATGATAGATACAAAAAGAATATTGCTCTATCGGTGGAAGGTAGATGCTCCATCCTTTCTTATTTATCCTTTTACATTTGTGATTCCGTCCACCCATGTCCTGAGTTGATAGCTACAATAGTCAAATTCTATGACCCGCTAGCCAAAGCAGTTAAAACCGGTGAGGGTGAGACCCTTTTTAGCATCACTACCTCTTTCTATCATGAGATTTTTGCCTTAGGGTCTGACCCACCAGTACCACCAAAACCCTTCAGAATTGTTGAACAAACTGGGTTTTATTCCACTAAGAAACGGGTAAATGATGATGAGTCATTTAGGAATTGGGTTTATAAATAGCTGAATACCAAACCCCAGGAAGAGTTGCCTGAGGTCCCCATTTCTATTAAGAAATTTGTAACCCTCGTTATGTTCTCTATGTTGGCCTGCATGGAGGGTTTGGACTCTGATGAAGAGGTTCATGGTTGGAAAATTGCCGTTGCATATTGTATCTCTAATGAAAGGATGTACGAAAAGGAGGTGGCAAAGAGAGGGATAAGGGTGATTTATTTTGACTGGCCAGCGTTTCTCACCCAAAGAATACATGAATAGTTAGTAAGCTTGAAGAGGGGCTTTGGCGCTCCTAGTTTTAGGCATTGCTCAAGCTTGGTATGGATGTTTTATGCCACTGTGAAAGATAGAATGTCATGGATTCCAGTCAAGGATAAGATCGATAAAGGAGAACCTATGCTAGTCTACTATTGGAAAAATCATTTAAGAAGTAGTGAGTCTCACTATAGGTTCAATTTGGAATTTCTTGGACCGGCCCTCAAAATAATGTATGGAAATTTCCCTAGATTACCACCCCTGGCCAAAGAGATTCTGAGGAATAAAGATGCAGAGGAAGGGGACTGGTATCTGTTAACTGAGGGAACAATCATCAGATTATATGGTTTCATGGGTAAACCTTTTCTTTTGCCCCACTTTGTCATGGAGAGACTCTTTGCCTTAGAATATTTGAGGTAGGCAGAATACATTGACTCAAAATATGGTTCAGGGAGAAAAAGGAAGTCTTTGCTTTCCCACCGCACTTTGAGTGATATCACCATTACTAAAAAGGGGTAAAGTCAGCAAATTGACCGATACCTGGATGGGTTAGGTCTATTTTATATCCTATAGAAGTGGAGTTATGATCTTGATGATATTTTCACTACAAAAAATAAAACCCTGAATGGAGATAAGGCCTACAAATTTGAGAAAAGGCCTAGGGCTCATTTTGAATAGGGAAGAAACAATGATGAGACTACTCTGTTAGAGTGGAATGTTTCCAAGATGGATCAATTACCTCCATGGTTGGATTTTTATGAGCAGATTGAAGATTTTGATCCCGACCACCAGCCCAATCATCAGATTACTAAAGAGATGATTGACAAGATTAAAGCTAAAACTACAAAGAAAAGCAGGCCCTCCTCCAAGTCAAAGTCGACAAAGAAAAAAGACATGTCGTCTAAAAAGGAAGTTTTAGAAGAAGTAGAAGAGGAGGATTTCAAGGGACCATGGGAGGATGCCAAGATCATGGATTGGTGGCGTATGAGAGTTGAAATTGGAAAAGCTGAATCTAAATTTGGAATAAAATTTGATAAAGAGTTTTCAAAAAGATATGATGAAAATATTGATACTTGGGAACTAAAGGATGTAAGGCACATTGTATTGATGGTTGAAAAGCCCCAGGGTGATTCTGAATCTCTCCAACCTTCTACAGATCAAAATACTTCTTTAACAAACACTGAAGCATTGAGGACTTTCAGTCCTACTTCTGAGCAGGTGGAGATATTCCCTAAAGGAGCTAGGATGATGAGCAAAATGAGATGTTCTAAAGAAAAGGTTGTTAGTACCCCGATTATTGAAGCAAAATCTAGGCCTAAATATTTAGCTCTAGGAGGACAACCTCGGGATAAAGTTGTTGATCAAAAAAGGAAGGGTAAGAGCATTGGAATCAAGCCACTTTCTTTTACTCCTGCGATGTCAACAAAGCCACAATCCATTACTGAGCAATATTTACCTTTCGAAGGAGTGCAAGGAGAATTATCAGAAGAAGATTCTAGAGATGAGATGGATGCTTTTTGATTAGTTCATAAAAGGGCTAAGAGAACCCTGGATACATAAGGGAGAGAGCTTTCCAAAAGGTAGAAGATGAGTATGGAGGAAATTGTGGAAGAGGTATCTACTTTTAATACAGAAGGGTTAGTTGAACAAGAACAACAACTTGAAATAGAAGTTGAGCAAGAACACCCTACATCTGTAGGTGAAGGTATGGTTTCTAATCCCTCTTCTCCTTCTCATCTCCATGAATCCCCAAAAGGATTTCCCTCCCTTTCTAGTCAAGAAAATGTGGTGAATTTGCCTCCTTCACCTCACAGTCCTCCCCTCATCCCATCAGTAGCTATGGAGGCATCAGTCAGTTCTGCTATATCACAACCTCCTTCAAACCCACCTTCCACTTCTGAGGCATCCACTTTAGTATCCACCATCATTGCACCCTCATCTCTTTTACCACCATCCATGGGACAATGCGTTCCAAGTTCATCTATCCCCTCTATTATCAGTTTTGTCCCTGTTTCCCTAAATTTACCTGTATCAATAATAACAATAGTCATAGAATCTACCATTGTAATAGAGGTTGTTGTCAATGTGTCTCCACCCCCACCAACAACAAGTCAGTCTACCCTCATGTTTTTGATGCCATTATCTCCTTTGGCTACTGATATTTCAAAGTCTATTGTTGTATCCAAAGAGCAGGCAACTGCTCAGAGCATAAATGATTATTGGGTAGAGAAGCTTACCAAGCCTTCTAGCCGGATGGTTATGACAAGAAAAAGTATGTATGTTAATCCCATCACTAGGCAAAGGGTTTCAAGGTCTTTGATTCCATAGGTGAGCAAGCCTAAAAATGAGATGACTGCTCAGGATTATAGAGCGAAAGAAATCATAGAAGATATTGACAAGCTTCCTGTTGAAGATGAGTTAGGGATGGCCAAGGCTCACTTGGATACCTTTTATGTTAAGACTGATATAGCAAAATATAAGGTAGAAAAGTTGAAACAATAGGTTGAAAAGCTTAAGAAGAGCCTCCATGATAAAAAATAAGTAGAGAAGGTTCTGAGGAAGGAGGCTAAGAGTTGGTAGGAAATATTTTAGAAGGCTAATGAGTTGAAAGACTAGCTAGAAGATCAAAAGAAGTTGAATGAGGATCAGGCAAAAGAGATTCAAAGTTTGAAACATCAGCTTCAGATTGAGAAGGCCAAGTCCTCAGGATTTTCCAAAGATAATTTGAAGAAGATAAAGTAGGAGTTGTTTTTTGAAGTTCAAGAAAAATGTTCAGGTCTTCAACTCATAATTGACTACTTGAAGGATGCCAACCAATTATTATCTACCATTCATAAGGATTTAGATCAAATCATTGAAGAGTTACAGCCTATGGTGATTCTAATAGAACAAATGTACATGTTGGTTGGTAGTAGGCTCAGTGATGCTGCTAAACCAATTTCTAATAAAGAATGGAATCTAGTCGGGGTAGCCTCCAAAATAGTGGTGAAAAAGCATAGGGCAGTTCAGAGAGCCTGGTTGTTGTTTGATAGGATGGATAGGGGAATTAAAGATATTATTGAAATAAATGAGGAGATGGTTCATGTTGGTTTCAAAGGGCTCTGGAAGGAGGATCACAACTTGTTATCTATGGAAGAAGCCCAGCAAAGCATCAAGGAGAATCTATAGGATGAAGCTGAAATTGATTCATTAGAAGAGACACTATCCCAAGAACAAGTTGCTAAGCTAATTATGGGTTACACCCACCTAAGAGATCTCATGGAAGATCTGGTGATTAGAGGGAATGCTGCTAATTATGAAGATGTTGGAGAATTACAATACATTTATAAGCAGCTTAAAGAGACATCAAATCCCTCTGAGCAAGCCTAGAAATAGGCTCTTCAATATTTGGAATCAATGGTCCAGGTGTTCGGGGATACTTCTGGTAAAGATGAGCAAGGAGTACAGACTCCTGGAGAAGATGAAGAGGAAGAGGCTTTAGAAGAATAAGAGTAATATTGAGCAATTACAGGCCCAGGAGGGGCTCATGCTTAAACCATTATTTTTCTGTTTGTATATATGCATAAGTTTTGTATTCCTATACATCAGTTTTGTATTTCTGTTTTTACTCTGACAGTTGTCAAAAATAAGCAATAAAGGCATGAGGCCTACAACGCAACATTTTTGTGTGAAGGCATTTTTGAAAGGAAGCCTTATAAAGGAGGAGAGTTGTGTATATTTTCTGAAGGCAGTAGTAATATTGATATTATAGACATAGTCTCTAGTTGAACAAATGAGTTCTATGATGTTTTTGGCATAGTTTCGATATGAACCTCTACCCTCTAGGCAGAATTAAGTTTTCAGAGGGTAGGATTTGTATGGAAATAATTCCTTAAAACATATATTCAAGAATAAGTATTATTTTGACTCCTAAGGCCCAATGGATAAGACTCTGGATTCGATTGGCTTTGCAAGCAAATCCACCCGAGAGGCACCAGAATGTAGGCCCAAAATGGCCACATACTTAGTAAAATTTTGTATAATTTTGACTAAGTCATAAAGCTATCATTCCACTCCAGAATCGGGTTGATAATATGAGTCCGCTCGATAGTTATTCAATTTTGAAATGTTTGAAGCGATTTCGGATAACTGCATTTCGGGTCCGAAATGACGACAGATCTCAAATCCACAAAAGTCTTTGAGAGATGATGATGTCAGTAATAAAAAAGTGTGGAATAGCCTCCTTGCATATATCTGATTCTAGAAAAGTCTTTTGTTTCCCACTCTGGATTGGTGCTATCTTCAAATCCACAAAAGTCTCAAGGAAATGATGACGTCAGTGGCAAAAAAGTGTGGAATGGCGATCCGAGGAATGGACAAGTATTTTCTTTCTGGAATGAAGATAAAGCGAAATGGCTGAATAATGATGAGGTGGAAGATAAAATCCTAGAGCGGATTCAAGGTTCAGATACTTCGGATCCGGATTGGAGATTCTGCTACTAAGAAAGATGATGTCATAAGCGGAATGGCATTTAGCTTGTGCCGGATTGAATCTGAACCATGCGATGAAGAAGATCGATGGTGGAGGTTAGTCTTCTAAGTTTTGGTTGTTTAAAAGATGTTTCTACATCAGAACTATAATAGTCAACTGGAATATGAAGCATCAAAGATTTCCAAGAAGATCAGACTAGATGCAGTTACAGATCGATGGTGGCAATCTATTCCCAAGAAGGATCGACGAAAATGTATGATCTAGAATGTTCTGAACTGTAGTTCTACTGAGCGACCAAGCAAGTTGCAGAGGCCCCATGCTGTCATGGCGGATGCCCTTCCAACGGAATTCTCGAAGAATGAACCAATGAGCTAATGCCAGCTAAGCTCTTTGTTGAGCTGTTGTAACAAGATTTGGTGTATTGTTTCTTGATTTGTAATATGAAAAACTATAAGTAGAGGTCGAACCCTCATTTTGAAGGGTTGGCTCTAGCATGTTTGCCTGTGCTATTGTAAATATTCTTGAAGAGCTGAATGAAAGGAGCAATACATTGATCTTCACCTCAAGTTCACATTCTCTTGCTTGATGTCAGAGGTTCGGATTTCATAGTTGCATTTCTGTAAATACTTAGATGGTTAGTTTGTGCCTGTTTTGGATTACTAGCTATTGTGAGTAATTGAAATCTGCTTTGAATTCATTCTGTGTTATTTGAAAGTACATTTCTGTAAGATCTAAGTGTTTGGTGAATTCTGTTATTTGGATTATCATTCCCTGGGTATTGAAATTGCTTGCTATAACATTTCTCTATTATGCTTTAAATACATGAAATGATCTATTATGAGATAATTGTTGATCTGAGTGTATGTCCTTAATCTAGTTTTTTGGGAGCTTTTTATGATGGTGCAATGTTGTTAACCTATCCATCCATTGTTATCTACATCTCTCTAACCCTAACCTTCTCTTACCCTAAACTCCAAACCCTAAGTGAGCATAATTGTGTCAACAACCTTGCTAAGTTGACAAGGAACCAACCTACTCTGGAGGTTGGATCGAAAACTCCTATTTTGGTCCATCCAATGTTGAGTGTTGAGCTACAGCTATCGGGTGCAAGCCTGGACTAAATATAGGAAGATAGACAACTGCAGTACTGAGTGAAAACTTGGTGCAATTCAGTGCCCAACAATGCCTTTGGAGCTTTTTGTGATTGATTTTGATCAAATGGGTTTAATATGACTTTGGAGCTTTTTGTGATTTGTTAGTCTCACAATGACACTGATATGGGGGGTGAATCAGTGTAGCTCTTTAAACTTAACTTTACAGTTCTTAACACTGTAGCAATTAACACTTATTACTAGATACAAGTATAACAAAAGAGCATCACACAACACAAGATTTAACGAGGTTCACCAATGTGGCTACTCCTCAAAAATTGACTGCTTGGACTACCATCCAAATCCAGCCTTTGCAAAGCACCAACTTTACAATAAATTTACCAAAGATACACTGGAAGGAGCATCAACCCCTAATTTATCTATACCAACAGAAAGAAGCACCAACCCCTGATTTACTAGCACCAACTAGAAGGAGCACAAACCCCTAATGCCAAGCACCAACCTGGACTTCAATTTGAATCTATAGATTTAACAGTAAGATACCTTTGCTTTTGCAAGACCCTGATTGGTCTTCTTCACCTTTGCATTCTCTGTGCACTCTACTCTCTCTGTGCAATCACTTCACACGCTCTGCTTCGATATAGTCAACCTTCACGATTGTCTTCTCCCTTTCGTGCACTCTGCTCTCTTTATGAATTTTACACTTAGCACGATTCGACACGACTTGCTCTCTGCGCACTACCACCAAACTTCGCACACCTCAACTTCCTTCTCAAATCTCCAAATAGCCTTCCTTTTATAATAAATTTTTTGTGATAAAAATCCTAATCTTAGTCGACTATAAACCCTAATCTTAGTCGGCTTTCATGACAACTGTAAACCCTAATTTTAGTTGGTTGTCATCGATCTTCGTCGGCTTCAACTCAACCATGAAAATACATGTCGTGATATCGCGAAACTTTCACTTTCTCTCTCTTTCTCCTTGCTTTGGCCCCCGAAAATACACCATGTCGCGATATCATGACACTTTTTCTTTCTCTCTCTTTCTCTTTGCATCGAACCGTGAAAAAGCTACATGTTGCGATATCACGACACTTTTTCTCCTTGCTCTTTCTCTTTGCATCGGACCACGAAAATACAACATGTCACGATATCACAAAACTTTTTCTCCTTGCTCTTTGTCTTAGCTTTGGCCCGCAAAAATACATGTTGCGATATCATGACAGTTTCACCTCCGTACGCTTTCTCTATTCTTTTATCATGATATCACGACACTTCTGCTTCCATAGACTTCGACTTTGCTTTTGTCGCGAAATCATGACACTTCTGCCTTCGAAGTCTTCTCTGCTTTTGTTGCAAAATTGTGACACTTCTACTTTCGTACTTTACTTCTTTGCTTTTGTTGCAAAATCACGACACTTCTGCCTTTGAAGTCTTCTTCTCTGCTTTTGTCGTGAAATCGTGACACTTCTACTTTCATACTTAGCTTCTTTGCTTTTGTCGTGAAATCATGACACTTCTGCTTCCGAAGTCTTGCTTTCTGCTTTTGTCACAAAATCGTGACAGTTCTGCTTCCGTACGCTTCCTCTCTTTCTTTTCTCGTGAAAATGCGACATGTCGCGATATCGCGACACTTTTCAAACTTACTTTCTCTCTCCTATTTTAGTCACGAAAATGCGACATGTCACGAAATCGTGACACTTTTTTTACTTGTTCTCTTTCTTTGAACTTGTCACGAAATCGTGATACTTCTTCCTGCTTTCTCTTTTTCTTCCAACATGTTGCAAAATCGTGATAGTTTTTCCACTTGCCTTTTTCTCTTCCAACATGTCATGAAATCATGACAGTTTTTCCACTTGCCTTTTTCTCTCCCAACATGTCACGAAATCACAACAATTTTTCCACTTGCCTTTTTCTCTTCCAACATGTGAAATCGTGACAGTTTTGCTACTTGCCTTTTTCTCTTCTAGCATGTCGCAAAATCGTGACAGTTTTTCTTGCTTTTTCTCTCTCTTCCAACATGTCGTGAAATCATGACAGTTTTTCCTACTTTTTCTCTCTTCCAACATGTCACGAAATCGTGACAGTTTTTCTTGCCTGTTATATATGTCGCGATATCGTGACACTTTTCTTACTTGTCTTTTTCTTTGATCTTTTGCATATGGGCCACTTCGGTCTTCTTGAAAAATCATTGTACATACTCTGAGTAACCTTTGAACTCCTGTCTTCTACATCTAAATAGCTTTTGAACTTCCTATCCACTGCATCAATAGATCTATCTGACTGTGTTGACAACAATGACAATTGCTCCACCTTGCTCAACAATCTCCCCCTTTGGAATTGTTGGCAACACATGCAATTTCCTATAACTCTTCTCCCCCTTTGACAATAATATCAAAGGGCTACTGCAGACTCCCCTTGAGTCCATACACAACATTCTTAGGCATAATTTATTACACTTAGCAAAAATCATGAACATGAGCAAAAAGATAATCAAATACTTAAATGCTCCCCCTGAGAATGTGATCCCTGTAGCTAGTCAATTCTTGGGAAGTGTGAACACTCCCAACTTATTATGAAGGTACTCAAAAACTTCCTTGGGCAATGGTTTTGTGAAGATATCTGCTACTTTCTCTGTAGTTAGAACAAATCCAACTTAACCTCACCTTCTGCAACTTTCTCCTTCAAAAAATGATACCTGATAGCAATGTGTTTTTTGCATGAATGCATAACCAGATTCTGGAGATGTTAATGGCACTGGTGTTATCACACTTAACTGATATTGGCTCACTGAAGATAATACCAAGATCTTTCAGGGTTTGTTTCATCCACAATACCTACGTACAACATGTTGTCGCTGCAATATATTTTGCCTCTACTGTCGATAAATAAACTGACTCTTGTTTCTTACTGTGCCATGCGACCAATCTGTCTCCAAGATAGAATGCACCTCCACTGGTACTCTTTCTGTCATCTACACATCCTACCCAATCTGCATCTGAATATGAAATAAGGGTGAAGTATTTACCTTTCGAATACCTTAACCCATATTCCATAGCACCCTTGAGGTACCGAAGAATCCTTTTCACTACTGTCACATGAGTCTCCTTGGGATTAGCCCGAAATTGTGCTACCATGCATACTGCCTACAAAATATCTGGTCTGGTAGCTGTCAGATACAGTAAGCTTCCAATCATAGATCTGTACATGGTTTGATCAACAGGTGGAGATTTGTCATCCTTGCTCAACTTGCAACCTGTCATCATGGGAGTGCTAATTGGCTTACAATCCTCCATTGTGAACTTTTTAAACATATCTTTCACATATTTAACTTGAGAAATAAATATGCCCTTCTTATTTTGATTAACTTGCAACCTGAGGAAATACGAAAGTTTAGCAATCATTGACATTTTAAATTCTTTCTGCATCTTATTTGCTAAATATTTACAAGACTCATCTTTGCTGCTACCAAATATGATATCATCTACATACACAACAAGAACAATAAGATGCCCATTTTTTGTTTTGACATATAAATTACTATCCACCATACCTTTCTTAAACCTTTGTTGGGTGAGATAGTTGCCTAGCCTTGCATACCATGCTCGGGGTGCCTGTTTTAAGCCATATAATGCTTTCTTCAACTTGAAAACAAAGTTGGGATCATCACCAAGTTGAAATCCATCTGGTTGCTCAATATAAACCTCTTCTTCAAGTTTCCCATTCAAAAATGTTGATTTCACATCCATTTGATAAACTTTGAAATTCTTGTAGACTGCTAAAGCCAGAAACATTCTAATTGCCTCTAGTCTAGCTACTGGTGCAAAAGTTTCCTCAAAGTCAATGCCTTCAACTTGTGCATAACCCTTACATACCAATATTGCTTTATTTCTGACTACCTGTCCGTCTTCATTAAATTTGTTTCAAAAAATCCATTTAGTCCCGATTATATTTTTATTTGCAGGTCAAGGTACTAACTCCCAAGTTTCGTTTTTCTTGATCTGATCTAATTCTTCATTTATTGCCTTCATCCAACTTTCATATTTTCTTGCGTCATCAACATTTTTGGGCTCAATGCTGGATAATAGAGAGTAGTTACTTACTACTCTTCTTGTCTAAACACCAACTTTGGGGTCTCCAATTATTTGCTATCTAGGATGATTTTTTTGCCAGCTGCCTATTTTGAATTTCTTATTTTCTTCTACTTCTGAATCACAACTTAAATCATCTGAGTCAATTTTTTGTATCTTGTCCGTGTCATTTTCCTCATCTCCTTTAATAACCTCTTTATAAATTGGGTAGTTCATTTCATAGCTAAATACTCGTTCTCTACCTTCATCAAATTTAACATCAGCACTGTCCATAATTTTCTTTAGCCTCTTGTTGTAGCATTTGTAAGCTTTGCTTTTTGATGAATAACCAACAAAAATACCTTCATCCGCTCTATCTTCAAACTTACCAAGATTATCTTCAAATCTTTTGATGTAGCACTTGTTGCCAAAAACTTTGAGGTATTTTGTTGTTGCCCTTTTACCGAACCACAACTCATAAGGAGTTTTGCTTTCATGTGTTCTCATCATGTACCTATTTTGGATATACACCACAGTATGGATTGCTTCTTTCCAAAATTTTTCTGCTACTCTGCTTTTAGCCAACATAGTCCATGCCATTTCCTGCACTGGCCTATTCTTTATTTCTACCATTCCATTCTGCTGAGGTATCTTGGCTGCTGAAAACTCTCCTAATACTGTATTTTTCATAGTACTCTGTAAACTCCTCTGAAATGAATTCTCCTCCTCTATCTGATCTTAAACATTTTATCCTCTTTCCTGTTTCATTCTCAACATGGTTTTTGAAAATCTTGAACATATCAAGAGCTTCTAATTTATGCTTCAAGAAAAATATCCATGTCATTCTGGAATAGTCATCAATGCACAACATAAAATATTTGTCACCATTTATGCTTTGTGTTCTCATGGGTCCACATAAATCAATGTGTATTAGTTCCAATGGTTTGCTTGTGTAGTACTCTTTTGTTTTGAATGTGACTCTAGTTTGCTTCCCCTTTTGGCATGAAGCACAAATGTTGTTTGCAGGTTTGTTGATGGTGGGAATATCTCTCACTACCATTTTTGAGGTGATTTTTACTAGATTATCAAAATTGATATGACCGAGTCTCTTGTGCCATAACCAATTTTCTTCTTATTTTCTAATAAAACAAGCTCCTTTTGAAGTCTCTGAGAGCGTGTATAGGTTGCCAGATGTCCTTGATCCAGTTGCTATCAATTTTCCACTGTTTGTTTTTCTGACTTCACAACCCCGCTTCATAAAAACTACTTCATGACCTTTATCACAAATCTGACTTACGCTCAACAAGTTATGTTTCAAACCATCTACAAACAAGACTTATTCTGACTTAATTTTTCCATCACTAATTTTAACTGAACCTTTGCCAACTATCTTAAAATCCATAGTCCCTTTTAAATACTTGATAATTCTTTTTACTGCTAGTACATGTGTTTCCTTTGGTTCTTCTTGATATCTTGCCACTAGTCCCACTACCTACATTATATCTGGTCTTGTAGTTGTGACATATAGTAAGCTAAAAATCATAGATCTATACAATATCTGATTTGCCTAAGGAGATTCATCATTTTTACACAACTTGCATCCTGTAACCATGGGAGTACTAACTGGTTTACAATATTCTAATTTGAATTCTTCAACATTTCTTTTATATACTTGGTTTGTGAGAGAAATACACCCTTCAATGATTATGAAATTTGTAGTCCAAGAAAGGACAACTCACCAATAATTGACATTTCAAATTCATTTTGCATACTCTTTGCAAATCTCTGACACATCTTATCATTATTGCCTCCAAAAATGATATCTTCCACATAAATAACCACGATTAAAAGTCATTTCCTTTATTTTTGATGTATACATTGCTGTCAACTATTCATTTTTTGAAACCCTATTCCTAAAGATACTTATCCAACCTTGAATACCAAGCTATAGGAGCTTACTTTCATACATAAATAAGCTTCTTTAATCTGCATACATAATTTGGCTTATCAGTTAGGCTGAACCCCTTAGGTTGCTCAATGTAGACCTCTTATTCCAAGACACCATTGAGAAAATCTGATTTTACATCCATTTGATATACTTTAAAGTTTTTGAAACTTGAGAAAGCTAAAAATATCCTTATGGCCTCAAGTTGTGCAATAGGAGCAAATGTTTCATCAAAATCAATCCCTTCAACCTGTGCATAACCTTTGCATACCAGTATTGCTTTATTTCTAACTACCTGACCATATTCATTTAACTTATTTCTGAAAACCCATTTAATGCCAATTACATTCTTGTCTTTTGGTCATGGGACAAGTTCCCAAGTCTCACTTTTTTCTATTTTATCCAATTCCTTATCCATTACCTTGACCCAAAATTTATCTTCTCTTGCCTCATTGAAATCCTTGGGCTCAATTTTAGACAACAAAGAAATATTTGCATGTTCACTTGTTCCTATTATCCTTCTCCTTGTTTGTCTTTCATCTGAATTTCCAATAATCAGATCTCTTGGATGATTCTTTTGCACATACCTGGATGGAGTCTTAGGTGGTGTTCTTTGTGTTTCATCTTCTTCTGATTCTTCACCTATTTCTTCTTGACAACTTTCTCCTTCTTGATATACTATTTCTAGAGTTGGTTCTTTTGACAATGTCTGTTCATCAACCATCACATTTATACTTTCCATAATTGTATGTGTCCTCTTATTATAGCATTTATAGGCTTTGCTTTTCGTGGAATACCCAAGGAAGATGCCCTCATCACACCTTGAGTCAAAATTTCCCAAATTTTTCTCTTCTCGTCTAATGTAGCATTTACTTCCAAAAATTCTGAAATACTTCACAGTAGCTGATATCCCTTTCCAGAGCTCATATGGGATTTTGTGATGATTTACTCTTACTTGGTATCTATTGATGATATATATAGTTGTATGAACTACCTCTCTCCAAAAACCATCTAAAATCTTAGACTCATTTAACATAGCTCTGGCCATATTCTCAACAATTCTATTTTTCCTTTCAACTACTCCATTTTGTTGTGGAGTTCTTACTGCTGAATATTCTCTTTTGATCCCATGTTGTTCACAAAATTCTATGAATTCACCTGAAGTAAATTCTCCTCCTCTATCTGATCTTAAACACTTAATCCTTCTACCTATTTCATTTTCTACTAACTCTTTGAATACCTTGAACTTCTCAAAGGCTTCTGACTTTTCTTTTAAGAAAGCTACCCAAGTCATTCTAGAGAAATCATCTATAAATAACATGAAGTAACTTTCACCTTGTAAACTCTTTGTCCTTGTAGGACCACATAAGTCAGTGTGAACTAGTTTCAATGGTTCATATGACATAAATTATTTTGACTTGAAACTTGTTCTTGTTTGCTTTCCATGTTGACATTGTGCACAAATTGTGTTTTGTGGCCTTTTTATCTTGGGTAAATCTTTGACTGCCTACTTGTTGCTTATTTTCACTATGTTGTCAAAGTTTAGATGACCCATTCTTCTATTCCATAACCAACTCTCATCTTCTTGTGATAAGAAACATTTTTCTCCCTTAATTTCACTTAGCATGTAGAGATTGTTTGTAGTTCTATTGGCATCTGCAATGAGCTTTCCTATTTTAGATTTTTTGATCTCACATCTATTTGGATGAAAAGTGACTATGTGCCCCTGATCACAAAGTTGGCTTACACTTAGTAAATTATGCCTCAATCCCTTGACATACAATACATTTTCTATCTTTTATTTTCCATTATCTAAACTCAAAGTCCCTTTCCCATAGATTTTTGTTGAACCATTGTCACCAAATTTTACTGATCCTCCATTGATTTCTTTAAGTACAAGGAATTTACTCTTTTCCCCTATCATATGACTTGAACAATCACTATCAAGAAACCATTGTTTTCTCTTATCTTGTACATGAAGAGTTGTTTGTACCAACATTGACTTCACTTTTTCTTGCTCTTTTCTCTCTTTCCAAATTGTTGAGGTTGTATTCTTTTGAACCTTATGATCCTCCTTTTTGCTTAATTCAAGAAATACTATTTTACACCATTTGGCCTTGTGCCCAAAGTTATTGCATTTGTAATAGATGATATTGTCATTCATGAGAGGTGCAAAAGAATTGAAATTCCTATCAACATTATCTCTCACATAAACAGTGCAATGTACAACTTTATGACCATATTTATTACATGAAAAACAATAGCCATGGAAGAAATTTTGTAACCTGTTAGATTGCCTTGAATAATATGATCGCATGCTTCTTCCTTTACTTGTTCTTGTAATTGACTTTTGTCCATGAATCATCTCTGCTTTCTTCCTTCTTGATGTTTTTTCTTTTCAATGCATTAGCATAAGTCATGGGCTCTTCTTCTTTTGATGTCTTTGTTCCTTGGGAGCTTGACTCCTCTTTTTGTTTCCCTAACTTTATATCTTGCTGTAACTTATCCTTAGTCTTTTCAAATTTCTTTCTTAGAGAGACAATTTCAGATTCCAATATTTCACATTCTAACTCTTTTGCCTTTAACTATTCTGCCATATCCTATTCAATTTTCCTTCCCTCTTCAACTTTTACCTTGAGCTCTGTGAGTTTTTTTAGAAGTTCCATATTTGCTTCCTCATCCTCTTGGATTTGATCCTTCAAACTTGAATTCTTCCTTCTAACCTTTTCCAAGTTTCTAAGAGAAGAAATAAATTCCTCTTTTATGTCGATCATGGCTTCTTCTTCATTTTTTGAAGTCATGTATGTTCTTGTGGGATCTTCCTTCAAGCTATTAGGCTTTTCATGAAGGAACATGCTTTGATACCAATTGAGGAATATAAGCTTATACTGAGAGGGGGTGAATAGTATAAGATAAAACTTTTTACTTTTCAATCCAAATGATAACAACAATAATATCAAAGTAGTAAATAATACATACATCATCACACACATGAGAGACATGATTTAATGTGGTTCACCCAATATGGGCTACTCCATGGAGAAAATATTCCTTATAAAATTTTCTCAATGAATATTTTGGGAATCAAATCCCTATTATAATGTTTATGGACCTCTTTCCAAAGGAGACACCAATCCCCTTATGCTCTGGTTTGTGGATCTCTCTCCATAGGAGACCTTTGTCCCCACTGCTCTTGTTTGTGGATCTCTTTCCATAGGAGAACCCTATCCTATCTATTATAGTTTGTGGATCTCTCTCCATAGGAGAACTCTATCCCCTATGCTCTACTCAAATATGATTAGCTTTACTCACAAATATGATCTAATCTACTCACAACACTGTCTTAAACCTACTCACAAGTCTACCTCAAACCTACTCAAAAGTCTACCTATAATCTACTCACAAATCTACCTTAAACCTGCTCAAAATTCTACCTCTAATATGCTCACAAGTCTACCTCAAACCTGCTCAAAATATACCTCTAACCTGCTCACAATCTCTGCTCAATTCTACTCTAATACATGCTCATAATTGCTTATAACACATGCTCAAAAGGTTTCACAAAGATACAAAAACTTATCTTCAAACATAGCACAAGTAGTTCACAATCTCTAGCACAAATGTCTCAAACTCTTTCAACAATAGAAGCACAAATTGTTCTCAAACTCTATCCCAAATATTTCCAAAAATATTCAACAATGAAGCACAAATCCTAACTCAAATATTTCCAACAATGCTTACCAAACAACCCTTTTTCCTCCACCTTATGTTCTAAAACATTCACTTCAACAAAACACTTTAAACAAGGAATGATGTGCCCATACCTCTTAATTTGCTCTTATGGAGATATGTCTTCAAAAACCTATCTCACAAATAACTAATTTTTCTAGTGCCACTTCAAGGGTTAGATTGCAAGATACTTCCTCAAAACATCCACATGAATTTTCACCTTCAAAAAAATGCTCAATGAAATCTGAAATTGATATTCAATCACTCTCCTTTTGTTCTAAAAAATAAAGCATTAATACTCAATAAAACCTTTCATATCTTCCTTTCACAATGCAAGGGTTATAATAAAATGTTAAGCAACTTATCACACCTTATTACTCCTAATCTTGCAAAATAAAATTCAACCCAACAACACCACAAATTACACACATAAATTTTCTTATACACCTTATACCTCCTACTTAAAATAAAATATTTCAATGCACCTCAATCCTTCAACAAGACCATAATATCATTTACACAACACACCATACATGACACTAGGCAAAGCTCATTTTAAATTCAAATAACATTAATTGCTCCATGTAGTCCTTTTTAATTAAAAAAATAACTAATAAAATAATCACCTTATGACTCCCCAAGCAAGCATACCTTAGCCTTAGCGAATAATTTATCCAACAAAAAATTTATTGCCCCCTTGTTGTTGCCATCGCGATTTGAACCAACACTGCTTGCTAGCCCATGCTCTAGCTTCGACTAGGCAACAACGTGGGCTAGGTGCTCATACGTAAACAAACTTCCATGTCCTCTGCTTTGTTCCCTATCTTCGTTGTGAAAATATTTTTCAACAAAAATCTTTATTCTATGCCTCCACTGTGTCTCGAACCCGATATATCCCTGCTACTATGACTTAGCACCAATGGACCTGTTGTATGGGCTAGCTACCCAGATGGGATTTATTTTCATTGTCATTGTGCTTTATCTCGAATTCATCTTCAAAAAGGACACTACCCTCTTTTTCCTTTCTCTCACATGCCCACAAATGAAGTGCATACACTTTCACAAATTTTGCACATGCAATAACACCAAATTTTTGTGTTCAATTATCACCACAACTTTACAATAAACTTTAGGTTATAAATATGCATTTGCCCTTATGATCCTTCATGTATATACTTGGGGAGGTATTTTAAATTTGTAACTTTGACGCCCATCCAAAAAATTTAAAATTATTATAATAATTTAAATCTAAAGTAGATTTAAATATTATAATTTATATTTTAACCTTTGGGACCTTTTAATTTTTAATTATTATAATTATTTAAATCTTCATAGATTTAAATATTATAATTTATTTTTCTCCTTTGGGCCTTTTCTTTGGATAAGGTCTTTGCCACCATAAAATATCTTCCTTTTTCTTTTGCAAGTGCCACCATGGTAAAACCATTAAACCTTTATTTTTCTTGACATAAATGACAACCAATGTCATCAACTTATGACATTATTCCTTTGACATCAATGACAACAATATACTCAAAATTTCCAAAAAATGGATTAGTTGAACAATAAAGGCTTGTCCTTGGATAGCAGTAGGGTTTTCAAATTGTAAATCATGACACAACTCTCTAAAGTATATAATTCTAGGTGATTTGTGGTATCTTATATTATATTCTATACTCCTATATTTTCTATATCTGCTAAGAAATTGTGTACAACTAGAGAATCCTCAAAGTAATGCTCCCAAGGATATGTAGTTGAGTTTACACTTGCTATTCTATCCCCTAGCCAGTAATCATAAGCTCTCAAGAGAGTAAGGTATGGTGAATGATAATCTGCACCTAGAGCCTTAGCTATATTGATCCTCTTAATTCTATCCAACTCCTTTGACTTTTTCCTAATAATATTAAGGTGTTTCCACATATAATCCCATTTTTTTCTAGGTGACCTATGTCTTTGTTAAAAAATTAGGTTGATTTCTTGTTCTAGAAATATTTTTATGAGGTCTACTTATACAGATCGAATGATACAACTTTCCACCATAAAAAAACTTTTACTTCTCTTTTTTATTAGTTTTTAGTGGTTTTATTTTCCATTTTTATTATTTTTTGAGCAAAATTCAATTTTTAGAAATGCAAATTTTCAAATAGAACAATCTAACTACAATTAATACCTGGTCTAAAACACAATAGTCAATCTTAGCACAGTATGATCTTGTTGCACCTTCTGCTTGTTTTTCAAGTTAAAGAACTCAAACCTAAGTATGTAACAACCACACAGTGCTTAAAGTAAATTTACAAAAATTAAAATTACTATTCTAAAATAGTCTTACTGCAACTAAAACTAGGTTCGAAATACAACCAATTTTAGTGCAATAAGAGAAAGTAAAGTGTTGTTTTTACTACTTGATTTTTAAGGAACACTTCGATATGATATTGTCGCACCTATTGCTTGTTTTGCAAGTTAAATAACCCAGACCTAAGTATGTAACAACCAAACAATGCTGAAAAGTAAATTTTTTGGAAATAGAAATTTTGAAATAAAGGTTGAATTATTGTTACTACTTGGTTTTAAGGAACAGTTCAGTATGATCTTGTCACACCTACTACTTGTTTCACAAGTTAAAGAACCTAGACCTAAGTAGGTAACAACCATATAATGCTTGAAAGTAAATTTAATAAAAATAGAAATGCTGAAATAAAGGCTAAATTGTTGTCACTACTTGATTTTAAGAAGCACTTAGGTATGATATTGTTAAACCTACTCCCTTTACAGGTCAAAGCTTCTAGACCTAATTTGTGACAACCATAATTAAAAATAACTTGCTAAAATTAAATACTAGCTAGAAAAGTAGTAAAATTTGAATCTAAGAAAATGGAACCTAGAAGTGTTGATATGAATACACTTGTTGGAACTACTTGTGCCACTATAACCTGCGTGCACATTGGAACTTATTGTGCCACTCTGACCATGTAGGTAAGCCTCCCTATCACACAATATAGCAATATTTGATAAAAATTATGGCATTGTTCTCCCCAAAAATGGTGCCAAAATGTCGAGTTGTAATATCTCACAATTAATTGTCAATCTAGGTTAGATTTAAAGAATAGTAATTCTGTATAGATTATTTCCTATTTCTTAATCATTGACTTTATTTTGTTTTCTTGGTTTTGTTTGTAGAAAATAAAAATTTGCAATAAATAAAATTGAAATGAGATGATGCTTAATTTAAAGATGTAATTTATGATTTAGATTAAGTCTATGTATGTGGATCCACATTATGATCTAAAAATGCATTAACTATTTAATATATTTTATAATTCTATATTATAAAACTTAAATCTATTTCTAAGACTATTCTATGTCCTAATTAATTCTACCATATTTTTAGGAGGAAGAGAGCAAGATACTGACTATTTATAGTGGGCCTTGCCTCTTATAGGTCAGTATTAATCTCTTATCCTTTCTATTTTATTTTACTTTGAGAAAATAATATTCATTTTAACTATATTAATGCTATTTAATTCATGTGTGCAGGAAAATAAAATGGAAGTTATAGTAACAAGTGAAACATGAAAAAATTACAAGATACGGTTACCAAATTCATCGTATAAAGTGTTGCTACTTTATTGCTTGAATTCAATCTTCATTCGTGCAATGTAAATGATAGATTATATGGATAATAGACTATTCAAATGGTAGATATTTTCCAAGGTCTTTACATTGTAATATATAGCTTTTACATCACTCCTTCAATAGAAGTCTTCAACTCCTTTTTGTTACATCTCGAACGGTTGAAGATTTGGCTGCTAATATTACATAACAAAATAATATAATATTAAGATAACCTAAAAACTACTTTTGGACTTATTATAAACAGATCTGTCCAAGTGGCATAATACGTAACAAAGACCTAAAGTTTGAATAACTCACTAACAAAATGAAACAACTTTTTGTCCTCTTCCTTAGAGAAGAGATAAATTAGGACTACATTTGGATTACGTAAATCTCTAACAACTAAAAAATTAACAAATTACATTTTAATAATAAATTATATAACAAATATTGGATTACATTTAAAATATTAATATCAACACAATAATGACCATGTTGATTGTGCATCACACATGTTGGTTGAGCTATTAGCATACGCGGTAATTTCCATCGTGCCAAATAGGTTCACACATCAATCATTTTGTGTAAGACCTTTTCGTAGATACTTTCCATAAGTGCTTTTCATAGGTAGCATCTCTAGGTGGTATCCATAGATGGCTTTGTAACCATTCTCAAAAAGCTTCCTTGCAAGCTAGTTCATTTGTGTTCAGCCTATATTTGGCTATAATGTCTCTTGCAGATTGCTTGCAATGTCCACCTATTAAAAACACATAAATCTTGTACAATATTGCATGAAATTTATAGTATATATCACATATTATCCCATAGAGTATATTTATTAAAAATAATGTAAGTAATGCAAATTACACATGACATTCATCAAAATAAAATCCATAATCATTATATTTTGCATCTAAAAACTAGATAAAAATTGCATAACATAATCACATTTTAATGCTCATCACCTTTCAAAACCCTCGTTTCTTTTATCAATAAAAAAAATCTCCTTAGATCACCAGTTTTGGGTATAAATACCCTATCCTTAAAGCATAAAAGTTCATCTTTTATGTTGAAATCCTTATTCTCTTTAGGATTTCCCTTGGTTTTATCCTAGATTTCTATGCAATATAGGTCTTGTAGTTGCATCTCCTTGACCCTATCCATAAAATCTATATGTTTTTGGATAAATGTAGCTATGTTCCTTCTCCTACTCAAGGAATCAACAACCTTATTCTCTTTTCCTTTGATATACTCAATACCAAAGTCGTATTCTACTAAGAACTCTATGCATCTTCTATGTCTTGCATTCAACATAGGTTGGGTAAAAATATACCTGAATTTGATGGTTTGTTATTAGCTCAAATGGTTTACCCTACAAATAATGTCTCCATACCTTTAGGTCATGCACAACTTCTTCCAATTCTAGATCATGTGTAGCATAGTTTACCTCATGCTTCTTGAATTTTCTAGACTCATAGGCTATTATAGCCTCTTCTTGATATAATATCGTGCCTAAACCTTTTAGGGAAGAATTTATACACATGGTAAGATTCCCAAGAGGATATGGTATTTTGAGAATTTGTTTCATTGTTAACTTACTTTTTAGAATTTCAAATGTGCCCTTACACTTATATGTCCATTTGAACTCTTTCCCTTTTTTTTGAAATTGGTAATTTAATATGTAACCTTAGAGTAATATCTAAAAAAACACCTATAATAGCCAGTGAGTCCCATGAAACTCCTTACTTCTATTATATTTATTGACAAAGGTCAAATTCATATAGACTCAATATTCTTTAGGTCTATAGCAATCCCTTCTATTGAGATGATGTGCCCTAGATACTATACTTGTGAAGTATAGAATTGACACTTGGACAATTTACCATATAGTTGGTTCTTTCTTGGTACTTCCAAAACTAATTGAAGATGGTGGTTGTGTTCTTCTTTGGTATGAAAATAAATTAGAATATCATCCAATAATACCAAGACAAACCAGTATAGATATTTTATAAACACATTTTTCATAAGATTCATAAACGTTGTTGGCACATTCATCAACCCAAATGGTAGCACTATGAACTCACAATGCCCATATCTAGTATTAAAGGCTATCTTATGGGCATCCTCTTCTTGAATCCTTAATTTATGATACCCTAATATTAAATCTATTTTTTAAAATATGGTAGCATCCTTTAGCTGATTGAAGAGGTCATCTATCCTTGGTAGATGATACTTATTCTTAATGGTTACCTTATTCATAATTCTATAATATATACATGATCTCAAGGAACCATTCTTCTTTTTCACAAATAGCACTAGAGCACCCCAAGGTGACACACTTGGTTTGATTAGACCTTTTTCTAGAAAATCTTGGATTTGTACCTTTAGTTCCTGTAACTCAAATGGAGTCATTCTATAAGGTGTTCTATAAATAGGTTCAACCCAAATAATTAAACCTATAGAGAAATAAAATTTCCATCGAGGGAATAAACCTAGAAGATCTTCAAGGAATACATCTCAAAATTCATGGAGAATTGGATGCTTCTTGAATATTTTTTCATCTCCCTTTTCTTCTATTTTTCCACTTATCTTTACTACATATAGCATACCACCTCTTTTAATGGTTTTTTTAACCGCATAGTTGAAAGCAAGTGAGGTTGAAAATAACCTTGCCTACTTTGTACTCTTACTCTCCTCTTATCCTTTTCAGTGTAATCCATCCACCTATATTGAAAGTTGATGAGCCTTCAACAAATCCATCCCTAGGATAATATCAAAAACATGGAGGGGTGCCATATATAAATGCCATATAGTGGATCCATTGGGTAGAGTTATCTTCCCTGTAGGTAAAAATTGATCCACTAAGTGGGTTTTGCCAAAACCATACTTGAATTTCCACCCTTGTACCAAAGATCTAGGTTTTGTTGATAAATCCTCAATAATACTAGTGGAAATAAAACTATTTGTAGTTCCACTATCTATTAAAACTTAAAACAACTTACCACATAGTAACATTAGGGTTGATTATCCACTCAGGTTCCCGATAGTTGCATAATCTTGGTACTACTACTCTTTTGTCCTATTGCTTGACCAAAAATGTTGAGGACACCTTTTAGCATAGTGAGGATCTTTGTAGGTATAACACCCTATCTTGGGCATTTGAGTTCTTGTCTTACCCTTATTACTAGTCTTAGGTCCTTCTTTTGTATTTTCCATTAAAACCTTTTTCAATATTATTTTCTAGAATTACTTGATATTAACCCATTTGGTCTTGTAGTGACTTCACTAATGATGTCAAATACCTCACCTATCTTTGAAGTAACTTGATTAGAGAAGTATCATTGGTCATGCTCCCATTAGGGTCCTTTGAATTTTCAATGTTTCTATTGGATCCTTTTACTTTTCTAGTTATTGTATAGATATATGTGGCTTTTCCCTTCCTCTTACTCGAGTCCTTTACTATAGGCTTCTTTGAGGAGCATATTTCAATCTCCTTCTATATATTTAGCCCTACCTTTTTGGAGGATCTTAATACAGGTGCGATATCCTATACACAAAAGGAGTTTGGTAAGTTACAATTCCCTCTTGATTGTACTTACAGTCTATTAGCTTCATTCTCCTGATGAAATAGCATAAATATTATCACTCAATGGATAATGATCAGGGATACACTTACCTTCCTGCAATGTGCCAAACCTAAAGTTGCACATAAAGTCAAGGCTCAACCTAGGCACACTCCATGGAATCTTCTAGCCCTATGACCTAGAGCTATGATACCAACTGTAACAACCCAAAACTATCAACCCAATATTTTTTTATGAATGATTACAAGCAAAGGTTCACAAGGGGGAAAAACTTATTTTTATCTTTCTAGCATACAATGCTTCATCGCATTTGAGTTCTAAGTCACTATAGATGACACTCAGTGGACAAGAGTGGCTAACTATCATGGTTTTGGGGGTTCACCTTACTAAAACTACACTTTTAGAAGGATGTCAAAAGTGGTCCCCCACCTTTCCCACACCTTTATCAACATATGATAATATGACCATGGCGTAGAGATTATCATTTAAAGCCCATAACACTTGAAGGGGATGCCTATTTCCTAACCTTACTCTAGATCCATCCAAGTAGGTTAATCAAGTGTAGAGCCTTAGTGCTTAGTTACCATTGTTGGAAATTTGAGCATGTTATTTTCTCATTGATTTCAAAATATTGGATGTCCCAATTTGATGAAATTAATGTCAAAAGGGTTGATTAATGTCAAAAGGTTAAAGGTCCTAAATTGATGGAAATATTTGAAAAAAATTAATAAATTACCTTGGTAGTAATTTGGCAAAGGTTAAAATATTAATGCTGGTAATAAATTACCTTTGTGGTAATTTGACAAAGATTAAATGGTGGCAAGATTCTCCCTAAAAAGAAAAGGTCCAAAAAGTTTTTAAATATTTAAATTATAATATTTAAATCCTGTAGGATTTAAAAAATTAAAATTAAATATAATAATTTGACTATTTAAATTCAAATTAAAATAAAGGTAGCCGATGTCATATGATAAATTAGGCATGTGTATAAATAAGGCAAAGGTATCCCAAGCCCAAACATTAATTGCGCATTCGATTTCCCTTGCACGATTTTTCCTCACATGCGACAGAGATAGAAGGACAGAAGTTCATGATTTTCAAAGGCAGTAGAAGGAAAAAAAATGGTAAGTGCCTATCCCCACCTAAGTGAGGTGGTAGCTAAGTTGGTTGGTGCAACGCAATGGGAGCAGTGAGGTGCGGAGTTCGAACCACATGAAGTTTTGTTGAACGCAGTCTATTCGACTTTTGCATTGGTGGGAAGGAAGATAAAGGAGCATGTGCTCCTTGGTTCACGTGGGGCATTGTAGCCCATGTGGCTATGGCCCTTGTGTTAGGGTGCATGAGGCTAGGAGGTCATGGGTTTGAGCGACAATGGAAACAATTAAATTTTGCCAAGAGGTATGTGCATTTACCATAGTGGGAGTTATAAGTTTTAAAATAATAATTTTTATTTGCCATAATTGGGAGTTATAAGGTTTGGATAAAGTTTTTTTGCTATGTATGAGGATTAAATAAATATTTCTGTGTATGCTCAATTAGGGAGTCATAAGGGATTGTTTTGATTATGTTTCAAATAAAAATGGAATGCATGAAATATAGTATGTGATGTTGTTTTGAAAAGGGGTTTCAATAGTTTGATTGAAAATTATTTTGAGAAAGGAGTTATAAGGTGTATGTGAGAATTATGTTTATGTGATTGATGACTCTTGTTGATGAAATTTATTTTTAAATATAGGAGTAATAAGGTGTACAAGTGATTTGGCATTGTATGAAGAAATATTTGTTGAAGTGAACATTCTTGTGAATATTTTTAGATAGACTGTTGCTATCTAACCTAGAATTGGCAAAAGGATTTGGTTGTGAGTAAAATAGATTTTGAAGATATATCTCCATCAAAGCAAAGAGGTATGGGCACATCATATTTTATTTGAAATTTTGGAATGAATGTTGTAAAATATAAGGTGGAGTGAAAAGGATTGTTTGATAAGCATTGTTGGAAATATTTGAGTGAATGCTTATATGCTTCATGGTTGAATATTTAGAGAACATTTGAGATAGAGATTGAGGATTATTTGAGTTAGGGTTTGAGATCCATATTGTGCACATTGTTTGAAGAAGAATGAAAACACTTGTTTAGGGTTTGTAAGAAACTTGTGTTTAATTGGTTGAATGATTGAGAGAAGATATTGAGCATTGGTTTTGAGTGATATTGAAAGTGAATGTGCAAACATTAGAAACTATATTTGTGAAAGTAAAATATTTAATGATTGAGTAGAACATATTGAGTTTTTGATAGAGTACATAATTATCTATATGTTCCAAAGGTTAAACGAATTTTGAATAGAATATGTCTAAACTACTTCAATTTAAAAGAATTACTTTGAATATTAGACAAAGCATTTGATAGCAATTGTGTGCATGAGTTGAGATTAATTGAGCATATTTTATGAGTTGTTTTGAGTGTGTATTGAGAGCATATTGAGCAAGTTACTGAGATGAATTGAAGGTAAATTTTAGGTAATTTTTGGTGAATACTTGTAGACATATTTGAGAAAGTCTTGGTGAAGACTTGAGAGCATATTGATCAAGTTATTGAGAGGACTTGAAGGTAAATTTGATGTAAGTCTTGGTGAAGACTTGTAGGAAGATTTGAGAAAATATTAGTGAAGACTTGAGAATATATTGAGCAAGTTATTGAAAGGGCTTGAAGGTATATTTGAGGTAAGTCTTGGTGAAGACTTGAAGGTAGGTTTGAAGTAAGTCTTTGTGAAGACTTGAGAGCAGAGTTGATTGATTGATTTGTTTAAGATTTGTATTAATACTTGGGGAAATCTAAGCAGATTTGATTTATGATTGATAAAACTTTGTGTTAAGGCTTGAGGACATATTTAAGGGCAGATTTTGGTACAATATTGTGAGCAAATTTGTGCTAGACCTGAGATAGAGTTAGAGTAAATTTTTACTACACTTGGTACAAAGTTTGGTGTAGATCTAAGATAGAGTTGAGAGTAAGCTTTGGAGCTTATAGAGCAGAGGATAGGAGTCTCCAGTGGATAGAGCTCCATTAGCCAGGGAAGTGAGGATAGAGGTCTTTTATGGAGAGAGATCCATAAGCTAGAGTAGTGGGTGTAGTAGTCTTCTAGAAGATCATCAACCATAGTAGAGGGAAAAGAGTTCTCCTGTGGATATATTTCCATGAACTAGAGTAAGGGGAAAGAGTTATCTTGTGGAGTGTGATTGATGAACTAGTTAGGAATATAGAGTTCTTCTGTGAAGAGAGATCCACAAACCAGTTAAGAAGATAGAGGTCTCATAGATCAAGTTCCATGCACCAAAGAAAATGGGAAAGAGTTCTCCTATGGAGAGAGGTCTACAGATCAGAGCATAGGGGATTGGTGTCTCATTTGGATAGAGGTCCATAAATATTGTAATAGGGAACTAATTTCCAAGAAAATTTATTGAGAAACTTTAGTAGAAATATTTTCTCCATGGAGTAGCCCACATTGGGTGAACCACATTAAATTGGTATCTCTATTATGTTTGATGATTTATGTATTTGTTTGATTACTTCTATTAATATTACCATTGATAATATTGGATAATATTTATTGGGAAATAAAAATAAAAGTTGGTCTTATACTGTTCACCCCCCTCTCAATATAAGCTTATGTTCTTCAATTGGCATCAGAGCGATTTCCTTTGGAAAATTTTAACAGCTTGAAGGAAAAGTATACAAGAACACAGATGGCATATCAGAGTGGATCTTCAGTAAATAAGGCACCATTATTTTATGGGAACAATTTTGCTTTCTTGAGCATAAGAATGAATACTTACTTGATGACACAAGGGTATGATACATGGCAAACAGTTGAGGATGGATACACACCTCCAGCTAGTCCTCCTACAAATAAATATGGTAATATCCTACATCTGTATAATGTAAAGGTAATGAATGTAATCTTAAGTGGTTCACATGAAGTCAAGTTTTTAAAAGTTATGCATTGCACATAAGCAAAAGATAATTGGGAAAAGTTGAAGAAAACATACGAGGGAGACAAAAAGGTCAAGATGGCAAAATTGCAAAATCACAAGAAAACATTTGAAGACTTGAATATGAAGGACGAGGAAGACATTTCTTCATACTTACTTTGTGTGGATGATATTGTTAACTCCATGCGAGGACTTGGGTGTAAAGTTGAAGAATTAGATGTTTGTCAAAAGGTTTTAAGGTCACTCCCTATGAGGTATAGTAAAAAGGTTTCAGCTATAGAAGAAACAAGAGATATTGAAAATTTGACCATGGATGAGTTGCATGGAACTCTCACAGATTTTAATATGAGAATAGGAAAAGATCCTATCCCCAAGAAATAGGAAGCCTTCAAAGCAACAAAGAAGACAAAATATAAGAATTCAGATTCAAGTGATGAGTCATCCAATTATGAATAAGTAAACTATGGTAGAAGTAACAAGAAGGACTCAAGAAAGCACAAAGTTACTAAAATAGTTAAGTGTTTCAATTGTGGTAGATATGATCACTATGAATATAACTATCCAGAAGTTGGAAGTAGTAGTAGTGAAGAGAAATAACAGGATCATATTAATAGGGAAGTACGAAAATACATGTATCAAAAGAAAAGTAGGGATGGACAAAGCAAGCATGGAAAGAAGTTTTTCCAAATACATTAAAAAAGTTTCTATGCAGACAAGACAGGCAAGAGTTCAAGTGATAGTTATGAAATATCCTTAGGTAATGAAGAAGAAGAAATTCTCTTCATGATTATAGAATAAGAAGAAGATGCTCCGATAATTAAAATCCAAGAAAGAGGAAGGAAGAAGAAGGAACCAAGAATACTCAAATGTTTTACTTGTGGTAACTTTGGACATCTTGAAGATCACTGTACAAAGAATGGATTTAATAGAAGTGAAGAAGAATATGAAGATGCTCTTGAGTTTCTAGAGGAAGAATCATAGAATGAAGGCACAATTGATATAGAAGTAGAACTTGTTGTTGCTCTTAAAGAATTAAAAAATGTTAGGAAGCAGAATTCAAAATTGAAGGATCAAGTTCAAGAAGATGAGAAAACAAAAGCAAGGCTTATACAAGATCTCAATGACTTGAGAGTTAAATTTGAAAAGAAAAAATGAGTTGAAGAAGATATGATTGAACAATTAAAGATAAAAGAGCAAGAATGTGAAATAATGAAACATGAAGCTGATATTCTAAGGAAACGACTTGAAAAGTTTAATAATAAGATATATTAGTTTAGGAAAAGCTCAAAATATTTGGATAATATTATCAAAACACAGAGATCTCCATTCATGAGGATTGGACTTGGTTTTTAAGAAGGACAATGGAAATAAGAAGCACAAAAAAAGGAGTCAAGCTTAAGCTTAAAATAAGAAAAATCTTTAGAAGAATAAAGTAAAGGAGAAAGTGAGACTTATGAGAATAGAAGTTTCACCAAGAAAGGAAACAATGCACAAACAAGAAACATGGAACATCACAAGGAAGAAAGGACTATGAGATCAATGGGTATAAGGCAATATTTATTCAAAGGATATTGATTCTCATGTAATAGGTTTGGTCACAAGGCTATGCAGTGTAGGACACATGAAAAGAAGGAATATGGTTTCACTAAGAGAAATTTTAGAAATGGGCATCTCTTTCAAGGGTATTATTACTCTTGTAATCATTTTTGTCATAAATCAATTCATTGCAGGGTTCATGACAGAAATGGATATGGCTTCACCAAGAGGAACTTCAAGACATGTGCACCTTCAAGGAACCACAACATTGTGTTATAAGTGCAATAATTTTGGGAATATAGCTAAGTGGTGTAGAACAAAATTTCCAGAGATAAGCAAGAATAGGGATATTCAAAAGAATTAAAAGATTCAATTGAGAAATAAGGTGGACAAAGAAAAAGAGCATTGTATGCTGGGAGTAGAAATACTCCCACCCCAAAATTAACCACCTCAAGGAGAGGAGGTGGGGAGGGGGCTGAGCTAAGAGTCTTAAATTTAGCCCCAAAGGAGACCCTTTGCCATTGATTTCAAAGGGGAAGAGATTTGAGTTAGGAGGAGAGAATTCAGTTAGGAGGAGCATTTTCTCAAGGGGAGCAGTATTGAAAAATATTAGAAGAATGCTTAAAGAAAAAAGAGTTACCATAAATGAAAAAGGGGGAGATTGTTGGAAATTTGAGCATGTTTTGTTGTCATTGATATCAAATGATTGGATGTCCCAATTTGATGAAATTAATGTCAAAAGGGTTGATTAATGTCAAAAGGTTAAAGGTCCTAAATTGATGGAAATATTTGAAAAATATTAATAAATTACCTTGGTGGTAATTTGGAAAAGGTTAAAATATTAATGGTAGCAATAAATTACCTTGGTGGTAATTTGACAAATGTTAAATAGTGGCAAGATTCTCCCTAAAAATAAAAGGCCCAATTTTTTTTTAAATATTTAAATTATAATATTTTAATCCTTTAGGATTTAAATAATTATAATTAAATATAATAATTCGAATATTCAAATTTGAATTAAAACAAAGTTAACCGACATCATATGATAAATTGGGCATGTATAAGGCAAAGGTAGCCTAAGCCCAAAAATTAATTGGGCATTCGATTTCCCTTGCACAATTTTTCCTCGCATGTGATAGAGAGAGAAAGGGTAGACATTCATATTTTTTGAAGGCAAAAGGACAAAAAGTGGTGAGCACCTATCCCCACCTAAGTGATGTTGCAGCTAAGTTGGTTGGCATAACACATTGGCAGCAACGAGGTGCAAAGTTCAAACTGCACGAAGTTTTGTTGAGCGTAGTCTTCGATTTTTGCACCGATAGGAAGGAAGATAAAGGAGCATGTGCTTCTTGGTTCATGTGGATCATTGTAGCCCATGCAGTTGTGGCTCTTGTGTTAAGGTGCACGGGACTAGGAGTTTGTGGGTTCGAGCGACAACAATGACAATTAGTTTTTCCAAGAGGTATGTGCATTTACCATAGTGGGAGTTATAAGGTTTAAATAAATATTTTGATTTTCTATAATTGGGAGTTATAAGGTTTGGATAATGTTTTTTTGTTATGTATGAGGATTAAATAAATATTTTTGTGTATGCTCAATTAGGTAGTCATAAGGGATTATTTTTATTATGTTTCAAATAAAAATGGGATGAATGCATGAAATATAGCATATGATGTTGTTTTGAAAAGGGGTTTCAATAGGCAGAAAAATAAATATTGGAATTGGTTGTTGGACAAAGTCAAGAAGGAAATTGGAAAGTGGACCAACAGGTGGCTTTCTTCTGGGGATAGAATCACCTTGATAAAATTAGTCCTTGGGATGGTCACAAGAAATTGATCAAGAAAAAATTATTTTGGATCATTCATAATGGTCAACAGGTAAATTTTTGGACAAATTCTTAGGATGGTCACAAGCCTTTGATAACTCAGTTTCACGATTGGAGGCCTTGGATGGAGGAGCTTCACCGAGCTAACTGGATAAAGATGGCTAATTACTATTGGTATCATACTGGTAATTCAAAGGTTGGTGGATATTGGATCCCTATTGAGGACTGGCCTATTCAAATCCTATAAAGACAAAGACAAGATATCCAAGGCATCCTTCATATGAGATCCCTCTCTTGGTCCCATGAAAAAGATTGTTTTGGATGGAACAACACTACTAAGGGTGAGTATTTAGTTGCTCAAGGTTATTTGACCTTATGCCATAATAATCCCAACCATTCTTCTGACATATTTTCTCGATTGTGGGCTCAAAATCTTTGGCCTAAGGTGAGGTTATTTAATTAGCTTTTATTGCATCGTAGGGTGCTTACTGGTGAGCAACTTATTAAGCGTGATTTTCATGTCCCTTTTAGATGTGAAATGTATGAAGAGAATGTAGAAACTCTCAACCATATTTTTATTGAGTGTACTTTAGCCTCTGAGCTATGGAGGAGAATGGCCACTTTACTTGGATTACAATGGTCCAACTTTTTTACTTTTGAATAGCTTTGGAGGGATTGGCCTAATCAAGAGGGTGTTGATCATTTTATTAGGCAGTTAGTTTGGATGGGTTCTACCATTCTTATTTGGAATGAAAGGAAAGACCAAATTTTTAATCAACATAGGAAGGATATTCACTATATTTGGAAAAATACCATAGCCAACTTAGTTGAATCAGTCCATCAACTCCTTAATCACCCCCAAAAATCCCATCGAAGATGGGATCAAGTGATGCAAATATTGAAGATTAAATCTTCTAAGGACAACCAACTTAAAGGGAATGTGAGTATTAGTAAGATGGTTAGGACAAGAAATTGGCAACCTCCTCCTAAGAATTTTGGAAAAGTCAATACTAATGGAGCCTTTAGAGGGAACCCTGGAAAATCCAGTGTGGGAGGAATTGGTAGACTTTCAGATGGCTCCCTTGTTTTTTACTTTTGCTAAGAATTTGGGTATTCTTTCCAATAACCTTGCTGAGGGGTATGGTATCCTTAGAGGCCTTCAGGAGGCTACTAATGTTGGATGGGAAAAGGTGTTAGTTGAGTTTGACTCTCAACTTATGATTAATCTCTTGAAGACTCCTTCTAAGAATCATAAGGTGGATTGGAGAATAAAAAGAATTATTGAGAAGATTCAATTAATCCAGATGGGATTTTTGAAAGTTGATTACAATCATGTGGTCAGAGATCAAAACAAGAGTTCTAATGCTTTAGCTAATTGGGCTTTGGACAAAGGTGATCTTACTTGTTATGGCCACCCTCCTAGATGTTGGTCTTCTCAAATTAGGTAAGCTCTTATTTCTATCATTTCTTTGGATGGCTCCAGTTCTGAAGGTACCTAGTTTCTTGCTTTTTTTTTTTGCTTCTCTTTGGTTCATTCATTTTTTTTTAGTTCCCTAGCTCATTATATTCTTTATTTTGTTTCCTCTGTTGATTCTTGCCTTAATAGTCTTCTGGTCTAGATAGGTCATTGTTATGTTCAATTTTTTTTTCTTTTTTTCTTTTTGTTTTTTTTGTTTAGTTTTTTAAGGTGGGTGGGTTCTTTTGTTTTGTTTTGTTTTTGTGTTCTTTGTGTTATTTTTTTTTGTTTTTGTGTTTTTGTTTTGTTTTGTGTTTTGTGTGTTTTTTTTTATGTTTTTTGTTATTGTTCTTGTTTTTTTTTGTTCTTGTTCTTGGGTTTCTCTTTGTTTGTGTTAATTCGTGTTTTTATGTGTGAGTGTTTTCTAAGTTTTTTATTTTTGTTTATTGTCTGTTGTTGGTTGTTTTTATTTTTAATGTTTTTTTTGAGTTATGTCTTTGTAGTGTTCTATTGTTTTTGTCTTGTTTGTGTTTTGTTATGTGGTTCTTGTGTTTTTCTATGTGGTTCGTGTTGTGGTTTCTTTTATCTTATTATGTGTGTTTGGTTGTGCTTTTGTTTTTGACACTCAAGGAGAATGTTTTTTATTTTATTTTATTATTTTTGTTGTTATTTACTTATTTTTAAATAGGTTTTGTGTGTTTGTTTTCTACTTGAGTATATCAAAGGTGGTAGGCCAGGTCCGTGTCCTGGGTGTTTTTGGCAGAATGGATACCCCTGGGTCCTTGGGTCTTACCCGAAAGTGGCATCCCTTTTGGAATGTTTTCCAAAAAAAAAAAAGGTTTCAATAGTTTGATTGATAATTATTTTGAGAAAGGAGTTATAAGGTGTATGTGAGAATTATGTTTATGTGATTGATGACTCTTGTTGATGAAATTTATTTTTAAATATAGGAGTAATAAGGTGTACAAGTGATTTGGCATTGTATGAAGAAATATTTGTTGAAGTGAACATTCTTGTGAAGATTTTTAGATAGACTGTTGCTATCTAACCTAGAATTGGAAAAAGGATTTGGTTGTGAATAAAATATGTTTTGAAGATATATCTCCATCAAATCAAAAAGGTATGGGCACATCATATTTTATTTAAAATGTTGGAATGAATGTTGTGAAATATAAGGTGGAGTGAAAAGGATTGTTTGATAAGCATTGTTGGAAATATTTGAGTGAATATTTATATGCTTCATAGTTGAATGTTTAGAGAACATTTGAGATATATATTGACGATTATTTGAGCTAGGTTTTGAGACCCATATTGTGCACATTGTTTGAAGAAGAATGAAAACACTTATTTAGGGTTTGTAAGCAAGTTGTATTACATTGGTTGAATTATTGAGTGAAAATATTAAGAATTGGTTTGAGTGATATTGAAAGTGAATGTGCAAACATTAGAAATCAGATTTGTGAAAGTGATAAACTTAATGATTGAGTAGAATATATTGAGTTTTTGATAGAGTACATCATTCTCTATATGTTCCAAAGGTTCAACAAATTTTGAATAGAATATGTATAAACTAATTCAAGTTAAATAAATTACTTTGAAGATTAGACAAAGCATTTGATAGCAATTGTGTGCATGAGTTGAGATTGATTGAGAATATTGTGTGAGTTTTTTGAGTGTGTATTGGGATCAGATTGAGAAATTTCTTGAGAGAACTTGAAGGTAGATTTGAGGTAAGTCTTGGTGAAGACTTGTAGGCAGATTTGAGCAAGTCTTGGTGAAGACTTGTAGGAATATTGAGCAAGTTCTTGAGAGGAATTGAAGGTAGATTTGAGGTAAGTCTTGGTGAAGACTTGTAGGCAGATTTGAGCAAGTCTTAGTGAAGACTTGAGAGCATATTGAGCAAGTTATTGAGAGGAATTGAAGGCATATTTGAGGTAAGTCTTGGTGAAGAATTGAAGGTATATTTTAAGTAAGTCTTTGTGAAGACTTGAGAGCAGAGTTGATTGATTTATTTGTTCAATATTTGTGTTAAGGCTTGGGGAAATCTAAGAAGATTTGATTTGTGATTGATCAATATTTGTGTTAAGGCTTAAGAAAAAATTTGAGGATAGAGTTTGGTATAGTCTTATGAGAATATTTGTGCTAGACCTGAGATAGAGTTAGAGCATATTTGTACTACACATGGAATAGAGTTTGGTGTAGATCTGATATAGAGTTGAGAGTAATATTTGGATGTTGTAGAGTATAGGATAGGAGTATCTAGTGGATAGATATCCATTATCCAGGGTAGTGAGGACAAAGGTCTTCTATGGAGAGATATCCACAAGCCAGAGCAGTGGGAGCAGTAGTCTTCTATAATATCATTAGCCAGATCAGATGGTAAAGAGTTCTCCTATGGATATATTTCCATGAACCAGAGAAAGGGTAAAGAGTTATCCTATGGAGTGTGATCCATGAACCAACTGGGAAGATAGAGTTCTTCTATGGAGAGAGATCCATGAACCAGTTGAGGAGATAGAGGTCTCCTAGATCAAGTTCCACAAACCAGAGAAAAGGGGAAAGAGTTCTCCTATGGATATTTATCCACAAATCAGAGCATAGGGGATTGGTATCTCCTTTGGATAGATGTCTATAAAAATTGTAATAGGGAGTTGATTACCAAGAAGATTTGTTAAAAAAAATTAGCAAAAATATTTTCTCCGTGGAGTAGTCCACATTGGGTAAACCACATTAAATTGGTGTCTCTATTTTGTGTGATGAATTGTACATTA
Organism: Wollemia nobilis; assembly: GCA_028583015.1. Classification (NCBI taxonomy): domain Eukaryota; kingdom Viridiplantae; phylum Streptophyta; class Pinopsida; order Araucariales; family Araucariaceae; genus Wollemia; species Wollemia nobilis. The sequence goes on along the minus strand of JAQPPZ010016981.1, from coordinate 42,626,635 downwards.
CTTTGATTACTGCTATTGATATTACCATTGATAATATTGGATAATATTTCTTGGGAAAGAAAAGTAAAAGTTGATCTTATATTATTCATCCCCCCTTAGTATAAGCTTGTGTTCTTCAACCACAACTTCATGGGCTGAATAATATCATTACCACTTCATTGATAATCAACATGGCTAACTGATCCTACATGTTCTAGGGAACACCACTATTATCTTGTGAATGATTCCACAAATTTTAGTTGGAGTACAATCAAGCCTTATTGTTTTAGGTGCAATGAATTCACAATAAATGTAGCTATTGTATTCACACAACTCCTTCCAAGTTCATGAGTCCCTAGCTATTGCATTCTCACAACTCCTTCTAGGCTCATGGCTACCTAGGTATTGCATTCACACAACTCCTCTCAGGATTGGGATTTAATTTATTTGAATCAGGTCCACAAGAGATTCTAACCACCCCAAGAAAATCTTATATTAAATAATTGTTGCACTTTAAAACATAATTCTAAAGTAAAGAAAAAACATCGCATCATATCAAAAAAATTTAAAATCAAGTCATAATCCATTAATCTAAAATGCTATAATAGATAAACAAGGATGCCTCTTAAATAAAGCCACATTTTTCTTAACTCAAATGCTTTAAATAAGATTAAAAAGACACACTCTCTATAACATACAGGTTATAACATAATAAACCAAGTATTTAACATAAAGATGAATTTATTTTAACATAAATGCTACAACATAATAAACTAAGTATCTAACATAAAGATGCATTCATACAATTGATAGAACTCAATACTAACTATCCAAATAAAATATTACTAAAATATCTTTAATGTACAAAATCTAAGATATCATTAAAGCAACATAATCTTTCAGTTTGTACAATAATCAAGTTTACAATACTCATTTAAAAAATATTCTTTTACATAGCCTTTGTTTTTCCACAACATCTATACATTCAAAGTACTATGAAGCCATTCTCCAAGGATCTTCAAGCTATCAATAAATCTACAAGCTTCTTTATGATAGGGAAACCACCCATGGTTCATGAGAAATACTTGAGGAATAATACAACTCTAAATGCAATGCAACTTAAAACATGTCATTTTCTATTTATGCAAACAACCATGCATAAAAACATAATGAAAACAAGCCAACATGAAGAGAATCCCATACTTCTCTTTATAATGATCCCTTAACTCACAAAAGTCTTAGGAATCATTATATAGTTTCTCTTTCAAAACCATCATACAAAAATCCATCTTATAAAAGATAATCCCATACTTATCTTTATAATGATCTCTTAACTCACAAAAGTCTTGAGAATCATTATATAGTTTCTCTTTCAAAACCATCATACAAAAATCCATATTATAAAATAGAATCCCATACTCCTATTGATAATGATCCCTTAACTCACAAAAGTCTTAGGAATCATTATATAGTTTCACTTTCAAAACCAACATATAATAAACCAACTAATAGATGAGAATAAATATTATCATAGAAAATTCACGTCTACAATCAAAGCATAAAACTTAAAGAAACCTGTATAAATTCAAATTTCAAATTACATTCAACAAAATTTTCTTTACTAAGCAAAGGCCTACATATTTCTTTTCAATACTACAATGGAACTATAACATAAAAAAATAACTATCTACCACTTTAGGGCCACATCTTCCTTAGCATAAACAATCAAAGAAAGGTCTATATTTTCTTAAATATATATTCCATAAAAGGAAAATAATTAAATGAGAACATAATACTAAAAATTTCAAACCAAATAATATTGCACAATCCTTATAAATGATTAAAATTAAAGCCTCAAACCAAAATACTTAACTCGACTAAGCTATGGTGCCAACATTGTTTGACCAATAAAACGTATACCTATAGGTCAAATGTAAGCCAACACTTGAACACATGTTAGATGGATCTAGATGGCTAAATAAGATGACTCAAGCCAACATACTATGACTGGAAGTAAGGTTTTGAGGGTTAAAACTTAGAATTTTACACAAGCTAAGGTAAAATAGAGGTGCTCAATTGAGATAGAGCTATACAATGAGACAACAATGAGTAATAGGTAGAGCAAATGGTAAATAAGCACTACCCACAAACCAAGAATAATATTAGCAAAACATTACATGCCACTAGCCATATGATATTTAAGCTTAATATAGAAGGAGATAAACAATGGAAGCAACACTCAGGATTCCCTCCAAGAAACACCTAGTTTAAAATCGACAACATGGGATAATACTAAATAAAACAATAATAATGCATAAATAATATCCACTTGAGGGGTGATGAAGCTAACTATAGCATACAATAGCCTACATTAAATAAATCACCTAAAAAAAATTGAACTATCCAATATCCCTTGGTTTGAAGTCGTGCTACCTAATTACTCCTTCTCCTCTACCTTCAATCCTTCCTCTCACTTCCCAAAGCCAAAAATCCCCCCACCTTCATGCATTCCGCTCCATTTTAAAAAATAATAAGGCCCCTATTTTCATAAGGGAGGTGGTATTTCTCAAGCACAAGAAGACATTACCTCTAATGCCACCTTTATGCCAATAAAGGTGCCACCCACGCAGGAAAGACAAAAAGAAGGTTGAATTTGAATTGCAAGCCATTTAATTTAAAACTAAACCTTAGATGACAAGCAATAATAAAAGCATTTCCAAGAATTCACTTAATAATTTCAATTACTAATATTAGCTTTTGGTATAGACATTATTATTATTTTATTTTTCCAAAATATTAATGTCACCAAATTAATACTTTACTATTCTAAAGTATTAAAGCCACCATTTACTTAATACTTGATAATTCTTGACCAAAAAAAAATCTATGCACACCACAAACAACATAGATTCACACCAATAATATTACACACCATTATTTTATCTTTAAGTAGGTTGTCTCCTTTAAGATAGTCTAGTGCTATCATTGGCCTATTAAGGAGATGCATTGCACAAGCAATTTCCTGGACCAATGGTGTGAATATCAAAATAGGCAAAATGTAAATGCATCTACTTGAAGGGTATTTTTTTACCTGAAGCTATCGATGAACAAGTTCTCACCATAATTTCCCAAAATATCTCTCATTGTAGGTGGTTTACCCATATGTTCCCACCAGAGAGAGCACCTAGTCCTACACCCACAAGTACATCAACAATACCATATTCCAAGCTCAAAATAATGCAATCATTCCATCATATAGACATCATTAAATGAAGCTATATAATTAAACATTCACACTAGTACATAGTTCATTGTCAATAAATATTTCTACCAAGGAGGGTTGTCACATTTTAGGGCATAGAAAAATAAAGGGAAACACATTAAAGAGGGGCTAGATTAAACTTAAAAAAATAATATAAAATAAAATAAAAAAGGCAAGTTAGCTACAAGGCGAGGACACCTAGGATTTTAAACCCTAAATGGCCCAAAATCCCAAGGTGGGAAGAGGATCCAATATTTGGGTCTTTTTCATCAAAAAATGCAATTTCACGATCCATGAGGATCGACCACAAATTCATGAAAAGTGATCATCACAGAGGTCATGGGTGGTACCAATGACCAATTTTGTAGTATGCTAATATAGACCACACGTTTGTTGAGGGTAAGGAGGTTGCACAATTTCATGGTCCATCCAAGACGACTATGGATTTTCTAAGGATAAAGAAAGGGCTCAAAGTTGAGGGTTGATGGGCTCAAAATTGCATTCAATAATTTTGAGAGGCTTCTTAGGAATCTAAGGGAAGATTGAATCATTTAGCTAGGTTAATTTTTGATGTCTACATTTTTGCCCCTCTTTGATGTATTTATGGTGCAATAAATACATCAAATAATATTATAGATACCTTCAAGCTCGTAAAGGTGGTTACTAAAAGCGATAGGAAATTTAGGTAGAGGGACAATGCAAAAAATTATGTAATTCTAAACACTTTAAAATTTTAAATGCTTTATGGGGAAATGATTAAATCAATGCAAAAAACCTGAAGAAATGCAAAATGGTAGAGAAATAAAGACATAGGAGAAAGGAGAAACGAAAGAAAAATAGGAGAGATAAGGGAGGGTGAAAATGAAAGTCATTTTCATTGTGCAAAGGAGGAGAAAGAGAGATCTAGAGATAAAATGGTGTGACCAACAAATCAAGCAATGATTATGAGGGGTGAGGCTAGAACAGTGGTGAAGCAAGATTAAGTAAGCATCTTAACCTTCCTCATAGGCTAGGATCTAGGTTAGAAATAGATTAAATTTAAATTTTAGTTGAATTTTAAAACTTATTTTTCTTTTTTTGGAAAAAAATCACCATGCAAGGGCTAGCACAAAATTGCAAGTTCCCCACGAATTAAATAAAAGTGTGAATTCATATATGGGGGTCCATGAAATCATGGTTGATTATGATTATAAAATTCATTGCCCAAAAATATTGATCACAAATTTGCAAATTCATGTCCTATAACAATAGGGCACAAAATCATGAAAAAAGAAAGAAAAGAAGAAGGAAAAAAGAGGGAAAAGAGAAAAGAGAAGAAAGGAGAGATAGGGAGAAGAAAAATATGGAGAAATTAGAAATAAAAAAATATTGTTTTGATAATTATAGAAGGGGTGTTGAAAGGTCCCCGGACCTTTTACAACAAGAATAGAGCCAAGCATAAAATATTATCAAAAGGGGTAAGAAAACAAAGCAGTCCATGCAAGGACTTAAGACCAGCCAACCCACCAAGGCATAATGAGAACAACCCAAAAATAAATCATGAATCTAGCTAGAAGAATGTGTAGACCCCCAATAGAAAAAGACTCACAATTATCAATGAGAAACATCAAATAAACTATTCAGCTTCTATAGGAAAATTCTCCCTCCAAATAAAGAGATTATATTGGCTTAGCCCTAAATTAGTTAATAAGTCATCACTCTTGTTACCTTATCCAAAGATGTGCCTGACTTGAATTTCCTCCAAATTTTGATAGAATCTCTTAGATTCCTTAATTAGGTTGAAGATGTTCCAACTAGAATTTTGATCACTAAAAAAGACTTTAACCATATTTAAGGAGTCCCCTTTAATAATGAATATTTTACAATTTAAATATTCCATTAACATAGTGCCTTGATACAACACCCTTGATTATGCAAATTACAAGTTTGAGGTCCCAAGTTTTTTACAATGGCAAGGAGAATATCCCCATTGTGATTTATAAAGAAGCCACCTACCCCTTTAGGCCTCATATTACCTTTTGATGCTCTTTCAAAATTAAATTTAATATAATCCTATGGTAGGGGTTGCTAGTTAACAAAGGTTATGATATTATTTGGAATATCTATCATTCTAGTACTGATTGAAAAGCCCAATTTTTTCAAGAGAGCAATCTCTACTACCCCTCCATGGCTAGGAACAAAATCCAAATTCCCCATATTTTCAACAATTTTCATTAACACTCTAAGCTATATTGATTCAACATTTTTTCCATACTTTTGAAAACTCTTCTATTTGTATCCTTCTAAACACCCCAAAGGAGATGTGGGAGGTTGAAGGACCAAAATGAGCATAATATAGGGTTGAAAAATGGAGAGGCCCACTACTAATGACATCCTATAACAAACCAGGAGTCACCCACGAAACTCCAAAAAAATCCATCAAGAGAGAAAACACTTCCCTCAAAAAAGGCATTAAAAAAACAAATGACTTGTGGATTCATTAGAATTTTTACAAAGGGAACTCCAATTTGTAATTATCATAACTCTTCTTTGTATATTATCCACCGTAAGAATTTTATCCTAAGATACCAACCTAAAGAAAAAATCCACTTTTTGCATAAGACCTTTAACCTAGATTCTCCTAAAAATAGGGCCTTCCTTTGAGGCATAAGAAGCAATATTATAGGGTGAATTAACTAAAAATAACCCATAACTTTCATTCTTTCAAATTAAGTTGTCTTCATATTTTACATTCTTTATAACTTGAAGCCTTAATAAATATTCAATGAGGTTGAATTCCTTTGTTTTGACATATTCAAATTACTCATTCTAAGTGATTTCTAAATCTTAACCCCTTATTGAATCTGCATCTAATAAGCCACCTTAGAACCAAACATATTAGTGGCTATGGGTTTAGCTATAGCCAATTATTAGGAGGATATTAGACGTTGATCCTGGATCCACAGATCCTTCTAGAAATCAATAGCATTCTCATTGCCTAGAATCCATCTATACCCTCTACAAATGATGCTTTTCATTTTTTAAATACTGAGCCAAAAGGTTGATCCTAAGGTCAAAGAGGGATCATTCAGGAAATTAAAACTAGCATAAACATATTTAGCCAACACAATATTGACCTATCCAATGTTTTCCTTCTTAAATAGCTTGCATGCTTGCTTCATCATCAATGGTCCATTCATCCACTTGACCCTTCTAAAACCTAGACCCCTATCCTTGATTTATTTATAAACTTGTTCCCATGAGGCAAGATGAAATTTTTTCTTATTAGTCAAACTAAACCATAAGAAATAATTTTGGAGTTGCTCAATATTTTGAACTAATTTTATTGGTACAATGAAAATAGAGAGGAAATAGACTAGAATACTCTACAGAGTTGCCTTAACTAAATGGATATTTCTAGCCTGGCTAAGAAGATCTCCTTTCTAGCCAATAATTTTTTTTTGAATATTATATAAGACTAGATCATAGAGGTTCTCTTTCATTTTTCCCTTGAATAAGGACATCCCTAAATAAGAATATATAGTCGCTATCTCACAACCTAAAATTCTAGTAATCTTCCTTTGCCTATTGAGAGGGTATTCAAGAAAAAAAGTCTACTCTTATGGAAATTGATATTATGACCTGTCACCTTTTCATGAAAGGTCAAAATATCCTTAAAATTTATGACTTAGGGAATGGATGCAATAGTAGATAGAAGATTATCATCCATGAATTTATTATGAGATATGCGACTAGAGTGTAAAGTCAAACTAATACCCTCAATATCCAGCTCATATTTTATGGCTCTATTGAGTACCTCAATAAGTAGGATGAAAAGAAAGGGGAGAGAGGGTTGCCCTGGCCCCATTTGGCTCTTAAAGTACCCAACTGCTAACCCATTAACTAAGACTAAAAATTAAGACGTAGAAATACATTCTTTGATTAAACTAAGCCATTGTTGATGGAACCCAAATTTATGCATAACTTTTATCAAAAATTCCTAGGAGACACGGTCATAAGCTTTGTTCATATCTAATTTAAGAAAAATACCCACTCTTCCACTTTTATCTATAGAATGGATGATCTTGTGCACAACAATAATCCCATCCAATATCTATCTTCCAACAACAAAACCTTCCTAAGTTGGATCAATGATCTCCAAGAGGAATATTTTTAGTCTATTAGCCAAAACCTTGGAGAAAATTTTGTACATAGTGTTGCACAGACTAATAGATCTAAAATTATTGAAATCCTTGATCTTGTGAGACTTAGGAATAAGCATAAAAAATGTGGAATTAATATCCCTTGGAACATACCTCATTATTTAAACCTCTTTCAAATAATTTCTAGTATCTTTCCCCACAATGTTCTAGTATCTCTAAAAGAAGATAGGAGAGAACCTATCCGACCCCAAAGGTTTCAATACCATATGGAAAAGACCACATTTTTAATTTCCTTGTCTTCAAAAGAGCTGATCAAAATAGAGTTCATCTCTTCTGCAACCAGTTGCAGAATGTTAGATAATAGCTTTATTTCTGCCTATTCATCTCCATTTTACTTTTCCCCTAGCAAAGTCTCAAATTAGTTTACTGCTTTTGATCTAATTTCATGATTATCAATAGCTTTCTAACCATTTTGTTTTAAAATTTCATTAATATTATTAATACTCCTACACCTCAGAGTGGATACATAGAAAATTTTTGTGAGAAATAAAAAAAAGAACAAAAATTGAGATGCATGATTTGTTTATAAAATTAACATTGATTTTTGATGATATGAAGACTGATGAATTTTTTTTTTTTTTTTTTTATAGCTATATATTATCAAGAGTAAAGAGTGGATAATGATACTAGAACCAACTATGAGGGAGTTGACAGTGGCAAATAGACATGTCCTATATATTATGGGGCTCTTACACATGATAAAGATGTCCTAGGTGGAGTGCGATAGAGCACTCCTAATAGTGTTTATGGAGAGATGGTACCCAAAGTCATTGACATTCTGGTTATAAATAAGAGATAGAACCATCATACTAGAGGATGTATAATAGATATTGTTGGTTCCTATTAGATGGGGGTAGTATACAGGGTACATATGCCCCACAAAATATTATAGAGACTGTTGAGAGACCCAACTCATGAGATCCAATAGAGTGGATTGCATATCAATGAGATACCTGAGTGATATGGGGTTGATGTATTAACTTTTGTACTTTGTAGGATGATGGAAATGCCACATGTGTTCCACATGAGTAGGAGGTACATGCCATGGGAACTGGAAAGAGTTGTGGCAAACATGCGAGACTAGCAGATGTGATTTGCATGGAGGTCTTATGTGTTGGCTAGGTTATATAGGATATTGTACAACATTAGTTATAAGAGATCATGTGGCTTCACTTGCATGACTCTTTTTTAGGTATGGTATTGAAAGCACATAAAAATTAGGAGATGACATGAGATACCAGGACCACTATCCAACCCAAAGAGACCAACAATATATAGATGGGTACAATGTTACGAGAGTGTCTAGAGGATATTTGTAGGGACCTTGGCACTAGGGTGGAGGTTAGTTTATGAGCTACAAGACCAAAATATTATCTAGAACCTATATAATCAACACACAGGGTGGGTAGAGAATGGGTTTGAGCTAGCTAGGATTCAATGGATTAGGTGGGTGATCATAGACTAGGATGAGTAGGAGTTATACTACTTTGATTGGGGATAGTGGTAGTTCAACATCCAATAGTAGATACCAAATCTAGATGACTACTAGTTTAGATGGATAAGGAGGAACCTAGTAGGAGTGGGTGGGGACCTTGATGCTACCAAGTTTTTGGAGGAGGAATTCAATGATCCACTGTACATCAATTCGAGGGTGGAAAATTTTAGGGTAGCCTTGGGCTATAAGAGGTGGCACTAATGCATGATTACTATGAGGATCTCATCAATGATGCCTATTTAGAGGTCCTAAGTTATGGAATAAAGTATGTGGTTGGCACTAATGGAGGCTACCTAAAATATGATGGATGGGTGGTAGAGGGTGATAAGAAAACTAAGGCAATATTGGGTAGAGGTGATGGCGGAGATCATGATGACCATTAAGGCATCTAGCAAGATCATAGACATAGGGATGGGACCCACCAAGCTAACAGGAGGAGAAGGGACTATAGGAGTTTCCCTTAGGGTTGTTGAGATGGGGTCCAATGGGATGATATGTTAGGATGATCTGATGATAGAGAGGGAGGTGATGAGGACTAAGAAGGCCCAAATATAGAGGGATATGGACCTAATCTACATGGACATAGCCAATAATATAGAAGGGCTAAGGGGAATCATCAATGATATCATCACCGAGTGAGATTAGGTGATGATAGAGATACATAATGAGGGATGAGGTGGAGTACCTCAGTGGAGAGTTGGCTAGAGTGGAGTAGGAGTGACAGTAGGCCTACTTAGATAGGAAGAGTGAGGGCTGAGATAGATCATCTTAGGAGGGAGATAGTCAGGCTAGAGCAAGAGTGATAGCAGACCCAATCAAAGGGGATGTCCATAATTTTGTATGGCCAATAGGACCAATCCATTAGGGTACTAGAGGAGGAGCTATAGAGGACATGGGAGGATCTCCAAGTAGCCATATTGTAAGAGGGTTTCTACCAGGCCATTTACCATGAACCTATCCCAAAAGGGTTAAGGGTGGACCCACCATCCATGTGATAATCCCAAAGTAGGTCATAGTCATGAATGCAGATGGTCTCATAGTTCTTGAACATACCCCCATCAAGACCACCACTTGTAGGTGGTGTGGAAAAGTCTAGCTCTTAGACTTAGGAAGGGGTGAGATGATATATTAATTTTGAGTATTGTATGCTTCCCAAAGGATAGGCTAGAGGATGGTTGAGTGTGCTCATTTTTATTGTGGAACACTGATGCATCAGATAAGACATGTACTCTATTTTTTTGAAATAATCATATCTGGCTACTTATTTTATGATTTTGATTATTGACATGAATTCTTGATGAAGAATAAAATTATGGGTTTAAGTCATGTATGATTATTATATAATTAGATTTAGATAAGGAAAGTTTTGGTAAAAAGTGAGGAAGAGAGAAAAGAAAGAGAGGAAAGAATAAGGCTACACAAAATTTAACAAGAGGGAAGAGGTGCTTATATCATGTCATCCAAATCAACATACATTGAGAGAGATCAGTGTGACCAAAATGACATGGATCTAAGAAAATATGGAGTGATACCTGATAAGGGTGAGTGTTCACAAGTGACCAAAGGTGAAGAGATACCTGGTAAGGGTATGTGCTCACATGTGACAAAAGGTGGAGTGATAACCAATAAGGGTGTGCTCACATGTGACCAATATGGAGCAATATATGATAAGGGTGCATGCTCACAAGAGATCACAAGTGGAGTGATACCTGGTAAGGGTGTGTGCTCATAGGCGGTCACAAGGGGAATGATACCCAATAAGTGTGCGTACTTATAGAAAGACAAGCAACTAAGAAAATTCAAAGTGTGTGTGTGCATGTGATATATAGACAAGATATTTTTTGATCAGGTAAATAATATTATAAGGGTGGGTTTTTTACAGGGTCCCCAAAACCTATTTACATAAAGAATATTTCAACCATCATTACAAAACCTTAGCAATACCGAAGTAGACTAAGATACTAAAACTATAGTAGAGTATTACAAATCATTAACTACTTCTTTTTAGAAATTTTTTATCAATATTCCATTGATATTTAGCCCTGTTGCTTTGGAAATTAGAGGAAGGGAAAAGGTAAAGACCACTCCCCCAATCTTAACCCAACCTCCCTTCCAAGTCATTGCAACCTTCCTAGCTAAATCTTCATCAAAACTATAGCATGCTTCTAGAAAGGAGTTCAAACCTCCTTCATAGATAATTCTATAGAATTCTACCTTACCCTTGATTTCTACATAGTTGTCTGATTATATCTTCACAAGATCTCCACCCATATTGCTAAAATTCCTCCCCAAAAATACTAAAACTACTTTGATATATTACTTCCCAAACTAAGAGTAAATAAACTAAAATGAGCTTGTTGTAGTATAGGATTCCAACCAGATTTTATAAATCCAGTCATACTTGATAGAAAATAATTCCAAATTGGGTTGTTTTAGCTTGTATGCATGTGAACATATCTCAAATCCACTTAACAAATGTAAAACTGACTTTCCCACAAAGCACGATAGTACATTTGCTACAGTATGATAAATTTATTTTGATTTGGAATTAAACCACCATTTACGACATGCATGCCAACACTTATGACATCCTCTCAACTTACACAAACTTGTTCTATCAAAATCCCTTTCCTTAAATCCATCATTACACTTTTCAATGAACTTTAATGTTTCATTATTATTCCTTTTGAACTTCTTGGAAATGACAAGCCATATCTTGTCAACCCACTTCCACATTTTCTTCATTGTCCACATCATCATGATTTAATAATTGCAATATCTTGATCATTTCCTTCTCTTTCCCATTATTTTGGGGTCTACAAATCGAATAATTTTCACTAATACTAAATTTTATTATTTGGTAAACTTTTGCTTCAATTTTGCTTTGATTTTGGAAAATCTTGTGATTCCTCTCTTTCCACACTGCCCAACAAAAGTGTGGAGGAATGAAATCCCAAAATTCATTGGAAATATTCCTACTAGAATTCCTATCCCATTGGATCAACATATTTATAAATGATTCAGATTGAACCCATTGAATTCTCAGATCATTCTAGATTCTACCCCAAATGTTCCTAGAAAAATCATAGTGTAGAAATAGATGGTCAATTGATTCCTCCATTTTATAGCATAAAACACATCTATTAGGAAGTTGAAACCCTCTTTTCTTCAAATTGTCAATAGTAAGGATCTTATTATGAGTTGTTATCCATATGAAAAAACATATTTTTGGTATCAATCCTTTCAACCAAACCTTCTTCCACAATTGACAATCTGCATCAACTGAATCAGAATTCACAAAATTAAAGGTTGATTTCACCTTGTACACCCCATCCTTTTCTCTATTCCAAATTGGATTATATTTTCCATCAGAGTGATCAATTTCCTTTCCCATCAATTATTTTCTTACCACTTCCAACTGACTATTGATCTTTTCATCATCAACTTCTATCATATACCATTGTTTCCCATTCTTAGTTCTTCTAATATAATCAGACACCTTCATCCCTTGCTGATTTATTGCCCACAAAGCCCCATATTTCAACTCTTCATAGGAAATTAAAGGTTTTCCCCTTAACCACCTATCTTCCCAAAAGAAAACATCATTTCCACTTTTGATTTCCCAAGAGAGGTGATCCCAAATAATCTTCCTAGTTTCAAGCAAACCATTCCAAAAAATAGAGCCACTTGGAGGATTTTCAACTCTTAAGAAAGAATTTGTGTTTTCAAGATATTTAGCTTTGCATATTGAAGACCACTCACATTCAGTATTATTGCTTAATCTCCATCCCAATTTTCCTCTTAGGGCTTTACACAATGTCTTCATCTTCCTTAAACCAAGGCCACCCAATTCTTTACTCTTACAAACTATATCCCAAGCTACTAAAGTCATCATTTTCTTATCCTCCAAACTAGACCAAAGGAATCTATTACAAATTTGATCAATTTTCTTAGCAATGGTTGATGGTATTTTAAACACAAGTGAACTATAAATGGGTTGGCTCTGAATTGTAGTTTTTATTAGTAATAATTTTCTATCCTGACTCAAAATAGCCTCCTTCCACCCAACCAATTTCTTAGATATCCTTTCTAGTATTCCATTCCAGAAACTATCCTTTATCCTTCCAACAAAGAGAGGCATTCCCAAATAAACAGAAGGCAAGTTACTAATTTGACAATTCAAAACCTCAACAATTTTTAGTTGTCTTCTTTCAGGGGTATGGAGAAAAAAATCTTGGTTTTTTGAAATTTTACTTTCTAGTGAGAGGCCTTCTCATACAATTGTAAAACCTTCATAAACTATTTTGCTTCTAATATAGATGCTTTCCCAATAAGAATGGTATCATCAACAAACTGATGATGTGTGACCTTTTCATAGTTTGGAGTAGGAAGAATGCCTTGAATTCTATGATTTCTTTTTGTTGCTTTAACTACCCTCCCTAAAGCTTCAACCATCAGAATAAATAGATAAGGGGATATAGGATCCCCTTTCCTAAGACCCCTTTGTGCAGGAAAGAAACCAACAACCTCACCATTAATCAAAACTAAAAATCTAGTAGTAGAAGTACATACCTTTATCCAGTTCCTCCATTGAACACTGAAACCAAATTTTGCTAGAATCAGATCCAAAAACTTCCAATTCACTCTATCATATGCTTTTTGCATATCCAACTTTAAAAGCATCCCTGCTTCTCCTCTTTTGTTGATGGAGTGTAAGGTTTCATGCATAGTTATGATACCATCAATAATTTGCCTTCCTTGGACAAATCCATCTTGTTCTTGTGAAATCAAAAGAGGTAAAATCTTTTGTAATCTTCCTACTAGAATTTTAGTAATTACCTTATAAATAGTATTACATAAACTAATAGGCCTAAAATATTTAAAGTCTTTAACATCTGGAACCTTTGGAATAAGAACCAAAAAAGTGGCATTCCATGATTTTAGAATAGTGTTCTTCTCCTAAAATTCTAAAACTACAACAACAATATCTCTTCCAACAATGTCCCAACATGACTAAAAAAACTTGGTGGAAAACCATCTGGTCTAGGGCTTTATCCTTATTCATAAAAAAAATTGCCCCCTTAACTTCTTCTTCTGAGATAGGTTTTACCAACTCCTTATTGATTTCTTCTGTAATAATTGATGGAATATTTTCCAGGATTTCAGCCATTGCCAATTCATCATCCTCTTGATCATTGGTCAACAAATTTTGATAGAATCTCACTCCTTCCTCCTTAATTTCTTCCATGTCCTTAGTGATCTATCCATCAACTTTATTTATTTCAACAATTTTGTTAAAGCTCCTTCTTTTAAATGTAGTCAATTTAAAGAACTTTGTATTCTTATCCCCCTCTTTGAGCCATGAAATTCTTGATTTTTATTTCCAATGTACCTCCTCTTGTGCCAAAGTATTATGATAATCAACAAGAGTTTCCTTTTCTTTGTTGTCAATTTCTTCATTTCTTCCTTTCTTCAAGATTTCTCCTTCAATGTGCTCCAATTCCTCTTTCAATTTATTTTTTCTAATGGTCACCTTCTGGAAAACTTCCTTATTCCATTGCTTCAACATTCTCTTAACATATTGTAACTTCTTTGTCACTCTAAACATACTTGACCCCTCCACTTTCATCTCCCACCATTGTTGTAGTTTTGGAAAAAATTTGGATGAGTTAACCACATATATTCAAACCTAAAGGGTTGCATTTTTTACCTATGGTTCTACTTGAAGCAAAAGTGGAGTATGATCTGATGCAATTATGGGAAGTGAACACAACATATACTCCTAATACTGATTTAACCAATCTCCTATAACCATCATCCTATCTAGTCTACATTGAATAAAATTTTACCCTAATATTCTATTAGACCAGGTATATTTACTGCCCTTCAAATCTAAATCAATAAGACCAAGAGAGTCAATAAAATCCTTAAAGTCCTCCATGCTTCTGGTCAAATTCTCCTTACCCCCCATTTTCTTAGATAACAAAAGAGGAGTATTGAAGTCTCCTGCAATCAACCATGGATCTTGCACAAAATATTTCCTATGTTTTTTAATTTCTTCCCAAAATTTCCTTCTTTCAACCATAGCATTGGGAGCATATATATTTGATAACACAAATTTAAAATCAGAATTACTGCAAGTAATAGACAAAGAGAGGCACCTATTTGATGGTACTAGCAATATTTTTGCTTGGATAGTTTGAGGATTCCAAAGAATCCATATTCCTCCTACACTCCCATTAGCAAGTATCCTTCCATCTCTGCATTTTTCCAAATTTTCATCTTTGTAGCTTCAATTCTACCTTCCTGTATTTTGGTTTCTTGAAGAAGCAATATATTTGTTGTCTACATAACTCTTTTTCAATTATTCATTTCCTAAGGGAATTGCAACCTCAGATATTCCAACATAATATCTTCATTTAGCACCTTTTGGGGTGATCACCACACCCCCACTCTGCTCCAGAGTGTGTTGAGTACCATTAGCAATTTCTCTTGCCCTTATTTTGGATCCAGATGGTCTTCCTAGAGAATCCTTTCCAACATCAACCATTTTTCTAGAATTCCTTGTTTATCTCATAGTTGGGGTTTCCCCTAATTCCATATTTTCATTCCTCTTATTTCTCTTTCCATCCTTTCTATCTTGTCCAAGTGTCTCCATACTCTTTTCCTTATTCTACTCATATGATTGACTTTCCTCTTTTTCTATAGACTACTTCAGCATTGCTTTGGTTTTTCTTTGGTGATTGAAATTCTATTCTTGGGTCTGCTCTATTTGTGTTTCCTTAACCTGATTTAGAAAATCATAGTCATCTTCATTATTAGAGATATCCTTTATCTCTCCTTATTAATTTTCTTCTTTTTTTTCATTGATATCAAATAGAACATGAAAACTATTTTGATGCTCCTTAACCTGATCCATTTTCCATTATTATCTTGGACCTTAATTTTCCATTCCATTCCACCACTTCTTCCATTCCTTCTCTCATTCAATACCTTATTAGGGAAATATTTTGGTAAATTCTCAATCTTCCTATAGGTGTTACATTATCTGGGTCTATTTTCATATTCAATGTTTTGAATCCAATCCCCATCCTCATTTTACAAAGCAATTTTATTTGGCAATTTTTTTGATAGATCTATATTTACATAGAATATAGCTAAGATCATTCTTATTTTTCCCTAGTTGTTGAGTCAATAGAAATCAAAGTACCAATTGTACCAATTATCCCTTCAATAATTCCAAACACCAAAATTCAATTGGCAAGTTTGGCAATAGAATACAGATAGGTGCAATATCAACATTCTTTTTTTCTAGTCAAAATCCCCTAAACCATATTTTAAGAAACATTCTTTTTCTCCCAAAAAACCAAGGTCCATTCTCCAAAACCCAATGTAAATCTTCCTCTAGATTAAAATTAAACAATAAAAAATCATTTGGAAGGGCAATAATATCAACAATACCTCTAATATGTCATTTCATTCACATCCAATTATGGATTAGATCAATATTAGGCTTGGTGCCAACAAACTTTCCAACCAATGCAAGATTCCTTTATACTTCAACTTTCTCTATTAATTCCTTTGGAATGATTATCCTTGATATTCTATTTTCAACCCCTAATTTTTGGATCTCCACTTGTATATCCTTGTCCTTGTCCTTTCCAATCCCCAATACACAAATTTGGGGGGGTTTCCCAAATCAAATTATATTTTCCAAGAATCCTTTGTAGATCTCACTTCAACATTTCAATGGTTTTGCTTTAGTTTTCACCTCAATTTTACTTTAGGATTGCTTTGAGATAGCTTTAGATTTGCTTGTAGACCCAAATACTAGATTATTTTTTCCTCACCTACACAAATCTAATTCAGACACTGACATTGTAAACCCTAGAATACCAAAATAAAAATTATAAAGAAGAAAACTATTGTGTGCTCGTCACCACTATCTACTACTACCCTTATGTGCTCTTTTCCACCATCTACTATTGCCCCTTTGTGTTATTTTCCACCATCTACTACTTCCATTATGTGCTATTCAATTTTTTTTAAGGACTTGGTCTCTATTGCCCATCATGTAAATAATATTTTAAGGACTTGGTCTCTGATTTCACATTTAGAGAAGTTTCTTGAGGTTTGTATGTAAATGCATGTATAAGATAGATATAATAGTAGGAGAAATAGAAAGCACAAGAAGTATGTAAGGATTATCATAAAAGGAGTGCATCCTTATTGATATTTTGATAGCCAAGAGATACTCATAGAATAGTTAGTGGTTGTATGAACACCATAAAATGATATTCATGCGATATCTAGCCTATCCTACAAGCATACCTCAATAATCGAAAGGTCAACAAGGGATACAAGAAGAAATAAGGATAATTATGCTATATACTATCATAATGTATCCGTGTGTTTTATTGATTGTGTAGACTAGGCTTTAATCAATAAAAATGAAGGTAATTGTGATAGGTTTTGGAAGATGATCAAAAAGAGATACATGAAGAGAATAAAGAGAAAGAATGAAGAGAAAGTGTATATCCCTTGACTTGGAAAAATTTAGAGAAGAATATGATTATACTTACAAGGTCAAGAGGTATAAAAGATATGAAGAAGAAGTGAAGATAAAAAGAGAAATAATATATCCTTTGATTTTGGAAAATTTAGATGAACTTATACTTACAAGGTCAAGGGATATACAACTATATGTAAAATGCATAAGAACAAAGACAAAATTCCCACTAGCACAAAATTACCCATGTATATATACAAGAGAGGTAATCATAGCATCCCAATGGATAAGAAGAAGATATACCCTAGGTTTGGGGATTCTCTAAGCGTTAGTGACCTAGTGAAAGTGCAATGCATATGAGCTAATCCTAACTAGATGTTATTATTGCCTCATTACAAAGTCCTCAAGAATCTACATGAACAAGCAATCATATGCAAGTATGATCAAGAAGTAAAGTAACTATATGTCAAGCATAAGTGCAAAGGAGAATCATGTCAAGCAATTCATGCAAAGTATGACAAGAAATCATGCAGCATGAGCAAATAGACAAATGCAAGTTGGCACAAAAGAAATCTGGTAGGAGAAGCAAAAGAATTGAGATAAGATGATCAAGAAGAAATTAGGAAAATAGAACTCAAGAAGGGTGAGACTAGAAGAAAAGAAGAAGAGAAAGAAGGTTATGCATAGTACCTTTTGAGGTGCATAATATTCATGGGTTCTTTGAGATCTTTGTTATCTAGAGTTTCTAGACGATAGGCTCCAAAGCCAAATTTGGTTATTATAACAAAGAGGTCTATCCAATTAGGCTAGATTTTACCATTTAGATCAATTCAATCATTGGTGTTCCTTTGGTTTATTTTGAAGATAAAGTCCCCTACTTCAAAATAGTGACTATAAATTTTCTTAGTGTAGGTTTACTTGAGCCTATGTTTATAAGCTCAAGCATACTCTAAGGCATGGATTCACTTCTCATCCTATAGATCTAAATGGTTTAAGTAGGTAAGGTAATACTCATTGTCGATAGAATCATCTTGTAGAAAGAGTGTAAGGATGGGACTTCTAACTCAAAAGGGAACATGGCCTCAGTGTCATAGACAAAGAAATAAGGGGTTGTTCCTATAGATATTTGTACATTGGTGTGATAAGCCTACAAAAGCAAGATAAAGTTGAATATGCTAGTCTTGATTGGTCTTATTAACCAACTTTTTAAGGATCTTAGCTTAGGATTTGTTAGAGGCTTCAACTTGATCATTACCTTGAGGGTAATAAGGGGTTGATCATTTATGTTGAATCTTGTATTTAGCATAAATATTATGGACATGTTTATTCTTAAAAAAAGTGTCATTATTAGAGATGATGATTGAAGAGATTCCATACTGATACAAGATTTGATAAAGGATAAACTTAGAGATCTAAACTCCAGTAACCATGGATAGCAACATGGCTTCTACCCACTTAATGAAGTACTCAATCATTGTGATGATAAAATTATGATC
Organism: Wollemia nobilis; assembly: GCA_028583015.1. Taxonomy (NCBI): domain Eukaryota; kingdom Viridiplantae; phylum Streptophyta; class Pinopsida; order Araucariales; family Araucariaceae; genus Wollemia; species Wollemia nobilis. The sequence continues at coordinate 42,607,692 of JAQPPZ010016981.1, read as the reverse complement.
ATTAGAAGAGGTGGGATTGATCTTCCCAATAATGTCCAATCCCCATATCGAGAATGACCAAGGAGAAGAAATTACTTGAAGGTTTGATGAAGGTGCATGAATAATATTATCATGATGTTGACACTTTTCACAATGCTAAACATAGTCACATGCATCCTTTTCCATGGAGGGCCAATAATTTCCTATTTTAAGAATCTTCTTGGTAATTGCATTACCACTAAAATGGCCCTCCACATGATCCTTCATGGGCTTGACAAAGGGCTTGCCTTGCTTTATCGGATGTGAGACATAATAGGAGGATACCCTCAAAATAATAGCAATATAAGGTATCATCAATTATCATAAATCGATATCCTATTTCGTGAACTTTTGTTTATTTTTATCTAAGCCTTCATGCATTGTGCCATATTTTAAGAAATTAATAATATCTTTGCACCAAGACTCAGAAGGAGAAGCTTTGATGTTCAAGACATATAAGAGGATTTGGATACAACTAAGGGTCATAATATTTTAAAGTTATTGGATGATAATCATAGCTTGTTCATCTTATAACTCCAAGGGGATAAGATAGGCAACTACAACCATGGAATCCACATGATGGTTAGAGGATTGATGGATAGAATCTATGGTTATCTTCTCAAATTTTGACATAACCCTAGCAATAATGTCCTTGTATGGCTTTAACTTTTCATATTTAGTATGATGAAAATCAATGACTTGATTGACTACAAGTTGAGAATTACCAAATATAGAAAGGCTCTTAACTTTTAAGGCAAGGGTATCCCTAAGACCTAATATCAAGGCTTTATAATATACAATATTATTAGTGCAAAAGAAGTGCAACTTATAGGAAAGAGAGATTATTTTCTTTTGTAGGGTGACTAAAATTATTTCAGCTCCTACGCCCTTTAAGAAATGGGCTCCATAAAAATACAATGTCCAAGAATCTAGGTCTTCTATAGAAAGGTTAAAGCACTCATCAAGAAACTCTACAACTAAGGGATAGGTAGACTCTAGGAGTGTTGTGGCTAATTGGTCAATGATAACCTAGCCTTTTATAGCATTTTGACCAATGGCGTTAAATCAAACTCACTAAGGGCAAGGAGCCACTTGGTGTCTCAACCTAAAAGGTGATGATTTGACATTAAGTAGTGAAGGGAATCAAACCTTATGGTTACCAATTTCTTATGGCTAAGCATATAATATCATAAATTTTGAGATGCAAATACTAAACAAGGCAAATATTTTCTACAGGGGTGTATCAAGTTTTATAACTGACAAGGGTTCTACTAATATAATAAATTGATTTCTCTTTGTTTTTATTATCATTTTGGGCCAACATAGCCCCTAAAATTTGGGCTATGGATGATATATAGAGCAATAAATGTTTGATTGGGTTAGGTGGGATCAGAACAAATAGGGAAGTGAGATACTTTTTGAGTTCATCAAAAGCTCTTTAGCACTCATCATCCCACTTATACTCCACATTCTTGCAAAGAAGCTTAAGGAAATGTTAGCACTTGTCAGCTTGTTGGGATATGAAATACCTAATGGTTTGAAGCTTTTATTGTAAACTACACAACTTAGTAAGGTTGCTTGGATGAGGTATATTAATAATAGCCAAAATCTTGGTTGGATCTACTTTAATACCTCACATAGACACAATGAAACCTCAAAATTTTCTATATATGACTCCAATGACATATTTAGAGGGCTTAATGTGAACTTTATATTCTATTAATCATTCAAATATATGCCTTAGATCTTGTGCATGAGTTTCTCGATGAATGGAATGACCAAGAAGATCATCCACATAGTCTTCTACAATGTCATGTATTAATTAATAAAATATGTAAGTCATGGCCCTTTGATATGTGGCACCTATGTTATTTAAGTTGAAAGGCATAACTTGATAGTAGAAGATGACCCATGGAGTAATTAAAGTAGTCTTGGCTTGGTCTTCAAGGGTAATTTTGATTTGGTTGTATTCTAAAAAACCATCCATCAAAGATAGCATTCCCCATACAATGATGAAATCTACAATTATGTTTATGTTGGGAAAATAAAAATCATCTTTGGCACAAGTGAAGTTGATATCTTGAGATTCGAGTAGTCGATTGATTTTATGAAACTGATATCAAGAATATTTTAAAGCTTTTATTTGACCAACAAGGCAATATTAGGGTGCATATTTCTAAGTTTTTTATTTATGTACTTAAAATTTGGTTGAACTACTAAATGGTGCATAAATAAAGAAGGATCTAGTAAGGTGATGAGTGTCGTTGAGTCTCATCATTTAATCTCAATGATTTATCAATCCGGGGTGGTGTCCAAGGCTATCTACGATAGAAGGTTAGGGCAGAGTACAATTCAGGCATTCAGATTTCAAGCAATTATTGGTGAAGCAGATTTTGGTTTAGCCTTTTGGTGTCACACTAAACCTAGTCTAAAGAATGGAAACTAAAATAAAGTACAAGAATTGAAAACTAAATCTAAGTTGCAAGAATTGAAATCTAACTACAATTGCATGAATTGAAATTGCTAAATTGAAATCCTAAGTTACTTTTGCAAAATTGAAATCTAGTTACTCTTGCATAATTGAAATTGCTAAATTGAAATCTAATCTACTTTTGCAGAATTGAAATCTAATTACTCTTGCATAATTGAAAATTATTCTAAAACACCTGTCAATGCCCTGCCACAAAAGGTCGTCAAGCTTCTGCTATAGGAATTGACAACAAAATGAAATATGCTGAAAATGGAAAGTTGCTAAAATAGAAAGCAGGGAAAACATAAAGGAAAAATGCTTAATATAATTTGTCAGCTGACATACACACAAATGCTGTACACAAACATAATAGGAAACATAAATCACACAATACAAAATAAAAACAAGAAAATGAAATCTGACAAGCAATCTATTAATTCTGCTTGCAGCAAAATTACAGATTAAAACCTGCCATAAAATCCCTCCTTCTAGATCTGAAAGTGGGCCCATACTTCCTGATCTAGAAGGAGGTGAAAAGCACTCCTTAACTAATTAACACTCAGAACATAAAATGATAAAATACTGCACTTTTATTGATGACAAAACATGCTGAAAACTATTACAAAAAATTACTGTACAGTCCTAATTGTTGCTACTGAAAACTCTCCTCTATTCTAATTCCTAACTGGCTCAACCAAGGAGGGAGCTATGTTATTTATATAAATATTTACAATATATCCCATGCTCAAATCAGCCTATGTGCTATTTTACAGTCATTTGCCAATAATTCTGGATCTGAAATAAATGCAAATCTGGACAGTTTGTGTTGCAGCAGTAGTCATTGGCCCTTAGAAAGCATCTTCAGTGGTGGGAGTACGTGGGAGGAGTCTAGAAATATCTCACACATCATTCTCCACTTCAGAATATGCCATTCCTATCTTGAAAACAACTTTCTATTATGCTGCAGTTTTTCTGGGTTTATCCTAGAAGAGGATCTGAATTGATCTTTTCCATGAATGGTGGCTTTGGATGGCAAGGACAACAAAATCAGATGGGAGATATTTTCCTTTACCTTTTCCAACCTTTATTTCCCTTTTTCCAGCTTCAAAAATCGGTCAATAAGTCAAAAAGCACATTCTGTTTTCATTTCGAAGATAAGTGGCTTCATTCCGAAGACAATGCAATTCTCATTCCGAAGATCGCTCATTTCGAAGATACTGCAATTCTCATTCTGAAGATACTACAATTCTCATTCGAAGATACTACAATTCTCATTCTGAAGATCCGCTCATTTCGAAGATACTGCATTTCTCATTTCGAAGATGTCTGCTCATTTCGAAGACACTGTGTTTTCTCATTTCGAAGATATCTGTTCATTCCGAAGATACTTCGAAATGAACAAATGTGTACTTTTCAAGTGATTTCTTCTGCATCTCTCAGGTGGGTTATCTCCTAGGATCAGATTCCAATGGTCTTCATCTCTTTTCATATGTGAATTCCATGCCTTGTTGTTTATTTGTAGCTTGCTGGAATTTACATGGTAAATTACTGCATTTTCCAGTTCTACTGCACAGTTGTAAAATATTGTCATTTCTTGTAAATTCAAACAAATTAGAACATGGAAAAATTATTCAAGTATCAACATGAAGGAGTACATCAAGTTGCTACTGAATTTATACACTTCATTCACCAAGTAACCATGCTGAAATAGTGCAATAGTCTTGCACAATTGTCCCTGCTCTGTTATACCATGTTCTTGCCTATTTAGATCATGTGGGAATGCTTCTAAATAGGTCAGATGTCTTCTGTAGTCCTTCTAAACTCATTCCATCCATATTCTCATGCTTTGCTTGACAACTTCAAGGTGTTCCTATAAAGTGACAACTTGCTGATTTTTATATGGTTGTTTTTCTCAGATTTTCAGATTTATGACAGTCCTAAACTTTTGGCTTAAATGTGGATTTGAAACAAGTTGAAGGGCAGGAAAACATTCAAAAACCATTGAGAAGTTAATGGATATCAGCATACCACATTTGGTTAATTGAAATGCATGTTATTACTTGCTACTTAATCACGCAAAATCAGTCATAAAATGCTGAAAATAGTCAAAAACAGAGATATAGTATTCCTAACATAAAATCATGCAAACACTTAACAAATAGTATATTCTAGTCAACTATTTGGCAATTAACTTATCATATGGTAGTCAAACATTGTGCAATAATGAGTCAAACATTGTGCAATAATGAGGCATTTTTGGGCCTCATCATCCCCCCAACTTGAACTGATGCATGCCCTCATGCATCTTAGTAGGCCATAGTAATATGCAGGTTTTATTCTTGTGAACAACATACTTTGCTACCTGCTAACTGAGAAATTCCTCCTTGCTGCACTATATCAAGTATTTTGCAATTAAGCACATGTATGACTTTTTTCTATTTTTCTACAAGTTTTAGTGCTGCAAGGTACCTCTTAAAGGCTTGATATCATATGATTCATCTTGCAATAGTCTTATTGTGGAACCGTATTTGGCAGATGCACTACTACTGATGGAATTTTCTGTTCTTAACAACATTTCAGCTTGAATGCTTATTTTTGTTGTTTGCACCTTTTGAACAAAATTGATAAAATATTTGATTTGAAATGCTTGAGGGATGTACTTACTTGTGGTAGAGCCTTATAAACCTCAATATTTGATGTACCCTACTCTTTTTGCTATTCTGTAGCATTTCCAGCAATTCTGGTACAGTTTCTGCTCATTCCGAAGATATCCTGCTCATTTCGAAGATACTGCATTTCTCATTCCGAAGATCTTCAAAAAATGCAGAAATGACCTCCTATGCAAAAGTTAGCTACAGATTCTATTGTGGGTCCATCTCTAGAGTGTATAAGCCTTCCATAACATCAAAAATCCCTTCTTCATCCTTTTGTTTAGATGCTATTCTTTGTTTTGTATGTTGTTGTTTTATTCCAGTAGTACTAAAATAGAACCTTCAGGTGCATTTTGTTGATTATCCTCCTTCAATTTATCAGACAATTGTGAGATATAAACTTGCAGTTCTCCTTCTAAAATTTGCCCTATAAATTGAAATAGAATTGCTGCCATGTCTGTCCCAAAATCAGGTTTTTGCATAGTTTTGGAATTTCCATGCAATTAATGGCATAAGGGGGTGTTTCTTGACATCTTGAACATGTTCCTTTTTCAACTTGTCACTATTGTATGAATAGTTTATGCCAAATACCGACTATCATACACTAAATGCTAAATGTTTACTATGAATTATATGCAAGAAACACATACCTTACTGTCCTGAAAATTAGTCATGCACCTTACAAGCTGCTTTTGATGATTGTTAGCAGGCTATCTGAAATCATAAACAAACATAATACATGTGCAGTGTGAGATTTGTACAATGGTGGAACAATGATGGGTAGATCAACAAGGCAATGCATGCCGAAAAATCGGTTTTCATGCAAGCCAACTCAGTAGCGCCTCCAAGAAGGTTTTCACTACTGAATTATTCATTTTTTTATATATATATTTTTTCATCATTTTTTTTATCTTTTTTTTTCATTTTTTTCATCGAAGAGGCTGCCATTTCTGGTTTTCAACCAACTTCTGTCCTCTTTTTTTTTTTTCAAGTGCTTCAATCAGAGAGAACATATCTCACTCTTATTTGGATAAGACCAATCCTTATTCTGCAAAAACATGTCAATTGTTGTATGAAAACACCATCTCTTTCTGTTGAAACCTGCAACATTGATGCAACCTTCCTTACTAGATGACCAGTAAGAATCTTCTTACATCATCATTGCCTCCTTATTGCTTGGAAATGAAGTATTGGCTCCATTGTTCCTCTTTCTTGCTGAAATTGATGCTTGTCCTCATGTATCCCCATTTTGTGGGACATGCCTTTGCTGCAAATTTTTTTTCTTTTTTTTTTTTTTTTCAAATTTTCTTGTCTTGCTTGTACCCAAAAAGGAAGTTCACAAACAAGACTATTCTTCTTTTTTTCTTTTCTTGTATTTTTTTTTCTCTTTTTTTTAGACTTTTTATCATCACTCTGAATCTGATATTGAAGAGAAATTCTCTTCCCTTATGTGTACATCCAATGGAATCTCCTTCAAGAACTCCTCCTTAGTTAATGGTGCATGGTATACCCGAAGGCAATGTCCATTCACCACTAGCATCCTCCATGAATTACCAATGGGAGAAAGAAGCACTGCTCCATATCTGAAAACTTCTTCAATCAAGTGTTGTCCATGGCTCCTAGTCTGCAAAATCTTGTCAATCTGTTCTTGAAACAATTAAATACCAATTCCCAAAATATGTTAAGTGCTTACATCAAGATAAAATCTTGATATACCCTTGTAATTCCATGTAAAGAGATTGAAATATTGTTTCAAAATAGCAACAATTTTGCTTTTTGTTTATAAGTCACCTAGCTAATAATGTTCAAGAATTTTCTTGGCTGCACTTCAATTTGTTTCATTCCTAGGAGGACAGAATTTACCCCTTTGTAAAATGGAAGTAAATTTTCTATGTGCATTTTTTCTAGTTTTTCTCCTTTATCCAAAGCTAATTTCTGTGTGTTTGGACTAAAGGTTTTCTGTGTATCTCCATTGATTTTTGTCTCTTCAAGCTCAGGTAAGTTCTTATTTTAGCACAGTTGGATGTTGTTGCAGTCAATAACATTTCTTATAGGTTTTTTTCTTTTTATACCAGATTCAGCTACATAGACAGGGGTTGCCTATCCTGTATTATTCAGAATGATCACAGGTTGGGCTAAAAAAATATTTTTGGTTTGCACAATAAGACAAGAAGTGTACAACTTTAGCAGATCAACTACTTGTCAGGTAGGATCACCTCTAATGAGATCAACTATTGTCTGTGTAGGCTAAGAATTGCTAGGTTGCGGTTTAGCACGGTAAAATCCAAACAATCTTTAAGTAATAATGAAAAACTCTAGGATCATCATTAAGTTGTAAACTCCTATTTTTATTGTGCAAAAGTTTTTGTGATTTTTTTTTTAATAGATTCAGCTTACATAGACAGGGGTTGCTGTCCAGGTTGGGCTGAAGGTGGTGGTTGCTTGTTTTCTAAATGGACTGAAATGCAACTATCAATAATTATTATTTATACCAGCTATTACATTCAGATTTAACTCTGAACTTCATAACTTAGCACAATAATAATTATTTGACTGCTTTTACCCTCTAACAACACCATGTTCCCCGACAACGGTGCCAAAATGATGAGTGTCATTGAGTCTCATCATTTAATCTCAATGATTTATCAATCCGGGGTGGTGTCCAAGGTTGTCTACGATAGAAGGTTAGGGCAGAGTACAATTCAGGCATTCAGATTTCAAGCATTTATTGGTGAAGCAGATTTTGGTTTAGCCTTTTGGTGTCACACTAAACCTAGTCTAAAGAATGGAAACTAAAATAAAGTACAAGAATTGAAAACTAAATCTAAGTTGCAAGAATTGAAATCTAACTACAATTGCATGAATTGAAATTGCTAAATTGAAATCCTAAGTTACTTTTGCAGAATTGAAATCTAGTTACTCTTGCATAATTGAAATTGCTAAATTGAAATCTAATCTACTTTTGTAGAATTGAAATCTAATCTACTCTTGCAGATTGAAATGATTTAAAACTTATTCTAAAACACCTGTCAATGCCCTACCACAAAAGGTCGTCAAGCTTCTGCTATAGGAATTGACAGCAAAATGAAATATGCTAAAAATGGAAAGTTGCTAAAATAGAAAGCAGGGAAAACATAAAGGAAAAATGCTTAATATAATTTGTCAGCTGACATACACACAAATGCTGTACACAAACATAATAGGAAACATAAATCACACAATACAAAATAAAAACAAGAAAATGAAATCTAGCAAGCAATCTATTAATTCTGCTGTAGCAAAATTACAGATTAAAACCTGCCATAAAATCCCTCCTTCTAGATCTGAAAGTGGGCCCATACTTCCTGATCTAGAAGGAGGTGAAAAGCACTCCTTAACTAATTAACACTCAGAACATAAAATGATAAAATACTGCACTTTTATTGATGACAAAACATGCTGAAAATTGTTACAAAAAATTACTGTACAGTCCTAATTGCTGCTACTGAAAACTCTCCTCTATTCTAATTCCTAACTGGCTCAACCAAGGAGGGAGCTGTGTTATTTATATAAATATTTACAATATATCCCATGCTCAAATCAGCCTATGTGCTATTTTACAGTCATTTGCCAATAATTCTGGATCTGAAATAAATGCAAATCTGGACAGTTTGTGTTGCAACAGTAGTCATTGGCCCTTAGAAAGCATCTTCAGTGGTGGGAGTACATGGGAGGAGTCTAGAAATATCTCACACATCATTCTCCACTTCATAATATGCCATTCCTATCTTGAAAACAACTTTCTATTATGCTGCAGTTTTTCTGGGTTTATCCTAGAAGAGGATCTGAATTGATCTTTTCCATGAATGGTGGCTTTGGACGGCAAGGACGACAAAATCAGATGGGAGATATTTTCCTTTACCTTTTCCAACCTTTATTTCCCTTTTTCCAGCTTCAAAAATCGGTCAATAAGTCAAAAAGCACATTCTGTTTTCATTTCGAAGATAAGTGGCTTCATTCCGAAGACAATGCAATTCTCATTCCAAAGATACTGCAATTCTCATTCCGAAGATACTGCAATTCTCATTCTGAAGATACTGCAATTCTCATTCTAAAGATCCGCTCATTTCGAAGATACTGCATTTCTCATTTCGAAGATGTCTGCTCATTCCGAAGACACTATGTTTTCTCATTTCGAAGATATCTGTTCATTTCGAAGATACTTCAAAATGAACAAATGTGTACTTTTCAAGTGATTTCTTCTGCATCTCTCAGGTGGGTTATCTCCTAGGATCAGATTCCAATGGTCTTCATCTCTTTTCATATGTGAATTCCATGCCTTGCTGTTTATTTGTAGCTTGCTGGAATTTACATGGTAAATTACTGCATTTTCCAGTTCTGTTGCACAGTTGTAAAATATTGGCATTTCTTGCAAATTCAAACAAATTAGAACATGGAAAAATTATTCAAGTATCAACATGAAGGAGTACATCAAGTTGCTACTGAATTTATACACTTCATTCACCAAGTAACCATGCTGAAATAGTGCAATAGTCTTGCACAATTGTCCCTGCTCTGTTATACCCTGTTGCTGCCTATTTAGATCATGTGGGAATGCTTCTAAATAGGTCAGATGTCTTCTGTAGTCCTTCTAAACTCATTCCATCCATATTCTCATGCTTTGCTTGACAACTTCAAGGTGTTCCTATAAAGTGAGAGCTTGCTGATTTTTATATGGCTGTTTTTCTCAGATTTTCAGATTTATGACAGTCCTAAACTTTTGGCTTAAATGTGGATTTGAAACAAGTTGAAGGGCAGGAAAACATTCAAAAACCATTGAGAAGTTAATGGATATCAGCATACCACATTTGGTTAATTGAAATGCATGTTATTACTTGCTACTTAATCACGCAAAATCAGTCATAAAATGCTGAAAATAGTCAAAAACAGAGATATAGTATTCCTAACATAAAATCATGCAAACACTTAACAAATAGTATATTCTAGTCAACTATTTGGCAATTAACTTATCATATGGTAGTCAAACATTGTGCAATAATGAGTCAAACATTGTGCAATAATGAGGCATTTTTGGGCCTCATCATCCCCCCAACTTGAACTGATGCATGCCCTCATGCATCTTAGTAGGCCATAGTAATATGCAGGTTTTATTCTTGTGAACAACATCCTTTGCTACTTGCTAACTGAGAAATTCCTCCTTGCTGCACTATATCAAGTATTTTGCAATTAAGCACATGTATGACTCTTTTTCTATTTTTCTACAAGTTTTAGTGCTGCAAGGTACCTCTTAAAGGCTTGATATCATATGATTCATCTTGCAATAGTCTTATTGTGGAACCGTATTTGGCAGATGCACTACTACTGATGGAATTTTCTGTTCTTAACAACATTTCAGCTTGAATGCTTATTTTTGTTGTTTGCACCTTTTGAACAAAATTGATTTATTATTTTATTTGAAATGCTTGAGGGATGTACTTACTTGTGGTAGAGCCTTATAAACCTCAATATTTGATGTACCCTACTCTTTTTGCTATTCTGTAGCATTTTCAGCAATTCTAGTATAGTTTCTGCTCATTTCGAAGATATCTTGCTCATTTCGAAGATACTGCATTTCTCATTCCGAAGATCTTCAAAAAATGCAGAAATGACCTCCTATGCAAAAGTTAGCTACAGATTCTATTGTGGGTCCATCTCTAGAGTGTATAAGCCTTCCATAACATCAAAAATCCCTTCTTCATCCTTTTGTTTAGATGTTATTCTTTGTTTTGTATGTTGTTGTTTTATTCTAGTAGTACTAAAATAGAACCTTCGAGTGCATTTTTTTGATTATCCTCCTTCAATTTATCAGACAATTGTGAGATATAAACTTGCAGTTCTCCTTCTAAAATTTGCCCTACAAATTGAAATAGAATTGCTGCCATGTCTGTCCCAAAATCAGGTTTTTGCATAGTTTTGGAATTTCTATGCAATTAATGGCATAAGGGGGTGTTTCTTGACATCTTGAACATGTTCCTTTTTCAACTTGTCACTATTGTATGAATAGTTTATGCCAAATACCGACTATCATACACTAAATGCTAAATGTTTACTATGAATTATATGCAAGAAACACATACCTTATTGTCCTGAAAATTGGTCATGCACCTTACAAGCTGCTTTTGATGATTGTTAGCAGGCTATCTGAAAACATAAACAAACATAACACATGTGCAGTGTGAGATTTGTACAATGGTGGAACAATGATGGGTAGATCAACAAGGCAATGCATGCCGAAAAATCGGTTTTCATGCAAGCCAACTCAGTAGCGCCTCCAAGAAGGTTTTCACTACTGAATTATTCATTTTTTTATATATTTTTTTCATCATTTTTTCATTTTTTTTTTTTTCATTTTTTTCATCAGAAGAGGCTGCCATTTCTGGTTTTCAACCAACTTCTGTCCTCTTTTTTTTTTTTTCAAGTGCTTCAATCAGAGAGAACATATCTCACTCTTATTTGGATAAGACCAATCCTTATTCTGCAAAAACATGTCAATTGTTGTATGAAAACACCATCTCTTTCTGTTGAAACCTGCAACATTGATGCAACCTTCCTTACTAGATGACAAGTAAGAATCTTCTTACATCATCATTGCCTCCTTATTGCTGGAAATGAAGTATTGGCTCCATTGTTCCTCTTTCTTGCTGAAATTGATGCTTGTCCTCATGTATCCCCATTTTGTGGGACATGCCTTTGCTGCAATTTTTTTTTTTCTTTTTTTTTTCAAATTTTCTTGTCTTGCTTGTACCCAAAAAGGAAGTTCACAAACAAGACTATTCTTCTTTTTTTTTTCTTTTCTTGTATTTTTTTTTTTTTTTCGAACTTTTTATCATCACTCTGAATCTGATATTGAAGAGAAATTCTCTTCCATTATGTGTACATCCAATGGAATCTCCTTCAAGAACTCCTCCTTAGTTAATGGTGCATGGTATACCCGAAGGCAATGTCCATTCACCACTAACATCCTCCATGAATTACCAATGGGAGAAAGAAGCACTTGCTCCATATCTGAAAACTTCTTCAATCAAGTGTTGTCCATGGCTCCTAGTCTCGCAAAATCTTGTCAATCTATTCTTGAAACAATTAAATACCAATTCCCAAAATATGTTAAGTGCTTACATCAAGATAAAATCTTGATATACCCTTGTAATTCCATGTAAAGAGATTGAAATATTGTTTCAAAATAGCAACAATTTTGCTTTTTGTTTATAAGTCAGCCAGCTAATAATGTTCAAGAATTTTCTTGGCTGCACTTCAATTTGTTTCATTCCTAGGAGGACAGAATTTACCCCTTTGTAAAATGGAAGTAAATTTTCTATGTGCATTTTTTCTAGTTTTTCTCCTTTATCCAAGGCTAATTTTTGTGTGTTTGGACTAAAGGTTTTCTGTGTATCTCCATTGATTTTTGTCTCTTCAAGCTCAGGTAAGTTCTTATTTTAGCATAGTTGGATGTTGCTGTAGTCAATAACATTTCCTGCAGGTTTTTTCTTTTTATACCAGATTCAGCTACATAGACAGGGGTTGCCTATCCTGTATTATTCAGACTGATCACAGGTTGGGCTAAAAAAAATATTTTTGGTTTGCACAATAAGACAAGAAGTGTACAACTTTAGCAGATCAACTACTTGTCAGGTAGGATCACCTCTAATGAGATCAACTATTGTCTGTGTAGGCTAAGAATTGCTAGGTTGCGGTTTAGCGCGGTAAAATCCAAACAATCTTTAAGTAATAATGGAAAACTCTAGGATCATCATTAAGTTGTAAACTCCTATTTTGATTGTGCAAAAGTTTTTGTGATTTTTTTTTTAATAGATTCAACTTACATAGACAGGGGTTGCCTGTCCATGTTGGGTTGAAGGTGGTGGTTGCTTGTTTTCTAAATGGACTGAAATGCAACTATCAATAATTATTATTTATACCAGCTATTACATTCAGATTTAACTCTGAACTTCATAACTTAGCACAATAATAATTATTTGACTGCTTTTACCCTCTAACAACACCATGTTCCCCGACAACGACGCCAAAATGATGAGTGTCATTGAGTCTCATCATTTAATCTCAATGATTTATCAATCCGAGGTGGTGTCCAAGGCTGTCTACGATAGAAGGCTAGGGCAGAGTACAATTTAGGCATTCAGATTTCAAGCATTTATTGGTGAAGCAGATTTTGGTTTAGCCTTTTGGTGTCACACTAAACCTAGTCTGAAGAATGGAAACTAAAATAAATTACAGGAATTGAAAACTAAATCTAAGTTGCAAGAATTGAAATCTAACTACAATTGCATGAATTGAAATTGCTAAATTTAATCTACTTTTGCAAAATTGAAATCTAATTACTCTTGCATAATTGAAATTGCTAAATTGAAATCTAATCTACTTTTGCAGAATTGAAATCTAATTACTCTTGCAGAATTGAAATGATGCTTGTAAATGAAACTTATTCTAAAAACACCTGTCAATGCCCTACCACAAAAGGTCGTCAAGCTTCTGCTATAGGAATTGACAGCAAAATGAAATATGCTGAAAAATGGAAAGTTGCTAAAATAAGAAAACATGGAAAGCAAAGGAAAAATGCTTAATATAATTTGTCAGCTGACATACACACAAATGCTGTACACAAACATAATAGAAAACATAAATCACATAATACAAAATAAAAACAAGAAAATGAAATCTGGCAAGCAATCTATTAATTATGCTGTAGCAAAATTACAGATTAAAACCTGCCATAAAATCCCTCCTTCTAGATCTGAAAGTGGGCCCATACTTCCTGATCTAGAAGGAGGTGAAAAGCACTCCTTAACTAATTAACACTCGAACATAAAATGATAAAATACTGCACTTTTATTGATGACAAAACATGCTGAAAACTGTTACAAAAAATTACTTGTACAATCCTAATTATCGCTACTGAAAACTCTCCTCTATTCTAATTCCTAACTGGCTCAACCAAGGAGGGAGCTATGTTATTTATATAAATATTTACAATATATCCCATGCTCAAATCAGCCTATGTGCTATTTTACAGTCATTTGCCAATAATTTTGGATCTGAAATAAATGCAAATCTGGACAGTTTGTGTTGCAGTAGTAGTCATTGGCCCTTAGAAAGCATCTTCAGTGGTGGGAGTACGTGGGAGGAGTCTAGAAATATCTCACACATCATTCTCCACTTCAGAATATGCCATTCCTATCTTGAAAACAACTTTCTATTATGCTGCAGTTTTTCTGGGTTTATCCTAGAAGAGGATCAAAATTGATCTTTTCCATGAATGGTGGCTTTGGATGGCAAGGACGGCAAAATCAGATGGGAGATATTTTCCTTTACCTTTTCCAACCTTTATTTCCCTTTTTCCAGCTTCAAAAATCGGTCAATAAGTCAAAAAGCACATTCTGTTTTCATTCCGAAGATAAGTGGCTTCATTCCAAAGACAATGCAATTCTCATTTCGAAGATCGCTCATTTCAAAGATACTAATTCTCATTCTGAAGATACTACAATTCTCATTTTGAAGATACTGCAATTCTCATTCTGAAGATCCGCTCATTTCGAAGATACTGCATTTCTCATTCCGAAGATGTCTGCTCATTTCGAAGACACTGTGTTTTCTCATTTCGAAGATATCTGTTCATTTCGAAGATACTTCGGAATGAACAAATGTGTACTTTTCAAGTGATTTCTTCTGCATCTCTCAGGTGGGTTATCTCCTAGGATCAGATTCCAATGGTCTTCATCTCTTTTCATATGTGAATTCCATGCCTTGCTATTTATTTGTAGCTTGCTGGAATTTACATGGTAAATTACTGCATTTTCCAGTTCTACTGCACAGTTGTAAAATATTGGCATTTCTTGCAAATTCAAACAAATTAGAACATGGAAAAATTATTCAAGTATCAACATGAAGGAGTACATCAAGTTGCTACTAAATTTATACACTTCATTCACCAAGTAACCATGCTGAAATAGTGCAACAGTGCTTGCACAATTGTCCCTACTCGTTATACCCTGTTGCTCGCCTATTTAGATCATGTGGGAATGCTTCTAAATAGGTCAGATGTCTTCTGTAGTCCTTCTAAACTCATTCCATCCATATCCTCATGCTTTGCTTGACAACTTCAAGGTGTTCCTATAAAGTGACAACTTGCTGATTTTTATATGGCTGTTTTTCTTAGATTTTCAGATTTATGACAGTCCTAAACTTTTGGCTTAAATGTGGATTTGAAACAAGTTGAAGGGCAGAAAAACATTCAAAAACCATTGAGAAGTTAATGGATATCAGCATACCACATTTGGTTAATTGAAATGCATGTTATTACTTGCTACTTAATCATGCAAAATCAGTCATAAAATGCTGAAAATAGTCAAAAACAGAGATATAGTATTCCTAACATAAAATCATGCAAACACTTAACAAATAGTATATTCTAGTCAACTATTTGGCAATTAACTTATCATATGGTAGTCAAACATTGTGCAATAATGAGTCAAACATTGTGCAATAATGAGGCATTCTTGGGCCTCATCATCCCCCCAACTTGAACTGATGCATGCCCTCATGCATCTTAGTAGGCCATAGTAATATGCAGGTTTTATTCTTGTGAACAACATCCTTTGCTACCTGCTAACTGAGAAATTCCTCCTTGCTGCACTATATCAAGTATTTTGCAATTAAGCACATGTATGACTTTTTTTCTATTTTTCTACAAGTTTTAGTGCTGCAAGGTACCTCTTAAAGGCTTGATATCATATGATTCATCTTGCAATAGTCTTATTGTGGAACCGTATTTGGCAGATGCACTACTACTGATGGAATTTTTTGTTCTTAACAACATTTCAGCATGAATGCTTATTTTTGTTGTTTGCACCTTTTGAACAAAATTTATTTATTTATTTTTTTTATTTGAAATGCTTGAGGGATGTACTTACTTGTGGTAGAGCCTTATAAACCTCAATATTTGATGTACCCTACTCTTTTTGCTATTCTGTAGCATTTTCAGCAATTCTAGTATAGTTTTTGCTCATTCCGAAGATACTACATTTCTCATTTCGAAGATCTTCAAAAAATGCAGAAATGACCTCCTATGCAAAAGTTAGCTACAGATTCTATTGTGGGTCCATCTCTAGAGTGTATAAGCCTTCCATAACATCAAAAATCCCTTCTTCATCCTTTTGTTTAGATGTTATTCTTTGTTTTGTATGTTGTTGTTTTATTCCAGTAGTACTAAAATAGAACCTTCGAGTGCATTTTTTTGATTATCCTCCTTCAATTTATCGGACAATTGTGAGATATAAACTTGCAGTTCTCCTTCTAAAATTTGCCCTATAAATTGAAATAGAATTGCTGCCATGTCTGTCCCAAAATCAGGTTTTTGCATAGTTTTGGAATTTCCATGCAATTAATGGCATAAGGGGGTGTTTCTTGACATCTTGAACATGTTCCTTTTTCAACTTGTCACTATTGTATGAATAGTTTATGCCAAATACCGACTATCATACACTAAATGCTAAATGTTTACTATGAATTATATGCAAGAAACACATACCTTACTGTCCTAAAAATTGGTCATGCACCTTACAAGCTGCTTTTGATGATTGTTAGCAGGCTATCTGAAAACATAAACAAACATAACACATGTGCAGTGTGAGATTTGTACAATGGTGGAACAATGATGGGTAGATCAACAAGGCAATGCATGCCAAAAAATCGGTTTTCATGCAAGCCAACTCAGTAGCGCCTCCAAGAAGGTTTTCACTACTGAATTATTCATTTTTTTATATTTTTTTTTCATCATTTTTTTCATCTTTTTTTTTTTCATTTTTTTCATCAGAAGAGGCTGCCATTTCTGGTTTTCAACCAACTTCTGTCCTTTTTTTTTTTTCAAGTGCTTCAATCAGAGAGAACATCTCTCACTCTTATTTGGATAAGACCAATCCTTATTCTGCAAAAACATGTCAATTGTTGTATGAAAACACCATCTCTTTCTGTTGAAACCTGCAACATTGATGCAACCTTCCTTACTAGATGACCAGTAAGAATCTTCTTACATCATCATTGCCTCCTTATTGCTGGAAATGAAGTATTGGCTCCATTGTTCCTCTTTCTTGCTGAAATTGATGCTTGTCCTCATGTATCCCCATTTTGTGGGACATGCCTTTGCTGCAATTTTTTTTTCTTTCTCTTTTTTTTCCTTTTTTTTCAATTTTTCTTGTCTTGCTTGTACCCAAAAAGGAAGTTCACAAACAAGACTATTCTTCTTTTTTTTTCTTTTCTTGTATTTTTTTTCTTTTTTGTCAAACTTTTTATCATCACTCTGAATCTGATATTGAAGAGAAATTCTCTTCCATTATGTGTACATCCAATGGAATCTCCTTCAAGAACTCCTCCTTAGTTAATGGTGCATGGTATACCCGAAGGCAATGTCCATTCACCACTAGCATCCTCCATGAATTACCAATGGGAGAAAGAAGCACTGCTCCATATCTGAAAACTTCTTCAATCAAGTGTTGTCCATGGCTCCTAGTCTGCAAAATCTTGTCAATCTATTCTTGAAACAATTAAATACCAATTCCCAAAATATGTTAAGTGCTTACATCAAGATAAAATCTTGATATACCCTTGTAATTCCATGTAAAGAGATTGAAATATTGTTTCAAAATAGCAACAATTTTGCTTTTTGTTTATAAGTCAGCTAGCTAATAATGTTCAAGAATTTTCTTGGCTGCACTTCAATTTGTTTCATTCCTAGGAGGACAGAATTTACCCCTTTGTAAAATGAAAGTAAATTTTCTATGTGCAGTTTTTCTAGTTTTTCTCCTTTATCCAAGGCTAATTTCTGTGTGTTTGGACTAAAGGTTTTCTATGTATCTCCATTGATTTTTGTCTCTTCAAGCTCAGGTAAGTTCTTATTTTAGCACAGTTGGATGTTGTTGCAGTCAATAACATTTCCTGCAGGTTTTTTTTTTATACCAGATTCAGCTACATAGACAGGGGTTGCCTATCCTGTATTATTCAGACTGATCATAGGTTGGGCTAAAAAAATATTTTTGGTTTGCACAATAAGACAAGAAGTGTACAACTTTAGCAGATCAACTACTTGTCAGGTAGGATCACCTCTAATGAGATCAACTATTGTCTGTGTAGGCTAAGAATTGCTAGGTTGCGGTTTAGCGCGATAAAATCCTAACAATCTTTAAGTAATAATGAAAAACTCTAGGATCATCATTAAGTTGTAAACTCCTATTTTTATTGTGCAAAAGTTTTTGTGATTTTTTTTTTAATAGATTCAGCTTACATAGACAGGGGTTGCCTGTCCAGGTTGGGTTGAAGGTGGTGGTTGCTTGTTTTCTAAATGGACTGAAATGCAACTATCAATAATTATTATTTATACCAGCTATTACATTCAGATTTAACTCTGAACTTCATAACTTAGCACAATAATAATTATTTGACTGCTTTTACCCTCTAACAACACCATGTTCCCCAACAATGACGCCAAAATGATGAGTGTCGTTGAGTCTCATCATTTAATCTCAATGATTTATCAATCCGGGGTGGTGTCCAAGGCTGTCTATGATAGAAGGTTAGGGCAGAGTACAATTCAGGCATTCAGATTTCAAGCATTTATTGGTGAAGCAAATTTTGGTTTAGCCTTTTGGTGTCACACTAAACCTAGTCTGAAGAATGGAAACTGAAATAAATTACAAGAATTGAAAACTAAATCTAAGTTGCAAGAATTGAAATCTAACTACAATTGCATGAATTGAAATTGCTAAATTGTTAATTGAATTAGTCTACTCTTGCAGAATTGAAATTGCTAAATTGAAATCTAATCTACTTTTGTAGAATTGAAATCTAATCTACTTTTGCAGAATTGAAATGACTGCTTGTAAATGAAACTTATTCTAAAAACACCTGTCAATGCCCTGCCACAAAAGGTCGTCAAGCTTCTGCTATAGGAATTGACAACAAAATGAAATATGCTAAAAATGGAAAGTTGCTAAAATAGAAAGCAAGGAAAACATAAAGGAAAAATGCTTAATATAATTTGTCAGCTGACATACACACAAATGCTATACACAAACATAATAGAAAACATAAATCACATAATACAAAATAAAAACAAGAAAATGAAATCTGGCAAGCAATCTATTAATTCTGCTATAGCAAAATTACAGATTAAAACCTGCCATAAAATCCCTCCTTCTAGATCTGAAAGTGGGCCCATACTTCCTGATCTAGAAGGAGGTGAAAAGCACTCCTTAACTAATTAACACTCAGAACATAAAATGATAAAATACTGGCACTTTTATTGATGACAAAACATGCTGAAAACTCGTACAAAAAATTACTGTACAGTCCTAATTGCTGCTATTGAAAACTCTCCTCTATTCTAATTCCTAACTGGCTCAACCAAGGAGGGAGCTATGTTATTTATATAAATATTTACAATATATCCCATGCTCAAATCAGCCTATGTGCTATTTTACAGTCATTTGCCAATAATTTTGGATCTGAAATAAATGCAAATCTGGACAGTTTGTGTTGCAGCAGTAGTCATTGGCCCTTAGAAAGCATCTTGAGTGGTGGGAGTACGTGGGAGGAGTCTAGAAATATCTCACACATCATTCTCCACTTCAGAATATGCCATTCCTATCTTGAAAACAACTTTCTATTATGCTGCAGTTTTTCTGGGTTTATCCTAGAAGAGGATCTAAATTGATCTTTTCCATGAATGGTGGCTTTGGACGGCAAGGACAACAAAATCAGATGGGAGATATTTTCCTTTACCTTTTCCAACCTTTATTTCCCTTTTTCCAGCTTCAAAAATCGGTCAATAAGTCAAAAAGCACATTCTGTTTTCATTTCGAAGATAAGTGGCTTCATTTCGAAGACAATGCAATTCTCATTCCGAAGATCGCTCATTCCAAAGATACTGTAATTCTCATTTCGAAGATACTGCAATTCTCATTCTGAAGATACTGCAATTCTCATTCTAAGATCCGCTCATTCCGAAGATACTGCATTTCTCATTTCGAAGATGTCTGCTCATTCCGAAGACACTGTGTTTTCTCATTTCGAAGATATCTGTTCATTTCGAAGATACTTCAGAATGAACAAATGTGTACTTTTCAAGTGATTTCTTCTGCATCTCTCAGGTGGGTTATCTCCTAGGATCATATTCCAATGGTCTTCATCTCTTTTCATATGTGAATTCCATGCCTTGCTGTTTATTTGTAGCTTGCTGGAATTTACATGGTAAATTACTGCATTTTCCAGTTCTGCTGCACAGTTGTAAAATATTGGCATTTCTTGCAAATTCAAACAAATTAGAACATGGAAAAATTATTCAAGTATCAACATGAAGGAGTACATCAAGTTGCTACTGAATTTATACACTTCATTCACCAAGTAACCATGCTGAAATAGTGCAACAATTCGTTGCACAATTGTCCCTGCTCTGTTATACCCTGTTGCTGCCTATTTAGATCATGTGGGAATGCTTCTAAATAGGTCAGATGTCTTCTGTAGTCCTTCTAAACTCATTCCATCCATATCCTCATGCTTTGCTTGACAACTTCAAGGTGTTCCTATAAAGTGACAGCTTGCTGATTTTTATATGGCTGTTTTTCTCAGATTTTCAGATTTATGACAGTCCTAAACTTTTGGCTTAAATGTGGATTTGAAACAAGTTGAAGGGCAGGAAAACATTCAAAAACCATTGAGAAGTTAATGGATATCAGCATACCACATTTGGTTAATTGAAATGCATGTTATTACTTGCTACTTAATCACGCAAAATCAGTCATAAAATGCTGAAAATAGTCAAAAACAGAGATATAGTATTCCTAACATAAAATCATGCAAACACTTAACAAATAGTATATTCTAGTCAACTATTTGGCAATTAACTTATCATATGGTAGTCAAACATTGTGCAATAATGAGGCATTCTTGGGCCTCATCATAAGGCATGTTGGCATATGACCAAGTGAAGATGTCTTGAAAAATTCAATAAGCTGGTCAACTACTCTTGCTCCTCAATAGAGAGGGCTTGCCCTAATTTTAGGATTTTAGGGTTTTCTAATATTTCAATATTAATTTCTATGGTTTCTTCAATGAGGATATGGGACTCATCCTCATAATGAAGAGGGTATGGAATTACTCCTAATTTCTCAAGGTCTTCAGGTGATAGGAAGTTAATCCTCTTGGGGGTTAGAATACTCGACATGGGCAACACAAGGGATTGAACCATAAAATAAGAATCTATTTTTGAGGTTGTCTTCATGATTTATGTCTCAAAAGGTATCTCCTTCAACATACTCTCGTAGGATCACTATTAGCTCAATATGAACAAGGGTAACTAGGTTGTAAAACAAGATGGTAGATGGGGAAGGAGGTTCATCATCTTGATCATCCCAATCCAAGCCATGATGATCCAAAAATTTAGCAAAAGTTATCATTTGATCATAATATAAATTAGTAGGCAAGGGTTGCTTTTGTATAAGGGATGTAGCCAAAGCCACAAATCCTAGGTCAAATATCAACTTCTAAAGGTTATTTGATACCTTTTTTTTGAGGGCCCAAATATTTGCCTTAATATACCATGTTGGTTAGGATTTGGTTGGGTAATGGGTAATATTTAGAGAGATAACAAGTTGTAAATATATTTTATATGGATAGACAATTACTAACATATATATTTTCTTCATAATAAATTCCTACGTAAGTAAAGGTACACATGTCTATGTGTATGGTTTTACCCTTCTTATGGGGTAAACCTAAAGTCCATAGTGAAGGTGGTAATGTAGCTATATATATAAAAGTATTTTGAATTGATTTATTTATTTGATCATTAGAAGAAGGAATGTTTGAGGCTCTCCATTTATTTTCAACTTTATTAGCTTCTTGGTATTTTAGAAGAAGAATGAGAAATAGTAGAAGAAGAAGAAAAAAAGGAAATTAATTAAGAGAAATTGTAGGACAAAAATCTATTTTAGCTTGGGCTTGCTCAACCATTGAATAATATTGAAATGGATGAGGGTCACCCAAAATGGTTATAAGTTGATTTTGAAATTCATACTTGAGACATCTATGAAGAGTTGATGGGATGACCCTCATAGCATGAATCCAAGGGCATCCAAGAAGAATATTGAAAGAAGTTGAACAAGATACTACATAGAAGAGAGTGTTGAGAATTTTAGGTCCTACTTTAAGAGGAAGGGAGATAATATCATAGGACTCTTGGGCTTCATTGTTGAAATATTTTATTATGACATCATATTTTTTGAGATCATCCTCCCCTAATTCAAATTTTTAAATAAATTGAAAGCTATATATGTTAAGGGATGAACCATTGTCACCCGAATCCTATTGATGGACTTATCCCCAATGTAGCCTATAATATAAATGGGGGAGTCCCCTTGTAAGGTTGTGGGAGGAAGATCATCTTCATAGAAAGAGATATGATTAATCCCAAGAGTACCAACAATATTAGCAAGGTTATCAGGTGGAAGATCTTGAGGGATAGAATGTTGGCTTAACAATTTGATCAAGGCTTCTCTATGGATAGAAGAAGTTTGAAGAAGTTCTAGAAGAGAAATTTTGGCTGGTGTATTTGCAAGTTGTTTGAGATCAAAAGAGGTTTTTGGTTGAGGTTTTAGAACTAAGGATGGTTTTTCAACACTTGTGTTTTTCTTTTGGTTATTCTTAAATATCAATGGTGGTCTAGAAGGCTGATTATAAATGAGATTTTATTTTGTTTGAGGTTTTTGGAATGGTTGTGATTGGGATTGTTGTCTAGTGGTGATGGTTATCATGCCAACTATGTTATCATAAGGAGTGGATACAACATGATAGGAAAATTGATTGGTTGTTTTTTTTTCATGGTTAGGCAAAGGGTTTTGGAATATCCCCATGTCTTGATTAGTGGATGGGGTGGGTTTAGAGTCACCTAGAGCAAGGTGACCCTCATATAATAAATCTTGAATCACATTTTTAAGTCTTCTACATTGGTTGGTGAGATGACCATCCACTCTATGGTAATCACAATGTTGATTGGGGTTATACCAATTGGCTATTATTTTAGGTTATATAATATTGGGAAATTCAATCATTTTTGTATCCAATATTTTTTTAAGGATGGATGGATGATTTTATGGTTTGTTGAGAATCAACTTCTATAGGGTACTTGTGGTGTTGACACTATTGGTTTGTCAAATTTTTATGACTCTATCATATACCACATTCTTATTATTATCTTGTGGTTTTGTTGTCTTTTATTCTTCTTTCTTAGGTCTTAGTTGTCCAATTCTTA
The DNA here is from genome assembly GCA_028583015.1 of Wollemia nobilis. NCBI lineage: Eukaryota > Viridiplantae > Streptophyta > Pinopsida > Araucariales > Araucariaceae > Wollemia > Wollemia nobilis. Next base: position 42,584,201 of record JAQPPZ010016981.1, on the reverse strand, counting down.
TAGGTGCCTTTTCTACTCTTCTCACTAAATCTATTGCTTGATTAAAGAATGTTACAGTTGTGGTTTCTAACTCATAGTTGTTATTGTAATTTGTTGATAAATATCTCCAAAATATTCCTAGGAGGTGGAGTATATTGCAATATTTTTACTAATCCTCTCCATTGGGATAAGAAATCAAAAAATATTTCATCTTTGGCTCATTAGACTAACCATCACAAATCAAGGATTTGACTATGTAAATTAACCACCACCCTAGAACCTTGGACTAACCACCCTATGAGGTATTCAAATAAAGATATTGTATCAAACAATAACACCTCAAGGTGTTGGTGTAATGACAACTCTACAATGGTATGAGAGCCTCATCGTAGGATCAAATCCCCTTGATTTATGTTAGAAATGGGGTATTGGACTAACTGATGCACCTCAAGAATTTGACTTAGTGGACTAATTGCCACCTTGGGTCCTAAGACTAACCACCCTATAAGGTATTCATATACAGATATTATATCAAACACTAATGCCTTGAGGTTTTGGTGTAACAAAAACTCTACATGGCCTGCTTGAGAAGGTAGAGTTCTTGGAGACTTACTCTTTTCTCCACATATGCACCAAAATGGTGGACAAACATTTTGGCGGTTTCTTCAAAGTTTCTAAGAGAGTGGTGGGGTAGTTGATAATACCACTCTAAGGTTGACCCTCCAAGACTCTTAGGGAAGGTTTTTAATAATAGCATGTCATCATAATATATGAAGTGGAAAGATATCCAAAACATTCTTATGTGTTCTATTGGATCCTATATACCCTTATAAATTGGTAGTTGGGGTGTAGGAAAATTCTTAGGGTATGGTCAACATGCCACCATAGGATCCAAAGGTTGATTGCACATCTCTTTATAGGAATAGGTGAAACTAGGTGCTTGAATTGTGTCTATTCTCTAGGAAAGTTATTTCACTAGAGAGTTAAATTTTGAATCTTAGGGTTATTGTTATACAATGTTAAAGGTTAGGTTTTTGGTATGCTTACTAAAAATTACCCAAGGGTGGGTTATTATTATTTGTCATAGGATTTTAAAATAGGACTTGATTCATGTTTGAAGCATCCACACTATTGTGATAAGGGTTATGATAAGGAAGATGTTGAGTAGTATCTTGTGAAGGAACATAATAAGCATGTGGTGGAAGAGAAGAATAGTTGGTGATATTATATTGAATGGAAACATTTGGATTAACAGAAGAAAATTTGTTATTAGGAGGATTTGAAGAACATTGATTATGATTAGGAGGAATACTATTAGTTGGAGGTGGTTGAGAGATTCCTCCAATATTAGTTGTGGTTGTTGTAGCATAAGTTAGATTATGGAATGGGTTGATATTATGATTTAGAGGAGATTGATGAAACAAAGGATTATGATGAGTATTATGAAGAGGCATAGAACTAGGATGAGAAAAATTGATGGTTGGATGGTCCAGCTTCATTGAAGTGGATATCACTTTCTAGAATTTTATCCATGATGTGCTTGTTTTGCCTTAAGAAATTCATAATATGATCATGATATCTAAAGGTGATTTGGCCATGGGACCCTTCTATAGGATCATAATTATCATAGGTTAATATATCATCATCATATTCAATGTTAGGTTTTCCCTATCAAGTTGATCATTGTCATCCAACAAGGGATTCTCATTTGGGTCTAAAATCCTCTTCTTGATTTGAAGAGTAGGAGGCATGGTTAAAAGAAGGGAAATTTTAATTTTAAAACTATATACTCTTGATTAAATAAAGGTAGTAAAGCCATAAATATTGATTTCAATCTTGATTAGTATTTTAATCTATGACAATAAAAGTAAATGGTCTTGTTTAAGTTTAAAATAATTTTTTTATCTTTAATTAAGTGAAGGTTTTCAAATGGGAGGAGGTACCCATGAATATCTTGGTGGGTCCACTAGGACTGAAATCCATGTGGGGTTTATCCTCACCTCAATTCGATGTGCTTATTTAGTATTTGAGGGGTTCACCAAGAGTGCTTTAAAGACTCACTCCAAGTTTGTGCAAGGATTTGATGTGTGTTTTGATAAACACATAAGTTTGATCTTTTGGAAGCTAATATAATTAATTGGAAAGATGTTATATAACTAATATGTAAGAAAAGAATTTATGCAAGAATACAAAGACTAGTCTAAGATGATTATTTGCTTTGAATGATACTAATCCTAGGGTACAAAAGTAAACATTTTATTTTATTTTCTCTTTTTTTTTTTATAGAAAGGGGATAATATAATTCACAAAATATATATGCAAATTAATATTGAAATACCTAAATAGAATGGAAAAAACCAATCAAATTAACTAGGTTTCTTCTTGTCCTTTTTATTATTTGTATGTTAAACAAAAAATAGAAATAGAGTAGATAGAGCTAATTTGAAAGCAAATATATAGGATAACTAGGATACTTACTTGATTTTGGTGGTTGTGTCGATTTATCACCTTGTAGACCCAAACCATAAATCTAATTTCATGCCCTAGAATTGGCAACCATGAATTTGAGTGAACACCTACAAAATGGAATAAGTTGAAGTTTGGAATTGGTGTTTGGGGGTCTACTTAGGCCATTGTGGATATTGAGCTCGCAGGTGAGGCAGTCAAGTTCCCTGGGTCCTTTAGATGACTAAAAATAAGTATGAAATAATTAGCCTTTGGTAGTATAAAAAAATCATGCTTAGTAAGAGTAGAGTGCAAAATTGAAGAAGAAGAAAAAGGAACAAATATAGAGAACAAAAAGAAAAAATCTTGCAAGGAGAACAATGTGCAGTCCAAATTGATTTTATTATTTGTAAGTCTAGGATGCAAATTTGTATTGGATAGAATAGAAGGCAAAGAATAGAGGAGAAACAAAAAGGGGAGGAAAATGTGCCTCCATGTCCACCTGAACCAATTTCATGGTCCTTATGGATAGGCTACAAAGTCATGCTATCTAGCATAGACTGTAGAGGGGGTGGTCTCTAGCTCCTATCAAATTAGCACCCTATAATAGTGGACTATGAATTCACATTAGTAGTAGAACCGAGGTAAAAGGAAACTAAGTGAGGTTTTTCCAAAGCTTATATCCAAAGGAAGACCCTCCTAGGGTTTACCTATAGTTATGGAAGGACCTTAAACATCATAATTAGAACAAAATGATGAGATTGAAAATTTAATTAAGCTAAAATATATAATAACCAAAACAAAAACCAAATTAGGAAGACAAAGGAGGCCTCAAACCCAAATGGGGTGTTCCTCTAATATGAGCTTATTTATACCTCCAAGGAGGCCTCTAGAATGATGCAAAATCTTGAGATCTTCAGAAGCAAAGATTTTTTGTTAGCTTGAGAGCCATGATATCTCGGTGTGATAATCTTGTGATGATAAAAATGAGATCCCAATACCTCTAATATTTTGGGTCATAGAAAAAGAGAGGTAAAATCATTAAATATTGGTTAGGTTAACCTTAAAAATAATAAAATAAAATAAAATAAAAAGGCAAGTCATTTACAAGGTGAGGACACCTAGGATTTTGAACCATAAATGGCCCAAAATTTTGAGGTAGGCAAAGGATCGAAGATTTGGGTCCTTTGTCTCAAAAATATGATTTTGTAGTCCATGAGGGTTGCCACAAATTCACAAAAAGTGACCATTCAGGGGTCATGGACAACAATGACTAATTTTACGGTTCACTAATCTAGACCACAAATTTGTCGAGGGCAAGAAGGCTACACGATTTTACAATCCATCCAAGAGAACCGTAGATTTTATAAGGATAAATAAAGGGATCAAATTTGAGGGCTGATGGGCTCAAAATTGCATTTGATAATTTGGAGAGGCTTCTTAGGCATCTAAGGGAAGTTTGACTCATTTGGATGGGTCAATTTTTGATGTCTACAAGTGACATTAGCATGGCATCATCACCTTTCTTGTGCCCTAATTCTCAAGAAAATAAATTAGGAGGTATTTTATACCAATGTCATATTACCTTGATTCCATATATTGGCTTTTTAAACCTTTATACTACCACAAAATATTAGAGGTTATCTCAACAATATCACACAAGTTCCCAAATATAAAATAGACACAATAAAGGTCATCGTAATAATAATATGAGCAAATTAATATGTATATCAAGGATTATATAATAAATAAAATAAAATTCATATATATACTAAAATATGAATGTAAAAATATTGAACTATTAATGTACTATGCATGAAGAACAACTTACAATATTAATTACTCAAAATGTAGATCAACTTTATTTCTCCTTTTTATGTTACAACTTGATTATGAATACTTGATTCAATAATTTATTCTATACATTATATGGAGCATTACCTTCATAATATAGCCATAGTAATATGACTTTCACATACTTGACTATTGCTCTCCATATGCCAATTCTCATGACTCTTGGCTTATCAACTTGCCACTTGCATACTTGATGGACACTTGACTCTACAATACTTGCACACATCTACATGACTCTTGGAATCCTAATCTAGGATACTTGTGCACATCGTTACATTATATATTTTCACTCTTACATACAAGACACTTGTGCACATTCTCTACTCTAACTTACATGAAACTTGTGCATTTCCTACACATTACACTTTTACATGACACTTGTGCATTTCCTACATATTCACACTTATACAAAGGGGAAATATAATCCACACTCTAAACTATAGACTCAAACCTAATATAATATTTACAAATGTACCTTGAAGGTACCATGGAGCTACATTAGCATGTACCAAATAATGTAATATTTCTCAACACTCCCTATATTACATTATTTGGGTATTGAAGACTTTAATATTCAATCTTGGTCTTTGTCTTTGTCTTCAATATTTAAGTGACATAGCATTGTTCACAAAAAATTGCTTCTCTTGAATCTACTTCATCATATTGAACCTTGGGTTCATCAAATTTTTATGTTTTTAGGAAAACTTTGGACTATATTGGATTCAATTTCCTATATTTTTTCTTTCTAAACACTCAATCAATTTATCATCAAATTCATCTAGAGATATACTTTCAATAATTTTTTGAGAAAAAACAATTGAATTAAGGAATATATTACATTTTGATTGAACCTATAGCTTCTATTTTTTTATGATTCTCTATGATGCATTTGCTATGTTTATTTATATATTTGAATTCAATTGATCTTAATTTTTCAACCAATTGAGGAAATGAGATAAAGATCGGTTGATAGTCTAAGAACATATAGAAAAAATTCTAGCATAAAATCTGAAAAATGCATGATAGGTATTACTCACCCGTTCATTGAAGTTGATATTTTTTATCATCCACAATCATTAAAGAGACATTATCCTTGACTTCTAAATATTCAAACCAATGTAAGTTTCCAATCATATGATGACTAGCTCCTGGGTCTATATACCGAACATCACTTTCAATTTAAACCCTTTTATTAGACTCACATGATATTATCTTACATATTTGATGATGTTTCTCATTGTATTCAAAAAATTGCCTTTGATATAAATTTTGTTTTTGAACTTTTCCTCTCATAAAGTATGGTTTTGCATTTTGATAATGTCTCCTATGTTGAAAAGTTATTTTTTTCTATTTATCCATTTGATGCTTTTAAGTTGAGATCCTTATATCTAAAAAATATAACTTAAATATAAATTTTTCAAATTAAAAAAAATTCTAATCCTTTGATGTTGAAAATATTTTAATTCCCTAGTTTAATTTGCAAATTTTCAAAAATAAAAAAACTTAAAAAAGTTTATTTTTCAAAAAACTCCAAATTCAAAAATTTAAAGTTTTAAAAACTTTAAATAAATGCCAAACTTCAAATATAAAGCAATATATCCTTATTAATTCATATCATTCTATTGAGCAAGGTGCAGAAATAGTATTGTCATTGTTGTCAACACAGACAGATAGATCAGTTGATGCAGTGGACAGGAGTTCAGAGGTCAGTCAGAGCATGTACAGTGAATATCCAAGAAGACAGAAGTGGCCAACATTCAAAAGATCAAAGAAAAAGACAAGTAAGAAAACTGTCACGATTTCGCGACATATCGGAGGAGAGAGAAAATGCTGGCAAAACTGTCACGATTTCGTGACATATCGAAGGAGAGAGAAAATGCTGGCAAAACTGTCACGATTTCGTGACATATCGGAGGAGAGAGAAAATGCTGGCAAAACTATCATGATTTCGTGACATATCGGAGGAGAGAGAAAATGCTGGCAAAACTATCACGATTTCGTGACATATCGAAGGAGAGAGAAAGTGCAAGGAAAACTGTCATGATTTCGTGACATGTTGGACGAAAGAGAAAGCGCAAGGAAAACTGTCATGATTTCGTGACATGTTCGAAGAGAGAGAAAGCGCAAGGAAAACTATCATGATTTCGTGACATGTTCGAAAGAGAAGGTGCAAGCAAAGAAAACTGTCATGATTTCGTGACATGTTCGAGGAGAAGGAGCTTGCAAAGAAAAGTGTCATGATTTCATGACAATCTGCAAGAGAGGGTAGGAGAAAATGTGTCATGATTTCAGACATGTTTGAGAGAAAGAGCTTGCAAAGAAAAGTGTCACGATTTCACGACAATCTGCAAGAGAGGCAATACGGATGAAAATGTGTCACGATTTCGTGACATGTTTGAGAGAAAGAGCTTGCAAGGAAAAGTGTCACGATTTCATGACAATTTGCAAGAGAGGCAGTACGGATGAAAATGTGTCACGATTTCCAATGTTGAGAGAAGGAGCTTGAAAGAAAAGTGTCATGATTTCATGACATGTATGGTTTTTGTGACCAAAGAGGAGAGATAGAGTAAGGAGGCGAAAGTATCATGATTTCGTGACATGTTCTATTTTCATGGGGTCAAGGAAAAAGAGAAAAGAGTGTCAGATTTTGACATTTTTTCTGGGCCAAAGACGAAAAGGCACAAGGAGGAAAGTGTCATGATTTCGATGACATGTTTTGTTTTGGCTAGAGATTAGAGAAGAGGAAGGAAAGGTGTCATGATTTCGTGACATGTCATGTTTTTGCTAGTGCTTGCAGAGAAGAGTGTACGGAAGTGAAAGGTGTCACGATTTTATGACATGTCATGTTTTTGCTAGTGCAAGCAGAGAAGAGTGCAAGGAAGCGAAAGTGTCACGATTTTGTGACATGTTCTATTTTCATGGGCAAGAGACAGAGAAGAGCTCAAGGCAGTGAAAGTGTCACGATTTTGTGACATGTTCTGTTTTTGCAGTGCAAGCTGAGAAAAGGACAAGGAGGCAAAAAATGTCATGATATCATGACATGTCATGTTTTCATGGGTAAAAGGTGAAGAAGAGTACAAAGAGATAGAAGTGTCACGATTTCATGACAGGTCGCAACAACACGATTACGGATAGTTAACTGAAGTAGAACGACAGTTACAGAGGTAGTTGTAGAGGAAAATCATGCAGCCAATATAAGAAGAGTCAACTAAAGTTAGTGTGACAGTTGCAGGGGTAGTTACAGATAGAAATCATGCAAGCTAAAATAAGAACAGTGCATTAAAGGAAGAACGGCAGTTACAGGGCACGTGACATAGTGAAACCATCGAGCAACCATTATACTATCAGTCCGAAACAAGAAGACAGAACTATTAATAGGTTGCATGCAGAAATACTATGCTAAAAAGGAGTTACTCACAGAAGTGGCTATTGATAGTCTGCATGAGTAAATACGAAAGTTAAAAATAGAGAGAAAAGCCTGTTATAAAAGGAGGTCTGCGTGAAGAATTAAGTTGTCGTTGAATGTGTGAAAGTGCTACCGAAAGAGGGTTAGAAGAGTGTTGTAAGAGAGCGACAAGCAGAGCAGTAAGTGTTTACTGTGTTTTGATAAATTATAGACCAGTCAGGGTCTTGTAAAAGTGAAGGCATTTTTATGTCATTGATATAGCTTTCAAAACTGTGATCCAAGTTGGTGCTTGGATAGGGGTTGGTGCTCCTTTCTATTGGTGCAGATAAATCAGGGGTTGGTGCTCCTTCCAGTGGGTGCTGGTAAACGGATTGTAAAATTGGTGTTTTGCAAAGGCTGGATTTGGACCGTAGTCCAAGCAGTCATTCTTGAGGAGTAGCCAAATTGGTGAACCTCGTTACATTGTGTGTTGTGGTGTGCTCTCTTGTGATAATTGCTTTACCTGCTTTTAAGTTCTCTTTGCTTCAGCTTTAAGAGTTGTAGATTTGAATTTAAATAGCTACACTGATTCACCCCCCTCTTAGTGTCATTGTGAGAATATCAATTGGTATCAGAGCAAGGTTCTTGAACAAGCTTAATCAGCTAAGGTGATCTTGGAAGAAACACAATGGCAGGTGGTGAAGGATTCTCATCAAACAAAGCTCCTTTGTTCGACGAAACTAATTACTCATTCTGGAGACTCAGGATGCAGACATATCTATGTGCATTGGGATACGACATTTGGGAGTCAGTAGAAAGTGGATACACAATACCCGCTACTCCTCCAACAGATATTGTCGAGAAGAAAAAGTTTGAGAATAACTCCAAAGCAAAGAATGCCATAATGTGTGGGCTAGTAGACAGTGAACTGATAAGGATCATGAGCTGTAAAATGGCAAAAGACATGTGGGACAAACTGAAGAGCATTCATGAAGGAGACAACAAGATCAAGGAAGCCAAGCTACAAATGCATCGAGCTCAGTTCGAAGCATTAAAAATGAATGACGATGAGAACATAGAGGCCTATATGCTGAGAGTCAATGGAATCATTAATGCGATCAGAGGACTCGACGAAGAAATCGAAGATGCGGTCATCGTGAAAAAGGTACTTAGAACTCTTCACAAAAGATTTAATTCTAAAGTTTCTGCAATAGAAGAAGCTAAAGATCTAAATAATTTTAGCATGGATGAGATGCATGGTTCTTTGACTACATACGAAATGAGAATAGGACAAACTAAGCCCATAGACAGAGAAGCTGCTTTTAAAGCACACAAAAATATAAAAGCTGAACAAGAATCTGAGGATGAAGAGACATCGGATGAAATGGAAGCTAACTTTGTTCAGAAACTTATAAAGGGAAAAGGAAAATATAGAGGAAAGTTACCATTTAAGTGCTTCAATTATGGAGGCATCGGTCACTTTGCAGCTAAGTGTCCAATGAATGAGAAAACCAAAAGTGATGAAGGGTCACACCAAGAAAGAAGTGACTGGAAGAAGAAACCAAATTTTAGAAAAAGCAACTTCAAAAAGAAAAGTTTCATATCCAAGAATGTCAGCTCTTCTGAAGATAGCTCAGGTGAGGATTCGAAGAAGAAACAGGTGAAGCTCTGTTCATGGCATTTGAAGAAGAAAAATAGAAAATAGAAGAAAAATAGGAAGGTGATAAAAACATTAAGGATGAGGCTGAAGTATATCTGGAAGGAGAGTTGGTTGCTGCACTTAAAGAGTTGAGTACAGAAAGGAAAAAGAATAAAAAGGTCTCAAGAAAGCTTGAGGATGCGAATGACATAATAAACGAGTTTGAAAGTACAGACAAAAGAATTTAAGAAAATGTCTGAAGAACTCGAAGTACAATTAACCATGAAAATAGATGAGTGCAGCAAACTGGAAGAAGAGATTGTTGTCTTAAGAATGCGGCTAGAAGAAAAGAATCAAAAATTGAGTTGCTATCACAAACTTGAAGGAAGTTCTACGAAGCTTGAAAATATTATAAATAGTCAGAGGACTACAGGCATCAAATTTGGCTTGGGCTTTGTCGAAGGAGAATCGTCAAGTGGATCAAAGGCCATAACTATAGAACCAGTAAAGAAAGAAGATAAGATCAAGGTTGATCAAGGAAAAATGAATCATGCAAAAGAAAGCAACAATGCCAGGCACGAGAAGAGTGCTGACAATGAGGGATTCACAAACGTCACACATCAAAGGAGAAGAAAATTTGTGGCTCCTACTACAAAATGGCAAAGACCAACTCCCAGGTTCAATCAATCCTTTTCTGGTTATTGTTTTAAATGCAATGCTTACGGTCATAAGATTTCAGACTGCATTTATAATATAGGACAAAGAAATTTCACGAGTAGAAATGTCTTTTCACCCTTGATGGATTATGCAGTAGAATGCTATAACTGTCATAACTTTGGACACATTGCAAGAAACTGTAGAAGCACATATGCAGCAAATAAATATCAGGGAAGAAGATCTCAACCAAACAGTTTAAGGCAAAACAAAAAATTCCTAGAAAAACATGCACAGGCTACTGACAAAGAAAAGTCTAAACAAGTGACCAAAACTGTAGTCAAACCAGAGTGGAAAGAAAAGGAGCGAACCAAGGAAGAAAAGGAATCCTTGATTGTACAGACAACATTCAAAGCACAGAACAAATCTGCACCATGGATATTGGATAGTGGATGCTCCAGTCACATGACAGGAGATAAACAAAAATTTGAAAAGTTACAGAAATATGAAGGGGGCTCTGTAAAGTTTGGAAATAATGATGGAGCCAAGATAGTTGGCAAAGGATCAATCAAGATAAGTGATGGAAAGATCAATTCCAAAGAAGTTCTGTTTGTGATTGGTTTGAAGCACAACTTACTGAGCGTAAGTCAAATCTGTGACAGAGGTCATGAAGTCATCTTTAAGAAGCAGGGCTGTGAAGTCAAAAAAGCACACAGTGGGAAGCTGATAGCTACTGGATCGAGGACTTCTGGAAATCTATATACTCTCTCAGAGACTTCAGAAGGAGCATGTTTGATTGGACAGGAAGATGAAAATTGGTTGTGGCACAAGAGGCTTGGTCATATTAGCTTTGACAATCTGGTAAAAATAAGTTCAAAAAGGGTAGTAAGAGATATACCCACCATTGGCAAACCATTAAATAGCATCTGTGCTTCATGCCAAAAGGGGAAGCAAACTAGATCCACATTTAAATCAAAGGAATACTTCACCAACAAACCTTTAGAGCTAATTCATACTGACTTATGTGGACCCATGAGAACACAAAGCATAAATGGTGACAAATACTTTATGTTGTGCATAGATGACTATTCCAGGATGACATGGGTACTATTTTTAAAGCTTAAATCAGATGCCTTTGAAATGTTCAAGACTTTCAAACACCAGGTTGAGAATCAAACAGGAAAAAGAATTAAATGCTTAAGATCAGATAGAGGAGGAGAGTTTATCTCAGAGGAGTTTGCAGAGTACTGTCAAAAATATGGGATCAGAAGACAGTTTTTAGCAGCAAGGACACCTCAACAGAATGGTGTTGTTGAAAGAAAAAATAGGATAGTGCAGGAAATGGCATGGACAATGTTGACAGAGAACAAAATAGCAGACAGATTCTGGAAAGAGGCAGTTCATACTACGGTTTACATCCAAAATAGGTGCATGTTGAGGACACATGAAAGCAAAACTCCTTATGAGCTATGGTTCGGCAAAAAGGCAACAACAAGATACTTCAAAGTCTTTGGCGAGCAAGTGCTACATCAAAAGAACTGAAGATAATCTTGGTAAGTTTGAAGATAGAGCTGATGAAGGAATTTTTCTTGGCTATTCGACAAAAAGCAAAGCCTACACATGCTATAACAAAAGGCTAAAGAAAATTGTGGAGAGTGCCGATGTTAAGGTTGATGAAGGTAGGGAACGAGAAATTAGCTATGAAGAAAACTACCCTATTTATGAAGAAGTTATTGAAGGAGATGAAGAAAAGGAAACATAAGAGAATAAGGAAATTGACCCAGATGATTTAAGTATTGATCCAGAAGTAGAAGAAAACAAGAAATTCAAAATAGGCAACTTGCAGAAAAATCATCCCAGAGAGCAAATTATTGGGGACCCCACAGTTGGTATTCAGACAAGGAGAACAGTAGTAAGGAACTACTCTCTATTATCCAACATTGAGCCCAAAAATGTTGCTGAAGCAAGCACGAGATGAAAGTTGGATGAAGGCAATAAATGAAGAACTAGATCAGATTGAGAAAAACAAAACCCGGGAGTTAGTACCAAGGCCTGCAAATAAAAACATAATCGGTACTAAATGGATTTTTCGAAACAAATTGAACGAAGACGGACAGGTTGTCAGAAATAAGGCAAGATTGGTCTGTAAAGGCTATGCTCAAGTTGAAGGTATTGATTTTGAAGAAACCTTTGCACCAGTGGCTAGACTCGAGGCAATCAGAATGTTTCTGGCTTTAGCTGTACACAAGAATTTCAAAGTTTATCAGATGGATGTGAAATCAGCATTTCTGAATGGAAAACTTGAAGAAGAAGTTTATATTGAGCAGCCAGATGGTTTCCAACTCGGTGATAATCCCAACTTTGTTTGCAAGTTGAAGAAAGCTTTGTATGGCTTGAAACAGGCACCCAGAGCATGGTATGCAAGGCTGGATAACTATCTTATTCAACAGGGGTTCAAGAAAGGTATGGTGGACAACAATCTGTATGTCAAAACAGAGAATGGCCATCTTATTGTCCTTGTTGTTTATGTAGATGATATCATTTTTGGCAGCAACAATGATAAGTCTTGTAGAGACATAGCAAATAAAATGAAGAAAGAATTTGAGATGTCTATGATTGGTGAACTTTCTTATTTCCTCGGACTGCAAGTCAATCAAAATGAAAAGGGCATTTTTATCTCTCAAGTTAAATATGTGAAAGAAATGCTGAAAAAGTTCACAATGGAGGATAGTAAACCTGTTAGCACTCCCATGACGACAGGTTGCAAGTTGAGCAAGGATGACAAATCTCCAGATGTTGATCAAACCATGTACAGATCTATGATTGGGAGCCTGCTGTATTTAACAGCCACCAGACCAGATATCTTGCAGGCAGTTTGCATGGTAGCAAGATTTCAAGCTAGTCCCAAAGAGACTCATGTGACAGCTGTGAAGAGGATTCTTAGGTATCTCAAGGGTACTATGGAGTATGGATTATGGTATCCAAAAGGTAAGGACTTCACTCTTATTGCATATTCAGATGCAGATTGGGCAGGATGTATAGATGACAGAAAGAGTACCAGTGGAGGAGCATTTTATCTTGGAGACAGGTTGGTAGCATGGCACAACAAGAAACAAGAATCAGTCTCTCTATCCACAGCAGAGGCAGAATACATTGCAGCAACAACGTGTTGTACGCAGATATTATGGATGAGACAAACCCTGAAAGATCTTGGTATTCACTTCAAAGAGCCAATTTCAGTTAAATGTGATAACACCAGTGCTATTAACATCTCGAAGAATCCGGTTATGCATTCTCGAACCAAACATATTGCAATCCGAGTATCACTTTTTGAAGGATAAAGTTGCGGAAGGTGAGGTTAAATTGGACTTTGTTCCAACTACAGAGCAAGTAGCGGATATCTTCACAAAACCGTTGCCCAAAGAAGTTTTTGAGTACCTTCGGAGTAAGTTGGGCGTGGTCACGTTTCCCAAAAATTGACTAGATATCGGGACCACATTCTCAGGGGGAGCATTCATGTATGTGTTTATATCTTTGCTCATATTCTTGATTTTTACTAACTATAACAGTTTTTGCCTGAGAATGATGTGCATAGACTCAGGGGAGTCTACAGCAGCCCTTTGGTATTATTGTCAAAGGGGGAGAAGAATTACAGGAAATTGCACATGTGTTGCCAACAATTCCAAAGGGGGAGATTGTTGAGCAAGGTGCAGAAATAGTATTGTCATTGTTGTCAACACAGACAGATAGATCAGTTGATGCAGTGGACAGGAGTTCAGAGGTCAGTCAGAGCATGTACAGTGAATATCCAAGAAGATAGAAGTGGCCAACATTCAAAAGATCAAAGAAAAAGACAAGTAAGAAAACTATCACGATTTCATGACATATCGAAGGAGAGAGAAAATGCTAGCAAAACTATCATGATTTCGTGACATATTGGAGGAGAGAGAAAATGCTAGCAAAAATGTCATGATTTCATGACATATCGGAGGAGAGAGAAAATGCTAGCAAAACTATCATGATTTCGTGACATATCGAAGGAGAGAGAAAATGCTGGCAAAACTATCATGATTTCGTGACATATCGAAGGAGAGAGAAAGCACAAGGAAAACTATCATGATTTCATGACATGTTGGATGAAAGAGAAAGCACAAGGAAAACTGTCATGATTTCATGACATGTTTGAAGAGAGAGAAAGCGTAAGGAAAACTGTCACGATTTCGTGACATGTTGGAAAGAAGGTGCAAGCAAAGAAAACTATCATGATTTCGTGACATGTTCGGGGAGAAGGAGCTTGCAAAGAAAAGTGTCATGATTTCATGACAATGTCAAGAGAGGGAAGAAAATGTGTCACGATTTCGTGACATGTTTGAGAGAAAGAGCTTGCAAGGAAAAGTGTCATGATTTCATGACAATTTGCAAGAGAGGCAGTATGGACGAAAATGTGTCATGATTTCGTGACATGTTTGAGAGAAAGAGCTTGCAAGGAAAAGTGTCACGATTTCATGACAATTTGCAAGAGAGGCAGTACGGATGAAAATGTGTCACGATTTCGCGACATGTTTGAGAGAAGGAGCTTGCAAAGAAAAGTGTCATGATTTTGTGACATGTATGGTTTTCGACCCGAAGAGGAGAGATAGAGTAAGGAGGCGAAAGTGTCACGATTTCGTGACATGTTCTATTTTTGAGGTCAAGGCAAGAAAAGAGACAAGGAGAGTGTCACGATTTCAGTGACATGTAGTTTTTGGGCCAAAGACAGAAAAGAGCACAAGGCGGAAAGTGTCACGATTTCGATGACATGTCTGTTGTTTGGCAAGAGAGGAGAGTCTTACAGGAGAAGAGTGAGTGAAAGGTATGTTTTCAGAGAAGAGCTCAAGGCAGAAAGTGTCACGATTTCGTGACATGTTCTGTTTTCATAGGTGCAAGCTGAGAAAAGGACAAGGAGGCAAAAAATGTCACGATATCGCGACATGTCATGTTTTCATGGGTAAAAGGCGAAGAAGAGTACAAAGAGACAGAAGTGTCACGATTTCGTGACAGGTCGCAACAACACGATTACGGATAGTTAACTGAAGTAGAACGACAGTTATAGAGGCAATTGCAGAGGAAAATCATGCAGCCAATATAAGAAGAGTCAACTGAAGTTAGTGTGACAGTTGCAGGGGTAGTTACAGATAGAAATCATGCAAGCTAAAATAAGAACAGTGCATTAAAGGAAGAACGGCAGTTACAGGGCACGTGACACAGTGAAACCATCGAGCAACCGTTACACTGTCAGTCCGAATCAAGAAGACAGAACTATTAATAGGTTGCATGCAAAAATACTATGCCAAAAAGGAGTTACTCACAGAAGTGGCTATTGATAGTCTGCATGAGTAAACACGAAAGTTAAAAATAGAGAGAAAAGCCTGTTATAAAAGGAGGTCTGCGTGAAGAATTAAGTTGCCACTGAATGTGTGAAAGTGCTATCGAAAGAGGGTTAGAAGAGTGTTGTAAGAGAGCGACAAGCAGAGCAGTAAGTGTTTACTGTGTTTTGATAAATTATAGACCAGTCAGGGTCTTGTAAAAGTGAAGGCATTTTTATGTCATTGATATAGCTTTCAAAACTGTGATCCAAGTTGGTGCTTGGATAGGGGTTGGTGCTCCTTTCTGTTGGTGCGAGATAAATCAGGGGTTGGTGCTCCTTCCAGTGGGTGCTGGTAAACGGATTGTAAAATTGGTGTTTTGCAAAGGCTGGATTTGGACCGTAGTCCAAGCGGTCATTCTTGAGGAGTAGCCAAATTGGTGAACCTCGTTACATTGTGTGTTGTGGTGTGCTCTCTTGTGATAATTGCTTTACCTGCTTTTAAGTTCTCTTTGCTTCAGCTTTAAGAGTTGTAGATTTGAATTTAAATAGCTACACTGATTCACCCCCCCTCTCAGTGTCATTGTGAGAATATCACATTCAATATTTTAAAATCTTAAGTATTTGAATAATCAAATAATTAAGAACTTAATTAACCCTTATAGCTCCTAATAACCTTAGCACTAATAATAGTTTCAAAATTTAATATTTCCCTCCAAAGCATTTAGTGTTGAATGGTAGAGTAGTTACCTTTGTAATGTCGACAAGAATCTAGATGAGAAGTAATACGTAATACCCCAATGCAATGTAATGCTCTTGCTATGCTCATTGCATCTATTTGCCATGTTCACTACATCTACTCATTAGGCAATTCCTTGTGTCTTTCTCTACATCCGCTAGTTAGACAATTTATCTCAAGATTAGCCTATGTCTGTTTAGCTTCTCAAGTGGATTTGTTATTGTGTTCGATTATGGGATTTAACATTGTGTTTGAAAATGGTTTTTTTATTAGAATAATACTTGCTTGACTCAGTTATTGATATTGGCGGGCTCCTTAGCTGGTTTACTCTAGTTTTTTCCTAAGTAAATTTGGTTGCTAGTATGCCTTGTTATAGGTGTCTGGTTTACTTTATCATTGTGTTGATTGGCTAGTCTACATAGGTGATTGGTTCATCTCTACTTTATGGTTTATCTATGTAGGTGATTGGTTCACCTTAGATTTGTGTTGTGTAGCTGATCCACGTAGGTGATTGGTTCACCTCTACTCTATGGATGGTACATATAGGTGACTGGTTAACCTTAGATTTGCTCTCATTTTTATTCTATGTTCTTATTTTCTTTTAATTTTGGTTCTATGATCTAATACTCATGCACTATTTATACTATAGTTGGCCAAATTACCTACATTCTTTGTTTCTTCTAGGTGAGGGTTGAATGATACACATTATTGCACTCTAGTAATGGCCAAATGATCCATACTGCTACACTCTAGTGATGGTCATATGATACACACTATTACGCCATGATGATGGTCGAATGACTTATACTGTTGTGCTCTAGTGTTGATCGAATGGTTTAGACTGTTGCACTTTTGTGTTCATTGAATGACACTAGTCAAGTATATATTCTTCTTGTCTTCTACCTAAGTTGGCCAAATAAGCCTCTCTTGAGTTATCTTTTTGAGTTTCCTGAATGGGCATTTTCTTTAGCAATATAGACCTATCTATTTTTCAATATGGGCCTTTTCCTTTATATGATCTCTTAGGCCTTAAATTTTACAATAAGGACCTCTCTCAAGCCTCTCTTCAACTTACTTGGCTTCTAGATAATTTTTTCCTTTAACCTATGATTTTAAAATTTTCTTTGAAATATGGTCTCTTGGACCTATCTCTACAATTATTGGCCTTTTAGGCTTCAATACAATCTAGGAAGATACTTCCCTCTTTTTTGTTTTACAATATCTTAGCTTTATTTCTACCTAAAAATATATCAAGGTCAATATGATCTAGTTCTTCTTCTAATTTATATTTGTTGCTTTCTTATTTCTTAGGAAGCTTTGAATGTTTCAATGTCTTAGGTCACACCAAAGAACCCAATATGATTCTCCTCCTTACTAGAGAAACCAATATCAATGTTAGGATGACTATGATTGTCCTTGAATGACCAAATTTCTCCTGAGTTTGCTTTATTGCAATATTAAAAAATGATTCTCCTATTCTTCTCTAGAGAATCCAAAATATGATCAAGGTTACTTTGTATATCCCCAAAATTCAAAATTTCTTCTTATTTGGTTATCTCTATCAATTTCCAACTTCTCTTCTAAGTTGATCCTTATCTTCAATATTGTTAAATCCTAGTCTTCATTGGTTTTCCTTCAACCTAGTGGAAAGACTCTGGCCTACTCTACTTAATAATACCTTTAAAAATATAGTACAAGTCTTCATTGATTTCAAAGTGGACAAACTCTAGATTAAATTTATCAAATGTGGACAAAGTTAATTTATAATGGTGGCTAAATAAATAAATAACTCTATCAAACTAGATAGATTTTGGTGGTAGCTCTGATACCATTGATGGTTTTTTAAGCCTTTACACTGCCACAAAATATTACAGGTTATCTCAACAATATCACATAGGTTCCCAAATATAAAATAGACACAATAAATAGCAATGTAATAATAATATGAGGAGAGTAATATGAGCAAATCAATATGTATATCAAGGACTATATAATAAAGAAAATAACATTCATATATACTAAAATATGAATGTAAATAGACTGAATCATTCATGTACAATGCATGAAGAACAACTTAAAATATTAATTGCTTAAAATATTAATAAACTTTATTTCTCCTCTTTCTGTTACAACTTGAATATGAATACTCGATTCACTTATTTATTCTATTAATTATATGGAGTATTGTCTCCATAATATAGCCATAGTAATATGAATCTTCATATACTTGACTATTGCTCTCCATATGCCAAGTCTCATGACTCTTGGTTTATCAACTTACCATTTGCATACTTGATGGACACTTGACTCTACAATACTTGCACACATCTACATGACTCTTGGAATCTTAATCTAGGATACTTGTGTGCATCTTTACATTACATATTTGCACTCTTACATACAATAAACTTGTGCACATTCTCTACTCTAACTTACGTGACACTTGTGCATTTCCTACACATTCACACTTACATAAAGGGGAAATATAATTCACACTTTAAACTATAAACTCAAACCTAATCTAATATTTACAGATGTACCATGGGGGTACATACCAAATAATGTAATATTTATCAAAACCCCCTATATTGCATTATTTGGGTATTAATATTCAATCTTGGTATTCATATTTGTCTTCAATATTTAAGTGACCTTGCATTTTTCATGAACCTTTGCTTCTCTTGAATCTACTTCATCATATCAAACCTTAGGTTCATCCAATTATTATGTGTGTAGGAAAAAATTGGACTATATTAGATCCAGTTTCCTATATCCTATCTTTCTAAACACAGACAATTTATCATCAACTTTATCTTGAGATATACATTCAATAATTTCTTAAGAAAAACCAATTGTATCTAAGGCATATATTCCATTTTACTAAACCTATAGTTTTTTTTTTTTTTTTATGATTATCGATGATGCATTTTCTATGTTCATTTATATATTTGAATTCAATTGATCTTCATTTTTTAACCAATTGAGTAAGTGAGATAAAATTGATTGATAGTCCAAGAACATATAGAACATTTTCTAGCATAAAATCTGAAAAAACGCATGCTAGGTATTACTCACCCATTCCTTGAACTTGATATTATTTGTCATCCCAGAGGACTTCTAGTGGTATTTTTTGTCTTTGGGACCCAAAAGAGGTAGTTATTCACCATATGATTGGTAGTTGGGGTATTTTGGCTATAGTTATTCAAAGTAGACATTCCAACCAAATTATGCTCTGCATTACTATTTATGCTCCAACTAATTTGGAGGAAAAAAGAAGATAGTGGAAGGATATAACTTATATTATATCTCATTTTATTTAAGCTTCAATATTTATCGGAGGAGATTTCAATACCATCCTCTCTGGATGAGAAAATAGAGGAAATAGAAATTTGGACAGAAGCACTGATTTCATGAGCGAATATATTGCAAACCTCCATCTTGTGGACATCCAACCAGATAATGGACTTATGACTTGGTCTAATAGAATGCAAGGATTAGCTTGTATAATAAAGATATTGGATAGGTTTTTGCTCTCTAAAAATTTCATAATCCATGGTCACATTCCTAAAGTGAAGACTCTTAACAATGCTAGTTCGGATCACTGGCCAGTCATGGTGGAAATTTGGAAAACCAATGTGAGTTTATCTTCTTTTAATTTTCAATTAATGAGGCTCAAAGATAGTTCCTTTAGACCTCAAGTGCAACAATGGTGGAAGAAAGGTAAGCCTAGGTATGGTACTAAGATGTTCTATTTTGCTGAAATACTGCAATACATTAAATCCAAAATCAAGACTTGGAATTGGAAGGAGTTTGGGGATGTTCATAAAAAAATATGAAGTTATTGCTCAACTTGAAAATTTGAATAAGAAAATCTGTTTAGATGTAGAGAGTAGAATTATAGATGAAATTAAACTCACAACTCAGTTAGAGGAATGGGAAAAAAGAGAACTCTTATGGAAGCAAAAATCTAGAATTCAATGGCTCAAAGAAGGAGATTGAAACACAAATTTCTTCCACAAATATCTTCTAGCTTGAAGATATCACAACTTTATTTCTTCCCTAAAATCAGATTCTCGAGATGTTGTCTACACTTGGTATGGCATGAACTCTATTTTTGTTGATTACTTTTCCAATATTTATACTGCTACTCCTCTTGACTCAACTTCTCAAAAAAATGTTCTTCAAGAAATACCTTATCTTATCACTTATATGGAGAACTCTATTTTGAAATATCTTGTTACTATCAATGAGCTTCAATAGGTATTTTTTAAAATAAAATAAAAAAGAGAAAACCCCAGGTCCTGATGGTTTTTCCATTGAGTTCTACCAATAGTTCTGGGATATCCTTCATGCTGATTTATTAGAGGTGGTGGAAGAAACCAGGAAATCTAAAGAAATTTTGAAGGTTATCAATAAAAATTATATTAATCTTGTTCCAAAAGCTCAAGAAATTGATCATATCTCAGCTTTTAGACCTATTGCTTTATGTAATGTTCTTATCAAAATAATTACTAAGATCATGGTAGAAAGGTTGAATCCTATTTTACATAAGATTATTTCCCCTGAACAAGGGGGTTATGTGGAAGGGTGTCAAATAGTAGATGAGATAGTTCTTTCTCAGGAAGCCATCCATCTCATGGATATGCAAAAATCTCCTTCCATGTTCATTCGGATAGACTTATCCAAAGCTTATGACAGAGTGGATTGGCACTTACTTATCAAATTTTTGAAGTAATTTGGTTTCTCTTAGAATTGGATGGATTATATTATGGGATGTATCTCTTTAGTTTCCTACCTACTTAGTTCTTATCAATGGCAGGTCTTCTCAATTGTTCCCAGCTTCCAGAGGTATTAGGCAAGGTGACTCACTATCCCCTTATTTATTCATCATTCTTGTTGAATGCTTGGGTAGGACTATAACCAAAAATAAAAAAATAAAACTCTTGAGGAAGTTAGCATTTCTCATGGAGCTATACCTATATCTCATATTCAATTTTTTGATGACTCTACTCTTTTAGGTAAGTCTACAGTTAAGGAATCTTCTAATATTAAGCAAATCATTAGCTATTTTTCTAAGGCTACTGGGTAATTTATCAATGAAGATAAATCTAAAGTCATTTTATTTCATTGCTTTGCCAGACAGGAATCCATGGTATTGGATAAATTAAGATATAAGAAGACCTCCCTTTTGATAATTTATTTAGTTATTCCCATAAATATTCAAAGGCAAAAAAAAATATTGGAATTCGTTGTTGGACAAAGTCAAGAAGAAAATTGGAAAGTGGACCAACAGGTGGCTTTCTTATGGGGGTAGAATCACCTTGGTAAAATCAATCCTTCAAGCTATTCCTATTTATGTTTCGTAGACACCCAAAAGTCACACATTGCTACTTCTGCATATCCATAGGTGATTCCAGACATCCCTAGGCTATTGTAGGCTATCATAGTCATACGTAGTCAGGTGTAGTCATGCGTAGTCATGTGTAGTAATATGTAGATTGCCATAGTTTGCCATAGCAATATGTAGACTTCCATGTATCACTCCATCGAATTTTAGGTCCTAAACCCTCATAAGCCTTCCAAATCACATCCGATGCATTGGGATATCATTCGATGGTCTATTCACATGCAATTGAGGCCCCCACGGGGTATTAGTTGACCAAAACAATTAATAAGTCAATACCTAAAATCTAATTTAATGTTGACTTCACTTAAGTCACCATTTTAGAGAAAATTTAATTAAAAGAACCCTTAATCTTGATTAACACTAATTACATCCTCCCACGTGTAAAATTAGGGTTTTTTAGGATATTTCTTTAATCATGTCCTAAATTGACTTAAGCAACTCATGATCAAGATTAGCCCTAATCCATCCTCACATATGTGTGAGGATGAGATATTTCTCATGAGGAATGTGATGTTGCCACATTGCATTTCTTAACCTAAACCTATTTAGAATCAAACATAGTTTTAGTCTATCTCACCCCCCCTACACCTTGCCTTTGCCTATAAATAGTGGGTCCTAAACCCTAAATTAGAGATATCACATAAAGTTAACAAAGTACATTTACTCTACTAAAATGGAAATCAAACATTGAATAGTCATTTCTCAATGTACACAGTCCAATTATGACACCATACAAAGGCACACCAGCTGCCTAGGGATTGACCCACCAAAGAAAATTTACATAAGAGGCATGATAGCTTAGATCACCCCTTGCCTCATGAATCCAGCCCTAATTCACCCCTCAAGTGGTGAAGTGGATCTACAATGTCCATATCGACTCAGATCTGGTAGGTAAGCTCCATTTTGGTGTTTTATGTCCATTTGTATCATTTATTTTAGTTCATATCATGTTTTTTATAGTTATTTCATCTTCTTAAACATGGGGCATGACTAAGGCAAGCCCCCCATCACACTAACTCTTTTTTGCAGGTTATTCAGTAGATCTACAGAGGAAGAACAGTAGAAAACAAGTAAACCATGAAGTGGCCCACATACAAAGAAGCCCACCTTCATTGAGGGATGACTGAAGAAGGCATAAAATTGGTTGTAACCTTATTGGAAATAGAAATGGATAAATGGCAACATGTCCCTATTGTAACACATTTTTATTAATATCAATGGAACACAATTTTTCTGTTTAATGCATGTTTTATCTTGTGTTGAATTATCAAATGCCATTTTCTGACCATTTCATTCTGGCATGCCCGGTGGGAGCTCCCACAATGGATAGTGCTAGATTAGTTATTTTATAAATTTGACATTGTCCTCTATTTTTGTGTCTTACAGGTACCAAAGTTTTCTACCACAGAAACCTCCAAAACCCTAGAAACCACCATAGGTCATTAATGCCATGATTTGAAGCCTTTGTAGCTAATTTTCCCCCTGCCCCATGAATTATCTATCAATTCTCCTCTTAGGTGGTGAAGTGTATTCCAAAGCCCTAAAATCTTAAGATCTTGCTATCTCAGACCTCCTTGCAACCCAATAAGGCCCTCTAGTCTGTCAGCTATTAGATTTGAGCCTTCAAAACCTAATTCACACCTCAGGTGGCGATTTAAGTACATAAGCCTCAAAAACCCCCAAATAAACTGGGGTGATCTTTTCAGGGGCTAATAAAACCCCCCTTAGCATCAAAATGCAGGTATTTTCACTTTTTATGCCTCTGTTGCAAGTTTTGGAAACAAAAAAAAAACTTCGCTAACTAGTTAAATAATCATTGCTAGATATAGTTTTGCTTTCATTGCAAAGTTGTCAAATATTTAGGGTTTCTTAAATTTTTAGGACCTGCAACTTTCCAGTGACTTGCATAAATTTATTTCTCAAATAAATTTGCTTTTCTCTTTGTACTTTGCATGTAGCATAAACCTAAGTTGTTTCTCCTTTGTTGATAATCTTCCATTGCTAAAAGGAACTTTACATTCTAAAGTAAAATTAGGGTTTCTAATCCCCTCTTACATTCTCTGAAAGAGTTTTGTATTCTAAAATTTAAATTTAGGGTTTCATACTCCCATTTATTCCAAACACATTTGGATTGCATGTTTTCATGTTTTGCAAAGTAGATTAATTTGTTTCACAAAGGAATTTAAGATAGACCATTTCTTTACAAACAATACAAGTTATCTAATAATTTGCTTTCGAAAAGAAATTAGGATTAGTTTTCTTTTTAAAATGCAATTAGTTAGTTTCTTACCTTGTAAACACCGTTAGCAAAACACAAACCCACACACACTCACGTGGTATTTAAATAAGTGGTGAGATTGGACTTCATCCCCAATCCATCACTCGAGACTAGTGTGGATCGAGTTTCACTCTCCATAAGCTCACCCCCATAGACACCTAGCAGCCCCATAGGAGTGGTTTTCTAGATTTCATCACCAAAAAATCCCCCACTTTTGCGATTGAGCCCTGGATTTCATCACTAGTGGTTACCTACAAAGTGGAACAGGATTAGCGCCTTCATCCACAAGGCTAGTATAATTTGTGGAATTGGTAACTGTCATTCTTGACTAAGCCCACCCAAGGGTGAAGAAAAATCATGGGTATGCCGATAGCAGGTCTCATATAGTGCCACCTATCTTCATGATAGGAATTTGTGAACTCGCTTCAGCATAGTGGGTTCTCCCCCTTTAGAATATCATTTTACCGTACCTTCCATACAGGTCACCATTTGCACGTTATGATACCATTCTATTTCATGCATCTTTGGGTGTTGTAGGAGGTTTGAAATTGATGAAATTCTTAATTTTCCAGAGTATCCACTCTATTACCCTTGATTCTACCTAGGGAGTATCAACACACAAAACGAACAAAACACTTCTACTTTTTTAGTAGTTAGATTTAATTCTGGTCTAGGTTGTTTACATGTTCACAGACCAGCCTCAACACAGTATACTATATATTATCTTGTTACACACAGCATGTCACTTACTTCACACTCACATTAGACACAGTTGAGTCTACATCATATAGGTTTTATTCTTAAAAATCCCTTTTACACATGCTACTATGCCTATGGTCACCCATAGTAGAGCGCGTAAGTAATCACGTGCTATGGAGGAATGGCTTCCCACTTCCTCTAGACAATCCACTTTTTCTCCTTTGATAATGAAGACCATAGATGCGTTTGATTCATGTATAGAATCTAATGTACAACTCACACACATGATGCCTCATGGTGAGGCATCAACCTTGAGTGAAGCCCTTGCTACTTCACTCACAGAGGATTACCCTCTCCTTTTAGCCCCATACTCACCTAATACACTGACCATGTTCTGTGACCATGTAATATACATAGTACCAGGATAACGTCATCCATTATTTACCATAGACGAGGAGGTCATGCCTACTTCACCCACATTTGCACATCCTTTCTTCCAAAATCTATCTAAATCCCTTTTTAATAACGATTCCTCACTCCTAAACCATACCTATCCTGAGGTCGTATCATTCACCCCTACCATAGGAATGATGTCTGACCCATCCTCCTTCGCTACAGAAAGCCAGAAGCCATCCTTACAAACTACACAATAGATCCCTTCCCAACAGGAATCGTAAGCATTCCCTCAAACCTCACACCCGTACTATTCACAAGAATACCAACCGTCCTCTTCCCAAGAGCCATTCTTCACCATATCTGAGGGTACTTCCCAGTGGCCCCTTCAAACCCAAGATGCACAAACCCAAGAGAGACTGTACACATACACTTTATGCTCAATCCAAGCTCCTACCTTGGTAGCTTATCCCACATTTTTAATAGCTTTCTTGCTAATATCCTAGGTATCCAAACTATATGATACCCAAACTTTCAAGCCACCTTTGCCTATGATAACTATTAGAATACTACCACCTCCTCCTTTCCAGGCTACCACTACCAATATCCATCCTACCTATGGATCAACATTGGTAGCTTATCCACCCACTCAACCAAATTATTCCACACAGTTTAGCTTCCCTACTTCCTAACCTCCAAGGTAGAGACAAATCTCGTCTTTTGATACCTCATCTCAACCACCCCTAGTATTAGTGGTGTCAACACCTACACCACCACCAGTTGCACCTATATTATTTATGCCTCCTTTAGTTTGATCATCACCATCCATGGTCCAACCAGTACAACAAGATCTAAACCAACAAGTACCTGTGCCAAAACTACATGCTACCCAGTCATAGTACTATTATCCTCAATAGAAACCTACCCCACAACCTAGTGTACCCATAGACATGAGAGCACATATCGCCCAATACCGACCTTATCATGATCAGGCACAACAATATTCCCCACAATATTGTGAAGAACAACAATACCAATATCCACCACATCCATAGGGTCAACCTACCATAGCCCAACCCTTAACTCCTATGACACCCAAACTTCAACTCTTGCGAGATGAAGTCAAAATGTTGAACCTGCACACCTCTAGCTACGGTCCACAAAAGCCTTGTTATGATGAACTATGCAATGAGCCAGTTCACCCAAAATTCCCTATTACTCCCTATCCCTATCACTTCAAAATACCAAAATTCAACAAGTATAGAGGTAAGGAAGATTCCAGAGAACATGTGAGCAACTATTGCTCATCATGCTACCAGTTTCATAGTAGTAACCCTTTTATGTTGCATACATTCTCCATGTCCCTTGTTGTTCCAGCATTAGATTTTTACAACATGCTCCCACACCATAGCCTGTATACCTTTGAGCAGCTAGCCAACTCCTTTATAGAGCACTTTTCCATCAACATCAAGAAAAATACCACATTATCTGATGTCTATGCCTTACGACAGGTGGATGAAAAATTCGTTACTAAGTTCATTGCCATATGGAGAGCAATTATCCATGATCTTACCCATAGCCTCCCCACTTCAGATCTTGTAACACTATTTTACAAGAGTTTCCATAAACACATTTCCACATCCCTCCAACTTCACCAAATTCATATTTTTGAAGATGCCATCTCACAAGAAAAAGTGATCGAAGACATTAAGGTTCAATCTGGGAATATTAAGTTGAGATCCAAATCCAACTATAATTCAAATTTCCACTTCAAATGCCTACACCAAATCAACCTTACCTATAACCACCACAAGCTAACCAAGTCACATCTGCTACCCTAGCACTAGCACCGACTCCTCCACCCTATACACCATAGTTGTAAGCATTCCAATCCAATGCTCCCACTCCACCTCGATCGCAACAATATCGAGGCATGCACCCACAAGTTCCACCGTGCACCTTCATACCCTTATCCAAACCATTACTAGCCTTTTTCCATAGATTGTATGAGTGCAACCATCTCATTCTACCTAAGATCCACTCATTGGATCCAAATTCACCTAAGCCTTGTGACTATAATGAGCAACTATTTTGTCCTTTCCATAGGTAGTGTGGCAATAATATCAATTCATGTCACTCCTTCTGGGGGTAAGTTCAAGACATAATTGATAGGGGTACTATTCAGGTAGCAAACCCTTTTGCCCTACAAAATTAAAACCTAGGGATTTTCCAAAAACCCCTACCAAATCATAGAGGACCCAATCCTCCTAGACCTCTAAATAATCCTCTAACACCACCTCATCAAGTAAACAATATATAGCATGATCAACCTTACTACGAGGAACCAATGATACCCGTCTCACCAGAACACACCTATTATTTCCTCACCATCTCAGTTCACATCACCATAAGTACCACAAATGCCTAATATTGTACCACCACCACCTCAAAATATGATCACCATATGTGGTAGCCTAACCCATCAATTATGCAATGCCCCTGCATGGTTATCCATCTTTAATCTCCTATAATAATTTCAACCCCATCATGAGGTGTTGAATGACATCTTGCGTTCCATTGACTTAGAGACACATGACACCAATACCTTTGTCAATTTTATTGGAAATATCTTGCACTACCTCTAGCCCTTGATTAGTTTCCATGACCACAAGATAACAAAACTCGTAGGATAAGTATCAGATCCCCCTCTCCACATACAAGCCAATATTAACAATATCACCTACAAGCAGATACTCATTGATATGAGCTCATCCATTAGTATCATATCCATAGCAACTCTACATCACCTACACATCCCACAACCCCATTTTACCATGCCTTCTCTTACATGCTTTCGATGGCTCCATGAGACCTATCGTAGGATCCATAGTCTTACCAATCTATGTAGGTATCCATACCATTCCTATATTATTTCACATAATTCAAGGAGAAATGCAATACAAAATTCTTGTCGATCACCCTTGGATTAGATATATGCAGTTTATCCCATCCACACTACACCATTGCCTTAAATACGTACACAATGGACTAGTTCATTGTGTCCCAACTGATGGATACCCATTTAAGTTTTGCAATGTGGCAGATCTTCTACCTACACCATCATTCTCATCATCCCAACTATTCCCTGTATCTTTTCACTAGTTAGTAGGAGCATTGATATCCTCCTCAAACTTCACCTCAACATCCCAATGTTCATCAAGAGCACAAACCGCCATCCTTATAGCCTCCACAATCCTCCCAACCTCTACCATTTCAATTTCCACCCATAGTGTCACAACAACCATTGCCACCCACTACATAACCGACTACATTAAATCCTCCACCCTTGCATATGGAAGCCCCCATCCTTCCTACACCGCAAAAACTTCCTCTTCCCTTCTGAAGAAAACCTAAGGCATTCATTTCTCCACGTATCCTCGCACTTGTGTCGATATCATCCCCTACATAGAACAAAAAACCTATTCAAGATACAACAACCAAACATCATGAACCAAAACAATTGACATCAAATTTAGAGGAACAAATCCCACACCCTTTAGCTAAAACCATCAAGGATTCTCAACTTTCTCCTTCCTCAATTGATTATAATACCCCACCTCAATCACCAGATTGTACCATGCCATGCATATCCATTTTCATGATAAAATCAGGCCCAGGTGACTATAATGTACATGAGGCTCGTGTATGTGACCCTCTGATCAAATCCACCCATGATTTTGGTCACCCTTCAGCTTTCGTCCCTACCATTGGCACTGTCATATAGTTAGAAAGTCTTGAAAACCACACCAACTTTGTGTATGCAGGAGTCGACTCTTCGATCCCTCTACCAACTGCTCCAATACCATAATATAACTCTAGTGATGCAATTACACATCTAGCCAACCCTAAATTTTCCTTGTGCTACTTACAAAATTTTCATTGGCATGGGTTTGGGCTAGGTAATTATGAGCAAGGGTTACACACACCCATAAATCTGCATGTCCGATCACCTATCGACAAAATCGGCCTAGGCTATTGCCCAACCGTTGTCTATACATTAGAAGATGAGATATAAGATTTATCTCTACATCCTCCTCCACGTCCAATGCACACCTTAGAAGAATATAACGATATGGATATATTAGAAGACACACCTTTGCCCACTCCCACTGTCATAGTCTCCTGTGACTTCTTCCAAGAATCTCCTATAGTCAATACCTCTTTATTCTATGATTTTTAGAGATTGGAAGAACACTTTGCTACCTTATCTTTGGCTACACCACTGATAGAGCTGGACCTAGTCCCACCTGATCCACCACCGATAGAGCTGGACCTAGTCCCACTTGACCCACTATCGATATTCTTACCTGTATTCCCACCTATACATAGACAACTATAGAGAGTGATGAGCATCAGAAATGCTCATATTTTGTATACATTTTCTTGATTATTATGTAGCTATATAATAAGGATTGCATATGTTTATGAATTATTATATAATTAATTATGCGTGTTATCTAATTCATGTGTTTTCAGTGTGTTTTTATGGAATTGTAGTTGATTTAGTCAAATTTGGATCAGTTGAGGTCTTTTCATGGACCTGGCACTTTGTTTCTTTCAAAATCAATGTAGAGAAGGTAGGCACCTTCCTCTTCCAGGAAGGCACCAAGCGTAAGTAGACGCCTTCCTCTTCCAATAAGGTGCCAAGGAAAGATAAGCGCATTCCTCTCCCTAGAAGGTGCTAATAGAAGGCTAGTGCCTTCCTCTTCCAGGAAGGTGCCAAAGGAAAATAAGCACCTTCCTCTCACAAGAAGGCACCGACAGGAAGGTGCCACTATAAGGCAAGCACCTTCCTCTCATAAGGAAGGCATCGATAGGAAGGTGCCACTAGAAGGCAAGCACCTTCCTCTCAAAAGGAAGGCACCGACAGGAAGGTGCCACTAGAATGCAAGTGCCTTCCTCTCATAGGAAGGCACCAATAGAAGATAAGTGCCTTCCTCTTCCAAGAAGGTGCCAATGACAGTAAGGTTCCTTTCGCATAGAGAAGGTGCCCGACATACTTAGGCACCTTCCTCATAGGGAAGGCACCCCCGTTCTTCACCCGTTGACTAGACAAGCATGACGTAGACAATAGAGACTGGTGCAGTTCCAACTCTATGTCATGTAGAGTTAAATTAGGGATCGCACCGATGTATGAGAACATCCTACCAATGCTAGGCAAAGTACAAACCAATCAGTGAATATGCCACAATTAGAAACAAATTCCAGTTTTACCAGACGTTGATCACATTTACCAGACTGTATTAGTTTAGTCTGGAATGAATCGACTGTTATAACTTATTTGTAATAGAAGATATATGGGTGTGCTATATAAACACATGTAGACCTCTCTGAGGATATATAGAATATTTTGATAGTAAATATAGAGAGATATATAGAAGAAGCATTGTAATACTTGATAATTATAATACTGTTCTAAGAGTTTCTAAGCATGTATTCAGCTGGGAGGAAGCTTCTGGAACCTGGGCCCACTCCAAGCTAGTATTTCTTCCCCTATTTTTCCTATATTTTTCTATATTAGTTTACTACTTTTATAAGATTGTTTATCGCATTGTTATTTCTAGTATTGCAGTAGGTTTATTTCTAGGAATGCATGAATATTTTCTTTCTGTAGATTTAATTGTTTTTATGTAAATTATTAAGGAGTGTATGAATGATTGATGACCGTTGAAACACCCCCCAATAGTAAAACTAGTAGACTCATCTCAAGTGGTATTGTAAGAAATCTTGTTCAAGACCCTTCGTAAGTTTACGAAGCTCCTTGGGTTGATAAATTAAATGCATGGGCATGTGACAAAAGTAGGAAATAAGTTAACCTTGATTGGACCACAAAATTTTGGCACCATTACTAAGGAAGTGTATCAACTAGATTATTTACAATACCTAGAAATCTTCCATCTGACCTTGTATGAGTTCTTCGAGAAGAAGAGGACCTGACGGTCGGTTTATAAAAACTAATCCACCAAAACCTGAGTTAGCCAAACATTCTGAATTTGAATTAGACTTGCCCAACCCACCACCAGCAATCCATTGGAGTGATGATATGCACTTTGTGCAAAGTGCCTCCTCATCCCATCAACTTGGGGAAGAACGAATCATCATAAATCCCCTGTTTAATAGGACACCCTTAGAGGAAGCCCTGTTATGGAAAGTTGTAGAAGATTGGACGATAACACCAAACAACCTTAGAGCCTTGACTCAAAAAGTCTTAAATGACTGTAAGGCCATAAATACTGCTTTAGAGACTGCATTTCCTAAAAAAATGGCTGATAATAAAGAAGTCTCATTTGGCTTTAGTTTCCCAATTGATGGAGTAGGAGATACCAAAATGAAAAACATATCCCCTACTCACCTTCCAACCTTCATAGGATACCCAACTGAGGAACCTAACCTATTTTTATTTAAGTTTGATGTTTTATGTAGGTCTGTGGACTACAAATTTGATACGCATAAGTTGAAACTCTTTCCTTCCACATTGGATGATGCAGCTCTGTGGTGGTTCATCGATTTGGGAGAAAAAAACATTGCTACTTGGGATCAAATGAAGAAGATATTTTAGAGCAATACCAAGATTTCGAGAGAGCAAGAGACTCCAAATAAGAGGTCCTGAGCATGACACAGAAAGAAGATGATTCTATCGAGGAATACTAGGAGAGATTCAACTTTAATCTTCAACGATCTCCTCACACAAAACTATCTGATAAGTCCCTCAAAAGCATCTTTTTGAGAGGACTTACCAATGAATCACTGGAAGCTCTTAACATGATTTCTAGAGGTGATGTCTACCAACACGCTATGGAAGGCATTCGACAACTATATCGAAACTACTCAAGAAGGAGAGGCAAGACCACTTCTAGAACCATGAAAGTGACTGCTTCAGTCATGAAGATAGAAATAGGTAACATGTTGGAAGATTTAAAGAGCAAAATGCTCTCATATCTAGCATTGCAGATGGATACGCTAATGTTAGAGAAAAAGAAGCAATAAAATGAAGTAGCATTGGCTTATTTCTATCCAAAATATAGAGGGAAGCATGCAAAGAATGCATGCTTGGAGAACAAAGTTAGAGTATGCATAGTTTGTAGGCTAAACCATAAAACTCGATTGTGCCTGCAACTACCCAATAATCAAAAGGATGCTGAAAGCATGGATGCCTATTTCATAGACAATCGAAAGAGTTGGCCACAACCCCTTATGGGGAATATGCCAACTAAAATATTTTCATATGGGGGAGGACCATACATACCCCAAGGCCCACCTCAACCACCTAACAGGGGGTGGTGGGGGCCATCACCTTGGTCCAATGCACCCTAGTAGCATTCCTGAACCAGTAGCCATGGATGCCATATCCATATCTTGGGCAGCAATGGAGAGGCCACACTACATGGAATCAAGATCCACAGAATGTAGCACCAGCTCACCCCTAACAAAATTTATCGATGTTGCCATCAGTGAGACCTATGTAGCTACCTGCACAATCGATGACAAATCCTAATAACAGGGTGAACCAGCCAACATACAATGTGGAGGGTGAGATGTATCTGATGTACCATATTTAGCTTAGGTCTGGTAGACAACTAGGAGTAGGAACACATCCACTGGTAGAAGAGGATTAAGAGGTAGGAGAAAAACCTCTTGTATAAGAGGTGATAGAAGAAATGCCTGAGAGAGCAAAGGCTCCATTTCCCAATCGGCTATAAGAACAGAGGAAACTAACGTAGCCGAAGTTTGATATATTGTCTAGCTTGAAGAACCTCACCATAAAAATTTCATTATTTCAAGCCATCCAAGATGTTTCAATATATACCAAGGTGATAAGAGAGATGTGTCTAAGGAAGCTAGGATGAAGAGCAACCCAGACTACCAATGTCATGGGTAAACTAGTAGATTTGATGATGGGCAAAATGTGCCATCCTAAGTATCCAGACCCGGGTAACCTAGTGCTGACTATAAAAATTGAGGGGCATTCTCTGTCCAATATGTTGGTCTATATTAGAGCAGCCATAAACATAATGCCTCAGGAGACCATGCAGAGGCTATAGCTCACAAACCTGAAACCCACTATGACAATGATGCAGCTGGCTGATCGATCAACCGTGGCATCAAAAGGAATGTTGGAATACGTAATAGTGACAGTCAGCGCATGGGAATACCCAACCAAATTTTTAGTCTTGCAATCTAAAAGTAGGTTGGGTGATTACCCACTCATCATAGGAAGGCCATGACTAGCAATAGTTGATGCTTACATCAGCTACCATGATGGGTTGATGACCATCTCCAATGGATGAAATTTTAAAAGGTTGAGTATTTCACCCCTAGCACAGTTCGTCAACTCATTAGGAGAACCCATGTTGATCGAGCATGAAAATCCTGAGCTATCCATGATCCAGCCAGTGATGACATTGGATGAGTTGGTAGAAGAAGATGAATATGGTGCTATTATGGAGTTCCTCCATGGGTAGTCCTCCATCTCCGCACCTAGATCACCATTGGCTGGTGCCCAAGATCACCATGTTCAGTAGATACATGTCGGTCCAAGAAGAACGTTGAGTGTCAGTAGTGGGTTGACTCCCACACAATTGATGAAAGTAGAAGAGCTCTTGGTTAGAAACCAATAGAAATTTGCATGGGATTACTTAGATATGAAGGGTATCAGCCCAGAGATCTATACCCATCGTATATACCTCGATGATCAAGAAACTCCAAGCAGGCAACCATAGATAAGAATGAATCTGACAATGAAAGACATTGTCAAGGAAGAATTGCAAAAAATCTTGACTGCCAGATTCATCTATCTGATTTCTGACAATGAGTGGGTATCATTGTTAGTGGTAGTCCCTAAAAAGAATAGGAAGTGGCAAATCTATGTGGACTATAGAGCGTTAAACAAAGCGACAAAGAAGGACCACTTCTCGCTCCCATTTATTGCTCAAGTCTTGGATACACTCTCTGAGAGGAAGTATTTCTCCTTCCTAGATGGATTCAGTGGATACAACCAGATCCAGATAGGAGAAGAGGATCAAGATAAGACAATATTCACCTACCCATGGGGAATGTTTGCCTATCAAGTATTACCTTTCGTATTATGCAACACACTTGCCACCTTTCAAAGGGTGGTGCTTAGCATATTTTCAGACATGATGGGAGATGCGATCAAAGTATACATGGATGACTTCATCGTCTATGGAGAAACCTTTGATGAAGCAATGATGAACTTGGAAAGAGTGCTCGAAAGAAGCAAGGAAAAAAATTTGTTCTTGAGCAACGAGAAATGCTTTATTATGATGCAATAAGGCATCGTACTGGTACACCACCTCTTCGCAGAAGGAATAAAGGTTGATAAAAGAAAAATTGAGGTCATCAGAGACCTACCCAGCCCCAAAATGCAAAAAAAGGTGAGGATTTTTCTTGGATCAACCGGGTACTACTGGTGATTTATCACCAAATTTAGAAAAATTGCAAAAGCACTACACACTCTATTATCTAAAGATGTGGAGTTCAATTGGACAGAAGACTGTGAAGAAGCATTTTAGTTGCTTAAAGAGAAGCTGATATCCGCACTAGTTTTAAGAGGACCAAATTGGGCCATACCATTCCATATCTATTGTGATGCATCCAATAATACGATTGGAAAAGTCCTCGAACAAAAGGATGGCAAAGAATTTTATGCCATCTACTATGTCAACAAAAACTTGGCAGGAATCGATGATCCTATTCTGGCTCTGCTGAAAACCCTAACCACTGAAGGCTTTGGGCCCAAGGTTGCTAATTTCTTATGATAGAATAGGAGCATATCCAACTATAAGCCCATTTCCTTTCAAGGGTGGGAGACAGCAACCCAAAAAATCAATAGCATTTTACTTCATCAATTTGTCCCCACAAGACCGATAGAAGACCAGATGAGATGGACCACGATAGACAGTGGCAAATTCATAGTCAAATTAGCATACAAATTGTTAATCCATCCTGAGGCTCCTCACTTCCAAACTCAGTTAGTCTAGGTTAAGATACTCATCCCTAAAATATATTTTTTTGCATGGCTTGTGGTTCAAGGGAAAATTATTACTATTGACAATATGATGAAAAAATGATTAACCTTCTCGAACAGATTTTATTTGTGCAGGGCTGATTGAGAGTCCATCCAACACCTCTTCATAAAATGCCCATTTTCCACCACAATCCTTAATGGCCTCTTCCAATATTTCAATATAACTTGGGTTAGACCCAAGTCCCTCAGTGAGTTCCTCCTACAATGCCCCAAATCATTCGTCAGTGGCAGATTAAAATTCCTTTGGAAGATTAGCTTCCACCATTTCCTGTGGAAATTTTGGCTCGAAAGGAACCTACAAATTTTCAATGAGGCAACTAGGGACCCAGGATCCATCACTAATGAAATCATTGCCTTTGCTAAGGAGAATGCCCTATCTTACACTGATGAGCCCTATTTTATTCCCTCGGGAAAAAAGCTCCTGGCCCAATCCTCGAGTCTACCCTACCAAGCCAGCTTTAGGAAGACTGATCTAAGGTGTGAGGTTGGTTGGATACCCCCCTCGGTCGAATGCCTAAAGTTAAACTTTTATGGTGCCACCAAGGGCAATCCTTGCATAGGAGGGGTGGGTGTGACCATTAGAAATCATTAGGGTGACCTTGTCCTAGCTTTTGCCGAGGCCCTAGGCACCACAACCAATAATGATGCTGAAGCTAGAGACATTTGGTGTGGTCTTCTCCTAGCTAAGGATGTCCAAGGCTGGTTAATTGTGGAAGGAGACTCCCAAGTTATCATAAATATCCTCAACAATGATAAGGATCCTCTGTGGAAGTTTAAGGCTTGCATTAAGGAAGCAAGGAACCTCTTAACCAACAGAGGTGACAGCGTGGCTCAACACATCTTTAGAGAGGCCAACAAGGTGGCAGACAAACTGGAAAACATAGGTGTTGATGTGGCTGGTTTGACCACATGGATGCATGACCTCCCAATGAACGTGGATGGTATCTTCTAGGGAGAGTGACGATGTGAAGTTTGATGTGGAATGCTAATCAAAATCAGCTCTCCAATGCAGCGGTTTCGATAAATTTGGCCATACGGCATCAGGATTGCTCGTATTAACATATCAATATTTCCAAGGCAACCTCTCCAGATAACCACGTGACTAGAAAGAAGTGGCGATGGCTCCTAGGGCCTCTATTGGACAGTTCCTCGAGGATTGAAATTCTCTGGTAGGCTACGTCTTGTGGTAAATATGCTAATTGTGTCTCGTACAGATTTGGGGTGTGGGAAGGCCCACCCACCATAGCGAGACACATGATCCCTCGAATGGCCATGATGACCACCAAGAATAGCTCGTATCTTTTCCAAAAGGAAAATGTTAAGGCTCCAAATTCCTTTGCCATATCAGCCATGCAGCATGGCACCTAGGTGGTAGGTATGCGTTGGCTTGCCATCAAAGCTGGCACTTGCCTTAATGAGCCTTTTCATTTAATATGGAAAGTACTCTCTCTCCATCACCACTCTTCCCTCCTTTCTACTTCTGAGAGCAAGAATTTCCTTCAAGCTGCCAGACAAGTTTCAGAGGATCCCAGAGGTGAGATTACAATGATGTACTTTGAGCCAAGTATGGTGGTCATGGAGCCAGTTGTGCAAGCCATCCTTACTGAGAGGAAGTTCACGTAATTCTTTGACATGTTTGCTTGTCTGGACGACAACATTACTACTGAGGTTATGGAATCTTGGGATGAGGGCAAAGTGGTTATCCATGGGAATGAGATTTTTGTTGATATTAACCTTCTAGCAACCCTAACTGGGTAGATGATGAGGGGTCACTCCATCCATAGGCAAAAACATAACTGGGAAGTCAAATTATGCGAGTTTAATGATAACCTCAAGATCTCTAAGGAGGTGAAGAATGACTTGACAAGGATGGACCTCCCTACCCCATGGAACTCTATAATGAAAAATGTCATGGAATTCATTACAGCAGAGGACCCCGGCAAGGTTCTTCTAAGCTTCCACTATGCCTTCATCAACTTCTTTCGTGACATCAACCCCATTAGCATCCCAAAATTTCTCCTAAATTCCATGAACTACACCATCAATTCTTGCCATAGCAAGAAGGGCACAACAATGCCTATGCACTAGAGCCTATTCAAGGTGATTTACAAATTTTCCCTTGCCACCTCTCCCCAACCTGAACCCCCTAATTTTCCCCCTACTGAGACCCCTAGCTCTAGGCCCAAGCTACCCAAGCCCCACTCTGGGTCCTCTGCTAAGAAGCGTGAGCTAGAGGTGTCAATCACTGGTAGAGGAGCGAGGAGAAAACTAAAGATTGAGGAAGCAGAGGGATCCAAACGATCCTCTGCAAG
The DNA here is from genome assembly GCA_028583015.1 of Wollemia nobilis. Classification (NCBI taxonomy): domain Eukaryota; kingdom Viridiplantae; phylum Streptophyta; class Pinopsida; order Araucariales; family Araucariaceae; genus Wollemia; species Wollemia nobilis. The sequence continues at coordinate 42,546,965 of JAQPPZ010016981.1, read as the reverse complement.
ACTTAGGAACAAGCTTGTTCAGGGAAGTTCCATAAACGTTATCTTAGAACCTAAGGCTGAGGATCCTAAAATCAATGTTTTGGTCCTCAAACATTTTGTTCTGACCACCCTGGCGTCCATGGCCCAACATATGTAGGAGGTCCTCGATGCCCTATCCAAGGTCTTCTTCAACGAAGGCTATCAGAGCAATGCCCCTGCTCAAGTCAACACAGAGGTCAAGGATCCAAAAAATGATAAGGATGTCGACTAGTTTGAGGATGTAGACGAGGAGGATTAAGCAAGTTTTAGACCCTTTCCTTTTTGTGGCAGGCACTTCTCAAGGCCCGATGACGGTGTATTTTTGTTCATGGACCTAATTTCGCATCTTCCATGCATGTTTGATGGGAGAAGCAAAATCTCTCTCGATGTTTTTGTTGCTTGGAATTTTAGAATTGTTGTCACAAAGGATTAAGGATCCTTAGTATGTTTCTTTTCTCTGTGCTCAGCTATATGCTATTTTTGTACAATATTTTGGGTTAACCTGAAAAACCCATTTGATATAAAAAGCTTACTTATCAAAAAAAAAAAACTTGGTAGGAGCCAAGCTCAACTAAATGGTGACAGAGAAGGAGTTCCTTGCAGTTGTGCATGCCATAAACAAATTTCACCATTATATCATCGGGTATAAGGTATTTGTCCACACAAACCATGCGACCATCAGATACTTGATGAGCAAGCTGGCCATCGACAGAAGAATTATTAGGTGGCTCTTGTTACTAAAGGAATTCGACATCACAATAGTCGATAAACCAGGCAAAGACAATGTCGTAGCAGATTTTCTATCCAGATTGATACTGACAAACCATATAGTAGTGGAAGACCAATTTTTGGATGAACATTGTTCACCATTAGTGAGAAAATCCTATGGTATGCATATATAGCCAATTACTTGGCCATCGAAAGAACCTCACCTGCTATCTCTTTTTGAGAAAAGTAGACGGTCATAGAGAAAAGTGCATCATTCCTATGGATTGATGGCCTCCTGTTCAAAATAGGATGTGACCAGATTATAAGGAGATGCGTAGTAGAATAGGAGTTCTCAGAAGTACTCAAAGTGTGTCACAATGAACCATGTGGAGGATACTTTGCAAGGAAATTAACTACCTACAAAATCCTACAGGCTAGGTACTTTTGGTCCACTCTATTTAAGGATGAGGCTACGTACACCAACAAGTGCGATGAATGCCAAATAATGGGCAAACCAATCCATCAATACAAAATGCCCCTCCAGCCTTAGGTACACCTGGAACCCTTCGATAAGTGGGGCATGGACTTTGTATGACCAATTAATCCACCTTCAATAGGGAGTAGGTTTATTTTGGTCTGTACAGATTATGTCACCAAATGGGTTGAAGTTCAAGCATTGAGAGATTCAAAAGAAAAAACAATCACCAATTTCTTATTTACCCACATTTTTACACGATTTGGGGTCCCTAGAGAGATAACAACAAACCAAGGGCCTCAATTTACCTCCAAGTTGATCAAGGAGCTGATGGAGCAATACATAGTTTGGCACAATAAAACTACACCCTACCATCTATAGGCAAATGGGCAAGTTGAAGTGATGAACAGAGAAATAGAGAACATCTTGATGAAGATCATGCATCAACATAGAAAATATTGGGCTACACGGTTGCCAAAGGCAGTCTGGGCATATAATACCATGTGGAAATCCACCATAGGCTTCACACCCTTCCAACTGGTCTATGGGAAGAGTGCAATGATGCCCATTGAATTTGAAATCAAGACATTGAGGATAGTTTTAGAATTGAACTTGAGCTTGGATGACGCTAAAAAAGAAAGTATTCAACAGCTAGATCAGTTGGACAAAATCTGAATGGACACTTTGCAGAGAACATAAATCACACAAAAACAAAGAAAACGGTGGCATGATCGACACATTAAACTGAAGCAGTTCCAAGAAGGATAATGGGTGCTATTGTATGATTCTTGGTTCCAAGAAATAAAAGGTAAATTAATGCAAATATGGATGGGACCGTATGAGGTGGTAGAGCTCATCAAGAACGGGGCAGTGCATGTTAGAAAAGTTGACGACAATAACACCTTGTTAACGGTCAATGGCCACCGACTGCACCCCTATAACACATCCAAAACATTATAGGTGGAATCCAGAATAGATGTGGGGGAGACCCCATCTTGTTAGATCTGGACTAAACTCTTAACAGGCAAAATGGTGGGCATGGAGGTGGTCAGTTAATTTAGTTTTTTTCTTACGGTGTGTTTTGCAAGGACGACACCTGCATGCAAGCTGTAGACATCCTAATCCAGGGCCTAACAGGCATAAAATGCATCTAACTACATTTATTTTTATTTATTTTTGTTTGCTTTTTATAGGTAGAGGACCTGATAGCACGAGAAATAGGTATCTAGGAAACCAGGCCTGATTCAGCTCAGCATTCCAACACCGAAACTCGTAGGTAGAAGCTGAGGCAATGTGAAGCAATACTGAGAAGGCTTGATCACCCTTTCCTAGTCAATCGCAACATGATTGCCAAGAATAAGGCACCTTCCTTATGAATAAGGCACCCATCCAGAAGAAGGTGCCTTTCGTATGAAGAAGGTGCCCAGCCAGAAGAAGGTGCCTTCCGTATGAAGAAGGCACCCTACCAGAATAAGGCACCTTCCTTATGAATAAGGCACCCAGCCAGAAGAAGGCACCTTTCATATGAAGAATGTGCCCCACTAGAATAAGGCACCTTCCTTATGAAGAAGGCACCCCGCCAGAAGAATATGCCTTCCTTATAAAGAATGTGCACACAAAAAAAAAAAAGTAGGCGCCTTCCACATCGAGAAGGCACCACACAAAAAAAAAAGAGAAAAAATTAGGCACCTTCCACATCGAGAAGGCACCACACAAAAAAAAAAATCCTGAGGTGCCTTCCACATCAGGAAGGCGCATACAGACCAAGGTACCTTCCACTGTAGGAAGGCGCAGGTATACATCAGTGCCTTCCACCCTACGAAGGCGCAGGTATTTAGCAGCGCCTTCCACATCAGGAAGGCACACCCATTCAGAAGCACCTTCCATAGTAGGAATGCGCCATCATCAAAATGGCACCTTCCACCATCGGAAGACACATCCAATCAAAGATGCCTTCCACCACCAAAAGGCACATCCATTCAAAGAGCACCGACAACATCGGGAAGGCACCATATAAGTGCCTTCCACATCGAGAAGACACCACATAAGTGCCTTCCACATTAAGAAGGTACCAAAGAGTGTCTTCCACATACAGCCAGCCCTTAAGTCTCATGGATGCCTTGATTAGAATGAAATCACCACATGAACGAGCGACATCGAATTACCATACCCCTCCACGATGTCACAAATCAACGAATCAACACTCTTCACGATGTATGAAACACCAAATAAGGTACTCCCATACTAACTCAAATATTTATATAATTATTCATAAATTATGCAGTACCAAAAAAATATTTTCGTCATAAAAATTATATACTCCCATGGCGGGAACCACGTGCCAATGATATGGCTCAAAAGGCATACCCTAGAATTTAATGCTAAGTTTAGGCACCTTCCCTATAAAAAGGTGCCTTCCTGAAGAAGTAATGATAGAAAAAAGAAGTGCAATAGTAAGGGAAGGCACCATGGGAGGAAGGTCTAAGAATCATGCGATGAAAAAGAATGAGCTGAGTGATACGAAAGGAATTAGGGGGATGGTAAAAACATAGTTCAAGGTCGAGGGATGGTTTGAATACTATACCCTGGTCAGTTACAGCCAGGATACAGAGGCAGCCAAGGAATTTGCTACCTCCTTGAGGGGCGACGTAGCTTAGGTGCAAGGGGTAGAAATTCTGGTCACTCCCAAATACATCTCCTAGGCGACTGGATTTCCCCTCACAGGTGAATTCATATACAAATGCGGACTACTTAAGCCATACACCAAAGTGCTACTACTAGGAGAAAATGTGTAGATAGATAAGGAAGGGCTACCCAAAAGTAGCCTTCCCATGAATCTACGAAAGATATTTGAGCAGGTTGCTCAATTCTTTACATGCACCGGGAAGTATACCCATTTGCACACTAACCATGTGCAGTTTTTGAATCACCTGGTGCATGGAAGGAAGTTGAATGTGCCCTTCTACCTAGAAAAGACCCTAAAGGAAGAAGTGGCTAGGTACTAGAAGGGAGCACCGTCCACCTTGGCCCACCATGGGCTGATATCAGCATTGGTCCGCCATGCAGAAGCACAGAGGTAGAACCCAGATGTAAAGGGATATGGTGGCCAAGAAAGGCAACAGGATGTAGTTGCCAAAATAGGGCAAGAAGAGGGAAGCCCTGCATAGGATATGGAAAGTATTAGGTAATTGGCATTGCCCGATTTCATGAAAGAAAGATGGCATTCACCAATTCCCAAATGCACAGAGGAAAGAGGGCATTCCCCAGTGCTCGAGTATGAAGAGGAAGGAGCATCGCTTATTAGTAGCGAGGCCAAGTTCTGACTACTAGAACCAATCCCTAGGAGGAAATGCCTGTGGTGACTCCTCCTCTTGGTAGAAGAAGAAGAGAACAACCTAAAAGTTGATGTGGCAGCCCAAACCCTCCAGGAATTGACAAACCAAAGCCCATAAGATGCAGGGACATTCGGGAGCAATCATCAGGTTGACACAGCCTTGGAGGAAGCATTGGAGTGGTAGACCAATTGTTGGATGGCCCAACAAATTTTGGAGGACTACCAGAACAAGCATAGATGGGAATTGGAAGAACAAGAAAGATGAATCACCCAGCTCGATCAGCTAGTCTAGCAAGTGCGGGAAGATAACTAGCAACTCAAGGATAGGGTAATAGAAAGAAGGGATGCATCGACCCAAACTAATTGGGCAATAGAGGTCTCGATGAATTCTCCCACATCTGTAGAATGAGTATTCTCTTTGGGAGAATTTCGATCGAACACCCGACAAAGCAGCCCGGAGGTAGGGGAGAATTCCTCTATTTTTGGGAGTGAAGGGGAAAGAAGTCCCACAACACCCCCTATCATCGACCTGAGTGGTACAGAGCAGGATGAGGGCCAACAATAGCAAATAGGACTAGGGGATAAGGAAGAACTCCTCGGACCTAAGGAAGAAAGAGAAGAACCTGAGGGGTCGACATAGGACAGACAGGGGGGCAAAGAAGCACCCCTAGGGATGTCAGCACAGGTCCCCCAGAGTGAAGAGAATGCTCCAGGGACCACAGAGCAGGCCCCTCGAAGCGAGAAGACATTTGTTGGGGAGAAATGGAAAACCCCTATTTGAGCCCCCACATTTTCTATAGAAGCCAAAGGAAAAGGGCCCAGGATGGCTCGAAAGAAGGCAAAGGTGACCTTCGATGAGCTAGAAGAAGATGAGTAGGATATGAAGCCATTTGCAGAGAGGTGAAAATAGTTTGAATGGCTACTCAAAGAGATGACAATAGCTAAGGAGACCAGGAAGGCAACCTCGAGGATGCAGGGGGACTCTGGTATCTGCATAAATTCAATAGAGGACAGCCAGTTTTGGGATATTTACGAGTCATCCCAAGGACGACCCTCAAAGATAAAAAGGTATTTTGAATGATGGGGGGTCTATGGCTCTGAATTGGAAGCCGTTGCCATTGCAAAGGAAAATGCAGGGCTTACTCCTAAAGTAGCCTGATTGTACAAAGCCCAAGTAGTTCATATCAAGAGGGATAATTTAGATATCCCTCTTGTAGTGGTTAGACCTCCAGACACTAACCTATGGCAAGCTATAGAAGCTGCATTTCAGGCAGCAAAGATGACACTGGCTAGATCACCTCCAATAGTAGCCAGGATGAGGAAAGCAAATCTGATAGTAGCACCTGCAGCCCTGCATATAAAAATAGGAGCCACACCTCTAGATACCAGTGCACAAAAGAGGTAGACATGGGCCATAGGTACAGTCGGATCCACCAAGAAATGACAATGATGAGGGGTCAACAGGGCTACCTGCAGTTTTGATGCCATGAGGGTGTGGCATATGTTAGGCATGGGGGGATGATGAGCATAAAAAATGCTCATATTTTATATATATTTTCTTGATTATTATGTGGTTGTATAATAAGGATTGCATATATTTATGAATTATTATATAATTATTTTATGAAATTATGAGTTTTATCTAATTCATGTGTTTTTAGTGTGTTTTTGTGGAATTGTAGTTGATTTAGTTAGATTTGGATCAGTCAAGGTCTTTTCATGGACCTGGCACTTTGTTTCTTTTGGAATCAACATAGATAAGGTAGGCGCATTCCTCTTCCAGGAATGCACCAAGCATAATTAGGAGCCTTCCTCTTCCAGGAAGGCACCAATGAAAGATAAGTGCCTTCCTCTCCTAGGAAGGTGCCAATAGAAGGCCAGCACCTTCCTCTTCTAGGAAGGTGCCAAAGGAAAATTAGTGCCTTCCTCTCACAGGAATGCACTAGTAGGAAGGCACCACTAGAAGGCAAGTTCCTTCCTCTCATAAGGAAGGCACCGACAGGAAGGTGCCACTAGAAGGCAAGTGCCTTCCTCTCATAAGGAAGGCATCGACAGGAAGGCACCACTAGAAGGCAAGTGCCTTCCTCTCACAGGAAGGTGCCAATAGAAGATAAGTGCCTTCCTCTTCCAGGAAGGCACCAATAACAGTAAGGCACCTTCCACATAGTGAAGGCACCTGACATACTTAGGCACCTTCCTCATAAGGAAGGTTCCCCTGTTCTTCACTCGTTGACCAGACAAGCACGACGTGGACAACAGAGACTGGTGCAGTTCCAACTCTATGTCATGTAGAGTTAAATTGGGGATCGCACCGATGTATGAGAATGTCCTACCAATTCCAGGTGAAGCACAAACCAATCAGTGAACATGACACCATTAGAAATGAATGCCAATTTTAGTAGATGTCGATCAAATTTACCAGATTGTCTTAGTTTAGTCTGGAATGAATCGACTGTTATAACTTCTTTGTAATAGAAGATCTACGGGTGTGCTATATAAACATATTTAGACCTCTTTGAGGATATATAGAATATTTTAATAGTAAATGTAGAGATATATACAGAAGAAGCATTGTAATACTTTGATAATTATAATGTAGTTCTAAGAGTTTATAAGTGCATGTTCAGCTGGGAGGAAGCTACTAGAGCTTGGGCCCACTCCAAGCCAATATTTCTTCCCCTATTTTTCCTATGTTTTCTAGATTAGTTTATTGCTTTTATAATATTTTTTATCACATTGTTATTTCTAGTATTGCAGTAGGTTTATTTCCAGGAATGCATGAATATTTCCTTTCTGTAGATTTAATTATTTTTATGTAAATTATTGAGGAGTGTATGAATGATTGACGATCGTTGAAACACCCCCCAATAGTAGAACTAGCGAACTCATCTCAAGTGGTATTGTAAGAAATCTTGTTCAAGACCCTTTGCAATTTTATGAAGCTCTTTGGGTTGATAAATTAAATACACGGGCATGTGACAAAAGTAGGAAAGAAGTTAACCTTGTTTGGCCCACAATAGAGAGCAACCTCTTGTCATCGTTCACTGCCAGTTGTCCTGTGACCTCCTTTGAGTCTCTTAGGATGTGCATAAGCTATCCAACCTCCCTCACCAAAATCTTCCCCACCTACATCACCTACAACATCAATCAACATGGTTAAAGTATATTTACGCTCTCCCCTCAACTATAGCAACCAACAAATTTGAGACAGTACCCCAAACCCAAAATTTATCGATCTAGCACATATCTTGCACATACTAGTATCGAGAGACTTCCTTCTCTCTTCTCACATCTTACGGGTAGAAAATACCTTGTCTTCATCCACGTCAATGCAAACCCATCAGGTCCATCGCATGAGCATTTACATAGATGATGAGTATGAGTTCAGTGAGGCCATTGATGACTTCAACCTCATTCCTATCCCCGAACAATTGCACAATGGATATCACATGCTCATCGAGGACACAATCAACGTCAACATTAGTGATGAACCAAAAAATCCACACATCCTCAAATTAGCCACTAGCCTCTCACCTGAGGACCGCATCACCTTCACAAACTTCTTGCGTAAGTATATAAAAGTTTTCACATGGTCTTACAAAGACATGCTGGGACTTGACCCTACCGTAGTAGTTCATAATCTTATACTAGATCTCAATTCCAAACCGATAAGGTAAAAGCTATGACGCATGCATCCAACTATCACATTGATAGTGAAATTCAAGCTCCAAAAGCTCCTAGACATTGATTTCATAGTACCCATTGACTATCCCGACTAGGTATCTAGTATGGTCCCTGTAGCCAAGCCATCCGATGATGTTCGCGTTTGCACAAATTTTTGCGACCTAAAAAAATCTTTTCCCAAAGACAACTTCCCTCTACTCACCATTGAATCCCTCATTGAATCTATTGTGGATCATGAAATGATTTCCCTCATGGATGGATTTTTAGGATACAATCAAATCATAATCAACCCAACCGATAAACACAAAACATCCTTCACAACATCTTGGGGGAGCTTCTGCTACAAGGTCATGCCCTTTGGCCTTAAAAACATTGGGATAACCTATCAACGAGCCATGACCTACATATTTCATGATTTAATGCACAAGAACATTAAGGACCATGTGGATGATCTTATCGCTAAGTCCAAGAAACATGTTGACCATCTCGAAGATCTCCATCAGATTTTTGATCGACTACTAGAACACAATGTGCACCTCAATCCAAAGAAGTGTGTGTTTGGTGTTACATTAGGCAAGATACTAGGGTTCATTATATCCTAACGAGGCATTGAGGTAGATCCTAGCAAGGTGAAATCCATCATCGAGATGCCTCCTCCTACCACACTAAAGAAATTATGTAGCCTCTAGAGAAATATTACCTCTATTCTTAGATTTATAGTGCAATTATCAAAAAAATGTCAACCATTCAACCATCTCTACTAAAAAGTACACTTCAAATGGTATGATAACTATCAATCCACATTCGATGCTATCAAAACTTACCTTACATCACCATTGATCATGTCATCATTGCACCCACAATTACCACTAACTTTATATATCTCAGCCATAGAACTTGCACTAGGTACACTCCTAGCTCAAAATAAGGCTCTTGAAAAAGAGCAGGCTATCTACTACATCAGTTGCACACTAGTTAGTTAAAAAATGAGATATGGATACATGGAGAAGCTATGCCTAGCAGTAGTATTCACTACTCAAAATTTAAGACACTACATGTTAAACCACACAACTTTTGTCATCGCCCGAGATAATCCCCTTCGGTATATGATGAAAATTTTTTATCACAATTCACGCATAGCCAAATGGATCATGCTCCTAACTAAATTCGACCTAGAATTCACATCTCAAAAATCCATTAAAGGGTAAGTCATTGCCAACCAACTAGCTGAAGCCCCTATAATTGACAATCAACCCCTACTCATTCAACTCCCCGACGATTCCATCTTCCATGTAACCGAAGAGGAATAATATGTTGAACACAAATTTGTGGCTGATCTCACCATGTTCTTCGATGGTTCCAGGTGTCTCCATGTTGGGGGTGTAGGCATTGTTTCCTTTACACCAGAAGGAGAACCACTACCCTTTTTGTTCAAAATTGATTTCCCTTGTACCAATAACAATGCAAAATATGAATCCCTAATCCTAGGATTGAAACAAACACACTCTATGCACATCAAATACCTCCACATCATAGGTGATTCAATTCTAATAGTCAATCAAGTGTAGGAACTCTGGCTATGCAATTGCCCAGTCCTCCAGTAGTACAAAAAAATTTCCCAACAACTCCTATCCTAATTTGAATGGTATTACCTCGAAGCCACTCCGAGATCATAAAACCATTTTGTAGACACTATGGTCTCCTTAGGGTCACTTATTTCGCAACATCTGATACAACATCTATATCCATTCATAATTTTACACAATCTGCTATATCACCCACACCTCCCACAAATGATGGTGGCGTGTATGTGGTAAACACTGAACCTCATGACCCATGGTTATCATAGATCAAAGAGTACATCAAACTAGGTTTCCTACCATGTGATTTTCCCCATGCCCAATGTCAAACTTTTAAACAAAGAGTGATTCACTACACCTTACTAGGAGATATCCTTTACCATCATAGCTATGATGACATACTCTTGCGTTTCCTAGAACTGTAAGAATCACAACGGGTTGTACAAGAAACCCATGATGGTACTTGTGGTGGCCATTTTAGTGGTATGGCAATCACCAAACACATTTTGTGTATGGACTACTACTGGCCCAAAATGGAGCAATACTGTTGTGAGTATGTCAAACATTATATCAAATGCCAACAACATGCTAACCTAACACATTTACCATCCCAAGCACTTCAACCAATCTAGTCCATGTGGCCCTTTTACCAATGGGACCTAGATATAATTGGAAAAATTACACATGCCTCCTCCAGAAATTATAAATTTATCATCACAACAATAGAATATTTTACCAAGTGGGTCGAAGCCATCCCACAGGTCTAAACTATAGGAGCCAAAATTGTAGCATTAATCATGGAGCATATCATATGCCACTTTGGAATTCCCTCCCAAATAATTTTTTATAATGGGAAATCCTTTAAAAACAAGACTGTTCGGGCCCTGTGTGAAATATTTCACATACACCATAGCTTTTTGACCCCATATTACCCTCAATAAAATGGCCAGGAAAAAGCCACAAAACCATCTGCTCTATTCTTAAAAAAACTATAGCAGATTCTCATCAGGACTAGCATAATCAAATACCCCTAGCCTTGTGGGTATATCATACTAGCATTTGTACCCCTACTGGGGCAACACATTTTTCACTTGTATATGGGGCAAAAGCTATCATGCCCCTTGAGCTTGATATACCCTCCTTACGAATATCTATGAAAGATTTCATTGACGATGACATTGCTCGCCAAGCTCATCTAGATCAACTAACACTCCTCGATGTATGTCGCATCCATGCCATCGAGCACACACGAGTTTATCAATATTGCCTTCACCATGCCTACAATAGTAAGGTACATCAATGCAATTTTAATATTGACAACTTGGTTCTCAAAGAAAACTAGCAAATCACAATTCAACCTTACCAGTAGTGAGATAAATTTGCCCCAAATTGGTTGGGCCCATTTATTATCACACACAAATACGGTTTGGGAGCATATCATTTGGACAATATTGAAGGCCTTAATGACCCTGAACCCATAAACATATTGAACCTTCGTGCCTTCAATGCATGATGCACAAACACATTCACCATCACAAGTGTCACATAGTATTATAAGTAAATCACTAAGCACATCACCATGTGAATCTGTTATTTCTGCTTTATATTTTTCTCTATACATGTACGCTTCATCTTTCTACCAATTTTATGCTCAGGATATTAGTTTTAGGTTCATCCTATTCACCACACTCTTCCGATAGCAAGGTCACCATGTCCTCTTTTGATGAAAAGCAAAAATCAGCCCAACCCCAAGAACAGGGGTCATCATCTCACCCATATGATGATCTTAGACATCGCTATTCACCAAAAAATCACCCCCACAATCCCATAGGATTCTATCACCTGTCCAATAGGGAATATACACCTCATCCACCTCGCCCTGCATTTCTACCAGCTTTGCTTCCCAATGGTGAGTCCATCTACTCCCAAGCTTTGCAAGCTTGCATGGCCCAAGTTGCCCAAGTTGGTTGCACAAATATGGCCCCTTCCCACTCATGCCACTTCTTAGAGCCATCACCTATGCCAACGGTCCTCAAGATGCCACCTTCTCCTCTATGAGGCTTGTCTTTCTGACAAGATCTCCAATCCTTGAGATCTTTTTATTCTTCCCCATCATCATTGAGATCTCACCCACTGTCCCATACTTATTAGGCCAAACCACTTTCATCAAGGTCTCAGTCACCACCATCACCAACACTATCACCAAAACATCATGAGATACAACATCTCTTCTCCTGCATAGAGGTTCTAGAGTTGCAGATGAGCCACTACCATTGCCATGTTCACCCACGATATTCTCCCATGACCTGTCCATCATCACCACCACATATAGCCCTTCTTCAACTTTAGACTTGACCTATGCTAGATCCTAGACCCATGCCTCCATTACAGGATCACTCTTCACCCAGGCCCCAATCACCTCCAGTGAACCCATATATTTATCCTATGCCTATTCCACACATGCTGCTATTCAAAATATTTTAGCATCTCATGCATCAGGGCCTTATCGACCTACCTAAGATTTGACCCATTGATCCCTCTCATCCTAAATTGTGCAACTACAACGAGAATCAATTTTGCATTTACCATCACCAACTAGGTCATGATATTGAAGAGTGCAGATCATTTGAAACCCTGGTGCATAACATATTGTATGGCAAGCGTACCCCATCACTAGAGCGTTCCCTCCTGTTTAGTCAACTTATCAGTCCTCCACGCCACACCACTCCTAGGACCTTGCCACCTCACAACATCTTAATAGCACCGATTCGCTACATTTATAAAATTTCCAACTATGGCTCCAGCCACAATCCTAGCCACGTCATCACTTCACCGTCCCACTTCCACTCATATCTATGCCACTTCGCCTGATAATAGTTCAAATTACTTCCTTTCTTCTATATTATTTCTTCTATTTTCTTCCTACATTGACTCATTTCTTATCTCCTATATTCGTTGGCTTTAGGTAATCCCCTTGTCTTGATTGGTTACCAAAGCCTATTTCTTCTCACTTCTTCCATCTGTATATTCCACCCTAACATCTTTCTTCTCTAGAAAACTATTACATACATCTTTCTAGATCAGAGATTATACACCTACTACACACACACACCCCACATGCTGGGGCAACCATGATCATAGCATCGCACTTATTTTCATCATTACACAGTTTACTCATATGTAAATAGGTTCTTCTAAAATTCTCCTTCTACACAGTGTAACTTTTCTCTTGTAAATATTGCATTCCCCCAATTGCATCATTTACATTTACATCCATTACACATATTCACACACTTTATATTTAAACTTTCAATTTATGTTTGTATATTCTTCCCTAAAATACACCATGCACTTGTTAGCATCACCACCTAGATTTCCATTCCCATTTTTTAGGATAAAGGTAGGTGTCGTGTTTAGTTTTGACTGCTTTGTATTTTAGGCAATCAAGTGTCACCCATGGCTACTAAGTCTTGTACATTATTCTTATGGTCCTTTAGGTGGGTTCAACTTATCTCATAGATCACTCACAATAGGTTACACATTAACAATTTTAAGCCTAGTAAAGAGGACTTCTTGAGTAGATATCGCCATCTAGCAAACGGTATCCCCTAATCATCCTATCGCCTGCATGGTCAACATACGACCTGGGTATAAACAAAGAAAATCAAGCATAAGTAACAATAAATGATTGGGTAGAAAACAAACTTCATCACCCATAACAAAAGAGCACCACAAAAAAAGAAAAGAAAAGAAAAGAGCACTACCACATTCAAATAGGTCAACACTAGAACAGGGGTAGAAAACAAAAGGAAACACCTCTTGATACCACCCATGTTATGCTTATCAGCTTTGGTTCTTAGGTTCAACATAACACCATGGGATGATTCCCATCACTAGAAATAGTCTCCAAGAGCCTGCCTACTAGTGGAATAGTCTTACAAGTGACAACACATCTCTCACCTTAGCATCTCGCTTTTGTATAGATCACTATTGTGGATGGATGATATAGCTAGTCTGGTAGCATCTACAATGGGTTAATCCTACCTCCCTCAAAATGGATAAATGAACCTTACACATTCACACACATAGGTTCAAGACATACTTTGAACCAACCAAATTATGTTATAAGTTGTCACAAAACTTGTATAGCTAAGGGTTTGAGATTTCATTGTCATAACTATGTTAGTCAAATCCATTACACATGCCTTACATTATCCACCATCCCTGAAATCATGGAATGGATTGCATCCATACAGGTAAATTACATGATATAAGTGATTCCTTGGCATTTTTTAGTAAGTCCATACATGCATTCATGCATCTATGTCATATACACCTAGTATACATTACGACCATGCAAGAAGACAAGCTTATACTGAGAGGGGGGGTGAACAGGATAAGACCAATTTTTACTTTTCTTTCCCAAATAGTATTAATCAATATAATCAATGGAAATATCAATAGCAATAACTAAAGTAATGCATCAATCATCACACACAATAGAGACATATTTTAACGTGGTTCACCCAGTGTGGGCTACCTCCATAGAGAAAATATTTCTTCTAAATTTTTCTCAAATAATCTCTTGGGAATATTTCCCAAATTACAATTTTTATGGACTTCTATACAAAGGAGATGTTTATCCCCTAATATCAAGTTTGTGGATCTCTTCCACAGGAGAATTATTTCCCCTTCTGCTTTGGCTAGTGATCTTCTAGAAGACTATGTCTCTATGCTGCACTAACTTGTGGATCTCTCTCCACTTGAAGACTCCTCACTCATATCTATCTTCAATTGTCTTGGCTATTGGATCTCTATCCACTGAGACTCTATCCTCTATACTTTATCACCTCCAAAGCTCTGTCTCAATACTGTACCAAACATAGTTCAATCAGTATAGCATAGTTATACTCAATATATTACACTAAACATAATACAGTTGGTCTAGTACAATTTTTCTCAATAGGTTCTCTTAAAACCTTCTCAAATCTGCTCAACAAGTTCATACAAAAACTATCCAAATCTGCTCAACAGGTTCACACAAAACTTGTCCAAATATGATCAATAGGTCCATACAAAACCTGTCTAAATCTGTTCAATAGGTTCACACAAAACCTATCCAAATTTATTCAATAGGTTCACACAAAACCTATCCAAATATGTTCAACAAGTTCACATAGAACTTGTCCAAATCTACTCAACATATTCACACAAAACCTATCCAAATATTCTCAAAATGTTCACACAAAACCTAACCAAATATTCTTAATAAGTTCACACATAATTTGTTCAAATATGCTCAACAAGTTCACATAGAACTTGTCCAAATCTACTCAACAAATCCTCTCTAGGACTTGCTCAAATCTACTCAATAAGTCCTCTATAGGACTTGCTCAAATCTGCTCAATAAGTCCTCTATAGGACTTGCTCAAATCTGCTCAATAAGTCCTCTATAGGACTTGCTCAAATCTGCATAGCAAGCTTTCACAAAAGCTTAACTCAAAATAGTCCACAAGTCTTCTCAAAGACTTGTCTCGATCACATAGAATCATAAAGAGAATTTTTAGAGACTCAATATGTTCTAAGCTCAATGTACAATCAATATCTCAAATAAATCTCATAGGAGCATAATGATAATTGTTAGAGACTCTATATGTTTTATACTCAAATATCAATCTCAACTCAAATAAACCTCAATCTCAACTCAAATTAGAATATTGAATAGTTTGTTTCTAGGAACTTGAAAAACTAGATGCATCCATTTGACTAGGCTTAATCAACTCAACTCAATCAATCACCTCAAGGATCAATTCTTTCTCACAAACGCTAGTCCAAGCATGTATTAACCAACTCAATCAATCACCTTAAGGAACAATTATTTTTCACAAACCCTAGTCCAAGCATGTATTAACCAACTCAAAATGTTTCTAACAATGCTCAAGCACAAGTCTCACATAGCAATGATACTCATGTTCTTTTCTAACTCAAGTTAAAGTTCATTTCATCATCAATGGACTTCAATAACAATGCTAATAAAACAAGGTTTAAATACAACTCACAAACCAGAAAACCTTGAAGCATTCAACCCATCATTTTCTCAAAGGAAACCACAATCAATCCTTTTCTCTCCAATGATATTTCAAAAATCACCACCATAAACAATCAATAGGAGAATTTGCCCATACCTTTTTGATGCCAATAAGTTGTCCACAAAATCTGCCACTTAAACACAACTTTTCTTTCCAATCTAAACAAGGGTTAATGGACTTCAAATAATCATAAAATAAAGCATTACTCAAATTACACCCTTTTTACTCCAATTTAATAAACACATCCACCAAAGTCCCTTTTATTAAAACCCTTATCAAAAATAATAAACCTCTCAAAATTGCTTTTTAAAAAACTCCTTATTTCTCCTAAAATTAATTCTCCATAACCATCAAATAAATCATAAACCATTTATGCTTTGGAATAATAATCACAACCCTAATAACAAACTTTAATTTCCATTAACTACCTTATAACTCCAAACTTTAGGGATAATAAAAATTATTTAAATGCAAAATGTAATTACCTCCTCAAGGGGATTCGAACTCCTGACTTTCCACACTGTGAGCGTCTTAGCCACGGATAAGATTCCACATGAGCTAGGAACTCATTGGAAAGGCAAAGGGCCAAAGTGCCTTAAACCTTCCTCCACCTTTCACAAAATACAAAGTGCCAAAGTGTTTTTCACACACCTTTCAAAATGCCATCTAAGGGATTTGATACCTGGTGTTTGCGCTACCTTGTGCCTTAAACAAAAATTATTTACCAATGCACCACGCTTCCCACCTTGATTTGACTTTCCAAGCACTGTAATTTTCTTTCCTGCTTCTCTTCTCAAAATTCGCACAAGCTCATAGACTTATTCAAATTCCAAACATTTATCACAAGAGCAAGGATGAAACTTTGATTCATTTACCACCTCTTTATATAGTGTTTAAAACACTTTGAAGACGTTGACAAAAATATGAATTTATGTTTGCTTGATGACGTCGATAGAAAAATTTACATTTAAATTTAAATTTGAATTTAAATTTTAAATAATTAAAATTTAAACCAAATATTAGAACTCAAATAACTCCATCATCGAGGCACCCTTTTCGATGAAACGAAAGCCCAAATTGGGTTTTAAGAAAAATCCAGATCAAATTTGTTGCCCATGGTTTTAACTAAAACCTTTTATTTTTCTTGCCTTGGTTTTCACAAAAACCCTTCATAGATCCTTTTGACATTTAAATGCTCTTTTGACATCAATGACAACATTTTAGCTTAGGGACTCAAAATTTCCAACAATGCATTCATCCTATATGAATTTAAAATAGCAAATCACATTATTGCATTTATTTGATATGAATCCCAACGTCAAATTACATCATTGCATTCACCCTACATACATACACAACAACATCACATTCGATATCACATCACACTACATTTGAAACATAATCATGCATACTACTCTACAATTCATTCATATGAAAGAATGATAATAGATCTAAACCATTCATACATATGCATCTATTCATAATACATACCTACATATCATATTGTTCTACCTATGCAAACACAAACGCAATACATTCCAAATCATCAAAATCATACATACATATATAACAACCAAAATCAAGGAATATATATATCATCATCCAAAAATTCCTGAGGGCTACAACCTGGGACAATACCCATAATATTGCATCCAAAATACCCATAGACTACAATCAAATATACGACTTCTAACTATCACCACGAGTTCCTCCACATCCCTCTGGACTCGCTCACCTCTCCGCCGCCTAGCTTGACTCTGTAATGACCTCTAGAATTGGATCTACTATAGGCTGCTCCATAGCAGGCATATCCTGCACCTCAATACTCAAACCAAATTCTACTATCAAAGCAACACTACACTGATTTTGATGTGAGGGTACTTGCACCCATGACTGTGTCCCAAACTATGATACCACCTACTCATAATCTAAGAGAGGAATCCCTTGCACCAAAAAAGAAGTCTCACATAATAACTTCTTCATCGTCTCCATAGTCAGCTTACCAGTTAGGCTCATAATAGTCTCAACATTCCTAGCCATTGTCACTCTCAATTTCTCTACCTCAGTCCTCTTCCTGACCATCCCAGCCCTTAGCTACTCCACCTCAGTCTCCAACTATCGAACTCTATCCTGTAGCTCCCATACCTCATCCTCTACATCTCGCCTCATCGAGATATCAATAGTAATCTATTGTACTACATCCATGAATACACCAATATCAATGGTGTTATCCACATCACCCATAATAGTAGCAACACCTCCCTTCTCCTCTCCCCCAACAACCTATCCCATCTCCACATCAACATCCACAGGCACCTGCTCTGCTCTCACATCTTGGGTGCTCGGTCCACCACCCAAGTGGCATCATGAGTGTTGTAGAGGAACCTCCTCTACATTGCCAACCACATCCTTGACCCTAGATCTCCTACCCATACTCACCTCTGGTGGAGGTACCCTAACATTAGATGCCACTCATTTATCAATCATGCCTCTACCAGGCTCCCAACTCTGACAGGCCCACTAGGCCTCAAACTCGAGCATCATCTTGGCATCTACAAAATCCATAATATCTATAGAAGGATCCCTCCCCCAAACTCATACAACACCACAAGCCACTCTCCTCTATCACCCTACTGCCTAAAATAAATTATAGGAGTGCCATGGACATCCTATCGTAAGCCAAATTGCTACCTCACTCGATCAAACTAGAAATACTAGGTCTATCGAGTATATCTACCTACTATCCATCGACCTCGCCTAATGGTTTGTAGCTGCTCCTAATCCTTCTCCCATATCACACCACCCAACTAAGGCCTCCATGTAATATCATCAGGAGTTGCATCCCCAAACTTACCCCTCCAAAATAGTAGGTCACCCTCATACGACCTCTTAATACCCTACTCAACCGTCGTGCTTCATCTCAAAGCATAGGATAAATACTCCTTGCCCTCAACATGTATAGTGCAAGGCAATAGAGACAACCTCTTAATAGCTATGTGGTCCCATGCCCATACTTGTAACAAAGGGATTGCACTCAATCCTATCCTCCTACCTTGAACAACCTCATACAACTCTCAATAAATTTGGGTCAATAGAGTAGGTGCCCAAGCAAACACAACCCTCCGCTCAACCATATCACTCACCAACTCTAGCATATTCCAGGTAAACAGAACCTTGGAACTATCAGGAAGCACATACGTGGAGATCATCATCATGGCTGCACACTACCGATTAGATATCTTCTTCTGCAACCACAACCACTCATAGTCCATCTTCGAGATATCTATATATCTCCACTCCACCCCAAAGAACCTTTCCAACATTGTGTCCTTACTCTCATTAGCTTCTGCTCTCACAGGAACACCCTCAATCGACAACCTATAGATACGATACACATCCTCTAATGTAACAGTCATCTCCCTAGTAGGAAAATGAAATATGTTCCTATTAGCATCCCATCGCTAACACAGTGTAGATATGTATGTCCTATTAGTGTGTATGCTGGTACACTCCCATATACCTTGGAACTATATATCGTCCAACCACTTTAGCTCCTCTTCCTGATTCATCACCTTGTTAAACACACCTTTCATCTTTCGCACCTGATGATGGGGCTCAAACATCTTCACCTATTCATCCACAACAAAACACATGTTATACATCCACATAAGTGACGCAATCAAATCAAATTTAATAAACCAAAATTTACAAATTAAAACCTATTTAATTTGATACAAAATTCGATGCTACACAATGCACAAAACACACGACAACAAACATCGACATAACAGTCATACATTTGGATACACATTTTGGTATTTCATGGCAAAATTTCAAACTGATGTGACAAACAGCATAATTTGGACTCCCAAAAACCCAGTTCAAATTTACAACTACCTATTAATTGGCATGCAAATCAAACATAAGCCAAACAACAACATTATAAAAACAAATATTATTTTTGGATACTCATTTGCCCACTTAGCGGTAAATGTGTCGACAAAATTCAAAAACAACATACCAATCTACATAGATATAAAATTCAACTCTATCATAAATACATCAAAACCGAACACATATCAGAAGACATAATTCAAAAATAATAGTCATATTTTTGGATACCCATTTACCTACTTAGTGGTGAAAGTTCAAACATACACTAAGTACAGTCTAAATCAGGCTCACTATAGCTCATTTTTAGTTTAACATTAATATACACCTTGGCATGCAAATCAAAGGTAGGCCAAATGTAGTCATTCACCAAAAAAAATAACATTTTTGGACACCCATTTTGCCCTTCTATGGTGAAAGTTTCATCAGTTTTCGAAAAATTTACCTCTAACATGTCAAATCTAACAGTCTAGGTTTGATAAATTGTACCTAAAAGCGACAAATTATGAAATCAGAGAAAAAGAAGTCAAAAAAATATAACAGTCACAAAATAGGATACCCATTTCCCACTTTAGCAGACAAAATATAAAAACATATCAATGTTAGTACACCGTTACTTCCAAAAACTAACAGTCAAACCTCACACCTACTCTACCCTTCACTTGGTCAAATCAGTGTCAAAATAAGTCTAATTCAAAAACTAATCATATTTTTGGATACCCATTTGGCTTATTTATCACTTTGTATTCAAATTTCAATTAAAATTGCAAAAAAATTTAAATCGGGATGAAAACCTCCCCCTCCCTCATTCATATTTTCCCAAAAAAATAAAACAAAAGTAAAACAAAGCAAAAGATCACTTACCGATGGATCCTCGTTTCTGCTACTAGCCACTTTACATCCTCTTGTCATCATTTCCCTCACAATAATCACTCGTGCTCCTCTCGTGTCGTTGAATGCCCTCACAAGTCACTTTCCAACATCGTGCACTGTCAAACTGAGCCCCCCAATGCAAATTAGGGCTTAAATATACCTTATCCACTGATTCGCCCCCCGAGGGGTGAACTAAAACCCAATTTGCTCCTCGGGTGGTGATTTAGTCACAATCACCCCCCGTGTGGTGAACTCAACCACAACACCCCAAAATTCACCCAAAACCCTAGGAAACCAGGCATTTATCCCCAAAAACCCTAAGAACCTTCCAAACTTGTCTTTTAACTTCATTTGCATTCATATTCATCATGCATTGGTATTTTATCAATGGTTGCATCATCAATTCACCACACTTCATTCACCTCATTTCTAATTTCTCATTTGAGGGGGTATTCATATCCAAAGTCAGTTTTGCATGCAACCAAAACATCAAAAATCCAAAAGCACGATTAGCACATTTGTCTAATTTTTTTCCTAAATATTATCATACAAAATAATCTCAATCACAATCAGACATGGGTTACATCAGAAGAGCTATGCGTGACAATAGAGAAGTCAATATAGCATTCTTGTATGTCGAGTACATAATGGATGATACGTTTGGCATGATCTTGGTGCAACATTTAGAGTATTTATATCTGGAATTCATAGAACATCATGAATGACACATTTGAATAAGCTAAATGTCAACTTAGTTCAAATGGTTTGACACTTGTCATCATGTTCTCATCAATCAATCAACAAAAAATATTTAGTTAGGCTTTTGTCCTAATCATAATTTTAGACCACGTTGATCTGGTCACAAAAACAAAGCTATTAAAAGTTGTCATTCTCAAGCAACTAGTATGGCATCATAAATTTCATATAGACTCAACAAAATTACATCATTGCATCCACATTCATCCATATCCCTTTTCAGCATTGTTTTTATTTCTTCCCTCTTCTCCTTATTTTCTTTTTCTCTTCTTTCCCTTGGACATCTCATTGATTTGTATGGTCACGCTTCGAGTAGCTACATACTCTTTGACTAGATTCCATTCCCTTTCTATCTATTTTCCTTCTATACAAACCCTTCACATTTTTGTATTAAACTATGTTCTACACAGTATAGTACAAAATGGGGCAAATGTAGACACCCAAAATTCACACATTGCTACTTCTGCATATCCATAGGTGATTCCAAATATCCCTAGGCTATTGTAGGCTATCATAGTCATGTGTAGTTAGGCGTAGTCATGCGTAGTAATACGTAGATTGCCATAGTTTACAATAGCAATATGTAGACTTCCATGTATCACTCCATCTTTCAGGTCCTAAACCCTCATAAGCCTTCCAAATCACATCTGGTGGATTGGGATATCATTCGACAGTCTATTTGCACACAATTGAGGCCCCCATAGGGTATTAGTTGACCAAAATAATTAATAATTCAATACCTAAAATATAATTTAATGTTGACTTCCCTTAAGTCACCTTTTTAGAGCAAATTTGATTAAAAGAACCCTTAATCTTGATTAACACTAATTACATCCTCCCACATGTGTGAAATTAGGGTTTGTTAGGATATTTCTTTAATCATGTCCTAAATTGACTTAAGCACCTCCTAATCAGGATTAGCCCTAATCCATCCTCACACATGTGTGAGGATGAGATATTTCTCATGAGGAATGTGATGTTGCCACATTGCATTTCTTAACCTAACCCTAGTTAGAATCAAACCTAGGTTTAGTCTATCTAACCCCCCTTGCACCTTGCCTTTGCCTATAAATAGTGGGTCCTAAACCCCAAATTAGAGATCTCACACAAAGTTAACAAAGTATAGTTACTTTGCTAAAATGGAAAGCAAACATTGAACAGTCATTTATCAATGTACACAGTATGATTCTGACACCATACAGAGGCACACAAAATGCCTAGGGATCGACCCACTGAAGCAAATTTGCAGAAGAGGCCTCATAGCTCAGATCATCCCTTGCCTCATGAATCCGGTCCTAATTTACCCTCGGGTGGTGAAGTGGGTCTATAGTGTCCAGATCGACCTGGATTTGGTAGGTAAGCTCCATTTTGGTGTTTTGTTCTTTTGTATCATTTATTTCAGTTTCTATCATGTTTTTTATAGTCATTTCATCTTCTTAAACATGGGACATGACTAAGGCAAGCCCCTCATCACACTAACTCTCTTTTGCAGGTTATTTAGTAGATTTGGAGAGGAAGAACAGTAGCAAAAAAGCAAACCATGCGGTGGCCCACATACAAAGAAGCCCACCTTCATTGACGGACGACCAAAGAAGGCATCGAATTGGTTGTAACCTTGTTGGAAATAGAAATGGATAAATGGCAAAATGTCCCTCTTGTAACACATTTTTATTAATATCAATGGAACACAGTTTCTCCATTTAATGCATGTTTTATCTTGTGTTGAATTATTAAATGTCATTTTTTGACCGTTTCATTTTCTTCTATGTTGAATATCCCAAAGGTTGTTCTTCAAGAACTGGATCAAATCAGTCATCGATTCCTCTGTAGTGGTACTAAGGAGAAAATAAAATGGGCCTTGGTGAAATGGGATACTTTATGTCTTCCTAAGAATGGAGGGGGGTTAGGATTATGGTCTTCTATTAATAACAACATATCTTTAGCTACTAAATTATATTGGAGGATGTTGCATAACCCCAATGCTCTTTGGGATAATAATCTTCATGCTAAAAATGTTGAGAAAAAAAGTCCTGAAGACCTTGTTTACTATCAATTGCCCACCAAAGGTTCTCTTATTTTAGCAGTTCCTAAGACTAGTGAGGATTTGATAAATAAAAAATTTATTTTGGATCATTCATAATGGTCAATAGGTAAATTTTTGGATAGATTCTTGGGATGGTCACAAGCCTTTAATGACTTAGTTTCCCAATTGGAGGCCTTGGATGGAGGATCTTCACTGAGCTAACTGGATAAATATGGCTAATTACTGTCCGTACCATACTAGTAATTCAAAGGTTGGTAGATATTGGATCCCTATTGAGGACTAGCCTATTCAAATACTAGAAAGGCAAAGACAAGATATCCAAGGCATCCTTCATATGATATCTCTCTCTTGGTCCCATGAAAAAGATTGTTTTGGATGGAACAACACTACTAAGGGTGAGTATTCAGTTGCTCAAGGTTATTTAACCTTATGCCATAATAATCCCAACCAATCATCTGACATATTTTCTCAGTTGTGGGCTCAAAATATCTGGCCTAAGGTGAGGTTCTTTACTTGGATTTTATTGCATTGTAGGGTGCTTACTAGTGAGCAACTTATGAAGTATGGTTTTTCATGACCCTTTTAGATGTGAAATGTGTGGAGAGTAAGGCAGAATGAGTGAGCTGAGGTTTAGCAGGTGCGACAGGAGTGAGGGTTTGAATTTTATAGGCAGGAATCTCAGCCAAGGTGGAAGAGGTAGAGTAGGTATGGAAGGGATAGGTGGGAACCTCGAGCATGGATCAAGCAAGGATCCAAAGGAGTGTGGTCAAGCTATGACATATTTGGAGGCGGGCATCACACGGGGCCCAACCCTCCTTAGAAATACCCCGACAAAAAAGATACGAAGGATAATGCAAAGCCCAAGAAGTGGTTGTTTTTTGTTGAGACTCTTAGAGGAAAAATAAAGGAGGTTCTCTCTCTTCCACCCCTAGTTCTAGTAAATAATAAAATTTTGGCCTCGACAAGTTCCATGAGTGCTTTTCTTTCAATAAAAAGAATTCTCCTTGGTAGGCAAGTTTTTGGGAGGTAGGCCGGACATGGAGACTATCATGGCTTGGGCGACGGGTAAATGGCAACCGATAGGCAGCTTGGAGTTGGTAGCTTTAACTCAAGGGTTTTTCATTATCCATTTTAAAAATATGGAGGATGCTAACCACATTTTAATAGGAGGTCCTTGGTTTTTGGGGAAAAATAACCTTTTTCTTAGATGATGCCATGAAGATTTTAACCCTGAAAAGCAAAATATTAACATTTCCCCTATTTGGGTTTGTCTCCCGAGTCTACCTACCCAGTTATTCAATGAATATTGGCTACAGGGCATATCCAGAACTATAGGGGACCTGATCTCCATTGACCATGCGACCTTGGTCAGGACAAGGATGACTCATGAACGAATCTGTGTAAGTGTTAATTTGGATAATGAATTGCCAAGGTTTGTGGAGCTAGAGTATGGAGAATACTATTGAAAATAGTCGGTAGAATATGAGAACATATTGACATTATGTGCAGAATGCAAAAATCAAGTACATCTATGCAATCAGTGCCCTAACCTGGCAATGCATAGAGAAAAGTAGAAGCAGGGAATGCTAGACAGAGGAAATTTGAGGAGTTTCCCTGGCAGAGGTGATTTCAATCAAGCAAACTATGTCTACCAAAAAAATAAAAGAGAGGGTGCAGGGTCCCAACAAGACAAAGGAAAACAATAGGTTGTTGGCAACCAAAATACTCAGGTAAGTTCCAATCCTCTAGTTTCAAATAAATTTTCAATTCTATCCAATATAGGAGTAGGAGGATTAATGAAAGACATGGAAGCCCAGAACCTTTAGGCTAACCTTTATAACTCTCTAAAATCCCCATACAAGTCAGGATCCTCAAACCCTAATGCTAAAATTACAATAAGCCCCATGGGCATCACAAAGTCAAACCCTAATGCCCAATATCTAGAATACCCATCCAAGTCGATATCCTTAAAACCCAATGCTAAAAATACTTCAAGCCTAGTGGGCATCCCAAAGGCAAACCCAAATGTTGAAGAACTTAGGAAGAAAGTTGAGGCATTAGAAAATAAAAAATCTCATCTCCCTAGCATAATCACTAGGAGCCAGGTGAATCCTACTGAGGGCCCATCCCACAGACTAGGGTAATAAAGGAAAAAAGGAGAAGATTTGGATGTAAGGGTGGATATATGTGAAACTCTTCAGAATGAGGAATATGGCAGTTTGGTTCTGCAACAAATTGCTTCCCCCCAGTTTATTCCTAAACAAACTAGGAGCACTATGAAGTATCCTATATATTTTGGCAATGAAAAAAGAAGAGGGAGAATATCAAATGCTGAGCATCAAAAACTTAAAACTCATAATGACATTGCCAATGGAAAACAAAAAACCTTGTTTCAACAGGTTATTTTGGGTTTTGAAGATAACAAATTAGGAAAACCCCCTCAAGGTAGGGGGAGAGGAAAAAATCCCAAAAAATATAAATTAAGTTCCTCTCATGGAACGTGAGAGGCCTCAATGGCCTACCTAAACACAGAGAAGTTAGTGCAATAAGAAATCAAGTGAATCCAACTATTATCATGTTGCAAGAAATAAAAACTGATGAGATTCAGTTAAAAAAAGTAGCAAAAAAAATCTGAAATCAAGGGGAGATGGTTTTCAAAACATCTAGAGGAGTTTCTGGAGGCCTTATGACTTTGTGGGATCCCTGGATACTAGAATACACCATTATTCATAAATATGACAGGGTTCTTAGTTTTTTATTTAAGGAAATAAATAGCAACAGGTCATGGATCCTTTCAAATATTTATGCCTCGACTTAAATTCAAGGGAGAGCTCTACTGTAGGAGTACTTAGGCAATTGAATTGAAATCTTTCATAATGTCCCCTAGATTCTGGCTGGGGATTTTAATACTCCTATTTACCCTTCAGACAAAATGGGTGGAAATGGACCACCTATCAGGAGCATGGATGAGTTCAATGACTTTGTGAACTCCAACATGTTTATGGATGTAAAACGTAGAGGAGCAAATTATACCTGGAGCAATCGACAGATAGAGTGTCATCTCATTCAAGAAATACTTGACAGGTTTTTTCTATCAAAGGAGGATACAACTCTATTCGGTGATTCTACCCTGCAAGCCCTTCCTAAAATTACCTCTGATCATAATCCCATTTTTTTGGAGATCCCTAACTCTCTGTCTTCCAAGAAATCTTTCAGATTTCAATCTATGTGGATCAAACATTCCAGTTTCAGAGATAACTTAATTCAGTGGTGGCGGCAGCCTGTCAGGGGTAGTGCAACTTTTAAACTTGCTGGTAAATTAAAAAATTTTAAGGAAAAGCTTTGAAATTGAAACAAAGAGGTCTTTGGGAACCTCTTTGAAAATAAAAAATAGGTTGTTGAAATTTTTAAGATAATTGATCAGAGTATTCAACATGGTGATGTTGATGAAACTACTAGGTAGGAGGAATGGATAAAACTAGCAGAGTTTCATAACATTTTGGCCTGTGAGAAAATCTATTGGAGGAAAAAATCAAGGTATCTTTGGTTGAAATATGGATATTCAAATTACAAGTTTTTTCCCATCACCACGCTTATAAATAGAAGCATTAACAAGATAAAAATTTTAAAAAAAGCATATGGTTCTATTACTTAGGACTTAACAAAAATCAGAAAGGAAGCAGTAACTTATTTCAATTCTATCCTTGGTTAGGAATCATAGTGCAATAAGGAGGCCAAAGATATTCTCTTGAAATCTATTCCTAGCATAATAAATGAGGATATAAACCTTAAGCTTCTAGCTCCCTTTTCTGATGAGGAAATTAAGGAAGCTTTGTTTAGCATAGAGCTAGACAAAGCCTTGGGACCGGATGGCTTTCCCCCTCGTTTCTATCAAGATTTTTGGGACATCGTAAGTGAGGATGTAATTTCTATTGTTAGAGAATTCCAAGCAAGCAATCATATCCCAAAAGGTCTCAACTCTACTTTTATTTCTCTAATTCCTAAGAAGCAAACCCCTGAATCTATGGTTGACTTCAGGCCAATTAGTCTGTGCAATGTTTCTTACAAGATCCTAAGTAAAGCCATTGCAAATAGAATGAGAGATGTTCTATCCCACATCATATATCCATTCCAGGGAAGCTCTTTCCAGGGTAGGTCAATCTTGGATGGATTTATCACAGTTCATGAAGCTCTACACTCTGCTCATAATACTAACAGGTCTATTTTTGCCCTCAAACTTGATATGAACAAAGCATTTGAGAGGCTAAATTGGAAATTTCTGATTATTGTCCTCCTTAAGTTTGATTTTCACCACCAATGGATTAATTTGATCAAATAATGCATTTCTAAAGCATGGTTCTCAATTTTAGTTAATGGAACAACTACTGGTTACTTTCAAAGTCACAGAGGAATTCAGTAGGGGACCCTATTAGCCCCATGTTATTCATCATTGTGGTAGAAGCTTTAGATAGAACCATAAAAAATTCTTGTAGTTCAAGTCTAATATTAGGAATCAAGGCAACATCTCTCACTAAGGTTGTTTCTCATCAACAATTCTTTGATGATACCCTTCTATTGACTAAAGCGTCGGTGGTTGAGGCCAAAAGAATTAAATACATCCTACAACTATATGAGGACGTTGTTGGTCAGAAATTTAATTTCAGTAAAAGCAAGTTATATTTCTTGAACACCCCAATTCAGAGGTAAGGAAGGATTGCAAAAATTTTAGGGTGTGATATAGCAAACCTCCCCACTTTGTATCTTGGTCTCTCTCTTTTCATTGGTTCTCCGAGAGAGTCAATGTGGGATAGGGTTATTGAAAGAATTCAAACAAACTTGAAGGAAAGTTGACCCTCTCTAAGGCCTCTCTTTAGAGCATTCCAGTCTATTTCCTCTTCATTTTCAAAGCCCCTATGAAGGTTTTCCAGAAAATTGAGAAACTCCAAAAAGATTTTTTATAGACTAGATCAGAGGAGAAAAAAAGGATACACCTTGTAGGATGGACCAAAGTGTGTAGACCCAAGTAAAATGGGGGCTTAGGTCTAAGGAGAATTGCTCATATGAATTTAGCTTTACTAGCTAAGTAGGCATGGCACCTCATTTTTGGTGAATAAAATGAATGGACAGCTATCATCAAATGAAAGTATCTTCAAAATATGGAATTTCTAAGTGACTCAGTTCCAATCAGAGGTTCTGCTTTTTGGAAAGCAGTTCTCAATTGTAAGGAAATCATAAAAAAAGGTTTAATATGGGTTGTAGGCAATGGTGAGAGGATAAATTGATGGAATTATAGGTGGGATAAGGACGAACCACTAACGCAATATCCTAACTTAGCCCTAATCAGAGATATCATGGAAGAACTCATTGATATAAAAGTCTTCGATTATATGGTTGAGGATAGAGGCAAAATGAAGTGGAAAAAAATAAGGATTCAAGGATTTCAATAGGAATCAAATAATATTTGTAACATTCTCAGGCAAAATTTTATCCCCATGAGACCTAAGGAAGATCAAGTGACTTGGGCTCCTACGAAAAATGGGTAATTCACTATTAAATTATTTTGCTTGATGACGAGGATTTTGTCCTCCAAAAGGACTTAGTTTGGATAAAAAATTTAATTCCAAAAATTGCAGTCTTTTCATGGTTGGTTATCCAAGGAAGATTTCTAACCATTGATAATATGATGTGTAAAGGTATTTGTATCACTAGTCACTGTTATCTGTACGGGGCTAATTGGGAGACCATTTATCACATTTTACTTGAGTGCCCTTTTTCCTTGACTATCCTAAGTGGGGTTTTTTAGGCCTTCAATATTTCTTGGGTTAAACCAGCCATCATACTTGATTTTTTCATCTAGTGGCCTTATCCCTTTTTAATCCAAAGACTTAGATAAATGTGGAAAATTTGTCTCAATCACTATATTTGGCATGTGTTGTTAGAAAGGAACCATAGAGTCTTTAATGATTATATCCATGATCATCAAACTATCATTGCTAGGATCCTATCCTTTGCCAACGAGAATGTGAATCTTATACCTTTTGATAATTGTAAACCTCATCTGTAGGAGACCATGATTGCTCAATATTTAAGCTTAACCTTGTTAGATGAGTTTGTGCCTAGGGTAGTCAACCCCAAAGCCAATGTTAAGTGGTCCCCACCTCCTATGGGTTGGTTTAAGCTTAATTTTTATGGAGCGGCTAAGGAAAATCCTAGTAAAGTAGGCACTGGAAAAATTGTGCAAGATCATAATGGGAATATGATGCTTGCATTTTTTGAATATTTGGGAACAAGGATGAACAACGAAGCTGAAGCTAGAGCTATGTGGAGAGCCCTTCAAATGACTCAAGACTTAGAAGTAAATTTTATCATAGAAAGAGACTGTATGCATGTTATAAATATCCTCAATAATTGGAAAACACATCCTTAGAGGATTAAAACAATTTTTGAAGAGGCTAGGATCCTTTTCCAGGGAAGACAAGACAGAAAATCCCAACATGTCTTTCGGGAAGCTAACAAAGTTGCTGATAAACTAGCCAATTTGGGTGTCGATGGTGACAGACTTTTCAAATGGGAACATGATGTCTCAAGCGAAGTAGAGGAGCTTATTCAACAAGAATTCCAAGAATGATAGTCAAATTTACCAACAGGGAAGGCATTGTAAGTTCAAAGGCTATGAGTATTCTCGTCTCTTTTTTGAAATGGACTCACAATAAAAATTATTTGAGATGTCAGTCTTGGTGGATGCTGCTTGGAAATACCACAAATACTAATGGGGATAGTCACATGTCAGATAACATGGATCCTATTCATCTTAGTAATTTGAGGTTGGTTGATAATCACAGGGAAGGAAAGAAATGACAATATAAGACTTCGAACCAGAGCCACGTGGACCACCAGATAGCCATCGCCATAAATCTAGCCAGCAGGTTCACTTCTCCAAGGTTGATTGGCTAAGATGGGATGTGGTCCCAAAGCATGTCATATACGAAATAAAGAAATTACCAAATAATTATTAAGAGTAACTATCCATACAGATCTTGTGGGAGTTTTTTTAAGTACTCTGCTATGTATGTCTACAACTTTTTGTTTCTCCACTATTTCAAGGAAGGGGTCTGTGTCTGTTTCTTTTTTTGTAATTATGATGCAGATGTGTTTCTCGGGGTATACCCAACATTTTTTATGGGAAGTTTCTTTTTGATAAAATGATATGTGCCTTATCGAATTTAATTGCTTTGGCGGTATGTAGATTTTACATATATAGGATCCTTAGTAAGGACATGTTTATCAACAGCCCTGGGCTGATTTTTGTAAAAGGTTTTGGGTCAACATGTAAAACTCGGTATTAATGCTATAGTATCTTATATACCAAAAAAAAAAGTGTCGAGAGAATGTAGAAACTCTCAACCATATTTTTATTGAGTGTACTTTAGCCTCTGAGCTATGGAGGAGAATGACCACTTTACTTGGCTTACAGTGGTCCAAGTTTTTTACTTTGGAACAACTTTTGAGGGATTGGCCTAGTCAAGAGGTTGTTGATCATTTTATTAAGCAGTTAGTTTGTATGGGTTCTACCACTCTTATTTGTAATATCTGGAATGAAAGGAATAGTCAAATTTTTAATCAAGATAGAAAATATTTTCACTATATTTTGCAAAATACCATTGCCAACTTAGTTGAATCAGTCCAAAAACTTCTTAATCACCCCCAAAACTCCCACCAAAGATGGGATCAAGTGATGCAAATATTAAATATTAAATATTATAAGGGCAACCAACTTAAAGGGAATGTGAGTAATTATAATATGGATAGGTGAAGAAATTGGAAACCTCCTCCTAAGGATTTTGGAAAAGTCAATATTGATGGAGCCTCTAGAGGGAACCCTAGAAAATATTGTGCGAGAGGAATTGGTAGACTTTCAGATGGCTCCCTGGTTTTTACTTTTGCTGAGAATTTGGGTATTCTTTCCAATAACCTTGTTGAGGGGTATGGTATCCTCAGAGGCCTTCAAGAGGCTACTAATAATGGATGGGAAAAGGTTATAGTTGAGTCTGAATCTCAACTCATGATTAATATTTTGAAGACTCCTAAGAATCATAAGGTTGATTGGAGATTAAAAAGAATTATTGAAAAAATTCAATTAATCCAGATGGAATTTTTGAAATTTTATTACAATCATGTGGTCAAAGATCAAAACAAGAGTGCTAATGCCTTAGCTAATTGCGATTTGGACAAAGGTGATCTTACTTGCTATGGCCACCCTCCTAGATGGTGGGCTTCACAAATAATGGAAGCTCTTCTTTCTATTATTTCTTTGGATGACTCTAGTTCTAGAGGTACCTAGTTTCTTCTTTCTTTATTTTTGCTTCTCTTTGGTTTGGTTAGGGTATTTTATTTCCCTAGGTCAAACTATTCTTTCTTTTTTTTCCTCTGTTGATTCTTGCCTTAAAAGTCTTTTGGTCTATAAAGGTCATTGTTGTGTTCAATTTTTTTCTTTTTTCTTTTTTGTTTTTTTGTTTAGTTTTTTGAGGTGTGTGTGTTTTTTGTTTTATTTTATTTTTTGTGTTTTTTTGTGTTGTTTTTTCTTGTTCTTGTGTTTTTGTTGTTTTGTGTTTTTTGTTATTCTTGTTCTTATGTTTCTGTATGTTTGTGTTAATTCGTGTTTTTGTGTGTGAGTGCTTTCTATATTTTTTGTTTTTGTTTATTGTTTGTTGTTGGTTGTTTTTTATTTTAATTTTTTTTATTTTTTAGGTTTTGGTTGTTTTTGTTTTTCATGTTTTTTTTGTTGTCTTTGTAGTGTTATGTTGTTTTTGTTATGTTTGTGTTTTGTTATGTTGTTCTTGTATTTTTTCTATGTGGTTCATGTTGTGGTTTTTTTTATCTTATTGTGTGTGTTTGGTTGTGCTTTATCTTTTCGACACACTCAAGGAGCATGTTTTTTATTTTATTTTATTATTTTATTATTTTTATTTATTTATTTTTTAAATCTTATTGTGTGTGTGTTTAATCCTTGAGTTTTTCAAAGGTGATAGGCCAGGTGCGAGCCCTGGGTAATTTTTATAGAATAGATACCCCTACCTCCTTGGCTCTTACCCAAAAGTGGCATCCCTTCTAGGATGTTTTCCACAAAAAAAAATATTTTTTGTCATATACAATATTTAAAAATATATTACTCCTGACTTCTAAAGATTCAAACCAATGTAAATTTCCAGTCATATGATGACTAGCTCCAAAGTCTATATGCCAAACATTGAATAACATAAGCTTGTACTAAGAGGGAGGGTGAACAGTATAATACCACTTTTTACTTTTCTTTCCAATCAATATTATGCAATGTAAAGATAGCAATATCAACAACAATAACCAAATAAATGCACAAATCATCACACACAATAGAGACACCAATTTAACGTGGTTCACCCAATGTGGGTTACATCCATAGAGAAAATATTTCACTAAAATTTTCTCAATCAATCTCGAGGGAATCCTTTCCCTATTATAATGTTTATGGACCTCTGTCCAAAGGATATGATGATCCCCTAAATCAAGTTCATGGATATATATCCACAGGAGAACTTCTTCTGCTCTACTATGGCTAGTGATCCTCTAGAATACTAATGCCTCCACTACACTGGCTTATGGATCTCTCTCCACTGAAGACTCTTGTCCCCACTCAAAAGACCTGTCCTCATTGCCCTGGCTTATGGATTTATATCCACTAGAGAAAAATATCCTCTTTACTCTATCACCTCCAAAGCTCTATCTCAAATCTATACTAAACACAGTCCAGTCAGTCTATCACAAATCTGCTCAACAATTCCACTCAAATCTACACTAAACATAGTTCAGTCAGTATAGCACAAATTTTCTCAGCAAGTCCACATAGAACTTGCTCAAATATGCTCAAAAAGTTCACACAAAAATTACTTAAGTCTGCTCAACAGGTCCACTCAGAACCTGCTCAAATCTTCTCAACAAGTTCACTTAGAATTTTCTCAAATCTACTCAATAGGTCCACTCAGAACGTGCTCAAATCTGCTCAACAGGTCCACTTAGAACCTACTCAAATATGCTCAATAGATCCACTCAGAACTTACTCAAATATTCTCAATAGGTCCACTTAGAACCTGCTCAAATATGCTCAATAGGTCCACTTAGAACCTAACCAAATCTGCTCAACATGTCCACTCAGAACCTGCTCAAATCTACTCAATAGATCCACTCAAAACCTGTCCAAATCTGCTCAATAGGTCCACTTAGAACCTATCCAAATCTACTCAACAAGTCCACTTAGAACCTATCCAAATCTGCTCAACAATCTCACACAGAAATTATCCCAATATGCTTAATAAGTCCTCTCTATAACTTAACCAAATATGTATTGGAAGCTTCTACAAAAGCTCACAAAAAATCAGTCCACAAATCTTCTCAAATACTTGCCTCGAATCTGCTTAACAAGTCCACACATAGAACTTGTCCAATTTCATAGAATCATAAAGAGAATTTTTAGAGACTCAATATGTTCTATACTCAATGCTCAATTACTTTCTCAACTTACTCAATCTCATAGAAGCATAAAGATAATTGTTAGAGACTCAATATGTTCTATACTCAATGCTCAATCACTTTCTCAACTCACTCAATCTCATAGAAGCATAAAGAGAATTTTTAGAGACTCAATATGTTCTATACTCAATGCTCAATCACTTTCTCAACTCAAATCAGAATATAGAATAGTTTATTTTATGGAACTTGAACAATCACTTCACACATCCACTTGACTAGGCTCAATCAACTCTACTCAACCAATTACTCAATGAAACAACCTTTACTCATAAATCCTAGTCCAAGTATATGTCAACCAAATCAAAATGTTTTCAATAATGCTCAACAACAAATCTCACATAACAATGATACTCATGTTATTTTCAAACCCTAGTTCAAGTTCTTCACACAACCAATGGCTTCAAAAATAATGCTCGTAAAACAATATTCACAGAAAAATGATGCTCATATTATTTTCATCTCCTAACTTAAGTTCTTCATACAACCAATGGATTCAACAACAATGCTTATAAAACAAGGTTTTAATATCAACTCTTATTCTAGAAAACCTTGAAGCATTAATTCAACACATTCAATAAGGAAGCCCTAAACAAATACTTTTCACTCCAAACTTATTTTCAGAAAAACAACCACTCAAATCAACTAAGAAAGAGATTGCCCATACCTTTTGCTTGTCAAGAAGTTGTTCTCACAAATCTGCCACACTCACAAATTCCTCTTTGCCAATCTCAATAAGGGTTAGAAGACTTCAATAAAACACAATACAAAAGGATTACTAAAATACACCTTATCATTCCAACTTAAAAATAATATTCACCATAATCTTATTTAATAGAAAAACCCTTATTAAAAAAAAATCAATGCCCAATAGTCTTAATTCTCCAAAATATCAATATATTAATTAAGACTTTAATAAACAATTAAAATAAAAACCTTCTTATTTCTCCTAATAACAATACTCAAATACCATCACTTATCCAATAATTAATCCTTCTAAATTTTCACTAGCAACCCTTATAACTCCAACATAGGAAAATAATCATAAAACCTTAAACACCCTTATACCTCCAACTTAGGCAGATAATAGAAATTTAATCAAAAATATTTACCTCGCATTCGGGGGGAATCGAACCCTCAACTATACCCACGACATGTGCCTTAGCCATGGCCTCAACCGTCGCACGAGCTACATGCTCGTTTGAAACCAACGAAACACCACTTGCTTCAAGTCATGCTCCCTTTGCCCTTGGCAAAAAAAACATGCGGCTTGGGCACATTTCAACCAACATGACCTCCAAAGAATCTGCCACATTTCAAATGCAATCCCTCTTGTAAATAAACATTTTCGCACTTGCCCACTCACCACTAGGCCACACTACCTAGTTGGCCTTTGAATAATTAACGCTTCTCTTTTTAAACTATTCGCCATACACAAAAATCAAAATATCACGAGCTCTTCTAACTTTTCGCATGCCAATTAATAATTTGAGTAAGGATAATTTTTATGCCCTTTGGGCAAGGTATTTATATTTGCTTTCTCCACTCCTTGGAGAACGTTAGTGCTTCCAAAGAATCTCCTTCCATGACGTCGGCGAAGGTTTAATAACTTTATAAGGTGCTTCGAATGCCTTTGCCTCCAAACGCAACTTTGGGGTTATGAAATATAATTAAACTTTATAAAACCCACTTTGATTTATAAAATATTATAATGAAAATTATAAATATTTTATTTGGGATTTTCACCATATCACTTTAATATTATAATAACAATTATTATAATATTAAATCCTTTTTATGCTTTGGATAAATTACTTCCTTGGGTTGTAAAATATATATATTTAAACACATCATGAATTTCATTAAAATTCCACTTGCACTTGAGCTGAGCTATCACTTGGAACCTTGACATCAATGACAACTAATTTTGGACGTCAATGACAACTACTCAAAATGTCCAACAAACATAACTTTCCATTTGAACCCTTTGATTAGACTCACATGATATTATCTTACATCTTTGATGATGTTCCTCATTGTATTAAAAAAAATTCCTTTGATATAAGGTTTATTTTTAATCTTTTCCTTTCATAAAGTATGGTTTTACATTTTGATAATGTCTCCTATGTTGAAAATTTCCTTTTTGTCATTTATCCATTTGATGTTTTTAAGTTGAAATCCTTATATCTACCAAATATAACTTAAATATAAATTTTGTAAATTAGAAAACTTTCTAATACTTTGAGGTTGAATGAATATTTAAAGTCCCTAGTTTAATTTGGAAATTTTCAAAAATAAAAAAATAAAAAAATAAAAAAATTATTTTTTCAAAAAACTCTAAATTCAAAAATTTAAAATTTTTAAAAGTCTAAATAACTACCAAAATTTAAATAGAAAGCATTATTCCTTTATTTCTCCATCTCATTAAATATTCTAAAAACATAAGCATTTGAATAGTCAAATAATTAAGAACTTAATTAACCCTTATAGCTCCTAATAACCTTAGTGCTAATAATAATTTCAAAATTTAATATTTCCCTCCAAAGTATTTAGCATTTAATGGTATAGTAGTTACCTTTGAAACGTTGACGAGAATCTAGTTGAGTGGTAATGCACAATATCCTAATGCAATGTAACACTTTTGTTGTTCTCATTACGTTTGCTTGCCTTATTAAATACATTCACCCATTAGGCAATTATGTGCTCCTTTCTCTGTCTATCAGTTAGACAAGTTACCTCAAAGCTTAACCTATGTCTCTACAATTCCTCATGTGGATTAATAGTTGTGTTTGGTGATGGGATCCAATGTTGCATTTGGAAATGCCTTTTTTATTAGAACAATACTTCCTTGACTTGGTTGTTGATATTGATGGGCTCCTTAGTTGATTCACTCTAATTTTTCTTGAGTGAATTTGGTTGTTGGCTTACCTTGTTACAGGTGATTGATTCACCTTATTATTGTGTTGAGTGGTTGGTCTACATAGGTGACTAGTCCACCTGTGTTGCTCTATGTTTGGTCCATGTAGGTGACTCGTTCACCTTAGATTTGTGTTGTGTAGTTGATCCATAAAGGTGATTGGTTCACCTCTACTTTATGGTTGGTCTACATAGGTGACTGGTTCACCTTAGTTTTGTTTTCATTTTTATTTTGTGCTCTTATTTTATTTTAATGTTGGCTCTGTGAGCCAATACTTATGCTCTTATCTACACTATAGTTGGTTGAATGACCTAATTTTTTTTATTACTACTGGGTTATGGTTGAATGATACACACTACTGCACTAGTGATGGTGAAAGGATCCACACTGTTACACTTTGGTGATGATCAAATGTTACATACTACGCTTTGATGATGGTCAAATAGCTCACACTATTATTCTTTGGTATTGGCCTAATGGATCACACTATTATGCTTTTGTTTTGATCAAATTATATTGGTTGAATATCTATTCCTTTTTTATTCTAACTAAGTTTCCCAAATAGGTCTCTCTTGAGTTATCTTTTTGAATTATTCAAATGGGCTTATTCTTCAACAATATATACCTCTTTATTTTTCAATATGGGCCTTTTCCTTTATATGATCTCTTAGACATTATTTGTTACAATAATGACCTCTCTCAAGCCTCTCTTCTATTTTATATAGCATGTAATGAGAGATAACAATCACAAGATGCAAATAAGAAATAAAGTAAATTGGCAAGATGATTGAAATATGCTATAAATAGAAATGACTGAAATGAATACAAAGTAGCTATGAGTGAAATGAACACTCCATGATCTACGCTAATGTTCACAACTAGAATACTACACTCTACTATACTACTTCATTACACACTACTATCTATGGCCCTTTACATAGGAAGCTAGATTCCTTTGCCAACACTCTACCTAGCTATGCAAGGGATACCTTGCACATATAAAGCTTGCACATTGACACTTGTGCATTTATTGCATTGCATGAAGTAACTATATAACTTCCCCCTAAATTAATATAATGTCCTAAATACGTACAAAGGAAGGTACATTTACATGACCCAAATGATGTAATATAATCTATTTTTAACATCCCCCTATATTACAATATTTGGGTATTGAAGACTTTAGTTTTCAATGTGGATCTTTCTCCAATGGATAGTTGAATTTGTATTCTCCTTCATTGCTTAGTGTTATCAGGTTCAATAGGTAATTTTTCTTCATATGATGCGAAGTAAGCTGTAGTTGAAAGTTCTTATACCTTTTGTATGTGTTCAACTAGTTCTATCTTCATGATGCCATGTTTCTTTTTATCATGCTTTTTATTACTTTTTATTATTCTCCTCTTGTGATTCTACATTGGTGTTGGTGGAGTTTCTACTTCATGACAAGTTAGTCTATCATCACAATAATATTCTTCTTTATTGCTATCTTGTTCCTTGTGTTGAGTAAGTACAAATACAATTAGTGATAGATACACTATCAGACATTCTTCTGGTGAAAATATAACCAGTATTTGTGAATTCCACCATGTTGTGAAGAGGATATCATGAAGATAACTAATCAATGTTGTAAAAATACCTTCTTTAGCTTCTTTAAGAAACAAGGAGAATTTCTCTTTGTCGCTAGTGGATATATACTCATATCATTCTAGAGTATCTATTAAGTTTTGAGAGTAGTATTCTACTTCATGAAATAGTTCTTCATTATTGAAAGCATTTCTCAAGATATCATCCATGATAGATCTTTCTTGCTATTTCTTAGAACTAAATTTGCAAGAATATTTTAAGTCTACCTTATGACTCCTTATTAGGATATATGATTCCTAATAGAAGTATATAAGCTTGATTTGATAAAAACCTTTATTAATCCTTACTTTTTGTAGGCTTCGTTATGTCTCCCTAGTAATGAGAATATATACTCTTAAGGATTTTTAGGT
Organism: Wollemia nobilis; assembly: GCA_028583015.1. Lineage (NCBI taxonomy): Eukaryota > Viridiplantae > Streptophyta > Pinopsida > Araucariales > Araucariaceae > Wollemia > Wollemia nobilis. The sequence continues at coordinate 42,508,042 of JAQPPZ010016981.1, read as the reverse complement.
TTTGTAGAAAGCTTATATTTTGCTAATGGATTTGCAACTTGATAATTTTTTATAAATGCTAATATTACCAAGTTTTTTAGAATGCCTTATGACTCCCTAGTATGTTTTGGATAAGATATATAGTGCTTTTGTAAATTGTAGTTCAATTTTTCTTTATTTTGTAAAGTTTTTGTAAATATCAATATCAAATTTTATTATCCCTTATTGCTCCTATTGAAATAAGCACTTTTACCAAATTTAAAAATGTTTTAATGTTGAATTTTTTTGTCTCTCTTGAGAAGTTTTGAGACATTAATATTATAAATTTCAAACCTTTGAAATACTTTGATAAATCTCTCTTTATTTTATTTTTTTTTGTGGAAAACATCCCAAAAGGGATGCCACTTTTGGGTAAGACCCAAGGAGGAAGGGGTATCCATTCCGCAAAAAATGCCCAGGACTCATACCTGGCCTACCACCTTTGACATACTCAAGGAGCAAACAAACACACAAAACCAATTTAAAAATAAGTAAATAACAACAAAAATAATAAAATAAAATAAAAAACATGCTCCTTGAGTGTGTCAAAAACAAAAGCACAACAAAACATGCACAATAAGATAAAATAAACCACAACACAAACCACATAGAAAAACACAAGAACCACATAAGAAAACACAAACAAGACAAAAAAAATAGAACACTACAAAGACATAACCCAAAAAAAAACATGAAAAATAAACCCAACCAAAACCTAAAAAATAAAATAAATAAAATAAAAATAAAAAACAACCAACAACAGATAATAAAAAAAAACAAAAAACATAGAAAACACTCACACATAAAAACACGAAATAACACAAACAAAGAGAAACCCAAAACAAGAACGAAAAAACACAAGAACAATAACCAAAAAAATAAAAAATAAAAACAAAACAACAAAAACACAAGAACAAAAAAAAACAACACAAAGAACACAAAAACAAAACTAGACAAGAGAACCCACCCACCTTAAAAAACTTAAAACAAAAAAAAAATATGAACAAAACAATGACCTATCTAGACTAGAATACTATTAAGGCAAGAATCAACAGAGGAAACAAAATAAAGAATAGAAAGAGCTAGGGAACTAAAAAAAACTGAATGAACCAAAGAGAAGCAAAAAAAAAAAAACTAGGTACCTTCAAAATTGGAGCCATCTAAAGAAATGATAGAAATAAGAGCTTCCCTAATTTGAGAAGCCCACCATATAGGAGGGTGGCCATAACAAGTAAGATCACCTTTGTCCAAAGCCCAATTAGCTAAAGCATCAGCACTCTTGTTTTGATCTCTGACCACATGATTGTAATCAACTTTCAAAAATCTCATCTAGATTAACTGAATCTTCTCAATAATTCTTTTTATTCTCCAATCCACCTTATGATTCTTAGAAGGAGTCTTCAAGAGATTAATCATAAGTTGAGAGTTAGACTCAACTAACACCTTTTCCCATCCAACGTTAGTAGCCTCCTAAAGGCCTCTAAGGATACCATACCCCTCAGCAAGGTTATTGGAAAGAATACCCAAATTCTGAGCAAAAATAAAAACCAGGGAGCCATCTAAAATTCTACCAATTCCTCCCACATTGGCTTTTCCAAGGTTCCCTCTAGAGGCTCCATCAATATTGACTTTTCCAAAATCCTTAGGAGGAGGTTGCCAATTTCTAGTCCTATCCATCTTACTAATATTCACATTCCCTTTAATTTGGTTGCCCTTAGAAGGTTTAATATTCAATCTTTGCATCACTTGATCCCATATTTGATGGGAGTTTTGGGGGTGATTAAGGAGTTGATGGACTGATTTAACTAAGTTGGCTATGGTCTTTTGCCAAATATAGTGAATATCCTTCTTATCTTGATTAAAAATTTGGTTGTTCCTTTCATTCCAAATATTCCAAAGAAGAATGGTAGAACCCATCCAAACTAATTGCCTATTAAAATGATCAACACCCTCTTGATTAGGTCAATCCCTCCAAAGCTGTTCAAAAGTAAAAAAATTGGACCACTATAAGCCAAGTAAAGTGGTAATTCTCCTCCATAGCTCAGAGGCTAAAGTACACTCAATAAAAATATGGTTGATATTTTCTACATTCTTTTTACACATTTCACATCTAAAAGGGCCATGAAAACCATGCTTCATAAGTTGCTCACCAGTAAGCACCCTACGATGCAATAAAATCCAATTAAAGAACCTCACCTTAGGCCAGAGCTTTTGAGCCCACAATTGAGAAAATATGTCAAAATAATGGTTGGGATTATTATGGCATAAGGTCAAATAACCTTGAGCAACTGAATACTCACCCTTAGTAGTGTTGTTCTATCCAAAACAATATTTTTCATGGGACCAAGAGAGGGATCTCATATGAAGGATGCCTTGGATATCTTGTCTTTGCCTTTCTGGGATTTAAATAGGCCAATCCTCAATAGGGATCCAATATCTACCAACCTTTGAATTACCAGTATGGTACCGATAGTAATTAGCCACCTTTATCCAATTAGCTTGGTGAAGCTCCTCCATCCAAGGCCTCCAATTGAGAAATTGAGTTATCAAAGGCTTGTGACCATCCCAAGAATCTGTCTAAAAATTTGCATGTTGACCATTATGAATGATCCAAAATAATTTTTTCTTTATAAAATCCTCACTAGTCTTAAGAACTACTAAAATGGGAGAACCTTTGGTAGGAATTTGATAGCGAACAAGGTCTTCAGGACTTTTGTTCTCAGCATATTTAGCACGAAGATTATTGGCCCAAAGAGCATTGGGGTTATGCAACATCCTCCAATATAATTTAGCAGCTAAAGCTTTATTGTTATTAATTGAAGACCGAAATCCTAACCCCCCTTCACTCTTAGGAATACATAAAGTATCCCATTTCACCAAGGCCCATTTTCTTTTCTCCTTAGTACCACTCCAAAGGAAATGATGACTAATTTGATCCAATTCTCGTAGAACAACCTTTGGGATATTCAAAATAGAAGAAACATAAATAGGAATAGCTTTAAAGACTGAATTTACCAAGGTTATTCTACCCCCAGAAGAAAGCCACTTGTTGGTCCACTTTCCAATTTTCTTCTTGACTTTGTCCAACAACCAATTCCAATATTTATTTTTCTGCCTTTGAATATTTATGGGAATACCTAAATAAGTGATTGGAAGAGAGGTCTTCTTATATCTTAATTTATCCAAGATGATAAATCTCTCTTTAATATCCCTTTAGGATATAATTTAAGTGTATCTAATTTACAATAAATTAATTTCATGTAGTAACCCTTATAACTCCCTAGTTTTGGAAAAATTAGACCACAATAATATTTGCAAATATTTAAGATTAATCTCCAGTAGAAACCCTTATTACTCCTAAGTTTAATATTACAAATATTATATTAGCTTGATAAATTATTCCCTTTGAATTATGGATTTTAATATGATTAAATTCCTCTATGTTTAACCTTATAACTCCCAAAAAATGAAAGCACATAAAAATGGGAATAAACCTTACCTTATATCAAGCAATAATCGGCACTGATTTAATATGTGAAATGCTGCAATATTGACGTCGTTGCTTTGATTGTACCCTACAATAGAGTTTCTTAGAACTTGGATTGTATTTAATGTTCCAAAGATGGCACCCTTTTTCTCTCTACCTTTGACCTTGCTTGACTAGAGTATTGAAGGCTCTACCACCTTCTTTACATGTTACAATTTGGCCCTGTGCATGTAGACCCCAAAGTTGAATGTAGAAATGTAAAATATTGTCCTCTAAATATTTATCATTGATTCCCTTAAAATAGAGGAGAATATTGAATAAAGTTCCAAGTGGCATGTTTGTTTTCTTCTTGAGCGCTTGAGGAGTAGATGGTGCTAGAAAACGCTCATTGAGTAACTCCTTTCTTGAGCCTTTGAGTAATGTATGGATGTTATGTTCTTTAGTAGAGTGCTTGGTTTCTTCATGGACAAGTGTATCTCATACACTCAATGCACCAACTTATAGCTTGTAACTCATTTCTTGATGAATATGAGCGCTCATGAGAGGAGTGTTAGGGTTTTAGCTCAAGTGAAAAATGTCACTTCATCCTTATGCATGGACGTCTTCTCTTTCACTACTTAAATGGACCCTTTGGAGGTATTTTAATCCTATAAATCCCAAACTCCTATTTCATTCAATTGTAGTTTTCTTTAGTTGGGATGTGGAGCAATGATTTGGAGGCTTGAGCACCGATTTCGAGCAATGTAGATGTGGATTTTAAATCACTCTAATGGTGCTTTAATATTCTTCTTTTCTCACTTATACATCCTCATTTTGTAGATAATTTTGCTCTCGAATAACATTATTTCTCCATTTGATTTGATCCTTGCATTTTGCAGGTTCGATCATCCAATATCTGAGAAGAATGAGCCCTGAGTGGCTCTTTTTACTATTCTTGGATAAATGCTAGAATTTGGCCACTTTCGACTAATTTTTTCCAACGAATATTGTGCCTTTGAGGCACCTTAAAATATGTCTTCTTTTCCTGTATAAACCAAATTATGATAGTGCAATGTAATTTAATGTATTCATATATAAAAAATCCTCTATTACACCTTCTTTTGCACTCCTTTGAGGTCTAAATTTTTGGTTTTATGGTAGAATTTTGAATGCAATGTAGGGGTTTTGAGATTTTCTTTTTGGTTAGACACATTTCCATTTTTTCTTGGATATTTTATAAATTAATCCAAGCTTGTAACCAGTTGATAGAAGCTTTTCTTTTCTGCACTATTTATTTGTAACAGAAACCTTATTGTGCTTTGAATTTAAGATTCACCAAGTCTTGATTTGAGGCTTCCTTTTCTGATATTTGGTGGATACTTTCTTCTCCAACACTTGGAGTATTGAGCTGATTTGGTGGCTTCTCTTGGCCACTTAACATTGTATATTTGTGTGCACTAACAGTGTCTTTAGATACTTTGACAATTTCTGATTTTGTGCCCTTCTCACAAACACAAACCACAATATTTTTTATAGCAATAGATTAGTGAGAATAAATCTAATAATATTTCACTTTTAATACACTACAAAATTTCACCTTATCACTCCAATCAATTCTAAAAATGATTCACTTAATCAATTTATTGCAACTTAATCAATAACAATCTGAAATGAATCTTCAAGAATTATTTTACAATTTCCTTATAAGCAAGATTGTAGGAGATAGTCTTCTTTTTCTTTCCAAAGTAGATGATAGGTAGTTGATAGATAGTTATAATTCTGACATCTAATAAACTCCTAATGTGCAAATAAACCTTAAAAAGAACCTTTATTTTTGCACTTTTGAAGACTATAATTCAAATCTCCTTTTTGCAACTTTAATCCAAATTAAGGTGCTTTAAAAAATATGATGAGTAACCAATTAATGAATCTACTTGCATCAATAGTTGCTTACATTTTTTTCTAAAATCTCTTTTAGCTCTTTTTTTTGCTTCTGTTGAGGATGTAGATCTTGGTGTCTAAGATCACCAAGTTGCTATCTTGAGTAAGATCTTGCAGCTCTTTGTAGGTTTTTCAGAATAGCTCCTTCACCAAAAGATGATCTCGAACTTTCTTTCGTGAGCCTAATATTTGGTGGCTTGTTCTCCTCTTGTGGTCTCCTCCTATTTTATATTTGTATAAGCCTATCTCTAAAGTGATACCCTCTTGTTGTGAGAGGTAATATTCATTTCTTCATAGATTTGGTGAGCTTCTTATATCTTCAAGTCTTCTTGTCAAATTTTGACTTCAAGTAAGATCTTCTTCTAAATATTTTGAATGTCTTGATATCTTCACTGGATTCTTCTTCTACTTGGATTTGGCACTCCTTCCCAAATTCTCCTTCTCTTGGACTTGTTTTCGGATGGTGATAATTGTCCCAAGTCCTTCACTATAAGGAGCTTCTCCTTGGTAGTGGATTTCTCCAGTGAGTTCTTCTTTGATGACTTCTTTAGTAAGGCTCTCCTAGATTTTTACCGAATGCTCATCGAGACCTTGCTAAGTCCTTTGATGGTATTTATTGAGATCTTTTATTCAACCTTATACTTATGGAAGTGTTGGTGGTGATACATTCTCCTAACTATCTGATTCTATTACTTCTAGATTCGAGTAGAACTCTCCCAGTCCTTCTTCTTCCAAGTTTGGAAGTTCTTCAATGAGATATCCTCCTGATATCTTTTTCTTCAGGTGTTGGATTGATTCTAAAGAAGATACTCTTCCTAAATTTCTTGTAGGAAGCTTTTCCAACTCATTGAATCTCCTTTTACTACAACAAATTATTAGTACTAAAATATTCTTCTAAATTAGATACTCTCTTCTAGAGTCTTCTTCGGGATCAATGCTTCTAAGGTCTTTTTCAGTATCAAGGTTTCTATAGCCTTTATTTCAATATTAGTGCTTTTATAGCCTTTTCTTCAATATCAAGGCTTTTGTGGCCTTTTCTTCATATCAAGGCTTTTGTGGCCTTTTCTTCTGGATCAAGGCTTCTATGGCCTTTTATTTTAGATCAAGGCTTCTATGGCCTTTTTCTTTTTGTGAATTTTTCAATCTAGCAATGGAGATCTCCTATCTCCTAACTTCACCCTGATTATTTTCCAAAAATCTCTTCTGTAGTATTCTCCTCTTGCCAAAACTCATCTCTGCACTATGAAGGCACTCTGACCTTTGAAAAATGAATTTTAAATATCCTAATTTTCTATTGTAGGAGGTGTCCCAATAATTTAAGAATTAATTCCCTACAATAAAAGAAAATTCTGGGAAAATTTTCTAGATCTCTTAGATGAGCTTCACTAGTTGATTTATCAAACTAGTGGATCAAATATCGAGTCCTAGTCTTCACAATTTTTCCTGCAACTTTGTGGAAAGACTATATCCATATGCAATATTAGTATTTCTAAAACTGAGATTTCTTTCAGTCCTCACTTGTGGCTCTCCCTAATTCTACCACCTAGACTCTTCTAAGAGTTTTTGATAGTGACTTGTCCAATGGTGCATCAGGTTGAAAAAAAACTTAGGGTCAATGATAATGGTAGTTTTCCTATTGATATACTATAGCTTGATCTACCATTTCTCTTATACCAATATTATATTTTGACACAACATGTAATGGGAGATAGAAATCACAAGATGCAAAATAATAAGAAAAAAAGTAAATCTACGAGATGACTGAAATATGCTATAAATAGAAATAATGAAAATGAATACAAAATAGTTATGGAGGAAATAAACACTCCATGATATAATCTATTTCTCATGAATGAGCTTTGAGCTTATATCTCACACACTCTCTACACTATACTACTCTACACTACTAAACTCTACTACACTACTTCATTACACACTACTATCTATGGCCCTTTATATAGGAAGATAGGTTCCTTGGCCAACACTCTACCTAGTTGTGCAAGGGACACCTTGTACATATACAACTTGCACATTGATACTTGTGCATTTATTACATTGCATGAAGTAACTAGATAAATTCCCCCTAAAGTAATCTAATGTCCTAAGTATGTACCAAGGAAGGTACATTTACATGATCCAAATGATGTAATATAATCTATTTATAACATATTCAACTCACTTGGTTTCTAGAGCCTTTTTTCCTTTAACCTATTATTTTAAAATTTTCTTTGAAATATTGGTCTCTTGGACCTATATTTGCAATTATTGGCTTTTTAGTCTTCAATAAAATTTGGGAAGATACTTACCTCTTTTTTGTTCTACAATATCTTAGCTTTTTTTCTATCTACAAATATATCAAGGTCAATATGACCTGGTTCTTCTCTATCTCTATTATTTTCTTGTATATTTATTAAGAAGCTTTGAATACTTCAATGTATTAAGTTACACCTAAGAACCCAATATGATTCTTCTCCTTACTAGAGAATCCATTATCAATGTTAGGGTGACTATGATTATCCCCAAATGACCAACTTTCTCCTAAGCTGGATTTCTTGCAATATTCAATAGTGATTCTTCTCTTCATCTCTAGAGAATCCAAAATATGATCAGGGTGACTTTGTATATCTCCAAAATTTCAAATTTATTCTGATTTGGTTATCTATATCAATTTCCAACTTCTCTTCTAAGTTGACCCTTATCTTCAATATACCTAAGTCCTAGTCTTCATCAGTTTTCCTTTAACATAGTGGAAAGACTCTAGCTTGATCTACTCAATAAGACCTTTAAAAATAGAGTCTATGTCTTCACTACTTTCAAAGTGGATAGACTCTAGATCAACTTTATGAAATGTAGACAAAGTCAATTTATAATGGTGGCTAAATAAATAAATAACTCTATTAAAATGGATAGATGTTGAGCAAGGTGTTGCAAGAGTTTTGTCATTGTTGTCAACTCAGGCAGTTAGATCTAATAATGCAGTGGACAGGCAGTTCAGAAGTCATTCAATGCAGGCTGATAGATTTTAGGGTTTGTAATTGACCACATTTAGGGTTTGCAGCCGACCATGTTTAGGGTTTGCAGTCGACCAAGATTAGGGTTTGCATTTGCATAATCAGCCGACTACTATTAGGGTTTTCATCTCAAAATCTCAAGTATATAAGCGAGGCTGTTTGGATATTTAGGCATCCATCGGGTGAATGTTGAAGTGCGAGATACGGCCGTAAAAGCGTATATAGCATAGAATCGACGAGATGATAGCGAAGTGCATAATGTGAATGCACACAGAGAGCAGAGTGTGGAATGACACAAAGTGTGTGAAGCATGTGAGTAGAGAAAGAAGAATGTGCAGAGAGTGCAAAGGGCAAAGTTGATTACAAAGTTTGGTTGTAGCAGTGCAGCAGATTGTGTGAAGAGATTGCGCAAGAAAGAGCAGAGTGTGCAAAGAGCGCAAAGGGCAAAGTTGATTGCAAATTTTGGCTGTAGCAGTGCAACAGATTATGTGAAGAGATTGCGTAAGAAAGAGCAGAGTGTGCAGAGATTGCAAAGGTGAAGTAGATCAGTTAGATTCTTGCAATAACAAAGGTATTTGTCAAACATTTTCATTCAAAATTGAAGTCCAGTTGGTGCTGGAAAATTAGGGGTTGGTGCTCCTTTCTGTTGGTGCAGATAAATAAGGGGTTGGTGCTCCTTCCAGTTGGTGTTGGTAAACAAATTGTAAAGTTGGTGCTTTGCAAGAGGCTGGATTTGGATGGTAGTCCAAGCAGCCGTTCTTTTTGAGGAGTAGCCATTTTGGTGAACCTCATTAAAAATCTATGTTGTGTGATGTTCTCTTGTTGTACTTATTATATTTGTTTATAAGTTTTAATTGCTATGGTTTTTAGAGTCGTTAATTCATGTTTTGGAATGCCACACTGATTCACCCCCCCTCTCAGTGCCATACTAAGAACAATAATTGGTATCAGAGCCAAGTTCCCTTTAAAGGCTAAATTAGCTAGGGTTGATCTTGGATTAATACTCTAATGGCAAAGAAAGGCAAGAATGGAACCATGAGACACAAGAAGAAAAGATCACACAGGGTCATAAAAGAAAATAAAGATAAATTCATTATTGTTGTAGATTCAAAAGATGAATCAAACAATGGAGAAAAGGCCAAGAGTCAACTCGATCATAATGCAGGTTCTCAAGGTTCAGAATGTTTTGATCAACTTCGGCATAATGAACGTCAGTGTTATGGGTTTAGTAGTAGTGAAGATGAAGAAGAAATAGAATCAGAACAGGAATGTAATAAAGAAGAAATGAATGCAGAAGCAAATTGGAATGAAGATCAAATTACAGCTCCAAGTAAGAAGAATAGAACCTCCTTCAAAAGGACATCTCAGCCAGTTTTAGTTTCTGTGGTAGAGGAAATTGAACCAGAAAAGGCATAAGGGGTGAACACTGAAGCAGATAATAAAAACCTCAATGCTGAAGTAGATTGGGAAGGTGAGTTGATATTTGCTCTTGAAGAGTTCAATATAGAAAAGAAAAAGAACAAAAGACTGTCCAAGAAATTGGAAGAATATGGGGATGAGATTGAAAATTTGTTCTTACAATTCCAACAGGCCAAGAAAATAGAAGAAGACTTGAAGTCATAGCTGAATGATAAAGTCAATGTGTGTAACAAACATGAAGAGGATTCTAAAAAAGTAGTTAGTAATCTAAAGCTGCAAGTAGAAGAGTCTAAAAGGATTGAGGAAACTCTTAGGTCACAAATCAATGAGAAAGATATTATTTGCCGCAAACAAGAAGAAGAGATTGTTTCATTGAAGAAACAACTAGAAGAGGCCAATACAAATCTTAAATTCGAGAAGAGCACAGAATTTCTAGATAAAATGATAAGTCATCAGAGAAGCTCCATGATTAAGCATGGTCTTGGATATGAAGCTGAACAACCTGTATCTTCCAATTCTGCAGAGAAGAAGAAGTTCACTATTGAAGGGTCCAAGCAAGAAAAGGTTAAATTTGTATCTTCAAAAGAAAGAAAATATCAAAGGAGATTTACAGCAAAGCAGCCACAACAAAAGAGTTTCTACCACTCTCACTTTTTTCATACTAACACTTTTAATGGCTATTGTTTTATATGTAACCAGTATGGTCACAAGGCAACTTATTATGGATTAAATAATAAATCAAAGAGTTATGCTGGTCGAAATACATCTGCATATCTGAGTGAACACTTTGTACAATGTTTTCAATGCAATGGTCATGGGCACATAGCAAGGTTTTGTCCAAGCGCTTATGTATCAAATCTACGGCAAAACAGTAGATTTCATAAGACGTAAAGAACACAACACAGACAGGAAATAAATCAGGTTCATAGAAGAAAGGAAAATAATAATTCATCATGGATGCATAAGAGACAACCACACCAGAGAGATATTCAAGTTCATGCAATGATGCAAAATAGGGACGCAGGTGAAAAATCCAAGCCCGAGGTCAAGAAAGTCTGGAGAAAGAAAGAAGAGAGGAAATCGTGTCTCTTTGAACTAAAGGAGACTGCTCTTCTATTGCACTAAGCAACTCCGGGTAACACATCCTCAGGGGGAGAATTTTGAAAAAGGTTTTATTTTAATGCTTCTGTATATTTGTGCTGGTATCTGAGGATGAAAGACCAGCAGTTGGGCTTTTGTGGTATAATTGTCAAGTGTGTTGGCTGTTCATTTAGTTGTGTGTGGAAGTGTCGTGAAGGGTAGTGTTTGCATTGAGAATCTTCACCATTGGTAGTATTTCTTATGTCATTGTTGTTTTGTTGATGGTTCTTATTGCCACTGATTATAGTTATGGATTATAACAGTTTAGATTGTTTTTGTTTATTGAAAGAATGCTTGCCCCAGCTGCGTATTTGTGTTTCGATAATCACAGCATGTTTTTGTTCGACGCTTGATGTGAATATTGTCAGATCTTTCATTACACCTTGGTGAATATATTTAATTCACAGACAATTTTGTTTTAACTTTTAATATAATGCCAATTCAAGGATAAGAAGTTTGAGGCTGAGTAAGGTGCACTACGGTTGGCCATAAAGTGTTTGACAAAATGTCTTCTTTCGACATGCACAGTTGAAAGTAAGAGTTGGCAGTAAAATTGCAGTGCTGGACAAAAATTGGTACAGGATGTGAGTCACTTGTCAATTCTGTTGATAGAAGTGAAATCAGCATGTTGAATGGGAATATTGAAGAAAAAGTTTATAATGTGTAGCCAGATGATTTCCAGCCTGGTGATGAATGTTTGAGGTGCTTTTATAAAGAATTGAGGTAGTCTGTTGGATTCTCACTGCAGAGAAAGACAAACAGCTATCAGTAGGTTCAAGTCTATTGAGAATATTCAAGATGTATATGCAGATGTTGTTTGCATTACAGAGCAAAAAGTTGGATATTTAAACGATCAGTGTATGCTTTCACTAAAATCAGTGGACAAGTTTGAGATTGTAGAGCAATAGAGGGTTGAGGCTCAGAAGACAGCGTGAATTGAAGTGGCCACATATTCCCAAGAATAGTCTAAAATTTGACTAGCCATTGGGATCAAATTCTCACGGGGGGGCATTTGTGCATTTGTTCATCTTATTGATCATATCCATGATTTTTGCTAACTATTTCAATGTGGTTTTGAGAATGGTGTGTATGGACTCAGGGGGAGTCTACAGCAGCCCTTTGGTATTATTGACAAAGGGGGAGAAGAGTTACAGGAATGTACACAGGTGTTGCCAACAATTCCAAAGGGGGAGATTGTTGAGCAAGGTGTTGCAAGAGTTTTGTCATTGTTGTCAACTTAGGCAGTTAGATATAATAATGTAGTGGACAGGCAGTTCAGAAGTCATTCAATGCAGGCTGACAAATTTTAGGGTTTGTAATTGACCACATTTAGGGTTTGCAGCCGACCATGTTTAGGGTTTGTAGCCGACCAAGATTAGGGTTTGCATTTGCATAATCAGCCGACTACTATTAGGGTTTTCATCTCAAAATCTCAAGTATATAAGCGGGGATGTTTGGAGATTTAGGCATCCATCGGGTGAATGTTGAAGTGCGAGATGCGGCCGTAAAAGTGCAAATAGCATAGAATCGGTGATATGATAGCGAAGTGCATAATGTGAATGCACACAGAGAGCAAAGTGTGGAATGACACAGAGTGTGCAAATCATGTGAGCAGAGAAAACAGAATGTGCAGAGAGCGCAAAGGGCAAAGTTGATTGCAAAGTTTGGATGTAGCAGTGCAGTAGATTGTGTGAAGAGATTGTGCAAGAAAGAGTAGAGTGTGCAAAGATTGCAAAGGTGAAGTAGATCAGTTAGAGTCTTGCAATAACAAAGGTATTTGTCAAACATTTTCATTCAAAATTGAAGTCCAGTTGGTGCTGGAAAATTAGGGGTTGGTGCTCCTTTCTGTTGGTGCAGATAAATAAGGGGTTGGTGCTCCTTCCAGTTGGTGCTTTGCAAGAGGCTGGATTTGGATGGTAGTCCAAGCAGCCGTTCTTTTTGAGGAGTAGCCATTTTGGTGAACCTCGTTAAAAATCTATGTTGTGTGATGTTCTCTTGCTATACTTATTATATTTGTTTATAAGTTTTAATTGTTGTGGTTTTTAGAGCTATTAATTCATGTTTTGGAATGCCACACTGATTCACCCCCCCTCTCAGTGCCATACTAAGAACAACAATAGATTCTAGTGGTAGATTTGATACCATTGTTGGATTTTTAAGCCTTTATACTACCATAAAATATCATAGGTTATCTCAACAATATCACATAGGTTCCCAAATATAAAATAGCCACAATATAGGTCAATATAATAATAATATGAGAAAATTAATATGTATATCAAGGATTATATAATAAATAAAATAACATTAATTTATATATACTAAAATATGAATGTAAATATCCTAAATCATTCATGTACTATGCATGAAGAACAATTTACAATATTAATTGCTCAAAATGTATACAAGCTTTATTGCTCCTCTTTTTATTACAACTTGACTATGAATACTTGATTCACTTCTTCAATTCTATACATTCTATGGAGCATTATCTCCATAATATATCCATAGTAATGTGAATCTTCACATACTTTACTATTGCTCTCCATATGCCAAGTCTCATGACTCTTGGCTTATCAAATTACCACTTGCATACTTGATGAATACGTGACTCTACAATACTTGCATAAATATACATGACTCTTGGACTACTAATCTAGAACACTTGTGTACATATTTAAATTACATATTTTCACTCTTACATACAAGATACCTGCACATACTCTCTACTCTAACTTACATGACACTAGTGCATTTTCTACACATAACACTTTTACATGACACATGCATTTCCTACACATTCACACTTACATAAAGGGAAAATATAATTCACACTCTAAAATATAGACTCAACCCTAATATAATATTTACAAATATACCATGAAGGTACTATGGGGGTATATTAGCATGTACCAAATAATGTAATATTTCTCAAGACCCTTTGTATTACATTATTTGGGTATTAAAAACTTTTGTCTTCAATATTGGTCTTCATATTTATCTTCAATCTTTAAGTGTCCTAACATTGTTCATAAACCTTTTCTTCTCTTTAATATGCTTCATCATATTGAACCTTGGGTTCATCTAATGTTCATGTTTGTAGGAAAACTTTGGACTATACTGGATCTAGTTCCCTATATCGTATCTTTCTGAACACTCGGGCAATTTATCATCAACTTCATCTTGAGATATACATTCAATAATTTCTTGAGAAAAACCAATTGAATCTAAGACATATATTCCATTTTTTATTGAACCTATAGCTTCTATTTTGTTTTGATTCTTGATGATGCATTTTCTATGTTCATTTATATATTTAAATTCAATTGATCTTCCTTTTTTAACCAATTGAGTAACTGAGATAAGATTGGTTGATAGTCCAAGAACATATAAAATATTTTCTAGCACAAAATCTAAAAAAATATATGCTAGGTATTACTCTACATGTTCCTTGAACTTGATATTTTTTATCATCTACAATATTTAAAGAGATATTATCCCTGACTTCTAAATATTCAAACCAATGTAATATTCTAGTCATATGATGACTAGCTCTTGAATCTATATACAAAATATCACTTTCCATTTGAACCCTTTGATTAGACTCCCTTGATATTATCTTACATATTTGATGATGTTTCTCAATTTATTAAAAAAATTACCTTTGATATAAGTTTTATTTTTTAACTTTTCCTCTCATATAGTATGGTTTTACATTTTTATAATGTCTCATATGTTGAAAATTTCCTTTTTGCCATTTATCCATTTGATTTTTTTAATTTTAAATCCTTATATCTCCAAAATATAACTTAAATACAGATTTTACAAATTATAAAACTTTCTAATCCTTTGATGCTGAAAATATTTTAACTCCCTAGTTTAATTTGTAAAATTTCAAAAATCAAAAACTTTAAAAATTTTACTTTTTCAAAATACTCCAAAGTCAAAAATTTAAAGTTTTAAAAAATTTAAATAACTACCAAACTTTAAATATAAAGCATCATCCCATTATTACTCCATCTCATTCAATCTTCTAAAAACTTAAGCATTTGAATAGTCAAATAATTAAGAACTTGATTAATCCTTACACCTCCTAATAACCTTAGCACTAATAACAATTTTAAAATTTAATATTTCCTTCCAAAGTATTTAGCATTTAATGGTATAGCATTTACCTTTGAAATTTTGATGAGAATCTATTTGAGTGGTAATACACAATACCCTAATGCAATGTAATGGTTTTGTTGTGCTCATTACATCTGCTTGCCTCCTTCACTACATCTACCTGCTAAGTGATTCATTGTTCCTTTCTCTATGTCTTCTTTTTATACAAATCATATTAAGCTTAGCCTATGTCACTTTAGTTCCTCAGGTGGATTCATTGTTGCATTCGACGATGAGATTCAAAGCTACATTTGGAAATGGTTTGTTGTTTATTAGAACACTTGCTCTACTTAGCTATTGATATTGATGGGTTGGTTTACTCTAATTTTTCTTGAGTGAATTCGGTTGCTAGCCTACCTTGTTACTAGAGATTGGTTCACCTTATCATTGTGTTGAGTGGTTGGTCTACATAGGTGATTGGTTCACCTTATCATTGTGTTGAGTGGTTGGTCTACATAGGTGATTGGTTCACCTTTTATCTATGGTTAACCCACGTAGGTGATTGGTTCACCTTAGCTTTGTGTTGTGTAGTTGGTCCACGTAGGTAACTGGTCCACATTTGCTCTATGGTTGGTCCACGTAGGTGACTAGTTCACCTTGGATTTGCTTTTATTTTTATTCTACACTCTTATTTTATTTTAACATTGGCTCTGTGAGCCAATACTCATGTATTATTTGCACTATAGTTAGCCAAATGATCTATGTTCTTTACTACTTCTAGGTGACGGTTAGATGATACACATTGTTGCACTCTGGTGATGGATGAATGATCCACACTACTACACTTTAGTGATGGTAAAATGGTACACACTATTGTGCTCTAATGATGGTCGAATGGCTCACACTGTTGTGATTTGGTGTTGGTCAAATGTATCACACTATTGTGCTTTGGTGTTGATTTAATGTCATTGGTTGAATATTTATTCCTCTTGTCTTCTACCTGAGTTGGCCAAATAGACCTCTCTTGAGTTATATTTTTGAGTTACCCAAATGGGCATGTTATTTATCAATATAGGCCTCCTTAATTTTCAATATGATCCTTTTCCTTTATATGATCTCTTAGGCCTTATCTTTTACTATAAGGACCTCTCTTAGACCTCTCTTCAACTTGGCTTCTAAAGCCTATTTTTATTTAACCTATTGTTTTAAAATTTTCTCTGAAATATCGGTCTCTTCAACTTACTTAGCTTCTAGAGCCTTTTTTCTTTAACCTATTGTTTTGAAATTTTCTCTAAAATATTTGTCTCTTGGACCCATTTCTATAATTAGTGGTATTTTAAGCTTCAATACAATCTAGGAAGATACTTCCCTCTTTTTTATTTTCGAAATTTATCAAGGTCAATATGACTTGGTTCTTCTTCTTCTCTATCTATGTTGCTTTCTTCTATCTTTATTAGGAAGTTTTGAATGCTTAAATATCTTATGTCAAACCTAAGAATCCAATATGATTCTCCTCCTTACTAGAGAACCTAATAGCAATGTTAGGGTGACTATTACTATCCCCAAATGACCAACTTTATCCTGAGTTGTCTTTCTTGTAATCTTCAAAAGTTATTCTCCTCTTCTTCTCTAGAGAATCCAAAATATGATTAGTGTGAATTTGTATATCCCAAAATTTCTAAATTTCTTCTAATTTGGTTATCTCTACCAATATCCAACTTCTCTTCTAAGTTGGCCCTTATCTTCAATATTTTTGAATCTTGGTCTTCACTGGTTTTCCTTCAACCTAGTGGAAAGACTCTAGATCAACTTTGTCAAATGTGTACAAAGTCAATTTATAATGGTGGCTAAATAAATAAATAACCCTATTAAACTAGATAGAGTCTAGTGGTATTTCTAATATCAATGTTGGCTTTTTAAGTCTTTATACTACCACACAATATCATAGGTTATCTCAAAAATATCATACAAGTGCCCAAATATAAAATAGTCATAATAAAGATCATTGTAATAGTAATATAAGTAGAATAATATGAGAAAATTAACATGTATATCAAAAATTATATAATATATAAAGTAACATTCATTTATATACTGAAATATGAATGTAAATAGCCTAAATCATTCATGTACTATACATGAAGAACAACTTACAATATTAATTGCTCAAAATATATACAATATTTATTGCTCCTCTTTATGTTGCATCTTGACTATAAATACTTGATTCACTTCTTCAATTATATACATTCTATGGAGAACTATCTCCATAATATTTCCACACTAATGTGACTCTTCACATTCTTGACTATTGATCTCCATATACCAAGTATCATGACTCTTGGCTTATCAACTTGCCACTTGCATACTTGATGGACACTTGACTCTACAATACTTGCACACATCTACATAACTCTTAGACACCTAATCTAGGATATTTATTCACATATTTACATTACATATTTGCACTCTTACATACAAGACACTTGTGCATATTATCTACTCTAACTTACATGACACTTGTGAATTTCCTACACATTCACACTTACATAAAGGGGAAATATAATTCACACTCTAAACTATAGAATCAACCTTAATATAATATTTACAAATGCACCATGAAGGTACCATGGGTGTACATTAGCATGTACCAAATAATGTAATATTTCTCATAATCATCTACTATACCAATAAATCACACCTTTGTAAGCTTGATGTCACTTAGCAACCTCCATTTTCCCCTTATTGTGTACCAAGATTGTTACCTATGTCATGTCTTCATGAAATTTTACCTTATAGCATATACGAATGCATCTGTAGACACAAAAAATTGACCTATCCAAGTAGGCAATTTTCCTTGAGTCCTTTAGACATACCCCTTAGAATTTCCTAGGGTAAGGGGTAGGTCTCTCTTCCCTTATTTTTGCCTTTTTTTCTCTTTATGTGAAATCATGGTTACCCTTGATGGGGCACAATTTTGCATAATGTAAAATCATGGTCAGCTGTGACGAGGCATGATTTCACATTTTAGGTTTTTCTCACCAGAAAATCCTAATTATTGAAGTTGGCATGTTTGGCATTGGCTCTCCTTAGTTTTTCTTACCCATTCTGCTTTCAAATCCGCTATATAAGAAGGGTTTGAAATCTTCTTTCCAAAAAGTGACTTTGGAATACCAATCTCATGTAAGCTCTTTTATTTAAGTGATTTCTAAAGTGCTCTCTAAGTGATCTAAATTATTATTCTTCTAAAAGTAAGCTAACTCACAATTGTGCAAGTATGATCTATGTTATGTTGCATTGGATTATTTGTTTTTACCATTCACTTTGGTGGATTTTTTTGGAGCCCTAAGGAGAGATCGACTATTCGGGAGGTCTTAACCCTTCTATCTGCTTCTGCACCATCTACTAGGTATTTTTGCATCTTTTCATACATGCATTTATTTTTTGTATGATTTAATTGAGTTCTTGCATCGTTATTTTATTTTTTGCATAGCTTCTACGAAATCACACCCGATCTTTGTGGGGCACAATTTCATCGATCTATGAAATCATGGTCACTTGATACGGGGTACGATTTCACCCAGACCATGTTTGGGGGTAAGTTTCTATCTCTAGACCCTATATCTACATTCTAGATTGCATATAGGATATACTACTTTACTCTGTGTTGAAATTTATCATTCTATTTTGTTATATTATGTTATGTTTGTTTATATTTCAAAGGTCAACTTTCACTTCTATTTTCAAGGTTAGCTAAAAGGACCTAGGGGACATGACTGCTACACATCCAAATATTATCATACAGTGGTCTAAGTAGGCCCCCTAATGCTAATCATATTTTCAAAGTGTTTGTTAAGTTATCTTGTAGAAACATAAATTATTGGATATCATTGGATAAGGGATAAAGAAAGGATTAACCACCAGACAAGATAAGTGCCCTAATTAGTCTTTAGGGTATTTTTTGTGTATTTTCTATTTCTGTTACAAACCCTATATTTTATTTTAAAATAATATATTTAATTGATTTTTAGTCATTGAAATGAAAACAACACCTAGTGTGTACTTAGGTTTAATATTGTTTGTGCATATTATCTTGAACCCTTGCTTGAAGGTTTTTTATCTTGAAACCCTAGGTTAGAAAGCATTCAAAAGAAAAATCATTCGAGGGTTAGCTCTTATTTTCTTTCATACTATATTTCTACATTGTCCTTTATCTTTCATAGCATAAATCTAGAAAGGCCAAACATAGGTGATTATCTTGAATCAAATACATAAAAATTCTTTAAAACCAGAGGACTTGAAACGAGTCCTTAAACCGTTCCTAGTGAACCCTTCCCCCCCATTTAACATAGAGTGTAGAGAACAACGCAGCCCCTACAGTTCATTTCAAGGCTTTCTCTTATGGATCCAACCTTGAAAATCATACACGGTATGGTGGTTTTACCCCTCTACATCTTTGGTGAACCCAATGTGAACACCTCCTTTTCTTTTAAAATCTTAAACAAGATCATTAATTTATTTTTTTGGTTGTATAAAATTAATAACATCTTTAAGAATATTTCTTTGTATGCTTGTTGTTAGTATTATTTTCTATCCTTTCACTTAATATAATGGCTCATTCCTTAGAAGTTAGCGAAAGCATATTGAATCTGATTATGTTCTCATAGAATATGATCAGATTGATAGAGAGGGTCCTAACATAGATCCTGAAGAACAAGATAATATTAAAATTGAGATGAGTTTTGATCCTTATGAAGGACCTAATAGTGGATTCATATTTTCATCATTTAAATATATTTAAGGTTTCATGAAAGCTAATAAATACAAGATACTAGAGGGTATGGAATAGGAGGATTAACTCGAAAGAGGTGAGACTCCCCCACATCCTCCTCCAGTATGCTCTCCTATGCTTGATCAAAATAACTCCTTGTCCAAACTATTGCATCTTAATAATTTGAGAAACTAAGGAACTAATGCCACTACTATAACCACCAACATTGGCAGAAATCTACAAGTTCCTCCAATTAGTAGTGTCACTCAAAATTATTTTCAATTTCCTCCTCAATATTCTAATCTCAACACTTTTTATTTTGTCCCACCAAATATTGGCTATCCCTTTTCACAAGGTAACACATATAATAATAGTATTCATACATCCAACCTTAGCCAAGAACTCGCTCCCCAATACACCTATATCCCTCCTTTAGGAAACCTAAAGACATTGCATAACAATAATCCAAAAGTACAAAATTTAACAAATGTGGTAAAATAGTTAGTTTCAAAAGTTGGGATGATTCAACCTTCAAGTTTCACTTACAGTTATAATGAAATGTGTAATCAGTCATTGGATTCTATTATTGATGTAAGGCCTTATCCTAAGCATTTTTCTATGGCAATTCTACCTATCTACAAGGGTACAAAAGATACAATAGAGCATTTAAGAAGATTTAGGATAACATGCCATGATCTCATATATGATGACATGTTGTTACTATAAACATTCCCCAAAATTCTTAGTGGCATGGCATTAGAGTGGTACTATCAATTACCTAATTACTCCTTGAGAAACTTTGAAGAAACAACATAATTATTTGTTCAACAATTTGGTGCCTATATTGAGAAAGAAATAACAATGAAATACATCTATATTTTGAAACAAGGTAAAGAAGATTTTTTTTTAGAATTTTTGGCTTGTTGGAGAAGTCTAGTTGGATTTTTGAGGTATACTTTACCTCCAAAAGTTATTTTTGAGATAAATATTAGTAATTTACAAGAACAATTATCATATGCGATAGAAACTACTACTATTACATCCTTTTATCAAGCAATTGATTTACCTAAAAAAATGGAACAAGCTCTTATCATAAGAGGTCATCTCAGGGTTAAAGAGGATAAACCTGATGCGTAGTCGTTATACCATCATTAATTCTCAATGAATCTGTCAATCCAGGGCAGTGTACAAGGCTATCTGCGGGAGAAGAAGTGAAACAACTATAACTTAGGTCAATCTAGGGCAACAAGTCTTATTGGTGGAACTGATTGTGTGGGGGGTTTTGGAACATTCCTATCTCTAAATTGCATAAATTAAATCTGAATCTAAGTTGCAGAATTGGAAACTAATCATTAACTACAAAAATGAAGTCCTAATTACAATTGGAGAATGAGACCTAATTATATTGCGAATTTAACGGTTGCGGAATTGAAAGTCCGATCCTAATTGCAGAAAGGAAATCTAATTACTTTTGCAGTAATGAAAGTTTAGATCTAATGTGGAAATAAAAACTATCAAAGTTATGTAACAGAAGGTTGTCAATCTTATGTTCAGATTTTGACAGCAAAACATAAAATGCAGGAAATTGCTTGAAAAACAGTAAATTCTGGAAATAACAATCTGAAAATAAAGTGGAAACTTTGCTTGAAAGTAAGATTGCAACTAAAAATTTAAGCACAAGATTAATCTAAGCATAAATAAACTAATACTGCAAATATTGTCAACTATTTACAAGCAATTGACATAACAAGTTCTACAACTCATTCTCACTGCGGACAAAATCGGAATAAAAACTCGCTTTGTTAGTCCTCCTCCTAGGTTTGGAAGTGGCCAGCCTCTTTGTCCAGAAGAAGGTGTAAGTCTCTCTCTTTTTCTAAATCTTAATCACATTCATTTACAAGTAATTTGAAATAGAACTGGTGCACTTTATTGATCAAAAGACATGATTACAAGAATTCTACTGAAAAATTGAGGACTATAACAGTCAATTTCTAGTTATACTCTGTATTTTCTGCTAGCTTCCTTACTCTATTTTCTACCTCTTTTTCTATCTACCTCGCTCAACCTGAACGGGAGCAATATTTATAGCTATCCTATGATCTGATTACAAACAAAGAATATCAAAAAGATCTAATCCTACAATTTTGCAACAAATTCTGGTTTTATCCTAGAAGAGGACTAAAACTTGATCTTTTCCTTAATGATGGCTTTGGTCGGCAATGACGGCAAAGACAGATGGAAGATATTTCTCTTTACTTTTTCCAACCTTTATTTCCCTTTTTTGGCTTCAAAAATCGGTCAAAAGGTCAAAAACACATTATGTTCTTCATTCCGAAGACAGTGCGGTTTTCATTCCGAAGATCGCTCATTTCGAAGATACTGCATTCTCATTCCGAAGATCGCTCATTCCGAAGATACTGCATGCTTCATTCCGAAGATCCGCTCATTTTGAAGATGTTGCATTCTTCATTCTGAAGATCCGCTCATTCCGAAGATGCTGTGTTCCTTCATTACGAAGATATCTGTTCATTTCGAAGATATCTTGGTATGAACAAATATATGCTTTTCCATTGATTTCTTCTGCATCTCTCAGGTGGGTTATCTCCTAAGATCAAATTCTAATGGTCTTCATCCCTTTCCTCATGTGAATTCCATGCCTTGCTATTTATGGACAGCTGGCTGGAATTTACATGGGAAAGACCAATTTTTCTGCATAGCAACAGTTTGCTTACACTGTTGCCAGATTTAGGTGAAGTAAATGCTTGAGACAAATCAAAATATGATTAGTGAAATTCTGCTATTATTCTAAGCATATCCCATTGTAGCAAATCATAGCAAAAAGAACACAAAACTATGCAAAAAGCTGTAAAATCAACATATAATATTTCAAATACATTGATCATGCAAAATGGTTAATATACTGACATATTAAATCAACTTAACTAACATATCGAGATAAAACATAAGAGTTTATAGGCATTTTTAGTGTACAAAACATGTTATGATTGAGGCATTTCCAGGCCTCATCATTTTCCCCCCAACTTATATTAATGCATGCCCTCATGCATTTTGTTGGGCTATGGAATCGCATATGTCCATGTTTAGATTCCATGACCTGTAGAATAACTTCTTGCCTATGTAATACCCCCTATTTTCTTGAATGTTTATGAGCCAATCTTCAAATTGTTCATCAAGCTGGGCATCTTCCTCAAAGTAGAATGGACCTGGAGTAATGATGGTTGGAGGCCTGAACTTGAGACCTATCCAGTTATGTTGCATGATCTGGATCGGTTGGACTACACCTTCTGCTCTTCTTCGGACCATTCTAGATTGATGGGGGAGATAGGTTCTCTTTTCCTCAAAGACATGGAAAGTTCATTCCATCTGTCTCTGCATACTGACAATGTTGGGAAGAAATTGTGATCACAGAAATTGTTAAATCTGGCCACATAGTCCCTCAAATTGTTCAAGTACATTCTCTTAATATCATCCCTGTTCATCATTGAGAAGTCTTCGTTGAGTGATATTTAGGTGATTTGGCTGGATTACTCTGACTAACAACTCAGCCCTTGTTTCAATCACTTTATTCTGCCTTTTCTCGTGATCCCAATAAAGCTGATTTTGCAAAGTAGACATAAATGCTCTCAACTGAACATCTCCAATGTAGATTTGAGGATGAGAGTCAACTTCCTCTGGAATGAAGAAACTATGTAAAAACAGTTCACACAGGAGATTTTTCTGCTCAAAAGGACTGTTAAAATATGCTTCCAGAAAATCTTCAATAGTGTCCAATTTATAGGGAAGATTTGAAGTAATCCTCATGACCTGCCATCTGAGGTACTTTTCCTTCAAAATAAGGCTGTAAAACCTGGCTGGTCGTCTAAATTGGACTAAAAATTCAGCAATTTGACATAAGTCAGACACCTTTTCTTTCAATGCCTAAATTTCTGTGTCCTTGGCTTCTAGTTGTTTTGCTTCCAATTTGAATTTTTTAGTTTTATTGGCAAGTTGTTCATATCTAAGCATCCAGCTAGCTATGTCTGCATTGTACTGCTCTAGAGACACAGTATTAGGTGGTCTTACTATAGGGGGGATCCTAGGCAACAGATTTGTCTGAACTCCTTTTTCTGCCACTTCCACTGGCTGTTCATCTATCAATAACTCTACTTGCACCCCCTTATTTGCTATTTCTATGGGGTTGTCATCAGATAGTATTTCTACTTGTACCCCCTTATCTATTGTTTCTACTGGAAGTGTAGCAAGTTGAAATGCAGGGACCTCAGTAGGAGTACTTACTTGAACATTTTCTTGTTGTTGGGACTGTTTCTATGTTGGTGGCTCATTTTCAACATCCTCTGCAATATTCCTCACCATTTTTGAAGTATCTTCTGAACAAGAAGGCAATGCTTCAGAATAAGATGGTGCTGCTTCAGAATGAACAGGCACTTCTTCAGAATGAAGGAGTGCTATTTTAGGATGGACTCCCATGTCTGCTTCATCAGAATCATCTGCTCTTGATAAACCCAGAAGCAATTGAGCCAAATTATCTTCATCATGGGATATAGCTGGCTGTTTTTCAGATTGTGACAACAACAATTTTTTTAGTTCTGCCACTTCCTGCTGAAGTTCTACAATTTTTCTTTCTTGCATCTCAATGATGCTTTCTTTCTCTGTGATCCATTTGGTCTGTGTTTTGACAACACTTCTTGCTGCCCTCAGCTGCTCAGTGATGTCTTCCACTTCTGTTTCTGCTTCAGAAGCTGATACAGACAAATCAGTTGCAGTTGGCTGCTCAACCAATATCTCTTCTTCTGCAACAAGTTGTTCTTGTTCAGGAGGCTCTGTGAGACTGTCTATAAGGATATCTACCATATCTGTAGCTTGGTTGAACTGTAGCCTCTTCCAAACCAACTTGCTCAGTTTCTGCCTCAGCTATCTATTCAAGGAATTCTAGAAAGTTGTCAGATGCTGGTTGTATCTCTGTGACATCTGGGCTACTTGGTCTATCTTCTTCCTCCATGACCCGTTCTGCAGTTTCTTTCAAATGGATTCTTGTAGACCTCCTAGTTCCAGATGCAAACTTCTTCTTTTTGCTCTATTTTTTGGTGACAGCAAGGGTCATGGGGTCAGTTTTAGATGCCTCTGTTTCCCTTGTTTCACTTCTCTGTTCTGACAAATCAGTTGCAGTTTCAGCAAACCAAACTTTCTTTTGTTTTTTTGCTCTGCTGCTAGTTCCAGATCCTCTTCTCTTTTGTCTCTTAACTTGTGAAGTTGAGGGTTCAGGAGCAAGGTTTTCTGCTGCTGTTGTGGGGTGTAGTTCTGTAACAGCTTCAGGGGCACCTTCTGCAGCTTCTTCTGTAGCATCCTCTGCAACATTTTCTGTAGCAACTTCTGCAATACTTTCTGCAGTAGTTGTTTCCTCTTCTGCAGCAACATCAGCAGTATTTGGTTCTTCTTCTTCCTCACTTTCATCCCCAAAAATGACATCATTTAGGTTAGAGTAAAATCTGTCAAAACTCCTAGGGTTTCCTCTAAAATGGTGTTGGCAAACTAATTTGATGAGGCCATGATGGCGAAGGCTTCCTTTACCCTCTTGATATCTTTTTGCCATGTTCTTTAACTCTTGATACAGATACAGGGGAAGATTTACCCTAACTTCTGGTTGTTGTCTACCATGTCTGAGATGGTTTAAAATTCGTAGATGATGCCCTGACAACAACACATACTACCCTTCACAGGTCAAAAACTTAATCACCCAGGTGGCTACTTCATCCCAGGGTTCTTGTAGGCTGGCCCTTTTTAACCCTTTGCATGTGTTGTTATGGGTTAAGTATTCAGGTTCTCTATCATTTTCTTCTACAAACTGATTAACTACATTTGCCAATGTGTTCTTGCCAGATCTAGTAATTGAAATCCCTTCTAATGGCGGCTCTGTAATCTGACTTAAAATTTTAGGGCTTACCTCAATAGACATGTCGTTGACATGTGCTCGGTTGTTTACGAACGTATGGGCGAACATGCCGGCTAAATCTTCGGAAGACCCATTGAATTTATCCAAAAATGTCATAAACCCTCCGTCTTCAAAAATCTGCACAACTGTCGGATTTTCTCGGAGGTAATTGGTATCTGCAGGCTCTGTTCTGATCTTTCGCCCCATTTTTCTCTGTTTAAAAATTGTACACTGCGGCTGCTGTTCTACTGCAGGATTTTTGGCTATTTTTTATTGCAAATTTGCAGAGTTTTAAGTTAAAACCCTCGTTGCCCTGTTTCTCGTCTTCTTCTTCGGAATGAACCGTATCCTGTGCACTGTACCTCGCAACACGTCTTCGAAAAGAAATATGGCACACATTTCTACTTTTGCACTGTACACCTATTTGTTGATAATTGCATGGATGTCCTTGTCGTCAGATCCACCTCATTAGTTTTGCAGATTCTCACGTGCATGTTAATTGACATTAAAAACTGGTGGCATATGGTTGGTCATGTTCTCCGTATTTCCAATGAGTGCAAAAACAAACCATGTGTTGATTGACACGTGTCCCTTCCTCGCATGCAACTAAGAAAAAATCTTGATTTTGTCGTATCTTACCTTCTTGGATGCCACGTGGAAATGCTCTTTCCGAAGATTATAACTTATTGCGCAAACAAAATTTCATTCCGAAGATTATGACCTCATTCCGAAGACAGGTCTTCATTCCGAAGACAAATCCTCATTCCGAAGATTATGACCTCATTCCGAAGACAAATCTTCTTTGCAAAATTTTCATTCCAAAGATAGATCTTCATTCCGAAGATCAATCCTCATTCCGAAGATTAATCCTCATTCCGAAGATCAGGCTGTATTGTGAAAGTAAATCGTCATTCCGAAGACAGACCCCCATTCCGAAGACAGATCTTCATTTCGAAGACATATCTTCATTCCGAAGACCAAGTTTCATTCTGAAGACAAATTGTCATTCCGAAGACAAAGTTTCTTTTTGAAGACAAAGTGCAACATTCATTTCTTTGTCATTCTGAAGACAATTTCATTCGAAGATAATACAGCAGGTATTGTTTTTGGCATTCTTGTTCGAAGATTAGGCAGAAATCAATATTTTCATTCTCAAAACATGTTTTTAAGTATGCCAACTCTTATGAATACCTTTTATGCTAATGGTTAATTGTCACATACTATATACCAATCATTTTACAATGAAGAAATGTAAGAAATATATACTTGATAAAAACAGTTAATGCCAGTTTTTGAAGAATGACTGCTTTTGTTGATATTCTGCTGAGATTTTCTGCAACATTTCAAAACAAGTGCACTAGGTGAATTTGTACAATGATGGTTCAGAAATTTCTCAAGGTTATGCATGCCAAAAAACTGGTTTTCATGCACACCAACTCAGTAGTGCCTTAAGAAAAGGTTTTCACTGCTGGGTTATTCATTTTTCTCTTTTTTTTTTTTCTTCATTTTTTTTTTTTACCTCTCCTTTTCTCTTTTTCTTTTTTTTCTTGATCCTGACTATGCCCATGAAGGAATTTCATGATTTCCCTGAAACCATGCCCATGAAGGAATTCATACTCAGAATTTATTCATCTTTTTGTTTTCTATTTTTTGATTTTTTTTTATTTTCTATTTTTTCTTGAAATCCACTTGATCATGTTGATTGTTTTGAAGTGGAAGAAGGAATCTCTTCCACTCTTTGTGTATCCAAACTATCAAGTTCTTGCAAGAATTCTTCTTTAGTCGGAGGTGTATGGTATACCATGAGGCGATGTCCATTCACTACCAACTTTCTTCGTGACCCATCAATGGGGGATAAACGAGCTGCTCCGTTGTTAAATACCTCTTCAATCCAGTAAGGTCCCAACCATCTAGTTTTCAGTTTTCCAGGGAAGTCTTCATATTGAGAATCGAACAGTAAAGCCCAATCTCCTTGTTGAAGTTTCCTCCGCTGAATGTGACTGTCATGCCACAACTTCCTCTGCTCCTGAATTACCTCAGTTTGGTGCAGAGCATCCAATCTAAGTTCATCCAATGCATTCAGTTGCAGAATCCTGTCTGTCTATGCCTGCGACAATTCAATTCCAATTTCCAGTGCTGTGCGCAATGTTAGTAGCTCAAATTCAATAGGTAAGAGAGGCTTTTTACCAAAGACTAGTTCATAAGGTGTGAATCCAGTAGTGGACTTCCAAGTAGTATTGTAGGCCCAAACTGCTTTAGGTAATTTGTCTAGCCAATTTTTCCTATGAAAAGCTACTATTTTTGTCAAGATGCGTTCTAGTTCCCTGTTTGTTACTTCAACCTTGGCCATTTGCTTGTGGGTGGTAAGGTGATGATTTCCTATGTTTGATTTCATACAATTCTGTAAATGCTTTTATGACTTTGGATGCAAATTGGGGTCCTTGGTCCGTGGTGATAGACCGGTGGAGCTCCAAATCTCTAAAAAATCTGAGTATACAGGAAATCGGTGACCTTCTCTTCACGAGCATGTTTGAAAGCACGCACCTCTACCCACTTTGTCGGGTAATCGGTGCATACTAGAATATGCACCTTTCCTTGAGAAGGTGGATCAATAGGTTCCTACAAAATCAAGCCCCCACCTCTCAAATGGTTCTAAAACCATTTGAGGCTGCAGTGGCATCTCATTTGTATGAGTGGGTTTCCCCATTCTTTGGCATGCATCACAATGCCTGATGTACTTTTTCACATCCTTGTGAAGAGATGGCCAATAATATCCTATCCCCAAGATTTTTCTAACTGTGCTTTTTATGGAATAGTGTCCACCTGAGGGTTCATCATGACAAGCTCTAAGGATATCATACACTTCATCCTTTCGGATGCACCTACGTAACACATGGTCAGGACTGCACTTAAAAAGCATACCCTTAATCCATTCAAAAGAAGAACTCTGTTTGATCAATTGTTTTTTTTTGTTTTGAAGTAAAATGTGGAGGAACTTTCCCTGTGACCAAATAATTGGCTATATCTCGCAAACCAAGGTGATTGAGCTGATATAGCAAATAGTTTTCATCAAGGAAAAGTGTCATCAACTAATTCCCCTTCATCTATGTTCTGCAACCTAGACAAGAAATCTGCCACAACATTAGCTTTTCCTGGTTTGTTGATTATGGTGATATCAAATTCTTGCAGCAACAACAACCAACGAATAATTCTTGCACTTACCATAGGTTTATTCATCAAATACTTAATGGTTGTATGATCTGTGTGAATAAATATTTGATAACTTGTGATATAATGCCTGAATTTGTTGATGGCATAAATTCCTGCTAGGAATTCTTTCTCGTGTTGTATAATTTTTCTCTGCTCCTGTCAAGTTCTTGCTAATGTTGTAGATGGTATAATGTTCACCATTATCAATTTGTCCTAATCCTGCTCCAATTCTTGTATTGGAGGCATCGATCTGAATGTGAAATGGTAATGTCCAATTAGGTCCTCTGAGCACGGGTGGAGTTATCAATTTCTCTTTCAAAGCTTCAAATGCTTCTTGACATTTTGCAGTCCAGGAGAATTCAGAATCTTTAGTCAATAAGGCAAACATAGGACTGGCTATTGTACTAAAGTTGGGAATAAACCTGCGGTAAAAACCAATGTGTCCTAGGAAGCTTCTGACATTAGTCTGAGTTTTAGGAGGAAGGAGATTCTTAATAATTTCAACTTTCTTTGGATCAACTTGGATCCCTTCAGGAGAGATGTGATGACCAAGAACTATCCCTTATCCATTATCCTGGATTTAAGGATAAGTGGTATGTTTCACAGCGAGTTAAGACTTTGTCAAGATTTTCCAATGTAAAATCAAAAGTTTGTCCACATACTGTGAAATCATCCATGTAAATTTCAACACTTTTGGTGGTCAGATCAGCAAAAATTGCTAGGACTGCTCACTGAAAAGTTGCTTGGGGCATTACACAAACCAAAAGGTAAAACCCTATAGGCAAATGTTCCCCATGGACATGTAAAAGTTGTCTTTTCTTGATCTTCGGGTGCAATCTGAATTTGATTATATCCACTAAATCCATCAAGAAAACAAAAGTATCTTTTTCGAGCAAGAGTATCTAACACTTGATCTATGAAAGGTAATGGAAAATGGTCTTTGTATGTCACCTTATTCAATTCTCTATAGTCTACACATACTCTCATTTTTCCATTTTTCTTAGGAACTATTACCAATGGAGAAACCCATTGGCTATCAGAAATTGGGTAAATGAATCCTACTTCCAGGGAGTTTTTCAATTTCTTCTTTCACAATATCTCTTAAGGCGGGATTCAATCTTCTTTGAGGTTGTCTGACTGGCTTGACTTCTTCGGTATAGATTCTATGGGTACATATATCAGGATGAACTCCTGACATATCTTTGTAGTTCCAAGCAAAAGCATGAACATGCTTCTGCAAAACAACTATCAATTTTTCTTCCTCTTCCCTAGTAAGCTGGCTGTAGATGTTCAAAAATTTGCCTGGCTGGACTTCTATTTGTTTTGTATTTAGAAGGACTGAATTCACTCCTTCATATTTGGTGTTTAAGGGATTAAGAGGACATTGCTGAGATGGGAGAAACGAAGCAGTTTCTGTTTCATTATTGCTTGAGGGAAGCATATCTTGTATGGAACAGTGAGAAGGAAAAATCGGATGATGGTGCCATCCATGTGGTAGTGAAGCAGAGTTTCCCTGTGATAGCATAGATGATTCATCTTCAGATTTTTGATTCTCCTCATTACTTATCAATTGTTGGATATTTGTTGCTTCCCCTTCTAAACCTTGTTCATGCAGAACATTCATCAGGATTGTTTCATTTTCTAAGTTTTCTGTGTCATTGAGGTCTTCTATGTGTTCTCTTACTACTAAGGTAGCTAGTGTAGAGATGACCTCTTACGGTTCTTCATCGAAGTCGAGAAAACCATAAGCTGACCTAAAAATTTGCTAGATGGTTTTGCAGGGAGGATATAAAGAAATTTGTTTCAGCTCAATACCATTTGAAATAGCCATATTTCTAGATCTGCAGTCTATGAAGGCTGCTGCTAGTTGCAAGCCAAGGTCTTCCCAAAATAATGGGATATCCATGTGCTGAATTTCTTGGTTGTAAAACCAGAAAATCTGCAGGGAATTCCCAAGAAGAAACTTCTATAGGGACATCTTCAATGATTCCTTCGGGTTTTGCAACTGACCTATCGACCATTTCTAAAGCTGTAAATGTGGGGCTTGAGATGTTTGAGCTGTAATTGTTCCATTGTATCTTTAGTCATGACATTTATTGCAGCTCCTAGATCCACTAAAACATTTGATATTGGTACTTGAACCTATGGTGACTGTGATAACTGGGCTTCCTGGATCACTATACTTTGGAGGTAGTAGTTTTCCAGATAAGAGATCAGCTATCTTCCCTTCAACCTGCACAGTCTTGGGGAATGCTTTCTTCTTTCTTCCTGCTCTTTTAATGCACAAATTTTGGATAGTACTATTAATTTTTGGTATTTCCTTAATGGCTTGCAATAAGGGTAATGAGATAGTCAACTTTTTGAGTTCTTTGACCAATTCTGACTCAGAAATTTTTGGTATTGCATTAAGTCTTTCAGGATATGGAACTATCCTTGGTAATTGTTCTACTTGTGTCTCTTTTTCTATTGTTGGATCCAATTTTTCTGTTTCTATTGTTGGTTGGATTCTCTCTGGTTCTGATGATTCTTGCTTTTCATTATCTTTGATTTCCATTAAAACTGGTTCAGGTACAACTTTCCCTGAACGGAGTTGGATATCGCTACAATCAAGAACATTAATTTCAATATTTTCTTCAGCTTCAGCCACATAGACAGGAGGTGTCTGTCTTACACTATTTGGATTAGTGATAGGTGAGTGGCAATTGAGGTTGTTTCACTTGCTTGTGTTTGCTGTTGTTTTTCTTGAAAATTCTGATTAGGTGCGAGGCAACAAATGTTGAGTTTGACCTTGATTCCTTTGTTTGCCTTGGATAGGGCTGGTATTGTTGATTCCACTTGTGGTTGGTTTTGCACCCAATGTGGATTAGTCGATTCCGATTCCAAGCTGGATTGTTTTGATTCCATGAGGGGTTGTTTTGATTCGATTCCAGTGAGGTTACTCCAATTTGATTGTGGCCATTCTTGGGAATTTGTCCATTGAGGATAATTCCAAGGACGTTGGGGTGGTTTCGATTGTCCCCAAGGCATAGTATCGGGATTATGCCCCCAATTTGTAGGAAAACGAGGGGGATTTTGATATTGAGAGAAATTCCCCCCTTGTTTTGGTCCAATATAGTTGAGTTCCTCGGTCTGGTTTTCTAACACGGTTTTGAGTTGTGGTAGCGGGGTGGCATTGATCAGTTGAATGCCTTTTTGAACAGATACTACAAATGGCTGAGATAGATGTTTTATTCAAAGGACATTCTTGCAAAGCATGTTTACTTCTACATCTTGGGCAATAAATTGCCAAAGGTTCTATGTTTTTAGCTTTTGCAGAGATTTCCCCTAAAGTAGTGTTTAGATGCACTAGGATATCAGTTTTGAAATTTGCAAGTTCCTCTATCAGGTCCTTTACATAAGTGCCATTTGTGCGGCTTTTTCTTCTTCTCTGCTTAGTGCGAGAGTAATTCCTACAGAGATCCATAATTTCCTCATTACTGAGAGTGGTTACATCCCCTTTTCCCATTAAATCCAGAACTTCTCTGGATTCATCTTGCAATCCTCTCAAAAAGATAGTTTTACACAATTATGGTTCTACTAGTCCACATCTCCTTTGAACAAAGGAGAACCTATCAAGATAATCTTCCAAGGTCTCATCATCTTCCTGCTTGATTCTAAATAACTCATCTTTTCTATTCCTTACACGGCAGTATTCTCGATATTTGTCTAAAAAGACGGTCTCCATTTGATCCCAGGTTCTTATGGAATTTGGCTCTAAGCTCATGAACCGGCGTAATGTTTGAATCCTTGAGAGTTGAGGGGAAAAACCTTAAGTTTTTTATTGTCATTTATATAATCATAGGTCCGACACACTACCTTGAATTCAAACAAAAACTGATCAGGATCTTCAGATACAACACCTCGGAAGGTTGGAAGTACCGAAGGTGAAATGGTCTTCATGGGAGAGTTTTGTGTTGGATTCAGATGAATAGGATATTCAAATGTTCTGGATGGTTGGAGTATATCCTGATCATCCCCTTCATTATGAACATAGCCATGCTGGCCATCTGCATTGCCTCCTTCTGCCATAGTTTCTTGTTTCCTAGGAGAAGTTAAAGCTTTCCAAATTGTTCTCTCAAGAGGTCCAAGCTTCTCTGTTGATGAGTCTGATGAATTATCTTCCTTAAGATATTCTGTTGATAAAATTGGTGATTTTCCTTTCTCAAAATGTTCTACTGATGGTGAGACTGGTGATTTTTCTATCAATCTTTCAGGTAGTTCAAACACAGGTGATTCACCCCTTAGGCATGAAGATCTCCTTAATGGGACAAGCCAGGGATCCTTTGGAGTATCCCTAGACTTACTCATTCATGTTTACTCCTAAATGACATAAATTAAGTCAATAGTTGTTATCTTACTCTGCTGTTATATTCAGATTTTAACTTGAATGTTCACAGTTTAGTCTGATTACAGCTATTGGACTATTTGTTTTCTTCTGACAACACTATTCCTCGACAACGGTGCCAAAATGATGCGTAGTCGTTATACCATCATTAATTCTCAATGAATCTGTCAATCCAGGGCAGTGTACAAGGCTATCTACGGGAGAAGAAGTGAAACAACTATAACTTAGGTCAATCTAGGGCAACAAGTCTTATTGGTGGAACTGATTGTGTGGGGGGTTTTGGAACATTCCTATCTCTAAATTGCATAAATTAAATCTGAATCTAAGTTGCAGAATTGGAAACTAATCATTAACTGTAGAAATGAAGTCCTAATTACAATTGCAGAATGAGACCTAATTATATTGCAGAATTAACAGTTGCAGAATTGAAAGTCTGATCCTAATTGCAGAAAGGAAATCTAATTACTTTTGCAGTAATGAAAGTTTAGATCTAATGTGGAAATAAAAACTATCAAAGTTCTATAACAGAAGGTTGTCAATCTTCTGTTCAATTTTGACAGCAAAACATAAAATGCAGGAAATTGCTGAAAAATAGTAAATTCTGGAAATAACAATCTGAAAATAAAGTGGAAACTTTCCTTGAAAGTAAGATTGCAACTAAAACTTTAAGCACAAGATTAATCTAAGCATAAATAAACTAATACTCCAAATATTGTCAACTATTCACAAGCAATTTACATAACAAGTTCTATAACTCATTATGCTACAGCAAAATCAGAATAAAAACCTACTTTGTTAGTCCTCCTCCTAGGTCTAGAAGTGGCCAGCCTCTTTGTCCAGAAGAAGGTGTAAGTCTCTCTCTTTTTCTAAATCTTAATCACATTCATTTACAAGTAATTTGAAATAGAACTGGTGCACTTTATTGATCAAAAGACATGATTACAAGAATTCTGCTGAAAAACTGTTACAGGACTGTAACAGTCAATTTCTAGTTATACTCTGTATTTTCTGCTAGCTTCCTTACTCTATTTTCTACCTCTTTTTCTATCTACCTCGCTCAACCTGAATGGGAGCAATATTTATAGCTATCCTATGATCTGATTACAAACAAAGAATATCAAAAAGATCTAATCCTACAATGCTGCAACAAATTCTGGTTTTATCCTAGAAGAGGACTAAAACTTGATCTTTTCCTTAATGATGGCTTTGGTCGGCAATGACGGCAAAGACAGATGGAAGATATTTCTCTTTACTTTTTCCAACCTTTATTTCCCTTTTTTTGACTTCAAAAATCGGTCAAAAGGTCAAAAACACATTATGTTCTTCATTCGAAGATAAGTGGCTTCATTCGAAGACAATGCAGTTTTCATTCCGAAGATCGCTCATTCTGAAGATACTGCATTCTCATTTCGAAGATCGCTCATTCCGAAGATACTGCATGCTTCATTCCGAAGATCCGCTCATTTCGAAGACACTTGCATTCTTCATTTCGAAGATCCGCTCATTTCGAAGATGTTGTGTTCCTTCATTCGAAGATA
Source organism: Wollemia nobilis (assembly GCA_028583015.1). Taxonomy (NCBI): domain Eukaryota; kingdom Viridiplantae; phylum Streptophyta; class Pinopsida; order Araucariales; family Araucariaceae; genus Wollemia; species Wollemia nobilis. Next base: position 42,473,090 of record JAQPPZ010016981.1, on the reverse strand, counting down.
TCTGTTCATTCGAAGATATCTTGGTATGAACAAATATATGCTTTTCCATTGATTTCTTCTGCATCTCTCAGGTGGGTTATCTCCTAAGATCAAATTCTAATGGTCTTCATCCCTTTCCTCATGTGAATTCCATGCCTTGCTATTTATGGACAAGTTGGCTGGAATTTACATGGGAAAGACCAGATTTTTCTTGCACGACAACAGTTTGCTTGCCTTGTTGCCAGATTTAGGTGAAGTAAATGCTTGAGACAAATCAAAATATGATTAGTGAAATGCTGCTATTATTCTAAGCATATCCCATTGTAGCAAATCATAGCAAAAAGAACACAAAACTATGCAAAAAGTTGTAAAATCAACATATAATATTTCAAATACATTGATCATGCAAAATGGTTAATATACAACATATTAAATCAACTTAACTAACATATCAGATAAAACATAAGAGTTTATAGGCATTTTTAGTGTACAAAACATGTTATGATTGAGGCATTTCTAGGCCTCATCAAAACCTACTAACCCTCATTACAATAATAGGTATACAGGAGGTGATGGTGCAACAGATAGGCCTGTTAATAGTGTTGATAACAACCCATAAAAGATAATACTTTAGAAACCTCCACAAAGGAATTTTACAAAGCTTAATATGTCTATGGAAGTAGTTTTGAAACAACTTATAGAAGCCAATGTAATTGAGTTACCTCCTATAATGCAACTAGATACTACAACTAATTGGTACAAGGCAGGTCAGCATTACATATATCACAGAGTATACATACATTGGATAAATTCTTGTAAGAAGTTGAAACATGTGGTTCAATATTTGATCGATGCAAGTCCTATTTATGTAGGGAGTTCTTACTCATCAAATAATTAGGCTTCTCCTCGGTATGCTTTGACCATAAATCAAGATATGGGAATATTCAAGAATCCATTACCAAAATATAATCAACAAGCAACTAATCATGTGGCTCATCAGAATGAGCCTCCTCCCTATGGTAATATGGTTGGTATGGTTAGGGTAACTACAAGAAGACAAGCTTAGACTCAGCCTACTCAACATTCTTAGAAAGGATAAAATTCTGCATTACAGCCCAATTTGGTCTTGAAGAATAATTAGAGAAAGGTTTTAGATATAGAGACTCCACCTTTAGTGTTGAAACCACAACCTAGAATTTCATTTGATCTCCAAAAATAGTTGGCCAATACTCCAGCTAAAATTTCCATTTTAGAACTTTTACAAACTTCTCCCAACCATAGAGATGCTTTGATGGAATTTTTAATACAATAATAAGTTCCTCCAAATATTTCTTCTAGTGCCATAGTTGATGTTATAGGATCTTTTGGGATACATCACATCTCATTCTCAGATTATGATAAGCCTTCATCAAACTTAAAATAAGATTCTTCACTTTACATCACCGCACTTATTAGGGATACCTTTATTAAGCGTATCCTAATTGATAATGGTCCTTCCCTTAATTTGTGCACATATCAATTCTTTCAAAAATTTGGATTAAAATATGAATATTTAACTAATTTTGATATCATCATTAAATCTTTCAACAATGATTCCCAAGAGACTTGTGGTACCATATCTCTTCCCCTTAAGGTTGGGCATAAAATATTGGATACTTTTTTTATGCGGTATATTGTCCTGCATATTTTAATATTCTTTCTTGGATGTCCATGGATCCATGCAATGAAGGTTGTTCCTTCTACTCTTCATCAATGTTTGAAATTTGAATTTAAATAACAAGTTATCACCATTCCAGGTGATCCTTTACCATTTAAGTTTTTCTCAAATGTAGAGCGATATTAATTAGATATCAACCTTTGTCCTTCTATTTCTTCAATGGTTTCTCCACATTACTTATTTTAGATATCAGAGTAATTTTAAAATTTAAATATGAGTGAGGAACATATCATAAATTTATCATCTCAGGATCATGATAATCAATTTCTTCAAGAGCCTCTTCTAGATCTTTCTAAGATATCACCTTCACCTAGAGCCATGGGTTTTCCCCGCAAGAAAGGTGATGTTATACACATTGGCACATGTACCTTTATCTTTGTAAGGACTACCTTCAAAGAAAAGATATGTGGTAGCAACCCCTTTCACATTGAGCTCTCTTTTACTCATTGTTACCTTTACAATGACTACCCACTTCCTAAATAGATCCTATCTAGTATGTGATATGTAGGTAAATATTTGGTACCACGACATAAAGGTATTCAAGAGCCTTTAAATATCGATATCTGGCCTGGAATATGTGGCATATGTTTCATACCTAGAAAATACCAACCTTTACCATTTGACGATGATGATAATCTTATGACTTATGTTGAATAAATGGATTATAAAAATTTATGAGTGGATGACAAGGATGATGGTCCCCTTATTCTTCTAAGATGTTTTATAATATGATTGATTTTGTGGGTCCCAAAAATAATAATTCTATTTTAGAAAAGGATCCTACTTCGTTATCCTATAGTGATCTTACGAAGTTAGGAATTACTCCTCATGTTAAGAACAATGGTTGTATTTGAGAATGCATTGATTATCATGCTATGGCTATCAAATAAAGAGCTACGAAGGAGCCTCTCTATGATTCTAGTTATTAATATGGCTTACCTTTTAGATATTTCTTTGATGAAATAATCCATGGTACACCTATTCTTTTTTTCGAGATAGGAGACATGTTCAGACTTTGTGTCGACCATCATCCTTCTTTCTTAAATTAAAAAAAAATCGCAAATAAATCATCATAATTTAGCTATGCATTTGCATTTCCATTGCATCCATCTGCTTGTTCATATTGCACTATTGCCTATAATTTTCTACATGAGTTACCTGATATTTAACACAACATGCATTCTTGAGTGTTATTTTTTGCATGATTACTTGTTCATGATTGCTTAATCATATATTTTTGGGGATCTTGTGACAATGGCATGTGATAATACCTAGTTAGGTCACAACTTGCATGCATTGCACTTTCACTAGGATTTTGATGCCTAGAAAAATCCCCACCTAGGGATTCTTCTCCAAGCTTCTTTCTTGCTTCTTCTTTCTTCCTTTGTCCTTTTACTCTTCCTTGATATTGGAAGTGTTTTTCATGTTCATAATTTTCTTAAGTCAAAGATGATAGTTTTTCAATATATCCTTGTCACCCTCTTTCTTCTTGAGCTTTTCTTTATATTTTTTCTTATATAAGGATATATTTGTATCCCTCTTTCTTTTTTGATTATTTTTTCTTTTAAGCTTTTGCACACTCACAAAAATATTTTTTATGATTGTATATTTCACACCCCCATTAGGGGTAGCACTTTTTTGCTAATTCTTATTTACATATATTGCACCCCATACAGGATAATGTACATCCTAGTGGGTATCTTATTGGATATGATCCCCTATCAAGTCAGTGGGCTTAAAACCCCATTATAGGATCAGCTCCTTGGCCATTTTAGTAGACCTTGATATACATCCTAGAAGCTAATCACCCCATAGCATTCAATTAGCGAGCAACCACCCATAGTGGGTCAAACTCCAAAAATTCATCACTCATGGTGAGTACTACACCCATAGTGGTTTTATCTTCCTATTTATAATTTGATTCATAGTGTTTGGTCCCACTAATTTGCCATGATCTACGTTGATTCAAATACTATGTTTTTCTTGCTCTTATTTATTTCTTGATGGTTAACCTTTGGTTATTATTTTTCTTCTTCTTCATTCTTTTCTTGTATTTCTTCTTCTTCCATTTTTACATCCATATCATCCATGCATCTCATATAGTTTTTACATTAGGTAGTTTTCATGCATAAAACATCATAAATATAAATAAAAAAGAACATATAATGCTTAATCAAATTATATCACATGCACACACATTAACACATAAAAGAAAATAGCTTAGTATTACTTGATAAAATAGAGATACATAAGTGTCTGGTTGGTGTACGATCTACTCAACCAATCCCTAGGGATGCATACCACAATAAAAATTGGTATGTCATCTCGATCCCTAGCCCTAGATCTGAGAACCCATCTCATATGCTCCTCCCAAACGAGGTGGTCCAGGAAGCTGCATACCCATGAAAGGTGATATTGAGATCATCTGTGACCAATATCGTGACCTACTAACTGACTATAGGGATGGAGGGAGTACCACCCTCTACCCCTCTGGTAACACCTAAAAGTACATGGTCTTGTAAAAGGTAGCCCATTGAATGGCCACCTCCAACATCTCACCTATATTTTGTAGTTTTTCTTGTAGAATTTGAATCCCATCACTAGCCTAGCTACTCCCAATGATAGCCATCCACTGTACTTAAGACCTATGATGCTATGTATCTAAATGGCTCACATTCACTCGAATATGATAAGTCTTCACTAGATTTGCATCCCTCTCCATCTCTGCAATACTCAAAGTACTCTATAGTCCCTCAATCCTTTTGGACCTGTCCTCTTGGAGTAGGTCCACCTATCTCTATAGAGTCACCACCTATGCTCATAGCACCTCTACCTCCCCCCTTGGGTCCCCTTAACCTAAATATTAGCCTTAACATGCTACTACTAATGTGGAGGCATCTCTTGATCCTCTACATGGTAGCACCCTAGCATCTTTGGGGGCAACTCTAGATGCCCTTGCCTCCCCGATCCCTACAACACTGGTGGCCTTTATCACCAGCTCAATTTGGACCCATTCTTGTCTCTATCTTAGGATCACTTGGACCTACTACTCCCTATATGTGGTCCTACAAGCTACCTCTTAGAATACTTATTGCATACCTAGGTCCATCACCTGGTACTTATGTATTGGCACTTATGGATAGACCCTTCAAGGCATAACTTCTCTATACCACCTCCTACATTCGAAGCCCACTCCCATTTTTCCCACTCTCAGATCCATGTAATGAGAATTATCCAAGTCCTCCTCTATCCACCTTGTCAAGTTAGTCTCATCCCTAATCCTTGTTGGGTCCCGATATACCCTTAGATACTAGTAGTCCCCCAGGTTTGGGATCCCTTGCAAAATACTGAACTACCTTGAGACTGTATCAAATTGGAATATCTCTAGCTCCCCTCTCTCTATGGTTAGCCATATGATCCTCTTGACCCTAGCCAGCTCCTCCTTATCCTCATCCTATCCTAGTTGTAGATGCTAGGGTTACCATATAATTCAAGCCTCCCTTAGTTCATCTACTACCTACCTCGCTAGTGGCATGTTCCCAGCATATATCCTCGTAACTCGCTTGAAGGATCTAGACCATCTATATGCAACTAGTCACTTTGGGCTAGGTAATGGTCCTATAGGTGCATCTAATCTATGAATCACTATGTGCTTCCAACTCCAAACTTGAAGCAAATTTGTACATACCAACCCAGTATATCACTTGTACATGACATTGTACAAAATCTTGTACAAGTGAGCCAACACATATGGGCCCCATGCAAACTACACTCTCTGGTATCACATGTTTGCTACTACACCTACCATCATCCATGGTAGATATCACCAACTGGTATGGCACATTAGCATACCCACCACCACACGATAGAGCACGCTCATCAATGGGTCCACGCCATATTGCCCCACCAGGTCATCTACAACTATTGTGCTCTCCTACACTTGGTGGTTCCAACCTCTGGATAATCACTACAAGGTCATTGTTCACCCTCATGCTCTATAAAATTCTCTCCCCTAATGGGGATGTGTAAGATGCACCACACATCCTCTAGTGTGATGGTCATCTCTCATGTGTATATCCAGAAGGTCGATGACTCTGGGTACCATATCTCTACCAGGTCTATCAATAGTGCTCTATCCACCTCTACCCGAGGCATCCTTACTAGGTGTTCTAGTACCACCACTCCTAGTGTATCTCTATCTACCTACTCAAGCTCAAGTAGCTCCTCCTCTAAGGAGATTTCTCACCACTCATGGCTCTCAAGTGCTCGAAGCTACAGTCACAAATATAACAAAATATCTCATCAATTTCATTAATCAATAATCCAAATTAATTACTAAATAACATTTGCATTTTTAGTTATAGCTTGCTTGCTTACTTTCCCTCTTCTCTCTCTCTCTTTCTTTATTTACCTTCATTTGTTTTTTCTTTCTCTTAGTTAAATAACGTCTGGTTTTTTAGGACCTACAAAATCATGCCTCATCTTTGGGAGGCACAATTTCATGAAATTGCACCTGGTTATTTTTTTTTAGTGTGATTTCACCACTATGAACTGGGAAAAATAATTATTGAACCATGAAATCACTCTTGGGTTGTACGCAGCAAACCCAATGGATTGGGAGGAAAATTACCCAAAATTTACAAAAAAATCACAAATTCAAAAAAAATTGGAAAGTTTTTCGATCTTACCTCTGCCCATGCCACCTTTGTGTTGGCCTCACCCCTTATGATCACTTATCGGCGCACTGGTAGCTCCATATCCTATTTTTCTCCAGAGTTCTTTCTTCTCTTCAGTTGCGATAAAAATAAATTAAGGTTTTGCCCCCTTTTTCATTTTTATCTCCATTTTTTTGGTTGTCTTTCTTATACTTTCGTTTCTTTTTATCCTTTTCTTCTTCTGCATTTGTCATTTTGAGTTTCATTAGGGATAGGTCCTCCCTTATGAAACTTGAGGGGGCACCTTGGCCTAAGAGGTATTAATATCCCTAATACCTCGATTTGCATGCAAAACAAGAAAGTGTTTAGAATAACACTATTTTTGCACCACTCCTTTCTTCTAAACCAGCCACCCTTTTCTGCTTTTTGTCTTTTGTTTAGAAGTGTTTACATATTTCTTTGACATATTTATTAGTATATAAATGCATCAAAGAGGGGGTAAAATGTAGACATGAAAAATTGACCCACCCAAGTAGGCAATTTTCCTTGAGTCTTGTAGGTCAAAATGACCACATCAAGGGGAGTAAGGAGTGGTCTTCTCAAAATTTTGCTAAGTGTAGAATAAACATTGTGATCTTGTGACATTTTGTTTCTTAGAGGCTAAGTTAGAGAAAATGTCGCAGTCTCACAATATTTTTGAGTTAGAAGACCAAGTGAAGAGAAAACATCATGGTATCATGATATTTTTGAGCCGAAAGACCAAGTAAAGAGAAAACATCACAATATCACAACATTTTTTAGCCGAAAGACTAAGTGAAGAGAAAACGTCATGATCTCGCAACATTTTTGAACCTGAAGATCAAGTGAAGATAAAACATCATGATCTTGTGATATTTTTGAGCTTGAAGACCAAGTGAAGAAAAAACATCATGATCTCGTGATATTTTTGAATTAGAAGACAAAGTGAAGAGAAAACATCATGATCTGAAAGACCAAGTGAAGAGAAAACATTGTGATATCATGATATTTTTAAGCCCAAAGACCAATTGAAGATAAACATGGCGATCTCGTGATATGCCATGATTTCATTGGCCGAGGAACCACAAGTAAAGAAGTGGAATATAGCTGGACCATGATGTCTCTAAGAATATAAAGGTGGATATGTAGTAATAAGAAGATCGTAACCATTTTTGGTTGAAGATCCCATACTCTCTTAACTGCTACTTTACCAGAATGAGCCTATGGGCATATTATTGTAATAAATTTTAGTTTTTTTGTTATGTAAATATATATATATATAGAGGATGATCAACCCTAAAAAAAGGTCAGTTCTTAGATGTTTACAAGGTAATGTACACAGAAATCTGAAAGCAAATAAATACTACTCTTTCTAGTTTCTAGCTCACTGGTATTCTTATCAAGTATGTATGGATTGTTGATTGTTGTATAAGTTACGTTGAATAAATATCACCTTAATTCTCATCCTAAATGTTTGCATTTAAAAGTTTAACTAGCTCTGAAATTAATGGTTCTAATAGGCTTAATTTGATTAAATCTACACTAGAGGACTAGTTATTCTAAGTTGATGGTTCAAAGCATGCTTATCTATAAAATACTATAGATGTTTCTTTATTTTTACCTAATATGCACCATTTAAATATTCCTAGAAATAACTATATTTCCCTCTCTTTATGCACTTTAATATTCCCCCCTTTTCCAAAATAAATCAAGGAACCAACCTTCTCTAGAGATTGAATTGGGTAAACTATTTTTCAAATCTGGTCTTTCAATGTTGGCAAAGTCTTGGGTGCAAACGTAACCAAAGGTAGATTTTGCACCAATAGTTTTTGGCACACCCAGTGGGACACAATCCCATGATATATATATAGATCAAAGTTTTGATGATTATCTTTGTCCTGTTTAAATTTTTATGAATCACCTGGCAACTCCACCCAAGAGAGGAACCCTAAGAAAATCCTTATCTACTTTCTAGTTGAATACCATTTTTATATGATAACCAGATCTAAGGCAAAAAATTCTAAAGAGCTCATCGATTTCTTCGAGTTACACCTTGGTAGCCTCAGAGCTAATCCTTTATTAGTTGCTAGAACCACTTCTTCATCTATTGTCAATACAAGATATGCAAATCTTTCTCCTACAGCCCTCCCTAGTACTACTGCTAGTGGAATGTTAACTCCAGTTACCCATATTCCTATAATATCAGGTAGAACCATAGCTGTAATGGTCGTGAATAAATTAAATTTTCCCTACCCTTCATAGAACCATACAATCCCCTTGAATCTGGCATCTCAGCACTCGATTCCAGTAGCAGCTTTAAAAGCGTTACCCCAGTATGATGGTATTGGGAAGATTATTTATGAACATTGTCAAGATGTAGTCGTGATTACACCAATACATAACATCACTAAAGAATATTTCATGATAAGACCATTAGTCATTTCCTTGAAAGGAAAAATGCTCTACTAGTATAGAGCCCTCACCAATCAAACCATATCTACCTGGACCTAGTTGTTAGAAATATTAAAGTGTTGTGTTGTCATTGATGTCAAAGGTTTGATGTCAAAGGATTGATGTCATAGATTGATGTCAAAGAGATCTTAGCATGGCAAAAATATAAGGTTATAATATTTATTTCTAAATATTATACACAAGGGACAAAGGTTTGTAAGAGGAAGCAAAGCAAAGGTTCAAGGTTTGATGATAAAAAGAGCATGATACAAGGTTGGTAAAAATACAAGTTCATGAGGTTTGATGGTACAAGCTTGGAAAAGGAAAGGTTCATGTGGGTTGATAATATTTAAATATTATAAAAAGGTTTTAAAAAGGACATGGACCAAGGCTTAAAATACAAAAGGAAAAATATTTAAAAGTAGTGGATCATGGTCTAAAAAGATGAGAAAAAAGAAGTTTAATTTCAATAAACCAAGGCTTAAAAATAATAAACATTATAATATTTTAATATTATAATGCCAATTTTTTATGAGGATGGCACAAAAAATAAGTTTGAATTGAGTGTCGACGTAGACCAAGGAAAAGGAGGGCACACCATGTTATTCGAACGTCGATGTAGACCAAGGCAAAGGAGGGCACACCATGTTTATTGGAGCACCGATGTCATCCAAGTAATGAAGAAAATTGTATATATACCCAAGGTTTTACCTTAGGAAATGACCACCATGTATTGCACATCGATTCCCATTCGATAAGTGAGTGAACGAATGACAAATATAGCGGGTATTTTTAAGTGTAGAGTTTGGAAGATATACGTCAAAGCATTAAATGACATCATACCTACAGGTGTAGTGCAGTTGGTCTTTGATCGTGTGTTAAGTGCTGGGTAGAGAGAGGTCTTGGGGTTGAGTCCCCTCGACGATGATTTTGGGTAGAAGGGATTTTTTGCTATTTCAAGGTAGAGTTAATTAAAACTCGTAGACCACCATTTTGAGTCGCCAAGCCATTCTAGCATAGTTGGTCATTGAGTGCTTTGAAGAACATTGTCCTGCGCATTGGCAGATTTCAAAACATGGTAGCACATGAGAGGTATTTTTGTTGAGCGCAAAAATTAGAGGCATAAAGTTTGATTAATTAATTTTGTAAAGTGCAAAGGTGGTTGAGAGCAGTCTTTATTTTTGAGTGTATTATTGAGTATATTGTTGTGTATGCATAGGAGTAATAAGGTTGTGAAAGGATTAGCACATGTGTTAATTATCTAAGAGGGAGTCATAAGGTGTATATAGGTTTTTTTATTTGTGTAATATTTGTATGAAATAAAAGTGACATCTAGGTGTTTTTGGTAATGGTTGAGAGTTGAAATATTAATTTCTAGAAAGGAGAGAAAAGGGTGTATTTGAGTTCATTATACTTTGTAATTTTTGCATATCATAAGAAAAGGTTTAAGGATTCTACAAGTTGCATTTTTGTGAAGATAAAAGAAAATAATAGAGTATTATTTTCAGCCTTACTATGCACATATTTTGAGGAGGTTTTTCATGAGGATGACTTGAGGAGTGTTTTGCTATCTAACCCTTGAATTGGCACAAGAAAGATAAGTTGTTTTTGAGACAGGTTTTTGAGGGCACATCTTCATCAAGCATTTTGAGGTATGGTGGTTTAACTCTTTCTCTAGGTGGTTGTGCTTTGAGAAAGTAATTTTAAGGTGGAGATAAAAGGGTTTATTAGTGTGTATTTTTAGAAATATCTAAACTAGGGTTTGAGAACAAATTGTGCATCATTGATTAGTAAAATTGGAAACACTTGTGCTAAGGGTTGAGAACAAGTTTGTGCATCATTGTGAAGTATTTGGGCATTGATGTGAAGTGACATTGAATGTGTATGGGCAAGCATTAAAGACCAGTTTTGTAAAGCAATTTGTGCATTATTGTGTTTGATCTTTGAGAGCAAATTTACAAGGAACATAGGGCAGTTTTGTGAAGCAAATTTATGCACTAGCTTTGATTGATATTGAGATAAATTTGCAAAGGTTATAGGGCAGTTTTGTGAAGCAATTTGTGCATTGGTCTTGAGTGATATTTGGAAATAATATATTGTGAAATTGTATTGCATATCATTTTCTATGTGTTCTTGAAAAATAATTATGGGTAGAATATGTCTGAAGTACTTTGATCAAAGCATGTGTTTATGAGTTGTTTTGAGCATGTGTTATGAGCTATTTTGAGCATGAGTAGTGAGAAGTCTTGAGCAGAGTTGAGAATAATTTTGAGGTAGATTTGAAAAAGTCTTGTGAGGAGACTTGAATCAGGTTTAAGGTAGATTTGAGCAATTCTTATGGTAATACTTGAATCAAGTATATGAGGTATATTTGAGCAAGTCTTATGAGAAGACTTGAAGTAGGTTTGAGGCAGAGTTGAGCAAGTTTTATGAGAAGACTTGAGATAGAGTTGAGATAAATTTATGTATGTAATGTGTGCAAATTTAGGACAGAGTTGAATAAAAATTCATGCATATTTGGGATAGAGTTGAGAGAAAATTTGTCAAAATACTTGAAGTAGGTTTAGGATAGATTTGTGAGTAGAACTGAGTAAGCCTTATGATTAGGCTTGGAGTAAAGTTAATCAGAGGTGTGTACCAGCTTTGGAGGTGACCAAAGCATAGAGGAGAGGAGTCTCCTATGGATAAAGTTCCATAAACTAGGCCAAAAAGGGGATAGATTTCTCCTATGGATTAATTTCCATGAACCAGAGCAAAGGAGAGGAGTCTCATGTGGATAGAGTTCCACAACCCAGGCCAACAAGGGGATAGATTTCTCTTGTGGATTGAGTTTCATGAACCAGAGCAAAGGATAAGAGTCTCCTATGGATAGAGATCCATAAACTATACTTGAGGGGATAGATTTTATCCTATGGATAGAGATCCATGAACTTGAGCATAGGGGATTGAGATATCCTTAGGTAATAGGCCCATAAACATTGTAATAGGGAATTAGTTCCCAAGATATTTGTTGAGAAAATTTAGAAATATTTTCTTCATGGACGTAACCCACATTAGGTGAACCACATTAAATTTGTGTCTCTTATGTGTGTGATGATTTTTGTATTAATTATTGCCTTGATATTATGTTGTTATCATTTGGATTGAAAAGTAAAAAAATTTATCTTATACTATTCACCCCCCTCTCAATATAAGCTTGTTTTCTTCACCATCTTGTCGCTAAGTTAGTAGAAAAATTCAATGAACATGTTGATCCATTTTTATTGCTAATCTAGTTCATCATCATTCAAAAGCACCCTCAAGAGGATATAGTCGACTTTAATATCAAATTTAGTCAAACTCGGCAGAGAGTACCTGACAGATTGAGGTCAACAAATGAACAATCAATGTACTATTATCTGAGAGCTTTCAAATCATATATAAGTATGGTTATTAGGTAATCCCAAGTATTTACTTTCCCATAGATTTTCCAAGAAGCCCAGAAAGTAGAAATATATCTAATCGTTATTGGAATGTTCCCTACAAAGATGTCAATTCTATCTTCCCAGATCTATCGCAAGCATCAAATACTACTGTTTGAATTCCTGCTATCATTTCTAATACAAGTCTCTCCAAATGTACCAGGAAGCCTAATATCCTAATTGTACAAATGCCACTCACTCTTCTAATGCTACCCGTCATCCCTGCACTTCCTATGGCAATAGTTTCACCAACTCTCGATACTCAAATTGCAGCCCTATTAGATCTACAATCGACTATGAAGAGTCTGACAAATAATATGGCATCGATGGAAATAAAAGAAGTAGAGAGAAATTTGTAGCCAAGGAGATTTTCATAGGTAACAAGAGACCAAGCTTCCACGAGTGGTAGAAGTCATGATAAATCAAATATGGTTTACGCCAATGAAGATAGTGAAGCCACTAATACTTCGATAGAGTCAAAATTTTGGTATTCTACGTGTAATGATCCGCACAATGAGAAATCATGTATGATCTATCAACATCATTTCCAGAAGATAGCTATTGAAAAAACAAATAAAAACCTCAAGGGACAAGTAAACATGATCAAGGAAGAAAATCACAATCTCATGATGCCTTCTATATAATAGGTGGTTATTTTGACCAAATCGGGGAAGAAACCTTTGCAGGTAGACCCCCAATATCTTAATCATTTGAAATTACCTTCACCTATGAGAAACCCAGTTGAGATAAGAGCCTCCTCTGAGAAGGTTCCCCAAATCTTGGGTCAAAAAGAAGTAGAAGTATAGAAAGAGACACCCTTGCATAAGAAGTGGAAATTTAGGAACAAGCAAGAGACAAATTGAGATACCCCTCATTGAATAAGCATCAAATAATAGATGCTACTTAGGTGTATAGAAATAAGTACGACATAATTATATAAGAGAAAAGTGTCAAACCTCTCCTGTTCAACATAGTCGAGGAAATGAAGAAAAATACCTCAAAAAAAATTATGTATGAAGCTTTGCAGTTTGGAGGATAGATTAACTTATTGTAGGAATACTTGAGATCTATGAAAAACAAGAATAGAACAACATATCAGTTGAATTATACACATGTTAGTTTGATGTCCACTACGGGAAAAATATATCTCCTCCTTTCTATCTCTTCAGATGGAAGGATGGGTGGCACACAACTACATGATAGACTCAGAAGCGACAACCACTGTGATACCCAAAGCCATATACGATATCATGGGGATGGAATATACTAGGAGCAGCCCTAGAATTTTACAACGAGATGAAACCCCTATCAAAAATATAGGGGTAATTAAAGATATCCCAATAGTTCTTCATAAATTACCTCAAATTACGGTTATACAAGAGGTAGTGGTAGTGGATCTAGAACCTTATTTTGGTATGTGTCTCTCTACAGAATTCACCACCAAAATAGGAGGATATTTATCATTAGATTACTTGCACTTGGAAATCCCATTCAAGGGCAAGAGAGTAAAAATATTCAATGAGAAACCTTCAACCTTTCATATTGAAAAACCTGAAGAAGGGAAACAAGCCACTACAATAAACATGATGATCAAGGAATTGGAAGATCTAAAATTGATGGAGGAAGCTCTAATTGTATTGCAGGAAGAAGACCAGTTATCTCTCCAATATTTAAATGCTATTATCAAAACAAATCTTGGAAGCTACTCAATCATAAAACTTGAGAAAAGCAACCCCACTCCTATTCGGTAATCAGAACAACCTACCGATCATCTATGGAAATTTTTTTTTTGATGGTGCTAGATGCAAAAATGGAACCAAAGCAGGTATTTTTTTGATCTCTCCAACAGGTGAAGAGAAAGTTTTTTCTTACCGGTTAACCTGGAGTTGTACTAACAATGCAGTGGAATATGAAGCATTTTGCCTAGGCCTTAAGAAAGCTAAGAAGCTAGGTATTAAACAATTCTATATTTTTGGGGTTTCTAAATTGGCAGTGAATCAGGTCATTGAGAAATATGTAAGTAGCACTACCTCAAATATTACAAGAACAAGGTCTAGGATTTGATAGAAGCTTTTGAGTCTCTAAACATCAAATCAATCCCTAGGAAAAAGAACACCCATGCTGATTTATTAGCGTTAGTAGGCACAAATTTTTCCCTATTAGCAATGTCATACAAAATTCTAAAATAATTAGACTAATCTATAGGTCTTTTGTGCCAGATAGAGATACCTTTTGGTAGGTATTAAATATGATGAACAAATAGTGGACTTTTTTGTTCACGAAATGAACTACTTGAATGATAAAGTGTCTAAATATGAGGAAGATGCATACATGATCCAATTGAAAAATAACCATATTCTAAAAGGATTGATCACTCTTGAAAGGTTGTTTTATAATAATGATAGTTCTACAATCCATACGATGAAATTTGACAAGCACAGATACAAAGAGGTCCAACTAGAATCAGAGAAATAAATTAAAGTGGGAGTAAACACTACAAAGGAAGAATTGGACCAAATTCTAGGGTTATACAAATAATTCCTTGACATCATAGCCTGGACTTATGGTGATCTTAAATTCTAATCTAAAGATACCATACAACATACCATCAAGATCGAAGAAGGTCCAAAACCCTTTTGACAAAAGCAAAGACTAGTAAACCCAAATATTTAAGCTCTGATGAACCAAGAACTATTGGAGTTGCTTGAAGCTAAGATTTTCTACCCTATAAAGCATTCTACTTGGGTAGCTAACTTGGTTTCAATCAAGAAAAAGAATGGAGACATCAAATTGTGTGTCAACTTATGAAACCTGAATAAATCTTCACTAAAAGACCATTATTCGCTCCCATAAATCGACCAGATGCCGCATACTATAGTAGGAACAAAAATATTCTCACTCTTGGATGGTTTTTTTGGGTATAACCAGGTGTGGGTCAAATATGAATATCATTTCAAAATCGCATGCACCACCAAGTGGGGAACATTCTATTATCAAAGGGATACCTTTTGGATTAGCCAATGCTGGAGCAACATTCCAAAGAGCAATGGATGTGGCTTTTGGATAACTCATAAATAAAATCATAGTGATATACTTGGATGATATGACAGTGTTCTCTCACCACAAAGAAGATCATGTTGACCATCTTAGAAGAGTCTTTGAGAAGTGTAGGGAATTCGATATCTCTTTGAACCCAAAGAAATCCATATTTGCAGTGGAAGAAGGGATTATACTCTGTCACATTATTTCTAAGACCGGGTTAGCTATAGACCCCAATAGAGTGAAAACACTACTTGAACTTCCTTTACCCCTATAAAAAAATGGTTTGCAATCCTTCTTCAGGCAAATCAACTTTGCATGCAAATTCATAGCATATTTTGCTCAAATCGTCAAACCAATGAGCAAGTTGTTAAAAAATGATGTTGAATTCAAGTGGATGGTATTATGAAAGAAGTCTTTCAAATAGATAAAAGAACAAATAGCCCAAACATCCATATTATTAAATCTAAACTATTCCATAGGTTTCATATTGTATGTTGTAGGTGAGCAAGAGAGTTACACTATAGTACTAACTCAGAAAGGGTCTGATAGTGAAGAGAAACCCATAGTATTTCTAAGTCAGATAATGCAGGAACACAAAGAGAAGAATAATGTTATTGAGAAACAAGTTTACGCGATAATAAAATTTCTTAAAATATTTAGGCATTTCTTTCATAGAGTAGGACCATTGTGTATGTGGCCCATCTTGATGTTAGAAATTTCATTATGCAGGGGGAGCTTGGTGAGAAAAGAGCTAGTTGGGCATCTAATATACAAGATTACGATGTCGAGATCCACTCGACCAAGCTAGTGAGGGGTAGAGAATTATGTTAAGAACTCGCTAAACAAACCTCATTGAAATATGTGGTCTGCCAGACGCAAGAAACAGCCCCACGGGATGATCAACCCTTGGAAAGTACTGATTTGGTTGATGAATATGAGATATTTATAGACTGGAAAATATCCAAAAAATTTAAATTCTTCATAGAGTAGGAGATACAGTATCTAATATTTGAAATACACTTTACTACTTGAAGTATTGTACAAAAAAAACCTAGATGGGGTACTGTTTCGGTGTATAAATGATGATCAAAAGCAAAGGATCTTGGATGAGTTCCCTGGAGGTCCATTAGGAGGACATTACTTAGGGAGGACCACTACTTTAAATATTATAATAATTGGGTGCTATTGGTCGATCATTTTCTCAGATACTTTCAGAGTGACCAAAAATTGTGAGAAGTGCCAGAGGTACATTGGGAGAAATAGAAATGCTTCAATGCCTTTGAAATATATTAATGGGATTTAGATTTCATCGGGGTGATATAACCCAACTCATCTATTGGAAATAAATGCATTCTAACCGCTACTAATTATTTCACTAAGTGGGATGAAGCAGTACCCACTAAGAAAGCATATCAAGAAGTTGTGATGGAATTCATGGAGATTTTGGTCACAAGATTCGGTATCCCAAACACATTGGTCACAAACAATGGCACATCTTTCATAGGGGCCAAAATGATAGATTTTTGATTGAGGAAGATACAAACTTGTGAATTCAACCATCCAGAACAAGGTTAATGATGATTTTTCAAGTTACGAAAAATAAAATTGCAAATATTTGTTAGCTAGTGTTCGAATGATGGGAAGAGCAATGAAGGAATAGAAATTTAGTGGGGTAAGACATTCTATTTGGACATAGAATTTTTTAGCTAAGTTTTTTTTTCTTCTTTGTCTTATAAATTTTGCATGCAAGTTATTATCATTTTTTATCAAATATTATATTTGCTATAGGACAGAAATTTTGAGGGTAGATGCCTGAAAAACCCTAGAACGTCTCCACCAATTTTCATATCATTTGGAGCAACACAGATCCTAGCGCATCCCTATGTGTGAACGAGATTTTTGGCAAGCGGCTATGCGAGGGTTTCATCTGGGTTGAGTGCAAGCAGCTCCAGAGGTTGGTTTTTAGGGCCTTCGGGCCCTAGCGACCAATATTTTTGTGGTTTATGCTCAATATTTTAGCAGGAAATGTTGCAGGGGATCCAATATGGGTTAGAAATTTATCTTTCAATAGATCATACTGTGAACTTGAGTGACAACGACTTCCAATTTGCTGCACAAAAGAAAAGTGAAAACCATACCTTTCCACGACGTCTAGGGCAAGGATTAAAGAGATCACGAAACAAGTTTCAAGCAGTTGATCAAAAAATGGCTCATATCTCAAGTGAATCTGGTGCTAAGGTGCACCCACAAAATAATTCTACTATGAAAACCCCTGTCAAGGGTAAGAATTTCGAAGACTCAGCCCCAAAAATGAATTTTAGGGATGCCCTCCATGGTGGACAGCCTCAGCCCAATGCTAATATCAATCTTAGGGCTTCCCATAAA
This sequence comes from Wollemia nobilis, assembly GCA_028583015.1. Lineage (NCBI taxonomy): Eukaryota > Viridiplantae > Streptophyta > Pinopsida > Araucariales > Araucariaceae > Wollemia > Wollemia nobilis. The sequence continues at coordinate 42,455,382 of JAQPPZ010016981.1, read as the reverse complement.
CCTCTAAGAATGCCTAAGATTGATCCCAGGAAAATGGAGTCAGGATGTCTTAAAGCAGTTGATGGAACTCCTATTGTTAAGCTTGATATGGGTAACATTCAGACTGGCATTGAAGATTTGGAAAAAAGAGGACTAATTTGTCGGTTCGTGGGTTTTCGTCCGAGCCTATCTGCTTTCAAAGTCTGGGCTACAAAAAACTGGAAAACTAAAGGTGAGTTACAAATCTCTATTTATCCAAATGGTTATTTTCTTGTTTTATTTGCTAATAATGAAGATAGAGAGAAAACTTTTCAAGGGGGTCCTTGGTTTTTTGGAAGGGCAGGGCTTTTCATGAAGCCCTGGCATACTAAATTTAAAGCCGAAGAAGAGATGCCTTCTATAGCTCCCGTGTGGGTTAGACTCTTTGGCCTCCCTATTGAATTTTGGAATCCTACTATTTTTTCTTCAATTGGAAACTCTTTAGGAACTTTTATGATGACTTTGATTGTACTCAAAATTTTGAACATATTATTTATGCTCGGATTTGTGTTTTAATGGATTTTGACAAACCCCTACCTAAAAATATCACATTACAATTTGGGGAAGACACTTGGGAGCAAGTAGTGGACTATGAGAACATTCCTTTTCATTGTAGAATTTGCCATGAATATGGTCATTTGGCCAGTGCTTGCCCAAATAAAATTCCTGATCAAAAGAAAGAAGATATAAACTCAACAGGTTTCCAAATACCTAAGAAGAAGAACACTAAAAAAAACCAGTTATGAAGGATCAATCAAAGTCATCTGCTAATATGTTTGAAATCCTTTCCACAAATGATGTCCCAAGTGAGGAAGAGGAAATAATGGAAACATAAATCTTAGAAACACAATTTAAATATGAAGGGAAGAACTCGGAGACAAACCAACAAATCAAAGGTTTTCAACAGAAAAAAAGGAGAAAATTTACACAAGAAAAACAATCTTTCAAATGTCAAAACTTCAAATAATACAGGTCCCAATATAGACTCCGTTGAACCCTCTAGTAAAATTTTGGTTGTGTACGAGCATTCTTCAAGGTTAGAAGCCATCTCAGATTCAATTGGAATAAGTCAAGAAATAGGGAAAAAAATTGAAGATGGATTCTAATCAAAAAGCAGGTCGCAAGACCAATCAATATCATATGGTAAAAGAAGGTGAAAAGCTTGTAGAGGAAGGTAATATTAATGCCCTTCCCAACTTTTTTAGCCCTGGTATTAATGAAGATCATCACTTGGAATATTAGAGGACTCAAAGGGAGTCTTTCAAAACAAAATGAAATTAGAAGAATGATTCAGATAAATCATCCACATCTTGTTTTCCTTCAAGAAACAAAGATGTCAATGGAGGATATGGACTCAATTGCCAGTAAAATTTGGCCAGCTGGAAAAGTGGTTTCCCTCAGTTCCCAAGGGACTTCTGGTGGCATTGCTTGTCTTTGGGACCCAAAAGAGGTAGTTATTCACCATATGGTTGGCAGTTGGGGTCTGTTGGCTATAGCTATTCAAAGTAGACATTCCAACCAAATTATGCTCTGCATTACTGTTTATGCTCCGACTTCTTTGGAGGAAAAAAGAAGACAGTGGAAGGATATAACTCATATTATCTCTCATTTTCCTGAAGCTTGGATCTTGATCGGAGGAGATTTCAATACCATCCTCTCTCTGGATGAGAAAAGGGGGGAAATAGAAATTTGGACAAAAGCACCGACCTCATGAGCGAATATATTGCAAACCTCCATCTTGTGGACATCCAACCAGATAATGGCCTTATGACTTGGTCTAACAGAAGGCAAGGCTTAGCTTGTATAATGGAGAGATTGGATAGGTTTTTGCTCTCTAAAAATTTCTTAATCCATGGTCACATTCCTAAAGTGAAGACTCTTAATAATGTTGGTTCGGATCATTGGCCAGTCATGGTGGAAATGTGGAAAACCAATGTGAGTTTCTCTCCTTTTCATTTTCAATTAATGTGGCTTAGAGACATTTCCTTTAGACCTCGTGTGCAACAATGGTGGAAGGAAGGTAAACCTAGGCATGGGACTAAGATGTTCTATTTTGCCAAAATACTGCAATACATTAAATCCAAAATCAAGACTTGGAACTGGAAAGAGTTTGGGGATGTTCATAAAAAAAACATGAAGTTATTGCTCATCTTGAAAATTTGAATAAGAAAATCCATTTAGATGGCCTCACAGAGAAGAGAAGTGCAGATGAAATTAAACTCACAACTCAGTTAGAGGAATGGGAAAAAAGAGAAGAAATCTTATGGAAGCAAAAATCTAGAATTCAATGGCTCAAAGAAGGAGATCGAAACACAAATTTCTTCCACAAATATCTTCTAGCTCGAAGATCTCACAACTTTATTTCTTCCTTAAAATCAGATTCTGGAGATGTTGTTTATACTTGGGATGGCATGAACTCTATTGTTGTTGATTACTTTTCCAATATTTTTGCTGCTACTCCTCTTGACTCAGCTTCTCAACAAAATGTTCTTCAAGCAATCCCTTCTCTTATCACTTCTGAGGAGAACTCTATTTTGACTGCTCCTGTTACTATCAATGAGCTTCAACAGGTAGTTTTTAAAATGCAAAAAGGGAAAACCCCAGGTCTTGATGGTTTTCCCATTGAGTTCTACCAAGAGTTCTGGGATATCCTTCATGTTGATTTATTAGAGGTGGTGGAAGAAGCCAGGAAAGCCAAAGAAATTTTGAAGGTTATCAATAAAACTTATATTACTCTTGTTCCAAAAGCTCAAGAGGTTGATCATATCTCAGCTTTTAGACCTATTGCTTTATGTAATGTTCTTCTCAAAATCATTACTAAAATCATGCGAGAAAGGTTGAAGCCTCTTTTGCATAAGATTATTTCCCCAGAGCAAGGGGGTTATGTGGAAGGGCGTCAAATAGTAGATGAGATAGTTCTTGCTCAGGAAGCCATCCATTCCATGGATATGCAAAAATCTCCTTCCATGTTCATTCGGTTAGACTTATCCAAAGCTTATGACAGAGTGGATTGGCACTTCCTTATCAAAGTTTTGAGGCAATTTGGTTTCTCTAAGGATTGGATGGATTGGATTATGGGATGTATCTCTTCAGTTTCCTACTTAGTTCTTATCAATGGCAGGCCTTCTCAGTCATTCCCAGCTTCCAGAGGTATTAGGCAAGGTGACCCGCTATCCCCTTATTTATTCATCATTCTTGTTGAATGCTTGGGTAGGACTATAACCAAAAAGAGGGAAAACAAAACCCTTGAGGGAGTTACCATTGCTCATGGAGCTAGACCTATCTCTCATCTTCAATTTGTGGATGACTCTACTCTTTTAGGTAAAGCTACTGTTAAGGAAGCTTCTAATATTAAGCAAATCATTAGCTATTTTTCTAAGGCTACTGGCAGTTGATCAATGAAGACAAATCTAAAGTTATTTTCTTTCACTGCTCTGCTAGACAGGAATCCATGGTCTTGGATAAATTAAGATATAAGAAGACCTCCCTTCCAATCACTTATTTAGGTATTCCCATAAATATTCAAAGGCAAAAAAATAAATATTGGAATTGGTTGTTGGACAAAGTCAAGAAGAAAATTGGAAAGTGGACCAACAGGTGGCTTTCTTCTGGGGGTAGAATCACCTTGGTAAAATCAGTCCTTCAAGCTATTCCTATTTATGTTTCTTCCATGTTGAATATCCCAAAGGTTGTTCTTCGAGAACTGGATCAAATCAGTCATCGTTTCCTTTGGAGTGGTACTAAGGAGAAAAGAAAATGGGCCTTGGTGAAATGGGACACTTTATGTCTTCCTAAGAATGAAGGGGGTTAGGATTCTGGTCTTCTATTAATAACAACAAAGCTTTAGCTGCTAAATTATATTGGAGGATGTTGCATAACCCCAATGCTCTTTGGGCCAATAATCTCCATGCTAAATATGCTGAGAACAAAAGTCCTGAAGACCTTGTTCGCTATCAACTTCCTACCAAAGGTTCTCCCATTTTAGCAGTTCTTAAGACTGGTGAGGATTTGATAAAGAAAAATTTATTTTGGATCATTCATAATGGTCAACAGGAAAATTTTTGGACAGATTCTTGGGATGGTCACAAGCCTTTGATAACTCAGTTTCCCGATTGGAGGCCTTGGATGGAGGAGCTTCACCGAGCTAATTGGATAAAGGTGGCTAATTACTGTCGGTACCATACTGGTAATTCAAAGGTTGGTAGATATTGGATCCCTATTGAGGACTGGCCTATTCAAATCCTAGAAAGGCAAAGACAAGATATCCAAGGCATCCTTCATATGAGATCTCTCTCTTGGTCCCATGAAAAATATTGTTTTGGATGGAACAACACTACTAAGGGTGAGTATTCAGTTGCTCAAGGTTATTTGACCTTATGCCATAATAATCCCAACCATTCTTCTGACATATTTTCTCAATTGTGGGCTCAAAAGCTCTGGCCTAAGGTGAGGTTCTTTAATTGGCTTTTATTGCATCGTAGGGTGCTTACTGGTGAGCAACTTATGAAGCGTGGTTTTCATGGCCCTTTTAGATGTGAAATGTGTGAAGAGAATGTAGAAACTCTCAACCATATTTTTATTGAGTGTACTTTAGCCTCTGAGCTATGGAGGAGAATGGCCACTTTACTTGGCTTACAGTGGTCCAATTTTTTTACTTTTGAACAACTTTGGAGGGATTGGCCTAATCAAGAGGGTGTTGATCATTTTATTAGGCAGTTAGTTTGGATGGGTTCTACCATTCTTCTTTGGAATATTTGGAATGAAAGGAACAACCAAATTTTTAATCAAGATAGGAAGGATATTCACTATATTTGGCAAAATACCATAGCCAACTTAGTTGAATCAGTCCATCAACTCCTTAATCACCCCCAAAACTCCCACCAAAGATGGGATCAAGTGATGCAAATATTGAAGATTAAATCTTCTAAGGGCAACCAACTTAAAGGGAATGTGAGTATTAGTAAGATGGATAGGACAAGAAATTGGCAACCTCCTCCTAAGGATTTTGGAAAAGTCAATACTGATGGAGCCTCTAGAGGGAACCCTGGAAAAGCCAGTGTGGGAGGAATTGGTAGACTTTCAGATGGCTCCCTGGTTTTTACTTTTGCTGAGAATTTGGGTATTCTTTCCAATAACCTTGTTGAGGGGTATGGTATCCTCAGAGGCCTTCAGGAGGCTACTAAGGTTGGATGGGAAAAGGTGTTAGTTGAGTCTGACTCTCAACTTATGATTAATCTTTTGAAGACTCCTTCTAAGAATCATAAGGTTGATTGGAGAATAAAAAGAATTATTGAGAAGATTCAATTAATCCAGATGGGATTTTTGAAAGTTGATTACAATCATGTGGTCAGAGATCAAAACAAGAGTGTTGATGCTTTAGCTAATTGGGCTTTGGACAAAGGTGATCTTACTTGTTATGGCCACCCTCCTAGATGGTGGGCTTCTCAAATTAGGGAAGCTCTTCTTTCTATCATTTCTTTGGATGGCTCCAGTTCTGAAGGTACCTAGTTTCTTCTTGTTTTTTTTGCTTCTCTTTGGTTCATTCAGTTTTTTTAGTTCCCTAGCTCATTCTATTCTTTCTTTTGTTTCCTCTGTTGATTCTTGCCTTAATAGTCTTCTGGTCTAGATAGGTCATTGTTATGTTCAATTTTTTTTTTTTTTTTTTGTTTAGTTTTTTAAGGTGTGGTGTGTTCTTTTGTTTTGTTTTGTTTTTGTGTTCTTTGTGTTGTTTTTTGTTGTTCTTGTGTTTTTGTTGTTTTGTGTTTTTTTTATGTTTTTTGTTATTGTTCTTGTGTTTTTGTCGTTCTTGTTCTTGTGTTTCTCTTTGTTTGTGTTAATTCGTGTTTTTATGTGTGAGTGTTTTCTATGTTTTTTGTTTTTGTTTATTGTCTCGTTGTTGGTTGTTTTTTATTTTTATTTTTATTTTATATTTTAGGTTTTGGTTGTGTTTATTTTTCATGTTTTTTTTGGGTTATGTCTTTGTAGTGTTCTGTTGTTTTTGTCTTGTTTGTGTTTTGTTATGTGGTTCTTGTGTTTTTCTATGTGGTTCGTGTTGTGGTTTCTTTTATCTTATTGTGTGTGTGTTTGGTTGTGCTTTTGTTTTTGACACACTCAAGGAGCATGTTTTTTATTTTATTTTATTATTTTTGTTATTATTTACTTATTTTTAAATTGGTTTTGTGTGTTTGTTTGCTCCTTGAGTATGTCAAAGGTGGTAGGCCAGGTCCGAGTCCTGGGCATTTTTGGCGGAATGGATACCCCTGCCTCCTTGGGTCTTACCCGAAAGTGGCATCCCTTTTGGGATGTTTTCCACAAAAAAAAAAAAATAATAGGTTTTTCTAGTAGATATGGGATCTATTTGAAAACATCTTCAAATTACTATCCCAAGGAAATGGGCTAGATGAATCAATGAATAAGAATATCCTTCGAATATTAAAGTGGAATTTTAAAGATAACAAGATAAGTTGGTACTTTTTTGATAAACCAAGCGTTATGGGCTGATAGAATCACCAAAAAGAAATCTATCAACACCTCCCCCTACTCACTAGTCTATACTAAGGAAGTAGTCCTCCCGATACACATATAAATGTCTGCTTTAAATTTTCTCAATCAAACAAGCATAGAAGAAGAATAATCGATGGAGAATAGGTTGATACAACTCCTACAATTAGAAGAACAGAAAGAAAATGCCTACAACCATTATCAAATGTATATTGAAGATACGAATAAATGGTTTGACAAAAAGGCTACTCCAAGGAATTTCAAGGTAGGAGACTTGTCGCAAGGTGAAACAAAAAGAAAGCAAAACCTGGAAACCATCAAAAATTTGATGCTTTTTGGGAAGGCCCCTTCAAGATAATTGAAGAAAAACAATAGAATTCTTTCCAATTGAAATATGGATAGGGTCAAGTTCAACCCATCCCTATCAATGGCTTCCATTTGAAGTTGTACTATAAGTAAGGTATTTTCCTTCACTTTGCATGTACTATATGTAAATATGTTGTTTCTTTTTCTTAAAGCACTTCAAGGAAAAGTGTCATGATCTCACGATATTTTGGCACTCAAAGGCCACTTCAAGGAAAAGTGTCAAGTTTTCACGATATTTTGGCACTCAAAGGTGCCTTCAAAGAAAATCATCATGATTTCATGAAATTTTGGCATACATTCACCGCTTCAAAGGAAAATTCCGTGATTTCATGAGATTTTGGTACTCAGAGGTGCCTTCAAGGAAAATTATCGTGATTTCATGATATTTCAGCACTCAAATGGTCAAAGTTAAAATTTTAGTGGGAAAATCAATTTTCTTGAAATTTTAAATGCCCACTTCTCAAAGTACAACCATACCAAGGTAATGGTATAGAAAAGAAGTGAAATGAAGTTTATTGACCTAGGGCAGAGGTGACACGACACCATTAGCCCTAATAAAATGATGATGCATGGTAGTTAGTTTTCTTGAAGGTGGCACACAAAACAAAGCATTCGATAACATTTAAAATTAGTCACAGAGCATGCACCACCAACCATAATTAATGCATGGCACCAAAGGTGCCATGCATTAATTATGGTTGGTGGTGCATGCTCTGTGACTAATTTTAAATGTTATTGGATGCTTTTTTTGTGTGCCACCTTCAAAGAAACTAACTATCATGCATCATCATTTTCTTGAAGGTGGCACACAAAACAAAGCATCCGATAACATTCAAAATTAGTCACGAAGCATGCACCACCAACCATAATTAATTCATGGCACCTTAGTGCATGCATGTGCTACTTATGCTATAGAATCTTTTTCATTGCCTCTCTATCCTCTAAAAATTTTCCTCTACTTATGGTGTACTTGGATTTCCCCCAAGTTCTCTGAGCTTCTTTGAGTGCCTTTCAGGGTTTTTTGTATACCAAAATCATAGCAATAAACCATGAAAACATCTCCTCCAACCGCTAAGTAAAAGTGCAAGGTTGTGAAAAGTGAAGGCAGTTTCACAGATCCAAATTTCCACATCATCGATACCATAATAACATGGAAAAATATGGAGAAATTTTGAAGATATGTGGAAGCTAGGGTAGCAAAGTGTGTCACGCAATCGACTTTGAGTATATCACTGTTTGCTCTCTTGGTACGTTTACACCCTTATTCACCCCTACCCTGAATTAGTCAGAGCTATGGAAAAGTTTTATGATGTAAAGCATAGAATTGTTAGGAATTATAGGGGCAATCTCGTTTTTACCCTAGATTTTGATGCAATTAGGGTCATCTTCAGTTGTGATAGAAGGCCTACTGTAAAATCCATTCTATTTGAGCCAATTACCTTAGCCAAGTACTATACCCCTACTCTCAATATAAAGTTTTTGCTACAAGAACATATGTTAGAAACCCCTCCCGATGAGACCCTGCTAGAATCACTGAGTCCCCTATAAAAAATAAAAAATAAGGAGCTTTTATCCATGCTAGCTATGGTTGTGGGGATAGAATCCGACATGCAAGTCTATGGATGATATATTGCAATGGCACAATGTATGTCAAACCCTAAATTCTATGACACTTTGCATGTGGATAAAAAGGCAGTGCCAATTTTCTTTGACCAATCGACATATCTAGCTAGCAGATACGCACATGCCTATTCAAAATATAGAGGGATTCCCTAGAATATTTCAAGTTTTCCTCTTACCAAATATGGATTTTCTTTTTATTTCAATCAAATAATCTAGAGTTCATCTCTACGACTAGCAAGGACAAAGATAGAAAGGGTTTTCATGTATACAAATGGACGATGGTTATCTTAAAATCAAATTCATACTACTACTTTAACATGGAATTCATAGGCCCCACCTTGCAAATTATGTATGGTACAATGCCGAGAATTCCTCAAAAGATGCGATATACCCTACAACACACTCATGTGGAAGAGGGATATTGGTTCATCTTAACGCAAGTAGTAGTCATCATATTGTATAGTTTCATAGGGAAGCCTTTCTTACTCTCATACTATGTCACTAAGTGATTGTTCACTCTAGATTATGTAGGGAAAACTAAATATATAAACTCTAAATTTGGCATAGGGGTTGGCAGGACTGGCACATGCCTCATGCCCTTCCAATTTGGTGTATCTATATCAAAAAAAGGGGGATCATGAGTGAATCGCTCAAACTCTAAAAGGCCTAAAGTTAATAGAATTGCCACAAAAATGGAAGTATGACCCCATTAACAGATTTTCACAAAAACAAGCTTCTCTCAACCAGACTCCCTTTAAATAATTTTATGCATCGAAAAGACAAATTGACAAATAGGGCATAAATAATGAGGAGGATGAAGCACTATAATGGACTAGAACCTTGAATTCAATCCAAGCCACAAGTTAGATGAGAAATTCATTAAAAGGATGAATAAGAAGGGAAAATACTAGACACATGCAAAAATCCTAGCTTAGTGGCAGATGAGATGCCAAATCGAAATGCACTCTAGCTATGGAATAAAATATGATAATGAATTTTGTGAGAGATATGATAAATATCACACCACATGGTCTGAGACTCTTGTAGATAAAATACCACCAGGCATCAACAACATCTCGGTTCTGCTTGTCACTAAAAATGTTGGGACTAGCCAGGGTAAAGGTAAAGAAATTACTATTGAACAAATAGAAGTTCCAAAGAAGGCAACTCGTAAATTCATCCCCCTCCACATCAGACACAAAATCTGATGATGATACTTGTCTCCTCCAAAGAAAGAGAAAAGTAGAGTCAATAGAGGTAGGGGAACAAAAGAAAAGGATGCAAGAATAAACACTCATCGATCCTGAGACAGAGGTCAAGAAGGAGATGTAGGGGAAAATATGGATCAACTCTCTAGATAGCAGGAGGCCAAAAACCAAGATTTTGATAAAACATCTAAAGAGTCTATTCCTAATAAGGAAACCCCTATCAAAAAACAAGCCCCTACCAAAGATGCACCAGATACTAAAGATACGAGCCTGCAAAATATATTACAGACCTATATTGAAGACCCCACCTCGCCTAAGAATGCACCAAATACTAGAGGCTCAAACCCACAAAAGGTATATGGTATATCTCCTATCAAACTTACTACATCTTCTTCTTCTTCTCATTCCCAAATAAATTCCCCTTCCTATTTTGCAAATAAATATGATGCTTCTTCTCCTTCTAATTAGCAACCTCCACTATCACCATAATCAATCCAACCTAACCCAAAAGCATCTTCAGCTGCACCCCAAGATACACTTACAGAATAATCAAATGTGGATGCCTCAATAGCCACCATTCCTTTCCCCTATACTGCCAACTTTCCCAATTGCCAATCTATTCTTACCTCCTCTTCTGAGAGTCACACTACCATTGCTAAGCTAAATTTTTTGAAAAAAGCAACCCTAAATACTTTGGCCTGGTTGAAGTCTTGCAATGCTTATAACTCTAAGAGCATAGCTCGTACTAAATAATAAATAGCTCTGGATCCTATAAACATGCAATGTTTGACTATGAAGATGATGCCCTTGGTCCAGAATCCAAAAGGAGAAATGACCTTGGAGGATTACCAAGCTAAAATAATCATTGAAGATATCACTTAGTTGCCTATGGAAGACGAATGGGGAAAAGCCCAAGCTCACATGGGGACTATATACTTAAACGTTGAGTATTATAAGAGAAATACCTCTGAGATAAATAGGCAAGGAAACGTCTGGAGGAGGCCCTAAATGAGTAAAATATGATTGAAAAGGCTCTCAATAATGAGGTAAAAAAATGGGAATAGATGTTCAATGAAGCGGCCCTATATAAGGAAGAAGCAAAGAAGGCTGTGGAAAAATTCTAGCTATTGAACAAGTAGGTGGAAGACCTCCAGAAGTAGATCCAAGATGGAACTGGTAAGACCAGTGGGCTATCCAAAGAAAAATCTAAGGCATTCAGGAAATAAATGTTCAAGGAAAAGCAAGGCCTATGTTATCATACTTGGTCAAAATTAAGGAGATATTGGGTTGGGTAGAAGATGAATTTACTACATCCATCAACTTCCTAAAAGCAAGGCTATCTGTAGAAACAAATATCCAAGTTTTGGCAAAAAGCACACATACAATATTTGGATACAGAGCTCAATATAAAAAATGGTCCCAAGCCAAAATAGTTGTCAAAACTTTCTTCAAAAGACATAATCTGGTGATAGAAAGTGCTAAAATAATACAAGAACTCAAGGTAGAGGCTAAGGGAATTTTAAAACATGTAAGCATAGCAAAAAATTGTGGCATGTCGAGCTTCTGGGATAAATATTTAAAATTCTTAGAGGAATATGAGCTGAAAGCTTTCATAGAAGATGAATCGGAGATAGACAGTTGGGAAGAGCCAGTCCAACAAGAACAAATATTTAGTATGGCTCAAGACCTCACCCAGATCAACTCCTATTTGAATGAGTTATACATGAGATCAAAATTTTTGTTGTATGACAAAGTAGAAGAACTAGAGTATTTTTACTTAACTTTAACGGAAACTTCAGACCTAGACAAAGAGACTTGGAAAATTTTTTGTGCCACTTACAATGAAGTTGTCCAGGAAAAGGAGAAACATGAAAAGGTTAAGAAATATTCAGCAAGCAATATAGTGCCACCTAAGCAAGAAGACATAGAAATCCATAGAGGAAGACACTATTGATGAATGACCACATAGAGCAAGAAACATTAGTTTTTTCTTGGTATCACTCCCCTTTCTCTCTCTTTATTTTAGTTTTTTTTCTTTTTATTCCATTCCCAAATAGATAAAGTCTTTAGATTCTAACATTCCATTGGCAGAATTCCCCCAGGAGGCACCAATAATGTAGGTCAAAATGACCACATCAAGGGGAGTAAGGAGTGGTCTTCTCAAAATTTTTCTAAGTGTAGAAGAAACATCGTGATCTCATGATATTTTGTTTCTTAGAGTTTAAGTTACAGAAAACATCAGGATCTCATGACATTTTTGAGTCGAAAGACCAAGTGAAGAGAAAACATTGTGGTCTCATGATATTTTTGAGTTGGAAGACCAAGTAAAGAGAAAACATCGCAATATCATGACATTTTTGAGCCGAAAGACCAAGTGAAGAGAAAACATCGTGATCTCGTGATATTTTTAAGCCCAAATACCAAGTGACGAGAAAACATCATGATCTCGCAATATTTTTGAGCTCAAAGACCAAGTGAAGAGAAAAAATCATGATCTCACAATATTTTTGAGTCGAAATACCAAGTGAAGACAAAACATCGTGATATCACAACATTTTAGAGCTGAAATACCAAGTGAAAAAAAAAACATCACGATCTCGTGCCTTTTTTGAACCGAAATACCAAGTGAAGAGAAATTGTCATGATCTCATGATATTTTTGAGCCAGAAGACCAAGTGAAGAGAAAACATTATGATCTCGCGACATTTTTGAGCTCGAAGACCAAGTGAAGAGAAAACATTGTGATCTCATGATATGCCATGATATATATATATATATATATATATATATATATATATATATATATATAAAAGAGGATGAGTGACCCTAAAAAAAGGTCAGCTCTTAGATGTTTACAAGGCAATGTACACAGACTTCTAAAAGCAAATAAAGACTACTCATTCTGGTTTCTAGCTCACTAGTATTTTTTTCAAGTATGTATGGATTGTTGATTGTTGTATAAGTTATGTTCAATAAAAATTGCCTTAATTATCATCCTAAATTTTTGCATTTAAAAGTTCAACTAGCTCTAGAATTAATGGTTCTAATAGGCTTATATTTGATTAAATTTGCACAGAGGACTAGTTATTCTAAGTTAATGGTTCAAAGTATGCTTATATGTAAAATTTTGTAGATGTTTCTTTGTTGTTATCTAATCTACACCATTTAAATATTCCTAGTAATAACTATATTTCCATCTCTTTATGCACTTTAATCTTCCCCTCTTTTCCAAACCAAAGCAAGGAACCAACCTTCTCTAGAGATTGAACTGGGTAAACTCTGTTTCAAACCCAGTATTTCAATTTTGGCAAAGTCTTGGGTGTAAACATAACCAAAGGCAAATTTTGCACCAAAAAGTCCTTTAGATAGACCCCTTAGAATTGCCAAGGGCAAGGGCTAGGTCTCTCTTCCCTTATTTTTGCCTTCTTTTCTTTTTGTGCAAAATCATGGCTACCCTTGGCAGGGCACAATTCTGCATAATGTAAAATCATGGTCAACCCTAATGGAGTGTGATTTTGCATTTTAGGGTTTTCTCACAAGGAAACCCTAATTCTTGAAGTTGGCATTTTTGGCATCGTTTCTCCTTGGTTTTTCCCACCCATTCTGCTTTCAAATACACTATATAAGGAGGTTTTGAAATATTCTTTTCAACAAGTGACTTTGAAATATCAATCCTATACAAGATCTTTTCTTCAAGTGATTTCTAAAGTGCTCTCTACGTGATCTGCATTCTTCTTCTTATACAAGCAAGCTAACTGGAAATTGTGGAGTGTGATCTATTTTTTGTTGCATTGGATTATTTGTTGTTTCCATTCACTTTGGTGAATTTGTGTTGGAGCCCTAAGGAGAGATCGACTATTTGGGAGGTCTTAACCCTTTTATCTTCTTCTGCACTATCTACTAGGTGTTTTCATATTTTTTCATGCATGCATTGATTTTTTGTATGACATAATTTATTTCTCGTATCATTATTTTATTTTTTGCATAGCTTTTGTGAAATTGCATCTAATCTTTATGGGGTGCACTTTCGTTGATCTACAAAATCGCAATCGCTTGTTATGGGGCACGATTTTCCTAGACCTTGTATGGGGGTAATTTTCTATCCCTAGACCCTAGATCTACATTATAGGCTGCATATAGGACCTACTATTGTACTTTGTGTTGAGATTTATCATTATGTTCTACTATATTCTGTTATGCTTGTTCATCTTCCAAAGGTCAACTTTTGCTTCTATTTTCAAGGTCAGCTAAAAGGACCTAGGGGCTTGACTTCTGCACCTCCAAGTATTATCATACAATGGCCTAAGCAAGCCCCCTAATGCTAATCATATTTTTAAAGTGTTTTTTAAGTTATCTTGTAGGAATGGGATTTATTATATATCATTGGATAAGGGATAAAACCAAGGATTAACTACCAAACAAGATAAGTTTCCTAATTAGTATTTAGGTTGTTTGTTGTGTTTTCTATTTTTGTTACAAACCCTAAATTTGATTTTAAAAGAATATATTTAATTAATATTTAGGCATTGAAAGGAAAACAACATATAGTGTGCACTTAGGGTTAATATTTTTTGTGCATCTTCTCTTGAACCCTTGCTTAAAGGTTTTTTGTCTTGAAACCCTAGGTTAGAAAGAATTAAAAAGAAGAATCATTCTAGGGTTAGCTCTTGTTTCCTTTCATATTTTATTTCTAAATTGTCCTTTATATTTCATATTATAAATCTAGAAGTCTTTCATATTGTATTTCTACATTGTTTCCTCTCATATTGTATTTCTATATTATCCTTTATCTTTCATATTATATTTTTTTAAGAAGTCTTTTACTGAAATCGTGGAAGAAGTTCCTACTGAAAAGCTAAGGAAGGTGACTATTAAAAATGAGGACATATCTTCCAAGGACAACACTGTTGATATGGACACCCTAAATATTGGAATCCAAGCTGTTGAGGTCAATATTGATCTTGAAGGTTAAGGGCACCCACACTAGTTTGGAGGGTTGTTCAAATTTTATTGCCTTTTGTTCCATGTATCAGTTTTACCTGAATTTTGGTTTTTGGTGATGGCTAAAGATAGCCTTTTTGCTTTTTCTTATTTGGTTATTTCCTTTTTCTCTTCTCTATTTCTATGGCCATGGATGACTTTTTGTTTATAGGTTTTGGGGCCCTGTCAAAATCTGCTTGATATATAAATTTTAATATTTTTAACCGATCAAAAAAAATATTATAAATCTAGAAAGGCCAAAAATAGGTGAATGTATTGAATCGAATACATCAAACATTCTTGAAAACTAGAGGACTTGGAGCAAGTCTTTAAATTGTTCCTAGTGAACCCTTCCTCCCTATTTTACACTGAGTGTAGAGAACAACACAACCCTCGTAGTTCACCTCAAGGTTTTCTCTTATGGATCCAGCCTTGATAATCATACATGGTAGGGTGGTTTTCCCCCTCTACAACATCATATCATTTATCAATAGATAGATGTTCAAGGTTTTTATCCTTATGTGGATAATGATATCATTTATGATACCCTCAACTTTTTGAACTTGATGTAAATTCTAATATCTTCATTTTTCTTCCAAAAACCACAAAATTTGCCACCCATATTGAATGTTTTATAGGGAAGATGATTTAAGCTTGTAATAATTCTATTAGATATTTCTTCATCACTGCCTCAATATTTAGGTTCATAAGTCTATTTTTTATGGAATGGTCTAGCTTTGGGCTTCAAATTAATTATGTGTTCAATTATGTTTTAATCATAGACTTTAAAATCCTCATAAATACATGTGATCACATCACTATAATAACCACAAATATCCTTGAACTATTGGATTTCTTCCTCAATGTAATATTTTCCCATCAACAATTTTTTTCCTTCGATAATTTGGATAGGTTGGTAAAACATGGTTTCACCTTGATACTAGCCTTTTGGGCACTATCATTGATATTAAATAAACTCTCCAATGCAATTGAAAATTTAAGTTAATTGATTTATCTTTAACTAAATAATCCCAACCTTGATATCATCACCATATTCTTTTTTACCTTCAATATATTGTGCTTCTTTGACTAGGAATTCAACAGTTTATTTATCATTATTAAAAACCTACCAATAATCATTATTATTAGGGATTAAAGACATGAATACTACTTCCAAATATATTGTCTTATTTTACATATATAGTTGGGTCAAATCTATTTGTGAGTGAGTCTAGTTCATTTACCCTCATATTCATCTATCTAGGTATTGAGGCAATTTCATATGTATCAAAGCTTTCTAGCATATTATAAACTTGATGTCTATATGGGTTAAGGTGATTTTTTGAATGAAATATATAAAATTAACCTATTTTACTTTTAGCTTTGAGTTGCCAAAGATTTTAATATTTTTTATCCCCAACTTCTCTATTTTTCTCAAGCTAGTGCATAAGGATTCATATTCAACTATGTTCTTAGTGTAATTGAACAATAAATATGTACTATTCATTTGTTTTTCTTTGGAAATTATAAGTTTGATGTTCATACCTGCTCTATTTTTTGTTCTTGTACCATCAAAATGAATCACCCACCAAGGGTCTGACCCTTGATATTTTTCACTTATTAAGGAATCTTAGTTGGATCTTCTAATATCAAATAATTTCCTATTTTAGTTTTCTCATATAAACCATATTATACATTACTTTACTCATATTGTATGATTCCAACAATCATATCTATCTTTGAATGAATCTTGTCTTCATAAGATTCATCACTTGCAAATTTTGGAAGCTCATTTTTAAATCCAACTAGAAATACCCCATCTTTGACTAAGTTTATGTAGGATATAATTGTGGGGGTTCATTTTAAATATTGATCATATTATCATTTTAGGGTACCTTCATATGCATATAGTCCCTGGTCAAATAAGCATCCCCTAATAATTCCTATGTTTATTTCCTAGATAGCACCATTTTAAGGTAACATGAGAGATAAACTACTATTACTTCTTAGATGACCACTAGTTTTGGGTGTTTGGCCACAATCATCAATGAGTATTTTAGTATTCCAACTACATTCACCTATGTACCATCCATTTGAATAGGTCTACTAGCCATATCTAAATATGGAAGGTCCTTTTATTTGTATATTGTCTTAGGCATGACTATTACAACAACCCCTAAATTAATGGTACAACTCGTCAAAAGATAATTAGTTATTTTTAGAGTAATGTAGAATGGTGGTAGCCTTGTTGTTTTAGGTTTAGGGGTATTAACCACATAAAATAGGTTTACTTAGGATCAAATGGATCTTGTACTATTAGATTTTATTGCTTGTATATATTAAGTTCTATCTCTAAGGAGGTAGCCAACTTTACCTTAATATAGTTGCAGTCTTGGTTTTTAATGCTTCTTGCAATAGATCCCTTTTTCTAGGTAAGGCCAACACTTCCAACATGCTCACCTTTGTTGGCATATTTATTCTTTCCTCAACATTATTATGATAGGTTATTCTCATTGTGATACATAAACCTATTTAATTGACATGCTTTAATATCTTTTTCCTCTTTGGTTAAGGAAAGATACCTCAAATCCTTATCAAATACCTTTTGTATATTTTCTCTTTATCCTTATTTCTTTGCCAAATTAGTCTCTCTTTTAGTCATAGGTGCATTTTTCTTTCGAATATTTTTCTAATGGAGTTTGTGGTGTTGATTTATATTTATCCTTCTAATGGTATCTTCTTGATTAGTGGTAATTGGCCCTTTATATTTTAGGTGCAATGAATTTCTCTCTTTTGATAACAATAGTATTTACATTAGGACTAGGTAATTTAGGCATTTTTTCTTGAGTGTTTGAAGGACTAGGCTTCTCATCTACTACCTTTCTATTGCTTTGAGTCATAATTACCTTGTTTTTGATTTGCCAAGACTATTTAATCTTCAAAAGGAAAGATTTTTTAATGGGTTATATGAGTTTGAAATAGGTCCCACCCATATTACATCATCACCACATAGTGGTATTACTCTAAATCTTGGATATTATCCATGCATCATTTGGCAAGATCCAAACTTGGATCTCCTCCTTAAAATATTGAGGAATATAACCGGTTGAGCTAATACCACTTTATTTAAAAGAATATACGGGTTTTTATGAGGGGTCTCGATCCCCTCATACTGAGTGGAGTTTAAACCATGGACCTCTCAAAGAGATGCCAAAGCCCTTACCACTGCAGTAAGCATGTGAGTAATCTTCAAAAGGAAAGTTGCCAACACCTTTAGAGTAAAAAAAAATGATAAAATAACATTTCTTGGGTTTGGTAAAGTTGTGATCCAATGTTACATCATCCTTGATGGATCTAACATATTAGGATATTGTATTGGGGTTTGCTCAATATTTTTTACCTCAAGAATAATGTTTTGGCCCATTATCTTCTCCTTTTGCACTTGATATTATTGATTATATATGGTAGTTTGGGTGTTTCTTATCACTACAACATATTCTAGAGGATTATTTTAGTGTTACATACAAGGAGCCATAGGTTATTCATTTCTAAATTGGCACTTATTGTGTTTTTTTGAATCCACTTCCCTACTTGATTACCTGTTGGCTAAGGTATCTAGTATTTAGTGAGATAAAGGGTCCTTTGTTGCTATAAATTCCCTAATTTCTACCATGCACCACCTTGTTGCTTGCCCTAATTCCACCTCTTCTCCAAGTTAATTTAATTTATACAAATTTATATCATTTCCCTCAGTTCATTCACTTGGACTTGTATTCCACTATTTTTATTCTAAGGTGTACTAATGGTATTATGATTATATGAATGAGGAGAAGTGGTAGAGCTAATAGATGGGGCTAGAAAATAATGGTATTAGGTGCATTATGTCTAGGAAAAGTCACCATATATGGAGTGTTATCTTGGGGATATAAATTTGTGCTAGGTAGAGCTTGGGTAGGTAGGTTTTGGGCATTAGGAATTGGTGCCATAGTTAGACGAGCCCCTGATACTTGTGAATTTGGGTTGGACTCATGTAAGTAGTATGAGTTATCAGTGGAGCAATGGTAATTTTTCAATTATAGCAAACATATATTTTTCTCATATTGCTTCCTCAAAAGCTCCTACTAAGATGACATGGTTGGTATTGTAGACCGTAAAGGTTATGGTTCTGATCACTATCCTTTAATGTAGTAGGGTAATACCTATTCATTTGATGGTCTAATTTTTGGAGGCATTATGTAGTATGTCCCCATGAACCTTGTGTTATAGAAATATATTTTCTCATTGGGATATCTTTGCATAGTGTTAAGCTAGATGATGATGGAGTATCCATTCCTAGGTTTGTTAAATATTCTCATTAATGGTTTAACTATAGAATCCTAATTAGTGATTGAATTATTGGGAGGCTTTGATACCATGTGGTAAATTTGTCCCTTAATGAATGAATCAACAGTCATATCCTAATGTCTTCTTCTTGATTACATTGTATAAATTTTAATGTAGGTTATTCATTAAAATGGTCCATAGTAGTCTTATTTCTATTTTCATCAAAGGTCGGTAATGACTTCATAGAGACACCAGGTTTAGGAGAATAGATCATTGGGTTTAGAGGTCCTTGATAGGTCCAATCAAATAATTATTGTTGAGGTTTCATTTGTATCTAAATTTGATGATTCAAAGGTAGTTGTCCATAAGGTGTTTTTGAGGCATAGGGTATTTGATACTAAAGGGGATCCATATACCCTTGTTGTTACTATATCAAGTGAATCATTTGTTGATTCATGATTACTTGTTGGTTCTATTGAGAAACTAGTTTTTATGGGAGTGTGGATTGATATTTTGGGCTAGACATTGATTGGGATGCATATTGTTATGAGGATTAGGGTTTGAGAACATAGTTGGGTTAAGCAACAATTGCTAATTTGGAGGCCCTTTGAGCTATCAATTTAATGGTTGATTCAAGGGTAATATTTGTTAATGATAGTGCATCTAATGGTTGTCTAAAGGACATAGTAGGTTTTGAGCAACTCCTTAACTCATTTAGTTTTTTAATAATGTGGAAAGGGTTTGTCAGCTTTGCATAGTGTTTTGATTTAGCTACAAGTTTGGTGGAGGTCAACCCAATTAGCCTTGTGTTATACCAAAATTTGATTAATTTTATAAGTTTTAATGTGCATTCAGGTTTGAAAGTACCTATGAAGTTTGATCCTCAAAGGGATTTTGGATCATTTGCTATGATGTCCCTCATAGTTGTTGCAATATGGAACTATGAGGAATAGTTGATTTGATCCAACTTGTAATTGATACAACTAGTTTATTTTCTAGATCCAACCTATAATCCTTGACTAGATTGGGACACTAGTGGGGTTATTTGTTGGATAGCTGGGACTAAGTTCACTATACTTGTGCTCACTTGGGATGTCATTGAATTGAAACTAGTGGATTGAGTGTAGTTGACATTAGACAAGGCTTGTGAGATCTCACCCATGCTAGACAAGGGGTTAGTAATCACATTAGAAATTATAGGTATACTAGTGGGACATACCTAAGCAACACCATGCATATCATCATGATTGTACATCGAGGGGTTATAAAAAAAACTTATTTATTTTGACCAAAGAGATGGTGGAAGACATTGGCTTTGACTAGCAAGATCTACCATTAGTGTATCCTCAGAGAACAATTGTGTTATTTTATTTTGAACCTCTATCCTAAAATGGTGTTGTAGGTTTCTTTCCTTTGCCTTTCTTTTTATGCTAAAGTAATTTTACCTATTCAAACTCTATATCCTTAATGATAATGCTTAAAATTAAAAATAATAATATAATAATTCATAAAATTAAATTCAACTTATTATATTAAAGTATACCATTTATTTAATATTTTGCATTTTTTTATATTTTTTTGATAGGTAATAAAATTTATTAATATCATTGGGTTGAAGGGACCCAATCCCTATTTACATAAGGTTATTATCTAGCACCGAAGAAACAAAAATAGAATAACCTGCATAGATATAGGGAAGAGTTGTGCTAGTTCCATGGGAACACAAAAAAATAAAACAAAAGATTTCAATAACCTTTTTCGACAAAAAAAAGAAACCAGGGATATACTCGATAAAACAAGGAAGGTTCAGTAACATAAACTAAACTAAAAAATCCCACTAACCTAGAACCCAGGACTACTCGAATTTATCACCATATTTAGTAGCATTATTCTACTGATGAGAAAGAAGAGAGTTGAGCAACGTCGAAAGATCCTGCAATTCCTTGAATTTAAGAGAGAAGATGACCCCAACTTCCTTGATCATATTGGCTTTTGCCAGGATTTGGTCAACTGCCCCCAAGACATGGCTGATGTTTCTAGAGCGAAAGGCTTCAACAACACATCTAATCATATTTTCAGCTACATCCATGAACTCAATTTGAAGCCCTCTAATATGAACCATTCCATCATTCCATGAATTAACAAACTCGTTAGATGGAGAAGGTTTTGCACAGAGGTGAAAACAATAGCATTGTGATGAAAACCACAATTTTGAAAAAGCCCATAATTTGAAAGGAAACATGTGGGGTCTTGAAATGGACAAGGAATGGTGTTGACAAAACACCAAAGACAAAAGAAACAGGGTGTTTACAAAACACCTTATAGCATTAAAAAGAACACCTTTGTTGGAACTGATAATAGTGTTGAAAAAATACTTGAAAGGAAAGACATCGGTGTTGACAAAAAACCTTATGGCGTTGAAAAAACCACCTTGCTAGCATTTCTATGATTATTAAGAAACATGCTCATTTTATTTTTGAACAATGTTGATTAAATCCTCCAGAAAGTAGTCTTCCCAAATAATACAATCAGATTGGTTTACTGCCAAATTAGCCAAAGTGTCAGCAGCTACATTGGCTTCACAAAAGACATGTTGAACTATACTTAAGGGAAGCTGCTTGAGAATGGTTTGACTTTCCTTAATTACATTTTGAAAATCTTTGCATAGAACAAGACACCTCCGCAGGGCATGAGCCTTAGCATAATTATTTGATTGAATCTCAAATTTTCAATGAAGACCTTGATGATATTTCCATTGTGATCCTGGATTATACCACCAACCCTAGCATCCCCAGGATTGCTTTTAGATGAACCATAAAAATTTTCTTTTAGCCAACCCAATGGTGGAGGTTTCCACTTAGTATTTATCCTATCATTGATGTGAATTGGTTGCTTAGAAATTTTGGTGGAAATATTGAGAACTTTAAACAAAAGTATTTCTAAACCTAGATCAGGAGGTTTATCACACTAAATTAAGTTGGTGTTCTTAGCAGCGAACCTCACTACTCTGTTGTCTAACATCATTGGATCCTTGGTCTGATTATTGAACACTTTGTTATTTCACTCTAACCAAATCTTCCATAAAGGATGACAGAGGGAAGTTTTCCATATAAACTTTAATATGGGGTGGAAAAAAATAGGAGGCCACTAGGTAAACATATCAGCAATAGTATGGGGCCATGCCCATTGAACTCTAAAGATACTTAAAAGCACTGTAAAAACATCATAGGTAAATTGACAGTAAACTATAATATGTTGCACTAATTCCCAAGCTTGGTAGCACAAATAACATCTGTTGGGTAACATGACTTCACACTTAATCAAATTATCAGTAGTTAAAATTATGTTCTTAAAAATTAACCAGGAGAAGTGAGCAAATTTGGGGATAATTTTTTTGAGCCAAATGCATTTGAAGATCAAAGATATTGCTTGCTCATATTGATAATCATAATTGTCGTATAACCCATGGGTCATTTTGAATGAGAAGTTGCCATCCTCACTGCATTTCCATAAAGGCCTATATTTTTCCTAGGAAGTTGGGATAAAATTTGATCTGAGAATGGATTGCATGGCCTTAACAACTTGGGAAATTAATTCATCATCTAAATTGAAACTTAGTTGTTTCCACATGGGATGCCCTTGGGTTTGGACAATGAAGTCAATAAATTTTGGTCTCATATTTGCATATGTTAAGGGTTTTAGGACAACAATATTTTTATCATTTATTAGAGCCTCATCCTTGATCCAAGGATCATGCCAAAAATTGATTGTCTTCCCGTCACCAAGCTACCATCTTACACCTCTGTTGAGCAATGGTCTTGTTTGGAGGATAGACTTCCAAAAATGGGTTTTAGCTTGAGGAGCTTTCTCATCCATAAAGGAATGGTTTTGCAGATATTTCTCCCTTACGACAGATATTCATTCCAAGTTCTCATGGGTAAAGATCTTCCATGCCTATTTTGCCAAAAGGGCATGATTCATCTTGTGATTTCTTTGAAAACCAAGACCTCCTTTATCTTTCATGGAGCAAACAATATCCAAAGAAACCAAGTGAAACTTTTTTTATTATCAGTTCCTGTCCATAGGAAGCACTTTTGAATTTGTTCTATTTTAGATCCAATTGCTGCAGACACTTTGAAAATAGACAAAAATTAAACAAGAATGCTCTGAAGAACTGACATGACCATCGTGGTTTTTCCTTCCGAAGAAAGCAAAACACCTTTCCAACCTACTAATTTCTTGTGAATCCGCTCAATGACATTATTCCACATTGCATATTTTGGATGACCCACAAACATGAGCAACCCAAGATATGCAGTGGGCAGATTATCAATGGGACATTCCAGGATATTAGCAATAGAAGTTTACCGTGAGATAGGAGTATTAAGAAAAAATATTTTTCTCTTGGAATAATTTATTTTTTGCCTAGTTGCATCTTCAAAGAGGTTAAGAATAGTCTTGATAATACAGGCTTTTGGAATGGAAGCTATGGTAGCCACCAAAGTTTCATCAACAAATTGTTGATGGGTGGTAGGTCTTAGGTTGGAAGCAAATTTTATACCAAAAATTAACCCTAGAGAATAGGCTAAATTTATAGTTCTGCCAAGAGATTCAGCTAGAATGATGAAGAGGATGGGGGACAAGGGGTCCCCTTGTCTTAATCCTCTAGTACTTGGGAAGTACCTAGCTGTGGAGCCATTCACCAGGATGGAAAACCAAGAAGAGGAAACACATTGCATAATGAGATGGGTCCAATCACTGTGAAAGCTAAACTTTAGGACTTTAGACAAAAAATCTCTATTGACCCTATCAAAGGATTTGTTCATATCCAGCTTCAAGAAGAAAGTATTTTTTTTAGATTAATGGGTAAAGTGGATTAGCTCATGAATAGATATCACACCATCAACAATATTTTGACCTTTAACAGAGTTGCCTTGACATGGGTCTATGATGTCTAGAAGGAAATCTTTAAGTTTGGTGGTCATAGCTTTGGTAAGAATCTTGTAGACCACATTGTAGAGTCTTATAGGATGGTAATCAGATAAACTCTTCGTAGTAGGGCTTTTAGGGATAAGGGATAGGAAAGTATAATTTACATATCTAGGGATAAATTTGGAATTCTGCATCTCTTTAATGGCCAGGCAAAGGTCAGGACCTATGATTTCCCAAAAAGTTTAGAAAAAATAAGGGGAAAACCCATTAGGCCCAGGAGCTTTATCTGGTTGCATGAAAAAAAGAGCTTTGTAGATTTCCTCATCACTAAGGGGTTTTAGGATATTAACATTCATTTCATCAGTAACAATTCTCAAAATGTGCCTAAGGAGGGAATCCATTGCTTGGGAGGATTGGATAGGTTGGGATCCCAACAAAGACTCAAAATGATGAACAACCTCATCCCTGATTTCGTAGATGTCAGTGGTGTAAGACCCATCACTCTTTACTAGACCCTTAATCCTATTTGTTCCTTTGTGCTTGAGGGTTGAAATGTGAAAGAATTTAGTGTTCAAATCCCTATATTTTAGCTATAAGTGCCTAGATTTCGTATGCCAACAAATCTTCTCTTTTTTTAGAATGTTATGGTATTTTGAAAGAAGAAATTTTTCCTCCTACCTCGAATGAGGACCCTCTTGTCCTTGCTGAAACTGATTTTTGATTATCTGCAATTTATCCCTTATATTTTGTTTGTTTTCAAAGATATTTCCAAAAACCTTCCTGTTCCAAATTTTTAGCTTGTTTTTGATAGAGTGTAATTTTTGAGAAAACTGCCTGATATGAGATCCAGGAAAAGTTTCTTTCCACCATTCACCAACACGCACCCTTAAATCTGGGTGTTGAGTCCACATTTCTTCAAACCTGAAGGGAATTTTGAGGGAAGGTCTGTTGGCTAATTCAAAAATCAAAGGGCTATGATCAGAACCAATTTTAGGAAGAGCTTGGAGAGTGGCGTCACCAAACATCTACAGAACATCCTGGGATAGGAAAAATCTGTCAAGTCTCTCCTGAATAAGATGTGCTTCAACTTTTTTGTTACTCCATGTAAACTTATACCCTCTTAGTTGTACATCCATCACATCATTAATGTTCACAAAATTGCAAAAGTTCTCAGTGGATCTAATATTGATATCATTTCCTCCTCTCTATATTTTAAATAATAAAGTAAAATAGTTTTTAATGTGCATATAACCATAGGTCACATGAAATGATCTTCATGATCATATAAGATGATCTTCATGGAAGATGTCTATTTAATATGTATTTACTTAACTAAAATCTGGTTACGTGGATATGGTGTATAATCCTACTTTAGTAAATTCAAAATTTAAAAATAAAAGATCTAAAATATTCACAATTAAACTAAATTTAATTATATTATTTATATATGATTATTCTTATAAAAAATATTGTCTAGTTAAAATTTTCTTATGAGAAAATCAAATTCAAACTAAAACATATAAATTTAAAAATAAAAGATCTAAAATATTCACAATTAAACTAAATTTAATTATATTATTTATATATGATTATTCTTATAAAAAATATTGTTTAGTTAAAATTTTCTTATGAGAAAATCAAATTCAAACTAAAACATAATATGATATATGTACGCGTATATAAATAAACTTGAGTTAAAAAAAAAAAAAATGGAGGTTGTTTGTCCAACTCTAATTATCAAAACATGTTGAGATGTACTATATATATATCTCAATAATATATATTTCGATCAATATGTAAAGGGCGGAAATAAAAAGAAACATAAAAATATTATACCGCTAGTACAAGACAGGTGCTTGCCAAACGAATTCTAGAACATTTATGAACAAAAGGCATTTAGCGGTATTTTAAAAGAGTATTGAATAATGTGCATTTATAAAATATATTCATGTGTGAACAAAATGTCGCATTCAAATTATAATTAAGGTACTACGCTCATAATTATGATCTCGTTGGTTGAATTCAAGCAAATATATAAATTATAAGAAAAAAAACAATAACATGGGAGTAATATTTTTCAAATGTATCTTCGCTAAAGCATTGCATGACATGATCATTGATCAATTTGTTATTCGCTGACACAAAGATCAACCTTTTCGCTGTATAAATTAAAAAAAAAAAAAAATTAGTGTATTAGGCATGTGCCTTCCCATTATTCAAGACACCATGGTCAAACTTTCTCCACACATTTCCGCATAAATCAAAATTTTGTACATTTTTGCACTATTTTAATACTCCTTTATTTTCGTAGCCAAGATTCTCCCATGTGAAGACAAGCCATAACATAATGAAGTTCCGTTCAACATAAATAAATAAAAAATTAAAATGATAATTATTTTCGCAGCAACTGTCCTCTCCTAACCACTACACTACAAGTGTTTCCCCTAAATGCATGAAAAGAAGAATGTATTCCTAAAATATTAGACTATGATTGATATGCCTCGTCCTTAATATTAAAAACATCTTTCATTTAAGGAATATGAGTGGTATTATAATGATTACAGAAGTGGGACAAATTAACATTTATTTTATCCTAAGAAGAGCTGGGACCCATTGAATATCTTTATTAAAAATCCATATATATGCACAAATCCCTAATTGCTGAGCAGATGGACGAAAGTTAACGCCATCTTGCTATTAAAAGAACATTAGGGGATAAAATGAACCTTTACCCTAAAGGAGCATTGGTAGTATAAATCTCTTTAGGAAATTGTAAATTATAATATACAAATTGAATTGTCAATATATTCCTCCTTGAACGTCCCAAACCTTTTTTTTTTTCTTCTGCATTCTCACCTATGTCGGCCATGTACCATTCAAAAATTGAAGGAGTCGAGGTTATAACGGTAAGTCAACACCTTAAAGGTTATACTATGTTTGACCTTAATGGAAACCAGTGTCCTGGCAGCACAAGAATGTCACCCGGGTAAAAAGTAAAACTTATATTTCCTTAAAGAAGAGAGAATTTCAAAGGAACAACCAGTCTGCTACTTGTAAAAGAATTAATTCATTCCCTTTTTGTGGACACAGGAAGCTATACGAATATTCTTTTTGCTAAGAATAGTATTCATGATGGAGAGACTAACATGTGGGATCGTTTAACTAAAATTATCGACTATAAAAGAGGTAAATAGCGTAGATAGTTATAAAGAGAGGTTGAGTTTAGGAATTTTTTCTAAATATGCCGTTGAAAGACACAAAAATATGTGTAATGTTTTCTGGATATCTTGTACTTTTATAATCTAATAGGCAATGACCTTGTCAATTTAAAAAACTCTATTTTATTATAGTAATATTCATATTATTTTTAAATCTTATCCCATAAATATCTTGGATTCAAATATTTTTATGTTATACTTATGTGGGGTTTAAATAGCGTAGATAGTTATAAAGAGAGGTTGAGTTTAGGAATATTTTCTAAATATGCCGTTGAAAGACAAAAATATGTCTAATGTTTTCGGGATATCTTCTACTTTTATAATCTAATAGGCAATGACCTTGTCAATTTAAAAAACTCTATTTTATTATAGTAAGATTCATATTATTTTTAAATCTTATCCCATAAATATCTTGGATTCAAATATTTTTATGTAATACTTATGTGGGGTTTATGAATTTGTTTGGACCACGATGAAAGAGGTGGCATCATTAATGGTGTGCATAGCTAGTCAACAAGTAAACATAAAATCTTCAAAGGCTTCCAATCTCAGTTAGTATTACATGTCTAAATCATTGTAAACCTTTAAATTGTTCATCCTAGCACTTAAAAAATGAGTGGAAACCACACCACTATCCTAGTTGGCAAATAAAGCAACATGACAACATATGACATGGTAGCCACAAGGTTTCTTCAAAGTAGATTTGATGATATCAACATCAAAAGAGGTAAAATGAGCTAAATCAATAGTATTTTAAATTACATTTGTTGCCTAGGGAACAAACATGGATAAACATGTCAAGTAATTCATTTAAAAGAATTACAATGAACGTCTCTCTTTATTACTAATATGTCAAAAAGCATAGATCTTGGAGCACTAGTTGTATGATCTACCAAACTAGAGATCAAATTGAAGCCTGATAATATTTTGTAAGTTTTTTACTAGAATATTAAGACTTTGTGCCCTAGTAGGTAAGGCATAGAAGGTAGGATAAAAGAAGTTGGTTTGTTGTACCATAATCAATAAGTTAAAATTTTTGATTGAGCAAAAGCAATAATGCAAAGTAGATAGGCTAAGTAGATTTGCTTTTCAAAATTTAAATAGCTTTGATTATAAGTAGGGTAGCATTTATTATGTTTAGACTAATTTAAGTGCCAAGGCTTAAAAGCCAACCATTATGTAATCTATAAATAATAATTTAAGCATAGAAGATGTCTATAATAAGTTGCTCGAGATGGTTTAGGAAGGAATCCTCCCTCTCTCTAAAGCTTTAATGTATGTAAATATTTGAAGGAAAAAACCTTGTGATATTGATCCTTTTGCATCCTAAATGAAATATATATTTAGTTCTTTTTATCTCTCTAATATTATGCATGGGGTTATCATCTTATGAATGTGTGTTGGTGGGTTTAAGTGCTATGATGAGATGCCTCTCATAGGGTAGCAATAGTCTAAGGGAATTGTGCACAAATAAATTTTGGTTATGAAATAACTCTTCCTTTTAGTAGTCCTTTCTTAGTAGTTATATGCTTAGTGTGTTTCATATAAGTAGTCTTCTTTTTATTTTTGCATTGTTATGTATAACTATCCATACCATTGGTCCCCATTACGATAGTGCATTGGTCGATTGTAGTTATGAGATGCATCTCACAATAAGAGTATATGTGTTTTTTTTTATTGATTTAAAATGAAGGGTTTTGAAAGGAGTCCCACAATATTTTACGATAATACCAGGAGGAGAGAATAGACTAGAGGTCACTCGCTAACCACCCTCAAAATAAGAGCAAAACAAAAAAAACAAAACCATCCTGGATCCGACCATCCTATGATCTGCCCCAAAGAAACTCCTCAATCAACTGAGAGGGGACGAACATAAAATAACACCTAGGCCCAACAAATAGAAAGGATAAAAAACCTCCTACAAATAAAAAGATTTTGAACAACAAAGCCACCCTAAGTCTTGGGGTTCCCCGATACGTCCCCGAGATCTTTCTTACCAGGTACAGGTTCCTCCAGAATTTGACATAGAAGGCAGTTCCTTAAGGGATCCAAGAATCAAGTGCTACTTGTCATCCACTTGCTTAATCAGTTGGATATGGTTGTAAGACTCCACCATGCTAGGAGTAGGAGGAATAACCTCCTCTATATTTTCTTTGCTTATGACTGATCATACGAATCTTACTGGTCCATGGAAATAGGAGCACTCTCATTCTTAATCATCTTTGTAGATAGTATTTTGGAGCATCTTGTCCTCCCTCCTTGCACCTCTAGATATCATAGACCTCTAGAAATCATAGAGATGCCACCCGATTTTCCACTTATTTCAACCACCTTAGGTGAGGCTATGGGACTTTTCTTCTCTTTAGACTCCGTAGAATACAAAAGTGATCTTTTAGATCATTTCACTTTGCCATCCCTCACACCCCTTGGAGTCATAGAGATATCGCTCAATTTTTTGCTTATTTTTATCACCTTGGAGGAGGTAATGGGGCTTTCCTTCCTATCAGACTCTATTGAATTTGAGAGTGACATCTCCTATGATAGATTAATGGCTAGTAGAATAGCCTAAGATTTAATAATTTTTATGATTTATGTAGCCTCCAAGACTTTCTCTATAGCCACATACTCAAAAATCAACATGGCCAAACCTTGGTGAATTGGGTTTGAGCCTCTTTCACATCGCACATCAGTAATTGACTTCTTCATCGAATGAAATAGAAAATATAGGATGTTCATCCATATTTCTCTTCTTAGCTAGTTAAGAAACATCATGTGGTAGCTCCTCATAATATCTCTAGATGGGTCAAGCATAAAATAGTCCATGAATACTTTCGCCACCCAGTTCCATGAGGTCTTGAGGGCCTTTCACTAAATCCATTTGACTCCTTTGGGAGGTGCTCATCCTCATCCAAGAAAAAATTACCTCTCTAATAAGAGAGTGTTTCTCTTTGTTGTGACTAAAACCCTTGAGGTGGAGGCCCGTGAATTTGGCAATAAGGGCCACAGTAATATCAAACTCTAGATTTCCTACCTTTACCCATCCCTTGCTCCATGAGTGAGCCATCCATATCGATAGCCTCAAATTGTGCCTGTGGAAATTTTGGATATAACCTAACAAACCTCCTTTCCTTAGGATTTCATTTACTTCATCGTTTGTTTCTAGGGTTGTCAATTCTAGACATAATTTTGGGAGGGAGGACCTCAGGGTTGAATGCTTGACCTTTTTAATTTAGGCAAAATCACTTAAAAATCTTAGTACACATCACATCGAACTCTCTGAGAAAAATTGGATAAACAAGTGATCAAGGATTCTTAGAAAAATATCTTTAGCACCGTCGCTTAAGGGGCCCCAATTAAAAATAGAAGCTGGTTGGAAATTTCACTTTGTATCATGGTCACATTGAAGATGAGGTCAACCAAATCTAATATTGATATGGGTTTGGTACTCCTTCCGATGTGATTTAAGAAGATAAATATGTGATGCCATCATTGAGTTGAGGATAAAACCACTACCAAAGACAACATTTCAACCTTGATCTCCTTACAATATTGATTATTGTATCTCATAATCTACACTGGCCAAAATTTACCCACACTAATACGATATTAGCCATGGGATAGTAGGAATGGACTAATAAATCTTCTTAGTGCATGCACCCTCTAAATTTTGTG
Source organism: Wollemia nobilis (assembly GCA_028583015.1). Classification (NCBI taxonomy): domain Eukaryota; kingdom Viridiplantae; phylum Streptophyta; class Pinopsida; order Araucariales; family Araucariaceae; genus Wollemia; species Wollemia nobilis. The sequence goes on along the minus strand of JAQPPZ010016981.1, from coordinate 42,424,541 downwards.
CCACTTCATTCACTTTAGGGGAAATTACCTTACTTCAGTTGGAAAAGCAATAACGACACACCATTCAAATATTTGGGCCATGTGATCGGTTGAATTGCCCCTCATCCAAAGAATGCCTGGTGTGGGGAGATCATGCCAAGAAATCCCTCTAACATTCCACCTCTAAAGGAAGCCAACAAGGACTAGCAAAACCAACTTACCAATTTATGGAATCGTTTACAAGAAGGGGCTCCACATGAGAAGTATGAAACTTTACACCCACACAAGGTACCAAATATCCATACTAGGTATAGATTTAAATTTAAAATTAAACCATAAGCTTAGGATAAACGACCTCGACTACCCTCGAGAGGTGCATGGGGAAGACTGTAGATTTCCAATAGGAGCTACAAATAACCAACTATAGGAGACTTTCATTTTTTAATCCGATCAACTCTTGTGGGATGTTGGCTCTCTAGATAGTAAACCCCTACTGAGAAGTACCCGAGTTAGCCAAACAATTTTCCAATTTGTTTCCTTATATGAAAATATGGAGCACTTGGGTTTCTTCCTTATCCTAAGGGATACAACACATCTCCATGATCATGTTGAGGATATTCGAGTTGGAGTTTTAACAGACTTCAATAGATTTATCGGGTTTAGAGAGTTTTCTTCTGTTAGCTTTTGATGTAATGAGCACTGGAAGATAGCAATCACAATATGTAGAATAATATGAAAGAAAGTAAATATACTAGATGACTGAAATATGCAATAAATAGAAATGATATAAAATAATACAATGTAGCTATGGAGGAAATGAACACTCCATTATAAATCTATTGAACTACATTGCACCCATTACCAATGGATGATGATACACACAAAACTAAGTTATATTATTAGATTATGTCCCCTGACTATATTCTTCAATTTCTTCTATCCTTTGTACTAGGTGTCCCTTATGATTTCTCTTTTAATATTATAGTTGAGGATAATTGGTTGATCTCTAAAATTGCTACTGATGAGGGTTCCTTTGATATTGTTGACTTTAAAAAAGATTCCCACTACTCATCTGATTTCCTTGCTTTTGATTTTGGGATTGTATCTGCAATAGCTGGTACTATGGCCTTTCTTTCTGCATATTTGACAATACCATATTTTATGTCCTCTCACTGAAGATGCAATATTTACCTGTGGATTATCTTTTGATGCCAATCCAGTGTTAGTCAATTCATATTTTACAATATTTTCTACTTCATATTCTTGAAGTATATTGACTAGATAATCAAAAGAAGTATCTTTACTAAGAACTTGTAAAGATGTGACCAAGTGTTTATAACTATCTGGAAGTGCTCTTATATTTACTTGATTGAGAAGTTCATCCTTAACCGATTCTCCTAAGGTCAATAGTTTACCTTTAATATTTGCAACCTTCCTTAGGAACAATTCTATGCTTTCTCCACTATTCATATTTAGAGAGTGAAGTTGATTTTGGAGATGAAGGATAGTCACCTTTTCTTTCCTTCAAAGATTTTTTCTAGGCTTTTCCATGCGTCTGAATATGTATTTTCTGAACTAATATATTGTTGAATCTCATCAGTGATAGCAAAATTTATTATCATTAAGGCTTTTGAATCATTTTATTCAAACTTTAGGATTTTAGTTTCACCTGTAGTAGGTCTCTATGTTTTCCCTTTGACAACATCCCAAAATTTTTCATATACTAAGATTGCTTTCACTTTATTTTTCCAAGAGAAATAATTTGGACCCTTGAGTAGTTGAGATTCTACTAGGAAGAATTTGTTTGATGTCATTTAAATCTTCCTAATATCAATCCTTGGATATGTAGGCTTCCTTATGTCTCCCTAGATATATATTGGAGTATGATATAGTGCTTTGTAAGATATCGTTCAATTTTGGTTGATTTTGTAAAAATTTTGTAAAGATCAAAAATCAACTTCTTAACACCTTATTACTCCTATTGAACTAAGCACTTTTCAAATTTTGAAGAGGTTTTAACGTTGGATTTCTTTTGTCCCTTCTTGAGAAAATTTTGAGACAAGAATATAAATTTCCAACTTTGATAAAAGGTTTTTAATAACACCCCTTTTTGTAACCCTTAGGATTTTATTCAAGTGTTTATAATTTCTAAAAAACCTAGTTTGATGTTGTAACCCTTATCAGTCCCAAATTTGGAAAACTTAAACACACTAATATTTGCAAATATTAAATTGATATATTACAAGTAGTATCCCTTATATATCCAATGTTATATTTTTCAAATATTATATTAATTTCCCTAAATATTGCTTTCAAACAAATATTGATTTCACTTAATGTCTCAACCTTATCTTATAACCTTATAACTCCATTTAAAAAAAAAAAAAGTAAATTAGATGAGGAAATTTTATTAAGTCTTTGTACCTTTATGAAGCTGAATGAATATGGCAATAATATCTCCTTCTTGAGCATGTATTCCCCAAGGTAAGCTTTGGCATTAATGCTCTCATTTAATGTTGGTTTACCAAGAGTGTTTTCTACTGCTCTTGACTTACTCCGGATCACTATCAAATTACAACCAAAATATCATTGAGCATCTACCATTGATCATCCAAAATACCATCAATCCACTGTCAAATAGCTTCTAAACTGCTACCATTATCGCTTTCAAACTGTTGTGCTTCATTTCCAAGGTCCAAGATGCCTTTAATACGTGGTCAGATGAGTAACAAGTGTCACGATAGAAGTTTTAAACTCTCATGGAAGCTTTGACTATTTGGTGGAGGTGCCGAACTCACTCCACTGCTTATGACAAATATTACCTTTTGGTTGAGATATTTTTACTCCCCTTTGAGCATTATCCAAGAAATGTTCCTTCTTCAATGTCTATGAGACTTCCTTGCTGTAACGTATATCAAGCTATTAGTTGTACGTAACTCCTCTTTTGCATGGAGTATGGGTGCCAAGAGAGAAATGTAACGTCTTCTTTGTGAGCGTTATATAGAGGTTCTATCATAGAATGACAAGTGGAAGTTGCATTCATTTCTCTTTATCAATGCTTTCTTGAAGGCTCTCGAACACGTTTTCCACATTGTTATTTATTGTTTTACATAGATGTTGAAATATCTCCAATCAAGCAATGCTAATGGTTGAGCTATGGTGGAGATATGGCGAGCTTTGATGGAGATATGGAGGAGTTTTGGTGGTCCTTGAATGGAGTCTGAATGATAGCGCTTGGATGAGGACTCCTTGATGCTTCACTTATGGTAGAAATACTTTGTATCTTGCTTTGATAGAGATGCTCCTTTGCTTAGACATATGCTTGCTCTTTTTCTTTATAAACTGCTTGATCTTCTCTTATGCCTTATCTTCTACAGGTTTGGCTGTCCAATATCTATAGAGGATGATCCAAAAGAGAGGCTATTTGATATGCTTGGAAGAGAGATAGTATTCAGCCGCCTTTGGCTTATTAAACCTGTAGATATTGTGCCTTTTTGGGGCACATTCAAATCTACTCTTGGGCTGTAAAAAACCAGATTAAAATAGTGCAATAAAATATATTATAGATTGTACATAAACCTCCTTTGATACACCTTTTTTTTCAATCTTATTTCAGATATGAAATTCTGGTTTTATGGTAGATTTTTCTCTCGCAATACAAGGGTTTTGAGGCTGTTTTTTTGCTTAGAAACCTTCCCATTTTTGCTTGAATATTATGATAAAAAATTCAAGCTTAGATAGAAGTAGATATATGGTGCAATTTTCTGCACTTTTATCCTTGCAATTTACCCTGTAATGCTTTGGATTTGAGACTCACCAAGTCTCAATCTTTGAAGCTTCTACTTCTATTTTTGTTAGTAGTATTATTCTCCAAGTTTTGGAGGATTCTAACATGTTTTGGTGGCTTATCTTGGCCACAATGTGTTGCAGATTTATGTGCTTCAATAGTGTCTTTAGACACTTGATACAAATAAGATTTTGTGCCCTTAAAAAAATATAAAGCTAAATTATTTTTTAGAGTAGTATAATAGTGCAAGTCTTTCACTTTTAATGCACTAATATTACAACTTATAACTCCAATCAACTCTCAAATTAATGTGCTAACAATTTACTACAACTAATAAAGATTAATATAAAATGAACCTTAAGAGTTATTCTACAATTTCACTACAACTAATATTGTAGGACTTAGTCTTATTTTTCTTTCTCCAGAATAGATAATAGGTAGTTTATAGAAGCAATTTTGAAATCCAATAAAATCCTAATTAATGTGAAAATAAACCTTAAAAACATACCTTTTTATTTTTGCACTTTCAAAGACTGTAATCCAATTTTCTATTTACAACTTTAATTCAAACTCAGGTGCTTATAACAAATATAATAGGTAAATCAATTAATGAACCTACTTGCACCAAAAAGTTGCATACCTTTTTTGTAGTAGATATTTTATTGCTTCTATAGAGGATGTGATCTTGGTATCTAAGATCACCAAGTTGTTGCTACGAGTATACCCTTGCAGCTCTTTGTAAACTATCCTGAACAACTTCTTCCCCAAAATATGGTCTTGAACTTTCTTTCATGAGCCTAGGATTTGGTGGTATGTTCTCCTCCTTTTGCTACATATTTGAAGAAGTATTTATCTTTGAAGTGATGCCTTCTTTTTGTGAGAGGTAATCTTCAAATATTCAATATTTTGTGAGCTTCTTTTGTCTTCAAGTCTTCTTATCGAATTCTAACTTCAAGCAGGATCTTCTTCTGAGATTTGGCACAACTTGCCAAATTCTTCTTCATGGATTTGGTACTCCTTGCAAAATTCTTCTTCATATATTTGGCACTCTTTGCCAAATTATTCTTCTCATATTTGGCACTCCTTACCAAATTCTTCTTCTCTTGGGCTTGTTGTTGGATGGTGATAATTGTCCCATCCTTCACTATCAAGGGCTTCTCCTCGGTAGTGAATTTATACAATGAGTTATCCTTTGAGAATATCTTTAGGAAGGATATTCTAGCATTTTTATGGATGCTTGATAAGATATTTCCAAGGTCTCTGATATTACAGCTTCTGATGGTCTTCCTTCAGACCTTTTATTCAAATTTATACTCCTGGAAGTATTGGCGGTGAGATATACTTTTGTATCTATGATTCTACTACTTCTAGATTTTATAAAGACTCGCCTAGTCCTTATTCTACTTCTCCTTCCTTGATTGGAAGTTCTTCAATGATATCTTCTCTTGATATCTTTGATTTTGCTTCAGGTGCTAAGTTGATTTTGAAAAAGATACCCTTCCTAACTTTCTTGTAGGAAGTTTTCCAATTCATTGAATCTTCTTTCTCTACAACAAAGTGTTAGTACTATAATATTTAGTCTACTTCTAAATCAGATAATCTCTTCAAATTATTCTTCAATATGGCTTCTATGGCCTTTTCAGTATCAAGGCTTCTATGGCCTTTTTTAGTATCAAGGTTTTTGTGGCCTCTTTTAGTACCAAGGCTTCTATGGCCATTTTGGTATCAAGACTTCTGTGGCTTCTCCTTCAAGGCTCCTACGGTCTTTTCTCCAAGGCTTCTATGGACTTTTCATGTCAATGCTTCTATGGCCTATTCTTCAAGTTGTGAAGTTATTCGATTTGAAAATGGATATCTTCAGTCTCTTGACTTCACCATAACTCTTCACTAGAAATGTTCTTCTATAGTATTCTTCTCTTGAAAAAGGAACCAATATCTACACTATGAGGGAATGTTGACCTTCGAGTAACAAATTTGGAGTCTCCTAGATTTCTATCGTAGGAGGAGTCCTAATCCTCTGAGAATTAATTTCCTACAACAAAAGAAACTTTAGGCACTAGTTAGCAAATTCCAAATATCCTGGATGATCCTCACAGGATGATTTGTCAATATAGTGGATTGAATGCTAAGTCCTAGTCTTCATGAGTTATTCTTGTAACTCAGTGGAAAACATCTAGTCAGATGCAATCTTAGTATTTCTAGAACTGATATTTCTTTCAATCCTCACTTGGGCTCTCTTTAATTCTACCACTTAGACTCTTTTGAGATCTTTTGATAGTGGTTGGTCCAGTGGCACATCAGTTTGTTAAAACACTTAGGCTCAATGATAATGGTGGTTTCCCTATTAACTTACATAAACTAGATATACCATGGCTCTAATACCATTTTTAGCTTTTGATGTAACAAGCACTAGGAGATAGCAATCACAAGATGCAAAATAATATGAAAGAAAATAAATCTGCTAGATGATTGAAATATGCAATAAATAGAAATGATATAAAACAATATAATGTAGCTATGGAGGAAATGAACACTCCATTATAAAGCTACTAAACTAAATTGCACCCATCACCAATGGATGGTGATACACATAAAACTAAGCTACACTATCAAACTATTTTCCCTGACTCTTTCTGCATCTCCATGTTCTATTATATCTATGAGACCATCCTTATATAGGTAAAATAGGATAGTTGGCCAACACTCTATCTAGCTATGCAAGGAATAACTTGAACGTGTACAACTTGCACATTGACACTTGTGCATTTATTACATTGCATGAAGTAACTAGATAACTTGCCCCTAAAGTAATCTAAGTATGTATCTTGGAAGATACATTTACATAACCCAAATGATGGAATAGACTCTATTTATAACACCTTGCACCACCAATATCCTTACTCCCATATATTTCAATAATACTAGCCCTTGAAACATAACTCTAGCTTCCACGAGGTGTGAATTTTGGTGGGAAATATGCTCAACAAAGGCCACCACAATGTCACCTTTATTATTTCTAATAACTCCACTTGCTTCGGATATCCTAGGGTTACTTTTAGAGGTACCATAAAAATTAATTTTGAACCAACCACAATGGGGGACACCAACATATTGAGAGCCTTGGGTTCAGAAAGGGTCCAGATGGAGCAAGTTAATAAAAGCCTAAGGCTAGCTCTGACGTAGCTTTAGAGGGAGGGCTCCCCTAGAAGCCTTTACCCAACTCATGGAAGGTACTAGAAATATTTTTTTTTGGTATAAGGTAGAGGTGGTTATAAGGTCCACAAAAATTTTACAAAGTCAAAATGGGATGGTTCTAGAATCAAGCCCGTATAATCAAAATACAAAATGGATCTTTCTAAGACTCACATTAAGCCATACTTAGAGTCCACAGTCCTATACTTGTCGCTTGACTATTCAGGATAAAACAAAAACCAAACAACACCTAGCACTTACTAACACTAGGTTGTTGTACTGTACACTTGTCACCTCCCAGGCCCCAGCAAATGGGATGCCTTTTCTGCCTAATTCCAACTGTCGGATTACTCATCATCATCCCCTCTGATCTCCCGATGCTCTAACGAGTTTGATCTTAGCTCTTCTCTAGCGACCAACACCAATAGATCTTGAGGGAAGTTATCCTTCCAAATTTGCATCTCCCCAACAGAAACTGCAATATTTTCCATTAGATCCACCGCCTGGTTCCCTTCTTTGAAGGTGTGTTGGATTCGGGCATTAACCAAATGAGATTTATGAATCTTTGCTTCTAGGATAAGCTCTAATATGGTCCAGCTGTGGTCTTTATCCTCCTTAATTGCCTTGATTATATTAAGCGAATCCCATTCAAAGATAAATTCCTTATAACCCTCAAGTCTAGAAATTCTCATTGCCTGCATGCAGGCTCGGGCTTCTGCAAAATGATTTGTTTGAGTTCCCAAAGGCTCTGCAAAGGCAAGGACCACTTTTCCTTCCTCATTTCTCAAAACTCCTCCTGCTCCTGCAGCCCTCGGATTTCCTTTAACTGCCCCGTCAAAATTAAAATTAACCCACTTTTGTGTGGGGGGTATCCACTTGAAACCATCCCATGGGTTGGTTGTAATGTCTAGGTCTGGAAGTTCCTCTTCCCAGTTCCGCAAAATCCTCCTTTCCCTTAGAGACATGGTCTCATTTTTGAAGAAGAAAGTTTTCCAGTTTTCTTTCAAAGCTCTGATTATTTTATTACCACATAACTTGGGATATTTCTTACGTCCTTTAAATACTCTCTTATTTCTCTCATTCCATATCCCCCATAAAAAATGGGGTAAGTCGAGCTTCCGAGCCAAGTCAAAAGCTTTGCCCGAAAGGGGGAAGCCCATCGTATGCGAAGTCGGACATGCTATTTGGACAGACCCAATCTATATGAAATTTGGACAGGATCATTTGGAAGACTGTACAAGAAAAATAACAAGTTAGAAATATATGACTTACAGATTCTATTGCTTTCTCACACAAGATACATCGATTGATGAATTGGAAACCTCTCCTTTGCAGATTATCTGTTGTCAGGATTTTATTTTGAACTGCCAACCAAAAGAAGAAAGCTATTTTTGGGGTTAAATTATTTAACCAAATAACGAAGTCGGAGTCCGACCATTGAATCCTGAGTGGATTAACTTATAGGCAATTTTCATTGAATAGATCCCACTTGTAGTTTTGCCCCAAATCGCTTTGTCTCTTCCTCCCCGGGAATGATCGGGAACACCCTTAAAGCATCATTGAGTTTGGTTAGGGCCACCTTCTCTTGCTCTGACAGATTATGAACCGTGATTTTCTTCCAAGAAGAAGTTTCTGTGCTACGACAATAAAATCCCCTACTTTTCCTCCCATTTCCTTCGAAAGTTTATGTTGGAGGACCTGAAGGTCTAAGTTATCTTTCATAGGGGCCTCTTCCAACCACGGGTCTTGCCAAAAGTCCACTTGTCTTCCATTACCAATTCTCCATCTGATGCCTTTCCTGACTACCTCCCGACATTCGAGAAAACAATTCCAAAAATAGGATCCTCTAGGAAGATTATCAGCTTTCAGGAAGTCCTGATTATTTCTGATATATTTTTCCTTAAGAAGTTTTACCCATCCCAATTGATCATTATTGATAAATCTCCATACCTGTTTGCCAATCAGAGCTTGATTCATTTCTTTCATTCTCTTTAACCCCAGGCCCCCCTGATCCTTGCTTGCACACACCTGATTCCATGCTACCAATGAAATTTTCTTTCTCTCCTCTGAACCTGACCACAAGAAGTTGCATTGAATTAGCTCCAATGTAGCTCGGACCTTTGCAAGCATTCTAAATAGAGACATGCAGTAAATTGGAATGCTCTGTAAAGTAGTTTGAACTAATAAGGCTTTTCTTGCGGAGCTGAGAAAGCTGCCCTTCCACCCCTGCTAACTTTTTGGAGATCCTGTCAATGATCGAGTTCCACAAAGTAGCCTTCATTCTTCCTTCGAACATAGGCATGCCTAGATAAGTTGATGGTAGAAGCTCCTTTCCACAACCGAAGAGGTTAGCTATTCTTTCCTCCCTCCCACCAGGCGTGTTAAAGAAATAGATGCTACTCTTCTTATAGTTTATGTACTTGTCCCGTTCGTCTCATACTTGGTTAGAATTCTCTTCAACTTCCTAGCTTGAGGCACCGAGGATTTGGACACAATGATTGTATCATCCACAAACTGTTGGTGAGACACTGGCTCTGCTGTTGAGGCTGGTTTAAAACCTTCCAATTGACCATCTGCCACCACTGCTGAAATGTTCCTACCCAATGCTTCCGCTAAAATAATAAACAAGTATGGAGACAAAGGATCTCCTTGTCACAACCCCTTTCACTCTTAAAGTAACCGGAGGGTGACCCATTCACCATGACAAAAAATCTTGTAGTAGAGATACAACTAAAAATCAACTTAATCCATTGGGGACGAGAAACCAAACTTACCCAAAATCTTGGTGAGGAACCACCATGAGACCCGGTCGTAGGCTTTATTCATATCAAGCTTTAGTAACATACCCGCTTCCTTACTAGTCACCATTGAATGAATAACCTCATGAATTGTGATGATACCATCCAATATTTGTCGCCCTTTCACAAAGCCACCTTGGTTCATATCAATGATGAAAGGAAGGATAACCTTCGACCTATTGGCGATTGTTTTTGTGAGAATCTTCATCGAGTGTTACATAAAGCGATAGGGCAAAAGCTGGAAAATTCCATTGCTCCCACTAGTTTAGGGATGAGAACTAAAAAGGTAGCATTAACTCCTTCCGGGATTTCCATGTCCTTTTGAGCCTCAATTATAGCTTCCACTACATCATTGCCTAGGATATCCCAAAACTTCGGAAGAAAGTCGTAGGGAAGCCATCCGGTCCTGGGGAGTCATTACAGTCCATGTCAAAAACGACCTTCTTGATTTCCTCCTTTGTGAAAGGACTAAGTAAGAATCCATTAAGATTATCGATTCTGAGGGGTGGAATGGCTGCCAACAGAGAGTCTTCTTCTTCAATAGTCGGATTTACATCTTCTAGCAACAATTTAAAGTACTCAACCGCTTCCCTCCTTATGTCTTCCATATCTTTGGTGTTAGACCCATCGGCCATCTTGATCTCCTTAATTTTGTTAGTACTCCTATGGCGAAGAGTAGAGACATGGAAGAACTTTGTATTTCTGTCACCCTCCTTTAACCAACGCAGTCTGGATTTCTTCCTCCAAAAGGTTTCTTCAAATCCTAGCATCGTGTGGTATTCGGCTAACAACTCCCTCTCCTGGTTTCTCAGATCCTCTGTAAGCTGCTCTGACTTCAGCTTCTCTTGTAGTTCATTGATCTTGTCTTTTAGTTCTGCCTTTTTAACAAAAATATTGCCAAAGGAAGTTTTGTTCCACTCTCTAATGTTAGCCTTCACATTCCTTAGTTTACATGCCACTTGGGCCAATTTCGAACCATTATACTTTTTGTCCCACCATTGGGCACCCAGATCCTTGAGATCCTGATGTTGGAACCACATAAGTTCGAATCGAAAGGGTCTGATGTATCTTTTCTTAGAGTCCTCCCCTGTTTCCCACAAAATTGGGTTGTGATCAGACCCGATTCTTGGGAGTGTCGTTAATGAAGAGTCCCCAAACCTCTCCAGGCATTCTTGAGAAAGAAGAAACCTATCTAATATTATCTGAATTTGGTTTTCCTTCAATATTTTGTTAGACCATGTATAGGAGAATCTACGCAGGTCCACATCCATCAGCTCATGTTGCTCAACAAAATCTCTAAACTCGTAGATATCAGCAGTTATTCTTTGAGAGCCCCCCAATTTATCTACAGGATTAAGGTATCAATTGAAATCCCCCGCCACAATCCAAGGGTATTTGGGGACCGTCTCCCTCAATTCAGCTAGCTGACTCCAAAGAACCCTTCTCAGTCCCTGTCTAACTGGAGCATATACATTCGTTAAGATCCACTCTTCCTACGTGGTTTTATCCACACATAAGAGACAAATAAACCAACTAGACATCAAAATCACTCTACCATCAATCACATTTTTGTTCCACATAACCAGTAACCCTCCTACTGTTCCAGTGGCCTCTTGGCCTACTACTTCAACTTCTCGCCAAGTCCTATTCTTAAAAGGAATAACTCTACTCTCCTCCATTTTAGTTTCTTGCAGTAAAATCATATCCGGTTTGTGTTCTTGTCTAAGAGCATACAAATCTCTTATTTTTGTAGGATTACTCCCACGAATATTCCATGAAAGAATCTTCATTTATGGGCTTTGGATCCTCGAGCCTTCGCCCCAAAGAGCAATACTGCTTGAGTGCCATCAGCCACTCCTCGCTCTACTTCTTTCTGCCTTAAGGTAGCATTGCTAGGTTTCCCTCTTCCTTCTCTGAACCATATCCCCATACATCCGCTCTAGGTTGAAGTTCCTTGGGATTCACTTGGCTTCTAGTAACCATCTTGGGTAGGTCAATCTTGGTCTTTGGGGTAACAATCTGGCTTTCCAGGTTAACTGGTCTTTTTGACAGTGGAGATGATTCCGTGCTATTAGCTTCTTGATTAGTAGATTCTTTTTTCCCTGCTTTGGGGTTACACTGATCTTGGTGGTTCACCTCTTCCTCCTGAGTATCCTTGCCTGTATTATTAGTTTCCTGCTCCTTCCTCTGATTTTTCTCCTCTAAATCCTTCTCTTGAGTCTCCTCTACCTCAGATTCCACTTCTTGGCTGTCCATCTGATCTCCCTTCAAATGATTTAATGCATCAAAATTGTTCTCCACTGGGATGTTGATCTCCTTGGAATTTCTTCCCATAAATTCCTCTGCAGTACATGGGACCACTTCCACCGAGCCTCCATAGGCCTCCCGTATCACCCAATCAAACTTACTTTCCCCCGGGCGTTGATCTATGGGGTTCTTTCCTTTGTGATTTGGCTCGAGGCTTGCTTGTATCATCTTAGGAGCAGAGTTGAGCTTGAGGGTTCCCATCAAAGGGACCAGCTCCCCTATGAGAGGGTTTCGGGGCATAGGAATTTTTGGGAGGAGGGTTAAAATGTTGCCTCTTGCTTACAATAGGGCGAACAGGGTCTCTGATATTCGGATTTCGAGCTCCACGTCCTTGAGGCCTAGGTTGGGTAGGAATGGAGATCTGCGGGGGAGGGATATTATTCGGGTTTGAGGATCGAGTATTTTGGAGTGGGGGTTGGTTCTTGGAAATGCAGTGGATACCCTGGTGCCCTACCTTCCCACAAACACTACACTTAAAAGACATATTTTCATATTCAAAGACTTGAGTATGAAGGCCAAACATAGACGACAAAATAATGGATTTAGGGAGCTCTTTACTCAGGTCCGCCAACACACACATGCGAGCAGACAGGAGTCTTGTTTTGCTCAAGGTTGCAGGATCAATAGCTATTAGTTCTCCAATCTCTGTAGCTATCCTAGCCAAGATTTGTTCGTTCTAGAAAAGCAGAGGTAATCCTGGCATCTTAACCCAAATAGGAGCCAAATCCAGCACCTGAGTATGGGGGTTGAAATCGGGGGACCAACGCTTCAGATACAAGCCCATTTTCCCAAAAAACCATGGACCTCCTTGGAGAGTCCTTTCCATGTCCTGTTCACATTGAAATGTCACCAAAAGAAAACTCTTGGGTAAAGCCTTAATCATCATACCGGCCCTTGGCTACCATTTTTGGATGGCCCATCTCCTTATGACTTCCATGTCTGGCCTCACCCCCATAAATTTAGCCACCAGAGATGTTTCGCCCTCCATAGCCACATGCTTCGAGCTAAGGAATCCGGGACGTGCAACCTACCATTGACTGATTTTAGATTAAAACAAGAGTTGGATAATTTTTTCTTACCGTGAAGAGCATTAAGATATGAAGGTCTCCAGTTGCCAGGTTTATCTTTGTCTCCTTCTTGGGTCTTCCTTTGATCCTGACGCATAGAGTCCTGGTCCCCCTCAGAGAAATCTTCAACCGCATCCGCCCAACGCCCTTGGACCGGTTCCAATAGAACTTCCTTGTCCACATCCTCCGCCTCGGGGGCCTCGCTATCTCGCCGAGCCCCCACCTCGCCGTGGACTCGCTGATCTGCCCTCTGAATTCCCACACCTAGGGTTTGATGCCCCTAGACCTCTCGCTCCTCCTCCTTGCTTGCTCCATCCGTCACAACTTGTTGCCTCAAAAATTTGCCATTTTTTTTTTTTTTTAGGGCCAAAATTTTTGTGACCGCTATCGTGCACGGATTGCTATAGTGGCGGCTCGCTACGATATGCGGGATTCTACGATGTCGGGTCGCTACAGTGGCGAATTTTATGGGAGACTGCTGCTCCGCTCTCCGACTGATGGCGGCTGCTGCTCCTGCTGCGACTTCTGGAGGTACTAGAAATATTATTCATAGAGCTCTAAATAATTATAACACTTACCCAAAGTTGGTTATGCTTTAAGTTTTTGAAAGCTCTATAATTCCTTTCTTTCCATAATCCCCAAAGAAGATGGGGAAGGAGGAACTTCCACAATCATCTTAGTCTAGGAGAATAGAAATGGGGGCCTCACTGTAAATAGATGTTTTGACAAAGTTTAGGAGCACCCAAATTACCCTTAATATCTCCATAATTGAGGCAAAATATTCGTAAGAGAAAGGGAATTGGGAAAAAAAGTGATTCATGGACTCCACATTAGCTTCACATAAGTAACATCTATTGGTAATAGCCATATCCTATTTCTACAAGTTCTCTATAGTCAATATATTGTTTCAAATTGCCAGCCAGAAGAAGATATTAATTTTGGATAGGATGTTCTTGATCTCAACTCTATAGTCAAGAAATCAATACTAGTTTTTGGCTTCATCATAACATACATTGATCTGACAGTAAACTTCCCTTTGCTCCCTTCTTTCTAGATTAGTCTATCCTCCACATTAGCCAACTTTAGAACTTGGAGTTTTATGGATTTAGCGATAATATCCTAGTCCAATTAGATTTCTCTACTCCCATCGTTCATGGGTAGGTTATTCCATAATTTTTTACAATTCACCTGATGGATAAAGTCAACAACTTTGCATCTCCCCATGACCCTAGAGGAGGGCTCAACAATAGCAATATTTGGATCCATAATTAAAGGTTGATCTATTATCCATGAATGACATTTATTCCATTTCTAAGAAACCACCTACTTATTTTAAGTAGTAAGGATTTTGAATTTAATAAAATCTTCCAAAAGGGATATCCATTAGTTGGAAAAGGATTCGAGAGGAAGTTTCTAAATTGGTATTTAGCTTTTAGGATGCTGATGCAATCAACCATATCATTATTTACTACCTTCCAACCTTGTTTGGCTACCAATGCCTTATTCATTATCTAAATATTTTTTAGACCCAGACCCCCTCTCTTCCTCTAGTTGTAGGCCTGTTCATAGGAAATCAGATAAAATTTACCTTTTACAACCAAACCTGCCCAAAGAAAAGCTATGAGAATACTTTCCAATTTAGAAATAACTTTTCTAGGAAGCCAAAAAATGGATATGGAATAAATAAAAATACTTTGAAGGGAGTTTTTAATGAGGAAAAATTTATTAGTGTGGCTTAGAAGAGCTCCTTTGCATCCTACCAGTTTCTTCTACATCCTCTCAATTACAGGGTTCTAGAAGGTATCCAACACATGCCCATGAAATAGAGGTAGGCCAAGATAGACCATAGGAAAGTTTTCAATTCCACAACATAGAATACATGTAATTTTTATTTATCTCTCAAAGGAAGTATTCAAAAAATACAACTTAATTTTAAGGTAATTGACCTTTTACCCTATGAATTTCTCAAAGCAAATCAAAATCCTTTTGATCTCCCTCACCTAAATCATCGAGGTTAAACAAGACAACAAAGTGTCATCTACAAACTAATGATGGGAGATTAGATTTATCAAAAGGTCTAGTTTGATACCTTTGATAGAGGAATTCAAAGCAATAGATCTACCCAACACTTCTACCATTTGGATGAAGAGATAGGGAGAAATAGGATCCCCTTGTATGATACCCTAATATATTTGAAAAAATCTAGTTGGAGAGCCATTTATGAGAGTAAAGAACTTAGCTAAGGACACATAGGAAAAATTAGGTTAATCTAGTTATGACCAAATTCAAATTTCCTCAAAACTTGAAGAAGAAAGGCCCACGAAACCCTGTCATAAGCCTTGTTCATATCTAGTTTAAGGAAAATCCTAGGTCTACCACTTTTGTGAACAGAATGGATAAGCTCATGAACAATAATGACCCCATCCAAAATCTATCTCCCAACTATAAAACCACATAGAGTATAGGTGTTTGGCACAGAAGTAACTACTTAATTATTTTATTTCTATGTGATTATAGTTATTTTTGTCTTATAGTTTGTGTTTCATTTGGAATTACTTGTATATCATCAACCATATTAGGATGTTAGTGTATAATTATCTTCCCTTTTTCACTCCAAGAAATCTTGTAATATATTGTACACTAGAATTTAATAGAGCCATCCATTATTTGATATAGAATTTGGATATCCAATACATTAGTAGTTTGGGTATAAGTGGTTTCTTCAAAACACGGTCACCTTTAATACCTCAAAAATATGATTTTAGCATGTTGAGTGAGACCATTAGTTTAAATTTTTATCATTAACTAGAAATAAATTCTTGATACTGATAATGAATTGTATGTAAAGCATTGTGATATGAAATATTTATATTTTGAGAGATAGCACTTTGTATCACCCATGTGTATAGTGTGATTTTAGCACATGAATATACTATGAATTATATATGGAGCTTAGTAAGTATTGTAATTTTGAAATTTTTTGGTTGTAGTCTAATGGAAAATCTACTAGGGATCAAATCCTTTTAAGGAAAAAATATTTTTTGAGATAAAAGTTGTATAGCTTGGCTTCAAGTTTACAAAAATTTCAAAAGTAGCCAATTCATAAGGTAATAGCTTAAAAGGACATTGCTATTTGAATGGAAACTCAACTTGCAAACATTACCATTTGTAAAATTTTGACATCATCATATAGCTACTTTAAGCAACATCGTCTAATAATTTCTATCATGGAATGATACTAGCCCTCTAGCACTCCTAGTCTATAATCAGAACCTTGCTACAATGATTAAGGTGTTTCCATAATTTTGTGGAATAGATAAAAATATTAAATAAACAACCTATAAGACTTGAGCATTGTGGAAGTCATATATAGTAACTATAATGAAGACTATATGTTCCATCTCTTGATTTGGTTCCTTATATGAAGGGAACCTCTATGGTGTGAGATCTTATTAACTAGCAGTAATCATTTCTATATAGATATAGCCCATCAATCTCTATAAGTGTTCAAAGAAGCATGACCATCAATCTCATAAGTGTCCTAGCCATTAGAGATTAAATACATGAATTGCTTCTCACTACTCAACAATAATAATTTCCCACCATCCTCTCCATGATAAATTTTACTCACTCTAGAACCAACTCAAGAGGATCCAATTAAAAAAAATATAGGAGTAGCTTAACATAATTATGTCAAAATTTATAAGCTTGTTTGAAATCTTGATCACTCAATACAACAAAATCATGAATATCTAAGTGAAATTCCTTTCATTCTACCAAATGATTTTTGTGTCCAAAAAATTCTTTATATGCCACTTAAAATACAAAAATAAATATCAATCTTAAGGATTCCTTATTTCCTCCTAAAAGAATGAATGTTGTTTATTTAGAGGAAAGGGTAGCAAGTTTGACAAAAGGTATTTTTCTTTGAAGTTCATAATAAATATGAGGTATAAAGCATATATTGGGTATAACGTTAATAATAATGTTATTCATGTGTTGTTATATGGTACCTCTAATAATGAAGAAATAAATAATTCCATAGATAATACCATTGAATATCAAGAAAATTCTTTAGAATTAGAGGGGAAGAGTATCTTACAGTCTGACAAAGAAGGAAGTGAAAAGTATATTGGTGTTTCAATTGCTTGCATTGGTACGATGACTGGACCAACATGTGGCAGCTGACATGGACAGACACTAACTGGACCAACACGTGGCAGCTGACGTGCTCAGGATGCTGACTGGACCGATGCTGACATGGAGGACACTGACTAGATCGATGCTGACGTGGACAGGACGCTGACTAACACCTGGACTAACACATGGCGTACCCGAACGAATTGACATGTGGACTGACATGACCACCACGTGACCCGACGTGGACTTGACCCCTACCATGTGGCACGGCAAAAGGGGTGTCGTGATTGCTCGAAGGCAATCACATATAAAAGGGGGAATCTTCCCTTTTATTCCCCCCTCATGCACCCTACAGGAGCAATGTGGGACTAAAGTCCCACAACATTTTTTTTCTCCTCATGAGGGTCACAAGGGAAGAAAGGGAACGTCTTCCCTTCTCCCTCTCATCAGGCGTGCTAGCCCATCTAGCAGGAGCGCCAGGCTAGCACCCGTGAGGTCAGGGGTTCAAACCCCTTCGAACTGACCCCTATGAGGTAATATTTTTTTAATTTTTTTTGTTAGTTTTCTTTATTTTTTTTAGTATTTTTTTAATTAATATATTAATATTCTTTGTTTTTTAAAAATCATTTTTTTTTTTAAATTAATCATATTTTTTAAATTATGATTTTTTAAACAAAAGTATTTTTATTATTAATTAAATTATTACTAAAATTATTTAGAAACTTACATTAAATTAGAATATTTGCCAAAGTAAAGGGGGGGGTGTTTTTATTCTAAAAAGCACCATTTTTTTTTCAAAACTTGAAGCAACAAAAAAAAAAAGGGGGATGATGAGTAAATTTTTACGACAAATTGACTTATTGTAAAGGTGCATTTTCGGCAGTGCCTGACACCTATAGGTTTATTTCTGTGGGAACTTTTATGTTGTATGCTGCATTTCACTTTTTGCACTACTTCAGTAAAAGTTAAAAATCATATCACTCCCTAAAGTCCCCGAAATAAATAAAACCTAACTGTGCAATTTATTGCACTGTAGCATTTGGTATTTGTGATACCTCTAGCCCATGCTTATAGGTAATGCTATCGTGATTGGGCTACTATATTTGTTGCCTAATATAGCTACCAAAATGACATCTGAGCTTGTTCTCTATAAATCGTCGGGAGGAATAAGTACGCCATTTTTTGCTTTTTTTCTACTCCATCCATTACCCTAATCTTTCTTGTGTTTAGGCATAAATCCTGATGAAATTTTTGACATTTGAAGTGTTTAGGGGAAGTTACGCCCCATGCATGAGGATTGAAGACTTTCTATGGTAGGTGCCATCAATGAGACGATTCCCTTTTAGTACCGCTTAAGTACCACGTATCGTATGATCTCTAAAAATTACCTATAGTCTCCCTCACATAAGGGCGGGTGATTTTTTTTTATATTTCTAAATACCTATAGTTTCCCTCACATAATGGTAGGTATTTTGTACGGTATAATGGCATAGCAAAAAGTATATATAAAGGGGGACCAATTGGTGTTATAAGGAACCTTCACCATATCTGCAAAATTAATGACTGATTCTCATCAGTTGTTGAAAGGTCCTAATTACACACCATGGAAAAACAAGATGAAGGCAATCTTAGCAATGGATGACTTATGGGATGTTGTATCTGGAGCAACAACAAGATCTTCATCTGCTATTGGCACTACAACTCCATCTACTACTCAAAAATACTTTGACAAGAAATATAACAAAGCAAAAGTGGTCATCTTGCTTGTTGTGTCTGATGAAGTTCAACCCCATATTGCTAACTGTGAACATAGTAAAGAGGCGTGGGATGCCCTTAATACTATATATGAGGGAAATAATGATTCCACTATTCTATTTCTTTAATCTCAATTACACAGTATAAGCATGAAATAGGGGGAGACAGTTGAATTTTTTCTTTGTAGAGTGTCTGAATTAAAAGCAAAGTTGAATTCTTCGGGAGAACCAGTTGATGACAAGCTCATTACCTCAATTGTATTGAGAGCCTTACCTGATTCTTATAGGGTGTTGATCAATTCCCTTTAGGTGTCACAACAAAAATTTACTTTTGTAGAGTTGGTTAATATGCTTCAAGAGGAAGAGGCACGCCAACTATAGTGAGATGATTCTTATAACACTGCCCTCTACATCAACAGGAAAGGGCAGAACCAGAAGAAAAGTAATTTTTAGAAGGGAGGGAATTCAAAAAAGGATTCAAAAGGGAAAAAAACTCAACAACCTCAATAGAAAAAGAGATATTGCAAGATATGTGACAAAGAAGGTCATGATACAAATAGATGTTGGCATAAGAATAAACAATCAAAACAAAGAGGCTAGAACAAACCACAAAAGAAAAAACAATAAGTGAATGTTGCTGTTGAAGAATCTAACATGGATTCTGAAAGAGCCCACAAAGTTCTCATGACTACCATAGTGTCTAAGCAGACGGATCCTATATGGTATGCTGATTCTGGAGCCAGTAAGCACATGACTGGTGACAAATCATGGTTTGAGTCTTTTGAGGCCAAAGAGGGCAAACATGTCACTATTGCTGATGATAAAACCTAAAAGGTTCAAGGAGAAAGTACTGTTTCAATCACTCTTCCTTATGGCAAGTGTTAGATTGACAAAGTCCTCTATGTTCCAGGATTGGCAAACAATTTTTTGTTAGTCATACAAATTCTGGACAAAGATATGGTTGTGAAATTTAGTGTTGAGTGAGGAAAGAAGTGTTGTTCTATTACCAGGAGGGGTAAGAACATTGCAACTGCTTCATATAAGCATCGCTTATTTGCCTTAGATTCTATCTCTACTCCACATGTAGCCATGACAGTCTCTACAAAGGAGGCAACTTCCCTATGGCACAAGAGATATGGGCATCTTAGTTCTAGTTACTTACTTGAGTTAAGTAAGTATGAAATGGTAAAGGGTCTTCCTTCCCTTTCTACCACTTTACCCGTTTGCTCTGACTACTTGGCAGGAAAGCAGCATAGAGTGCCTTTTGAAAAGAGCTCTACATGAGCAAAGAAACCTCTAGAGTTGATTCACACTGATTTGTGTTGTCCCTTAACTCCCAACAGTTGTGGGGGTAAGAGGTATTTTTAGTTATTCATGGATGATTACTCCCGAAATATGGGGTATTCTTTCTTCAACTGAAATCTAAAGCATTTGGATTTTTTTAGCAATTCAAGAAATCTGTTGAAAAGAATTCAAGGACTTCTATAAAGACCCTCCACTCAGATCGAGGGGGGGAGTTCACCTCTAAAAAATTATCTAAGTTCTTAAAATAAAATGGGATCACACAATGGTTAACTACTGCTTATACTCCTCAGAAAAATGGAGTTGTTGAAAGGAGGAATCGTTCCATCATGGAAATGGTTCGTTGCATACTCACAGGAGCTAGTCTTGAGCAACTATATTGGGTAGAAGCTGTCACCATAGCAGTATATTTGTTGAATAGGGCACCCACAAAGGCCCTAAAAGGAATGACTCCATAGGAAGCATGGAGTGGTAGGAAACCCTCCATTTCTCATCTACGCATTTTTGGATGTAAAGCTTTCATGCACATACCAAAATAGAAAAGGAAGAAGCTAGATGAGAAGACATTGAAGTGTATTCTTCTTGGCTATGATGAGCACTCTAAGGGTTATAATTTGATTTATACCTTTACCAAGAAGATACACATTAGTAGAGATGTAGTTTTTGATGAGGCTTTCACATCAGATGTATACCTAGATCTTGTGGAAACTAAGGTTGATAAATCTCCTTCATTAAAGGTTGGAGGTTCTTCTTTATATTATTCAACACCTCAAAAGAAGAATCCAAAGTGGTATAAAAATACAATCAAAGACTCTAAGCTATCCACTCCACTAGATTTGACATTGGATAGGCCTCGTACTCGCAACATGGCACGACAGAAGAAAGCTGCAACATAGAATACTAGGGTTGATAATCTGTGTCAATCTTTTGAGGAACTTTTTGTAGATCCAGAGAGAGATACAAAAGATATGGATATTGATAATGATAAGGTGTTTATGTCTTCAATAGATGATATTGAACCTACATCAATGTAAGATGCTCTAGGTGAGCCTCAGTGGAAGGCCACTATGGATGCAGAGTATAAGTCTTTGATGAAAAACAAAACTTGGAAGCTTGTCGATCTACCACATGGAAAGAAGCCCATTGGCAGAAAATGGATGTTCAAATTCAAGTACAAGGTAGATGGGACAATTGATAAGCATAAGGCCCATATTTTTGCAAATGGTTATGCACAAAAGGAAGGCATTGACTATGAGGAAACTTTTGCACCTACTGCTCGGATAACCACTATTCGAGTTCTTTGTGCTATGGCAGCACAATATGGGTGGAAAGTTCACCATATGGATGTAAAGAGTTCTTTTCTGAATGGTGATCTCCAAGAGGAAGTCTACATGACTCAACCTGAAGGATTTGAAGTGGTAGGCCAAGAGCAAAAAATTTGCAAGTTGGTCAAATCCTTGTATGGTTTGAAACAAGCTCTTTGAGCTTGGTATATAAAAATGGATAATCACCTCCTGCAGCATGGATTTAAGAGATGTTCGTCAGATGCAAACCTCTATTTCAAGAAATAAGGTTCTGAGATAGTGTTTCTTGTATTCTATGTTGATGATCTGCTCATTATAGGGATTTCAGAACTTATGATCTCTGCTGTCAAAAGTGACTTGTGTAAATATTTTGATATGAAAGATCTCGGACTTCTCCATTATTGTCTTGGTCTAGAAGTAAGCTAGAAGGAGCACTACATTAAGGTGTCTCAAAAAAAATATGCCAAGACACTGTTGGAAAAATATTGCATGACTGATTGTAATCCAATGGCAACTCTGATGGAATCAAGTCTTCAGTTATCACGATATGATGATTCACCTCAAGTAGATGGTACTCTCTATCGATAGTTGATCGGGAGTCTCATATATCTGACCAATACTAGGCAAGATATCGTATTTTTTGTCAACTATCTTTCTAGGTTCATGCAGGAACCTAAGACTACTCACTGGAATGTAGTAAAACGTGTTCTTCACTATGTCTATGGTACTATGGAATATGGCCTAGAATACAAGAGGAATGGTAAATTCTTCTTGCAAGGATACACAGACTCCAACTATGCCGGGTCGTTTGATGATCACAAGTCAACTTCAGGATATATTTTTCGTCTTGGATTTGGTTCTGTCTCTTGGCACAACAAGAAGCAATAGGTGGTTGCTATCTCATCTATAGAGGTAGAATATCGCGTTGCACGTGAAGCTGTGTGCAAAGTGATATGTGTATGTCACATCCTAAAAAGTATGGGCCTTCCATACAAATATCCAATCCACTTGTTCTACGACAACCAGGGTGTTTTGAACCTTGTTAAGAATCTAGTGCATCATGAGAAAACCAAGCACATTGATACACAATGCCACTTCATTCGAGACAAAGTTCCAAGGCACCGAATTCAGCTTCAGTACATTCCCACCGATGCTCAAGTTGTAGAAATTTTCACTAAGGCACTTGCACGTGTCAAATTTGAATTGTTTCGCAGCTCTCTTTGTATTGCAAAATGATGTAATCAGGGGGGATGTTAGTATAGCTAGTAGTTATCCTATTACCCAAATAATGTAATAAGGTGGGATGTTAGCTTAGCTATGTTAGTTATTCCATTATAGGTTAATGTTGTTATTTTGTTACAACCTATTCTATTTGACGCCTAGGTGGTTTCGTAACCTATGGGCTAATCTAAGGCTGCCTATGTATTATTTATGCAGTTCAATACAATGCCTTAGTAGTTCACATTCCTACAGTTTGAACATCAACAAAAACTGTCAAATGTGAGGTGCATGAAGATAAAATAGGTAACATCATTAAGGCAATATATAATAGCTCAACAAGAAAATTACAGATATTTAAATGCTCTAAGCTTCAACTTAGGATGAAATGTATAAATTGTTATAAACCTTCAAAGTGATCATCCTAGTACATGGAAAATGGGTGGCAACTATACCAACAACTCAATTGTAAAGAAAAGTAGTGATAAAATATCCAACATGGTAGCCATGGGTATTCTTTAGAGAAAATTTGTTGATGTGATTATCTTGAGATGTGGAATGCACCATATTAAGAGTATTATAAAATAAATGTATTGCCTTGGGAACAAAGGAGGATGAAAGCACCAAGTAGATAACATCCCATATTAATTTATAATCTATCAAAAATTAAAGTTCTTAAAGAACGAGTTGCATGATCTAGTGAATTAGAGATTAAATTAGAACTTGAGAAAATTTTATCAAGTCTTTTCATGGGATATTAAGACTCTATGACCCAACACATAAGGCAAAAAAGGTGGAATAAAAAGAAGTAATTTGCTGCACTAGAATCAAGGAGCAAAAAATATGGATTAAGTAGAATAATTAATGCAAAATAGATAGGCTAGGTAGATTTTATTTTCAAAATGTAAACTTTGATTTTGGGTAGGCTAGATTTTATTATATTAGGTATCAATTTTGAAAAAAAGGCTTAGAAGCAATCCATTCTAAAATTTATAAATAGTGCCTTTGAGAACTTAAATAGGCAAGTGGAATTGCTTATTTGAGTTGGTTTATGTTGATTAACCACTAGTATTTAAATTTTTTGAGAAAAACTATCTCTCATGCCCATGGTCAAGTCACATATTGGAAGTCTAAGTTTCATAAGACAACCTCCAAAGAAGCAACTGGATGTATTCTAGAAAAAATAGCTTTGTAAAAGTATTATATAATATGGTACCAGTGTTTTGGAGAGGAAAAGGGATAAGAAAACTTACACCAATAGAGAGATGAGAGTGTTGTACATTGTGCTCTCTAAGAACTATATGTGTATAGGGGAAAAATACCTTACCACATACAATTCTCGACTAGATCTGATGGGAACTGAGGTGAACCATGTGGGTATGTTATAACTCTACACTCAGTGGGAAACTAGGGAAAGGGTTCACCAAAAATGGTTTTAGGACTCGCTTCAAGTCTAGGGTTGAATGTGTAGATATGCAAAAACAATACACCTAAACAATTAATGAAATCAAATTGACAATATAAACATGTAACCACTAAAGAACAAAAAAGTATAGAAAATGGTATCCTCATTAATATTGAAATATTCCTTTACAAGGTGGTTAAAAAGAAATCCCTCTTAGGTATAGATACCAATATGATCCAAATTTCAATAATGAACCCAAAAGTAGGTGTATATAGCAGAGTCTTTGCACTCTCAAAATTGATTATAGTGAGGGTTTCCTGTGACCTCCGTACGGTGAGATAAATATTGATGAATATTTGTGTTAAATAGCTCCTCTTAAGATCTAAAATCTATACACAATAATGCTTATAAGACATTAATAGCAAATGAGGAACCTCTCGTGATGAGGCCCTTTTCCATGATAAGAAATTGAAAGAAAGATGTTGAAAATGATAAAAAAATGCATGAAAACTGAGTAAAACTATGCTGGAACAGAAATGAACTACTACTAAAGCTATAGTAACTAGAAAGCACAAAAACATTAGATATCATTGAGAGACCATCATGGGATAAAGCAATCAGGCCTGCTAGCTATCACAGGGTAGAGCGGTAGCACCTGCGAGCCTCTTCGAGGTAAAGTGATCGCTAAAAAATAAAGATTTCTTCATAATCGATGTAGGAAATGCCTAGGTTGGTCTACCAAATTGATTTTTCAAGGATCACACACTTGAATCATGATAAAATTATAGAAAATAGCATGAAAAAAGGTCACTTGATGGTGAAATATTGTTTGATTTAGTCTTCAAACTCCAAGGGACTCCATTGATGCAATTGATAGTTCCATAACGAGATTTGAGCAACACTTCATTGCTTATGAGAGAATGTTCTCTCTAGTAAAAAAACCAACAACACTTCATCATGGAAAATTTGAGATATATTTTATGAAGGCTTGGCCTCTTCTTATAGATTTTCAAAATGGCAATCTTAGCTTGCAAGAGAAACCAAGAACCAAGAATCGGTTAGGCTCTAGGAAGACCAAACATCACATATAGAATCTTCTCATGCTTAATCGTTAAAGCTTAATTGCCCTATAATTAATTTGGCTTGGCTTGAGAGCCCAAGTTTGTTACAGGCACGACTATCCCAGGGTGGAGCATCTATAACTGTTGGCCATCACAGGGTCCAACGGTTGTTGGAGGTCACTCTTGGGTATGCCAATCTAGGCTATAAAAGATAGGTTGCCTCTATTTGAGTGGTAAAAACCATTGTTAAGCCTTGAGGATGCCCAAGGTGGATCATATGGCCTAAAAAGGTGTCCATATAGGTAGCCTCCTCAACATGATGTGTTTTAGGTGTCTATAAATGCCCCTTTTTGAGATGTGTTGTGTGAAAGCACAACACTAATAAAAAATAGAAAAACTAATGTTAAATTGAAGGTTGATTGATGTTCATTGATCTAATCAAATTTAGATGTCCCAATTAAAAGAAAGCATGCATCTTTGAATCATTAACTCCAACACTTTGGTGGACTTAATTTGTGTAAAAAATTGACAAATATAAAGGCGTTCGGGTAGTTTTATGTTATTACATGGAACGTTAGTTCAGAATAACAAAGGTTTGGTTTAATATTTTTTCTTTTTTCCCCAAAAAATAGGCAAGTGTGTGATAGTTCTTAGCAATGATTCTTGGATGAACATAATTTGCATGATTGAGTGTTTAGTTATTGATTTTAATTATGAATTCTATGATTATGACTACCCTCTCAAGCGACGAGTCGATGAGGAAATGGCAAGTGATGAAAGCAATGAGTTGCTTGACCAAGATGAATTGCTTGAGTATTACAATACGATAATAAATGTAAAAGAGAAATTCCTGTTATAACTATAATTTCAACTATTTTTAGTAATTATACATCTCTATCTCATGGAGTAGTCTAGCAACATGCTTTCTTAGGGAATTAATATGATAGAAATTCAATTAAAGCTTGAGGTGAATCACTATGCTCAATGATATACTAAAAATTCATGGAATATTGAAATGTACACCTCATACCTTGGAGTAGTCTGACCGCATGGAATTCTTGGGGAATGAAGTGAAAACATTTCAATTCATCAATGAATTATTTTTATGGTGCAAGTGGCCATATGGTAATTTACTCATATTACGGGATTGCATGGATGGCAAGTTGCTACAACCACCAAGTGTATAGGTTAAATTACTAGGTACGAGGTGCATTTGAGATTTTGTTTAATTGAGTTTTTTGTTATTTTTAAAATTTTTGATTAAAGTGGACCATTAGATGTTGTTAAATGCCCAAATTGAATCTCATGATGCTGACAGAATGGTTGCATTTATTTTCATTTGGATGTCATCCTGGGGTACAGTTGCAACAATTTACAAATTTCGAGACCATTCTAGGGTAGGACGATCACGTTGAAATACGACCACTCCACCTTAAGATGGTCAAGAAATTTAGAAAATATAAAAGCAGTTTTTTAAATATTTAAAGTTATTGTGATAGCTGGTAGTGAGAGAAAAGTGATAAGTGAGGTGGAGGAGAGATTACTTGAAAAGGAACACTACCAAATCTCGACACACTACCATGATATATCAGCTAGAGGCCTCTACAAGCAGAGGAGTTGGAGCTACAGAGGTAGAAATCTCGATCACTCTCTTTGTTAATTTTACAATTTTAAAATGAACCTCATTAAGTAATGGGAAAAATTAAACTCACTACACTTCTAGTAACGAACCTCACACTAGGTTAGGAACATGTAGAGTAGACTATCTTAGGGGTAAATTTTAAATTTTTAGCATTTTTAGCATGGGGTTAGACCCATTTTAGGTTCCACTGTAGGGCTATCCTGGGTAGGAGTGGCTCCCCTTTGGCTAGGTAGGGGTTGTCATGGGGTAGGGTGGCTATGTTTGAAATCCAACGGTCAAATTTTTGGTCATTGGGGTGGCTGTCCCAATGTCCAGTGGTCACGCTTGTCGACCGTCTGGGCCTAGAGCGACTGTAGAATTTTTTGAATTTTTGAATTTTGAATTTTTATTGATTTTTATGCATTGTTTATTGATTTATGTGATTGTTGAACATCAAATATTGATAGCCTATTGTAGGGAAAGCTTAGTGATGATGACTAGGTGTGATTTGGGATGATTACCCTCAGGCATGTGGTGTGCCTTCCTACAATCGTGTCAAATCAGGAATATTTGATGGACTTGGCCCACCGATAGGATAACACGACCAACACTTTTCATCTCCCTTCTAGCAAGATGACTGTGATATTGGAGGACATTTATAGGATATTATGCATCCCTATCGATGTATGCACTATCACCTCCACTCTTCTTATATAACATCTGAGAGTTCTACAGAAGATATTTGGAGCATAGTCACATATTGTAATGGCACAGATGGACCATGGTAGAGTCTTGATCAGAGTGTGATATGAAACTCATGTATTTTATTAATGCTAGGTAGTAGCAATGTATATAATCTCAAACATACTACTACCAAACTCTTTAGGAGTGAGGTTCCCTTGGAACCTCCTTGACATGGTGCAGGATTTGCTCGAGTGTGATCTACAATGCCCAATTATTATGGCATGGGGGAGCACTCTATTGGCTTATTTATATGATTAGTTTTATGAGATTGAGTACAAGATTCAAATTGTATTGGGTTGTAGACTACTCCTTTAGATATGGGTATGGAAGCATAGCCACATGGATCAACCAACTAGACTACCAGTGCCACAAATTAATATAGGAGACATCGATATTGGTTATGTGACTTGATTGTGACAAGATCAGGATATAGGCCATGGCTAGCCATAGGTAGGCATATTGACACACTATGCTAGATCTTTGGATAGATTATAGTAGGATCAGGTAGTACAGAAGCCTTACTTAGATTTCTCTCATTGGCTAGAGACTACAAAGTATCTAGGGTGGGTTAGATGTAGGTAGTGGCTTATTGGGTGCCATAATAGTGAGCGAAAGTGCTTCCACTACTCTTGTGTTAGGTGATAGTTTGACATATATCAGGATATTCCAGAGGAGCCTATCATCTACTACCATCATGAAGATGATACACAACTGGTGTGGCCTTGAGTAGAGGCACTTGTCGATGAGGAGGATTTGGTAGTGGCCAAGATTGGATTAGTTGATCCAGAGACCAATATAGAGTATGACACCTGGTGGGTCATTTTGCTATGATAGAGGGTGGTCCGATGGGTAGGATTGTAGAGATGGTAATGGAGAAGGGTGGAGATGAGGTTTAGTGACGAGTTCATCATAGGATATAGGGGGAGTGGGGACAAGTTGTAGAGCAGGCAGAGGAGCCATTGAATGAGGGTGAGGGAAATGAGGATGACCTTATAGATGAGATGGATCAACTAAGAGCACAATTGTAGACTTCATAGGGATAGGTAGAAGAGTGGGAGACTAATCTCACCATAGTCCAAAGTCAACTCAATAGTGGGCAGTAATAGTAGAGGGGATTCTCTAAGGAGAGAGATCTCCTCAAGATCCATATAGCCACTACATAGATAGATATTGATAGAGTGACTAGGGAGAGGGATGCTATACAAATTTAGATGATAGCTATGGTAGTTGAGAGGGATGCTAGGATGACCTAGAGGGATGCCAAGATAGTGGAGTGAGATGCTTTATAGGTTTAGTTGTCTATTGTGACTATAGGTCTAGGATAGGCTATAGCAGGTACATAGGCTATAGGGGATATGGTAGGCTTACAAGCTGTTGTGGATAGAATATTGGCCCTATTTGGTTAGAATTATGCTCAGAACTAGTCTGATAGCACATAAATTTTGTAGCTAGAGGGGTAGGTGGTGCTACTCGATTATACTCTACCTGAGTGGTCCATAGTAGGAGGATATTAGAGGAGTCAACGTAGTGAGTCTGGATATTCCTTAGTGTAGCCTAGTCATAGGTCATCAGCTCACCCAAAGATATCATTAGCTAGTGGTTCCAGGTAGCCTCATAGGGATGAGGCTAAGGGTGGAGGTGACTTTGGGGGTGCAGGACCTACTTGATGCATTGTTTATGTATTTATTATTTTTGAGTGTAAGTGTTGGGATCCAAATTGACATCAGGTAAACTTGATATTGTAACTGTCTATCTTCTAATTTTTTGATTAGGCTTGCACCCACTAGTCACAACTCAGAACTCAACATTGGATGGACTAAATATTTCTCTAGCCCAACCTCAAGAGTAGGTTGATTCCTTGTCAACTGATAAAGTGTTGACTAAATTAATATCAGTAATGGTTTTAAGATATAGAGTTAGAAAAGGTTTTAGGGTTAAGAAGTTATGAGTAAAACTATGGCTGAATAGAGCTAACAACATAGGCATCCATAGGGAAAACCTTTCAATAAATTATTTCTAGTTTCCCACACTCAATATTAGTAGCACCCAAAACAGAGTAATCTTCATACAATAAACACAAAGCAGAGATATGCTTCAAGAAGTAATTTCAACATCCATAATACTAACAATCCAATTTAGCAAAATAGATTTGTATATAAATTTAATAGAAATAAACATCCTATAAGCACAGATCTAACTATGAAAAGATTTCAATTGCTTTACAACTAGTAATCCAATATCAGTGGAATGAACTGATCATAATAGCATTACCAGAAGTGTGATTCACAACTTGAACCTCTCAATAAATATATCAAATATGATAGTTATTGAGTAAAAAATCCAAGTAATGCTCCTTCCATTAATTTGCAAAAGATGTTACACAATAGGGCAAGAAAACACTCTAGGAGTCTAGAGTCAACCCTAAAAATCAAGGGTTTGACTTTTATATATAGTTTTATAATGAAAGAAAATAGGTGGAACATTACAAGTATTAGACCATACCAGATCAGTAGAATGCTACAGTGGCATAATTTCATTCACCTACAAGATCTAGGAAATCCACTCGATGCCACATGCCATAGCGGCTTGACTCTACAACTTGTTGATTCTGTAATAGCAGTTAGACTCTAGGTTATTAGAAATAGGATCTCAGTCATATACCTTTCTTGAGGACTTCTTGTTGTAGATTTGCAACTACTCAAGTTCTTGGTTCTTGGCTCCATGGATGCTTCGTCTACCTACTCAAACCAACTGTTTCTCATTTACCAAGAATTCACCTTTGTATACTCAAGAAAATGTTAGTATGATCTTAACCATTGATGCACTCATGAATGACCATGATTAAATTTTATTAAAGCTCTGTAGATGAGCAACGTAGAACATATCACCAATTTTCTCTAAAAAGAACATTGACATCAACTTGAACTGCTTTGGCCAGTGACGTGGAGCATCTACAAAAATACACTAAGTATTGAGCAAAATGTAGCATGTCACCAAGCTGCTCTAAAAAGAACACTAAAATTAGCATGGACTGCTTTGGCCAGTGGTGTGGAGCATCTATGGAAATACACTAAGTATTGAGTGGAATGTAGCATGTCACCAGGATTCTCTCTTAGTTCTTCAAACTGCTTTATTTCTTTTTGTGTTCGTGGCATAGAGCATATGTTATAATATGCTCCTTGATATCTACTCCTCGAGCTTGGACCCAAGTTGATCGTAGAATAGAGCACATCATCAATCTACTCAAGAAATAATGTAAAATATCACTTTGCACTATGTCGCTCTCTTGTACTTCTCTTTGGGCATTTTGACCTCTTTTACTAGTGGCATAGAGCATGTCATCAGGCTGCTATAGAATAGACGTGGAACTCAGTGGCATGGAACATATTTGAAGCTTAGTCACTTTAGTGTGTGAGATAGGATAATGTGTGTTAATCCACTATTTGGAGGATGTTGATGTTAGCTTTGACTTGGTTTGACAGTGGCGTAGAAAATCTACGCTTGGCCATTGCAAAATACACTAAACACTAAGCAGTGTGGAACACCTTACTTATGTTGCTACAAAAAATACTAAGCGTTGGGAGGATGGGAGTATCTTGCACTAGGCCATTCTGAAATACACTATGTCCTAAGTGGTTGGGATCATCTTCATTCCTTAGAAAAATATTCAAAAGTTTTACTCAGGATGTTGCCATTTTGGGCCTACATTCTGGTGCCTCCCGGGTGGATTTTCTTGCAAAGCCAACGAACTTAGAGTCTTATCCATTGGGTATAAAGAGTCAAAAAATACAAATATTTGAGCAATATTTCATAGAATAATTACTATATGACCATTACCCTCTAAAATAATTTGTGAAGCCACCCAGAGGATAACGGTTCATATGGAGATCATACTGGAAACAATGATATCCATCACTCCTAAAAAATGCTCTATGTTAAGAAAAACATAGCACTATTGTCCCTTATAATCCTGATCAAAATGACCAAAATATCTTCATGAAACTTTCATTCTCTACTCTTTGGCCTCATGCTTTTATTGTTGTCCTCTGACCATGTTAGGATAAAAAAAAAAATACAACACTTTTTCATGACTACAAAAATGTTGAAAACAAAAAAAAATTACACCTGTGCCTCTTGAGGGTCTTTAGTAACCCTATCAGGTTCCTCCCTTTCTTGATGAGCTTCTTACTCACCATTGCCTTCCTGGTATTGATCAGCCTCTTCTTCTAATGAGTCTTATTCCTTATCTTTTTTCTCAGGTTTTATCCCAAACATTTGGATCATCAGTTTAAGAGTCTACAAGGCTTGGATCCAAACTACTTTAGAATGGTTATAAGTATCCTTAAGATGCTTGTGAATAAACTCCAATTCGATAGTATCTTCATAATTTGTGGAGCTTCCCTTGTTCACTAGGTCCTCCACCAAATCTCTGAGTCTGGTTAAATCATTTATCATCTTGGAGACTTGTTCTTGATTGATTGGCTCCTTCCAGGCATCTACCTTAGATTCATATTGCATTCTTGAAGCTACAATATTCTTGATATCATCCTATAATAATAGAGTATTATTTTTAATCTAGTCCTTTAAAGCTATACTGAGTCATTTCCTGGTTAATATCCACCACATATCAAATTATGTTTTCCACTTTATCATATAACAACCAAGCCTTTTGAAGCAATCTATTTTTCTTCACTACAACTCTGGAAACCAATGTAGAAATGTTCCATTCCTTGTTGGGGATCAATTTAGTAGTCTCACTAAGCCTTCTATCTAATATTTTATAGATTTATTCTACTAGAATAACCATGGGTTGCAACTCTTGAGTGAACTTATCCAAGTCTTCTTGAGTATTCAGGAGAAAATGGCTGGCATCATCCATATAATCTATTATGGGTTGTAGTTTAGAGAATTTCTTCAAAAAATCAGCATACCTTCACCTATAGATGTAGGATGTTCTAGAACCACCTCTGCACTTTGGTGTTGCATTTGTTGTATCAACTTCTCTGCAACTAAAGCAGGGGTTTCCTCAACACTCTTTACCTTATCCACTTTTAATTTCTTGTAAACCTCCTTTTGGGTCTCTTCCGGTGCATCTTTGGTTTTTCTCTTAAAAATTTGAAATACTATTGGTTTATCACTCTTTGTATCCTCCTAGGATGACCCCTCCTACAATACATATTTAGCAATAGGGTTTGGTGTAGCTATGGTTGCGGTAGTAAAACTCACAGGTGTGAACACAATATCTTCATCCTTTTTATTCCAATCTATATCAGCCTAAGGAGGTTCTTTACCCAGGGCTAGGTGCTTTGGCCTACTATCTAGCTTTATAAATTTTATGTTTACTACCCTATCATCAAAATAATACATTTTACTAATTAGCTGGGCTCCTATAGGGTATTTCTCTAGTTATTCCATTGAGGGTTCAAATGTTTTAGGAGCTTCAGAAACAACTAATTGAGTGTCAGTACTTATCTCCTGAGCTTCCTCTTGTGAAGGTGGGGAAGGATAATCTATCCCTATTTGTGTCTTCTTGTAAATCAGTACCAGATTCTTAGGGTCCTTAGCTTTCTAGGTTTTAATATTATTGTCATACCTCTCAAAAACTCATCATCTATTACTCAACCGAATATGGATTTATATGTGCTAGTTTCTACTCTCATTCTCCACCAGTCTACTCTCATTTTACTCAACCGAAGTTGTTCCATTTTGGCAACATTCCAATCCAATGGGGCATTTTCCTTGTTATTCCTTCCTTATTCAAAATGAGGCCTTCAAGTATTTTCAAACTTGTGGGATTTCTCTCCATTAAGGGCAATGTTCCTCTTTAGGAATTTATCATCAGAGTCATATCTCCACATTTTTGGGATGTAAAACAGGCCCAACCTATCCAAATATTGAGTGATTTATTCACCCTGACCCTTTTTGACAATAATTATATCATTGAAATTACAAGAGGAAGTCAACATAAAATTTCTCTTCTTACCAGAGCCATAATTCATGTTAATAAAAATTGCTTACCTCAAATATTCTAGGGCCAAAAATCTATTTGTGATGAAATGAGGTAGCGGAAAAGGCTTAACAATGAAGCCATAGATCCTAATAACCATACCCTCTATGAGAATGTACCAGTCTCCTTCTTTGGAGATCGATACTCTTAACAATTCTTTAGTCAAATATGGTAACCTAAGGTATTTCTCATACATAATTTACAAAACTAGCCCTAGGAATTCCATATTAAACCTGTAAAAAGACTCTATTCTCCTTAAGTGAGTGGTCCAATAATACACAAGGATAGGGTTTCCCTTATTATTTTTCTCTTTCATCAGGATCCAAGGCATCATGTGCCTTATAGTGGCATAGAACATCTAGAAAAAGTTTGAAAAGTGCCAAAAAGAGGGTGCTTTTGAATCCCTTTTCATCCTTACAAACTACTCATGCATTCATTTGGCAAGAAAAGTAGGCCAATAAAAGTAAATAACTATGATACCCTCCTTTTTTGCCCTAGGTTTATACATTCTCTCATTCAAAATGCAGTAAGCAGTAGCTATTTTCCAATCCCTTACATATTGATCAGAATACAAACCCTCTAAACAAGCTAACATGGAGTAAAGTTTTAGGTTGGTGAACTGGTCAATTGGAATTGGGGTATCGAGCATCTCATATTCCTTTTTTATATTCCTAAATTGGAAGCGAAGCCAATTTTCAACAACTTCCTTTTCATCAAAGGCCATTAGTGAAGAATAAGCCCTAGCTTGCTCTACTATATCAAATGGTTTGGGTTCTAGAGGTGGGTCTACCCCTATGACAAAAAAATCATGACAA
Organism: Wollemia nobilis; assembly: GCA_028583015.1. Classification (NCBI taxonomy): domain Eukaryota; kingdom Viridiplantae; phylum Streptophyta; class Pinopsida; order Araucariales; family Araucariaceae; genus Wollemia; species Wollemia nobilis. The sequence continues at coordinate 42,390,040 of JAQPPZ010016981.1, read as the reverse complement.
GCTTTTGCAGTAATGGTAAATAATGTTATGCCATCAACTATTTTCACTGCCCTTACCTTAGGATCATAAAATTTAATGATTGCAAAAATTAACTCTGGGTAATGATGAATGGAATCACAAATGTAAGAAAATAGGAGATATTTTACAACAATGATACCTTAAGGTCAAATTGGCCTTACTTTGAAGTACCTAAACTCGAAATTTATCCTCAAGAAGGTTCTTCTCACTTGCGTCATTACGGTATCCACTAATCCTCTCATATATTTCACATAGCTTTCTAGCTCTATATTCCCTTACCGTGTATCTTCTAGGGTATTTTTGGGAGCCATTTTTTAGTGAAAATTCTTAGAGAATTTTTCCTTTCTGGTATTTGTAAACAATGCTCTAATACTCCCTTACTCTTTTTGCTAGGTCGATATTGGTTTTTCTAACTGAATAAGTTTTGCACTCTAAACCACTTTTAAATATCATTGCATGTACACCTTCTGCCATTAATGCATCCATCATGAGAAATTGTCTGTTTGCACACTTTTCAATTCAAACCTATGCAACTTGGTGGCTGGGATACATTATGTTGATCACTGATTGGTTATGTCATGAAGCACTTCGCTAAACCTATGGTGCATTTCATCATATTTCTTTCCTTTGGAATGATGCAGGAAACTCATGTCGCAACTCACGGGTGTTTCATTCATCGGGGAGTGACGTAGCACAAGTGTTCAGTTTTTGCTCCAAAATGGTTGTGAACTTAAGGGGTATAAAACACATGCTGAGATCTAATGCCATCTTATCTTATTGGATAGCAGCATGGAATACATGTTGTATTTTACCGCCACCCTTAGTTTATTTTATAACTTGTAACTTTTGAAATAATTTTTTTCTCTTTTTCTTTATAACACTTTACAAAAATGAAAATTAAAAAAAAAGGAAAATAAGATAATAATACAAAGTATGTACAGATGTTACAATGAAATTATATCTCAATTGAAGTAGAGTTTAATATGAAAACCATTGATTAGGATTGGCTGCATGTTTCCTTCAAGATATTCAAGCTGAAAAACATTGGTTTCCTTAACCTCTGCTATTTTGAAAGGACCATCCTAGAAGGAATCAAACTTCTGATACTACCTTGGCTTGGATCTTTCTACATTCCATCTGAGGACTGAATCTCTAAATTTGAATTATTTGAACTTGGATTTCTTATTAAACCATACCTTGATATCAAATGAGTGCTTTTGGTAATCCTCTTATGACTGAGTTCTTTTCTCTTACAGTTGCAACAAATGTTTCAACCTATTTTCAACTAGACTTTACTTAGAGTCATCTTCTATGTCTACCAACTTGAGGGCTAGAATTTCCAAGTGAACAGGTAATACTGTTTCTTTGCCATATACCAAGGCATAAGGAGTGGTATTAATGGATTTTTTTATGGTGATCCTATCTTCCCATAGATCTTGTTCTAACAAAAAATTCCTACTTCTCTTGTTACCCTCCAATTATCCTCTCAATATTTTTAGCAGATTTTTGTTAGTTGATTCTGCTAATCCTTTCCATTGGAGGTAGTAGTTAGAGGTATTTATTATAGTAATACCATACTTGCTAGAAAACTCAATGTATTTAGCCCCTATGAATGCTGGTACATTGTCACTCACTAAAGCTTCTAGGATACCAAACCTTGTGATTAAGCTTTCCATAAAGTCTATTACCACATCCAGGTTTGATTTATTTATGGGGATAGCATCTACCCATTTTGTGAGGTAGTCTATGGTAGTTAGAATGTACTTTTATCTAGTTGAGGAATTTGTATTGATAACCCTTATGAAGTCCAACCCCCATTTCTAAAAAGGTTCTTCAACTTGAATTGACTTGAGAGGGAATGATGCATTCCTTGTTCTTCCCACATACTGCCGATATTCATCACAAGCTCTTATAGCTTTGAAGGTGTCAATAAAAATGGTAGGCCAGTATTAGCCTACCCTAATGATATTCAAAGTTGTTACTCTCCATAAGAAATATCCTCCAGATAATCCCCCATGGAACTCCTCTATGACCTTTTGCTTTTGATCATATTTTAAGTATATTAAGAGGACCCCATCAAGGTTTCTCTTATATAGACCTTCTGAAAATAGGACATACTTCAAATCCTAAAGCCTATACCTTATTATCTATTATGGATTAATATTAGAAGGACACACTCCATTCTGGAAGTACTTGGTCATCTGATCCACCCAGATTGATTCTCCTAACTGTAGTTCTTCAGTATGATCTTCTATTGTTGACTGACAGACTATCATTTTTTCTGAAACTACTACTTGTGTCAAACCTTGGCATAATTCTCTACCTCTAACCAACTTAGTAGGATGAATTTCCACATCATATTCTTGGATTTTAGTAATCCAACAAACTCTTTTATCTCCTAGTTCACCTTATAAAATGAAACTCCTAACATATGGGTGAACCACATAGAATAGGGTTTTACTTTGAACCAAGTATTTCTTGAATTTTTTCAATGACTTCATCACTGCAAATACATTTTTCTCAATAAAATTAAATTTGACATGATATTCATGACTATTTTGGCTCCAAAAGAATATGGGATGTTCTTCTCATTCATAATTCTTTTGGGTGAGTACATGTGCATAACTCTCTTCAACTCTGTAAGCATAAAAAATGAAATCTTTGCTGAAGTCAGGATTTACTAGAATTGGAGCTATGGCAATGGATTTTTTGATGATTTCAAAAGATTTCTTTCTCACTTCAATCCATTTGAAATATGCATTCTTCTTTAGCATTTTTGAGATAGGTTTCATCTTCTGAGAAAAATCAAAGATGAATTTTTTGATAAAATTTATCTGACCAAAGAAGGACTATAAATATTTCTTATTCATGGGTAGTGGAAGAGAAAGTATGTATTCGATTATATCTAGATCAATTTTCATAATTTCTTTGGAGACTACATGGCCTAACAAGTTTCCCTCATGAACTGCAAAAAATGATTTCTTAGGATTAAGAGAGATGCCAAATTCCCTGCACTTCTAAAATACTTGATCTAGATGTGCTAGGTTGTTTTTCTTATCATGGGAGAATACATTCATGTCATCCAAATATATTAGAATGACTTTGTTTATTAGATATCCAAAGGTATAATCCATTGCTCTTTGGAATGTGGCTCCTGCATTGGATAAACCAAAAGGTATTATTTGATAGGAAAAAGTCCCCATTTGGTGGTGAATGTTGTTTTAAACTGATCTTCATATTTCACGTAAATTTAGTTGTAGCTAGAGAAGACATATAATAGTGAGAATATCTCTACTCCTACCACAATATATAAGATTTTATTGATATGAGTGAGGGGATAGTGGTCCTTTAGTGATTCTTTATTAAGGTTTTTGAAATCTACACACAAGCAGATGTCACCATTCTTCTTCCTTATCGATACCAAGTTAGATACCCAAGTTGAATGCTTTATTGGATAGAGGATATTAGCCTTTAGTAGCTTCAATATTTCTTCCCTCATTATGGCTTTGATTCTAGGATTCACAAGCCTCTATTTCTACCTGAAGGGTTTTGCATTTGGATCTAGCTCAATCATATGTTGGATGACCTTCTTGTCATATACTTTAAGATCCTCATATGACCAAGCTACAATGTCTTGGTATTTTAGATAGAGAGCTTTGATATCCTTATCTTCTTCTGGAGAACATCGAACTCCAACTTTGAGCTTCTTTTCTTTTTCAATTTCAATTTCTTTGTAGAAATTTTCATTGATTTCCATGGATTTGTGAAAAGGATTGAAAATCCAACTAAGTGTTCTATTATTTACAATTCAATATATAGGCACTAATGGCCCAAAATACATAACCAACCCATCAAATCATGGATTTGATCCAATATGCTTAACCATAAGCTACAAAAGTGCAAAGGAGAATGCACGTAAACTTCTAAGTTAAGAGAAAGGAATATTGCTAACTAGAAGATCCATTTTAGCTATCTTGAAGTACACACTTCCTACTTTGAGTTCACACTTACTAACTAACACTCTAAATGACAACTAGAAGATAACTAGTGCCCACAAGTGCATGTGAGAAGGAGACTCACTTACAATTATTAATTTGCAAGAAATAAACTATGCAAACCTAGCTAGGAACTACTAGAGGGGTCATATGAAAGATCTAACATCAATCCTCATCATGCCTCCCCACAATAGAAGCATTGGACTCCAATGCTTTCAGAAGAATAGGAAAGTCACGGGACATCTGATGAAAAGAAATCCAATGAGCCTGATGCGGCAGCTGTCCTCGTCGAGCCACAAGATATGAGGTGGTAGACCCCTGGTGAGTCTGTCGAGTCTTCATGTCATAGATCTGATCTGCATCCAATGGTAACTGAGCTTCAGGAACCACGTCCACAGGATGATTGATAGCTGGTGCAGTCTCCAATGTAGAGTCAAAGTACAACTTCAAAAGATCTACATTGACGACGTCATGAATTCCCAAGTGTGCAGGAAGATCAAGGCAAAAAGCATTCTCGGACACCTGCTGAAGAATAGTATAAGGCCCATAGCGAATTGGTTTGATTTTGCTATGAGTCTTATCAGTAAAACGCCGCTTGTCAAGATGCAACCAAACTTTGTCACCAACCTGAAATGGATGAGGAATTCGATGTCGATCCATGGCCTTTTTCTACTGCTTCTGTGTCTTTTGCAAAATCTCAACCACCTTTGATTGAAGATTGTGCAAGTGTTGAATAAATGAGTGTGCCTTGTCTTGCTCCTTCTGAAGATGTGAAGTGACAGGAGAAGGCAAAGACAAAGGTAACTCATAAGGTGCCAAGGGCTGAAATCCCATACAAACTTCAAAGGGTGAATGACCTGTAGAAGAATGTAGGGCCCTATTATAGGCATGTTCAATATGAGTGAGACTCAAGTCCCACTTTGCTGGTGAAGCGTGATGATAGATTCGTAAACTTTGCACAAGTGTACGGTTTACCACTTCAGTCTTCCCATCGGACTGCGGATGATAGGCGATGGAAAAGTTAAGGGAAACTCCCAAAATCTTCCACAAAGAATGCCAAAAGTGACCCACAAAGTGTGAATCACGATCCGAGATAATGCTGGTAGGTAGACCAAAGGAACGCCAAATGCTGTCAAAGAAAAATTGGGCTAAGTCTGATGCAGAACTTGTCTTGCGGCATGGAATAAACTTAGCCATTTTACTGAATCTGTCAACCACCACGAACACACAATCATGTTGGCACACTGTCATAGGAAAACCACTAACCAAATCCATGGAAATGCTTTCCCAAGGATGGGAAGGAATGGGCAAAGGCATGCCTAAGCCAAACTTCCTATTAGCTGGTTTTGAGCGACAACAAACTGCACACTATTTGAGAAATCTCAACACATCCCTCTGCATTTTAGGCCAATAGAAAAATCTTTGCAAATGATGAAGTGTTTTATGCTTCCCAAAGTGACCACCATAAAGTGTAGAATGAGCTTCCTTAAGAAGTGACACTCTAGGTTCACAAGGAACACAAACCTTGTCCAATTTGTAAAGAAGTCCTTCTTTGATGTAGAAATCTTGGAAAGGACGCAAATTGGAAGAAGAAGGCTTACTCACTTGCTCAAATATTTTTCCAAAATCAGGATCCTGTGAATACTGATTAGGCCAAGTCTGAAACCCCAAGTGTGAAGTGGACATAACTATTAAGGCAAGAGCGGTTGGAGGCCTACTCAAACAATCAACAACAATATTACTCTTCCCCTTTTTGTACTTGATCACCAAGTGAAATTGTTGGAGGTAAGAGGCCCACTTCATATGTCTTGATTCTTCAATTTTACTTTGAGATTGTAAAAACTTGAGAGGCATATGATCGAGTGTGTACTCATCGTATATTTTCCCAAAAGATAATGTCTCCAATACTTAATAGCTTGAACTAAAGCATACAACTCCTTGTCATATGTAGAATAGTTCAACTTAGCAGCGGAAAAAGTTTCTGAATGATAAGCAACTGGATGACCATTTTGTTTGAGCACAGCTCCTAAGGCAACTTTAGAGGCATCCGTTTCAATCTCAAAAGGTTGAGAGAGGTCGGGTAAAGTTAACACGGGTGTTGTACAAAGTTTCTTTTTGAGTTTCTCAAAGGCAACTTCTTGGCTTTTCTCCCAATGAAATGGAATTTTGGACTTAGTGAGATAATGCAATGGAGCCGCAAGGGTGGAATATTGAGGAATGAACTTGCGATAAAAATTCGCAAGTCCTAGAAAACTCCTTAACTCAGTGAGAGTTGTAGGAGGGGACCACTTAAGTAAAACATCAACTTTTATGGGATCTACCTGAATTCCACTTTCACTAATCACATAGCCAAGGTAAGAAACTAAAGTATTGCCAAAAGAACACTTGGAAGAATTGGCATATAATTGATTCTTCGCAAGAAGATCAAGGGTTTTCTGGATATGCCTAAGGTGTTCCTCCCAAGTTTTTGAGAAAATCAATATATCATCAAGATATATAATGACAAATTTGTCAAGTACATCACGAAATACATCATTCATCAACCTCATGAAGGTTGCGGGAGCATTAGTAAGACCGAAGGGCATGACCAACCATTCAAAGAGGCCCATCTTCGTCTTAAAAGCTGTCTTCCATGTATCCTCAGCTTGGATACGCACTTGATGATATCCACTTTTGAGATCTATTTTTGAAAAGAACTTAGCTCCTTGAAGCTGATCTAATAAATCATCAATGCGGGGTAAGGGATATCTATTCTTCACAGAAATTCTGTTCAAAGCACGAAAATCAATGCATAATCTCCAAGTGCCATATTTTTTAAGAACTAACAAAATAGGTGAGGCACAAGCAGAAGTACTTTCCTTAATGAAACCCTTAGACAACAAATCTTCTATTTGCCTTTTTATTTCTTCATTTTGCAAAATAGATTGTCTATACATGGGAGCATTAGGAAGGGAAGAACCAGGAATTATTTCAATGTTGTGATTAATTGTGCGAATTGGAGGAAGAGACTTTGGCTCCTGAAATATGTGTGAATAACTTTGCAATATTTTATCCATTGAAGAGTGTTGCTTTGTAATGGATGTAGATGTAGAAGTGTTTTGAGAGCGAATGAAAATTAGAGCAACATCACCACCTTTCTTAATTACCCTTTTCGTTTGCTTGGAACTTAGAATGATGTTAGGAGTGTTGGTGCTTTTAATGAGAAAGACCTTACCATATTTTTGAAGTGTGTAGGTTCTTTTGAAAGCATCATAAACAACTCTCCTATCATACTGAAAAGGTTGTCCAAGCAAAATCCCACAACAATCCATAGGAGTCACATCACAAGTGACTTGATCTATGAAATGTGGGCCAAGTGCAAATTTTAATGTGCAAGTGTGAGTGATTTCTGAGCCTCTTCCACTATCCTTCCAACCCAAAGAATAAGGTTGAGGATGAGGCTCCATAGGTAACTTCAAACGCTCGACAATGGACCTCGCAATTAGATTTTTCTGCGAGCCATTATCCACTATACAATCAGTTGCAAAATTATGAAGCAAATGGGCTCGAGTGATGAACAAAGCATCACGAGCCCCTTCTGATGAACTTACATTTACCAAGGTAACTTCATTAAGCTTACCTCGTAATTCCGTATATACTCTACTCTCTCCTACAGACTCAAGGGGACCCTTGGAAGCATCCTCCTCTTGAGTAGTAATTACTAAACTCTTCTTTTTAAGCTTAAAGCAATCAGCTTTTTCATGCCCTTTCTTCTTACAATAATTGCAAAATTTCTTAGAAGAAGAAGAAGAAGATTTAGAAGAAGAAGAAGGAGTAGAAGTGGAAGGGGAAGGAGAAGAAGGAGATGGAGAAGACACATTCTTCTTTTGAGCAAAATTCTTCTTTTGTGAGAAAGAATTATTCCCTTTTGATGAGTTTGCAACCACTTGAGTAACAGGTGTGCGGAATGCCTGCGATTGCGCCTTAAACTTGTCCTCCGCAAGTTGTGCCTGGTTGAAAATCGAATCCAACGTTTCCATAGAAACAAACATTAGTTCCCTGTACAAATGCTCTAACAAGCCACTTTGAAATTTGAGAATCAAACCTGGAACATCATCCTCCACATTCACAAGTATTCTGAACCTGTTAAACTGGAAAATATATTCTTGTACAGACATATTAGTACCTTGTCGAAAACGAAACCATTTAATAACCAATTCCCTAGAATAATTTGAAGGATAGAAATTGGTCTTAAGACATTGTACAAGCTCATCCCATGTAGTGAGTACATCCTGTCCTCTTTTTCGTTCAACAAGTACTTTGGCTAAACCAGAAAGTTTTAGCTTAGCATAAGGCACTATATCATCTTCTAAAAGTTGAGAGTAAGAAAACCAAGAACTCATGTCAAGAATCCAACTATTCAAGACATCAGGGTTCCTGGATCCGTCATACAATGGAACTTCACAACGAACTCTCAGACGAGAATCATGAGCAGAAGTTGAAGCATTATGCAAAGAAATGTCATTTACCTTCATGGCAAGATTGCCAAGGACTTCTGCCATGGTAGTGTCATTAGCTTTATCTGCCAAAGCATTTACAACATGGGCCAGTTCTGCCACTTGGGCAGCCAAGTCAGAAGCCATGTGTTCCCGGGTATAAGCCAGGAGTAAAAATGAGAAAGCACTAATCAAGGAAAGAAAATGGAAATTTTCCTTGTTACAATGGAGTGCTTCTAAATTTGAAAATTTTACTCCTAAGGCTGAAAATTTTGAAATTTTTAAACTAATCTAAGGTGCAATTTAGCATTTATTAACTTAAAAATAACTTAATTAAAAATTAAATTTCAATTAATCAAAGATTAATGAATTTAATCAAGCTATTTAAAAATTAAATTAATAAACACCAAATTTAACATGCTACCTTAAATAGTAAAAAATTAAAAATTACAATAAGTTACCCTTCAAAATGACTTACAATGCACTCCCACTTAATTTCAGTGCATGAAATTCTGTTGCTACTGTGGCACACTTCCCGAGGCAGACTTCACAGAAACTCCTGTTGCATGCTTCCCGAGCAGATAAAAACCAACAACAAACTCCAATTACAAGGCAAAATAATTATAGTGGTAAAATCATGCAAAATTCCAATTAGGTGGCACCAAATTTTGTGCACTTATTTTCGTGCACCCAAATTCCTATGCACAAAGTTTTTCATGCACAAGGAATGGCGCCAAGCATGCAGCTGCCCCTGGCCAAGCTACGACTGGTCCTGGTGCTATCGACCATAGGCCCGGTAGACATCTGACAACATTGTCAGACGCTGCCGTAGCAGCACTACGGATAGCAGGCCTGGCAGCCGCCTGACAAGCTTGTCAGGAACTGTGTTGCAGGTAGCCAAGCCTGCAGATGCTTAACAATGCTGTCAGGCATTGCAGCAGCTGAGCCTGTCGCATCAGAGCCATAGCCTGACAAACTGTCAGGCTATCAGGTTGGCAGATAGTGCAAGCTGTTGCCAGCTCGGCCTTGAGTGCTACGCTATTGATAGACAATGACGGCCATGACAGTCATGCCTGGCGCTGTCAGGCTAACAACAGACTTAGATCTACTATTAGACCTAACAAACACGTCAGGCGACAACCGCAATCACTGTCGCTACGGACAGCGATTGCTGTCGGCTTGCTGCCCGATGGTAGAGAACCGGCAGGCAACGACGGATAGGCGTCGTGGGCTGCCGAAAGCCATCGTGGCCTGGCCGGGCTACCGAATGCAGCCGAACCTGCTGCAAAGCATTCGGCTGCTAAAAAAAATTTCAATATATATATATATTTTTACAAATATGCAACAATCTTTAATATATTAATAAAATAATATATTAAATGAAAGTAAAGCTTTTCTAATACAAACTAAATTTTTTTAAAAATTAACCAGGGGGGTTAATTCCAAATTTTGAAAAGCTTAAATTGCAAAAAATAAGAGCAGCAGATCCCTCCAGTAGCTCTCCTTTCAAGATCCGGTCGACACACGACCAGCATTTGAAAGGCAACCAGATCTAAGTCGACACACGACCTAGCTTTGATGACCTCCTGGAGCTCTTCAGTACTCGAAAATGGGGGGGCAGTAGGGTCAAATGGCTCCCTAATCCTAATTGGACCGTAGCTACGATCCAATCCCTTCCAAGGATCACAATATGAAGAACTCTGAGGCAAACTTTTCCTATACCTCTTGAGCATAAGCAAAAAGTTGGAACGAGGAGTTTGTCGACGAAGGAACTTCCTTCTCCGAATGGTTTTCAAGCTCCCCTTGGGCTTAAACCGAGTCCTCAATGAGAAAATATTTCTCATAATAAAACTATCTCCTATCCTCTCACCTCACAAGCCCTAGTGCAAACATGAACTAGGCTCTGATACCAATGAAAAGGATTGAAAATCCAACTAAGTGTTCTATTATTTACAATTCAATATATAGGCACTAATGGCCCAAAATACATAACCAACCCATCAAATCATGGATTTGATCCAATATGCTTAACCATAAGCTACAAAAGTGCAAAGGAGAATGCACGTAAACTTCTAAGTTAAGAGAAAGGAATATTGCTAACTAGAAGATCCATTTTAGCTATCTTGAAGTACACACTTCCTACTTTGAGTTCACACTTACTAACTAACACTCTAAATGACAACTAGAAGATAACTAGTGCCCACAAGTGCATGTGAGAAGGAGACTCACTTACAATTATTAATTTGCAAGAAATAAACTATGCAAACCTAGCTAGGAACTACTAGAGGGGTCATATGAAAGATCTAACATCAATCCTCATCAATTTGATCCTTTTCCTATCTTCATTTTTAAACAAGCTTTCTAGAGTAACCAAACCTCTAGGTATATGATTGTTCTTAAGCTGGATGATATGTTGTTGGTCTATTTCTTCTGGATTTTCCTCTTTAACAGTAGATAGATAGGCTTCTCTCACTAGAAAATCAATGATCTGTTCATCACTTTCAAAGACTTGCCAAAAAATCTGCTTATCTGGTATTAAAGGCCTAAAAATCATTTTGATCCCTTTGTCTTTTGTAACTCTTATGTCTATAGAAGGGTTGCAATTAGCTCCCCTCACTACCAAGAAATTAGCCAATGTGCTCTATATTTTAGGAGAAAAATTAATATTTAGGGCATCAAAGGATTCCATTAAATCCCATACCCTATTCCTATATGCTTTCAGGTAATTATACTTACTACTTAACCTCTCTCTTACCTGATTAAAAATCAATTCAGATTCGCCAAATATATTCAATATTTTGATGCCCATGCTTTCAGCCTACATTAACCCAAGGTATAAAGCTTCATATTTTGCAATATTTTTAGTGCATGACCATTTTAGCCTATACATGAAACTCTTTGTCCCTTTTGATTGGGACTGCAATAGTACACCAGCACCAACACTATTTTTGCATCTTGCACCATTAAAGTGCATGGTATAGGTTTCTATTTCTCTTAGGGACTTATTAGATATAGCAGGAATTCTTTTCTCTATCTCTAAAAAAATGCTATATGTGCCCATAACTATCCCAAATTGACTATAATCATCTCTGAAAGGTAGCTCATCCTCAATCTATAGCTCTTCAAAACTTTCCACTAATTCAAATTCATCTAGAGGAGTGAGATTACACGTCTTATTCAAATTTTTCAATATGATAAGACACAAGCTTCTCTGGTATTATTCTTATCCTCTTTCCCTTGAAGAGAATCACCATGCTAGAATAATCCATGTACATGCATCCTCCCAATTTGGTAGTAAATTCTCTTGAAAGGCATAAGCCAAAATGAGGCTCTAGATCCACCACCACTATTTCGTGCATGATGATTACCTTTGGAGCTCTATGTAGCCTCATCTAAACATCTTTTATTACTCCCACTATCTTCACTGGTGTCCCATATAATTACAAAACTCTAGGGCAGGATCTGGTATATTCCATTCCCATATTTTCACAGACTGCTTTGGGCATAACTATGGTATAAGTCCTTGAGTTGACCATGTAGTTGCGGATAATCCACTCCTCCATCCTTAGGTAAATGTAAAAGGGAGGGGGCTTGTTATTTAAAGTAGTAGGAGACATTTTGTCTTTTCCAGAGGGCAAGTTGAGGATTGTAGTGGCCTAATTTTCTTGCTGATATTTGTTTAGAGAAGCTTTCATTAGGTCTATTTGGCTAGGAATGAAGAGGGTATCATATAGGCTAGCCTTAGGTGGGTTTCTCAGACCTTTCTGGATCACCATACTTTCTCTTATACTATTGTGTGGCCTCAATTTTTTACCTCTTGGTTATGGAGGGAAATCTAAGCTTCTCTTGAGCTTCATTCTTAGATCTCATTCTTTCTCCCTCATTTTCTTTGTCAAACCTCTTGGAAAAATTGTCCTCATTTTATTGGCCTTTAGGGACCATGTCTCTCTTTTCATTGGCCTAGATGATAGGGAATGTATCACTACTTTGGGTAGGTGGATCCTTTTTCCTTTGAGAGGGGACCTAAAATTGATCCATATTTTGTGGATCAACCTACAATATTTTCTTGCCTAACCTTGTCATGAAAAAAATGGGTCCATCCTCATCAAGATATTTTCCAACCATGATATAATTTGGTTGCCAGATCATATTCACTCTTCCTTTATAATTTATTTATGCTTTCTCCATAGCCTAATGTACATGGTCTTGGTACATAACACAAGATTCTGAGTCATGGATATCATTGCACACTAGACACCATACATTCACCAGACTTATTTCAAAAGAACATTTTGGATATTCTTGCATCACATTTACTCTAACCCCAATGCTATTGTTGGTATAGGTCTTTGATCCTTGTTGACATAAGGAAATATCCTTTGTTGATATATCTCTATCTCTATTGTATCCATATATTTCATCTTGTTGCTGAGAGTTTTTAAAGTATTCTGAATAACAAGGAGCACAAGGGATTCTTAGGGCATCTGAGAAGGAAGTGGAGGGAAGGGAACTACAATAAGTGATAATTATGAGTGAGGAATGGGAGTCATCTAAAAAAATGGAGATGAAAAAGGAGGAGGGCCCATATAAGATGATGTAGTTGTTTGACCTTGGACATTAGAAGTTTCCAAATTGTAGGGCAACACAGCTTTTTGGGGTAATGTTCCCACATTGATGAGGATATTCTCAACATAGACAACTACATTGTAGACCTATGGAAAGGTATATACTCTAACTTGTTGAATTTTTAGACCTAAATCTGATACAAGGGCTCTGATATAATACATGAAAGTAAGGGTTGAAGCAGGTATAGCTTTAGGAGGAATCATTTTCCAAGTCCTATTGAACCTTAAGTTGAAGTCTAAAATAGTTTCTTACTAATGCTTTTGTATGGATGTGAATTGATTGAGAAGGGAAAAATGATCAATAGACTAATTATAACATTCCAAAAAGGGTTTTTCTAATTTTACCCATGAGGTAAATGTATTTTCCTCTAGGGTCTTGAACCAATGTAGAATATTTCCTCTGAAGGACAGGGCTAGGATTCTGACAATAACATCCTCATTTTTTATGTTGTGGATTATTACCAAATTTAGAATATCTTGGCAGTGTTCATATGTAGCTTTATAAGATCCATCATAGGTGGGAATGGAATTAGACACAACCTGAGGGATGTCATGCATATGGGCCAATCTAAGGGGACCAGTTGTATTTCAGCTAGGATAATTATGTAAGGGCTGATTTGGAATTGCATTTTGATTTTGGTTTTGGGCCATGTTCCCAGGTGTATTTCCTATTGGAGGTGGCCTTGGGGGTACTACAGGATGTACCTTAGGAGGAGTTTTATCTAAATGAAAATCCTAATTTAAATCTCTTATGATAGTAGACCCTCTAAAAGGGAGCTCATAGTAGAAAAAGGATTATGGGTTATTCCTTGCGGATGCCCTAGTATTCATGAAAATACTACAAGCTATAGGGATAATTTTTTGGTTTTGTAGACCAGGGAGTCACCAGGTGAATTTTTTTCTCACCGCTTAACAAGGTCAAGACACTTCACAAAATATTGATTCCTTTGGGGAAATATATAGATAATAAAGAATAAGATGGGTTCTAGTGTTTCTTATAAATAGGCCCCATCGAGCATGCCAAAATTTTTGGGATCCAAATTGAAATTAAGTAAACTTGATACTCCAACTATCTATCTTCTAGCTTTCTAATTAGGCTTGCACCCACTAGTCACAACTTAGAACTCAACATTGGATAGACTAAATATTGCTCTAGCCCAACCTCCAAAGTAGACTGATTTCTTGTCAACTAATAGAGTGTTGACTCAATTAATATCAATAATAGCTTTAAGATATAGGGTTTGGAAAAGGGTTTAGGGTTAAGAAGTTATGAGTAAAATAGTGGCTAGATAGAGCTAACAACATAGGCATCCACATGGAAAATCTTTCAATAAATTATTTCTAGTGTCCCACACTCAAGATTAGTAGCACCCAAAATAGAGTAATATTCATACAATAAACACAAAGTAGAGATATGCTTCAAGAAGTAATTTCAACATCCACAATACTAACAATCCAATTTAGAAGAATAGATTAGTATCTATATTTAATAGATATAAACCTCATGTAAGCACAAATATAACTATGAAAATATTTCAATTGCTTTACAAATAGTAATCCAATAACAGTGGAATGAACTAACTATAATAGCATTAGCAGAAATGCGATTCACAGCTTGAACCTCTCAATAAAGATATTGAAGATGATAGTTCTTGAGTCAAAAATCCAAGTAATGATCCTTCCATTAATTTGCAAAAGATGTTACACAGTAGGGTAAACAAACACTCTAGAACTGACCCTAAAAATAAAGGGTTCAACCTCTATATATAGTTTTACAATGAAAGAAAATATATGGAACATTACAAGGATTAGACCATGCCAGATTAGCAAAATTCTATGGTGGCATCATTTTATTTGCTTGTAAGGTCCAAGAAATTTGGTCAATGTTGTATGCCATGGCAACTCAACTCTGCAACTTGATGGTTCTGTAATGGTAGTTAGAATCTAGGCTATTAGAAACATAATATTAGTTGTCTACCTTTATTAAGGACTTCATCTTACCGTAGATTTGTAATTACCAAGGTTCTTGGTTCTTGGCTCCATGGATGCTTCATATACCCATTCAAACCAACTGGTTCTCATTTTCCAAGAATCTACCTTTGTATACTCAAGAAAATTTTATCATGATCTTGATCAATGATGCACTCATGAAAGACCATAATTAAAATTTAGTAAAGCTTTGCATATGAGCGACGTAGAACATGTCACCAGTCTGCTCTAAAGATAATGATGATGTTAGATTGGACTGCTTTGTCCAGCAACATGGAGCATTTGTGGAAATACACTAAGTATTGAGTGGAATGTAGCATGTCACTAGGCCTCTCTAAAAATAATGCTAACATCAGCTTGGACTACTTTGGCCAGTGGTGTGTAGCATCTATAGAAATACACTAAGTATTGAGTGAAATATAACATGTCTCTAGGCTACTATCTTAGTTCTTCATATTGCTTTATTTCCTTTCATATTCATGACATAGATCATATGTTATAATTCACTCCTTGAGCTTGGATCCAAGTTGACCATGAAATAGAGCACATCATCAATCCGCTCAAAAAATAATGTAAAATGTCACTTTACGCTATGCTGCTCCCTTGTACTTCTCTTTGGGCATTTTGACCTCTTTGAATAGTGGCGTAGAGCATGTTGCCATGCCACTCTAGAATAGACATGGAAATCAATGACATGGAACATCTTCAAAACATAGTTACTCTAGTGCATGATATAGGACAATGTGCACTAATATGCTCTTTAGAGGATGCTAACGTTAGCTTTGACTTGGTTTGAAAGTGGCGTAGAACATCTGCACTGGACTGCTATAAAATACACTAAACACTGAGAAGCGTGGAACACCTTACTTATGTTTCTACAAAAAATACTAAGTTTTGGGTGGATGGGAGTATCTTGCGTTGGGCCACTCTGAAATACATTATGTCCTGAGTGACTAGGAGCATATTCGTGCCTTAGAAAATATTTTCAAAATTTTTACCAAGGATATGGCCATTTTGGACCTATAGTAAGGTCTGAGGACCTACACAATTGTAGCTACATGTAATTTTTGTACCACTATGAACCTAAAACTACCACACATACACACACACATATATATAATATCATTTATGGCTCATTCTATATTTATAGTGTGTTTTGATTTTATGTTATGGATGCATTGATGGATTTGGTGATGATATGATGTTTTGATTTATACATGCAATGTACTAATGACATGCAATGAGTAGATGATGGATGTATGATTAGATTTTGTAATCTAGATGTATGGATGCACTATTATGTATGTGTATATGGATGCAATATTTAATGTTAAATGCATGTTTTTAGATTTTTTTAATTGATTATGCATTTAATTTCTATTACATGATATGGCGGATGTAATGTATGTGTAATGCATTAATTTTATGTGTATGTTCTAATGCAAATTTTACATATATGCTTTAATTATTTAAAATATAATGAATGCATCTAATTTAGGTTTAACAAACTAATGTAAGACACCACATAATGTAAAAAAATATGCATTAAAAAGTTAACCCTTATCATAAGTGTTATACATTTGTACATGCATATGTGAGATAAAACATGTGAAATGTAGGGGCTTTCCCTATAAGCTTTTATAAACTAAAAGGTGTGCATAAAATAGTCAATGGTCATCTAAATATCATTGTTGATATTCATCCGGTATATATCCTATTTTATGAGTGTAACAAACTGCTTTACCAACCAAACCTAAGATAGATTTTTTTTTTTGTTCATATTTATCATGTTAAGTTATAACCAAGTATACTTGAATCAACATCATGCAGGGAAGGAAGTAATTGAGAGAATTATGACATTGTCAGTATCAAATATCATGATAGGAGTGACCAACTTATATCTAACATTTAATCCTATCATTATATGTATGATCCCTTGGCATTATTGTTTCTATCTCTTCATTATTAGGATTTTTATTTACATAAACAAATTAATGTCATTTCAATCCATTCTCCTAATTTCATTAATTTGCAGTGGAATATCATGCATGTATCATCTAAGCATCACATGAAGATTATTTTATTTATATCAAGACTTTCACTTGATTTCAAATGTAAACCATTCCATCATAATAAAAGTGCCATTCTTTAGAAAGCATAAAGGCATCATATATTATAATCATTAACCATAGAACATTGCTTGTTAACAAAATATTGTATCATACAACATTCTAATAATCATCTTGCATGAATGTAGAAGCATCATCTCATTAGAAAGCAAATAACATTTACTTCTTTCATCATATTCAATATCCATGAACTATCTATATAGAATTATACTAGAGAGTAAATATAACATCCATGCTTAACAACATTTGCAAACCATAAAATAGAAGTACACATCATATACCCTGGGAACCCTCACATGGAATAAACCCAACCTCCAAAATATGTTTCTCCTCTCATTTCATAAACTTAAATTGTCATAAATACAAATATAGAAAAGGCATCCCACAGATCCTTTTCTAAATCATTATGCAATAAAAGGAACCAACTTGTTCCATGTTTTAAATATGATGTCATTAAGGAAATGCCACATTTCCTTTCTCTAGGCCATCAAAAAATAAGAATCTCACAAATTATTATATCTACATGTTTATGAAAGATCATTGGTTACATATTAAGGAGTAATTTCATCGTTGATCAAGAGGGAACCCCATAATTCCCTCGAGAATGAAACCCACATTCATTCTCCACCCTAGATGTCTTTATAGCCCAATATGATATAGAATTTGTCTAAATTTTTATCTCACATGGAGGGATCCTATACTCTCTCCAAGATTAGATCCCATATCTAATATTACACATTCACTTTCACACAGATAATTTCCACCATGTCTTATTATAGTTCTCATAATCCATTATCAAAATTATTCATATTATTATGCTAGAGTCCCTACAAATTTGCCCTTTTAATGAATCGAAAAAGATTATGAATTCTTTTTTTGCAACCTAAAAAGGCTACCTCATAACATAAATTATATAGTAATCTATCAAAAAAGATTACTTCCTAAACACAAATATAATCTATCACACAAGATTAAACTTTGAACACAAACTTGCCTTGTAACCTATCACACAAGATTACCACAACAAATTAACATTGTAACTTATCGTAGAAGGTTACACTATTTAACCTTGCAATCTATTACACAAAATCATCCTTGTAATAAATCACACTAGGTTACAAATCAACCTTGCAATATTTCATGTAATTTTTTTTTACTTAAACCAACCTTGAAATATTTCACACTAGATTACACTGTCAATAACATATTTACCTTATAGGAAAAATTACCTTATAGGATGCGTCTTATCAAACTAGATTACATCTAACATTATTGTAATTTCATCCACAAGGTTGGCCTCCATTTTTGCTTAATAGGCATATTCTCATTTAATACTAAAGCAGAACTAAGATAACACACAGAAAAATTCATGCAAATTTCATTAGCAAAGGTTTCGAATTCGCAAATACAGCAGTTATATTCAAATGGCCAAGAACCCCTTTTACAATGTATGCATTCCTTTTTATAACAGACCCGACCCCCCTTCGAACATCATTACACAGAATGCGGGATTCCCTGTAACCGCCCGCACGAGTGTTCTGTCACCGCATGCATGTTGTGGCCAGGTATCTTTCATCATCATGGCATGGGATGGCGGAGTGCCCTGCAACCGCTTTGTCCATCCACCCGTCGAGTCATCATTCATAGGAATGCGCCATAGCCATCTGTAATCTGCTACCACGTGCCCTTCTGCAATGGCCTCTGTAACCGCCTAGTGCTCTATGGCCACCTGTAATTTGATGCCACGTGTCCTTCTGCAATGGCCTCTGCAATCGTCGGCTGGTCTGGAGTCATGAGCGTTTTGTCACGATATCACGACGTGTTTGCTTCCTTACGCCCTCTCTCCTCTTCGGTCGCGATATCGCGACGTTTTGGCGTTCGGCCTCTATTTTCTCCTTCGGGCCGCGAAACCGCGACATGTCACGATTTCGCGACCATTCTACCCCTTGGTGCCTTTGCCCCAAAAGTGTCACGATTTCGCGACCACTTTGCACCCTGTCACCTTGCTTCCGAAAGTGTCACGATTTCGTGACCACTTTGCGCCTTCGAGCCTTGCCCTCGAAAGTGTCACGATTTCGTGACCACTTTGCGCCTTCGTGCCTTGCCTTCGAAAGTGTCACGATTTCACGACCACTTGCGCCTTCGAGCCTTGCCCTCGAAAGTGTCACGATTTCGTGACCACTTTGCGCCTTCGTGCCTTGCCTTCGAAAGTGTCACGATTTCGTGACCACTTTGCGCCTTCGAGCCTTACCTTCGAAAGTGTCACGATTTCATGACCACTTTGCGCCTTAGAGCTTTGCCTCCGAAAGTGTCACGATTTCGTGACCACTTTGCGCCTTAGAGATTTGCCTTCGAAAGTGTCACGATTTCATGACCACTTTGCGCCTTAGAGCTTTGCCTCCGAAAGTGTCACGATTTCGTGACCACTTTGCGCCTTAGAGCTTTGCCTCCGAAAGTGTCACGATTTCGTGACCACTTTGCGCCTTAGAGCTTTGCCTCCGAAAGTGTCACGATTTCGTGACCATTTTGTGCCTTGGCTCCATTGCTTCGAAAATGTCACGATTTCATGACCATTTTGCACCTTGGCTTCTTTGCTTTGAAAATGTCACGATTTCGTGACCATTTGGCGCCTTGGCTTCTTTGCTTTGAAAATGTCATGATTTCGCGACCATTTGGCGCCTTGGCTTCTTTGCTTTGAAAATGTCATGATTTCGTGACCATTTTGCGTCCAGGCTGCTTTGCTTCGAAAATGTCATGATTTCGCGACCATTTTGTGCCTTGGCCCCTTTTCTCAAAAAGCGTCGCGATATCGCGACAGTTTGACCCTTTGGCGCCCTTTCTCAAAAAGTGTCGCGATATCGCGACAGCTTTGGCACTTAAAGAAAAAAATATTTTTGGGTGATGCAAGATTGCTTTTCCACCTCCGGATGCTCCTGCATCAGACACCCGGGGTGAATTGAGAAGTGACCTTCACTTCTGATCTGTCTGAGGTAGACCCAGGCGGTCAACCTCTGCCTTCGACAACCAAGTCGCATCTTCTAGGGGCCTGCCCTTCCACTTGATCAAATACTCAGAATAACACCTGTTTCGAGTACTTCGGCCCTCACGCGTATCAAGGACTTCTTCTATCTCATCTGCGACTGGAGTAACCGTGGGAATGCTCCACAAATCCGGGCTTGGTGTTGCACTGCTATCTCCTTCATGAAACTCGACCAAATCTGAAATGTTAAAAATCGGTGAGATGTTAAGTTCACTCGGCAACTCCACCTCATATGCATTACCCGAATCCCATTTTCCAATGATCTTGCATGGCCCAAACTTCTTCATTTTTAGCTTGTTATAGGTCTTGGCAGGAAACCTCTCTTTCCTTAGATGGACCATGACAGAATCTCCTACTTCAAACTCCTTAACCCGACGTTTCTGGTCTGCCCTGGCCTTATACTGAGCATTCATCTTGGCAATGTGCCTTGTCACCTCCTCATGCACTCCCTTCAGGTGTTCAGCAAAGTCTTCAGCTTCAGCACTGCATTTTTCTCTTGTATCCATCCTTCTCAACTCTGAAGCATTTCTTGGGCTGCTCCCATAGATTATCTGGAATGGTGATTTATTGGTACTTCTGTTGATAGAGCTGTTGTAAGCGAATTCTGCCTATGGTAGAACTAAATCCCATCCCTTGGGCTTGTCTCCGACCAAGCATCTCAGTAGATTGCCCAAGCTCCGATTTACCACCTCTGTTTGGCCATCTGTTTGGGGGTGGTATGCAGAACTAAATTTTAGATCCGTCTTCAGTTTCTTCCATAGGGTCTGCCAGAAATACCCTACAAACTTGGTATCCCTGTCCGACACAATGCTCCTTGGCAGCCCATGAAGGCGTACCACTTCCTTGAAGAATAAACCAGCCACATGGACCGCATCGCTAGTCTTCTGGCGGGGAATAAAATGAGCCATTTTTGAAAACCTGTCCACTACCACAAATATGGAGTCGTGTCCCCTCTGCGTCCTGGGTAAACCAAGAATAAAATCCATGCTAATATCCTCCCATGGCCTTTCAGGTATAGGTAGTGGTTGATATAAACCCGTAGGCTGCCTCACACCTTTTGCCATCTGGCATATCCTACAACTTTGCATGAATTTTGCCACATCTTGTTGCAATTGCGGCCAGTAGTAGTTTTCACTAACAAGTGAGATGGTCTTGTCTCGACCAAAGTGTCCAGCTAAACCTCCACTGTGCTTTTCCTTGATGAGATTCTCCCTCATTGAGCTCCTCGAAATGCATAATTGGTTCCCCCTGAACAACATTCCATCTTGAATCAAAAAATTCAACCACTTAGTCTTGTCCAATGTAACAGGCGTAGTGCAGGCTTTCCAAGCTTCTGCGAAGTCGGGGTCTGTAGGGTATAAACCCTTGAGTTCAGCAAACCCTACAACCTCCACCTTCATCTCCATCAATAAACATTGCCTCCTACTCAAGGCATCCGCAACTCTATTGGATCTCCCGCTCCGGTGCTTCAGCACAAAGGTGTAGCTCTGCAGGAACTCCACCCACTTCAGGTGCCTCTGATTCAATTTCCCTTGACTGTTAATATACTGCAGTGCCTGATGATCAGTATATAGAACAAACTCCTTTGGCAACAAATAATGCCTCCATTTCTTAAGAGCCTGAACTATGGCATAGAACTCCTGATCATATACCGAATACTTCTTCCTGGCGTCGTTGAGCTTCTCACTGAAATAAGCAACAGGCTTACCCTCTTGGCTCAATACGGCCCCTATGGCACTACCGCTCGCATCACAGTCTACCTAAAACACCTTGTTAAAATCTGGAAGTGCTAAGACAGGTTGCTCTGTGACCTTCTTCTTCAGCATAGCAAAGCTTTTGTCTGCTCCAGTTGTCCACTTGAATTCCTTCTTGTTCCCCCTCATTGTCTCCGTAAGGGATGCACAAATACTGCTGAAGTTTCTAATGAACTTTCTGTAGAAACTAGCCAGACCGTGAAATGATCTCACCTCAGTCACGCTTCTTGGAGCAGGCCATTCTATGATAGCCCTCACCTTCTCGGGGTCCATTTTGAGACCATCGACTGAGATAACAAATCCCAGGTATACTAGCTCCCTCTTCACGAAGTTACACTTCTTCAGATTTATCAGCAGCTGCTCCTCCCGCAATTTCTCAAAAACCCTCCTGATGTGCATCAGGTGCTCCTCCAGGGTTCTGCTAAAAATCAGGATATCATCCAAGTAGACAATAACAAATTTGCCTAGAAATTCCTTCAGGACTTCATTCATTAACCGCATGAAGGTACTCGGTGCATTGGTTAGCCCAAATGGCATGACCAACCACTCATACGACCCCTCTCTGGTTTTAAAGGTTGTCTTCCACTCATCCCCTTCTCTAATGCGGATCTGATGGTAACCACTTTTCAGGTCAATCTTCGTGAAGTACTCGGCTCCACTCAAGCAGTCCATGATATCATCCATCCTGGGCAATGGGAATCTGTATTTGATAGTGATCTTGTTAATTGCCCGAGAGTCTATGCACATTCTCCATTCCCCATCCTTCTTGGGTGCTAGTACTGCAGGTACTGCACATGGACTAAGACTCTCCCTAATCAACCCCTTCTTTAGCAGATCTTGAACCTGCCTGTTTAACTCCTCAGTTTCTACAGGTGTCATCCTATGTGCGGCCTTATTCGGCAAGCTCGATCCAGGCACCAAATCTATGTGGTGACTGATCTTCCTAACAGGTGGTAAACCTTCAGGAACATTATCAGAAATGATATCTGGAAACTCCTCTAACAACCCCATGACTTCCACTGGAGTTTCCTTGCATTCTTCTTCCCTAACCCTAGGGATTATTGCATAGCACATATGATCTAGCTTCGGACCATCTAAAAATCTTCCGCCATCCACTAGACAGACTCGTGCACTGCTGCATACCTTCTCATCCGCCTCCTTCAGTGGTTTCAACTTATGTCGAACTCCATTTTTTGACAAGGAATATGTATTGGCTCGACCGTCATGCACAACACTTCGATCAAACTGCCATGGTCTCCCAAGCAACAGGTGACATGCATCCATAGGCAAGATGTCACATAAGACCTCATCTCGGTAAGTTCCAATGTTGAACTTCACCAGGCATTGCTCACTGACCAGCACCCTATGGTCTTTTTGTAACCATGCAATCCGATAAGGATGCGGGTGTTTTCTTCTCTCCAGCTGCAACTTAGTAACCATCTCCTCAGAGACCAAGTTGTCAGTGCTTCCATTATCGATGATGATGTTACAGACCTTGCCTGCGCACTTGCATCTTGTTCGAAATAGGTTGTTCCTCTGGTCTGCCTTCTTTTCTTCATTCAACAAGACTCTTCTAATGACCATCGCTTCTCCTCTTTCTGCCTCCTCCGAGTGCTCAGATTCGACACCTTCGTCTGCTACAGCAGCTCGGGCCTGACCCTCAGGTCTTCGATTCGGCCTTTCTTGATGCTGCGGGCAGTTGTATGCCCGATGTCCTTCTTCTCCGTAGTTGAAGCAGGTTCCTCGAAAGACACCTCTTCCAAACCCTCGCCCAGACCTACCTCTTCCCCTCGGGTAGTTGTTGTTCTGATTGCGTGGGCGTTGGTTATTCTCCTCCTTCTCTTCTTTCTAGTTCTGGCTACTGCTTGCTTCACCAGTTTTCCCCAACTCTTTGTATCTTCCTCCACTGGTCCTCCCACCAGCTCTTCCTCCTCGATCCTTTCCTCTCTGCTTACCATCAAACCTCCTATTCAGTTTCTCCTCCACTTTTAGTGCAAACTGGTATGCATCCTCAACCGTGCTCATTCGAACCAGACTCAGCTCTTCTTGGATGTTGGTTCTCAATCCATTGATGTATCGAGCAACTTTCTCCTTATTTGCCTCAGAATGACCGGTTCTAATCGAAATCTGGTAGAACTCCTCCGTGTACTCCTTGACAGATTTACTTGCCTGTCTAAGACTGCATCTTTCTCAACGAGGTCCAACTCATAATCCGTGGGGATGAACTGCCTCTTCAACTTCTCCACCATCCTATCCCACCTGGTGATCTTTTCCTTTCCCCTCCGGTTCCTTTCCAGTTGCACTCCTTTCCACCAGATGCTAGCATGCCCCTTCAACTTTGTTTTTGCGAACCTGATCCGATTTGGATCTGAGATCTCTTCATACTCAAAATATTCCTCCATGTCGTTGATCCAATCTATCAATTCCTCGGGATTGAGATTCCCAGAATAAGTAGAGACATCAAACTTCGGCTTCTTCCCGATCTGGGATATGGCCCTATACAGCCTAGCCTCTGCTGGATCCAATGCTTCTTCCTCATCAGATGGACCCTCTTCTTCCCAAACTTCATCTTCACTGGGTTCCTCCCTTCTTGGCTCAACTCCTCTTCTGATTTCCTCCTGCAGGGCTTCAACTTGCCTCTGCAAGGCTCTAAGATCGACCTCTGCTCCCCTATTCCTCACACCACCATGGTTCCTACGCGGAGGCATCCTGCTCGCTTCCTCTCAACCCACAACCACAATCCTGGCGCAAACTGCCTCACTGTCGGCGATCGGTTTGCGCACTCAGAACCTTCTGGCTCTGATACCACTTGAAGCAGAACTAAGATAACACACAAAAAAATTCATGCAAATTTCATTAGCAGAGGTTTTGAATTCGCAAATACAGTAGTTATATTCAAATGGCCAAGAACCCCTTTTACAATGTATGCATTCCTTTTTATAACAGACCCGACCCCCCTTCGAACATCATTACACAGAATGCGGGATTCCCTATAACCGCCCGCACGAGTGTTCTATCACCGCATGCATGTTGTGGCCAGGTATCTTTCATCATCATGGCATGGGATGGCGGAGTGCCCTGCAGCCGCCTGTCCATCCACCCGTCGAGTCATCATTCATAGGAATGCGCCATAGCCATCTGTAATCTGCTACCACGTGCCCTTCTGCAATGGCCTCTATAACCGCCTAGTGCTCTATGGCCACCTATAATTTGATGCCACGTGTCCTTCTGCAATGGCCTCTGCAATCGTCGACTGGTCTGGAGTCATGAGCATTTTGTCGCGATATCGCGACGTGTTTGCTTCCTTACGCCCTCTCTCCTCTTCGGTCGCGATATCATGACGTTTTGGCGTTCGGCCTCTGTTTTCTCCTTCGGGCCGCGAAACCGTGACATGTCACGATTTCGTGACCATTCTACCCCTTGGTGCCTTTGCCCCAAAAGTGTCACGATTTCGCGACCACTTTGCACCCTGTCACCTTGCTTCCGAAAGTGTCACGATTTCGTGACCACTTTGCGCCTTCGAGCCTTGCCCTCGAAAGTGTCACGATTTCATGACCACTTTGCGCCTTCGTGCCTTGCCTTCGAAAGTGTCACGATTTCATGACCACTTGCGCCTTCGAGCCTTGCCCTCGAAAGTGTCACGATTTCATGACCACTTTGCGCCTTCATGCCTTGCCTTCGAAAGTGTCACGATTTCGCGACCACTTTGCGCCTTCGAGCCTTACCTTCGAAAGTGTCACGATTTCATGACCACTTTGCGCCTTAGAGCTTTGCCTCCGAAAGTGTCACGATTTCGTGACCACTTTGTGCCTTAGAGCTTTGCCTCCGAAAGTGTCACGATTTCGCGACCACTTTGCACCTTAGAGCTTTGCCTCCGAAAGTGTCACGATTTTGTGACCACTTTGTGCCTTAGAGCTTTGCCTCCGAAAGTGTCACGATTTCGTGACCACTTTGCGCCTTAGAGCTTTGCCTCCGAAAGTGTCACGATTTCGCGACCATTTTGCGCCTTGGCTCCATTGCTTCGAAAATGTCATGATTTCGTGACCATTTTGTGCCTTGGCTTCTTTGCTTTGAAAATGTCACGATTTCATGACCATTTGGCGCCTTGGCTTCTTTGCTTTGAAAATGTCACGATTTCGTGACCATTTGGCGCCTTGGCTTCTTTGCTTTGAAAATGTCACGATTTCGTGACCATTTTGCGTCTAGGCTGCTTTGCTTCGAAAATGTTACGATTTCGCGACCATTTTGCGCCTTGGCCCCTTTTCTCAAAAAGCGTCGCGATATCGCGACAGTTTGACCCTTTGGCGCCCTTTCTCAAAAAGTGTCGCGATATCGCGACAGCTTTGGCACTTAAAGAAAAAAATATTTTTGGGTGATGCAAGATTGCTTTTCCACCTCCGGATGCTCCTGCATCAAATACCTGTTTAGGTAACTAATAGTTTTCCCCCTTGCATTCATTTATAATACATAAGGCGTTACCTCCTAAATTTGATCTTGGATTTTGGTTCTTCCCAAATAATACCTTCAAGACTGGTTTATGGAAGTAATCTCAACTTTTTCACAAAATATTATCAACTCACTCCCTAGTCTATAATTACTTCCATTCTCCATTGTTTCCTCCATGGAATTTAGGGTATGTTGATTTCAAATGGAAACAACATGGTTCTTATATTTTTAACTATAATTTCAATAAGCATTGCCCACCTTCCCATGGTGCAAACCGTTTATTAGCTCTATAATCCCAACTGATTATATAGAACTGATTTAATATGATTACCAAGGCATAATAATATTTTAAAGTTATTAATGGTAGAGTAAGTCTACCATTTACTAATAATTGTATAAGAAAATACTTTATTCTTTTTATAAAAGAGAGGTACCAATCAATGGGTTATGAACCCCTTTAGTAAAAAAGTCTTGGATTTACCATAACATGGGTACCAAGGGTCCAACATTTAGGTGTAAACCACCCCTTACCATGGTTTATGTTAGGTTTATGGATTTGCACCCCTACATTTCTCACATATTTCTATGGGTCATTAACTCTAAGCTCATGCTTGCATTTGTCATGGCATCCCACGATATTGGTGTATTATTAATGATCTAATGGCATAAAAATGAGGGGGAAATGATGGTTTTATTCCATACTTAAGCTTTTTTAACTCATACCAATGGCTACTAACATCTAGGATTAGATTAGTGATAACGATATCAAGCACATAATTGTTCATATCTTGTTATTGATTCAATAGGGGGTTGAATTAGAAGCACATCCTGGTTCACTAGTTATAGCATTGTCTCCACATTGATCATAGTTTTTATACTTTGAACATCCCCATGGGGCTATTCAGCATCCTACGTCGAGTAGAGAAAATATAGTAAGAGACATACATTCTTACTTACCAAACATTTTGATCAGGGTCACAGTGAGGAGTTTAATAGTACAAAACCAACAACACTACTTGAAGGTTTCTTGCAAATTTTATTAAACATACTGGTACAATTTTAGGATAGTCACCAAGCTATTCCAAAACTGAATATGGTACCTAATATGACTCAAGCCTACCAATTTTCTTTGAGTGTGAAGATCCACCTCCATCCCAAAATGGCTTGTATGGTCATCTTCCTTCTGGTGACGTCTAGCCAGTGGTAGCTCTTTCTCTACCATGAGCAACGTCCAAGGATGGCACCAGGTATGGGTTAGGGAGTTGACATCAATATTCACTTGTACCATCGATCAAAGAACAATATAGTTCAAACAACTCCCGATCATAGAATTACATTCTCCATATATAGTATACCATAGAAAATATGAAGGACACAAAATGCATTCTCCATATCTAGTATGCCATGGACAAGCATAGCTTAAAGTTTGTTTACACACTAGGGATGAGGTAGTCCCTTACCTCATGCTATAGTGGTGGTGGAGGTGATGACCAAGGGGAGCACGAGGCTAGACCCTGCATAGTGAGTGCTTGATCTACCCAACATTTCATGGGAGTATTACATCTCCATGATCAGGCCTACCCTGACCACCTAGTGATATTTCTATCAATAGGGAGTCATATCAAGTCTAAGGGACTTCATGGCCATTCAAAGGAAATACACAAATTCCAAGGTAATTCAATGTTAAGTCTAGCTTAGTATTAGGCTAGTTTAACTCAATATCTTGGTTGGTAGTCTCAAGGCTACACATAAAATAAATATAATATTCCAAGAATAATAAATAGGATTATCACTCACTCACATCATTGAATATGTAACAAGCTACATATTATGGACAAAGGTAAGAGAAAGGAAAAAGAGATCTTCTGACCTAAATATATTCACAAAAGTTTGAGCTTATCTTCCTTGACCTCTAAGTCCACTTGTCCTTCCTTCTTATGTGTCTTTTCCATTCAAAAAAAGCTTGACCAAATGCTTCTAAGCTTATGGTTGTTTGGTTTTCTTGATTCACCCAAAGGGGTGAAGAGCATAGTCCCTAAGCCAAAGCTTACTTATTAACCAAATTGGACCAAATTTCCCTAAGCTTATGGTTGTTTGGTTTTTTATTCACCCAAAGGGATGAAGAGCATAGTCCCTAAGCCAATATTCCTAACAATATTTTCCTTAGGATTTTCCAACCTTCCAAGGTTGCTCTCCATCCATCCTTTTAAAGTTACTTAACTTTTTATAACAACTTTAGTACTCAGAGCCTTTTGGTTTCTGATCTACCAAGCAAGTAGAGAGCATACTCCCTAAGCCCCAGATTTTCCTCCCCTTTCCATTGCTTTATATATTTTCCTAGATCTTCCTTTCCTCATGAGAAAGAAGGTGGATATAATAATAAAATATTAAAATACTAGAAGGAACCTTCTGGGACTTCACCTAAGTAGTAGGATTCCATTTTTTTATCATTTTTAAAATTAGGGAAAAGACAAGAGAAGGTAAGGTGGAGTACTTTGATTATTTTTGGTCTTCTCTTTTCTCCCAAGCACCTGCAATGCCTACAACATTACTATTCATGTGGAATGGAAAATAGTTCATCCACTAGACAAATATGTACATTTTATTATTAAAATATGACCTTGGGGAATGGTTCATCCCCTAGTCAAATATGTACATATATTTTTTATTAAAATATGACTTTATCCTTTTTGGGTCTTTTCAAAATTGGACAGATTTTTGGGGTGCACCTAATTGTAATAAATTAGGTTATATTTTAATAAGTCACTTTTGTGGAGGATAATTTTCCCAAATTAATCCTTTTTGCAAAAGCCTTATTTTATTTTCCCAAAATCTTACTAAAATCTCAATTTCTTTTAAACTATCCAATTTAACCTAATAGAGTGTAGATAGTTTATAATTAGGGATTTCTATGGAATAATTTCACCATCCCCTAATTTTATTTATTAGACCCTTTTAGTAATGCTTGGAAACATTAAAGGGGTTTTGGTTAATATTAAAATTTAAGAATTAATTGATCCTTTAGATCAATTAATGTCTTAGAGGAAGTCCAACGGGCAGGCTGTGACATACTCCCC
Source organism: Wollemia nobilis (assembly GCA_028583015.1). Lineage (NCBI taxonomy): Eukaryota > Viridiplantae > Streptophyta > Pinopsida > Araucariales > Araucariaceae > Wollemia > Wollemia nobilis. Next base: position 42,360,492 of record JAQPPZ010016981.1, on the reverse strand, counting down.
CCTTGGATTAAACACAATCCCTTGTGTATCTCCTTAGATCCTTTTTTAGTTAATGTAAAAATAAATAAATTCAGCATTAGTTCTTTACAAATTAGGTAGAATTATCATCCTTTTATTTATTTTTAGTGTCTTGATCCTGATGGCAAGCAATATCTTCCATCCACAAGAATACCTGGACCTGCAAAAGTGCAGACTATCAACAATATCATATCCTTAAAGCAATAAAACATCAATATTGCATCAATAATAAGTATTGAAAACATCATAAATACATAGTTTTCATCATAAAAACAAAGCATCAAATAATCTATCACAACATAGTCAATGATAATAGAGTACTAAACAAAAAGACTACATAATATTTCCATAGAAATGACATGAATTCATGTTTTAATAATAAATTAGAATTCATATATCTAATTAAATGCATCAAAAATCTCACAAAGGAGTATCACACCATGTTTTTATAGTTCCTTTTTATGAGTTACCTGATATACATAGTTGTCATCAAAGACAAAGGTATAATTTTTAGATTTATTCCTTCAATATACCCATATATCTTGAAACCATCTTGGCAAACCCATTTTCCATCACCAGTGCATCACTCTTAATGTTTCCTGGTATTATTTTCAATCAATATATTCAAATAATCGTATCTCAAGAGACACAAATGTCAAGTGCATTCCTCAAAATATTCTAAGGTACACTACTTAAGACCCACAAAATATGGAGGGTTCACTTAGCTCTTCCACTTTGATTCACCAGTGGTTCAATAGTGGGAGGAGAATAACTTGAAAATGTGTAGTCTCTGAGTAAAAAATTACAATAGCAATGATCATTTTTACTATGCTTATGATGCCATATTGATATTCATGGTCACACTTACCCCTTGTAAGGTACCATGTAAAAAGTTTCATATTTCCTTTCATGTATACCAATCATACTATCACTCATCTATAGTACCTATGACCACTCTTAATCCAAGTAAGGTGTCATAATAATCATACTATCACTCATAGATAGTACCTATGACCACACTTAATCCATGTAAGGTGTCATAACCATAATACTATCATTCGTTGATAGTACCTATGACCACACTTACTCCATGTAAGGTATCATACCAATCATTAGAATATGATTTCTTCTATGTTAAGAGGGAATCCCACACTCTTCTCTAAGGATAGATTCCTCATCTATACTTCCTAAGAGTGTTCCCATATTAAAAAAATTCATGTCTAACCTTGTCCATTTAAATTAGTTTTAAATATTAAATAGATTAATATTCTCTTTTCATTAAGCTTGTTAGACTCATAAACAGATGCATCTCGAATTACCTCTTCTTACCCTCCAAGATATTCTTCACTTGATATCTAGTCACTATAAATGACATTCAAGTGATCAATATGTCAGATAGGGTACTTAGTCCAAGCTCACCTGCTTAGGACCTTCCAAAAGATAACAACTAATTGGAATTTTATGAGACACCACTCAAAAAAATAAAAATGCTTATATATTAGGGACCATCCAGTCCAACTCTTAATGAAATATAATCAAATATAATAATCTAATTTACTCATTAAATAAACATTGCTTTATATATGAAATACTTGCAATACACAAGGATTGGATTTTTAACCATAAAATATAGTAGAATTTATGGCTACCATCACTTTGGCCTTTCGTCATTCAGGGTTTAGACCCAATTCTTGCAAGGAAGCGGTTCAAGGTCTAACTCGCTGAGTAATACTCCTATGCCCATGTGAAACATCAGCTGTGAGTAGTCCATGACTAACTAATGCATCGAGGCAAGATGCTAAGTAGATTGATATGTATTCATCCCTTTCTTACTAAAGTTGTGAATTCTTGGCTTGGATGGCCATTGTTGATTCTTCATTATTCCTTTGAGTTAAATCTTGTTGGAGTATATCTCGTTCAATTCTAGCAACATCTCTTTCTAACTCCAACTGTAAAATTCGTTGCTTTAGGAACTCTATCTTAGAATGCCCACTATTATTTCCTTGATAGTTGGAAGGGCCTACCTCATCTTCTAGTTGGTGGGGTACTTGCTAGGAACATCTTTTTTTAATTCTAGGAAGCTCTTCTAATTCCTTTGGATTTTTATCATTTTGTCCTTGCTGGGTAGACCACCATCAATCATATTCTAGGGTTGTACCAACATCATCCACACATGGAACCCATATATCCTCATCTATTACCAAGGATAATGGTTTCATTTGTGGGGGTACAACTCCTTTCCTCCATTTTCTCATGTAAACCACAAGAGGGTCTGGTATCCTTTGTATGATTTTGAACTATCATAATACTCAAGTATGTTAAAAATACTCGAAGTACATGTTATCTCGCACAATAATCAATTTGGCTCTTCACACATGAGCTAGATGATAACTATCTTCTAACCATATTGGACCTACTCTCCATGGTCTCTAGATCACCTCTCAGGGTTTCAAATTTTTCCATGTAGTGTGATAGAGCTCCCAATTTTCCTCTTATGGCCTTTGTAGTCAAGTTTCCTTCACCCTTTGCCATATTAGTGCATAAGGGGCTTATGTATTTCCTAAGATATGTATGTCATAATGTAACCCTTGGGGTCTCCTTATAGCTATATGCTCCCAGGCCCATATTTGTAACAATAGACCACATTCCATTCTTACTCACTTTGTTGTTTGGAAATTGGACAATTCTCTATAGGCTTTGGCTAGTAAGGCTGGTGCCCATGTAAACACAATGGAAAACTCTAATAGGTATTTCATAACTCCTAGCATATTCTAGGGGAATCATGCACCTAGTGTGTCAGGTAGGATGGCGTTCACTAGGAACATAATTACCAATGCTTGTCTAGGTGATAGTCTACCCAAAATGAAAAGAAGTTCTTACAATATACCACCCTTATCGATATTGATATCTATCCACCCGAACAGGAACATTATTTTCAAAACCAATACTTTTTCTACTTTTCTTGCAACTATTACTATACACCCTTATACTAGTACTCGGGATATCTAGTAAAAATCCTCCAGGGTAATAGTCATTTCTCCAATAGGTAGCTAGAAAGTCCCTTGATTAGGATCCCACCTTTCCATCAGTGCTGATAGGTATCCCCTATCTATCAATATTGGTTCTAAATAGGCAAATCCTAGTAAACCTATCTCACTTAACTAGTTCCAATCACTAATATCCAATACACTCCTAGCTCTTTGAAACATTGGTATTAGGGTAGCACGGGCTTTAATAACCTTTAAGGGTTTTATCCCAGCTTCATGGCTCTTTATGATGTTGTTGGAAGCCATATTTTTTAGAGTGTGTGCAATTTTTGTTGTGATACAAGCAACCTCATGCCTATGATGGCATATATCAGTTGTAGCATAGGTGATCTCATCATAGTAGAAAATTTTGCTTGTGACACTAGTGACTTAAAAATTGAACCTCCTAAAAATGAACTCCATAATCTCATCAATAGCGACAAATGCAATATTGTTAAAAGCATTGATGAAGATGATAAAATTGGGTGTTTTGAAAAACACACCAAAGGATTTGGTTCCAAAATTATGAAGAAAATGGGATTCAATGGTGAGAGATTAGGTAAACAGGAACAAGGCATTAAATATCCAATAATGCTAAGTGTCAGGGCAAAGCATGAAGGCCTTGGCTATACTGGACATGCAAGTACCAGTAATTCTATGTTTGTAAAACCTAAATCTCCTACAACTCCTAAAAAGCATTATTGCAGTCACTATGGAAAGACAGGACATGTTGTAGCTAAGTGTTGGAGATTACATCCTTGTGATTCATGTGGATGTATGAATCACTCTTCTTCCAGTTGTTGGTACAAATTAAAAATGGCCAACAAGATTCATATAGATTGTGGATGAACATATCTCACACAATGGACCATGATGAAAGAAATGTTATATGGCTTCTACCAAAAAGGTAAAACCTATGGTAGACCCAGAGGCAAATCCAGTGACAAACCGAGTGGCAATCCCAGAGATAATGACCCAAAGATAGACCTAAAGACAGACCCAGAGACAAAGTTCTAGAGGCAGATCCAAAGGCAATGATCCAAAGGCATATTCATCGACAGATCCAGAGATGGACCCAGAGGTACAAATCCAGAGGTATGCTTAGATCCAGAGCCATGAGCCAGATCCAGAGCCGAAGACAAAGCACGAGCCACCATTCTTTGATTTCTCTTCTCCTTCTTCACTGTATTGGGGCAGTTATATACTTTACCCAAATATTATTGTATGGGGGGATGTTAGCATAGATAGTAGTTATATTATTACCAAAATAATGTAATAAGGGGGGATGTTAGCGTATAGGCTATATTTGTATATTACATTATTAGCTTATTGTTGGTACTGTTGTAACTACTACCTAATCAACGCTTATTAGTTTCGTAACCTTCGGACTATTCTAAGCGCTCATTGTATTATTTAAACAATGCTTGATTAATGAAGATTGGTCCATTTACCAACAGAATACACAAGAAGCACACTTATGAGGTTTTCCTTAAGCAAATCCCTAATAGATATGTCCATGTTTGAATTCTATAGGATGATTCTCCTTGTTGTAAAAGTATTCAAATTTAGTTATTTTTTTGAAATTTTATGTCATGTTCAGTAATTAGTTTATTCAATAATAAAATCAAACATATTTCAAGAGTCATGCTAGGTTGAATCAACCCCTTTTTAGGATTTGTTGTACCTTTTAAACTTGCAAACCTCGTCTATTCCATTACACGTCTAACACCTTACCTATTTAGTGTATTTTCTATCCCTTTTTCAAAGATTCACCCCACTATTAGGTGTCATTTTAAATTCTGCCCATTACTTATTTGTACTTGGTAATTACATTGGCCTTGAGCTAATACTATCATCTTTTACACTTGTTCCTTTTGGAATCGTGTATAGGGATTTCTATTCCCCTTTTGAATCTATCTTAACTATTTTCAAGGTGTAACATCGAATATTCCTATGCATATGTTAATACCACATTTATCATGTAGTGGAGCCATCCTACATTTAAATAGTGTATAACACCCCTTTAGACTCGACCACCACTCGAGTGGTTGGGTGGCATACTATATAGTTGTTTGGTGGCACTTCGGCATAATTCTCCACCAAAATGCCATTTCAGGGAGTGTTTTAGGTGGAGCTGGTATGGTAATTCCCTCTCCATCCTGGTGGTCTTCCATTGGATTTGTTCTTACCTACTCTAGCTATTTTTGGGATATTCAGCTCCTTACTTTAGTCAAAGGCCAAGATTACATTATAATATTGATCAAAAATATAAATAAAGAAAATATTATTTTGCTGATCCCTAATATTTTTTCTTATTGTAAGGTGGTATTGCTATTTTTGATTTTGAATGGGATCTTATCTTCCTATATCCTATGGTTTGTTTCTACATAGATGAATTTCAATTCACAATAATCTTAGGAGATTTTATAGCTTAACACCACTAAATTTATGATCAAGGGATTACTTTAGCATAATCTCTGTATGGTAAAGAACATAAAATTATACTAAGAGGGGGGTGAACAGTATAAGACCACTTTTTACTTTTCTTTATTAAACAATATTATGCAATATATCAATGGAAATATCAACAACAATAATCAAAGCAATGCACAAATCACCACACACAATAGAGACACCAATTTAACATGGTTCACCCAATGTGGGCTACTCCATGGAGAAAATATTTCACTAATGTTTTCTCAACAAATATCTTAGGAATATTTACCTATTACAATGTTTATGGAGCTTTGTCTAAAGGAGAAACCAATACCCTAGTCAATTTCATGGATATCTATCCATAGGAGACACCAATCCCCTCAGCTAGTTTGTGGAGCTCTATCCATAGAACTCCTTATCCTCTACTATGGCTGGTGATCCTCTAGAAGACTACTACCTCCACTGCATTGGATTGTAGATATATCTCCATTGAAGACTCTTGTCCTCACTCAGAAGACCTCTATCCCCACTATCCTAGCTAATGGATATCTATCCATTGGAGACTACTATTTTTCTACTCGATCACCTCCAAATCTTGCTCTCAGCTCTATCTCAAATCTGCACTAAACATAATCCTTTTGTCTAGCAAAAATCTACTCAATATCTATCTCAAATTTACACTAAACATAGTCCTTTGGTCTAGCACAAATATGCTCAATATCTATCTCAAATCTGCACTAAACATAGTCCTTCAGTCTAGCACAAATATGCTCAATATTTATCTCAAATCTATGGTAAACACAGTCCTTCAGTCTAGCACAAATATGCTCAATATCTATATTAGGTCTAGCACAAATTTATCCTCAAATTTGCACCAAAATTTATCCTCAAATATGTCCTCAATACTTAACACAAAGCTTGATACAATCACAAATCAACTCTGCTAGATCTACCCCAAGCCTTAACACAAAGCTTGAAAAAATAAATCAATCAACTCTACTCTCAAGTTTTATCAAAGACTTATCTCAAATTTGTCCACAAGTCCTCTCTAGAACTTGCTCAAACTACTCTCAAGTATTTACCAAGACTTACCTCAAATCTGCTCAACAAGTTCTCACTAGAACTTGCTCAATTTTCTCAACAAGTCTTCACCAAGACTTACCTCAAATATGCTCAACAAGTCCTCACTAGAACTTGCTCAATCTGCTCAACAAGTCTTCACCAAGACTTACCTCAAATTTTCTCAACAATTTCTCAATAGAACTTGCTCAATCTGTTTAACAAGTCTTCACCAAGACTTGCCTCAAATATGCTTTGTAAGCTTTCACACAAGCTCACACTAATCTATCCTTAAGCTTTCACAAAATATTATTCAACTGAACTCAATCTATCACATAAAACCTCTTCAATCACATAAACAAGTTTCACACAGAATCTTGTTTTAATCTCATAGAAACATATAGAGAATGGTTAGCGACTCAATATGTTCACACTCACTTTCAAACTCTTTTTTTAAACTACAAAAATATATGGAGAATTGTTAGAGACTCAATATATTTCACACTCACACAACACTCAATCACTCTCAAACTCTCCTTTAAATCAATTTAGAATAAAAAACAATTTATTTCATAGAACTTGAACTATCACTCCAATACTTCCAATCAACTAAGCTCAATCAACTTCACTCAACCAATCACTCAATGAAACACAACTTGCTTACAAACCCTAAACAAGTGTTTCACAATGCTTTTAACAACTCACACTATGGAACTCAAACCTTGACTCAAGATGATTCTAAACTCACATAACAATGATACTCATGGTATTTCACAAAACCCTAGTCAAGCATATGAAAGCTTACTCAAATATTTCCAATAATGCTTATCAAACAATATCACATAACAATGATACTCATGATATTTCACAAACCCTAGTTCAAGATAGTTCTCAATTTATCACTCAAATGTTCTCACAAAAATTCATCAATCATGCACATAAAAGCTTACTCAATAATTCTTATAAAATAACCATTTTGACTCCAAATTAGCATTCACAACATCCAATCCAACAATATTTCACTCACAAGGAAGATATTCCCATACCTTTTGTTTGATGAAGAATTGACCTCAAAATCTATCTCAATTACAATCACCCTTTTTGCTAATCTCACAAGTTAGGTAGCAAAAACCTTCTCAAAATTTTATTCAAATATTCCCTCAAAAATTTTCACCATACAAAACATTAAATATCAATTACACCTTATAATATCCACACTTAAATATGATAAGCAAAAATAAAACAACTAATTTCAACAATTCATTTTTTTTATCCACCTTATTACTCCTTCCAAATTCTAATCATCAAAATCACAATATAATATTTAATTTTTATAAACTTTATATCTCCCTCCTAACACAAAAATTCATGCCACATAAAACCTTAGGAAAAAATTTAATTAAAAAATAAAATATCTCTTTTACCCTCGATGGGATTCGATCCCCCGCTCTGCTACCACCAGTGCCCTAGCCATAGCCCAAATTTTGTGTGAGCTAGGCACTCACCTTGGTAGGCAAAAGTTCCTTGTGCGCTTTGTAGCCTATGCTGGGCATCCAAAACAAAAATGGCCACAACAAAACACTACCATTAGGATTCAATCATGGGACCTCCCATATTTCAATGCCTCAACACATAGTCGCTTGATGCTAGCCCAACCACCAGGTTGGCAATGAGGCTTTAAGCCTCCCTTCCTTTATCCCTTCATTGGCCACCAAATAAAACAAAAATTTATCCTTTTTCTTTGCACGTAGATCACAAAAATTCGTAGGCACTCACAATGTAAATTGAATGAAGGTAAGAGCATAGTCAACCAATGCACATGGTATTTATACCATTGTGTCATCTCCCTTTGGACATCAGTAGAGGGAGAAAAAGCATATGACGTTGGTGTTAATTAAAACTTTTCCATTATAACCCTAACATTAGGGTTAATTAAATTAAGTTATAAATTAATTTATAATGAAATTATTATAATTAATTTAATAACTTTAGGGTTAATTAAATTAAAATATAAATTAATTTATAATGAAATTATTATAATTAATTTAACAACTTTAGGTCTTAACATTAGATATTTAATATTATAATAAAATATTATAATATTATTTTTCTTGGGCCTTCCTATTGCTCATTTAGACCTTATATGACCACCTTGAATATTATAATAAGGTATATTATAATATTATTTCCCTTAGGCCTAGAAGCAATCTTTCTCTTGCACTGCTTACTGAAACTGACTCTTGATATCCTTCCTTTTGCACTGCTCACTGAAACTGAATCTTGATATCAATGACAAAAAACCTTGCTCATATTTCCAACAATCTCTCCCTTTGTCATTGATGGCAACCCATTTACCTTTTAACATTTCCTTTACCTCTTTCTATTTTGCTCCCTTGAGAAAATGCTTCTCCTGACTAAATGCTCTTCCTTTAACTCAAATCTCTCCCCCTTTGACATCAATGGCAAAGGGTCACCTTTGGGGATTCAGACTAAGAATGAGACTCTTAGCTTAGCCCCTCCCACACCTCCTCTCTTGAGGTGGTTAATTTTGGGGTGGGAGTATCTCTACTCTCAGCATACACTGATATTTACCCTTGTCCACCTTATTCCTCAACTGATCCTTCTGATTCCTATGACTCTTCCTATTCTTGCTTATCTCTAGAAATTCTACTCTACACCACTTGGCTATATGCCCAAAATTATTGCACTTATAACACTTAATGTTGTTATTCCTTAAAGGTGCAAATATCTTGGGGTTTCTCCTGGTGAAGCCATATCCATTCCTATCATGAACCCTACAATTTATTGCCTTGTGAATAAACCGATTACAAGAGTAGCAATACCCTTGAAAAATATGTATGTTTCTAAAATTCCCATATTACCATATTTCATGTGTCCTACACTGTGTAGCCTTGTGCCCAAACCTGTGACATGAGAAGTAACATCCATTCAAGAAACCTTGCCTTGACTCCATTGGTCTCTTATTCTCTTATATCCTATCCTGTTTCCTATTCCATCTGTTCCTCATTTGTGCATTTTCCCTTTCCTTGTTGATATTTATATTTTCCAACTTATCCTCAGAAGTCTCACTCTTTCTTTCATTCTCTTCTTCTTTGGTGCTTGAGCTTGACTCTCCCTTTTCTGCTTATTATTTCCCTTATTCTTTTTCAAAACTAAGTCCTATATTGATGACTGATGATATTTGTGCATTGATAATCATGTACAAGGTCTTTGAGTTTTTCTCAACCTTGTTTAGATCACCCTTAGAGTATTTCACTTCCATCCTTAGTGAAAATATCTCATGTTCTAATATTTCATACTCTAGACCTTTTGTCTTTGATTTTTTGACTGTACCTTCTTCAATTTTCCTTGCCTATTCAACCTTAATTTTGAAGTTAGTGAGCTCTCGTATAAAATTTGCTTTTGCTATCTCATCTTATTGAGATTGAACCCTTAATCCCGAGTTATCCCTTTTTAGTTCTTCGAGATCAACAATAATTCTTTCACATTCTAGCTCTTTTACCTTTGACTATTCAACCATATATTTTTCAGCTCTCCTTGCCTTTTCAATATTACCTTTCAAGTTAGAGAGATCTTGTAGAAGATTTGTATTACATTTCTTATTCTCTTGTATTTGAGCCTTTAATTCTAAGTTATCCATTTTCAACTCAACAAGTTCCTTAAGAGTGGCTTCCTCATTTTCTTGTTCTAAATTTTTCTATTTTATTTGGTCTTCAATAGGAGCATTTTCTTCTATTGTCAAAATTAGAGTTTCTTCTTCATACCTATTTTTATTGTGCTTGTTTTCCTTGAGTTCCATTTCATCTTCACTGCTACTAAACCCATTGTAATAACTTGCATCATGACCGAGTTGACCATAAAAAAAATATTCTTCACCATCTTGTGGATAATAAGTTGCATGGTGACTTATATTCCTACATCTAGTACAAAACTTTATCAATCTGGCCTTTTCTCTACTACTTGATTCATATCTTGAATATATTTCTATTTCTCCTCTTAAAATAACATATCAAATTCATCTTCCTTTTATTTCATGACCATGTGTGTTCTTATTTTTTTAGGTCTCATGGTTCTACTTTTGCCTTTCTTTGCCATGTGTGTTCCTGTACGATCTTCCTTCAAGTTGTTAGAATTTTTTGAAGGAACCCGCTTTGATACCAATTGAAGAACACAATATTATAATGAGAGGGGGGGTGAATGATATAAGACCAATTTTTAATTTTATTTCCCAAATAATATTATGCAATATATCAATGGCAATATCAACAATAGTAATCAAAGTAATGCATAAATCACCACACATAATAGAGACACCAATACCAATGTGGGCTACTCCACAGAGAAAATATTTCACTAATATTTTCTCAAAAAACATCTTGGGAATCCTTCCCTATTACAATGTTTACGGACCTCTATCCAAAGGAGACATCAATCCCTAAATCAAGTTTGTGGATCTCTATCCACAGGAGACACCAATCCCCTTAGTTGGTTCATGGATATCTATCCATAGGAGAACTCCTTCTCCTCTACTCTAGCTGGTGATCATCTAGAAGACTACTACCTCAAACGCACTGGATTGTGGATATCTCTCCACTGAAGACTCCTATCCTCACTCAGAAGACCTCTATCCTCACTACCTTGGCTAATGGATCTCTATCCACTAGAGACTACTATCCTTTGCTGTATCACCTCCAAAGCTTACTATTAGCTCTATCTCAAATCTATATTAAACACAATCCTTCGGTCTAACACAAATATTTCCAATATCTATCTCAAATATACACTAAACACAGTCCTTCGGTCTAGCACAAATATTCTCAATATAGATCTCAAATATACACTAAACACAATCCTTCAATCTAGCACAAATATGCTCAATCTTGGTCTAAAAAATGCACTAAACACAGTCCTTCAGTATAGCACAAATCTGCTCAATATCTGTCTTGGATCTGGCATAAATCTATCCTCAAATTTGCACAAAAATCTATCCTTGAGCCTTAACACAAAGCTTGATCCAATCACAAATCAACTCTGCTAGATTTTCCCCAAGCCTTAACACAAATATTGAACAAATAAATCAATAAACTCTGCTCTCAAGTATTATAAAAGACTTATCTCAAAATTTTCCATAAGTCCTCTCTAGAACTTACTCAAACTGCTCTCAAGTATTTACCAAGACTTACCTCAAATCTACTCAACAAGTTCTCACTAGAACTTGCTCAATCTGCTCAATAAGTCTTCACCAAGACTTACCTCAAATTTTCTCAACAAGTCCTCACTAGAACTTGCTCAATCTGCTCAACAAGTCTTCATCAAGACTTGCCTCAAATCTGCTCAACAGGTTCTTACTAGAACTTGCTCAATATGCTCAACAAGTCTTCACCAAGACTTACCTCAAATTTGCTTTGTAAGCTTCCATAAAAGCTCACACTAATCTGTCCTTAAGCTTTCACAAAAGCTTATTCAACTCAACTCAATCTATCACAAAAAACCTCTTCAATCACACAAACAAGTTTCACACAGAATATTGTTTTAATATCACAAAAACATATAGAGAATGGTTAGAAAATCAATATGTTCACACTCACAACAATACTTAATCACTTTCAAACTCTTTTATTTAACCACAAAAATATATGGAGAATGGTTAGAGACTCAATATGTTTCACACTCACACAACACTCAATCACTCTCAAACTCTCCTTCAAATAAATGTAGAATAAATAACAATTTGTTTCACAGAACTTGAACTATCATTCCAACACTTCCAATCAACTAAGCTCAATCAAATCCACTCAATAAATAACTCAATGAAACACAACTCACCTACAAACCCTAAACAAGTGTTTCACAATACTTTCAACAACTCACACTATGGAAATCAAACCTTGGTAGGTAAAAGCATCTTGTGCACTTTGTAGCCTATGCTGGGTGTCCAAAACAAAAACAACCACCACAAAACACTACCAACAGGATTCGATCATGGGACCTCCCACCTTTCAATGCCTCAACACATAGTCGCTTGGTGCTAGCACAACCACCAGGTTGGAAATGAGGCTTTAAGCCTCCCTTACTTTATCCCTTCATTGGCCATCGAATAAAACAAAAATTTATCCTTTTTCTTTGCATGTAGATCATAGAAATTCATAGACACTTGTAATTTAAATCGAACGAATGTAAGAGCATAGTCAACCAATGCACATGGTATTTATACCATTGTGCCATCTCTCTTTGGATGTCGGGGGAGGGGGAAAAACATATGATGTCAATGTTAATTAAAAATTTACCTTTATAAACCTAACCTTAGGGTTAATTAAATTAATTTATAATGAAATTATTATAATTAATTCAACAACTTTAGGTCTTAACATTAGACCTTTAATATTATAATAAAATATTATAATATTATTTTTTTGGGCCTTCCTATTGCTCCTTTAGACCTTATATAACCACCTTGAATATTATAATAAGGGATATTATAATATTATTTCCCTTAGACCTAGAAGTAATATTCCTCTTGCACTTCTTATTGAAACTGACTCTTGACATCCTTCCTTTTGCATTGCTCACTGAAATTGACTCTTGATATCAATGACAAAAAACCTTGCTCATATTTCCAAAAATATCCCCCTTTGTCATTGATGGGAACCCATTTACCTTTTACCATTTCATTTACCTCTTTCTATTTTGCTCCCCCTGACTAAATGCTCTCCCTTTAACTCAAATATCTCCCCCTTTGACATCAATGGCAAAGGGTCACATTTGGGGATTGGGACTAAGAATGAGACTTTTAGCGTAGCCCCTCCTCCACATCCTCTCTTGAGGTGGTTAATTTTGGGTTAGAAGTATCTCTACTCCTAGCATACACTGATATTTACCCTTGTCCACATTCTTCCTCAACTGATCCTTCTAATTCCTTTTACTGTTCTTGTTCTTGCTTGTCTCTAGAAGTTCTTCTCTACACTACTTGGCTATATGACCAAAATATTTGCACTTATAACACTTAATATTGTCATTCCTTATAGGTGCAAATGTCTTGGGTTTTATCCTAGTGAAGCCATATCCATTCCTATCATGAACCTTGTCATTTATTGCCTTGTGACCAAACTGATTACAAGAGTAGAAATACCCTTGAAAAATATGTCTATGTCTAAAATTCCCATATTTCTATATTTTATGTGTCCTGCACTGTGTATCCTTGTACCCAAATCTATGACATGAGAAGCAACAACCATTGAAGAAACCTTGCCTTGATCCCATTGGTCTCTTAGTCTCTTATATCCTATCTTGTTTCCTGTTCCATATGTTCCTTATTTGTCCATTGTTCCTTTCCTTGTTGATCATTCTATTGTCCAAATAATATTTAGAAGTCTCACTCTTTCTTTCATTCTTTTCTTCTAAAGCTTCTTATTTGGTGCTTAAGCATGACTCTCCTTTTTTTTCTTCCTGTTTCCCTTGTTCTTCTTCAAACTAAGTCATGTTTTGATGACTAATGATATTTATATATTGATAATCTTGTCTAAGGTCTTTGAGTTTTTATCAGTCTTGTGTATCTTGTACTTAGAGTCTTTCACTTCCATCCTTAGTGAAACTATCTCATGTTCTAATATTTCATACTCTAGATCTTTTATCTTTAATTTTTAAGCCATACATTCTTCAATTTTCCTTGTCTCTTCAACCTTAATTTTGAAGTTAGTGAGCTTCTTGTAGAAACTTTGGTTTTGATTTCTCACATTCTTGAGCTTAAACCCTTAATCCTGAGTTCTCTAATTTTAATTCTTGGAGATCAACAATAAGTCTTTCACATTCTAGCTCTTTTACCTTTGATTGTTCAACCATATATTTTCCAGCTCTCCTTACCTTTTCGATCTTATCTTTCAAGTTATAGGGATCTTATAGAAGCTTTGTATTACATTTCTCATCCTCTTGTATTTAAGCCTTTAATTCTAGGTTCTCCCTTTTCAACTCAACGAGTTCCTTAAGAGTGGCTTCCTCTTCTTTTTCTAAATTTTTCTCTTTTCTTTGGTCTTCAATAGGAGCATTTTCTTCTATTTTTGAAAGTAGAGTTTCTTCTTCATACCTATTTTGATTGTGCTTGTTTTCCTTGAGTTCCATTTCATATTCACTACTACTAAACCCATTGCAAAAACCTACATCATGATCGAGTTGACCACAAATAAAATATTCTTCACCATATTATGGATAATAAGCTACATGGTGACCTGTCTTCCTACATTTGGAACAAAAATTTATCAATTTGGCCTTTTATCCACTACTTTATTCATATATTGAATCTATTTCCATTTCTCCTCTCAAAAAAACAAAATTAAATTCATATTCCTTTTCTTTAATGACCATGTGTGTTCTTATATTTTTAGGTCTCATGGTTCTTCTTTTGCCTTTCTTTGCCATGTGTGTTCTTATAAGATCTTCCTTTAAGCTGTTAGACTTTTTTTGAAGGAATCCACTATGATACCAATTGAAGAACACAAGCTTATACTAAGAGGGGGATGAATAGTATAACACCACTTTTTACCTTTCTTTCCCAAACAATATTATGCAATATATCAATGGCAATATCAATAACATTACTAAAAGCAATGCACAAATCACCACACATAATAGAGACACCAATTTAACATGGTTCATCCAATATGGGCTACTCCATGGACTAATATTTTCTCAAAAAATATCTTGGGAATCCTTCCCTATTACAATGTTTATGGAAATTTTTCCAAAGGAGACACCAATACCCTAATCAAGTTCATGGATCTCTATCCATAGGAGACACCAATCTCCTTAGCTGGTTCATGGATCTCTATCCATAGGAGAACTCCTTATTCTTTGCTCTAGCTGGTGATACTCTAGAAGACTACTACCTCCACTACACTAGGTTGTAGATATCTCTCCACTGAAGACTCCTATCCTCACTCAGAAGACCTTTGTCCTCACTACCCTAGCTAATGGATCTCTATCCACTAGAGACTACTATCCTCTACTCTATCACCTCCAAATCTTGCTCTTAGCTCTATCTCAAATTTGTACTAAACACGATCCTTCAATCTAGCACAAATTTTCTCAATATCTATCTCAAATTTACACTAAATATAATCCTTTGGTCTATCACAAATCTACTCAATATCGGTCTCAAATATACACTAAATATAGTCCTTCGATCTAGCACAGATCTTCTCAATCTCAATCTCAAATATACACTAAACATAGTCCTTCGATCTAGGACAAATAAGCTCAATATATATCTTGGATCTGGCCCAAATATGTCATCAAATATGCACCAAAATATGTCCTCAAATCTATCCTCAAGCCTTAACACAAAGCTTAATCCAATCACAAATCAACTCTGCTAGATCTGCCCCAAGCCTTAACACAAAGCTTGAAAAAATTAATCAATCAACTCTGTTCTCAAGTCTTATCAAAAACTTATCTCAAATCTATCCACAAGTCCTCTCTAGAACTTGTTCAAACTTATTTCAAGTATTTACCAAGAATTACCTTAAATATTCTCAACAAGTCTTCACCAAGACTTCCTTCAAATCTGCTCAACAAGTCCTCACTAGAACTTACTCAATCTGCTCAACAAGTCTTCACCAAGACTTACCTCAAATCTACTCAACAAGTTCTCACTAGAACTTACTCAATATGCTCAACAAGTCTTCACCAAGACTTACCTCAAATCTACTTTGTAAGCTTTCACAAAATCTCACACTAATCTATCCTTAAGATTTCACAAAAGCTAATTCAACTCAACTCAATCTATCACAAAAAACCTCTTAAATAACACAAATAAGTTTCACACAGAATCTTGTTTTAATCTCACAAAAGCATATAGATAACGATTAGAGACTCAATATGTTCACACTCACAATAATACTTAATCACTTTCAAACTCTTTTTTTTTAACCACAAAAACATATGGAGAATGGTTAGAGACTCAATATTTTTCACACTCACACAAAACTCAATCACTCTCAAACTCTCCTTCAAGTCAATTTAGAATAAAGAAAAATTTGTTTCACAGAACATGAACTATCACTCCAACACTTCCAATCAACTAAGCTTTATCAACTCCACTTGACCAATCACTCAATGAAACACAACTTGCTTACAAAACCTAAACAAGTGTTTCACAATGCTTTCAAAAACTCACACTATGGAACTCAAACCTTGACTTGAGATGATTCCAAAATCACATAACAATGATACTCATGGTCTTTCACAAAACCCTAGTCAAGAATATGAAAGCTTACTCAAATATTTCCAACAATTTTTATCAAACAAATTCACATAACAATGATACTAATGATCTTTCACAAACCTTAGTTCAAGATAGTTCTCAATTTCTCACTCAAATGTTCTCACAAACATTCACCAATCATGCACATGAAAGCTTACTCAAAAATGATTATCAAACAACCCTTTTCACTCTAACTTAGCATTCACAACATCCAATCCAACAATATTTCACTCACAAGGAAGATGTGCCCATACCTTTTGTTTGATGAAGAATTGACCTCAAAACATGTCTCAATCACAATCACCATTTTTGCTAATATCACAAGTTAGGTAGCAAAAAACTTCTCAAAATTTCATTCAAATATTCCCTCAAAATATTTCACCATACAAAACATTAAATCTCAATTACACCTTATAATCTCCATAATAAAAAGATGATTAGCAAAAATTAAAAAAATCATTTCAACAATTAATTTTCTTTATCCACCTTATTACTACTTCCAAATTCTAATCATAAAAATCACAATATAATATTTAATTTTTATAAACCTTATATCTCCCTCCTAACACAAAAATTCATGCCATATAAAACCTTAGGATAAAATTTAATAAAAAAAACAAATACCTCTTTTTCCCTCGATGGGATTAAATCCTGTGTTGCACTGCCACCAACACCCTACCTATGGACCAACTGCTGCATGAGCTAGGTGCTCACCTTGGTAGCAGAAGCGCCTTGTGTGCTTTGTAGCCTATGCTGGGCACCCAAAACAAAAATGACCACCACAAAACACTATCGTCGGGATTCATCGTGAGACCTCCCACCTTTCAATGCCTCAAAACACAACCGCTTGCTTCTAGCCCAACCACTAGGTTGGCAATGAGGCTTTACGCCTCCATTCCTTTATACCTTTGTTAGCTACTGAATAAAACAAAAAGTTATCCTTTTTCTTTGCATGTAGATCACACAAATTTGCAGGCACTCACAATGTAAATCGAATGAAGGTAAGAGCATAGTCAACCAATGCACATGGTATTTATACCATTGTGCCATATCCATTTGGACGTTAGCAGAGGGGGAAAAACATATGACATCGGTGTTAATTAAACCTTTGCCCTTATAACCCTAACCTTAGGGTTAATTAAATTAAGTTATAAATTAATTTATAATAAAATTATTATAATTAATTTAATAACTTTAGGGTTAATTAAATTAAGTTATAAATTAATTTATAATGAAATTATTATAATTAATTTATAATTAATTTAAAAACTTTAGGTCTTAACCTTAGACCTTTAATATTATAATATTTTTTTCTTGGGCCTTCCTATTGCTCCTTTAGACCTTATATGACCACCTTGAATATTATAATAAGGGATATTATAATATTATTTCCCTTAGGCTTAGAAGTAATATTTCTCTTGCACTTCTTACTCAAACTAACTCTTGACATCCTTTCTTTTGCACTGCTCACTAAAATGGACTCTTGACATCAATGACAACAAACCTTGCTCATATTTACAACATGTGGTTCTCTTAAAGATAAATACTAAAGTATTTCCAAGGCTGCACTTCACAGAGATCAACATGGTCAATGTCTATTCTATTTATAGAAGTGGTCAACCCTCCTATTAGAGTAGCAAGTAATCAAACATAACATGCTCTTGGAAATTCTCTTGTCTATTTAAAAAAGAACACCCATTTCCCTTTCTAGCTACCGCTAGATTCATGTTAGGTCTCTTTCAACCCATACATTTGGCATATGCCTTGAAGACTAAATATTCTATCATGTAGATAGAACATTAATAATTTACAATGCTTAACCTTCTTCCCATATCACACAATGGGGTTTAAGGGGATTATCACAAAGAACCTCATAGACACTCCAATGTCTACCATTCTCCTTACTCCATTCAACCTTTAATCTCCACGATATGAGACAAAATCTATGTTTTTCCCCATTTGATCATTATCTAATCTATTTTCTACTCAAAAATTTTAGTAAGAGGCTTAGATACATGCCACAAGTGTCAAAAATATTTTCTCAATGATATCTTTGGTACTCCACAAGTTGTGGGAGGTTCCCTCGTCCTTCCATTATGTTCACTAGTGAAAACATGGGAGACAAAGGGTTGTACATTAGTAGCTTCTAAGCACTTTATTATTCCCTTACTATGTATTTAGAGTTCAGAAAGAACCATTATAGATTTACAATCAAAACCCATCTCTTTGCTAGCCTAGACCCATCACTAGAGTCCACTAACTAGCTTGGGCTTTGATACCAACTATAACAACCCGCTTTGCCAACCAAAATTGAGATTGTTTTTGTTCATATTTATAATAGCAAGGAAGGAAGTAATCGAAATAATTATGACATGGTCAGTATCAACTCTCATGATAGGAGTGACCAACTCCTATCCAACCTTTCATCCCATCATTATATGTATGATACCTTGGCATAATTATTTCTATCTCTTCATTATTAGGAGTTTTATTTACATAAACAAATGAATGTCATTTCAATCCATTCTCCTAATTTCATTAATTTGTAGTGGAATATCATGCATGTATCATCTAAACAACACATGAATATTACTTTATTCATATCAAGACTTTCACTTGATTTCAAATGTAAACCATTCCATCAAATAAAAGTGTCATTCTTTAGAAAGCATAAAGGCATCATATATTATAATCATTAACCATAGAACATTGCTTGTTAACAAAATATTGTATCATACAACATTCTAATAATCATCTTGCATGAATGTAGAAGCATCATATCATTAGAAAGCAAATAGCATTTACTTCTTTCATCATGTTCAATATCCATGAACTATCTAGATAGCATTATACTAGAGAGTAAATACAACATCCATGCTTAACAACATTTGCAAACCATAAAATAGAAGTACACAACATATACCCTAGGAACCCTCACGAGGAATAAACCTAGCCTCCAAAATATGTTTCTCCTCTCATTTCATAAACTTAAATTGTCATAAATACAAATATAGAAAAGGCATCCTATAGATCCTTTTCTAAATCATTATGCAATAAAAGGAACCAACTTGTTCCATGTTTTAAATATGATGCAATTAAGAAAATGCCACATTTCCTTTCTCTAGGCCATCAAAAAATAAGAATCTCACAAATTTTTATATCTACATGTTTATGAAATATCATTGGTTACATATCAAGGAGTAATTTCATTGTTGGTTGAGAGGGAACCCCATAATTCCCTTGAGAATGAAACCCACATTCATTCTCCACCCTAGATGTCTTTATAGCCCAATATGGTATGGAATTTGTCTAAATTTTTATTTTACATGGAGGGATCCTATACTCTCTCTAATATTAGATCCCATATCTAATATTCCACATTCACATTCACACTTAGACAATTTCCACCATATCTTATTATAGTTCTCATAATCCATTATCAGAATTATTCATATGGTTATGCTAGAGTCCCTACAAATTTTCCCTTTTAATCAAACGAACAAGATTATGACTTCTTTGTCTGTAACCTAACAAGGCTACCTCATAACATAAATTATCTAGTAATCTATCAAACAAGATTACTTATTAAACATGAATATAATCTATCACACAATATTATACTTTGAACACAAAATTGCCTTGTAACCTATCTCGTAGCACCCTAAAATTGGCACAGTAAACCTTAGCAAATAATTAAAATTACTTTAGTAATAATTCAAATTCAAATTTCAATCCCGAACGCCCGTTAACCGCCTGTTAAACCGCTCCCCTTGTTTTCCATGCCATTTTTAGGATTTGTTGTGACCGTTGGACGATATCGTCACCGATCAGACGATATCGCCTCAGATCGGACGAATTCGTCTGGAGAAGAACGTCCAGACGATTTCGTCCCAAAACTAATTTTTCATAATTAGCTTTTGTTTCAACGACGTCTCTAACCGGGGCAAAAGCGTGTCTGCACGGTTAGAGACTTCCCCCGTTGGAGATCTCCCAAATTGGGATGATCTCCAACCTCCCAACCTCCTTCCTATGCCTATTTAATCTTAGGCCCTCCCCTTGACATTCCCCTGGCTGAAATTTTTTGTAACACGAGTTTTATTTGCATTAGAGTATCTTAAATTACTATTTGCCTTCGTATTTTTCCAAGTTTGTTTGCAGGAACTTCATTATTTTCAGTCGGAGCAAGCTCAGATCATCGTAGACGATCCTGTACGATCTCGGACGATCACGCCAAAATTCGAGACGATTTCGTATCCTGTAGATGATCTCGACTGCAGCCTACATTGGGGGCAATCAGTGCCCTGAGTTTGCATTCTCTGCCCATTATCTACTATTTTTCTTTGCATTAGTTAGACTTATTACTATTTTGCATCTTGGAGTTCACCCATGTAGCTTAAATGCATAATAAAGTCATAATTGTCATTAAATCATTGTAATGCACTTATATTTTTATTTTGTAATTATCAGTTTAATATTATTATTATCATTCTACATCATTTTCCTCTGTTAGTATAGCTGCATTTTCTGTATTCTGTGTCTATTTCTCTGATTGCAGGTCTCTGACGAATTCATCTGACGAATTCGCCAGATCTCAGATGATCTTGTCTGATATCAGACGATCCTGTCATATCAGAGGCGATCTGGACTGCTTCAAAAATTAGAACCTCCATCAGACATCCGAAATCAGGTATGGTTTTTCTCATCTAGCTTGTTCTCTGTATTTTCTGTTTAAATCTATTTTCTGTATTCATTTAAATTTGCATTTCATATAGAACAGTTTAGATTCATTTGGCCAAACCTAGGAATTGAATGATCAAAGATAAAAATGAACACATCAAACACACTACCAACCTAGGCGTGGAAACTGCCATTCAAAAGTTTCCTGGTGAACCCACCATCCGTCGAAAATTCACCCTTATACACCTCCCCCGAGAGGCGGGACCTTCAAAGGGCCTCTCAGTCCGAGGTATTGTCCCATCCTTTTCACATCCCCCTTCCGGGCATGGATCCTATAGCCTGAAGGTAAGGGTGCAAAAAATTTGGAGCGATACATTTTGGTGAACCCGACGTGAAAACTAAAAACCTTTTGAAAACAATTCAATTCAATCCAAAAAAAAAAACAAAACATAAATGCATTTAGAATCAAAGATTGCATGTCATATTTAGATGGTAGATTATAATAAAAGACGAGTTGTCACCATTAATGTTGAAAACCAATTAGCAGCTATAGAGATTACCTCTTTGCTTAGAGTACCTCAAACATATAGGGTTCAACCTTTGTGGGACGAACTTAATAGGAGATTAGATCTCATTTCATCTAGAGCAACTGAACTTAGGCAAATCAAGAGGTTTGTCCTAGATAGAATCCTGGATCCCGATCAAGTGACTTTGTATCATGAGCTTCAGAGAGCTTGCCATAGGTGGTTAGCAGATAAAAGAGCCCTTGTGTCTTCTGAGTTGTATACCTTTGAGGAATACCTCGATAACGTAGCTGTAGTACATAAATTTTTGTCTCGTGTAGAGGACCAAGAGGTCGTTCTTACAGATAGAAAAATATGGAATAGAGTTCCCAGAGCTGTGTTATATCGAGAATATTGCCATGAGATTTATTTTTACAAAACAGAAACTGAAACAGATAATATCACTATAGCACACTTTATTAAGTTCCTGAAAAACAATTTCCAATTTGAAGAGGAGCACTTTATGACTCTTGATGAACTTGATCCTATCAATGACATCTATAAACTATTTATAGAAAACTAAGTTATTATTTTATTATTGTTGTTTCTTGTATTTAGTGTGTTGTTTATTGTCTTTATAAAACAAAAATATATATATATAATAACAAAAAAACCAAAACATTTTCTTTTAAGTATTATAGTAGGTATATAATTAAAATATATACCTCCCAAGATCTGTTGCAAATATATTAATATATATTTGCTAAAACCTAAATTTAGACACAATGACTAGACTCAGGAATGGAAAACAAATTGAAGTAGAAGAAGATTGGTTAGGAAAAACCAATAGACCAGATGCCCTTCTTGAAGAACCAATTCAAGAAGAAGTAACCTTAAACCAACAAGAAGAAGAATTTGTGGACGCAAATGAACAAAAAGAAAATGATAGAGAGGAAGGATCCTCATCTCCTAAAATAACTCCAGACGGAGCTGTTACTTTTGAAAACATGGAACATTTTTGGAAATTTCTCAATAACAATATTGGCACCCTTAATAGAGCAGTTCGTATGGATAAAGATCAAATTAGTGATACCCAAGCAACCCTAGAAGATATATATCACATACACACTAATCCTTTGTCCTTTGTTGATCAAGAGAGTGATCAAGCCGGACCATCCAATTTGGACATGGCTGCTATAATCCAGAACATGCAACAACAACAGGTTACCCAACCACCTAGAGTGCCTGTTACCAAACCAAGGGTTATTCCTACACAAAAGAAACCTTCATTCACTGATCTATTTCGCCAAGCTATTGATCAATATACCTCAAATCAACAAAAGCCTAAAACAAAACCAAATGTTAATTTCCAACAATCTGGGATACAACATAATGCTACCACAAATCTTCTTCATAATACTCTTTCTACCAATCATTTGCATAATAGTAACATAGCATCGAATCCTTATGTTCCGCCTTCTTACGCTCACAAATCCCATGCTCATGTACCACCGAACCAATATGGTGGGCAAACTGGCAATCTGGAAGCCATGGTGAAATAGTTAACCTCCCGTATGGACCAAATAGATCCCTACCGTCCCTCGTACAATTATCGAGAGATGTGTAGTCAACCTCTAGATCCTATAGTTGTAGCACAACCATATCCCAAACACTTTCCTATGCCTGTCCTACCTATATATAAAGGAACCGAAGATCCCATAGAGCATCTTCGTATGTTTAGGATAGCATGTCATGACATATCACATGATGATTTGCTATTACTAAAAATGTTCCCGAAAAGCTTAGGCGGGATGGCATTGGAGTGGTATTATCAACTACCCACTCATTCTTTGAGAAATTTTGAAGAGACCGCTGAGTCTTTTGTGCATCAATTTAGTGCCTATATTGAAAGGCATGTAACCATTAAAGATTTGTACAACCTAAAACAAGACAAAGATGAGTGTTTTGCTGACTTCTTAGCTCGATGGAGACAGTTGATAGGAAAACTACACTTTGTGTTACCTTATCGGGAGATGTTGGATATTTTTATCAATAATTTACAAGAACAACTATCCTATGAATTATCAATTGCTACCTTGACCACCTTCGATCAAGCTATAGACTTAGCTCGAAGGGTGGAAGATGCTCTCATTAGAAGAGGTCAGCTCAAAAAGAAAGATGATGAGAAAACATCCAGAAATCAGTATAAAAATAAACAAGTTGTGGGTGACGGAGTCATTGATAGTAGAAACATTGCTAATGTTAATACTACGAAAACAATGGAGAAGTTCATATTGAAACCTCCTGATAAACCACCCCAAGAATTTACTAGGTTAAATCAACCTTTATCAACCATTCTCCCCCAATTACTAGCACGAGGCTTGATCCAATTACCAACTATCCGGGAACCTGATCCAACTATACCCGGATACAGAGCTGATTTACATTGTGATTTTCATAGAGGACCTGGACACGCTACAAACTCTTGTAAAATATTAAAACATAAAATACAAGATCTGATTGATAATAATGAGATGGAGGTGCAAGCCTTCCAACCTAAACAAAATGCTTCTAATAACGCTCAAAAGAACATTCCCCAAAATTAGAATCAGAATGCCAATCAATCATTGGACATATTTCAACATCCTTTACCACAACATGGTAAAGAGGTGGCTAATCAAATCGAACATCATAATGTTCCCCCTCCTACCCGATATGTAGGGACTATTAGCAGACAATTATCTATTCAGGATCCTCAAATATTTGGCACAACTTTCTCCATGGTTACGTCCAGACCCCTATATAATACTCAAACACCGGATCCTAGTGATGTAGAATCGGATACTGAAAGTGAAATAGACATCACCTCAAATCAATCGAATAGTTCTAAAAATGAATCAGATCCGATTCAACCTATCACAGATGCTATGGTTTCGAAAGAACCATTTCCTAGAAGAGTTACTACTCGACCCTCTTCTAATCAGTTCCTTCCTAATGAACAAGCCATAAACGCTAGACCGAGACCAATTCAGCGTCCTCAATATAACATTGTAGGTACCATCGGAGTCGTTACTAGACAACAGGCTCAAAATTCTCAACAGGATCAAACTCAGAATGATGGATCAGCTCCATTTATTTTGAAAAATCCCAATAAAGGGAATCATATGTCTAATGTTCAACCTAAGCCTCCTTACAATATTAATGAACAATTATCCAATACTACAACCATAATTTCCCTTTTGGACTTGTTAAGATCTTCTCCTACCCATAGGGATGAGTTAATGCTTACATTAAGCCAAATGATGGTACCTCAAAATATTCAACTTGAAGCCATGTCCAATACTATCATCACTCGAGAAGTCGATTGTATTGACTTCCGAGATAGAGATATCCCACAACATAGTTTACATAAGGATAACCCCTTATATATTACTGCCCTAATTGGAGATGTAGTTGTTAAACGAGTCTTGATTGATAATGGTTCATCTTTAAACATATGCACTTTTGACTTCTACCAACGATTTGGCTTTAGGAGTGACGAGATGAAAAGAACGGATATGATTATCAAAGCCTTCAATGACGAGACACAAGAAACGTGTGGAGTCATTACTATACCCTTGCAAGTTGGTCCTAGAACCCTAGATACGACCGTGTTTATTGTACATTGCCCTGCATCGTACAATATACTTTTGGGTCACCCTTGGATCAATGCGATGCGAGCGGTTCCCTCCACTTTACATCAGTGTGTTAAATTTGAATTTAAAAACCAGTTGGTTACCATTCATGGTGATCCTAGACCCTTTGATATGTGTGCTTTGGCAGAACCTGTTGGAGTGCAATTTTGCCCTGCCCTGTCATCCACACATCCTAGTTCTTATCATCCGTCCAAACGTGTGAAACACACACCCATAACATCATCTACTCTTTCAACTACACCTATACATTTAGCTCAACCATCTTCTGAACAAACCACATTAGGACCTCGAAAAGATCCCAAAATTACAACCAATGCTTCTTGTTTTACCCCTATAACTTCCATACCGATAGACTCATCCATCGATATCCCTATAACATCATCATCCACTACAGGCATTCTTTCCACATCAGAAGATCAAGGAAATGTTCCTTCTACCTCTTATGCTCTCACTGATGAGCTCTTACCCGATTTATCTAAAATTCTTATATCGGAAGAGATCAACACTGCCATGCGAGACTTCCCTCCTTTTAAATAAACTCCCACCTTCTCCTCGTACCTTGGGCCTCCCACAACCTATGGGAAGTATCTACCAAGTCGAAAGTTGTGCTTTTGTTTATAAAGGATATGATTGGGGAAGAATACCCCGAAACATCAAGACACATTGTGATGGATATGCTCGATGCTATTTTGCTAATGAATATATTAAAGCTAAGCCCATAATGCTTAAATTGGGATATAAAGGGAAAGGTTTGGGACCTTTCCAAAATGGTATGAAAGAACCTTTCGAGGTAGAACCGTGGCCTGCCCGCTGTGGTGTGGGCCTATTTTCTAGTAAAGGTCAGCCCTTTCCATTTGAGGATGATGACCATCTCATATGTTATCAAGATTATCTAGATAAACAAGATTCTTTATATCCAAAGAATAATTCTTTTACTTGCAATATGCTATCCATAGCCTACCCTGAGATGATTGCCGAATCCGACGATGAGTTGGAGGGAGATATCTTTCATGATATTTCCATTGAGGAATTGTTATATAATGAATTTTATTTTGATGGTTCTATACCTAGTATAGCCCAGCTTGAGGCCTCGACTCCTCAAAATGAATTATCCAAGCTAACCTTGGAAGAATTACAAGAATTGGGTGTTTCACCCACCCCACCTAATTTTGAGAGAGATTTACATATGGAAGTTGAAAACGTTATAAAAATTAACATTGGAACCGAACATAACCCTCACATAATTAATATTGGATCAGAATTAAGTCAAGAAAAACAAGATAAATACATTTCATTTCTTAAAGACTATGAAGATGTCTTTGCTTGGACATATGAAGACATGCCAGGTCTGGACCCTTCTGTAGTCATGCATCATCTAGTAGTCCATCCAGATGCTAAACCTGTTAAACAAAAACTTAGAAAAATGCATCCCAAAGTGGCCTTACTAGTCAAAGGAGAACTAGAAAAATTGTTGAAAGTCATTTTTATACAAGCCATTGACTATGCTGAATGGATCTCAAATGTAGTTCCAGTAACTAAGAAAGAAGCCACTAAAGTTAGGGTTTGCACCGATTTCAGAGACATTAATGTTGCATGCCCTAAAGATGATTTTCCTCTTCCCAACATGGATCAGATCATTGACTTTACTATCGAAAGTGGAATGATATCCTTAATGGATGGATTTTCCGGTTATAATCAGATCAGGATAGCTCTTGAAGATCAGGCCAAAACAACCTTTATTACCCCTTGGGGAACTTTTTGTTGGAAAGTGATGCCATTTGGCTTAAAGAATGCAGGTGCAACCTATCAACGAGCTATGACTTATATTTTTCATGACATGATGCATGATATCCTACATGATTATGTAGATGATATCATAGCTCGTTCCATCAAAGAAGATGATCATTTAAATGACTTAAGGAAAGTATTTGATCGGTTAAGGGAATATCTTATCCGACTAAATCTTGCTAAATGCATATTCGGAGTTAAGTCCGATAAATTATTAGGGGTTATAGTTTCTTTACGTGGCATTGAAATTGACCCTCTCAAGATCGTGGCTATCACCAGATATGCCCGCACCCACAAATATATCAGAATTACGAAGTTTACAAGGTAAGCTTCAAGCTATTCGCCGCTTCATCGACAAGTTGGCAGACAAAACCGGACCCTTTCTTAAGCTTCTTAAGAAAGATGTCTCTTTTCATTGGGACGATGAATGCCAAGAAGCATTTGAACTCCTTAAGCAATATCTCCTCAAACCTCCAGTGCTTTCCCCACCTAGATCTGATCATCCTTTTATCTTGTACATTTTTGCTTCTGATTCTACCTTAGGAGCTATGTTAGCTCAGCTTGATGATGAGAAGAAAGAACGTGCTAATTATTACATTAGCAGAACCCTCATCAGTTATGAAACTCGTTATACCATATTAGAGAAATTATGTCTAGCAGTCGTATTTTCTACACAAAAACTACGACATTATATGCTCAGTCAGAAAACGTATGTTATTGCCAAATTCGACCCTTTGCGATATCTCATGAGTCGACCAGTATTTATCTGGTCGCACAGCCAAGTGGGTTCTTGCGCTAAGCGAATTTGAACTCACCTTCATAGGACAAAAGTCTGTTAAAGGTCAAATCATAGCAGATCAATTAGCTATTGCACCCTTAGAATCTACTCATCCCCTCATCATTGAGTTTCTTGATGAATGCCTTAAACTTGAGGCAGACCATTCCGAGCAATGGTCCTTATACTTTGATGGAGCCCGATGCATGAGTGGGGCTGGTGCGGGTATTATTTTAATATCTCCACAAAAACATCTTATTCCTCTGTCCTTCAAATTAACATTTGCTTGCACCAATAATACTGTTGAATATGAAGCTCTTATCCTTGGATTACGAGCTGCCTTGGCATTGAAAATCAAAATTTTATTGGTTTTCGGTGACTCCCAACTTGTCATAAATCAAATCAATGATGTTTATCAGACCAGAGATGATAAATTACGCCCATATAAAGCATATGTTTTGCAGTTGTTATCCTTGTTTGATAAAGTTACTTTGGAAGCTATTCCTCGAACTAGCAATCGTGCGGCTGACGCTATGGCTGCAACTGCATCTCTTTTACCCTTGGAGTTAGACGATGAATATGCTACCATCATTATTCATCGACTCCAGGAACCCGCTTCAAGCAAATCATGTTTAGAACCTTTGGATGTGTTTCTCATCAACGAAACAACTCTTGAACCATGGTATATTGATATATTTAATTTTTTGCAAAAAGGAACCTTCCCTGATGGTTGCACTAGCAACCAGCGTAGGTTATTACGTAGACAAGCAAGTCGCTTTGTGATTATTGGTAATACCTTGTACAGAAGATCTTTTGAAGGCATCTTATTGAGATGTTTGAATTTAGAAGAATCCAGATCAGCTTTGAATGAAGCCCACAATGGATCTTGTGGGGGACATTTTAGTGGTAGCGCCATTGCTAAGAAACTCCTTCGGATAGGATATTTTTGGCCTACCATGGAAACTGATGCACATAATTATGTGCGACATTGCGACAAGTGCCAGAAACATGCTGACCTTGTCCATGCGCCTACACAAGAGCTGCAGGCTATTTCATCTCCTTGGCCCTTTTCAAAATGGGGCCTAGACATCATTGGAAAAATAAACCCTGTGTCATCTGATGGACACAAATTCATCATAACTGCCACTGAGTATTTCATGAAGTGGGTTGAAGCTATGCCATTAGCTTCTTGCACTGGAACACAAGTTTCCAAGTTTGTTTTTAATCAAATTATTTGTAGGTTTGGAATTCCTGCCAATCTCATTTCTGATAATGGAACTTGTTTCAAAAATAAAGATGTCAAGAAATTATGTCAAAAGTATAAAATTCAACATCGCTGGTCCACTCCCTATTATCCTCAGGGTAATGGTCAAGCGAAAGCATCTAATAAAACCTTAATCAAAATCCTCAAAAAATTGATCAATAAAACCGGTCGAGACTGGCACATTCGGTTATATCTTGCTTTGTGGGCTTATCGAACTAGTGTTCGAACCCCCACTGGAACTTCACCTTTTGTCTTGGTTTATGGTGCTGAAGCCATTTTTCCCTTTGAATTAGAAGTTCCTTCTTTAGCTCTACTACTTCAAGATACTGAAGTAGGGGATGAATATCGTGCTGGCAGATTTAGTCAGCTAGAACTTCTAGATGAAAAGCGCATCAATGCTTTGGAGCATCTTCGCGCCTACCAAAACAAGCTTAAGAGAGCATATCTTAAGAAAGTTCATCCTCGATCCTTTGAGATCGGTGACCTTGTCTTAAAAGAAAATAAAAAAAATACTAATGCAACTACAAACCTTAAAGGTAAATTTGAGCCCAACTGGCTTGGACCATATGTCATCACTGCTAAATTTGGATCAGGAGCATACAAATTATCTACCTTAGATGGTAAAGAACTTAAAGAACCTATGAACATCATGCATCTTAAACGTTACTATGCATAAAAATTGGTCATTTCATCATTGTATATATTTGTTTAAAACATTTCAAAAAACAACTATCTTGTATTTCTTTCAATTCATAAACTTAAAATATAAAAACACCAAAAACATCCAAATCATCAAAATCTTCAAAAACATCTTTTATTTTTATATCTGTCAATTTGTGAAGTATTGCAGTTATATTTTTAGTTATTTTGGATAAATTAGTATTTATTTGGAATCCCGCACTTTCACATTCACATGAATAAATATCTTGATTTTATTTGTTATGATTATTCATCTCTCTTATATCAAAGTCCACATTTGAATTAAATAAAGTTTTGAGCATAGAGAACTGATCTTGTTATTTACTTGAACCAAGTATATCTTTTCACATTAAAATGATTTCATTGCAAATTCAATATGATGCTACATAGTAGACGTGGTTTCTTGAGCGAAAAGTTTCCCCTGCTATCCTATCATGCACATGGTCTAGAATCTTTGAGAATTGACAAAAGGACAAGCTCACCCCTACCCAGAATAAAAATCCCTTGCTCTACAACTAATCCGAGCAAGTATCCCTAGCATAGGAAGAAAAGAAAAGTTCAAGAAAAAGAGAAAAAGAAAAAGGTTATTTTGAATCATCACAACAATATTTCAGCATTATCTCAAATATCAAGCAAAAATACAAAAGTACAAAAAAAAAAGAAAAAAGAAAAGCAAAAGCAAAATACAATAAAATCCTTTCCCTACCCCTTGAAAAGAAAAGAAGGGTGAATGAGCTTGAATCCCTGGAATTCTCAATTATTCGAAAACTGTGAGGTAAGCCCCATAACAGGTGGTTTGTGCCCAACCCGCTTGGCCTTGGGTAAATCCTAGCATGGCGATATGTCTGTCACATTAGCGACCTTCTTTTGTACAGACCTCTGTCAACTTATGGATTAGCTAGCTCTTGATAACCTAACTTACATAGTAGTTTGGTACGGTTACATGCATATAAATCATGGTCAACGAACATTTATTTGGTCAAGGCAAATTACTTGTATCAAATTATCTTGCTCAAAATTGGTAAATGAACAATACAATCGCACACACATTTGTATTTGAGAGATTTTGTATCATTATGATAAATCAAGATTGGTAATGAACTCACATTTGCACATGAGGATTCCTTATAAATCTACATTTCTCTTTGAGATAATTTAAAATATCTCTTGTAACTCTTTTCGGAATAATTTTATCCTTTTATTTCAGAATTTTTGTTTTGTATAAAAGCAATTACATACATCTTCTCATAAAATCTCAAAAATAATTTCAAACAAAATTTTCATATTATTATTTTTCTGTTTATCAAAAGTCAAAAATGCATCTTGCAATAAAACCAACAATCTATTTTCTTCTTTGGATTTCACGATGATGGTATAAGTCTATACCTATAATTCTATGCCTAGCGCAAACCATCGTTCTAATTTTCTTTTCCATTTATTTTAAAACAAAATTCATCAAAACATATGACTTAAATCATTATGTTGCACAATTATGCTTTACAAACAAACAAACACTTATTCTATTTCATGACATTATGTTCAAATTCAATTTTTGCAACCATGGTATAAATTCTAAGGAATTGTTCAAAATTTTATCACACTTAGGAATTTATGCCTAGCAAAATCATATTTCTTTTTGTATTTCATGCATACTATTTTTATGAAAATCTGAAAACAAATCATCACACCATCATCATCATTACAACACCAAGTCTTAAGACAGTCTCTTAAGCACTCTTTTACTTTTAACAATATTTCTATACTGGGATTAGCTTGACGACCGAGTGAGCGGCGACTCCATGAAATGGTCTATAATAGTGACAATGTCCTTTGAAATTATTGTTAGAAGTCCCTTTTATTTTTTATCAAATCACACCACAACCACCAATTGTTTACATCAGATTATTTCATTTAAAATCTTACAGCATGACATCAAAATTATAATATTTCAAAACGACATAATTATATGAATCCTCAATCCAATAAGCAAACAATTCAAACATTAAAGCATCATAAAAACATATGAACAAGTCATATCATCAGAAACAAGATCATATATATATATATCCAAAAATTATATACATCATATCAAAACTGGATTGGTATGCCACAATCTATACCTCGGCATACTCAATCCTCTCAACAAATCTCTATAAAATCTATGCAGTCCATAGACACCTAGCCTCGAGAAGCCCTCGAGCTCTCAGCCTCATCTCCTCCCCCACCCTGACATGGAGGAGGTGGTCCCATAGAGGTCCGAGATGTATCTCGGGTCCTCGTCATCGATCGGGAGGATGTCCTCATCGATCCCAGCCTGACTGGTTCTACAATGTTGGCCGATAGTTGTACCCTCTGGCCCTCTGGAACCAGCTGGAAGTATACACCCTAGTAGAATGTGGTCTGCATCATCGACCACACTAGATCATCCCTGCTCGCTCCTCCGCCCCATGCCCTGAGCCGTGTAGTCTCATCCTGTAGTGTCCGTACCTATGTCCTCAGCTGAGTGGCCTCGTCCTGTAGTGACTGCACCTGAGCTCGGAGGTGGGCATCCTCAGCCCAGAGAGCCGCTATCTCACTGCTCTCCCCTATGTCAACACCCTTGCCCTTATCAGGCGATGGTGGTCTCTCCCCCTGCTATGAAGGGAGCCTCTCCTCCCTTCGCCCTGTCTCCCATGGCCTCTATGGAGCCCGTGCCATCCTCTGGCATCTCTCCTGTGAGATCCATCACTGCTCTCTCCCCCGTGACCCCGTACTACCTCAATAGCAGCCTGTCATCACCTCCCCATCTGGCGCACCATAGCATGTACTGGACCCTATGCCCTCGTCATCCGAGGAGGGTGGATGCCTACGTACCAAGCATCATAGCCATCAGCAACCTCGACATCGTCACCATCCACTGGCTGGATGGGGGCATCGTCCATGTCTTGACTCTAGAATCATTGCATATCTGGAGCCCCGCTCAGTGTAGTACTATCTTAAATAGTCTAGGAGTACTCGTAATCCCTGAGAGAAGGGATCCCCTACTATAGACCGAACTGTCATAGTACTCGATCGTAGCGGTGGAGCTCTACCTCTCCCCGCTCCATCCTCAGCCAATAGACTCGCTTGATGCGAGCCAGCTCCTGCCCATCCTCTGCCCACCTGGGGTGCTCTCGCCATGGCCTCTAGGTGATCTGGTCTGGGATGAGGTCATCTAGCAACCTCCGAGACATCGACAGATCTATCCACCATTGTGAACCTCTCTGTAACCACCAGTAGAAAACTCGGGGTCTCTCCCGGTCAACACCTGTCAATGGGAGCCCTACCGGCCTTCGCACCGCAATGTGCTCCCAACACCAAACCTATAGCAATGATGTCAAGACCAGACATCGACCTCCCTTGTATACGACCCCATGCAGGATCCTATACAAGCGGTAGAGTACAAAGCTCCCCCATGCAAATCTATACCCATGGTCTCTCATGTCATAGACTATGTCTGAGAGCACCCACGGTAGTCTGCATCCACTCTGGTGGCACAGCAGTAAGCCATCGACAACTCCTACCAAAACCCGTGTCAGCCTAGATGCCCCAGGCATCTGCCGTAGCGACTCGATGTTCACTCCGCCCTTCTCCAGGGCGAAGCTCGGGTCTCCAGTGAGCCTCATCATCGCCTGGCCCTGATTGGCCATAGGCATCATCAGCCGTCCCTGTATGGGGATCCTTAGGATCCTCCATACGTCCTCTAGAGTAGGAGCCATCTCCCCTATCGATAACCAAAAGCAGGACGACCCCGGATACCACCTCTCTGCTAGGGTTGTCAGTAGCCCTATGTCAGTCGGTACATGTGGCATCTCTGCCACATGCTGTAGACCGACCTGTCCTAGTCGGTCATGCTCTGCCTGGTCAAGAGCGGCCAAGTCATCTCTTAGTCCATCGTATTTCCATTCTTGGCTCTTTAGTAATCCCTTCTGCAAAACAAACAATAAAACAACAAAATCATTAATAACTCAAGCATGCAAATTAAACAACTTAAAATCAAGTTTAAAATGATATCGTCCATAATTGGATGATATCGTCCCACATTGGGCAAAATCATCCTTTGTGAGGACTAAATCATCTCCGATTTCACAACTTGGGAATCACCCCTTGTTGGATGAAATCGCCCCTAATTCGTCGATTTCATCATCAGACGAAATCGACGATCTAGGGACGATTTCGATGAAATCGAGACGATTTTGTCCCGATGACGTCGATGGCCTAAAAATGGTCGTGATGCCCCAAACAATCAAATTTAAATCAAAATAATTGCATAAAGTTACATTAAACCTAATCTACTAGGATTAGATCCTTACCCGTAGCCCACGTCGGACCTCTGTCGATCGGTGTGTTGTCTCGACCATTTTTTTTCGTAGAGCTCTAGAAATCAGGAAAATGAATAGTAAAAATGAATTAGGGTTTTTCCCTATTTTTCTTAATTTTATTCAAAAACAATTAAAAACATTTTTAAATTTTTTTGCTTTTCCGCGTTTTTACCTCAAACGTTCGATTTGGGTAAAAACACGGAGGGGGCACCATAGTCAGCATTCGTACGATTCGACCAAGAATCGTCGTCTAAAAAATTGAGTATATTTTTGCTTTCTCGTAAAACGGGAAAAACTCGTCTTTAACGCATTTTCTTCAGAAAATTCGCTAAAGAGGGGGCAAAATGTAGCACCCTAAAATTGGCACAGTAAACCTTAGCAAATAATTAAAATTACTTTAGTAATAATTCAAATTCAAATTTCAATCCCGAACGCTCGTTAACCGCCTGTTAAACCGCTCCCCTTGTTTTTCATGCCATTTTTAGGATTTGTTGTGACCGTTGGACGATATCGTCGCCGATCAGACGATATCGCCTCAGATCGGACGAATTCGTCTAGAGAAGAACGTCCAGACGATTTCGTCCCAAAACTAATTTTTCATAATTAGCTTCTGTTTCAACGACGTCTCTAACCGGGGCAAAAGCGTGTCTGTGCGGTTAGAGACTTCCCCTGTTGGAGATCTCCCAAATTGGGATGATCTCCAACCTCCCAACCTCCTTCCTATGCCTATTTAATCTTAGGCCCTCCCCTTGACATTCCCCTGGCTGAAATTTTCTGTAACACGAGTTTTATTTGCATTAGAGTATCTTAAATTACTATTTGCCTTCGTATTTTTCCAAGTTTGTTTGTAGGAACTTCATTATTTTTAGCCGAGCAAGCTCAGATCATCGTAGACGATCCTGTACGATCTCGGATGATCACGCCAAAATTCGAGATGATTTCGTATCCTGTAGATGATCTCGACTGCAGCCTACATTGGGGGCAATCAGTGCCCTGAGTTTGCATTCTCTGCCCATTATCTACTGTTTTGCTTTGCATTAGTTAGACTTATTACTATTTTGCATCTTGGAGTTCACCCATGTAGCTTAAATGCATAATAAAGTCATAATTGTCATTAAATCATTGTAATGCACTTATATTTTTATTTTGTAATTATCAGTTTAATATTATTATTATCATTCTACATCATTTTCCTCTGTTAGTATAGCTGCATTTTCTGTATTCTGTGTCTATTTCTCTGATTGCAGGTCCCTAATGAATTCGTCTGACGAATTCTCCAGATCTCAGACGATCTTGTCTGATATCAGACGATCCTGTCATATCAGAGGCGATCTCGATTGCTTCAAAAATCAGAACCTCCATCAGACATCCGAAATCAGGTATGGTTTTTCTCATCTAGCTTGTTCTCTGTATTTTCTGTTTAAATCTATTTTCTGTATTCATTTAAATTTGCATTTCATATAGAATAGTTTAGATTCATTTGGCCAAACCTAGGAATTGAATGATTAAAGCATAAAAATGAACACATCAAACACATTATCAACCTAGGCGTGGAAACTACCATTCAAAAGTTTCCTGGTGAACCCACCATCCATCAAAAATTCACCCTTATACACCTCCCCCGAGAGGCGGGACCTTCAAAGGGCCTCTCAGTCCGAGGTATTGTCCCATCCTTTTCACATCCCCCTTCCGGGCACGGATCCTATAGCCTGAAGGTAAGGGTGCAAAAAATTTGGAGCGATACACTATCACACAAGATTACCACAACAAATTAACGTTATAACTTATCACACAAGGTTACACTATTTAAACTTACAATCTATTACACCAAATCATCCTTGTAATCAATCACACCATATTACAAATCAACCTTGCAATCTTTCACGTAAAATTACACTTTTAAACTTAAACCAACCTTGAAATATTTCACACTAGATTACACTTTCAATCACATATTTACCTTGTAGGCATAATTACCTTATAGGATGCATCTTATCAAACTAGATTACATCTAACATTCTTGTAATTTCATCCACAAGGTTGGCATTCGTTGTTTCTTATTAGGCATATTCTCATTTAATACATGTTTAGGTAACTAATAGTTCCCCCCCTTGCATTCATTTATAATACTTAAGGCATTACATTCTAAATTTTATCTTGGATTTTAGTTCTTCCCAAATAATACCTTCAAGACTAGTTTATGGAAGTAATCTCAACTTTTTCACAAAATATTATCAACTCACTCCATCGTAAATAATTACTTCCATTCTCCATTGTTTCCTCCATGGAATTTAGGGTATGTTGATTTCAAATGAAAACAAAATGGTCCGTATATTTTTAACTATAATTTCAATAAGCACTGCCCACCTTCCCATGGTGAAAACTGTTTATTAGATCTAAAACCTCAACCAGCTATCTAGAACCAATTTCATCTGATTACCAAGGCATAATAATATTTTAAAGTTATTACCGGTAGAGTAAGTCTACCATTTACTAATCATTGTATAAGAAAAGACTATTATTTTTATAAAAGAGAGGTTCCAATCAATGAAGTATGAACCCCTTTAACCAAAAAGTCTTGGCTTTACCATAACATGGGTATCGAGGGTCCAATGTTTAGGTGTAAACCATCCCTTACCATGGTTAATGTCGGGATTATGGCTTTGCACCCCTGCATTTCTCTAAGCCCATGTTTGCATTCATCGTGGCAACCCATGATATTGATGTATTATCAGTGATATAATGACATAAAAATGAGGGAGAAATGATGGTTTTATTCCATCCTTAAGCTTGTTAAACTCATCCCAAAGGCTACTAATATTCGAGATTATATTAGTGATAGCAAGATCAAGTGCAATACTGTTCATAGCTTGTTATTGATTCAATAAGGGGTTGAATCAGAAGCATATCCCGGTTCACTTGTTATAGCATTGTCTCCACATCGATCATAGTTTTTATACTTTAAACACACCCATAGGGCTATTTGGCATCCTACTTAAATTAGAGAACAAATAGTAATATAGAGAGCATACTCTGTAAGTCCCATATTTTCCTCCCCTTTCCATTGCTTGCCTCTCTTTTTATAGATTTTTCCCAGCTCTTCCTTCCCTCATGAGCAAGAAGGTGGATATAATATTAAAATATTAAAATACTAGAAGGAACCTTCTTGGAGTTCACCTAAGTAGTAGGATTCCATTTTTTTATCATTTTTAAAATTAGGGACAAGACAAGAGAAGGTAAGGTGGAGTACTTTGCTCATTTTTGGTCTTCTCTTTTCTCCCAAACACCTGCAATGCCTGCAACATTATTATTCATGTGGAATGGAAAATAGTTCATCCACTAGACAAATATGTATATTTTATTATTAAAATATGACCTTGGGGAATGGTTCATCCCCTAGTCAAATATGTACATATTTTTTTATATTAAAATATGACTTTGTCCTTTTTGGATCTTTTCAAAATTGGACAAATTTTGGGGTGCACCTAATTGTAATAAATTAGGTTATATTTTAATAAGTCACTTTTGTGGAGGATAATTTTCCCAAATTAATCCTTTTTGCAAAAGCCTTATTTTATTTTCCCAAAACCTTACT
Organism: Wollemia nobilis; assembly: GCA_028583015.1. Classification (NCBI taxonomy): domain Eukaryota; kingdom Viridiplantae; phylum Streptophyta; class Pinopsida; order Araucariales; family Araucariaceae; genus Wollemia; species Wollemia nobilis. The sequence goes on along the minus strand of JAQPPZ010016981.1, from coordinate 42,322,341 downwards.
AAAATCCCAATTTCATTCAAACTCTCCAATTTAACCTGGTAGAGTGTAGATAGTTTTTAATTAGGGATTTTTATGGAATAATTTTACCATCCCCTAATTTTATTAATTATACCCTTTTATTAATGCTTGACAACATTAATGGGGGTTTGGTTAATGTTAAAATTCAAGAATTAATTGATCCTTTGGATCAATTAATGTCTTCTAGGAAGTCCAACGGGTAGGCTATGACAATGAGGAACCCTTAATAAGCAAAACCTCATAAGGAAAACTATTATTGTTGATGATATGAATTGTAGATAAGATGGGATTTTTGAGGTTTTTCATTAGACTCAAATATCCTAGTTGATTGATCAAAATTTGTATACTGACTACACAAGACTCTTGAAAGATACAAGCCTATTAAGAAGACCTAGATATTCATTATTCCTGTGTGTGTAAAGTGAATATATTCGATGAGACATAAGACTATCTCATTTCCAAGAAAGTTTCATGCAACCCACTGTTGTAATGAGGACCACCCTATGGCCATCCTATCCTGAGTTTGGATGCAGTTAGACTAGACTACTAAGCAATACAAGCCACCAAAAGCTAGCTCAACCACAAGTTGACATTGTTCTATACAAAATAAGGTCACTAATGTGACAAACATATCACCATGCGTAAGACTACTCCATTGCCATGCAAGTTTCATTCAACCAATTTCTCCAATGGAGATCATCTCATGGTGTTTAAATAATGAGGATTCCAAGGATTCAAGCTTGTTACCCCCTTATTTTATTTTGATTGCTTGGGATAATTGCTCATTCTTAGTGGTGAGGACCACTGTTTTATTTTTTTTTGTTTTTTTTTTAGTAAGGGATTTGCTCAGTGATCAACCTCATTGTTTCTTTTTATTCTTATTTTGGTAATTTGCTCATTTTGTGTAAGAGAAAGGGGGTTGTTTGGGTAGGGGCGAGCTTGTACTTTTGCCAATTCTCAGGATTCTAGACCATACACATAATAAGATGAGAAAGTAAAACCTTTTGCTTAAGGTGACAAGGACCACTTTGTAGTGTCATATTTCCTTGTTCATACTCAAATTGTTAATGTGTATAATTGTGTTGGTATTTTGAGTTATGCAAGGTACTATCAAAACTAGACCTTACCTTCTAAAAACCAAGATATATTTCTACAAAATCTAAAAATATAAATAGGGATGGGTGAGTGATTGAAAACCCTAGTATATACATTATAACAACTCATTAGTTGTGTTGAAAAGCACAGTTACTCACAATAGAGATGTGAATAATGACGGTATGTGGGATGTAAGGGTTTTCCCACAAGTTTTTGTGAACTAAAAGGTGTGAATAAAATATTCAGTGGCTATCTAAATATCATTGTTGTTATTAATCCACTATCTATCCTATTTTATGAGGACCTCTTAATAAGCAAAATCCCATAAAGAAAACTGTGCGTGTTGATGATTGATAAGGTTAATTGGAGGTTCATGATTGGCATACAAACATGGTGTCATTCGTAAGCATGTAAACACAACTTATCCTAATGCAAATATAATGGATGAATATGCCTAATTCAATACAAATAATTAGTGCATACAATGAAATGCATGATAACATAATTTAAATATTTTTGTATTTTAATGTTTTGTATTTTTTTTGTGTTTTTATGTTTTTTGATTTGTTTGGTATTTTTTATATTTTTTGTTGTTTTTGTGTTTTTTATTGTTTTAATATTTATGTATAAAATGCTCATAGATGAAGAATGTTGAGAGGTTTGGTCTCCTCAACACCTTCTAGAGGTAAGCTCCAAGTCCTATTTTATTTGTTACAATAAAGGGGCCTAAACAAATGGCCGCAAATTTATCTCGTATATGAGGCGGCAAGTTTGAGTTGTAGTGGTATATTTGAGCACAATATACCAAAATTTAAAGTCTCTTAAATGGACTTTAGTATTATAAGCTCGTTTAAGATGATATTGATAAATACGCAGATGCTCAAGAGCATTAAATCATAAATTTTCAAGAAGGGTCAATTGATTGAGGTGAGCTTGTCGTGAGGTGTCATCATAGATGAAATCTTTCAATAAGATGCACAATGATGGAATTTCTAATTCCAAGGGAATAATGGCCTAAGTGCTATATACTATCAAAAATGGGGTTTCTCCAATGGGTGTTTGGATGCTAGTTTGATAATCCCTTAAATCTAGAGGTAATTGAAGGTGCCAATCCATGTGGTTTTCCTTGATTTTATTCAATATGGCAACTAATATTTTATTATAGGTCTTTGCCTACCCATTTGATTACAGATAATAGGGTGTTGCAAATCCATGCTAAATGTTATATTTGGATGTTAAGGCCTGCACATATTTTTTCTTGAATGATGTCCCATTATATGATATTATATAATGTTATGGAGTATGAACTCCACAATACAAGATCCAATCATAGTGGTTAAAAGGATTGCTTCCACCCATTTGGTAAAATACTCAGTAGCCATTATAATGAACGTGTGATGGCCTAAATATAGATGAGAGATATTCCCAATTAGATCAAATCCCCATTGAGAAAAAGGCCATGCCAATTGAATTTTTTGTAAAGCCTGAGATGACATGTGTGAGATATTAGAATGATGCTAACACTTTACACACTTTATAACATACACACAACAAATTATTTCCATGGTGGGCTGATAATAACCCATTTTGAGGATGCACTTGATGATATACATACCATTAAAATAGCCACTATAGGTACCATTGTGAGCTTGTGAGATTGACCAAGCAAATTCTTGGAGCTCAAGATAATGAAGGAGGAGTCCATCATAGCTTCGATGATAAATAATATCTCCTAGCAAGATATATCTAGTTGTTTTTTATTTAAGTGCTAATTTTATGGCATGTAACAATCACTAAGGGATATTACCAAGTTTTAAATAATATTTTAATTGGATGAGCTAATATTTATAAGCTTGAGCTTAAACTGACTGAATAACTTGTTCCTGTTCTGACTCATTATGCACAAATGTAGATTGGAAAACAACCTTGTGATGAATGGTCATGCCATTATCTGAAGGATCCTATGAGATAAAATACCCCCAAGATGCTTGTTTCAAAAAGTCTTGTTTCTTGTAGAAGCACTCATAATTTGGTTCTATCTGAATCATGTGAATTGTTTCTTTATTATGCGAAGCCTCATACAAATTTTTTGATTGTGAGAGTGTTTTAACATGGATGGTTGTAAAATCATAGAAAGGATTCTATGGGATTAAATGTCCCAAAAATGCCATTGTATCCATGAAGTTATTATATGTACGAGGGACTATCTCAATATCATACCTTTATAGTTTTACTAATAATTTATCTACAAGCTCTTTGTAAGCTTTTTTTTTTGGTAAATAAAAGTCTTCATTAATTATCGGGTTTTGTAGGTTAACCCAAAACCTATTACAATATCCAGCCTTCTGCTGAGATTGTATATCCTAGTCATCCTTGAAACTTTCTTACTAGAACTTGTGTTGAATCCCCTACAACACCTTACTAACAAGGCACACCCATACCTAAACATAACTGTAAACATTACTTACATTGACAGGAAATTGAAGTTTGTAACTTTGCACTTGTGAAACCTGTTGCTTGTCCATTTCATATTCTCTATAAAAATCGTCCAAGGCTTACACCTTGTTACCTTAATTTCCAATTTGGTATGATTTAGAGGGAAACCCCATAGTTATTACCAGCTCCATGGGGAAATAACACCCATTCATATTTCTCCTTAATGGGTAGGTTTATTTTCATGACTAATAATGTTTTCCACTTCACGTGGCACACCTTGTGTCCATGTCACAAAACTACCAACATCAACACCTATGTTGGCTAATTTGTTAGCTGACCTGTTGGCCTCATGGTACACGTGACGAGCTCTCTTGTTCTGTCTTGTCACAAAAAGGATCCTCACTTCATGGATGACTCCCTCGATTCTCCATGGAGGTTTTTTGCCATTGGTTAACAGGTTTATGATGTTCATCGAATCACCTTCAATCATCAGGTTAACTTGAGTTTCTTGGGCGACTTGCAACCCTATCCAAAGAGCTCTAGCTTCTGCTTCGTTATTAGTTCTTATTCCCAATGGTTCAGCGAAGGCCTTGAACATATTTTCTTGATGATCCCTAATTATTCCTCCAACTCTAGCTCTTCCTGGGTTATCCTTGGCTGCACCATAAAAATTTAGTTTAAACCAACCTTGGGGAGTGGATCCCAAGAAATCCCATTTTTGGGATTGGGAAAAGGAATGGAAGGTTTGTCCTCAATACCTAAGGCCCAAGATAATTGTTTTTCTTGGGGAGGAATTGAGTGGTTCTCATCCACTAAGGTGCTAAGGTTTTCTTTCGCAAAGACAATAATCCTGTTGAGGATGGTTTTTGGGTTGTGAATGGTATCCTTAAAGGATCTATGGTTCCTTTCTATCCAAATCTACTAGAGAAAATGATGCCAACAGATTTTCCATAGGTACTTAAGTTTTAGGCTAACAAAGGGTTGAGGCCATTGATGGAACACTTTGGATATAAGAGCAGGCTTAACCCACGAGATCCTAAAGGCTTGGAAAAGTTCATCCAGGGATGGACTCCGCTCATCGGACACTCCAAAAACAAGTGTTGGGTTGTCTCCCATCCTGCCCTACACATGTAGCAACGGTTGGCAATAACCATACCTTTAGATAACATATTTTCCATAGTGAGGATTTTTCCTTGAATCACCAACCATGAAAAAAAGGATATTTTAGGAATTAACCCTTTGATCCAAACCAAACTCGGTTGAAATTGTTGACCTTCCACATTGAGAAGCAAATTATAGGTAGACTTAACTATGAAGTCACCACTTTCAGTCTCAGCCAAAACAATGTGATCTTCATCCTTTCTAGAGGGAATAATTTGCTGATTTAAAATGTTATAAAGCTCTTCAAAATCCACTTCAAAACCCTGTACTCTAATGTGTTTCCACCTATTGATATTTATATCTTGCCATATATAATTTGCAACCTTCTTCCCAATATGTTGCTCCATATGCTCTTGAATCCTAGCCAAATGAGGATTCTGGGATAACTCATCAGCTCTCATCCATCGATCCTTCCAAAAGTCTATTGTTTTCCCATTTCCTAGAATCCATCTAAGACCTTTATTGACAATATCCCTGCTTGTGAGGATTGCCTTCCAAAAAGTAGACCCCCTGCTTGCTAAGTCATCATTAAGGAAGTTCACACCTTGGAGGTATTTCCTCCTAACTATGGTAGTCCATTCATTATCGGCCTTAGTCAATAATCACCATGCTTGTTTGGCTAACAGAGTTGTATTGAGATGAGCAACTCTCCTCAATCCTAACCCCCCATTAGCTTTAGGTTTGCAAACCTTGTTCCAACCTACTAAATGGATCCTTTTCTTATCTTCAGTCCTTGACCAGAGAAATTTTTTTGAAGCTGCTCAATTTTGTGATACACCTTGCTGGGAGCTCTGAATACTGATAGGAAGTAAACAGGTATACTTTGAAGTGAAGCCATAATTAAAACTACTTTTCCTACTTGAGATAACAGATGTCCTTTCCATCCTACTAGCTTTTTTTGGATCCTCTCCAGAACTATGTTCCACATTGATCCTTTAGGTTTCCCCGTAAATAGGGGAAGACCTACATAGGAGGTGGGAAGGGATTGTAGCACCCTAAAATTGGCACAATAAACCTTAGAAAATAGTTAAAATTACATTAGTAATAATTCAAATTCAAATTTTAACCCCAAAACTACTTCCAAATCGCTTACTGCCCATTTCCTCATTTTTTATGCCATTTTTAGAGTTTGTTTTGTCTGTTTGATGATATCGTCACTGATCAGATGATATCGTCACTGATCAGATGATATCGTCTTAGATTGAATGATTTCATCTGGAGAAGAATGTCTAGACGATCTCGTCCCAAACTGATTTGTGCATAGTTAGCTTCTTTTTCAACGGTGTCTCTAATCCGAGCAAAAGCGTGTCTGCACCATTAGAGACCTCCCCCATTGGAGATATTCCAAATTAGGATTATCTCCAACCTCCTAACCTCCCTCCTAAGCCTATTTAACCTTAGGACCCCCTATTGGCATTCCCCCTGGCTGAAATTCCCTGTAACACAAATTCTACATGCATTAGACTATCTTAAACCACCATTTGCATTTGTATTTTTCCAAGTTTGTTTGTAGGAACTTCATTGTTTTTTAGCCAGAGCAAGCTCAGATCATCGTAGATGATCCTATTCAATTCGATATGATTACGTACCAATCCAAGATGATTTCGACTGCAGTCAACATTGGGGGCAATCAGTGCCCAGGGTTTGCGTTTTCTCACTTTGTCTATTGATTTATCCTACATTTAGTTAAATTTGTTATTATTCCTTATTGTTATACATCTTGGAGTTCACCCATATAGCTTAAGTGCACAATGAAGTCATAATTTGTCATTAGAATGTCATAATCTACTTGAATTTTTATTTGTGATTATCACCTTAGCATCTATGTTGCCATTTTACACCATTTTTCTCTGTTAGAATAGTTGCATTTCTGGTATTTTGTATCTATTTCTCTATTTGTAGGTCTCTGATGAATTCATCAGATCTCAGATGATCCCGTCAGATCTCAGACGATCCTATAAAATTCTAGACGATCTGGACTGCTTCAAAAATTAGAACCTTCATCAGACATCCGAATTAGGTATAGTTCTTTAATCTAGAATATTCTTTCTGTTTTCTGTCCAAATCTATTTTTTGTATTTATTTAATTTGCATTTTCATAATAGAACACTTAGATTCATCTGGCCAAACCTAGGACTTGGATGTTTAAAGATAAAACTGAACACATTAAACACATTCCCAACCTAGGTGTGGAAATTGCCACTAAACGTTTCCTGGTGAACCCCACCATCCCTCAAAAAATCACCTTAAACCCCTCCCACAAGAGGCGGGAACTTCAAAGGGCCTCTCAGTCTGAGGTACCGTCCCATCCTTTTCCCATCCCCCTTCCGGGTGTGGATCCTTTAGCCTGAATTTAAGGGTGCGAAAAATTTGGAATGATACATTTTGGTGAACCCGACGTGAATAACATAGGCATCTTTCTAATTCAAAAATATAAAAAAAACAAATATATATATATATATATATATATATATATGTATACAAAAAAGTAACAAAATCATTAGTTCAAGTTTGCATGTTTTAGATTCAATTCTAAATAGTAGATGCTAAATATTACTTTTTGAAGTACTAAAGAAACCATGAGTTTTTACTCAAATAAATATGAGCCCATCAGTAATGTTGGAAGAATTTAGCTAAATACATTTTTTGATTATGACCAACCTCATCCCTATTCAACACCACCTCCATCACACTTTTTTCATTTTTCATCCTTACCCCAACAGGACAATCCCTTTGCCAATCCTCTTCATAACGATATTATCTATTCTCCCATATATCCATATTATGTCTATCAATCCACATACAATCCTCCTCCACCCTTTCAATATTCTTCTTTCAATACAACACATCCATTTCAACAAAAAAATTCTTATTCTTCCAATTCTACCATGCACTCACCTCATACTTCGCAATCTTCTTGTCATCATTCTACCCATAGTAAAGAAAGTAGAGGTGAGAAACCATTAGGTCCTTTTATGACTGAATTCCTAAGGCACTTATCAAAAAATTCTCAAAAACCTTCATCACGTAAATTTACTAGGCTCAATCACCCAATGGATATAATTCTCAAGTATTTACTTGACACAAATAGGATTGAACTCCCTTCCATAAGATAACCTGATACCACAACATATTGGTTTAAACCTGAGCTACATTGTGAATATCATAGAGTAGATGGACATATGACACAAAAATGTAAAGATTTAAGATGTTCAATTCAAGATTTGATTGATGAGGGTATTTTTAATATAAAGGAATTACAATCTACAACTGATTATAAATCTCCAGTAAACAATAAAACTCCTACACAACAAATACCAATAATCAATCAAGACATGGGGATCCGCCAAGAACCCCTATTCAATTATCAACAATAGGAAACCAATCAAATATTGCATGTTAATGTGTCCCTTCATGATGATATTACTAATATAACCTTGTATTTATTTCAATCCATAACCTTAAAATATAAAAACACCAAAAACATCCCAATCATCAAAATCTTCAAAACCGTATTTTATATTTGTACCTCTCAATTTGTGAAGTATTGTTGTTATATTTTTAGTTACTTTGGATAAATTAGTATTTATTTGGAATCTCGCACTTTCACATTCACATGAATAAATATCTTGATTTTATTTGTTATGATTATTAATCTCTCTTATATCAAAGTCCACATTGGCATTAAATAAAGTTTGAGCACAGAGAATTGATCTTGTTATTTACTTAAACCAAGCATATCCTTTCACAATAAAATGATTACATTTGTAATTTCCATGCTATGTTACATAGTAGAAATGGTTCTTGAGCAAAAAGTTTCCCCTGCTATCCTATCATGCACATGGTCTAGAATCTTTGAGAATTGGCAAAAGGACAAGCTCACCACTACCCAGAATAAAAATCCCTTGCTCTACAACTAATCCGAGCAAGTATCCCTAGCATAGAAACAAAATAAAAGTTCAAAAGAAAAAGAAAAAAGAAACAAGTTATTTTAGCATTATCTCAAATATCAAGTCACAATACAAAAATACAAAAAAAAAAAAAAAAACAAAAGCAAAGAAAAAGAAAAAAGCAAAAGCAAAAGCAATAAAATCCCTTTCCCTACCCCTTGAAAAGAAAAGAAGGGTTGATGAGCTTGAATCCTTGGAATTCTCAATTATTCGAAAACTGTGAGGTAAACCCCATAACAGGTGGTTTGTGCCCAACTCGCTTGGCCTTGGGTAACTCCTAGCATGGTGATATGTCTGTCACATTAGCGACCTTATTTTGTACAAACCTATGTCTGCTTATGGATTAGCTAGCTCTTGATAACCTGAACTACATAGTAGTCTAGTATGGTTGTATGCATCTAAATCATGGTTAATGAACACTTATTTGGTTCATTCAAATCACTTGTATCCAATTATCTTGCTCAAAACTTGGTAAATGAACAATGCAATTGCACACACATTTATATTTGAGAGATTTTTTGTATCATTATGATAAATCAAGATTGGTAATGAACTCACATACGCACATGGGATTCCTTATAAATCTAACTTTTGTCTTTAAGATACTTTGAAATATTTTTGCAAATTGTTTGGAATAAATTCATTTTCTTCTTTGAAGAACAGTTTTTTAGTGTAAAGACAACTATATGCATTATCAAAAAAATCAAAATCATTTTCCAAAACATGCAATCAAGTTACATTTATATATATTATCGACTTTTGCAACGATGGTATAGTTCCAAAAACCAAAATTGGAATTTTATGCCTAGTGCAAGTCCTCGTCTTCATATTTTCTGAAGACCAAAATTAAAAATCAACCATGCAATAAATCTATTATTTTCTTCTTTGGATTTCGCGATGATGGTATAAGTTTATACCTAAATATTCTATGCCTAGCGCAAACCATTGTACCAATTTTATTCCCCATTTATTTAAAATCATAAAAACATATGACTTAAATCATTATGTTACACAATTATGCTTTAAAACAAACAAACACTTATTCTATTTCATGTCATTATGTCAAACTTCAATTTTGCAATGATGGTATAATTCCTTGGGAATTATTCAAAAATTTTATCACACTTAGGAATTTATGCCTAGAAAAAGTCATTTTAAAATATTTCATGCAGAATATTTTCATTGAAATCTGAAAAAAAAATCATCATCATCATCATCATTTGCATCATCACAACAAAGTCTTAAGACAGTCTCTTAAGCACTCTTTTACTTTTAGCAATATTTCTATACTAGGATTAGCTTGACGATCGAGTGAGCGGCGACTCCATGAAATGGTCTATAATAGCGACAATGTCCTTTGAAATTATTGTTAAAAGTCCTTTTTATTTTTATCAAATTAGCACATCACAAACAACTAACTTGTTTACATCAGATTATTTCATTTAAATTTAAAAAAAATCATGACATTCAAACCATAATATTTCCAAATGGCATAATTACATGAATCATCAAATCAATCAATGAAAACATTAAAGTATCATACAAATACATAAGACAAGTCATATGATCAAAAACTATCTCATCTATATATATCTCAACAGTATATGTACATCATCTCAAAACTAGATTGGTATGCCACAATCTGTACCTAGGCATACTCAATCCCCTATAAAAAATAATAATAAGCACTATAATCAATCTGTGCAGTGCAATATATACTAGCTACCCTCGAGAAACCCTCGAGCTCTCAGCCTCATCTCCTCCCCTGCCCTAAGGTGGATGAGGTGGCTCCATCATAGTCCGTGTGGTGCTATGAGTCCTGGCCTCTGATCGTGATGATGTCCTCGATGACCTCATCTCGACAGGTTTCACAATATGGGCCGACAGTGGTAACCTCTACCCCTCTGGCACCATATGGTGGTATAGTGTCTGATATAATGTGACCTGGGCAATAGCCCATGCTAGATCCTGAGTGCTCGCCCCTCCGCTCTATGCTCTGAGGTGTGCTACCTCATATCTGAGCTGTGTGGCCTCTTCTCGATGTCATGTAGCCTCATCCTGTAGAGTCTGCACCTCTGCCTAGAGATGGACAGTCTCTGCCCAGAGAGTAGTCATCTCACTACTCTCTCTTGTGTCAACACCCTTGCCCTTATCGAGCGATGGTGGTATCTCTATCCATGGAGAGGGGGGTCTCTCATCTCTCCTCTCCCATTGTTGTGACTTTTGCTAAGCCTGTGGTCTCCTCTGCTCTCTCTTGCCGTGACCCTGTGTCACCTCAATGGTCGCCTGGCATCGCCTCCCCATTCGATGCATAATTATGTGAATCGGACCCTGAGCCCTCGTCATTCGAGGAGGGCAGATGCCTATGAACCAGGCATCATAGCTGTCAGCTACCCCATTATCATCCCCATCCATTAGCTTAATGGGGGCATCATCTGTGTTTGGACCCTAGAAGTGCTACATATCTGACTCGTAGTCTCTAAGGGATGGTATCCCCTACTGTAGATTGAACTACCTCAAAACTTGGTCATAGTAGTGGAGCTCCACCTCTCCCCTCTCCATCCTTAGCCAACAGACTCACCTAACGTGAGCCAGCTCTTATTTGTCCTTGGCCCACCCTGGATGATCTCTCCAAGGCCTCCAGGTGATCTGGTCGGAGACAAGGTCATCAAGTAGTCTTCGAGACATTGGCAAATCTATTCACCGCTGTGACTCTCTTCAGAGCCACCAGTAGAAATATTAAAGCCTCTCCATATCAATCCCTATCAGTGGAAGCCCTACCAACCTCCACACCATGATGTGCTCCTAGCACCAAACCTGCAATAGAGATGTCATAACCAAACATCGACCACCCTTGTATACTACCCCATGCAGGATCTTATACAATCAAGATAGTACAAAGCTCCCCCAAGCAAACCTATATTTGTGGTCTCTCATGTCATAGACCACATCTATCAGTAGCCATGGTACTCTACATCCACTTTAATGGCATAGCAACAGACCACTTACAACCCTAGCCAAAACTTGTGTCAGTCTAGACGCCCCAGACATCTGTCATAGAGATTCGATGTTCACTCCACCCTTATCCAGGGAAAATCTCGGATCTCCGCATAGTCGCATCATCACATGGCCTTGATTGGCCGTGGGAGTGATTATCCATCCTTGTATGGGGATCCTCAAAATCCTCCATACATCCTCTAGTGTGGGAGTCATCTCCCCTGTCGGTAACCAGAAACAGGAAGAACCCGGATACCACCTCTCTGCTAGGGCTGTCAATAGCCCCATATTTATAGAAACCTATGGCATCTCTACCACATGCTGCAAGCCGACCTGAGCTAGCTGATCTCGCTTTACCTGAGATAGAGTGGCCAAGTCATCCCTTAGCCTGCCGTATTTCCATTCTCTACTCTTTAGTAATCCTCTCTGCAACATGAACAACAAATCAATAAAAATCATTAATAAAACAATCATTAATAATGCAAGTACAGCAAGTTCAATTTAATAAATGATGATATCGTCCACTATTGGATGATATCATCCCAAATTTGAGCAAATTTATCTTCGATTTTGCCAGCCGAAATCGTCCCCTTTTTAACGAAATCGTCCCCATTTCATCGATTTCACCCCTAGACGAAATCGGCGATATTGAAATAATTTTGACGAAATCGAGATGATTTTGTCTTGACGACGTCGACGGCCCAAAAATGGCCGCAATGCTAAAAAATCATCAAAATTTAATCTAAAAAGAATGAAATTCAAAATTCAAGTCTTCTAAACTAAGTTTAAACCCTTACCCGTAGCCCGCGCTGGACCTCTGTCGATCTGTGCCCTGTCTCGACCATCTTGTTTGCAGAGCTCTAGAAACTAGAAAATAAAAAATGAACAGTAAAAATGAATTAGGGTTTTTCCCTATTTTTTTTTTAATTTTATTCAAAAACAATTAGCAAAAAATTTAATTTTGGCTTTTCCATGTTTTTCCCAAGAATCGTCGCCTAAAAATGGGAATAAATTTTTTCTTTCTCGTAGATCAAGAAGAACTCATCTTTAACACATTTTCCTCAAAAAATTTGCTAAAGAGGGGGCAAAATGTAGCACCCTAAAATTGGTGCAGTAAACCTTAGCAAATAATTAAAATTACATTAGTAATAATTCAAATTCAAATTTTAACCCCAAAACCGCTCCCAAACCGCCTGCTGCCCGTTTCCTCATTTTTTGTGCCATTTTTAGAGTTTGTTTTGTCTATTTGATGATATCGTCGCCGATCAGATGATATCACCTCAGATCGGACGATTTTTTCTGGAGAAGAACATCTAGACGATCTCGTCCCAAACTGATTTGTGCATAGTTAGCTTTTGTTTCAACAACGTCTCTAATCTAGGCAGAAGCATGTCTACACCGTTAGATACCTCCCCCATTGGAGATCTTCCAAGTTAGGATGATCTCCAACCTCCTAACCTCCCTCCTAAGCCTATTTAACCTTAGGACCCCCTCTTGGCATTCCCCCTGGCTGAAATTCCCTATAACACGAATTCTACATGCATTAGACTATCTTAAACCACCATTTGCATTTGTATTTTTCCAAGTTTGTTTGCAGGAACTTCATTGTTTTTTAGTCGAAGCAATCTCAGATCGTCGTAGATGATCCTGTTCAATTCGAGACGATTTCGTACCAATCCGAGATGATTTCGACTACAGTCAACATTGGGGGCAATTAGTGCCCAGGGTTTGCATTTTCTCACTTTGTCTGTTGATTTATCCTACATTTAGTTAAATTTGTTATTATTCCTTATTATTCTACATCTTGGAGTTCACCCATATAGATTAAGTGAACAATGAAGTCATAATTTGTCATTAGAACATCATAATCTACTTGAATTTTTATTTGTGATTATCACCTTAGCATCTATGTTGCCATTTTACACCATTTTTCTTTGTTACAATAGTTGCATTTCGGGTATTTTGTATCTATTTCTCTGTTTGCAGGTCTTTGACGAATTTGTCAGATCTCAGATGATCCCGTCAGATCTTAGACGATCCTGTCAAATTCCAGATGATCTGGACTGCTTCAAAAATCAAAACCTTCATCAGACATCCGGATCAGGTATAGTTCTTTAATCTAGCGTATTCTTTCTATTTTTTGTCCAAATCTATTTTTTGTATTTATTTAATTTGCATTTTCATAATAGAACACTTAGATTCATCTGGCCAAACCTAGGACTTGGATGTTTAAAGATAAAACTGAACACATTAAACACATTCCCAACCTAGGCATGGAAACTGCCACTAAACGTTTCCTGGTGAACCCCACCATCCGTCAAAAAATCACCTTAATACCCCTCCCTCGAGAGGCGGGACCTTCAAAGGGCCTCTCAGTCCGAGGTACCGTCCCATCCTTTTCCCATCCCCCTTCCAAGCGTGGATCCTTTAGCCTGAAGGTAAGGGTGCGAAAATTTTGGAACGATACATTTTGGTGAACCCGACGTGAATAACATAGGCATATTTCTAATTCAAAAATATAAAAAAAACAAAAAAAAAAAAAAAAAAAATATATATATATATATATATATATATATATATATATATATATATGTATACAAAAAAAAAAAAGTAACAAAATCATTAGTTCAAGTTTGCATGTTTTAGATTCAATTCTAAATAGTAGATGCTAAATATTACTTTTAGAAGTACTAAAGAAACCATGAGTTTTTACTCAAATCAATATGAGCCCATCAGTAATGTTGGAATAATTCAGCTAAATACATTTGTTGAGTATGACCAACCTCATCCCTATTCAACACCACCTCCATCACACTTTTCTCATTTTTCATCCTTACCCCAACAAGACAATCCCTTTGCCAATCCTCTTCATAACGATATTATCTATTCTCCCATATATCCATATTATGTCTATCAATCCATATACAATCCTCCTCCACCCTTTCAATATTCTTCTTTCAATACAACACATCCATTTGAATAAGAAAATTCTTATTCTTCCAATTCTACCATGCACTCACCTCATACTTCACAATCTTCCTGTCATCATTCTACCCATAATAAAGAAAGTAGAAGTGAGAAACCATTAGGTCCTTTTATGACTGAATTCCTAGGGCACTTATCAAAAACTTCTCGAAAACCTTCATCATGTAAATTTACTAGGCTCAATCAACCAATGGATATAATTCTCAAGTATTTACTTGACACAAATAGGATTGAACTCCCTTCCATAAGACAACTTGATACCACAACAGATTGGTTTAAACTTGAGCTACATTGTGAATATAATAGAGTAGATGGACATATGACACAAAAATGTAAAGATTTAAGATGTTCAATTCAAGAATTGATTGATGAGGGTCTTTTTAATATAAAGGAATTACAATCTACAACTAATTATAAATCTCCAGTAAACAATAAAACTCCTACACAAAAAATACCAATAATCAATCAAGACATGGGGATCCGCCAAGAACCCCTATTTAATTATCAACAATAGGAAACAAATCAAATATTGTATGTTAATGTGTCCATTCATGATGATATTACTAATATTGTAATAGAAACTACAAATGAGCAACCTCAAGTTCAATCAACTCAATCTGATATTCAAGATATGGGTTCCTCATTTGACAAACCTTCAAAACTATCTTTGACTCTAGAGAATGATCCAAAATGGAATGTAAGCATAGAAAGCTCATCTTTAGAATCAAAATCTCAATCTAAAATCCACTTTGATAACTAGAAACAAGTGATTAATCCTCAAGAAAAGATATCCCTTTTAGAAGTATTACAAAGTTCTCATAAGGAAACTTTGTTCAAGATACCTAGCCAACAATTTGTTCCTCATAATATTTTCTCTAAGAACATAATTAATGGTGTAAACCCTCTTGAGGTTAACCATATTTCATTCTATGATGAGGAGATTCCTTCCTCTACTCCACAAGAAGACTCATCTCTTTACATTACAGGATCTAATAAAGAAATACTTGTTAAAACTATCATGGTAGATAATGGCTCCTCTCTTAATTTATGCACTTATCAATTATTCCAAAAACTTAAATTAAAGGAAGAAGATCTTAATGAATCAAATGTTATTATAAAATATTTTAATAATGAAATTCAAGAATTGGTGGGAAAATAAGAAACATCAAGTTCTATACATTCTCCATTGTCACAATTACCTTCTATTTCTCACTTTTCTTCATCCATATATGATCATCCTTGTTTACTAAATAACACCCATGCATATCTTTCACATATGCTCCCTCCATCTTATCAAGACTTGGAAGATAGTGATAAGAATGAAGAACCTTCTTATCCTTCTGACATTTTATTTTGTAACATGATCAATTTTACACATAAAAGTAAAATCTTTTTCTACATTATTCTACATTATAACAAAGCTTGTGTTATCACTACCTTTTATTCATCACCTTTTGTTCTTACTTTCACCACAACCAAATTATCCTTCAAAACCTCCTTTTATTTTGAAGCAACCTTAGACATGCTATACTCAAATAACCTTATATAATGTATATAGATCATCTTGTATATACAACCAATTCCATCATCTAAAAATTCATATAAAAAAAAAAAAAAAAAAAGAGAAAAATTATCTTGTATTTCTTTCAATCCATAACCTTAAAATATAAAAACACCAAAAACATCCCAATCATAAAAATCTTCAAAACCGTATTTTATCTTTGTACCTCTCAATTTGTGAAGTATTGCAGTTATATTTTCAGATTACTTTGGATAAATTAGTATTTATTTGGAATCCTGCACTTTCACATTCACATGAATAAATATCTTGATTTTATTTGTTATGATTATTAATCTCTCTTATATCAAAGTCCACATTGGCATTAAATAAAGTTTGAGCACAGAGAATTGATCTTGTTATTTACTTAAACCAAGCATATCCTTTCACAATAAAATGATTACATTTGTAATTTCCATGCTATGTTACATAGTAGAAATGGTTCTTGAGCGAAAAGTTTCCCCTGTTATCCTATCATGCACATGGTCTAGAATCTTTGAGAATTGGCAAAAGGACAAGCTCACCCCTACCCAGAATAAAAATCCCTTGCTCTACATCTACTCCGAGCAAGTATCCCTAGCATAGAAAGAAAAGAAAAGTTCAAAAGAAAAAGAAAAAAGAAACAAGTTATTTGTTTTTATTTCAGCATTATCTCAAATATCAAGTCACAATACAAAAAATACAAAAAAAAAAAAAAAAGCAAAAGCAAAGAAAAAGAAAAAAGCAAAAGCAAAAGCAATAAAATCCCTTTCCCTACCCCTTGAAAAGAAAAGAAGGGTTGATGAGCTTGAATCCCTAGAATTCTCAATTATTCAAAAATTGTGAGGTAAGCCCCATAAAAGGTGGTTTGTGCCCAACCCGCTTGGCCTTGGGTAACTCCTAGCATGGTGATATGTCTGTCACATTAGAGACCTTCTTTTGTACAGACCTATGTCTGCTTATGGATTAGCTAGCTCTTGATAACCCGACCTACATAGTAGTCTGGTATGGTTGTATATATCTAAATCATGGTTAATGAACACTTATTTGGTTCATTCAAATCACTTGTATCCAATTATCTTGCTCAAAACTTGGTAAATGAACAATGCAATTGCACACACATTTGTATTTGAGAGATTTTGTGTATCATTATGATAAATCAAGATTGGTAATGAACTCACATACACACATGGGATTCCTTATAAATCTAACTTTTGTCTTTAAGATACTTTGAAATATTTTTGCAAATTTTTTGGAATAAATTCATTTTCTTCTTTGAAGAACAGTTGTTTAGTGTAAAGACAACTATATGCATTATCAAAAAAATCAAAATCATTTTTCAAAACATGCAATCAAGTTACATTTATATATATTATCGACTTTCGCAACGATGGTATAGTTCCAAAAACCAAAATTGAAATTTTATGCCTAGTGCAAGTCCTCGTCTTCATATTTTCTAAAGACGAAAATTAAAAATCAACCATGCAATAAATCTATTATTTTCTTCTTTGGATTTCGCGATGATGGTATAAGTTTATACCTAAATATTCTATGCCTAGCGCAAACCATTGTACCAATTTTATTCCCCATTTATTTAAAATCATAAAAACATATGACTTAAATTATTATGTTACACAATTATGCTTTAAAACAAACAAACACTTATTCTATTTCATGTCATTATGTTAAACTTCAATTTTGCAATGATGGTATAATTCCTAGGGAATTATCCAAAAATTTTATCACACTTAGGAATTTATGCCGAGCAAAAGTCATTTTAAAATATTTCATGCATAATATTTTCATGGAAATATAAAAAAAAATCATCATCATCATCATCATTTGCATCATCACAACAAAGTCTTAAGACAGTCTCTTAAGCACTCTTTTACTTTTAGCAATATTTCTATACTAGGATTAGCTTGACGACCGAGTGAGCGGTGACTCCATGAAATGGTCTATAATAGCGAAAATGTCCTTTGAAATTATTGTTAAAAGTCCCTTTTATTTTTATCAAATTATCACATCACAAACAACCAACTTGTTTACATCAAATTATTTCATTTAAATTTAAAAAAAACATGACATTCAAACCATCATATTTCCAAATGGCATAATTACATGAATCATCGAATCAATCAATCAAAACATTAAAGCATCATACAAATACATAAGACAAGTCATATGATCAAAAAATATCTCATCTATATATATCTCAATAGTATATGTACATCATATCAAAACTAGATTGGTATGCCACAATCTATACCTAGGCATACTCAATCCCCTATCAAAAATAATAAGCACTATAATCAATTTGTGCAGTGCAATCTATACTAGCTAGCCTCGAGAACCCCTCGAGCTCTCAGCCTCATCTCCTCCAACACCCTAAGGTGGACGAGGTGGCCCCATCATAGTCCATGTGGTGCTATGAGTCCTGGAATCTGATCGTGATGATATCCTCGATGACCTCATCCTGACAGGCTTTGCAATATGGGCCGACATCGGTAACCTCTACCCCTCTGGCACCATACTATGGTATAGTGTCTGATAGAATGTGACCTGGGCAATAGCCCATGCTAGATCTCGAGTGCTCACCCCTCCGCTCCATGCTCTGAGGCATGCTACCTCATCTCTAAGCTGTGTGGCCTCATCTCAGTGTCGTGCAGCCTCATTCTGTAGAGTCTACATCTCTGCCTGGAGATGGAAAGTCTCCACCTAGAGAGTAGCAATCTCACTACTCTCTCCTGTGTCCACACCCTTGCCCTTATCGGGCGATGGTGATCTCTCTCTCTATGGAGAAGGGGGTCTCTCCTCCCTCCTCTCCTGCTATCGTGGCCTCTGTTGAGCCTGTGGTCTTCTCTACTCTCTCTCATTGTGACCCTATGCCACATTAATGGCCGCTTGGCACCACCTCCCCATTCAATGCACAATTATGTGAATCAGACCCTGAGCCCTCATCATCCAAGGAGGGCGGATGCCTATGTACTAGGCATCGTAGCCGTCGACTACCCTATCATCATCCCCATACATCGGCTAAATGGGGGTATCATCTATGTTTGGACCCTAGAAGCACTGCATATCTAGATCCATGCTAACTGTAGTGTTATCCCAGATAGTCCAAGAAAACTCATAGTCTTTGAGGGATGGGATCCCCTACTATAGACCGAACTGCCTCAAAACTCGGTCATAGCGGTGGAGCTCCACCTCTCCCCTCTCCATCCTTAGCCAACAGACTCGCCTGACATGAGCCAGATCCTGTCCATCCTCGGCCCACCCTGGATGATCTCTCCAAGGCCTCCAGGTGATCTGGTCGGAGACAAGGTCATCAAGTAGTCTCTAGGACATTGGCAGATCTATCCATGGTTGTGACCCTCATCGGAGCCACCAGTAGAAAGCTCGGGGCCTCTCCCCATCAATCCCTATTAGTGGGAGCCCTATCGACCTTCACACTACAATGTTCTCCTAGCACCAAACCTGTAGTAGAGATGTCATAACCAAACATCGGCCACCCTTGTATACGACCCCATGTAGGATCCTATACAATCGACATAGTACAAAGCTCCCCCAAGAAAACCTGTATCCATGGTCTCTCATGTCGCAGACCACATCTATCAGTAGCCATGGTACTCTGCATCCACTCTGATGGCATAGCAATAGACCACTTACAACCCCAGCCAAAACCTGTGTTAGTCTAGACACCCTAGGCATCTATCTTAGATATTCGATGTTCACTCCGCCCTTATCTAGGGCGAAGCTCAAATATCTGCATAGTCGCATCATCGTGTGGCCTTGATTGGATATGGGAGTGATTAGCCGTCCTTGTATGGGGATCCTCAAAATCCTCCATACATCCTCTAGTGTGGGATTCATCTCCCCTGTTGGTAACCGAAAACAGGAAGAACCCAGATACCACCTCTCTGCTAGGGCTGTCAATAGCCCCATATCTGTAGAAACCTGTGGCATCTCTGCCACATGCTACAAGCCGACTTGAGCCAGCTGATCTCACTTTTCCTGAGATAGAGCGGCCAAGTCATCCCTCAGCCCGTCGTATTTCCATTCTCTGCTCTTTAGTAATCCTCTCTGCAACATAAACAACAAAACAATAAAAATCATTAATAAAACAATCATTAATAATGCAAGTACAACAAGTTCAATTTAATAAATGATGATATCATCCACTATTGGACAATATCATCCCAAATTTGAGCAAATTCGTCTTTGATTTTGCCAGCCAAAATTGTCCCCTTTTTGACAAAATCGTCCCCATTTCGCCGATTTCGCCCCAAGACGAAATCGGCAATATCAAGACGATTTCGACGAAATCGAGACGATTTCTTCTCGATGATGTCGACGGCCCAAAAATGGCTGCGATGCTCAAAAATCATCAAAATTTAATCTAAAAAGCATGAAATTCAAAATTCAAGCCTTCTAAATTAAGTTTAGACCCTTACCCGTAGCCCATGCCAGACCTCCGTCGATCTGTGCGCTATCTCGACCATCTTGTTTGCAGAGCTCTAGAAACCAGAAAATAAAAAATGAATAGTAAAAATGAATTAGGGTTTTTCCCTATTTTTTTTTTTAATTTTATTAAAAAATAATTAGCAACAAATTTAATTTTGGCTTTTCCGTGTTTTTACCTCAAACGTTCGATTTGGGTAAAAACACGGAGGGGGTATCATAGTGAGCTGTCGTATGATTCGACCAAGAATCGTCGCCTAAAAATGGGAATAAATTTTTTTGTATATATATATGTATACAAAAAATTAACAAAATCATTAGTTCAAGTTTGCATGTTTTAGATTCAATTCTAAATAGTAGATGCTAAATATTACTTTTTGAAGTACTAAAGAAACCATGAGTTTTTACTCAAATCAATATGAGCCCATGAGTAATGTTGGAAGAATTCAGCTAAATACATTTGTTGATTATGACCAACCTCATCCCTATTCAACACCACCTCCATCACACTTTTCTCATTTTTCATCCTTACCACAATAGGACAATCCCTTTGCCAATCCTCTTCATAACAATATTATCTATTCTCCCATATATCCATATTATGTCTATCAATCCACATACAATCCTCCTCCACCCTTTCAATATTCTTCTTTCAATACAACACATCCATTTCAACAAGAAAATTCTTATTCTTCCAATTCTACCATGCACTCACCTCATACTTCGCAATCTTCCTGTCATCATTCTACCCATAATAAAGAAAGTAGAGGTGAGAAACCATTAGGTCCTTTTATTACTGAATTCCTAAGGCACTTATCAAAAACTTCTCAAAAACCTTCATCACGTAAATTTACTAGGCTCAATCAACCAATGGATATAATTCTCAAGTATTTACTTGACACAAATAGGATTGAACTCCCTTCCATAAGACAACCTAATACCACAACAGATTGGTTTAAACCTGAGCTACATTGTGAATATCATAGAGTATATGGACATATGACACAAAAATGTAAAGATTTAAGATGTTCAATTCAAGATTTGATTGATGAGGGTATTTTTAATATAAAGGAATTACAATCTACAACTGATTATAAATCTCCAGTAAACAATCAAACTCCTACACAACAAATACCAATAATCAATCAAGACATGGGGATCCGCCAAGAACCCCTATTCAATTATCAACAATAGGAAACCAATAAAATATTGCATGTTAATGTGTCCCTTCATGATGATATTACTAATATTGTAACAAAAACTACAAATGAGCAACCTCAAGTTCAATCAACTCAATCCGATATTCAAGATATGGGTTCCTCATTTGACAAACCTTCAAAACTATATTTGACTCTAGAGAATGATCCAAAATGGAATGTAAGCATAGAAAGCTCATATTTAGAATCAAAATCTCAATATGAAATCCACTTTGATAACCAAGAACAAGTGATTAATCCTCAAGCAAAGATATCCCTTTTAGAAGTATTACAAAGTTCTCATAAGGAAACTTTGTTCAAGATACCTAGCCAACAATTTGTTCCTCATCATATTTTCTCTAAGAACATAATTAATGGTGTAAACCCTCTTGAGGTTAACCATATTTCACGCTATGATGAGGAGATTCTTTCCTCTACTCCACAAGAAGACTCATCTCTTTACATTACAGGATCTAATAAAGAAATACTTGTTAAAACTATCATGGTAGATAATGGCTCCTCTCTTAATTTATGCACTTATCAATTATTTCAAAAACTTAAATTAAAGGAAGAAGATCTTAATGAATCAAATGTTATTATAAAATCTTTTAATAATGAAATTCAAGAAACATCAAGTTCTATACATTCTCCATTGTCACAATTACCTTCTATTTCTCACTTTTCTTCATCCATATATGATCATCCTTGTTTACCAAATAACACCCATGCATATCTTTCACATATGCTCCCTCCATCTTATCAAGACTTGGAAGATAGTGATAAGAATGAAGAACCTTCTTATCCTTCTGACATTTTATTTTGTAACATGATCAATTTTACACATATAAAAGTAAAATATTTTTCTACATTATTCTACATTATAACAAAGCTTGTGTTATCGCTACCTTTTATTCATCACCTTTTGTTCTTACTTTCACCACAACCAAATTATCCTTCAAAACCTCCTTTGATTTTGAAGCAACCTTAGACATGCTATACTCAAATAACCTTATATAATGTATATAGATCATCTTGTATATACCACCAATTCCATCATCTAAAAATTCATATAAAAATAAAAAATTTCAATTATCTTGTATTTCTTTCAATCCATAACCTTAAAATATAAAAACACCAAAAACATCCCAATCATCAAAATCTTCAAAAACATCTTTTATCTTTGTACCTCTCAATTTGTGAAGTATTGCAGTTATACTTTCAGTTACTTTGGATAAATTAGTATTTATTTGGAATCCCACACTTTCACATTCACATGAATAAATATCTTGATTTTATTTGTTATGATTATTAATCTCTCTTATATCAAAGTCCACATTGGCATTAAATAAAGTTTGAGCACAGAGAATTGATCTTGTTATTTACTTAAACCAAGCATAGCCTTTCACAATAAAATGATTACATTTATAATTTTCATGCTATGTTACATAGTAGAAATGGTTCTTGAGCGAAAAGTTTCCCCTGCTATCCTATCATGCACATGGTCTAGAATATTTGAGAATTGGCAAAAGGAGAAGCTCACCCCTACCCAAAATAAAAATCCCTTGCTCTACAACTAATCCGAGCAAGTATCCCTAGCATAGAAAGAAAAGAAAATTATCAAAAGAAAAAGAAAAAGAAACAAGTTATTTTAGCATTATCTCAAAAATCAAGTCACAATACAGAAAAATACAAAAAAAAAAAAAGAAAAAAAAAGCAAAGAAAGAAGAAAAAGCAAAAGCAAAAGCAATAAAATCCCTTTCCCTACCCCTTGAAAAGAAAAGAAGGGTTGATGAGCTTGAATCCCTGGAATTCTCAATTATTCGAAAACTGTGAGGTAAACCCCATAACAGGTGGTTTGTGCCCAACCCGCTTGACCTTGGGTAACTCCTAGCGTGGTGATATGTCTTTCACATTAGTGACCTTATTTTGTACAAACCTATGTCTGCTTATGGATTAGCTAGCTCTTGATAACCCGACCTACATAGTAGTCTGGTATGGTTGTATGCATCTAAATCATGGTTAATGAACATTTATTTGGTTCATTCAAATCACTTGTATCCAATTATCTTGCTCAAAACTTGGTAAATGAACAATGCAATTGCACACACATTTGTATTTGAGAGATTTTGTGTATCATTATGATAAATCAAGATTGGTAATGAACTCACATACGCACATGGGATTCCTTATAAATCTAACTTTTGTCTTTAAGATACTTTGAAATATTTTTGCAAATTGTTTGGAATAAATTCATTTTCTTTTTTGAAGAACAGTTGTTTAGTGTAAAGACAACTATATGCATTATCAAAAAAATCAAAATCATTTTCCAAAACATGCAATCAAGTTACATTTATATATATTATCGACTTTCGCAACGATGGTATAGTTCCAAAAACCAAAATTGGAATTTTATGCCTAGTGCAAGTCCTCGTCTTCATATTTTCTGAAGACTAAAATTAAAAATCAACCATGCAATAAATCTATTATTTTCTTCTTTGGATTTCACGATGATTGTATAAGTTTATACCTAAATATTCCATGCCTAACGCAAACCATTGTACCAATTTTATTCCCCATTTATTTAAAATCATAAAAACATATGACTTAAATCATTATGTTACACAATTATGCTTTAAAACAAACAAACACTTATTCTATTTCATGTCATTATGTCAAACTTCAATTTTGCAATGATGGTATAATTCCTAGGGAATTATCCAAAAAATTTATCGCACTTAGGAATTTATGCCTAGCAAAAGTCATTTTAAAATATTTCATGCATAATATTTTTATGGAAATCTGAAAAACAAATCATCATCATCATCATCATCATTTGCATCATCACAACAAAGTCTTAAGACAGTCTCTTAAGCACTCTTTTACTTTTAGCAATATTTCTATACTAGGATTAGCTTGATGACCGAGTGAGCGGTGACTCCATGAAATGGTCTATAATAGCGACAATGTCCTTTGAAATTATTGTTAAAAGTCCCTTTTATTTTTATCAAATTATCACATCACAAACAACCAACTTGTTTACATCAGATTATTTCATTTAAATTTTAAAAAAAGCATGACATTCAAACCATCATATTTCCAAATGGCATAATTACATGAATAATTGAATCAATCAATCAAAACATTAAAGCATCATACAAATACATAAGACAAGTCATATGATAAAAAAATATCTCATCTATATATATCTCAACAGTATATGTACATCATCTCAAAACTAGATTGGTATGCCACAATCTATACCTAGGCATACTCAATCCCCTATCAAAAATAATAATAAGCACTATAATCAATCTATGTAGTGCAATCTGTACCAGCTAGCCTTGATAACCCCTTAAGCTCTCAGCCTCATCTCCTTCCCCCGCCCTGAGGTGGACGAGGTGGCCCCATCATAGTCCGTGTGGTGCTATGAGTCCTAGACTCTGATCGTGATGATGTCCTCGATGACCTCATCCCGATAGGCTTTGCAATATGGGCTGACAACGGTAACCTCTACCCCTCTGGCACCATATGGTGGTATAGTGTCTAATAAAATGTGACCTAGGCAATAGCCCATGCTATATCTCGAGTGCTCTCAGCACCAAACTTGCAGTAGAGATGTCATAACCAGACATCGGCCGCGCTTGTATACGACCCCATGTAGGATCCTATACAATCGGTATAGTACAAATCTCCCCCAAGCAAACCTGTATTCGTGTTCTCTCATGTCGTAGACCACATATGTCAGTAGCCATGGTACTCTGCATCCACTATGATGGCATAGCAATAGACCACTTACAACCCCAGCCAAAACCTGTGTTAGTCTAGATGCCCCAGGCATCTGCCGTAGAGATTCGATGTTCACTCTGCCCTTATCTAGGGTGAAGCTCGGATCTCCGCATAGTCGCATCATCACATGGCCCTGATTTGCCATGGGAGTGATTAGCCGTCCTTGTATGGGGATCCTCAAAATCCTCCATACATCCTCTAGTGTGGGAGTCATCTCCCCTGTCGATAACCAAAAATAGGAAGAACCCGGATACCACCTCTCTGCTAGGGCTGTCAATAGCCCCATATCTATAGAAACCTATGGCATCTCTGCCACATGCTGCAAGTCGACCTAAGCCAACTGATCTCACTTTGCCTAAGATAGAGCGGCCAAGTCATCCCTCAGCCCGTCGTATTTCCATTCTCTGCTCTTTAGTAATCCTATCTGCAACATAATCAACAAAACAATAAAAATCATTAATAAAACAATCATTAATAATGCAAGTACAACAAGTTCAATTTAATAAATGATGATATCGTCCACTATTGGACAATATCGTCCCAAATTTGAGCAAATTCATCTATGATTTTGCAGTCGAAATCGTCCCCTTTTTGATGAAATCGTCCCCATTTCGCCGATTTTGCCTCTGGACGAAATCGACAATATCGAGATGATTTCGACGAAATCGAGACAATTTCGTCTCGATGACGTCGACGGCCCAAAAATGGCCGCGATGCTCAAATATCATCAAAATTTAGTCTAAAAAGCATGAAATTCAAAATTCAAGCCTTCTAAACTAAGTTTAGACCCTTACCCATAGCCCGCGCCGGACCTCTATCGATCTGTGCACTGTCTCGACCATCTTGTTTGCAGAGCTCTAGAAACCAAAAAATAAAAAATGAACAGTAAAAATGAATTAGGGTTTTTCCCTATTTTTTTTTTAATTTTATTCAAAAACAATTAGCAACAAATTTAATTTTGGCTTTTCCATGTTTTTACCTCAAACGTTCGATTTGGGTAAAAACATGAAGGGGGCATCATAGTAAGCTGTCGTACGATTCGACCAAGAATCGTCGCCTAAAAATGGGAATAAATTTTTACTTTCTCATAGATCGAGAAGAACTCATATTTAACGCATTTTCCTCAAAAAATTCGCTAAAGAGGGGCAAAATGTAGCACCCTAAAATTGGCGCAGTAAACCTTAGCAAATAATTAAAATTACATTAGTAATAATTCAAATTCAAATTTTAATCCCAAAACCGCTCCAAAACTGCCTGCTGCCCGTTTCCTCATTTTCCATGCCATTTTTAGAGTTTGTTTTTTTCGTTTGATGATATCGTTGCCGATCAGACGATATCGCCTCAGATCAGACGATTTCTTCTGGAGAAGAACGTCTAGACGATCTCATCCCAAATTGATTTGTGCATAGTTAGCTTTTGTTTCAACGACGTCTCTAGTCCGGGCAGAAGCGTATCTGCATCGTTAGAGACCTCCCCCATTGGATATCTTCCAAATTAGGATGATCTCTAACCTCCGAACCTCCATACTAAGCCTATTTAACCTTAGGACCCCCTCTTGGCATTCCCCTTGGCTGAAATTCCCTGTAACACGAATTCCACATGCATTAGACTATCTTAAACCACCATTTGTATTTGTATTTTTCCAAGTTTGTTTGCAGGAACTTCATTGTTTTTTAGTCGGAGCAAGCTCAGATCGTTGCAGACGATCTTGTTCAATTTGAGACGATTTCATACCAATCCGAGATGATTTCAACTACAATCAACATTGGGGGCAATCAATGCCTAGGGTTTGCGTTTTCTCACTTTGTCTGTTGATTTATCCTGCATTTAGTTAAATTTGTTATTATTCCTTATTGTTATGCATCTTGGAGTTCACCCATATAGCTTAAGTGCACAATGAAGTCATAATTTGTCATTAGAACGTCATAATCTACTTGAATTTTTATTTGTGATTATCATCTTAGCATCTATGTTGTCATTTTACACCATTTTTCTCTGTTAGGATAGTTGCATTTTTGGTATTTTGTATCTATTTCTCTATTTGTAGGTATCTAACGAATTCATATTCGTCAGATCTCAGATGAACCCGTCAGATCTCAGACGATCCTATCAAATTCCAAACGATTTGGACTGCTTCAAAAATTAGAACCTTCATCAGACATCCGTATCAGGTATAGTTCTTTAATCTAGCGTATTCTTTCTGTTTTCTATCCAAATATTTTTTTTGTATTTATTTAATTTGCATTTTCATAATAGAAAACTTAGATTCATCTGGCCAAACCTAGGACTTGGATGTTTAAAGATAAAACTGAACACATTAAACACATTCCCAACCTAGGCATGGAAACTGCCACTAAACGTTTCCTGGTGAACCCCATCATATGTCAAAAAATCACCTTAATACCCCTCCCCCGAGAGGCAGGAAATTCAAAGGGCCTCTCAGTCCGAGGTACCATCCCATCCTTTTCCCATCCCCCTTCCGAGCACGGATCCTTTAGCCTGAAGGTAAGGGTGCAAAAAATTTGGAACGATACAGGGATGTAATTTGACATTCCATGATCCTTGCTATGTTGTTTTGCCTAGGAATGGGGGTATTGATGAAATAAAGTTTGCTCTTATCAAAATTCACTTTTTGTCTAGCCGCTTCTTCATACATTATGAGAATATTTTTAATCCTTCTTGCCTCAACCACAAAAGCCAAAGTCAGTAGCAATGTATCATCAATAAATTGCTGATGTGTCACTAGGGTAGTTAATGACGTGGCCTTGATACCTGATATGAGTCCAGCTACCACTGCTACCTTAATGGTTCTTCCCAAGGCCTTAGCTACGATGATGAAAAACATAGGAATTATGGGATCTCCTTGTCTTAGACCACATTTACTTTGAAAAAAACCTGCAGTAGACCCATTAACCAAAATTGAAAAACAAGGCTTAGAAATACACTCTCTTATTAACTTGACCCATTTCATGTTGAACCCAAATTTTAATAAAACTGCCTCTAGGAATTCCCAATTTATCCTGTCATAAGCTTTGTTCATGTCTAACTTTAAAGCCATGACTAATTTTTTTTTTTGAGTGGCTGTATGAAGAGCCTCATGAATAGTAATAACTCCATCTAAGATTGATCTTCCTTGTATAGAACTTCCTTGACTTGGATCAATGATAACCGGTAGAACTTTCTTCAAACGGTTGGCTAAAAATTTGGACAAAATTTTATAGGATATATTACACAGGCTAACCGGCCTAAAGTCAACCATAGTCTTGGGGTTGGGGCCTTTAGGGATCAAAGCAATGAAAGTTGAACCCCACCATCCGTTGAAAAATCACCTTAATACCCCTCCCTCGAGAGGCGGGACCTTCAAAGGGCCTCTCAGTCCGAGGTACCATCCCATCCTTTTCCCATCCCCCTTTCGGGCGTGGATCCTTTAGCCTGAAGGTAAGGGTGCAAAAAATTTGGAACGATACATTTTGGTGAACCCGACGTGAATAACATAGGCATATTTCTAATTCAAAAATATAAAAAAAACAAAATATATATATATTTATATATATATATGTATACATAAAAGTAACAAAATCATTAGTTCAAGTTTGCATGTTTTAGATTCAATTCTAAATAGTAGATGCTAAATATTACTTTTTGAAGTACTAAAGAAACCATGAGTTTTTACTCAAATCAATATGAGCCCATCAGTAATGTTGGAAGAATTCAGCTAAATACATTTGTTGATTATGACCAACCTCATCCCTATTCAACACCACCTCCATCACACTTTTCTCATTTTTCATCCTTACCACAACAGGACAATCCCTTTGCCAATCCTCTTCATAACAATATTATCTATTCTCCCATATATCCATTATGTCTATCAATCCACATAGAATCCTCCTCCACCCTTTCAATATTCTTCTTTCAATACAACACATCCATTTCAACAAAAAAATTCTTATTCTTCCAATTCTACCATGCACTCACCTCATACTTCGCAATCTTCCTGTCATCATTCTACCCATAATAAAGAAAGTAGAGGTGAGAAACCATTAGGTCCTTTTATGACTGAATTCCTAAGGCACTTATCAAAAACTTCTCGAAAACCTTCATCACGTAAATTTACTAGGCTCAATCAACCAATGGATATAATTCTCAAGTATTTACTTGACACAAATAGGATTGAACTCCCTTCCATAAGACAACCTGATACCATAGCAGATTGGTTTAAACTTGAGCTACATTGTGAATATCATAGAGTAGATGGACATATGACACAAAAATGTAAAGATTTAAGATGTTCAATTCAAGATTTGATTTATGAGGGTATTTTTAATATAAAAGAATTACAATCTACAACTGATTATAAATCTCCAGTAAACAATCAAAATCCTACACAACAAATACCAATAATCAATCAAGACATGGGGATCCGCCAAGAACCCCTATTCAATTATCAACAACAGGAAACCAATCAAATATTGCATGTTAATGTGTCCCTTCATGATGATATTACTAATATTGTAACAGAAACTACAAATGAGCAACCTCAAGTTCAATCAACTCAATCCGATATTCAAGATATGGGTTCCTCATTTGACCAACCTTCAAAACTATCTTTGACTCTAGAGAATGATCCAAAATGGAATGTAAGCATAGAAAGCTCATCTTTAGAATCAAAATCTCAATATGAAATCCACTTTGATAACCAACAACAAGTGATTAATCCTCAAGCAAAGATATCCCTTTTAGAAGTATTACAAAGTTCTCATAATGAAACTTTGTTCAAGATACCTAGCCAACAATTTGTTCCTCATCATATTTTCTCTAAGAACATAATTAATGGTGTAAACCCTCTTGAGGTTAACCATATTTCACTCTATGATGAGGAGATTCCTTCCTCTACTCCATAAGAAGACTCATCTCTTTACATTACAGGATCTAATAAAGAAATACTTGTTAAAACTATCATGGTAGATAATGGCTCCTCTCTTAATTTATGCACTTATCAATTATTCCAAAAAATTAAATTAAAGGAAGAAGATCTTAATGAATCAAATGTTATTATAAAATATTTTAATAATGAAATTCAAGAAACATCAAGTTCTATACATTCTCCATTGTCACAATTACCTTCTATTTCTCACTTTTCTTCATCCATATATGATCATCCTTGTTTACCAAATAAAACCCATGCATATATTTCACATATGCTCCATCCATATTATCAAGACTTGGAAGATAGTGATAAGAATGAAGAACCTTCTTATCCTTCTGACATTTTATTTTGTAACATGATCAATTTTACACATATAAAAGTAAAATATTTTTCTACATTATTCTACATTATAACAAAGCTTGTGTTATCGCTACCTTTTATTCATCACCTTTTGTTCTTACTTTCACCACAACCAAATTATCCTTCAAAACCTCCTTTGATTTTGAAGAAACCTTAGACATGCTATACTAAAATAACCTTATATAATGTATATAGATCATCTTGTATATACCACCAATTCCATCATCTAAAAATTCATATAAAAATAAAAAATTTCAAAAAACAATTATCTTGTATTTCTTTCAATCCATAACCTTAAAATATAAAAACACCAAAAACATCCCAATCATAAAAATCTTCAAAACCGTATTTTATCTTTGTACCTCTCAATTTGTGAAGTATTGCAGTTATATTTTCAGTTACTTTGGATAAATTAGTATTTATTTGGAATCCCACACTTTCACATTCACATGAGTAAATATCTTGATTTTATTTGTTATGATTATTAATTTCTCTTATATCAAAGTCCACATTGGCATTAAATAAAGTTTGAGAACAAAGAATTCATCTTGTTATTTACTTAAACCAAGCATATCCTTTCACAATAAAATATTACCTTTGTAATTTCCATGCTATGTTACATAGTAGAAATGGTTCTTGAGCGAAAAGTTTCCCCTGCTATCCTATCATGCACATGGTCTAGAATATTTGAGAATTGGCAAAAAGACAAGCTCACCCCTACCCGGAATGAAAATCCCTTGCTCTACAGCTAATCCGAGAAAGTATCCCTAGCATAGAAAGAAAAGAAAAGTTCAAAAGAAAAAGAAAAAAGAAACAAATTATTTCAGCATTATCTCAAATATCAAGTCACAATACAAAAATACAAAAAAAAAAAAAAAAAAGCAAAGAAAAAGAAAAAAGCTAAAGCAAAAGCAATAAAATCCCTTTCCATACTCCTTGAAAAGAAAATAAGGGTTGATGAGCTTGAATCCCTGGAATTCTTAATTATTCGAAAACTATGAGGTAAACCCCATAACAGGTGGTTTGTGCCCAACACACTTGGCCTTGGGTAACTCCTAGCATGGTGATGTGTCTGTCACATTAGAGACCTTATTTTGTACAGACCTATGTCTGCTTATGGATTAGCTAGCTCTTGATAACCCGACCTACATAGTAGTCTGGTATGGTTGTATGCATCTAAATCATGGTTAATGAACACTTATTTGGTTCATTCAAATCACTTGTATCCAATTATCTTGCTCAAAACTTGGTAAATGAACAATGCAATTGCACACACATTTGTATTTGAGAGATTTTGTGTATCATTATGATAAATCAAGATTGGTAATGAACTCATATATGCACATGGGATTCCTTATAAATCTAACTTTTGTCTTTAAGATACTTTGAAATATTTTTGCAAATTGTTTGGAATAAATTCATTTTCTTCTTTGAAGAACAGTTGTTTAGTGTAAAGACAACTATATGCATTATCAAAAAAATCAAAATCATTTTCCAAAACATGCAATCAAGTTACATTTATATATATTATCGACTTTCACAACGATGGTATAGTTCCAAAAACCAAAATTGGAATTTTATGCCTAGCGCAAGTCCTCGTCTTCATATTTTCTGAAGACCAAAATTAAAAATCAACCATGCAATAAATCTATTATTTTTTTCTTTGGATTTCGTGATGATGGTATAAGTCTATACCTAAATATTCTATGCCTAGCGCAAACCATTGTACCAATTTTATTCCCCATTTATTTAAAATCATAAAAACATATGACTTAAATCATTATGTTACACAATTATGCTTTAAAACAAACAAACACTTATTCTATTTCATGTCATTATGTCAAACTTCAATTTTGCAATGATGGTATAATTCCTAGGGAATTATCCAAAAAAATTATCACACTTAGGAATTTATGCCTAGCAAAAGTCATTTTAAAATATTTCATGCATAATATTTTCATGGAAATCTGAAAAACAAATCATCATCATCATCATTTGCATCATCACAACAAAGTCTTAAGACAGTATCTTAAGCACTCTTTTACTTTTAGCAATATTTATATACTAGGATTAGATTGACGACCGAGTGAGCGGCGACTCCATGAAATGGTCTATAATAGCGACAATGTCCTTTGAAATTATTATTAAAAGTCCCTTTTATTTTTATCAAATTAGCACATCACAAACAACCAACTTGTTTACATCAAATTAATTCATTTAAAATTTAAAAAAAGCATGACATTCAAACCATCATATTTCCAAATGGCATAATTACATGAATCATCGAATCAATCAATCAAAACATTAAAGCATCATAAAAATACATAAGACAAGTCATATGATCAAAAAATATCTCATCTATATATATCTCAACAATATATGTACATCATCTCAAAACTAGATTGGTATGCCACAATCTGTACCTAGGCATACTCAATCCCCTATCAAAAATAATAATAAGCACTATAATCAATCTGTGTAGTGCAATCTGTACCAGCTAGCCTCGAGAACCCCTCGAGCTCTCAGCCTCATATCCTCCCCCACCCTGAGGTGGACGAGGTGGCCCCATCATAGTCTGTGTGGTGTTATGAGTCTTGGACTCTGATCGTGATGATTTCCTTGATGACCTCATCCTAATATGCTCTACAATATGGGCCGACAATGGTAACCTCTGCCCCTTTGGCACCATATGGTGGTATAGTGTCTAATAGAATGTGACCTAGGCAATAGCCCATGCTAGATCTCGAGTGCTCGCCCCTCGACTCCGTGCTCTAAGGCATGCTACCTCATCTTTGAGCTATGTGGCTTCCTCTCGATGTCCTGCAGCTTCATCCTTTAGAGTCTGCACCTCTGCCTAGAGACGAATAGTCTCTATCCAGAGAGTAGTCATCTCACTACTCTCTCCTATGTCCACACCCTTGCCCTTATCAAGCGATGGTGGTCTCTCTCTCCATGGAGAAGGGGGTCTCTCCTCCCTCCTCTCCCACTATCATGGCCTCTACTGAGCCTATGGTCTCCTCTACTCTCTCCCACTGTGACCCTATGCCACCTCAATGGTCGCCTAGTGCTGCCTCCCCATTCGACACATAATTGTGTGAATCGGACCCTAAGCCCTCGTCATCCGAGGAGGGTAGATGCCTATGTACCAGGCATCATAGTCGTCAGCTACCCCAGTTTCATCCCCATCCACTAGTTGAATGGGGGCATCATCTGTGTCTAGACCCTAGAAGTGCTACATATCTAGAGCCCCGCTAACTATAGTGTTATCCTAGACAGTCTGGGAAAACTTGTAGTCTCTGAAGGATGGGATCCCCTACTGTAGACCGAACTACCTCAAAACTTGGTCATAGCGATGGAGCTCCACCTCTCCCCTCTCCATCCTTAGCTCTTAGACTTGTCTGATGTGAGCCAACTCGTGTTCGTCCTTGGACCACCCTAGATGATCTCTCCAAGGCCTCTAGGTGATCTGGTCGAAGACAAGGTCGTCAAGCAGTCTTCGGGACATTGGCAGATCTATCCATCGCTATGACCCTCTTCGAAGCCACTAGTAGAAAGCTCAGGGCCTCTCCCCATTAATCCCTATCAGTGAGAGCCCTACCGGCCTCCGCACTATGATGTGCTCCCTGCACCAAACCTATAGTAGAGATGTCATAACCAGACATCAGTCATCCTTGTATACGACCCCATGCAGGATCCTATACAATCGACATAGTACAAAGCTCCTCCAAGCAAACGTGTATTCATGGTCTCTCATGTCGCAAACCACATATGTCAGTAGCCATGGTACTTTGCATCCACTCTGATGGCATAGCAACAGACCACTTACAACCCCAACCAAAACCTGTGTCAGTCTAGATGCCCCAGGCATCTGTCATAGAGATTCGATGTTCACTTCGCCCTTATCCAGGGCAAAGCTTGGATCTCTGCATAGTCGCATCATCACGTGGCCCTGATTGGCCATGGGAGTGATTAGCCATCCTTGTATGGGGATATTTAAAATCCTCCATACATCCTCTAGTGTGGGAGTCATCTCCCCTGTCGGTAACCGAAAACAAGAAGAACTCGGATACCACCTCTCTGCTAGGGCTGTCAATAGCCCCATATCTGTAGAAACCTGTGGCATCTCTGCCACATGCTGCAAGCTGACCTGAGCCAGCTGATCTCGCTCTTCCTGAGATAGAGTGGCCAAGTCATCTCTCAGCCCATCGTATTTCCATTCTCTGCTCTTTAGTAATCCTATCTACAACATAAACAACAAAAAAATAAAAATAATTAATTAAACAATCATTAATAATGCAAGTACAACAAGTTCAATTTAATAAATGATGATATCATCCACTATTGGACGATATCATCCCAAATTTAAGCAAATTCATCTCTAATTTTGCTAGCTGAAATCGTCCCCTTTTTGATGAAATCGTCTCCATTTCGTTGATTTCGCCCCTGGACAAAATCGGCAATATCAAGACGATTTCGATGAAATCGAGATGATTTCGTCTCGACAACGTCGATGGCCCATAAACGGCCGTGATGCTCAAAAATCATAAAAATTTAATCTAAAAAGCATGAAATTCAAAATTCAAGCCTTCTAAACTAAGTTTAGACCCTTACCCGTAGCCCGCGCCAGACCTATGTCGATCTGTGCGCTGTCTCAACCATCTTGTTTGCAGAGCTCTAGAAACCAAAAAATAAAAAATGAACAGTAAAAATGAATTAGGGTTTTTCCCTATTTTTTTTTTAAATTTTATTAAAAAATAATTAGCAACAAATTTAATTTTGGATTTTTCGCATTTTTACCTCAAACATTCGATTTGGATAAAAACACAAAGGGGGCATCATAGTAAGCTGTCGTACGATTCGACCAAGAATCGTCGCCTAAAAATGGGAATAAATTTTTTCTTTCTCGTAGATCGAGAAGAACTCGTCTTTAACGCATTTTCCTCAAAAAAATTGCTAAAGAGGGGGCAAAATGTAGCACCCTAAAATTGGCGCAGTAAACCTTAGCAAATAATTAAAATTACATTAGTAATAATTCAAATTCAAATTTTAACCCCAAAACCGCTCCCAAACCGCCTGCTGCCCATTTCCTCATTTTTTATGCCATTTTTAGAGTGTTTTTTCTGTTTGACGATATCTTCACCGATTAGATGATATCACCTCAGATCGGACGATTTCATCTGGAGAAGAACGTCCAGACGATCTCGTCCCAAACTGATTTGTGCATAGTTAGCTTTTGTTTCAACGGCATCTCTAATCTGGGTAGAAGCGTGTCTGTGCCATTAGAGACCTCCCTCATTGGAGATATTCCAAATTAGGATGATCTCCAACCTCCTAACCTCCCTCCTAAGCCTATTTAACCTTAGGACCCCCTCTTGGCATTCCCCTTGGATGAAATTCCCTATAACACGAATTCTACATGCATTAGACTATATTAAACCACCATTTGCATTTGTATTTTTCCAAGTTTGTTTGCAGGAACTTCATTGTTTTTTAGTTGGAGCAAGCTCAGATCATCGCAAAATATCCTATTCAATTTGAGACGATTTCATACCAATCCGAGATGATTTTGACTACAGTCAACATTGGGGGCAATCAGTGCCTAGGGTTTGCGTTTTCTCACTTTGTCTGTTGATTTATCTTGCATTTAGTTAAATTTGTTATTATTCCTTATTGTTCTGCATCTTGGAGTTCACCCATATAGCTTAAGTGCACAATGAAGTCATAATTTGTCATTAGAACATCATAATCTACTTGAATTTTTATTTGTGATTATCACCTTAGCATCTATGTTGCCATTTTACATCATTTTTCTCTATTAAAATAGTTGCATTTCTGGTATTTTGTATCTATTTCTTTGTTTGCAGGTCTCTGATGAATTTGTCTAATGAATTCATCAGATCTTAGATGATCCCATCAGATCTCAGATGATCCTTTCAAATTCTAGACGATTTGGACTGCTTAAAAAATCAGAACCTTCATCAGACATCCGGATCAGGTATAGTTCTTTAATCTAGCGTATTCTTTCTATTTTCTGTCCAAATCTATTTTCTATATTTATTTAATTTGCATTTTC
This sequence comes from Wollemia nobilis, assembly GCA_028583015.1. Taxonomy (NCBI): domain Eukaryota; kingdom Viridiplantae; phylum Streptophyta; class Pinopsida; order Araucariales; family Araucariaceae; genus Wollemia; species Wollemia nobilis. Next base: position 42,285,356 of record JAQPPZ010016981.1, on the reverse strand, counting down.
ATAATAGAATAGTTAGATTCATCTAGCCAAACCTAGGACTTGGATGTTTAAAGATAAAATTGAACACATTTAACACATTCCCAACCTAGGTGTGGAAACTGCCACTAAACGTTTCTTGGTGAACCCCACCATCCGTTGAAAAATCACCTTAATACCCCTCCCCCTAGAGGCAAGACCTTCAAAGGGCCTCTCAGTCCGAGGTACTATCCCATACTTTTCCCATCCCTCTTCTGGGTGCAGATCCTTTAGCCTGAAGGTAAGGGTGCAAAAAATTTGGAACGATACAGGGATGCAATCTGACATTCCATGATCCTTGCTATGTTGTTTTGCCTAAGAATGGGGGTATTGATGAAATAAAGTTTGCTCTTATCAAAATTCACTTTTTGTCCAGCCGCTTCTTCATACATTATGAGAATATTTTTAATCCTTCTTGCCTCAACCACAGAAGCCAAAGTCAGTAGCAATGTATCATCAACAAATTGCTGATGTGTCACCGGGGTAGTTAGCGACGTGGCCTTGATACCTAATATGAGTCCAGCTACCGCTGCTGCCTTAATGGTTCTTCCCAAGGCCTTAGCTACGATGATGAACAACATAGGAATTATGGGATCTCCTTGTCTTAGACCACATTTACTTTGAAAAAAACTTGCAGTAGACCCTTTAACCAAAACTAAAAAACAAGGTTTAGAAATACACTCTCTTATTAACTTGACCCATTTCATGTTGAACCCAAATTTTAATAAAAATACCTCTAGGAATTCCCAATTTATCCTGTCATAAGCTTTGTTCATGTCTAACTTTAAAGCCATGAATACTTTTTTGATTTGAGTGGCTATATGAAGAGCCTCATGAATAGTAATAACTCCATCTAAGATTGATCTTCCTTGCATAGGACTTCCTTGACTTGGATCAATGATAACCGGTAGAACTTTATTCAAATGGTTGGATAAAACTTTGGACAGAATTTTATAGGATATATTACACAGGCTAACCGGCCTAAAGTCAACCATAGTCTTGGGGTTGGGGCCTTTAGGGATCAAAGCAATGAAAGTTGAATTGAAACCCCTTGGAATATTATTTGAACTTTGGAACTCCTTGATTGCAGCAATAACTTCTGCTCCAAAAATATCCCAACAAACTTGGAAAAACCATGGTGAAAACCCATCCGGCCCAGGAGCTTTGTTAGGATCCATGTTAAACAAAGCCTCCTTGATCTCTTCGTCTAAAAAATCGGCTGTAAGAGAATCATTAATAATTTCATCAATGAGTTGTGGAATGAATTGAAGGAGAGATTCCTTTGCTTGGGAATTACAGGCCCGTTCTTCATCCAATAATGAACTGAAAAAATTAACAACCTCGTCCCTGATCTCCTGAATGTTTTGAGTTGAGGATCCATCCACCTTAGTTAAATTTCTAATATTATTTTTACTTTTATTGCTCAATGTGGTAACATGGAAAAACTTTGAATTAGAGTCCCCTTCCTTTAGCCATAATGCCCTTGATTTCTGCCTCCAATACATCTCCTCACAAGCTAAAATATTATAAAACTCATAAAGGGTTTCCTTCTCTTCAGTCCTTGTCGCCTCATCATAGGTTCCACTTTGGATTTTGCTTTCTATTATTCTCAGTTTTTCCCCCACTGCTCTCTTATTCTCAAAAATATTTCCAAAGACTTATTTATTCCATATTCTAAGGTTGTTTTTCACCAAGATAGGACATATGCATTGATAAATGTATTTTACTTGGTTTACGATAAGTAAGGAGTAACCAAAGATATTGAGTTATTTAATATTCATGGTGATAGTTATTTGGAGACCCAATATGAGAGCCTCATATTCAACATTATTATTAGTGCAAGAGAAATCAAGTTTAAAAGACAAGGGCATAGGAGCTCCTTGCGATGTGAAAAACATGATCCCTACACCACCCCTTGCTTGCATTTAGAACCATCAAAGAACAAAGTTATATCTGCTTTGTTTTTTGATTTTTTAGGTTCAGGTGATTTTAAAAGTTTGAACACTGCACCATCAGGTAGTTCGATTATGAGAGGCTTATAATATTGAAGAGGATACTCTTCTAACTGATCAACTATAACTTGACCTTTTATGGATTTTTGACTAATGAATTCAAGATCGAATTCCATCAATAGCATGATCCACTTTGTGGTTTGCGTATTATGATATGTGCGACTCATCATGTATAGCAAAGGGTTTTCTTTTGATATGACATATGTTGTATGAATTAACATGTAGTGGTGAAGATTTTTGGTAGCGAAAACCACTACTAAGAAGAGCTTCTAAACGTATGCGTACTTTAGCTCATAACTAACCAAGGTGCGACTAATATAGTAAATAGCTTGTTCTTTATTTTATTTGTTCTTTTGGGCCAACATGGTCCCTAGAGAAAAACCCATGGCTGAAATATATAGCAAGAAAGGCACACTTGGTCGATGTGGAGCTAATACTGGTAGTGATGCCAGGTACTATTTTATCTCTTCAAAGACCTTTTGGAATTCCTCATCCCAAATGAATGGGACCCCCTTGTGTAGCAATCAATTCATGGGTTGATATTTATTTGAAAATTGTGCTATGAAGCATTTGATAAAAGCTACCTTGCCTTGAAATCTAGGCAACTTTTTAATGTTAGTGGGGGAAAGAGTTTCTAAAATTACTTTGACCTTTGTAGGATCTAATTTGATTCCTCTCTTAAAGACTATAAATCCCAAAAGTTTTCCTGATGTAACATTGGAAATATACTTCTTAGGATTTATCCTAACATTATGCTCTATCAGGTGATCAAAGACATTTCATAGAACATCTGCATACTCTTCACACAAGAGAGATTTGGTAAGAAAAAAATCTATATAATATTTTAGTATCTTGTGCATATAGTCATGAAAAATATTAGTCATGGTCCACTGATAGGTTGCACCAATATTTTTAAGGCCAAATGGCATAACTTTAAGTGTTCCCCTTGGTGTGGTAAAGGTTGTTTTATGTTGATCTTCAGGTTTGACCCGAATTTGGTTATAGCCTAAAAATCCATCCATAAGGGATAACATATAATGACCCAAAGTTGCATCTACTAGAGCATTATTATATGGTAAATTAAATTCATCCTTAGGTATTGCTTTATTTATATCTCTGAAATCCGTACAGATATGAATTTTCCCATCAGGTTTTCCTACAGGTACCATGTTAGATACCCATTCTAGATAATCAATTGGTTAGATAAATTCCACATCCAACAATTTTTGTAACTCGTATTTCATCATTAAGGTGATTTTTGAATGTATTTTTTTGAGATTTTGCTTGATCGACTTCATATTAGGGGCTAATGTAAGGTTGTGTGTAACCAAATGTGGATTAAGACCTGACATGTCCTTATACGACCAAGCAAAGATGTTATATTTTTTTGTCAAAAGAGGTATGATGATGGCATGCTCTTCAAGAGATAAGATTTCTCTAAATTTGACTTTCTTAGGATTGTTAGGGCCATTGCTAATATCCACATCGAAAGTCTCCTCAATTGACATATGGGATCTCTTGTTAGAAATATTAAGTTGTCATTGATGTCAAAGGCAAAAATATCTTCAAGGATGAAATGTTGAGTTGTCATTAATGCTAAAGGTAGATTTATTAAAAAGTGATTTAATGTTGCCAAAGCAAAGGTGATTTGATATGCTTTAATATTTAAATAAATATTTAAATATTAAAGGAGGTTTATATTTAAATCAAAGGATTTAAATATAGTGTAAAATTTTAAATATTTAAAATTTAAATATTTAAATGTTTTAAAATTCAAATGATGGGTGACCTCCTTAAGAGCACCATGCAAAAGGGAATTAAATATTATGGGCCAACCATGCAAAAGGTTGAAAATTCAAATATTCAAAAAATTTGGGCCAACTTCGTTGGGCACGCATGAAGAAGCATATAAATATGAGCTCCTAAGTTCACTTTGAAAAATGCCAAGCAATTCGAAGAATATTGATCGAGCGGAGAATGGTAGCGAGAAGGAGGGAGGAGAGGAGTGCAGGTTTTGGTAGCATCATAGTGGAAAGAAAAATTTAAACATTGGTTCATGCCACTTCTATCTCAATCGAGTGGTTAGACTAGTCGATAGCCTAGCTTACGCTAGGGCACTATGTTGCAAGAGGTTAAGGGGTCAACTTTCTTCAATTCCATTTTTTTGAAGTGTTGAAGGTAGAGCTACAAAGGATTTAAATATTATTTTTACACCTTTGGTTCCATCCACTAGGGTAGCCCAGTTGGTTGCCTAGATTGCATGGAGTGTTGTTGTGTAGGAGGTTAAGGGGTCAAATCTCTTCGATTTTGTTTCGCTGAAGAATTAAAAATAGAGCACCAAAGGAATTAAATATTGTTTTATACCTTTTAGTTTCATGTGCTACATTAGCACAACTAGTCACTAGCCCAAGTTAGGGTGCTATGCTTCTAGAGGTCAAGGGATCAAATCCCATATATGATTGTGCAAGGTATTTATAAATTTTATTTTATTAAATTTGATAAAAGGGGATATATAAGGTATAGTATTGGGATTTGATTTTTGCAAATGATAAAAGCGGATATATAAGACATAGTATTGTGATTTGATTTTTGCAAATTATAAAAGGGGAAATATAAGGTGTAATGCTGTGATTTGATTTTTGAAAATTATAAAAGGGAAGATATAAGGTGTAGCATTGTTATTTTAAAATTGTATTTTGCATGCTATAAAAGGGAGTTATAAGGTATAAGATTGTTATTTCAAAATTGTATTTTACATGTCATAAAAGGAAAATATAAGAAGTCATTTTGTTTTTATTAAATATTTATTTTGTAAGTTTTAAAAGGGAGAAATAAGGAGTTATTGTTAAGCTTTATTGTATATGTTTTAAAAAGAAGTGATAAGAGTTTAAATTGGTTGATTTGATATTTAAGCAAGAAAATAAAAAGAGAATTGTTGACCAGATTTGAAAGGCACATACAAAAGGAAAAATCATTTTTGTCAAGGCAGGTTTGGAAAGCTCATGCAAAAAGAAGATCATCATCATTGAGGAAGATTTAGAGGTATAGTGTTCTTTTCTCAAAGTGGTTTTGTTTGAGGAAAATACTTTTGTTGTCATATAGTGGGAGGTATAAGGATTGATTTGATGAGCATTATTTTTATTGAGATTGAGAGTAAATATGCAAGGGTTATATATCATATTTACAAGCAAAAAAGTGCATTTTTCATGGTTGATTTTGAGAATATATGAGCATTGTTTGTATGCAATATTTGGGAATAGATGAGCATTATTTGTATGCAAGATTTGGGAATATATAAGCATTATTTGTATGTAATATTGAAAAATAGTTGAGCAGGTATTGGAGTAGATTTGAATAGGTTTTATGAGTAGGTTTGGAGCAGATTTTATCAGGTTTTGTAAGCAAGTTTTGGAGTAGGTTTGAGCAGGTTTTGTGAGCAGGTTTTGGAGCAGATTTGAGTAGTGTTTGTGAGTAGGTTTGTGAGCAAGATTCGAGGATAAACCTGATCAGATTTTTGACTAGACTTGAGCTAGGGGATTGGTATCTCCTATGGATTGGTGTCCATGAACTTGAGAGGATATTGGTATCTCTTGTGGATTGGTGTCCATGAACTTGAGAGGGGATTGGTGTCTCCTATGGATTGGTGTCCATGAACTTAAGAGGGGATTGGTTTCTCCTATGGATTTGTGTCCACAAAATTGAGAGGATATTGGTATCTCTTGTGGATTGGTGTCTAAAAAATTGTATAGGGGATTGGTGTCTCCTATGGATTGGTGTCCACAAACTTGTATAGGGGATTGGTGTCTCTTATGGATTGGTGCCCACAAAATTTATTGAAGAAATATATAAGCAATATTTTGCCATGGTTTTCTCCTAAGAGGGTGTTTCCACATAAAATATTTATCTCTTATATGTGTGATGATTTGTGCATTGTTTCATTATTGCATTGATATTATTTGAAGTTATTAATTTGGAAAGAAAAAAGAAAAATTTCATCTTATACTATTCACCCCCCAGTATAAGATTGTTTTCTTCAATTGATATCAGAGCGGGTTCCTTTGTGAAAGCCTAAAAACTTGAAAGAAGATCTTACAAGAACACGCATGGCACATTAGGAAGGGTTTACATAAAATAGGGTTCCATTGTTTGATGGGACTAACTATAATTTTTTGAGTGTGAGGATATAAACTTATTTGATTGCACATGTATATGATATATTGCAATCCATTGAGAATGGATTCACACCACCTACAACTCCTCCCACGAATGCAAATGGTAAGAAACCATACAAAAATAATTCCAGGGTAATGAATGTAATCTTAAGTGGGTTATGTGAATCAGATTTTATGAAATTCATGCAATGCACTTCAACAAAGAAATATGGGATAAATTATAGAGAACATATGAAGGAGACGATAAGGTTAAAATGGCAAAACTTCAAACCCACAGGAGGAAATTTGAAGACTTGAAGATGAAATATGAGGAAGATATTTCTAGGCATATGCTTCATATTGATGAGGTTTTCAACACCATTTGTGGCCTTGGAGAATGTATTGAAGACTCTAATATTTTTCAAAAAATATTGAGGTCACTTCCCATGAGGTTTGATGCAAAGGTTTCTGCAATTGAAGAAATGAAGGATCTCAAAACTTTGAGCATGGATGAGCTACATGGAATTCTCATAGCCTATGAGATGAGGACTGAGAAATATTAAACATAAAAAAGGGAGGCTGCATTCAAATCTTCAAATAAGACAAAGAATAAGGAACCAGTATCAAGTGAAGAATCAAGCAGTGGAGAAGAAGCTAACTTTGTGAGAAGAGATAAGAAGGGTCTAATAAAACATAAAGGTATGAATTATGTGAAATTTTTTAATTATGGTAACCTTGGTCACTATGCATATAATTATCCACAAGCTAGAATTAGTAGCAGTGAAGAATAAAAGAAATATAAGAAAAATAAAGAAAGAAAATTTATCATGAAAATAAAAATAGGTATGGTCAAAACAAGCATGAGAAAAATATCTTTCAAAGACACAAGAATAGTTTCTATGTTGAGGAAGCAAGAAATTCCTCTAGAAGTAGTGATGAAAGTCTCTCAAGTAGTGAAAGAGAAGAAATCCTATTTTTGGCCATAGAAGAGAAAGAATATGCTCCTATTGTTGAAGACCAAGAAGAAGGAAAATATTCAAAAATGAAGAGGAAGGCATAGTTGACATAGAAGAGGAACTTATTGTTGCTCTTGAATAGTTGAATAGGGTTAGAAATAAGAACTCAAGATTGAAGGCTCAAGTACAAGAGGATGAGAAGATAAAAATAAATTTGTCACAAGAACTCATTGACTTAAAAATTAAAATTAAAGAGACAAGGAGAATTTAAGAAGGTTTGGCTGAATAGTTAAAGGCAAAAGATCTAGAATGTGAAAGTCTAAGGAAGGGACTTGAAAAATTTAATGATAATATATATCAGTTTAGGAAAAGTTCAAAAATATTGGATGATATTATCGAAGTACAAAGATCTCCATTTATAAAGACTATACTTTATCTTGAATAAGGTCAAGAGAAATAAAAGGGGGAGTTAAGATCAAAAGAAACAAAAGCATAAAATAAAGTAATTGAAGAATAACCTAAGACCTATGCTGATATATTGAGAAGTGGAAGCATCAATGAGGAAAGAAATAAATAAGCATCAAGGGATAGGGACCATAATAGAAAAAGCAATGAGATAACCATGCAAAAATATCCTCCAAGGCAATCAGATAGGTTTTAATATCTCTTTCATGGTTATTGTTTCTCATGTAACCATTTTTGTCATAAATTTGTAAATTGCAAGATCAATGCTATGAATGATTTTGGCTTCACCAAGAGAAATTTCAATTCATTTGCACCTCCTATGGACTACAACATCATATGTTACAAATGTAACAATTTTGGACATACAGCTAGATGGTGTAGAATAGTGTTCCCTAAATTTCTGAAGTCAAGCAAAAAGGAGAATTGTCAAAATGTTCAAAAGGGTATGATCTCCAAAGTTTGGATAAATAAAATGAAACAAGAAGAGGATCATAGTAATTTGGGAGTTTCACTCCCATAACATAATTGAAGTTTCAAATAAGAGAGCGGAGAGTGGGGAGCATTGTCAAGTGATTTATCTTACAAGCCCCAAGGAGCCTTTGCCATTAATGTCAAAGAGGAAGAGTTTTTAGTAAAGGATAGGAGATTTTTAGGGGAAGCAGCTTGTGATCCTCTTCAGTAAAGTTCAGTTTCATTATGGGGTTGCCATCAATGACAAAGGGGGATATTGTTGGAAATATTAAGTTTTTGTTGATGTAAAAGGAAGAAATATCTTAAAGGATGAAATGTTGAGTTATCATTAATGCTCAAGGTAGATATCTTTCAAAGTGATTTAATGTTGCCAAAGGAAAGATGATTTGATATGCTTTAATATTTAAATAATTTTTTTTTGGTAAATTAAAAGGATTTAATTCATAAACAAGTTTTAAGGATCCTAAAACATATCTACAAAAATAGAAAAGACTACTAAAGAGAGAACTAGAAACCAATAGGGGACGCATCCCCAAGCCTAGAACACAAAAAATATGAACAAGAGACACAACCCTGCCCAAAAAGCAAAAAGATAGGAGAAAGGGACTCCACCCTAGCAAAACAGTCCTTAGACTAGATGAATAGGCTCCACACAGAGAAGCTACAAAAATAGAATAAAAATTATCAAGGAAGTCAGTCCTCAGTGAGTTCCTCATCCTCGTCCTTGTACTCATCCTTCGATTGGTCCTTAGGCTCCTCCTTGACCTCAAACTTGCCTACGTCTACTGAAAAAGTCTGTCTCCTTGGAGTCATACTGCCTAGTTTGGTCACCAAAGAATAGAATCTGGAGGGCCTCCCTAAGGTCAATAATGAAGTTCACCATAACATTCATCATGCTTGTGGCTGTTGATATGATTAATTACTTTAGAATTATGACTTCATCATCCACATCCTCATCATCTACCTTGATTTTAATCACCTTTTTTTTACCTTTCACAAATTTCTTCTATAGGCATACTAATTTTATGATAGGTCCTTCAACTCTATCAAATTTGATGATTTTCCTTGCCTTTAATTCATACACAAATTCAATAGACTTCCTTTTCCTCTCCAAAAGGTACAAGCAGGTAGGGGGTCCAGTAGATTTTGTAGGTGGACTGGGTTTACTCAATGAAGGACTGGGGTTGGCCTAGGGACTAATAGTAAAGAAATGATTGTAGATGACTTTTAAAGCCCTTGATGGGAGGGAAGGTCATTTTCTTTCTTTTTACTACAATATTTAATTGAGTAATTAATAAAATTGACGAGGAACTAAAGGATATTGATGGGATTCACTTCATGGAAATGGTTGACAAAAGCCAAGTGGAAGCTGCATAGGACTTTCTTAGGATCATCGACAGTGGTGAATTCCATTATGGATTTCATCACATCATTCCAAGGTGTGAGGAGATCCTTCCTAAAAATACCCTACTTTACCTCTTTGAATATTTTATCATTATTCTTAAATTCTTTCAGCTAAACTTCCTAGTTGTGCTTCTCTTAGTGAATAGAGCACCCTTTCACCTTCTATCCAGTGATGGTGGACATGATATTTACATAAATGAGGAATATCCTCCTAAAAACTATGATGAAGCCATTCTCCCAGGTCTCCAAAATGGCCATGGTGATGTCAATTTCATCATCGACAAACTTGTTGAGGAAGGGAAAAAGGTTCCTCTTGATCAGAATTATTTTAGTCAGGATGTCACACTCAACCTTACTTGGCTAAAAAAAATCATATTGGACAGAAATTTGAGGATGGGGAAAGGACCAACAGAGTCAGGGAAGGAAGAAGAGAAAATCTAGGTGAAATACACCTACACTCTGCTCTAGCAAGTGAAGACGAAAATTGGGGAGGATAAAAACTTGGGCTCAAGGAGACAAGCAATCGGCCTCGAGATATTCCACACAAAAAAAGAAGGATTCGAGCAATATCAGGTAGTGGAGAAATACAGAGTGTCTATTTTTTATTTATGGGAAAAAACCCAATAAAATTGGGTATTTTTTTGAGACTTGTCGTTGTTATGATTTACAAAGCATTTTGAGTTTTCCAATGAAGATTTCATTTTCCCATTATTTTTTTGGTTATGATTACCCATTAAGGGAGTATTCCAAGGGAAATTTTGAATGTTAATGATGGTAATCCATTGACCTTCACTCATGAGTCTAGTTTTTATTTGATGATTGGGCATTGGATCATGAAATGTGCTTCTGGAACGTGAACAATCATAGATTCTACCAACATTTGCCTCTGGGAAAATGCACTTCGAAAATAATCAAGCATTATTGGACATGGAACCATTGCATTGTCCTATGAGGACCAACAAAAATTGAATTGCATTTCTATGAGAAGTCAAGCCTTTGGAGATCGTTATACCTTGGTTCGATCTATCTTGGAACTGATTATTATTTTGACCAATGGTGCGCACCATCTAAGAGATAGGTGATTAAGGTCCTTGGAGAAGACTTCTTCATGAAGAAGTCAACTATTGGAAATTGGAGTGCAACCTAAATCACTAATCATGAAAAAATAAACTTACCACCATTTGAAAAAAATTATTAGTGTGAGTTTACAAAAAAACTGTCAAAACAAGTATGACCTTATTGCAATGGAACTCAACTTGCATGAGAAAATTAAGCTTAAACATTTTGAAATTTTTCTTCGACCATGATCCTTTCAAATTCTTTGGGAAGGTTTCCTCTCCATGTAGTTAGCCCATTGGTGGTAACACCTTTTTTTGCTAACCAATCAACAATCTTTAAACTCCTGGAAGGTATGTTGGCATAAGTTCTACGAATGACTTAGGATGAGGATACTAGACTCCTTGATGCAATCCTTGATTCTCCAAGATGTATTTTTGTTCATCCTGAGGTAGTTGAATGTAATCAAGGAATATCCCTCAACAATTATATTTATATGGTAGTCATTTGCCAACTCTAGCCTTGTCCACAAAGCTCTAACTTTAGCAACATTGTTGTTTTGAGATTTGAGAAATTCAACATAAGTAAAAAGGACTCTTCCAATGTGATATTCGAGGATGCCTCTTGGCCCTGCTATTCATGGATTGCCTTTCTAAAATCTATTAAAGTCCAATTTGAGCCACCCCCTTGGGGGGGATCCACTTAGAATAATTTCTTTGGTTGGGTCTAGGATGGATAGGTTTGTCCTCAATAAGGATGTTTAGGGAATTTCCTAAAAATTATTCTAAGCTGATTGCTGGTCTAGACGAGGGGGGTATAAGAATGAAAATTTATTTAGAAAAATAAAGGATTCTGTTAAAAATGGAAGAAGTATTAGATCTAGTATCTAAGAAAATTTGGTGGTTTCATTCAAGCCAAAGTTGCCACAAGAAGATGTGAAGACAAACAAAGGTTTATATTTAAATCAAAGGATTTAAATATAGTGTAAAAGTTTAAATATTTAAATGTTTTAAAATTCAAATGATGGGTGACCTCCTTAAGAGCACCATGCAAAAGGGAATTAAATATTATGGGCCAACCATGCAAAAGGTTGAAAATTCAAATATTCAAAATTTTGGGCCGACTTCGTTGGGCATGCATGAAGAAGCATATAAATATGATCTCCTAAGTTCACTTTGATTTATGCCAAGCAATTTGAAGGAGAGTGATTGAGCAGAGAATGACAATGAGAAGAAGGAGGGAGGAGAGAAGTGCAAGTTTTTGTAGTTTCACAATAGAAATAAAACTTTAAACATTGGTTTGTGCCACTTCTATCTCAATCGAGTGGTTAGACTAGTCGATAGCCTAGCTTGCACTAGGACACTATGTTGCAAGAGATTAAGGGATTGAATCTCTTTGAAATTATTTTGCCGAAGTGTTTAAGACAAAGTTACAAATGATTTAAATATTATTTTTTCACCTTTGGTTCCATACACTAGGGTAGCCCATTCGGTTGCCTAGCTTTCCTGGAGCGTTAATGTGCAAGAGGTTAAGGGGTCGAATATCTTTGATGTCATTTTTCTAAAGAATTGAAAATAAAGCATCGAAGGAATTAAATATTATTTTTTACATTTTGGTTTCATGTGCTACATTAGCACAACTGGTCACTAGCCCAAGTTAGGGCACTACGCTTCTAGAGGTCAAGGGATCAAATCCCATCCATGGTTGTGCAAGGTATTTATAAATTTTGTTTTATTAAATTTGATAAAAGGGGAGATATAAGGCATAGTATTGGGATTTGATTTTTGCAAATGATAAAAGTAGAGATATAAGGCATAGTATTGTGATTTGATTTTCACAAATTATAAAAGGGGAAATATAAGGTGTAATGTTGTGATTTAATTTTTGAAAATTAGAAAAGGGAAGATATAAGGTGTAACGTTGTTATTTGTTTTTAAGTGAAAACCCCTTGCGGGGCCGCCTTGGTCTGAGAGACCATGACCAGGGGTTTCTACACCATCAAAGTCACTCGGAAGTCATGCTTAGCCCTACCTACACCACCATTATCAATTGCATTTTGGATACCCAATTCAACTTTTTGGTAGGGTGGATATTCAAACCTGAGACCTCCCTTGGAGGATTGCCCTCTCCTCTCCAACTCACCTACAACACCTGGGTGTAACATTGTTATTTTAAAATTGTATTTTGCATGCTATAAAAGGGAGTTATGAGGTATAAAGTTGTTATTTCATAGTTGTATTTTGCATGTTATAAAAGGAAAATGTAAGAAGTCATTTTGCTATTATTAAAGCTTTATTTGTAAGTTTTAAAAGGGAGAAATACAGAGTTATTGTTAAGCTTTATTGTATGTTTTTTTAAAAGAAGTAATAAGGGTTTAAAGAGGTTGATTTGATATTTAAGCAAGAAAATAAAAAGAGAATTGTTGACCAGATTTGAAAGGCACATACAAAAGGAAAAACTATTTTTATCAAGGCATGATTAGAAAGCTCATGCAAAAAGAATATCATCATCATTGAGGTAGATTTAGAGGTATAGTGTTCTTTTCTCAAAGTGGTTTATTTGAGAAAAATACTTTTGTTTTTATATAGTGGGAGGTATAAGGATTGATTGGATGAGCATTGTTTTGATTGAGATTGAGAGTAAATATGCAAGGGTTATAGATCAGATTTGCAAGCAAATTAGTGCATTGTTCATGGTTGATTTTGGGAATAGATGAGCATTGTTTGTATGCAATATTTGGGAATATATGAGCATTGTTTGTATGCAATATTTAGGAATATATGAGCATTATTTGTATGCAATATTTAGGAATATATAAGTATTATTTGTATGCAATACTAGGAAATAGTTGAGCAGGTATTGGAGTAGATTAAATTTTTTTTTTTGAGCACATTTGGAGCAGATTTGAGCAAGTTTTGTAAGCAGGTTTTAGAGCAGATTTGAGTAGGTTTTGTGAGTAGGTTTTGGAGCAGATTTGAGCAGTGTTTGTGAGTAGGTTTGTGAGCAAGATTTGAGGATAGACCTGAGCACAATTTTTACCATACTTGAGCTAGGGGATTGGTGTCTCCTGTGGATTGGTGTCTATAAAATTGAGAGGTGATTGGTGTCCATGAACTTGAGAGGGGATTGGTATCTCCCGTGGATTGGTATCCATGAAATTAAGAGGGGATTGGTGTCTCATGTGGATTAGTGTCCATGAACTTGAGAGGATATTGGTGTCTCCTATGGATTGGTGTCCATGAACTTGAGAGGGGATTGGTGTCTCCTATGGATTGGTGTCCATAAATTTGTATAGGGTATTGGTGTCTCCTATGGATTGGTGTCCATGAACTTGTATAGGATATTGGTATCTCTTGTGGGTTGGTGCCCATGAAATTTATTGAAAAAATATATAAGTAATATTTTTTCATGGTTTTCTCTTGAGAGGGTGTTTCCACATAAATTTTTTGTCTCTTATATGTGTGATGATGTGTGCATTGTTTCATTATTACATTGATATTATTTGAATTTATTGCTTTGGAAAGAAAAGAGAAATTTTTTATCTTATATTGTTCACCCTCCTATCAGTATAAGCTTGTGTTCTTCATCCCTCCTCAAGTTGATGAGGTGTAGGGATCAGGTGGATGTGATAAACTGGATTTGAATGATCTATCATATCATATTTAACCTTAGCATTACAAACATCATGAGTAGGGCCTAGAGTGAAATGGAACGATTGTAGCATTTCTTCACATGAGAATAACTCCTCAAGCAATGGCAGTGATGCAATGCAGTCAAAGTCAATGGCCTCATGATTGAGGTACAATAGCTTTGAAGGGTCATTGATATTATGGAGAGGTATGGTTAGGTCAATGGATATCATATTTATAGATGGTTGGTGATTTAAATTATTGCATGGGTAGAACCTACCAATTATTTATGACTCTACATGTGCTAGATGTGGCTTAGGAAAAAATGGGATTTTAGGATCCGTTCGGAGTAGATAAAATGATTGGGTCCTCTAGCAGTAGAAACTACCTCCAGTTAGGTGAGGGAGGAAACACCCTATGATAGATTTCATCTATGTTAATAGATATTATAACAGGATCAATATATTCTTTGTAGTTATTAAGGTGATGAAGGTAGCGAGGACCTAAATATGCTATATTTGTTGCATCCTTGTACTGATCATCTTCATTAATCCAATCATTTTTAGGATTATACTCAAGTTTAGATTCTTCTCATTGGGTGATTTTATCAAATGATTCATTGATAGTTTCATGAGGATCCATGGAAACCATTGTGATTAGGAGGTGATATTCCAAAAAATGGGAAGGGTCAGGGTTGATGTATTCATTATCATTGATGTCCTCCCCAAAACCTAGGCTTAGGCATTATAGGAAATTGTCCAAAATCTCATTTGCCATATGGATGGAATACCTTAAACCAAATTTATCTATAGGTAATTGATATTGTGATAGATATGGTGTCATGAGACCCTACTCATAGAGACCTAAGCCATTTTCATGCCAATGGCAACGATAAAAATATCATAGAGAAAAATTAGGATTCAACATATAATATATATTTCTTGTGAATGGCTCATTATTGTGGTTGATCATAGGATATTGATCTATGGATTGGTCGAAACCACATATATAAAATTAGTATAATTAGGTGGTATGCCTAGGGGTATGATGGTTCCAATTTGCAAGGGGAAAATATGAGGTCTTCCCATGTCTTGCATGGACTTAATAATTGGTGTAAATGTGACATTTTATACCAAATATTCTATGAGACTAGGGTTAGCCATGTGAATGGTCACTTGGGGTGTGGATGATGTTGTTGATGAAGCAGGTAATGCAGGTTTAGGTACATCACCCATAGTAGTAATTCTTTATCTCCCATAGTAATCAAAATTTATACCATAGAGATATTATGGATGACCTCTGGATCATCTTCCATAGGCACTTTTAACTTCTATTTGATTAGAGGATCAGATGATCATGGAGGAATATTAGAAGTAGCTAATGGTTTAGGTGGAGGTGGTGACAATGAGGTGGATGGATCAGTAGGTGCTTATTTTGGTTGGAACTCTAGACACTTGATGGGGGAACTTGGTCTAATGTCTAGATGCGATAAGGGTAAAATAAACTCCTTTGAATTACTGAACTAATTTACGTTTTTAAATGGTTCACCAACCGAAGGGATGACATGAACCTATCCTTAATACACGTATTTTATACATTGATGTGAAATTGAAGGTACACATTTCATATCTTGGATCCAAGGGTGATTAAGAAATATATTATATTACATTGCTCCTTCCAACACAACATAATACAAAGATTGTTTTTAAACCCACCTGAATAGGCAAAACTATTATGCCTATTATTGAGCATAATGCATCATTGAAAGACTATAATATAAAGGTATATGCTACTATGTGGGATGTTGGGAGGCTCAAATGCTCTAAAGTGGTCATTGTTATTATGTTGATTGATGAGCTTGTATCAATCAATACTCACTTGTATGGTATCTAGTTGATGTAAGCTATAATGTGTAATGGGGGATTCACTATGCTTGTTGATACCTATTTTATTTCATGGTCATATAAGGTTACCATAGACTCTTTACACTTTTTGACATGCCCTACAAAATTTGTGAATGCATTAGGGTCTCGGTGCTAAAGCTCGATAAATTTTAGAGCACTTCCCTATGTCTAGGTAATTGTTGAATAAGCTCATATATGGAGAGATTAGCCAAGGCTATATGTAGAATTTGTGTAAGCCTATTTATGATGGTTATAATCGATTGAAATAGTGGATCTAGAAGTAGGTTTTGAGCCAGCAAGGATTGAGGCATAGAAGGGATTCAAATGGGCATTATGGGTAGCTCAACTTGATTGTACCTTTTATTTCTTGTTACAATGTTAATCATACCTATGAATCCATGCATGGATGGATATGTATGTATCTCATTGAAATACCTAGTTTGGTTATCCTTGAACTCATGAGTGGGCAAGGGATATTTGAAAATACCCATCTATTGACTATCAAGGACAAGAGGCTTATTGATTTGTAGTTGATTCTTATCCAACATGTTTTGTACTAAGTTTTTGAATCCATAACATTTTTGTATATCATGATTGTTTTGACGGTGATAAGCACAATATAAATCCTTTTTGTACCCCTTATATTTTGGGCGGGTAGAATCTACCAAATGGATTTTAGGTAAGGTAATCACCTTAGTATCACATAATCTATTAAATAGGGATGTCAAAGACTCGAGAAATTGCGTATAGGTCTGAGGAGGATTATGGGGCTTATCTTGCACATTATTTCAATGGTGTTGATTATTTTACTGTGTTGGAGGGGGTCGATCCTAATAGTTAGGCTACTAGGGAGCTTTCTTCATTTTAGGCACATTCAAAACAATTTAATTTACCGCAACTAGTTTTGTTTGATTGTAGTTGTTTCAAGGATTCTTATTCCACTTATTTTTATGGAGTTTTATGTCTCCCTCATGGACCTTTATTTCCTCAATAACTTTGGCCTATGCAAAAGACTCCTTGAATTTTTTATATTGCTACAACTATATAAGAAGAAAAATATTCTTTGAGTAAATTTTTGTAAATATTCTAGTGAGTTCTAAAATAGGTATGGTGAAAGGTAATTTTAACATTATTTTTTATCATCTATTTCCATTATTCATAATTGGCTCATCATTGAATTGATGCAGGTTCTATAAGTCAGTTAAGTTTGCCTTCATTTTTACTCTAAAGGATAAGCGTTCTAGGAAGGCATTGGCTAGTTGTTCAAATCTAGTGATTCTATCATGTGGAGGTCCCATAGGTGTCCTCCTAGTAGGGGTAGGTTTATGGTTAGATACCGCATGAGTGGAATTATTATCATGATGTCTAATAGGCTACCGTTCAGGTATAAGTAGGTTGACTGGACTGTGGCAAAGGGTCTCTAGGCTTCCTTGTGCATTTTCTATAACTTTAGTCTATGAATGAGCATGATTACATGTGGTGACCATTATGTTTTTATTATGCATATAATAAAGAAAATAGATAAAGTATACAAAATTATTATCTCATTTAAATATTTCTTTTTGATTCCTAAATATCTTGTGTGTTTTGATTCATTAATGATATTGCTTTCTTGTTCATAATTTTTATTTTATTGATGAAATTCTTAGTTTAATGGATTTCACCTGTATCTTTTCACACATAGTCTTGGTGATGAATTCCAGGTCATGAAACCCACAAAGATTTGATGATGAAGTCCAAATATGGTGAGGGAGTCTAGGTCCTACATTCCTCACCCAGTTCACCTCGATCAATGATATACCTCTTTGAAAAGAGATACATGCTATATTCCTTAGCTATGATGGTTCTTGGACTAGTCTTGGCAAAAATAGGGGGTGAAGTACTCATAAACAAGCCAACGAGATGGTGATGAATGCCACCATCATTAGTCTTGATCAACGGTTGGGTGTGAATTCCAAATCACTGATGCTTAATATGATTCATGGTTTGTGTGAGTTTGTTTTATTTCATGCGAAAAGAAAAATGCAACATAGATAAAACAATGATTTTTCGCTAATGCATGAAATAACATTTTAAATTTTCAAATTCCTAGGTAAGAACGTTTCAATTTCAAAAAATTTAAAATTGTAAACCCTAGTATGATATCAGCCTTTGCATAGGCAACAAGCATGCAATCCACAAAATTAGAAAATAGAGGCCATTTTTGTGTAAGATGGTCTATAGTAGAGACTGTATAACATAGAAGCAGTTAGAAATAGGGGCTGCTTGACCCAACAATGCTAAAAAATAGAGGTCACTAGACCTAGGAGCGATCACTAGTAGAATACCTCAAATTTAATATTTCTTCTATATTTTTTTATTAAAATATGAAATTCTAATTTTTATTATGAAAAACAAGAAAATTAAGCATAGAATAACTCATAGGGGAAGCCCACATCTGATGAAGTTACTGCTTCTTTGATTTTTTTTATTTTTCTCTAAGACCATAAAGGGGTAGAGTGGTGAGGTCTATTGGCCATCACATGGTAGGACAATGGCTCTTGTGAGTCGTTCCAGCCTAGAATGACGGTACCTAAAATTCAAGAAAAATAAGAAAAATAGGTAATTAGAGACATATGTATGAATATTTAGCCGAGGTTCGGTTGTGATCGCCACTATAGATATGCAAAAATCATACACCTAAATAATTAATGAAATAAAATAGATAATATATACATGTAACCATTAAAGAACAAATAAATATAGAAATTGGTGTCCTCATTAATATTGAAATATTCCTTTACAAGGCAATTACAAAGATATCCCTCTTAGGGATAGATACCAATTTGATATAATTTGAAATTAAAAACCCAAAAGTAGGTGTATCCCGTAGAGTCTTTGTACTCTCAAAAATGATTATAGGGAGGGTTTTTTGTGACCTCCACACGATGAGATAAATATTGATGAATCTTTGTGTTGAATAGCTCCTACTAAGATCTAAAATCTGCACACAAGAACACTTACAAAATGTTAATAGTAAATGAGAAACCTCTCATGATGAGGCCCTTGTCCATGATAAGAAATTGAAATAAAGATGTTGAAAATGATAAACAAAGGTATGAAAACTAAGTAAAACTATGCTAGACCAAAAATGAACTAGTGTTAAAGCTACTGTAACTAGAAAGCACATAAAAAGAAGATATCACTGAGAGGTTATCATGGGATAAAGAAATTAGGCCTACTAGCCATTATAGGGTAGAGCACCAGTACCTAAGGGCCACTTTAGGGAAAATTTATCGTTAAACAAAGAACTATTTCTTTGTGATCGATGCAAGAAATACCTAGGTTGGTCTACCAAATTGATTGTTTAAGGGTTGTGCACTTGAAGCATGATAAAATTATGGAAAATAGAATTAAACAAGGTCACTTGATGGTAAAAATATTATTGAATTTGATCTTCAAAATCCAAGGGACTCCATTTATGCAATTGATAGCTCCATAATGGTATTTGAGCAATATTTCATTGCTTATGAGAGAATTTTATCTCTAGTAGAAAAATTGGTAGCACTTTGTCATGGAGAATTCAGGATATATTTCATTAAGGTTCGGCCTCTTCATATATATTTTGGCTCTAGTAGGTTGACTTGCAAGAGAAGCCAAGAACCAAGAATTAGGTAGGATCTAGGAATACCAAATGTCGCATCTAGAATCGCCTCATGCTTAACCGTTAAAGCTCAACTACCCTGTAACTATTTTGGCTTAGCTTGGGATCTTGAGTTTGTTATAGGTATGTTCATCCCTTGGTGGAGAAACCATGACTTCTTGTCATCATAGGGTCCAAAAACCATTGGATTTTGCTTCTAGGTATGACGGTCTAGGCTATAAAAAACAAGTTGCCCCTTGAGTGGTAAAAACCACTATTGATCCTTTAGGATGCCCAAGGTGGGTCATATGACCTAAAAAAGTGTCCATACAGGTAGCCTCCTCAACATGACATGTTTTAGGTATCTATAAAATGTGTTTGAATGTGCAATTAAGCATGCACCTATGTTTGGAATTTCTAAAACTACAATATAAAAGGTAAAAGAACAATGCAAGATAGAAGATGCAACAAGATAAAATCTAACCATAGAATGATTCTTTTCTTGAATGATCACTAACCCTAGGATTGCAAAGTAAAGACTTTGAGCAAGGGTCCAAGGGAAATGCATAAACACAATTAAAACCCTAAATGCACACTATATGCTTTTATTATCAAATACCTAGGAATTTAATCATGTGCTCATCCTTACTTGTGATATTTATTTTGAATAGAAATGAATAAAAATGAATTAGCAATTTACCTAAAGATCTATTAGGTCACTTATCTAATTTTATGGCTAAAATGAGCTTTATTTAACATCCAATAATGTCCCACAACTTCTATCCTATAAAATAACTTCACAAAACCCTCAAACAATATGATCAGTGTTAGGGAGCCTGCATAGGCAACTATATGACTGTACTTGAAGGTGCAATAGTCAAGCCCCCTAGGTCCTTTTAGCTAACCTTTAAAATGCAAAAGCAAAAGTTGACCTTTTTGGAAGATGAATAAATATAATACAATGTAGTAGAACAATATGATGAATAGAGTGCAAATTATACAATTATGCTCTAGATGTAACATGATATATAGATCTAGGATTTGACAATGAACTTCTACCTCCAATCCTATCATAGGTGGACTTGCACATTATATGATGAATTTGTGCATTGTATAGTGAATTCATGTCTTGTACAATAAATTTACACCTTGTAATTATGGGGTATGAGTTCACAATAAAGAGAAAAAGAAGTAGAACAATGTGAATGAATAAACAAAAGATGCACAATTTAACAATATATGAATGCAAATGAGCGAAAACAACCTCATGCAAACTGTAGACACCCAAAAGTTACAGATGCTCATCCCTGTATACTTGCAAATCTACATAGATACTTGTAGGCTCACATAGCCCATTGTAGG
This sequence comes from Wollemia nobilis, assembly GCA_028583015.1. Taxonomy (NCBI): domain Eukaryota; kingdom Viridiplantae; phylum Streptophyta; class Pinopsida; order Araucariales; family Araucariaceae; genus Wollemia; species Wollemia nobilis. The sequence goes on along the minus strand of JAQPPZ010016981.1, from coordinate 42,264,309 downwards.
TTGTTTTAGTCATTTTTAGGCTACCTTAGTCATCCACAGACTCCAAACCTACAAAACTATGTAGAATGCATCCCAGATGCCTTTTTATTCACTAGGAATCTACCTACTAGCTCCTTAAGGCCACTTAAGCCCTTTTCTACATCTAATTTAGATCCCATGGGACCATTACACACTAAAAATACTAATTATGTTAATCAATATTCTAATTCACAAGTGACTTTCACTAAACATACACTTCATCATTAATAAAATGTTAAGTAGGATTAATGGTCTAATTATCCCTAAGCACACCCTCACACATGTGTGCACCATGAATTAGTTAGAATATTTCTAGAAACCCTAAATAAAATTCAATCTAACCTAGTACTTAGCTAACCTTGGCTAACCCTAACCCTTCCTCACACATGTGTGAGGATGAGATATTCTTTTAGGGCATATGGGATTGACACCTCCCCAAAACCCTAACCTAACCTCACTGGGAACTGACTCTAAGGTCTAGTTAAACTAACCACCCCCTAATATTTGAATTTCCTATAAATAGAAGGTTCCTACCCTCATTTTAGCTCTCTCTCCACTTCTTGTCAACTTACCAATACTCTATAGAAATAATACCAGAACTACATTTTATGACTTTGCATCGTGCAAACAGTTGAATATCACTCTTGGAGTCTAATTGGATAGAGGATCTCTAGTAGAGGCCACTCAGAGACCAATTCATCTCCCACCCTATGAATCTAGGTTCAAATTTTTAGGCCACCCTATGAATTGACCATACAATAGGTCTACATCAACAAATTTAGCATGTATCCTTTATTTAATGTTTTTATAGTGTTTTGTGAAGTTTTTGTCATCTTTTAATACAATTTATTTATGTAAATTTGTCTTTCATAATCATGGGTATTGACTAAGGCAGGCTTCCAAATGAACTAATGTACTTTTTCAGGCCTCAAATAGGTGCCAAAGAACACATGTCAGCAAACTACCGGTGGCCCGTACACATAGAAGCCTACCTTCACTAAGGAGTTCTAAAAGATATCATCAAGATATTGCATGTTCATGGAGAAAATAGGGAGACCCATTTTGTAACCTAAAATAATTATTTCATGAAAAAAAATTAGCATTTGGAGCAATTTATGTTTTGCATATTTTTTTTTATCAAATGACGTCTTTTGGCAAATTCATTCTGGTACACCCAGTGGGACCACCACAAAAGTTGTGTTAGATTTGTTTTCTTACAAAATATAATGCAATTTATGGTTTTCTATAGTTGTTGAAGGTACCCTATGAGTAGAAAAGAATCCTAAAAACCTTGACAAACATCTTATATTAGTAGAATAGGAGTTTCAGGCTCCTACACCCAATTCGCCTCCCGATCTACGAATCAGGATCCAATTCGTAGGTCAACCTGTGAATCCTAGTAGACTATTACAAAAAATCCTAAAACAATAGGGTAACATAGCAGAGACATCAAGAAGCTCAAAAAGCACTTCAAAAACCTGGTATTCTCCTTATAAATTCCTATTTTATTGTTTCTTTGCAAAAGTGGTTCACTAGCAAATACATTACCTTATTTTGTGACATCTCCTTTCAAACAAATTAGGTTAGGGTTTCAAATTACTTTACAATAAATTAGAGTGATTCTTACCCAAATTATTTCTTCAATTTCACTTAGAATCATATGTTTGTAATCACTTTCATTTTCATATCAAATTCCTTTTCAAGTCTCCTTTTTGAATACGCTTAGATTAGAATCTTAAAATATCCTTACCAATTTGCATGTATGATTAAATTTATTTATCTTTTTTATATTATATTTTCCAATATATTTCAAAATTCATTTCAATTTATTTTCCAAACTTGCATTTAGAATTATATTTCCAATCTCTTTCAAAAGTCATTTCAATTTATTTTCCAAACTTGCATTTAGAATTAGATTTCCAATCTCTTTCAAAATTCATTTCAATTTCTTTTCCAAACTTGCATTTAGAATTAGATTTCCAATCTCTTTCAAAAGTCATTTCAATTTCTTTTCCAAACTTGCATTTAGAATTAGATTTCCAAATTTGTTTCAAATTGATTTCAATTTCTTTTCCATGCTTGCATTTAGAATTATATTTCCAATCTCCTTCAAAAGTCATTTCAAATTCTTTTCCATGTTTGCATTTAGAATTAGATTTCCAAATCTCTTTCAAATTCATTTCAATTTCTTTTTCACGCTTGCATTTAGAATTATATTTCTAATATATTTCAAAATTTATTTCAATTTCCTTTCAAAACTTGCATTTAGAATTAGATTTTCAATCTATTTCAAAAGCATTTCAAATTTCTTTACCAACTTGCATTTATGATTAGTTTTACAATCTCTTTGAGTTTATTTTTCCAATTTTATTTCAAAAGAATTTCAAATTTCTTTGTTAATTTACATTTAGGATTAGTTTTACAATATCTTTCTGTATCACTCCAAATTTTTCACACCCTTACCTTCAGGCTATAGGATCTATGCCCGGAAGGAGGATGGGAAAAGGATGGCACGGTACCTCGAACTAAGAGGCCTTGCGAAGGTCTCGCCTCTCGGGGAGGTGTATTATGGTGATTTTTCGATGGATGGTGGGTTCACCAGGAAACGTTTGAATGGTAGTTTCCATGCCTAGGTTGGGAATGTGTTTGATGTGTTCAGTTTTAGCTTTAATCATCCAAGTCCTAGGTTTGGCCAAAATGCGTCTAAGCTATTCTATATGAAATGCAGATTTAAATGAAGACAAAAACAGATTTGGACAGAAAAACAGAAAGAACAAGATGGATTAAAGACCCATACCTGATCCGGATGTCTGATGAAGGTTCTGATTTTTGAAGTAGTCAGGATCATTTGGAATTCGATAGGATCATCTCCTATCTAACAAGATCGTCTGAGATCTAACGAATTCGTCAGACGAATTCGTTAGAGACCTGCAAACAGAAAAATAAATGCAAAATACAAAGAATGCAACTATGATAACAGAGGGTAATGATATAAAATGATAGTAAGAACATTAAAATGATGATAATGAGCAAAAAAATGAATGCATTATATCGATCTAATGACAATTTATGCTTTTATTATGCATTAAAGCTACATGGGTGAACTCCAAGATGCAGAATAATAAAGAATAACCATAGAATTAACTAAATGCAGAATAATACAACAAAAAAAGGATGAAGAAATGCAAACTCTGGGCATTGATTGCCTCCAATGTGGACTATAGTCGAAATCGCCTTGAATTGAGTTGAGATCATTCGAGATTGTATGAGATCATCTGAGACGAACTGAGATTTCTCTGGCTGAAAGACAATGAAGTTCCTACAAACAAACTTGAAAAAATGCGAATTCAAATAGTGATTTAAGATGGTCTAGTGCGTGTAGAATTCGAGTTACAGGGAATTTTAGCCAAGGGGATGCTAAGGGGGAGGGCCTAGGATTAAATAGGCTTAGGATGGAGGTTAGGAGGTTGTAGATCATCCCTATTTGGGATATATCCAATGGGGAGGGTCTCTAATGGCGTAGACACACTTCTGCCCAAATTAGAGACATCGTTGGAACAGAGACTAATTGTGAAAAATTAGTTTTGGGACAAGATCGTCTGGACGTCCTAGCCCAGACGAAATCGTTCGATCTAAGGCGATATCGTCTGATCGGCGATGATATCATCAAATGGTCAAAACAAACTCTAAAAATGGCATGGGAAACGAGGAAACGGATTAAACGGTGGTTTGGGAGCGATTTTGGAGGTTAAAATTTGAATTTGAATTATTTACTAAAGTGTAATTATTTAAGATTTTACTGCGCCAATTTTAGGGTGCTACATTTTGCCCCCTCTTTAGCGAATTTTCTGAAGAAAATGTGTTAAAGATGAGTTCTTCTCGATCTATGAGAAAGCAAAATTATTTCCATTTTTAGGCGATGATTCTAGGTCGAATCGTACAACAGCTTACTATGGTGCCCCCTCCGTGTTTTTACCCAAATCGAACGTTTGAGGTAAAAACGAGGAAAAGCAAAAAATTTAATTATGTTGAATAAAATTAAAAAATAGGGTAAAAACCCTAATTCATTTTTACTATTCATTTTTAGTTTTTGGAGCTCTGCAAGCAAAATGGTCGAGACAACACACAGATCGATAGAGGTTCGGCACGGGCTACGGGTAAGAGTCTAAACTTAGCTTAGAATGGTTTAAGTTGAATTTACATGCTTTTTAGATTGATTTTAAATAAATTTTGAGCATCACGGCCGTTTTTGGGCCGTCGACGTTATCGGGACGAAATCGTCCCGAGTTCGACGAAATCGTCTCAAGTTCACCGATTTTGTCGAAGGGCAAAATCGGCGAAAGAGGGACAATTTCGTCAAATAAGGGACGATTTCAGCTTGCGAAATCAAAGACGATTTTGCTCAAATTTGGGACGATATCGTCCAATAGTGGACGATATCATCATTTGTATAAAATTGAACTTATTTTACTTGCATTATTAATCACTTGAGTTTTTATTAATGATTTTTTATTGTGTTGTTGTTTATGTTGCAGAGAGGTTTACTCAAGAGTAGAGAATGGAAATACGACGGGTTGAGAGATGACTTGGCTGCTCTATCACAGGCAGAGCGAGATCAGCTAGCTCAGGCCAACTTACAGCATGTGGCAGAGATGCCACAAGTTTTTACAGACATGGGGCTACTGACAGCCCTGGCAAAGAGGTGGTATCCGAGTTCTTCCTATTTTCGGTTACCTACAGGGGAGATGACTCCCACATTGGAGGATGTATGGAGGATTTTGAGGATCCCCATACAAGGATGGTTGATCACTCCTATGGCCAATCAAGGCCACACTATGATGTGGTTGTGTGGCGATCCGAGCTTTGCCCTGGAGAAGGGTGGAGTGAACATCGAGGCACTACGTCAGATGCCTAGGGCATCCAGACTCACACAGGTTTTGGCCAGAATGGTGGGTGGACTTCTGCTATGCCACCAGAGCGGGTGCAGGGTACCATGGGTGCTAGCAGATGTGATCTATGACATGTGTGACCATGGTTACAGGTTCTCTTGGGGTAGTTTTGTTCTATGTCGATTGTACAGGATCCTACATGGGGTCATGTACAAGGGTGGCCGATGTCTGGTTATGACATCGCTTCTACAGGTTTGGTGCTAGGACCACATTATAGTGCAGAGGCCAGTAGGGCTTCCTTTGACAAGGATTAATTGGGAGAGGCCTCGAGTTTTCTACTGGTGGCTCCAGAGAAGGGCACAATGGCAGATTGATCTGTCGATGTCTCAGAGACTTCTGGATGACCTTGTCCCATACCATATCACCTAGAGGCCTTGGAGGGATCATCCAGGGTGGGCCAAGGATGGACAGGAGCTGGCTCACATCAAGTGAACCTACTGGATGAGGATGGAGAGGGGAGAGGTGGAGCTCCATCGCTACGATCGAGTTTTGTGATAGTTCGGTCTATAGCAAGGGATCCCATCTCTCAGGGATTACGAGTTTTTCTGGACTATTCGAGATAACACTACAGTTAGCGGGGCTCCAGATATGTAGTGATTCTAGATTCAGGACGTAGATGATGCCCCCATTTAGCTAGTGGATGGGGACGACACTGGGGTAGTTGATGGCTACAATGCCTGGTACATAGGCATCCACCCTCCTCGGATGACGAGGGCTTAGGGTCCGATTCATGCAGTTGTGCATCGAATTGGGAGGTAGTGCCAGGCGGCCATTGAGGTGGCCTAGGGTCATGACAAGAGAGAGCAAAGGAGGCGACAGGCTCAACAGAGGCCACAACAATGGGAGAGGAGGGAGGAGAGACCCCCTTCTCCATAGAGAGAGAGAGGCCACCATCGCCCGATAATGGCAAGGGTGTTGACACTAGGGAAAGTAGCGAGACAATGATTCTATGAGTGGAGACAATCCATCTCTAGGCATAGGTGCAAACATTGCAGGATGAGGCTACACGCCATCGAGCTGAGGTGACACAACTCAGATATGAGATTGCATGCCTCAGAGCACAGAGCAGAGGGGCGAGCACTCAAGAGCTAGCATGGGCTATTGCCCAGATCACTTTTTATCAGAAACTATACCACCAGATAATTCCAGAGGAGGAGATATTACCACTGCCAGCTACCATCGTGGATCCGATCAAGATTGGGTCATCAAGGACTTCGTCCCGATCCATGACTAGGACTCACAGTACCACACATACTACGATGGGGCCACCTCGTCCACCTCAGGGCGAGGGAAGAGATGAGGCTGAGCTACTATAGATTGCACTTCACATATTGATATATAGTATTTACTATTTTTGATAGAGGATTGAGTATGCCGAGGTACAGATTGTGGCATACCGATTCAATTTTGATATGATGTATATTATGGTTGATACAGATATACATGAGATATTTTTGATCATATGACTTGTGTCTTATGTATTTTTATGATGCTTTTAATGTTTTGATTGATTGCTTTGATGATTCATGTAATTACGTCATTGGAAATATTATGGTTGAAATGTCATGCTTGAAAAATTTTTAAATGAAATAATTTGATAGAACAAATTGGTTGTTTGTGATGTGATGATTCGATAAAAAAGAAAAGGGACTTCTAACAATAATTTCAAAGGACATTTTCACTATTATAGACCATTTCATGGAGTCGTCGCTCGCTCGGTCGTCAAGCTAATCCCAGTATAGAAATATTGTTAAAAAGTAAAAGAGTGCTTAAGAGACTGTCTTAAGACTTTGGTGCAATGGTGAAAATGATGATGATGATGGTTTGTTTTCAAAGTTTCAAAAAAATAGTATGCATGAAATAATGTTAAAATGATTTTTTCTAGGCATAAATTCCTAAGTGTGATAATTTTTTTGGATAATTCCCTAGGAATTATACCATCATTGCAAATTTGAAGGTTGACATAATGACATGAAATAGTGATAATGTGCATGCTTTTTGTCAAAAAACATAATTGTATAACAGAATGATTTAAGTCATATGGTTTTCATGATTTTCAAATAAATGGGGAATAAAAATTGGTACAATGGTTTGCGCTAGGCATAGAATATGTAGGTATAGACTTATACCATCATCGCAAAATCCAAAAAAAAGAGATAGTTTTATTGCATGGTTGATTTTTAATAAACAAAAAATATGAAGAGGAAGACTTGCGCTAGGCATAAAATTCCAATTTTGGTTTTGGAACTATACCATCATCGCGAAAGTCGACAATATATATATATGTGTTTTGATTGTATGGTTTTGAAAGAAATTTTGATTTTTTCTATTATGTATGTAGTTGTCTTTATACTAAACAACTGTACTTTAAAGAAGAAAATGAATTTATTCCAAACAATTTGCAAAAAATATTTCAAAGTATCTTAAAGACAAAAGTTAGATTTATAAGGAATCCCATGTGCATATGTGAATTCATTTCCAATCTTGATTTATCATAATGATACACAAAATCTCTAAAATACAAATGTGTGTGCAATTGCTTTGTTCATTTACCAGTTTTGAGCAAGATAATATGATACAAGTGATTTGAATGAACCAAATAAGTGTTCATTAACCATGATGTAGATGCATATAACCATACTAGACTACTATGTAAGTCGGATTATCAAGAGCTAGCTAATCCATAGCGAGACATAGGTCTGTACAAAAGAAGGTCGCTAATGTGACAGACATATCGCCATGCTAGGAGTTACCCAAGGCCAAGCAGGTTGGGCACAAACCACCTATTATGGGGCTTACCTCACAGTTTTTGAATAATTGAGAATTCTAGGGATTCAAGCTCATCAACCCTTCTTTTCTTTTCAAAGGGTAGGGAAAGGGATTTTATTGATTTTGCTTTTGCTTTCTTTTCGTTTTATTTTTCTTTTTTTTTTGTATTTTTGCTTGATAATGCTTGGAACATTGTTGTAATGATATAAAATAACATTTTTTCATTTTCTCTTTTTCTTGAACTTTGCTTTTTCTTTTTGTTCTATGCTAGGGATACTTGCTCAGATTAGCTGTAGAGCAAGGGATTTTTATTCCGGGTAGGGGTGAGCTTGTCCTTTTGCCAATTCTCAAAGATTCTAGACCATGTGCATGATAGGATAGCAGGGGATACTTTTCACTCAAGAAACCACTTCTACTATGTAGCATAGCATGGACATTACAAATATAATCATTTTATTGTGAAAGGATGTGCTTGGTTTAAGTAAATAACAAGATCAATTCTCTATGCTCAAACTTTATTTAATTGAATTTTGTGAACTTTGATATAAGAGAGATTAGTAATCATGTCAGATAAAAAACAAGATATTTATTGTGTTTGTGAAAGTGAGGGATTCCAAATAAATGCTAATTTATCCAAAATAATTTGAAACATATAACTGCAACATTTGTAAGAATATATATATAAATACTTTTTTTTTTTTGAGAAGTTTTGAAAATTTTGACTCTCTCTTTCTTCTTTATTTTGTTTTGGTTTCGAAAGAGTCAAAAATATTGTTGTTTTTATTGTTATTATTTTGTTTTGTTTTGTTTTTGAAAGAATTAACAAGTGCCATAAATAAATACAACAAATAGTTTTGAATATTTTGATGATTATGAATGTTTTTGGTGTTTTTGAATTTATAAATTGACAGAAATACAAGATAGTGATTGTGAAATATTTTAAACCAATATATACAAGGATGAAATGACCAAATTTATAAATAGTAACGTTTAAGATGCAAAATGTTCATGTGTTCTTTAAGTTCTTTACCATCTAAGGTAGATAATTTGTATGCTCCCGATTCAAATTTAGCAGTGATAATGTATGGTCCAAGCCAGTTGGGCTCAAATTTACCTTTAAGGTCCTTAGTTGCATTGGTATTTTTTAGATTTTCTTTTAAAACAAGGTCGTCGATCTCAAAGGATCGATGACGAACTTTTTTAGCATATGATCTTTTAAGCTTGTTTTGGTAGGCACAGAGATGCTCCAAAGCATTGATGTGCTTTTCATCTAAGAGTTCCAGCTGACTGAGTCTGCCAGCTCGATATTCATCTCCTACTTCGGTATCTTGAAGTAGTAGAGCCAAAGAAGGAACTTCTAATTCAAAGGAAAAAATGGCTTCAGCACCATAAACCAAAACAAAAGGTGAAGTTCCAATGGGAGTTTGAACACTAGTTCGATAGGCCCACAAGGCTGGATATAACTGAATATGCCAGTCGCGGCCATATTTATTGACCAATCTTTTGAAAATTTTGATTAAGGTTTTGTTAGATGCTTCTGCTTGACCATTACCCTGAGGATAATAGGGAGTGGACAAGCGATGTTGAATCTTATATTTTTGGCATAATTTTTTAACATCTTTATTTTTGAAACAAATTCCATTATCAGAGATGAGATCTACAGGAATTATGAACCTACAAATGATTTTATTAAAAATAAATTTAGAGACTTGTGTGCCAGTGCAGGAAGCTAAAGGCATAGCTTCAACCCACTTCATGAAATACTCGATGGCGGTTATGATGAATTTGTGTCCATCAGATGACACAGGATTGATTTTGCCAATAATATCTAAACCCAATTTTGAAAGGGGCCAAGGAGATGAAATAGCCTGTAGTTCTTGTGCAGGCGCATGGACAAGGTTAGCATGTTTCTAGCACTTGTCGCAATGGCACACATAATCATGTGCATCCTTCTCCATGGTAGGCCAAAAGTATCCTATCCTAAGGAGCTTTTTAGCAATGACACTACCATTGAAGTGTCCTCCACAAGATCCATCGTGGGCTTCACTCAAGGCTGATTTGGATTCTTCTAAATTCAAACATCTTAATAGGATACCTTCAAAAGATCTCCTATATAAAGTATTGCCAATTATTACAAATCGACTTGCTCATCTACGTAATAACCGACACTAGCTTCTATTAGAATTGGCAGGGAAAGTCCTAGTTTGAAGAAAATCAAATATATCTGTATACCAAGTTTTAGGAGTAGTTTCATTGATTAGAAACACATCCAAAGGTTCTAAGCATGACTTATTTGAAGTGGGTTCTTGGAGTCGACGAATAATGATAGTGGCATATTCGTCATCTAACTCCAAGGGCAGGAGAGATGCAATTGCGGCCATAGCATCAGCTGCACGATTGCAAGTTCGAGGAATAGCTTCCAAGGTAACTTGATCAAATAGAGACAGTAATTGTAAAACATAGGATTTATATGGGCACAGTTTATCATCTCTAGTTTGATAAACTTCATTAATTTGGTTTATAACAAGTCGAGAATCACCAAAATGTACCAAATGTTTAATTTTTAGCACCAAGGCAGCTTGTAATCCAAGGATTAGAGCTTCATATTCAGCAGTATTGTTGGTGCAAGTGTAGCACCCTAAAATTGGTGCAGTAAAATTGGAATAATTACATTCACCTTAGTAAATAAATTTAAATTCACATTTAACCTCCCAAATCTCCCGTTAACCGTCGAGAAACCCGTTTCCTCTTTTTTTGTGCCATTTTTAGCAGTTGTTTTTATCGTTTGACGATATCGTCTCCGATCAGACGATATCGCCCCAGATTTGACGATTTCATCTGGACTAGAACGTCCAGACGATTTTGTCGCAAAACTAAATTTGCATAGTTGGAATCCGTTCCAACGGGTCTCCAATCTGGGAAAAAGCGTGTCTGCACCGTTGGGACCCTTCCCCCGTTGGAGATCTCCCAAATTGGGATGATCTCCAACCTCCCAAAAACTATCCTATGCCTATTTAACTCTAAAACTTTTCCTTCCCCAACCCCTGGCTGAATTTTTATGTAAATCAACTCCCTATGTGCTAAAACACTTCAAATTTGCTCTTGCACTAGTCCTATATTAATTGTATTGGAGGTACACCACTGGTTTTCAGCCGGAGCCAACACCTATCGCAGCCGACGAACCTGTCAAGATCGGAGGCAATATTGTCAAATTCGGGACAATCTCGTTATGATGCGAGATGATTTTGACTGCAGCACACATCGAGGCAATCAGTGCCTGGAGTTTTCTCTTCTTTCTCTTTTATCTATCATTTTATGCTATAAATTAGATTGTCTATTCAGTTTTTATACTATATTGCATCTGGAGTTCACCCATTTTTTCTAGTTTGCATATTAAGATCATATTCTGCTATCTAAACACAGTGATTTGCATTTACTTTTGTTCTTGCATATTGTTCAATACTCATATTACTTTTTCATATAGTTTGCCCCTGTTTACAAAATAGAATTTCTTGTATTTCGCATCTGTTTGCTGTTTTGTAGGTCTCTGATGAATTCGTCTGACGAATTCGTCAGATTGCAGATGATCCTATCAGTTTAGACGATTTTATCAAATTGAAGGTGATTCTGTTGAATTGCAGACGATCCAGACTACTTCAAGCTTCAAAAACTCCATCAGACTTCCGGATCAGGTAATCTTCATTGTCCTCCTGCAAATTCTCTATTTCTGCTTTCTTTTCTGTTTGTTGTATTCATTTAAATTGCATTTTCATGTAGTTTAAGTTAGAATCATTCGACCAAACCTAGGATGAATGTTTAAAAATAAAATGAACTCATCAAAACTCATTCCCAAAACCTAGGCGTGGAAATTGCCATCAAATGTTTCCTGGTGAACCCACCATCCATCGACAAATCACCAAAATGCACCTCCCTTGAGAGGCGGGACCTTCACAAAGTCCTCTCGTCCGAGGTACCGCATCATCCTTTTCCCATACTCCTTCTGGGCGTGGATCCAATAGCCTGAAGGTAGGGATGCAAAAAAATTGGAGCGATACATTTTGGTGAACCCGACGTGAATGCATCATAACCTTTTGAAAACAAAAGCAAAAACAAACAAAAAAAAAAATTAGAACAACTTTCTTATGAGCTATCAACAACTACTTTGACTACCTTCGATCAAGCTATAGACTTAGCTCGAAGAGTAGAATATGCCCTCATTAGGAGAGGCCAACTTAGAAAGAAGGATGATGAGAAAACATCTAGAAATCAATATAAAAACAAATAGGTTGTCGGTGATGGAGTCACTGACAGCATAAATGTTGCTAATGTCAATGCAACAAAAACAACAGAAAAATTCATCTTGAAACCTCCCGATAAGCCTCCTCGAGAGTTCACTAGATTAAACCAACCTTTATCAACTATTTTACCTCAACTTCTTGAAAGAGGTTTAATCCAACTGCCAGCTATCCGAGAACCTGACCCAAGCATACCCGGATATAGAGCTAATTTGCACTGTGATTTTCATAGAGGTCCTGGACATTCTACCAACGCTTGTAAGAGATTAAAACATAAAATACAAGATTTTATTGAAAATAATGAAATGGAAGTGCAAGCCTTCCAACCTAAAAAAAACCCTCCTAATAATACTCAAAATACTGTTCCCCAAAATCAAAATCAGAATGCCAATCAAACTTTAGACATATTTCAACACCCTTTACCAAGACATGGTAAAGAGGTAGCTAATCAAATTGAACATCACAATGTTCCCCCTCCTACTCGATATGTAGGAACCATTAGCGGGCAATTACCTGTTTAGGACTCTCACACATTCGACACAACCTTATCCCTGGTTACAACCAGGCCCTTATATAATTTTCAAACTTCTGATTCTAGTGATATAGAGTCAGATAGTGAGAGTGAAGTAGACACAATTCAATCGAATAGTTTTGAAAGATAATCAGATCCTATTCAACCTATCACAGATGCTAATGTTTTAGAAGAACCATTTCCTAGAAGAGTCACTACTCGACATTCTTCTATTGAAGTCCTTCCTTATGAACAAGCCATAAACTCTCAATCGAGACCGTTTCAACGTCGTCCCTATAACATTGTAGGTACCATCGGAGTCGTCACCCGACAACAAGCTCAAAATCCCCAACAAGAACCAAACTAGAATGATGGACCAACTCCATTTGTTCTAAAAAATCCTAATAAAGGAAACCATGCTCCTATTGTTCAACCTAAACCCCCTTACAGCATTAATGAGCAATTGTCTAATACCACCGCCAGAATCTCCCTTTTAGATTTATTAAGATCCTCTCCCACCCATAGGGATGAATTGATGCTTACTTTGAGCCAGATGATGCTACCTCAAAACATCCAACCTGAAGCTATGGCCAATAATATCATCATGTGAGAGATTTATTGTATTGACTTTCGGGATAAAGATATCCCACAACATAGTTTACACAAGGATAATCCCTTGTATATTACAGCTTTAATTGGGGATGTAGCTGTCAAACGAGTCCTGATTGATAATGGCTCATCTCTAAACATCTGCACCTTTGACTTCTACCAACGATTTGGTTTTAGAAGTGATGAAATGAAGAATACTGATATGATTATCAAAGCCTTTAATGACGAAACACAAGAAACATGTGGAGTCATTACCCTCCCATTGCAAGTTGGTCCTAGAACCCTTGAGACAACTGTGTTTATTGTACATTGCCCAGCATTGTACAATATACTTTTGGGTCGCCCTTGGATTAACGCCATGCAAGCAGTCCCATCAAATTTACACCAATGTGTTAAGTTTGAGTTTAAAAATTAGTTGGTCACTATTCATGGTGACCCTAGACCTTTTGATATGTGTGCATTGGCAGAACCAGTTGGAGTGCAATTTTTCCCTGCTTTGTCATCCACATATCCTAGTTCTTCTTCATCTAAAACTGTGAAATATAAACCCATCACTTCATCTATTCCTCCTCCATTAACTTCATCTTCCCATATAGATCAACCACCTTCTAAACAAATTACTGTAGAACTTCAAAAAGCTCTTAAAACTACAACCAATTCTTCAAGTTCTAATCCCATAAATTCAAAACCTTCAGACACATCTATCATACCTTCCACATCTCAAGACATAGGTAATAAGCCTTCTACATATTATGCCCTTTCTGATGATCTTTTACCAGATTTATCTACAACCTTAATATCAGAAAAAATGAATGCTTTCATGCAAGATTCAAACCTTTAAAATCAATTGCCACCATCTCCTTGTACTTTGGGCCTCCCACAACCTATGGGAAGTACTTACCAAGTCGGGAGTTGCACCTTCATTTACAAAGGATATGACTGGGGAAGAATCCCTTGGAATATCAAAACCCATCATGAAGGATATGCTCGGTGCTATTTTACCAACGACTATATTAAAGCTAAACCCATGATGCTTAAAATGGGATACAAAGGGAAAGGCTTAGGACCTTTCCAAAATGGCATGAAAGAACCTTTCGAGGTAGAACCATGGCCTGCCCGATGTGGTGTGGGCCTATTACCTAGTAAGGGTCAACCTTTTCCTTTTGAGGATGATGATCATCTCATATGCTATCAAGACTATTTGGATAGACATGTTGATTTGCCTCTTAAAAATCCACCATTTTCATGCAACATGCTATCCATAGCATACCCTGAAATGATTGCTGACCCCGATGAAGAGTTGGAAGGAGATATATTCCATGATGTCTCTGTTGAAGAGATGTTGTACAACGGGTTTTATTTTGATGGTTCTATACCAACCATAGCTCAACTTGAGGCCACTGACCCTCAAGACGAATTATCTAAATTAAATTTACAAGAATTACAAGAGTTGGGCGTTTCACCCGCCCCACCTAATTTTGAAAGAGATCTACACATGGAGGTAGAAAATGTCATTAAAATTAATATTGGAACTGAGGACAACCCTCACATAATCAACATTGGAGCAGAACTAAGTCAAGAAAAACAAAAACAATACATTGCATTTCTTAAAGAGTATGAAGATGTCTTCACTTGGACATATGAAGATATGCCAGGTCTAGACCCTTCTGTAGTCATGCACCATCTAGTGGTCCATCCGGATGCTAAACCTGTTAAACAAAAACTTAGAAAAATGCATCCCAAAGTGGCTCTGCTAGTCAAAGGGGAGTTAGAAAAACTCCTAAATGTTATCTTCATACAAGCTATTGATTATGCTGAATGGATCTCCAATGTAGTTCTAGTCACCAAGAAAGAAGCCACCAAAGTTAGGGTTTGCATAGATTTCAGAGATATTAACACTGCATGCCCTAAAGACGACTTTCCTCTTCCAAATATGGATCAAATTATTGACTTCACTGCTGGGAGTGGGATGATGTCCTTAATGGACGGATTCTCCTGCTATAATCAGATCAGGATAGCTCCTGAAGACCAGGCGAAAATAGCCTTTATTACCCCCTAGGGTACCTTTTGCTGGAAAGTGATGCCATTTGGCCTAAAGAATGCCGGGGAAACTTATCAATGGGCTATGACCTACATTTTTCATGATATGATGCATGATATCCTACATGATTATGTAGATGATATTATAGTGCGCTCTCTTATTGAAGATCATCATTTAGACGATTTAAGAAAAGTTTTTAATTGATTACGAGAATATCTCATTCGATTAAATCCAGCAAAATGTATATTAGGAGTTAAATCCGGCAAGTTATTAGGGGTTTTAGTTTCTTTACGTGGTATCGAAATTGACCCTCTCAAAATTGTGGCTATCACTGATATGCCCGCACCCACTAATATATCTGAATTACGAAGTTTACAAGGTAAAATTCAAGCTATCCGTCGCTTCATTGATAAGCTGGCGGACAAAACTAGTCCCTTTCTTAAAATCCTTAAGAAGGACGTCCCCTTTAATTGGGACACAGAATGTAGAGAAGCTTTTGAACTTCTCAAGCAATATCTCCTTAACCCTCTAGTGCTTTCACCGCCTAAATCTGATCACCCATTTCTTCTATATATTTTTGCTTCAGATTCTGCCTTAGGAGCTATGTTAGCTCAGCTTGATGATGAAAAATGAGAATGTGCTAATTATTACATTAGCCGCACCTTCATCAGTTATGAAACCCGCTATACAGCGTTAGAGAAGTTATGTCTAGTAGTCGTGTTTGCTACGCAAAAATTATGACATTACATGCTTAGCCAAAAAATGTATGTCATTGCCAAATATGATCCTTTAAGATATCTCATGAGTCGACCTTATTTATCGGGTCGCACAGCCAAGTGGGTTCTTGCTCTAAGCGAGTTTGATCTCACCTTCATAGGATAGAAGTCTGTTAAGGGTCAAATCATAGCGAGATCAATTAGGCTGCTTGCACCCTTAGAGTCTACTCATCCCCTCATTATCGAGTTTCTGATGAATGCCTTCAATTAGAGGCAGACCTTGTTGAACAATGGTCCTTATACTTTTATGGAGCCCGATGCATGAGTGGGGCTGGTGCGGGTATTATTTTAATATCTCCACAAAAACATCTTATTCCTCTATCCTTTAAACTAACCTTTGCTTGCACCAACAATACTGCTAAGTATGAAGCTCTAATCCTTGGATTACGAGCTGCTTTAGCACTTAAAATTAAAAACCTCTTAGTTTTTGGGGATTCCCAATTGGTTATAAACCAAATTAATGAAGTTTATCAGACCAAAGATGATAAAATTCGCCCATATAAGGCCTATGTTTTACAACTAATGGCCTTGTTTGATCAAGTTACCTTGGAAGCCATTCCTCGAACTAGCAACCGTGCAGCTGATGCTATGGCCGCCGTTGCATCTCTCCTACCCTTGGAGTTAGACGACGAATATGCTACTATCATCATTCGTCGACTCCAGGAACCCACTTCACATAAGTCATGCTTAGAGATTTTGGATGTGTTTCTAATCAAGGAAACTACTCCTAAACTCTGGTATACAGACATATTTGATTTCCTCCAAAATGGGACTTTCCCTGCTAATTCTAATCGCAACCAGCGTCGGTTATTACGTCGACGAGCAAGTCGATTTGTAATCATTGGAAATACTTTATATAGGAGATATTTTGAAGGTATCCTATTAAGATGTCTAAATTTAGAAGAGTCTAAATCAACCTTGAATGAAGCCCACAATGGATCTTGTGGAGGACACTTTAGTGGTAGCGTCATTGCTAAAAATCTCCTTTAGATAGGATACTTTTGGCCTACCATGGAAATGGATGCACATGAATATGTGTGCCATTGTGACAAGTGTCAAAAACATGCTGACCTTGTCCATGCACCTGCACAAGAGCTGCAGGCTATTTCTTCTCCTTGGCCCTTTTCTAAATGGGGCTTGGATATTATTGGTAAAATTAATCCTGTGTCTTCTGATGGACATAAGTTCATCATAACCGCCATCGAGTATTTCACGAAGTGGGTTGAAGCTATGCCTTTAGCTTCTCGCATCGGTTCACGGTGTCTCTAAATTCATTTTTAATCAAATCATCTACAGGTTCGGAATTCCTACAAATCTCATCTCTGACAATGGAACTCCATTCAAAAATAAAGATGTTAAAAAATTATGTCAAAAATATAAGATTCAACATCGCTGGTCTACTCCCTATTATCCTCAGGGTAATGGTCAAGCAGAAGCTTCTAACAAAACTCTAATCAAAATTATCAAAAGACTAGTCAATAAAACTGGTCGTGACTAGCATATTCAATTATATCCAGCCTTGTGGGCTTATCGAACTAGTGTTCGAACCCCCATGGGCACTTCACCATTTGTTTTGGTATATGGTGCCGAAGAAGTTTTTCCATTTGAATTAGAAGTTCCTTCTTTGGCTCTGCTACTTCAAGACACCGAAGTAGGAGATGAATATCATGCTGGCAGACTCAGTCAGCTGGAACTCCTAGATGAAAAACGCATCAATGCTTTAGAGCATCTCTGTGCATACCAAAACAAGCTTAAAAGAGCATATAATAAGAAAGTTCGTCATCGATCCTTTGATATTGGCGATCTTGTTCTAAAAGAAAATAAAAAAAATACAAATGCAACCACAGACCTGAAAGGTAAATTTGAGCCCAACTGGCTCGGACCGTACATCATTACTGCAAAATTTGAATCAGGAGCATATAAATTATCTACCTTAGATGGTAAAGAACTTAAAGAACCCATGAATATTTTACATCTCAAACGTTATTATGCATAAATTTGGTCATTTCATCCATGTATATATTTGTTCAAAATCATTATCGTGTATTTCTTTCAATTTATTCAAAAACCTCAAAAACATTCATAAAATCTTCAAAAATATTTAAAAATATTTATTGCATTTCTTTAAAGCACTTGTAAAGTTCCTTTTGCTCCAAAACAAAAATCAACATAAAAATCCAAAAACAGCTATATGCTTGACTCTTTCGAAACCAAAACAATATACAAAATAAAGAGAGAGTCAACATTCTCAAAACTTTCTCAAAATCATTATTTTCTTACAATTATTGCAATTATATGTTTCAACTTATTTTGGATAAAACTAGCATTTATTTGGCATCCCTCACTTGCACACTCACAAAAATAAATATCTTGATTTTATCTGGCATGATTACTAATATCTCTTATATCAAAGTTCACAAAATTCAATTAAATAAAGTTTGAGTATAGAGAATTGATCTTGTTATTTACTTAAACCAAGCACATCTTTCCACAATAAAATGATTATATTTGTAATTTCCATGTTTTGCTACATAGTAGAACTGATTTTTGGAGTGAAAAGTTTCCCCTAATATCCTATCATGCACATGGTCTAGAGTCTTTGAGAATTGGCAAAAGGACAAGCTCACCCCTACCCAGAATAAAAATCCCTTGCTCTACAGCTAATCTGAGCAAGTATCCCTAGAAAAACAAAAAGAAAAGAAAAATTCAAGAAAAAGAGAAAAGAAAAATATTATGTCAGCAATGTTCCAAGCATTATCAAGCAAAAGAAATAAAAAAAGAAAAATAAGCAAAGTTCAAAAGAAAGCAAGAAAAGCAATAAAATCCCTTTCCCTACCCTTTGAAAAGAAAAGAAGGGTGAATGAGCTTGAATCCCTAGAATTCTCAATTATTCGAAAACTGTGAGGTAAGCCCCATAACAGGTGGTTTGTGCCCAACCTGCTTGGCCTTGGGTAACTCCTAGCATGGCGATATGTCTGTCACATTAGCGACCTTATTTTGTACAGACCTATGTCTGCTTATGGATTAGCTAGCTCTTGATAATCCAATCTACATAGTAGCCTAGTATGGTTATATGCATCTACATCATAGTTAATGAACACTTATTTGGTTTCTTCAAATCACTTGTATCATAGTATCTTGCTCAAAACTGGTAAATGAACAATACAATTGCACACACATTTGTATTTGAGAGATTTTTTCTATCATTATGATAAATCAAGATTGGCAATGAATTCACTTATGCACATGGGATTCCTTATAAATCTAACTTTTTGTCTTCAAAATACTTTGAAATATCATTTTTGCAAACTTGTTTGGAATAAACCAAGTACAATTATTTACCACAAAGACAACTATATAATAGAAAAAATCAAAAATTTCAATCAAAACATATCATATATATCTTATCGACTTTCGCAACGATGGTATAGTTTCAAAACCAAAATTGGAATTTTATGCTTAGCACAAGTCCTCATTATCATATTTTCTGTTCATAAAAAAATAATCATGCAATAAAACTATCCTTTCTTTGATCTTCGCGATGATGGTATAAGTCTATACCTACATATTCTATGCCTAGCGCAAACCATTGCAACAATTTTATTTCCTGATTTATCAAAGATCATACAAAACATATGACTTCATTTTTTTTACAAATTATGCTTTTCAAAAGCAAACACATTTTTATTATTTCATATCATTATGTCAACCTTTGCATTTTGCAATGATGGTATAGTTCTTAAGGAATTATTCACAAATTTTATCACACTTAGGAATTTATGCCTAGCAAAAATCATTTTACAAAAATTTCATGCATAATATTTTCATGGAAATCTGAAAGCAAACCATCATCATTTACATCATCACAACAAAGTCTTAAGACAGTATCTTAAGCACTCTTTTCTTTTAACAATATTTCTATCCTGGGACTAGCTTGACGACCGAGTGAGCAGCGACTCCATGAAATGGTCTATAATAGCGACAATGTCCTTTGTAATTATTGTTAGAAATCGCTTTTTCTTTTTATCACATTTCATTACAACCAATCAATTTGTTACATCATATTATTTCATTTAAAATATTTATAGCATGACATCCAAGTTATAATATTTTCCAAAACGACATAATTACATGAATCATCAATAAAATCATTACATCAATCAACTCAATCAATCAATCAAACATAAAAAGCATCATAAGCATCACATAAGACAAGTCATATGATCAAAAATATCTCATCTATATATATCAATAGAATATATACATCATCCAAAACTGGATTGGTATGCCACAATCTGTACCTCGGCATACTCAATCCTCTATCAATACAAGTATAATACAATATCAGTGGCAATATCCCACCCTCTAGCCTCAAGAGCCTCTAGAGCTCTCAGCCTCATCTCCTCCCCTACCCTACAGAGGACGAGGTGGTCCCATTGTAGTATGTGTGGTACTGCGAGTCCTCATCGTTGATCGGGATGAGCTCCTCATCGACCCTGTCCTGATAGGATCTGCTATGGCAGGTGGCACCTGTATCCTCTGGCCCTCTGGCACTGCCTGGTAGTATAGAGCCTAATAGAATGCGGTCTAAGAAACCGACCACATCAGCTCCTGAGTGCTCACCCCTCCGCCTCATGCCCTGAGATGAGCATTCTCATCTCGTAGCTGCGACACCTCAGCTTGGTGCTGTGTAGCTGCATTGTGTAACATCTGCACCTGAGCTCACAGATGATCTCTCTCTGCCCGGAGAGTAGCCATCTCGCTACTCTCTCCAATGTCCACACCCTTGCCCTTATCAGGAAATGGTGGCCTCTATGGAGATGGGGGTCTCACCTCCCTCCTCTCCCTCTCCCTCTGCCGTAGCCTCTCCTATGCCTGTGTCCTCCTTTTCTCTCCTTTGTTGTGACCCCGGGCTGCCTCTATTGTCACCTGGCGCTGCCTCCCTATCCGACACACGACTACATGGATCGGTCCCTAAGCCCTCGTCATCCGAGGAGGGCGGATGCCTACGTACCAGGCATCATAGCCATCGGCTACCCCTGCATCATCCCCATCCACTGGCTGAATGGGTGCATCATCCACGTCCTGACTCTAGAATTGCTGCATATCTGGAGCCCCACTAATTGTGGTGTTATCCCGGACTGTCCGAGAAAACTCATAATCCTTGAGAGATGGGATCCCCTACTGTAGACCGAACTATCGCAAAACTCGGTCATAGCAGTGGAGCTCCACCTCTCCCCTCTCCATCTGTAGCCAGTAGACTTGCCTGATGTGAGCCAGCTCTTGTGCATCCTCTGCCCACCCTGGATGCTGCCTCCATGGCCTCCAGGTGATCTGGTCTAGGACCAAGTCATCCAGTAGTCTCCGGGACACCGACAGGTCGATCCGTCGCTGTGCCCCTCTCCGAAGCCACCAGTAGAAGACTCGGGGCCTCTCCCCGTCAACCCCTATCAGTGGAAGCCCTACCGGCCTCCGCATCGCAATGTGCTCCCAGCACCAAACCTGTAGGAGCGATGTCATGACCAGACATCATCCGCCCTTGTACACGACCCTATAAAGGATCCTGTACAGCCGGCATAGAACAAAGCTTCCCCAAGAAAATCTGTAGCCATGGTTGCGCATGTCGTAGATCACATCTGCCAGCATCCATGGTACCTTGCATCCACTCTGGTGGCACAACAAAAGTCCACAAACCACCCAAGCCAAAACTCGTGTCAGTGTAGATGCCCCAGGCATCTAGCGCAGTGCCTTGATGTTCACTCCGCCCTTCTCCAGGGCGAAGCTCGGGTCACCACAGAGTCATCCCATCGTGTGGCCCTGATTGGCCGCAGGTGTGATCATCCTCCCTTGTATGGGGATTCTAAGAATCCTCCATACATCCTCTAGTGTGGGAGTCATCTCCCCTGTCGGTAACCGGAAGCATGAAGAGCCCAGGTACCACCTCTCTGCTAGGGTCGTCAGTAGCCCGATGTCAGTAGAAACCTACGGCATCTCTGCCACATGCTGCAAGCTGGCCTGTGCCAACAGATCCCGCTCTGCCTGGGTGAGAGCGGCCAAGTCATCTCTTAGTCCATCGTATTTCCACTCTCTACTCTTTAGTAATCCTCTCTGCAAGCATAAACAATCAAAACAACAAACAATCATTAATAACAATTTCAGCAATCAATAATGCAACTTAAAGATCAAATTTTTGCAATTGATGATATCGCCCACTATTGGTCGATATCGTCCGAAATTTGAGCAAAATCGTCTCTGATTTTGCATGTCGAAATCGTCTCTAATTTGATGAAATCATCCCTTTTTCGTCGATTTCGCCCTTGGGCGAAATTGACGAACTTGAGATGATTTCGTCGAACTAGCGACGATTTCGTCCGGATGACGTCGATGGCCAAAAACGGCCGCGATGCTCAAAATTCATACTAAAATTTATTTACAAAGCATGTAAATTCAAATTAAATCAATCTAAACTAAGTTTAAACCCCTACCCGTAGACCGTAGAGGACCTCTGCAGATCTGTGCGCTGTCTCTACCATTTTTGCTCCAGAGCTCTAAAAACAGTAAAATGAACAGTAACAATGAATTAGGGTTTTACCCTATTTTTCTTAATTTTATTCAAAATAATTCACAAATAATTTTTGCTTTTCCGCATTTTTACCTCAAACGTTTGATTTGGGTAAAAACACGAAGGGGGCACTATAGTAAACTGTCGTACGATTCGACCAAGAATCGTCGCCTAAAAATGGGAATAATTTTTTTCTTTCTTGTAGATCGAGAAGAACTCATCTTTAACGCATTTTCTTCGGAAAATTCGCTAAAGAGGGGGCAAAATGTAGCACCCTAAAATTGGCGCAATAAAATTGGAATAATTACATTCACCTTAGTAAATAAATTTAAATTCAAATTTAACCTCCCAAACCGCCCATTAACCGCCGAGAAACCCGTTTCCTCTTTTTTCATGCCATTTTTAGCAGTTGTTTTGACCGTTTGATGATATCGTCTCCGATCAGACGATATCGCCCCAGATTTGATGATTTCTTCTGGACGTTCTAGTCCAGACGATTTTGTCACAAAATTGAATTTGCATAGTTGGAATCCGTTCCAACGGGTCTCCAATCCGGGCAGAAGCGTGTCTGCGCCATTGGGACCCTTCCCTCGTTGGAGATCTCCCAAATTGGGATGATCTCCAACCTCCCAACAACTATCCTATGCCTATTTAACTCTAAAACTTTTCCTTCCCCAACCCCTGGCTGAATTTTTATGTAAATCAACTCCCTATGCGCTAAAACACTTCAAATTTGCTCTTGCACTAGTCCTATATTAATTGTATTGTAGGTACACCACTGGTTTTCAGTCGAAGCCAGCACCTATCACAGCCGACGAACCTGTCAAGATCGAAGGCGATCTCGCCAAATTCGGGACGATCTCGTTCTGATGCGAGATGATTTCGACTGCAGACACACATCGAGGCAATCAGTGCCTAGAGTTTGCTCTTCTTTCTCTTTTATCTGTCATTTTATACTATAAATTAGATTGTCTATTCAGTTTTTATACTATATTGCATCTGGAGTTCACCCATTTTGTCTAGTTTGCATATTAAGATCATATTCTGCTATCTAAACATAGTGATTTGCATTTATTTTTGTTCTTGCATATTGTTCAATACTCATATTACTTTTTCATATAGTTTGCCCCTATTTACAAAATAGAATTTCTTGTATTTTGCATCTGTTTGCTGTTTTGCAGGTCTCTGATGAATTCGTCTGACGAATTCGTCATATTGCAGATGATCCTGTCAGTTTAGACGATTTTATCAAATTGAAGGCGATTAGGTTGAATTGCAGACGATCCAGACTGCTTCAAGCTTCAGAAACTCCATCAGACTTCCGGATCAGGTAATCTTCATTGGCCTCCTACAAATTCTCTATTTTTGCTTTCTTTTCTGTTTACTGTATTCATTTAAATTGCATTTTCATGTAGTTTAAGTTAGAATCATTCGGCCAAACCTAGGATGAATGTTTAAAAATAAAACGAACTCATAAAAACTCATTCCCAAAACCTAGGCGTGGAAACTACCGTCAAATGTTTCCTGTGAACCCACCATCCATCGACAAATCACCAAAATGCACCTCCCTTGAGAGGCGGGACCTTCGCAAAGTCCTCTCGTCCGAGGTACCGCATCATCATTTTCCCATCCTCCTTCCGGGCGCGGATCCAATAGCCTGAAGGTAGGGATGCAAAAAATTTGGAGCGATACAGCAAGCAAATGTTAATTTGAAGGACAGAGGAATAAGATGTTTTTATGGGGATATTAAAATAATACCCGCACCAGCCCCACTCATTCATCGGGCTCCATCAAAGTATAAGGACCATTGTTCAATATGGTCTACCTCTAATTGAAGGCATTCATCAAGAAACTCAATGATGAGGGGATGGGTAGACTCTAAGGGTGCAGCAGCTAATTGATCTGCTATGATTTGACCCTTAACATACTTTTTTCCTATGAATGTGAGATCAAACTCGCTTAGAGAAAGAACTCACTTGGCTGTGCGACCCGATAAATAAGGTCAAATCATGAGATACCTCAAGGGATCATATTTTGCAATGACATAAGTTTTTTGACTAAGCATATAATGGCATAATTTTTGCGTAGCAAAAATGACTGCTAGACATAGTTTTTCCAACGTTGTGTAGCGGGTTTCATAACTGACGAAGGTTCGGCTAATATAATAATTAGCATGTTCTCTCTTCGCATCATCAAGCTGAGCTAACATAGCTCCTAAGGCAGAATCTAAAGCTAAAATATACAGGAGAAATGGGCGATCAGGTCTAGGCAGTGAAAGCACAGGTGGATTAAGGAGGTATTGTTTGAGAAGTTCAAAAGCTTCTTTACATTCGTCATCCCAATTAAAAGGTACATCCTTCTTAAGGAGCTTAAGAAAGGGACCGGTTTTGTCTGCCAGCTTATTGATGAAGCGATGGATGGCTTGAAGCTTACCTTGTAAACTTTGTAACTCAGATATATTAGTAGGTGCGGGCATATTAGTGATAGCCGCAATCTTGAGAGGGTCGATTTTGATACCACGTAAAGAAACTAAAACCCCTAATAGTTTATCGGACTTTAATCGAATAAGATATTCTCGTAATCGATTAAAAACTTTTATCAAATCATCTAAATGATTATCTTCATTAATAGAGCGAGCTATAATATCATCTACATAATCATGTAGGATATCATGCATCATTTCATGAAAAATATAAGTCATAGCTCGTTGATATGTTGCACCTGCATTCTTTAAGCCAAATGGCATCACTTTCCAACAAAAGGTACCCCAGGGGGTAATAAAGGCTATTTTAGCCTGATCTTCAGGAGCTATCCTAATCTAATTATAATCGGAAAATCCATCCATTAAGGACATCATCCCACTCCTGGAAATAAATTCAATGATTTGATCCATGTTTGGAAGAGGAAAATCATCTTTAGGGCATGTAGCGTTAATATATCTAAAATCTATGCAAACCCTAAATTTGGTGGCTTCTTTCTTGGTGACTAGAACTACATTTGAGATCCATTCAGCATAATCAATAGCTTGTATAAAAACAACATTCAGGAGTTTTTCTAACTCCTCTTTGACTAGCAGAGCCACTTTGGGATGCATTTTTCTAAGTTTTTGTTTAACAGGTTTAGCATCCGGATGGACCACTAGGTGATGCATGACTACAGAAGGGTCTAGACCTGGCATATCTTCATATGTCCAAGTGAAGACATCTTCATATTCTTTAAGGAATGTAATGTATTGCTCTTGTTTTTATTGACTTAATTCTGATCCAATATTGATTATGTGAGGATTATCCTCAGTTCCAATGTTAACTTTAATGACATTTTCTACTTCCATGTGTAGATCTCTTTCAAAATTAGGTGGGGTGGGTGAAATGCCCAATTCTTGTAATTCTTGTAAGGTTAAGTTGGATAATTCATCTTGAGGATTAGTGGTCTCAAGTTGGGCTATAGTTGGTATAGAACCATCAAAATAAAATCCATTATGTAACATATCTTCAATGGAGACATCGTGGAAGATATCTCCTTCCAACTCCTCATCGAAGTCAGTAATCATTTCAGGGTAAGCTATGGATAGCATGTTACATGTAAATGGCTGATTTTTTAGAGGCAAATCATCACGCCTATCCAAATAATCTTGATAACATATGAGTTGATCATCATCTTCAAAAGGAAAGGGTTGACCCTTACTAGGAAATAGGCCCACACCACAACGGGTAGGCCACGGTTCTACCTTGAAAGGTTCTTTCATGCCATTTTGGAAAGGTCCCAAGCCTTTCCCTTTATATCCCATTTTAAGCATTATGGGTTTAGCTTTAATATATTCATTGGTAAAATAACATCGAGCGTATCCCTCATGATGAGGTTTGATATTTCGAGGGATTCTTCCCCAGTCATATCCTTTATAAATGAAGGCACAACTCCCGACTTGGTAAGTACTTCCCATAGGTTGTGTGAGGCCCAAAGTATGAGGAGATGGCGACAAGTTATTTAAAAGGATTGAATATTGCATGAAAGCATTTGTTTTTTTTGATATTAAGATTGTGGATAAATATGGTAAAAGTTCATCAAAAAGAGCATAAGATGTAGAAGGATCATTCCCTATATCTTTAGATGTGGAAGGTATTATAGATGTTGATAATGTGGAAGTATTAAGAGATGGGTCTATAGGTTTTGAAATTATAGGGATAGAACATGAAGGATTGGTTGTAGATTGAAGATCTTTTTGAGGTTCTAGAGTGGTTTGTTTAGAATATTGTTGATCTATATATGAGGGTGAAATGAATGGAGGAAAAATAGGTGAAGCTATGGGTGTGTGTTTCACAGTTTTAGATGAAAAATAAGAATTAGGATGTGTGGATGATAGAGTAGGGCAAAATTACACTCCAACAGGTTCTACCAAAGCACACATATCAAAGGGTCTAGGATCACCATGGATAGTGACCAACTGATTTTTAAATTCGAATTTAACACATTGGTGTAAAGTTGATGGGACAGCCCGCATTGCATTGATCCAAGGACGACCCAAGAGTATATTGTACGATGCGGGGCAATGTACAATAAACATGGTGGTATCTAGAGTTCGAGGACCAACTTGCAATGGGATGGTAATAACTCCACATGTTTCTTGTGTTTCGTCATTGAAAGATTTGATAATCATGTCAGTTTTCTTCATTTCATCACTTTTAAAGCCAAATCATTGGTAGAAGTCAAAAGTGCAAATTTTTAGAGATGAACCATTATCAATCAAGACTCTTTTAAAAACTACATCTCCAATTAGAGCAGTAATATATAAGGGATTATCCTTATGTAAACTGTGTTGTGGGATGTCTTTATCCTGGAAGTCAATAAAATCAACTTCTCGAGTGATGATAGTATTGGCCATGGCTTCAGGTTGAATATTTTGAGGTACCATCATTTGGCTTAATGTAAGCATCAACTCATCCCTATGGGTGGGAGAAGATCTTAACAAATCCAAAAGGGAAATTCAGGCTGTAGTATTGGATAATTGCTCATTAATATTGTAAGGGGGTTTAAGGTGAACATTGGAAGCATGATTCCCTTTATTGGGATTTTTCAAAATGAATGGCGCTGATCCATCATTTTGGTTTGGTTCTTGTTGAGAATTTTGAGCCTGTTGTCGGGTAACGACTCCAATGGTACCTACAATGTTATATTGAAGACGCTGAACTAGTCTCGGTTGAGCGTTTATGGATTGTTCATTTGGGAGGAATTGATTAGAAGAGGGTCGAGTAGTAACTCTCCTAGGAAATGGTTCTTCTAGAACCATAGCATCTGTGATGGGTTGAATAGGATCTGATTCATTTTCAGAACTATGCGATTGGTTTGAAGTGATGTCTATTTCACTTTCAGTATTTGATTCTATATCACTAGGATCTGGAGTTTGAATATTATGTAGGGGCCTGGTTGTGACCATGGATAAAGTTGTGTCAAATTTTTGTAAATCATGATTAGGTAAATGTCTGCTAATAGTTCCTACATATCGGGTAGGAGGAGGAACATTATGATGTTCAATTTGATTGGCCACCTCTTTACCATGTCTTAGTAAAGGGTGTTGAAATATGTCTAATGATTGATTAGCATTTTGATTTTGATTTTGGGGAATGTTCTTTTGAGGATTATTAGGAGCATTTTGTTTAGGTTGGAAGGCTTGCACCTCCATTTCATTATTATCAATCAGATCCTGTATTTTATGTTTTAACCTTTTACAAGTGTTGGTAGAGTGTCCAAGCCCTCTATGGAAATCACAGTGTAAGTCAGCTCTGTATCCGGGTATAGTTGGATCAAGTTCCCGGATAGCTGGTAATTGGATCAAACCTCTTTTGATTAATTGAGGTAAAATAGTTGATAACGGTTGATTCAATCTAGTAAATTCTCGAGGAGGCTTATCAGGCGGTTTCAATATAAATTTTTTTGTTGTTTTCGTTGCATTGATATTAGCAAAATTTCTATTGTCAGTGACTCCGTCACCTACAACTTGTTTATTTTTATACTAATTTTTGGATGTTTTCTCATCATCCTTCTTCCTAAGTTGGCCTCTCCTAATGAGGGAATCTTCTACTCTTCAAGCTAAATCTATAGCCTGATCGAAGGTAGTTAAAGTAGCAGTTGATAGCTCATAAGATATTTGTTCTTGTAAATTATTAATAAAAATGTCCAACATTTCCCTATAAGGTAGCACAAAGTGCGGTTTTCTCATCAATTGCCTCCATCTAGCTAAGAAATCGGCAAAAAATTCATCCTTGTCTTGTTTTAAGTTGTATAAATCTTTAATGGTTACATGCCTCTCGATGTAGGCACTAAATTGATGGACAAAAGATTCAGCTATTTCTTCAAAGTTTCTCAAAGAATGAGTGGGCAATTGATAGTACCACTCTAATGCCATTCCACCTAAACTTTTTGGGAACATTTTTAGTAATAGCAAGTCATCATGTGATATATCATGACATGCTATCCTAAACATGCGAAGATGCTCTATGGGATCTTCGGTTCCTTTTTATATAGGCAGGATGGGCATGGGAAAATGCTTAGGGTACGATTGTGCTACAACTATGGGATCCAAAGGTTGACTAAATATCTCTCGATAATTGTACAAGGGCCAGTAAGGATCTATCTGGTCCATACGCGAAGCTAACTATTTCACCATGGCTTCCAGATTACTAGTTTGCCCACCATATTGGTTCGGTAGGGCATTGATATGGGATTTGTGAGCATATGATGCAGGGACATGAAGATTAGATGCTATGTTGCTATTATGTAAATTGTTGGTAGGAAAGGTGTTATAAAGGAATTTTGAAGTTGTATTATGCTGTATTCCAGATTGTTGAAAATTGGTGTTTGGTTTCATCTTAGGTTTTTTTTTACTTGAAGCATATTGATCAATAGTTTGGCGAAATAAAGCAGTGAAGGAAGTTTTATTTTGTGTGGGAATGATTTTAGGCTCAATAATAGGTTCCTTAGGAGGTTGGGTAACCTGTTGTTTTGGCATTTTCTGAATCATAGTGACCATATCTCTATTGGATGGTCCAGCCTTATCACTTTCTTGATCAATGAAAGACAAGGGATTAGTGTGCACATCAAACATATGTTCCATGGCTGCTTGAGTGTCACTAATTTTCCATTTATCAATACAAAATACCATATTAAGAGTACCAATTTTATTATTGAAAAATTTCCAAAAATGATCTAAGTTGTCAAAAGCAATAGTTCCATCTAGAGCTACTCTAGGGGATGAGGATCCATCCTCTTTAACATTTTCTTCTTGTTCATTGTCTTCACCTAGGTCATCTTCTGGTTGATCTAGAGTTTCTCCTTCTAGAATTGGATCTTCAGGGAAGGAAATTTGGGTTTCAGCTTTATCTTCTAACCAATCTTCTTCTTCTCCTTCAGTTTGTTTACCATTCCTAAGTTTAGGCATTGTGCTTAATTTAGATTTCAGCAAATATATATATATATATATATATATATATATATATATATATATATATATATGCAACAAGCTTAAGAGGTATATATTAATTATATACCTACTACAATATTTAAAATGAAAGGTTTTGGTTTTTGTTATGTTTTTTAGTTTTTATTGTTTTTGCAATAATATTGTAAAGATAAAAAACAACACAATAAATGCAATAACTAATACTGAAAGTAATGATCTAGTTTTCTATAAACAATTTATAAATATCATTAATGGGCTCGAGTTCTTCAGGAGTCATGAAGTGTTCTTCTTCAAATTGAAAATTTTCTTTCAAAAATTTAATGAAAAGAGCTATAGTGATATTATCTATCTCAGATTCTGGTTGATAGAAGTAAAGCTCGTGGCAATACTCTCAATATAAAACAGCTCGAGGAACTCTATTCCATCTTTCCCTATCCGTAAGAACAACCTCTTGGTCTTCTACACGTCCTAGGAACTGGTGTATAATGGCTGCATTCTCGAGGTATTCCTTGAAGGTGAACAATTCTGAAGACACAAGAGCTCTCCTATAAGCTAACCATCTATGGCAGGCTCTCTGAAGTTCATGATAAAAGACGAGTTGATGAGGATCCAGGATTCTATCTAGGACAAGCCTCTTGATTTGTTTAAGTTTTGTTGACCTAGATGAAATGACACTTAGTCTTCTATCAAGTTCATCCCACAAAAGTTGATTTCTATCTGTTTCAGGCACACTAAGCACAACATTGATTTCTATGGCTGCCAATTGGTTTTCAACATTTATAGTAATTGGTAATCTTTTCTTAGGAGCTACCATCTAAACATGATATGCAACTTATTAGTTTTAGATGATTTGAAATGCATCTATGTTTTGGTTGTTTTATTTTTTATTTTTATTTTTGTTTTCAAAATGTTTTAAATGCATTCACGTCGGGTTCACCAAAATGTATCGCTCCAAATTTTTCACACCCTTACATTTAGGCTATAGGATCCATGCCCGGAATGAGGATGGGAAAAGGATGGCGCGGTACCTCGGACTAAGAGGCCTTGCGAAGGTCCCACCTCTTGAGGGAGGTGTATTATGGTGATTTTTTGATGGATGGTGGGTTCACCAGGAAATGTTTGAATGGCAGTTTCCATGCCTAGGTTGGGAATGTGTTTGATGTGTTTAGTTTTAGCTTTAATCATCCAAGTCCTAGGTTTGGCCAAAATGCGTCTAAGCTATTCTATATGAAATGCAGATTTAAATGAAGACAAAAATAAATTTGGACAGAAAAACAGAAAGAACAAGATGGATTAAATACCCATACCTGATCTGGATGTCTGTTGAAGGTTCTAATTTTTGAAGTAGTCAGGATCGTCTGGAATTCGACAGGATCGTCTCCTATCTAACAATATTGTTTGAGATCTGACGAATTCGTCAGACGAATTCATCAGAGACCTACAAAAAAAAAAATAGATGCAAAATATAGAGAATGCAACTATGATAACAGAGGGTAATGATATAAAATGATAGTAAGAACATTAAAATTATGATAATGAGAAAAAACACGAATGCATTATACCGATCTAATGATAATTTATGCTTTTATTATGCATTAAAGCTACATGGGTGAACTCCAAGATGCATAATAATAAAGAATAACCATAGAATTAACTAAATGTAGAATAATACAACAAAAAAAGGATGAAGAAATGCAAACTTTGGGCATTGATTGCCCCCAATGTGGACTACAGTTGAAATCGCATCGAATTGATTCGAGATCATCTGAGATTGTACGAGATCATCTGAGATGAACTGATCTTGCTTCGACTAAAAGACAATGAAGTTCCTGCAAACAAACTTGAAAAAATGCGAATGCAAATAGTGATTTAAGATGGTCTAGTGCATGTAGAATTTGAGTTACAAGGAATTTCAGCTAGGGGGATGCTAAGGGGGAGGGCCTAGGATTAAATAGGCTTAGGATGGAGGTTAGGAGGTTGGAGATCATCCCTATTTGGGAGATCTCCAATGGGGAGGGTCTCTAACGATGCAGACACGCTTTTGCCCGGATTAGAGACGTCGTTGGAACAGAGACTAATTATGAAAAATTAGTTTTGGGACAAGATCGTCTGGACGTCCTAGCCCAGATGAAATCGTCCGATCTGAGGCGATATCGTTTGATCAGAGATGATATGTCAAATGGTCAAAACAAACTCTAAAAATGGTGTGGGAAACGAGGAAACAGATTAAACGACGGTTTGGGAGTGGTTTTGGAGGTTAAAATTTGAATTTGAATTATTTACTAGAGTAAGTGTAATTATTTAAGATTTTACTGCACCAATTTTAGGGTGCTATACTTTCATATAATTTTCCAATATCTTTTATAATTCATTTCAATTTCCTTTCCAAACTTGCATTTAGGATTAGTTTTATAATCTCTTTCATTTCAATTTCCAATTTCATTTCAAAAGCATTTCAAATTCATTTCGCACTCACATATAGGGTTAGTTTTTACAAATAGATTTCATGTCCCTTCCATTCCTTTTTGAAAATATTTTTATTTAGAATCACATTTAGGTTAATCATTTCAAATTCCTTTTCACATCACTTACATTACAATTCAATTTCTTTTCACAAAAAATTAATTTCTATTCTTTTCATGCTTTTAGATTAGGTCTCCACATTCTTTTGCACTTTCTGGCATAGCATTTATATATCTTTTCGTATAATCATTTTCAATATCTTTCAAGCATTTAAATTAGGGTTTTAATCTCTTTCCAATGCACTTAGGTAAATTGTCAAATTTCCTTCTTCACACACACTTTGGTTTGCTTGTTTCCATGCTTTCTAGAGTACATTCATTTCTTTTCACAAAGGCATTCAGGCTTAATTTCATTTCAAAAGGTACTTAGAATCTAGTTTAATTTTCAAAACACATCTAGGGTTAGTTTAATTCAAAAAAAGGCATTTATTTAGTTGCTTTACTTTTTCCATAGCGGTAACAAACACACCTTCACACACCCACATGGTATACATAGTGGTGAGATTGTAATTCATTCCCAATCCATCAATAGATACTAGTGACGTTGGAATTCATCTCGTTCGACTAGATCACCCCCTAGAAACCCTAGTAACCCTTAGGAGTGGTTTTTTGGACTTCATCACCAGAAAATCCCCTACTCTTGAGACTGGTTTTCCAAAATTCATCATTGGAAGGGACCTTAAAAGTAGGACATGATTAGATGTGTTTGTTCACAAGGCTCACATGATTAGTGAACACGATAACTATCGTTCTTGACTAAGCTTTCTCGAGAGTGAAGAAAATGCCTAGCTGGACTAGTATCAGGTCTTAGATAGTACCACCTCTTCTTGTGAGATGATATTGGACTCATTAGAACATCTTGAGTTCCTCCCCATTTGGATATCATTTTACTGTACCTTCCATATAGGTCGCCACTTGCTCGTTGATACACTATTCCATTATGTGAACCCTTGGGTGTTGTAGGAGGTTCTGTGCCTATGACATCCCTATTTTATCTATAAGTTCACACCACTTCCTATTTTATTTTTTAGAAACAAGTTTCAACATAGAAATACATAAAACAAACAAACATTTTATTTTTTGTATTTAGAACTAACTCCATTTAAACATAGTTTGCATGCTCACATAACTAGTTTTAGTACATGCACTGATTAGCAACACATCTATATCTACAACCTATCACTTCTAATTTATCTATCATATTCATAGTTTGAGTCCAATTTTTAGGTCAACCTACGAATCAAGTCTCAATTCACATAGTGACCTATGAATCCTATTTCTAGGTACATAATCTACTCAAATTTCATAGGGTTACTCAAAAAACCCACAGAGATCACACCCAAAACCCTAGATTTCTATTTCTAAATAGTTTTGAGCATAAATTCACCACACACGACATCATACCTATCATCACACATAGTCAAGCATGTGAGCAAGCGCATCTCAAGGAGGTCTTTTTTACCACTTCCAGTTAGTCTACTTCTCCCCCTCCCTCTATAGGGGAAGTTGACACACTCATAGTAGATCTCCCCATAGATTCAAATTTATCACACACATACACTATGTCCCATGATAAGACTCACATTTCATCTAGTGAATATTTCTCATTTCTTACCCATTCACCTTCACCTAATCTTCCTTCTACATTTTGTGATCACATCATCTACACTACTCCAGGACATCCACC
The DNA here is from genome assembly GCA_028583015.1 of Wollemia nobilis. Lineage (NCBI taxonomy): Eukaryota > Viridiplantae > Streptophyta > Pinopsida > Araucariales > Araucariaceae > Wollemia > Wollemia nobilis. The sequence continues at coordinate 42,230,117 of JAQPPZ010016981.1, read as the reverse complement.
TCATTTCTTTACTATTGAAAATGAGGCCACTCTTACCTTACCTACCTTTATGCATCCTTTCTTCTAAAGTCTATCTCAATCACTATTCAATAATGAATCTTCCTTTTTCAATCACACTCACCCCAATGTTGCCTCATTTGCTCCTATTGTAGGGATTATTTAAGATCCCTCATTTTCCACTCCAACCATGTAATCACCCTCATCATAAAACCCTTTTACTATAGCCTCATATAGAGCTACAGTATGCACTCCTCACATCATCATATTAGGATGCTTTTCAAGAATTGCAACCACCATCCTTCCAACAACCCTCCTTTGCATCCTTCAATGCTACATCATAATCACCTTCTCACCCAAAATAATTTTCATACCAACTACATCAACAAACTTCATCTCCCTCCTATGGTGAGACCATTTTCACCACACCACCTCCTCAGGCTCCCACCATGGAAGTTCATGATCCTTCTTCCTCATTACCTCCTCCTACATTCCACCTATCTAGAATGTTTGGTGCACCACTCTCTATTCCACTTCCATATTTGTCTACTCCCATATTCAACATCCCTCCACCACCTCCATTATGAGCTCTAGCTCTTGGTTTCTTTCCCATATATGACTCATAATCCATTCCTTATACTACCAATCCTCTCAGCTATCTTATTCCATCCAACTTCTCCACCCATAATACTCCTTTATATATGCAAGTGCGATATTTTAACACATCATCTCATCCAACATCGACACCACTCATCCAAAAATCACTACCTCCATCACAACCTCCTACACCCACATTCTTAATAATACCTCCTTCATGGTCATCGTCTCCTACAATCCAACCACTATAGAAGACCCTTATCTCATGGATATCTATTTAGAAACCACAAGCCCTACAACAATAATATTACTACCCTCAACATATACCTACTCTACCATAGGGTATCCCCTCAGATTTGACCTCCTATGCTATCAAGTAGCCTCATCTATAGGAACCATTACAATATGTCCCTCCCTCAAACTAAGAGGAACAACAACTCTAATACTTCCTACATTCTCAGGTTCCATCTACCCTGACACAATCCTCTACATCTTTAGCACCCAAGCTTCAAATTTTACACAATGAAGTTAAAATTCTCAACCTCCATACAATCAATTATGGGTCACAAAACCCCACATACGATGAGCTCTACAATGAGCTAGTCCACATGTTAGTTTCTATTCTTCCCTATACTTATCGCTTCAAGATCCTAAAGTTTGATAAATACAAAGGTAAAGAGGATCCTCATCAACATGTTAGCAACTATCACTTATCTTACTATCAACTTCATAGTAGCAACCCCCTCATGTTACATACCTTCTCCCTCTTGCTTGGGTCAAAATCCCTAGATTGGTACAATATGCTTCCATGCCATAGCCTGTACACCTTCGAACAATTAACCAACTCATTCTTGGAATATTTCTCCATTAACATCAAGAAGAAAATCAACTTCTCAGATGTCTATACCTTGTTCCAAGTAGACGATGATCCAATTATAGAGTTTATTTCTTGATGTAGATCGGTTATACATGATCTCACTCATAGCCTCCCATATATCGAGTTAGTTACACTCTTATCAAAGAGTTATCACAAGCATATTTCTACCTCCTTATAGCTTCATCAAAGTTGTACCTTTGAGGAAGCTATCGCTCAGGCTAAGTTCATTGAGGACATCAAATTCCAATAAATTAAGATCAAACATAGAAAAAAATCTTCGTTAAAAATGTTTAATGAGATCTACCCTCACATGGCATAATTGGCATGATAAACCTTACCACTCAGGCCCAATGCTATCCATCCTGATAGGATGTGCAAGTAGTTTATCCTCTAGCACCCTTCACTTTTCTATAGCCCTCTACCATAGCTCAAGCCTCACCATACTTGCCATAAAATATCATCACTATCCATGGTAGCTTTACACACTAGTTATGCAAAAACCTAGCCAGACTATCCATATTCGATCTCTTACAACAATATCAACCCCACTATGAGGCATTGAATGATATCCTTCGATCCATCGACCTCAAAATGCATGACACAAATACATTTGTTAACTTAATGGGAAACATACCTCATTCCTCCAACCCTCCATTATCTTTCACAACCACAAGATCATGAAACTCATAGGGGAAGGAGTAGATCCACCTCTCCACATACAAGCAACTATTAGTGACATCACCTACAAGCATGTTTTGGTTGATACTAGCTCATCCATCAACATCATCTCTATGGTTGCCCTACATCATTTGCACATCCCACCCACTCACTTTGCCACACCATAAATCGACCTTAGAGAATTCAATGGTTCCATGTGATCCACAGTAGGCTCTATTGTTCTACCTATTCATATCGATGTTTGAACTATATCCATCCTATTTCATTATATTTAGGGTGATATGCAGTACAATATCTTGCCTGGGTACCTATGTATCAGAGACATATACCCTTCTACCTTACACTACTATCTTAAATATGTCTATGATAGCATCATCCATAATGTTCCTACCAATGGGGATCCCTTAAAATTTTGTAACATCATAGACCTTCCTCTAGAACCCTCATCGTTCTCCACTTAGGTCCTCATCATTCCTTCTTATCAATAATCTAGACCATCTACAACTCCCTCAGTATTGATCTCATCACCACAACAATCATCATATAGCAAAACACTCCGTTCTACTACCATTCTTTTCTCACCATATTCCTCATGGCCTCCCTCTCCTTCTCAGTCATCTTCCATCACAAATACCCTTCTTGTACCTCCACCTTTTTGACCACCATTGTCATCATATCCTATCTCATTTCACCCATATTCCTCTATTGAACCTCTTCTCCTTCCCATTCCTCAAAAAACCCCACTCCCTTTTCACTCATAATCATAATCTTTCACATCTTCTCATAGCTTGGCACCTACACATCATCCACCGACCATACAGTTCCCACATGTGAACCACCCCATTCTATATACCATAGATGAATACCATAATTAGGAGTAGTGAGCTTCCCACGTAGATGTTGAATTGATTTTTTATTCTCCTTCCATAATTTATGATTTCTATCTGGCATCATCCTCCTTAGATTTTGATTCACCACCTTGATCCCCAACACGTGCCACACCTCGAGTGTCAATCTTCATGACAAATACTCAGGATACTTGTGTGTGACCCCCAAAATTCCAATACATGTAAGATTTTGGACATCCTTTAGCCTCTATATTAACCATCAGTACCATTGTGTGACTAGGTTTTCCTGACAATTATACCAACTTTACTTATGTTGGTCTTGACTCCTCGTTCTCGACCGCTATACCTCCACCACCACAATCCAATTTTTATGGTACTATAGACCATATGTCAAACCCCAAATTTTCCCTATGTTACCTTTAATATTTCTACTAGCATGGATTTGGGTTAGGATGCTATGAACAAGGGTTACAAACACCTATCAACACCCATGTTAAATTTCCAATAGATAAATTTGGTCTAGGCTATCACCCCTCTACCATACACATGCTTGAGGATGAACTTCAAGATATTTTGTTTCATCCCATGAAAATACCTAAACACACATTGGAAGAATACATTGACATGGACATTCTAGATGAGAGCCCATCTCCTAATTCTACCATCATCATCCCATGCACCTTCTTCCAAGATATCTCTTAAAGACACAATTTTTGCTTCTTGCATCGATACACTAGTTGATCAATTTGTTGCCCTATCTCTCATGAATCCTCATATAGAGCATCATATTTCACCTACGTCTTCATTTCCTATGCATTTGGTAACACCAACACCCATTTCCTAGCAACTTCATCGATTTGCAACATGACCTTACTCTCCACCTATGGTTTGATGACCACCTTTAAACCTCGCACAACATTCAAATGTTCTTGAATCCTTATCATAAAACTCCTCACATTCCATGAATTACATGAATTCTATTAATATGGTCAATGTGGATCTATCCTCATCACTTTGATATTCATGTCCCGTACATTGTGACAACACACCCAACCCTAATTTCATTGATTTCACCCACATTTCACCAATGCCTTCATCGTAAAACTTTTTGCTATCACCTTTCATCTTGCACACTACAAATGCTCCATATCCATCTACCCCACCTCACATCCCATGGGTTAATCACACCGAATTTTACTTAGATGATGAATTTGAGTTACCTGAGGCCATCGATGACCTCCATATTATTCTTCTCCTTGATCAGTTCCATGATGGTTCCCACATGCTTGTGGAAGAAATAATCAACATTGATTTTGGTGATGACCCCACCAAACCACATATTGTCAAGCTCACTACTAGCCTCTCACTAGAAGAGTGCATCTTTTTTACTACCTTCCTCAAGGAGTATATCAAAGTCTTTGCCTAGTCCTATAAGGACATTCTTGGACTTGATCCTTCCCTAGTAGTACACAACCTTACTCTCGACAAAGACACCAAACCTATCAGGTAGAAATTGTGATGCATGCATCCTACGATTGTGTTACTGGTAAAATATGAGCTCCAAAAGCTCCTCAACATAGATTTCATTCAACAAATTGATTATCATGAATGGGTATCCAATATAGTACTAGTACCTAAGCCCTCAGGTGAGGTTCACGTATGCATCGAATTCTATGACTTGAAAAAATCTTGACCCAAGGATAAATTTCTCCTACCAAACATTGATTTTCTCATCTATTCCATCATGGGCCACAAAATTATATTTCTCATGGATGGATTTTTGGGTACAACCAAATCAAAATCAACCTAGATGACCAACACAAGACTTCTTTCACAATCCCCTAGGGGACCTTTTACTATAATGTCATGTCTTCTGGCCTTAAAAATGTTGGGGCAACCTACCATCATGTAACGACCTACATTTTCCATGATTACATGGAAAAATTCATGGAAGACTACATCAATGATCTCATAACAAAATCATAAGAGCATTCTCAACATCTCACTAATTTACACAAAATCTTCGATCACATTTTGAAACACAATGTCCACCTTAACCCAAAGAAGTGTATCTTTGGTGTTACTTTAGGAAAAATCCTAGGGTTCATTGTCTCTCAATGATACATCAAAGTAGATATTAACAAATTTAGAGCCATCATCCATATGTCTTTGCCTATCGACCTCAAACAACTACACAACTTACAAGGCAAAAATTAGTCCATATGCTGCTTTATCGCCCAACTTTTAGATAAATGTAAGCCATTTAATCACTTCTTGCAAAATGAGGTCACATTTAAATGGGATGAAAACTGTCAAAAAGCCTTTGATTCAATCAAACCCTACCTCCCCTCCTCACCAGTCTTATCTCCACCACACCCATAGCTACTATTTATCCTGTATATTTTTGCTATAGATTTTACACGTGGCATGCTCCTAGCCCAAAAGGATGCACTCAATCATGGGAGAGCTATATACTACATCAATCATACATGAGTTAGCTATAAAACCCACTACGTATATATGGAAAAGCTATGTTTGGCTATAGTATTTGCCACTCAAAAACTACATTATTACATGCTTAATCACACTATATTTTTCATCACTCATGACAATACTCTTCGATACATGATGAACAAGAGTTATCATAACTCTCATACTGCTAAATGGATCATGCTCATTAAATTTGATCTAGATTTTATTTCATAAAATTCCATCAAAGGGTAGGTCATCGTAGATCAAATCACTAAGGCTCTATTACCTGATAATCAACCTCTCCTCATTCAACTTCCTGATTACTCCATCTTCAATTTTACAGAACCTGAAGAGTATGTCAAACCAGATATGGTAGCTGACTTAATATTTTTCTTTGATGGTTCTTGCTACACACATGTTGTGGGTGAGGGCATTGTATTTTTCACACCAAATGAGGAGCCTCTCCAATTTTCATTCAAATTGGTTTTCCTTGCATAAAAACAATGTATATACAAAGCTCTCATCCTTCGCTTACAATAGGTGCATTCTATGCACATTAGATTCATTCACATCATTGGAGATTCCCTCCTTATCATGAATCAAGTCTAGGAGATATGGAACTATTGCTACCCCATCCTCCAACAATACAAATAAATCACCCAACAAATCCTTATCCAGTTTGAATGGTACAATATCGAAGCTACTCCACGCTCATCCAATCATTTTTCCAACACAATGGCACCACATAACCCCTTATACAAAACTACACATGTGTCCATTAACACTCTAAAATAATTCACCATTTCATCCTCCCCCCCATATATGATGAGGGTATTCATGTTGTTGACACAAAACCACATGATCCTTGGTTTTCACAAATCAAGGATTATATCAAATTAGGCTTCCTCCCTTGAAATTTACCACATGCTCATCACTGAGAATTTAAAAAATGGTCCATTCATTACACATTGTTTGGTGACCTCTTATATTTTTGTAGTCACGATGGTATCCTTTTGCGTTGCTTAGAACCATATGAATCTCATTGAGTGGCACAAGAAACCCATGATGGTACTTGCAATGGCCACTTTAGTGGCATGGCTATCATGAAATGCATTCTACACATGGGGTACTATTGGCCCAAAATGTGATGCAGGAGCATCCGAGGGTAGCAAAGCAATCGAGCATCAACCAAACTTTTTGTTGTTATTTTTTTCTAAGTGTTGCAAAGAAAAATATGTGTCGCGATATCATGACACAAAAAGTGTCGCGATATCGCGACCAAAACAGGAGATAGAGAAACGGCAGACAAAAGGTCGCGATATCATGACATGTCATGATTTCACGACATGTTGCAAAATAGCGACCAAAGCAGGGGGGAAAAAGGTGCGGAGGACCAAAGGTCACGAAATCATGACCAAAGCAGGGGAGCAAAGGTGTGGAGGACCAAAGGTCATGAAATCGCGACCAAAGCAGGGAGAAAAGGCACGAAAGACAAAAGGTCACAAAATCGTGACACGTCATGATTTCACGACCAAAGCAAGGAGCAAAGGCGCGAAAGACAAAAGGTCGCGAAATCATGACATGTCACGATTTCGTGACCAAAGCAAGGAGCAAAGGTACGAAAGAAAAAAGGTCACAAAATCATGACATGTCATGATTTTGCGACCAGAGCAGGGAGCAAAGGCGTGGAGGGCCGAAGGTCGCAAAATTGTGACATGTGATTTCACAACTAAAATGGGATAACGGAGGCCGATAGAAAAAATGGTGCGATATCATGATAGGTCATGATATCGTGGCCAAAATAGAGAGAGACGGCTTGAAGGAGGAAATTTCGTGATATCATGACATGTTGCGATATCGCGACTAAACAAAAAAACATGCACTCCAAGCTTCATAAAGGCGTCTCTTCGTGCACAAAAAACTAACAGTGGTGAAATAGTAGTTCCAGAGGGAGATTGCAATGAACATGTTGGCCACTCGTGCGTGAGATCTAGAGACACATTTATAGAACTAGCAATGAAGCAGCCGTTCAAGAAGGAGATCCTGGTGGTTATGGCAGCCAGTCACGCGCCTCACCCAAAGTCTCATCAATGCAATTTTCTAGTATTGTTCCAAGTGGCAAATATAGATCATGGGAAGTTTGAAAACCCAGGAGGTCGGGACCTTGATAAAAACCCAAGGATTGTAAGGAGAGGGGGTTGGCAAATGGCAGATTGCTATATATTCTTGTAAAATTCTTTTGAAGTATTGAATAAGAAATTTTGGGCTCTTGTTTTTCTGGTTTCCTGTCTTATGTTAGAACTGTTCTCTACCAAGTGGTATCAGAGCCAGAAGTTCCTGAGTGTGTAACAGATCACCGGACGTGAGGCAGTTACACCAGGATCTATGGGAGGGCTTGTGATTGGGTGAAAAGAATGCCTCCAAGAAGAAACCATGTTGGTGGGAGAGGCATGGCAGTAGTGAAAGATGTCTGAGCTTTGCAGCGGCAAATGTAAGCCCTGCAAGAAGAAATGCGTAGAATATTGGAACCAAGAAGAGATGAAGGTAGTGAAGAGGAAGATGATGAAGAAGAAGACCAACCTGAGGAAGAAGAAGAAGCAGTAGATTCTGCTCAAGCCAGACTATACAAAGCCATATCTCAGATTGGGAAGAGGCCAAATATGGGGGTTTCCACGTAATTTAGGAACCTTGATCCAAAGGAATTGATCGACTAGATCAATGATCTGGAAGAGTACTTTGAGTACGAGGAGGTTGAGGATCCTGATAGGGTCAGATTCGCAAAGACCAAATTGAAAGGTCATGCTAGCATTTTGTGGAAGGGAGTGCAGCTGGAGTGAAATAAGAGAGGAAAAGAGAGAATAATAAAATGGGAACGGATGGCAGAAAAGCTAAAAATGCAGTTCATCCTTGGTGATTATGAGTTAGACCTGCTAAAGAAAATGCAAAGGCTAAGGCAAGTAAGTAAGTCTATAAAGGAATACACAGAGGAGTTTCATAAAATTATGATCAGAATAGGTCACTCAGAGGCCAACAAGGAGAAGGTAGCCCGTTACATTAATGGGTTACGAGCAAGTATTCATGAAGAATTAAGTCTGGTCCGGATGACCACCATAGAGGATGCTTACCAATTTGCCTTAAAGGTTGAAGAAAAGATCAATAGGAGGTTCGAGAACAAGCAAAGAGGAAGAGGTCATGGCGAAAGGACCGGCAGAAGGACCAATGGAAGGAGGGATGAATATTCTCAGAAGAATGGAGAAGGTAGTAGCAATCAGGAACAAAGGAGAGAAAATACCTATTGCCCCTGTAATCAGAATAATGATTACCGAGGAGGAAGGGGTAGAGCTGGACGTGGCCAAGGAAGAGGAAGATTCTGTGGAACTTGCTTCTAGTGTGGGGAAGAGGGACATCACCAATATGAGTGCCCACAACAATGAGAAAGGAATAATCGGAGGCCGAAAGGAAATGCCAGAGTCGCAGTCACTGATGAAGATGCTGGATCTGAGCATTTTGAAGAAGCTAAGAGAGAAGTAATGATTGCAAGGAGAGTCCTGCTGAATGAAGAGGGAGCTAAATATCAGAGGAAAAGCTTATTTTGCATAAGGTGTAAATGCACGGGTAATATTTGCAATATTATTATTGACAACGGTAGCACAGATAACCTAGTTTCAAAAGGAATGGTTGCAAAGCTACAACTGGAGAGGGAGAGACACCCCCATCCATATTGGATCACGTGGTTGCAGAAAGACCAAAATGTTTTTGTCAATGAACAGTGCTTGGTAAAATTCAGTATTGGGAATTACCGTGATGAGGTCCTGTGCAACATTCTACCCATGGATGCATGCCATTTGCTATTGGGAAGGCCATGGTAGTTTGACAGGTGTGCGATTCATGATGGCCGTGCCAACACCTATTCTGTGACAAAGAGTGGAATGCGTCATAATATGAAACCATTGAAGGAGGTGGAAGAAAAGGTATGTGGCAGTGCAAGAATTTGCTTGGTTGACGGAAGAAAATTTTTAGATGATTTAAAGCATGAACATATGTGTTATGCATTAATTCCTAGAGTCAGGGATATAAAATGCAAATATACCCCAGTAGAAGTCCAAGATCTATTGGAGGAATTTCTAGATATCATATCTGATAATGTGCCTGAGGGTTTACCCCTAGTAAGGAAGATTAGTCACCATATCGATTTGGTGCCAAGATCAAGCTTGCCTAATAAAGTTGCACATAGAATGATGCCTATAGAAACAGAGGAGCTAAACAGGCAGGTCTAGGAGTTGCTGGAGAAGGGAATGATTCAGGAAAGCTTAAGTCCATGCGTAGTACCGGTAGTGCTAGTGCCAAAGAAGGATGGAGAGTGGAGAATGTGCACAGACTCTCGAGCCATCAACAAGATCACAATAAAATACAGATTTCCATTGCTAAGGATGGATGACATAATGGACTGTTTGAGTGGAGCCAAGTACTTCACCAAAATTGACCTCAAGAGTGGTTACCACCAGATCTGTGTCAGGGAAGGAGATGAGTGGAAGACAACCTTCAAGACTAGAGAGGGCTTGTATGAGTGGTTGGTCATGCCATTTGGGCTATCCAATGCACCAAGTACCTTCATGCGGCTGATGAATGAGGTACTGAAAGAGTTTTTAGGAAAAATTGTCATTATATATTTAGATGACATATTAATATTTAGCAGAACCCTAGAGGAACACCTGATGCATATCAAAAAGGTTTTTGAGAAGCTGCGGGAGGAGCAGTTATTAAGAAATCTGAAAAAGTGTAATTTTGTAAAGAAAGAGTTAGTATACCTGGGATTTGTAATCTCAGCAAAAGGTTTGAAAATGGACCCAGAGAAGGTGAGAGCTATCATGGAATGGCCTACCCCGAGAAGCACAACAGAGGTAAGATCATTTCATGGTCTAGCCAGCTTTTATAGAAAATTCATTAGAAATTTCAGCAGCATTTGTGCACCCCTCACAAAAACAATGAGAGGGGATAAAAAAGAATTCAAGTGGACCTTAGGGGCTGAAAGAAGCTTTGATGCATTAAAGAAAAAGGTCACAGAACAACCTGTTTTGGCACTTCCAGACTTTAACAAAGTATTTTAGGTATACTGTGATTCCAGTGGTAGTGCAATAGGGGTTGTACTGAGGAAGGCATACCTGTTGCTTATTTTAGTGAGAAGCTCAATGATGCTCAAAAAAAGTATTCAGTTTATGACCAGGAATTTTATGCTATAGTTTAGGCTCTAAATAAGTGGAGGCATTATTTGTTGCCAAAAGAGTTTGTTCTATTCACTGATCATTAGGCATTACAGTACATTAACAGCCAAACAAAACTAAATCAAAGGCACTTGAAGTGGGTTGAGTTCCTCCAAAGCTATACCTTTGTGTTGAAGCACAGAAGTGGAAAATCAAACAGAGTTGTAGATGCCTTAAGTAGAAGGCAGAATCTACTGATTGAAATGATAGTGGAAGTGGTAGGATTCAAAGAACTGAAGGGTCTTTATCCTGAAGATCCTGATTTTGCGAAGCACGGACGGCTTGCTTGGCACTCATTCATCGTGGACAAGACAAAATGGTTGGATTTTCTAATCCAAGATGGAATGTTGTTCAGGGGAAGTAAATTATGCATTCCAAGGAGTTCCATGTGGGAGAACTTAATCAATGAAAAGCACAGCGGGGGACTGGCTGGACATTTTGGTTGGGATAAGACCATTGCCCTAGTGAATGAAAATTACTACTGGCCACAACTTTAGCAAGATGTGAAAAGGTTTGTGCAAAGTTGCAGAATATGCCAGATGGCAAAAGGTGTGAGGCAAAACATAGGATTATACTAGTCGTTACCTATACCTGAGAGGCCATGGGAGGACATCAACATGGATTTTATTCTTGGGTTGCTGAGAACACAGAGGGGAAATGACTCTGTATTTGTGGTGGTTGAAAGATTCTCCAATATGGAACATTTTATTCCCTACCAGAAAAAAAGTGATGCGGTTCACATTGCAGGGTTATTTTTCAAAGAAGTGGTACGACTTCACGGTCTACCAAAAAGCATAGTTTTTGACAGAGATACAATGTTTGTTGGGTATTTTTAGAGAACATTGTGGAAGAAGCTGAAGACAGATTTGAAGTTCAATTTTGCATACCACCCACAGATCGATGGATAGACATAGATGGTAAATAGAAGCCTGGGTAATTTATTAAGATGCTTGATAGCAGATAAACCCAAGGGATGGGATTTGGTTTTGTCACAGGCAGAATTTGCATACAACAATTTTGTCAATAAGAGTACAAACAAATATCCATTCCAAATCATATATGGAAATAGTCCAAGAAACATTTTTGAGCTGAGGAAATTAGATAAAGGAGAAAAGTGCAGTGCAGAGGCTGAGGAATTTGTGAAACAGATGAAAAGCCTGCATGAAGAAGTGAAGAAACAAATTACAAAAATGAATACTTAGTATAAAGCAAGAGCAGACCAAAAGCGGTGGTTCAAAGAGTTCAAATGGGGAGATGAAGTCATGGTCCATCTTAGAAAAGAAATATTTCTAGCCAAAACTTATAACAAGTTGAAGACGAAGAAGTTTGGGCCATGCAGAATACTGAAAAAATGGGATTCAGGCAATGCATATGAAGTGGAATTGCCAAGTGGGCTTGACATTTCACCTATTTTTAACATATCAGATTTACTGGAATACCATGATGGAATCAATATAGAGGCACCAAGTATAGAATTATGGAGCATTCTAGAGTCTAACCCGACCATAGAACAGATCGAAGAAATATTAGATACTCATGAAGGCAGAAGCACAAGAAACAAATAGTATTCTGAATATTTGATCAAGTGGAGGGGCAGACCTATAGAAGATGCAACTTGGCTGTCAAAAATAGAGGTTGACCACCTGGGTCTTCCTCTCAAAGATCAGAAGTGAGGATCACTTCTCAATCCACCCCAGGTGTCTGATGCAGGAGCATCCGAGGGTAGCAAAGCAATCGAGCATCAACCAAACTTTTTGTTGTTATTTTTTTCTAAGTGTTGCAAAGAAAAATATGTGTCGCGATATCGCGACCAAAATAGGAGATAGAGAAACGGTGAACAAAAGGTCATGAAATTGTGACCAAAGCAGGGGGAACAAAGGTGCGGAGGACCAAAGGTCGTGAAATCATGACATGTCACAATTTCGCGACCAAAGAAGGGGAGCAAAGGCATGGAGGACCAAAGGTCGTGAAATCGTGACATGTCACGATTTCGCGACATGTCACGAAATCGCAACCAAAGTAGGGTGCAAAGGAACGAAAGACAAAAGGTCATGAAATCATGACACATCATGATTTCATGACCAAAGCAGGGAGCAAAGGCACGAAAGACAAAAGGTTGCGAAATCGTGACATGTTGCGATTTCGCAACCAAAGCAGGGAGCAAAGGCACGAAAGACAAAAGTTCACGAAATTGCAACATGTCACGATTTCACGACCAGAGCAGGGAGCAAAGGCGTAGAGGGCCAAAGGTCATGAAATCGTGACATGTCACGATTTTGTGACCGAAACGGGAGAACGGAGGTCGACAGAAAAAATGGTGTGATATCACGATAGGTCGCGATATCACGGCCAAAACGAAGAGAGAAGGCTTGAAGGAGGAAATGTCATGATATCGCGACCAAATAGAAAAACATGCACTCCAAGCTTCATAAAGGCGTCCCTTCATGCATAGCAAACTAACAGTGGTGAAACAACAGTTCCAGAGGGATATTGCAATGAACATGTTGGCCACTCGTGCATGAGATCTAGAGACGCATTTATAGAACTAGCAACGAAGCAGTCATTCGAGAAGGAGATCCCAGTGGTTATGGTAGCCAGTCGCGTGCCTCACCCAGAGTCTCATCAATGCAATTTTCTACTATTGTTCCAGGTGGCAAATGTAGATCGTGGGAAGTTTGAAAACCCAGGAGGTCGGGACCTCAATAAAAACCCAAAGATTGTAAGGAGAGGGGGTTGGCAAATGGTAGATTGCTGTATATTCTTGTAAAATTCTTCTAAAGTATTGAATAAGAAATTTTGGGCTCTTGTTTTTCTGGTTTCCTGTCTTGTGTTAGAACTGTTCTCTACCAAAATGGAGCATGACTATTATGAGTACATGAAATGGTGTATCAAATTCCAACAACATGCTAACCTCACACACCTGCCATCACAAGCACTCCAACCCATTCAATCCTTGTGGTCATTCTCCCAATGAGGCCTAGATCTCATTGGATAGATTACACCTACTTCATAAAGCAACCATAATTTCATCATCAATACCACATGTCAAAACCATAGGAGAAAAAATTGTGGTATTTATCACTAATCATATTATATGTCACTGTGGCATCCCTTTCCAAATCATTTTTAATAATGACACACCATTCAAGAACAAAAATGTTTGCACCCTCTACACTAAATTAAATATTCACCAAATCTTATCGATCCCATGCTAACCATGGGTTAATGACCAGGCCAAGGCTACTAATAAAACCATTTGCTCCATCCTTCATAATACACTTGCAAAATCCCATCATTATTGGCATAATCAGATACCTCTATCCTTATGGGCCTATCGTACGAGAATATGTACTCCCACTAGAGCAAACCCTTTCTCATTGGTCTATGGCACCGAAGACATTATGAATCTTGAACTTGAGATACCTTCCTTACGGGTCTCTATGAAATACTTTATTGATGATGACACAACTCATCAAGCCTAACTTGACCAATTGACTCTCTTGGATAAGCCGCACATTCATACCATCGAACACACAAGTGTCTACCAAGACCACCGTCGTCATACCTACAATAACAAGGTACATCAACACAAGGTTCAAATTGGAGAAATTGTTCTCAAAGAGGACCAATAGATCAACAGCTAATCCCATAAACAATGAGACAAGTTTGCTCCTAACTAGTTAGGTCCATACATCATCACACAAAAATTTGGTTTTGGTGCCTATCGATTGGCAAACCTCGAAGGATTCATTGAACCTGAACCTATAAATATTATTAACCTTCACACATTTAATGCCTAGACCACCTAGGTATGCATAACCATGGATTGTACATAGTTCCATTACAACACAATCCAAATATACATCACCTACACACCACACCACACTACACATGATTTTTCACTTTTCGTTACACAAAATAATTACTTGTACTTTTTATGTCATTTATATGCTATGGGTAATTTTTTTTGCAGGTCTTGCATCTCCAATAGTGATATATTTAGAAAAATACCTTATCCCCATGCACACATATTTAATATACCACTCACTTTCATCATGCAAGACCTCTAGATACTACCTTTGGTACTAGTCACCCCAGCTAATCTTGCCATACCACTTGACATAGTCCATGTACGTTAGCCCCTCCACATCATCACATTCAGACCACCACACCTCATCCCATATTCGATCACCCTACCATAGGGATTCATCCTATTTACCCCACTCTAGATATAGTTGTATCTCCTTATCCACCTTCATAGATAATAAGGAACCTTCCCATATGATAAACCCTCACACACGTAGATCATCTCCACCTCATGTAGGTGATCGAGATATCCATATCTACCACCTACCCTATCTTGTAGACATTCACTAGCATACTACCTTCCTAATAGAGGGACCACATCCCTTCACACACACTCAAGACTACCCCCACCCCTACCGAGTGGGGTGTCCTCTTATGATCTTTGTGCCATCACATCGCCAAGGCTATTGCTGTGTTTACTCCCTCATATCATCCATGTCATTACCTGTAGACATCTCTCGCACCACCTATCCTTTAGATGCCCCTTATCCACCCTGAGGTGTCCCATTCCAACCTACCCCACCTCTAGTTTAGCACTTTCTATCCCCCTATTCTTCTTCCTATTCATTATATTCTTCGTACCTATACCCCAAAATTGTTTACAAGTTAGGATCCTGATCACAACCAGCCTTGGTTATCTCACCTCCTCCCATTGATATCCAACACACCTTAGTTTGCCTCAACAACCTTGAGTCACACTTGAGTCATTATCATTGATACTCCTCTGCTCACCATTCTACTATGGCCCACATCCCTTCACCTTCTTCTAGGCCTATTCCTCACTCTTGGATTAGACCTACACTAGAATCCCACATCCTAACCCAACCACTCATTCCTACCCCCCCTTTCTTCACACATCACCAACCGACCCATACATATATCCTATGCCAGTCTGATCTACACCACTATCCCAAAATTTTCACCAGTTACTCCACTAGGGCCTCCTTGTACTACCCAAGATCCACCCTATCGATCCTTTGCACCCTAAGCTGTGAGATTACAAATAAAACCAATTTTGTATCTATCATCATCAACCATAGCATGCCATCAATGTGTTTTGTACATTCGATACCATTGTTCAGGACATGCTTTTCGATGAGCCTATTTCACATCCTAAATAAGCTCCCTCACATACTTAACTCTAGAGCCCTCCATGCTAACTAGTACCTCCCTCTACCCCATCATGTGATTCATTCATCACTACACCTCATTACTTTAAATAGTTATCTAATTACACCAACTACGAAAATCCTAGTTGCCTCATCACTTCACCCAGTCACTCGAATCTCGAGTCACTTCACTTTACATAGTCTTAGTTTATTTTCTTCCCTCATGTTTTCTTCCATTCCATATCCTCTCCTCCTTCTTCTTCAACACTGTTGAATGGTCATGCTTCAAGTGGTTACATACCTATGCTGATTCTCCTCTCTTCTTCTATTTTTTCTTTTTTCTCCTTATGCTATTGTTCCATTCCCTCTTCTTTGTCGCACTTCTTCACCTTCATGTTCCCCTACATATATTCTCACTCTCAACATTCCTTGTTCATAATTATCACATGTACTCTCCTAGTTATATCATTTTCTCCTATGTTTTGCATCTCCCCATATGTTGGGACAACCATTATTATAACTCTTTATTATCGTCATCATCACCCCACACATTCATTTTTAGATACAATCTCTAATTTCATCTAGTTACATCTCACATATTTCCACTTGTAAATATTGTTCTTTCATACTATATCTCACACTACATTCATTGCATATATCTATCTTTCTTCTAAGATTTCATTCATATTTGTATATTCCATTTCTATAAATGCACCCTTAACAGGAATAACATATGCACTTGTTAGCATTACCACTTGGATGTCCACTCCCTTTCTAGTGATTACAAAGTAGATGGTGTATTTTATTTTCTTGACAATTCACTAGTTCAATAAATCAAATATGACCTCTAGCTGATAGGTTATTACACTCGTTATAGTTTTCTTTGGTTGGTTTAACTTCTTTCAAGGACCACTAACACAAGTTAAATTTTAAATAAATTTTGAGTCTAGGGAATTAGCACCTTGCATAGATATCACAATATAAAAAATAGTTTTCCCTACTCATCCTATCATTTGGTTGGTCAACATACAACCTAGGGATAAAAAAAAGGTATAAGCATAAGCAAACATACAAAAAATAGGCAGAAAACAAAAGCAAACGCCCATTCAAAAAAAAAAAAAAAGATAAGAGCACCAAAAAAAGATAAGCAATAAATGAGGGATAGAAAACAAAAGGAAAAACCTCCAAGAAACATAATTGTTATGCTTCATCACCTTTGGTCCTTAGGTTTAACATAACATCATGGAATAATTTCCTTCACCAGCTATAGGCCCTAAGCACCTACTTGCTAGTGGAATAGTCTTACAAGTGGTGACACATCTATCACATTAGCGACCTTCTTTTGTACATATCACTGCATGCTTGTGGATGAGCTATCTACTTTGGCTATGTTTACAATGGGTTAGTTCTATCTCCCTCAAAATGGATAAATGAACATCACTTATTTGCACACATTGGTCCTTGATAGATTTTTACCTAGCCAAGTTAGTTATGAGTTGTCGACAAATCTCATTTAGCTCATGAGGTTTGATTGCTACAACTATGATTGTCAAAATTGTTGGATACACCTTATACTATCCTACATCCCTAATATTATGAAATGGATCACATTACCATTAGTTATGCTATGATACGAGTGCTTTCTTTACACATTTTAGCTTCCACATACATGCATTATTGCATCTATATTACATACATCTATTTACATCACATCATGCATCATTGCATCTATCACATGCATCTACTTACATTACATTATGCATCATCACATCTATATTACATCATACATCATTGCACCTACTCTACATTTACATTGCATCACTCTACATTGTATCTATACCACAGTGACATCATTCTTCTACATGCTAGCACATGCACATATATTTATCTATCATACATTTACTTTCTAATATTTTACATTACACAAACACAAGAAATCACATACATATTCAAATCAAATCATAACACATATATAAGTGAAAACACGAGATTCCGGAAACAAAAAGGAAAAACTAAACGAAATCGTATTAAAAGGAAGGAACACAAATGAATGAACACAAGATATAAGAACAATATGAAATGTAGCCCTTTTTTTATTGATATTCTTTTCAATTCGTGTTACAATACGTCTCCTTCCTTTTTAGGGGATAGGAGCGTTAGATATTGTTCTCTACAACTTGTCTCAGAATTCCTTCTTCCGCGTGCCCACATATAAAATGGGCGAACCAAAACGTTGTCGCCGCTTGCATTGACAAAGGTCGATTCCTCGTTGCTCCTTCAATAGACCTGAAATCTGTGTTCAAAGAAACAAACAAAGAATCGGTAGCTTCTGTGTATGAAAAATAAAAGATAAATCTAACTATAGCTGAAATGAATCTAAATGCACTAAAAACTTGATAAATGCATAAACATGAAACTAGCTAAAATACTATAAATGAAGTAAAGCGGGGAGGTGCCCGAAGGCAAACCACCCGCGGATAAAACCTTGCTTCGACACCAATCCGCTTGAGATGGGTCCGAAACCTGATGTGATGTGTTGTCGTCAAATTGATAGAATATTGTGGTCAAAAGATTGGGGTTTGGGCGCAAATCGCAAGTAAGTGAATTAACAGCACTTCGTTGCTCAGAATGCTCCTGCTCGGTATATCCTTTGGGTGAGGAAACTCACCATTTTATAGACCCAAGGGGTCTCTTTGAATTAACATGCAAAAGTGTTTCTTTGCATGAATGCTTTTGTTTGTGAAGAGAAGACTTCTTCTTGATCAAGGGCTTCTTAACTGCCTCTGTGCATGTCTTTGTGTGTTTTAGAAAAGCTCACTTGCACTCCCATGCAATGAAGGGATAACTAAGTGGCAAATCTGAGTTGTCTTAAAAAGCTTACTCTCATTCCCATGCAGTGAAGGGAAAGTCAATTGGCAGATATGAGTTGTCAAAAGAACTCACTCGCACTCCTATGTCATGCGGGAAGAGCTAAGTGGAAGTTTTGAGTTGTTTATATGCCAAGATTTGACTTTTTGCCGGTCAAACCTGACAATCGTCCCACCCCGAAGCGAGCGCTTATAATCGTCCCTGGGTGAGACGAGTATCGATCAGCACTCGTTCCTGGGTAGGACGAGTAAAATTTGCACTCGTCCCTGGGTGGGACGAATAAGCAATAAAGTGTCTAAAAGGTGCCAAATTGGTTTATGACTTGCAAAATTGCTGTGTGAGTGGTTAGAACCACTGTTTAACCTCTGAGGGCTGCCCTAGGGGCTGTGTGTGTTGGTGCGATCAGTGCTTGTAATCACATAATCGGATTGGTGCTTGTTTTGGTGTCTACGAGATGCCCCTTTTTGGGAAGCGTTGTGCAAGGCGCAGCGCTGAGCAAAAATATAACCAAAGCACTAATGATTAAGGTTTTCAGTAACCTAACCAACTCTTGATGCCCCAAGTATGGAAAGGGCACGCATTCTTGAATCCTTGCTTCGACGAGCTAAGGAACTTAAATCAAGTATTAACCTGGTTCGGTGAGGTATTACTTGAACTTAGGCATTGATCGAGTCATGAATAGGCAAAGGGCGCAACCTTTTGTTGTGGGAACCTTGAGTTCATGATTCACAAATGCTAAGTATATGATCGGTTTGTGATGATTGCTTGTTTGCTGCCCCAAGCGGGCGCGATTGTCTTTTGCAATGATCCTTTGAATGCGTGTCTTTTCCAAGACTAGGTATAATGTTGTTGATTGGCAACTAAGTGTGACTACCCCCTCAAGCGACGAATCGATGAGGGAATGACTGACATGAGAAAAGCGGCGAGTCGCTTGACCCAAGATGACGTGTGCAAGGGTGCCTTTAGATGGTTTACCGCTAAGCATGCTCGAGCAGTTCTCCGACTGTGTTGACCTATTTTTGGTTTTGTTAGCATTGGTCATTTTTATGTTGTGGTTGTTTTTAATTTAATTTAATTTATTTTTTTTTTTCGTCCCGGGGTGGGACGATTGTCGTGATGTTACTCGTCCTGGGGTGGGACGAGCATGCCTCGGAGGATACTCGTCCCGGGGTGGGACGAGCGCGCTGAAAAGCGCTCGTCCCGATAAAGGACGATTACCAGCAAACAAAAACTATAAATATGCGAAAATGACGGATTTGGTTCATTTGCACTGTTCATCGATTGCGATTTGGAGCTCTGGGAGGAGGAGGTAGATTTCTGACGCGAAGCGCTGCCGGATTATCTAGCCACCATGAGTACACAGACCGGGTCGTCGAGCGGAGGAGCCGAGGCGAGACCAATAAGTGCACTATCTCCTCGATTGTGAATTTCAAAAAAAAATGCAAATGTGTTTTTATTGTTTTACGTTTATGAAAACACGAAACCCTACTTAATTAAATTAAAGGTAAATGAATGAAACCAAAGGAAACATGGATGCAAACCTATGGAAACTTAGATGAAAAACCGGATGAGAAACCCAAAATGAGACTTAGACGACAAACCGGATGATAAACCCAAAATGAAACTTAGAGTAACAACCTAGGGTAACCATGGTTAAAATGTTTTTCTATGTGAATGGTAAAACTTAGGGCGAAACCGTAGGTAAACCACACTCATATTTTTATGTTATGTTTATGGAATTAAAAATGGAAAATGAATGAATTTTTTTTTTTTTTGGTTGAAATGGTAAACGTAGGTAAAACCGTAAGTAAACCATGTCAAAATTTTTCATTGGTTTGGATGAAATTAAAGATGAATTTTTTTTGGTTGAAATGGTAAACTTAGGTAAAACCGTAGGGAAACCATGTCAAATTTTTATTGTTTTGGATGAAATTAAAGATGAATTTTTTGGTTGAAATGGTAAACTTAGGTAAAACCGTAGGGAAACCATGTCAAATTTTTATTGTTTTGGATGAAATTAAAGATGAATTTTTTGGTTGAAATGGTAAACTTAGGTAAAACCGTAGGGAAACCATGTCAAATTTTTATTGTTTTGGATGAAATTAAAGATGAATTTTTTTGGTTGAAATGGTAAACTTAGGTAAAACCGTAGGGAAACCATGTCAAATTTTTATTGTTTTGGATGAAATTAAAGATGCAAAATAAATGATTTTTTTTTTTTTTTGAAGTTTTGGATGTACATGTGAATGAAAAATAGTACGGTATAGTTATGCATTTTTGTACATGTGATGGTGATGTGATGCATGTTTTTGATGTTTGTTGTTTTTTTTTTTTTGTGATGTGCAGGTGGTGAAGAGTCGACATCGAGTGCCGAGCCATTTTTTCTAATGCCCGCGAGGCGTTGGTCGATGATGATTGGGAGTGGCTTGATGCCTTAGGGCTCAAGCATGTGGCTCGGTTGGATGCAGTTGTGGCATATCGGGCGTACATTACAGCATTGATTGGCCTATGGGATGCTCGGACGAACACCTTCCATCTTTCGACAGGGGAGATGACTGTCACCTTGGAGGACGTGTATCGGATCTTGCGGATTTCGATAGACGGGGTTCCCATTCGGACGACTCCACGGGGCCAGAGGACAGCGGTACTGACACGGTACTTTGGACACGGAGGGGAGGGGGATGGGATGACCTCGTTGGAGAGGGCGGAGCTGGATTGTCAGATTGGGGGGATACTGGTACGGTGGTGGTACGCGAGGAGAGTGTTGGGAGTGAGGCATGCAGTACTCATGAGCCTCATTTCCAACATGCTCCTGCCAGATTCATCAGGAGCGAGGTTCCCATGGAACCTAGTGGAGGTAGTATGGCAGTTGGTGGATTGCCCGGTGATAGAGCCGGTTATTATGAGGTGGGGCCAGACGCTACTAGCGCAGTTATATGATGAGTTGTACGAGGTCCGCTGTCAGAGGCGAAAGGGGTTGGGGTGCAATTTTTTATTGCAGTGCTGGGCCTGGCAGCACATAGCCATAGAGCGACCACGAGGGTTGCCCTGGACTACCGAGCGGAGATGGTGGATAGGGACATTGGGTATGGTGCGCTATGGTATCGGTCTGAGGAGCGAGGGCACAGTCGACGGTTCGCGGGAGACGTCGACCATTACAGAGATGCCTTTGCACGACTGACTCCCGGGGATGTGGTATGGAGGCCATATCGGGATTGTCCCGCATGGCCAGAGGCGGAGGATTGGCTTCGACGGGTTCGAAGGGGGAGATGGGTGATTGGGCGACATGGGACAGAGCAGGAGTACTTCCATTACCTCCGAGTGACGCGACGGTTTGGGGTACCTCAGGGGTTGCATGGGGAGCCCGTAGCCTATCGGCGTCGGAGTGATGAGAGGACCCTAGCGGCGCCGATCCTCGAGCCACTAGGGGAGGAGTCAGATGTTGTGTTGGACATTCCGGATGTTGATGACGTCGGCGTGACAGCCGAATATCAGGAGTGGTGGACGCTACGGCAGTGGCGAGGGGAGGGGCCCTTGGGAGGAGAGGAGGCGGCGGGAGGCGGAGAGGGTGCGGAGGCACCGGGGAGAGGGTTGGGGAGCACCTGCGGATGTAGAGATGGTGGAGGTGGCGAGAGGTGGGAGATGACTTTGGGGAGGAGGAGCAGCCGGAGATGCGGGAGGCGTCGAGACCGGCTGGCTCGGGGAGACGAGAGGCGGGGTTGCGCGGCGAGGTAGCGCGTTTGACGGGATTGTTGCGAGAGGCGGGATGGAGAGGCGGCGAGAGATGACGCGGGGAGAGGGATCTCCTGCGGACACGGTTGGCGAGGGCAGGGGATCGCGGTGGCTGCGTCTCACCGGCGGGCGGGAGATACGGATCCTGCACGGGAGAGAGATCTCCTACGGGTGCGGCTAGCACGGCGCGACGATGCCATCGCGTATTACCGTAGGCGGGAGGCGGAGTCGAGGCTACGGGAAGAGGATTGGGGGGGGGTGGGGGCGACGAGAGGCCGCGTGGGGGCGGCATCGGTCGGAGATGGAGGGTGAGATTATCCGCCTGGGTGGGCGAATACCAGAGCCTCCGGCCAGTGGCTCGTCGTACAGGACGAGAGACAGCGGGACGGAGCAGTCGGCATCATCCCGTCGTCGACGGCGAGATGAGGGAGGCGCGAGTGGGCGGGATGCAGGGGCGAGCAGTCGCCCTGAGAGATCTCAGAGGACGGATACCATAGGGGGTAGCTCTCGTCGTACCGATCCTGCGTGATCATGGTGGCCGACGCCCTAGGCTGGGATTTTGGGATTTTGGATGATGGGAGGGAGGTCTGAGGACCAGTTTTGTAGCCTACGGGCAATTTTGTTGTGATATATATACATATGATTCTTTTTGGTGTTTATCTGTTTTGCATGATTTATTTTTATGTACATGTTTTTACATTGATGTATGCATATGCGATTATGAATGTGATGATTCTAATTTGTATGATGTATGCATATAGAATGAATGAAATGAATTGTGGATGATTTGTCGATGCACCATATATTGTACAAAATTGGAGTGATTTGCTATAGTAATAAGATAACTTTGTGGAATGCTTGTGCATATGAAAACTTTGTTTTTGTATTTTGTCTATTTTTTGATGGTGAGGTATGGAATGAAATGTATCGGTTGTTGGAAAATGTAGTTAAGCTTTTTTGAGATGCAGATATTTTTAACTAACTAGCCAAGACTATACATTTATCTCGCGAGACTTTTGAACAAGGTCTAAATCCGACTTGAATTTAACCAAGTTATTTCACATCCCTGTGTGTGCAATTGAGTTCGTTTATGTGTTATTCATCAGGATACCGCCAGTGCCAGATGGGCTTTCAACCGAACCTGTACTGAGGATCACCTAATTAGCTCCACTAACTCCTGTATTGTATTTAGTCAGATTTGTCTGCGATGTTATCTAGGATACCATAAGCTAGCTCATCCACATGCAAACATTGATCCGCACACAAGTTAATGTGACGAGATATATCGTCATGCGGGAGGTTTCTTGCCCGGTGGCTGATAGGCTATCAACCAAACCGATACTGAAGCTTGCCTCATGACCTGTCGAAATGCTAAAAATTCCGGGGATTCAAGGTCGACTCCCTTCTTTTCTTCAAGGGTATGGGGATACTTGCTCATTATAGTGATAAGATCACTGTTTATTTTTGTTTTATTGATTTTTTTTTTTTTTTGGAGCAAGGGATTGAAATATGGAGTGACGAGAATCACTATTGTTTGTGCCTTTTGATGTGTGCCTCTGTAGGATGTCAAATTTTAGTGTTTTGACGTTTTGCAAATGTTTGATGTTTTTGCAACTTTTGAGAACTTGGGATTCATGGGGAATTGGGTAGGGAGGAAGCTTGTCCTTTTGCCAACTCTCAGCATTTCTAGGGTCAATTGCACAGGGGGATAAGCAAGATAGCCGTTTCGCTTATGGTAGCCGGGATTACGGTGCAGGTTTCATCTTTCGTCCACACAACTTAGGAATTATTTTATGTGTGTTAATTTGTGTTGGGATGCTACGTACCAAGGTGGGATCCAAGTAAAACTTTCCCATGTAAAATATGCTTAGCGTATGCAGTTTTTGGCTAGAAATTTAAAGACATCCGAATGACGAAAACCCTATATACATTAGGCGACACGGACGATGCTAAAATAAAAGGATGATATGTGAGATGTAAGTGTTTATGAAAATGGATCGGAGGTGGAAATGATGGAGTTGCCAAATAATGACGAGTCTATGGTGCTTTTGACTTGTATGACCTAGCGAAGTATGCAATGTATGGATGCAATGCTTAATGGAACCTATATTTTTGTATTTTGATTTTTATGAGAATGTATGGAATTAAAATGCAATTGTTTTTGTAATTTTGATTGATTTTTATGGGGATGCATGGAGTTGAAATGCAATTAGTTTTGTGAGTTTGATTTGTATTGATGAGGATGCATGGAATTGAAATGCAGTTGTTTTTGTGATTTTTGATTTTTATGTTGACCAAGCGGGTTGTGGTAACGCTTGGAGCTTTTGGGTTGACCAAGCGATTATGGGAATCCTTGGAGCTTTTGGGTTGACCAAGCGATTGTGGGAATCCTTGGAGCTTTTGGGTTGACCAAGCGATTGTGGGAATCCTTGGAGCTTTTGGGTTGACCAAGCGATTGTGGGAATCCTTGGAGCTTTTGGTTGGACTATGGCTCTCTAGCTGTGAAATGGCCTCAAATGAATGATGTTCAAGGGTTATGCTTCCTTGATTCCTTCAAGAGAGGCAAGCCGGTATGTTTCGGGTCCTATTCTACTGTCAATGATGTAAGGACCTAACCAGTTTGCTGCAAACTTGTCCCGTAGATGGGACGGCAAATTAGAATTCTGCTGGTTCTCTTTTAAGACCAAGTCACCAACCTGAAATTCCCTGAAATGGACTTTCATGTTGTATGCTTTCTTAAGTCGCTCTTGATAGATACGCAAATGCTCGAGAGCATTGACGCGTCGTTCGTCAAGCAACGTCAGTTGATCTAACCGGGCCTGCCGTGCAGTGTCATCATCGATGAACTCTTGCATTGAAATGCGTAGGGAAGGAATCTCCAACTCAAAAGGCATGACTGCCTCGGAGCCATACACCAGCGAAAATGGAGTTGCCCCAGTGGGCGTCCGAATGCTGGTGCGATAAGCCCATAGGGCAAGCGGGATCTGAATGTGCCAGTCTTTATGATTGTCTGCAATTGTCTTTTTGAGAATGGCGACTAGCGTTTTGTTTGACGCCTCTGCTTGCCCATTTGCCTACGGATAATAGGGTGTGGAAAAGCTATGCTGAATCTTGTACTTTGTGATCAAAGCACGCACATCTTTATTCTTGAATGGTGTCCCATTATCCGAGACAATTTTGGATGGAATACCAAAATGACATATGATGTTATGCAAAATAAACTCCGCAATGCGGGCTCCAGTCGTAGTGGTCAGTGGAATTGCTTCCACCCATTTGGTAAAGTACTCTGTGGCCATTAAAATGAACGTGTGACGACCAAACGATGCAGGGGAGATCTTTCCAATTAGATCAAGGCCCCACTACGAAAAAGGCCAAACCGATTGAATCGGCTATAAGGCCTGAGAAGGTACGTGTGTCAAATTAGCATGGTGCTGACACTTCACGCACTTCTTCACATATGCGCAACAATCTCGCTCTAAAGATGGCCAATAATAACCCATGCGAAGAATGCGCTTTGCGATGGCCATACCGCTGAAGTGGCCACCACATGTACCATCATGAGCTTGGGTGATCGCCCAAGCGGACTCTTTCTGGTCCAAACAACGAAGGAGGATTCCTTCATAATTTTGATGATACAAAATGTCTCCTAACAAGACATGCTTTGCCGCTTTCTGTTTGAATGATCTTTTCGTGGCTTGTGTCAATCCAAGTGGGAGAGTACCTAGCTTGAGGTAATCCCGAATGGGTGTATACCAGTCTTGCTGATCAGAAACCTCGATAGTATGAACGGCCAATCCCTTTTGAAGTTTATCCCGAACAAAAGCTGAACAGGAAAGAACTTGTAAAAACAACGTGGTGTTGCTAGCAAGAGGGGCCGGGGAGAACAAGGACCCCCCAGTTGGCTTTAATCAAACAATCTCGAATTCGAGAGAACTTATCCGGAGATGGTTCAATCTGGATCATGTGGATTTTTGGCGTCGAATCAGAGCTTGCACGCTCCATCGCAGATTGCGATAATGTTTTAACTTGAATGGTTGTCATTTCACCAGAAGGGTCTTGCGGAATAAGTGACCCCAAGGAGGCCATAGTATCCGCAAAATGATTTGATGATCGAGGGAGTGCCTCGATGTCATACCATTCAAATTGTGCCAAGAATTTATCCACAAGGGCTTTATAAGACTTCAAAACTGGACATTTACATTGGTATATCCCTTTTACTTGGTTGACAATTAACAGCGAATCACCAAAGATGTTCAATCGTTTAATGTTCATGGTGATTCTTGTACGAAGACCTATGAGCAAGGCTTCGTATTCTGCATTGTTATTGGTTAGCGGGAAGTCTAATTTAAAAGACAAGGGCATTGGAGCGCCTTGCGGAGTGAAGAATACAATTCCCGCACCACCCCCTTGCTCACATTTAGAACCATCGAAGAATAGGGTTATGTCAACTGTGACTCGGGCTCATCGGAATCTGGCGACTACGAAACATGGAAGACCCCATCATCAGGTAGTTCAAAAGTCAGAGGCTGATCGTCTTCAAGAGGAGCCTCGGCTAGTTGATCGGCGATGACTTGACCTTTTATAGATTTCTGTCCAATGAACTCTATGTCAAACTCCGTCAACAACATGATCCATTTCGCCGTGCGGCTACTATGATAAGTACGACTCATCATGTATCGCAATGGATTCTCCTTAGACACAACATACGTCTTATTACTAAGCATGTAGTGGCGTAGCTTTTTGGTAGCAAACACCACTGCCAAGCAAGATTTTCAATGTATGCATAGTTAAGTTCATAGCCGACCGGGGTGCGGCTAAGATAGTATGTAGCTCTGTTCTCGGTGAAGTTCATTTTTTCGGGACGGCATGGCGCCCGGTGCCACCTCGGTGGTTGAGATATATAAATAGAACGGTACTCCTGGTGCAGGTGGTGCCAATACGGCGGCGAAGCCAAGTACTGTTTAATGTCGTCAAAGGTGGTCGGCACTCGTCATCCCAATGAAATGTGACCCCTTTATGCAATAATTTATTCATGGGTCGGCATTTGTCAAATAACTGCGCTATGAAGCGCTTGATCGACGCAACCTTTCCCTGCAGACTCCTGAGTTGCTTGATGGTGGTTGGGGGACGCATTTCAAGGATTGCCTTGACTTTGTTTGGATCAACCTCAATTCCTCGTTTGGAGACTATGAAACCCAAGAGTTTTCTAGAGGTGACGCCAAAGACGCACTTCTTGGGGTTTAATCGACTTTATGCTCAATGAGGCGATCAAGGACCTTGCTCAAGTCATCGATATGATCTGTGCGCAAAAGAGATTTGGCCAACAAATCATCCATGTAATCTTCCAAAGTTTTGTGCATGTAATCGTGAAAGATGTATGTCATGGCACGTTGGTATGTAGCTCCGGCATTTTTAAGGCCAAAAGGCATGACCTTATAGCAAAATGTCCCCCAAGGCGTTGTGAATGCCGTTTTTAGTTGGTCCTCAGGATTAATACGAATCTGATTGTATCTGAGAAACCATCCATAAGGGAAAGCATTTCGTGGCCCGCTGTAGCGTCTACCAACGCGTCGATGCTTGGCAAGGGAAAATCATCCTTAGGACTCGCTTTGTTAAGATCTCAAAAATCGGTGCATATGCGAATCCTCCCGTCGGGCTTCTTGACGGGAACCATGTTAGATAACCATGGCGGATAATCCACACGAGATGACAAAGCTGAGCATCCAACAACTTTTGCAACTCATATTTTACCATTAAGGCCACTTGTTGGATGCATCTTGCGTAGTTTTTGCTTTATTGGCTTGATTGTCGGATCAAGCGTTAAATTGTGCGTGACTAGCTGTGGGTCTAGTCCCGGCATATCCTTGTATGACCATGCAAAAACTTCCTTCTTTTCCTTAAGAAGGGCAACATAATCGGCTCGCTCTTCAGGGGAAAGACTTACCCCCAGCTTGAGAATCCGTGGATTCATTGGATCTATGCCGATGTCTACATCAGTCGTTGCTTCAAGCGACATATGGGATCCGTCTTCCAAGCTGGTGTGGAATTGGGATCGAGATGGATATCGTTTGCTGAATTAAGATCGTCATTAGGAACCTCAAGTTCCTCTTCGACATGGAAGACATCCTCGAGTTTGTCCTGGAGTGAAATGAAACATCCCACCGCAAGGCCAATACTATGATGGAGATGGTGGTGTGTCAGCGTGATCCCAATCAATAGCTTCTATGTCTAGATGCAATAATCATGTTGGATTGGTTGGATCATGGATGGGGGCGGTCAAATCAATGGAGACCATGTTAATGAAATGATTGTAATCTCCATTACCGCAAATGTGACAACTTTGATATTATGGATGTTCGTGGTGCTGTGGATCTGGCTCTGTAGGCACTGGCACAAAGGGATCAGCCCTATATGCGGTCCTGCAAACAGGGTCCGCCCTAGACACTGATGAGTTGATAGGGTCTCCAGGAAGAAGATGTCCGTTGTATTCCTGGGGTGGCAGATGCAGTAATTGCTATAACTGCGCCAGGTTGAAGTGCCTCCTAGGTCGCGGATCTATGTGTAAGTGTTCCAACTTGTCATCTATGTCCAAAGGATCTTGTAATCTATGCTCACTAGGATCGTTCAATGGGAACATCCTCGGGAAGCTTTCTGATCGTCATTCATTTGATAGTCATGCGAATGATCGTCCTCAGACTCATCTTCAGAAGACCCTTCCTGGTCTTGTCCATCTTCCCCTTGTGGGTGAGTCCATGAGGTTTCTCCTTGTTCAGCCGTAGGGAAAGGGTTGTTGAGGTCAACAAGGTTATTTGTTTGCAATGGGAAATAATCCCCTAATGTATAAGTTGTATTTGGATTAGCATATGGATCTGATGCCAACCCATCCTTGTTGCCTATCCCTAGGCCTTGCATGTTTTCGACCAAGATGTCGAGGGGCAAAGGGTGATTAAACCCTACTCCTGACTTATCATAGGGCATTTGGTATCTTGGTTGACACAAAACACGCATTCCTTGTTCATACCGACCTAACCCGTATCCATGCCAATTGCATTGGCTAAGATATCTTAATGCGAAGTGCGGGTTAGCCAGATAGTTGACATCTTCCACAAAGGGATCTTCATCTTCCTCTTCTTGTCGGGAAGGTTCAACGCCATGATCCAGGCCCCCAAAAATGAAGTTTGTCTGATTAGGTGGGTAGCCTAAAGGAACCACGGAGCCTATGGGGAGTCGAGGTCTTCCCATGTCTTGCATAGACTGAAGTGTGGGCGTTGCAACAACATTGCGCACTATATACTCCCCCATGCCTGTGTTAGACATCTCAACAGTAATCGTTGGCGATTGAGAGGGGTCAAATGGGAGTTCTCCTTGAGTCCACTCCATGTGGGGTGAACTAGGTGTCTCAGCTTCCATTCTATTAGGCGTCTTTTCTGTAGAGATGTTGGAAACGAGAGGTGGTTACTGCTTCTAGGGGCTTCTTTCCTTTGTCCGTTGGTGTGGCCACCGTAGGTGGCGTCGTTGTGGGAGGACAGGATGAAGAAGATGAACCCGCCTGGGAATGTAATTGAGTTGGCAATGAAGATTCTTGCTTAGTCGAACCCCGTTTAGATGGATTTAACTGGAAATCCACGTGCGTTGAAGGAAGGGTTGACTGCGGCATGATTTGCACTGAGTTGCAATACTTAAAAGGTTCCAAATCTGCGGGGACCACGTGCACTTGTCCTTCAAATGTATATTTCAAACATTGATGAGCAATTGAAGGGACACATTTCATATCTCGGATCCAAGGCCGCCCAAGTAAGATATTATAAGCCATCTCACCTTCTAAAATGTGGCACAACGTATGAATGGTCTTTTGTCCCACTTGTATGGGCAAGACAATTGTGCCAACTATCGAGCATATCGTATCATTAAATGCTCGAAGGGTATAAGTAGAAGGTGCAATGTGAGAGGCTGGTAGTTTCAAATGTTTCAGTGCAGCGGTTGTAATAAGGTTATTTGGACGAACCGGTGTCTATCAACACCCGTTTGTATGGAGTCTCGTTGACCCGCACAATAACGTGCAGGGGTGGATCTGTTACATCGCCAGTCACCATTTTTAGCTCATCTTCTCTGAAGGTAATGACTGGTTCGAGTACACTGTTTGACATGCCCCACAAAATTGTTGAACGAATCCGCTTCATGGGGTTGCAATTCAATCGCCTTTAATATCTCCATAAGAGCTTCCCGATGGGGCGCTGATTGTTGAATAAGCTCATAAATGGAGAGCCTAGCCGATGTGGTCCTTAGACTTTGAGTAAGTCTAGATCGAATCGTGACCACTGGTCTAGGTGGGGGCAACTGTGTAGGATTTGGTTGGTGTTGTGACGTGGATGAGGCTTCCCTAGTGGCTGTCACGGGGACAACTCCTGGGTGTCTTTTGTTTCTTGTCACAATACTTATCATTCCAACATACCCTTCCATGGGGTAACTCTGTTGCACTTCATTGACATGTAGAGGTTTTGTTTGTGCATCATGTGTGGGTAAAGGATCTTTGAAAACACCCATATGTTGGTTGTTGGGTGCGATGGGATTATCCACTACCAATGTGTGATTGTCAATGAGATCTTGCACTAAACCTTTAAACGCCCAACAGAAATTAAGGTCATGCCCTTTCCTTCTATGGAATCTACAGAAAATATCCTCTCTGTAGCCCTTAGGCTTTGGCGCATTAGGATCAATTGTTGGAATATCTGGCAGATTAATCAAGTTTGCCGCTGACAAACGGTCAAACAAGGAATCTCTAGACTCAGTGTATGGTGTAAACTATCGCTTTGGGCGATGCTTGCTGATTTTGATCTTGCTTCTTGTTATCTTTCTCATAATTATTGTGAGGCACCGCCTGATAGTTAGCTTTTGAAGGCTGTGTTTCTTGGGCGGGCGTAGGGGCATTAATAGCAACTTGATTGACCGCGGCGGGTTTTACATTGCGTATTCCCTATTTTGGTATTCTTGTTCCACTCTTTTTTCTTAGGCTTGGCAATTTTGCCATCCTGTATCTTGATTTCTTCGATACGTCTAGCTTGCGCCAGAGCTTCTTCCAAAGTGGTGTATTCTTGCTAGCTGCAATAGCACAGAGATCGATCGCAAATGGCTCTTTGCGAACATTTGAGTTAAATCGGACATAGGAGGGAGGTAAGACAACTTTGAAAGCACTGTCCTCCATCGATTCCCATATGCGACCATAGACTCCTCCTCATATTGTTTGAGGCTAGCTAGATCACTGAGTGACGTCTTTTTCTTTGTATTGAAAGCAAAACGTTCTAGGAACGTGTCAACTAGTTGATCTAAGTTGTAGATGTTGTGCTTCGGGAGATGGGTAAACCAATCCGAGGCAGATCCTGCGAATGTGGTTATGAATGTTCTCAATAATAATGCATCATTGTCTTGTATACCAAAGCACTGACTCAAAAATCGAGTCACATGTTCTTGAGCATCTTCATCCCCTTTAAAGAGTGCCAAGCTGGGGCAGCTTGAAATGTTCGGGGTATGGAGGTGCTGGCACTGATGGATGTATCGGATGACTACGAAGTTGGTGTAAGGTAGGCTTTTGAGGCCCACCGATCTTAAGTTCCATATTCTCTAAGCGTTCTAACAACACTTTGTAGGCATCGGAGGATATAATTTCCTCCTCCTTATTTTGTTCCTGCTGTGGGTTGCGAGGAACTTGAGGCCTTTGAATGACTAAATGGTTAGCATCCCTTCTGCCTAGATAAGGCGTTTCAGCCCGCTCTTCTTCTTGGTAATAATCCTCATAATCTTCTTGAGGAGTGTTTGGCCTAGGCCTATAAACATGGATGGGTGCCCGCGGAGGATGCCCGTCATGGTCACGAGGAATGGCCTCCCGCTCAGTTCTAGGAGGTCTAAGAGGCAATGTTTGCTGACGTCACGGAGACCTGTCTCGCGCTAAGGGATTATGCCTCACATACATCTCAGATTGTTGTGCACGAGGGACTGGGGCTTTCTCAGTCACATAGTTGTAAAACCTTTCAGCAGTCTGACGCTGAATGCGCTCTTGATCAAGGCGACACAAATGTTCTAATTCCTGTTGTTCTTGTTGAAGCCGCATGATTTGTGCTTGGCGGGCGGCTAGTTGTGTAAATGCCAAGTTACTTTGTTCTATTGTCTCTTGTTTGATAGGCCTAGATGCTTCTCCTACATATCTATTTTGATCATAATACTCTGAGACTCCTATATGTTGCTTCCCTCCGTCGAGGTTGGCCGCATTGACTTGAAACTACTGGTCTCAATAAGGGATCTGGATATAATGCAGGTGCAGACGTGCATCGTTTTGGCACTGGAAACTGACTTGGAGGAATGTAGTGATCCTCCTCTCTCTCTCTGTGATATGCATAAAAAGTGCGGGCAGAATTGTCTTGTCCTGTTGGGAGGACTTGTCGTTCTGGATATGGTCTACTATTTCCGACATTAATTGGGGGTAAATTAGGAACCACAAAATCATGTGGTCCTTCCTTTTGAACCCTTTGTTGTTCCATAGCATTATACAGTGCTTCATCACTAGGCCATCCATAATGAGCTTCAAAAGGAGGCTTCGTGCTTTGACCAGGTGGTATATATAAGTTATTGTCTTGAAAAGATTCTTGTTGCTTAGGAGTTCCCCTTATAGAAGGGGTTCTAAAGTCTCGTCTGTTGAAGGCCTGATTTGGAGAGCCACTCCTTGAGGCACCTCTAGAACCTTGTTCTATGACTGTATGGGTTGGAGTACCCCTCAATGATGGGGCTCTAGAGCCATGTTCTGCATGATGTGAACTAACTGTTGTACCCCGTCGGTGAGGCGGAATGGCTAAGTCTTCAATGCTATATCGGAGACGAGTTGTCTCTCTTGGTGCATGTTCTGCAGCTTACGCCCATGATTGGGCTTGGCTACGAGTATTCACCATGATAATGCTAACCTAAAAAATGCAAAAGTTCTTTTTGTGATTTTCTTTTTATGATGTTTTTGGTCTAAACAAGAAAATAGCATACACACTCACAAGCAATGATTATCTCTTTTAAAGATTAATAGTGTGCCCTAAATCTGGTTTAGTGTGTTTTTGTTGTTTGTTTTGTTTTTGAAGATTTTTGTGAAACGTTTAAATGCAAGTATGAAGGCTCTTATGACTCCCAATATGGTCGCCCCTTCAATATACCATTGTCGGACCGATATACCAACCTCTCTATATACCCGCCCTTACGTGAGGGAGACTATAGGTACGTGAGAGCGGATGATACGTGGAACATAGGCGGTACGGAAGGGGAATCGCTCTGTTTATGACACCTACCATAGAAGACTTATCCTCGCGTGCTTGGGAATCACCCCAAGCTACACTCGGTCGGCTTTCGTCGGGATTTACGTCTAGCAACGATCGCGATCGAGGTAATGGATGCAATATATCAAGCCAAAGTGATAATGGAATCCACCTTTGGTCTTGTTCAAGGGTTGGGGTTTTACGACCAACGCCTTGGTTTAAAATGCCTCGTGATGTGTGGGGTTCGTTTTAATTGTGCAAAATTGAAACAGGCAAACGAAAAGAAATCTTTCCCTAAGCCATACAAACTGAAAACCAGAAAACAGAAAAACAGAAATTTGACAGAAGCTGTAAAAACCCCTACCTCTTCTCTGCCTAACAGGATGTCTCTGATTTGCTCTGAAAATTGCACAAAATTATAATCGTCCCTGGGTGGAGCGAATAACAGACCGTAATCGTCCCAGGGTGGAACGAATAGTTTATTCGTCCCGGGGTGAGACGAGTACCAATTATGTAATCGTCACGTGCAGAGACGAATAACAGTCCGAGGTTAAAAAATAGGTACCTGTAAAAACAAGCAATTTTAGATCAGTAAATTAACCTAAAAAAAATAGAGGACAGTCGTCCCACCGTGATCGCCATTGAAAACACGAGATTCCGGAAACAAAAAGGAAAAACTAAACGAAATCGTATTAAAAGGAAGGAACACAAATGAATGAACACAAGATATAAGAACAATATGAAATGTAGCCCTTTTTTTATTGATATTCTTTTCAATTCGTGTTACAATACGTCTCCTTCCTTTTTAGGGGATAGGAGCGTTAGATATTGTTCTCTACAACTTGTCTCAGAATTCCTTCTTCCGCGTGCCCACATATAAAATGGGCGAACCAAAACGTTGTCGCCGCTTGCATTGACAAAGGTCGATTCCTCATTGCTCCTTCAATAGACCTGAAATCTGTGTTCAAAGAAACAAACAAAGAATCGGTAGCTTTGTGTATGAAAAATAAAAGATAAATCTAACTATAGCTGAAATGAATCTAAATGCACTAAAAACTTGATAAATGCATAAACATGAAACTAGCTAAAATACTATAAATGAAGTAAAGCGGGGAGGTGCCCGAAGGCAAACCACCCGCGGATAAAACCTTGCTTCGACACCAATCCGCTTGAGATGGGTCCGAAACCTGATGTGATGTGTTGTCATCAAATTGATAGAATATTGTGGTCAAAAGATTGGGGTTTGGGCGCAAATCGCAAGTAAGTGAATTAACAGCACTTCGTTGCTCAGAATGCTCTTGCTCGGTATCTCCTTTGGGTGAGGAAACTCACCATTTTATAGACCCAAGGGGTCTCTTTGAATTAACATGCAAAAGTGTTTCTTTGCATGAATGCTTTTGTTTGTGAAGAGAAGACTTCTTCTTGATCAAGGGCTTCTTAACTGCCTCTGTGCATGTCTTTGTGTGTTTTAGAAAAGCTCACTTGCACTCCCATGCAATGAAGGGATAACTAAGTGGCAAATCTGAGTTGTCTTAAAAAGCTTACTCTCATTCCCATGCAGTGAAGGGAAAGTCAATTGGCGAGATATGAGTTGTCAAAAGAACTCACTCGCACTCCTATGTCATGCGGGAAGAGCTAAGTGGCGGTTCCGAGTTGTTTATATGCCAAGATTTGACTTTTTTCCGGTCAAACCTGACAATCGTCCCACCCCGAAGCGAGCGCTTATAATCGTCCCTGGGTGAGACGAGTATCAGTCAGCACTCGTTCTTGGGTAGGACGAGTAAAATTTGCACTCGTCCCTGGGTGGGACGAATAAGCAATAAAGTGTCTAAAAGGTGCCAAATTGGTTTTTGACTTGCAAAATTGTTGTGTGAGTGGTTAGAACCACTGTTTAACCTCTGAGGGCTGCCCTAGGGGCTGTGTGTGTTGGTGCGATCAGTGCTTGTAATCACATAATCAGATTGGTGCTGTTTTGGTGTCTACAATAAGATCCACAACAAAATAGGTATCTATATATATAATGATTAAAAATATCATCAAGCTACAAAATGGGAATAAGTCCACCACCCATCATCATATATGACTGTAGGCTACAAAAATAATAAATACCACCATCGGCTAATCTCAACCCTGTTGATCACTAGGAGTTTTTCTACTCCCCTCATGAACCGCCCTCTCCTACTCTGCCCCACATACTACTGCCACACCACTCAACTTAGCTACTGCCCTTGATATCTATGTTACTATGAACACTACCACCCTATCCAAATATGGGACAACACCTCTTATCTATGATACTATGGGTACCTCAGTACTCACATATCTTCACCTAATTGATGCTAGTATTTGGTGAATCTACTACAACTATGTCTGTGCTCACGATCATGATCTCAACCTTGAACACAATCTACCATAATCCAAAAATGGAAGCCCATGCATTGTCAAGATAATCTCACAATCATACCACATCGCTACTTACTCTTTGAGCCTCTCTACAAAATTCTCACTAACTTTCTTCAACCACTCTATCTCTGCTCTCAAAGTAGCCATATCAATAGAAACCTTCTCTATAGCTCTAGCTCACTCAGCCTCCTCCCATGCCTAATTTTTTTGCTCTATCTCAACATGCAACTTGGCTTTCTCCACCAAATGAGCCACTTGCTCAACATCCCTGGTCATTATCACATACTACATCCAATGCAACTTTACCTTCAATTTATCCCCTACCTCCATAGTCTCTACTTTTAGACGATGCATACTCTCTATTGACTCTGCATGCCTCATATCCATCACTTCAAGCCACCCACATGGATTCATGCATTGCATCTCTAATACCCTCTACTGTATTATACATACCTGCTCTACTACCCCTAACCTCTCCATCAAATCTCTTCTCTTAGCATCACTCACTATCTCAACAAATATCAATATCTCCTTCAAATCACTGTGCTCTCCTCTCCATGTTCCCAAGTTAGCCATCCAACATCTCACTCTCCCAAATCTACCCCTCCAGCTATCATACCCTCTCTCACAAAATTATTAGCTTCTCATCAGCATCCATCCTCTCCTATTCCTCAAAGGGTATATCTCCCATATATCCCATGTCACCTAAATCTCCTATATCAATCATATCATCAACACCCACACCAACCCTCACATACTTACCTACCTCATCCATGGTCATTGTCTCCTCCATATGTTGTACCCTACCACACACTAGTGCCTCTACCATCCTATCCATAGATGCACTAGACTTCCCACCTAGACATCATCTCGACCGATGAATAGGCACATTTACATCATCTATCACTTCTCCCTATGGCCTATACCTGGTGCCTCTCGATCCTCATCCCTTTGGCATAGACACCCCATTACTTGGTTGCACCCATCGATCAATCACTCCAGTACCTAACTCCCAACTCTAAGTTACCCACTAGGTATCATACTCTAGTATCATACCTACATCATCCACATCCAAAATAATCATCGATGGATCCCTCTCACTAGTCCAAGGAAGTACTACAAGGTGACTCCCTCTATCACCCCATCACCTATAAATCATGATAGGTGCCTTTGGAATACCCTACTATAATCCAAATTACCGTATCACCCCACTAAATTGGAAGAAATCCACCTTGTAGGTATACCACCCCACTACCTATCGCCCTTGGTGAATAACACCTAATTTCTCCTCATCCTTCTCCCATACCACCTCACTCCTCCAGGACCTCCACTTAATATCCTTAGGATCTAACTCCCCAAAATTCACCCTCCAAAACAACTAATCACCCTCATGCAACCTCTTCATTCCCTTCTCCTCATATATATTCCATATCAATGCATATGGCAAGTGAGTCTTTCCTTCTACATGAAAATGTTATAAAAACAACACCGGTTGCTCTATCGCTATATGTTCCCATACCCTCTCCTATATAAAATGAGTCCAAATCAATCCTTTCTGCCCCACGTGCACCAAATTGTAACTTCCTATAGACCTGCACAAATAGTGTAAGTACCCATGCAAACACAACATTACACTCTACCTAAATTAATCATGGAGCATGCACCTAGCTACTGTATTGATCTATACCATCATGAAAGCACAAATATTGACACAAGTACATAAATTGAACAAAAAAGTAAGGTTTCTTGTATTAATATTTGAATGAGCTTTGATTACAAAAATGCCCTCTTAGGGTCACTTGAAAGATGATACTGATATTACAATTGCCAATACCCTAAATAGGGTAGGCACATTTATAGTGCTCTATTTATTAGTCATAAACTACCTTGGGGTGGAGTTGACCCCCTTCTTCATGATGTGGAAGGATTATGACGTAAGCTCCTCTTGCACCTGTCTTCCTGCGAACAAGAAACAATAGCACACGATTAAAAATAGTGATAGCCTCTTGTGATGTGGAAGGATTATGACGTAAGCTCCTCTTGCACATATCTCCATATGAAAAAGAAACAACAACACATGATTAAAAATATTTATAGCCTCTCGTGATGAGGCCCTTTAAGGAAATATGTATGCAAATGCCATTAAACTAGTAAAACAAGAAATCATAAAGAAAGACTTTAAACTATTCTAATTGTTGGCAATTTTGGGTACTTTGGGTACATTGCCTTTGCTCAAGTGTATAAGTTGTCATTGATGTCAAAAAGCTCTTGAAGGAATTTTATTTAATGTCAAATAACTTGTTTTGATGAAGGTTACAGCATGACAGTTTCAAAGGTCTTTTATAAACACCAAGTTGGCGAGTTTAAAGATTACGGGTGGATGCATTAGTTTAATGCATTTGGGTCCAGGAGGAAGTATTTATTTAAATAATTAAAAACCTTGTTAAGGTTCCTTTTAATTATTTTTAAATAAATATTTGTTAGCATTGGGTTCTCCTAACCCATGGCGCAAATGTCTTAACTTTGATGGCGCTATGTTCTAATTTTATGGGTGCTTGTCAAGACCTCCGCCGATGTGTTAAACTCCTTCGCCGACATGTTAAACTCCTCACCAATGTCAAGAGTTTATGGGAAATATGCATGTAAGTCTCCCATGATGAAGATCAAAGTTCATACCATCCGCATTTTTGAAAAGTATTGCTGGCTGTGCATTCACGATCTGATGTTCATTTCTTCCTCGCTGTGATTTCGGATTTTAGCCATTCTGTATCTGTTGTTTAGTATTCACTGTTTTGTATCTGCTATAAGGTTTCACCGTCGTCATTCATGTTAGAAGATAGGGAGGTCTGTTGTTTACTTTAGCCCTGGCATAGAAGGTACAAGGGAAATAGAGTGAGGATCTAACTTCATCGGACGCCTTTGGCACACAGGTAGCGGCTAGGTTGTTGGCGCGCTACCCGAACGAGAGGTTCCACGTTAAAATAACGTGAAAGGGTTTTTCTTCATTGAGGTGGACGCAGCGGGTGGTGTTAGAGTTCATGCACAATTTCTCCATAGCATGATTTTTGGTGTTGGCCAAGGGATTTTTGAAATTGATTTTTGCTAGTATATTTTGCGGATGGAGGAAGCTTATTATAGAGAAAAACAGCTTAGGGAGTTATAATGAGTTTGATGCTTGCTTTATTTTGATAAAATATTCTTTTGAAAGTGTTGGTTGCATTATCTTATTGCATTCTTATGAGAGTTAAATTTTATTGTTGATAAGACTATAAGGGAGAAATAAGGTGTATACGGGATATATATTTCTTGTAATGTTGAGAGTGTTTTTGGTTTATTATGGAGATGAAAGCATATGTTTTAAGGTTAGAATTGCTTCTTGTGTGAAGTCATGAAACCCTAAGTGGGCAGCTTTAAGATTGACATTAGCTTTCATTAAATTGGTTATAATCAAGCTATTCGTTACTTGGTTAAAGTGTTGAGCTTACTTCTTTGTTGATGATTTGAAAATTTGTTTTGTGCTATTGAGATTTGAGTTGGTGGATGCTTTTTGTTCAAACAATATTGGAGATAAAAGGAGTTCTACTTGTTTCCTTTTCTGATGTTGATTGTGAAATGCTTCAAGGTTGTGTTTTGAGTTGAATGGTGTTGACTAAACCTTGTTTGATGAGCATTGTTGTTGAAACCCTAATTGATGGTGAAAAGAACATGAGCATCATTG
This sequence comes from Wollemia nobilis, assembly GCA_028583015.1. Lineage (NCBI taxonomy): Eukaryota > Viridiplantae > Streptophyta > Pinopsida > Araucariales > Araucariaceae > Wollemia > Wollemia nobilis. The sequence goes on along the minus strand of JAQPPZ010016981.1, from coordinate 42,190,186 downwards.
TTATGTGATTCTTTGCATAGTTGGGGTTTCATGTTCTTGAAAGAAAGCATTCTATCCTATCCATTTCATATATTGAGTTGAGTTTTCAAATTTGAGATTGAGATTGATCTGAGTTGATTTGAGTTGAGTTTTGAGATTGGGATTTGAGTATAGAACATATTGAGTCTCTAAAAATTCTCTTTATGCTTCTATGAGTTTGACAAATCACATTGGGTCTCTAACAATTCACTTTGTGATTTCCTACTAAGAAAGTTTTTCTTGGTGAGCTTGCTAAGTTTTTGGATAGGTTCCGGTGGGGACTTGTGAGTAGTTTTTGGACAGGTTCTAGTGGGGACTTGTGAGCAGTTTTTGGACAGGTTCCAGTGGGGACTTGTGAGTAGTTTTTGGACAGGTTTCGGTGGGGAATTGTGAGCAGTTTTTGGACAGGTTTCGATGGGGACTTGTGAGTAGTTTTGGATAGGTTTCGGTAGGGACTTGTGAGCAGATTTGGACAGGTCCTAGCAGAGGACTTGTGAGTTGAGTTTGATAGTTCTATCAGAGAACTTGAGGATAGAGGTGCATTGGTTCTATGAGAAGAACCTGAGGATAGATTTGGCAAGTCTTCGAGAAGGCTTGTATGCAGAGGATTGATTTGTTCAAGAGTTGGATAGATCTAACAGACAGAGGAAGACTTGTACTAGACCGAATGACTATGTTTGGTATAGGTTGCTAAGATGCTATGGATGTGATCATAGAAGGTAGAGGTCTCTTAGGCTAAGCATTGAGGACAGGAGGTCTTCGGTGGAAAGGAGTTCCACGTGCTGGCAAGAGGTAGAGGCAGTTGATCTTTTGAGGGATCATTTCCAAAGCAGAGGGGAAGGTATCTCCTTTGAGCAGAGGCTCATAAATTTTGATTGGGAGAAGGTATGTCCTTTGAGCAGAGGCTCATAAATTCTTATTTGGGGAAGGTATCTCCTTTGGGTCGAGGCTCATAAATATTGTAATTGGGAAGGATTCCCAAAGAAATTTGAGATAACTTTTGGAGAAAAGTTTTATGGACGTAGCCCAGCCATTCTGGGTGAACCACGTTAAAATTGGTGTCACTTTGTGGATGATATTGTGCATTGCTTTGATATTTCTTTGGGTATATTGCTTTACTATTTTGAAGTATAAATGAAAAAGTAAAAAGAGGTCTTATACTATTCACCCCCCTCTCAGTGTAAGCTTGTGTTCTTCAATTGGTATTAGAGAAGGTGCCTTCGAAAAGTTTAACAACTTAAAGGAAAAGCTAGTAAAGAACACAATGGATCATTCAAGTGGCAATGTAGCACCTATTATTGATGGGTCAGATTTTGGTCTTTGGAGTGCAATGATGAAGGTTCATCTAATGGAACTTGGGAATGAGGTTTGGGAAGTGATTGAAGATGAGTACACTATTCCTGAACATGGTCTTAATACTAAATAAGAAATGCTCCTACATCACAGCAATTCAAAAGCAATGAATGCAATCCTGAAAGGCTTACAGAAAGCGAGATCTCACCAAAGTGATTCACTGCAAGAAAACTAGTGAAATGTGGAATCAGTTGAAGGTGGTTCATACAGGTGATACAAATGTCAGAAAGGCCAAGTTGAGACACTTCAAAGGTATGTTTGAACAACTCAATATGAATGATTATGAAAATATTAGTGACTACATGCTTCATATAGATGAGGTTGTTAACTCCATGAAAGACTTAGGTCTTGAGCTTCCTGAAAATGATGTTTGTGATAAGATTTTAAGATCTCTTCCTAATAGATTTAGTGAAAAGATTTCTACTATTGAGGAAGCTAAATATTTGGATAAGTTGAAAAAGGATGAGCTCCATAGTATACTTGTAGCATTTGAGTTGAGAACTCAAGTGAAGGTTGATATCAAGAAAGAGGTAGCTTTCAAGGCTACCAAGAAATCCAAGGGTAAAAAGCTTCAAGATAGTGATGAGTCTTCTATTGATGAAGAGGCATATTACAGCAAGAAAGGCAAGTTCTCTAGAAAGCACAAAAGTATGAAAAATGTAAGATGTTTCAATTGTGGAAAGTTTGGTCATTATGCTACTGACTGTACTATTCCCAAGAATGAAAGTGATGAAGATAAATAGGATTCTAAGAGCAAGGATTCTGAAAAGCACAAGCATCATAGGAAAAACAAATATGAGCACAACAATCAAGGAAAGAGGTATTCTCACAAGCACAAGAAGAGTTTCTACCTAGACAAAGCAAGTAAGTGTTCTAGTAGTGATAGTGAAAGTTCTTCAAGTGATAATGAAAATGAAATGTTGTTCATATCAGAAAAAGAGGAAGAACCGAAACATAGATTCATTATCATGAAATGTCTTAGATGTGGAAACTTTGGTCACCTTGAGGATGATTGCACAAATAATGATTTGGTTTCTAGTATGTATCAGGATGCTTCAGAAAACTATAAGGAATATGTATGTATGGTTTTTGAAAAGGGTGGCACCTCTAGTGATAAGAAATTTGAAAAATGCTTTGATGATTCAAAAAAAAAAAAAATACAGGAATATATAGAGGAAGGTGAAGTAGATCTTGAAGGTGAACTTATTAGTGCTCTTAGTGCTTTGAAAAAGGAAATAAATAAGAATGCTAGACTCAAGGATAAGTTAGATGAATGTTATATGGAGAGAGATGATCTTATAGAAAGTCTTGACTTCTCTATAGCTAAGACACAGGAACTCAAGGATGAGTTAGAGTCTAAGGTTCTTGAGTATAGTGAGTTAGAACAGAAAATGGCTTCTTTGAAAAAGGAAACTAAAGAGTACAAGGATAAGCTTTACAAGTTTCAAGATAGCTCCAAAAAGGTTAAGTCACTCATCAAAGGTCAAAGAAAGACAATAGATAAAACAGGCCTTGGTTTTGTTAAGCCACATAAGGAACAAGTTGGAGAGTCTAGTAAGAGACTCCAAAAGGAAGAGAGTTCTGATGAGGAAAGTATTTCAGAAAAGGAGTCCTTGAATGATAGATGCACAGAAATAAAAACCAAAATTCAGAATGAGAAGAAGTTTTCAGAACCTAAGAGGTCAATTAAAGGAAAGTTTCAAGGCAGATGTTTTGCTTGTCACAAGTTTGGTCACATGGCTTCACATTGCATGGCTCAAGTGAAGGAGGTAAATGACAATTTTAGAAGTGCTAGTTACTTTCAAGGGTATTGCTACTCTTGTCAACAGTTTGGGCACAAGGCAGTTTATTGCAAGGCAAATAATAGGAATAGGTTTGGTCAGAACAGGTTTGTCCAGAACAGGTTTGGTCAGAACAGGTTTGGTCAGAACTGGTGGATTCAAAGATCAGGTTTACCTCAGAGAAACAACATCGTCAAGTGTTTCAAGTGCAACAATGAAGGTCACATAATCAGACAGTGTAGAGCTGAAATTCTAGAATGCAAGAACAGGAATAGTGGCATGATCAGGTCCAAGGATCAAGGCATGGACAAGAACATGGATGAGAACAAGAACAAGAACAGTGAAAAAAATAGGAATATGGACAAAGAGTTAAAGAGAAGGCCCGGCAAGGAAGTTATAGACGTTGATGATGATCAGTGCCTAATGGGATTTTTACTCCCACCAGAGAATTAATCACCTCATCAGGAGGTGGGGGAGGGACTAAGCTAAGAGGCTCATTCTTAGTCCCGATCCCCAAATGTGGCCCTTTGCCATTGATGACAAAGGGGGAGAGATATGAGTAAGGGGGAGAGTTTCAAAGTAAAGAGGAGAGTTTCAAGTCAGGGGGAACAAAACATCAAAGGAAGATTTTTAGTTGTGGGCATAGTTGGTCAGTTGTTAGCATAGTTGCTTTCAGTTTTGGCTCTTGAGAAGTGTTTTTAGTAAAGGTTTGCCATCAATGACAAAGGGGGAGATTATTGGTAATTTTGGGTACTTTGGGTACATTGCCTTTGCTCAAGTGTATAAGTTGTCATTGATGTCAAAAATCTCTTGAAGGAATTTGATTTGATGTCAAATAACTTGTTTTGATGAAGGTTACGACATGACAGTTTCAAAGGTCTTTTATAAACCCCAAGTTGGCAGGTTTAAAGATTACAGGTGGATGCATTATTTTAATGCATTTGGATACAGGAGGAAGTATTTATTTAAATAATTAAAAACCTTGTTAAGGTTCCTTTTAATTATTTTTAAATAAATATTTGTTTGCATTGGGTTCTCCTAACCCATGGCACAAATGTCTTAACTTTGATGGCACTATGTTCTAAGTTTATGGGCGCTTGCCTAGACCTCCGTCGATGTTTTAAACTCCTCTGCCGATGTGTTAAAATCCTCGCCGACATCAAGAGTTTATGGGAAATATGCATATAAGTCTCCCATGATGAAGATCAAATTTCATCCCATCTGCATTTTCAAAAAGTATTGCTGGCTGTGCATTCGCGATCTAATGTTCGTTTCTTCCTCGCTGTGATTTCAGATTTTAGCCATTTAGTATCCGCCATTTAGTATCCGTCGTTTTGTATCCGTCGTAAGGTTTCACCATCATCATTTGTGTTAGAAGACAGGGAGGTCTGTTGTTTACTTTAGCCTTGGCACAAAAGGTACAAGGGAAATAGAGTGAGGATCTAACTTCATCGGACGCCTTTGGCGCACCGATAGCGGCTAGGCTATTGGTGCGCTACCCAAACGGGAGGTTCCATGTTTGAATAACATGAAAGGGTTTTTCTTTGTTGATGTGGATGCAGTGGTTGGTGTTATAGTTCGTGTGCAATTTCTCCATAGTGTGATTTTTGGTGTTGGCCAAGGTATTTTCGAAATTGATTTTTGCTAGTATATTTTGCGGATGGAGGAAGCTTATTAGAGAGAAAAATAGCTTAGGGAGTTATAAGGAGTTTGATGCTTGTTTTATTTTGATAAAATATTCTTTTGAAAGTGTTGGTTGCATTATCTTATTGCATTCTTATGAGAGTTAAATTTTATTGTTGATAAGACTATAAGGGAGAAATAAGGTGTATAAGGGATATATATTTCTTGTAATGTTGAGAGTGTTTTTGGTTGATTATGGAGATGAAAGCATGATGTTTTAAGGTTAGAATTGCTTCTTGTGTGAAGTTGTGAAACTCTAAGTGGGCAGCTTTGAGATTGACATTAGCTTTCATTAAATTGGTTATAATCAAGCTATTCGTTACTTGGTTAAAGTGTTGAGCTTACTTATTTGTTGATGATTTGAAAAGTTGTTTTGTGCTATTGAGATTTGAGTTGGTGGATGATTTTTGTTCAAACAATATTGGAGATAAAAGGAGTTCTACTTGTTTCCTTTTCTGATGTTGATTGTGAAATGCTTCAAGGTTGTGTTTTGAGTTGAATGGTGTTGAATAAACCTTGTTTGATGAGCATTGTTGTTGAAACCCTAATTGATGGTGAAAAGAACATGAGTATCATTGTTATGTGATTCTTTGCATAGTTGGAAATTGTTGGGGTTTCATGTTCTTGAAATAAAGCATTCTATCCTATCCATTTTAGATATTGAGTTGAGTTTTCAGATTTGAGATTGAGATTGAGCTGAGTTGATTTGAGTTGAGTTTTGAGATTGGGATTTGAGTATAGAACATATTGAGTCTCTAACAATTATCTTTATGCTTATATGAGTTTGAAAAATCACATTGGGTCTCTAACAATTCACTTTGTGATGTCCTATTAAGAAAGTCTTTCTTGGTGAGCTTGCTGAGTTTTTGGACAGGTTCCAGTGGGGACTTGTGAGCAGTTTTTGGATAGGTTCTAGTGGGGACTTGTGAGCAGTTTTTGGACAGGTTCCAGTGGGTACTTGTGAGTAGTTTTTGGACAGGTTTCGATGGGGACTTGTGAGAAATTTTGGATAGGTTTTGGTAGGGACTTGTGAGCAGATTTGGATAGGTCCTAGCAGAGGATTTGTGAGCTGAGTTTGATAGTTCTATTAGAGAACTTGAGGACAGAGGTGCATTGGTTCTATGAGAAGAACCTGAGGATAGATTTTGCAATTTTTTGAGAAGGCTTGTATGCAGAGGATTGATTTGTTCAAGAGTTGGACAGATCTGATAGACAGAGGAAGACTTGTACTAAACTGACTAACTATGTTTGGTACAGGTTGCTAAGCTACTATGGATGTGATCATAGAAGGCAGAGGTCTCTTAGGCTAAGCATTGAGGACAGGAGGTCTTCGATGGAAAGGAGTTCCACATGCTGGCAAGAGATAGAGGCAGTTGATCTTCTGAGGGATCATTTCTAGAGCAGAGAATAAGGTATCTTCTTTGAGCAGAGGCTCATAAATTCTGATTGGGGGAAGGTATCTCCTTTGAGCAGAGGCTCATAAATTATGATTGGGGGAAGGTATCTCCTTTGGGTCGAGGCTCATAAACATTGTAATTGGGAAGGATTCCCAAAGAAATTTGAGATAACTTTTAGAGAAAAGTTTTGTGGACGTAGCCTAGCCATTTTGGGTGAACCACGTTAAAATTGGTGTCATTTTGTGGATGATATTGTGCATTGCTTTGATATTGCTTTGGGTATATTGCTTTACTATTTTGAAGTATAAAGGAAAAAGTAAAAAGAGGTCTTATACTGTTCACCCCACCCTCTCAGTATAAGCTTGTGTTCTTCACTAATTAGATCAAGAATTATACTATAACATGACAGACATGAATAAGAAAATGATGCATGGATCAAATATCAAGTTAGGAGCAATAAAGTGCATAAAAGATCCAATATAATGCTACTTAATACATTGCATGAAATAACTAATTCCTACAGTCAGAGTTTCTCTAAAGTGCAATTAAACCTATAAAAAGACTAATATAACTAATCTATGTGATCAAAATCAAAGCAAGTAAGGTGATCAGTCACCTATTGTAAACCATAGCTATTGTGGGCGGTCTGCACTATGAACCATAGCTAATAGCCATGGTTTGACCTCTGATAGGTTTACCCTCAAAATTAGGGGCAGTGGGCTTGACCTCCTTGTCTAAATTTATGTTCAAGGGTCACCTTTGTTGTCCTCTGACAGATTTTGTGGTCAAATTGCTATGACCGGCCTTCGTTTGCTCGAATTTGTGCTTCTTGAATCTCCTAGGCACCTAGGGCATCCATGGATAATTGGTATTTAGGTGAATAGCAAAGGTACTCTCAAATGCATAGATTGAGTATGCAATTTGACAGGGCTTCGGTCCTCTCTTGATCAATTAATTCTCTATATATTCACCCCATTTGTAGGGGGTATTTATAGCATGTCCCTAGGGCTAGGGGTAGATTCATAGAGAAGCCAAGATCAAGAAGGTTTGTTAGGACAGTTGGGATTGAAGCCTCTGGAATATTTCATCCTTCAATTTCTTGCTTCTAGATCTTTTGGCCATTCTAACCAATTTGGCTCAGATGGAAGACCTAACTAAACTTTAGTTAAGACCGTAGGTCACAGTTGTGGTGCAGACTATAGACCGTAGGTATTAGCTATGATTTATAATGGAGACCATAGATCTGGGCTGCGGTTCAACCTGATTAGGCCAAAATGCCTAAATTGAGTGGTTAGAACCACTACTCTATCTTGGAGTCTGTCCAAGATCCTCCATATGGTTTTGTAGCATGTCCATATGAGTAGTCACCCTCAACATGACATGTTTTAGGTGTCTACAGATGCCCCTTTTGAGATGCATTGTGAGATCGAACAACACTAAGAAAAAATATACATCCTAAAATGATGTCAAAGGTTCTATGATGATCATTATTCTGATCAACATTAGATGCCCCAGGTCCAGCAAAAGGACATGCATCCTGGAATCATTGCTTCCATCTTGGAAAGGCTTACATTTGAAAAGTCTACACTCACCATCAGACATTTGGGTAGCTTTGGTGCTACAATAGGAGTTAGGCCTATATAACCGAAGGATGAGAGTTACAAACAAAATTTCATATTTTCTATTTACCCCAAGCAAAGGGGGAAGCTTATGATAGTTGTTAGCAATGATTCACAAGAATGAATGCAATTTTGACAAAATCAAGGGATCTACAATCTTTGAGATCTTCTGTTGACTTTGATTATGACATGAAATTATGACTACCCCCTCAAGCAATGAGCCGATGAGGGTAATGACAATGTATGAAGTGATGAAATTGCTTGACCATAATGAATGATCCTAAACAAATTTAGATTCAAGCCTTTTAATGCCTTGGCTAGGCCTAGTTTAGCTTATGATTGCAACTCTTAGTAGTATTTGTACATCTCTATCCCATGGAGTAGTCAAGCTATGATAGCCATCTTAGGGAATCAAAATAATACAAATGCAATGAGACTTGTGTTGAATCATATTGTCGATGATTTTCTGAAAGATGTCATAAAAGAAATTACAATTTTTCACCAAATGTCCTTATGGTGATTTACTCATCTTGCCATATTGCATGGATTGCAAGTTTTTGCAAACACAAATTTTATAGGATAAATCACTGAATATGAGGTGCATTTGGTTTTTCATTATTTGATTTTTTTGTTTAATTTTGCATTTATTTGATTGATCCTGGTGCTTTTAACATCACCAAATTTACAATTTTGATCATTGATTTTGAATTTTTATCCAATGGGAGTCATTAATTTATCTTTTTAGACCTTCCCATGGTGGGTTTTGAGTGCATTTATTGCTAGCTGCAGACCACGGGTATGGCATGCGGTTTAATATTTCAAATTTTTTGAATCATGGGTTAGACCTATGAGCGGGAAACCCTAGTTCCAGAACCACAGGTGTCAACTACTATCCTCGGAGACTAGGAGGACCTATAAATTGCATTCCCATTTGAAAATTTTCATTATTTTCTTCCAACTACTAGCAACTTAAGAGCTCTGAGAGTGAGAAAACATTCCTTGATCCGAAACGCTGCCAAACTCTACTTGAATTACACTCATCTACCTCGATGGCGGATCTTGATCAACCATCTACTAGCCAAGGCCAGGGTGCGAGCAAGGTAACTCGAAATCGATACCTCGCACTCAATACCAGTAAAATGAACCACACTAAGAAATGCAAAAAATTAACCTCACTAAACTAATGGTAATGAACCCCACTAGTCTAGGTTAGCTTATTTTAATTTTTTTTGCGTTTACTGGATTAGGAGGGTACCCAAAATGGATGCCTCTCCTAAACTGCAACTGGTAGTCATGGTTCCCAATTGGAAAATTGGGGACCACACGTTTCATCTACTATTAGGATTCAAAATCCTAACGGTCATATTTTACCACCTTCAAACCGTAAGGTTGACCCGTGGTTTGTAAACCTTAGAAATTTTTGCAAAATTTTTCAATTTTTTTTTGTTTTTGTCATTTAATTAGTCATTTAATGTTATCTCACTAAGCTCTAGGTTGTATAATTAAATTTTTTAATTTTATTTAGCTCTGCTTAGTCAGATTTAGCTTACATTATGCTTTTTATTTTTAGAATTTAACTTCTAGGGCGTGGGAGCCTGACCTTATGAAGACTCTCTGCGAGGATTTATCTGATGATAACTGAGCTTACTTATGAGATTTTGGGTTTGGTTACATCATGTATCTACCCACCATTAGGGTAGATCAAGCCTATCTTACTACATTGGCCCGATGTTGGAATACGTGGACCAACACATTCCACCTTCCTCCCGGTGAGATGACTATCACTCTAGAGGATGTCTACAGGATCTTTAGGATCCCCATCGATGGTGAGGCTATTGTATCCTCTACCTCCATGGCAAAGGATAATGTCTTCAATGCTATATTCGATGACCAGAGTATAGATGCATAGAATGATGCTAACCACGGAGGGGTGCACATCGATGACTGGTACCATGATGATGTCTTTTTTACATGAGAGGCCATCTTCATGCATCTCATTGTGCAAATTGTCCTTTCAGAATCCTCAAGCATGAGGATTCCTTAGAACATGTTAGCCACTTCTTGGAGGGTGCTTCAAATATTTATATATGAGCCACTACGATTAGCTTAGGTGAGCACCCTATTATGCCAGCTATATAGGGGGCTATACCAAATTACAAAGCATAGTTGTAAGGTCATCAACTACAATATTTTGTTACAGATCTAGGGGTGGTAGCACATTCAGATCGAGTGTCCTATAGAGCTTCCACTGTGCATCACCACCATATATGTCAACCATCAATGTTACACCACATGCTAGCCTCGTGTTGAGGAGGGTACCTATAGTAGGGCTCATGCTGGGAACACTGAGCACTATATCATTAGATTTGCATCACTTGGGATAGGGGATGTTGTCTGGTGCCCTTACATGGATTGCCATACATGGCCTGAGGTGGACGAGTGGCTATGATGGACCTATCAAAATAGATGACTTATCTAGCATAAGCTAGAGGTCAGAGAGTATCAATTATTTTCTCGTGTCTTACAACAATTTGACATGGTGCAAGACATACCAGAGATCCCATTCAAATATAGATGCTTGGATTTGGAGAGGGATCTCCCACTAATACATCCTCCACCACTAGGAGATGCACCAGACAACTTATAGGAGTTAGGGGTTGAGACAACCGGGACCACTCCAGACTATGATGGGTGGTGGTCCTTGTTCAAATGGTATGGGGCAGGACCTCTAGGTTGATAGCCAACTCAGGCAAAGGTAGAGGTAGATATTGATGGGCGTAGGGTGTGCCATCATACAGAGGGTGGTTGGGGCACAGAGACCACCATCGATGATATACCTAAGATTGACCCTTATGAGGATATTCTAGAGGGGGGGATGTCCCTCCTCATAGTGTAGAGGGATGGCTACTATTTTAGATGGCTGACTTGTAGAGTCAGCTCGAATGGTTTCACACATAGTAGCTCAAGAGAGACACTACCATCGCCACTCTAGAGGTGAAAGTGGTTGATAGGGAGCGATGCCTGACTAAGGTGCAGGACCAGATATAGGAGCTTACGACTCGGGCCACAGATGTAGAGGCCTAGGTGCAGAGACTCCAGACTACCCTGGAGTTAGCATAGGCATAGTGAACTACAACAGAGGTAGAGAGAGATCTTACTCAGGTATAGAAAGGGGCTATACCGCCTCCTTAGGCTACTATGGGGTCTCCTATAGCACCAGTAGTAGGTACAATAGTTGCTCAAGATCCCATGGCTGAGATAGAGCGATTACGCAACATGGTCATGGCGACCAAGGAGATGCATACATCCAAGCTCACTCGAGTTGATCAGCTAGTTAGTTACATTGGGATGCATGGGCTATAGGTTCTAGAGGATCCTTTCGTACCAGAGTCTCAGAGGACCTAGACTAGGACTACTAGACAATCTACAATGAGCTCAAGTCATAGGAATCATAGGAATGAGAGGACACATAGGTCCTCTAGCACACACATAGTGAGATTGCATGCTTGAACTAGAGATCCAAGGCAAACATCAAGGGCCACCAGTTAGAGGACTAGCCTACTGTAGTTACCAGTTTCCCATGTGCTAGGTGCTTTAGGCTTTGGAGGTAGGTAGGATCCATAGTAGGATCCACCATAGGTGCCAGGTCATCTAGGAGAGTAGGCTCTAGAGCACAGTGTTGAGGGAGGCGGTGAGAGCTCTAGTATAGGGGGAGCAGCCTAGATCTAAGTTATAGTAGCTATCGACTACATTTTTGATATATCATTTTGTGTGTAAGGTCAAGGACCTACACAGTTGTAGCCTATGGGAATTTTGTACTCCCTATGTACTCTTTTGGACACACACACACACACACACACACACACACACACACATATATATATATATATATATATATATATATATATATATATATATATATATGTATGATATGATCTTTTATGGCTCATTATGTTTACATGTTTATTTATTTTTTCGATTTTATGTTTATTTGATGCACATGGATGCAAGGGTTATGTAAATTTGATGTATGGATGATGTGCACTATATAGCTATTTTACTTTATGATGATGATATGCAGTGATCTAGATGATTAGATGTGCGATATATGATGTATGCATATGAATATGATGTTTATTTTTAATTTGTGGGCATGCATTTATTTTTATGCAGTTTATGGTATGCTATGCAATGTATGGTAATGCATTATTTACATAATAATAATCTAATGGAAATGAACCTGTATGATTTAATCACTTAAAAAATAAGGAATGAATGTAAACTATGTATATTAATTTTTAAAATATGACACCACCAAATGTATAACAATCATGCAAAATAACTGATCATTCTCATTACAAGATCTTAATCAATTAATCACCCATATATGAAATGAGATGAGATGGATTGGTATAATGTAAATGATTTGATATGTCATTTGATATTCATTCCTTGCACTATATAGTCAATTGTCGTCTAAACATCATTTCTGATATTCATTCGGTATCTATCCTATATCTTTGATTGTGCTCAATATAATAATGTATCATGGATAGATAATTTGTAGTTTGATTTATTGAATAACTTTATTATTTTTTATGGCTTGTGGTTTCTACCATATTATTGCTATTTTGGAAACTTTTGAGGTTTTCCATGAGACTCAAATACCCTAGTTATCTAATCAGAAGTTGCATACTCACCATGTTAGACTTTTGAACCATGAGGCTTTTGTTAAGATAGGCCAAAAATGTTCATTACATTTATGTATGCAAGTGCATAAATTTGGTAAGACATAAGCATACCCCGATGTTAGGCGGGATTCTTTCAGCCCATTGCTAAGATAGGGGATCCACAAATTTCTTACCCAATCTTAGTTTTAGATTTCAGTTGGACTCATACCGCTAAGCGATGCAGGACACCTGAAGCTAGCTCATCCACATTCAAACATTGGTCTATACATAAGCAAAATGCTAATGCATCAGAAATATCATCATGTGTAAGGTACAGTAGTACGAGCAATTCCAAGGATTTAGGCCCACTCCTTCCTTATCTGTGTATGATCGGGATACTTGCTTGTACAAACTGATAAGAATCACTAATGTTAGCTTTGCGCTATTCTGTTTCTGATTCTTAAGCAAGGGGTTTTTCTTTATATTCATTTTTGCACCATATTGTGATCTTCATTTGACCTTGTCGTTCCTTTGATTTTATGATCTTCATTGGATCTTTATATTTGATCTTCATTTGATCTCTAGAATTTTTTTATTTTATTCTTGATCTTCATTTGATCTTTATTTCTAGATTTATGAGCTTCAAAAATGTCCTTTGTGGATTTAACTTTGAGGGGAACTGCTTCTGTAATATTGATTCTAGAGTATCAATATGTGACATCAATATAGAGGACATCAATCTGTAGTGTCGATCTGTGATACCAATCGTATGATATCAATGTAGGATATCAATTTGGGATGTCGATTTATGATATCGATGAAGGGTATCAATATTGAGGATTGATGTGGGATATCACTTAGGTGATATTGCTCATTTTATCATAAGTAAGGGATTTATGAGTAGGAAATTAACTTGTCCTTTTGCCAATTACCCACATTTCCTGTATCATCCACATAGAGGGATAAGCAAGAATAATTCTTTTTGCTTCAGGATACCCAGTCCTGCTTCACGGTTTCATCTTTCCCTAGTCCTTATTAAAACTCTTTTTAATTTTCTCATTAGTGACAAGATTCTGATATGCTAAGGGCTATACTAACTCAACCTCAACCATAAAAATCAAAATAGGATTTCTTACCAACTTCTAAGAAGACCACTAGGTATGTTTGAATGACCAAAAAACTCTAGCATATTCTTCATAGCAACAGGATGGGTTGTGTTGAAAAACACATTTACTCACTGTGATAGATGATAGATGATTTAATGCAAGGGTGCATGATTGAAACACAAACGTGGTGTCGTTTGTAATATTTTGACACACACTATCCATTCTTGTATGGAATGCAACAGATGACAAATGCCTATATGCAATGCATGAATGCAAATGAAAATGCAAAATGCAAAAGCAAATGTTTTTGAATTTTAAGCTTTTCCAAATTTTCTTTTGGAATTTTATATATTTTTCTTGATTTTTATGGATTTTGAGCTTCTATATTTGAACAAATGATGATTACATGTCCTTGGAGCTTTTAAGGATGACCAAATGGTGAGGAACTACCTTTGGAGCTTTTACTTGACCAAGCTACTCAATAGAGAGCTTGGGGAATTTTGGGATGACCAAGCAGTTGAGACAAAATCCTTGGAGCTTTTGGGTTGACCAAAGGGCTTACATATGCCTTTGGTGCATTTATTTGACCAAGCATATCAGTTCAAGAACTCAAATCCTTTTGGGATGACCGAGCGGTTGTGGATAAACCCTCAGAGCTTTTGGGTTGACCAAAGTGCTTATAGATGCCTTTGGTACCTTTACTACACTCTCAAGCATAGAACACCTTAATATGGATGATATTGAGAGGATCAAGCTCTTCCACACCATCTAGCGATGTTAAACGATAGGTACCTGGACCAATATTTTTAGATATGATGTAAGGCCCTAGTCGATTAGTCGTGAATTTGTCTCACATATTAGGCAGAAAATTCGAGCTTTGTTGGTTCTCTTTCAGCACAAGATCCTCAACTTCAAAGTCTCTCTGGTGGACTTTGACATTGTAAGATTATTTTAATCTCTCCTGATAAACATGGAGATGCTCGAGGGCATTCACATGATGTTCATCGAGCAACATCAATTGATCTAGGTGATCTTGACGTGTGGTGTCATAATTGATGAAATATTTCAATGCAACGCACAGCGTTGGAATTTCCAACTCTAAGGGCATAATGGCCTCAATGCCATATACTTATGAAAATGATGTTGCCCTAATGGACATTCGAATGCTAGTCCTATAAGCCCATAATGCAAGGGGTAGCTGTATATGCCAATCCTTGTGGTGTTCTTGCACTATCTTTTTCAAGATGGCTACCACAGTCTTGTTTGAGGCCTCAGCTTGCCTGTTTGCTTGTGGATAGTATGGAGTTGCAAAACTATATTTAATGCAGCATTTAGACGTTAAAGCCTGCATAATTTTTTTCTTAAAAGAAGTTCCATTATCCAAAATTATTTTGGATGGTATCCCAAAATGACATATGATATGCTCAAGAATAAATTATGTGATGCGAGCTCCAGTGGTTGTTGTAAGGGGAATGGCTTCCACCCACTTTGTAAAATACTTAGTAGCCATGATAATGAATGTATGTCAGCCTGAATATGGAGGAGAAATCTTGCCAATAATATCTAGTCCCCACTGAGCAAATGGCCAAGATGCCTGAATGGGCTATAAGGCCTATGATGGCAAGGGCATAATATTAGCATGATGCTGACATTTAATGCATTTTATTGATATACACATTACAATCCTTCTCCATAGTGGGCCAATAATACCCCATGTGAAGGATACGTTTGACTATAGCCATGTCGCTGAAATGGCCACTGCACATACCATCGTGAGCTTCTAAAATTGCCCAAGATGACTCTTGGGGATCAATACATCAAAGGAGAACTCCTTCATAGCTGGGTTGGTACAAAATGTCTCCCATAAAGACATACTTAGTTTCTTTCTATTTTAATGTGCATCTTGTGGCATGCAACAATCCCTCTAGGATCATACCAAGTTTTAAGAAGTCTTAGATTTGTAACATCCAGCTTTGACAAGCCTTAGCTTCGACTGCTAAGAAAACTTGCTCCCCCTATGTATTTAACTTTGTAAATGCAAACTGGGAAACAACCTTATGGTGAATGGTAGTACCACTCCCCGTAGGACTCTGAGAAGTCAATGACTCCCAGGGTGCCTACTTAAGAAAGTCTTTTGCTCTACGAAACCAATCAGCTGTTGGTTCCACAACAATCATGTTGACTAACTCTTTGTTATCAAAGGTTGCATGCTTCCCTTCTTGGTGTGAGAGCATTCTAACATGGATGGTAGTAAAATCGGCAGATGAATTCTGAGGGATCAAGGACCCCAAATATGCCATGGTGTCTGCAAACCTATTTGACAAATGAGGGATTGCCTTGATGTCATACCATTCAAATTTAGCCAGATAAGTGGCAACAAGATCTTTGTAGGCTTTCAATATGGGACATCAACATTGAAAGAGCCCCTTAACTTGGTTAACTATGAGTAGAGAATCGCCAAAAATGTTCAATATTTTAATACCCATGGTGATGGCTATGTGGAGGCCCAAAAGTAGGGCTTCATACTCAACATTATTGTTGGTGCATGGAAAGTCTAACTTGAATGACAAGGGCATTGGAGCTCCTTGTGGCATGAAAAATACTATTCCTGCACCACCCCCTTGCTCAAACTTTGAACCATTGAAGAACAATTTCATATCAACATTATTCTCTTGTTCTTCGGGTTTAGGAGCTTCAGATATTATGAAGACCACATCATATGGAAGATCAATGGTTAGAGGCCTACTGTTGGATAGTGGTGCCTCAGCCAGTTGATAAGCTATGACTTGTCCCTTGATGGAATTTTGGTTGATGAATTCCAAATCAAATTCTATCAATAGCATGATCCACTTTGCAGTACATGTGTTATGATATTTCTTGCTCATCATATACTATAAAGGATTCTATTTTGATATAATATATGTCGTATGAATTAGCATGTAATGCCATAATTTATTGGTAGTGAACACCACTGCTAAACAAAGCTTCTCCACATATGCATATCCTAACTCATAACTCACCAAGGTGCGACTAATGTAATATATGGCTTGCTCTTTGCCTTACACATTATTTTGGGCTAACATGGTCCCTAATGCAAAGTTGGTTGCCGATATATATAGCAGAAAAGGCACATCTAGCCTTGGTGGAGCTAATACTGGTGGTGTTTCTAGGTATTGCTTAATCTCAGCAAAGACTACTTGGCAGTCCTCATCCCAATCAAATGGGAGCCCCTTGTGTAGCAGTCGATTCATGGGTCAAAATTTATTCGATAATTGAGCGATGAATCACTTTATGAATGCTACTTTGCCCTAAAGGCTTATTAGTTCTTTGATATTAGTGGGAGGACGCATCTCTAGAATAGCCTTGACCTTTGCTGGGTCTACTTTGATGCCTCATTTAGAAATGATGAATCCCAAGAGTTTACCTAAAGTTATGCCAAATACACACTTCTTAGGATTCAACTTGACATTATGCTCTATCAGGCGATCGAAGACCTTCCTTACGATCTACGCATGCTCTTCTTGTAGCAACGATTTATCTAGTAAGTCATCGATATAATATTCTAATATTTTATGTATGTAGTCATGAAAGATATATGTCATAGCCCACTGATATGTGGCACCAAAATTTTTAAGACCGAATGGCATAAATTTGTAGCAAAATGTCCCCCATGGCGTTATAAATGCGGTTTTATGCTGATCTTCGGGTTTAATCCGAATCTGATTGTATCCATAAAAACCATCCATAAGGGAGAGCATTTTGTGACCTATAGTAGCATCTACCAGAGCATCAATATTTGGCAATGGAAATGAATCTTTGGGTGTTGCCTTATTGAGATCTCTAAAATCCATACAAATACGGATCCTTCCATCTGGCTTTCCTATGAGCACCATATTGGACACCCATTCTGGATAGTCGATGGAAATGACAAACTCTACATCCAACATATTTTGAAACTTGTCTTTCACCATTAAGGCTACTATTGGATGTATTTTTCTAAGTTTTTTCTTGATTGGCTTCTTCGATAGATCTAGTGAAAGGTTATGAGTAACCAATTTTGGATCTAGACCCGGCATGTCTTTGTAAGTCCAAGCAAAGAGATCAGGTCTCTCTTTCAGTAGAGAGATGATGCTATCACACTCATATGGAGTGAGACTCATATGGAGTGAGACTCTCTCCAAATATAACCTTCTTTAGATTGGTGGGATCTTTACTGATATCCACATCAAAGGTTTTCTCTACTGACATATGTGATCCCTCCTCAAGCTGGTGAGGCATAGGAATCAGATGGATGTCATCAGCTAGGTTCACATGTTCCTCATGGGAAGCACCCTCAACATGATAAACATCATAAGTATAGCCTGGTGCAAAATGAAATGGTTGTAGCATTTCTTCATTAGGGAAGAAATATTTAGGCTGGATCGACGAGTCAGCACGATCCCAATCGATAGCATCCATGTTTAGATGTAGTGGTTTGGATGGATCTGCTAGATTATGGAGTGGAGTGGTCAAATCAATGGATATCATATTGATGGAATGGAATTGATCTCCAAAACCACATGGAATAAAATCTATATCTAAAGTGTAGCTTTTGTACCCAAGATCTGGCTTGGATGGTATGGGCACAAACAAATCCTCTCTATGGGATGCCCATATAACTGGATCCTCCTGGTGCACTAGCTACAAAATGGGATCTCTCAGCTCAAGGAGCTTCACATACGTAGGCATATGGGGAAATATTTCTTGATACCTCTCTTCTTTCCCATAGGTTTCGATGGATATTAATCTCCTGATGCAAACCTATAGTTGTAATAGGTGGGGGACCTCAAGGTGGAGGTCTATTACGTAGGTGATGAGGTCCCAAATAGGCCATCTCCAATGAATCCTCATCATCACTATACAAATACAATCCATCACTTCCCCCCTCTTCTAAGGGGTGATCTGCCAGATGTGACCCCATGTATCTGATTCTATGGTCACTATCATCACTATCCAGATAAATTCGATAGAATGATTGTATATATGATACTACCACATAAATTGGTGCTGCTTCTTCCTCAGAGCACTCAATTTTGGGAGGGACTTCCTCCATAACATTCTTTGATTTCCTAGGTAATAGATATTGTGGATACACAAGCTTGGAATAAGTCCCCTCATCTACATCACTGTGGTCACTACCATGGATGGACCACTCTATTGTGTCTATGAATAGTAGGATATTAGCTAGGTGAGGCCTTAAGTAGGCCTCCTCTATCTCATATTCATAATCCCTATCGACTATGAAGCACTCATTCCTATCTTCCACTTGTTCCATAGGTAGCAGATGGCGTATAAATGCTAGACCTAGAAATGTCATCTTGATTTCCTCCTCAGATTGATCATCATTTGAGGACTCATCATCTACATCATAACTAGGTCCACTTATTTCGGAGGTGGACTCCTCTCCATCATCATCACAAAGATCTCCTAACTCGAGATCACCTATAGTAGTGGGGTTATACCCCTGCATACCGATGTCATCGGTAGCATTACAGATTTGGTTACCCAGGTTGCATCTAGGGTTGTCCTCTAAGGGCCCATAATGATATGAATCGAGTGGCCCTATGGTAACAAATGATACCATCTGGCGAGTCCTCAAAAATATAGAAGGATTAGGGTGATATGGATTAAAATCCACATCATCCCCCAGACTTAGGTACATGCGATCTAAGGATGTTGCAAGAAAATCATCATGATCCTGTACCTGTAACCCTAACCCGAACCTATCAGTAGCTAACTTATAATGAGGTTTGATCAGAATCCTACATCCTTGTTCAAAAATACCAAGGTCGTGTCCATGCCAATGATATGACTCAAAAATGCACATGGCATATTTTAGGTTGGACAGATAGTGCACATTCACAATGAATGGCTCATCATCATCCTCATCTATAGACATTCTAGTGGGTGCTTGAGCTAGCCCTACATAGACAAAGTTTTTTTGGTTGGGTGGCTCACCCAATGACACTATAGATCCAATCAAAAATCAATGGGCGTGTGGTTGGCCCATCTATTGTGTAGTCTTTAGGATAGGTATGAAAGTAACATTTTGCACAAGATACTCACCTAACCCTATGCTAGCTATATGAACGGTCACCTACGGTGCAGATGACCCTGCTAAAGATGCAAGTGAAGCAGACTGAGGTACCTCATTAGCTTTGTATTGAGGTTATTCCACATCCATGGGAGTGGGAGTCTCATTGGCAACTGGTCCAAGCATATGATCTTCTACTTTCTTGCCCAATTTTACCTTTAGCTTCTTGTCTTGCCGATGCATTGTCAATGCAGTCAATTTTAGAGAAGTTGTAGTCGTATGCTTAGATCTGTGTGACATATATGTCGATGGTTGAGCACAGGCTACTGGTTTACCTCTTGGAATATTAATTGGTGAAGTATGCCGGATATCCAAGTGCGTCGACAGGAGTACAAAATATCTAGGAAAATATGCTAGGTTCACAAACTTGAATGGTTCTTTGTTTGAGGAAACTACGTGAACCTGTCCCTCATGAATGTACTTCACGTATTCATGCAAGATCGAGGGGATGCAATGCATTTCACAAATCCAAGGCCTTTCAAGCAGAATGTTGTACTGCATGGCACCCTCTATCACGTGACACATCACAGAGATTGTATTGATTCCCACATAAATAGGTAGAACAATTGTACCAATCATCGAGCATAGTGCATCATTAAATGATATCAATGTAAATGTGGTGGGCACAATGTGTGATTTGGGAAACTTGAGATGGCTCAGTGCCTTGGTTGTAATTATATTGATCAAGGACCCAATGTCGATCAATATCCTTTTAAAAGGCATGTGGTTAACACAAATGATAATATGCAGTTGTGGGTCAATCGTAATAGTATGAACCATCTTCACTTCATGATCGTAAAATTGTATCATGGGTTCTTGACACTGTTGTACATGTCCCACAAAATTTGTAAATGCATGCTCATCTTGGGACTATACCTCAATGGACCTTAGAATGTCCATAAGAGTCTTCCTATGTCTAGGGGACTATTGAATAAGCTCTGGTCAGTCATGGGAGACCTCTGGTGTGTATGCTCTATGTGAGCTACCTTATGGGTTCTCTACCCATTAGACAAATGTGCTGCACCTTTTCCTCTATATATGAAAATGGCATCGATGTCATGCTATGCTCTAAACTATGAACCACCATGTGTGGATGGTAGACGTGTGACATGAGGGCACTTAGAAGTCTCTCCATGCTCTCTAGTGATCTTGATACAACTGCCGCTATG
This sequence comes from Wollemia nobilis, assembly GCA_028583015.1. Taxonomy (NCBI): domain Eukaryota; kingdom Viridiplantae; phylum Streptophyta; class Pinopsida; order Araucariales; family Araucariaceae; genus Wollemia; species Wollemia nobilis. Next base: position 42,169,257 of record JAQPPZ010016981.1, on the reverse strand, counting down.
CTCACTCAGAGCACGAGTGGGAGGAGCTTTAGGCTTGCATTCTAGCTTATCAAGAACACTACCTAGACCATCTAACTATCTATACCTCCATCGCTCATGTGGTGGTGTTCCATTAGCTCCCACCTTTGATATATCAATAGTGATCTTGCATGGTGGGCCACACATGGGAGTATGGGTGGACCTATTCTCAGAAGTGAGCCTACCCTCTTGCTCCTAAATGGGTAGATCTCTGGTCCGTCTATACTCTGAATATAGAGGGTTAGAACCTCTTGTGGACCTAGTACATATGGGAATCAACTTGGTCCCCTGCATAACATATTCCTCGACCTATCTTGTGGATGCGCATGTAGTGTGGTCTTGGTAATGGCTTTGGAGTAGAGCATCCTCATGCTAAGAAGCTTCGCACTCAGTCCTATGCCTAGAGGAGTGTACTGAAGCTCCTCTATCGGGGTCCACTCAACGGGATATCCCCATGTTGAGTTGTCACCTCTAATGCTCGCCGAACATTGTTTGGTTCACTCATGTGTGTGAGGACTCGACACATGCTACTATGAATCAGTCAGGGGTTGATCATGGGCATCGGTATTAGACCTTTGCCAAATCACCCCATGTGTTCACCATTTGTGTACTTAATGTCTAGATGTGTTTTATTATGCAAACAAGGTATACAAATGATGATTATCTTCTTTTAAATTTTTATTATGAGCCCTAAATTGTTTGATGTTGTTTTTAGATATATTGTATCAGTGTTAGAAACTCTCATGTGTTTTGAAAGATTATTGGATTTTATACTTATTTGAATTGGTTTTCACCTGTATACCCATAGTTCGATAACTTGGAGATGAAACCCAAGTCACGTAAACCAACCTATAATGTGTGGAAGTGAATCCCACACATGGTCAGGGGGCACAGGTCCTCCCAGTTCCTCACCCATTTTCCCCCGATCAGTGTCATACCCTCTGAATAGGAGTATATGCAAATTTTTTAGGGTACAAAAGGATCATGGACCCGACATGGTCTAGTAACACAAGGTACATGGGATTTGGGCCAACAAATGGAAATTACGCCCATCGTCGTTGAACCCTACTAGTAGTTGGATATGAAGCCCAACTCACTAGCGTTTAAGTGCCAAGTGGTGTGTGTGGTTCCTTTTACTTTGCAAAAATGACAAATGCATAAAAGAGCATAATGATCATTCCTACATGATATGCATGAAAATAAAGGAATATTTCAAATTCATAAAGAATGCATGCTAATGTCCTATATGATATTTTTACGATGCAATTACAATGACATGGCCACTAATTGGGCCTCAAGCATGCAAACAACACACAATATCTATCAAGGTCACTGTATTTAGGGGCATACTGCACTCATAGGTTCGTTGTTCCCAACAACGCCTTTCTAATGAAAGAAAAATGGAAATAAAATAAGAATTGTTCATTTACCTTTTTATTTAAGTTCCTAGTTTACAACAGTTCAATGATTTCTAGAAAAACACAAAGCAAAAAATTTAAAATAGATAGTGAAATTGGGGCCTACCTTAGCTCCTGCTCTACTGCCCACTGAGTTTCCTATTGTCTGCTTTTTCCTCTATTAACCCCAGGTCCGATCTATGGGCTGCAATAGTGAACGTAGGTTACAGCTGCAGGCCAAAAAATTATCATAGATGAAAGATGCGATTGGTGCCTGAGATAAGAAAAAGACAAGAAAAGTCAAAACTCAGGGCTAAAAATGTGGGGTCCCACTGTGATCACCTTCTGACTTAATCATGGAGCATGCACCTAGATACTGTATTGATCTATACCATCATGAAAGCACAAATATTGACACAAGTACATAAATTGAACAAAAAAGTAAGTTTTCTTGTATTAATATTTGAATGAGCTTTGATTACAAAAATGCCCTCTTAGGGTCACTTGAAATATGATATTGATATTACAATTGCCAATGCCCTCAATAGGGTAGGTGCACTTATAGTGTGGTATTGATTAGTCAAAAACTGCCTTGGGGTGGAGTTGACCCCTTTCTTCACGATGTGGAAGGATTATGATGTAAGCTCCTCTTGCAGCTATCTCCCTATGAACAAGAAACAACAACACACGATTAAAAATATTGATATCCTCTCGTGATGATGTCCTTTAAGGAAATATGTATGCAAATGCCATTAAACTAGTAAAATAAGAAATCATAAATAAAGAATTTAAACTATTCTAATTAGATCAATAATTATACTATAACATGATGAACATGAATAAGCAAATGATGCATGGATCAAATATCAAGTTAGGAGCAATAAAGTGCATAAAAGATCCAATATAATCCTACTTAATACAATGCATGAAATAACTAATTCCTACAATCAAAGTTTCTCTAAAGTGCAATTAAACCTATAAAAATATTAATATAACTAATGTATGCAATCAAAAGTAAAGCACGTAAAGTGATCAGTAACCTATTGCAAACCATAGCTATGGTGGGCAGTCTATACTATGAACCACGGCTGACAGTCACGGTTTGACCTCTAATAGGTTTACCCTCAGAATTAGGGGCAGTGGGCTTGATCTCCTTATCAAAATTGATGTTCAAGGATCGCATTTGTTGTCCTCTGATATATTTTGTAGTCAAATCACTATGAATGGCCTTCGTTTTCCCAAATTTGTGCTTCTTGAATCTCCTAGGCACCTAGGGCATCCATGGCTAATTGGTCTTTAGGTGAATAGCAAAGGGGATCTCAAATGCACAGATTCAATATGCAATTTGATAGGGCTTCGCTACTCTCTTGATCAAATTAACTCTCTATATCTTCACCCTATTTGTAGGGGGTATTTATAGCATGTCCCTAGGGCTAGGGGTAGCTTCATGGAGAAGCCAAGACCAAGAAGGTTGGTTAGGATAGTTGGTATAGAAGCCTCTGGAATCTTTCATCCTTCAACTGCCTGATTCTAGATATTTTAGTCGTTCCAACCAATTTGGCTCAGATAGAAGGCTTAACTGAACTTAAGTTAAGACCACAGGTCACAATTGTGGTCTAGACTATAGATCACAGGTATCAGCCATGGTTTAGAATGGAGACCACATATCTAGGCTACGGTTCAACCTGATTAGGCCAAAATGCCTAAATTGAGTGGTTAGAACCATTGCTCTATCTTGGAGTCTATCCAAGATCCTCCATATGGTTTTGTAGCATGTCCATATTAGTAGTCACCCTCAACATGACACATTTTAGGTGTCTACACTACCATGTCGCACACCACATCAAGCATGTTCCAAGTAAAAAACACCCCAAAAGTATCTAGTAGCACATATGTTGAAATCATGAGCATCATCATACATTGGTGATTAGAAAACATGTCCTGATACCATAGATACTCATAATCCATTCTTTTAGTATCTACTTCCTTCCATCATGCACCAAATGTATGGTTCAATACCTCCTCTTGCTTATCATCCATTGCTACCCTCACTAGAACACCCTAAATAGGTAACTTATAAATCCTATACATGTCCTCTAGGATGATAGTCATCTCATCCATCAAAAAATGAAAGGTATTCCTATTCAGGTCCCACCTCTCACATAGTTCTAATATGTACACTTTATTAGCATGGATGATCATACAATACCACACTCCTTTCAACCAAATCTTCTCCAACCACTCCAGATCTACCTCACCCAAAACATCACCCAAATCAGCTCTCATTGTTCACACACGATGCCACGACTCAATCATATTCACTTGTTTCATCCATAAACATGATAACAAAATTCATATCAATTCCACACACAATCTAAATTCCTATTTGTTTTTAGTTATTATAATTTTAGTTACATATTCATTACACACAACATCATTACAATATATCACATACCAAAAAAAAGACAAAAAACAAAAAAAACAACAAAATACATTATGGACAACCATTCACCTATTTTTCATGACAAACATGTTAACAACACACAAAAAAAATCCAACCAAGCACATTCAACATCAACAAAATCATCCATTTCATTCATCACATATTTCAAGACATAAAAACAAACACAATTCATTCAACATAGTAAGATACAAACACAATTATATTTTTGGATACCCATTTTGCCATTTTATGATAAAAGTTCAAACAAATTTGAAAAGCAGTACATATTTGGCTACCAAATACAAAATTCACACTCATCCACATAAAAACATGGTATGAAATTAAAAAACACACCAAAAACAATGACAAAAAAAAAAAAATTGGATACCCATTTCCCCTTTTTGTAGTGAAAGTTTCAACAATTTTCCAAAATAGTACACCAATACCCACAAAAATCACAATCAAATTCAACAAAATTATATCAAAATAACATGCATCCACATAACACATTGAAAAAACACAAAACACAAAAACAATCATATTTTTGAATACCCATTTCCCACTTTTCTAGACAAAATTCAATCACATCTCACAAATAGCACCCCATTTACCCCCAAAAAGAAAAGTCAAATCAATCACCCATAATTCTCGCCATATAGTCAAAATGACACAAAACTTGGTCAAACCTAATATCTAATCACAATTAGATACCCATTTGTTTTGTTTAACAGTTTGTGTTCAAATTTTCACTAAATTTTACATGCACTCACAAAAACATGCAAAAAACTCTTCTACATCATTTTATGCATTTCTAAAAATTAAAATTTATTAAAATTAAGTAACGAGTACATACCGGTGGATCCCCGTGTTGGCTTCCAGCACCAATCTATCCCCTCACCATCCCCACATCCACTCCTCCAATCTGCAAGTGCTCTGCATTGCCAAACATCACTCGCTCCTCTTTTTCTAACTCACACTCCATGAAAAATGACTTCACACACGTGCCAAAAATGGTTTATATACCCTAAATCCCCAATTCATAGGTCATCCTACAAATCTAAGTCCAATTCATAGGTCACCATGCAAATTTAGGTCCAATTCATAGGTCACCATGCAAATCATAGCTACAACCACCACATTCACACTTTTTCCACTCCAACACCTTCATTCTTCTTCCCCTTTCCTATCTGCCCAATTTTTCTTTCCTTTTGTCATCAATTTCTTCTATCAATTGAATCATAACCATCATCACCTCATTTCATTTGTCTCATTTTTTATTCCTCATTTGAGGGGGTATTCATATACAAATCTGCTTTACATGTAACCAAATAATCAAACATCCAATCATTGATATTGCATCTATCTACATATTTTTTTACTAAAGATTATCTAAAGATAAACCCCATCCCAAATCAGACATTTGTTAAGTCACGAGATCCATGCACAATATCAAATATGTCTTGATTTCATTCTGTATATCGACCTTGACCACATACTGAATGTTACACTTGATTCATCCATGCCACTCAGCTCAAATGGTTTAACATGTGTCACCATGTGCTCATCAATCAATCAAAAGAAAAAAAATTAAAAAAGGGTAGTGCAAAAAGGGGTGTTAGCTTGAACATTACAAATTTTCATGCAAAAAAAGACATTACTACCATTAATTCCTCTAAATCTAGGGTTTCCCCCTTTATTTTTAGGAGGAATATAAAATTCCTATGAAAATTAAAAAATGATGGACCTAGAAGAAGAGAGAACAATAAACAAAGAAGAAGAAAGTACAAACAAGAAAAGATGAAATTGGGCTGGCTCTTAGGCTCTATCATGTGCTCTTTGCTCTTTTTTTTGTGTGTATGCATGGTGAAAACAAACATAATAGGTTCAATGAATGAATCCTAAATGAATGAAATTGAATGGTATGAATCTAACTAAGTGCAATGCAACTAATGTGCAAATCTAAATGAAATGCATGGGTGAATGAAAACAGAGTTCCAAAAGGCCAAAAGAAAATAAAAAATCCCTATGAGGATGTATGATTGCAAATGACCAATATGGAGGTTACCCCTCATATGTGGCCATGAAGCTATTCTATGAGGGTTAAAAATTTTCAAATATGGACAAGGTGGAGCTAGATCTACTATATGTGTAGTACTCACTAAGATGGTTAGATAAAAAGAGATGTACCCACTGGGATGTATGCTTTCAAATGGTTTAACGAAGGCTACCCCTCACTTGTGACCATGAAGCTATCCACTATGGGGTGTATTGTGTGTAAAAATATGATGAAAAAAGTGAGGACTACTTGATAGGAGTGTGGTGTGTGCAATTAAGTGTATGGACATGGCTAATGGAGGAAAATGAGAAGCATATCCCTTAACTTGGAGAGATATAAGAAATAAAAACTATAAAGGTAAAAGGAATAAGGAAGAGATGAGATGGATATATGAAATGATGGAAATGCATGAAGGTGGGCCCTAGGTTGGGGATTCACTAGGCATCAGATCCCTTGTGAGAGTGCAATGCATGTGAGATACAACCTAACTAGGTGTCATTGATGAGCCCTGAAAATGCTCATTTTTTGTAATACTTTCCCTATGAATGTTGACACTTATTTCTGTAGATATAGATGTTTTATGAGAATTTTATATATGTTTAACAATTTATTTTGCATGTTATTTAATATTTTTTCTAAGTGCATCGTGTGTAGATTTCGTAGAATTTGCTATGTTTTACCATGTTTACGTAGAGGTCCCACTCGATCCTGGAACTTTCAAATTTATGAAGGCAAAATGTCTATAGTACACTAGTGTGAAGCGCTAAGTCAGGCACCCGATTCCCTTTGAAGTGCCCAACTCCCATATGGCACTTGATTTATGGGAACTCAATTTCCATTTGGTGCTTGACTATCCAGTGCCTAACTCCTATTAGGCACCTATCTCCCATGTTGGCACCTACTTCCTGACTTCTACAGATAAGGCACCTGATTCCCATTGAAGCCGAATTCCAAAATGACTTTATTGTCGGTAAAATAGAACGTGATTTCAGTAATAGATGCAGATGAAGCCTCAAAATTGGATCCAAACCAGGGACAATGTTAAAGATGATTAGGCATGCATTTTTTAGTTGTTATGCAAATATCTATGTAAATTGAGTAAAGCAAATATTATATGTATTCTAATAAAATAGAATACACTAAAATAGTCCAAAAGTTGGATATTTTACCCGATTCCCTTTATTCATGCATACTATTGTAGAATAGAATAAAACATGTGATTAATTTCCAATTTTTAACAAGGATAGCCGTATATCTTATAAATATGCAAGCCACCCCTAAAAACGTGATCCTAGTTTTTTCTTGTGTATTTTTTAGCTACAATTTTAATAAATATTTTGAGTCATTTTTGAGTAAATTGACTTGATTTCGGTGAATGATTAATATGTTCAAAACCTGATGGAAGTGTGGTCCCACTCTCAAAAGTGTTATTATCTTACCTTTTCCCTATTTTTCTATCTTTTTAATTTTGTATTGTTTCTTGTAGCTTACATTCAATTTTTGTTATTTTCCCTATTTTCTATGATTTCTAGCAAGTGTGTAGTTTTATTTTTTTAATATAGTTTAGTCATGTTTTGATAGTGTGGGATATATTACTGGTTTGGAAATTAAATTAAAACTTTAATGAAACACCAACACACCCAAAACCATAAATTTGAGGGACTCATCTCATCGGAGGGTGTACGACCAAAAATACGTGCACCCAAAATGTTGTAATTGCATAAACAAAGCAAAATTGATATTCAAACACATAAATGGACAAAACACATGGAAATTACAAGAAATGCCTCCATTATTCCATTAAAATCAATGAGTGTATGATTACAAGTAAGTCCCTCTTAGGGATACTCTATTTGATACACAATTACAATTATTTCAATCCCCCTCGGGGGTGAAATGCACTATCAAGCCCTTAAGGTGACACGAACTGCTATAGGGTGGAGTAGAACCTCTTATTCACATTTAGGAAGGAAATTAATGGTTGAAGCTCCTTATAAACCTATTTCTTGTGATCAAGAAACAACACAAGAATGTCAAAAGCATAGGCATCCTCTCATGATAAGTCCCTTTAAAGACAAGTAGCATGAAAATAGCATAATGGCATCAAATCAAGAAAGTGCATAAACTATGTTAAACATATGCAAATAATATCAATATTGATTGAAATATGTAAATGAATAGCACAACTATCAATCTATGGAATCAATTGCTCGAAATGAAACATTATAATGTAAAAAGAAACCATGAACATCTAAACTACTATGATGAAAGCAAATTAGCAAAAACACTAATCTATCAGTTAGAAGTCTCTAAAACTACCATTTAACCATGTGAATGACTAATATAATCTAATTAAATGGGCAAAAATGAGAACAATAAGGTGGTGATAGCTCTTTTGCAAATCGCAACACTGATGCATGGTCTACACTGTAAACCATGACTGAAAGCTATGATTAGCACTCAAGTGAGTTTACCCTAAAAATTAGGGGTAGTGGGCTTGACCTCCTTGTCCAATTGATGTTTAAGGGTCACCTTCGGTGTCCTTATGACAAGTTTGGTGGTTGATTCACTATAAGGGGCCTCCGTTCACCCAAATATGCATTTCTTGGCTCTCCTAGGTCCTTAGGGCATCCATGGCCTAATTCATCATGATGTTTGAAAAATTGACAATGGGGATGGCAATAAGGCTCTCTCTATGCACTCAAGTGAGTCCAAAATTTGATAGGGCTTCACTGCTTTGATCTCCAAAATGCCCTCTCTCTATTTTTCCCTAATTCTGAGGGGTACTTATAGGATGTCCCAGGGCTAGGGGTGGCTTTATGGAGAAGCCAAGATCAAGAAGGGGTGGTTAGGATAGTTGAATTGGAAGGTTTTTCCCTCTAACTGGAGACGTCTAAATTGTGTCATGCTTAGGGGAGCCGCTCATATAGACACACTCATAAGATCATAAGACATAATATTGGACTTTCCAAGCATCAACAGTGGTTCTCACCACTCATTTGAGGCCTTTTCAAGCCATCCAAGCCTAGCCGCTCAAGCCAAGAGTGGCCAGATCCTAGATGCTCAAGCCTAGAGTGGCTAGACCTTAGCTGCTATAGATGACAGCGACCAGATCTTAGCCACTGCAGATAACAGCGGCTAAGCCATAAGAAGTAGTTTTCCAAAAAATAGGCCTAATCATAGGTAGAAGTTGTAGTCTGCATGCAATAAAGGTGAGCGGGAGTAACTTTGCATTCCTTTTCATTACCAGTTCACATAGGAGGCCTAATTTTGCATTTAACCTTTAGTTAATTGACCTCCAAGCATAAATAAATAACAAAAGCTTCTCATGCTAATGAACAATTTGTATAGAAGACTCAAGTGGGCAGTTAGATTTTAGTTAACTAGCCTTAAAACATAGATAAAGGACAAAAGCTTCTCATGCTAACTTACACTACGTATAAGAAATTCATTCCTAGGGCTTGGACATAGACCCAAGGTTTCACACTATAAATGGTGCAAGCCTAAGAGCACCAAGGATCATCATATATCATAGGATATCATATCAGAGAGAGAGAGACATATTTTTGAGGAGAGCTTTCGAGACTTGGAGAGTTCTCTTTGAGATCATGTGTACGGTGAAGCCCTAACAGATTGGAGAGCATAACATCTATTATTTCAACATTAGATATAGGCTTTGACCCATAACCTTGGGGCAAAGAGAGCAAGGTTTACCTTAACGGTCGTTGTCTTGGATAGTGGCCTATAGACTTAGCTTAGGTTTTAGACATAGCTTCTTTTATTTTAATTCTTCATGTTCTCATATCATTAGCATAGATTTACATGATTTCATGGCATATTTTCATCATATTTCTATTAAATTATTTTAGTACTAAAAACCTCATCTGGGGAGACAATCTCAGACATCTAAGCATGTGTTGTTGTTTCATTACTTGCAGGGCCACAGGTTTATCAGATGGAATCTACAACATACGAGAGCAAAAGGGATCCCTCCAGGATACATACCTGGAGAAGGAGACATCTATAAGCCCTCATACATTTTTGTGTACAGAACTGGGAAGCCTTTATAAGTGCACCACATCTTCATGAAAGGGGCACTCTTTTCCTATTTGTAAACTTATTGTATCAAAATGGGTATCCCTAAGAGGGACCAACATGTAACCGAGTTTCAATACAAATAAAGAGATCCATCTTTGTTATTTCATGTTATATGCCTTTTCTTCTTGTCTTCCATTTCATATTGGGTTTTTAATAACATTGCAAGTAGGGTTAAAAAGGGGCGGTGCATGCATCTCAGGTCACTATAGATGACAATCACGGTGGTACCACCACTAATTTTTCATTTTCTACTGGAATACTAACTTAATTTTGTGTGTAGGTCTAGATGATCTAAGCTACAATGACCATAAACTAGCCGCTCTGAGCTACAACAACCAATAGAGCTTAGCTATTCTGAGCTATAGCAACCAAGAACCAGCTGCTCTGGTCAACAATGACCAGAACTGGAGTGCAGCAGAGGTCAAAAAATCAACTCTTTGAGTTGGATCAAAGGTTGGTATAGCTTCTCTGATATTTTATAGCTTTTTTCCTGCTTTTGTACTTTATTATCACTATGGATGAGTCTTCTCATTATTATTCCAAGAAAAATAGCAAAGAAATTGAAATAACAACACATCAAAACACACCAAATAGTTTAGGACACACTTAAATCGGTAAGCAAAATAAAAATTTGCTTGGTATTATGTAGTTATTCCTAAATTACAACTCAAAAGATCAATTCACAAGACAACATGGTAAAAAAATAAGTAATCACCCTCGGTCTGATACCGAGGGAGATACAGAAGCAACTCATATCCATACGCAGAGTCATAGTAACATTGAATGACCTACCAGTAAGACCATGAGATGTAGCTTCGTGAGCCTTAGAGGTGATAATTCAAGCCTTGGGGATCTCCTCAAGAAACCCCAAGCAAGGAACAACATCATGGAACAAATTCACATAAACAAAAAGAGGCTTCACAACCATCCTCATCAAGGAGACATGAGGAGACCTCAAGGGCCTCCTCTAAACACATAGAAACATCTCAAAGACATGAGGAAGCTTCAAGGGCTTCCTCCTCACATGGACATAAATAAGGTTCTAAAACTCATTCTTCACATAGGGATGACGAGACTGCTACATATCCGTCCACATGGAGAAAACATGTTGCCACAAATCTCTCTTCATCAAGAAGGAAAAGAAGAATTACAACACCTTAAGACTCACAAGAAACATATGAAACAAGTTTTCCCACTGAAGGGTAGGAAACTAGGGCTACAATTAGTCATGAGAATCATATAGAAGAAACCATTAATAAAAAAAGGAAATATTCTCGTAGACTATGACCTCATAGGAGTGAATGGCACCCCACGGGACCAACCATGGAAAACCAGATAACTAGATGGGTTGGATTGATTTCCTACATGACCAACTCAAATAACTATAGCTACTGAGAACTTTGTGTTTGGAAGATCATGAACTATGACTTCTAAACATGTCTCCCAGTCTGAGGGTACCTCAGAGCCACCCCACAATGGGTGCATGGAGTCTGACCATAGGGATACTCAATAATACACTGAACAAGTCACATTAGCTAGCAAGAGTACAAATACAACAAAAACCTCCTCAAGGAATTTGCGAGTCAAGATAACAAGAACATAGTTAGATAAACATGAGTCTTCTATAATAGTGCAAACTAACCGAATGAGGTGGTTAGAAAATGTATTACGTAAGGAGCGAGAGCTAGTGGAATCTCTCAAACAAGAGAAACAAAGAGAAAGACTCTTGCACCAACATGAGCATTGTTTAAGAGAGCAATACGAGTGGCTAACTCTTAAAAATTTATAGACAAATGGTGGTGACCACCAAAGAACAAGACACGTTGACTCACCTAAGGAGAGGCACACTAGATAAGATAGCCCAAAATGAAATCCCCCATCGAATCATGAACGAAATCCAACTAATGGGGGAAGGGAAAACACCACAAACCAAGATCACAATCCTGAGTCCCCTCGTAGGAGGGAGTAAAATGAAATAAATCAAATGGATAGAGAGTTACCTCCATTGCAAATGCAAATAGGCTTACAAGAGGAAGAAATCCGTGCATCAAAGGCATTTCAAGAGCTTGCTAAAAAATAAAAACCTTTGAGAAACAAGAGGTAGCTGGAAACTCACAAACATTGAGAAAAATACACAACCAACCATTGTGCCCATTAATACCAAGCCCCCCATATCTTAAGTACTTTGATATGCCTAGGTTAGAAAGGTTTAAGGGTTAAGAGGATGCACAAAAGCATGTCACCAATTTTATCAATGCTTATTTTCATCTTGAAGACAGTGATGCTCTCATGCTGAGAACATTCATAATGACATTTTTATGTGCTGCCACTCAATGGTTAAACCAACTACCTAAGCATAACATAACCAACTTTGAGCAACTAGTAAATGCATTCCTAAAGCATTTCTCCTTTGGTGCTAAGAAGAAGGTGAACCTTTTAGACCTAGCCAACTTGAAATAGTATGATGATGAGCTAGTAATGGATTATGGGAATAGATGGAGAAAAGTCATGGTAAAATTATCATTCTCCATTCCCACAGAAGAGATCACTTGCATGTTCACCAAAAGTTGCTCTAAACACATCTCCCTATTGCTAAAAATTTAGTAGTATCCTTCGTTTGAGGAAGCTTTGGCACAATCCAAGCTCATAGAAGAAATAAAAGTAGATGAGGGAACCATTAAACTCAAAAACAAAAAGGAGTGGAACAAGAATGGTAAGAATGACAAGTACAAGCAGAAGTAGAGCAAACCTGCTCCAGTCAATCAAGTTGTATTGGATACACCTAAGGATGGGGGTGCACAAAAAACCTAGAACTATCAAGCACATCCCCCACCAGCCAATTACGACCAAAAGAATAATTAGGGAAGAAATCGAGAATGCAATTTGCCTCGTTATTTCATGCCTCTAATAGAATCAATGTAATCAATATTTAATCAGTTGAGCGAGGCCAGGAGGATCGGATTTCCTGATATACCTCTTATATCCCAACCATACTAAGCCAAAAGGATATAAGGAAGATCAATTTTAACCTTATCACAAGATACTGAGGCATGACATTGGGGCTTGCATCGGGTTTAAGCATCAAGTTCAAAACATGATTGAGGTAGGAGAACTCAAAGTTGACAACCCACTAGCTCCCGATAATAGAGACATGGGCATATAAAAAAACCCATTGCCCAATCATGAGGCCCCTCAAGAGCAAGGGACCCAAGTCAATCAGGTTCGAGTTGATATACCTACCCACGAATGCATTGAGATGGTTGAGATTGTTAACATAGCAACAAAGACTAGGTAGTATGGTCAATCACAATCACCTACAGCTCCTATGAACATCCCAAATGCTCCTAGGAAAAGGTAAGACAACCTTCCAGGTCCACCAACATGACCTATGATGACTATTCGGAGTAGATTGGAGCAAAACCTAAAGATAACTCTAAGTTATCCATTTATGAGCTCATACAACAGTCCCCAAAGCATAGGGAGACTCTAATGGAGATTTTAAGAACAATTGAGCTCCAACCGCAAGATGCGAATGCATTCACTCACTTTGCAAGACAAGTACAAGAATGCCAGGAACCTGTAATATGATTCTATGACCATGAGATTAAGACAGTTCCTACTACCTTACCAGAACCTTTGATAAATATTATAGCAACAATCAACAACTTACCTTTCAAGAGGGTCTTGGTCGATAAAGGTTCATCAATAAACATCATCACAACAACTGCAATAGAGCACCTCAAGATCCCCAAGTCCAATATCATTCTAAGAGCTTACACATTGAGATATTTTAATGATGCTTTATGCAATACTATGGGAATGATAGTTCTACCCATCAAGGTGGGGCACAAGACCATCCCCATGATGTGTCATTTCTTGGAAGGAGCTACGCAGTACAACATACTCTTAGGGTGCCCCTGGATAAGGGCCATGAAGTGTATACCTTCGATCTTGCACCAGTGTGTCAAGTATGTGCACGAGAATAAAGTCTATGTGGTTCTCTCCGATGAAGAGCCTTTTAAATACATCAATCAATTGGATATTCTAAGATTATTTGTAATACCTTCTACCCACCTGTACGTGGCACCTTCATCCTCAACCACACAAGTGGATAATGAATACAAAGGAGTAAGAAGAGACCCATGCACTTCAACACCTCCTGGTGCACTCAAAATAGTCAATCCTTTTAAAGTACCATCAACGTCAAAACCAAAAGATAATGAGAAGCTAAAGGCACCCTTAGTCAAGGAAGAAAGGCCCAAGGAAGTGCCAACTGTAGCCATTGTTAAAATGCCAAGTCCTATGGAAGAGGAAGATATTCAAGATCAAGATGAAGATAGTGATTATCACCCTGCTTCGCTAGTGTCATCTGTAGGGTCATCCATATCGCATGTATCAATACACTTGGTGAGCACAAGCATAGTGGAGTACCTTGTGCATAACATCACATTTACACCTATCATTGAGTATGCACAAGACATAGGAAGGCCTAAGTACTTGAGGCCACCCATGGAAATAGTGGTTCCACTTGGAATCCCTCCCAACCAAACCAATTTATCTATGTCGGCCTGGACTGTGCTCATAAGTCTTTAAATATAGAAGAGGGTAGTGACGAATTATTCATGGTGAATGTTCATTACCTATCAAACCCTAAGTTTTCTCTAAGCCACTTTGAGCATTACCACTGGCATGGCTATGGCCTTAGCATATATGAGCAGGGGCACAGGCGGCCATACAAGCCACAATATCAGCTTCTCTTTGACAGATTTGTCTTAGGCTATTATATCAAAGGTCGTTATGACTCTCTTACAGTGGCATTGTAAATATTAGGCTTAGGGTCAGGAGAAGACATTGATTTCATTCCTTATCATCCCCTAAGAACAAGAAATTTGAGCAATAGACAAGTAGCCATGGTAAACATACCGTCTTTAGAAATTTATCATCCAAACATCTCAATTGATTCCACCCCAATAGGGTACAACTCATGGAATGAGGAGAATGTATATGAAGCAAGTTATGATGAGGTGCAACTTAGTTTAGCCTACCAGGGGCCTCACTATTTACAAATATTCACATGGTCCATCCACGATTAGAGTGGGTATACATCAGATGAAAGTGACTATGAATCAGAAAACTCAACAAAAAGAGCCTACTTAGGCCTAAGCCATCAACCCCTAACTTTGGGGCAAGAGAAAAATGCAAATGTATTCTTCATAAGTGACGAAGAATATAAAGATGAAATAGAGATGGCCTACTTAGGTCCAAGACATGAGCCCCTTGTATTAGGGCCACATACCTATACTAACAGTTTTTGGATAAGTTATGATGACTTTGAGGATGAGACCAATATGGCTTATCTTGGACCTCACCACTTGCGGCAAGTCAATGAGCTAGTAGAGAAAGAGGTGGCACTCCATGCCATAGACCCTCATCTATAATTTTTGGGGAGACCTTTTGACCTAGTTGCCATTCATCGGATGGTCAATCCCCCTTTATCTACATTTAGAGAGTGATTATAACCCAATGATCCTATTGTCCACCCTGCTCATGGGATAGATCTAGAAATTTCCATTCCTCTAGAACCTCATCGTGAGTATGGAAGGGAAACACCTGAGATAATATTGCACCCATGTGGTCCTAGAGACTTCATTCCATCCATAAACATGATATCCATTGATTTGACCACTCCACTTCATAATCCAATATATCCTACCAAGTCATTGCATCTTTATATAAGGCTATTTATTGGGATCACGCTAATTCACCCATAGAGTGAGAAGACCTCTTCCCCAATGAAGAGATGTTATAGCCATTCCATTTTGCACTAGGTTGTGCGTATGATGTCTTCCATGTTGGTTTGGAACCTGAGTCACTAGGTCCTGTAAATCCTACCAATGATATTCATTTGATACCCATGCCTCATTAGATAAAGGATGGGTCACATATGGCTATAGAAGCGACTTTCGAGGTGGACATCAGTGATGATCCTACCCAACCAAAAAAATTCAAGTTTAGAGAAAATCTATCTCCAGAGGAACAAGTCATCCTAATTCCACTCCTCAAGGAGAAGCCAAATATTTTTGCTTGGACTTATAAAGAAATTTAATGGATAGATCCAAATTTAGTCATTCACAACCTTTCATTGGATCCCATGAAGAAGCCAGTCAAGCAAAAGCTGAGGAAAATGCATCCAACCATCGCTTTTATGGTGAAGAATAAATTGCAAAAACTACTGGATGCAATATTCATAGTTCCTATAGACTACCTTGAGTGGGTGTCAAACATGGTACCCATGGGGAAACCCAACGGAAGATTCTGTATCTGCACAGACTTCAGAGATTTAAATAGAGAAACACCAAAGTATTAATTCTCATTGCCAAACATAGATGCTCTTATGGATGCAACTGTAGGTCATGAAATTCTCTCCCTAATGGATGGTTTTTTGGATACAACCAGATCTAGATTAAGCCCGAATATCAACATAAAACTACTTTCATTACTCCATGGAGAACATTCTATTATAAAGTGATGCCATTCTGTCTCAAAAATACTGGTGCCACATATCAGTGGGTCATGACATACATATTCCATGACTATATGCATAAAATATTGCAATATTACATGGATGATTTACTGGCCAAGTTCTTGTTGTGACAAGAGCACACCGAAGCCCTTAGACAAATATTTGATCACCTCATAGAACACAATTTCCAATTGAATCCTAAGAAGTGTGTATTTGGCGTAACTTCTGGAAAGCTTTTGGTATTCATCGTATCCAAGAGAGGCATCAAAGTCGATCTTGCAAAGGTAAAGGCTATACTAGAAATGGTTGCCCCTACCAATATTAGGGAATTGCGGAGCCTACAAGGCAAGATAGCATCCATCAAAATATTCTTCATGCAATTATCAGACACATGTCGACCTATGAATTGGTTGCTACACAAGGAGGTCCCCTTTAATTGGGATGAAGAATGCCATCAAGACTTTCCAGATATCAAGACTTATCTAGCAATGCCACCAGTATTGGCTCCACCAAGGCCAGACATTTTTACTATATATATTGGCTACTAATTTTGCATTTGGAACAATGTTAGCCAAAAAGAATGCACAAGACAAAGAGCAAGTCATATATTAAATTAATCGGACCTTGGTGAGTTACGAGCTAGGATATGCATATGTTGAAAAGTTGTGTTTAGCAGTGGTCTTTGCAACTCAAAAATTTTGACACTACATGTTGAGCCATACGACCTACATCATATCAAAAAAAAATCCTTTGTAGTACATGATGAGCAATACATATCACAATACATGTACCACAAAGTGGATAATGTTATTGACATAATTTGATTTAAAGTTCATAAACCAAAAGTCCATCAAGGGACAAGTTATAGTAGATCAATTAGCAGAGGCACCTCTTTAGGATAACAAGCCTCTCACAATAGAATTGCCTGATGATGCGGTTTTTGCATTATCAGATTCACCAGAACTTAAAGAACCTAAGAAAGAAAGAGACATGTCATTGTTCTTCGATGGGTCGAAGTGTGAACAATGAGGTGAAGTAGGGATTGTATTTATCACACCACAGGATGCCCCATTGCCCTTATCATTCAAACTAGAATTCCCATGCACAAACAACAACACATAATATGAAGCATTGATCCTAGGACTCCAAACAGCCATAGCAATGGGCATTAAAATATTGAATATCTTTGGTGACTCCTTGCTCATAGTAAACTAGGTCAAAGTACTATTCTAATGCAGGTGCCCACTCCTGAAGACTTACAAGGAACTTGTTGACACCTACCTAGCCCATCTAGAATGGTACGACATCGAGGAAATCCATCGTACGTCGAATATATTTGTAGACACTATAGATTCTTTGGGATCCTTAATCCCTTAGAATGCATCTGCTAATTTTACAACCATTCATGGAAAAGTGCTTTTGTACTCAATAATATGCCATGAAGCTTTTGACAATCAAGAATCATTCAACATGATCAACATCAAGCCAAATTAGGATTGGTACTTCGTAGCTAGATATTTCTTGCAAATGGCACCTTGGGGGTCGTTGATCTCCTAAGGACCTATGGAGTGTGGTGCAACCATACACCATAGATTTGATCCTCAATCCATGTTTAATAGCTCATAAATGCAGGAAGAGCAAGCTATATTTTCTATAGAAGTTGTGGCTTATCAGGATTGGCTTTCCCAACTATGAGACTTCCTGAAGCTTGGAATAGTACCTCAAGGTTTATCACATACTAAAAGGTGAAAATTCAAACAAAGAGCAACAAGAGACATCTTGCTAGGATAAATCCTCTATAAACGAGGATATGATGGAGTATTACTCTGTTGTCTTGAGCCCCAGGAAGCATCCTAGGCAATTTTGCAAGCTCACGACGAAACATGTGGAGGCCATTTCAGTGGCATGGCCATCATTAAATGCATTTAAGAATGGGTTATTATTGGACCATAATGGAAAAGGACTACTGCAAGTATGTCAAGAAATGCAGTAAGTGCCAACATCATGAGAATCTAATGCACTTACCATCACAAGCCTTACAACCCATCCAGGTAGCATGGCCTTTCTCGTAGTAGGGACTAGAATTGATTGGGAAGATCTCACCCTCATCCTCAGGCTGACACACATTCATCATAATAGCCACAAGATACTTCACTAAATGGGTAGAAGTGATCCCCTTAACATAAACAACTAGACCAAGGATTGCGGAGTTTATACTCCACAATATCATAAGTCATTTTGGGATCCCTCCTAAGATAATATTAGATAATGGGCCATATTTCAAGAACAAAAATGTGCGTGCTTTAATGAACAAATACCATATTCAACACCATTTTTCAATGCCTTATTATCCACAAGAAAATGGGCAAGCAAAAGCCTCAAATAAAAAAATAGTCTCCACTTTGAGGAAGACAGTGCAAGACAATCACAAGGATTGGCACATGCAGTTGCCTCTTGTACTATGGGCATACAAGACTAGTATACGAATGCCCACTTGGGCAACACCATTTTTTCTAGTATATGGCACTAAGGCCATCATGCCACTAGAGTTGGAAATTTTGACTCTACGCATAACATTAAAGGACTTCATAGATGATGATGTTGCACGACAAGACCGCCTTGATCAGTTGATGCTTCTTTATGAATGCTGAGTCAATGCTTTAGAGCATATTCATGTTTACTAAGATCACATTGCATGAGATTACAATAGTAAAGTCCATTTAAGGGAATTCAAATTTGGAGATCTAGTGCTCAAAGAAAACCAGTAGAATTCGAATCTGTCACCGCATCTGTGAGATAAGTTTACGATAAACTGGATAGGTCCATACATGATTTCATAGAGAGTTGGACCTGGAGCATATTGCCTTATATCATTAGATGGTGTTGAAGAGCCTGAACCTCTCAATATCATTCACTTAAAGGCATTCTACACATAAAATTCAAAAACATTCAAATATGTCACAAAAAATAAAAACATTCAAATATGTCATAAAATTCAAAAACATTCAAATATGTCATAAAAAACAAAAACATTCAAATTTTTCATAAAAAACAAAAACATTCAAATATGTCAAAATTCAAAAAAATATGCCAAAAATAAAACAAAGCATAAAAACATAAAATTTCAAAAATACAATCAAAGGGTCCAAGGGTAATTCAATCCGATTGGTCAAAATCAATACAATCAAAGGCTCCAAGGGTAATTCAAGCTGCTTGGTCAAAATCAATTTGAAAAGGATCCAAGGGTAATTCAAACCACTTGGTCAAATCCAATCAATCAAAGGCTCCAAGGGTAATTCATACCACTTGGTCAAAATCAAATCAAAGGCTCCAAGGGTAATTCAAACCGCTTGGTCAAATCCAATCAATAAAAGGCTCCAAGGGTAATTCAAGTTGCTTGGTCAAAATCAATTCAAAAAGGCTCCAAGGGTAATTCAAACCACTTGGTCAAATCCAATAAATTCAAAAGGCTCCAAGGGTAAATCAAACCGCTTGGTCAAAATCAATTCAAAACGCTCCAAGGGCATTTAAGCCGTTTGGTCAAAATCAATTCCAAATGCTCCAAGGGTATTCAAACCGCTTGGTCAAACATCAATTCAAAGGCTCCAAGGGTAATTCAAACCGCTTGGTCAACATCAATTCAAAGGCTCCAAGGGTAATTCAAACCGCTTGGTCAGAATCAATACCAAAAGCCCCAAAGGCATAATAAGCCCTTTAATCAAAATAATCAAAAATACAAAAACAACATAAAATCAAAAATACAAAAAAAATTTCATCTCACACCTTGCTTCCACATCATTGCATTGCATTTTCATATCCACTACAATTGTATTTGTCATGAGTGCCTTACAAGTGACACCACCATTTGTCATGCAAATCATTCAAATCCATACCTCAATTAACACACGTGTGTAATTGTGTTTTTCAACAAAATCATTATTTGTTGCTATATATAATATACTAAGGTTTTTTGGTTAATCAACCACACCTAGTGATCTTATCAAATTTTTAGGAAAACAACTTTGATTAGTAGAAGGTAAGGTCTAGCTGTGATAATGCCTTGGATATTCAAGATCCTGTCACTAATTGAAACACTAAAATCCTAGCTGGTACAAGGAAAAGATGAAAGTTGTAAAGCGGTCTAGGTTACCTTAAGCGAAAATGATCTTCCTTGCTTATCCCCCTGTGCAACCGATTTAAAGGTGCTGAGAATTGGAAAAAGGACAAGCTTTACCCTATCCAAATCCCTTGCTTAAATTGAAATAAGAAAAACCCCAAATAAAAGTACATATTCAAAAGGCCAAGCATAGAGTCCAGATATCAAAGCAATAATCCGATACACAAATCATAAATTAAAATAAACATAGCTCAAAAAAATCAATAAAAAATAAACAGTGATTTCATCACTACAAATGAGAAAAATAAACAATGATTATCATCACTACAAAAATCCTAGCTCAAAGAAAAAAAATCAATCAAAATAAATAGTGATTTTCATCACTACATATGAGCAAATATCCAAAGCCAAAAAGAAGGGAATAAAGCTTGAATCCTTGGAATTCTCAACATTGTACAAAATTGGAAGGAGAAATCCTTACGCATAATGATATGTCTACCACAATTGCTTCATTCACTTGTGTAGACCAATGTTTGAATGTTGATGAGCTAGCTTAGGTAACCCAATATTGCCTAGTGGTATAGTCCAACTAAGTCTAGCATAAGGATGAGATGAACACTTGAGGATCCCTAATATTAGTAATGGGTTGAAAGAATCCCGCCTGACATTGAAGGAAATTCTTGAGTTCTAACTCAAAATATACAATTACATGCACACATAGAGATCATGAAAAACCAGGTCCATGGCAAAAGTCTTACTTTATAAGATTCTATAAATTAGAGGGTATCAACATAGTAGGACATATATCACATATATATTAGAAATAGTATATAGACAACCACTGACTACTTTATATATTTTAATTTATAGAAACTTATTAAGAAAATACATTACACACCATTACATCTCATATATGAATACTTAATCAATTCTTATGATAAGAGTGATTATTTAAATTCATGATTATTTTTTTTACTTTCTGTGGTATCACCCATTAAGATTGTCAATGTCATATGCATTTTGTGCATTTTAAGTTATTAGAGCATACATGTTCACTTATACCATCCCATCACATAAGTTAGATGCATACAATTAAATCAAAGTTAAAACATGCATTTAGCAATAACATCACATTCACAAAAACAAGTCATTAATCATCCATAAACCACATCATAAAACATATAGGCAACATCCATTTGCATACAATCATAAATTCATCATTCATCATCAAAATACATTGCATCATATCATCAAATCATATAAGCATCTACACATCCATATAAGCATCTTCAATATCATCTATCATCTAACATATACATCAAATCATCATAATACCATCATCACATCATATCATAAAACAAAATAACAACAAAAAACATGATCAATAAACGATACACATAATGAGTCATAATGAAAATCTATCATAAAAGTATGTGTGTCAAGTCCAATGGATGTACAAAAATGTCTGTGGGCTATAGTAATATAGGTCAGTCGACCTCAAAAATGGATGAAGGACCAAATAAAGCATCAATCAAATACCGGGCCTAAGCCCCCTGCATAACCTCCTCTAGTGCCACCTCCCCCTGTAGCAGTGTTGCGAGTCGAATGATGTGAACCTAAAAAAATCATATATGATAAAATACAACAAAAATGCAAGAAAACATAGTTAAGGGTTTAGCCGTTGTCGACTACAGCGGCCGAAACCTGATCGCTGGAGGCAGCAGTGACCAAGACCCAATGGTCAAATTTTTTATCTTTGGGGCTCAAACTTAGCCGTTCTGAGCAACAACGACTCAATACCGGTCACTCTGAGGGACAACAACCAAGGGGCGACATGGCAAACCCATGAACCCTTGGCCAGAGAAAACAAAAAAATCAAAAATTTATAAAATGACATAAAAAAATCACAAAAGGAGGGAAAAACAAAAAATATAGAAAGCATATTCCCACTCAAAAACTAAAAACTAAGCTAAGTTCAAAAATGCTCAAAATGGTGGCAACAGGTGAATAACGGAAAAATTCAAAAACCCTAGGCTAAAGCAACTAATAGAAAACAAAAATTAGGGACTAACCCACCATAGCAAAGGGTAAGCTAATCCTAATTACGGAGTTTGTTCATTGCCAAAAGGTTTAGTGAGGTTTAGTTTTACACAGATAAAAGAAAAGAGATCTAGGGTTTAGAAAAAGAGAAATACCCAAGAAGCTTTAGCTCCTCCAGCAGCTGATGTCTCGCCCTACGCAACCATGTCCTCAACGCCAACATACTCCAAAGTCGTAATCGTCGCTGTCACACTAGAGCTCCCAAAGCGAATCTTCAAATAGTAAAAGTGAAAGGTCAAACCCTAGAAATGCAAATTTTATATTTCCTTAATTATGCCTTGGTCGTTGCTAATGTCAGCGGCCCAAACTTCTTGGCCACTCAAGGTGACATCGACCATAGGTAGGAACTCAGAGGCCACTAGACCTGACAGCGACCAGATCCATAGATCAAACTAAGGGATTTCCTCATTGAGGGATTCCATAAAAATAATAAATAAACACACTTTGGTGGTTTTAGATCATCAAAATGTTCAAAATAACAAAAAAATCACATAAAAGCACAATCTCAGGTAGATCTCATACCCAGTTACTTACTCTATCCACTCGGTGATTGCAACGAGTTGCACTCCATGTATTTCGGTGAGATGAGTAGATAACCATAAGGCCACTTAGGGCAAAAACAACTCATTTTGGAATTACGATGTGCCACCCTTAAATCCTAAAGAAGACCAAGATGGTCAAACTGCTCCACGGGTGCAAAAGGATCATCCTAATTTCTCTATGACACCAAAAGCATTAAGTCAAAGTGATACAATCTAAACATAAATAAAATCACTCATCCTAACTCCCTAAGAAGGCTATTGATAGCCAGACCACTCCTCAAGATAAGGATGGATGATCATCATAAACAATTGGAATCACACTTGGATATGGGATTGCCCATTAACAAGCAAAAAATGCTAGAAAGAAACCATATTAGTCATATTGGTCAAGTGACTTGTCACTTCATTCATTGTCATTTCTTCACCAATTCATTGTGTAAGGAAGTAGTTCAAAATTCAATTTAATCATAATCAAAATAAACAAAATATCATTCAATAATAAAAAAAATTGTGTTCGTCCTATGAATCATTACATACAACAATCACAAATTTCCCTTGTTTTTTGGGAACATAAGCAGACATGACATCTTCAATTGTAGCTCTCCTATCGGTCAAAATTGTTGTAGCAGCTGAAGCTACCCGATTGAGTTTGAGGAATGAGTGCAATTTAACATGCCCAAGCCACTGAGCTAAGTCCTCTAAATGTTGAGGAAATGATTCAAGGGATGCATGCCATCTTACATGATTGGGCCATCCAACGTTGATCATATCATTGATCACCATACATCCTACAAACAGATTAGTCTATGTTTTCACTCAGCGTTGTGTTTTTCACACAACATGTCTCAAAAAGGGGCATCTGTAGACACCTAAATCATGTCATGCTTAGGGGAGTTGCTCACATAGATACACTCATAATATCATAAGACATAATATTGGACTTTCCAAGCATCAACAGTGGTTCTCACCACTCATTTGGGGCCTTTTCAAGCCATCCAAGCCTAGCCGCTCAAGACAAGAGCAACCAGATGCTAGCCGCTCAAGCCTAGAGTGGCCAGACCTTAGCTATTGTAGATGATAGTGGCTAGATATTAGCCACTGTAGACAACAACGACTAAGCCATAAGAAGTAGTTTGCCAACAAATAGGCCTAATCACCAGTGGAAGTGGTAGTCTACATGAAATAAAGGTGAGTGGGAGTAACTTTGCATTCCTTTTCATGACCAATTCACATAGGAGGCCTGAGTTTGCATTTAAGATTTAGTTAACTAACCTCCAAGCATAAAAAATGACAAAATCTTCTCATGCTAATGACCATCTCTCATAGAAGACTCAAGTGGGCAGTTAGATTTCAGTTAATTGACCTTCAAACATAGACAAAGAACAAAAGCTTCTCATGCTAACTTACACTACGCATGAGAAATTCATTTCTATGGCTTAGACATATACCTAGGGTTTCAAACTATAAAGGGTGCAAGCCTAAGAGCACCAAGGATCATCGTATATCATAGGAGATCATATCAAAGAGAGACATTTTTTTAAGGAGAGCCTTCAAGACTTGGAGAGTTCTCTTTGAGATCACGTGTACGATGAAGCCCTAATATATTGGAGAGCATAACATCTATTATTTCGACATCAGATATAGGCTTTGAACCATAACCTTGGGGCAAAGAGAGAAAGGTTTACCTTAGTGGCTGCTATCTTGGATAGTGGTCCGTAGGCTTAGCTTAGGTTTTAGACATAGCTTCTTTTATTCTGTTTCTTCATGTTTTCATATCATTAGCATAGATTTACATGATTTCATGGCATAGTTTCATCATATTTTTGTTAAATTATTTTAGTACTAACAACCTCATCCGGGGAGGCAATCTAGGACATCTAAGCGTGTGTTGTTATTTCATTACTTGCAGGGCCATAGGTTTATCGGATAGAATTTGCAACATACAAGAGCAATAGGAATCCCTCTAGGATACAGACCTAGAGAAAGAGGCATTTGTAAGCCCCCATACATTTCCATGTGTAGAACTGGGAAGCCTTTATAAGCGCACCACCTCTTCATGAAAGGGGCACTCTTTGCCTCTTTGTAAACTTATTGTATCGAAATGGGTATCCCTAATAGGGACCAACATGTAACCGAGTTTCAATACAAATAAAGAGATCCATATTTGTTATTTAATGTTATATGCCTTTTCTTCTTATCTTCCATTTCATCTTGGGTTTTTAATAACATTGCAAGTAGGGTTAAAAAGAGGTGATGCATGCATCCCAGGGTCACTACACTAACCATAATCTTCTAGAACAAATGGTTGTTCAAACCAATTTGGCTCGGATGAAGGCCAAATGAACTTCAGTTAAGAGCATAGGTTATAGTTGCGGTCTAGACTATAAATCATAGGTCTTAGCCATGGTTTAGACTGTAGACCATAGGTTTGGGCTATGGTTCAGACTGATTAGGCCAAGGAGCCCAAATTGAGTGGTTAGTCTGTCCAATATCCTCCATATTGTCTTGTAGCTTTTCCATATGAGTAGTCATCATTGACATGATGTGTTTTAGGTGTCTACAGATGCCCCTTTTGAGATACATTGTGAGATAAAACAATAGTGAGAAAAAATATACCTCCTAAAATGATGTCGAAGGTTCTATGATGATCATTAGTCATATCAATATTAGATGTCTCTTATCCAGCAAAAGGACATGCATCCTAGAATCATTGCTTCCAAATGGGTGAAAGGCTTACATTTTGAAAAGCTTGCACTCACCATCAGGCATTCGGGTAGTGTTTGATGCTACAATAGGAGTTAGGCCTATATAATCAAAAGGAGAAGAGATAAAAAAAATTATTATATTTGCTATTTGACCCAAGCAAAGGGGTAAGCTTATGATAGCTGTTGAAAATGATTTGCAAGGATGAATGTAATTTTTGACAAGATCAAGGGATCTACGATCTCTAGGATCTTATATTGATTTTGATTATGATTTGGTATTATGACTACCCCCTCAAGCGATGAGTCGATGAGGGTAATGACTATGATTAAAGTGACAAGGTCGCTTGACCACCATGGATGATCTAAACAAATTTAGATTTGAGCATATTAATTCCTTGGCTAGGCCTAGTTCAACTTTTGATTCCAACTATTAATAATAATTGCACATTCTTATCCCATGGAGTAGTCGGGCTACAATATCCATCTTAGGAAATCTAAATGAGGCAATTCCAATTATATTTGTGTTGAATCAAGTTATCGATGATTTGCTGAAAGATGTCATAGGAGACATGACATGAAATGCCTCATTCCCATGGAGAAGTCTAGCCATGAAGGCCTTCTTAGGGATTTAAAAAGAAGCACATCAGATCAACGATGACAATTTTTGTCCCAAATTTCCTTATGGTAATTTACTCATATTGCCATATTTCATGTATCGCAAGTCGCTGCAACCGCCAAGTGTATAGGGTAAATAACTGGATACGATGTGCATTTGGTGTTTTTAATTATTTGATTGTTAATTTTGATTTATTAATTGATCCTGGTGCTTTGAACATCACCAAATTTGCAACCTTAATTGCTCTTTTTGAAATTTGATCTGTTAGGAGTCATCAATTTGCCTTTTTAGACCTTCCCAAGATGGGGTTTGAGTGCATTTAATGCTGGCTATGAACCATGGGTACAATTTGCAGTTAATTTTTTCAAATTTTGGGAACCACGACTAGGGCCTACAGTTAAAAAACCCTAATTTTGGGACCGCAGGTGTGAGTTGCTGTCCACCGAGATTAGGCAAAACTTTAAAAAGCCATTCCCATTTGAATTTTTCATTATTCTTCTTGAAAGCAACTACATTGAGAGAGATCTAAGAGATAGAAGATATTCCCTGATCTGGAACGCTGCCCAAAACTCTACCATATATCGCACTTGATACCCTGATGGTGGATCTTGATCATCCATCGACTAGCAGAGACCACGAAGTGGGCAAGGTAACTCGAAATTGAGTCCTAGAAATTCAATACCAATTAAAATCAATGACACTAAGTAATGTGGTAAATGAACCTCACTAAACAGTTGGTAATAAACCCCACTAGATTAGGTTAGGTTAGTTTTATTTTTTTTAGGTCAGATAGGCTAGGAAGGTACCCAAAATGGGTATTCTTTGTAGATCGTAGATGGCAGCTGCGGTTCACATTCAAACTCCAACAATTATATTTTGACCGTAGGCGGACCATAGGGTTGACCAGTGATTCACCAACTTTAGAAATTTTTTATTAAATTTTTGCATTTTCTAAAGTTAATTAGGCAATTAATGTTATTTAGTGTATTTTTGACTTGCCTAGCTGATATTTTTGATTTTATGAATGCCTTGCAACATGTTTTTATCTTTTCATTAGTTTTTTAGATGTTTTTAACGTTTTTAAAGTCGTTTTTAACTGTTTTTGCTTATTTTTAGCTAGAATTTAGCTTATATACTACTTTTTATTTCAGAGATTGACCTCTAGGGCTTGCAAGCTTGATCTACTTAAGACTCTCCATAGAAAACTCATTGATGGTGAGTGTGTATGGTTTAGAGCTGTCAGATTTGGCTATGTACTAGATCTACCCACTATTAGGGTAGATCAAACTTATTTGATTGCATTGGCCTGACGCTGGAATGTGTGGACCAACACCTTTCACCTGCCTATAGGTGAGATGACTATGACTTTAGAGGACATCTATCAGATATTTAGGATCCCTATCAATGGTGAGGCCATCACTTCTTCCTCTTCTCAAAGGAAGGAGCCTGTCTTTGATGCTATATTCAGTGATCAAAGCAAGGAGTCATAGGAGAATATCGACCATGGAGGCGTACACATTGGATAATGGTAGGGTAAGTGCATCTTCTTAGTCCACAAAATAATCTTCATGATCCTTGTGGTATAGGTTGTGCTTCCAAACTCCTTGGGCATGAGGATTCCTTGTAACCTCTTAGCCAATGTCTAGAGAGTGATTCAAAGTTCCACTGCTCAGCAACTATGCCTAGCTTGGGGGATTACACTATTATGTCAACTATATAGGGAGATATATCAAATTACGAGCTAGAGTCACAAAGGTATTATTTGCAGTCTGTTGCTATAGATCTAGGGTTGGCAGCACATCTAGATCGAGCATCCTGTGGACTTACCTCTCTAGATCATGGTCATTGATGATGCCCATTAGTGTTATGCCATGTGTTGGCTATGAGAGGAGGAGGGATTCTAGAGAAGGACCCACACTAGAGACACAGATTACTACATAGCATGATTTGTAGTGATCAGGTCAGAAGACATTGAGTGGTGCTCCTACATGGATTGCCCTTACTGGATCAAGGTAGATGAGTGGCTATGATAGGCTCATAAATATATGTGGCTAATTGATCATAAGGTCAATATCATAGAGTATAAGTTCTTCTCTTGCATCTTGTTGTTGAGCAAGGTGCAGCGACAGTATTGTCATTGTTGTCAACACAGTCAGATAGATCGATTGATGCAGTGGACAGGAGTTCAGAGGTTACTCAGAGTATGTACGGTGATGTTAAATGCTTATGAGGATGTTTACCCACCTTTTTGCATATTTTCCAAGAAGACCGAAGTGGCCCATATGCTAAAGATCAAAGAAAAAGCAAAACACCGCAAAGAAAAAAAGTGTCGCGATATCGCGACATGTTGCATTTTTGTGGTCCAAAGCAAAGAGAAAATGCAAGGAGAAAAAAGTGTCATGATATCGTGACATGTTGCATTTTCACGGCCGAAAGAGCAAAGAGAAAAAAGTGTCACGATATCGCGACATGTTGCATTTTCGTGGCCAAAAGAGAAGAGAAAAAGCAAGGAGAAAAAAGTGTCGCGATATCGCGACATGTTGCATTTTCATGGCCGAAAGAGCAAAGAGAAAAAAAGTGTCACGATATCGCGACATGTTGCATTTTTGCAGCCAAAAGAGAAGAGAAAAAGCAAGGAGAAAAAAGTGTCGCGATATCGCGACATGTTGCATTTTCGCGGCCGAAAGAGCAAAGAGAAAAAAGTGTCGCGATATCGCGACATGTTGTATTTTTGTGGGCCAAAGCAAAGAGAAAGAGCAAGGAGAAAAAGTGTCGCGATATCGCGACATGTTGTATTTTCACGAGCCAAAGCAAAGAGAAAGAGCAAGGAGAAAAAAAGTGTCACGATATCATGACATGTATTTTTGTGGTCCAAAGCAAAGAGAAAGAGCAAGAAGGAAAAAGTGTCACGATATCATGACATGTCACATTTTCATGACTCAAAAAGGGTAGGCAGCAGAGAAACAAAAGTGTCACGATATCACGACATGTCGCATTTTCGTGACTCAAAAATGGTAGGTAGGTAGAGAAACAAAAGTGTCATGATATCATGACATGTCACATTTTTGTGACTCAAAAAGGGCAGGCAGACAGAGAAACAAAAGTGTCACGATATCGCGACATGTTGCATTTTTTCCAAAGGAACAGAGTAGTTGATAGTGCGTCTGATATTAGTGATGAACACCAGGATGGTGAAACTAAAGACTGCATAGTGACGTGGACCCATAAGGAATATTTAATGATTTGAAATCATTTAAGATGGTCGTTACACATGGAAAGAAGTGGACGCATGCCCATGTGGAGAAAAGGAAATGAAGGGCCTCAAAATAGAAATGAAAAGCCTTTTTGGAAACCAAAACACATGCATGCATAAGGGAAGGAGAAAACAAATAGTCATCAAAGGAGAAAATGAACAGTCATCGAAGGAGAAAATGAACAGTCATCGAAGGAGAAAATGAATAGTCATGAAGGAGAAAATGAACAGTCATCGAAGGAGAAAATGAACAATCATCGAAGGAGAAAACAAACAGTCATCGAAGGAGAAAATGAATAGTCATGATCAAGAAAATGAATAGTCATGGTAGGAGAATATGGTGTCAATTCTTTGCATGTGACGTGTTTGACGAAATGCCTTCTCAATATATACAAAAGGAGTTACATAAAGGAGTTACAATTGACAAGTGGCATATGAGAATATG
Source organism: Wollemia nobilis (assembly GCA_028583015.1). NCBI lineage: Eukaryota > Viridiplantae > Streptophyta > Pinopsida > Araucariales > Araucariaceae > Wollemia > Wollemia nobilis. Next base: position 42,138,944 of record JAQPPZ010016981.1, on the reverse strand, counting down.
AAAGAAGGTGTTACAATTGACAAGTGGCGTATGAGAATATGAAAGGAGTTACAATTGGAGTTACAAAGAGAAAGGATAGTTATAAAAGGAGTGTTGCTTGGAGAATTTTAGTTGGGGATTTTATTTTGTGAAGTGCGATGAGTGTGTGTGTTTTGTGAATTGTGGTAGACGTTGGGTAAGCAATAGACCAGTCGGGGTCTTGTAAAAGTGAAGGCATTTTTATGTCAATCTTCTAGTTTCAAAATTGAAGTCCAAGTTGGTGCTTGGCATCAGGGGTTGGTGCTCCTTCCAGTTGGTGCTGGTAAATCAGGGGTTGATGCTCCTTCCAGTGGGTGTTGGTAAATTGATTGTAAAGTTGGTGCTTTGCAAAGGCTGGATTTGGATGGGAGTCCAAACAGTCATTTTGAGGAGTAGCCAAATCGGTGAACCTCGGTACATCTTGTGTTGTGTGATGTTCTCTTGTTATACTTGCTTTATTTGGTTTTAAGTTTTCATTGTTTCGGCTTTAAGAGTTGAAGATTTAAGTTATAAAGAGCTACACTGATTCACCCCCTCATCTCAGTGTCATTGTGAGACTAACAATTGGTATCAGAGCGAGGTTCCTAAACAAGCTTAATCGACTAGGGTGATCTTGGAAGTGACACAATGGCAGGTGGTGAAGGCTTCTCATCAAACAAAGCACCATTGTTTGATGGAACTAATTACGCATTTTGGAGACTCAGGATGCAGACATATCTTTGTGCTTTGGGATACGACATTTGGGATTCGGTAGATAGTGGATACACAATACCCACCACTTCTCCAACCGATGTTTTCGGTAAGAAACTATTTGAGAATAACTCAAAAGCAAAGAATGCTATCATGTGCGGATTAGTGGACAGTGAACTAGTAAAAATTATGAGTTGTAAAATGGCAAAAGAAATATGGGACAAAGCGAGGAGCATTCATGAAGGAGACATTAAGATCAAGGAGGCCAAGTTACAAACACATCGAGCTTAGTTCGAAGTATTAAATATGAATGACGATGAGAACATAGAGGCATATATACTGAGAGTTAATGAAGTCATTAATGCGATTAGAGGACTCGACGAGGAAATCAAAGATTTTGTCATCGTGAAAAAGGTATTAAGATCTCTTCCCCAAAGATTTGATTCTAAAGTTTCAGCTATAGAAGAAGCTAAAGATCTAAATTCTTTTAGTATGGATGAGATGCATGGTTCTTTGACTGCATATGAGATGAGAATAGGAAAATCTAAACCCACAGATAGAGAAGCTACTTTTAAAGCCCATAAAAATATGAAAGCAAAACAAGAATCCAAGGAAGAAGAGACATCAGATGAAATGGAAGCAAACTTTGTTCGAAAACTAAAAAGGGAAAAAGGAAAATACAGAGGAAAGTTACCGTTTAAATGTTTCAATTATGGAGGCATTGGGCATTTTGCAGCTAAATGTCCACTTAATGAGAAGAACAAAAGTGATGAAGGATCGCACCAAGAAAGAAGTGAGCTGGAAGAAAAAAACAAATTTCAAAAAAGGCAACTTCAAGAAGAAAAGTTTCATCTCCAAGAATGTCAGTTCATCAGAAGACAGCTGCGGTGAGGATTCTGAAAAGGAAACAGGTGAAGCTCTTTTCATGGCACTCAAAGAAGAAAAAATAGAAAAATAACAGGAATGTGATGAAGAAGAAATTGATGCAAAAGTAAATTTGGAAGAGGAACTAATTGCAGCTCTGGATGAATTGAAGATAGAAAGAAAAAAGAATAAGAAAATTTCAAGAAAGCTTGAGGATGCAAATGAAATCATAACCAGTTTGAAAGTACAGATAGAAGAATCCAAGAAAATATCTAAAGATCTCGAAGTGCAAATAACCATGAAAATAGATTATTGTTGCAAGCTAGAAGAAGAGACTGTTGGTTTAAGGATGCAGATAGAAGAGATGAATCATAAAATTAGTTGTTATCACAAACGTGAAGAAAGTTCTATGAAGTTGGATAAGATCATAAATAACCAAAGGACTACAGGCATCAAATTTGGTTTGGGCTTTGACGAAGGAGAATCATCAAATGGATCAAAGAATGAAGATAAGAAACAGGTTGATCAAGAAAAATTGACTCATGCAAAAGAAAGCAATAATGCAAGGCACGAAAGGAGAATTGACAATGATGGATTCACCAATGTCACACATCAAAGAAGAAGAAGATTTATGACTCCTACGACAACATGGCAAAGACCATCACCCAGGTTCAATCATCTCTTTTCTGGTTACTATTTTAAATGCAATGGTTATGGACATAAGATTTCAGATTGCAAGTATAACGTAGGACCAAGGAATTTTACCAGTAGAAATGTTTTTTCACCTTTGATGGATTATGCAGTAGAATGTTATAAGCTGTCATAATTTTGGGCACATTGCAAGAAATTGTCGAAGTACATTTGCATCAAATCAATTTCGGGGAAGAAAATTTCAACCAAATGGAATGAGACAAAATAGAAAATTTCTCGAAAAACATGCACAAGCTACTGAAAAAGAAAAGTCAAAACAAGAGCCCAAAACTGTAATCAAACCAGAGTGGAAAGAAAAAGATCGATCTAAGGAAGAAAAGGAATCCATGATCGTACAAACAACATTTAAAGCACAGAATAAATCTGCACCATGGATACTTGATAGTGGATGCTCCAGTCATATGACAGGTGACAAACAAAAATTTGAGAAGTTACAGCAATATGAAGGTGGTTCGGTAAAATTTGGAAATAATGATGGAGCTAAGATAGTTGGCAAAGGTTCAGTTAAGATCAGTGATGGAAAAATCAAGTCAAAAGAAGTCTTGTTTGTGGTTGGTCTAAAGCATAACTTGTTGAGCGTAAGTCAGATTTGTGATAGAGGTCATGAAGTGATTTTTAAGAAGCAGGGTTGTGAAGTCAAAAAAGAAAACAGTGGAAAGTTGATAGCAACTGGATCGAGGACATATGGAAACCTGTACACTCTCTCAGAGACTTCGGAAGGAGCTTGCTTGATTGGACGAGGAAGAAGAAAATTGGTTGTGGCACAAGAGGCTCGGTCATATCAGTTTTGACAATCTAGTAAAAATCAGCTCAAAAAAGGTAGTGAGAGATATTCCCACCATTGGAAAACCATCAAATAGCATTTGTGCTTCATGCCAAAATGGGAAGCAAACTAGAGTCTCATTTAAAACAAAATAGTACTACACAAGCAAACCTTTGGAACTAATACATACTGATTTATGTGGACCCATGAGAACGCAAAGCATAAATGGTGACAAATATTTTATGTTGTGTATAGATGACTATTCCAGGATGACATGGGTACTATTTTTGAAGCATAAATCAGAAGCTTTTGAGATGTTCAAGGTTTTCAAAAACCAAGTTGAGAATCAAACAGGAAAAAGGATTAAATGTTTAAGATCAGATAGAGGAGGAGAGTTCATTTTAGAGGATTTTATAGAATACTTGTGAAAAATATGGTATTAGGAGACAGTTTTCAGCGAGCAGGACACCTCGGCGAAAATGGTGTGGTAGAAAGAAAGAATAGGACAGTGCAGGAAATGGCATGGACTATGTTGACTGAGAGCAAAGTAGCGAGACAAATTTTGGAAAGAGGCAGTCCATATTGCGGTATACATCCAAAATAGGTGCATGTTGAGGACGCATGAAAGCAAAACTCCTTATGAGTTGTGGTTCGGTAAAAAGGCAACAGTAAGATACTTTAAAGTTTTTGGCAGCAAGTGTTACATCAAAAGAAGCTGAAGAAAACCTTGGTAAGTTTGAAGATAGAGCGGATGAAGGTATTTTTCTTGGCTATTCGTCAAAAAGCAAAGCTTACAAATGCTACAACAAGAGGCTAAGGAAAATTGTGGATAGTGTCGATGTTAAAGTTGATGAAGGTAGGGAACGAGTAATTAGCTATGAAGAGAACTACCCAATTTATGAAGAGGTTATTGAAGGAGATGAGGAAAAGGAAACGGAAAAGAAACAAAAAATTGACTCGAGATGATTCAAACAGTGATTCGAAGTGGAAGAAAATAAGAAATTCAAAATAGGCAGTTGGCGAGAAAGATCATCCTAGAGAGCAAATAATTGGAGACCCCACGAGTTGGTGTTCAGACAAGAAGAAGAGTAGTAAGTAACTACTCTCTATTATCCAGCATTGAGCCCAAAAATGTTGTTGACGCAAGTAAAGATGAAAGTTGGATGAAGGCAATAAATGAAGAATTAGATCAGATCGAGAAAAACAAAACTTGGGAGTTAGTACCAAGACCTGCAAATAAAAATATAATCGGTACTAAATGGATCTTTCGAAACAAATTGAATGAAGAAGGACAGGTAGTCGGGAATAAAGCAAGATTGGTATGTAAAGGCTATGCACAAGTTGAAGGTATTGACTTTGAGGAAACCTTTGCACTTGTGGCTAGACTAGAGGCAATTAGAATGTTTTTGGCTTTAGCGAGTTTACAAGAATTTCAAAGTTTATCAAATGGATGTGAAATCAGCATTTTTGAATGGGAAACTTGAAGAAGAGGTTTATATTGAGCAGCCAGATGGTTTCCAACTTGGTGATGATCCCAACTTGGTTTGCAAGTTGAAGAAAGCATTATATGGCTTAAAACAGGCACCCCGAGCATGGTATGCAAGGCTAGACAACTATCTTACTCAACAAGGGTTCAAGAAAGGTATGGTGGATAGTAATTTGTATGTCAAAACAGAAAATGGCCATCTTATTGTTCTTGTTGTATACGTAGATGATATCATATTTGGCAACAACAAAGATGAGTCGTGTAAAGATTTAGCAAATAAGATGCAGAAAGAATTTGAAATGTCAATGATTGGTGAACTTTCGTATTTCCTCGGGTTGCAAGTTAATCAAAATGAGAAGGGCATATTTATTTCTCAAATTAAATATGTGAAAGAGATACTAAAAAAGTTCACAATGGAGGATTGTAAGCCAGTTAGCACTCCCATGATGACAGGTTGTAAGTTGAGCAAGGATGAAAAATCTCCACATGTTGATCAAACCATGTACAGATCTATGATTGGGAGCTTACTATACTTGACAGCTACCAGACCAGATATTTTGCAGGCAGTATGCATGGTAGCATGATTTCAGGCTAGTCCCAAGGAGACTCATGTGACAGTAGTAAAGAGGATTCTTCGGTACCTCAAGGGTACTATGGAGTATGGGTTATGGTATCCGAAAGGTAAGGACTTCACCCTTATTGCGTATTCAGATGCAGATTGGGCAGGATGTGTAGATGACAGAAAGAGTACCAGTGGAGGTGCATTCTATCTTGGAGACAGGTTGGTCACGTGGCATAGTAAGAAACAAGAGTCAGTCTCCTTATCCATAGCAGAGGCAGAATATATTACAGCGACAACGTGTTGTACGTAGGTATTATGGATGAAACAAACCCTGAAAGATCTTGGTATTAACTTCAGTGAGCCAATTTTAGTTAAGTGTGATAACACCAGTGCCATTAACATCTCAAAGAATCCAGTTATGCATTCTCGCACAAAACATATTGCTATCCGGTATCACTTTTTGAAGGAGAAAGTTGCGGAAGGTGAGGTTAAGTTGGATTTTGTTCCAACAACAGAGCAAGTAGTGGATATCTTCACAAAACCATTGCCCAAGGAAGTCTTTGAGTACCTTCACAATAAATTGGGAGTGGTCACGCTTCCCAAGAATTGACTAGCTATCGGGACCACATTCTCAGGGGGAGCATTTGTGTATTTGTTTATCTTTTTGCTCATGTTTGTGATTTTTCCTAAGTGTAATAATTTTTGCCTGAGAATGTTGTGCATGGACTCAGGGGGAGTTTGCAGCGGCCCTTTGATATTGTTGTCAAAGGGGGAGAAGAGTTACAGGAAATTGCACGTGTGTTGCCAACAATTCCAAAGGGGGAGATTGTTGAGCAAGGTGCAACAACGAGTATTGTCATTGTTGTCAACACGGTCGGATAGATCGGTTGATGCGGTGGATAGGAGTTCGAGAGGTTACTCGGAGTATGTACAGTGATGTTAAATGCTTATGAGGATGTTTACCCACCTTTTTGCATATTTTCCAAGAAGACCGAAGTGGCCCATATGCTAAAGATCAAAGAAAAAGCAAAACACCGCAAAAAAAAAAAGTGTCGCGATATCGCGACATGTTGCATTTTCATGGTCCAAAGAAAAGAGAAAATGCAAGGAGAAAAAAGTGTCACGATATCGCGACATGTTGCATTTTTGCGGCCGAAAGAGCAAAGAGAAAAAAGTGTCGCGATATCGCGACATGTTGCATTTTCACGGCCAAAAGAGAAGAGAAAAAGCAAGGAGAAAAAAGTGTCGCGATATCACGACATGTTGCATTTTTGCGGCCGAAAGAGCAAAGAGAAAAAAGTGTCGCGATATCGCGACATGTTGCATTTTCGCGGCCAAAAGAGAAGAAAAAGAGCAAGGAGAAAAAAGTGTCGCGATATCGCGACATGTTGCATTTTCATGGGCCAAAAGAGCAAAGAGAAAAAGTGTCGCGATATCGCGACATGTTGTATTTTCATGGGCCAAAGCAAAGAGAAAGAGCAAGGAGAAAAAGTGTCGCGATATCGCGACATGTTGTATTTTCGTGGGCCAAAGCAAAGAGAAAGAGAAAGGAGAAAAAAGTGTCATGATATCGCGACATGTTGTATTTTTGCGGTCCAAAGCAAAGAGAAAGAGCAAGAAGGAAAAAGTGTCACGATATCGCAACATGTCGCATTTTCGTGACTCAAAAAGGGTAGGTAGGTAGAGAAACAAAAGTGTCACATTTTCATGACTCAAAAAGAGCAGGCAGGTAGAGAAACAAAAGTGTCGCGATATCGTGACATGTCGCATTTTCATGACTCAAAAAGGGCAGGCAGGTAGAGAAACAAAAGTGTCACGATATCGTGACATGTTGCATTTTCACCAAAGGAATAGAGTAGTTGACAGTGCATCTGATATTAGTGATGAACACCAGGATGGTGAAACTGAAGACTGCATAGTGACATGGACCCATAAGGAATATTTAATGATTTGAAATCATTTAAGATGGTCGTTACACATGGAAAGAAGCGGACGCATGCCCATGTGGAGAAAAGGAAATGAAGGGCCTCAAAATAGAAACGAAAAGCCTTTTTGAAAACCAAAACACATGCATGCATAAGGGAAGGAGAAAATGAATAGTCATCGAAGGAGAAAACAAACAGTCATGAAGGAGAAAACGAATAGTCATCGAAGGAGAAAATGAACAGTCATCGAAGGAGAAAATGAACAGTCATGAAGGAGAAAATGAATAGTCATCGAAGGAGAAAACGAACAGTCATCGAAGGAGAAAATGAACAGTCATGAAGGAGAAAACGAATAGTCATCGAAGGAGAAAACGAACAGTCATGACTAAGAAAATGAACAGTCATGGTAGGAGAATATGGTGTCAATTCTTTGCATGTGACGTGTTTGATGAAATGCCTTCTCAATATATACAAAAGGAGTTACAATTGACAAGTGGCATATGAGAATATGAAATAAGGTGTTACAATTGACAAGTGGCATATGAGAATATGAAAGGAGTTACAATTGGAGTTACAAAGAGAAAGGATAGTTATAAAAGGAGTGTTGCTTGGAGAATTTTATTTGGGGATTTTATTTTGTGAAGTGCGATGAGTGTGTGTGTTTTGTGAATTGTGGGAGACGTTGGGTAAGCAATAGACCAGTCAGGGTCTTGTAAAAGTGAAGGCATTTTTATGTCAATCTTCTAGTTTCAAAATTGAAGTCCAAGTTGGTGCTTGGCATCAGGGGTTGGTGCTCCTTCCAGTTGGTGCTTGGTAAATCGGGGGTTGATGCTCCTTCCGGTGGGTTCTGGTAAATTGATTGTAAAGTTGGTGCTTTGCAAAGGCTAGATTTGGATGGGAGTCCAAACAGTCATTTTGAGGAGTAGCCAAATCGGTGAACCTCGGTACATCTTGTGTTGTGTGATGTTCTCTTGTTATACTTGCTTTATTTGGTTTTAAGTTTTCATTGTTTTGGCTTTAAGAGTTGAAGATTTAAGTTATAAAGAGCTACATTGATTCACCCCCCCCTCTCAGTGTCATTGTGAGACTAAAACCTACAATAGTTTGGCTTGGTTCAGGATATTCTAGAGATTCCATTTGTGTACCCATGTCTCATGCTCAAGATACATCTATCATGGATTCAACCTACAACTCTGGGAGATGAGGCTGATGACTTTTAGGAGTCTAGGGATGACATACCTAAGACCACTCTAGCATATAACACATGGTGGTCCCTACTACAGTGGAAGGGAAGAGAGCCTCTAGGCAGATTATATGACTAGGCGAAGGTAAAGGCTGATCCTAATGGGTGTAGGGTTTTCTAGAGGACCGAATGTAGTTGGGGCATAAAGGCCACCATAGAGGAGGCTCTAAAGGTAGATGTAGAGGAGGAGTAGGGGTTTGAGGAGGGTGAGGTGCCTATGGAAAATTATGTAGGGGTGCTCCTCACTCGGGTTGCTAACCTGTAGAGTCAATTTGGGAGGCTACAGTCTCAAAAGTTACAACATGACACATCTATCGCCTTTCTAGAGGTGAAGCTAGGTCATAAGGATATATGGTAGAGGCTTAGGCATAGATTATGGCTCTCACAACTCATGCTATGGTAGTAGAGTCATAGGTCGATGAGCTCACTAGTGCATGAAATGTGGCACTAGCACAATGGGTTGATGCCATAGCAAAGAGAGAGGATCTGACATCCTCCGATGCTATTATGGGACCTCCTATGATACCATCAGCTATAAATCCAAGAGGTAGAAATCCCATGGCAGAGGTTAGGAAACTCACTTTCCTTGTAGAGGAGGGAAATGAACTTTGCGATGCGAGGGAAACTCGTATCTCCCATCTATATGGGTTCATCAGATTGTGAGGCTTAGAGGTGCTAGATGATAGACATGTTATTAGATCTCAGAGGACCATGTTCAATATCTTGAGATAGTCCATGGAAAGCTCTAACCAGTGGATGCATAGGATAGATAGGATGCACAAATCCTCTAGCACTCATGGAGGTAGCTCACACAAGAGTCACAGGGAGACATGTGTGATCTCTAGTCATCGTTATAGCCTCTTAGACATAGGTATCCCATGTGCTAGGCCTCTTTGGGTTATGTGGTACATAGGGCACTCATAAGGGTACACAGTAGGCATCAGAGCTAACTATAGAGAAGGATCCAGAGCATAGGGCTGAGGGAGGCGATGAGAGCTCCAATTCAGGAGGAGTAGGCCAGAGCTAGGGCTCTATTTTATTTAGGATACATTTTGCATATGTACCATTTTTGGTGTAAGGTCAAGGACCTACATGATTGTAGCCTGTGGGTATTTTGTACTCTTGATGTACTCTTGAGACACACATATATATATGAGATTTATCATTTATGACTCATTATGTGTACTTGTATATTTTTATTTTTTTGTTTATGTTATGCACATGGATGCAATGCTTATGTTAATTTGATGCTATATGATGTGATGTATGGATGACATGCACTAGATAGCTTTTTAATTTATGATGATAATGATATGCAGTGATATAGATGCTTAGATATATGATTTATGATGAATGCATATGGCTGCAATGTTTTCTCTTAACACATATTTGATATTGCTTTATTGTATGCATTAATGTATGTAATAATTTATTTACACGATGGTGATTTAATGTAAATGAACCTGTATGCTTTAATCAATTAAAAAATAAGGAATAAATGCAAATATGTTTATCAATCTAATGGCTAACACCACAAATTGTATAAAAATCATGAATGTAATTGAAAATCCTTAAGATAATAATTTAATCAATTACTCACCCATATATGAAATGCAATGAATGTAGTTGTATGATGTGAATGATATAATGTATCTATTGTGGCTGCTCCACAACGTACCCCAAAATTGGGGACCCACCTTTTTGCATATTTTCCAAGAAGACCAAAGTGGCCCATATGCTAAAGATCAAAGAAAAAGCAAAACACCGCAAGGAGAAAAAAGTGTCGCGATATCGCGACATGTTGCATTTTCGCGGTCCAAAGAAAAGAGAAAGAACAAGGAGGAAAAAGTGTCGCGATATCGCGACATGTTGCATTTTCATGGCCAAAAGAGAAGAGAAAGAACAAGAAAGAAAAAGAAGAAAAAGTGTCGCGATATCGCGACATGTTGCATTTTCACGGCCAAAAGAGAAGAGAAAGAACAAGAAAGAAAAAGTGTCGCGATATCGCGACATGTTGCATTTTCATGGCCAAAAGAGAAGAGAAAGAACAAGAAAGAAAAAGTGTCGCGATATCGTGACATGTTGCATTTTCGTGGCCAAAAGAGAAGAGAAAGAACAAGAAAGAAAAAGTGTCGCGATATCGCGACATGTTGCATTTTCGCGGCCAAAAGAGAAGAGAAAGAACAAGAAACAAAAGTGTCACGATATCGCGACATGTTGCATTTTTGCGACTCAAAAAGGGCAGGCAGGCAGAGAAACAAAAGTGTCGCGATATCGCGACATGTTGCATTTTTGTGACTCAAAAAGGGCAGGCAGGCAGAGAAACAAAAGTGTCACGATATCGCGACATGTTGCATTTTCGTGACTCAAAAAGGGTAGGCAGGCAGAGAAACAAAAGTGTCGCGATATCACGACATGTTGCATTTTTGTGACTCAAAAGGGGTAGGCAGGCAGAGAGACAAGAGTGTCACGATTTCGCGACATGTCCGATTTTCGCCAAGGGAACAGAGTAGTGGACAGTGCGTCTGATATTAGTGATGAACACCAGGATAGTGAAACTGAAGACTGCATAATGACGTGGACCTATAAGGAATAAATCGAAGATTGAATAAGGTAATTTGTCACATAAGGACAAAATCCAATGAATAAGACAAAACGTTACATAAGGAATCTTTAATGATTTGAAATCATTTAAGATGGTCGTTACACATGGAAGGAAGCGGACGCATGCCCATGTGGAGAAAAGGAAACGTTTTTTTGAAATCAAACGAAAAGTGAAGAAAACCAAACAGAGGAAGCCAAACCATGGGAATGAAACGAAGGGCCACAAAATAGAAATGAAAAGCCTTTTTGGAAACCAAAACACATGCATGCACAAGGGAAGGTGAAACGAACAACCATTGGAAAATGAAACGAAAAGCTTCCTAAAAATTTTAAATACGCCAGGCAAGGATGTTTTGAGGGGTTGGAAACTACTGTGAGCAGAGTTGCAGATTTGAAGGCAAGAGGGCCATTCTGGACCTGTTTGGGTTGTTTTTCTTCCATGGACTGGTTTGGGAAAACCAGAAATTTTTGTTATTGTAAAATGACAAATTTTTAATACAGAAAATTTCAGAAAGTTGCATCTTATGGGCAAGAAAGGAGGAGTCATTTTCTGCATGCAAGATTAAATGTCTATTTTTCCCCTTTTTCGGATTTTAGGCTTGTAAATGGAGTTTATGCAAGTTTTCTTGGTTGCTTCATGCGAATGTTTAAATCTGAAAACCTCATTTAAAACCCTAGGAGCCAACACTTAGCTTATCCGGATTGTGCTTGTTTTGCAAGTCCAATAGGTTAGGTTGCATGCATGAAAACCTCACATCTTCGGTTTTGTCGAAATAGGATAGCATCAAACTGAATGTATCTTGTGTTTCATTTTCTGCATTTCATTTTCATTTTTCTGCATTTTATTTTTCCAAAAATTTTAACTTTTTTTTAATTTTCAGGCATTAAAATAAACATTTAAAAAATTTTCAAAATCCAAAAATAATTTCACCATTGCGTAGGTTATACTTCAGACTTCCAATACGCACTTTGAAATTTCATTTTTGGAGTTGTTTAGTATTTTTAAAAATTCATCGAAGTTGTTGTTTTATTACAGATTTTAAAAAATCCGAAAATAGAAAATTTCCATTTTTGGGCCGAATTTCATTTTTTTAGTTTCATGTTTCATTCATGAGCCTATGATGACATTCCCTTCATGAAAATTCCAATTTCATTGAAGGAGTTATGTTTTATGGCATTTCACAAATTTCCATTTTTTGAGCCTAAAATTACCCTCTCTTCATAAAAATTCTAATTTTACGAAAGAGGGGTAATTTGAGTATTACATTGAAGGTCATTTCTTCAAAGCACTTAATTGTTCATCTTGATGAAAATTTGATTTCATTTAAGAGGGATAAGTTAAAGTGACATTTAAAGTCCTTAATTTAAGGCCATAAATTATTGCCTCTTTGTGAAAACCTATTTCACCAAAGAGGGGTGGTTTATCGATCACATTGAAAGCTATCTTCATCTTCATGATAAGAAGCCATATTTGGACTTAATAAAGAAGATAAAATCTACTTTAAAACCCTCAAGATAAAAGGAATTAAGGCACTACATCGTGGTCATATGAGGGCCAACTCACATTTGCTTTATTTTGGTTCAATGAACAATCACTAAAGTTTCATGGTAAAATAAACCAACATTGCCCCTTGTTTACAGTTACTTGCAATCACTAAGGTGTTCCAAGCATTTAAATTGAATATCTTTATTTGAGATTACTAATACACATATGCAAATGCTAATATAGCGGAGACCTTGGAGAAGTTGTTTGTTTAACTTCTTTGCAAGAGGGGATTTGGAACCCAAATCCTAAGGAAGAGTGTACTTTCACAATTGGGTGAAAATACCACTCAACATTTTGGCGCTAGAAGGAGGGCCTGAATTGGTTTATTTCAATGTGATTTAAATGCTATAGGGATTTAAATTTTGAATATTTCATGCCCTATTGATTATTATCTTTAGCCCTCTTTTAACAATACAACCTTGTAGTGTTAAAAGGAGGACATGAATTGCTATGCATTGTTCTAACGCTTTTGATTGTTCATACAGGAATAATGTGTTTTGATTTGATTTTGAAAAAATTTGGTCTTGACTAACGAGGTTGTCTCCATGCAATTACTTTCATTTGATTTTAATGGATACATCTCTTGGTTGATGCTAACATGATTATTCATACGTTACATGTTTGATATTTGCTAGTCATTTCATGCTTATTTGTAAGGAATTATTTTGTCTAAAATGTAGTTGTTGTCGGTATTATGCTCTTCACTTGCGTGTAATGCGATCTTGTGAATCAAAAAGCCTACAACACTAGGAGTATGCTCTTCACTTGCGCATATGCGATCTGGTGAATCAGAAACTAATTTACATTTTTAGAATATTGCTTTGTCATGGTTCCTTCTTTTATTCATGACTAACAAATTGGTTTTGAAGTTATTCTTTGAGTTTCATTAATGGCTACAGCTGTAGGAACGTGGTATGGGATACATGCTAATCCTTTGAACATTAGTGGAGATTCTCATGATTTACCCAAGAACGTAGAAAAACGTTTGCCCAAATTTAAACACAATGGTCCAACATTAGCCGAGGAACATATTCAAGCCTATGTGGATATCCTAGTTAGATGGAATGTCGAACATGAGGATGTGGCATGTAGAATGTTTCCTGGAACCCTAGATGAGGTGGCATATGATTGGTACATCAATTTACCCACTGGTTCTATTACATCTTGGACTCAATTGAAAGATGGTTTTATCAATCAATTTAGGTTGCTCATTGATCCTCTCACGATATATCAACAATTTACTTCTTGCAAAAGAGAACCTAATGAGCCAGTGAGAAGTTTCAACTTGAGGTTTCGAAAGCTTTATGCGAGATTAATTTCTCCCTATACTATTGAGGAAAGTGGTGCTCTTCAAATATACTTTCGAGCATTGGATCCATTGTTTGCCATATTTGTTAGGATGAATCCCTTGGTTACTGATCTTGCATCGGCCTACATAGAAGCTATGATTGTAGATCAACAATTGAGGCCACAAGGTTATGGAATGGAGCAATCAACTATGGTAGGACAACTAGGGGCTTGCAATCAAACCTCAATGGTAAATCAAGCATGGGCACAACAAAATTTGATATCAAATGTTTTTCCCTACAATCAACTTTATCCTACCATACCAACTTATGCTCCCACATGTGCTTATACAAGTACTTCCATCCATCCAACTATGCCTCAATTAGAGAATCATGTGGTCACCCATGGAACCATTGCAACAAATGTTCAAGCTTTGTCCATGGGTATCAATCCAACTAATCCTACTACTTCTACCACTCAACCCAAAGAGTTCGTATCGGAAGTAAAAGAGCAAAAGAAAGTGGTTAAGAAGGTATGTAGGCATGTTCCACCACAAAAATGAGCACGTCAATGTATGCATCCAAATCATCCTAGGAAGAAAATTCATAATGTCGATCTTAATGATGTTTCATGTTATGCTTCTTCAAGCGATACAAGAGATTTTGAGGTGACTCACGTTGAAGTAAATACCTATTCGAAAAGTCTTGAAGAGCATGAAGTTTTTGGAGAAGAAATTCTATGGATGGGTAACAAGAAGTTGGAATCAAATGATCACCATCTTGTTTTGGAAAAGAAATATCTAGAATCATTACCCAAAAAGGAGGATTTGGATGAACGAACTTATGTGGATATGATTTGGTCAGATGTACTTGCAAAGGATTGGAGCAACTATATGACACGGAATTCAAAAATCGATCCCATTATAGAAGCTCCTAAGCCATCACAAGTGGCTGAAAATGAATTTGAAAGAAAATCAACAAATGAAGTTGAAGACATAATCGAATTTCACCACTTGTTCTCGAAAGACACTTTGGATGATGTTCTCGAAAGTGATGACCAAGAGGATCCACACCTTCCAAATTGTGATAAAATTGAATCATGGGTTACAAATTTGGATTATGATAGCTTTACCAATTTGAATTCAAGAGATAACCCACTTTTGGAAATAACTGGACCATCTAAGGAAGGTGAAGATGAATTGGATGAGAAACATGTTGATGAATCAGAAGATGAAGAAGAAGTACTTGAGCGTCACAACTTGAACTTGGAAGATGATTACTATGATTCGTGGAAGAAATGGGAAGAATATTATCAATCTAAATCTTCTAATAAACTTGTTGTGTCAATTAATATGCAGGATAACTCAATTGCTTCCTCACATGAGGATACTATAAATCCTATACAATTTGAGAAAGTTTTGGAAGAGGAATTCGAATCTCATCAAATTTTGGAACATGATAAGGATTCTACAACCATGAATCAAGAAAGAGAGTCATTTGCTTTAGATTCCTTTGAAGGAAAAGAAATTGAAAATCTTGATCCACTTACTTGTGCTACAATGATTATGCCATTTCAAAATGAGAAAATTACAAAACCTAAATCATTTGGGTTTGATATCATTGATGATCCAATTGAAAATCTCACGTTACCCAAAACAACCCAAGTGATTGATCATGGAAATGTGTTAGTTAACCCACCCCTAGATAGACAAGACTTATGGTTTGAAAGGGATGGACATATTTTCAATTGGGTACCTAAGTTTGGTGCCTTTGATAAACAAGTCATGGAGAAAGAACAAGTGCTACATGATGATGAATGTCATGAGAGAAAAGAGGAATTTTCAAATCCTCTTCAAGTAAGGTCAAATGAAAACATGCCAAAGGTAAAATCTCACCTTTTTGGTTTCACCATGCAAAATTCGAATGAAGGTTTGCCTAATGAATGGTTTGATTCAAATATTATTAATGTTATGGCTTTATTGAATGAAAATGAAAGCTTATTTCTACACCATGAATCAAAGTGCGGAATGGACATCTTAAAGAATAGACATAAAGGAATTGAATATCAATCATTGTCTAATCAATTTGAAAACTTGAAACTCCACCATAGGATTATTAATGAAACTAAATCAAATTGGTATGGTGAGAGGGGCAAGTGGAAGTTTGTTTCTTTGTTTGGTTTGATCTTGTTTTTGTTGGATTCCTACAAAACTTGGTATGCGTATCACGTCATATGTCTTTTAAAGAATTCTAATCAGGTTTGGGATCCGGGAAAATGATAATCCAAACTTTTGCACCATCTTGTATTATATTGTACATTTGTATATACTTTTGGTTTTCGTGTTTTGGTTTTGGATTGGATCTCATTTTGGTTTTAAGTTTTGTGTGTTGGTCCTTTGGACACTTTTGGTTTGTCTTGAAAAAAAAAAAAAAAAAGTGCGAGATGTCAACTTATGTCCTTATGAATGTTGACTAAGACTAAGAGAATATGAAACATCGGAATTGTATTGCAGAAAGCTCCACGAGTATCGCAAACACATTAAAGAATATCGTTTGGAACTTGTGATGCATGAAGTTGTCAGTTTTACAAATTATGGCAAAATAGGTGGTATACTCCATCAGCATTTCAAAAAGAGCAATGCATTCATCCATATCTCATGTTACATTTCACATTGCATATACATTTCATCTCAGTTGCATCTACATTTCAAATACAATCATTGAAAAGGTGTCGAATCCTCTTAGGGTTATTACATAACATATATTAAAAGGATCCTAAGGTTGGGAAATGATGCCCGAACTATCTTGAACCAAGCACGTTCTACACATATTAAAGAGGATCTTGAGCAAAATGGTCAAAACCATACTTGGAAGAAAAGGTGAGGCGAAAGGAGTATTTCGTGTCTGTCCTATCATGCAACATAATCCTTAAAATAGTGGTTTTTACCACTCCTATAGTGCTTAAAGCCTAAAATTAGAGTAGTAAGGATAGGGTTAAATCCCCATCGAACTTAGGTTGAGGATCCAATTCCCCAAAGCTCTGATTTGATCTTCATGGAGTAGTAAGGATAGGGTCTAATTCTCATCTCGCTTAGGTTGAGAATCCGATTCCCCAAAGCTTCTATTTTGCCTCCATCACGCTTTAAGAAATTAAAAGCGTGATCTACACTCAAGAACTTGAAGTTCCAAAGAAAATATTTTTCATTCTACTTTTATTGCATCATTGATATTGGATTGGAAGGATCGTACTACATGTCCCTTGCAAGGATGGGTAGTCATCCCCAAGGTTCAAGAAATCAAAAGTAAAGTCAAATCCTGGATTATGGGGTTGATCTCCACCGGGGCTATAGATGCCTGACTGGTAGTGGAGTATGCTCATGCGTGGCAACATGTCTTGTCTAAAAGCAAGACCACTGACTGCTCAAACGGACAGGCTAGCCTGACAGTTTCATCCATAATAGGTTAAATCATTTTTTTCAAGATGAGGTAATGAACTCCAGATCAGAGTAGTAAGGATAGGGTTAAATTCCCATCTCGCTTAGGTTGGGAATCCTATTCCCCAAAGCTCTGATTTCACTTACACTTGCACATGGGTTCAAAATGGTAGTGACACATAACCAACTTTGGGATCTAGTAAATTAATTAAGTATACTCATATTTGGTCCTAAGAGGATTTGATAGTTTTAATATGTTTGTTCATGGTACTAGAAAGTTTGAGCCTTTGCAAAGCAGGTTGTTATATCTCTAGCATCTTCACCATACATTAAATCCTACAGGAATCATCCATAACTTCTCATATGCTCGAATCATAAGTGAAAATGACAATGGAAAGTTGAACGAGTTTCAAACGATAGGGAATGAAGCACATTGCACACACCGAGCTGATGCTTAATAATTCTAATGCTTCATGTATTTCTCATCTAGTTTCATTCTTGGGATATTTGTTGACGCTTGTGTTTGAGTTTTGAAGGTGTTCGAGGTTGAGTTCTCATCGAAATGCTCAGGAGCATTTCCCAATGAGAGTCACCATTTGTTGTGGTTGCTCCACAACGTACCCCAAAATTGGGGACCCACCTTTTTGCATATTTTCCAAGAAGACCGAAGTGACCCATATGCTAAATATCAAAGAAAAAGCAAAAAACCTGATGGGGGGGCCGAATTTCAAAATCCAATCTTCTATTTTCTTCATCAAAAATCAATTTACAACACTAGCCTACAAGTGTAGTTTTCTTTACAACACTAGCCCGTAGGCGTAGTTTCATTATCCTGATGTAAGCTGCCTCACATTCGACAATCTTCCTACGCTCCCAGGAAGAATACAATCTCCCAATCCCAAAACTTGGCTCCTCCACCACACCCGTGACTATAACCTTCACCTATTTTTATCCTAACCGACAACTGCCATCAAGTCAACTGTGAAAACATGCATTGATGAGCCATCTGAACATATCTGACCTCTAGGTACAACAGTCGAGTGGCCGCCATGCTCAACAAACTTATCGGGCAAGAAATCCTGCATTGATGAGGCATTTGACCACCTCGAGAAACATCATCTGGGAATGCGTGCCTTTTTGGGTCGTGAACCAGTAGTATGTCACGATATCGTGACATTTTTCTTCCTCGCTGCCTTTTCTCTCCTTCGGGTCGTGATATCATGACATGTCACGATATCACGACATTTTCCTCCTCGTTGCCTTTTCTCTTCATTGGGTCATGATATCGCGACATGTCACGATATCGTGACATTTTCCTCCTCGTTTTCTTTTCTCTTTGTCGGGTCGCAATATCGCGACATGTCGTGATAGTGCAACAACTTTGCCTTTTGCTCTCGTTCTTTGCTTTGGGTCATGAAATCGTGACATGTCGTGATATCATGACAATTTTCTTCCTTGCTTCCTTTTCTGCTCCTTCGGTCATGATTTCATGACATGTCATGAAATCGTGACATTTTCTTCTCTGACCCTTCCTGTTCCCTTTCGATCGCGATTTCATGACATGTCACGAAATCGTGACATTTTTTCTCCTTTGGCCTTTCCTGTGTTCTTTCGATCGCAAAATCATGACACGTCGCGATTTTGTGACATTTTATTTGGATGCCCTCTCTCTCCTGATTCAATCGTGATTTCATGACATGTCACGAAATCATGACAATTTTTGCATATTCCTTCTTTCTCCTGCTTCGGTCGTGATTTCGCAACATGTCGTGAAATCGTGACATTTTTCACTCCTACGCCTTGCTTTGTCCTTTTGTCGTGATAATGTGACATGTCGCGATATCACGACACTTTTCCTCCCTTGCACATTTCATTTTTTGGTCACGATTTCATGACATGTCACGAAATCACGACATTTTTGCTCCGTGCCTTCTCTCTCCTTCCTGAGTCACAAAAATGTGACATGTCATGATATCGTGACACTTTTCCTCTCCTACACCTTTTCTCGTCCTTTCGTCATGAAAATGCGATATGTCACGATATCACGACACTTTTTCCCTCTTGAGCCTTCTCTCAGCTTTTGGTCACGATAATGTGACATGTCGCGATATCATGACACTTTTATCTCTTGCACCTTCTTTCATCTTCTGGTCGCGATTTCACATGTCACAAAATTGTGACATTTTTGCTCTGTGCTTTCTCTCTCCTTCTTGAGTCGTGAAAATGCAACATGTCATGATATCACGACACTTTTCCTCTCCTGTGCCTTTTCTCGTCCTTTCGTCATGAAAATGCAACATGTCGCGATATCGTGACACTTTTTCCCTCTTGAGCCTTCTCTCGACTTTTGGTCACGATAATGCGACATGTCACGATATCGCAACACTTTTCTCTCTTGAACCTCCTCTTGTCTTCTGGTCGTGAAAATGCGACATGTCATGATTTTGTGACACTTTTCTCTCTTGCGCCTCCTCTTGTCTTTTGGTCGTGAAAATGTGACATGTCATGATATCGTGACACTTTTCTCTTCTTTGCCGACATGTCGCGATATCGCGACACTTTTTCTCCTTGTGGCATTTTGTTTTCCCTTGGATGCTCCTACATCAGACAACCGGGGTGGATTGAGAAGTGACATTTACTTCTATACTATTCTCTCACCTTCTTTTTAACTGGGGCTGTACAAGCTCTCCAAGCTTCAACAAAATTTGGGTCTGCAGGGTACAAATCCTTAAGTTCTTCAAACCCCACAACTTCCACTCTCATTGTTGTCAGCAACCTCCTTTCATCCATCCCCTTCAGAAAACATATTCTAGCGCTGCTACATACCCTTTCACCCACCTCCTTCAAGGGCTTTAGCTTATGGTGCACTCCATTCTTCATCACTGAGTATGTGTTGGCGTGACCATCATGCACTGCACACCGATCAAACTGCCATGGCCTTCCCAATAACAAATTGCAAGCATCCATAGGTAGGATGTCACATAGGACCTCATCATAGTAATTCTCAATATTAAATTTTACTAAGGACTGTTCACTGACCAATGTCCTATGGTCCTTCTAGAACCATGCAATCCGATATGGATGCGGGTGTCTCCTCCTCTCTAGCTGTAACTTGGTAACCATTTATTTTGAGACCAAGTTATAAGTACTACCATTATCTATAATAATGGTATAGACCTTACCTAAACTTTTGCACCTTGTGTGGAATAGGCTTCTCCTCTGGTCTGATCCTTTCTCCTCATTCAACAAGGTTCTTCTTGTGAACATCACTTCTCCTCTCTCTGCCTCCTTAGAATGTTCTGATTTAGATCTTTCATCTTCTACAGTAGCTCTGGCAAGACCCTCAGGTCTCTTATTCATCCTTTCTTAGTGTTGTGGACACTCGTATGATCGATGTCCTTCTTCCCCACAAAGGAAATAGGTTCCACGAAATCCTCTTCTTCCATATCTACCTCTTCCTCTTTGGTAGCCATTATTCTGATTACGAGATCTATAATCATTATCTCCATTTTCATCCTAGCTATTGCTAGCCTCTTATTTCTTCTCATCTTGTCCTCCATCTATTCTTCTACTAGTTCTTCCACCATGACCTCTTCCTCTTTGCTTACCCTCAGACCGTCTATTCAGCTTCTCTTCGACTTTGAGAGCAAACTGGTAAGCATCCTCAATGGTGCTCACCCTAACTAGACTCAACTCTTCTTGAATATTGGGTCTCAACCCATTGATGTAACGGGCCACCTTCTCCTTGTTAGCCTCTGAATGGCCAGTTCAAATGGAGATCTTATAGAACTCCTCTATGTATTCTTTGATAGTTTTGCTTGACTATCTCAAACTCTGCATTTTCCTTAGCAAATCCAATTTGTAATCTACAGGGATAAACTGTCTCTTCAGCTTATCTACCATTCTCTCCCATCTTGTTATTCTATCCTTTTGTCTTCTATTTCTTTCTAGCTGTACTCCCTTCCACCATATGTTGGCATGACCCTTCAGCTTGGTCTTAGCAAACTTGACCCTATCAAGATCTTCAACCTCTTCATACTCAAAGTATTCTTCTAAATCATTGATCTAGTCAATCAACTCCTTTGGATCAAGATTTCTAGAATACGTAGAAAACTCTATCTTCGGTCTCTTTTCAATCTAAGATATGGCTCTGTATAACCTGGCTTATGCAGGATCTATAGCCTCTTCTTCTTCCTCAAACTTGTCCTCTTCTTCATCAACTTCATCTTCACTTCCTTCTTCTCCTCTAGGTTCAAGCCCTCTACGTAGCTCCTCTTGCAGGGCCTGAACTTGCCTCTGCAAAGCTCTAAAATCTTCTGCTGGCACCATATTTCTTACACCACCATGGTTTTTTCATGGAGGCATTCTTCTTTGCTCTCTTCTCACAACCCTTCCACAGATCCTGGTGTAAGCTGCCTCACTTTCGATGATCTGCTCACACACTCAGGAACTCTCGCTCTAATACCACTTGATGGGGGGGGGCAAAATTTCAAAATCCAATCTTCTATTTTCTTCACCAAAAATCAATTTACAACACTAGCCTACAGGCATAGTTTTCTTTACAACACTAGCCCGCAGGAGTAGTTTCCTTATCCTGATGCATGATGCCTCACGTTCGACAATTTGCCTACGCTCCCAAGAAGAATACAATCTCCTAATCCCAAAACTCGGTTCCTCCACCACACCCATGATTGTAACCTTCACCTCTTTTTATCCTAATCAACAACTACCACCAATTCAACCATGGAAACATGCATTGATGAGCCATCTGAACATTTCTGACCTCTAGGCACAATAGTCGAGTGGTCGCCATGCTCAACAAACTTATTAGGCAAGAAATCTTGCATTGATGAGGCATTTGACCGCCTCGAGAAACACCGTCTAGGAATGCGTGCCTTTTTGGGTCATGAACCAGCAGTATGTCACGATATCACGACATGTCATGATATCGTGACATTTTCCTCCTCGCTACATTTTCTCTTTGTCGGGTCGTGATATCACAACATTTTCCTCCTCGCTGCCTTTTCTCCTCATTGGGTCACGATATCGTGACATGTCACGATATCATGATAGCTTTGCCTTCTGATCTCGTTCTCTGCTTCGGGTCATGAAATCGCGACATGTCACGATATCGCGATAGTTTTCTTCCTTGCTTCCTTTTCTGCTCCTTCGATCACGATTTTGTGACATGTTGCGAAATTGTGACATTTTCTTCTCTGACCCTTCCTATTCCATTTCGGTCGGGATTTCATGACATGTCATGAAATCGTGAAATTTTTTCTCCTCTGCCCTTTCCTATGTTATTTCGGTCATGAAATCGTGACACATCATGATTTCACAACATTTTCTTCGGACGCCCTCTCTCTCCTGATTCGGTCGCGATTTTGCGACATGACACGGAATCGAGACAATTTCTACGGATGCCTTCTTTGTCCTTCTTTGGTCGCGATTTCGTGACATGTCATGAAATCATGACATTTTTCACTCCTGCACCTTGCTTCGTCCTTTTGTCGTGATAATGCGACATGTCACGATATCGTGACACTTTTCCTCCCTTGCGCCTTCTTTCGTCTTATGGTCGCGATTTTGTGACATGTCGCGAAATCATGACATTTTTTCTCCGTGCCTTCTCTCTCCTTCCTGAGTCATGACATTTTTGCTCCATGCCTTCTCTCTCCTTCCTAAGTCACAAAAACATGATATGTCATGATATCACGACACTTTTCCTCTCCTGCGCATTTTCTCATCCTTTCATCGTGAAAATGCAACATGTCACGATATCGCAACACTTTTTCCCTCTTGAGCCTTCTCTCGACTTTTGGTCGCGATAATGCGACATGTCGCAATATCGTGACACTTTTCTCTCTTGCACCTTCTTTCATCTTCTGGTCGCGATTTCATGACATGTCACGAAATCATGACATTTTTGCTCTATGCCTTCTCTCTCCTTCCTGAGTCACGAAAACACGACATGTCGTGATATCGCGACACTTTTCCTCTCTTGTGCATTTTCTCGTCCTTTCATCATGAAAATGCGACATGTCATGATATCACAACACTTTTTCCCTCTTGAGCCTTCTCTCAGCTTTTGGTCATGATAATGCGACATGTCACGATATCGCGACACTTTTCTCTCTTGCACCTCCTCTTGTCTTCTGGTCATGAAAATGTGACATGTTGCAATTTCATGACACTTTTCTCTCTTGCACCTCCTCTTGTCTTTTGGTCACAAAAATGTGAAATGTCACGATATCGTGACACTTTTCTCTTCTTTGCCGACATGTTGCGATATCGCGACACTTTTTCTCCTTGCAACATTTTGTTTTCCCTTGGATGCTCCTGCATCAACATCGCAAGGAGAAATCTGGGTCTATAGGGTACAAATCCTTAAGTTCTTCAAACCCCACAACTTCCACTCTCATTGTTGTCAGAAACCTCCTTTCATCCATCCCCTTCAGCAAACATATTCTAGTGCTGCTACATACCCTTTCGCCCACCTCCTTCAAGGGCTTTAGCTTATGGCGCACTCCATTCTTCATCACTGAGTATGTGTTGGCATGACCATCATGCACTGCACACCAATCAAATTGCCATGGCCTTCCCAATAACAAATGGCAAGCATCCATAGGTAGGATGTCACACAGGACCTCATCATAGTAATTCCCAATATTAAATTTGACTAAGGACTGTTCACTGACCAATGTCCTATGGTCCTTCTACAACCACGCAATCCGATATGGATGTGGGTGTCTCCTCCTTTCTAGCTGTAACTTGGTAACCATTTTTTCTGAGACCAAGTTATCAGTACTACCATTATCTATAATAATGTTACAGACCTTACCCAAAATTTTGCATCTTATATGGAACAGGCTTCTCCTCTGGTCTGATCCTTTCTCCTCATTCAACAAGGTTCTTCTTGTGAACATCACTTCTCCTCTCTCTGCCTCCTCAAAAAGTTTTGATTCAGCTCTTTCATCTGCTATAGCAGCTCTGGCAGGACCCTCAGGTCTCTTATTCATCCTTTTTTGGTGTTGTGGACACTCGTATGACCGATGTCATTCTTCCCCACAAAGGAAACAGGTTCCACAAAATATTCTTCTTCCATATCTACCTCTTCCTCTTTGGTAGCCATTATTTTGAATATGGGATCTATAATAATTATCTCCATTTTGATCCTGGATACTGCTAGCCTCTTCTTTCTTCTCATCTTGTCCTCCATCTATTCTTCCACCAGTTCTTCCACCATAACCTCTTCCTCTTTGCTTACCCTTAGACTGTCTGTTCAGCTTCTCTTCAACTTTGAGGGCAAACTGGTAAGCATCCTCAATGGTGCTCACCCTAACTAGACTCAGCTCTTCTTGAATACTGGGTCTCAACCCATTGATGTAATGGGCCACCTTCTCCTTGTTAGCCTCTGAATGGCTAGTTCGGATGGAGATCTTATAGAACTCCTTTATGTATTCTTTAACAATTTTGCTTGACTGTCTCAAACTCTGCATTTTCTTTAGTAGATCCAATTCATAATATGCAATAATAAACTGTCTCTTCAGCTTATCTACCATTCTCTCCCATCTTGTTATTCTCTCCTTTCTTCTGTTTCTTTCCAGCTATACTCCCTTCCACCATATGCTAGCATGAACCTTCAGCTTGGTCTTAGCAAACCTGACCCTATCAGGATCTTCAACATCTTCATACTCAAAGTATTCTTCCAAATCATTGATCCAGTCAATCAACTCCTCTAGATAAAGATTTCCAAAATATGTAGAAACCTCTATCTTCAGTATCTTTCCAATCTGAGAGATGGCTCTGTATAACCTGGCTTGTGCAAGATCTACAGCCTCTTCTTCTTCCTCAAACTGGTCATCTTCTTCATCAACTTCATCTTCACTTCCTTCTTCTCCTCTGGGTTCAAGCCCTCTACGCATCTCCTCTTGCTAGGCCTGAACTTGCCTCTGCAAAGCTTTGAAATATTCTGTTGGCACCATATTTCTTCCACCACCATAGTTTCTTTATGGAGGCATTCTTCCTCACTCTCTTCTCACAACCCTTCCATAGATCTTGGTGTAAGCTACCTCACTTTTAGTGATCTACTCACACACTCAGGAACTCCTTCTCTGATACCACTGATGGGGGGGAAAATTTCAAAATCCAATCTTCTATTTTTTTCACCGAAAATCAATTTACAACACTAGCTTGTAGGTGTAGTTTTCTTTACAACACTAGCCCGCAGACGTAGTTTCCTTATCCTGATGCAAGCTACCTCACATTCGGTGATCTGCCTGCGCTCCCAGGAAGAATACAATCTCCCAATCCCAAAACTCGGCTCCTCCACCACCCCCATGACTGTAACCTTCACCTCTTTTTATCCTAACTAGCAACTGCCATTGGGTCAACCGTAGAAACATGCATTGATGAGCCATCTACACATCTCTGACCTCTGGGTATAGTAGTCGAGTGGCCGCCATGCTCAACAAACTTATCGGGAAAGAAATCCTGCATTGATGAGGCATTTGACCACCTCAAGAAACACTATCTAGGAACACGTGCCTTTTCGGGTCATGAACCAGCAGTATGTCATGATATCGTGACATGTCGCAATATCATGACATTTTTCTTCCTCGCTGCCTTTTCTCTCCTTCGGGTCGTGATATCGCAACATGTCGTGATATCATGACATTTTCCTCCTCCCTGCCTTTTCTCTTCGTCAAGTCATGATATCATGACATTTTCCTCCTTGCTACCTTTTCTCTTCGTTGGGTCGCGATATCACGATAGCTTTGCCTTCTGCTATCGTTCTCTACTTCAGGTCACGAAATCACGACATGTCACGATATCGTGATAGTTTTCTTTCTTGCTTCCTTTTCTGCTCCTTTGGTCACGATTTCGTGACATGTCACGAAATCATGACATTTTCTTCTTTGACCCTTCCTGTTCCTTTTCGGTCATGATTTCGTGACATTTTGTGAAATCACAACATTTTTTCTCCTCTGGCCTTTCCCGTGTTCTTTTGATCGCAAAATCATGACACGTCATGATTTCACGACATTTTCTTCGGACACCCTCACTCTCCTGATTCGGTCACAATTTTGCGACATGTCGTGGAATCATGAAAATTTCTACAAATGCCTTCTTTCTCCTGCTTCGGTCGCGATTTCGTGACATGTCACAAAATCATGACATTTTTCACTCTTGCACCTTGCTTCATCCTTTTGTCGTGATAATGCGACATGTCGTGATATCATGACACTTTTCCTCCCTTGCACCTTCTTTCGTCTTCTGGTCGTGATTTCATGACATGTGAAATCGTGACAGTTTTGCTCCATGCCTTCTCTCTCCTTCCTGAGTCACGACATTTTTTCTCCGTGCCTTCTCTCTCCTTCCTGAGTTGTGAAAATGTGACATGTCGTGATATCGCGACACTTTTCCTCTCCTGCACCTTTTCTCGTCCTTTCGTCATGAAAATGCGACATGTCACGATATCGCGACACTTTTTCCCTCTTGAGCCTTCTCTCAGCTTTTGGTCACGATAATGCAACGTGTCGCGATATCGCGACACTTTTCTCTCTTGCACCTTCTTTCGTCTTCTGGTCGTGATTTCACGACATTTCGCTTAATCGCGATATTTTTTCTCCATGCCTTCTCTCTCCTTCCTGAGTCGCGAAAACATGACATGTCGCGATATCATGACAATTTTCCTCTCCTATGCTTTTTCTCGTCCTTTCATCATGAAAATGTGACATGTCGTAATATCGCGACACTTTTTCCCTCTTGAGACTTCTCTTGGATTTTGGTCACGATAATGCGACATGTCGCGATATCTCGACACTTTTCTCTCTTGCACCTCCTCTTGTCTTCTGGTCGCGAAAATGCGACATGTCACGATTTTGTGACACTTTTCTCTCTTGCGCCTCCTCTTATCTTTTGGTCATGAAAATGTGACATGTCACGATATAGCGACACTTTTCTCTTCTTTGCCGACATGTCGCGATATCGCGACACTTTTTCTCCTTGCGACATTTTGTTTTCCCTTGGATGCTCCTCCATCAACACCGCAAGGAGAAAAAGTGTCGCGATATCGCGACATGTTGCATTTTCATGGCCAAAAGAGAAGAGAAAGAACAAGAAAGAAAAAGTGTCGCGATATCGCGACATGTTGCATTTTCGCGGCCAAAAGAGAAGAGAAAGAACAAGAAAGAAAAAGTGTCGCGATATCGCGACATGTTGCATTTTCACGGCCAAAAGAGAAGAGAAAGAACAAGAAAGAAAAAGTGTCGCGATATCGCGACATGTTGCATTTTCGCGGCCAAAAGAGAAGAGAAAGAACAAGAAAGAAAAAGTGTCGCGATATCGCGACATGTTGCATTTTCATGGCCAAAAGAGAAGAGAAAGAACAAGAAAAAAAAGTGTCACGATATCGCGACATGTTGCATTTTCGTGACCAAAAGGAGAAGAAAAAAAAGTGTCGCGATATCGCGACATGTTGCATTTTCGACTCAAAAAGGGCAGAGAGAAACAAAAGTGTCGCGATATCGCGACATGTTGCATTTTTGTGACTCAAAAGGGAGGCAAAGAAACAAAAGTGTCACGATATCGCGACATGTTGCATTTTCGTGACTCAAAAGGGGCAGGCAGGCAGAGAGACAAGAGTGTCACGATTTCGTGACATGTCCGATTTTTGCCAAGGGAACAGAGTAGTGGACAGTGCGTCTGATATTAGTGATGAACACCAGGATAGTGAAACTAAAGACTGCATAATGACGTGGACCTATAAGGAATAAATCGAAGATTGAATAAGGTAATTTGTCACATAAGGACAAAATCCAATGAATAAGACAAAACGTTACATAAGGAATCTTTAATGATTTGAAATCATTTAAGATGGTCGTTACACATGGAAGGAAGCGGACGCATGCCCATGTGGAGAAAAGGAAACGTTTTTTTTGAAATCAAACGAAAAGTGAAGAAAACCAAACAGAGGAAGCCAAACCATGGGAATGAAACGAAGGGCCACAAAATAGAAACGAAAAGCCTTTTTGGAAACCAAAACACATGCATGCACAAGGGAAGGTGAAACGAACAGCCATTGGAAAATGAAACGAAAAGCTTCCTAAAAATTTTAAATACGCCAGGCAAGGATGTTTTGAGGGGTTGGAAACTGCTGCGAGCAGAGTTGCAGATTTGAAGGCAAGAGGGCCATTCTGGACCTGTTTGAGTCGTTTTTCTTCCATGGACTGGTTTGGGAAAACCAAAAATTTTTGTTATTGTAAAATGACAAATTTTTAATACAGAAAATTTCAGAAAGTTGCATCTTATGGACAAGAAAGGAGGAGTCATTTTCTGCATGCAAGATTAAATGTCTATTTTTCCCCTTTTCAGATTTTAGGCTTGTAAATGGAGTTTATGCAAGTTTCTTGGTTGCTTCATGCGAATGTTTAAATCTGAAAACCTCATTTAAAACCCTAGGAGCAAGCACTTAGCTTATCCGGATTGTGCTTGTTTTGCAAGTCCAATAGGTTAGGTTGCATGCATGAAAACCTCACATCTTCGGTTTTGTCGAAATAGGATAGCATCATACTGAATGTATCTTGTGTTTCATTTTCTGCATTTCATTTTCATTTTTTTGCATTTTATTTTTCCAAAAATTTTAACTTTTTTTTAATTTTCAGGCATTAAAATAAACATTAAAAAAATTTCAAAATCCAAAAATAATTTCACCATTGCGTAGGTTATACTTCAGACTTCCAATACGCACTTTGAAATTTCATTTTCGGAGTTGTTTAGTATTTTTAAAAATTCATCGAAGTTGTTGTTTTATTACAGATTTAAAAAAATCCGAAAATAGAAAATTTCCATTTTAGGGCCGAATTTCATTTTTTTCAGTTTCATGTTTCACTCATGAGCCTATGATGACATTCCCTTCATGAAAATTCCAATTTCATTGAAGGAGTTATGTTTTATGGCATTTTCACAAATTTCCATTTTTGAGCCTAAAATTACCCTCTCTTCATAAAAATTCTAATTTTACGAAAGAGGGGTAATTTGAGTATTACATTGAAGGTCATTTCTCCATTGAAGGTCATTTCTTCAAAGCACTTAATTGTTCATCTTGATGAAAATTTGATTTCATTTAAGAGGGATAAGTTAAAGTGACATTTAAAGTCCTTAATCTAAGGCCATAAATTATTGCCTCTTTGTGAAAACCTTCATTTCACCAAAGAGGGATGGTTTATCGATCACATTGAAAGCTATCTTCATCTTCATGATAAGAAGCCATATTTGGACTTAATAAAGAAGATAAAATCTACCTTAAAACCCTCAAGATAAAAGGAATTAAGGCACTACATCGTGGTCATATGAGGGCCAACTCACATTTGCTTTATTTTGGTTCAATGAACAATCACTAAAGTTTCATGGTAAAATAAACCAACATTGCCCCTTGTTTACAGTTACTTGCAATCACTAAGGTGTTCCAAGCATTTAAATTGAATATCTTTATTTGAGATTACTAATACACATATGCAAATGCTAATATAGCGGAGACCTTGGAGAAGTTGTTTGTTTAACTTCTTTGCAAGAGGGGATTTGGAACCCAAATCCTAAGGAAGAGTGTACTTTCACAATTGGGTGAAAATACCACTCAACATTTTGGCGCTAGAAGGAGGGCCTGAATTGGTTTATTTCAGTGTGATTTAAATGCTATAGGGATTTAAATTTTGAATATTTCATGCCCTATTGATTATTATCTTTAGCCCTCTTTTAACAATACAACCTTGTAGTGTTAAAAGGAGGACATGAATTGCTATGCATTGTTCTAACGCTTTTGATTGTTCATACAGGAATAATGTGTTTTGATTTGATTTTGAAAAATTTTGGTCTTGACTAACGAGGTTGTCTCCATGCAATTACTTTCATTTGATTTTAATGGATACATCTCTTGGTTGATGCTAACATGATTATTCATACGTTACATGTTTGATATTTGCTAGTCATTTCATGCTTATTTGTAAGGAATTATTTTGTCTAAAATGTAGTTGTTGTCGGTATTATGCTCTTCACTTGCGTGTAATGCGATCTTGTGAATCGGAAAGCCTACAACACTAGGAGTATGCTCTTCACTTGCGCATATGCGATCTGGTGAATCAGAAACTAATTTACATTTTTAGAATATTGCTTTGTCATGGTTCCTTCTTTTATTCATGACTAACAAATTGGTTTTGAAGTTATTCTTTGAGTTTCATTAATGGCTACAACTGCAGGAACGTGGTATGGGATACATGTTAATCCTTTGAACATTAGTGGAGATTCTCATGATTTACCCAAGAACGTAGAAAAACGTTTGCCCAAATTTAAACACAATGGTCCAACATTAGCCGAGGAACATATTCAAGCCTATGTGGATATCCTAGTTAGATGGAATGTCGAACATGAGGATGTGGCATGTAGAATGTTTCCTGGAACCCTAGATGAGGTGGCATATGATTGGTACATCAATTTACCCACTGGTTCTATTACATCTTGGACTCAATTGAAAGATGATTTTATCAATCAATTTAGGTTGCTCATTGATCCTCTCACGATATATCAACAATTTACTTCTTGCAAAAGAGAACCTAATGAGCAAGTGAGAAGTTTCAACTTGAGGTTTCAAAAGCTTTATGCGAGATTAATTTCTCCCTATACTATTGAGGAAAGTGGTGCTCTTCAAATATACTTTCGAGCATTGGATCCATTGTTTGCCATATTTGTTAGGATGAATCCCTTGGTTACTGATCTTGCATCGGCCTACACAGAAGCTATGATTGTAGATCAACAATTGAGGCCACAAGGTTATGGAATGGAGCAATCAACTATGGTAGGACAACTAGGGGCTTGCAATCAAACCTCGATGGTAAATCAAGCATGGGCACAACAAAATTTGATATCAAATGTTTTTCCCTACAATCAACTTTATCCTACCATACCAACTTATGCTCCCACATGTGCTTATACAAGTACTTCCATCCATCCAACTATGCCTCAATTAGAGAATCATGTGGTCACTCATGGAACCATTGCAACAAATGTTCAAGCTTTGTCCGTGGATATCAATCCAACTAATCCTACTACTTCTACCACTCAACCCAAAGAGTTCGCATCGAAAGTAAAAGAGCAAAAGAAAGTGGTTAAGAAGGTATGTAGGCATGTTCCACCACAAAAACGAGCACATCAATGTATGCATCCAAATCATCCTAGGAAGAAAATTCATAATGCCGATCTTAATGATGTTTCATGTTATGCTTCTTCAAGTGATACAAGAGATTTTGAGGTGACTCACGTTGAAGTAAATACCTATTCGAAATGTCTTGAAGAGCATGAAGTTTTTGGAGAAGAAATTCTATGGATGGGTAACAAGAAGTTGGAATCAAATGATCACCATCTTGTTTTGGAAAAGAAATATCTAGAATCATTACCCAAAAAGGAGGATTTGGATGAAAGAACTTATGTGGATATGATTTGGTCAGATGTACTTGCAAAGGATTGGAGCAACTATATGACACGAAATTCAAAAATCGATCCCATTATAGAAGCTCCTAAGCCATCACAAGTGGCTGAAAATGAATTTGAAAGAAAATCAACAAATGAAGTTGAAGACATAATCGAATTTCACCACTTGTTCTCGAAAGACACTTTGGATGATGTTCTCGAAAGTGATGACCAAGAGGATCCACACCTTCCAAATTGTGATAAAATTGAATCATGGGTTACAAATTTGGATTATGATAGCTTTACCAATTTGAATTCAAGAGATAACCCACTTTTGGAAATAACTGGACCATCTAAGGAAGGTGAAGATGAATTGGATGAGAAACATGCTGATGAATCAGAAGATGAAGAAGAAGTACTTGAGCATCACAACTTGAAATTGGAAGATGATTACTATGATTCATGGAAGAAATGGGAAGAATATTATCAATCTAAATCTTCTAACAAACTTGTTGTGTCAATTAATATGCAGGATAACTCAATTGCTTCCTCACATGAGGATACTATAAATCCTGTACAATTTGAGAAAGTTTTGGAAGAGGAATTCGAATCTCATCAAATTTTGGAACATGATAAGGATTCTACAACCATGAATCAAGAAAGAGAGTCATTTGCTTTAGATTCCTTTGAAGGAAAAGAAATTGAAAATCTTGATCCACTTACTTGTGCTACAATGATTATGCCATTTCAAAATGAGAAAATTACAAAACCTAAATCATTTGGGTTTGATATCATTGATGATCCAATTGAAAATCTCACGTTACCCAAAACAACCCAAGTGATTGATCATGGAAATGTGTTAGTTAACCCACCCCTAGATAGACAAGACTTATGGTTTGAAAGGGATGGACATATTTTCAATTGGGTACCTAAGTTTGGTGCCTTTGATAAACAAGTCATGGAGAAAGAACAAGTGCTACATGATGATGAATGTCATGAGAGAAAAGAGGAATTTTCAAATCCTCTTCAAGTAAGGTCAAATGAAAACATGCCAAAGGTAAAATCTCACCTTTTTGGTTTCACCATGCAAAATTCGAATGAAGGTTTGCCTAATGAATGGTTTGATTCAAATATTATTAATGTTATGGCTTTATTGAATGAAAATGAAAGCTTATTTCTACACCATGAATCAAAGTGCGGAATGGACATCTTAAAGAATAGACATAAAGGAATTGAATATCAATCATTGTCTAATCAATTTGAAAACTTGAAACTCCACCATAGGATTATTAATGAAACTAAATCAAATTGGTATGGTGAGAGGGGCAAGTGGAAGTTTGTTTCTTTGTTTGGTTTGATCTTGTTTTTGTTGGATTCCTACAAAACTTGGTATGCGTATCACGTCATATGTCTTTTAAAGAATTCTAATCAGGTTTGGGATCCGGGAAAATGATAATCCAAACTTTTGCACCATCTTGTATTATATTGTACATTTGTATATACTTTTGGTTTTCGTGTTTTGGTTTTGGATTGGATCTCATTTTGGTTTTAAGTTTTGTGTGTTGGTCCTTTGGACACTTTTGGTTTGTCTTGAAAAAAAAAAAGAAAAAAAAAAAGAAAAGCGAGATGTCAACTTATGTCCTTATGAATGTTGACTAAGACTAAGAGAATATGAAACATCGGAATTGTATTGCAGAAAGCTCCACGAGTATCGCAAACACATTAAAGAATATCGTTTGGAACTTGTGATGCATGAAGTTGTCAGTTTTACAAATTATGGCAAAGTAGGTGGTATACTCCATCCGCATTTCAAAAAGAGCAATGCATTCATCCATATCTCATGTTACATTCCACATTGCATATACATTTCATCTCGGTTGCATCTACATTTCAAATACAATCATTGAAAAGGTGTCGAATCCTCTTAGGGTTATTACATAACATATATTAAAAGGATCCTAAGGTTGGGAACTGATGCCCGAACTATCTTGAACCAAGCACGTTCTACACATATTAAAGAGGATCTTGAGCAAAATGGTCAAAACCATACTTGGAAGAAAAGGTGAGGCGAAAGGAGTATTTCGTGTCTGTCCTATCATGCAACATAATCCTTAAAATAGTGGTTTTTACCACTCCTATAGTGCTTAAAGCCTAAAATCAGAGTAGTAAGGATAGGGTTAAATCCCCATCGAACTTAGGTTGAGGATCCAATTCCCCAAAGCTCTGATTTGATCTTCATGGAGTAGTAAGGATAGGGTCTAATTCTCATCTCGCTTAGGTTGAGAATCCGATTCCCCAAAGCTTCTATTTTGCCTCCATCACGCTTTAAGAAATTAAAAGCGTGATCTACACTCAAGAACTTGAAGTTCCAAAGCAAATATTTTTCATTCTACTTTTATTGCATCATTGATATTGGATTGGAAGGATCGTACTACATGTCCCTTGCAAGGATGGGTAGTCATCCCCAAGGTTCAAGAAATCAAAAGTAAAGTCAAATCCTGGATTATGGGGTTGATCTCCACCGGGGCTATAGACGCCTGATCGGCAGTGGAGTATGCTCATGCGTGGCAACATGTCTTGTCTAAAAGCAAGACCACTGATCGCTCAAACGGATAGGCTAGCTCGACAGTTTCATCCATAACAGGTTAAATCATTTTGTTCAAGATGAGGTAATGAACTCTAGATCGGAGTAGTAAGGATAGGGTTAAATTCCCATCTCGCTTAGGTTGGGAATCCTATTCCCCAAAGCTCTGATTTCACTTACACTTGCACATGGGTTCAAAATGGTAGTGACACATAACCAACTTTGGGATCTAGTAAATTAATTCAGTATACTCATATTTGGTCCTAAGAGGATTTGACAGTTTTAATATGTTTGTTCATGGTACTAGAAAGTTTGAGCCTTTGCAAAGCTTGTTATATCTCTAGCATCTTCACCATACGTTAAATCCTACAGGAATCATCCATAACTTCTCATACGCTCGAATCATAAGTGAAAATGACAATGGAAAGTTGAACGAGTTTCAAACGATAGGGAATGAAGCACATTGCACACACCGAGCTGATGCTTAATAATTCTAATGCTTCATGTATTTCTCGTCTAGTTTCATTCTTGGGATATTTGTTGACGCTTGTGTTTGAGTTTTGAAGGTGTTCAGGTTGAGTTCTCATCGAAATGCTCAGGAGCATTTCCCAGTAGAGTCACCATTTGTTGTGGCTGCTCCACAACGTACCCCAAAATTGGGGACCCACCTTTTTGCATATTTTCCAAGAAGACCGAAGTGGCCCATATGCTAAAGATCAAAGAAAAAGCAAAACACCGCAAGGAGAAAAAGTGTCGCGATATCGCGACATGTTGCATTTTCGTGGTCCAAAGAAAAGAGAAAGAACAAGAAAGAAAAAGTGTCACGATATCGTGACATGTTGCATTTTCGTGGCTAAAAGAGAAGAGAAAGAACAAGAAAGAAAAAGTGTCGCGATATCGCGACATGTTGCATTTTCATGGCCAAAAGAGAAGAGAAAGAACAAGAAAGAAAAAGTGTCGCGATATCGCGACATGTTGCATTTTGTGGCCAAAGAGAAGAGAAAGAAAAGAAAGAAAAAGTGTCGTGATATCGCGACATGTTGCATTTTCTTGGCCAAAAGAGAAGAGAAAGACAAGAAAAAAAGTGTCGCGATATCGTGACATGTTGCATTTTGTGCAAAGGAGAAGAAAGAAAAAAAGTGTCGCGATATCGTGACATGTTGCATTTTGCGACCAAAAAGGAGAGGAAGAAAAAAAGTGTCGTGATATCGTGACATGTTGCATTTTGGACTCAAAAGGGAGAGAGAGAAAAAAGTGTCATGATATCGTGACATGTTGCATTTTTGACTCAAAAGGGAGGAAGAGACAAGAGTGTCAGGATTTGTGACATGTTGCATTTTTGCCAAGGGAACAGAGTAGTGGACAATGCATCTGATATTAGTGATGAACACCAGGATAGTGAAACGAAGACTGCATAATGACGTGGACCTATAAGGAATAAATCGAAGATTGAATAAGGTAATTTGTCACATAAGGACAAAATCCAATGAATAAGACAAAACGTTACATAAGGAATCTTTAATGATTTGAAATCATTTAAGATGGTCGTTACACATGGAAGGAAGCGGACGCATGCCCATGTGGAGAAAAGGAAACGTTTTTTGAAATCAAACGAAAAGTGAAGAAAACCAAACAGAGGAAGCCAAACCATGGGAATGAAACGAAGGGCCACAAAATAGAAATGAAAAGCTTTTTGGAAACCAAAACACATGCATGCACAAGGGAAGGTGAAACGAACAACCATTGGAAAATGAAACGAAAAGCTTCCTAAAAATTTTAAATACGCCATGCAAGGATGTTTTGAGGGGTTGGAAACTGTCGTGAGCAGAGTTGCAGATTTGAAGGCAAGAGGGCCATTCTGGACCTGTTTGGGCTGTTTTTCTTCCATGGACTGGTTTGGGAAAACCAAAAATTTTTGTTATTGTAAAATGACAAATTTTTAATACAGAAAATTTTAGAAAGTTGCATCTTATGGACAAGAAAGGAGGAGTCATTTTCTGCATGCAAGATTAAATGTCTATTTTTCCCCTTTTCAGATTTTAGGCTTGTAAATGGAGTTTATGCAAGTTTCTTGGTTGCTTCATGCGAATGTTTAAATCTGAAAACCTCATTTAAAACCCTAGGAGCCAACACTTAGCTTATCCGGATTGTGCTTGTTTTGCAAGTCCAATAGGTTAGGTTGCATGCATGAAAACCTCACATCTTCGGTTTTGCTCGAAATAGGATAGCATCATACCGAATGCATTTTATGTTTCATTTTCTGCATTTCATTTTCATTTTTTTGCATTTTATTTTTCCAAAAATTTTAACTTTTTTTTAATTTTCAGGCATTAAAATAAACATTAAAAAAATTTCAAAATCCAAAAATAATTTCACCATTGCGTAGGTTATACTTCAGACTTCCAATACGCACTTTGAAATTTCATTTTCGGAGTTGTTTAGTATTTTTAAAAATTCATCGAAGTTGTTGTTTTAGTACAGATTTTAAAAAACCGAAAATAGAAAATTTCCATTTTGAGGCCGAATTTCATTTTTTTCAGTTTCATGTTTGCACTCATGAGCCTATGATGACATTCCCTTCATGAAAATTCCAATTTCATTGAAGGAGTTATGTTTTATGGCATTTCACAAATTTCCATTTTTTGAGCCTAAAATTACCCTCTCTTCATAAAAATTCTAATTTTACGAAAGAGGGGTAATTTGAGTATTACATTGAAGGTCTTTTCTTCAAAGCACTTAATTGTTCATCTTGATGAAAATTTGATTTCATTTAAGAGGGATAAGTTAAAGTGACATTTAAAGCCCTTTATCCAAGGCCATAAATTATTGCCTCTTTGTGAAAACCTATTTCACCAAAGAGGGATGGTTTATCGATCACATTGAAAGCTATCTTCATCTTCATGATAAGAAGCCATATTTGGACTTAATAAAGAAGATAAAATCTACCTTAAAACCCTCAAGATAAAAGGAATTAAGGCACTACATCGTGGTCATATGAGGGCCAACTCACATTTGCTTTATTTTGGTTCAATGAACAATCACTAAAGTTTCATGGTAAAATAAACCAACATTGCCCCTTGTTTACAGTTACTTGCAATCACTAAGGTGTTCCAAGCATTTAAAATTGAATATCTTTATTTGAGATTACTAATACACATATGCAAATGCTAAATATAGCGGAGACCTTGGAGAAGTTGTTTGTTTAACTTCTTTGCAAGAGGGGATTTGGAACCCAAATCCTAAGGGAGAGTGTACTTTCACAATTGGGTGAAAATACCACTCAACAATATCATTCTATTTTCTTTTGCAAATTTGAAAAATATGCACGATATAGTCTGTGGTCATCTAAATATTATTTATAATATACATCCAGTATCTATCCTATATCTTGATTGTGCTTTATATGATGATGTATCGTGGACTCGATACTTTGCAATTTGATGATTTATATGTTTTGCGATATTTAATATTTTGTTGCTATGAGAGAGATTTTTGATGTTTTCCATGAGACTCAAACACCCTAATAAAATTATCAAAAGTTGCATACTAAACACACTAGAATTCAGAGATAAAAGGCTTTTGCTAGGATAGGCCCTAACTGTTCATTATCCCTATGTGTGCACATGATTATTTTAAGATAAGACACGAGTGTTCCCTGATGTCAGGTGGGATTCTTTCAGCCCATTGCTAAGATAGGGGTACCAAAAATGTCTTATCCAATCCTAAGTTTAGATTTTAGTTGGACTAAGCCACTAGGCAATGCAGGACACCTAAAGCTAGCTCCTCCACATTCAAACATTTGTCTACCCACAAGTGATATGTAAGTGTATTAGACATATCTTCATGCATAAGGTATAGTAGTGTCGACAATCCTAGGGATTCAGGCTCATTCCTTTCTATCATTCAATTTTTGGGATACTTGCTCATATGTAGTGAAGCAAGGGAGTCGATTCCATCTTCATTCTAAACTATCTTTGGATCTTCATTTGATCTCTCTTCGAACTAGATTTTGGATCTTCATTTGATCTCCACTCGAACTTTAATTTATGATCTTCATTTGATCTTCACTTTGAACTTAATTTGAGCTTATTTTCCAATATTCATTTGATCTTCACTTTTTGGCATTTACGCTTTATAATTTTCTTCAGAAACTTTCCTTTGGGGGATTTACTTGGAAAAAAACTATTTTTGGTATATCGATTGAGGATATCGATCTTATGATATCAATATGGGATATCAATATGGGAGTCGATCTATGATATCGATCTAGGGTATCAATCTTGAGGATTGATGTGAGATATCACTCTGGGATATTGCTCAATTTATCATAAGTAAAGTATTCTAAATATGGAACTAACCTGTCATTTTACCAACTGACAACATTTCCCATACTGTCTGCATAGAGGGATAAGAAAGAATAACTCTTTTTGCTTTAGGATACCCAGTCCTGCTTCACAGCTTTCATCTTCCCCTAATTCTTGTTAGGATTGTTTAATTTATTTATTAGTGATAGGCTTCTCATATGCTAAGGGCTATACTAACTGAACGTTAGCTACAAAATCAAAGTAAGCTTTCTACCAACTCTTGATAAGACCCCTAGGTATGGTTGAATGACCAAAAAAATTTAGTATATCTCCATAGCAACAAAATAGGTTGTGTTGAAAAACACAATTGCTCACATGAATGATGGATCATGATAAATGTAGAGATCCATGATTTAAACACAAATGCGGTATCGTTTGTAAGATTGACAAACATAATCCCTCCTACTACGAAATGCAACGGATGATGAATATCTATATGCAATGCAATAATGCAATGGGTGCATGAGTAAATGGAAAAAAATTACCATGCAAAATTCAAATGCAAATGCAAATTATTTTGGATTTTTATGCTTTACCAATTTTTATGTATTTTATTGATTTTAAAATTTTTATGAGTTTTGAGCCTCATATCTGACCAAACGACGAGTACATGCTTCTTGAGCCTTTATATTGACCAAGTGATTTTTAGGAATCCTTGGAGATTTTAGGATTGACCAAAGGGATTATGGGTACCTTTGGGGTGTTTTGGGAGGACCAAGTGATTTTGAGAATCCTTGGAGCTTTTGGGTTGACCAAACATTTTTTTAGAAACTCTTGGTACCTTTTTATTGACCAAACTACTCATAAACGAGCTTGGAGCCTTTTAAGATGACCAATAAATTATAAGAAAAACCTCGAAGCCTTTGAATGACATGACCAAGCAGTTTTAGGAACCCTTAGAGCCTTTTGGGATGACTGAGTGGTTTTCAAAAAAACCCTTGGAGCTTTTTGAGATTTGACCAAAGGGATTACAGATGCCTTTAGAGCTTTTTGATTGACCAAACTACTTATGGGAGTGTATGGAGATTTTTAGGATTACTGAGCGGTTACAAGAAACCTTCAAAGCCTTTTACTATGCTCTTCAAGCATAAAATACCTTAATATGGATGATGTTGAGAGGTTCAAGCTCTTCAACACCTCCTAGCGATGTTAGGCGATAGGCACCCAGACTAATATTTTTAGATATGATGTAGGGTCCCAGCTAATTAGCCATGAATTTTTCTCACATATCTGGCAATAAATTAGAGTTCTATTGGTTCTCTTTCAAGACAAGATCCCCAACTTCAAAGTCTCTTTAATGGACTTTGATATTGTAAACTTGTTTTAGCCGATCTTGATAAACATGGAGATGCTCTAGGGCATTCACGTGATGTTCATCAAGTAGCGTCAGTTGATCTAGTCGAGGTTGTTGTGTGGTGTCATCATTGATGAACTCTTTCAATGTGACATGCAATGTTGCAATTTCCAATTCCAAGGGCATAATGGCCTCAGTGCCATATACTAGTGAGAACGACATTTTCCCAGTGGGAATCCGAATACTAGTCCTATAAGCCCATAATGCAAGGGGCAGCTGGATATGCCAGTATTTGTGGTTTTCTTGTACCATATTTTTCAAGATGGCCATGACTGTCTTATTTGAAGCTTCAGCCTATATTTTTGCTTGTGGATAGTATGGAGTCACAAAACTATGTTTGATTCTATATTTAGATGTCAAAGCTCTCACAATTTTGTTCTTGAAAGACGTTTCATTATTCAATATTATTTTGTATGGAATCCCAAAATGACTTATGATATGCTCCAATATAAAATCTACTATATGAGCTCTAGTTTTCATTGTTAAGGGTATTACTTCCATCCACTTTGTAAAATACTCAATAGCCGTTATTATGAATGTATGCCGACTCGATGACGGAGGAGATATCTTGCCTATAAGATCTAATCCCCACTGAGCAAATGGCCAAGCCGCTTGGATGGGTTGTAAGGCCTATGATGGCAAGTGTGTAAGATTAGCATGATGTTGAAATTTAATGCATTTCTTGACATACACATTGCACTCCTTCTCCATAGTGGGCAAATAGTAGCCCATTCAAAGGATGCGCTTGATGATGGCCATGTCGTTGAAATGGCCACCACACTTACCATCATGAGCTTGCAAAATCACCCATGATGCCTCTTGGGGCTCTAAGAAATGAAGGAGAACTCCATCATAGCCTTTTTAGTACAATATGTCTCCTATTAAGACATATTTAGCCACTTTATATTTAAATGTGCACTTCGTAGCATGTGAAAATCCCTCTGGAATTATACTAAGCTTTAGGAAGTCTTTAATTTGTGACTGCTAACATGACTTGCTTCCCCCTATGTATCTACTTTTGCAAATGCAGACTCAAAAACAACCTTGTGGTGAATGGTAGTACCACTCCCCATAGGACTCTAAGAGGTTAATGACCCCTAGGGTGCCTTCTTAAGAAAGTCTTCAGCTTTGTAGAACCATTCAAATTTTGGTTCTACATTGATCATGTTGACCGATTCTCTATTATCATAGGTTGCACGCTCTACTGCTATATGTGAGAGCATCTTGACATGAATGGTAGTGAAATCTATAGATGGATTCTAAGGGATTAAAGATCCCAAAGAAGCCATGGTGTCTACAAACCTATTTGATGATCGAGGGATTGCCTCGATGTCATACCATTCAAATTTAGCCAAATATGTGGCAACTAGATCTTTATAGGCTTTCAGTACGGGACATCAACATTGAAAGAGCCCCTTGACTTGATTTACTATGAGCAAGAAGTCACCAAAGATGTTCAATATCTTAATATTCATGGCGATAGTTGTGTGGAGGCCCAAAAGTAGGGCTTCGTACTCAGCATTGTTGTTGGTGCACGAAAAATCCAACTTAAATGACAAGGGCATTGGAGCTCCTTGTGGTGTGAAGAACACTATTTTAGAACCACCTCCTTATTCGCACTTTGAACCATCAAAGAACAGAGTCATATCAGCATTTTTCTCTGGCTCTTCGGGTTCGGGAGCTTCAAATATGATGAAGGTTACATCATCCGAAAGCTCTATTGTTAGAGGCCTACTATTTGATAGTGGTGCCTCAACTAATTGATCTGCTATGACCTATCCCTTAATGGAATTTTAGCTTATGAATTCTAGATCAAATTTTGTCAATAGCATGATCCACTTCGTAGTACGCATATTGTGATAAGTCTTACTCATCATGTACTACAAAGGATTTTATTTGGATATAACATATGTCGTATGAATTAACATATAGTGTCACAATTT
The DNA here is from genome assembly GCA_028583015.1 of Wollemia nobilis. Taxonomy (NCBI): domain Eukaryota; kingdom Viridiplantae; phylum Streptophyta; class Pinopsida; order Araucariales; family Araucariaceae; genus Wollemia; species Wollemia nobilis. The sequence goes on along the minus strand of JAQPPZ010016981.1, from coordinate 42,097,104 downwards.
CTTTGTAGCGAACACTACTGCTAAACATAATTTTTCCACATATGCATACCCGAGCTCATAGCTCACCAAGGTTCGACTAATATAATATATGGCCTATTCTTTGCCTTGCATGTTCTTTTGGGCTAACATGGTTCCTAGTGCAAAGTCAGTTGTCGATATATATAGTAGAAAAGGCACCTCTAGCCTTGGTGGAGCTAGCACTGGCGGCGTTGCCAGGTATTGCTTTATTTCAGTGAAGGTTGCCTTGCAGTCCTTGTCCCAGTTGAATGGGACTCCCTTATGTAGAAGTCGATTCATGGGTCAACATTTATTTGATAGTTGGGTGATAAATTACTTTATCGATGCTACCTTGCCTTAAAGGCTCCTTAATTCCTTAATATTGGTGGGAGGACGCATTTCCAAGATGGCCTTGACCTTCGTTGGGTCAACTTTGATGCCTCACTTAGAGATGATGAATCCTAGTAGTTTTCTAGAAGTTATGCCAAATACACACTTCTTAGGATTCAGCCTGACATTGTGCTCTATCAGGCGATCGAAGACCTTCCTTAAGACCTTTGCATGCTCTTCTCATAGCAATGACTTGGCCAACAAGTCATCGATATAATATTCTAGAATTTTGTGCATATAGTCATGAAAAATGTATGTCATGGCCCGTTGATATGTGGCACCAATGTTTTTGAGGCCAAATGGCATAACTTTGTAGAAAAATATTCCCCATGGTGTTATAAATATGGTTTTATGTTGGTCTTTGGGTTTAATCTGAATTTTATTGTAACCAGAAAAACCGTCCATTAAGGAGAGCATTTCGTGACCTGTAGTTGCATCTATGAGAGCATCAATATTGGGCAACAGAAATGAATCTTTGGGTGTTGCCTTATTTAGGTCTCTAAAATCTATGCAAATACATATTCTTCCATCGGGTTTTCCCATGGGTACCATATTGGACACCCATTCTGGATAGTCGATGGAGATCACAAATTCCACATCCAACAACTTTTGTAGCTCATATTTCACCATTAAGGCTACTGTTGGGTGCATATTTCTAAGCTTTTGCTTGACCGACTTCTTCGTTAGATCTAGCGAAAGGTTATGCATAACCAATTTTGGGTCTAGACCTGGCATATCCTTGTACGTCCAAGCAAACAAATTTGGTCTCTCTTTTAGTAGAGGGATGAGGGTGGCCTGCTCATCTGGAGTGAGAATCTCTCCAAATTTAACCTTCTTTGCACTGGTGGGATCATTACTGATATCCACCTCAAAGGTTTCCTCTATTGACATATGTGATCCCTCCTCAAGCTGGTGAGGCGTAGGAATCAAATGGATGTCATCATGCGAGTTGATAGGTTCCATGTTGGAAGCATTTTTGGCATGATAAACATCATATGCATAGCCTGGCGCAAAATGGAAAGGTTGCAACATTTCTTCATTAGGGAAGAAATCCTTAGGCTCAACGGGTGAATCAATGCAATCCCAGTCGATAACATCTTTGTTAAGATACAATGGTTTGGATAGATCTGCTAGATTACGGAGTGGAGTGGTCAAATCAATGGAGACCATGTTTATGGAATGGAATTGATCTCCAGGACCACATGGACCAACTTCTACAAAATATACGTAGTCCTCATACCCACGATCTGGCTCTAATGGCATAGGCACAAAGGGGTCTTCCCTGTGAGGACTATGAACAACTAGATCCTCCCTATGCACTACCTACAAAATAGGATCATTTGGCTCATGGAGCTCCATGTAGGTCGATGAAAGGGGATTAACCAATCGATAAATTTGATCCAGGTTTAACCATCTTGCTCTCAGATGAGGACCAACACGTAACTGTCGATAGACCTCATCTATGTCGATGGGTTGATGATGGTAATACAAATAAGGAGGACCAAGGTAGGCCCTCTCTAACTCATCTTCTTCATCACTATCATAATAGAATCCTTCATTCACCCCCACTCCTGGGGGGCGCTCTGGCAAGTGTAGCCCCATGAATCTGACTACTTGATCGTTGTCATCACTATCTGGATAAACCAAATAATTATATCGCAAGTGTGACATCACCAAGAAATATAGCTCTACTTCTTCCCCTGAATGATCAATGTTGGGAAGGATCTCTTCGATAACTTGTATCGATTCAATAGGCAATAAATGATGTGCATGCCAGGGCCTCACATAGGCACCTTTGACTTCATCCCTAGATTCATCATCGTTTGAGGATTCCTCATCTATGTCATATCCTGGTCCACTCATATCGGAGGTGGACTCCACTCCATATTCATTACAAAGATCTCCTAGCTCGAGATCACCTACAGTAATGGGGTTACACCCCTGCATGTCTATGTCATCGATTGCATCATGGGTTTGGTGTCCCAAGTTATCTCTAGGGTTCAGTTATATCTCAGTCTGCTCAAGGAGCCCTTCATGATGATCTTCGAGTGGCTCAACGATGATGATAGATATCATAGGGTGATTCCTCAAAAAATTGGAAGGATCAGGATGATATGGATTAAAATCCACATCATCCACCATACTAAGGTACAAACGATCTAGGGATGCTATGAGCAAATCATCCTACCCTCGTATCTATAACCCTAAACCAAACCTATCAGTGACTAACTGATAACGTGGTTCTAGCAAAGTCCTACATCCTTGTTCAAAGAGACCAAGGTCGTATCCATGCCAATGATATAACTCAAAAATATGCATGGCATACTCCGGGTTGGATAGATAACAAACATTTATAGTGAAAGGTTCATCGTCATCTTCATCCATGGGCTCTCACGTTGGAAGCTAATATAGCCCTGCATAGATGAAATTAGTCTGATTAGGTGGCTCTCCCAATGGAACCACCGATCCAACCGGGTAACGATGAGCGGATGGTCGGCCCATCTCTTGCACAGTCTTCAGAATCGGTCCAAAGGTTACATTCTGCACAAGGTACTCACCTAATCTGGTGTTGGTGAGATGTATAGTCACCCATGGTGTGGATGACCCTACTGAAGATGCAGGTGAGGTAGGCTGAGGCACCTCCTCGGCTTTGTCTTGGGGTTCCTCAACTTCCATAGGAGTGGGAACCTCCTCGATGACTGGCTCGGGCTCATGCTCCTTCTCTTTCTCACCCATTTTTACCTTCAACTTCCTTTCATCCCAATGCATGACTGATGCCAATGGTTTTAGGGAAGTGGTAGTGGTGTGCTCCAATCTATGTGACATAGATGGTGTTGGTTGAGCACTTACTACTAGTTTGCCTCCTAGTTTCTTTATCGACGATGATGGTCGAACATCGAAGTTTGTTGACAGGAGTATGAAACCCCTAGGTAAATCTACTAGGTTCAAAAATTTAAAATTTTATTCATCCGATGACACTACGTGAACCTGTCCCTCATGAATATACTTCACACACTGATGCAATATCGAGGGAACACAATGCATTTCATGAATCCAAGGCCTACCAAGTAATATGTTGTACTGCATGGCCCCTTCTATCACATGACACATCATAGAGATGGTCTTCAGGCCTACCTACATGGGTAGGATAATTGTGCCAATAGTTGAACATAGTGCGTCATTAAACGCTCTCAATGTAAATGTAGTGGGCACAATGTGTGATTTAGGTAGCTTCAAATGACTCAGTGCCTTGGTCGTTATTATGTTGATCGATGAGCCGATATCGATCAAGACCATTTTAAATGGCATGTGATTAACACATGTGATTATGTGCAATGGTGGGTCAGCCATGGTTGTAGAAACCATCCTTATCTCATGATCATAAAATTGGATCATCGGTTCCTGACACTACTGTACATGTCCCATGAAATTAGTAAATACCTGTGCATCCTGGGACTGTACTTCAATGGACCTCAAAATGTCCATAAGAGTCTCCTTGTGCCTCGGGGACTATTGTATTAGCTCATATATTGACAACTTCGTAGGAGTTATCTGCAGGTTTTGGACCAACCTGCTCCTTATGGTCACCACCGGTCTTGTTGGTGGGCCTAAAATATTCTACGTCGATCGCTGATTCGGCGTGGCTTGTATTTGAATGGGAGCACGAGGTTGATTCTATTGTTCATATCTCCCATGTCTAGTGATAATGTTCACCATACCTACGAACCCCTGGGTAGGTGGTTCGACTCACACCTGGTTGACTTGGCCAATGTTGTTGCGAGGTGCCTCATGATTTGGCAAGGGGTTTTTGTAAATCCCCATATTTTGATTATCGAGCACCTACAGGTTGTGCGGCACTACAAGCTCACCTTTGTCAATCATATTTTGCACCATGTGTTTGAAATTCCAGCACACCTCAATGTCATGGCCTTTCGTTCGATGAAAAATGCAAAACATATCTTCTTGGTACCCCTTTGGTTTGGGTTGATTGGGGTCTATCATATTGACTTCGGGTAATATAATTGCCTTGGCCTCACACAGTTGATGGAAAATCGATGTCAGCGATTCCGTCAATGGTGTGAACTAGCGAGGTGGGCGTTGATCTTTTTTCTTGCCCTTATAATTGTTGTTGCACTTTTCATACTACGCAAGAGGAGGTTGGGCCTGATAATTCTATTTTTGTTGCCCCTTGTCCTCCCTTTGGAGATTCAACACCACTTGATTCACATGGGCCTACTTGCCCTATTGTTTTGTGGCACTCTTCTTTTGTCCCTCTCTCCTATTCTTGAGCTTCAAGTTGCCTTCCTACAACTTGATGTCCTCGATCACTTTGGCTTGTACCAAAGCCTCTTCGAATGTAGGATACTACTATAGCTACAGTAGTAACGAGATGTGCTTGGCACAACTCTTTGTAAACATTTGGGTTAACTCTATGGTAGGAATAGGGAATGGCAACTTCACCATTAGTCTCCTCCATCTCTTTTTGTATTACTCTATTGGCTCATCATCACGCTGAGCTAGCACAGCCAGATCAAAAATATTGGCCTATTTCTTGATGCCAAAGGAATAGCATTCAAGAAAGGCATCAGCTAATTGCTCAAAACCAGTTATGCTATGTTTCTTTAACTAATTGAACCACTCCTGGGTAGGACCAAAAAGTGTCATGATGAAAGTATGCAACAATAATGCATCGTTGCTTGCTATCTAAAAACAAGCATCCAAAAAGCTCATGATATGTTCCTGTGCATCTTCATCACCCTTAAACTTGTCTAACCTAGGCATATCAAAATGCTCAGGGTAAGCTAGAGTAGGCACCGAAGGATCCAAAGGCTCATTATGAATTTTCCTTAATGTCAGCTTTTGAATAGTCACACCTTATCTCTCGATGGCTTTGATCTTCTCGGCTAAGGCCTTATAGGCCTCCGAAGATAGAAAGTCCTCCTCCCTAAGTTGACGTGGAGGTGGCTTAGGAGGTATTGTCTTCCTCGTATGAGATGGAGGGCATTGCTCTTCCTCCTCCTCAGCTCGGGAGCTCTCAGGATATTCTTACTCGTATCTGTCTCCCTCTTCTTCTTCATGTTGCCTCTACCTCTGATTATCGAGCGATGGTGGTCGCTCCCTCTATTCGACACTAGCATGAGTACGAGCATCTCTTTTCTCTTGATGCATATCGACTTGCGACAAAGCCTTCCTATATACACGCTCTCTATGCTCATCATGAGGATATAGGCCAGCCCTAGCTAGCCTATCCTCCTACTCCATGCGCTCCTTCTGGGCAAGGATACGCTCTTCGCACATGCGCTACTCATATAGCCTCTATCTAATGAGCCTCTATGCTTGAAGGTTTTCATCTTCAATGCACTGCCTCTCTAGGCGAGCATCCTCCAATTGATCTTGGAGGAGTTGGTATTTCTGCTCCGATACTAATCGATGTGATCTATCGATCTGATCGGCCATGGGAGGCCTCTAGTATCCCTGCTCTATATGAGTGACCTTATGGGTTCTGTACCCATCGGACTGATGTGCTGCACCTTTACCTCTATCTATGAAGATGACATTGGCATCCTATTGTGTCCTATACTATGAACCACCATGCATAGATAGTGGGTGTGTGACATGAGGGTGCTTAGAAGCCTCTCCATGCTCTCTAGTAGTCCTGATGACGCTCATGCTATGCTCACTCGGGGCACGAGTGGGTGGAGTGGAAGGCTTGTAGCCTAACTACTCTAAGACACTACCTAGACCCTCTAGCTATCTAGACCACCACCGCTCATGCGGTGGTGTGCCATTAGCTCCCACCTTTGATATATCAATGGTGATCTTGCATGGTGGACCACGCATGGGAGTATGGGTAGACCTATGCTCGATAGCGAGCCTATCTACCTACCCTTGAATGGGTAGATCTCTAGTCCTTCTATACTCAAAAGGTGGAGGCATGGATCCTCCTATGGACTTAGTACGTAGGGGCACCAACCTGGTCCCCTACACAACAAACTCTTTGACCAATCTCGTGGACGTGCATGCAGTGCAGTCTCGGTAATGGCTTTCAAGTGGAGCACCCTCATGTTGAGAGGCTCCCTATTCTATCCTATGCCTAGAGGAGTGTACTAAAGCTCCTCTATCTGGGGTATGCTCTACGGGCTCCCCTCATGTCGAGTTATCTCCTCTAATGCTTATCGAACGATGTTTGGTTCACTCATGTGGGTGAGGACTTGACACGTGCTACTATGAATTGGTTAGGGGTTGGTCATCGGCGTTAGGTTTAGACCTTTGCCGACCACCCCATGTATCCACCATTGTGTACCTAGCATCTAGATGTATCTTTTATTATTAAGAAAACAAGGTATACAATGATGATTATCTCGTATTAAATTTTGAAAGTGAGCCCTAAACTATTTGATGTGTTTTCAAGATTTGTTGTATCAATGTAGAAACTCTTATCATGTTTTGCAAAACTTGTTGGATTTTATTCTTAGTTTAATGGCTTTCACTTGTACGCTTGCAGCTCGACAACTTGGCTATGAACTCCAAGTCACGTAATCCAACCTATAATGTGTGGTAATGAAGCCCACACATGGTCAGGGAGCACAGGTCCTCCCAGATCCTCACCCATTTTCCCCCAGTCAGCGTTATACCCTTCAAAGAGAATACATGCAAATTTTCCAGGGTACGAAAGGTTCTCGGATCCGGTATTGGTCTAGTATCCAAAAGGTTCATAGGATTTGGGCCAACAGATGGAAGTTACGCCCACCGTCGTTGAACCCTACTAGTGGTTGGATGTCAAGCCCAACTCACTAGTGTTTAAGTGCCAAGTGGTGTGTGTGGTTCATTTTAATGTACATAAAAGAAATGCATCATATAGCATTCATGCTCATTTTCTATATGCTATGCAAATGAAAGAATATTTCAAATTCAGAAAATGTAAGCTATTCTAGATGCTCTTTGAGACAATGCACATTACGATGATAATTGGCCACTAATTGGGCCTCACACATGCAAACCAAACAAGACACTCTATCAAGCACGTTGTAGCCTAGGGTGGACTACAATCATAGGTCCATTGTTCCCAGCAACACCTTTCTACAAATGCAAATTGAAATGAACTAGGACATGATTGATTTCCTTTTTCTTAGTTTTCTTTTCCTAATTGCATTTCAAAATAAGCATTCTATAAAAACACAGAGAGTAAAAATAGAATAGAGAGTGGAAAATAGGGCCTACCTTAGGTCCTGAGTTGATATGCACTCTGATTTCTATTGTCTATGTAGTCAGGTGTAAACCACAGGTCTGGTCTATGGTTCAGACTGTAAACCGTGTGTTGAACCTACGGTTCAATTGTTGGCCCATAGTTGATAGCTATAGTCTGTACCTACAATTTCCAAAACCAAGAAACAATAGTTAGATCGCATGAATTATGGAGTTCCACCATGATCACCTTCTGTACGACCAAAAAGGCATGCACCCAAAATGTTGTAATTGCATAAACAAAGTAAAATTGATATTCAAACACATAAATGGACAAAACACATGGAAATTACAAGAAATGCCTCCATTATTCCATTAAAATCAATGAGTGTCTGATTACAAGTAAGTCCCTCTTAGGGATACTCTATTTGATACGCAATTACAATTATTTCAATCCCCCTCAGGGGTGAAATGCACTATCAAGCCCTTAAGGTGACACGAACTACTCTAGGGTGGAGTAGACCCTCTTCTTCACGTTGAGGAAGGAAATGAATGGTTGTAGCTCCTTAGAAACCTATTTCCTATGATCAAGAAACAACACAAGAATGTCAAAAGCATAGGCAACCTCTCATGATGAGGCCCTTTAAAGACAAATAGCATGAAAATAGCATAATGACATCAAATCAAGAAAATGCATAAACTATGCTAAACATATGCAAATAATATCAATATTGATGGAAATATGTAAATGAAGAGCACAACTATCAATCTATGGAATCAATTGCTCGAAATGAAGCATTATAACGTAAAAAGAAACCATTAACATCTAAACTACTATGATGAAAATAAATTAGCAAAAACACTAATCTATCGGTCAAAAGTCTCTAAAACTACAATTTAACCATGTGAATGACTAATCTAATCTAGTTAAATGGGCAAAAATGAGAATAGTAAGGTGGTGATACCTCTGTTGCAAACCACAACACTGATGCATGGTCTACACTATAAACCATGGCTGAAAGCCATGGTTAGCACTCAAGTGAGTTTACCCTCAAAATCAAGGGTAGTGGGCTTGACCTCCTTGTCCAATTGATGTTCAAGGGTCACCTTCGGTGTCCTTCTAACAATTTTGGTGGTTGATTCACTATGAATAGGGCCTCCGTTTTCCCGAATTATGCATTTCTTGGCTCTCCTAGGTCCTTAGGGCATCCATGGCCTAATTCATCATGATTTTTGACAAATTGACAATGGGGATGGCAACAAGGCTCTCTCTATGCACTCAAGTGAGTCCACAATTTGATAGGGCTTCATTGCTTTGATCTCCAAAATGCACTCTCTCTATTTTTCCCTAATTCTTAGGGGTACTTATAGGATGTCCCAGGGCTAGGGGTGGCTTCATGGAGAATCCAAGATCAAGAAGGGGTGGTTAGGATAGTTGGATTGGAAGCTTCCATCCTCTAACCACCGTATTCTAGAACAAATGGTCATTCAAACCGATTTGGCTCGGATGAAGGCCAACTGAACTTCAGTTAAGACCATAGGTTACAACTGTGGTCTAGACTATAAACCATAGGTCTCAGCCATGGTTCATACTATAGACCATAGGTCTGGGCTATGGTTCAGACTGATTAGGCCAAGGAGCCCAAATTGAGTGGTTAGAACCACTGCTCTATCTTGGAGTCTATCCAAGATCCTCCATATGGTCTTGTAGCATGTCCATATGAGTAGTCACCCTCGACATGATGCATTTTAGGTGTCTACAGAGGGAATTACAAGAATATATTGTGCAAGGCTACTCACAAGTCTACGAGCTACCCCAGGTTGACAAATTAAATGAGGCAATGAATTTGAACATAGAAAACTAACCAATATTTTGGTGTCATTGTTGGTGAGTAGCCTATTGTAATTTCTTATTCTGAAGGAAGCATGTTAGGTGTAGTTTAGGTTGCTACCTATAGAACCTCCATTCCTAAAGCTTTGTATGAGTCCTCCTAAGAATAGAGGACCAGATACTTGTTTTCTTAAAAATAAAGATATTTCTCAAAAGTATTCTACTTTAGTTGTAATTGATACTAAGATTGAATCCTCTTCTCCACAATATCCACCTATGCGTTGGAGTGAACATCCATTATTTGTAAAATATCCTTCTGAAACAAATCAACAACATCATAGAGAAGGATTGGAGATAAGTAGAGTTCAGTCTGAGGAAGACTTATTGAAATTTCAATGCTGGCAAGAAGTTAGAGAAGGAACTATATCAAACACGAATTTAGTAATCCTTCTATAGGATAAGAGAAATGAACTAGAAGCCTTGAAAGTTGCTTTGAACACAACTAGTGTAGAAACCTTGTTCACATACAATATTACTGATGCAAAGGAAGCATCCACTAGTTTTAATTTTCTCATAGGAGAGGCAGGGGGAGATCACAAGATGAATCATATCTTCCCTGCCCACCTTACAAAAATTAGAGGACTACCAACAAAAGATCCAAATTTATTTCCATTTAAATTTGATATTTTATGCAGATCTATGTATTATACAGTTGATGCTCAAAAACTAAAATTATTCCCTTCCAATCTTGATGATTCAACTTTGCATTGGTTCATCAGTTTGGGGGATAAAAGGATAACTACCTAGGAACAATTACAAAAAAAATTCTTAGATCAATACCAGGATTTTGGCAGAGCATGTGATGCAAGGGAAGAAGTCCTAGACATGATACAAAAGGAAGGGGAATCTATGGAATAATATTGGGATAGGTTTAAATTTAATTTGCAAATATCACCCCATTCAAAACTAGGAGACAAGTCCTTAAGAAGTATTTTATTAAAGGGATTCACAAATGAATATTTGGAAGCCTTAAACATGATTTCTAGAGGGGATATTTATCAACATTAGATGGATAATATTCAGTGTTTGTGTTGAAACTTGTCAATAAGGAAAGGTAAGTTGATCTCTAGAAATATAAAATAATCAACCACTATCACTAAAAAAAAATAGGCAATATGCTTGAAGACCTTAAGAGCCAAATAATCATCTCTAGTGTTGCGGGTCAAACAAGGTTAACTTATTTTCTAATTTTGTCACATGCCCGTGCATTTAATTTATCAACCTAGGGAGCTTTGTAAACTTGTGAAGGGTCTTGAACAAAATTGCTTACAATACCACTTGAGATGAGTCTGCTAGTTCTACTATTAGGGGGTGTTTCAACGGTCATCAATCATTCATACACTCCTCAATAATTTACATAAAAACAATTCAATATATAGAAAGGAAATATTCACGCATTCCTGGAAATAAACCTATTGCAATACTAGAAATAACAATACGATAAATAATCTTATAAAAGCGGTAAACTAATATAGAAAACACAAGAAAAATAGGGGAAGAAATACTGGCTTGGAGTGGGCCCAGGCTCCAATAGCTTCCTCCCAGCTGAACATGCACTTAGAAACTCTTAGAACTGTATTATAATTATCAAAGTATTACAATTCTTCTTTTGTATATCTCTCTACATTTACTATCAAAATATTCTATATATCCTCAGAGAGGTCTATGTGTGTTTATATAGCACACCCGTAGATCTTCTGTTACAAAGAAGTTATAACAGTCGATTCATTTCAGACTAAGCTAAGACAGTCTGGTAAATGTGATCGATGTCTGCTAAAATTGGTATTCATTTCTAATGGTGGTGTGTTCACTAATTGGTTTGTACTTTGCCTAACATTGGTAGGATGTTCTCATACGTCGATGCGATCCCCAATTTAACTCTACATTATGTAGAGTTGGAACTGCACTAGTCTCTATTGTCCATGTCATGCTTGTATGGTAAATGGACGAAGAACAGGGGCACCTTCCCTATGAGTAAGGTGCCTAAGTATGTCGGGCACCTTCTCTACGTGGAAGGTGCCTTATTGCCATTGGCACCTTCCTGGAAGAGAAAGGCACTTATCTTCTGTTGGCACCTTCCTGTGAGAGGAATACACTTGCCTTCTAGTGGTTCCTTCCTTATGAGAGGAAGGCACTTGCATTCTAGTGGTGCCTTCCTATTGGTGCCTTCCTATGAGAGGAAGGCGCTTATTTTCCTTTGGCACCTTCCTGGAAGAGGAAGGCACTGGCCTTCTATTGGCACCTTCCTGGGAGAGGAATGCGCTTGTCTTTCCTTGGTGCCTTACTTACGCTTGATGCCTTCTTGGAAGAGGAAGGTGACTACTTACGCTTGGTGCCTTCTTGGAAGAGGAAGACACCTACTTACGCTTGGCACATTCCCAGAAGAGGAAGGTGCCTACCTTCTCTATGTTGATTTCGAAAGAAACACAGTGTCAGGTCCATGAAAATACCTCGACTGATCCAAATCTGACTAAATCAACTACAATTCCATAAAAACACACTGAAAACACATGAATTACATAACATGCATAATTTCATCAAATAATTATATAATAATTCATAAACATATGCAATACTTATGATACAGCCACATAATAATCAAGAAAATGTATATAGAATATGAGCATTTCTGATGCTCATCATCCCCCCATGCCTAACATATGCCATGCCCTCATGGCATAAAAAATGCAAGTAGCCCTAGTGACCCCTCATTGTTGCCTTTTATTGATGGATATGGCTGTACCTACGGCCCGTGTCTACCTCTTCTATGCACTAGCATCTGGAGGTGTGGCTCCTCTTTTTCTACGTGGGGCTATAGGTGCTATTGTCGGCTTTGCTTTCCTCATCTTGGCTGCTATTGGAGGTGATCTAGATAGTGTCGTCTCTACTGCATAAAATGCAACTTTCATAGCTTGCCATAGGTCATCGTTTGGAGGTCTGACCACTGCAAGAGGGATATCTAAATTATCCCTCTTGAGATAAACTACTTAGGATTTGTACAATCGGGCTGCTTCAGGAGTAATCCCTACATTCTCCTTTGTAATGGTAGCAGCTTCCAATTCGGGGCCATATACCCCCCATCATTCAAAATACTTTCTTATCTTGGAGGTTCGTCCTCGAGATGACCTATAAATATCCTAGAACTGGCTGTCCTCTACCAGATTGACGTAGATACCAGAGTCCCCCTACATCCTCGAGGTTGCCTTCCTAGTCTCCTTAGTTGTTGTCATCTCTTTGAGCAGTCGTTCAAACTATTTTTTCCTCTCTGCAAATAGATGTATATCCCACTCATCTTCTTTTGGCTCGGCGAAGGTCACCTTCACCTTCTTTCGAGCCATCCTGGGACCTTTTCCTTTGGCCTCTGTAGAAAATGTGACGGCTCAAATATGGGTTTTCCCTTTCTCCCTGGCAGACATCTTATCACTCTGAGGGACCTGCTCTGTGGTCCTTGGAGCATTCTATTCACTATATGGGACCTGTGCTGACATCCCTAGGGGTGCTTCTTCACCCCCATATCTATCCTGTGCCAACCCCTTAGGTTATTCTCTTTCTTCCTTAGGTCTAGGGAGTTCTTCCTTATCCCCCGGTCCTGTCTCTTGCTATTGGCACTCATCCTACTTTGTATGACTCAGGTTGATGATAAGGGGTGTTGTGGGACTTCTTTCCCCTTCACTCCCAAAAATAGAGGAATTATCACTTACCTCCAAGCTGCTTTGTCAAGCATCTAATCGAAATTCTCTTGAATAGAATACTCGTTCTGTAGATGTGGGATAATTCGTCAAGACCTCTATTGCCCAGTCAGTTTGGTTCGATGCCTCCCTTCTTTCTGTTCCCCTATCTTAGAGTTGCTAGTTCTCCTCCCACAACTGCTAGACCAGCTGCTTGAGCTAGGTGATTTTTCTTTCTCGTTCTTCCAATTCCCCTCTATGCTCATTCTAGTAGTCCTCCAAAATTTTTTGGGCCATCCAGCAATTGGTCTGCCACTCCAAAGACTTCCTCCAAGGTTGTGTCGACCTGATCATTGCTCCCAAAAGTCCCTACATCTTGTGGGTTCTAATTTGTCAATTCCTAGAGGGTTTGGGATGCCACATCAACTTTTTGGTTGTTCTGTTCTTCTTCTACTGAGAGGATGAGTCACCACAGGCATTTCCTCCTGGGGACTAGTTCTAGCGGCTAAAACTCGGCCTCACTGCTAATAAGTGATGCTCCTTCCTCTTCATACTTGGGCATTAGGGAATGCCATCTTTCCTCTATGCATTAGGGCACTGGTGAATGCCCTCTTTCTTCCATGAAATTGGGCAATTCCAATTACCTAATACTTGCAATATCCTTTACAGGGCTTCCCTCTTCTTGCCCTATTTTGGCAATAGCATCTTGTTGCCTTTCTTTGCCACCATCTCCCTCCGTGTTGGGGTTCTAACTTTGCACTTCTACATGGTAAACCAATGTTGATATCAACCCATGGTGGGCCAAGGTGAACAGTGCTCCCTTCTGGTACCTAGCTGCTTCTTCCTTTAGGGCATTTGCTAGGTATAAGGGCACGTTCAACTTCCTTCCATGCACTAGGTGACTTAGAAACTACACATGGTTAGTGTGCAAATGGGTATACTTCCCGGTGCATGTAAAGAATCAAGAAAACTGCTTGAATATTTTCCATAGATTCATGGGAAGGCTACTTTTGGGTAGCCCTTCCTTATCTATCTGCATATTTTCTCCTGGTAGCAGCACTTCGACGTACGACTTCAGCAGTCCGCATTTTTATATGCATTCACCTATGAGGGACAATCCAGTTGCCTATGAGATGTATTTGAGGGTGACCAAAATTTCTACCCCTCACACCTGAGCTATGTTGCCCCTCAAGGAGGCAATGAATTCCTTTGCTGCCTCTATATGCTAGCCTTGACCGACTAGGGTATAGTATTCGAACAATCCCTCAGCCTCAAACTATGTTTTTACAGTCCCCCTGATTCCTTCCGTATCACTCGGCTCATTCTTTTTCGCTGCATGATTCTTCCACCTTCCTCTCATGGCGCCTTCCCTTACTGTTGTGCTTCTTTTTTTTTGTCCTTACTTCTTCAGGAAGGTGCCTTATTATAGGGAATTTTCCTAACCTTAGCATTTAATTCTAGGGTATGCCTTTCGAGCCATATCATTGGCACGTGGTTCCGGCCATGGGGGTATATGATTTTTATGACGATAATATTTTTTGGTACTGCATAATTTATGAATAATTATATAAATATTTGAGTTAGTATGCACGTACCTTATTTTGTGTTTCATGCATCATGAAGAGCATTGATTCACTGATTTGTGACACGAGGAAGGGGTATTTTATTTATGCGGATTATGTTGGACTTTGGTGTTGAGTTGTTTGATGGTTGGTGTTGAAGGCAGAATCCCAATTTGCTCAAAAAATCATCTGTCCATCATCTTTGGAATGTGCGCACTGATATTACCCCATAATTCTTCAAGATTTTTTTTTTATTGGGGTGAATTTCCATCACATGGGTGATGGTGGTAATCTGATGCCGCTCGTTCATGTGGTGATTTCATTTTGATCGAGGCATTCATGAGACTTAAGTGTTGGTTGTACATGGAAGGCACTCTTTGGTACCTTCCTAATGTGGAAGGTGCTTATATGGTGCCTTCTCGATGTGGAAGGCACTTATATGGTGCCTTCTCGATGTTGTCGATGCTCTTTGAATGGATGCACCTTTTGGTGGTGGAAGGTGTCTCTGATTGGATGTGCCTTTTGGTGGTGGAAGGTGCCTTTTTGATGATGGTGCCTTCCTGCTATGGAAGGTGCTTCTGAATGGGTGCACCTTCATGATGTGAAAGGTACTACTGAATACCTACGACTTCCTAGGGTGGAAGGCATCGCTGTATACCTATGACTTCTTGGAGTGGAAGGTGCCTCGGTCTGTATGCACATTCCTGATGTGGAAGGCACCTTGGGTTTTTTTTTTTTTTTTTGTGGTGCCTTCCCGATGTGGAAGGCGCCTATTTTTTTCTCTTTTTTTTTGTGTGCCTTCTTTATAAGGAAGGCACCATCTTCTAGCGAGGTGCCTTCTTCATAAGGAAGGTGCCTTCTTCTGGCGGGGTGCCTTCTTCATACAAAAGGCACCTTCTTCTAGTTGGGCGCCTTCTTTATAAGGAAGGCACCTTATTCTGGCGGGGCGCCTTCTTCATACGGAAGGTGCCTTCTTCTAGCTGGGTGCCTTCTTTATAAGGAAGGTGCCTTATTCTGGTGGTGCACCTTCTTCATACGAAAGGCACCTTCTTCTGGCTGGGCACCTTCTTTATAAGGAAGGCACCTTCTTATGGCTGGGTGCCTTCTTTATAAGGAAGGTGCCTTATTTTGTGCTGGGCACCTTATTTATAAGGAAGGCACCTTCTTTTGTGCCTTCTCGATGTGGAAGGCACTTTATTCTTGGTAATCATGTTGTGATTGACTGGGAAAGGGTGATCAAGCTTTCTCAGTCTCGCTTCATGATGCCTCAACTTCTACCTACGAGTGTTGGTGTCGAAATGCTAAGCCAAATCAGGCCTGGTTTCCTAGATACCTATTCCTCGTGTTGTCAGGTCCTTCACCTACAAAAATCAAATGAAAAGAAATAAAAATAAAGGTAGTTAGATGCATTCTACATCTGTCAGGTCCTTCACCTGTTGCATGCGGGTGTCGTCCCTATAAAACACATCGTAAGAAAAAAAAAACTAAATTAATTGATTTTGGTGAGCACCTCCATGCCCACCATTTCACCTATTAAGTTTTTGGTCTAGATCTAACAAGATGGGGTCTCCCCCACGTCTATTCTAGATTCCACCTGTAAGGTTTTGAATGTGTTATAGGGGTGCAGTCGGTGGCCATTGACCGTTAACATGGTGTTGCTGTCATCAATTGTTCTAACATGCACTACCCCATTCTTGATGAGCTCTACCACCTCATATGGTCCCATCCATATTTGCATTAATTTACCTTTTCTTTCTTGGAACCAAGAATCATACAACAACACCCATTCTCCTTCTTGGAACTGCTTCAATTTAATGTGGTGATCATGCCATCGCTTTCTTTGTTTTTGTATGATTTATGTTCTTTGTAAAGCATCCATTCATATTTCATCCAGCTGATCTAGCTACCAAATCCTTTCTTTTTGAGCATCATCCAAGCTCAAGTTCAATTTTGAAGCTGTCCTTAATGTCTTGATTTCAAATTCAATGGGCATCATTGCACTCTTCCCATAGACTAGTTGGAAGGGTATGAAGCCTGTGGTGGATTTCCACGTGGTATTATATGCCCAGACTGCCTTCGACAACCATGTAGCCCAATATTTTTTGTGTTGCTGCACGTTCTTCATCAGGATGTTCTCTATTTCTCTGTTCATCACTTCCACTTGCCCATTTTCCTGTGGATGGTAGGGTGTAGTTTTATTGTGTCAAACTTTGTATTGCTCCATCAGCTCCTTGATCAACTTGGAGGTAAATTGAGGCCCTTGGTCTGTTGTTATCTCTCTAGGGACCCCAAATCATGTAAAAATGTGGGCAAATAAGAAATCGATGACTATTATTTCTTTTGAATCTCTCAATGCTTGAACTTCAACCCATTTGGTGACGTAATCTATACAAACCAAAATAAACCTCCTCCCTATTGAAGGTGGATTAATTGGTCCCACGAAGTCCATGCCCCACTTATTGAAGGGTTCCAGGTGTACCTGAGGTTTGAGGGGCATTTCATCTTGATGGGTTGGTCTACCCATTATTTGGCATTCATCGCACTTGCTAGCATACACAGCCGCATCCTTGAATAGAGTGGGCCAAAAGTACCCAACCTATAGGATTTTGTAGGCAATTCATTTCCCTGCAAAGTGTCCTTTGCATGGTTTTTCATGACATGCTTTGAGTACTTTTGAGAACTCCTATTCTGCTATGCATATCCTTATAATCTGGTCATGTCCTATTTTGAATAGGAGGCCATCAATCCATAGGAATGATGCACTTTTCTCTATGACCACCTACTTTTCTCAGAAATAGAGAGCAGGTGAGGTTCTTTCGGTGGCCAAGTAATTGGCTATATCTGTGTACCATGGGATTTGCTCACTAACGATGAAAAAATGTTCATCCAAAAATTGGTCTTCCACTGCTGTATGGTCTATCGATATCAATCTAGATAGAAAATCTGTTATGACGTTGTCTTTGCTTAGTTTGTTGACTATTGTGATGTCGAATTCCTGCAATAATAAGAGCCACCTGATAATTCTTCCACCAATGGATGGCTTTCTCATCAAGTATTTGATGGTCGCATGGTTCATGTGGAAAAATACCTTATACCCAGTGATATAATGGTGGAATTTGTTTATGGTCTACACAACTACAAGGAACTCCTTCTCCACCACCGTGTAGTTGAGCTCGGCTCCCACCAAGTTTTTGCTGACATAGTAGATTTCATAAAATTCTTTGCTATCCTTCTGTCTGAGGACTGCTCCAATCACATTGTTGGATGCATCATAGTAGATATGGAATGGTATGTCCCAATTTGGCCCTCTTAAAACTTGTACGGATATCAATATCTCTTTAAGAAACTAAAACGCTTCTTCACAGTCTTTCATCCAATTAAACTCCACATATTTAGATAATAGAGTGTGTAGTGGTTTTTCAATTTTGTAGAATTTGGCAATAAATCACCTGTAGTACCTGGCTGATCCAAGAAAAATCATCACCCCTCTCTCTACATTCTAGGGCTAGGTAGGTCTCTGATAACCTCAAATTTTATTTTATAAACCTTTATTCCTTCTGCGGAGAGGTGGTGTCCCAGTACGATGCCTTCTTGCATCATCATAAAGCATTTCTCGTTGCTCAAGGACAAATTGTTTTCCTTACTTCTTTTGAGCACTCTTTCCAAGTTTGTCATTACTTCGTCAAATGTTTCTCCATAGACGATGAAGTCATCCATGTATACTTTGATTGCGTCTCCCATCATGTCTGAAAATATGCTAAGCACTGCCATTTGAAAGGTAGCAAGTGCATTGCATAATCCAAAAGGTAATACTCGATAGACAAACATTCCCCATGGGCAGGTGAACATTTTCTTATCTCGATCCTCTTCTCATATCTGGATCTGGTTGTATCCATTGAATCTATCCAGGAAGGAGAAATACTTCCTCCCGAAGATTGTATCCAAGACTTGATCAATGAACGGGATCAAGAAGTGGTCCTTCTTGGTTGCTTTGTTTAATTCTCTATAGTCCACATAGATTCATCACTTCCCATTCTTTTTAGGGACTACCACTAACAATGATACCCACTCGCTATTAGAAATTATATAGATAAATCTGAAAGTCAAGAGTTTTTGCAGTTCTTCCTTGAAAATATCTTTCATTTCTGGATTCATTCTTCTCTATGGTTGCCTACTTGGATTTTCTTGATCATCGAGGTATATACGATGGGTACAAATCTCTGGTCTGATACCCTTCATATATGAGTAATCCAATGCAAATTCATATTGGTGTATAACTAGGAGCTCTTCTACTTTCATCAATTATGTGGGAGTCAACCCACTTTTGACATTCAATGTTCTTCCTGGCCCGATGTGTATCTGTTGAATGTGGTGATCTTGGGCACCAGCCAACGGTGATCCAAGTGTGGAGATGGAGTACTCCTCATGGAGGAACTCCATAATAGCACCATCTTTATCTTCTTTTGGCAACTCATCCAACGTCATCACCGACTGGATCATGGATAGCTCAGGATTTTCATGCTTGATCAACATGGATTCTCCTAATGAGTCGATGGACTACACTAGGGGTGAAATAGTCAACCTTTTAACATTTCATCCATTGGAGATGGTCATCAGCCCATCCTGATAGCTGATGTAAGTGTCATCTATTGCCTGCCATGGCCTTCCCAATATGAGTAGGTAACCGCCCAGCCTAGTTTTAGATTGCAAGACTAAAAATTTAGCTGGGTATTCCCATGTGCTGATTGTCACTATTACGTCTTCCAACATTCCTTCTAGTGCCACGGTTGATCGATCATCCAACTGTAGCACTATCATAGTGGGTTTCAGGTTTGTGAGTTGTAGCCTCTACATGGTCTCCTGAGGCATTATGTTGATGGTTGATCTGATATTGACCAAGGTATTGGACAAGGAATGTCCCTCAATTTTTATAGTCAGCATCAGGCTACCCAGGTCTACATACTTAGGATGGCACATTTTGCCCATCATCAAATCTGCTATTTTACCCATGATATTGATAGTCTGGGTTGCTCTTCGTCCTGGCTTCCTTAGACACATATATTTTATCACCTTGGTATATATCAGAACATATCGAATGGCTTGAAATAATGGAATTGTCATAGTGAGGTTCTTCAAGCTAGACAAGATATCAAACTTTGGCTGTGTTACTTTCCTCTATTCTTACAATCGATTGGGAAATGGAGCCTTTGCTCTCTCAAGAATTTCTTCTATCACCTCTTCTACAAGAGGTGTTTCTCCTACCTCTTCCTCCTCTTCTACCAATGCAGGCATTCCTACTCCTAGCTATCTACCAGACCTAATCTAAATATGGTACATCATATACATCTCACCCTCTATGTTGTATGTTGGCTGGTTCACCCTGTTATTAGGATTTATTGTCGATTGTACGAGTAGCTAAGCAAGTATCACTACTGGTAATGATGGTAAATTTTGTTGGGGGTGAGCTGGTGCTACATTCTATAGAGCCTAATTCCATGCAGTGTGGCCTCTCCACTATTACCCAGGATATGGATATGACATCCATGGCTGCTAGTTCGGGAATGCTGTTGGGGGTGCGTTGGACCAAGGTGATGGCCCCCACCACCCCATGTTAGGTGGTTGAGGCGGGCCTTGGGGCATGTATGGCCATCCCACATATGATGGCATTTTAGTTGGCATCTTCCTCACAAGGTGTTGTGGCCAACTCTTCTGATTGCCTATAAAATAGGCATTCGTGCTTTCAACATCCTCTTGATTACTGGGCAGTTGTGGGCACAATAGAGTTTTATGGTTTAGCCTACAAACTATGCATACTCTAACTTTGTTCTTTGGGCATGCATTCTTTGCATGCTTTCCTCTGCATTTTGGATAGAAATAATCCAATGTTGCTTCATTTTCTTGCTTATTTTTCTCTAACAATAGTGTATCCATCTACAATGCTAGAGATGAGAGCATTTCGCTCTTTAAATATTCTAGCATGTTACCTATTTCTGTCTTCATGACTAAAGTAGTCACTTTCATGGTTCTAGAAGTGGTCTTGCCTCTCCTTATTGAGTAGTTCCGACATAGTTGTCGGATGTCTTCCATAGCATGCTAGTAGACATCACCTCCATAAATCATGTTAAGAGCCTCTAGTGATTCATTGGTAAGTCCTATAAAAAAGATGCTTTTGAGGGACTTATCAGATAGTTTCATGTGAGGAGATAATTGAATATTGAAGTTGAATCTCTTCCAGTATTCCTCGAGAGACTCATCTTCTTTCTACGTCATGCTCAAGACCTCTTTTCTAGAGTCGCTTGCTCTCTTGAAATCTTGGTATTTCTCTAAAAAGAGCTTCTTCATTTGATCCCAAGTGGCAATGTGTTTGTCTCCCAGATCGATGAACCATCGTAGAGATGTATCATCCAATGTAGAAGGAAAGAGTTTCAACTTTTGCGTATCAGATTTGTAGTCCACAGACCTGCATAAGACATAAAACTTAAATAAAAATAGGTCAAGGTCCTCAATTGGGTATCCTCTAAAGGTCAAAAGGTGAGTAGGGAATATGTTTTTTATTTTGGTATCTCCTACTCCTTCATCAATAGAGAAACTAAATCCAGATGATACTTCTTCGTTGTCAGCCATTTTTTTAGGAAATGTGGTCTCTAATGTAGTATTTATGGCCTTACGGTCATTTAAGACTTTCTGAGTCAAGGCTCTAAGGTTTTCTGGTGTTATCGTATGATCTTCTACAAATTTCCACAACAGGGCTTCCTCTAAGGGTGTCCTATTAAATAGAGGATTTATGATGATTCGTTCATCCCCAAGTTGGTGGGATGAGGAGGCACTTTGCACAAAGTGTGGATCCTCACTCCAATGGATTTCTAGTGGTGGGTTAGATGAGTCTAATTCAAATTTAGAATGTTCGACTAACCCAGGTTCTGGTGGATTGGTTTTTATAAACCGATCGCCAGGTCCTCGTCTTCTTGAAGAACTCATACAAGGTTAGATGGAAGGTTTTCAGGTATTGTAAATAATCTAGTTGATACGATTCCCTAACAACAAAACCAAAATATTGCGGGCCAAACAAGGTTAACTTCTTTCATACTTTTGTCACATGCCCGTGCATTTAATTTATCAACCCAGGGAGCTTCGTAAACTTGTGAAGGGTCTTGAAAAAGATTGCTTACAATACCACTTGAGATGAGTCCGCTAGTTCTACTATTGGGGGGTGTTTCAATGGTCATCAATCATTCATACACTCCTCAATAATTTACATAAAAACAATTAAATCTATAGAAAGGAAATATTCATGCATTCTTGGAAATAAACCTATTGCAATACTAGAAATAACAATGCAATAAACAATCTTATAAAAGCGGTAAACTAATATAGAAAACATAGGAAAAATAGGGGAAGAAATACTGGCTTGGAGTGGGCCTAGGCTCTAGCAGCTTCCTCCCACCTGAACATCCACTTAGAAACTCTTAGAACTATATTATAATTATCAAAGTATTGCAATGATTCTTTTGTATATCTCTCTACATTTACTATCAAAATATTCTAAATATCCTTAGAGAGGTCTGTGTGTGTTTATATAGAACACCCACAGATATTCTATTACAAAGAAGTTATAACAGTCGATTCATTCCAGACTAAACTAAGATAGTCTGGTAAATGTGATTGACATCTGCTAAAACTAGCATTTGTTTCTAATGGTGGCGTGTTCACTGATTGGTTTGTGCTTCACCTGGAATTGGTAGGACATTATCATACATTGGTGTGATCCCCAATTTAACTCTACATGACATGGAGTTATAACTACACCAGTCTCTATTGTCCACATCGTGCTTGTCTAGCCATCGGGTGAAGAACAGGGGTGCCTTCCCTATGAGGAAGGTGCCTAAGTATGTCGGGCACATTCTCTACATGAAAGGTGCCTTACTACCGTTGGTGCCTTCCTGTAAGAGGAAGGTGCTTATCTTCTATTGGTGCCTTCCTATGAGAGGAAGGTACTTGCATTCTAGTGGCACATTCCTTATGAGAGGAAGGTGCTTGCCTTCTAGTGGCATTTTCCTGTGAGAGGAAGGCACTTATTTTCCTTTGGCGCCTTCCTGGAAGAAGAAGGCGCTGGCCTTCTATTGGTGCTTTCCTGGGAGAGGAAGGTGCTTGTCTTTCCTTGGCACCTTCCTATAATATGAAGGTGCCTACTTATGCTTGGCACCTTCATGTAAGAGGAAGGTGCCTACTTATGCTTGGCGCCTTCCCGAAAGAGGAAGGCGTCTACCTTCTCTACGTTGATTCCCAAAGAAACAAAGTGCCAAGTCAATGAAAAGACCACGATTGATCCAAATCTGAATAAATCAACTACAATTCCACAAAAACACACTAAAAACACATGAATTAGATAAAATGCATAATTTCATCAAATAATTATATAATCATTCATAAACATATGCAATCCTTATTATACAGCCACATAATAATCAAGAAAATGTATACAAAAAATGAGCATTTCTGATGCTCATCATCTAGATCTTCAAATGTACACTCTTATGATTCAAAAAATAAGTAGGAGAATGAGGCAACATTGGCCTATTTTTGTCCCAAATGCATGGGAAAAGACTCTAGAAATGAATGTACAGAAAAAAAGTTAGAGTATGTGCTATATGTTCAAAAGATCACAAAATAGAGTTGTTTCCACAATTATCAAAACCTAGAGAGGAACCTAAGGTAGAAAAATCATACTTCATGGGTAATAGGAGAAAATGTAAGTAGTCTCATATGCAAAATAATATGCCAGTAGGAATTCCATATTATGGGGGACAACAATTTTTAGAATCAAGGTCAAGCTCATCCACCCAAAATGGGTTTGTGGGGACAACAACCTTGGAATAAAATATCCCCAAGAACCAAATCCTTATAATTCCTATCCATGGATGCAATACCAGTCACCTGGATAGCAGTGGAGGAACCAGAATGCTTGTAATAAAAACCTACAACAGGTTGCTCTAGTTCCACTACAGCCAACCCTACCTGCTCCTCCTACTTTTTGGATTGCTCAACTGCCAGTACAACCTACAACCAATACAAATAACAAAAAATAACCAACTTATCAAGTAGATAATGAGATGTACCCCATGTACAATATTAAAGTAGATTGTACTCCAATAGAATTAAGGTCAGGGAAACAATTAGGTGTAGAAGTCACTCCTCTAGTAAAATAGGAGGAAAACATAGACTTAGGAAAAGAGGAATCACCTCTTATAGTAGAAGTAGAAGAAGAATCAATGCCTATAAATAACAAAGAAGAGGTTCCACCTTTTCCACAAATATTTTAGGAACCCAAAAAGCCAGTACAATCAAAATTTGATATTATCTCTAGTCTAAAAAACTTGACAGTCATAATCCCTCTCTTTCAAGCCATCAAATATATTCCTATCTATGGAAAGGCCATAAGAGAATTGTGCCTGAAGAAGCTAGGAATAAACCCTGCAAAGTCAATCAGTTTTATGGGTTAGTTAGTTGATCTTATGTTAGGGAACACCTATAGTCAAAAATACTCAGATCCAGGAATTCCAGTCCTAATTGTACAAATAGAGGGCTGCATTTTACCCAATACATTAGTAAATTTGGGGGCTTCCATTAATATCATTCCCAAATAAACCATGCAAAAACTTAAAATATCAAAATTGAAGCCAAAAAATATTGTTTTCCAATTTGCAGATAGGTCTACAGTGCTTCCAGTGGGAATACATGAGGATATCATTGTTACAGTGGATGCATGGGAGTATCCAGCAGATTTCTTAGTGTTACAATCAAATTATAGTTTGGGTGGATATCCATTAATCTTAGGTAGATTTTGGCTAATAATAAATGATGCTTACATAAGCTATAGATATGGCCAGATGACCATTTTTATGGATAGAACATAAAAAAACTGATCATCCATCCACCTGCACAATCTGTAGAATTGTTGGAAGAACCTAACAATGAAAATTAGAACATTGGTGGTCTATCAATGATCCAATATGTCATGATCCTTTATGAATTAGACTATGAGAGTGATGAGGATAGGGTACTATCAATTTTTTTCCAAGGAGAACCCTCTTGTCCTCCTCCTGAGTTGCCATTAGTGGGAAGAAAAGACCACCATATTTAGCAAATAGAGGTTGCACCTGGTCGAGTATTGAACATAGATGAAAACTTGACAACTAAACAATAAATCAAACTAAAATAAACATTGGTAAAACATTAAGATACATTTTCTTGGGATTATTCAGACATGAGAGGAATAGCTCCTAAAACCTGTACTCATAGGATATATCTAAAATATCAGGTTAAACCAGTAAGACAACCAAAGAGAAGAATGAATCCAACAATGAAGGATATTGTCAAAATTGAATTGCAAAAACTCCTCGTAGTTGGGTTCATTTACCTCATTTTAGATAGTGAATGGGTATCATATTTGGTGGTGGTACCCAATAAAAATGACAAGTGGTGAATTTGTATGGATTACAGGTTGCTGAATAAAGCAACTAAGAAAAACCACTTCCCTTTACCCTTCATAGATCAGGTCCTTGACACCTTATCAGGTAAGAAGTATTTTATTTCCTGGATGGATTCAATGGATATAATCAGATTAAAATAGGGGAAGAAGATCAAGATAAAACCACATTTACTTACCCTTGGGGAACTTTTTCTTACCAAGTTTTTCATTTTGGTCTGTGAAATGCACTACCAAATTTTAGAGGGCATGATTAGAGAAATTGTGGAGGTATACATGGATGATTTCACTGTATATGGTGAAAATTTCAAAATAGCCACAAAAAATTTGGAGAAAACACTTAAGCGGTGTGAGGAAACTAACCTATCCCTTAGCAATGAGAAATATTATATGCTAATGCATGAAGGGATAGTTTTAGGACATCACATTTCTATAGATGGGATCAAAGTAGATAGGAAGAAGATAGAAGTTATCCAAAACTTGCCTACTCGTAAAACACAGAAGGATATCTTTAGTTTCCTAGGATCAACTGGTTACTATAGGAGGTTTATAGTAGACTTTAGAAAAACTACTAAACCCTTGATCAAATTGTTATCAAAGGACATAGAGTTTGTATAGACAGAGGAACATGAACAAGAATTTAACACCTTAAATAAAAAACTAATTACTGCCCTAGTACTAAGAGGTCCAAATTGGACCATACCTTTTCACATATATGCTAATGCATCTAACAATGCAATAGGATCAGTGCTGGTATAGAAGGATGGTGATGATTTCTATGTCATCTATTATGTCAATAAACACCTCACAAGTGCTGAATTCAATTATACTATCACAATTTTTTTTTCTTGTAGTTATACATGCTCTTAACAAATTTCATCATTATATTATAGGATATCAGGTTTTTATACATACTGATCACTTAGATATCATATACCTAACAAAAAAAGAGGGTATTAGTGGTAGAATCATTAGATGGTTGTTGCTTTTGTAGGAGTTTGATATAACAATAGTAGACAAGCCAGGGAAAGACAATGTGGAAGCTAATTTCTTGTTCAGGTTGACACCTCTAGATGATGCAACTACAAATGAAAAATTTCTAGATGAGCAGTTGTTTGATCTAAATTAATAGATATCATGGTACATAGATATGGATAATTATTTAGCCATTGGTAAAGTATCCCCTACACTTTTACCTCATGAAAAATAAACTTTAATTGAGAAAAGTGTAGACTTCTCATAAATTGATGGGTGCCTGTTTAAAATAAGGCCTGATCAAATCATGAGAAGGTGTATTTTTGAGAATGAGATAATAGAAATATTGAAGGCTTGCCATGATGAACCTTGTGGTGATAATTTTGCAAGAAAAATAACTGCATATAAAGTGTTGCAGGCTGGTTACTACTAGCCTACACTATTCAAAGATGCATCCAAGCATGTGAGTTAGTGTGATCAATGTTAGAGGATGGGTAGACCTAATATCAGAGATGAAATACCACTTCAAACACATGTTCACATTGAGCCATTTGATAAATGGATGATGGACTTTGTAGGACCCATTAATCCACAATTAGTAGGTAAGAAGTATATCTTAGTTTATACTGACTGTATCGCTCCAAATTTTTTGCATCCCTACCTTTAGGCTATTGGATCCGTGCTCGGAAGGAGGATGGGAAAAGGATGGTGTGGTACCTCGGACTGAGAGGACTTTGCAAAGGTCTCGCATCTCAAGGGAGGTGTATTTTGATGATTTTTCAACGGATGGTGGGTTCACCAGGAAACATTTGACGGTAGTTTCCACGCCTAGGTTTTGGAATGTGTTTTGATGTGTTCGTTTTAACCTTAAGCATTCATATCCTAGGTTTGGCCGAATGCATCTAGATTACTCTATATGAAAATGCAAGTTCAATGAATACAGAAAACATATTTAAAGACAGAAACAGAGAGAGTACAAAATGCAAGATGAGGAATACCTGATCCGGATGTCTGAAGAAGATTATGATGTTGAAGTAGTCTGGATCATCTGAGATTCGATAGAATCATCTGCAATCAGACAAGATCATCTGAGATCTGATGAATTCGTCAGAGACCTGCAAAACCGAAAACAGATGCAAAATACAAAAAATACTACAGTGCTAACAGAGGGAAATGATATAAAATTGCAGCAATGTTATCAAACTGCAACTTAAACACATAAACATAAATGAATTGTGCTAATTTGATGATAATTAAGATTTAATTATGCACTTAACCTAAATGGGTGAACTCCAAATGCAAAGTAATATAAAACACTAAATATATTATCTAATTTGCAGAATAAAATGACAGAAAAAGGGTTGAGGATCGCAAACTTTAGGCACTGATTGCCTTAATACGGACTGCAGTCGAGATCGTCTCGCATTAGTACGCAATCACCTCGAATTTGACAGGTTCACCTCTGATCTGAATAGGTTCGTTGATGACGATAGGTGTTGGCTCTGGCTGAAAAACAATGTTGTACTTGCAACAAAATTGATGTGGAACTAGTGCAAATGCAAGATAGAGATGATTTAACGTATATGGAATTGAATTGCAGAGAATTTTGGCCAGGGGTTGGGAAGGGAAAATCCTAGAGACTAAATAGGCTTAGGGGAGTAGTTAGGAGGTTGGAGATCATCCCAATTTGGGAGATCTCCAACGGGGGGAGGGTCCCAACGACGTAGACATGCTTCTACCTAGATTGGAGACCCGTTGGAACAAATTCCAACTTTGCAAAATCAGTTTTGTGACAAGATCGTCTGGACGTCCTAGTCCAGATGAAATCGTCAAATCTAGGGTGATATCATCTGATCGGCGATGATATCGTCAAATGGTCAAAACAACCTCTAAAAATGGCATGGAAAAGGGGGAAACGGATTTCCCGGTGGTTAACGGGCGGTTTGGGAGGTTAAATTTGAATTTTAAATTATTTACTAAGGTGAATGTAATTATTGCATTTTTACTGCACCAATTTTAGGGTGCTACATTTTGCCCCCTCTTTAGCGAATTTTTTGAAGAAAATACGTTAAATATGAGTTCTTCTCGATCTACGAGAAAGAAAAAATTATTCCCATTTTTAGGCGACGATTCTTGGTCGAATCGTACGACAACTTACTATGGTGTCCCCTCCATGTTTTTACCCAAATCGAACGTTTGAGGTAAAAATGCGAAAAAGCAAAAAAATTATTTTTGAATAAAATTAAGAAAAATAGGGTAAAACCCTAATTCATTTTTACTGTTCATTTTCTGGTTTTAGAGCTCTGGAAGCAAAAATGGTGGAGACGACGCATAGATCAACAGAGGTCCGGCGCGGTCTATGGGTAAGAGTCCAGACTGATCTAGAATGCTTTAATTTTAACTTTACATGTTTTTTAGATGAATTTTAGATGGATTTTGAGCATCGCGGCCGTTTTTGGGCCGTCGACGTCGTCGAGACGAAATCGTCCCGATTTCGATGAAATCATCTCAATTTCAGCAATTTCGCCCGAGGGCGAAATCGTCGAAAGGGGGATGATTTAGTCAAATTAGAGATGATTTCGAACTGCGAAATTGGAAACGATTATGCTCAAATTTGGGATGATATCATCCAATAGTGGGTGATATCATCAATTGCACAAAGTTGAATTTTTAATTTGCATTATTGATTATTTGAATTGTTGATTAATGATTGTTTATTGTTTTGTTGTTTATGTTTGCAGAGAGGATTACTAAAGAGTAGGGAGTGGAAATATGGAGGTTTGAGAGACGACTTGGCCGCTCTGACATAGGCAGAGCGAGATCAGCTGGCACAGGTCGGCTTACTACATGTGGCAAAAATGCCACAAGCATCTACAGACATGGGGCTACTGACGGCCCTAGCAGAGAGGTGGTATCCGGGGTCTTCATGTTTTCGGCTATCGACAGGGGAGATGACTCCCACTTTGGAGGACGTATGGAGGATTTTGAGAATCCCCATATAAGGACGACTCATTACTCCTGCGGCCAATCAGGGCCACGCTATGGGATGGTTATGCGGTGACCCGAGCTTCGCCCTGGAGAAGGGCAAAGTTAACATCGAGGCACTACGCTAGATGCCTGGGGCATCTACACTCACACGAGTGCTAGCTGGAGTAGTTGGTGGACTTTTGCTGTGCCACCAGAGCGGGTGCAGGGTGCCATGGATGCTCGTAGATGTGATTTGCGATATGAGAGACCACAGCTACAGGTTTTCTTAGGGCATTTTTGTTCTATGCCAGTTGTACAAGATCCTGTATGGGGTCATGTATAAGGGCGGTCGATGTCTAGTTATGACATCGCTACTACAGGTTTGGTGTTGGGAGCACATTGCGGTGCGGAGGCCGATAGGGCTTCCTCTGACAGGGGTTGACGGGGAGAGGCCTCGAGTCTTCTATTGGTGGCTCCGGAGAGGGTCATAGCGGTGGATCGACCTGCCGATGTCCCGGAGGCTATTGGATGACCTAGTCCCGAACCAGATCACCTGGAGGCCATGGAGAGAGCATCCAGGGTGGCCAGAGGATGGATAGGAGCTGGCTCGCATCAGGAAAGTTTTTTGGCTGAGGATGGAGAAGGGAGAGGTGGAGCTCCACAGGTATGATCGAGTTTTGAGGCAGTTCGGTCTACAGCAGGGGATCCCATCCCTTAGAGACTATGAGTTTTCCCAGACTGTCCGGGATAACACTATAGTTAGTGGGGCTCCAGACATGCAACGTTTCTAGAGCCAGGACACAGATGATGCCCCCATCCAGCCATTGGATGGGGACGACGCAAGGGTAGCCTATGGCTACGATGCGTGGTACATAGGCATCCGCCCTCCTCGGATGATGAGGGCACAAGGTCCTATCCATGCAGTTGTGTGTCAAATATGGAGGTGGCACCAGGTGGTGATGGAGGCAGCCCAGGGTCACGATGGGAGAGAAGTGAGGCGGCCACAGGCACAGGAGCAGCCACGGTAGAGAGAGAGGGAGAGGAGGGAGGTGAGACCCCCATCTCCATAGATTCCACCATCACCCGATAAGGGCAAGGGTGTGGACATAGGAGAGAGTAGCGAGATGGCTACTCTTCGGGTGGAGAGAGATTGTCTGCAGGCTCAGGTGTAGATGCTATAGGATGCGGCTGCACGACATCGGGCTGAGGTGTCACAACTACGGGATGATATTGCATGCCTTAGGGCATGGGGCGGAGGGGCGAGCACACAGGAGCTGGCACGGTCGATTGCTCAGACCGCGTTTTACCAAGGCATCTACTTCTAGATGGTGCCAGAGGGTCAGAGGGTACAACTGCCAGCTGGCTTTGCTGACTCTATTAGGATTGGGTCCTCGAGGACTACGTCTCAATCAAGGACAAGGACTACATAGACGACAATGGGGCCACCTCCTCCACCTCAGGGTGAGGGAGGAGATGAGGCAGAGAGCTCGAGAGGCTCTCGAGGCTAGAGGGCGGGATTGACATTTGTATGATATGATTATTTTTGATAGAGGATTGAGTATGCCGAGGTACAGATTGTGGCATACCAATCTAGTTTTGATGATGTACATATGTTGATATATATATATATGAGATATTTTTGATCATATGACTTGTGTCTTTGTGTATGTTTATGATGCTTTTATGTTTTGATTGATTGATTTGATAATTGGATGTAATTATGTCGTTGGAGATATTATAATTTGAATGTCATGGTGATATTTTTAAATGAAAATAATCTGATGTAACAAATTGATTGTTTATGATGAAATGTGATAAAAATAAAAAGAGACTTCTAACAATAATTTCAAAGGACATTGTCGCTATTATAGACCATTTCACGGAGTCGCTGCTCACTCGGTCGTCAAGCTAATCCCAGGATAGAAATATTGTTAAAAGTAAAAGAGTGCTTAAGAGACTGTCTTAAGACTTGTTGTGATAGTGCAAATGATAATGATGATGATGGTTTGTTTTCAGATTTTCATAATAATGTTTGTGCATGAAATGATGTTTTAAAATGATTTTTTCTAGGCATAAATTCCTAAGGGTGATAATTTTTTTTGGATAATTCCTTAGGAATTATACCATCATTGCAAAATTAAAGGTTGACATAATGACATGAAATAATGAAAATGTGTTTGCTTTGGAAAAGCATAATTTGTGTAACATAATGAATTAAGCCATATGGTTTTCAAGATTTTTGAATAAATGGGGAATAAAAATTGTTACAATGGTTTGCGCTAGGCATAGAATATGTAGGTATAGACTTATACCATTATCACGAAAATCCAAAAAAAAAAGTTTTATTGCATGGTTGATTTTTTATGAATAGAAAATATGAAAATGAGGACTTGCGCTAGGCATAATATTTCAATTTGGGTTTTGAAACTATACCATCGTCGCGAAAGTCAATCAGATATATATGTATATGTTTTGTGTAGTTTGAAAGAAATTTTTTATTTTTCTATTATATAGTTGTCTTGGTGGTAAACGATTGTACTTGATTTATTCCAAACAAGTTGCAAAAATAATATTTCAAATTATTTTGAAGACAAAAGTTAGATTTATAAGGAATCCCATGTGCATATGTGAATTCATTTCTGATCTTGATTTATCATAATGATACACAAAATCTCTCAAATACAAATGTGTGTGCAATTGCATTGTTCATTTACCAGTTTTGAGCAAAGATACTATGATACAAGTGATTTGAAGAAACCAAATAAGTGTTCATTAACCATGATGTAGATGCATATAACCATACTAGGCTACTATGTAGATCGAATTATCAAAAGCTAGCTAATCCATAAGCAGACATAGGTCTGTAAAAAAGAAGTTCGCTAATGTGACAGACATATCGCCACGCTAGGAATTACCCAAGGCCAAGCAGGTTGGGCACAAACCACCTGTTATGGGGCTTACCTCACAGTTTTTGAATAATTGAGAATTCCAAGGATTCAAGCTCATCAACCCTTCTTTTCTTTTCAAAGGGTAGGGAAAGGGATTTTATTGCTTTCTTGCTTTCTTTTGAACTTTGCTTATTTTTCTTTTGCTTGATTTTTGAGATAGTGCTTGAAATATTGTTGGAATGATATAGAATAACATTTTTATTTTCTCTTTTCTTTTTCTTGAACTTTTTTTTTTTTTTTTTTTCTAGGGATACTTGCTCGGATTAGCTGTAGAGCAAGGGATTTTTATTCTGGGTAGGGGTGAGCTTGTCCTTTTGCCAATTCTCAAATATTCTAGACCATGTGCATGATAGGATAGCAGGGGAAACTTTTCGCTCAAGAAATCAGTTCTACTATGTAGTAAAACATGGAAATTACAAATATAATCATTTTATTGTGAAAATATGTTCTTGGTTTAAGTAAATAACAAGATCAATTCTCTATGCTCAAACTTTATTTAATTGAATTTTGTGGACTTTGATATAAGAGAGATCAGTAATCATGCCAGATAAAATCAAGATATTTATTTGTTGTGAGTGTGCAAGTGAGGGATTCGAAATAAATGCTAATTTATCCCAAAATAAGTTGAAACATATAACTGCAATAATTGTAAGAAAATATATATAAATGATTTTTTGAGAAGTTTGGAGAATGTTTTTTTTTTGAAAAAAATGAAAACTTGTATTAATACAAAGACCAATTACAAACGGGAGAGAACACATCCCGACCCAGAGCAAAGAGCAACACAACAAGTGCAAAGCACAAAGGCAGCACTAACAACCACAGGGCAAAGAAAACAACAGGGCGCGAAAAGGCGACATGTCGCGAAATCGTGACATGTCACGAAATCACGGCAGTCACCCCCGTCTCGACCGCGTCGGCACCAACAGTCGCGATAACGCGACATGTCGCGATATCACGACAGGAAGGGCCCTCGGCAGCCGCACGCAAAAGGAGTCGCGAAATCGCGACGAAGTTTCTAAATGGCTCTCATGCCACAAAAGGGTCGCGATATCGCGACAATTATCCTCCCAACCGCTTAAGTGCCAAACGTGTCGCGATATCGCGACAAAAATACCTTGCAGCTTCCAGTTTACCAAACTATCGCGATATCACGACGAATTATCAACTTTGCTCTTCATCTTCAAAAGAGGCACGAAATCGCGACATAATCTCAACAAGAGCCGCGATAGCGCGACATGTCGCGATATCGCGCCAGAAACCCGCCAAAGGCCGCAAAGGCTCAACTTGTCGCGAAATCGTGACAACTTCCAGCTCGAGGCCGCGACGGCACTACAGGTCGCGATATCACGACAATTTTCCTCCCAGCCGCTTAAGTGCCAAACGTGTCGCGATATCGCGACAAGATTACCTTGCAGCTTCCCACTCTCCAACCTGTCTCGATATCGCGACGAAATTTCAACTTTGCTCTTCAACTTCAAAAGAGGTGCGAAATCGCGACAGGATCTCAACAAGGACCGCGATAGCGCGACATGTCGCGATATCGCGACAGAAACCCACCAAAGGCCGCGGAGGCTCAACCTGTCGCGATATCGCGACAGCTTCCGGCTTGAGGCCGCGACAGCACTACATGTCGCGATATCGCGACAAAAAATTTCCTTAGCATAAAAAACACTGCACATTATTTCAAAATTTGTTCAAGGCCTTGTCTAATCTCTGCATCCTCCACAGGCATATCACTATGCAGATGCATCCCAACCTCCCTCTCAACACCCATCTTAGCAAGGAAATCAGCCGCTTTATTAAGAGTTCTACTAGCATAAACAAGTATCACATCCTCTAATTCCTTCCAAAGCTCTTTAATTTGGGAGACCAGAATCCGCAGCCTCCAAGCTTTTAAGGCAAAGTTCCTCATGCAATCAAGAGCGCCAACCAGGATTTGGGAATCAGACTCAATGATTATCTTTCTATGACCCTGCTTGACGGCCCAGATGGAAGCAGATTTAATAGCAAAGGCCTCGGCTTCATTGTTTGTGGCATATCCCAGACCTTGCAATTCCCAATAGAGCACAGCCCCAACATGATCACGACAGATTACTCCACTTCCAGCATTGCCCGGATTGCCTTTTGCAGCTCCATCAGTGTTGATTTTGATCCAGCCTTCTGGGGGAGGTTTCCAACAACTTCTTACCTGTCTCTCAAGATCAGCAGCTCTCTCTTCCAGAGGCTTAGAAGCAGGCTGATTTTCCTCCTCAGCATAGATGGCAACGGTTTCCACTACTTTGCTCCAGATGACCTGCCATATCCCATCCACCGAAGAGAAGGTTTCACGAAAAATACGAGCATTTCTTTCCAACCACACCTGCCACCAAATAAAAAGGAAACCAAGCTCCCGACCCAATTCGAAGAGCTTTAGATGTAAATCTACCTCTCTTCCAGCTTTCCCATAAATTGGTCCGAGACAAGTCTCCAATAGCCTGAAGTTTAAAATGGGAGAACCAACGATGCCAAATCTGTTGTGTGAAAGGACAATCAAACAGAAGATGATCAGCAGTTTCCTCATTCCTATAGCATAAAACACACTGGGAAGGACCAATGATGCCTCTGATTCTGAGATTGTCAAAGGTCAGGATTCCATTGTGCATCAGCTGCCAGGCAAAGAAGTTCACTTTCGGCCAGCCCTTGGGATGCCAAATCTTCCTCCATTCTTGAACTGGAAAAGAGTGTGGGGGGGGCTCTGGAAGGATCGAATCATAGCCCTCCTTCACAGTATAAACCCCAAGGTTCCCAAAGCCCCAGGCAAGCTCATCCTCCTCATCTCTCCCAGTAAGAAACCGTTCTGACAAGATTTTTTCCAGAGTTGGAGCCTGCTCCGGGGGGATTGGAATAGGCCATTCACCCAACCGCTTGAACTTTTGAATCTTATACTCCCCCAATTGGCTGGTATTGAAGTAGCTCTCAATATGGATCCATCCCTTATCTTCTAGAGCTGATTTTAACGGATGCAATTCAGGAAACACAACAAGAATGGGAGGATTCTGATCCCAAGAATCAGTCCAGAACCGGGCCTTCTCCCCTCTCCCAACTTTCCAGAACAATTGATCTTTGATAATGCGAGATCCAAGCTTGAGAGCCTGCCACACTAATGATCCATTACCCTCCAAAGGAAAGCGGCCCAAGTCATTGGGGTGAACAAGACCCAAGTATTTACTAGAGAGGATTCTGCTGAAGAGGGACGTTGGCTGGGAAATCCACCTCCAATACAGTTTACCAGCCAGAGCCTGATTGTTAAACTTGGAGCTTCTTAATCCCAGCCCACCTTTTTCCTTGGGCTGGGTGACCTTATCCCATCCAACCAAGGCCCATTTCCTCTCTCCTTTGGCACCTTCCCAAAGAAAACTTCTAGCCACTTTGTCCAGCTCTTTCCAAATTGATGGAGGGGCAGCCAGGATAGAGAATTTATAAATTGGCATGGCCTGAATAACAGACTGTAGGAAAGTCAGTCGGCCCCCATAGCTTAACCATCTATGAGACCAGTGATTCATTCTCTCTTTGATGCCATCCAAAAGGTCCTTCCAGAAATCAGCTTTCAGTTTTTTGAAATGCAGAGGAACCCCCAGGTAAACAACAGGAAGAGAGGTCCTAGTGAATCCCAAGATCTCAATAACTCTGTCTTGTGACCTTTGATCAAGATTAAAGAAGACCACTTTGGATTTTGTTTCATTGATGACTTGATTAGAGGCCCGGAGGTAGACGTTTAGAGAATCTCTGATTCCTCTTGCTTCCCTGAGGCTGGCCACTCCCACCAATCCAGTATCATCCACAAACTGTAAATGAGTCAAAACTTCAGCCCCGATTTTAATTCTTGTTATCTGTCCTTGAAGTCTTCTTCTCAGGAGGAGTCTGCCTAATCCTTCAGCCAAGATGAGAAAGAGATAAGGAGAGCAAGGGTCTCCTTGGCGAAGACCCCGAGAGGCTCCAAAAGGTGGCGAGGGAAGCCCCTTAATTAAAACAGAGTATGAAGGCGTAGAGATACAGCTCATGACCCAGGCAATCCAGTCCTGAGAAAAACCAAAGGCTGCCAACATCTTGACCAAGAAGCCCCACTCTACTCTGTCATAAGCCTTAGACATATCCAGTTTGATGAACATTCCTTTGTTACCTGAATTGTGCATAGTATGGATAGCCTCCTGAGCCAAGATCACTCCATCCAAGATCTGTCTCCCTTCAACAAAACCCCCTTGCTCAGGGGAGATTATATTCTGAAGAAGAGGTTTTAGTCTTTCAGCCATAATTTTAGTGATTATTTTGTAAATCACATTGCATAAGGCAATAGGTCTGAAATCAGAAATGTGAGCCCCCCCTCTCCTTTTGGAATTAAGGTAATAAAGGTGTGATTTAGAGCCTTGAGCATTCTTTTGTTAGTTCGGGACTCCTCAATGACAGCCAGCACATCCTCCTCCAGGGTATCCCAGAAGGCCTGAAAAAACTCAATAGGGAAGCCATCAGGACCAGGCGATTTTCCAGTGCACATCCCAAAGACCACCTTCTTGAGTTCATCACGATCAATGGGCTTAAGAAGGGCCTGATTCTCTTCATGAGAGATAATAGAGGGAATGCCATCAATGACTTCATTTTGGGCTTCCACATCATGCTCCATACTTTCCTTAAAGAGGTTTGAGAAATACTCCATTGAGTGGGAGTGCATACCAGGGAGAGTGTCAAAAGAGTTTCCATTCTCGTCTTGAAGGAGTTCCATGTTATTCAATTGTCTTCTAGCACAGGCAGAGCGATGGAAAAATTTTGTATTTCTGTCTCCTTCTAATAACCATGTGTTTCTTGCTCTCTGTTTCCAGTAGATCTCTTCTTGATTATCAATGTCCTCAACCGCTTTGCGTAAAGCATCATCCTCGGATTTAAGATGCTCAGAAATGATTCCTTCCCTGAATTGTTTTTGCACCTCGTTCCATCTGGTCAACAAGGGAGCCCGTTGGAGCTGGAAATCAGATTTGTTAGTTTGCCTCCACTGTTTTAGTTTACTCTTAACAAAAAGAAGCTGTTTATGAAATTTGAACATAGCTGTCCCAAAAGGGAGACGACCTTCTTCCCACCACTGTGGAATTTTCCTTCGGAGGTCCTCTTTTTGCAACCAAAAATTTTCAAATTTAAATGGTTTGTAATACTGCCCTGACATAGTCCCTCCCTCCAGCAAAATGGGAGAGTGATCTGAGACTGGGCCCTCCAAAATCTGGAATTTGATATTCCATCTAACATAAGCTTCCTCCGAGACCAAAAACCGGTCAAGCTTAACCCTCCTGTTGTATGGCTCTCTTCTCTTATTAGTCCAGGTAAAGTTTGTACCAGGGCCTTTGATATCAACAAGGTTAAAGGCCTGGACTTGGGCAATAAAAATCCGGTCCCCTGTATCCAAAACTGGGATGCCACCTTCCTGATCCCTGGCAGATAATTTGGCATTGAAGTCCCCAGCAATAATCCAATCAAAATCTTCCCGGGAGGACCTCATGTTTTGAACAGCTTTCCATTGAAACCGCTGACCATCGATGTTCTGAGCCCCATAGAAATTTGTAATTAAGACTTGTTCAGCTGTAACAATGTTCCTAAAAAGAGATGTGAGGACACCCCTCCAAGCTATATGTTCTATTGCTATCCACGCCAAAGGGTTCCAAAGAGTAGCAATCCCTCCCGAGGCACCTAGAGCAGCCACAGCCATATGGCCAGCACCCCTCCAGATTCGACTGACAGTTTTACTCATAAGGTCTAAAGACATTTTTGTCTCCTGAATGAGCAGAAAGTCTGTTTTACTTCTCTCTAAAAGTCTTTGAACAACAGATTGATGGGTTCTACTGTTTAAACCCCTCACATTCCAAGATTGAATAATCATTGGAAACCTTGGGAGCAATAAGAATCAATTGTTCTCGCCAATCCTCCATTGATTAGCTTATCTCCTTGCACTGCAATTAGATCCTTATTGGATTTCCTGCCCGCCCCTTGGGAATTACTATTTTTCGACCTCTTCTCCACCTGGGTAATCCCTAGAGCTGGTCTTTCTCTGATCTTTTCTGCATTTCCCATGGTGACATCCTTAATAGCTGGCTGTGCTGGGGAGTGGATTACCAATGCCCCTGGGTTTTCTAGCTGCAAAATCTCAGAGGAGTCAATCACCTGTTCTAGGACAGGGGTTGGTGAGGGAGGAGCATGAGAATGGATGATATTATCCTCAAGGTTCCCATCTGCTCCTTCCATAATTTGGTCTTCTTGATCCACAAGAGATTTGAAGATTTCATACCGGTTGGTTGGCTTGGGTTGAGCTTGCTCCTTGCCATTTCTCTTTTTGTTTCTTCTTCTCTTCTGCTGTTCAAAGCCATCTTTCTGGGCATCAGAACCAGGGGGAATGATGGGTGGTTCCTTGACCGGAGTGGGCTTACCCTCTCGGGGGCGATTTGGCATTCCCTGTGGAACATCCGCTTTGGTGCTCAAGATATTTGGGCAGAACCTAGCCAAATGGCCATGCTTATGGCAAACTCTACATCGGAAAGGTAGGGCTTCATAGTCTAACTGTTGTATCCAGGATTGTCCTGCTAACTCCAGTTCCATCTCAGCTGGTAGCGGCTGGCTAATATCCAGTTCTACACAAATTCTAGCATAAACAGCAGTGTTTCCTTCTATGGTATCTTTGGAAACTCCCAAATATCTACCTAGAGAGTTACCTATCAATTCAAGAATCTGCTCACCCCAAAACTCCATCGGGAGAGCATACAACCGGATCCAAACCGGGACAGCCGTGGGCTCAATGCGAGGGTCGAAGCCCGCTCTCCACGGTTGGACAAATAACCCTGTCGGGCCATGGCTCCTCTTTTCTGATTCAAATGCTCTGTTTCTATCCGCTAAGGAGGAAAAACTAATAATAAAATACCCATTGCTTATGGGCCATAAGGAGTACTCACCGATAGGCTCCCAGTTTTGTCTCACCCAGGTGTGCAGAAAGTGCAGGGTGGGTCGGATGCCCATGAATTTGCAAATCAGGTCATGAGTAGCACGGTAGTTGATCGTGTCCTCGACCAGCTTTGGTTCTATGACAATCTTCGGTCTGGAAGCGGATTGCGGGAGACATCCATTGACTCTGTGCACAGGAGAACCCTTGCCCGCATTCCTGGATAGCGAATGGTAAGCACTCCGCTGAGCTTCATCGGAGGAAGACGCAGGGTTTTCTCTTAATATCTCGGCATAAGAGGTCTTCTTCCCATCGAGAAATCCTGGAGGAGACCCCATTGGGCCCTCCCGGGGCAACGAAAGAGCCGTCAGCGAAAAACAACAACAAACCACCTGAGTCCCTGGTAGAATCTTCCCACCAGAAACCCTAGAGCCTCGGCCGACGACAGTTCAGAAAGTTTCCCGCCAAATCGCCAGAGCTCAAAAACCAGTTTGATTTCCTTCGTCCCAAATCCTTGACCAGAAGTTTGGAGAATGTTGACTCTCTCTTTCTTCTGTATATTGTTTTGGTTTCGAAAGAGTCAAGCATATAGCTGTTATTTTTATCATTATTTTGATTTTTGTTTTTGAGCAAAAAATTTAACAAGTGCCTTAAATAAATGCAATAGATAGTTTTGAAGATTTTGGATGATTATGAATGTTTTTGATGTTTTTGGATTTTTATAAATTTGAAAGAAATACAAGATAGTAATTTTGAACAAATATATACATGGATGAAATGACCAAATTTATGCATAGTAACGTTTAAGATGCAAAATATTCATGGGTTCTTTAAGTTCTTTACCATCTAAGGTAGATAATTTGTATGCTCCTGATTCAAATTTAGCAGTAATAATGTATGGTCCAAGCCAATTGGGCTCGAATTTACCTTTAAGTTCCTTAGTTGCATTTGTATTTTTTTGATTTTCTTTTAAAACAAGGTCGCCAATCTCAAAGGAGCGATGACGAACTTTCTTAGCATATGATCTTTTAAGCTTGTTTTGGTAAGCACGGAGATGCTCCAAAGCATTGATGCATTTTTCATCTAGGAGTTCCAGCTGACTGAGTCTGCCGACACGATATTCATCTCCTACTTCGGTATCTTGAAGTAGCAGAGCCAAAGAAGGAACTTCCAATTCAAATGGAAAAACTGCTTCAGCACCATACACCAAAACAAATGGTGAAGTTCCAGTGGGGGTTCGAACACTAGTTCGATAGGCCCACAAGGCTGGATATAATTGAATGTGCCAGTCACGGCCAGTTTTATTGACTAATATTTTGAGAATTTTGATTAAGGTTTTGTTAGATGCTTCTACTTGACCATTACCCTGAGGATAATAGGGAGTGGACCAGCGATGTTGAATCTTATATTTTTGACATAATTTTTTAACATCTTTATTTTTGAAACAAGTTCCATTGTCAGAGATGAGATTGGCAGGAATTCCGAACCTGCAAATGATTTGATTAAAAATAAATTTAGAAACTTGTGTGCCAGTGCAAGAAGCTAAAGGCATAGCTTCGACCCACTTCGTGAAATACTCAGTGGCAGTTATGATGAACTTGTGTCCATCGGATGACACAGGATTGATTTTGCCAATAATATCCAAGCCCCATTTAGAAAAGGGCCAAGGAGATGAAATAGCCTGCAGCTCTTGTGCGGGCGCATGGACAAGGTCAGCATGTTTTTGACACTTGTCGCAATGGCGCACATACTCATGTGCATCCGTTTCCATGGTAGGCCAAAAGTATCCTATCCGAAGGAGCTTTTTAGCAATAACACTACCACTAAAGTGTCCTCCACAAGATCCATCGTGGGCTTCACTCAAGGCTGATTTAGACTCTTCTAAGTTTAAACATCTTAATAGGATACCTTCAAAAGATCTCCTATATAAAGTATTGCCAATTATTACGAATCGACTTGCTCGTCGACGTAATAACCGATGCTGGTTTCTATTAGAATTGGCAGGGAAAGTCCCATTTTGAAGAAAATCAAATATGTCTGTATACCAAGGCTCAGGAGTAGTTTCATTGATTAGAAACACATCCAAAGGCTCTAAGCATGACTTATTTGAGGCGGGTTCCTGGAGTCGACGAATAATGATAGTGGCATATTCGTCATCTAACTCCAAGGGCAAGAGAGATGCAACTACGGCCATAGCATCAGTTGCACGGTTGCTAGTTCGAGGAATAGCTTCCAAGGTGACTTGATCAAATAAAGACATTAATTGTAAAACATAGGCCTTATATGGGCGCAGTTTATCATCTCGGGTTTGATAAACTTCATTAATTTGGTTTATAACCGGTTGGGAATCACCAAAAACTAAAAGGTGTTTAATTTTTAGCGCTAGGGCAGCTCGTAATCCAAGGATTAGAGCTTCATACTCAATGAGTATTGTTGGTGCAAGCAAATGTCAATTTGAAGGACGAGAGGAATAAGATGTTTTTGCGGAGATATTAAAATAATACCCGCACCGACCCCACTCATGCATCGGGCTCCATCAAAGTATAAGGACCATTGTTCAGTATGGTCCGCCTCTAATTGAAGGCATTCATCTGGAAACTCGATGATGAGGGGATGGGTAGACTCTAAGGGTGCAGCGACTAATTGATCTGCTATGATTTGACCCTTAACAGACTTTTGTCCTATGAATGTGAGATCAAACTCGCTTAGAGCAAGAACCCACTTGGCTGTGCGACCCGATAAATAAGGTCGACTCATGAGATACCTTAAGGGATCATATTTAGCAATGACATAAGTTTTTTGACTAAGCATATAATGTCGTAATTTTTGCATAGCAAACATGACTGCTAGACATAGTTTTTCCAATGCTGTGTAGCGGGTTTCATAACTGATGAAGGTTCGGCTAATATAATAATTAGCACGTTCTCGCTTTTCATCATCAAGTTGAGCTAACATAGCCCCTAAGGCAGAATCTGAAGCTGAAATATATAGGAGAAATGGGCGATCGGATTTAGGTGGTGAAAGCACAGGTGGATTAAGGAGGTATTGTTTGAGAAGTTCAAAAGCTTCTCTACATTCTGTATCCCAATTAAAGGGGACATCCTTCTTAAGGAGTTTAAGAAAGGGACCGGTTTTATATGCGAGCTTATCGATGAAGCGACGGATGGCTTGAAGCTTACCTTGTAAACTTCGTAACTCAGATATATTAGTAGGTGCGGGCATATCGGTGATGGCCGCAATCTTGAGAGGGTCGATTTCAATACCACGTAAAGAAACTAAAACCCCTAATAGTTTGCCGGATTTAACTCCGAATATGCATTTTGCTGGATTTAATCGAATGAGATATTCTCGTAATCGATTAAAGACTTTCCTTAAATCATCTAAATGATTATTTTCAATAATAGAGCGAGCTATAATATCATCCACATAATCATGTAGGATATCATGCATCATATCATGAAAAATGTAGGTCATAGCTCGTTGATAAGTTGCACCGGCGTTCTTTAAGCCAAATGGCATCACTTTCCAGACAAAAGGTACCCCAGGGGGTAATAAAGGTTGTTTTAGCCTGGTCTTCAGGAGCTATCCTGATCTGATTATAACCGGAGAATCCATCCATTAAGGACATCATCCCACTTCCGGCAGTGAAGTCAATGATTTGATCCATGTTTGGAAGAGGAAAGTCATCTTTAGGGCATGCAGCGTTAATATCTCTAAAATCTGTGCAAACCCTAACTTTGGTAGCTTCTTTCTTGGTGACTGGAACTACATTTGAGATCCATTCAGCATAATCAATAGCTTGTATAAAGATAACATTCAGGAGTTTTTCTAACTCCCCTTTGACTAGCAGAGCCACTTTGGGATGCATTTTTCTAAGTTTTTGTTTAACTGGTTTAGCATCCGGATGGACCACTAGATGATGCATGACTACGGAAGGGTCTAGACCTGGCATATCTTCGTATGTCCAAGCGAAGACATCTTCATACTCTTTAAGGAATGCAATGTATTGTTCTTGTTTTTCTTGACTTAATTCTGATCCAATATTGATTATGTGAGGATTGTCCTCAGTTCCAATATTAATTTTAATGACGTTTTCTACCTCCATGTGTAGATCTCTTTCAAAATTAGGTGGGGCGGGTGAAACGCCCAATTCTTGTAATTCTTGTAAGGTTAATTTAGATAATTCATTTTGAGGATTAGTGGCCTCAAGTTGGGCTATAGTTGGTATAGAACCATCAAAATAAAATCCATTGTGTAACATCTCTTCAACAGAGACATCATGGAAGATATCTCCTTCCAACTCTTCATCGGGGTCAGCAATCATTTCAGGGTATGCTATGGATAGCATGTTGCATGAAAATGACTGATTTTTAAGAGGCAAATCAACATGCCTATCCAAATAATCTTGATAGCATATGAGATGATCATCATCCTCAAAAGGAAAGGGTTGACCCTTACTAGGAAATAGGCCCACACCACAGCGGGCAGGCCACGGTTCTACCTCGAAAGGTTCTTTCATGCCATTTTGGAAAGGTCCCAAGCCTTTCCCTTCATATCCCATTTTAAGCATCATGGGTTTAGCTTTAATATAATCATTGGTAAAATAACACCGAGCGTATCCTTCATGATGAGTTTTGATATTCCGAGGGATTCTTCCCTA
The DNA here is from genome assembly GCA_028583015.1 of Wollemia nobilis. Lineage (NCBI taxonomy): Eukaryota > Viridiplantae > Streptophyta > Pinopsida > Araucariales > Araucariaceae > Wollemia > Wollemia nobilis. The sequence goes on along the minus strand of JAQPPZ010016981.1, from coordinate 42,053,423 downwards.
GTCATATCCTTTATAAATGAAGGCACAACTCCCGACTTGGTAAGTACTTCCCATAGGTTGTGGGAGGCCCAAAGTACGAGGAGATGGCGGCAAGTTATTTAAAAGGTTTGAATCTTGCATGAAAGCATTCATTTTTTCTGATATTAAGGTTGTAGATAAATCTGGTAAAAGTTCATCAAAAAGGGCATAAGATGTAGAAGGCTTATTACCTATATCTTTAGATGTGGAAGGTATGATAGATGTGTCTATAGGTTTTGAATTTATAGGGATAGAACTTGAAGGATTGGTTGTAGATTTAAGATCTTTTTGAGGTTCTAAAATGATTTGTTTAGAGGGTTGTTGATCTATATAGGAGGATGAAATTAATGGAGGGGAAATAGGTGAAGTTATGGGTGTATGTTTCATAGTTTTAGATGAAAAATAAGAACTAGGATGTGTGGATGACAGAGCAGGGCAAAATTGCACTCCAACGGGTTCTGCCAAAGCACACATATCAAAAGGTCTAGGGTCACCATGGATAGTGACCAACTGATTTTTAAACTCAAATTTAACACATTGGTGTAAAGTTGATGGGACCGCTCGCATGGCGTTGATCCAAGGGCGACCCAAAAGTATATTGTACGATGTTGGGCAATGTACAATAAACACGGTTGTTTCTAGGGTTCTAGGACCAACTTGCAATGGGAGGGTAATAACTCCACATGTTTCTTGTGTTTCGTCATTAAAAGCTTTGATAATCATATCGGTTTTCTTCATTTCATCACTTCTAAAGCCAAATCGTTGGTAGAAGTCAAAGGTGCAAATGTTTAGAGATGAGCCATTATCAATCAAAACTCTTTTGACGGCTACATCTCCAATTAGAGCAGTAATGTATAAGGGATTGTCCTTATGTAAACTGTGTTGTGGGATATCTTTATCCCGGAAGTCAATACAATCAATCTCTCGAGTGATGATAGTATTGGCCATAGCTTCAGGTTGAATGTTTTGAGGTACCATCATTTGGCTCAATGTAAGCATCAACTCATCCCTATGGGTGGGAGAGGATCTTAATAAATCTAAGAGGGAAATTCTGGCCGTAGTATTGGACAATTGCTCATTAATATTGTAAGGGGGTTTAGATTGAACAGTAGGAGCATGATTCCCTTTATTGGGGTTTTTCAAAACGAATGGAGCTGATCCATCATTCTGGTTTGGTTCTTGTTGAGAGTTTTGAGCTTGTTGTCGAGTAACGACTCCAATGGTACCTACAATGTTATAGTGAAGACGTTGAACTGGTCTCGGTTGAGCATTAATGGCTTGTTCATTAGAAAGGAATATATTAGAAGAAGGTCGAGTAGTGACTCTTCTAGGAAATGGTTCTTCTGGAACCATAGCATCTGTGATGGGTTGAATAGGATCTGATTCGTTTTCAGAACTATTCGATTGGTTTGAAGTAATGTCTAGTTCACTTTCACTATCTGATTCTATATCACTAGAATCAGAAGTTTGAAAATTATGTAAGGGCCTGGTCGTAACCAGGGATAAGGTCGTGTCAAATATTTGAGGATCCTGAACAGGTAATTGTCCGCTAATGGTTCCTACATATCGGGTAGGAGGGGGAACATTATGATGTTCGATTTGATTGGCTACCTCTTTACCATGTCTTGGTAAAGGGTGTTGAAATATGTCTAGAGTTTGATTGGCATTTTGATTTTGATTTTGGGGAATGGTCTTTTGAGTATTATTAGGAGGGTTTTGTTTAGGTTGGAAGGCTTGCACTTCCATTTCATTATTGTCAATCAAATCTTGTATTTTATGTTTCAACCTTTTACAAGCGTTGGTAGAATGTCCAGGTCCTCTATGGAAATCACAGTGCAAGTCAGCTCTATATCCGGGTATAGTTGGGTCAGGTTCCCGGATAGCTGGTAATTGGATCAAACCTCTTTCGAGTAATTGAGGTAAAATAGTTGATAAGGGTTGGTTTAATCTAGTGAATTCTCGAGGAGGCTTGTCAGGAGGTTTCAATATGAATTTTTCTGTTGTCTTCGTTGCATTGATATTAGCAACATTTTTGTTGTCGATGACTCCGTCACCGACAACTTGTTTGTTTTTATATTGATTTCTGGATGTTTTCTCATCATCCTTCTTCCTAAGTTGGCCTCTCCTAATGAGGGCATCTTCTACTCTTCGAGCTAAATCTATAGCTTGATCGAAGGTAGTTAAAGTAGCAATTGATAGCTCATAAGATATTTGTTCTTGTAAATTGTTGATGAAAATGTCCAACATTTCCCTACAAGACAGCACAAAGTGCAGTTTTCTGTCAATTGCCTCCATCTAGCTAAGAAATCGGCAAAACATTCATCCTTGTCTTGTTTTAAATTGTATAGGTCTTTAATAGTTACATGCCTCTCGATGTAGGCACTAAATTGATGGACAAATGATTCAGTTGTTTCTTCGAAGTTTCTCAAAGAATGAGTGGGCAATTGATAGTACCACTCTAATGCCATTCCACCTAAACTTTTTGGGAACATTTTTAGTAATAGCAAGTCATCATGCGATATGTCATGACATGCTATCCTAAACATGCGAAGATGCTCTATGGGATCTTCGGTTCCTTTATATATAGGCAGGACAGGCATGGGAAAATGCTTAGGGTATGGTTGAGCTACAACTATGGGATCCAAAGGTTGACTACAGATCTCTCGATAATTATACGAGGGACGGTAGGGATCTATCTGGTCCATACGTGAAGCTAATTGTTTCACCATGGCTTCCAGATTACTAGTTTGCCCCCCATATTGGTTTGGTAGGGCATTGACATGGGTTTTATGGGCATATGATGGAGGAACATGAAGATTAGATGCCATGTTACTTGTTGTGTAAAGTATTGGTAGGAAAAGTATTATGGAGGAATTTTGAAGTTGGATTATGTTGTATTCCGGATTGTTGAAAGTTTGTATTTGGCTTTGTTTTAGGTTTTTGTTTACTTGAAGCATATTGCTCAATAGTTTGGCGGAATAAAGTAGTGAAGGAAGGTTTCTTTTGTGTGGGAGTGATTTTAGGTTGAATAACGAGGTTCCTTAGGAGGTTGGGTAACCTGTTGTTTTGACATGTTTTGAGCCATAGTGACCATATCCGTATTGGATGGCCCGACCTTGTCACTTTCTTGATCAATGAAAGACAAGGGATTAGTGCGCATATTGCACATATATTCCATGGCTGCTTGAGTGTTACTAATTTGCCCTTTATCAAGGACGAATTGCCACATTAAGGTCATCAATGTTATCCATGAGAAATTTCTTGAAATGCTCTGCATTGTCAAAGGCAATAGTTCCATTTGGAGCTACTCTAGGGGATGAGGATCCATCCTCTTTAACACTTCCTTCTTGTTCCTTATCTTCACCTAAGTCTTCGTCTGATTGACCTAGAGTTTCTCCTTCCGGATTTGTATCTCCAAGAAGGACATTTGGGTCTTTAGTTGTATCTTGTAACCAATCTTCTCCTTCTCCTAAAGTTTCTTTACCATTCCTAAGTTTAGGCATGGTGCTAAGTTTTGATTTCAGCAAATATATATATATATATATATATATATATATATATATATATATATATATATGCAACAAATTAAGAGGTATATATTTACTATATACCTACTACAATATTTGAAAATGAAATGTTTAAGTTTTTGCTAAGTTTTTGATTTTTTAGTTTTTAGTTTTTTTTTTGAAATAATATAATAAAGACAACAAATAACACAATAAATGCAAGAAATAATACTGAAGTAATAATCTAGTTTTCTATAAACAATTTATGAATATCATTAATAGGTTCGAGTTGTTCAGGAGTCATGAAGTGTTCTTCTTCAAATTGAAAGTTTTCTTTTAAAAATTTGATGAAAAGAGCTATAGTGATATTGTCTATTTCAGATGCTGGTTGATAAAAGTAAAGCTCATGGCAATACTCTCGATATAACACAGCTCGCGGAACTCTATTCCATATTTCCCTATCTGTAAGAACAACCTCTTGGTCTTCTACACAACCTAGGAACTGGTGCACAATGGCTACGTTCTCGAGGTATTCCTCGAAGGTGAACAATTCTGAAGATACTAAAGCTCTCCTATAAGCTAACCATCTATGGCAGGCTCTCCGAAGTTCATGATAAAAAACTAGTTGATGAGGATCCAGGATTCTATCTAGGACTAGCCTCTTGATTTGCTTAAGTTGTGTGGACCTAGATGAGATGAGACTAAGTCTTCTATCAAGTTCGTTCCACAAGAATTGATTTCTACTTGTTTCAGGCACACTAAGGACAGAATTGACTTCTATAGCTGCCAATTGATTTTCTACGTTTATAGTAACTGCTAACCTTTTCTTAGGAGCTACCATCTAAACATGATTTCAAACTTAAATGTTTTAAAATGCATCTAAGTTTTAGTTGTTCTATATATTTTTTTGTTTTTGTTTTTGTTTTTCAAAAGGTTATGATGCATTCACGTCGGGTTCACCAAAATGTATCGCTCCAAATTTTTCGCATCCCTACCTTCAGGCTATAGGATCCACGCCGGAAGGAGGATGGGAAAAGGATGTTGCGGTACCTCGGATTGAGAGGACTTTGCGAAGGTCCCGCCTCTCAAGGGAGGTGTATTTTGATGATTTTTCGACGGATGGTGGGTTCACCAGGAAACATTTAATGGCAGTTTCCACGCCTAGGTTTTGGAATGTGTTTAAATGTGTTCGTTTTTAACCTTAAGCATTCATATCCTAGGTTTGGCCGAATGAATCTAGATTACTCTATATGAAAATGCAAGTTCAATGAATACAGAAAACAGATTTAAAGATAAAAACAGAGAGATTACAGAATGCAAATGAGGAATACCGATCCGGATGTCCGAAGAAGATTCTGATGTTGAAGCGGTCTGGATCGTATGAGATTCGACAGAATCATCGCAATCGAACAAGATCGTCGAGATCGACGAATTAGTAGAGACACAAAACCGAAAATAGATGCAAAATACAAAAAATACTACGGTGCTAAGAGAGGAAATGATATAAAATGGCAGCAATGTTATCAAGCGCAACTTAAACACAGAAATAGAAATGAATTGTGCTAATTTGATGATAATTAAGATTTAATTATGCACTTAATCTAAATGGGTGAACTCCAAATGCAAGATAATATAAAACATTGAATAGATTATCTAATTTGCAGAATAAAATGACAGAAAAAGGGTTGAGGAACGCAAACTTCAGGCACTGATTGCCTTAATACGGACTGCAGTCGAGATCGTCTCGCATCAGTACGAAATCGCCTCGAATTCGACAGGTTCGCCTCCGATCTGAACAGGTTCGTCGGCGACGATAGGTGCTAGCTCCGGCTGAAAAATAGTGATGTACCTACAACAAAATTGATATGGAACTAGTGCAAATGCAAGATAGGGATGATTTAACGTATATGGAATTGAATTGCAGAGAATTTCGGCCGAGGGGTTGGGAAGGGAAAATCCTAGAGACTAAATAGGCTTAGGGGAGTAGTTAGGAGGTTGGAGATCATCCCAATTTGGGAGATCTCCAATGGGGGAAGGGTCCCAACGGCGCAGACACGCTTCTGCCCGATTGGAGACCCGTTGGAACAGATTCCAACTTTGCAAAATCAGTTTTGCGACAAGATCGTACGGACGTCCTAGTCCGGACGAAATCGTCAAATCCAGGGCGATATCGTCTGATCGGCGACGATATCGTCAAACGGTCAAAACAACCTCTAAAAATGGCACGAAAAAGGGGAAACGGATTTCTCGACGGTTAACGGGCGGTTTGGGAGGTTAAATTTGAATTTTAAATTATTTACTAAGGTGAATGTAATTATTGCAATTTTACTGCGCCAATTTTAGGGTGCTACATTTTGCCCCCTCTTTAGCGAATTTTCGAAGAAAATGCGTTAAAGATGAGTTCTTCTCGATCTACGAGAAAGCAAAAATTATTCCCATTTTTAGGCGACGATTCTTGGTCGAATCGTACGACAGCTTACTATGGTGCCCCCTCAGTGTTTTTACCCAAATCGAACGTTTGAGGTAAAAACGCGAAAAAGAAAAAAATTATTTTTGAATAAAATTAAGAAAAATAGGGTAAAACCCTAATTCATTTTTACTGTTCATTTTTTGGTTTTAGAGCTCTGGAAGCAAAAATGGTGGAGACGACGCACAGATCAACAGAGGTCCGACGCGGTCTACGGGTAAGAGTCTAGACTTATCTAGAATGCTTTAATTTTAACTTTACATGTTTTTTAGATGAATTTTGAGCATCGCGGCCGTTTTTGGGCCGTCGACGTCGTCGGGACGAAATCGTCCCGATTTCGACGAAATCGTCTCAATTTCGACAATTTCGCCCGAGGGCGAAATCGTCGAAAGGGGGACGATTTCGTCAAATTAGAGACGATTTCGAACTACGAAATCGGAGACGATTATGCTCAAATTTGGGACGATATCGTCCAATAGTGGGCGATATCATCAATTGCACAAAGTTGAATTTTTAATTTGCATTATTGATTACTTGAATTGTTGATTAATGATTGTTTATTGTTTTGTTGTTTATGTTTGCAAGAGAGGATTACTAAAGAGCGAGGAGTGGAAATATGGAGGTTTGAGAGACGACTTGGCCGCTCGACACGAGGCGAGCGAGATCGGGTGGCACGAGCGGCTTCTGCATGTGGCGGAGAATGCCACAAGTATCTACGGACATGGGGCTACGACGGCCCTAGCGGAGAGGTGGTATCCGGGGTCCTCATGTTTTCGGCTACCGACGGGGAGATGACTCCCACTTTGGAGGACGTATGGAGGATTTTGAGAATCCCCATACAAGGACGGCTGATTACTCCTACGGCCAATCGGGGCCACGCTATGGGACGGTTATGCGGTGACCGAGCTTCACCTTGGAGAAGGGCAGAGTTAACATCGAGGCACTATGCCAGATGCAGGGCATCTACACTCACACGGGTGCTAGTTGGAGTAGTTGGTGGACTTTTGTGCCACCAAAGCGGGTGCAGGGTGCCATGGATGCTGGCAGATGTGGTCTGTGATATGAGAGACCATGGCTACAGGTTTGCTTGGGGCAGTTTTGTTCTATGCCGGTTGTACAGGATCCTGTATGGGGTCGTGTACAAGGGCGATCGATGTCTGGTTATGACATCGCTACTACAGGTTTGGTGTTGGGAGCACATTGCGGTGCGGAGGCCGGTAGGGCTTCCTCTGATAGGGGTTGACGGGGAGAGGCCTCGAGTCTTCTACTGGTGGCTTCGGAGAGGGGCACAGCGGCGGATCGACCTGTCGATGTCCCGGAGGCTATTGGATGACCTAGTCCCGGACCAGATCACCTGGAGGCCATGGAGGGAGCATCCAGGGTGGCCAAAGGATGGACAGGAGTTGGCTCGCATCGAGCGAGTTTGTTGGTTGAGGATGGAGAGGGGAGAGGTGGAGCTCCAAAGGTACGATCAAGTTTTGAGGCAGTTCGGTCTAAGCAGGGGATCCCATCCCTCAGAGATTACGAGTTTTCTCGGACTGTCCGGGATAACACTACGGTTAGCGGGGCTCCGGACATGCAGCGGTTCTAGAGCCAGGACTCAGATGATGCCCCCATTCAGCCGGTGGATGGGGACGACACAGGGTAGCCGATGGCTACGATGCCTAGTACGCAGGCATCCGCCCTCCTCGGATGACGAGGGCACAGGGTCCGATCCATGCGGTTGTGCGTCGGATAGGGAGGCGGTGCCAGGCGGCGATGGAGGCAGCCCAGGGTCACGGCGGGAGAGAGGTGAGGAGGCCACAGGCATAGGAGCGGCCACGATAGAGAGAGAGGGAGAGGAGGGAGGTGAGACCCCCATCTCCATAGAGGCCACCATCGCTCGATAAGGGCAAGGGTGTGGATATAGGAGAGAGTAGCGAGATGGCTACTCTCTGGGCAGAGAGAGATCGTCTGCAGGCTCAGGTGCAGACGCTACAGGATGCGGCTCGCACGACACGGGCGAGGTGTCACGGCTACGGGATGAGATTGCACGCCTCGGGGCACGGGGCGGAGGGCGAGCACAGGGAGGGCGCGGTCGATTGCTCGACCACGTTTCTACCGGGCATCTACTTCCAGATGGTGCCAGAGGGTCAGAGGGTACAATTGCCAGCCGGCATTGCTGACCCTATCAGGATTGGGTCCTCGAGGACTACGTCTCGATCGAGGACGAGGACTACATAGACGGCGATGGGGCCACCTCCTCCACCTCAGGGCGGGGGAGGAGATGAGGCAGAGAGCTCGAGAGGCTCTCGAGGCTAGAGGGTTGGACTGACATTTGTATTATATGATTATTTTTGATAGAGGATTGAGTATGCCGAGGTACAGATTGTGGCATACCAATCTAGTTTGGATGATGTACATATGTTGGTGATATATATATATGAGATATTTTTGATCATATGACTTGTGTCTTGTGTATGTTTATGATGCTTTTATGTTTTGATTGATTGATTTGATAATTGGATGTAATTATGTCGTTGGAGATATTATAATTTGAATGTCATGCGTGTAATATTTTTAAATGAAATAATCTGATGTAACAAATTGATTGTTTATGATGAAATGTGATAAAAATAAAAAATAAAAAGAGACTTCTAACAATAATTTCAAAGGACATTGTCGCTATTATAGACCATTTCACGGAGTCGCTGCTCACTCGGTCGTCAAGCTAATCCCAGGATAGAAATATTGTTAAAAGTAAAAGAGTGCTTAAGAGACTGTCTTAAGACTTTGTTGTGATAGTGCAAATGATGATGATGATGATGGTTTGTTTTCAGATTTTCATAAAAATGTTTGTGCATGAAATAATGTTCAAATGATTTTTGCTAGGCATAAATTCCTAAGTGTGATAAATTTTTGGATAATTCTTTAGGAATTATACCATCATTGCAAAATTGAAGGTTGACATAATGACATGAAATAATGAAAATGTGTTTGCTTTTGAAAAGCATAATTTGTGTAACATAATGAATTAAGCCATATGGTTTTCATGATTTTTGAATAAATGGGGAATAAAAATTGTTACAATGGTTTGCGCTAGGCATAGAATATGTAGGTATAGACTTATACCATCATCGCGAAAATCCAAAAAAAATAGTTTTATTGCATGGTTGATTTTTGATGAACAGAAAATATGAAAATGAGGACTTGCGCTAGGCATAAAATTTCAATTTTGGTTTTGAAACTATACCATCGTCGCGAAAGTCAATCAGATATATATGTATATGTTTTGATTGTATAGTTTGAAAGAAATTTTTGATTTTTCTATTATATAGTTGTCTTTATGGTAAACAATTGTACTTGATTTATTCCAAACAAGTTGCAAAAAATAATATTTCAAATTATTTTGAAGACAAAAGTTAGATTTATAAGGAATCCCATGTGCATATGTGAATTCATTTCTGATCTTGATTTATCATAATGATACACGAAATCTCTCAAATACAAATGTGTGTGCAATTGCATTGTTCATTTACCAGTTTTGAGCAAGATACTATGATACAAGTGATTTGAAGAAACCAAATAAGTGTTCATTAACCATGATGTAGATGCATATAACCATACTAGGCTACTATGTAGATCGGATTATCAAGAGCTAGCTAATCCATAAGCGAGACATAGGTCTGTACAAAAGAAGGTCGCTAATGTGACGGACATATCACCACGCTAGGAGTTACCCAAGGCCAAGCAGGTTGGGCACAAACCACCTGTTATGGGGCTTACCTCACAGTTTTCGAATAATTGAGAATTCCAAGGATTCAAGCTCATCAACCCTTCTTTTCTTTTCAAAGGGTAGGGAAAGGGATTTTATTGCTTTCTTGCTTTCTTTTGAACTTTGCTTATTTTTCTTTTTGTATTTCTTTTGCTTGATAATGCTTGGAATATTACTGGAATGATATAAAATAACATTTTTCTTTTCTCTTTTTCTTGAATTTTTCTTTTCTTTTTCTTTTTCTTTGCTAGGGATACTTGCTCGGATTAGCTGTAGAGCAAGGGATTTTTATTCCGGGTAGGGGTGAGCTTGTCCTTTTGCCAATTCTCAAAGATTCTAGACCATGTGCATGATAGGATAGCAGGGGAAACTTTTCGCTCAAGAAATCAGTTCTACTATGTAGCAAAACATGGAAATTACAAATATAATCATTTTATTGTGAAAAGATGTGCTTGGTTTAAGTAAATAACAAGATCAATTCTCTATGCTCAAACTTTATTTAATTGAATTTTGTGGACTTTGATATAAGAGAGATTAGTAATCATGCCAGATAAAATCAAGATATTTATTGTTGTGAGTGTGCAAGTGAGGGATTCAAAATAAATGCTAATTTATCCAAAATAAGTTGAAACATATAACTGCAATAATTGTAAGAAAATATATATAAATGATTTTTGAGAAGTTTTGAGAATGTTGACTCTCTCTTTCTTCTTTATATTGTTTTGGTTTCGAAAGAGTCAAGCATATAGCTGTTTTTATATTTTTATCATTATTTTGATTTTTGTTTTTGAGTAGAAAAATTTAACAAGTGCTTTAAATAAATGCAATAGATAGTTTTGAAGATTTTGGATGATTATGAATATTTTTGATGTTTTTTGAATTTTTTAAATTTGAAAGAAATACAAGATAGTAATTTTGAACAAATATATACATGGATGAAATGACCAAATTTATGCATAGTAACGTTTAAGATGCAAAATATTCATGGGTTCTTTAAGTTCTTTACCATCTAAGGTAGATAATTTATATGCTCCTGATTCAAATTTAGCGGTAATAATGTATGGTCCAAGCCAATTGGGCTCGAATTTACCTTTAAGTTCCTTAGTTGCATTTGTATTTTTTTGATTTTCTTTTAAAACAAGGTCGCCAATCTCAAAGGAGCGATGACGAACTTTCTTAGCATATGATCTTTTAAGCTTGTTTTGGTAAGCACGGAGATGCTCCAAAGCATTGATGCATTTTTCATCTAGGAGTTCCAGTGGTGAGTCTGCCTGACCACGATATTCATCTCCTACTTCGGTATCTTGAAGTAGCAACTTCCAATTCAAATGGAAAAACTGCTTCAGCACCATACACCAAAACAAATGGTGAAGTTCCAGTGGGGGTTCGAACACTAGTTCGATAGGCCCACAAGGCTGGATATAATTGAATGTGCCGATCCACGGCCGGTTTATTGACTAATATTTTGAGAATTTTGATTAGGGTTTTGTTAGATGCTTACGCTTGACCATTACCACGAGGATAATAGGGAGTGGACCAGCGATGTTGAATCTTATATTTTTGACATAATTTTTTAACATCTTTATTTTTGAAACAAGTTCCATTGTCAGAGATGAGATTGGCGGGAATTCCGAACCTGCAAATGATTTGATTAAAAATAAATTTAGAAACTTGTGTGCCGGTGCGGGGAAGCTAAAGGCATAGCTTCGACCCACTTCGTGAAATACTCGGTGGCGAGTTATGATGAACTTGTGTCCATCGGATGACACGGGATTGATTTTGCCAATAATATCCAAGCCCCATTTAGAAAAGGGCCATGGAGATGAAATAGCCTGCGGCTCTTGTGCGGGCGCATGGACAAGGTCAGCATGTTTTTGACACTTGTCGCAATGGCGCACATACTCATGTGCATCCGTTTCCATGGTAGGCCAAAAGTATCCTATCCGAAGGAGCTTTTTAGCAATAACACTACCACTAAAGTGTCCTCCACAAGATCCATCGTGGGCTTCACTCAAGGCTGATTTAGACTCTTCTAAGTTTAAACATCTTAATAGGATACCTTCAAAAGATCTCCTATATAAAGTATTGCCAATTATTATGAATCGACTTGCTCGTCGACGTAATAACCGACGCTGGTTTCTATTAGAATTGGCAGGGAAAGTCCCATTTTGAAGAAAATCAAATATGTCTGTATACCAATGTTCAAGAGTAGTTTCATTGATTAAAAACACATCCAAAGGCTCTAAGCATGACTTATTTGAGGCGGGTTCCTGGAGTCGACGAATAATGATAGTGGCATATTCGTCATCTAACTCCAAGGGCAAGAGAGATGCAACGCGGCCATAGCATCGGCTGCACGGTTGCTAGTTCGAGGAATAGCTTCCAAGGTGACTTGATCAAATAGGGACATTAATTGTAAAACATAGGCCTTATATGGGCGCAGTTTATCATCTTTGGTTTGATAAACTTCATTAATTTGGTTTATAACCAGTTGGGAATCACCAAAAACTAAAAGATGTTTAATTTTGAGTGCTAGAGCAGCTCGTAATCCAAGGATTAGAGCTTCATACTCAGCGGTATTGTTGGTGCAAGCAAAGGTCAGTTTGAAGGACAGAGGAATAAGATGTTTTTGCGGAGATATTAAAATAATACCCGCACTAGCCCCACTCATGCATCGGGCTCCATCAAAGTATAAGGACCATTGTTCAGGATGGTCTGCCTCTAATTGAAGGCATTCATCTGGAAACTCGATGATGAGGGGATGGGTAGACTCTAAGGGTGCAGCAACTAATTGATCTGCTATGATTTGACCCTTAACAGACTTCTGTCCTATGAATGTGAGATCAAACTCGCTTAGAGCAAGAACCCACTTGGATGTGCGACCCGATAAATAAGGTCGACTCATGAGATACCTTAAGGGATCATATTTAGCAATGACATAAGTTTTTGGCTAAGCATATAATGTCGTAATTTTTGCGTAGCAAACATGATTGCTAGACATAGTTTTTCCAATGTTGTGTAGCGGGTTTCATAAGCGATGAAGGTTCGGCTAATATAATAATTAGCACGTTCTCGCTTTTCATCATCAAGTTGGGCTAACATAGCCCCTAAGGCAGAATCTGAAGCTGAAATATATAGGAGAAATGGGCGATCGGATTTAGGTGGTGAAAGCACGGGTGGATTAAGGAGGTATTGTTTGAGAAGTTCAAAAGCTTCTCTACATTCGGTATCCCAATTAAAGGGGACATCCTTCTTAAGGAGTTTAAGAAAGGGACCGGTTTTATCCACCAGCTTATCGATGAAGCGACGGATGGCTTGAAGCTTACCTTGTAAACTTCGTAACTCAGATATATTAGTCGGTGCGGGCATATCAGTGATGGCCGCAATCTTGAGAGGGTCGATTTCAATACCACGTAAAGAAACTAAAACCCCTAATAGTTTGCCGGATTTAACTCCGAATATGCATTTTTCTGGATTTAATCGAATGAGATATTCTCGTAATCGATTAAAGACTTTCCTTAAATCATCTAAATGATTATTTTCAATAATAGAGCGAGCTATAATATCATCCACATAATCATGTAGGATATCATGCATCATATCATGAAAAATGTAGGTCATAGCTCGTTGATAAGTTGCACCGGCGTTCTTTAAGCCAAATGGCATCACTTTCCTGCAAAAGGTACCCCGAGGGGGTGATAAAGGCTGTTTTAGCCTGGTCTTCGGGAGCTATCTGATCGATTATAACGGAGAATCCATCCATTAAGGACATCATCCCACTTTCGGCAGTGAAGTCAATGATTTGGTCCATGTTTGGAAGAGGAAAGTCATCTTTAGGGCATGCAGCGTTAATATCTCTAAAATCTGTGCAAACCCTAACTTTGGTAGCTTCTTTCTTGGTGGTTGGAACTACATTTGAGATCCATTCAGCATAATCAATAGCTTGTATAAAGATAACATTCGGGAGTTTTCTAACTCCCCTTTGACTAGCAGAGCCACTTTGGGATGCATTTTTCTAAGTTTTTGTTTGACAGGTTTAGCATCCGGATGGACCACTAGATGATGCATGACTACGGAAGGGTCTAGACCTGGCATATCTTCGTATGTCCAAGCGAAGACATCTTCATACTCTTTAAGGAATGCGATGTATTGTTCTTGTTTTTCTTGACTTAATTCTGATCCAATATTGATTATGTGAGGATTGTCCTCAGTTCCAATGTTAATTTTAATGACATTTTCTACCTCCATGTGTAGATCTCTTTCAAAATTAGGTGGGGCGGGTGAAACGCCCAATTCTTGTAATTCTTGTAAGGTTAATTTAGATAATTCATCTTGAGGATTAGTGGCCTCAAGTTGGGCTATAGTTGGTATAGAACCATCAAAATAAAACCCATTGTGCAACATCTCTTCAACAGAGACATCATGGAAGATATCTCCTTCCAACTCTTCATCGGGGTCGGCAATCATTTCAGGGTATGCTATGGACAGCATGTTGCATGAAAACGACTGATTTTTAAGAGGCAAATCAACATGCCTATCCAAATAATCTTGATAGCATATGAGATGATCATCATCCTCAAAAGGAAAGGGTTGACCCTTACTAGGAAATAGGCCCACACCACAGCGGGCAGGCCACGGTTCTACCTCGAAAGGTTCTTTCATGCCATTTTGGAAAGGTCCCAAGCCTTTCCCTTCATATCCCATTTTAAGCATCATGGGTTTAGCTTTAATATAATCATTGGTAAAATAACACCGAGCGTATCCTTCATGGTGAGTTTTGATATTTCGAGGGATTCTTCCCCAGTCATATCCTTTATAAATGAAGGCACAACTCCCGACTTGGTAAGTACTTCCCATAGGTTGTGGGAGGCCCAAAGTACGAGGAGATGGCGGCAAGTTATTTAAAAGGTTTGAATCTTGCATGAAAGCATTCATTTTTTTGATATTAAGGTTGTAGATAAATCTGGTAAAAGTTCATCAAAAAGGGCATAAGATGTAGAAGGCTTATTACCTATGTCTTTAGATGTGGAAGGTATGATAGATGTGTCTATAGGTCTTGAATTTATAAGGATAGAACTTGAAGGATTGGTTGTAGACTTAAGATCTGTTTGAGGTTCTAAAATGATTTGTTTAGAGGATTGTTGGTCTATATAGGAGGATGAAGTTAATGGAGGGGAAATAGGTGAAGTTATGGGTTTATGTTTCACAGTTTTAGATGAGAGATAAGAACTAGGTTGTGTGGATGACAGAGCTGGGCAAAATTGCACTCCAACGGGTTACGCCAAAGCACACATATCAAAAGGTCTAGGGTCACCATGAATAGTGACCAACTGATTTTTGAATTCAAATTTAACACATTGGTGTAAAGTTGATGGGACCGCTCGCATGGCGTTGATCCAAGGGCGACCCAAAAGTATATTGTACGATGTTGGGCAATGTACAATAAACACGGTTGTTTCTAGGGTTCTAGGACCAACTTGCAATGGGAGGGTAATAACTCCACACGTTTCTTGTGTTTCGTCATTAAAAGCTTTGATAATCATATCGGTTTTCTTCATTTCATCACTTCTAAAGCCAAATCGTTGGTAGAAGTCAAAGGTGCAAATGTTTAGAGATGAGCCATTATCAATCAAAACTCTTTTGACGGCTACATCTCCAATTAAAGCAGTAATGTATAAGGGATTGTCCTTATGTAAACTGTGTTGTGGGATATCTTTATCCCGGAAGTCAATACAATCAATCTCTCGAGTGATGATAGTATTGGCCATAGCTTCTGGTTGAATGTTTTGAGGTACCATCATTTGGCTCAATGTAAGCATCAACTCATCCCTATGGGTGGGAGAGGATCTTAATAAATCTAAGAGGGAAATTATGGCCGTAGTATTAGACAATTGCTCATTAATGTTGTAAGGGGGTTTAGATTGGATATTAGGAGCATGATTCCCTTTATTAGGGTTTTTCAGAACGAATGGAGCCGATCCATCGTTCTGGTTTGGTTCTTGTTGGGAGTTTTGAGCTTGTTGTCGAGTAACGACTCCAATGGTACCTACGATGTTATAGTGAAGACGTTGAACTGGTCTCGGTTGAGCATTAATGGCTTGTTCATTAGAAAGGAATATATTGGAAGAAGGTCGAGTAGTGACTCTTCTAGGGAATGGTTCTTCTGGAACATTAGCATCTGTGATGGGTTGAATAGGATCTGATTCATTTTCAGAACTATTCGATTGGTTTGAAGTAATGTCTAGTTCACTTTCACTATCTGATTCTATATCACTAGAATCGGAAGTTTGAAAAATTATGTAAGGGCTCTGGTCGTAACTAGGGGATAAGGTCGTGTCAAATATTTGAGGATCCTGAACAGGTAATTGTCCGCTAATGGTTCCTACATATCGGGTAGGAGGGGGAACATTATGATGTTCGATTTGATTGGCTACCTCTTTACCATGTCTTGGTAAAGGGTGTTGAAATATGTCTAGAGTTTGATTGGCATTTTGATTTTGATTTTGGGGAATGGTCTTTTGAGTATTATTAGGAGGGTTTTGTTTAGGTTGGAAGGCTTGCACTTCCATTTCATTATTGTCAATCAAATCTTGTATTTTATGTTTCAATCTTTTACAAGCGTTGGTAGAATGTCCTGGTCCTCTATGGAAATCACAGTGCAAGTCAGCTCTGTATCCGGGTATAGTTGGGTCAGGTTCCCGGATAGCTGGTAATTGGATCAAACCTCTTTCGAGCAATTGAGGTAAAATAGTTGATAAGGGTTGGTTTAATCTAGTGAATTCTCGAGGAGGCTTGTCGGGGAGGTTTCAATATGAATTTTTTGTTGTCTTCGTTGCATTGATATTAGCAACGTTTCTCCTGTCAGTGACTCCGTCACCGACAACTTGTTTGTTTTTATATTGATTTCTGGATGTTTTCTCATCATCCTTCTTCCTAAGTTGGCCTCTCCTAATGAGGGCATCTTCTACTCTTCGAGCTAAATCTATAGCTTGATCGAAGGTAGTTAAAGTAGCGGTTGATAGCTCATAAGATAGTCTGTTCTTGTAAATTGTTGATGAAAATGTCCAACATTTCCCTATAAGGCAGCACAAAGTGCGGTTTTCCTATCAATTGCCTCCATCTAGCTAAGAAATCGGCAAAACATTCATCCTTGTCTTGTTTTAAATTGTATAGGTCTTTAATAGTTACATGCCTCTCGATGTAGGCACTAAATTGATGGACAAATGATTCAGCTGTTTCTTCGAAGTTTCTCAAAGAATGAGTGGGCAATCGATAGTACCACTCTAATGCCATTCCACCTAAACTTTTTGGGAACATCTTTAGTAATAGCAAGTCGTCATGCGATATGTCGTGACATGCTATCCTAAACATGCGAAGATGCTCTATGGGATCTTCGGTTCCTTTATATATAGGCGGGACAGGCATGGGAAAATGCTTAGGGTATGGTTGAGCTACAACTATGGGATCCAAAGGTTGACTACAGATCTCTCGATAATTATACGAGGGACGGTAGGGATCTATCTGGTCCATACGTGAAGCTAATTGTTTCACCATGGCTTCCAGATTACTAGTTTGCCCCCCATATTGGTTTGGTAGGGCATTGACATGGGTTTTATGGGCGTAGGATGGAGGAACATGCAGATTAGATGCCATGTTACTGTTGTGTAAAGTATTGGTAGGAAAAGTATTATGGAGGAATTTTGAAGTTGGATTATGTTGTATTCCGGATTGTTGAAAGTTTGTATTTGGCTTTGTTTTAGGTTTTTGTTTATTTGAAGCATATTGCTCAATAGTTTGACGGAATAAAGTAGTGAAGGAAGGTTTCTTTTGTGTGGGAGTGATTTTAGGTTGAATAACAGGTTCCTTAGGAGGTTGGGTAACCTGTTGTTTTGACATGTTTTGAGCCATAGTGACCATATCCGTATTGGATGGCCCAGCCTTGTCACTTTCTTGATCAATGAAAGACAAGGGATTAATGCGCATATTAAACGCCTGTTCTATAGCTGCTTGAGCGTCACTGATTTGCCCTTTATCAAGGCGAATTGCCACATTAAGGTCATCAATGTTATCTATGAGAAATTTCTTGAAATGCTCTGCATTGTCAAAGGCAATAGTTCCATTAGGAGCTACTCTAGGGGATGAGGATCCATCCTCTTTAACACTTCCTTCTTGTTCCTTATCTTCACCTAAGTCTTCATCGATTGACCTAGAGTTTCTCCTTCCGGATTTGTATCTCCAAGAAGGACATTTGGGTCTTTAGTTGTATCTTGTAACCAATCTTCTCCTTCTCCTAAAGTTTCTTTACCATTCCTAAGTTTAGGCATGGTGCTAAGTTTTGATTTCAGCAAATATATATATATATTATATATATATATATATGCAACAAATTAAGAGGTATATATTTACTATATACCTACTACAATATTTGAAAATGAAATGTTTAAGTTTTTGCTAAGTTTTTGATTTTTAGTTTTTCTTTATTTTTGAAACAATACAATAAAGACGACAAATAACACAATAAATGCTAGAAATAATACTGAAGTAATAATCTAATTTTCTATAAACAATTTATGAATATCATTGATAGGTTCGAGTTGTTCAGGAGTCATGAAGTGTTCTTCTTCAAATTGAAAGTTTTCTTTTAAAAATTTGATGAAAAGAGCTATAGTGATGTTGTATTTGAGATCTTGGTTGATAAAAGTAAAGCTCATGGCAATACTCTCGATATAACATAGCTCTCGGAACTCTATTCCATATTTCCCTATCTGTAAGAACAACCTCTTGGTCTTCTACACAACCTAGGAACTGGTGCACAATGGCTGCGTTCTCGAGGTATTCCTCGAAGGTGAACAATTCTGAAGATACTAAAGCTCTCCTATAGGCTAACCATCTATGGCAGGCTCTCTGAAGTTCATGATAAAAAACTAATTGATGAGGATCCAGGATTCTATCTAGGACTAGCCTCTTGATTTGCTTAAGTTGTGTGGACCTAGATGAAATGAGACTAAGTCTCCTATCAAGTTCGTTCCACAGGAATTGATTTCTACTTGTTTCAGGCACACTAAGGACAAAATTAACTTCTATGGCTGCCAATTGATTTTCTACGTTTATAGTAACTGCTAACCTTTTCTTAGGAGCTACCATCTAAACATGTTTTCAAACTTAAATGTTTAAAATGCATCTATGTTTCAGTTGTTCTATATATTTTTTGTTTTTGTTTTTGTTTTTCAAAAGGTTATGATGCATTCACGTCGGGTTCACCAAAATGTATCGCTCCAAATTTTCGCATCCCTACCTTCAGGCTATAGGATCCATGCCCGAAAGGAGGATGGGAAAAGGATGGTGCGGTACCTCGGACTGAGAGGACTTTGCGAAGGTCCCGCCTCTCAAGGGAGGTGTATTTTGATGATTTTTCGACGGATGGTGGGTTCACCAGGAAACATTTGATGGCAGTTTCCACGCCTAGGTTTTGGAATGTGTTTAAATGTGTTCGTTTTAACCTTAAGCATTCATATCCTAGGTTTGGCCGAATGAATCTAGATTACTCTATATGAAAATGCAAGTTCAATGAATACAGAAAATAGATTTAAAGACAGAAATAGAGAGAGTACAAAATGCAAATGAGGAATACCTGATCCGGATGTCTGAAGAAGATTCTGATGTTGAAGCAGTCTGGATCGTCTGAGATTCGATAGAATCATCTGCAATCAGACAAGATCATCTGAGATCTGACGAATTTGTTAGAGACCTACAAAACCGAAAACAGATGCAAAATACAAAAAGTACTACGGTGCTAACAGAGGAAATGATATAAAATGGCAGCAATGTTATCAAGCGCAACTTAAACATGAAACAGAAATGAATTGTGCTAATTTGATGATAATTAAGATTTAATTATGCACTTAATCTAAATGGGTGAACTCCAAATGCAAGATAATATAAAACACTGAATAGATTATCTAATTTGTAGAATAAAATGACAGAAAAAGGGTTGAGGAACGCAAACTTCAAGCACTGATTGCCTTAATACGGATTCAATCGAGATCGTCTCGCATCAGTACGAAATCGCCTCGAATTCGACAGGTTCGCCTCCGATCTGAACAGGTTCGTCGACGACGATAGGTGCTGGCTCCGGCTGAAAAATAGTGATGTACCTACAACAAAATTGGTATGGAACTAGTGCAAATGCAAAATAGGGATGATTTAACGTAGATGGAATTAAATTGCAGAGAATTTCGGCCAGGGGTTGGGAAGGGAAAATCCTAGAGACTAAATAGGCTTAGGGGAGTAGTTAGGAGGTTGGAGATCATCCCAATTTGGGAGATCTCCAACGGGGGAGGGTCCCAATGGCGCAGACACGCTTCTACCCAGATTGGAGACCCGTTGGAACAGATTCCAACTTTGCAAATTTAGTTTTGCGACAAGATCGTCTGGACGTCCTAGTCCAGACGAAATCGTCAAATCTAGGGCGATATCGTCTGATCGGCGACGATATCGTCAAGCGGTCAAAACAACCTCTAAAAATGGCACGAAAAAGGGGAAACGGATTTCTCGATGGTTAACGGGCGGTTTGGGAGGTTAAATTTGAATTTTAAATTATTTACTAAGGTGAATGTAATTATTGCATTTTTATTGCGCCAATTTTAGGGTGCTACATCGACTATGTGACCAAGTGGGTTGAAGTGTAGGCTTTGCATGATTCAAAAGAGAAGATTGTAGCAGACTTCTTGTACTCATCTATTTTCACAAGGTTTGGGGTTCCAAGGGAGATCACAACTGATCAAGGATCTCAATTTACTTCAAATATGATTCGAGAAATCATGCAGGAATATCAAATTAGGCATAACAAAACCACTCCCTACCACCCATAGGTGAATGGGCAAGTTGAGGTAACCAACCGAGATTTGGAAAATATCTTGACAAATATAGTACAAAAACATAGGAAGGACTGGACCACTAGATTACTAGAAGCAGTGTGGGCCTACAGGACCACCTAGAAGACTACTATTAGTTTCACACCATTCCATCTAGTCTATGGGAAGAATGCTATGATGCCTATAGAGTTTGAAGTGAAGATACTTAGAACTATAGTAGAGTTGAATATAAACCTAGATAATGCACAGAAAGAATGAATTTAGTAGCTTAACCAGTTGGATGAATACCGCCTTGTTGCTCTACAAAGAATAGAGGTAATCCAAAAACAAAGGACCAAGTGGCATGACCACCACACCAGGCCAAAGTAGCTCAAAGTGGGAGAATGGAAATTACTATATAACTCCTAATTCTAGGAAAGGAAAGGTAAGCTCATGCAATGTTGGATGAGACCATATGAAGTGATTGAAGTCATCAACAATGGAGTTGTTAGGGTCAAAATAATTGATGGTAGCAACATTATATTAACAATCAATGGTCACCACCTGCATCCATACCATGTGTTTGAAACATACATGATGAAGTCCAGATTAGGCATGGGAGAGACCCTAGTTGATTCTAATTTCAAATTGATTCAATAATATGTGGACGTAGTCCACATAGTCCCAAAAACAATTATTCTTTCAAAATTTTCTTTTTTTAGTTGTATTTATGTTTTGCAGGAACGATGCCCTAAGTGTAGTTGTTAGGCAACTTGGGAAACCTAGGCCTAACAAGCATAGGATCCATGAACCTACGCTATCCCAGCTTTATAGAAGAATTGTTTTTAGTAGGAGTAGTTTATTCCCACTTATAAAAAGGAATACTATACCTAAATATGTATAGGAGTGTTTCGATTGGTCTTTATGGACAATAAAACACCCAACTATTGGTTCAAGTAGTATATGCTGATTTTGTCCCTGTATTTCAACCAGAGTACTAAAGGCCTGATAAACCTCAAGCGTATATAAGTGGGCATATCAATTAGATGTTTAAATAAGGAAGAAGCACTTGTTTTGTATTTTCTAATGAAGAAGATTTTTGATTCCTAGCTTTTAGAGAAAATGGCACCTGATTCCTATTTTACAAAAGAAGATGCCTAATTCCTATATTCTGGAGAAGTGGTGCTTGATTCCCATTTATACGGTACAAGGCACCTGATTCCTAGTATGTCAATAATATGGTTCTTGGGTCCTATTTTCTTGCACACCGATGTTTGATTCCTAGTTTTTCCAAGGAAATGGTGCCTAACTCCCATTTTTCAAAAAAGTGACACCTAATATCTTGAACATATTTAGAAAAAAAGAGTTGTATATAAAGTTTAAGTTTTTGTATAAATTTTGCTTTACGTAGGATGCCTTATTTCCAATAAAATGTGTCTACTTTCCATGTTAAGCAAGGATGCCCGATTGCTAAGGCGCTTGCTTTCTATTTCAAGCACCTACGTGCCTTGATTCAAAAGAAGGTGTCTGATTTCCACATAGAAAAATGTGCCTTATTTCTATTTTCATGGGCATTTTTTCCTAATAAAAATAAAATTTAGAATTGGTAAGTGGCTCAAGCCATTTCAACACCCCACTCATAAATAAAGTCAAATCTTTTATGGATGAAATTAAAACTTATCAGCAAACAACTTTCGAGGAGGGGATGTTTGTCATCCCACGAAGATATGTTTTTTCTAACCTTTGTTTTGAAACTTCGTAGGATGTCTTGAATGTATCATATTGCAATTATCAATAACCAATCACATGGAGAGGAATTCATTGCATGGGAAATATGGTCATCATTTTTTGTTGTGGTTTACCTAGTCATCATCTACTAGCCAATAACAATGCAGCATGAATATCTATGCATGGTACACCCATGAAACAAATTTAGGTATATGATTATATTTTATATTTTATTTCTATATTTTTTTCATGCGCATGTGTGTCTATGGAAAAGTTTCAGCACAACCCCCATAATAATCCTATTCACCCGTATTGTTCCACTTGGCACTTTTCTACGTTTCATAGCTCTAATTGGTAAAATGCTTATGGTTATCCCCTATACAAGATCCAACACATGCTCTAAGGAAATTTTACATGGATAAAACATAATCACTTCTAATTATGATAGTTAACCACCTATGTCCAAGGAAGAAATCGGTTTTAAAAACTACTTACCAAAAAAATTACCATGTAAGGAGGAAAATTATAAAGTACCATAACTCAAAAGAACTAGAGTGTGAAACAATTACAGAGTGAATCATGAGCCGAAGGGAGATTTGCATTTAAAGTTATGGGGGAAAATTCTAAAAACCATGATCTAAATAAAAGTGAACCTATCGACTGCTCAAGTATTTCTATGAACATCCAACTACAATTTGATGTTGTAGGTTGGATGGAGTATTATTGATTGGTTAGTCAAGGCCAAGACGTAGGGGTTGCTAATGATTTTGCAGCATCCATGAGGGATGGGGTTGTTCATATGTGGGACTAGAGATCCCAGTTATCAAATAATATATCACCATAGTTATGTACATTCCTCTAATAGGGGAGTGTGCGTACAAAGAATATAACCTAGCTCTTTGTGCATAAAAATTATTTGGAAGTTCTATAGAGCACCTGATGTGCACTGGTTTGCCCAAGAAGCACATCCTCAAGCTTTGGAGGGTGGTTTTTGAGTAGATCACATGGTTCTTCACCTATTTTGGTAGGTACTCCAAGATGATTTTAAATTATTTTTTATTTCTAAACCATATACTACATGGGGATAAGATCAATATCCCCTATTACCTTGCATGTGCACTCAAATATGAGGCCAAACGGTACCAAGCAGGTACAACGTCTGCCTTGGCTCACCATGGCCTAATTTTAACCTTGGTGTGATATGCAAAGTCACACAGAAATATGATGGTTAAGGAGGCTAAGGGAAATAATACAATTCTTGGGGCACAAGAAGAAGTGGAGGTGCCAAAATAGAATGAACAATCAATTAATACGATGATAGAGCAAGTAGAGATGATGCTTACGCCCCCACCTAAGGAAAATACATGGGAAGTAGGACAAGCCTCATCCCCTATTTTTCCCTAATTTGATGAGGAAGTAGGATAGCCTTTGTCGCCAACTGGCCCTCAATTTGATGATGAGGTAAGGCATGATCCGTCAAGCCCTACTTTCATACCAATTTCTACTATGAACCAAAAGCAGAAGGGTGAAGGCATCTATGGTGGTTTCCAACTCATCAAATGATGAGGTAGCAATTGATGAGCTGAACAGGGAAGAGTATCTGGCCTAGATTTTATAGGATATTTCTAGGGGGCATACTCCTCAACAAGAGGTGCAGATAGGATATTTACAATAGGAGGACTAGATGAAGGATTTGCAACAACAATTGTAATTATTAAAAGAATAAGATTCCACTTGGGAAGCCAAATATAAGGAGGAAAAAACTCTATTTAAATATTCAAGGAAAGCAACTACACTAAAAATGCATGAATTGTATCAAATAATTCGGTAGCTGCAAGGGAAAATAGGAGAATTATGGATGTAGGGTAAGCCAATAAAAGTTGAGCAACTAGATAAAGTGGATGCATGGGTTCAGACTAACTGGGCAATGGATGTACCCACTACCTCTATAGATTTTGAAGAGAATATGGCATCATTTGGTGCTTGGAATTTAGATTCCAGAAATACCAACCAAGAGACTAAGGTAGGAGATTAGTCTGTGGCTTTTGCTCAAAATTTATCTAAATAGGGGAGCCCTCAATCTCAGAAGAGGTCCCCCATAGTTATAATTGAAATCACTTCCATGCACTCTCACACAAAAAATTAGCAAGGGATGGATGCTGAAATGGAAGTGGAGCAGCCTTATTCATCATATCACTCTATAGAATAGGTAAATCAGGAATATGAAATTGAGGTTGAAGAACCTCAAAATTTAAAAAAATCTATAGAAAAAGAAGATGAAAAGAAGGATGAAGTGGAGGCTGAAGAGCCTCAAATTTTAGACAAATGTGAAGAAGGGAATTTGGAGGCTAAAAAGTCTCAGGAGTCTACCCATTCTGCAGATCAGAATCCTAACCAAGATACAAGGTTTGAGATAGAACATTCTCAAGAATATGCAGGGGCTGAACAACCTCAGGAGGAAAAGGCAATTCTAGCAGAGCAACAATTTGCTGCACAAAAATAAATTGAGAAGTCACCTAAAATCTCAAAATAGGTAGAAGAGACTCAAGAGCCTGTATCTATTGAGAAATAGGAAGCAACAACAACGCTAGTATACCCTAAAATACAGCCCAAAAAGTTAAGAACAAAGAGAAAGGTTGTAAGGGCATCCCAATGAAGACCCAGAACTAGAGCAAGGACAGCACAATTGAAGGAATTAGGCATGGATTTTGACGAGGAATCGGGCATGGATTTTGATGAAGAATAGGGCATGAATTTCGATGAGGAATGGGAGGCATCAAAAAATTGTTTACTACACAAAAAGAGAAATTTGAAAAGATTAAGGAAGATATAGAAGAAGACAAAAATAAATGAAAAAAAGCTTCTAAGAGGGAACTCAAGGAATCTAAAAAAGAGGTCAAAAAGAAGGCCAAGAAGCCTCCCAAGAAAATTCCATTCATCTAACCTCATAAGTTATAGGTCCTGTATGGATCTGATGGTAAATCTCCTTATAAAATGAAGGATTATCTCATGAAAATGAGATTTTTTAGGTCTTGTACCACCTGTAGATCAAACATCAAGCAACAAAACCCCTCTAGTGGAAGAAACAAAGTTTAAGGGCAATGTTGAACTTGACCCAATAGGGGTCGATTTTTACACAACCAAGGTTACTAAGAAGTCCAGTATTTCATTCAAAAATGATCTATAGTACCCATGGGAGAATGGTTACCCCTTCACCATGAATACTGGAAGATGGTTGAGCCCACTTTCCAGAAGGATGGCACTAGTTTTACTAGTTACTATTTAAAAATTAAGAAAGGCAAGGTAGCATGGACAAGGGAACAACCCAAGAAAAGAGTAGGTCCAAGTCATCCAGTTCAATGCAGCAAGTGCTAGAGATAGTAGAAAAAGGAGGCAGCCACTCCCAAAGCACCAAAGGAGTGAAAGCCCAGAGACAAGAAACAATTGAATGCTACTACAAAGAGGGAAAAAAAATCAGAGATAAGAAAAAATCTAAGGTTGCAACAAAGAAGAGGAAAGAAATAGTCAGGGCTTACTGGAAGGTTGTAAATGAAACTGGTAATTACTAGTACAAAGTGGCACAAGGACTTGCCAACCCTTAAGCATGGGAGAATGATGAGCCCTAAAAATGCTCATTTTTTGTACTACTTTCCCTATAAACTATGTCACTTATTTCTATAGATATATATGTTTTATGATAATTTTATATATGTTTAACAGTTTATTTTGCATTTATTTAATATTTGTTTTTGAGTGCATTTTGTGTAGATTTCATAGAATTTGTTATGTTTTAGCATGTTTGCATTGAAGTCCCACTCAAACCTGACACTTTCAATTATTTAAAGGTAAAACATCTGCAGTACATCGGTGTGAAGTGCTAATTTAGGCGTCTAATTTCCTTTGAAGTGCCTAACTCCCATTTGGAGCTTGACTGATGGGCACCGAATTCCTATTTGGTGCTTGACTATTGAGCAACTGATTCTTGTTAGACACCTGACTCCTGTGTTGGTGCCTACTTCCCAAATTCTACAGATAAGCCACCTGATTCTCATTGAAGCCAAATTCCAACATGACTGTTGTCAGTAAAACAAAATATGATTTCAATAAAAGATGTGGATGGAGTTTCAGCATTGAATCCGGACAAAGGACAATGTCAAAAATGATTAACTATCTATTTTCCAACTATTATGTAAAGATATATTTAAATTGAGTAAAACAAATATTAGACGTATTTTGATAAAAAAAAATACATTGAAATAGTCTAAAGCTTGATAATTTGCTCGATTCCCTTTATGCATATTGTTGTAAAATAGAATTGAACAAGTGATTCATTTCCAATTTGTAATAGGGATGGCCGCATATCTTATAAATATGCATGCCACCCCTAAAAATGTGATCCCGATGAATGATTAATATGGGAAAAACCTTCCAGGCTGTCGCGATATCGCGACCTTTTTTCTCTCCAATGGTGGACTTCCATTTTTGTCGCGATATCGCGACACTTTTTCTATTCAATGGTGGTCTTCCTTTTTGTCGCGATTTCGTGACACTTTTTCTTCTTGGCAGTAGGCTTCCACTTTCGTCGTGATTTCGGGGCTCATTTCCTATTTCGGCTGCGGTCTTCATTTTTGTCGTGATTTCGTGACACCTTTTCTCTTCGACAGCATTCTCACTTCTTGTAGCGATTTCGTGACTCCTTTTTCTTGTCGTGATTTTGTGACTCTTCTTCTCGAATGGCTCCAACCCTGCAATTTGTCGCGATATTGTGACACTTTGCAACATGTTGTGATATCGCGACTTCTTCCCTTCTTCGACTCCGATGGCGATTCTTGTCGTGATTTCGTGACTTCTTTTCTTCCTTTGGCTTTAACGATGCTTCTTGTCACGATTTCACGACATCACCATTGGTCATGATTTCGTGACACCTTCCCTAGTGTGGAGGTTTGCCAGCATTCTTTTCCTCTCTTCTTGGACCACCTCGGTCGACATGGATTTATTGTAATCTCTCTTTAACAAGGTTCAGGGACCATTCAAAACCCTTTCTACCAATCAAAAAAATATATATATGGGAAAAACCTTATGGAATCATGGGCCCACTCTCAACAGTGTTCTTCCCTTACCTTTCTCCTATTTTTTTATCTTTTCAATTCTATTTTGTTTCTTGTATCTTAAATTCAATTTATGTTATTTCCCTTATTTTTTTTTATTTCTAGAAAGTGTGCAATTTTAGTTTTTGAATATAGTTTAGTCATGTTTTGATAGTGTAGGATAGATTAGTGGTTTGGAAATTAAATCAAAACTTCAACAAAACACCTATATCCTTCAAACCATAAATCTAAGGGACTCATCTCATTGGAGGGAAATACAAGCATATATTGTGCAAGGTTGCTCACAAGTCTAAGAGCTACCCTAGATTGAAAAATTAAATGAGGCAATGAATTTGAATGTAGAAAACTAACCAATATTTTTTCCCAATAGTCATCACTTGCCATTGTTGCAAATTCCCTAAGAATCTATATGAAAAAGCAATCATGAAAATATGAACATGCAAAAGTGAATTTTATGACAAGCAAAAATACAAATGGTATATAATGCTAGATAAAACATGCAAAATATGATAGGCAATCAGGCAATATGATTAGATAAATGAATGCAATAGATGAAAATGCAAAGTATGCCTAATTAATGGTTTTTTATTTTATTATTTATTTATGTATTTATTTTTTATTTTTAATGCAAGTGAGCAACATGATAGTCGACACATATTCTGATTGTGCCTCCTATCTTAACAAAAATAACATGTGTACAAGGGATTTATCCATCAAATAAAAATATAGAATAGGGATCATATTAATGACTAGAATCACAAGGAATATCCTTCATAGCTTTTTCTTTGGCAGCCTTTGCACAAAAATCTTCACAAACCCTAATTGAACCAACTCGCTGATGCTTAATATGATTCGTGGTGTGTGTGAGTTTTTTTTATTTCATGCAAAAAGAAAAATGCAACATAGATCAATCAATGATTTTTTCTGATGCATGAAATAACATTTTAAATTTTCAAATTCCTAGGTAAGAACGTTTTAATTTCAAAAAACTTAAAATTGTAAACTCTAGTATGATATCAGCCTTTGCACAGGCAACAAGCATGCAATCCACAAAATTAGAAAATAGAGGCTATATTTGTGTAATATGATCTACATTAGAAACTGTTTAACATAGAAGGGATCAAAAATAGGGGTTACTTGACCCAACAATGGCCAACAATAGAGGTCACTGGACCTAGGAGCGATCACCAACAGAATACCTCAAATTTAATATTTCTTCTATATTTTTTGATTAAACGATGAAATTCTAACTTTTAATATGAAAAGCTCAAAAATTAAGCATTGAAGAACTCACAGGGGAAGCCCACATCTGATGAAGTTACTGCTTCTTTGATTTTTTTGATTTTTCTCTAAGACCATCAAGGGGTAGAGTGGCGAGGTCTACTGGCCATCACAGGGTAGGACAGTGGCTCTTGTAAGCCATTCTAGCCTAGAATGATCATACCTAATATTCAAGAAAAATAAGAAAATAGGTAATTAGAGACATATTTATGAATATTTAGCCAAGGTCCAGTTGTGATCACCATTGTAGATATGCAAAAACTGTACACCTAAATAATTAATAAAATCAAATAGATAATATAAACATGTAACCATTAAAGAACAAATAAATATAGAAATTGGTGTCCTCATTAATATTGAAATATTTCTTTACAAGGCAGTTACAATGATATCCCTCTTAGGGATAGATACCAATTTGATATAATTTGAAATTAAAAACCCAAAAGTAGGTGTATCCTGTAGAGTCTTTGCACTCTCAAAACTGATTATAGGGAGGGTTTCCTGTGACCTCCACATGGTGAGATAAATATTGATGAATCTTTGTGTTAAATAGCTCCTAATAAGATCTAAAATATACATACAAGAACACTTATAAGATGTTAATAGAAAATGAGAAACCTCTCATGATGAGGCCCTTTTCCATGATAAAAAATTGAAATAAATATGTTGAAAATGATAAACAAATGCATGAAAACTGAGTAAAACTATGTTAGAATAGAAATGAACTAGTGCTAAAGCTACTATAACTAGAAAGCACATAAAAAGCAGATATCATTGAGAGGCCATAATTAGATAAAGTAGTCAGGCCTGCTATCCATCATAGGGTAGAGCACCAGTGCTTGTGGGCCACTTTAGGATGAAGTGATCACTGAATAGAGAACTGTTTCTTTGTGATTGATACAAGAAATACCTAGGTTGGTCTACCAAATTGATTGTTTAAGGGTCGTGCACTTGAAGCATGATCGATTTGTAGAAAATAACATGAAACAAGGTTGGTTGATGGCAAAATATTGTTGAATTTGGTCTTCAAACTCTAAGAGACTCCATTGATGCAATTGATAGCTCCATAATGAGATTTGAGCAACACTTCATTGCTTATGAGAAATTTTTTTCTCTACTAAACAAACGGGTAGTACTGTCATGGAGAATTTAGGATATATTTCATGAAGGCTTGGCCTCTTATTATAGATTTTCAAAATGGTAATATTGAATTGCAAGAGAAACAAAGAACCAAGAATTAGTTAAGCTCTAAGAATACAAAATATCACATCTAGAACCATTTCATGCTTAACCATTAAAGCTCAACTACCCTATAACTAATTTGGATTATCTTGGGATCTTGAGTTTGTTATAGGTATGATCATCCTTGGGTGGAGAAAACATGATTGTTGGTTGTCACAGGGTCCAATTGTCGTTGGAGGTTTCTTCTAGGTATGACGGTCCAGGATATAAAAGACAAGTTGTCCCTTGAGTGGTAAAAACCACTTTTAATCCTTGAGGATGCCCAAGGTGGGTCATATGGCCTGAAAAGGTGTCCATACACGTAGCCTCATCAACATGATGTATTTCAAGTTTCTACATAATGTGTTTGAATGTGTCAATTAAGCATGCACCTATTTTTGGCCTTTCTAAAACTACACTATAAAATGGAAAAGAACAATGCAAGATAAAATATGCAATAAGACAAAATGTAACCCTAGAATGATTCTTATCTTGAATTATCACTAAACCTAGGATTTAAAAGTAAATCCTTTGAGCAAGGGTCCAATGGAAATGCACAAACAATATTAAAATCCTAAATGCACACTATATGATTTTATTCTTTCAAATGCCTAGGAATTTAATCATGTGCTCCTCCTTACCTATGATCTTTATTTCAAATAAAAATGAATAAAAAAAAATCAACAAACAACCTAAAGATCTATTAGGTTACTTATCTAATTTTATGGCTATTCCAAGCTTTATCTAGCGTCTAATAATGTCCCACAACTTCTATCCTATAAAATAACTTCACAAAACCCTCAAAAAATATGATCAGTGTTACCGATCCTACGTAGGCCACTGTATGACTATACTTGGAGGTGCAATAGTCAAGCCCCCTAGGTCCTTTTAGCTAACCTTTAAAATGCAAGAGAAAAATTTGGCCTTTTTGGAAGATGAACACACACAATACAATGCAGTAGAACATTATGATGAACAAAATGCAAATTATACAATTATACTCTAGATGTAACAAGAAATACATATCTAGGATTTGGGGGTGAACTTCTACCTCCAAGCCTATCATAGGTGAATTTTGCCCTATAAATTGTATTTGTGCTCTGTACAGTGAATTCGTGCCTTGTACGATGAATTTTTACCTTGTAATTATGGGGTATGAGTTCACAATAAAAATAAAAAGTAGAACAATGTGAATAAATAAACAAAAAATGCACAATTTAACAATATATGAATGCAAATGAGCAAAAAAAACCTTATGCAAACTATAGACACCCAAAAGTTACACATGCTCATGCCTGTATACTTCCAAATATACATAGACAATTATAGGCTCGCATAGCCCATTGTAGGCCATTGTAGTCATATATAGGCTACCTTAGTCATTCGTAGGCTCCAAACCTACAAAAATAGGTAGAATGCATCCCAGATGCCTTTTTATTCACTAGGAATCTACCTACTAGCTCCTTAAGGCCACTTAAGCCCTTTCCTACATCTAATTAGGATCCCATGGGACCATTTCCTACTAAAAATCCTAATTAGGCTAATCAAGATTCTAATTCACAAGTGACTTTCACTAAACATGCACTTCATCATTAATAAAATGTTAATTAGGGTTAATGGTATAATTATCCCTAAGCACACCCTCATGCATGTGTGCACCATGAATTGGTTAGACTATTTCTAGAAACCCTAACTAAACCCCAACCTAACCTAGGACTTAGCTAACCTTAGCTAACCCTAATCATTCCTCACACATATGTGAGGATGAGATATTATTTTAGGGCATGTGGGCTTGACACCTCCCCAAAACCCTAACCTAACCTCACTAGGAACTAAATTTTAAGGTCTAGTTCAACTAACCACCTCCTTGACCTTGGCCTTTCCTATAAATAGAGGGTTTCTCCCCTCATTTTAGCTCTCTCTACCCTTCTTTTCAACTTACCAAAAATCTATAGAAATGGTACCAGAACTACATCAGATGACTTTGCATCGTCATCAAGAATGAGTGAGCTAAGGTTTAGCAAGTGCAACGGGAGTGAGGGTTTGAATTTTCTAGGTGGGAATCTCAGCCAAGGTAGTTGAGGTAGAGCAGGTATAGAAGGGGTAGGTGTGAACCTCAAACATGGATCAAGCAAGGATCTAGAGAAAGGCAGTCAGGATGTGGTATATTTGGAGGCGAGCATCACGTGGGGGCCCGACCCTCCTCAGAAAGACCTCGACAAAAAAGATACGAAGGACAATGCGGGGCCCAAGAAGTTTCTATCTTTTTCTGAGACTCTTAGAGGAAAAATAAAGGAGGTTCTCTCTCTTCCACCCCTAGTTCTAGTAAATAATAAAATTTTTGCCCTAGCAAGTTCCATGAGCCCTTTTCTTTCAATGGAAGAATTCTCCCTGGTAGGCAAGTTTTTGGGAGGTAGGTCGGACATGGAGACTATCAGGGCTTGGGCGATGGGTAAATGGTGATCGATAGGCAGCTTGGAGTTGGTAGCTCTAACTCGAGGGTTCTTAATTATCTATTTTAACAATATGGAGGATGCTAACCACATTTTAATAGGAGGTCCTTAGTTTTTGGGTAAAAGGAGCCTTTTTCTCAGATGATGGGGTGAAGATTTTGACCCTGAAAAGCAATATGTGTAAATTATAATTTAGATAATGAATTACCAAGGTTTTTGGAGCTAGAGTATGGAGAATAATATTGAAAACAACTGATAGAATATGAGAACAGATTGGCATTCTATGCAGAATGCAAAAATCAAGGACATATATGCAATTAGTGCCCTAACCTGGCAATGAATAGAGAAAAACAGAAGTAGGGAATGCTAGATAGAGGAAATTTGAAGAGTTTTACTGGTAGAGGCAATTTCAATCAGGAAAACTATTTCTACCAAAAAAATAAAAGAGAGGGTGCAAGGTCCCAACAAGATAGGAAAAAAATAGGTTGTTGGCAACCAAAATACTCAAGTAAGTTACAATCCTCTAGTTTCAAATAAATTTTCAATTCTACCCAATATGGGAGTATGAGGATTATCAAAAGATATGGAAGCCCAAAACCTTTAGGCTAACCTTTTTGACTCTTTAGAATCCCCATCCAAGTCAGGATTCTCAAACCCTAATGCTAAAATCACTATAAGCCACGTGAGCATCACAAAGCCAAACCCTAATTCCCAATATCTGAAATCCCAATCTAAGTCAGGATCCTTAAACCCCAATGCTAAAAATACTTCAAGCCTAGTGGGCATCACAAATCCAAACCCTAATGCTGAAGAACTTAGGAAGAAAGTTGAGGCATTGGAAAATAAAAAATCTCATCTCCCTAACATCATCACTAAGAGCCAAGTGAATCCTACTGATGGGACATCCTGTAGACCAGAGGAATACAGGAAAAATGGAGAATATTTGGATGTAGGGGTGGATATATGTAAAACTCTTCAGACTGAAGAATATGGTGATATGATTCTGTAACAAATTGCCTCCCTCCAGTTTAGTCCTAAACAAACTAGAAGCACTGTGAAGTCTCCTATATATTTTGGTAGTGAAAAAATAAGAGGGAGAATATCAAATGCTGAGCATCAAAAAATTAAAATTGATAATGACATTACCAATGGAAAATAGAGAACCTTGTTTCAACAGGTTATTCCGGGTTCTGAAGACAACAAATTAGGAAAACCCCCTCAAGGGAGAGGGAGAGGAAGAAATCCCAATAAACCTAAATGAATTTCCTCTCATGGAACGTGAGAGGCCTCAATGGCCTACCCAAACATAGGGAAGTCAATTCAATAAGAAATTAAGTGAGTCCAACTATTATCATGTTGCAAGAAACAAAAATTGATGAGATTCAGCCAAAAAAGTAGCAAAAAGAATCTAGAATCAAGGGGAGATGGTTTGCAAATTATCCAGAGGAGCGTTTGGAGGCCTTATGACTTTGTGGGATCCTTGGATAGTAGAAGGCACCATTATTAAAAAATACGACAGGGTTCTTAATTTTTTATTTGAGGAAATAAACAACATGTCATGGATCCTTTCAAATATTTATGCCCTGACTTCAATTCAAGGGAGAGCTCTATTGTGGGAGTACTTAGGCAATCTAAGTGAAATCTTCCATAATGTCCCCTGGATTCTGGCTAGGGATTTTAACACTCCTCTTTACCCTTTAGACAAAATGGGTGGAAATGGACCACCTATCAGGAGCATGGATGAGTTCAATGACTTTGTGAACTCCAACATGTTGATGGATGTAAAACTTAGAGGAGTAAATTATACCTAGAGCAATCGGGGGATAGGGTGTCATCTCATTCAAGAAAGGCTTGACAGGTTTTTTCTATCAAAGGAGGCTACAACTCTGTTCGGTGATTCTACCCTGCAAGCCCTTCCTAAAATTTCCTTTGATCATAATCCCATTTTTTTGGAGATCCCTAACTCTCTGTCCTTCAAGAAACCTTTCAGATTTCAATCTATGTGGATCAAACATTCCAGTTTCAGAGATAACTTAATTCAGTGGTGGCAACAGCCTGTCAGGGGTAGTGCAGCTTTTAAACTTCTTGGAAAATTAAATTTTGTTAAGGAAAATATTTAGAACTTGGAACAAAGAGGTCTTTGGGAACCTCTTTGAAAATAAAAAATAGGTTGTTGAAATTTTGAAGATAATTGATCAGAGGATTCAACATGGTGATGCTGATGAAACTACTAGGCGGGAGGAACGGACAAAACTAGCAGAGTTTCATAACATTTTGGCTTGTGAGGAAATCTATTGGAGGAAAAAATCAAGGGCTCTTTGGTTGAAATATGGAGATTCAAATTCCAAGTTTTTTCACGTCACCACGCTTAGAAACAGAAGCAATAACAAGATAAAATTTTTAAAAAAGCAGATGGTTCTATTACTCAGGACTTAATAGAAATCAAAAAGGAGGCAATAACTTATTTCAATTCTATCCTTGGTCAGGAATCGTAGTGCAATGAGGAGGCCAAATATATTCTCTTGCAATCCATTCCTAGCATAATAAATGAGGATATAAACCTTAAGCTTCTAGCTCCCTTTTTTGATGAGGAAATTAAGGAAGCCTTGTTTAGCATGGAGCCAGACAAAGCCCCGGGACCCGATGGCTTTCCCCCTCATTTCTATCAAGATTTTTGGGACATCGTAAGTGAGGATGTAATTTTTTTTGTCAGAGAATTCCAAGCAAGCAATCATATCCCAAAAGGTCTCAACTCTACTTTTATTTCTCTAATTCCTAAGAAGCAAACCCCTGAATCTATGGCTGACTTTAGGCCAATCAGTCTGTGCAATGTTTCTTACAAGATCCTAACTAAAGCCATTGCAAATAGAATGAGAGATGTTCTACCCCGCATCATAGATCCATGCCAGGGAAGCTCTGTCCAGGGTAGGTCAATCTTGGATGGAGTTATCACAGTTCATGAAGCTCTACACTCTGCTCATAAGACTAACATGTCTATTTTTGCCCTCAAGCTTGATATGAACAAAGCATTTGATAGGCTAAATTGGGACTTTCTGATTGTTGTCCTCCTTAAGTTTGGTTTTCACCACCAATGGGTTAATTTGATCAAAGAATGCATTTCTAAAGCATGGTTCTCGATTCTGGTTAATGGAACAACTGTTGGTTACTTTCAAAGTCGTAGAGGAATTCGACAGGGGACCCTATCAGCCCCATGTTATTCATCATTATGGCAGAAGCTTTAGGCAGAACCATAAAAAATGCTTGCAGTTCAAGGCTAATATCAAGAATCAAGGCAACATCTCTCACTAGGGTTGTTTCTCACCAACAATTCATCGATGATACCCTTCTATTGACTAAGGCA
Organism: Wollemia nobilis; assembly: GCA_028583015.1. NCBI lineage: Eukaryota > Viridiplantae > Streptophyta > Pinopsida > Araucariales > Araucariaceae > Wollemia > Wollemia nobilis. The sequence continues at coordinate 42,017,673 of JAQPPZ010016981.1, read as the reverse complement.
TCGGTGGTTGAGGCCAAAAGAATTAAATACATCCTGCAACTCTACGAGGACGTTGCTGGTCAGAAAGTTAATTTCAGTAAAAGCAAGTTATATTTCTTGAACACCCCCATTCAGAGGTAAGGAAGGATTGCAAAAATTTTAGGGTGTGATATAGCAAACCTCCCCACTTCGTATCTTGGTCTCCCTCTTTTCATTGGTTCTCCGAGAGAGTCAATGTGGGACAGGGTTATTGAAAGAATTCAAAAAAAAACTTGTTGGATGGAAAGGTCATCTTCTATCTCAAGCAGGAAAGTTGACCCTCACTAAGGCCTCTCTTCAGAGCATTCCAGTCTATTTCCTCTCCATTTTCAAAGCCCTTGTGAAGGTTTTCCAAAAAATTGAGAAACTCCAAAAAGAATTTTTATGGATTGGATCAGAGGAGAAAAAAAGGATACACCTTGTAGGATGGACCAAAGTGTGCAGACCCAGGGAAAATGGGGGCTTAGGTCTGAGGAGAATTGCTCATATGAATTTAGCTTTACTAGCTAAGCAGGCGTGGCACCTCATTTCTGGTGAAGAAAATGAATGGACAACTATCATCAAATGAAAGTATCTTCAAAATATGGAATTTCTAAGTGACTCAGTTCCAATCAGAGGTTCTACTTTTTGGAAAGCAATTCTCAATTGTAAGGAAATCATCAAAAAAGGTTTAAGATGGGTTTTAGGCAATGGTGAGAGGATAAATTGCTGGAATGATAGGTGGGCTAAGGATGAACCACTAACGCAATATCCTAACTTAGCCCGAATCAGAGATATCACGAAAGAACTCATTGGCAGAAAAGTCTTCGATTATATGGTTGAGGACAGAGGCAGAATGAAGTGGAAACAAATAAGGATTCAAGGATTTCAAGTGGAATCAAATGATCTTTGTAACATTCTCGGGCAATAGTTTATCCCCATGAGACCCAAGGAAGATCAAGTGACCTAGGCTCCTACGAAAAATGGGCAGTTCACTATTAAATCAGCTTACAAGCTTCTGCTTGATGACGAGGATTTTGTCCTCCAAAAGGACTTAGTTTGGATAAAAAATTTAATTCCAAAAATTGCAGTCTTTTCATGGCTGGTTATCCAAGGAAGAATTCTAACCATTGATAATATGATGCGTAAAGGTATTTGTATCACTAATCGTTGTTATCTGTGCAGGGCTAATTGGGAGACCATTTATCACATTTTCCTTGAGTGCCCTTTTTCCTTGACTGTCCTAAGTGGGGTTTTTCAGGCCTTCAATATTTCTTGGGTTAAACCAGCCATCGTACTTGATTTGTTCGTCCAGTGGCCTTGCCCCTTTTCAAGCCAAAGACTTAGATACATGTGGAAAATTTGTCTCAATCACTATCTTTGGCAGGTGTGGTTAGAAAGGAACCATAGAGTCTTTAATGAGTCTATCCATGATCATCAAACTATCATTGCCAGGATCCTATCCTTTGCCAATGAGAATGTGAACCTTATCCCTTTTGATAGTCATAAACCTCATCTACAGGAGACCACGATTGCTCAATATTTAAGCTTAACCTTGTTAGATGAGTCTGTGCCTAGGGTAGTCAACCCCAGAGCCAATGTTAAGTGGTCCCCACCTCCTACGGGTTGGTTTAAGCTTAATTTTGATGGAGTGGCTAAGGACAATCCTGGAAGAGTAGGCACTGGTGGCATTGTGTGAGATCATAATGGGAATATGATGCTTGCATTTTCTGAATATTTGGGAACAAGGACGAACAACGAAGCTGAAGCTAGAGCTATGTGGAGAGGCCTTCAAATGACTCAAGACTTAGAAGGCAATTTGATCATAGAAGGAGACTCTATGCATGTTATAAATCTCCTCAATAATTGGAAAACACCTCCTTGGAGGATTAAAACAATTGTTGAAGAGGCTAGGATCCTTTTCCAGGGAAGACAGGATAGAAAAGCCCAACATGTCTTTCGGGAAGCTAACAAAGTTGTTGATAAGCTGGCCAATTTGGGTGTCGATGGTGATAGACTTTTCAAATGGGAACACGGTGTCCCGAGAGAAGTAGAGGAGCTTATTCAACAAGAATGCCAAGAATGATAGTCAAATTTACCAATAGGGAAGGCACTATAAGTTCGAAGGCTATGAGTATTCCCATCTCTTTTTGAAATGGACTCACAATAAAAATTATCCGAGCTATCAGTCTTGGTGGATGCTTCTTGGAAATACCACAAAGACTAATGGGGACAGTCACATGTCAGATAACATGGCTCCTAGTCATCTTAGTAATTTGAGGTTGGTTGATAATCACAGGGTAGGAAAGAAACGACAATATAAGACTTCGAACCAGAGCCACGTGGACCACCAGATAGCCACCACCATAAATCTAGCCAGCAGGTTCACTTCTCCAAGGCTGATTGGCCAAGACGGGATGTGGTCCCAAAGCATGTCATATATGGAAGAAAGCAATTACCAAAGAATTATTAAGAGTAACTATCAATACAGAGCTTGTGGGAGTTTTTTCAGTACTCTGCTATGTGTGTCTGCAGCTTTTTGTTTCTCCACTATTTCAAGGAAGGGATCTATGTCTGTTTCTTTTTTTGTAATTATGATGCAGGTGTGTTTTCTTGGGGTATACCCAAAATGTTGTATGGGAAGTTTCTTTTTGATAACAGGCTATGTGCCTTACCGGATGTAATGGCTTTGGCGGCATGTAGATTTTACATATATAGGATCCTTAGTAAGGACATGTTCATCAACAACCCTGGGCTGATTTTTGTAAAAGGTTTTGGGTCAACCTATAAAACCTAGTATTAATGCTATAGTATCTTATCTACCAAAAAATAGTTGAATATCACTCTTGGAGCCCATCCGGATAGAGGATCTCCAATAGAGGCCACTCAGAGACCAATTCATCCCCCACCCTATGAATCTAGGTTCCAATTCATAGGCCACCCTATGAATTGACCATACAATAGGTCTACATCAACAAATTTAGTAGGTATCATTTATTTCATGTTTTTATAGTATTTTCTTCAGTTTTTATCATATTTTAATATAGTTTTTTTATGTCAAATTTGTCTTTCATAATCATGGGGCTTGACTAAGGCAGGCCCCCAAATATACTAATAATATTTTGTAGGCCCCAAATAGGTGCAGAAGAACACATACCAACAAACTACCGATGGCCCACACACATAGAAGCCCACCTTCATTGAGGAGCTCTAAAAGACATCATCAGGATGCTGCATGTTCATGAAGAAAATAGGGAGATCCATTTTGTAACCTAAAAGCATTCTTTATGAATAAAAATCAGCATTCTGAGCAATTTATATTTTGTATATTTTGTTTGATCAAATGACGTCTTTTGGCAGCTTCATTCTGGCACGCCCGATGGGACCCCCACAAAAGTTGTGTTAGACTAGTTTTCTTACAAAATCTAATGCAATTTCTGGTTTTCTGTTGTTGTTGTAGGTACCCTAAAAGCAGAACAGAACCCTAAAAACCCTGATACACATCTCAGGTCATCAGAATAAGAGTTTCAGGCTCCTAAACCTAATTCACCCCCAACCTACGAATCAAGATCCAATTCATAGGTCACCCTACGAATCCTATCAGACTATCTCAGAAAACCCTAAAATAGTAGGGTAGCACAATAGAGACATCAAGAAGCTCAAAAAACACTTCAGCAACTAGGTATTCTCCTCAGAACTTCCTATTTTGTTATTTCTTTGCAAAAGCAGTTTCACTAGAAAATACATTGCCTTATTTTGTGAAATCTCCTTTCAAACAAATTAAGTTAGGGTTTCAGATTACTCTAAAATCAGTTAGAGTGATTCTTCCCAAAATTATTTCTTCAAATGCACTTAGAATAGTATTTTTGTAATCACTTTCATTTCCATATCAAATTCCTTTTCAAATCTCCTTTTTGAATGCACTTAGATTAGGATCTCGAAATTTTCTTACCAATTTGCATTTAGGATTAAATTTTTTTTTTTTTCCAATCTCTTTCAAAGTCATTTCAATTTCTTTTCCAAACTTGCATTTAGAATTAGATTTCCAATCTCTTTCAAATTCATTTCAATTTCTTTTCCAAACTTGCATTTAGAATTAGATTTCCAATCTCTTTCAAATTCATTTCAATTTCTTTTCAAACTTGCATTTAGAATTAGATTTCAATCTCTTTCAAAGTCATTTCAATTTCTTTTCCAAATTGCATTTAGAATTAGATTTCAATCTCTTTCAAAGTCATTTCAATTTCTTTTCCAAACTTGCATTTAGAATTAGATTTTCAATCTCTTTCAAAAGTCATTTCAATTTCTTTTCAAATTGCATTTAGAATTAGATTTCAAATCTCTTTCAATTTTTTTTATTTTATTTTTTTTTTTATTTGCATTTCATTTTAAAACATTTCAATTTCTTTCACACTTGCATTTAGGATTAGTTTTATAATCTCTTTCATTTCAATTTCCAATTTCATTTCAAAAGCATTTCAAATTTCTTTCACACTTGCATCTAGGATTAGTTTTTGCAAATCTCTTTCATGTCCTTTCCATTCCTTTTTGCAAATATTTTTCTTTAGAATCACATTTAGGTTAATCATTTTAAATTCCTTTTTGCATCACTTACATTACAATTCAATTTCTTTTCACAAAATTCAATTTCCATTCCTTTCATGCTCTTAGATTAGGTCTTCAATTCCTTTTCACATTTTTTAGCATAGCATTTATATCTCTTTTCATACAATCAATTTCAATCTCTTTCAAGCATTTAAATTAGGGTTTCAATCTCTTTCCAACGCACTTAGGTAAATTGTCAAATTTCCTTCTTCATGCACACTTTGGCTTGCTTGTTTCCATACTTTCTAGAGTACATTCATTTCTTTTCACAAAGGCATCTAGGCTTAGTTTCATTTCAAAAGGCACTTAGAATCTAGTTTCATTTTCAAAAATGCATCTAGGGCTAGCTTTCATTTTTAAAAAGGCATTTAGATAGTTGCTTTGCTTTCCCCATAGTGGTAACAAACACACCTACACACACTCACATGGTATACATAGTGGTGATATTGGACTTCATCCCCAATCCATCACTCGAGACTGGTGATGTTGGAATTCATCTCCTTCCACCAGCTCACCCCCTAGACACCTTAGTAGCCCCTAAGAGTGGTTTTCTGGACTTCATCACCAGAAAATCCCCTACTCTTGAGATTGGTTTTCTAGAATTCATCATTGAAAGGGACCTTCAAAGTAGGATAGGATTAGATACCTTTGTTCACAAGGCTCACATAATTAGTGAACATGGTAACTATCATTCTTGACTAAGCTCACTCGAGAGTGAAGCAAATACCTGATTGGGCTAGTAGCAGGTCTTAGATAGTACCACCTCTTCTCGTGAGAGGATATTGGACTCATTAGCGCATTTTGAGTTCCTCCCCATTTGGATATCATTTTACTGCACCTTCCATATAGGTCACCACTTGCCCATTGAGACATCATTCTATTTTGTGCACCCTTGGGTGTTGTAGGAGGTTCTGTGCCTATGACATTCCTATTTTTTCTAGAATTTCACCCACTTCCCATGTTATTTTCTAGAAGCAAGTTTCAACATCAAAACACATAAAACAAATAAATATTTTATTTTTGCATTTAGAACTGATTCTAGTTAAACATTGTTTGCATGCTCACAAAATTGGTTTTAGCACATTCACTGATTAGCAACACATCTATTGGTTATCTATAACCTATCACTTCTAATTTTTCTATCAGATTCATAGTCTGAGTCCAATTCATAGGTCAACCTATGAATCAAGTCTCAATTCACATAGTGACCTATGAATCCTATTTCTAAGCATAAAAACTACTCAAATTTCATAGGGTTACTCAAAAACCTCACATAGATCACACCTAAAACCTCATATTTCTATTTTTGAATAGTTTTGAGCATAAATTCACCACACATGACATCATGCCTATTATCACACGTAGTCAAGCATATGAGCAAGTGCATCTTGAGGAGGAGGTATTTTTCACCACTTCTAGTCAGTCTACTTCTTCCCCTCCCTCTATAGGGGAAGTTGCCACACTCATAGTAGATCTCCCCATAGATTCATATTTACCTCACATACACACTATGTCTCATGATGAGACTCCCACTTCATCTAGTGAATATTACCCACTTCTTCCCCATTCACCTTCACCTAATCTACCTTCTATATTTTGTGATCACATCATCTACACCACTCTAGGACATCCACCTCCTCTCTTTACTATTGATGAGGAGACCACTCCTACCTCACCTACCTTCATGCATCCTTTCTTCTAGAGTCTATCTCAATCACTATTTGAGAATGACTCTTCCCTGCTCAATCGTACTCACCCTGAGGTCACCTCATTTACCCCTATCATAGGGATGATCTTAGATCCCTCATCTTCCACTCCAAGCATGCAATCACCCTCATCACAAATCCCTCTACTGTAGCCTCCTTTAGAGCCACAATATGCACCCCTCACATCATCATATCAGGATGCTTCTCAAGCATTACAACCACCATCCTTCCAACAACCCTCCTTTGCATCCTTCGATGCTACATCACAACCACCTTCTCACTCACAATAATTCTCATACCAACTACATCAATAGACCTCATCTCCCTCATCTGGTGAGACTATTTTCACCACACCACCTCCTCAGGATCCTACCATTGAAGCCCATGATCCTTCTTCCTCATTACCTCCACCTACATTCCACCTACCTAGAATGTATGGTGCACCACCCTCTATTCCACTTCCATATTCATCTACTCCCATATTTTGCATCCCTCCACCACCTCCATTTTGAGCTCTAGCTCCTAGTTTCTTTCCCACCTATGACTCATGACCTATGTCTTATCCTACCAATCCTCTAGGCTATCCTATGCCACCTAGCTTCTCCACCCATCATGCTCCTAGCTAGATATAGGTACCATATTTTGACACCTCATCTCACCCACCATTAACACCACTCATCTAGATATCACTACCTCCATCATAGCCTACTACATCCACATTCTTCATGACACCTCCTTCATGGTCATCATCTCCTATGATCCAACCATTATAATAGACCCTTCTCCCATAGATCTTGATTCAACAATCACAAGCTCTACAACAATAATATTACTACCCTCAATAGATGCCTACTCTACTGTAGGGTATCCCCTTAACTTTGACCTCCTATGCTATCCAATAGCCTCACCTATAGGCACCATTGCAATATGTCCCTCCCCACACTAGGAGGAACAATAACTCTAATATCCTCCATATTCTTAGGCTCCACCTACCCCCACACAATCCTCTACACCTTTAGCACCTAAGCTTCAACTTCTACAAGATGAAGTTAAAATGCTCAACCTTCGTATAACTAGTTATGGGCCATAAAATCCCACATACGATGAACTCTACAATGAGCTAGTCCACCCATTAGTTCCTATTCCTCCCTACCCTTATCACTTCAATATCTTAAAGTTTGATAAATACAAAGGTAAAGAGGATCCTCATGAACATGTCAACAATTATCACTCAACTTGCTATCAACTTCATAGTAGCAACCCCCTCATGTTACGTACCTTCTCCCTCTCACTTGGGGGACAAGCCCTAGATTGGTACAACATGCTCCCATGCCATAACCTGTACACCTTCGAGCAATTGGCCAACTCATTCTTGGAATACTTCTCCATTAACATCAAGAATAAAATTAAATTTTTAGATGTCTATGCCCTATGATAGGTAGATGATGAGCCTATTACTAAGTTTGTTTCTCGATGGAGATCGGTTATACATGACCTCACTCATAGCCTCCCATCCATTGAGTTAGTTACACTCTTCTCAAAGAGTTATCACAAACATATTTCTACCTCCTTACAACTTCATCAAAGTCATACCTTTGAGGAAGCTATCACTCAAGCCAAGGTCATTGAGGACATCAAAGTCCAATCTAGCAAGATCAAACTTAGATAAAAACCTTCTTACAATTCCAAATTTTACTTCAATAAAAATATACCAAATCAACCCTATACTAGACCACCACAAACCAACCAGGTGGTAGTAGCTTCTCTCACCTCTTCATCCATCTCATGACCTCCACCTCCATCATAGTAGTTGTTCTAGACTAGCGCACCTCCTACATCCTAACCTACATAACCTCATGGTCTTCATCCATAGCTTCTATAATATAATTTGACCCCACTATCTAAGCCCTTTCTAGCTCTATTTTAGTGATTGTATGATGTAGGTCATATTACCTTACCTAAAATTTGACCCCTTGATCCCAATCAACCCAAACCTTAAGGATATATCGAGTAGGCCTTTTGTGCATACCATCGATAATATGACCATGATATAGAGTCTTGTCATTCCTTCTATGGTCTTGTTTAGGACCTCATTGATTAGGGTACCATTCAGGTCTCAAACCCCCTTGCACCTCAAAATCAAAACTTGGGAATCTACCAAAATCTACTACCTAAACATCAGGGGACTAATTCCCAAGGAACCCAATCCAATCCCCAAGGACAACCTAGATAGGTTAACAATATTCAATGAGATCCACCCTCATGTGGTATCATTGGCATGATCAACCTTACCACTCATGCCCAATGCTATCCACCATGATAGGATGCACTAGTGGTTTCTCCTCTAACACCCTTCACTTCTCCATAGCCCTCTACCATAGCTTAGGCCTCACCATGCTTACCATAAAATATCATCACCATCTATGGTAGCCTTACACACTAGTTATATAATACCCTACTAGGCTATCCATATTCGATCTCTTACAACAATCTCAACCCCATCATGAGGTATTGAATGACATCCTCTGATCCATCGACCTCAAAATACATGACATAAATATATTTGTTAACTTTATGGGAAACATACCTCATTGCCTCCAACCCTCCATTAGCTTTCCATGACCATGAGATCATAAAACTCATAGGGGAAGGAGTAGATCCACCTCTCCACATACAAGCAACTATCAATGACATCACCTACAAGTATGTTCTTGTTGATACTAGCTCATCCATCAACATCATCTCTATGGCTACCCTACATCATTTGCACATTCCACCCACTCACTTTGCCACACCATCACTCGACCTTAGAGCATTTGATGGTTCCATGTGACCCATGGTAGGCTCTATTGTCCTACTTCTCTTTTCAAACCATCCCCCCTCTATTTCATTTTATTCAGGGTGAGATGAAGTACAATATATTGCTTGATCATCTATGGATTAGAGACATGTAGTGTGTCCCTTCTACCTTACACCACTATCTTAAATATGTCTATGATGACCTCATCCATTGTGTTCCTACCGATGGGGATCCCTTTAAATTTTACAACATCATAGACCTTCCACTAGGACCCTCATCATCCTCTACTCATGTCCTCCCCATCCCTTCTCCTCAATCATCAGGAGCATCTACATCTCCTTCAGTACCAATATCATCCCCACAATAATCATCACCTAGCATGACACTTCATTCTACTACCATTCCTTTCTCACCACCTTCCTCATGGCCTCCCCCTCCTTCTCAGTCATCTTCTTCCATAAATCCCCTTCCTGTGCTTCCACATTTTTCACCACCATCATCATCACCTCCTATCCCATCTCACCCATATTCCTCTATCGAACCTCCTCTCCTTCCCACTCCTCAAATATCCCCACTCCCTTTTCATCCATGACCATGATATTTCACATCTTCTCATAGCTCGACACCTACACCTCATCCCCCTACCACATAGTTCCCACATGTAAACCACCCCATTCCATCTACCATAGTTGAATGCCATGATTAGGAATAATGAGCTTCCTACTTAGATATTGAATTACTCCATTCTTCTCCTCCCATCATTCATGATTCCTAGTTGGCATCATCCTCCTCAGATTTTGATTTTCCACCTTGATCCCCAACATGTGCGACACCTCGAGTGTCAATATTCATGACAAACTTTAGATCTGGTGACTATAATATTTGGGATGCTCATGTGTGACCCTTGATAATCCAATCCACATGGGATTTTGGTCATCCTTTAGCTTTGGTCTTAACCATCGGTACCATTGTGTGACTAGGTCCTCTTAATAATTATACCAACTTTATTTATGCTGGCCTTGACTCCTCGCTCTCGATCGCTATACCTCCACCACCATAATCTAGTTTTTGTGGCACTCTAGACCACATGTCAAACCTCCAATTCACCCTATGTTACCTTCGATATTTCCATTAGTATAGATTTGGGCTAGGATGCTATGAACAAGGGTTACGAACACCTATCAACCCCCATGTTCAATTGCCAATAGATAAATCTGGTCTAGGCTATCACCCCTCTACCATACACATGCTTGAGGATGAGCTTCAAGACCTTTCTTTGCATCCCATGCCAATACCTACACACATTGGAAGACTACATTGACATGGACATCCTAGATGAGAGCCTATCTCCCCATTCTACCATCACCATTCCATGCACTTTCTTCCAAGATATATCTCTTAATGACACAACTTTTACTTATTGTATCGATGCGCTAGTTGATCAATTTGTTACCCTATCTCTCATGCCTCCTCATCTAGAGTATCCCATTTCACCTACATCTCCATTGCCTACACATTCAGCCATACCAATGCCCACTTCCTGATAACTTCATTGATTCACAACATGACCTCACTCTCCACCCATGGTTTTATGACCACCTTTAAACCTCACATGATGTTCAAATGTTCTTGAATCCTCATCATCAGACTCATCATATTCCATGACCTCTATTGCTTCTATCAACATGGTCGATGTGGATTTATTCTCACCACTTTGATACTCATCTCCCATGAATCATGATAACACACCAAACCCTAATTTCATTGATTTCACCCACATTTCACCAACACCTTCATCACAAGATTTTTCTATCACCTTCCATCTTGTGCACTCCAAACACTCCATCTTCATCTACCCCACCTCATATTTTATGGGTTCATCATACTAACATATATCTAGATGATGAGTTTGAGTTACCTGAGGCTATCGATGACCTCCATCTTATCCCCATCCTAGAATAACTTCAATATGGCTCCCACATGCTTGTGGAAGAAACCATCGATGTTGATATTGGTGATGATCCCACCAATCCACATATTTTCAAACTCACTGCTAGCCTCTCCCTAGAAGAGTGCATCTTGTTTACTACCTTCCTTAAGGAGTATATTAGAGTCTTCACCTGGTCCTATAAGGACATGCCTAGACTCGATCCTTCCCTAGTAGTGCACAACCTCACTCTCGATAAATATGCCAAACCTATCAGGTAAAAATTGTGATGCATGCATCCTATAGTTGCATTACTAGTAAAATATGAGCTCCAAAAGCTCCTCGATGTAGATTTCATTCAACCTATTGATTACCCTAAATGGGTCTCCAATATGGTACCAGTACCTAAGCCCTCAGGTGAGGTTCATGTATGCACCGACTTTTATGACTTGAACAAAGCTTATCCCAAGGACAACTTCCCCTACCAAACATTGACTCGCTCATCGATTCCATCATGGGCCATGAAATGATATCTCTCATGGATGGATTTTTTGGCTACAATCAAATCAAAATCAACCCAGCTGACCAACACAAGACTTCTTTCACAACCCCTTGGGGACCTTTTGCTATAAGGTCATGCCTTTTGGCCTTAAAAATATTGGGGTAACCTACCAGCATGCAATGACTTACATTTTCCATGATTACATGCACAAAATCATGGAAGACTATATTGATGATCTCATCATAAAATCAAAAGAGCGTTCATAGCACCTCGTTGATCTATGCAAAATATTTGATCACCTTTTGGAACACAATGTTCACCTTAACCCAAAGAAGTGTGTCTTTGGTGTCACCTCAGGAAAAATCCTAGGGTTCATTATCTCTCAATGAGGCATTGAAGTGGATCCTAACAAAGTTAGAGCCATCATCGAGATGCCTCCACCCACCAACCTCAAACAACTATGTAGCTTGTAAGGCAAAATTTAGTCCATACATCATTTTATCACCTAAATTTTAGATAAATGCAAGCCATTTAATCACCTCTTACAAAAGGGGTCACCTTTAAATGGGATGAAAACTATCAACAAGCCTTTGATTCAATCAAAGCTTACCTCACCTCCTCATCGGTTTTATCTCCCCCACACCCATAACTACCATTTATCCTATACATTTCTGCTATATATTTCACACTTGGCACGCTCTTAGCCCAAAAGAATGCGCTCAATCATGAGTGAGCTATATACTACATTAGTCGTATGCTAGTTAGCTATGAAACCTACTATGTATATATGGAAAATCTATGCTTGGCTGTAGTCTTTGCCACCCAAAAACTACATCATTACATGCTTAATCACACTATATTTATCATCACTCATGACAATCCACTTTGATACATGATGAACAAGAGTTATCATAACTCTCGTACTACTAAATGGATCATGCTCCTTACTAAATTTGATCTAGAGTTCATTTCACAAAAATCCATCAAAGGGTAGGTCATCGTAGACCAGCTCATTGAGGCTCCATTACCCGATAATCAACCTCTCCTCATTCAACTCCCTGATGATTCCATATTCAATATTATAGAACTTAAAGAGTATGTCAAACTAGAGATAGTAATGACTTAATACTTTTCTTTGATGGTTCCCACTACACACATGTTGGGGGTGCAAGCATTGTATTTTTCACACTATATGGGGAGCCTCTCCCATTTTCATTCAAATTAGGGTTTCCCTGCACAAACAATAATGTAGAATATGAAGCTCTCATTCTTGGCTTAAAATAGGTGCATTCTATGCATATTAGATGCCTTCACATCATTGGATATTCCCTCCTTATCATGAATCAAGTCTAGGAGATATGGCAATGTTCTACCCCATCCTCCAATAATACAAATAAATCACCCAACAACTCCTCACCCAATTTGAATGGTATGATATCGAAGCTACTCCATGCTCATCCAATCATTTTATCGATACAATGGCTTCCTTAGGGTCATTAATACCATAAAACCCCTTATCTGACACTACACATGTGTCCATTCATACTCTAATATAATCTACCATTTCATCCTCACCCTCCATAGATGATGAGGGTATTCATGTTATCCACACTGAACCACATGATCCTTGGTTTTCACAAATTAAGGATTATATTAAATTAGGCTTCCTACCTTGCGATTTACCACATGCTCATCATCGAGCATTCAAATAATGGGCCATTCATTACACACTATTGGGGGACATCTTGTATCATCATAGTCATGATGGTATCCTTTTGCATTGCCTAGAACCACATGAATCTCATCGAGTGGTACAAGAAACCCATGATGGTACTTGTGATGGCCACTTTAGTGGCATGGCTATCATAAAATACATTCTATGCATGGGCTACTATTGGCCCAAAATGGAGCATGATTATTGTGAGTATGTCAAATGATGTATCAAATACCAACAACATGCTAACCTCACACACCTACCTTCACAAGCTCTCCAACCAATTCAATCCATGTGGCCTTTCTCCCAATGGGACCTAGATCTTATCAGATAGATCACACCTACTTCATCAAGCAATCACAAATTCATCATCACTACCATAGAATACTTCACAAAGTGGGTCGAAGCCATCCCACTTGTCCAAACCATAGGAGCAAAAATTATGGTATTTATCATTGACCATATTATATGTCACTTTGGCATCCCTTCCCAAATCATTTTTGATAATGGCACACCATTCAAAAATAAAATTATTCATGCCCTCTATGCCAAATTCAATATTCACCATAGCTTCTCGACCCTATACTACCCATAGGGTAATGACTAAGTTGAGGCTACTAACAAAACTATTTGCTCCATCCTTCATAAGATAGTTGTAGAATCCCATCATGATTGGCACAATCAGATGCCTCTAGCCTTATGGGCCTATCATATGAGCATCCATACTCCCACTAGGGCAACCCCTTTCTCATTGGTCTATGGTATTAAAGCCATTATGCCTCTCGAACTTGAGATACCTTCCTTATGAGTCTCTATGAAAGACTTTATTGATGATGACATGACTCATCAAGCCTACCTCGACCAATTGACACTCTTGGATGAGCGATGCATTCATGCCATCGAGCACACACGTGTCTACCAAGACCACCTTCATCATGCCTACAATAGTAAGGTACATCAATATGAGTTTCAAATTGGTGACCTGGTTCTCAAAGAGAACCAATAGATCACAAGCCAACCCCATCAATAGTGAGACAAGTTCACTCCTAACTGGTTAGGTCCATACATCATCACACAAAAATTTGGTTCTGGTACCTATCGATTGGCAAATCTCAAAGGATTCATTAAACCTAAACCTATCAACATTATTCACCTTCACACATTTAATGCCTAGATCACCTAGGTATGCATCACCATGGATTGTACATAGTGTCATTATAATATGGTCTAGGTATACATCACTCACACACCACACCACACTACACATAGTTTTTCACTTTCTGTTACACAATAGAACTACTTGTACTTTTTATGTCATTTATATGTTATGGGTATTTTGGTTTTTGTAGGTCTTTCATCACCAATAATGACATATTTAGTGGTAATACCTTATCCTAGGCACACATATTCAGCATACCACTCACCTTCATCATGTAGGACCTCTAGATACTACCCCTAGTACTAGTCACCCTAGCTGATCTTGCCATGCCACCCGACATAGTCCATGTACATCAGCCCTCCACATCATCACATTCAGATCACCACACTTCACCCCACCTTCGATCACCCTACCATAGGGATTCTTCCTATTCACCTCATTCTAGAGATAGCTAGATCTCCTTATCCTCCTTTATAGATAAGGAGGAACATTCTCATCTGATAGACCCTCATGCATGTAGATCATCCCTACCTCATGTAGGTGACCTAAGAGATCCATATCTACCACCCTCCTTAGCTCATAGACCTTCACCAACATATTACCCTCCTAATAGAGGCACCATACCCCTTCATGCACACTCCTTAGGACTACCCCCACCCCTACTGAGTGGGGTGTCCCCTTATGATATATCTTTGCATCACATCACCCAATTTGCTTCTGTGCGTACTCCCCCATCTCATCCATGTCATTATCTATAGCTATCTCCCATACCACCTATCCTTCAGATACCACCTTCTCCACTCTAAGACCTCCCATTCTAGCCTACCCCATCTCTAGTTCAACACTTTCCATCCTCCTCCTCTTCTTCTTATTCATTATCTTCTTTGCACCCATACCTCAATCCTATTTACACATTATATTCTTGATCACCACCAACCTTGATTACCTCACCTCCTCCCATTGATATCCAACATATCCTTGCTCACCTTGATAACCTTGAGTTACACTTGAGCCATTATCATTACCACTCCTCTCCTTACCATTCTGCTATGACCCGCATCCCTTCACCTTCTTCTAGGCCTACCCTTCACTATAGAATCTGACCTACACCTGATTATCATATTCCTATCCAACCACTCATTCCTACCCCACCTTCTTCATGCTCATCACCACCCGACCCATATATCTATCCTATGCCATTCTGGTCTACACCACTATCTCAAAATTTTCACTAGTTACTTCACCAAGGCCTCCTTGTACTACCCGAGATCCACCCTATCGACCCTTTGCACCCTAAGCTATGAGATTACAAAGAAAACCAATTTTGTGTCTATCATCATCAACTAGGGCATGACATCAATGCATGTCATACATTTGAGACCATTGTTCAAGATATGCTTTTTGATGAACCTCTTTCACATCCTGAACAAGCTCCCTCACCTACTTGACTCTAGAGCCCTCCACACTAGCTAGTACCTCACTCCACCCCATCATATGATTCATTCATCTCCACACCTCATTACTTTCAATAGTTATCCAATTACACCAACTACAAAAATCCTAGTCACCTCATCACTTCACCCAGTCATTCATACCTCGAGTCACGTCACTTCACATAGTCTTAGTTTGTTTTCTTTCCTCATGTTTTCTTCCATTCCATCTCCTCTTCTCCTTCTTCTTTAGCATTTTTGAATGGTCATGCTTCGAGTGGCTACATTCCTATGTTGATTCTCCTCTCTTCTTCTCCTTTTTCTTTTCTTTTTCTTACATCATTGTTCCATCCCTCTTCTTTGTCACACTTCTTCACCTTCATTTTCCTCTACATCTATTCTCACTCTTGACTTTCCTCGTTCATCATTATCACACGTATTCTCCTAGTTATATGCTTTTCTCCTATTTTCTACATCTCCCCATATGTTAGGGCAACCATTATCATGACTCTCTATTCTCATCATCATCACCCCATACATCCATCTTTAGATATGGTTTCTAATTTCATCCGGTTACATCTCACATATTTCCTCTTGTAGATATTGTTCTTTCATACTATATCTCACACTACATTCATTGCATATATCCATATTTCTTCTATGATTTCATTCATGTTTGTATATTCCATCTATAGAAATGCACCCTTAGCAGGAATAACATACACACTTGTTAGCATTACCACTTGGATGTCCACTCCCTTTCTCAGGATTACAGAGTAGATGATGTCTTGTATTTTCTTGACCATTCACTAGTTTAGTCAATCAAATGTCACCTCTAGCTGACAGGTTATTACACTCCTTATAGTTTCCTTTGGTTGGTTTAACTTCTTTCAAGGACCACTCACACAGGTCACATTTTAAATAAATTTTGAGTCTAGGGAAGATAACACCTTGCATAGATATCACCATCTAGAAAATGGTTTCCCCTGCTCATCCTATCATTTGCATGGTCAACATACAACCTAGGGATAAACAAAGGGATAAGCATAAACAAAATAAAAAAATGGGTAGAAAAAAAAGCAAATACCCATACAAAAAAAGAAGAGCACCACAAAAAGACAAGCAATAAATGAGGGGTAAAAAACAAAAGGAAAAGCCTCCAAGAAACACAATTGTTATGCTTCATCACCTTTGGTCCTTAGGTTTAACATAACATCATGGGATGATTTCCATCACCAGCTATAGGCCCTAAGCGCCTACCTACTAGTGGAATAGTCTTACAAGTGGTGACACATCTATCACATTAGCGACCTTATTTTGTATAGATCATTATATGCTTGTGGATGAGCTAGCTACTTTGGCTATGTTTACAATGGGTTAGTCCTACCTCCCTCAAAATGGATAAATGAACATCACTTATTTGCACACACTGGTCCTTGATAGATTTTGACCTAGCTAGGTTAGTTATGAGTTGTCGATAAATCTCGTTCAGTTTTTCATGAGGTTTGATTGCTACAACTATGATTGTCAAAATTGTTACATACACCCTATACTATCCTACATCCCTGATATTATGGAATGGATCACATTACCATTAGTTATGCTATGATACAAGTGCTTCCTCTATGTATTTCAGCTTCCACATACATGCATCATTGCATCTATCTTACATGCATTTATTTACATTACATTATGCATCATCACATCTATCTTATATACATCATTTTTCATCTCTATTATCTATAAATGACATCATTCTCCTACATGCTACCACATGCACATATATTCATCTATCATACATTTACTTATCAATATTTTACATTACACAAACACAAGAAATCACATACACATTCAAATCAAATCACAACACATATATAAGAGCTACAACAAAATAGGTATATATATATAATGATAAAAAATACCATTAAGCTACAAAATGGGAACATGTCCACCACCCATCATCACATATGCCTATAGGCTACAAAAATAAATACACCATCACAAACCAACCTCAGCCCTATTGATCACCAAAGAGTCTCTCCACTCCCCTCATGAGCTACCCTCTCCTGTTTCCCCATGCACTACTACCCCACTCGACTTAAACTACCCTTGATGTCTGTATCACTATGGGCACTACCACCCTATCCAAATCTGGGATAACACCTCCTATCTATGATACTATGGATGCCTCTATCCTCACCTCCCTCTATCCCATCGATGTTGTGCTTTGATGAATCTACTATGAATGCATCTATGCTCATGATCATGATCTTGATCTTGATCATGACCTACCATAATCTAGAAGTGGAATCCCATGCATAGTCAAGATAATATCATAATCATATTGCATCACTGCTTCCTCCCTCAATATCTCTAACAACATCCTCACTACCCTTTTACAACTACTCTATCTCTACTCTCAAAGTAGCCACATCTATAGGAACCTTCTCTATATCTCTCACTTAGCCTCCTCCCATGCCTAATATTGCTACTCTATCTTAGCATGTAACTCGACTATCTCCACCAAATGAGCCTCTCACTCAACATCCCTAGTCATTATCACATGCTGCATCCTATGCACCTCTACCTTCAACTTCTCCCCTACCTCCATAGTCTCTGTTGTTAGATGGTGCATACTCTCTACCAACTCTGCATGCCTCATCTCCATCACTTTGAGCCACCCATGTAGCTCCATGTACTAAAACTCTATACCCTTTTTGCACTCCTCTACTACCCCTAACCTCTCCATCAAATATCTCTGCTCAACATCACTCACCATCTCCATAACTATCAATCTCTCCTCCAAATCATGGTGCTCTCCTCTCCATATCCCCAAGTCACCACCCAACCTCTCTCACTCTCTTAAATCTACCCCTCTAGCTATCGTACCCTCTCTCATAATATCAATAGCTCCTCATCAACATCCCTCCTCTCTTGTTCCTCAAAGGGTATGTCTCCCATATCTCCCATGTCACCTAAATCTCCTATATCAATCATATCTTCAACACCCATACCAACCTTGACATCCTCACCCACCTCCTCCATGGTCATTATCTCCTCCATAGGCTACACCCTATCACTCATCGGTGCCTCTACCACCCTCTCCATAGATGCACTAGATGTACCACCTAGCCATCACCTCGATTAGTGAAGAGGTACCTCTACCTCATCTCTCGCTCCTCCCTATGGCCTAGACCTGGTGCCTCTCGATGCCCATCCCTCTGGCATAGACACCCCACTTCCTGGCTACACCCATCGATCAATCACTCCAGTACCTACCTCCCAACTCTGAGTCACCCACCAGGCATCATACTCTGGTGTCATACCTACATCATCCACATCTAAAATAATCATCGATGGATCCCTCTCACTAGTCCAAGGAAGTACTATAGGGTGACTCCCTCTATCACCCTATCACCTATAAATCATGATAGGTACCTCTAGAATACCCTATCATAACCCAAACTACCACATCACCCTACTAAACTAGAAGAACTCCACCTGGTAGGTATACCACCCCACTACCCATCACCCTCAATGGATAGCTCCTAACTACTCCTCATCCTTCTCCCATACCACCCCACCCCTCTAAGGCCTCCACTTAATATCCTTAGGCTCCAACTCCCCAAAATTCACCCTCCAAAATAAATGATCACCCTCATGCGACCTCTTCATCCCCTTCTCCTCATCTATCCACCACCTCAATGCATATGGTAAGTGAGTCTTTCCCTCCACATGAGCATGATATGGCAACAATATCAGTCACTCTATCACTATATGCTCCCATACCCACACCTATAGCAAAGGAGTCCAACTCAATCCTTTCTCCCCATGTGCACCACATCATGTAACTCCCTATAGACCTGCACCAATAGTGTAGGTGCCCATGCAAACACAACATTGCACTCTACCATGTCACACACCACATCAAGCATATTCTAGGTAAACAACACCCTAAAAGTATCTGGTAGCGCATATATCAAAATCATGAGCATCATCACACATTAGCGATTAGACAACATCTCTTGATACCAAAGATACTCATAATCCATATTTTTAGTATCTACTTCCCTCCATCATGCACCAAATGCATGCTCTAGCACCTCCTCCTACCTATCATCCATTGTTTCCCTCATTGGAACACCCTCAATAGGTAACTTGTAAATCCTATACATATCCTCCAAGGTGATAGTCATCTCACCCATCAAAAAGTGAAAGGTATTCCTATCTGGATCCCATCTCTCACATAGTGCTGATATGTAAGCTCTATTAGCATGAATGCTTACACACTCCCAAACTCCTTTCAACCACACTGTATCCAACCACTCTTGATCTACATCATTCTTCAAGGCCTCATCCAACTCAGCTTTCATCATTCGCACATGATGTCATGGCTCAATCATCTTCACCTATTTCATCCATAAACATCACAACAAAATTCATGTTAGTTCCACACAATAAAATTCCATTCATTTTAGTTATTATAATTTTAGTTACATACTCATTACACACAACATCATTACAGTATATCACATACCAAAAAAAAAAAAAAATACATTGTGGGCAACCATTCACCCCTCTTTCATGACAAACATGTCAACAACACGCAAAAAAATCCAACCAAGCACATTCAACATCAACAAAATCATCCATTTCATTCATCACATATTTTGAGACATAAAAACATACACAATTCATACAACATAGCAAAATGCAAACACAATCACATTTTTGGATACCCATTTTGCCATTTCATGGTAAAAGTCCAAACAAATTCAAAAAATAGTACATATTTGGCTCCCAACAACCAACTTCATACTCATCCACATACAAATCATGGCACAAAATTCAAAAACACACCAAACACAATGACACACAAAAATAAAATACATTTTTGGATACCCATTTCCCCTTTTTACAGTGAAAGTTTCAATGGTTTTCAAAAATAGTACACCAATACCCACAAAAATCATAGTCAAATTCAACAAAATTACATCAAAATAACATGCATCCACATAACATGCCAAAAAAATGCAAAACATAAAAATAATCATATTTTTGAATACCCATTTCCCACTTTTATAGATAAAATTCAATCACATCTCACAAATAGTACCTCTTTTCCCCAACAAGCAAAGTCAAATCAATCACATATAATTCTTGCCATATATGTCAAACCTAATATCTAATCACACATTTAGATACCCATTTGGTTTGTTTAACACTTTGTGTTCAAATTTTCATCAAAATTTTACATGCACTCACAAAAACATGTAAAAATCTCTTCTACATCATTTCATACATTTCTAAAAATCAAAATTTACTAAAGTTAAGTAATGAGTACTTACCGGTGGATCCCCATGTTGGCTTCAGCACCAGTCTATCCCCTCACCATCTCCACATCCACTCCTCCAATCTATAAGTGCTCTACATCACCAAACATCACTCACTCCTCACTCTCTAACTCACATGCCATGCAAAATGACTTCACACACGTGCAAAAAAGGATTTATATACCTTCAAATCCCAATTCATAGGTCACCCTATGAATTCAAGTCCAATTCATAGGTCACCATGTGAATTCAAGTCTAATTCATAGGTCACCATGCGAATCACAACTATAGCCATCACAATTCACACTTTTTCCACTCCAACACCTTCATTCTTCTTCCCCTTTCTTTCTACCCAATTTTCCCTCCCTTTTATCATCCCTTTCCTCTATCAATCGATTCATCACCATCATCACCTCATTTCATTTATCTCATTGTTGATTCCTCATTTGAGGGGGTATTCATATACAAATCCGCTTTGCATACAACCAAACAATCAAACATCCAATCATGGATATCACATCTATCTACAAATTTTTTTGTTGAAGATTATCTCAAGATAAACCCCATCCCAAATCAGATATTTTTTAAGTCATGAGAGCCATGCACAATATCGGAGATGTCTTGCTTTCATTCATGTATATCAACCCTGACCACATACTAAATGTTACACTTGATTCATCCATGCCACTCAACTCAAATGGCTTGACATGTGTCACCATGCACTCATCAATCAATCAAAAGCAAAAATTTGAATAGGCATTTGTTCTATTCGTATTTGGACCATCTTGCATTGGTCACAAAAGCAAAGCAGTCATAAGTTGCCCTCACAAACAATCTAAGTACGATATTGCAAAATATTGTACTAAATTGGTAAAATCATCAATTTCACTAGCATGTTCCACCTGCATCCATCCATCTGCATCTCATCATTCACATTCACCCATTCTTCTCTTCCTCTTTTACTTTATCTCCACTTCTCTTGGTTCTTGATCAATGTTGTATGGTCACGCTTCGAGCGGCTACATACCTTTGATTGGATTCCATTCTTCCCCTCTTCATCTTCTTCCTTCTCTTGGCTATCAATCAATGTTGTATGGTCACGCTTCGAGCGACTACATACCTTTGATTAGGGTCCACCCTTCTCTTCCTCTTTTCTCCTCCAGTTCACACATATTTCACCACCTTCTCACATCATATTTTTGCACTAAACTATGTTCCACACAGCATAGTACAAAAAGGGGCAAATGTAGACACCCAAAAGTCACACATGCTCATCCATGTATACTTGCAGATCTACATAGACACTTGTAGGCTTGTTGTAATAACCCCAATTATTACCACAATTTATATATATATATATACATATCCATATTTCATGAGGTAAGGGTCATAATCATGAACTAAGATAGAATCATTCCATTAGAATTATAATTTATCAAGGCAAATAGCATCAAGAGACATTAATACTTGATCAGAGTCACTCTTGAGTAGAATTGATTAGCTTCTACAAAACCCTCATACCTCTTAGATATGAGAAAGCTCAAAGCGCTAGGTTTCATTCCTCATAAAAAGGGAAATCACCTTATATAGGTGAATGCCTTGAAGATGGAAAACCATCATAGATGAAATAACATCAACAATGGTTATTCATAGATCTTAGATCCTACCCACATCTTCTCGATGGGGTCACTACGATAACAAAATCACTACATGTGATTAAAATTACATAATCCTTGGAATGTCATCTTAAGCATGATTATATTACCCTATGCTTCTTAAGGCTTATTTTTCCACCCTTTTGTATTTAGGCAACCCTTTTGCTATATAAATGAATCAATTAAGTTCATTATAAAAGGACATTATTTGTCCATCATAGGGAATAGGAACCCAAAACACATGGACAGGTTTGGTGTTTGATTGTTATCCACCCAAATGTATTGAGTGCTTGGTTTGCTTCTAAATATCTTAAATTAATGGTATTGTTTATCTCATATTGTTATGTAGGTCATCCATAAGTTTTTCTCTACACTATTAAAATCAATAAGAAATAGAAATTATAAACATGCATTAAACATCATATGTATAAATAAAAGAATTCCCATTACTTGATCAATTTCTAAATCATATATCTCCTAACATTTATTGGAGGTGAATACTACATTAGAAGTCTACTTTTCAATATGTATACAAAAGCATGTTATCCAAAATTTATCAAATATTACAACTCTTGGTTTTTTATTCCTCAATAGTTTCAACCATCCATAATTAAAATGAAACTACCTCAAAACATGCTTACAAAAAATGGATAGAATAATTGTCTTCAATAATTGTTGTTCGATCCTTTTCTAGAATGTCTCGGATCTTCATGGTTTGAGAGATGATAGTGAAGGGATCATGAAAAATCAGATGCAAAGTATGCCAAATGCAATGTAAGAAAATATGCTAATCAAGTGTATATGCAATCATGCTCCAAATATATGGCAAATGTATAACATATTCTAAGAAATCACCAAGCATGAATCACATAATCATCCATATTTAATGAGGATTAATTCATAATCCCAACCATTATTTTTTTGGATTACCACCAAACATAAGGAATATTCCCATACCTCTTCCCAATAAAATGTCACCAATCCATCCTTTCCCAAAACTAGAAGGCACTCTTCCACTCTTCTAGTTAATTCCAATCAATTACCATGCACAATATATCATTACTTTTTTCATTCAATCAATCTAATTAATAGATTCTAAATCTCTATTCAAAATACATATGATTTCAAATTTTTATAAAAAATTCTACTTCATGATAACAAAACCAATATTTACAATAATAAGTGAGTAGTCTTATAAGGCAAATACAACTTATTCAGTTGATTTCCCTCTTCTACTTCCAATGTTCATAGTAAGTTAATCATTGCAACTTAACCTAAAAATAATCCTATTCTAGTTGAAATAAAAGTTCTTAATCAAAATAGCCAATATTAATGGTTTTTTTTCTTACAAATATCATTATAATACATATAATGAAATATAAATGTAGTTTATACATAGTTTCACTTGAACAAAGGTTCTAATTAAAGTGACCAGTAATATTGGGTTTCAACATTAATCAATTCTATGAAAATAAATCAATGATCACACAAAATAATTATAAAATTTAGTTTAGCGAACTTCTAATGAGTCATTTAAAACATGTTATAAGTCTCTACATGCAAATGATTAAACATTACAAGTTTCCAATGAAGGATCTGTTTGAATATATCGTATATCACTATATAGCTAAATTCTTAATTAAAACCCAAATGCTTTAAGAAACCCAATAGGCATTTAAGATTGTCTCTAGGGATTATAGCCGATCTGAGTCATTCGACGATTTATGCACAATGTTAAATCTTGATTAAAATTGGAATTCAAGCATACTACAAGCTACCAGTAGTATCCATTTGATAGAAATTACCTTAAACTTGTTGTGACAAGCCAATATAACATGGTATTTGGCAAAGTGAACGCAACAAACAACAAACAACAACGTCTGGTTGAAAAGCTCTGATTCTAATAAAAGTCACACTCCTTCATTGATAGATGAACTTGAAGTAAGCTATAATATTGAAATAATAGCGATACATATGAGCTAAATATAGATATGAGATAAAGATAAATAGCTTAACATAACAACATAATGCATGGTGCCAATCATTGGAATTGAACTCGACTTTAAAATAGAAAGATAATATACACAGATGGAAGTCTTAGTAAAAAAATATGATTATGTTTCACTACCATGCCTACTATAGTATAATACCATATATTAATAGGTATTTCATAGGTGTGCCAATAATATCCTCTGACGACATCGCCCCCTACTGTCTAGTTGATAGAGATGACTATGGTACTCAACTATTTTGTTGGCAGTGCTTTCCAGAGATATATGAAGACAGTCGAGGGTGATATTGAATAGACAATATTAACTGGTAAATTCCCTAGAACATGGTAAGGATAAATATGATGTCTCTCCTTCAAGCACCCAAATATCATAATGGTGATTAGGAAATATTTTGTATAGAATTTTGAGCATAGAGCAACAACAATAGTTGTCTATACAAATGAGACTTAGATGTAGACCTTCCAATATATCCTAAACTTTGTTGTGACAACAAAATGTTATTTCTATCTATGATAGGTGATCAGATATCCTGATATTTCCTATGTATCAAATATAATCAAGGAATAGCTATAATAAAATGTGGAAACCTTGCAAATCTAGGGTGTAGTACTAGAACGAACTAACACCGAAAATTCAATTTTTGGGTAACCAATAGGGTTCAACATCCTATGTTTTAATTAGATTAATATTATTATTTCTCCAACCCCTAATTGTAAAATGAATGGCTACATAAATTCATTACCTAGGGCACTTTCCTAAGGTGGTGCAATGGCATCAATATCTCAATGCACAAGTCTAGAAATCATAGTCCTAGAAACATAATGGATTTACCAATGAATGAATGGAACCATAGCCTATGCCATGCACAAGCACACAAATATTCCTAAGTTACAAATCCATTCATTGTCATTTTCGTATTCTATTAACAAGAATAGAACTAAACAATGCTCAACATAATTTGTCCAAAACATACATTGAAAAAGAAAGTCAACTAGTTAAAGCAAACTGTATAAGACAAACATTAATATAGATTATAGTGGACAGACCCAACCTGGAATTCTCCAGTAGATGCTCTCTTTATGCTTCCCTAAGCTCCTTCCTTTCCCAGTATTACATACCATAGCCCTTTTTTTTCAATCTTAATGGTAATTTATAGCTTCCTTTATTTTTTCACAAGAAAGATGCTTCTAGATATAAATTTTTATTTATTTATTTATTATTATTATTATTTTTCTTTCATTCTTTCAAAAAATATGCTTCTAATTATATATTAATGGAAAGGGAATCCATAGTAATAGGAGCATAATCTTATCCACCATTTCAACTTTCCCAAAATGGCCATGTGTAGGAAGAATTGATTTTTTTAGATCTACAAGGTAGTTTTTTTTTTTGTGATTTAATCTAATCACAAATTGAGCAATTTCATAAAAAAAAAACTACCTAATTTCCTTCTAAAATAGGATTATCTAAATTAGATAAGCATGCTCAACAACGAAATCATTTTATTTTAAAAATTGCTCTATTTAAAAACTTTACAAAATCATTATAAATTGCATGATATTATTTGCAATATTTTCTTGGATAATTTGTAAAATGCAAAATATTATTAATGTGCATTTTCAAAGTAAAATTCAATTAAAAAAATCTTATGCAAATTATTCATGAAATCAAACATAAATTACACACAAATGGTATACAATCACTTGATGCATGTGCCCAGTATCCCCCATCATCATTTTTCCTTTGATTAGGCAGGACTTATTTTAGAGTAATACTCAAGTAACACAACCATCAGGGATGTAACTAGTTATGATAAGAATATGAGCTTTACCTGCTAATTTGTCATAGTCATAATTTCCCTTCTCATCTCTTTGTGGTCAGTCTTCCATATATGAGAATAAATATTCCTGCAATCAGCAACACATCATTTTATTTTGATAAATACAATGCGAAGATATTAAGCATTAAAACCAGCTATCACTACACAAATAACATATTAAAAATAGTCCTCCAAGGTGGGTTGTGACATACTCTCCCGCTTATATTAAACATAGTCTTTTGTGTTTTCTTGTAATTATTACATAAAAATCAATAAAACATAGTTTTTGGTATAGTTTCCACTTGTATAAGTGGTCCATAGTTCAACCTGTATTATTACATAACATCATCAAATAAATAAGGAAAGTGTTTTTTCATATCTTCCACTTTTTCCCAAGTGGAATTATTTTTAGAATACTGGTCCCACTAGATATTGCACTGATCAATATTATGCTTCCTCATAGTCTTGGAATGAAATTCTAAGATCTTCACAGGTCTTAATTTAGTAGTTGTCGGATCTATCACACATAAATTAGAAACATATAACACATGATCAGGATCATAAATATATCTCCTAAGTAGGGAAACATGAAAAATATTATGAATCTTTGATAGGTTAGGTGGTAAGTCAAACGGATAGGCTTCAGGAATTATACTCTTTACAATCTCAAATGGACCAACAAATCTAGGATCCAACTTTATTGATTTAATGACACCGTTCTTAGGATTTACCCTTAGAAACACTCTATCACCTACATAGAATTCTCTAGGGGTTCATTTAAAATCTGCATAACTCTTCTATTTATCCATGGCTTCCTTAAGCCTTTGAAGGATTAGTCCTAGCTACTCTTCCATTATTTTGACCATTTATGGTCCAATGACGACCCTATCCTTGGGATTGTCCCATGATAATGGAGTTCTGCACCATCTGTGATACAAAGCTTCAAAAGGGGTCATCTTCAAGGAAGAATTATAGCTATTATTATAAGCAAACTAAACCAGATAAAAATAGTCTTCCCATCAATATTTTTGGTCCATGCAATACATGTGTAACATATCTTCTAGAACTTGGTTAACCCTTTCTATTTGTCCATACATTTCAAAATGATATGTAGAATTGATATTCAAAGTTGTGCCAATTGGATTATGGAGAGCTTGTCATAACTCAGAAGTAAATCTAGAATCCCAGTCAGAGATAATCATCTTTGGAAATCCATAAAACATAAAGATTTATTTTACAAATTTATTGGCAACAACTACAACATCATTTGTAGTACATCCTGGTATGAAATGTGCAACCTTAGTGAGTTTATCTACTATAACAAAAATTACATCATGATGATATTTTGTCTTAGGCAAACCGACAATAAAATCCATTGATATTACTTTTCATTTGTGAGTGGGTATAGCATGTGAAAACAACTTTCCTGCTGGATGTTGATGTTCAGATTTCACCTTCTAACACTGTAAACATCGTGCCACAAAATCAGTGATATCTTCCTTCATGCCCGACCAATTAAAGGTCTTTTTCATATTTTCCATCATCTTGGCTCCTCCAGGATGAGTGAAATAAGGATAATTATGAGCTTCACGCATGATCAATATCCTCAAATTACCCATTTTAGGTATGACTACTCGATATCTAAAGCATAAAAGTCCATATTTCATCTATAATATTGGTTTTCATTCAAGTTTTGCTCTATCTTGACCTAAATTTCACTACATCCAGGATATTGACACTGCATCTTTCTGATTTATCCCATTAAATCCACATAACTACGAGTCAATGTAGCTATGTGCTTCCTCCTGCTTAAGGCATCAACAACTTTTTTTTTATTTGATATACTCAATATTGAAATCATATTCTGCTAATAAATCTATCCACATTCTTTTTCTAGAATTTAATAATGGTTGGGTGAAGATATACTTCAAACTCTAGTGATCGGTTCTTAACTCAAATGGTCTACCAACTAGATAATGTCACCAAATTTTCAAGGCATGCACAATTGCAACAAGTTCTAAATCATGATTAGCATAGTCAACTTCATGCTTTTGAGTTTCCTGGACTCATATGCTACTACAGAACCATCCTAGGATATGACTCCTCCTAACCCTTCCAAAGAGGCATCGATGCAAACTAAACAATTTCCTATGGGATCCAAAATATTCAGAATAGGAGCTGAGGTTAGTTTTTATTTAAGCAAATTAAATACTTCTTCACACTTTTCTATCCATTTAAAATCGATGCAGGAGCATCCGGTGGCGAAGCTGCAATCTTGCATCACCCAAAATGTATTTTTTTCCTTAAGTACTAAAACTATCGCGATATCGCGACGCTTTTTGAAGAAGGTCGCCAATGGGCCAAACTATCGCGATATCGCGACGCTTTTTCATGGAAAGGGCCAAGGCGTGAAACTGTCGCGAAATCGTGACATTTTTGAAGAAAAGGCAGAAACGGTCAGAAATCGTGACATTTTCAAAGGAATGACAAAACGGTCGCGAAATCGTGACATTTTCAAAGGAATGCGCAGCCAAACGGTCATGAAATCGCGACAATTTCGGAGGAAAGCAGCTTCAGCGCCCAACGGTCGCGAAATCGCGACAGCTCCGAGGCAAAGTCACTTGAGCGCCAAATGGTCACGAAATCGCGACGCTTCTGGGAAGCAAGATTTGAAAGCACAGGGACATCTTCGGCAAAATATTCTAAGGCACAAGAATGGTCGCGAAATCGCGACACCTTCGAAGGCAAGCTTAAAGGACGTCGCGAAATCGTGACACCTTCGAAGACAAAGTTTAAAAGACGTCGCGAAATCGTGACACTTCTGGGAGGCAAGACTTGAAAGCATAAAGACATCGCAACACCTTCGAAGGCAGAGCTCAAAGACGTCACGAAATCGTGACACTTCCGAAAGAAAGGTTCTTAAACGCAAAGTGGTCGCGAAATCGTGACACTTCCGAGCCGAAGACTCAAGGGCGTGAAATGGTCACGAAATCGTGACATGTCACGGTTTCGCGGCCCGAAACGAAGCAGCAAGTACGGAATGCAAAGATGTCACGAAATCGTGACATGTCGCGGTTTCGCGGCCCAAAGGAGGAAAGCGAGTAAGAAAGGCCTAGACGTCACGATTTCGCGACGTGTCACGGAATCGCGGCCCCAAGGAGGAGAGAGAAGCCTAACGCCAAAAACGTCGTGATATCGCGACCAAAGAGGAGAGAGAAAGTATTGGAGCAAAAACGTCACGATATCGCGACCAGAGCTCTCACGACGTTGACCAGCCGACGATTGCAGAGACCAGTGCAGAGGGACACGTGGCGTGAAGTTACAGGTGGCCCGAGAGTATGGAGCGGTTACAGGGACTCTGGCAAGGGGACGCGTGGCATCAAATTACAAGCGGCTGTGACGCATCCCTTTGAATGATGAATTGGCGAAAGGATTGACAGGCGGCCGCAGCGCACTCCGCCACCCCAGACCATGATAATACGGGGCACCTGGCAGCATGTTGCAGGCGGTCACAGGACATTCGTGCGAAGGGTTACAGGGAATCCCGCACTTGATGTAATGATGGAAAGAAGTTGGGGCCGGTGATATAAAAAGACCGCGCATGCATTGTATTGGGGGACTCCTGGCCATTTATTTTGGAATTGTTGTGTATTCGAATTAAGACCTCTGTTTAATGAAACTTGCTAGAATTTTGGCCTGTGCATTGTTGATCTCGGCACTCTTGTTGTGTGTTGTTTATAGCCCTATATCAAGTGGTATCAGAGCAGGTTGGTTCTGAGAGTGCAAACCGATCGCCGAACAGAGAGGCAGTTTGCGCCAGGACTGTGGTTGTGGGTTGCGAAGAAGAAGCAGGATGCCTCCGCGTAGAGACCGTGGTGGTATAAGGCACAGGCGAGCAAGAAGGGAGGAGGTCGATCTAAGAGCCCTGCAGAGGCAAGTTGAGGCCCTGCAAGAGGAAATTCGAAGAGGAGTCGAGCCGAGAAGGGAAGAACCCAGCGAAGATGAAGTGTGGGAAGAAGAGGTTCCATCCGACGAAGAAGAGGCTTTGGATCCAGCAGAGGCTAGGCTGTATAGGGCCATCTCCCAGATCGGGAAGAAGCCAAAATTTGACGTCTCCACTTACTCGGGGAACCTCAACCCTGAGGAGTTGATAGACTGGATCAACGACATGGAGGAGTATTTTGAATACGAAGAGATATCAGATCCAAATCGGATCAGGTTCACGAAAACCAAGCTGAAAGGACATGCTAGCATCTGGTGGAAAGGAGTGCAGTTGGAAAGGAACAGGAGGGGAAAGGAAAGGATCACCAGGTGGGATAGGATGGTAGAGAAACTAAAGAGGCAGTTCATCCCTGCAGATTATGAGCTGGACTTGTTAAAGAAAATGCAGTCTTCGACAAGCTAGTAAGACTGTCAAGGAATATACTGAAGAGTTCTATCAAATCTCAATCAGAACCGGCCATTCGAAGGCGAATAAGGAGAAGGTCGCACGTTACATCAATGGATTGCGAACCAGTATTCAAGAAGAGCTAGGGCTGGTTAGAATGAGCACAGTAGAGGATGCATATCAATTTGCATTAAAAGTGGAGGAGAAACTGAATAGGAGGTTTGATGGTAAGCAGAGAGGGAAGGACAGGGGTGGAAGAGCTGGTGGAAGAGGCAGTGGTGGAAGATACAAAGATTTTGGGAAAACTGGTGAAGCTAGCAGTAGCCAAAAATAGAAAGAAGTGAAAGAGGAGGATGACCAACGCCCACGCAATCAGAACAACAACTACCCAAGAGGAAGAGGTAGGTCTGGGCGAGGGTTTGGCAGAGGTGTCTTTCGAGGAACCTGCTTCAACTACGGAGAAGAAGGACACAGGGCATACAACTGCCCGCAACATCAAGAGAGGCCAAATCGAAGACCTGAGGGTCAGGCCCGAGCTGCTGTAGCAGACGAAGGTGTAGAGTCTGAGCACTCAGAGGAGGCAGAAAGAGGAGAAGCGATGATCATCAGAAGAGTCCTGTTAAATGAAGAGAAAAGGGGAGACCAAAGGAACAGCCTATTTCGAACAAGATGCAAGTGCGCAGGCAAGGTATGTAACATCATCATAGATAATGGAAGCACTGACAATTTGGTTTCTGAGGAAATGGTTGCCAAGCTGCAGCTGGAGAGGAGAAAACACCCGCACCCTTATCGGATTGCATGGTTGCAAAAGGACCATCGGGTGCTGGTCAGTGAGCAATGCATGGTGAAGTTCAATATTGGAACTTACCAAGATGAGGTTTTGTGTGACATCTTGCCTATGGATGCATGTCACCTGCTGCTTGGGAGACCATGGCAGTTTGACCGAAGTGCTGTCCATGATGGTCGAGCCAACACATATTCTCTGTCAAAGAATGGAGTTCGCCACAAGTTAAAACCCCCGAAGGAGGCGGATGAGAAAGTATGCAGCAGTGCACGAGTCTGTCTAGTTGATGGCAGAAGATTCTTGGAAGGCCTGAAGCCGGATCATATGTGCTATGCTATAATCCCCAGGGTTAGGGAAGAAGGATGCAAGGAAATTCCAGTGGAAGTCATGGGACTGTTAGAAGAATTCCCAGATATCATTTCAGATAATGTTCCTGAAGGTTTACCGCCTGTTAGGAAGATCAGTCACCACATAGATTTGGTGCCTGGATCGAGCTTGCCAAACAAGGCTGCACATCGAATGACGCCTGTGGAGACTGAGGAACTAAATCGGCAAGTTCAGGATCTGTTGAAGAAGGGACTGATTAGGGAGAGTCTTAGTCCATGTGCTGTACCAACAGTATTAGCACCCAAGAAGGATGGAGAATGGAGGATGTGCACCGACTCTC
Source organism: Wollemia nobilis (assembly GCA_028583015.1). Classification (NCBI taxonomy): domain Eukaryota; kingdom Viridiplantae; phylum Streptophyta; class Pinopsida; order Araucariales; family Araucariaceae; genus Wollemia; species Wollemia nobilis. The sequence continues at coordinate 41,985,176 of JAQPPZ010016981.1, read as the reverse complement.
GGGCAATCAACAAGATCACCATTAAATACAGGTTCCCATTGCCAAGGATGGATGATATCATGGACTGCTTGAGTGGAGCTGAGTACTTCACAAAAATTGACTTGAAAAGTGGGTACCATCAGATTCGCATTAGAGAAGGGGATGAGTGGAAGACAACCTTTAAAACCAGAGAGGGGCTGTATGAGTGGTTGGTTATGCCATTTGGATTAACCAATGCACCTAGTACCTTTATGAGGTTAATGAATGAGGTTCTGAAGGAATTTTTGGGCAAATTTGTTATTGTTTACTTGGATGATATACTGATTTTTAGCAGAACCTTAGAGGAGCACCTGATGCACATCAAGAAGGTTTTTGAGAAACTGCGGGAGGAGCAGTTACTGATCAATCTGAAGAAGTGCAACTTTGTGAAGAAGGAGCTGGTATACCTGGGATTTGTTATATCAGCTAATGGTCTCAAAATGGACCCCGAAAAGGTGAAGGCTATCCTAGAATGGCCTGTCCCAAGAAGTGTGACCGAGGTTAGATCATTTCATGGTCTGGCCGGTTTCTACAGAAAATTCATTAGAAACTTCAGCAGTATTTGTGCATCTCTTACAGAGACAATGAAGGGGAACAAGAAGGAATTCCAGTGGACGGTTGGAGCAGATAAAAGCTTTGCTATGCTGAAGAAGAAGGTCACTGAACAACCCGTCTTAGCACTTCCAGATTTCAATAAGGTGTTTCAGGTAGACTGCGATGCGAGTGGCAGTGCGATAGGAGCCGTATTGAGCCAAGAGGGTAGGCCTGTAGCTTATTTCAGCGAGAAGCTCAATGATGCCAGGAGAAAGTATTCGGTATATGATCAAGAGTTCTACGCCATAGTCCAAGCGCTTAAGAAATGGAGGCATTATTTGTTGCCCAAGGAGTTTGTTCTCTATACCGACCATCAAGCGTTGCAGTATATTAACAGTCAAGGAAAATTGAATCAGAGGCACCTGAAATGGGTAGAGTTCCTGTAGAGCTATACCTTTGTGCTGAAGCATCGGAGTGGAAGATCCAATAGGGTGGCAGATGCACTGAGTAGGAGGCAATGTCTGATGCTAGAAATGAAAGTGGAGGTTGTTGGGTTTGCTGAACTCAAGAACTTATACCCTGCAGACCCCGATTTCGTAGGAGCTTGGAAAGCTTGCACTGCGCCTGTTGCGTTGGACAGGACTAAATGGTTGGATTACCTGATTCAAGATGGAATGTTGTTTAGGGGGAACCAGTTGTGCATTCCGAGGAGCTCAATGAGAGAGAACCTCATTAAAGAAAAGCACAGTGGGGGTTTAGCTGGACACTTCGGTCGTGACAAGACCATCTCACTGGTTAGTGAAAACTATTACTGGCCACAATTGCAGCAGGATGTGGCAAAGTTTGTGCAGAGTTGCAGGATTTGCCAGATGGCAAAGGGTATGAGGCAGCCTACTGGTTTGTATCAACCGCTACCTATACCTGAAAGACCGTGGGAAGATATTAGTATGGATTTTGTGCTTGGTTTGCCCAGGACGCAGAGGGGGCACGATTCCATATTTGTGGTAGTGGACAGATTTTCAAAAATGGCACACTTTATCCCATGCCAGAAGACTAGCGATGCGGTCCATGTAGTTGGTTTGTTCTTTAAGGAAGTGGTACGCCTTCATGGGCTGCCAAGAAGCATTGTGTCGGACAGGGATACCAAGTTTGTAGGTTATTTCTGGAAGACCCTGTGGAAGAAACTGAAGACGGAGTTAAAGTTCAGTTCTGCATACCACCCCCAAACAGATGGCCAAACAGAGGTGGTTAATAGGAGTTTGGGCAACCTACTACGATGTTTGGTAGGGGACAAGCCCAAGGGATGGGATCTAGTTCTACCGCAAGCAGAATTCACGTATAACAGCTCGGTCAATAGGAGCACAAATAAATCCCCATTCCAGATTATCTATGGGAGCAGCCCAAGAAACGCTTCAGAATTAAGAAGGATAGATCCGAGGGAGAAATGCAGTGCTGAAGCAGAAGACTTTGCTGAACACCTGAAGGGAGTGCATGAGGAAGTGACAAAACACATTGCCAAGATGAATGCTCAGTACAAGGCAAGGGCGGATCAAAAATGCAGAGCTAAGGAGTTCCAAGTAGGAGATTCTGTCATGGTCCATCTGAGGAAGGAACGGTTTCCTGCCAAGACCTACAACAAACTAAAAATGAAGAAATTTGGGCCATGTAAGATCATTGGCAAACGGGATTCGGGTAATGCCTACGAGGTGGAGTTACCAAGCGAACTTAACATCTCCCCCGTGTTTAACATCTCGGATTTGACCGAGTATCATGAAGGAGAAAGCAGTGAGATACCCAATCCAGATTTGTGGAGCATTCCAGCAGTCATTCCAGTTGCGAACGAGATAGAAGAAGTTCTAGATACGCGCGAGGGCCGAAGTACTCGAAACAAGAATTACTCTGAGTATCTAGTCAAATGGAAGGGCAGACCCATGGAAGATGCGACTTGGTTATCAAAGGCAGAGGTTGATCGCCTGGGTCTACCTCGAAAAGATCAGAAGTGAGGTCACTTCTCAAACTCACCCCGGGTGTCTGATGCAGGAGCATCCGATGGCGAAGCTGCAATCTTGCATCACCCAAAATGTATTTTTTTCCTTAAGTACTAAAACTGTCGTGATATCGCGACGCTTTTTGAAGAAGGTCGCCAGCGGGCCAAACTGTCGCGATATCGCGACGCTTTTTCATGGAAAGGGCCAAGGCGTGAAACTATCACGAAATCGTGACATTTTTGAAGAAAAGAGCTAAACGGTCAGAAATCGTGACATTTTCAAAGGAATGCAGCAGCAAAACGGTCATGAAATCGTGACATTTTCAAAGGAATGCAGCTTCAGTCAAACGGTCGTGAAATCACGACAATTTCGGAGGAAAGCAGCTTCAGCGCCCAACGGTCGCGAAATCGCGACAGCTCCGAGGCAAAGTCACTTGAGCGCCAAATGGTCACGAAATCGCGACGCTTTCGGGAAGCAAGATTTGAAAGCACAGGGACATCTTCGGCAAAATATTCTAAGGCACAAGAATGGTCGCGAAATCGCGACACCTTCGAAGGCAAGCTTAAAGGACGTCACGAAATCGTGACACCTTCGAAGACAAAGTTTAAAAGACGTCGCGAAATCATGACACTTCTGGGAGGCAAGACTTGAAAGCATAAAGACATCGCAACACCTTCGAAGGCAGAGCTCAAAGACGTCACGAAATCGTGACACTTCCGAAAGAAAGGTTCTTAAACGCAAAGTGGTCGCGAAATCGTGACACTTCCGAGCCGAAGACTCAAGGGCGTGAAATGGTCACGAAATCGTGACATGTCACGGTTTCGCGGCCCGAAACGAAGCAGCAAGTACGGAATGCAAAGATGTCATGAAATCGTGACATGTCACGGTTTCGCGGCCCAAAGGAGGAAAGCGAGTAAGAAAGGCCTAGACGTCACGATTTCGTGACGTGTCACGGAATCGCGGCCCCAAGGAGGAGAGAGAAGCCTAACGCCAAAAACGTCGCGATATCGCGACCAAAGAGGAGAGAGAAAGTATTGGAGCAAAAACGTCGCGATATCGCGACCAGAGCTCTCACGACGTTGACCAGCCGACGATTGCAGAGACCAGTGCAGAGGGACACGTGGCGTGAAGTTACAGGTGGCCCGAGAGTATGGAGCGGTTACAGGGACTCTGGCAAGGGGACGCGTGGCATCAAATTACAAGCGGCTGTGACGCATCCCTTTGAATGATGAATTGGCGAAAGGATTGACAAGCGGCCGCAGCGCACTCCGCCACCCCAGACCATGATAATACGGGGCACCTGGAAGCATGTTGCAGGCGGTCACAGGACATTCGTGCGAAGGGTTACAGGGAATCCCGCACTTGATGTAATGATGGAAAGAAGTTGGGGCCGGTGATATAAAAAGACCGCGCATGCATTGTATTGGGGGACTCCTGGCCATTTATTTTGGAATTGCTGTGTATTCGAATTAAGACCTCTGTTTAATGAAACTTGCTGGAATTTTGGCCTGTGCATTGTTGATCTCGGCACTCTTGCTGTGTGTTGTTTATAGCCCTATATCAAAATCCTTCCATTTCTTATGAAGGTTGGTTATTGAATAAGAAATATTAGAGTAGTTGTAGACACCTAAAACGCATCATGTCAAGGGTGACTACTCATATGGACATGCTATAAGACCATATGGAGGATCTTGGATAGACTCCAAGATAGAGCAGTGGTTCTAACCATATAATTTGGGCTCCTTGGCCTAATCAGTCTGAACCGCAGCCCAGAACTACGGTCTATAGTATGAACCATGGCTAAGGCCTACGGTTTATAGTCTAGACTGCAAATGTAACCTATGATCTAAACTAAAGTTTAGTTGGCCTTCATCCAAGCCAAATCAGTTTGAACGGTCATTTGTTCTAGAAGACGATGGTTAGAGGATGAAAGTTTACAATACAACTATCCTAACCACCCCTTCTTGATCTTGGCTTCTCCATGAAGCCACCCCTAGCCCTAGGACATCCTATAAGTACCCTTGAGAATTAGGGAAAAATAGAGAGAGTGCATTTTGGAGATCAAAGTAGTGAAGCCCTATCAAATTGTGGACTCACTTGAGTGCATAGAGAGAGCCTTGTTGCCATCCCCATTGTCAATTTATCAAGCATCATGACGAATTAGGCCATGGATGCCCTAAGGACCTAGGAGAGCCAAGAAATGCAAATCTAAGAAAACAGAGGCCCCTCATAGTGAATCAACCACAAAACTTATTAGAAGGACACCGAAGGCGACCCTTGAACATAAATTGGACAAGGAGGTCAAGCCCATTGCCCTTGATTTTGAGGATAAACTTACTTGAGTGCTAACCATGGCTTTCAGCTATGATTTATAGTGCAGACCGTGCATCAATACCGTGGTTTGCAATAGAGGTATCACCACATTACTATTTTCATTTTTGCCCATATAGCTAGATTAGATTAGTCATTTGTATGGTTAAATTATAGTTATAAAGACTTATGATTGATAGATTAGTGTTTTTTCTAACTTATTTTCATCATAGTAGTTTAGATGTCAATGATTTATTTTCATGTTATAACTCTTCATTTCAAGCAATTGATTCCATAGATTGATAGTTGTACTATTCATCTACATATTTCCATCAATATTGATAGGATTTTCATATGTTTAGCATGATATACACATTTTCTTGATTTGATGTTATTATGCTATTTTCATGCTATTTGTCTTTAAAGGGCCTCATCATGAGAAACTGCCTATGCTTTTGACATTCTTGTCTTGTTTCTTGATTTTAGGAAATAGGTTTCTAAGGAGCTACAACCATTAATTTCCTTCCTCAATGCAAAGAAGAGGGTCTACTCTACCCTAGAGTAGTTCGTGTCACCTTAAGGGCTTGATAGTGCATTTCATTCCTTAGGGGAATTTAAATAATTGTAATTGCATATCAAAATAGAGTATCCCTAAGAGGGACTTACTTGTAATCAGACACTCATTGATTTTAATAGAATTATAGAGGTATTTCTTGTAATTTCTATGTGTTTTTTCCATTTATGTGTTTGAATATCAATTTTACCTTGTTTATGCAATTACAACATTTTGGGTGCATGCATTTTTGGTCGTACAGAAGGTGATCATGGTGGAACTCCATATAAATAGCATCTAACTATGTGTTATTGACCTTTTTGACTTGCAGGTACAAACCACAGCTATCAGTTGTGGTCCAATAATTGAACCACAGGTTCAACCTACGGGACATAATCATAATCACGGACTAGACCTGTGGTTTCCAGTTGATAGCACAAATAGCAAAAATTAGAGATCCAATCATTGCAAGACCTGAGGTAGGCCCTATTTTTAGCCCTCTATCATTTTTTTCCTCTGTGTTTTTACAGCACGTATAATTTCAAATGCAAATTAGGAAAAACCATTAAAGAAAGGGATAATCAATCATCCTAGTTTGCTTTTGCATTTACTTCCATAGAAAGGAACTGCTAGGAAAATTGGACCTATGATTACAGTTCGCCCTAGGCTACAATGTGCTTGATAGAGTGTCTTATTTGGTTTGCATGTGTGAGGCCCAATTAGTGGCCAATTATCATTGTAATGTGCATTATCTCAAAGAGCATCTAGAATAGCTTGCATTTTCTAAATTTGAAATGTTCTTTCATTTGCATATCATATGGAAAATGAGAATGAATGCTATATGGTGTATTTATTTTATGTACATTAAAATGAACCACACACACCACTTGGCACTTAAACTCTAGTGAGTTGGGCTTGACATCCAACCACTAGTAGGGTTCAATGTCGGTGGGCGTAACTTCCACCCATTGGCCCAAATCCTATGAACCTTTGGATACTAGACCAATATCATATTTGATAACCTTTCATACCCTAGAAAATTTGTATGTATTCTCTTCAAAGGCTATAATGTTGACTAGGGTAAAACAGGTGAGGATCTGGGAGGACCTGTACTCCCTGACCATGTGTGGTCTTCATTACCACATATTATAGGTTGGATTACGTGACTTGGAGTTCATAGCCAAGTTGTCAAGATGCAAGCGTACAGGTGAAAGCCATTAAAATAAGAATAAAATCCAATAATTTTTACAAAAAATGATAAGAGTTTCTACACTGATATAACAAATCTTGAAAATATATCAAACAATTTAGGGCTCACTTTCAAAATTTAATATGAGATAATCATCATTATATACATTTTTTTCTTAATAATAAAAGATACATTTAGATGCTAGGTACACAATGGTGGATACACGGGTTGGTCATAAAATGTCTAAACTTGATTCCAATGATCAACCCCTAACCAATTCATAGCAGCACATGTCAAGTCCTCACCCACATGATAAAATCGAATGTCTTTCGATAAGCATTAGAGGTGATAACTCAACACGAGGGGAGCCCATAGAGAATAACCTAGATAGAGGAGATTTAGGACACTCCTCTAGGCACATGATAGAATAGGGAGCCTCTCAGCATGATGGTGCTCAATTCAAAAGCCATTACCGAGACTGCACTGCACCCACATCCATTGGATCAGCCAAATATTTTGTTGTGTAGGGGATCAAGTTGGTGCCCCTACATACTAAGTCCATAGGAGGATTCATACCTCCACCTTCTGAGTATAGGACTAGAGATATGCCCATTCAGGGGTAGGTAGATATGCTCACTACCGAGCATAGGTCTACCCATAATCCCATGTGTGATCCACCATGCAATATCACCATTGATATATCAAATGTGGGAGCTAATGGCATACCACCGTATGAGCGGAGGTGTAGACAGCTAGAGGGTCTAGGTAGTATCTTAGAGCATTTAGGCTACAAGCCTTCTACTCCACCCACTCGTGCCCTGAGAGAGCATAGCGTGAGAATATTCAAGACTACTAAAGAGCATAGAGAGGCTTCTAAGTGCCCTCATGTCACACACCCACTATCTGCACATGATGTTTCATAGTATAGAACATATTAGGATGCCAGTTCCATCTTCATAGATAGAGGCAAAGACACATCACATCATTTCAACGGGTACAAAACCCAGAAGGTCGATTGTACAGAGTAGGGATACTAAAGGCCTCCCATGGCTGATCAGATTGATAGATCACATCAAATGGTATCAAAGAATAAATTCCAACTCCTCCAAGATTGATTGGAGGATGCTCACCTAGAGAGGTAGTGCATTGAAGATGAAAACCTTCAAGTATAGAGGCTCATTGGACATAGGCTATATGAGTAGTGCATGCATGAAGAGTGTACCCTTTCCTAGAAGGAGCAAGAGGAGTAGGAGGATAGGCTAGCTAGGGCTGGCTTATATCCTCATGATGAGCATAGAGAGCGTATATATAGGAAGGATTTTTTGCAAGCTGATATGCATCAAGAGCAAAGAGACGCTCGTACTCATGCTAGTGCCAAATGGAAGGAGTGGCCACCATCGCTCGATGATCAGAGGCAGAGGCAACATGAAGAAGAAGAAGGAGATGGATAAAAGCAAGAATATCCTGAGAGCTCCTGAGCTAAGGAGGAGGAAGAGCAACACCCTCCATATCATACAAGGAAGAGAGTACCTCCTACGCCATCTCCACATCAACTTAGGGAGGAGGACTTTCTATATTCGAAGGCTTATAAGGCCTTAGCCAAGAAAATCAAAGCCATCGAGAGACAAGGTGCGGCTATTCAAAATTTGACATTAAGGAAAATTCATAATGAGCCTTTGGATCCTTTAGTGCCTACTCTGGATTACACTAACCATTTTGATATGCCTATGTTAGACAAGTTTAAGGGTGATGAAGATGCACAGGAACATATCACGAGCTTTTTGGATGCTTATTTTTAGATAGCAAGCAACGATGCATTGTTGTTGCGTATTGATGGGCTATTGTTAAGCACATCATTAATTCTCAATGAATTTGTCAATCCAAGGTGGTGTCCAAGGCTATTTACGAGAGAAATTACAAGTAGGGTTGTAGTTCAATTCATTTGGAAGCAACAGGTCTTATTGGTGGAATTGATTGTGTGGGGGTTTTGTGTCACTTCTACCCCTAAATTGCATAAATTGAACTTTAATCTATTTGCAAGAATGAAAACTAATTTCTAATTGTAGAAATGAAACCCTAGTTACAGTTGTAAGAATGAAATCTAATTAAATTGCAAAATTGAAACTCTAGTTATAGTTGTAGAATTGAAAGTCTATTTAATATTGCAATAATTGAAATGAAGCATAAAAACTAGATCCTGTCAATGCTCTGTAACATAAGGTTGTCAATCTTATGTGTAGGGTTTTGACAGCAAAAACAAGAATGCAGGGGAATTACAGAAAACTTGTAAATTTCTGGAAATGGAAATTTGCAGTGAATTGGAAAGTTGCTTGGAATGAAAAGAATAACCAGATCTACCACTAATCATATCACAAAAACATTATGAACAAGAATTAAACAACTAGGAATGTTAGCTATGCAAAAGAATGAAAATGACAAGTTCACAACTTATTCTGCTACAGCAAAATCAGAATAAAACTTGTCTATCAGTCCTCCTCCTAGGTCTAGAAGTGGCCAACCTCATTTCTTAGAATAAGGTTTGAATTCTTCTTTAAGTCTTACTCACACTCAGACATAACAAAATAAATGGAATGAAACTACACTTTTATTGCTTCAGAAACATAATTACAATTCTACTGAAATCCATTATAGGTCTGAAATCACTATTCTATTATCTCCCTATTATTTCTATCTCCTCTATATAATAGCTCAACCTGGATGGGAGATATCTTTTATAGATGCCTAAAATATAATTACAAACAGAAAATATGTTGTTCCTGATATCCTGCAGAATTTCCTGGGTTTATCCTAGAAGAGGATCAATTTGATATTTTCCATAAATGGTGGCTTTGGACGGTAAGGACGACAAAGTTAGATGGGAGATATTTTATCTTAATTTTCTCAACCTTCTTATCTCCTTTTCCATCGCTAAAATTTATTCAAAAATTCAAAAAGTGCTTTCTATTCTCATTTCAAAGAAACAGTGTTCATTCCGAAGACATTGTGTTCATTCTGAAGACAATGTGTTCATTCCAAAGACACTGTGTTCATTTTGAAGATCTTTAGAATGACCAACTGTGTTGAATCCAAATGGTTTTGGCTGCATTTCTCAGGTGTATTAGCCCTCAGGATCAGATTGCAATAGTATTCATTCTTCCTTGGATGTGAATTTCATGCCTTGCCATTCATTGGCAGCTGGCTGGAATTTATATGGAAAAACCAGTTTTCTGCTGCACAGTAATAATTCTTTGTACTATTTGCTGAATTTAGAGAAACAATGCCTAATGATCATCAAAATAATACTAGTTAAGTGGTGTTGTCAACCTAAGAATGACAAGATAACATAAAACTATACAAGAACTGTTAAAAATTAGAATATAATGTCCTTAACACTTCAATCATGCAAACAGTTAATACACAACATATTAAATCAACTTAACTAGCATATAAGATAATTCACAAGAGTTTTAGGCAGTTTTAACTATTTAAAACATGCTATAAATGAGGCTTATCTAGGCCTCATCATTCCCCCCAACTTATATTAATGCATGCCCTCATGCATTGCGATGGGCTATGGAGTCACAAATGTCCATACTCACATTCCATGTTTCATAGAACAATTTAGTGCCTGTATAATTTCTTATGAAGGTTTCTGAGTCATTCTTCAAACTGATCATCTGGTTGGGAATCCTCTTAAAAATAGGAGGGAATCAGAGTAATGATGGTTGGAGGCCTAAATCTAAGACCTACCCAATGATGTTGCATAAAGGTATTTATCTAGATTGAGAAGGCAATGTATCAGAATGGAAGGGCACTGCTTTAAAGTGGAGGGTCACTACTTTAGAATGAGCAACTGTGTCTTCATCTTCCCTAGATAATCCAAGTAGTAACTAAACCAAATCCTCCTCTTTATCTGATGTAGTTGATTGTTTGTCAAATTGTAACAACCTGCTTTTTAATTTCTCTACTTTTTGCTATAATTCTCTAATTTTCTTTTCATGTTTTTCAATAACATCTTTTCTTTCCTCAATCCATCTCATTTGTATTTTTATAACACTCTTGGCTACTCTTAGTTGTTTTGTGATGTCCACCTCATCTTCTTCATTCGACTCAGAACCTAATACTGACAAATCAATTGTAGTTTGCTGCTCAACAACGATCTCATCCTCTACTTAAGACCCCTAATCCTGTACAGGAGGTTCCATAAAATTATCTATGATTACATCCTAATTCTCAATGGCTTGTTGCACTTATATGACATCAGGGCTATCTTGTCTGGTCTTCTCTTCAATAATTTGTTCTTTTATCTCTTTTTATTGGAGTCTTGTAGACCTCCTAGTCCTTAATGTATATTTTCTCTTCTTGCCCTGTTTTCTTGTGGTAACATGGGCTGTAAGGATAGCTTCAGGCTCTTCACTGGGAACTTCACTCTCTTATTCTGACGGATAAATAACATCTTTAGAAAAATGAACCCTCTTCTATTTTATTTTTTTGCTGTCAGTTTCAGCCCTTCTCTTCTTAGTCTGTGAGGTTGATGGTTCTAGAGAAAAATGCTTTGTTGCTTTTGCTTGGTGTGTTTCCTTCTCTACAATAGCATTTTTTTTTTTTTAGCCTTTTCTTCTTCCTCAGTAGCATATTTTTTTATAGCAACATATGTATCCTCTTCTCCTTCATCTTCTTCTTCAAAAACTACATTATTCAGGGTAGAATAAAAGATATTAAAGCTTCTAGGGTTTCCCCTAAAATGATGTTGGCACACTAGTTTAATAAGACCATGATGATGAGGGCTCCTTTTTTTCCTCTTGATAATGTTTTGCCATGCTCTATAGTTCTCTATGTAGGTATGCTGGAAAATTCACTCTAAATTTAGGTTGTTGCCTACCATGCCTGAGGTGGTTTAAAATTTTGAAATGATGCCCTAACAAAATTACATACTACCCTTCATAGGTTGAAAAATTTGGTAACCCATGTGGTTACGTTATTCCAAGGTTCTTGTAGGCTGGCCCTTTTTCATTTTTCACTTCATTTCTCTATTTTGATGCTGAGAAGATTGCTCTCTTCTACTACTACAGTCATCCGCTAGGTCACTGATTTCTAGTTTCTACAGAATTACAGGGTTTGCTCTTGTTCTTCTTCAGAAAGAACTTTAATTTTTTTTTTTTTACTTTTCCTTGTAATCATTAGCAAATATGTCTTCGGAAAGAAAATATGGCACACTTCCTTATTTTGTGCTTTGAACACCTGGCCATCAATCATTAGAAATCATTGCCATCAAATTTTCTTTACTATTTTTAGCTCGTCCATTCTGCATGCAAATTTTCCCACATGAGTGGTTATTAGCAATGAATGGTTGTGGCATATTTGTTGGTTATTTTCCTTGTGATTCTTGTACTTCCTCGATGGGTGCAAAAGATGATATGAATCTAACTGCAATACAGCTGACATGTGTCAATGATCACATGGAGTAAAAAAATTCTGTTGACTGTCTTTTTCTCCCTCCTTGGATGCCACATGGAAACAGACTGTCAAATCTTCATTCCAAAGATTATGTTTCATTCTGAAGACTAAGCTGGGAATTTAATCCGAAGATAACCTCATTCCGAAGATAAACCTTCATTCCAAAGACACACCTTCATTCTGAATACAAACCTTAATTCTGAAGACAAACCTTCATTCCGAAGACACACCTTTATTTCAAAGACAAACCTTCATTCCAAAGACAAAGGCTTCATTCCGAAGACAAACCTTCATTTCGAAGACAAAGGCTTCATTCCGAAGATACCACGGTTATTGAAGATATAGTAGTCATTTTGAAGACAGTAGAAACCAACATTTTTCTCTTTCTCCAAGCATTTTTTGTTTATGCCAACTCTTATGAACACTTTTATACTAATGGTTAATTGTCATATACTATATATCAAATATTTACAATGAAAAAAGTGCAAGAAACATATATACCTGGTTAAAACAAGTTAATGCAAGTTTTGAAAGATGACTGCTTCTGTTGATATTCTGTTGAGGCTTCCTGCAACACTTCAAAAACAAGTGACAATGGTGACTCAGAACTTTCAAGGTTATGCATGCCAAAAAACTAGTTTTCATGCATACCAACTCAGTAGCGCCTTAGAAAAAGGTTTTCACTGCTGAGCTATTCATTTTTCTCTTTCTTTTTTTTTTTTCTTTTTGTCTTTTTGATTCTGATTGTGCCCGTGAAGGAATTCATGACTTCCCTAAAATCATGCCCATGAAGAAATTCACATCCATAATTTATTCATATTTTTATTTTCTATTTTTTCTAATTTTTTTTCTCTTTTTATTTTTCTTTTAAGATTCAAAGATATGATCATTTGGAATCTTTATCAGAAGAAGAAGCCTCTTCTATCAAATGTAACTGTGTGAAATACCGAGCAAATTCCACCTTTGTTAGTGGTTTATGGTACAACTATAAAATATGTCTATTCACCACTAATATCCTCCTTAAATCATCAACTAAAGAAAGTTGAACAACTTCATTCTCAAACACCCCTGGTTCATCCTTGCTGCTCTTAATGTCATCATCATGCCACATTTTCCATTTTTGTTAAGTGAGAAGTGCTTCCAGCCAAAGTTCATAAAATGCATTCAACTGTAAAATTTGTTTTTTCTATACCTGTAACAACTCAATGCCAACTGCTAAAGATGTATAAAATATTAGTAAAGCATTAGGATGTTGCACTAATATATCAAACAAATTTTCTCCCTGGTTTTTAGTCAAAGAACTATTGTTGTTCAAAGGTTGTTTTGGCTGTATTTCAGTTTTTTTTGTACCAGGCTGATTTGAATTGGTTCTTGGAGAATGATGCATTAATAAATTAAGAGAGTAATGATATGGTGGAAAAGAATGAAAAATTTGTATATGTTTACCAAAAGCAATTATTGAAAGAATTAACTTTGATAAATGATAATGAAAATATGAGAAACAATAATGGCATCCATGTGGTAAATAAAGAAAATGGTTTTGTACTGGAATGGGTGATAAATTTTCAGAATTATGTTTTTCATCAGTCTGTAGTAATTGCTGAACAATAATTAGTTCATCTTTAAAATATGAGTTTTGAACATTTTCAGCAAAAATAAACTTTTTGGACGAATCCAACTCTTCTACATTTTTATTTGCAACAATGGAGGCCAAAACTAAAGTATTCTTTTCATTTTCCTTATGTGTTCTAAGAAACTGTGGGCTTTTTGTACAATCATACTTAGGTGTAATAAGTTTACCTGAAAGCAAGTTAACTAATTTTCCACCTTTTTGTATGGTTTTAGGATATACTTTCTTTTTTTTCTTGGTTTTCTAAAACACATTTCTTGAACAATCCTATTAATGATTGGTACAACTTGAGGTAAATGGATTGTAATAGTTAAATGTTCTAATTCCTTTATCAAATATGATTGTGAAGATGTTATTTTTGATATCTCAGACTGTTCAAAATATGATACTTTATTTGATGAGGTATCTTGTTCTTCTTGATGTTGCTTTAATGTGGATTTTTTTTCATGTTCATTCTTTTTAACTTCACTTTCTACACTAATAAGTGGAATAGGTTCAAGCAGTGGTTCACCTAAACACAACTGAGTTTTAACATAGTCACTAACATTTATTAGGGCTGTATTTTCTGATTCAACCACAGAGATAGGGGTTACCTATTTAACATGATTTGGATTGACCACAGGTTGAGTTGAAAATAGAGGTTGTTTTATTTTTTTTGTTGTTGTCCATGATAGAAATTATGGATATAATTAGGTAACAAATTTGATTTTTATTTTTGATAATGTTGTTGCCCTTTGTACAGATTTTGATGTTGTACCCATTGATATCTCTATAATTTTGGCTACAACCATGGTGGATGTTTTTGATTCCATTGTTGTTGCATCCATCCATGTTGAGACCATGCTTGGGAGTATTCCCATGGTGGTTGACTCCAACATTGTTGAAGTGGACCTGAAGCAGACCATGGCATATACCAAGGATTATTTCCCCAATGTGCAAGAAATTGAGAAGAATTATGATATGGAAATTTATGAAAATTATTCCCTTGTCCTTGTCCTACAAAATTATTTTTTTTCATAGGTTGAGACAGTTTTTCAAAGATACTTGTAAGTTCTGGCAATAAACTACACTGATCTGTGGGGTGTCCTAATTGACAAATGCTACATATAGCAGGTATAAATATTTTGTTCAAAGGATAATCATGAAGAGAGTGTTGCTTTTTACATTCTGAACAATAGATGGCTGAAGATTCAGTAGATTCATTTTTTTCATTTAATGTTCTATCATGTACTAAAATATCATCCTCTTTCATGCATTCTTTCAAATCATGTTTTTCATTACCAATTTTGTGTTTTCTATGCATTGAATGAGAGTAATTTTTACAGAGTTTAATAATTTCCTAAAATTTAAGTGCATTTGTATCTCCTCTTCCCAAGATATCCAATGCATCCCTAGATTCATCTTGTAGTCCCCTAAAGAATACGACTTTGCATATTTCAGGTTGAAAACTTCCACATCTCTTATGAACAAAAGAAAATCTGTCTAGATCTTCTAAGATTTCATTTTCCTCTTGTTTCATTGTAAGAATTTCATCATTTTGATTCTTGACTTGACAATATTCTTGGTATCTCTCCAAGAATATGTTTTCCATATCATCCCAAGTTCTAATTGAGTCAGGTGCTAAGGTGATAAACCATCGTAGAGATAACTATTTAAGAGTGGAAGGAAATAGTTTGAGCTTTTGATTGTCATTAGTGTAATCATGATCTTTACATACAATTTTAAACTCAAACAAAAACATATCAGGATCTTCGGATGTAATTCCCTTGAAATTTGGTAATACTGTAGGTGAAATGACCTTCATGGGAGCATTTTGATCAATATCTAGTTGGATGGGATTTTGAAAAGTTCTGGTAGGTGCACTAGTTGCACTAGGGTGGAGAACATTGTTGGCTCTACCTTGATTCTCTTGTGAGCCTTCCATTGTAGGTTCCCAAAAACAATTATAAATCTTGTCAAATTTTCTTGATTGTATGGATTTGTCAAGAGAAAATGGTGTTGAACTACTTAATTTTCCTCCTTGTAATGATTTCTCAAAGGATATTGCAAGTCTTGGAAGTGGATGATTGGGATTCTTTGAAAATTCCAACATTTTTGGAAATAAAAAATTTAGACATTTTTGACATAATTTCAACCTCTTGTGAAATTTTTCTTCTTGTGGTTTCTTGCTTTTTTCCTAAATGGACTGAAATACAATTTACCAATAACAATTACTTAAACCAGTCATTACATTTAGATTTTACTATAAAATTCACAACTTAGCATATTTAATAATTATTGGACTGCTTTTCACCTTCTAACAACACCGTGTTCCTCGGAAATGGCACCAAAATATGGGCTGTCGTTAAGCACATCATTAATTATCAATGAATTTGTCAATCCAGGGTGGTGTCCAAGGCTATTTACGAGAGAAAGTTCAAGCAGGGTTGTAGTTCAGTTCATTTGGAAGCAGCAGGTATTATTGGTAGAATTGATTATGTGGGGGTTTTGTGTCACTTCTAACCCTAAATTGCATAAATTAAACTTTAATCTATTTGCAATAATAAAACTAATTGCTAATTGCAGAAATGAAACCCTAGTTACAGTTGCAAGAATGAAATCTAATTAAATTGTAGAATTGAAACTCTAGTTATAGTTGCAGAATTGAAAGTTTATTTAATCTTGCAATAATTGAAATGAAGCATAAAAACTAGATCTCGTCAATGCTCTATAACAGAAGGTCAATCTTCTGTGCAGGGTTTTGACAACAAAAACAAGAATGCAGGGAAATTATAGAAAACTTGTAAATTGCTGGAAATGGAAATTTCCAATGAATTGGAAAGTTGCTAGGAATGAAAAGAATAACCAGATCTACCACTAATCATATCACAAAAACATTATGAACAAGAATTAAACAACTAGGAATGTTAGCTGTGCAAAAGAATGAAAATGACAAGTTTACAACTTATTCTGCTATAGCAAAATCAGAATAAAACCTGTCTGTAAGTCCTCCTCCTAGATTTGGAAGTGGCCAGCCTCCTTTCTTAGAAGAAGGTTTGAATTCTTCTTTAAGTCTTACTCACACTCAGACATAACAAAATAAATGGAATGAAACTACACTTTTATTACTTCAGAAACATAATTACAATTTTGCTGAAATCTGTTACAAGTCTGAAATCACTATTCTATTATCTCCCTATTTATTTTCTATCTCCTCTATCTAATAGCTCAAACTGGATGGAAGCTATCTTTTTATAGATGCTTAAAATATAATTACAAACAAAAAATATGTTGTTCTTGATATCCTGTAGAATTTCCTGGGTTTATCCTAGAAGAGGATCAATTTGATCTTTTCCATAAATGGTGGCTTTGGACGACAAGGACGACAAAGTTAGATGGGAGATATTTTCCCTTAACTTTCTCAACCTTCTTATCCCATTTTCCATCGCCAAAATTCATTCAACAAGTCAAAAAGTGCTTTCTATTCTCATTTCGAAGTAACTATGTTCATTTCAAAGACATTGTGTTCATTCTGAAGACATTGTGTTCATTCTGAAGACACTGTGTTCATTTTGAAGATCTTTAGAATGACAAACTGTGTTGACTCAAAATGGTTTTGGCTGCATTTCTCAAGCGTATTAGCCCTTAGGATTAGATTGTAATAGTCTTCATTCTTCCTTGGATGTGAATTTCATGCCTTGCCATTCATTAGCAGCTGGCTAGAATTTATATGGAAAAACTAGTTTTCTGCTGCACAGTAATAAGTCTTTATACTATTTGCTGAATTTAGAGAAACTAATGCCTAATGATCATCAAAATAAGACTAGTGAAGTGTTTTTGTCAACCTAAGAATGACAAGATAACATAAAAATATACAAGAACTGTTAAAAATCAGTATATAATGTCCTTAACACTTCAATCATGCAAACAGTTAATACACAACATATTAAATCAACTTAACTAGCATATAAGATAATTCACAAGAGTTTTAGGTAGTTTTAACTATTTAAAACATGCTATAAATGAGGCTTATCTAGGCCTCATCACATACTTTCATTATGACACTTTTTAGTCTAGCCTAGGAGTGGTTCAATTAGCTAAAGAAACATAGCATAACTGGTTTTGAGAAATTAGTTGATGCTTTTCTTGAATGTTATTCCTTTGGCATAAAGAAATAGGCCAATATTTTTGATCTGGCTACACTAACTCAGCACGACGATGAGCCAATTGAGCAGTACAAAAAGATATGGAGGAGACTAATGGTAAAGTTGCCATTCCCTATTCATGCCATAAAGTTAACCCAAATGTTTACAAAGAGTTATGCCAAGTACATCTTATTACTACTGCAGATGCAGTAGTATCCTACATTCGAAGAGGCTTTAGCACAATCCAAAGTGATCAAGGATATCAAGTTGCAAGAAGGAAACTTGAAGCTCAAGAATAGGAGAGAGGGATAAAATAAGAGTACCACAAAACAATAGGGCAAGCAGGCCCATGTGAATCAAGTGGTGCTGAATCTCCAACAGGAGGACAAGGGGTAACAAAAATAGAATTATCAGGCCCAACCTCCTCCTGTGCAGCATGAAAAGTGCAACAATAATTATAAGGGTAAGAAAAAAGATCAACTCCCACCTCACTAGTTCACACCATTGAAGAAATCACTGGCATTGATTTTCCATCAACTGTGTGAGGCCAAGGTAATTAGATTACCCGAAATCAAGCTGATATACCCCAATCAACCCAAATCCAATGGGTACCAAGAAAATCTATTTTGGATTTTTCATCGAATGAAAATGCATGACATTGAGGTGTGTTGGACTTTCAAATACATGGTGCAAAATATGATTGACAAAGGTGAGCTTGTAGTGTCACACAATAGGCGCCCGATAATAAGAATATGGGGATTTAAAAAAACCCCTTGCAAAATAATGAGGCACCTCACAACAATTTTTTTCCAGGTCAACCAGGTATGAGTCAAACTACCTACCCAGGGGTTCGTAGGTATGGTGAACATTATCACTAGACATGGGAGATATGAACACCATAATCAAACTCATGCTCCCTTTTAAATACAAGCCACGTAGAATCAGCGACTGGTGCAGAATATCCTAGGGCCACCAACGAGATCGGCAGTGACCATAAGGAGCAGGTTTGTCCAAAACCTGTAGACAACTCTTATGAAGTTGTCGATATATGAGCTAATACAGTAGTCCCTGAGGTACAGAGAGAATTTTATGGACATTTTGAGGTCCATTGAAGTACATTCCTAGGATGCACAGGTATTTACTAATTTCGTGGTACATGTGCAGCAGTGTTAAGAATTGATGATCTAATTTTATGATCATGAGATAAGGATGGTTTCTACAACCATGACTGACCTGCCATTGCATATAATTGCATGTGTTAATCACATGCCATTTAAAAGGGTCTTGATCAATACCATCTCATTGATCAACATAATAACGACCAAGATGCTGAGTCATTTGAAGCTACCTAAATCACACATTGTACCCACTACATTTACATTGAGAGCATTTAATGATGCACTATGTTTGACTATTGGCATAATTATCCTACCCATGTAGGTAGGCCTGAAGACCATATCCGTGATGTGTCATGTGATAGAAGGGGCCATGCAGTACAACATACTACTCGATAGACCTTGGATTCATGAAATGCATTGTGTTTCGTCAATATTGCATCAGTGTGTGAAGTATATTCATGAGGGATAGGTTCACGTAGTGTTATCGAATGAAAAAATTTTATGTGTGTGAACCTAGCAAATTTTCTTTGGGGTTTCATACTCTCGTAAATGCACCTGGAATTTCAGCCATCATTGTCGGTAAAGAAACCAGGAGGTAAACTAGTAGTACATGCTAAACCAATACCATCCATGTCACACAAATCGGAGCACACCACTGCCACTTCCCTAAAACTATCAGCATTAGTCATGCATCAGGATGAAAGGAAGTGGAAGGTGAAAATGGTTGAGAAAGAGGAGCGTAAGCCCAAGCTAGTCATCGAGGAGGTTCCCACTCCTATGGAAGTTGAGGAACCCCAAGACAAAGCCAAGGAGGTGCCTCAGCCTACCTTGCCTGCATCTTCAATAGGGTTATCCATACTAGGGGTGACAATACATCTCACCAACATTAGATTAGGCAAGTACCTTGTGTAGAATGTAACCTTTGGACCGATTCTAAAGACTGTGTAAGATATGGGTCGATCGTCTACTCATAATTACCCGATTGGATCGGTGGTTCCATTAGGAGAGCTCACTAATCATACTAATTTCATCTATGCATGGCTAGATCAATTTCCAATGTGAGAGCCTATGTATGAAGATGACGACGAACCTTTCACTATAAATGTTCGTTATCTATCCAATCCAGAGTATGCCATGCATATTTTCAAGTTATATCACTAGAACATATATGACCTTGGTGACTTTGAACAAGGATGTAGGACTCTGTTGGAACCATGTTATTAGTTAGTCACTGATAGGTTTGGTTTAGGGTTAT